>OW121751.1:36352171-39091619 GCA_933228765.1 Miltochrista miniata
TAGTGTTGGTCTTCGATGGGGATACGGCTCTAGAAATCGAGGGACAGGCCAATGCCTCTCTCGAACGTGTGCGGGAGTGGGGCATCGGAAATAAGCTGAATTTCGCACCGCACAAAACTTGTGCGATGGTGATTACGCGGAGGCTGAAGTACGATGTTCCGCGCCTCAGCATGGGCGGGATAGACATTGGAATGTCCGATCATATCAAAATCCTGGGGCTCACCATAGATCACGCACTCACATTTAACACACACGTCTCTAACATATGCAGTAAGGCCATCGCCATCTACAGGAAGCTGGCGCGGATGGCCCGGATCAGCTGGGGGCTTCACCCCGAGGTGATCCGGACGATCTACACCGCGGCCGTAGAGCCGACGATGTTGTACGCAGCCAGTGCTTGGCACACATCGGTGAGAAAGGTTTGTGTCCAAAAACAACTGAACGTGGTACAGCGCGGTTTCGCCCAAAAGCTGTGCAAGGCATATCGCACGGTCTCCCTGAACTCGGCGCTAGTCTTGGCTGGTCTACTCCCTCTGGACCTCAGAGTTCGTGAGGTGGCCTCATTATATGAGGCCAAGAGAGGAGTGGGCCAGTCATGGCTGCGAGACTGGGAGGTCGAGCGAATGTCCCCAGCGATAGAGGCACCTCACCCCGCGGAGCATGCGTCTTTGGGGTTCACCAGCCTGGTAAACGAGGGGCAGCTGGAGGATGCAAACCACTTTGAGGTGCGCATCTTCACGGATGGGAGCAAGATTGAGGGCCGAGTCGGCGCTGCCCTATCATTTTGGAATAGGGAGACCGAAACCAAGGCCCTCAAACTTGCTCTCTCGCCCCATTGCACCGTATACCAGGCCGAACTCCTGGCGCTATGCAAAGCGACCAGTGAGATCCTCAGGCGAGGCGCGTCCACGTTCGGCGTCTTCAGCGACAGCAGAGCCGCTCTCTTGACGGTTACAAACCGTCATGCCCTCCATCCCCTGGCAGTGAAAGCCAGAGCCGCAATCCATCTTGGCAGGGCCCAGGGTAAGGAGATATCCTTATTTTGGGTCAAGGCCCACGCAGGATTGGAGGGTAACGAGCGAGCGGATGAACTCGCAAAGGAAGCGGCTCTGAAGTTGAAGAAGGCACCGGACTACGGTCTGTACCCGGTCTCATTCGTGAAAAGAGAGGATTTCTGGTCTGTAAATGTGTAAGAATCTGTTATCTCTGTAGACTGATATGTATTAGTGTTTTTAATGTCTATAATGTATACATACGTAGAGTTCATATATTATGTTATATAATTGCAGTGTAAATTGAAACTAAAATTGTAAAGGTTTATTTTTAGGAAGATAACTGTCTATTTATTTATTAAGTATGTATGTATAAGTGTGTTAGATATCTATTATATTATATCATATTTTGTATAGTATGTCTAATTAGGTATTTAAGATACAACAAATAAATATCCCTCCTCCCACTGTATGAAAGTGCGAAAGGCGACTAATGTGAAAGAAAGTAGGAAAAAATGAAAGACGAAGAATGACAGATAGAGATTGTAGAGTGAAAGAGAAATAGGAGAAGAAAAAGAGTGTTTATACTGTTAAAGTTATGTAAGGGTGAAAGGATAAAGTGATAGAAATAGAAGAGCAAAAACAGCCCAAGTGGCAAGTCTAATTATGTATTTTAGTTAAGTATAAATCTGTCGTGGATACGCCTCTGCCCACGGTAGAGATGCCAGAAAAAAAAAAAAAAAAAAAAAAACCGTACTGCCGGTCACTGAGCAGGTCATGTTCTTCAAGGTACCTCAGGAACTGTGTATTAATTACACACTCCATCACCTTAGATAAAAGGGAGGTGACGGCTATAGGCCTATAATTGGCCGGGTCGGTCCTGTCACCTTTCTTGGACACAGGATGCACGTGCGCGACCTTCCACGACGCCGGGACTTGCTTCATGGAGTATGAAAGCGTGAAAAGACGTGTAAGTACCGGACACAACTCCAGACCACATCGCTTAAGTACCACCGCAGGAATGCCGTCTGGTCCACTCTACTTATGGGTATCTAGAGATTGAAGCTCTCGCCTGACGTCCCGTTGCTTGAATTTAATTTCTGGCATGGAAGTGCCACACCAAGGGATGCCAGGCGGAAGCGCACCTCCATCGTTCATGGTCTAGTTGGAGGCAAAGAGAGAGTACCATCCAGTCTATGTAGTGGTGGTAATCCCGACCGACAAAAGTTTCCCTCGGCAGCTTTGGCGAGCGACCAGAATTCACGATTTCCAGAAGGATAGCCAGCTAGCTTACCAATTCTGCCGACGAAATCGAACTTTGCCCTGGCAACTGCTCTTTTACTGGCCCTCGAGGCGGCATTTAGGTTGCGTTTCACTTCAGAGACGCTAGGATCTGAATTAGCGCGAGCCGTGGTCCAAGCTCTGTAGGCAGTTTCTTTCAACATCCTAGTTTCTCTTCAAAGCCGATTAAACCATGGTCGTTTCTTAGCTCCTGCCGGGATCCAGCGGTTAGGAATATAACATTCCATGCCCGCCAAGATCCCCTCAGCTACTGCTGCAGCGCAGGAGTCCACATCATCTGAAGTGAAGCAAAGCCGTCTCCACGGATACGACGCAAAGAACTCTCGCAGTTCATCCCAGTCTGCTGGTGCTGCTGCACATTTACAGACCAGAAATCCTCTCTTTCTCTAGTCTGCTGACTTGTAGTGCTACACATGTCTCCACTCCTTAGGCCGAGATGGTTCAGGCCTTGCGAGAGGCACTCGCGACCGAACGAGGCAGTGGTCAGATGAACCAAGTGGTGCATCCTCTGAAGTGGCGTATCCGTCCGGGCGCGTAGTCAGCAGAAGGTCCAGCAATGAACTCTGCTCGTTCTTCCTATCTGGTATTCTCGTATGAGATTTAACTAGTTGGGAGAAACCGTAGGTCAGGGCAAATTGGTGAGCAGCTTTCCCCGCAAAGTCAGTGCGCACGGAACCCAACCAGTCAACATGATGACCATTAAAGTCCCCTACAATCACTATCTCCGCGGAGGGATACCGCTCAATAACCTTGTCGGTCGATTGTTGCAGGTAGTCAAAATGGCGAACTGTCTCCGTATCGCCGCTATGGGACCTGTAAATGTACGCGTAGATCCGAGTGTGGCCCTCGTGATCCACGCGCGCCCATAATGTAGTCAGGTCCCTTTCAAATAAAATAAAATAAAATAAAATTTATTCCCTTTGAAATTTTTAAAAAATTATTTAGGTTTGTCAAAATTTTTGTGACTCTACCGGGGGTTCGGAAATGCTACAGACTGAGAAGAACACCCCAAGAAACTCAGTCCGGTCCCTCTTATTCATCTTAGTATCTAATACAGTTTTTTAAATGTAGAAAGGAGTAATTCGTGTCACTGCCAGGCAGTCTTGTCTTCTAGAAAGTCTTTAATGCTATAATAAGCTTTCTGGCACAATTTAAGTTTTACTAGTTTTTTTAAATTTATTAACTGACAAACCTGTTATGGCTGTCGGCAATGTATTGTACATTCGAATACAATTGCCCGCAAAAGAATTGCTTATTTTATTAAGCCTAAATCTAAGTACAGCCAATTTATTCTTATTTCTTAAGTTTAGGTTATGGATATCACTATTTTTAATAAATTTACTGTTATTTTTATGAGTATATAATAAGTTTTCATATATGTACTGTGAATACACAGTAAGGATGTTGATATCCTTAAACTTTTCTCTTAATGACTCCCGAAACCCCATATCATAGATAGTCCGGACAGCCCTTTTCTGCAACACAAAGATACATTCGATGTCGGCAGCGTTACCCCATAATAGTATGCCATAGGTCATGACACTGTGGAAATAGCTAAAGTAGACAAGACGCGCTGTTCTAATGTCTGTCAGTTGTCGGATCTTTTTAACGGCATAGGCTGCAGAGCTCAGTCTGCCCGAGACCTTCCCGATATGAGGCCCCCACTGCCAGTTGGAGTCTAACTTAATGCCCAGAAAGACAGTTTCATCGACCAATTCTACTTGATCATCCCTAATCCTAATACTGGTGTTAACGAGCCTAACATTTGGCAAGGTGAATCTAATACATTTTGTTTTAGTTTCATTTAACAATAAATTATTTGCGTTAAACCAGTGGACTACCCTAGAGAGGGCATTGTTTACTTCGTCAAGATCGCGTTGTCCACGTTCAACTTTAAATATTAAAGATGTGTCATCAGCAAACAAAACTACCTCGTGATCGTCTCTTATAAGGTGAGGGAGATCATTTATGTACACTAAAAATAGAAAAGGTCCCAGAATTGAACCCTGAGGCACCCCCATTGTTACAGCAGAACCATTTGACTGTTTACCATTTATAACTACTCTCTGTACTCTATCTCTAAGGTAAGAACTAATTAAGAGCTCTCCTGACCCTAACCAAATCGCATGATTCACTGCCGCTACCCCCGCGCCCCTTTGCTACAGATCGCGCGCCACATTCACGCGGCGCCGTCAGCCGGTGACAGATTACGATAGCAACGCAGGTAGGGGCGGATCACAACGCACTTGCGAACACTGAATAGAATGGAGTAGATATTTGTGTGAATAGTTTTACTCGGTTTTTGGTTTTATTTTTTTGAAAATTGACCGTATTATACTACTTATAAAAATAGGAGAAGAATTTTTATAGAACTTTAAAATGAACAATTTCGCAATTCACAATTTTTATGTAACTTTAATTATATTTACTTAGCGCACGCAACGTATACTCTCAAAAGGAATAAATTTTCCCGTTTTCGAAACTTTATTCATAGTTGCTCCTATTCGTTGAAGTGTAATGTTATAAACCTTCCTCAACAAACGGACTATCGAGCACCCAAACTCCGAAACATCATTTTGTGGATCACACGAATATTCGGCCCGACCCCAGAATAAAATCAGGGCCTCAGCACGGCCATCGGTTATACTACCGAATGCACCACCGCATCAAGGCGAATTATGAAGAACGAATAATCCTTTTTTACTGTAAAAGAACAATGATGAAAAAGATACTATCTATCAATCTACCTTCACGCCAAATCCCTTGCGGGGTAGGCAGAAAGAACCGAGCGCCACACGGCACGGTCCATACACACCTCACTTGCTTCTTCAACTTTCCTTTTTTCTTTTCATGCATGCACGTCGGTTCCATCGGCTCTTGACACCACCTTCAACTAACACACGATCAATTTGGTCGTGGTAGGTGTGTCGTGGCTTTCCCCGACTCCTACGTCCATCCACTTTCGCGTTGTATATCTGTTTTGTCATTCTTTCATCTCCCATTCGCTCCACATGCCCGAACCATCGTAGCATGTCCTTCCTTACTTTAACACCGACACTCTCTTCCAGACCAACTCTCTTTCTTACATCTTCATTCCGAACGCGATCTGCGAGCGTTACTCCGCAGATTTTGCGTAGCGCGCGCATCTCGACCGCGTTTATTCTACTTTCATGCGTTTCCTGCCATACCTAACTCTCGCTTCCATAAATTAGCGTAGGTATCAGCACCGCACTGTGTACTGCGAGCTGGTTCTTTGACTTAGGGTTTTGGTACCCAAAAGTTTGCCTAACGCTCCATTCACTCTATTTCCCGCAGTTACCCTCCTTTCTACATCAGTGGTGTACCGTCCATCCCGGCTTAATGCACATTCAAGATATACAAACTTATCCACCTGTTCCAGCACCACATCATTTACAGTTATCCTGGCATTACAATACAATACCATCACAATACCATCACTTTCGTTTTAGTCGCGTTCAAATGTAAGCCTCTCATTAGACTATCATCTTTCATCGCTGTGACTAGAGACTGTACTTCTGATGGCGATTCGGCTATGAGCACGGCATCATCTGTATACAGCAAACAGTTCACATTCACAAGTAAGTCACCCATTCGCAATCCAACATTCATCGATCTTACTCTCTTAAGACAATCGTCCAGGTACAGGACAAACAGCAGGACTGACAGCACGCAACCCTCTCTGACGCCAATGTTGAAGTCAGACCAGGGAGACAGACTGCCGCCCACCCGCACACATGCCGTACATCCCACATATGTAGACTACACAGCACGAAGCAGCGCACCATCAATCCCAAATCCTGGCAAGATGATGAGATGAGACGTAATCCAAACACGCTTTCTTCTTTCTTGCTACGCAGGATTGAACGTCTGCATCCCACCAGGCATCACCTTTCGAATGTTCATGTCTCTTTGCACTCCCACATGCTTCTTTTGCACTATCCACTATACTTTCTTTCATAATATTCCAGCATTCATCCACATCTAAGTCGGAAAGGCTCGAGTTTGCAAGCCTTTCACTGACTAAGCCTACATACATACTCCTTACGCTTTCATCTTCCAGTTTTTCACTCTTTATCCTTTCAAAGTCTCTGAGAGGGACACGCCCTCGCCAGTGCCTCCACTTCTTGAAAAGACTGAATGCAGAAAAAGATACTAATAATACTATTTTTTTTAACGTGAGATAAAATCCATCATGAGTGCTATGCCGGACTCCTACCGACTAAAAAACCTCACGTAACGCCCAGCAGCCTATGGTTGGGAGCCCCGGGTAAGCCCCCGGAAGGATGTTCCAGGACTTCTAACAGACCTACGGCCACAATTGCGGCCTCGCCCAGGGGGCGGTTCGGGTGCTATTATACCGCGTCTTTCGGGTGTGATCCCGCTTCTAAGGGCGTGCGTGAACTTTTCACGTCACGCAGCCGTCATGGGCCTGCTTCTGTAAGGACAGTGAGTAGCCCTCTCGCCGTCCTCAGGCCCACGGTCATGGAGGCCGATAGTCTTCGGCGAAGACATATCGCCGATGCCTAGGCACCAACTGCGGAACTCGGGTGGGAAAGTTTTCTTCCGTACCCGCCCCACCGCCTCTTTCAAGAGCATAACCTGCTCGCAGAGAGAGGCGGCACAGTCCCACTTACTCCCACTGGAGAGCATGGCTCGCACCACGGTCTGGAGCGAGAGAGTGTCCACGTCCAGACCCACCACGAGGACCTGGCGCTGTTGCGCCCAACAGCATCATCATTCAGTAAAAACTCATTTTTCTTTCATTAGTACCTTCAATAAAATGATTATTCTTTTATGTGAATCAACAAGTATTTTTAAACAATAAATTTGTTTTGAAAATATCACCGGCAATTTTCTACTATTAAATCGAAAGCCTAAAGACAGTGTTATATTTTAAAGATTTTTTAAAATACTGTCTTTAAATTTGTACTTGAATTAGCCGACTCCATTGTTTTATGTTCCGTGCAATTACTTCCGGCACCGACTCGCTCGCACTAGTAGTGGCGGTTTCTGGGTTTTGTATGACATTTTTAGGGTTCCGTAGCCAAATGGCAAAAACAGAACCCTTATAGATTCGTCATGTCTGTCTGTCCGTCCGTGTGTCACAGCCACTTTTCTCCGAAACTATAAGGCCTATGCTGTTGAAACTTGGTAAGTAGATGTATTCTGTGAACCGCATCAAGAGTTTTGTATAAAACGAGAAAAAAAGCAGTTAATTTTGGGGTCTCCATACTCAGAACTGAAACTCAAATTTTTTTTTTCATCAAACCCATACGTGATGGGTATCTATCAATAGATAGGTCCCCAAAAATGCTATTGAGGTTTATAACATTTTTTTTCTAAAGTGAATAGTTTGCACAAGAGACACTTCCAAAGTGGAAAAATGTGTGTCCCCCCCCCCTCCTCTAACTTCTGAACTAAAAGAATGATAAATCTAAAAAATATATATAATGTACATTGTCATAAAATCTACCAAAGAAAATTGGTTTGAACGAAATCAAGATGGTAGTTCTTTTTTTTTTAAACGTCATATACCGCAATTTTCGCCGAGAAAAATCACTACCACTGCGAACATCAATGAAAGTTACAACGAACCACACGAACTTTTATATTATGTTACTTGCTGCTACGGAACCCTTCATGGGCGAGTTCAACTCTCACTTGGCCGGTTTATTATTATTGTTCCTAGAAAGCGTCCAGTTCAATTAGGCAACCTATCGGACTTGGGGAGGTAAGACAGCAGTCGCTCTCAACTTTGCCAATGGGGATGAAAATTCAATTCATAGCTGCTGCTCCTGGCAGCCAATAAAAGCTGCGTCGGGTTTGAAATATGGTTGGGCTTGAAGGCAGCTGGGCAGATGCTAATATGCAGAAAAGGTCTGGGCCCCATGAAGATCTTCTAGGCCCAAGCCGACGTCACTTGAAGCAGTGCAGGTGCTGACCAACGAACGAGGTCCTGGTACAGGCATTCCGTAACGCCATTGAGAACTCGGATGATTCTCGGTGGCAACAATATCGAGGAGATAATATGCCAAATCATACCGACCTAGGTTCAAAAGTAACACCCCAGTTTCTACAAGCCATCGTGAAGAAACTAAGTAAGATGAAGAAAATTTATATCAGATAGTAAACAATCAATACGGTTCTTAGCTTTTTATTTCTTTCATTCTACGAGCGAAAAACGTTTTTATGTTCCTTTTTAGTCATTTTTTGGTCTTTATATGTATAACTTTTATAATTAGTGACATTTATTATTAACACAAATTAAGATTTTATGCACCTACAGCCCCCCCCTCCCCCCCAACTTCAGGAATTCAAAAGCTTTTTAATCGATCTATCGATGTCGTAATTGAGCATTGTGTGACGCAATCGGGCATAGGTCCGCTTCCTACAAGGCGCGCAGCCAGACTAAACGTAATCGGTAAAGGATAGCGCATACAGATTTCGCGAGGAAAGAAAGAGAGAGAAGGTTTGGAGCGCGTTTAGCGAAATGATGTGAAAGCTAAAAATCAGATAATTACAGATAAAAAGAAAACTATTATAAATATTAAAAAAACCGACTAGTGTAAATGAAGTTTTTAGTATTGTCTTTCTTATACATTAAAAATAATATCTAAATAATAGATAATTATAGAGATCCAGCCTAAAGTTTAACTAAAACGAGGTATTTTCAAAAATTAAAAGTATCGAGGTTTTTTTTAGTAATCGTGTTTTCAGGCTAGTAGATCTTTAGTTCATGAACTGAAGTTGCTTGTGTTGTAATGTTAGTTCATTAGACCTCAGGAGTCCTGAGATCTAGATCAAGATAATAGTCTATTTGGCGTCATACGTCCTCTTAAATCCAAGGCCGTTCCCCGGATTCCATAATGATCAAGTTTTTGAATTAAAGTCTGATGCTGGACGCAATCGAAGGCCTTAGATAAGTCGCAGAATACACCATAAGCATCATACGACTCCTCCCAGGCCTCATATATACACTCTAACAATTTGATTCCAGCATCCGTGGTAGACCGACCGCGCGTGAAACCGAATTGCTTAGTATGGAATAGTTTATTTGTATTAAAATGATTTTGCATTTGATTAAGCATTACTTTTTCAAAGATTTTACTAAACGTGGGTAGTACAGAAATAGGACGAAAATTGGACGGATCTGAGGTGCTACCCGATTTAAACAGAGGAGTTATTTTACTAAACTTCATTAAGTCAGGAAACACACCACTATCAACACAATTATTAAATATTATTGATAATTCAGGGGCAACCATTTCAATTAACGAATTAACTAAATGTACAGAAATTCCCCAGAGGTCAGCCGTTTTCTTAATATTTAAAGATTTAAAAGTTTTTATTATAGTGTGTATACTAATTTTACTGAATTTGAATATTTCATTACAGCAAGGAACATTTGCTTTTAAGAAGGATTCTGCTATTGGGGTAGAAGAACCTAGGGCTCTGGTCAAATCTACTGGAATTCGAGAAAAAAATTGTTCAAATTCGTTAGCGACTTCGGCATCTGTTGTAATTATGTTACCATTTACTTTAAGTTTAAAATTATTATCATTCGATTTTGCTTGGCCTCTTTCTGCGTTAATTATTTTCCAAGTAGATTTAACTTTGTCTACACTATTGAGAATTTTATTACTTATATACTTTCTTTTGGCTGCTAAGCAGTCTGCTTTAAACTTTTTTGAATAAGTTTTAACATAATTTAGAAATTCATCTGTTCTATTAAGTTGTCTTTCTGAGTATAGTTCATACAGTTTCTGTCTACTTTTATGTATATCCTCAGTGGCCCATTCACTGAAGGCTGGCCTATCACCGATTGTGACTTCCTTAGACTTGAATACGGAGTTGAACTCATTGTAAAAGGAATCAAAAAATAACTTATACATTACATTTGGATCTAAGCCAGTGTCTAAAAATGGAAGTTTATTGCAAAGTCCAACTCGCATACGTTCCAAGCGGTCACTAGTTACTGGTCTACATAATATTTTACGTCTTTTAACTTTTTCTCTTGTGATCTTGAAAGATGCTATTTGCCCAGTATGATCTGATTTTATCTTATTTATAATACTCTAACTTTCTGGCAACATATTACTGTATATATTGTCCAGACAAGTAGCTGTTGTATCACAATATCTAGTAGGCTCTAAAAATAAGTTAGTGAGATTGTGTGATTTAAATAAATTTAAGATATCATTGGTCTGACGCGTATTAATAAGTATATTAACATTAAAATCACCGCACACTATTAGGTGTTTATTAGTTTTTCCAAGTTTAAATAGCACTTTATCCATTACTTCCTCGAACTCACAAAAGGGTGAGACTCCAGGTTTATATACGCATACTACTATGAATTGCTCCAATTCTACGCACGATATTTCAACTGTACACTCTACAGAGAGGGACACAACATCTTTCCGTTCCTTATACTTTAATTTCTTATTTAATAAAATCAACGAACCCCCCCGTGTTGTGTTGACCCTGCAGAACGCACTACCAACCCGGTGACTACTGAAACTGAACATGAGCTCATACTCCTTCCGCATATGTTCTGTAAGACAAACAATTTCAATATTTTCTGAGCTCATGAACAGCTCCAATTTAAACTCTTTGACCTGCGTTAATGTTGCAATATTATAATGCACCAGGCTGATGTAATTTACATTTTTTAATTTAGTTTTGTTCGGAGGACAGTTTCCGATATAGTTATGGTTTGCTATTAAATTCAACTCTATCAATTTACAATTTTGGCTAGAGGGTAATTCCTCTGTTGTCCCAGCAGTTAATTTAAATTACTTGGAACTGATTCCAAAGTCCTAAATCTACTCTGCTCAAATAAAGCAGTTTTGTCAGCCAAGTTTTTGGCTACAGAATAAAAATAATTAAATAGCAAACTTGCTATTTGTTTTTTATAATATTTGGGTAGACAATACCTACCCTTGTGATTATTATAGACTATAAACTTGCTATGTGACAAATTTGTGTTAAATACAGAATTAAAGTCAATTATATTAAATTTATTATTATACTGACTTATTAAATTTAAACGTAAATTCATCTTATATCTAAATGAATTTTCCGAATCTGGCACACCTTTTTATAAATGGAAGTGTGAACATTACAACTTGTATGACATTTAAGTTTAAGATGTAATTCATGTATAGGGACAAATCATCATTGCTAATTTTCCCCCTGTTTGCACAGAAAATTATTATTTTATTGTTAGCTTCAAATTTATATTCTAATATCTTTTGCATAATACCACTTAATGAAGCACCCGGATAGCAATTATTAATAACCGAGTAATAACTTGAATTTGAGTTTTGTTTTAAAAATGAACTTAGATTGGTACCAATATCATCACTAAATACAATTAATTTAGTACAACTATTACTATTATTTACACTGTCACACAATATATCCACTGATGTACTGGGCGAGCATGTGGTAATGGGAGCTAGGGGCTCAGCGGTAACCGGTTCGCCCTGGGCCTCCACCGGCTCAATTGCTTTAGGGCAGTTAATATTGCATAAGTGGTCATTCAGGAAACAATTAAGGCGCTCAGCGCGCAGTGTTATCATTTGATGTTTTGAGTACCTTGTCTATGGTTAAAGAACATTTAGTAAAGTCCTTAAGGGACCATTCATATTTTTTTGTCATATATTGTAGCTCAAATTGCAAACTTTGTATTTTTGACTCTAATTTTTGTGTGTCAGTGCAATATTTTAAATGGCTTTGTTCCAGCTCTAACAATGACAATTTAGCTTGTTCTCTGAATTTTAAACAAGAACCCATATTTTTACACTTCTTGATTAACATTTTATGGAATTTTAATTGCTTTTTTGATTTTTGTATGAACTTTTTAATTTTTAGATATTTTTTTAGTTTATTTCTGCTGCAAAACAAAACCGACTTGTCCCGTTGATATGGACTGTCACCTGTAAGATCTATAGTAGTCAAGTCCAGGTTTTGAGAATTTGCAGAAGGAATAAACTGCGGGATACCACTCATTAACTCACTAAAAAGATTATCAGTTTGTTGGGCAGTAACTTTCTCAGCAGCTTCTTCCAGGTGTGAGATCTGTCCCTGGGCATCCCTTAGCTCCTGTTCCAGAAAGGTAGTCCTCCTCAAGGTTTTCTCATACTCGTCACTGCACTCTTGGAACCTATCTACAATTGACTGAAGGTGGTCCCGCTCCGCAACAATGTCATCGTAACTAACATGAAGTCTTGATAATTCGCATTTTAATTTTTTTGTGTCATTCAGAGCGTTTATCAATAGGTTTTCATTTTCCTCTCTTTCCTTCTCCAACTGTACACAGAGCTCCGTTTTAGATTTAAGCTCCAGCAACACCAACTGAAGTTTGGGCTCCTCCTGCTGGCGGCCGAGAGCTCTGCGACTACGGGTATTCATATTATTAATAAGTGCAATTAAACGCGAATTATATGATGGAGCTCTTTGTACAGTTTATGGTAAGAAGTAACAAGGTTATGTACCGGCAATAAATTATACTTAATATTTTTATGTACTTACGCAAATACACCGACCGTCGTCAACGTCGAGTAAACGCTTATACAAGTATAATAATTCTACTCACGAGAAACAGTCGATTTATTATGTATTTACGTGAAAAAGAAAACATTTAACATTCGAAAAAAAACGGGTACCTGACTCGTCAGCTCTTACACCAAAATACACGGACAGAACACTTTTATTATATTATCTGACTATTTTAGGACACTATTAATGCGATGATATTGGTTTTAATTGGTTTAAACTTGTTTAAATACTAAATATCTAATTAATTTAAAAAATATTTACAGAGAGCTAAAATTTTTGACAGTTCGATAGTGTTGCCAGACTCGGATCACATCTGTTAGGTGTTTCTTCCAGGTCACTGAGACGGCGACAGCAGATATCCTCCCGGACGAACATGCATACCCCGGCTTGACGCCTGAAGTTAGCCTCAAGCTTGTAGCCAGGGTACATCAAGTAAGATGGATCCTTCGGGTTAGATATCTTCGTCTTCGTCAGGAAAAATAAGTTCGGCCTCGCAGATTCCAGGTGGCGGTGGATCACGTTGATGTTTGAGTGCATTCCTCTAATGTTGCAAAAGTCCACATTTAGTGTGGATGACGACGAAACCGCTTTGGAAACCTTTTTTCTCTTTAGACCTTTTGCCATGATGCTATTATGTAAGGGGATAAAAGAAGGTAGGGGGTGCCTGTGTGTCAGTGACGCAAGAGACTAAGCGAGGCTCCAATTCTCCAAAGGCAGGCACAGGTAGTGCGGTAGATTGGCACGGCGTACGGAAGGGCCCCCGGTCCCCTCCCAATGCAGTGGCCGCGTCCACTCCCGTATCCTTCTCCGGCACGACCACAGCACCAGGGACTTTACACAGACAGCTGGTTCAGCCTCCTGGGGCGGAGATTAGGTAATCCCCAGGTTCGGTTACCGTACAGCCTGCGGGCGGTCAGCGGTCAACCGTTTCACCGGGTCTCCCGTACCAATATATCGCGCCTATAATAGCCAATGGAGACAGATGAGCCTCTGGTCTCACCGTCACCGGCACAAAGTTACCCCAATGAGCACTGGAACCCTGCTAACCGACGGAGAACATAACCCAGCACAAAGCCAGGCTACTTCAATAGCTGTGTCGAGACTGGTGTGTTTCCTGACTTTATGAAACATAGTAAAGTCATACCTTTATTTAAGGCGGGAAATAGTGAGGATCCCTGGAACTTTCGACCTGTTTCCATATTACCTACACTCAGTAAAATTTTTGAAAAACTAATGCTTAAACAGTTGCTCAGTCACTTTAATAAACATAATTTACTACACAGGAAACAGTTCGGGTTTACAAAGGGTTGTTCAACAGTAGATGCAGGAGTTGCTTTACTTAAGAGTATTTACACGGCTTGGGAGGATTCGCAGGATGCATTGGGTGTGTTTTGCGATTTGTCTAAGGCCTTCGATTGTGTTCACCACGAAACTCTGGTCAAAAAGTTGCGCCACTATGGTGTCAGGAATAGAGCTCTCGACCTCATCACTTAGATTTATTTCGTTAGTCTTAATCATATAAAATGTCTATAAATATAAAAAAATGAATTCATATTTCCTTGGTGACGACATGACGCGTGAACAGCTAGACCGATTTCGCTTATTCATTTTTAGATTTTTTTTTTTTTTTTTATACCACTACGGTGGCAGACAAACATACGGCCCACCAGGAGGACTGGTGGTCACCGCAGCCTATGAACGTTTGCAACACCAGAGGCGCCACACTCGCGCTGCCGACCCTGTAAAAACCTTCTTAGACCGCTTTTGAAGAACCCCATACTGTAGGCGTTTGGGAAAACCGAGGCAGGAAGATCATTCCACAACCTAAGCGTGCGCGGAAGAAATCCCCTATCGGATCTAACCGTGCTCGAACGCTCCGGACGTAGGGTGTGAGGATGAAATCCCAGTCTATGGCGAGCGGTGCGATGATAGAACGTAGCCGTGGGCATCATGTCAAACAATTCCTCAGAGCAGATACCATTGTACAGGCGGTAGAACACGCATAAGGAGGCAAAGTCTCTCCTGTCGCAAAGAGGTTCAACACCACCCGTCAGTAAAGGATCGTCGACAACTCTCACAGCTCGCCTCTGCACCGAGTCAAATGGACGAAGCTGATATTCAGGTGCCCCCGCCCAGAGGTGACAGATGTGTTTGTTATTGTCAGGAGAAGGTTTTCATGGAAAGATAATAATAAAAATGCGTGAAAAAATAGAATATTTGCAATTTAACTGTAACTGGCTCGAACTGTTCAAGGAAATGGTTTCTATTGCAATTTTGGATCGAGTCTTGGAACTCGAAGCGTCAAAATGGGAACCGGGAACAGAAAAACGAACTGGGAAATGAAAACCAGGAACTGGGAACTCGGTACCAGTAACCGGGAACTCAGAACTCGGGATACCGATTTCCATATTCATAGTTATGGCAGGACAACGTCTGTCTGCTCAGCTAGTAGGTATCTTATAATATGATATAGGTACGTAGTCGCGTGGGAACCATTAGGTACTTGAACTGTGTAAGGTTCAACATGATACATATATAAATTACTAACTAGCCGACCCGCACAACTTCGTTTGCGTTACAAGAGAGAGAAAGAACTTCGTTTGCGTTACAAGAGAGAGAAAGAACTTCGTTTGCGTTACAAGAGAGAGAAAGAACTTCGTTTGCGTTACAAGAGAGAGAAAGAAAGCGGTGTGGTATGATGTTAAGTAATTATACTGTTCCCCGTCGCATATACTCCCGTCGCGTCGCTTATATTCGTTAGATTTAACCCAGGCAAATTCGTTATTTATAAAACACCCCTCTTTCTCTTAAGTGACGACGTAATAGAAAGAGAGAGTCGTTGTATTAATATATTAATATGATGTTCTCTGTCGCATTTACGACCGTTGCGTCGCTAATATTTTAGTAACTAAAAGGTTATTGTAAGCGAACCTTGATAGACATACGCTGTTGAGGACTTTATATTCGAACTTTATATGGGATCAATTTTGTACTTACCACACATTTTTTACGTAACGTTAATCATTTACGCAGCGTACGTAACGGAAGCTCACAATAAAAATAAACCTAATAAAGATTGATAGATTACAGTGACATGAGTACCTACTATTTTATTTACTTACCTACAATTACACACACTCTTAGTTAATCAACGAAAGTATTTTTGTGACAACCCTAGCATATTTTATGTCGAGATAGCGTTGTAGGTATTGTACGATTTAACAATGGAGTTGATTCACTATTAGTCTTTACACGTATGGTACAACTGAATGGATCCGGGCTGGACTCTGTGGAGACTACAGTATTTTTAGGCATTACAATTGACTCGAAGTTGCACTGGGGCCCGCATATAGAAAAAAATGTCCGGTAAATTAAGTTCTGCTGCATATGCAGTTAAAACAATTAGACGGCTCACTGATGTTGAAATGGCTAGAATAGTCTATTTCAGTTATTTCCATAGTGTTATGTCATACGGAATTCTTCTCTGGGGAGATTCAGCGGACATCAATAACATATTTATATTACAAAAGAGAGCTGTGAGAGCATTATACCAGCTAGGTCCTAGAGTTTCTCTAAGAGAAAAGTTCAAAGAAATTAATATTCTAACTGTTATATCACAATACATATATGAAAATTAAATTTATGTGCATAACAATAAGGACCAATTTCTAAAAAAAATGTGATATACACAATGTAAATACCAGGCATAAAGATAATCTTGCTTTACATGCTACTCGTCTACACAGTATAAGCAGTTCTTTTGTCGGACAATGTATAAAGTTTCATAATAAACTTCCCAAAGAAACTAGATTATCTATACATCTATACATATAATAAAATGATAGAAAAGTCAAAACTGTACATTGGAAATATTTAAAAAAAAATACTCGCTGGGTGTTCAGCATAAGATACCGAAGTCGAAACTATAGTTAGAAAAATTTTTGTCTGTTTGTCTGTTTATCTGTTTGTCTGTTTGTCTGTTTGCTTTGCTTTGTCCGGAAGGATCTCGAAAAGTACTGAATAGATTTGATTCAAATTTTGCACAAATATTACCTAGGGGTAGGGTCTTAAAATAGGCTATATATTATCACGCTACATATCCTAGGGGCTAAGCAGAGAGCAATCAAATTGGCATTGTAACAATTTTCACGCGTACGAAGTCGCGGGCAACAGCTAGTTGTCAATAAACAAAATCAAAGCTACTATTAAAGCCAAATTATGTAGCAAGGCAATATCATACAATTTCAGACTATACAACGTGTCCCAGAAATCAACGTCAAGCCGAAAACCGGCAATAGGCCAAGTCATGACAGTTATTAGAAAAATATAAAAAAAAATTTTGGTCATGTACTTTTCAAATTTTATAGATTGAAAAAAATCTCAAAAAGTGTCACCCTGTGATGATCTTTCAAGTCCTGAGACTACAAATATTAACTTTTCGTCAGTTTTTTTTCTGTGACGTAACCATAAATAACCCTCCTGTAAATTACAGTTAAAAGTTAAAACATAACTACCTCAGTTTTAAATAAAATGTTAGATTTTTGCCCAACATTGAATTCAAAATTATTACATCACACAACTTTAACCGCGTGTAGTGTAAAAAAAAATTACTACACTATTTTGGCAAGGAACTTTAAAAGATGGCGCGTTTAGTCTGGATTCCAAAATGGTATGCCACTTGCGTAAGGGGGGGAACTGTGCCCCCAGAAATCGAGGTCCAGCGCCGTCAGGAAATCATGTAGACTTGGAATGGAAGGTACGACGTGAGCAACCAAGATGGGAAAACAAAGCCACAGACCAGGTCATAAATTTGGATTACATAGGATTAAATTTACCCCCCCCCCCCCCCCCCCCCCCTTCGACCGAGAAATATATCATTGGGAGATCACTCAGCTTCGTAGATCTCGGGTCTGATGTAGTTGGCCACCCCTGCTATAGACGAAACCTACGTTCTACTTTTGCTGATGTTTTTTTTTCATGCGTTATTGATATTTCAGATGTAAAACTTTGTGGAAGCAGCAACTTCACCTTCGTTAGTTATAGTAGTGAATGTTTTTTTTGCAGATATTCATAAAAAATAAATAAATCTTAAATACGTAAATCTATGAAAAGTAAATAAATCTTATAGCAACAGGAGCACAGTTTGAGTAAAGTTAAGTCTAATATGACATGAAAAACAAAACTCTTCGTATTAGCGGTTTATGTTTCAATCTCCACTAATATTTCGTAAAATGTCTTATGCTGGCGCTCATAATGCGACTTTACTGCAATGCTAAAGCCTACTTTCCACTTTGATTAGTGCGAGTGCAGGTGATTAATGCAGGTGCTTAATGATTAGTACTAATCCCGTGTGGCCCACTAGTGATTAGTGCAGGTGATTACTAATCAGCGAAGTAAAATGAATAGAAGAGCGTTCTATTTTTTTGCGAGTAGCCGCGTCCCGCGCGCCCCTCCACCCCCTTCACTCGTAGCGTGCCTGCAACGGCTGCAACTAAACACGATTGGACATGCTCGTTGTTTAGTAGCTACTGTTTAATTCGATGTTCTCTTGTTATTATTTGATAATATTTTACTGTTTTCAACACCCTTGCTCATAAATTGTGTTTTATCACATGGCTTTTACCCTCATAAACCATGGTTTCTTGAATTTGGTCGTCCTTACCTGCTGTTAGTCGTCCAACAACTAACCTTTAACTAAGCGCAGAAACTAAACACAATTGGACACTACTCTCAACAGACACTTGTACTAATCATTGAGATTACTAATACACAATTAATCACCTGCACTCGCACTAATCAAAGTGGAAAGTAGCCTTAACACACAGAAAACCATAGACAAGCTGTCAGTCAGAGGTAAAATAACTGTGAACGGACCATATCTATTGGGTACACCGACTTCGAACCTAATAGTAGACATGATATCTTTTTTAGAACTGTAAACGGGACAAAAAGCAAATTTTCTAACTAATAAAAACAACCGAAAGACAACTTTAGCAAAATGGTCGACATAACTTAAATAAATTATAACTTTAATTTAGCGCCACCCTTATTAAAACTGACAAGGAACTATAAAAATGGCGACAACTCCTCCACTGCGTCACATCGGAACCAAAAATTTACTTCAATTTGAGTTTTTAATGTAGAAATGTGGGGTTATCGTGAGCAGAGATGGCGCTAAAAGTATCTGACACTGAAATTATTTCTCTAGGATTAAAAAACGATTTTAATTAAGAATGTATTTTTGGAAGTGTTCACTATGTCCACTATTGGGTCCCTGTTGGGCATTGGGTCTGTTACCTTAACTGTGTCAAACTTAACAATCATCTTCATTCGCGCCATTTTTTAAACCGAGGTACAAGTTCTCGCTTACGACTTTCGAATATTGTTTTACGGATATTCGAAAATTGCCGCCTACTAAAATATATATATAAAACATATACCTATAACATATAACTATAACTATAAATATAAAACATATTTTCATACCAATTACAAATCAGAAGAAATCGCTAAGCTAGCTTTTAATCGCTAAGCTATTATAGATAGTTTTTTAAATACATACCTACGCATGCATGATCCCATTGATTGTCAGTTTGTTATGACTTACATATACATATGGTTATGCCTTTATCCCCAAAGGGACATATTATATATTTTACCTTTTTAGAATTTGTCCCACGCAATAGGTGGAGAGCCGTACTTCCGTGTTGTTATAGCCTGCTGTTAAAATTTTCAAGCCACCCGTAAGGTCTTCCACTTTAGTTAGTTAGTGTGCCTTCTGAAGCATATGTGACAGTAATGGCGAAAATACGTCTGCCCGATTGGTTCTAAACTACCAGGATTGGGAGCCACGGGTTCTTTTATTTTGGTTGCTAGAAGCTATGATTTGATTTATTACTTTCAGTCCTGAGGATTACTGAGTTTGAAAAAGAAAGCCATGTTGCGTTTGGCTGGCACGACCCGAATTTGCTAATTCCGGATGTTCTTGCCAGCCAAACGTACATGCCGTTGACTTCTCAGCCCCGTAGGAGCCTCGTTCAGTGATCAGCATCAGATTAGCATTAAATTTGGAACATGTTGAAGCTATTTAGTGCGGCCTTGGTAATAAAGTGTGTGTAATGTGGTAGCGGGTGCTGCACGTGGCGAGCGCGCACCGCATGTTCGTGACGGGGCTGTCGTTCGTGCCGGTGCGCGGCTACGGGCCTGCCGTCACCTCGCGCAGTGAGGCCGCGCTGCTGTCCATCTCCGTGGACAACTGCCTCTGCGTGCACTCGCTGCCGCCCCCCAGTGAGTATACACTGTGTTGTACTGCAGGTGTAGGGCCCGCCGTCACCTCGCGCAGTGAGGCCGCGCTGCTGTCCATCTCCGTGGACAACTGCCTCTGCGTGCACTCGCTGCCGCCCCCAGTGAGTATACACTGTGTTGTACTGAAGGTGTAGAGCCCGCCGTCACCTCGCGCAGTGAGGCCGCGCTGCTGTCCATCTCCGTGGACAACTGCCTCTGCGTGCACTCGCTGCCGCCCCCCAGTGAGTATACACTGTGTTGTACTGCAGGTGTAGGGCCCGCCGTCACCTCGCGCAGTGAGGCCGCGCTGCTGTCCATCTCCGTGGACAACTGCCTCTGCGTGCACTCGCTGCCGCCCCCAGTGAGTATACACTGTGTTGTACTGAAGGTGTAGAGCCCGCCGTCACCTCGCGCAGTGAGGCCGCGCTGCTGTCCATCTCCGTGGACAACTGCCTCTGCGTGCACTCGCTGCCGCCCCCCAGTGAGTATACACTGTGTTGTACTGAAGGTGTAGAGCCCGCCGTCACCTCGCGCAGTGAGGCCGCGCTGCTGTCCATCTCCGTGGACAACTGCCTCTGCGTGCACTCGCTGCCGCCCCCCAGTGAGTATACACTGTGTTGTACTGCAGGTGTAGGGCCCGCCGTCACCTCGCGCAGTGAGGCCGCGCTGCTGTCCATCTCCGTGGACAACTGCCTCTGCGTGCACTCGCTGCCGCCCCCCAGTGAGTATACACTGTGTTGTACTGCAGGTGTAGGGCCCGCCGTCACCTCGCGCAGTGAGGCCGCGCTGCTGTCCATCTCCGTGGACAACTGCCTCTGCGTGCACTCGCTGCCGCCCCCCAGTGAGTATACACTGTGTTGTACTGCAGGTGTAGGGCCCGCCGTCACCTCGCGCAGTGAGGCCGCGCTGCTGTCCATCTCCGTGGACAACTGCCTCTGCGTGCACTCGCTGCCGCCCCCCAGTGAGTATACACTGTGTTGTACTGCAGGTGTAGGGCCCGCCGTCACCTCGCGCAGTGAGGCCGCGTTGCTGTCCATCTCCGTGGACAACTGCCTCTGCGTGCACTCGCTGCCGCCCCCAGTGAGTATACACTGTGTTGTACTGAAGGTGTAGAGCCCGCCGTCACCTCGCGCAGTGAGGCCGCGCTGCTGTCCATCTCCGTGGACAACTGCCTCTGCGTGCACTCGCTGCCGCCCCCCAGTGAGTATACACTGTGTTGTACTGAAGGTGTAGAGCCCGCCGTCACCTCGCGCAGTGAGGCCGCGCTGCTGTCCATCTCCGTGGACAACCTCAGTGAGTATAGCCCACCCTGTAGTACCGGACTGTGTAACTGTATTCAATAATGAGAATATCCTTGTCCCTATAGAAACGGTTCTAGCACCCATTTTACCATACATGCTCATTATTTACAGTGAAAATATGCCATATTTTTTTAAATTTTATTATTATAGCTCAACTCTCTTGGGAAGTGGCACGATGATATAGCTTATAGCCTATTTTTACTTCACAATAATTTAACTTTCTAAAAGCAAACATTTTTTACAGTTATCGATTACAAACGAACAAATCTTTCCTCTTTATAATGTTATTATTACTCTAGTTGTTATTTATGTATAGATTTATTTAAACCGCACTTTTCTCCACAGGTACTGTACCTGCCTGGGTTGCCATCCTACTAATAATATTTGTTCTGTTCTGTACGTTCACGCTGTGCTCGTACATGGGCATTTAACGACGATCACATTCTGTATAATATATTTATTGTAAACGTAAAACTATTTCTTGTAAGTAATAAAATTGGGGGTTTAGAGTAATAGGCAATTATGTATATTACACTCATATACATATTATGTATGTATAAATAGGATTAATGGAAATATATGAGGTGCAATGTTGCAGTTATATTTATTTATTTTTTTCAAACTTGTCTTATGAAATTCCTCTTCTATGGACAGCCCGAGGGACTATGTGATGGGTGTCCAACTTTCTGGACGGTAGAAGCATCAGGGCCGTCGTTGATTGCAGCTGGTCCGACTACATACATACACGGTCACGCCTTTCATCCGCGAAGGGCGTGGCAGAAGCATATTATATATGCCCACATTTAACCTTTTAGATTTTGTTCCACGTAATAGATGGTATCGATATGGTATAGGCGCAGTTTGTGACTGACCGCTGTTGAAATTCTTCGTGTGCGTACTCCTGGCGGAAAAGTGTCGATTTTTTAAATTCTAGATATGCAGAAAATTAGCGTAAGAGTCCGTGTAAATGTGTATCGTAACTAGAAATTTGTGTATCCAGCCATTGTGAAGATATTCTTGAAAAACTGATTCCGCCAGGAGTACGTTCGAAACGTCAGCCCAGCGGAACTTTTTCTTTTTTTGCAAAAAGAAAAGGCTCATTAGGTAGCTTGGTGCGAGCTGTAAATGTGTATGTATAAATGAAATTTGTGTATCATGATATCACGGAGTAATTCAGGTTTCCGCTGGGAGTACGTTTGACGATATCGTAATTATCATATACAGAGACTTGGTGCAGTGTTGAGTTTACTCATGTACGTTGCTATGAATTTGCTTATAATCTGTGTAAAAGCAGATATTGAAAATAATATCCCACTCAAAAGATATAGACATATAGGTAAAATCAGGTTATTAGCCTCTAGTGCCTAAAATAGGAACCTTACAGCCAAACTTGTAACGTTAATTTGTATCTAATCAAAGTCTACACTCTTCAATTGAGTTTCATTAATATCTTCCTAGTAATTACAGAGTAATCACAAAATTTGTCGCAATCAGCCCATTGTTTTATATGACCTTTGTTGTCAATGTTCTTAGAAAATAAACACAACAAACTATATTGCAAAATTTTGTGTATTTATTCAACTACTCAAATTTAAAAATTCAGCTCATTACATTCAGTATTTAACAAAATATAAGAAAAATACCATCTACAGCCGAAATCGATAGAAAACACGGGTAAACCAACCAAATTGAAATGACGTCAAAAAGCGGCCGCGCAGTACATGAAGGTACATTTCTAAATTTGTAGCATATCATCAGTTTTAATTTAGTACAGGTAGATACAAAAGTCTTGTAAAATATTAGTATTTTTTTATTAAGTAGGTACTTATGATTCGTACATAATATATACACATCACATCTCAGACTCTTTGACACTCGCTTGCTGACTAGGCCTGGCCTCCGCCATAGCTGCAATTTTACTGAAAACAGGACCAAACGCCTTAACCTGCTTTCCGAAGCACGGAGACTTACGTAAATGAAATAAATAGCTTTACATGAGACAGACGGTGTCATTTTAAGTCAAATACAATTTGATACGGTTATCTTTTATGCAATGTACGGTACTGTATTTGAATTATACTAGCTGACACAACTTCGTGTTAGAAAATACCAATACTGAGACTATTTATTTCCGTAATCTATCGATTCTTATGTTCTTTTTATAAACCTGTTAGATCGAGTGATCCATTGGCTTAGCAGAGGGGAAAGCTTTGCTAGACGGGTCCTGTAGTTAAATGGGCTAAGGTTTTATCGAACCCTAACATTATTATTTGGAATTGTACGTCATTGCTAAGTTACCTGGTTTTGAATAACATTGTGGAATTAAATGGTATTGTCTATTGAGCAGCTTCTGGGGGAGAATGTATAAATTGGCGTGTGAGATTATTGTGAGCTCTCTTCATTCATACTGATCGCTTAACGAGGGTGTAACTCTGCTCAAATAAATGCAGATGTAAAAGTTATATTGCAAGTTTTATTTTATTTTTAAAATGTAGGGACTATATACCTATTTAACAATTTGTTAGCGTCACATGAAAGCGAGAGAGAGGTTTAGTAGTTATATTTTAATATAATTTATTTCATAGCAAGTACATAAAACACAAACTCCAGAACATTTGTGTATCACACACAAATATTTGTTCTGACTCAGGAATCGAACCTAGGACCTGAAAACTTAACAAACTTAACTTAACTTTAGCTGAAATTTTAACAGATGATATATTTTTGTTGACGCAATAACAACAATAATACTTAAATCCTATCTCGGCAACCGTGACAACTAGAGAGCTGAAATTTTCAAAGATTATGTATTTTGGTTGACGCTATAACAACAAATACTTAAATTAGACAAAAGAGGGATTAAGGGGGGGCTACCATAAAAAAAACGTGATTTTTGCTGTTTTTAGGGTTTCGTAGCCAAATGGCAAAAACGGAACCCTTATAGATTCGTCATGTCTGTCTGTCTGTCAGTCTGTCTGTCTGTCTGTCCGTCCGTGTGTCACAGCCACTTTTCTCCGAAACTATAAGGCCTATGCTATTGAAACTTGGTAACTAGATGTATTCTGTGAACCGCATTAAGATTCTTATATAAAACTAGAAAGAAGCAGTAAATTTTGGGGAGAACTGAAACTCAACTTTTTTTTTTCATCAAATCCATACGTGTGAGGTATCTATAGACAGGTCTTCAAAAATGTTATTGAGGTTCCTAAAATCATTTTTTTCTACAGTAAATAGTTTGCGCAAGAGACACTTCCAAAGTGGAAAAATGTGTCCCCCCCCCCCCCCCCCTCTAACTTCTAAACTAAGAGAATGATAAATCTAAAAAAAATGTATGATGTACATTGCCATATTAAACTACGAACGAAAATTGGTTTGAACGAGATAGAGCTGGTAGTTTTTTTTAATACGTCATAAACTGCAATTTTTGGTTAGAAAAATCACTACCACTGCGAACGTGTTAAAACATCAATACAAGTTACAACGAACAATAAGAACTTTTATATTATGTTACTTGCTGCTACGAAACCCTTCATGGGCGAGTCCAACTCGCACTTGGCTGGTTTATTTATTTTAGTACGGAACACTCCAAGCGCGAGTTCGAGTCGTACTTGACCTGGTTTTTAAGTAAATAAAAATTCTGGAACATGTTAATTTAAAAACCCGTTTTTTCTAGTCTTTAGTCTCAATATGTCAAAATGTGGATTTGTGTGTGAAAATGCAGAAATACCTAAACCTACAGGATCGTTAAATTGAGAGAAACTGATAAATACTTATACATAAGAAAGCTAGGGTAAAAAATAAGCAGGTACCTCCTCTATGTGTGGGCTGCAGTGGCGAATTGTCCATAGAAGCCCATTCCTTGTGGCTTCCCTTTTCAGATCGGGCAGTGACATGTAATATTTACTCATAACTAATAAACACAATTATATATTCTCGAACACTCATTCAAATATAAAAATATTTGCAAATTTACATGGTAAGTCGGCATTTTCGTCTCAACCCCTGCTACAAAAGTCATAGCAATAAATTTTCGAGTCAAAGTTCAAAGACCCTATCTCTGACACAGTGATGGGCAAAATGTAATTAGATTAACCGTTACAAATTATAATTACTTTGTAATGGTTAATTCAATTACTCTGTAACAGATTACTTGAGTAATTAATTACTATGAGTACTAGCAGTAATTAATTACTGAGTAATGGAATTACACGTTAATCTAATTACATTGCAACTAGTTACTCATTAATTCAATTAACCAACACTCATAATTACCAACTCTGTCCTGTGCTGTGGATTCGTCGCGGCCCAACCAAGGGGTGAATCGATATTGATGCGGTTTTTTGATGTAAGTCAATGTGTCCAGGTTGGTACTCAGCTATAAAATTTGAAGACCATCAGCTCAATTCCTGAGTGACGAAGGAATTTCACTGAAATTCCCATACGCTAATCACAAAATTTGGGTATCGTTTAAGGGGCTTTTTGGTATGCTGAGTGCGAATCACATGATAATTTTGCAATCCAATATGGCCGCCGCGCCGTAGTCACAAAACTTCATGATGGGTATCGTTTAAGGGGTTTTTTGGTATGCTGAGTGCGAATCACATGATAATTTTGCAATCCAATATGGCCGCCGCGCCGTAGTCACAAAATTTCATGATAGGTATCGTTTAAGGGGTTTTTTGGTATGCTGAGTGCGAATCACATGATAATTTTGCAATCCAATATGGCCGCCGCGCCGTAGTCACAAAATTTCATGATGGGTATCGTTTAAAGGGTTTTTTGGTATGCTGAGTGCGAATCACATAATAATTTTGCAATGCAATATGGCCGCCGCGCCGTAGTCACAAAATTTCATGATGGGTATCGTTTAAGGGGTTTTTTGGTATGCTGAGTGCGAATCATATGATAATTTTGCAATCCAATATGGCCGCCGCGCCGTAGTCACAAAATTTCATGATGTGTATCGTTTAAGGGGTTTTTTGGTATGCTGAGTGCGAATCACATGATAATTTTGCAATCCAATATGGCCGCCGCGCCGTAGTCACAAAATTTCATGATGGGTATCGTTTAAGGGGTTTTTTGGTATGCTGAGTACGAATAACATGATAATTTTGCAATCCAATATGGCCGCCGCGCCGTAGTCACAAAATTTCATGATGGGTATCTTTAAGGGGTTTTTTGGTATGCTGAGTGCGAATCACATGATAATTTTGCAATCCAATATGGCCGCCGCGCCGTAGTCACAAAATTTCATGATGGGTATCGTTTAAGGGATTTTTTGGTATGCTGAGTGCGAATCATATGATAATTTTGCAATCCAATATGGCCGCCGCGCCGTAGTCACAAAATTTCATGATGTGTATCGTTTAAGGGGTTTTTTGGTATGCTGAGTGCGAATCACATGATAATTTTGCAATCCAATATGGCCGCCGCGCCGTAGTCACAAAATTTCATGATGGGTATCGTTTAAGGGGTTTTTTGGTATGCTGAGTGCGAATCACATGATAATTTTGCAATCCAATATGGCCGCCGCGCCGTAGTCACAAAATTTCATGATGGGTATCGTTTAAGGGATTTTTTGGTATGCTGAGTGCGAATCATATGATAATTTTGCAATCCAATATGGCCGCCGCACCGTAGTCACAAAATTTCATGATGTGTATCGTTTAAGGGGTTTTTTGGTATGCTGAGTGCGAATCACATGATAATTTTGCAATCCAAAATGGCCGCCGCGCCGTAGTCACAAAATTTCATGATGGGTATCGTTTAAGGGGTTTTTTGGTATGCTGAGTGCGAATAACATGATAATTTTGCAATCCAATATGGCCGCCGCGCCGTAGTCACAAAATTTCATGATGGGTATCGTTTAAGGGGTTTTTTGGTATGCTGAGTGCGAATCACATGATAATTTTGCAATCCAATATGGCCGCCGCGCCGTAGTCACAAAATTTCATGATAGGTATCGTTTAAGGGGTTTTTTGGTATGCTGAGTGCGAATCACATGATAATTTTGCAATCCAATATGGCCGCCGCGCCGTAGTCACAAAATTTCATGATGGGTATCGTTTAAGGGGTTTTTTGGTATGCTGAGTACGAATCACATGATAATTTTGCAATCCAATATGAACTTGAACTTTTACAACGATGGCGCGGCGGCCATATTGGATTGCTAAAAAGGGGTTTTTTGGTATGCTGAGTACGAATCACATGATAATTTTGCAATCCAATATGAACTTGAACTTTTACAACGATGGCACGGCGGCCATATTGGATTGCTAAATTAACCCAAAATTCGTACTCAGCATACCAAAATACCCCTTTTACGATACCCAACCAGAACTTTTACAACGGTGGTGCGGCAGCCATATTGGATTGCTAAATTAACCCGAAATTCGTACTCAGCATACCAAAATACCCCTTATACGATATCCAACATGAAATTTTATAACGGCGGCGCGGTGACCATATTGCATTGCAAAATTAACCCGAAATTCGTACTCAGCATACCAAAATACCCCTTATACGATACCCAACATGAACTTTTACAACGCTGGTGCGGCGGCCATATTGGATTGCTAAATTAACCCGAAATTCGTACTCAGCATACCAAAGTACCCCTTATACGATACCCAACATGAACTTTTAAACGGTGGTGCGGCGGCCATATTGGATTGCTAAATTAACCCGAAATTCGTACTCAGCATACCAAAATACCCCTTATACGATACCCAACATGAACTTTTACAACAGTGGCGCGGCGGCCATATTGGATTGCTAAATTAACCCGAAATTCGTACTCAGCGTACCAAAATACCCCATATACGATACCCAATTCGAAATTTTATAACGGCGGCGCGGTGACCATATTGGATTGCAAAATTAACCCGAAATTCGTACTCAGCATACCAAAATACCCCTTATACGATACCCAACATTAACTTTTACAACGATGGCGCGGCGGCCATATTGGATTGCTAAACTAACCCGAAATTCGTACTCAGCATACCAAAATACCCCGTATACGATACCCAACATGAAATTTTACAACGGCGGCGCGGTGACCATATTGGATTGCAAAATGAACCCGAAATTCGTACTCAGCATACCAAAATACCCCTTATACGATACCCAACATGAACTTTTACAACGGCGGCGCGGCGGCCATATTGGATTGCTAAATTAACGCGAAATTCGTACTCAGCATACCAAAATACCCCTTATACGATACCCAACATGAACTTTTACAACAGTGGCGCGGTGGCCATATTGGATTGCTAAATTAACGCGAAATTCGTACTCAGCGTACCAAAATACCCCATATACGATACCCAACTTAAAATTTTATAACGGCGGCGCGGTGCCCATATTGGATTGTAAAATTAACCCGAAATTCGTACTCAGCATACCAAAATACCCCTTATACGATACCCAACATGAACTTTTACAACGATGACGTGGCGGCCATATTGGATTGCTAAATTAACCCGAAACTCGTACTCAGCATACCAAAATACCCCTTATACGATACCCAACATGAACTTTTACAACGGCGGCGCGGCGGCCATATTGGATTGCTAAATTAACGCGAAATTCGTACTCAGCATACCAAAATACCCCTTGTACGATACCCAACATGAACTTTTACAACAGTGCCGCGGCGGCCATATTGGATTGCTAAATTAACGCGAAATTCGTACTCAGCGTACCAAAATACCCCATATACGATACCCAACTTAAAATTTTATAACGGCGGCGCGGTGACCATATTGGATTGCAAAATTAACGCGAAATTCGTACTCAGCATACCAAAATACCCCTTGTACGATACCCAACATGAACTTTTACAACAGTGCCGCGGCGGCCATATTGGATTGCTAAATTAACCCGAAATTCGTACTCAGCATACCAAAATACCCCTTATACGATACCCAACATGACCTTTTACACCGATGGCGCGGCGGCCATAATTGATTGCTAAATTAACCCGAAATTCGTACTCAGCATACCAAAATACCCCTTATACGATACCCAACATGAACTTTTACAACGGCGGCGCGGCGGCCATATTGGATTGCCGGCTGTGGTATTGATTTGCTTGACTTGAATGTATGATAATTACGAAGTAATGAATTACAAAGTAACTAGTTATAAAGTAATCTAATTACTTTGCAACTAGTTACTTAGTAACTAATTAACCGGAACATCCAAAGTATTTAAATTACAAAGTAATTAATTACTGAGTAATTAGATTACATTGTAACTTAATTACATTGTAATTCAATTATTAATTGAATTACTTTTGTAATTAATTACGCCCATCACTGCTCTGACATCACGCGGTAAGCCCGGCTTCCTGATCATTTTGCGTCTGCTTCGTTAGTACTACGCAAATGTATATATGCGTCCTATTCTCTCACATTTTTTCAAGATTTGATTCGTGGATTTTCGCCTAAAGTAAGCCATGAGTTCGTGGCTTACACCTGAGACAGTCATATTAATAGAAAAGGACAACGTATTTGACTTGAAAACTCGACCAATTTAAATGCACCTAACGCACGTCGAAACGTTTTGCATCGAAGTGTGTTTTTAATTTGATGTGTTGTTATTACTTCATTTCACATGCGTTTCCCGTGAATAATAATAAAACATAACATAGTTTCAATTGACTTTATAAAGTATTGTGCTGTTTATTAGTTAATTATAAATAATTATCTACTTCAAGTACTAAATACATCGTGAAAGTGTGTAAAATTGTGTTTTGTGTTCTGTATTTTGTTGTGATTTCTGTACACATGATTATTGTTTTGGAGTCACATAATGCTCACTGATGGACGTAGGCCTTCGGTATTACGGGTTCGATAAAAAATAAAGGTCAGTGTTTTTTTATGTTTATCAAGTAGGTATCTCAAAATACGCTAGTGATATTAGTTCAATGGCTTGGGATACCTAATAATCTTTATTTTGGCTGAATGTTTCATTAATAGTTTATCCTTACTAATATTATAAATGCGAAAGTAACTCTGTCTGTCTGTCTGTCTGTCTGTCTGTCTGCCTGTCTGTCTGTCTGTCTGTTACGCTTTCACGCCTAAACGGCTGGAGCGATTGAGATGAAATTTGGTGTGGGGATAGTTCGAGGCCTTGAGAAGGACATAGGCTACTTTTTAACCGACTGCGCAAAAGGAGTGTTATGATTTTATGCGATAACGACTTTCACGCGATAACGACTTTCATGCCTAAACGGCTGGAGTGATTGAGATGAAATTTGGTACGGGGATAGTTTGAGGCCCTGAGAAGGACATAGGCTACTTTTTAACCGACTGCGCAAAAGGAGTGTTATGATTTTATGCGATAACGACTTTCACGCGATGACGACTTTCACGCCTAAACGGATGGAGTGATTGAGATGAAATTTGGTAAGGGGATAGTTCGAGGCCCTGAGAAGGACATAGGCTACTTTTAAACCAACTGCGCAAAAGGAGTGTTATGATTTTATGCGATAACGACTTTCACGTGATAACGACTTCTACTCGGCTGAAGTCGCGGGAACAGCTATTTTATGTATATAAGCTTAAAGATTAAGTCTATTTAAATATTCAATCACGCTACTTAGCCTAGAGGCTTGGCAGAGAAGGATTAAAATCGGTAGGTATACTATATTATGAGCAAAAGACATGCTTACGAAATAGGTTTAGTTAAATTTTTACATGCGGATAGTTTTTTATAAGCTTCATAATTATAATTATCACGCTACTACTAAGTCAAGGGGTTTGGCAAAGAACAATTGAATGAAGAACAATTGATCTGTATGTATGTGGGAGTAAAAACTCAAAAGCATCTAGATCTTATTTAGTAGCATACATATTATAGTCACGCCGTTATCCCCAAAGGGGTAGGCAGAGGCATAGTATACGTCTACATTTGACCTTATAGTTTTACGTCTCACGTAATAGGTGGTGAGCCTAATGCCGTGTTGAAATTAATATTTTTTTCAAGCCGCCCATAAGGCCAACTTGACTATTAACGATTGTCATTTTACTGACAACCGGGTTTCATTTCGCGATTTCGCTGCCATTATATTCAGTAGGTAACTGTTTGAAAATCAAATAATTGTCTCACTGTTTCCTGGTGGCAAGGCAACCCTCTCTTCTGCTAGCTTCTTTTAATTTTCTGGATACTACCGACTAAAAAACCTAACGTATCCTGCCTAACAACCTACGGTTGGGAGCCCTAAGTAAGCTATCGGACGACGATTACGACTACCCACTTAGTGGGGCGTGAATCCCTCGCGTCACGCTGTCGTCTAGGACGGTGAGCGGCCTCCTCATCGACCTCAGGCCCCCGGTCATGTAGGCCGATGGTCTTAGGCGAAGACATGTCGCCGGCGCTTCCGCTGCCGATTGCGGAAATCGGGTGGGAGAGTTCTCTCCTGCCACCTCCCACCGCCTCTTTCACGACCATGTCCTGTTCGCAGAAAGAGGCAGCGCAGTCCCACTTACTCCCGCTGGAGATCATGGTCTCCAGCGAGAGAGTGTCCACGTCCAGAACTGCCACGAGGGCCTGGCGCTATTGCGCCCACGCCTTGCACTCCACCAATGTGTGGAACGCTGTGCGCTACTCGCAGTGCTGGCACTCGGCCGTCTTTTGCTAACTTTAATACCAATGAAAGGCAATCTCAACATCTCTGTATGTTTGTTTATTAATTCATCAACAATTTAGATCATACCTATATGAATTCAATAACAAAATAATACTTTTACTTTTACATGCAGCGATGTGGTATTCACAATAAATACTGTCCTGAGGTAACTGACAGCCTTGAATCACTGGTGCAGTGTAGAAAAATAGTTTTTTTATAAATTAAGCTCGCCAAATTGACGTCGCCACTGATGGAAAGCCGTGGCCCATCTAGCGATTGGGGGCCACTTTCACTGTCCGTAAGACTGAAATTCATTTAATATTCCGAATCTACCAAGGTGAGGTAAAGAGTTCTTCAACTTAACTTCACCCTCTCCTTTCGATCTTAAATAACACGCGCCCAGGTACCATTCGCATGCAGTGAAAAGACTCTTCGCCAGTACCTAGCAATGCAAAAATCGTTTCTCTTTCGAATTATAGCAATTGAAACCCTCTGTCAGCGTGTATCTTCTCTTAAATCGCCATGTTTTTAAGCAAAGCATGAAAATATCACAACACCTAATGTTGTAGGCGCAATGATGTATTGCTGCGTATATAAGCTGCCAAAGTCGTGGACCCTACAGCAATTATGTGCTGGAACTGGACTCACAAATCTTCAAATAAAGCTAACATTATATGTTACTTGCTGCTACGTAACCCTTCATGGGCGAGTCCAACTCGAACTTGGTTATAGGATACGTGTGGTTTTTAGTCCGTAGGAGTCATAGTACATTCATGTGGGATTTTCCTCGGGTTAAAAAAATCCATCTACCGCATAGCTCTCCGGGTAAGTTGGAGGATGTCCTAAATTTGTCCCCATATTTTGGTTACGACTTATCCTAGAGGCTCGATAGAATACAGTTCAAACTTTGCTTATAACATAATTTCCACGAGAACGAAGTCGCGGGTAACAGCTAGTAATTTATAAATTTGGGACTTAGACGCGAAATAGGTATAGGTACTTCTAATGTTTTTAATAATATGCATGTACTAGCTAATGCCCACAGTTTCACCCGCGTAAAATTAGTTCCCGTGGGAAGTTACTCCCGGGATAAACAGTAGCCTATGTGTTATTCCAGACTATAATGGATATCTGTATCAAATTTCAGCCCGATCCGTTCAGCCGTTCGAGCCTGAAAGAGTAACAAACATCCACATTCACACTCACAAACTTTCACATTTATAATATTAGTAAGATTTCAAGAACCTATAGAGTATTAAAAACCGCGATATTTTACAATACAAAATTGAAATAAAAACATACTTCTTATCTATTTTTTCAAAAATATCTGACAAAGTGATTCTATAGAACAAAACTGCTTTATTATGTTACTAGCTGTTACCCGCGACTTCGTTCTCGTGGAAATTATGTTATAAGCAAAGTTTGAACTGTATTCTATCGAGCCTCTAGGATAAGTCGTAACCAAAATATGGGGACAAATTTAGGACATCCTCCAACTTACCCGGAGAGCTATGCGGTAGATGGATTTTTTTAACCCGAGGAAAATCCCACATGAATGTACTATGACTCCTACGGACTAAAAACCACACGTATCCTATAACCAAGTTCGAGTTGGACTCGCCCATGAAGGGTTACGTAGCAGCAAGTAACATATAATGTTAGCTTTATTTGAAGATTTGTGAGTCCAGTTCCAGCACATAATTGCTGTAGGGTCCACGACTTTGGCAGCTTATATACGCAGCAATACATCATTGCGCCTACAACATTAGGTGTTGTGATATTTTCATGCTTTGCTTAAAAACATGGCGATTTAAGAGAAGATACACGCTGACAGAGGGTTTCAATTGCTATAATTCGAAAGAGAAACGATTTTTGCATTGCTAGGTACTGGCGAAGAGTCTTTTCACTGCATGCGAATGGTACCTGGGCGCGTGTTATTTAAGATCGAAAGGAGAGGGTGAAGTTAAGTTGAAGAACTCTTTACCTCACCTTGGTAGATTCGGAATATTAAATGAATTTCAGTCTTACGGACAGTGAAAGTGGCCCCCAATCGCTAGATGGGCCACGGCTTTCCATCAGTGGCGACGTCAATTTGGCGAGCTTAATTTATAAAAAAAACTATTTTTCTACACTGCACCAGTGATTCAAGGCTGTCAGTTACCTCAGGACAGTATTTATTGTGAATACCACATCGCTGCATGTAAAAGTAAAAGTATTATTTTGTTATTGAATTCATATAGGTATGATCTAAATTGTTGATGAATTAATAAACAAACATACAGAGATGTTGAGATTGCCTTTCATTGGTATTAAAGTTAGCAAAAGACGGCCGAGTGCCAGCACTGCGAGTAGCGCACAGCGTTCCACACATTGGTGGAGTGCAAGGCGTGGGCGCAATAGCGCCAGGCCCTCGTGGCAGTTCTGGACGTGGACACTCTCTCGCTGGAGACCATGATCTCCAGCGGGAGTAAGTGGGACTGCGCTGCCTCTTTCTGCGAACAGGACATGGTCGTGAAAGAGGCGGTGGGAGGTGGCAGGAGAGAACTCTCCCACCCGATTTCCGCAATCGGCAGCGGAAGCGCCGGCGACATGTCTTCGCCTAAGACCATCGGCCTACATGACCGGGGGCCTGAGGTCGATGAGGAGGCCGCTCACCGTCCTAGACGACAGCGTGACGCGAGGGATTCACGCCCCACTAAGTGGGTAGTCGTAATCGTCGTCCGATAGCTTACTTAGGGCTCCCAACCGTAGGTTGTTAGGCAGGATACGTTAGGTTTTTTAGTCGGTAGTATCCAGAAAATTAAAAGAAGCTAGCAGAAGAGAGGGTTGCCTTGCCACCAGGAAACAGTGAGACAATTATTTGATTTTCAAACAGTTACCTACTGAATATAATGGCAGCGAAATCGCGAAATGAAACCCGGTTGTCAGTAAAATGACAATCGTTAATAGTCAAGTTGGCCTTATGGGCGGCTTGAAAAAAATATTAATTTCAACACGGCATTAGGCTCACCACCTATTACGTGAGACGTAAAACTATAAGGTCAAATGTAGACGTATACTATGCCTCTGCCTACCCCTTTGGGGATAACGGCGTGACTATAATATGTATGCTACTAAATAAGATCTAGATGCTTTTGAGTTTTTACTCCCACATACATACAGATCAATTGTTCTTCATTCAATTGTTCTTTGCCAAACCCCTTGACTTAGTAGTAGCGTGATAATTATAATTATGAAGCTTATAAAAAACTATCCGCATGTAAAAATTTAACTAAACCTATTTCGTAAGCATGTCTTTTGCTCATAATATAGTATACCTACCGATTTTAATCCTTCTCTGCCAAGCCTCTAGGCTAAGTAGCGTGATTGAATATTTAAATAGACTTAATCTTTAAGCTTATATACATAAAATAGCTGTTCCCGCGACTTCAGCCGAGTAGAAGTCGTTATCACGTGAAAGTCGTTATCGCATAAAATCATAACACTCCTTTTGCGCAGTTGGTTTAAAAGTAGCCTATGTCCTTCTCAGGGCCTCGAACTATCCCCTTACCAAATTTCATCTCAATCACTCCATCCGTTTAGGCGTGAAAGTCGTCATCGCGTGAAAGTCGTTATCGCATAAAATCATAACACTCCTTTTGCGCAGTCGGTTAAAAAGTAGCCTATGTCCTTCTCAGGGCCTCAAACTATCCCCGTACCAAATTTCATCTCAATCACTCCAGCCGTTTAGGCATGAAAGTCGTTATCGCGTGAAAGTCGTTATCGCATAAAATCATAACACTCCTTTTGCGCAGTCGGTTAAAAAGTAGCCTATGTCCTTCTCAAGGCCTCGAACTATCCCCACACCAAATTTCATCTCAATCGCTCCAGCCGTTTAGGCGTGAAAGCGTAACAGACAGACAGACAGACAGACAGACAGACAGACAGACAGAGTTACTTTCGCATTTATAATATTAGTAAGGATTTTCAATTAACTTCAATCGAGACAATTTGAAATAGGTAGGTATGAGCTTGCAGAGAGTAGTAGAATAATTTCAAAACATGGTTAGTGTTCAAGTCAGGTTTTAGTTCAAAATATGTAACTAGATGGCATCACTTTTTTGTATATAGTATCTAGATCGCGGTATGGTTTCGTTACCTGAGCAGACATATATAGCTGTGAATATTGTTTTAATAAAAAAAATTTAGTACAAGGATATACAGTCTATTATTAACACCTAAGGTCGGTTAAGACCTTTTCAGTTAGTGTAAATTTGAATATCTTTTTAGTCATCAGTAGATAATTTATGATACTTTTTTAGAAGTCAATTTATCATGCACGTAAGACATTGTTTTGAATTAAATACATGGATCTTACGAGTATAGTACAGGTGGCAAACAAAACACAAAAGGCATTACACCGCCGCGCGCCACCATTTAATAAATACGCAAAATACCTACACTACAGGTGTGACCAACTGGATATTATTTTTTTCACCGGCTTTCCTTTTGAAAAAATTCAGCCTTCGCGGCTGGTGGGCTGCTCACCGTCCTTACACACGCACGCCCTCCCCCCCCCCCCCTCCTAAGAAGCGGAATCACACCCGAAAACCCCCCAAAGACGCGGGATAGCACCCGAACCACCCCCTAGGCGAGGCCGCAGTGGTAGCCGTAGGTCTGTTGTGAGTCCTGGGAAAGCCTTCCGAGGGCTTACCCGGGGCTCCAAACCGTAAGCTGTTGGGCGTTACGTGAGTTTATTTAGTCGGTAGGAGTCCAGCATAGCATCCATGAGGAATTTTCCCTCATGTTAAAAAAAGGGTAATCTAATACCCACTATTACGTACTTAAGTAGAACCCGACATCGCGTCCATTTTAAAACGTCAAAGAGTTTGTTTTCTTGCTCTTTCTTATTTAAATGTCGATTATTCATAAAAGTAATAATTGTAATAGAAAGTTATTATGGGAATTGTATATTCTCTAAGCTATTTTTTTAGCGATAGTACTGAACAGGAATTGACGATTCCCAGGTCCCAAAAGGTGCAATTAATAAAACACAATTTTTAGTCCTGCGTCACTGAAGAATACGCGTGTTTTATAATATAGCAAAATCACTTTCTAGGAATCGCATAGTACAATACTTTGTTCAGGTACCTATAATTAATTAGGTAACGAAACCATACCGCGATTTCAAAAATCGAACAACAACATCTATCGACAAAAAATGCAAACTAAAAATCCTAAACATGCCGCCCACCAAGGACATACTGCCGAATGTCCTTTTCTTTGATAAAAAAAATCAATGTAATCCAATTGGTAAAAAAAGAAAGTCAGAATTAAATGCACATCAATACACCATTGGTGGTAGGATAACAATGTAAATAAAGTTGCTATAACTATACAAATACACAAAAAAAAACCTAAATTCTAAACACAAAATACCCTACTTATTTACAGGGGGCCGAGTCTGCTATTTTCCATCAAAAAGCCGGTCCAGTGCGATTCTATTACGATATTAAAGCGATTGGTCCTAAATCTGCTAGTCGCGTAAATCTTGTCTATCGCCACTATAGAACATCGATAGAATATAAATAGAATCGCAAAAGCAGAGACAAGGGCTTTATTTTTGGTTGTTTTGACTCTTGTCAGTCAGTACTAGTAATATAGGTGTTTTTTAGGTTATCTACAAATTACCTATAAGACTTTTGTAAAGAATTACGATGTACAATTGTGGACTTTACCTATAAACAAACGTGAACTTTATAAACGGCTTCAAAGCAAAGAGTGACAGTGTTATCCAGAAGAACTATCAATCAAATCAGCCTATCGCAGTCCACTGCTGGACGTAGGCCTTTGCCAATTTACGCCACAATTCACGGTCCTGCGCCTTCTGCATTCAGTCCCAGCGTACGACCTTTACCAGGGTCGTCGGTCCATCTAACGGGTGGTACTCCACGGTTGCCGAGACGCGGTTGGAAGAGCTATATCCTATAGAAATTTGAGACAAAACTCAAATGTAAAAAACTGGTCCATCAATGAATTTCATTTTGAAGAAAGGGCTTTGGATGCTAAAATTCATAGAATAAACACAGGAGACTGTATATTTTCATATACATATATAACAGCAGTTTATTCAAGTCTTCTACAAATACATCTTTACAGAAAAAATATTGAACAATAACCTCATGATAACTCAAGATTGTGAATAGTGAAAGTTTTGATCTACAAACAACTACTCTGTCATATGAAAGTTGGTTTTTAAATTGATTAAGACTAGCGTAACTACTCAACGGACTTAAAAAGTTATTTCATCATTGTGAAATCACGGTATTCCACAGAAACTATGTGATATAGCCAAACAATCTCAATACAGACAGCTTTTATTAGTGCTTGTGTGTGATAGATAATATGATGGATAGTAAAAATAAATATGCTATTATCATTTTGTTAATACTCAAGGAAGCTGAGCAGTGATCATTTTAATAAATCTTGTATTTACTGGCATGTATGGGTTCATAGTATGACACAGGTAAAGCCGTCAACTACAGCTAGTATGTTGGATTATGAAAGAGTAATGTGCATGTACAGAGATCTTGGCCATCCAAGCCTGCCATGATGAGAAGCCATGCCTTCGATTCCAATGACCAATGCACTAGAGCTAGACTAATGTCAATTTGTTCTTTTGACTGGCCTCGTGGTTACTACTCTAACCACTAACATGTAACTCACATACTAACTGTAACTCTAATTTGTAGTCAGGTACTCCCTGTCTACGGATTCGGAGGTTGTGGGTTCAATTCCCACCCAGGACAAATCTTTTTGTGTGATGATCATATTGCTTTGTGTCTGGGTGTTATTTATCTATAATAAGTATGTATATAGAAATATAAGTATGTCTATCAGGCGTCTAGATCCCATAGCACAAGTTTATAGCTTAGTTTGGGCTAGACGGTGTTGTGTGAGAATGTCCAACAACAATATTTCAATTAATACCTCCTCAAAATGAAATTGGGTAAGGCCTAGGTCTGAGCATAGTGGTAGACTGTAATAGGGTTATTTGATAGCTTATTTTGGATTTGGAAACATTAAAAATGATGAAATGTGAAAAAAATATTTTTAATATTCATATTTTACAATTATTGTTTTTACATTATCTTCATCTTGCCAAAAATACTATTGTAATAGCCACGCTGCTTGTAGATCAGGGTTAACACTTCAATTTTCAACTCGAGTATCCTGAAATAGATTACAATACAATTAGTTTTATTTCAGCTATTGCAAGCTTGTGAATTATGATTGATGATTAAAAAGTGATTTCAAGATGTTTTTAAAAGGAAATGAGATTTATCTGATAGAAATATTAAATGACTGTGATTTTAAGTGTCAAACATTGATATAAATAAATAATTTTACCAATTTTGTCAACTCTTATTTACCCACCTCATGTTTCCATGGCCATTGTGAGTTCTTCTTCTAAAGGAGAGATAGGAATTACTACAGATGTTTCATAACACAGTTATGCCATGCACAACATACATTAACAATCTTCCCCGCTATTTTGAGACCATAATGTAATGAATGTACTCACAGCAAACATCTGAAATTAACATAAAATGGTAAGGACTTAATCATCTTCACCAAGCTTGATGATCTGGATCACATTTATTAGGGTATTAGGAGCACTGTGAGTTGACCAGTTTTGTATCAGCATTGTTAGATGTGAATGTGACTATCATCGGGATGCTCTTCAACCAACCCAGTCCTTGTCGGTGTACTGGTGCACTAGGTACTTGCCAGTTACTTTAAATTTGGAACGGGAAGATAGTTTGTAAACTCAGAATTTAAATGATCTGTTAGAATATTGACCAATTAGTAATGAAGTCTCATATTCCCATCCACACTACTTACAGGTGGGGTTTGCTTGGAATGGTACCCTACAGTAGAGTTCAAAAAGTGATTGATTTTTTATTTATTCCTAAGTATACTCTAATATTCCCATTTAACACCTGACTTATTTCAGTTTCTTGAGAGTTTATAGGTATATAAGTCATTAGGGATGCCTATATAATTTAAAACCTGCAGTCTCTATACCAATATTATTAGGTATGAGGAAAGATTAGGAAATTTGTTTGTTTGCATCGGAATAGGCTCCAAAACTTCTGGACCGATTAATAAATTCTTTCAGTGTTGGGAAGCTAGACTCTTCCCGGTGAACATAGGCTATATTTTAGTCCCATATTCCCTTGGGAGCAGGAGCTATGTGGGTGAAACGGTGAAAATATGCTGTGCACCCGGGTAAACTGGGTATTTTAAATGTTCATAAAAACTGTAAAAAACAATTAAGTATATTGGGAATTGAGTGTACATAGGTAAGTACCCTGTGTACTAAAACAATAATAACTACCTACTGTAAGTTTGTATTAGAAATGTGACTTGTATTTTAGATATGAGTGATTGTAAAGAATATTGGACAGTACTTACAGAAAATAGATGCATGTCAATTGCATACATGTCTTTATACTATTTTGCTGATCTTGTTGATTTGCCTACTTGGAATAGTTGCCATCTATGTACCTATCTATAACTAATATAGTTCATTGCCCCTGCGACAATGGCTCACTCACAGCTCTAAATTCACTTTTTGGAGACTCATTATAGCACTACGACCATCCAATGTACTATGTTCCATGAGGCTCTATAATATGGTCTTGTTTTGTAGGTGAAATGAATAAAGTCCGCTTCGGATAAAATGTTAGGCTCTCACAAAGTTAATCCATCTTCATCATTTTGATGTAAATTGTAAACTTGCTTCTATTTAGTTTATCTATATATGTAGTAAATTGATTAATTTAAACAATAATATTGTATGTATACCGAACGAAAATAACCAGCCTCGCACTTTCTATTTCTAGCTGTCAAACATTAATTACGCGACTTCCAAAACAAATCCCATCAAATATTAGCAGACTACGCATAAATGTCAAATACACTGGCGATTCTATCGAGAGGCCATCGGTCGACCATAATCGCACTTCAATAGAAACAAGATAGAAGCTATCGAGTTAGCGAATACGAAAACTGTCAAATTGTACCGATGAGCTTCTATTTTGCTACGATATCTATTCTATTCTGATGCGATTGAAATAGCAGACTCGGCCCCCAGGAAGTAGACACAAACTTTATTACAACAGGTCGTATAACAAAAGAGTTTTTAGTGCGAAGAGTAACACTACTCTCGTGATCCCACCAGGCTTGGAATGTTTCTGTTTTACTCTACCCAATAACCATTTATAAGGAGGCAAATCGTTCTCCTTTACAAACACGACATCCCCTAGTGACGGTTCCGGGTTTTGGTGAGTCCATTTGTAACGTTGTAAAAATTTATTTAAACAGTCGTGCGGCCATCGTTTCCAAAAGCCTTGGACCATTTGCGGGATAAGTTTCCAAGGCCTGAGGTAAGTAACGTTTGAGCCCTCAAAGTCTCTACCTGTTGCTAGCACTAGTGACTCCCCAACCAAGAAAAGACCTGAAGTAATTATTGTCATGTTGTCCTGCTGTTCAACAACTCTAAAACATGCCACTGCCGAGTCAGTCATTTTGGACGCAACAGTATAACCGCGAAGCTCTACTTTCACGTTATTAGTGTTGAACCAGCGTGGAGTTTCCTCATTTACTAAAGAAGGTAAGGTTTCTCGGTATTTTACGCATTCTTTATAAATATAACTTGGCACTTCCGCATCCCAATCGACACCACTCAACCAAAGTTTCGGTTTCAACATTTTTTCCAAGATAGTTGGTGCCAACCAACACAAAAAATCAAAAAGCCTCGATATATCTAAAACAATTTTGCGCTTATTTACAGGTTCCGAAAGAAGAGGAAGATTGAACGAATACTGGAAGAAATCGCAACACGGATCCCAGGTAAGTCCTAGAATTTTAGTTACACTATCTATACTTATTTTTAAGCCTTCTCCACAGATACGATCACCTTTACGAAATGGAAACCTAACCACGTACCGCCCGTTTGGATTTCTGATTGTGGTACCTACAAACAACTCTTCACAATCCTTTTCCTCCGTAGTAAGCAACGACTTAGTATTTGTGGGTTCCGCTTCTGGTTTCCAAAATTTCTGTAAGAGTTGATCATTCTCGGCAACCTTAGAATGCATGACGAAGATGGAAGTATTCAACGAGATATCATCTAAATTGTACTTTTCCACGGTGCCCGACAGAATCCAACCAAGGGTTGTATTCTGAGCCACGAGTGATCCACTTGTACTCCGCTTAACACCATCGCCGATGATTTGACTGAATACCTCAGCACCCAATAAAATATCTATTTCATTGGGTCTGTGATAATCAGGATCACCTAGGTCTTCCTCATCCAACTTTTCCCATTCTACCCTTTTTGTTTTTACAATCGGGAGAAGAGAAGAGATGGATTTCAAAACGTGAGCATTCACATACATACAAAAAGTAGGATCCACTCTAGAACGTATTTTTACCTTAACCGTATATCTTGACATTACAGATTTACTTCCACCGACACCTGTTACAAGATGTTTTGTTGAAACCTTTTTCAACCCCAAGTACTGAGTCATAGACTCGGTTATAAATGAACCTTGTGATCCTTGATCTACTAATGCACGAATCACACGATACATTCCATCTCTTGACTCAGCTCTAATTAAAGCTGTTGGTATCAGAACCGTATCTGAACATACACCTGTCGAAAGACATGAAATAATTGGTCTACTAGACCCCTCCGTTTGATTAACGGTATTATCACCACCTGTCGAACTATCCTCTACTCCATTACTATTACCAGCAGAGGTAGTCAACCCACCATTAACTACACTACTATCATCACCAGTCCCCGAACCGTCACTGGGGTGAAGTAAAGTATGGTGGCGTCTTTTACATATGACACATTTAAAAGTGATTTTACACATTTTAGCTGAGTGATTATTACCTAAACACAAATAACACAAACCCTTTTCCTGAGCGAAGTCACGACGAGCATTGTTAGTCTCCTTAGCAAACTTTTTACAATAAATTATTTTATGTTGTTCAGAACAATATGCACATGTTATATTCTTTTTCCAATCTTCTGCTACATGGAATGATTGGCAAGGTTTTGACATGTTCGACTTGGGATTATCCAAACTCTCTAAACCTCGAAACCGTCCCGTTAAAAAGTTCGCGAATTGCATGAAAGTCGGTAACTTATCAGAAGTATCAGATGCGATGTTCATCTCCCAAGCTTTCCGAGTCTCCCTATCTAGCTTAGAGCTTATCAAAAATATAATGAATATATCCCACGACGAAATGTCAATGCCAATATTCTTTATAGACTCCAAACAATCTCTGGTTGTACTAATCAAGTTTTTTATTTCAGATGCTGATTCACAGGATAAAGTTTTTTGACCAAATAAACGTTTTAACATTCCATTTACAAGAAATCTTTTATTATTGTACATTAACTCCAATTTTTCCCAACAAATCTTATAATTATCGGCTGTTATACTAATGTTACTTATTAATTGCTGAGCTTCCCCGCTTAAATGACCCTTTAAGTAATATAGCTTTTGTGCATCTTCGAGATTGTTGTTCTTATGAATTAAACCGACAAACAAATCTCTAAATGTTAACCAATCCGTATATTTCCCCGAGAATATAGGAATTTTGACTTCCGGCAACTTAACCTTAGCAATATGAGTACTAGGCTTCAGTTCCTTGGACTCACAATGTGTTGAAAACTGAAGTAACATATCCTTCATATCACTTTTCCATTGAATGTAAAATTCCTCTACCTCGTCATACACATCCCTTTTAAAGTACTCGGAAGTTTGTAATTCCGACCTTTTAATTTCACTAATAATTCTAACATTGGTGTTATAAAACATTTGCCATTGTTGTTCTAAGCTCTCTAGACGCGTTTGTATGTAAGAAACAGTGAGCCGATCCTTAGAACACTTTTTGAAGTTGGTTCTTGCCTTCAAAATGCTAGATTTAATGTTTTCCTGAATGCAAACTAATGATTCCATTTTAAATAACCAAAAAGTATTTCCTGTGCAAATTTAAAAACAAATAACTCGTAACCTTCAACAATTCAGACAGTTCCTGTCATTTTACAGAAAAAGATAAATTTTTTACGAGTCTAAATTGTGGCAGATTTTTCTAAGTCTTTGAACTATTAAAATCTGACCGAAATCCGGCATGGATTCCCCGTCTGAACCACTTTTCACCTAAAATTATACAAGTCCTAAACTATCATACTAAATTACTAAGTCTAAAATGTCTATACAATAAGGTTCAAATTCACTGCATTTTTCTTTGCTAGGATTATAAAATAATGTACTCACCGTAGACAGTACTCACAGTTCCACACTTCCAATACTTTACGTGGCGCCCTCTATAGGCAGCTATCGAAACTGCAACTGGAACGCCTTCTGTAGGCCTGCTCGAAACTGCTCCTCCAACTCGTTGTGTCCCTCCAGCTCACTAGCTGGATCCTTAATTTCGAAGTCGTCACCATTGACGGTTCGCTGTCAGGATACCGTTACTGGGCAGCGCACAGTGCTGCTCAGTAATCCTTGACACAATGCGGGGCTAATCACGCTAATCTGGAAAAATCACCTTTATGCCATCCGGCTAGGCGAAGGACCATGAACAGGAATTGACGATTCCCAGGTCCCAAAAGGTGCAATTAATAAAACACAATTTTTAGTCCTGCGTCACTGAAGAATACGCGTGTTTTATAATATAGCAAAATCACTTTCTAGGAATCGCATAGTACAATACTTTGTTCAGGTACCTATAATTAATTAGGTAACGAAACCATACCGCGATTTCAAAAATCGAACAACAACATCTATCGACAAAAAATGCAAACTAAAAATCCTAAACAAGTACACGATGTCAAACTAAATAAACGTACAATACTGGCAATTTAAAGACGTAGCTCTATGTACTACGCGGCCGCTTTTTGACGTCATTTCAATTTAGTTGGTTTACTCGTGTTTTTCATCAATTCCGGCTGTTGATGGTATTTTTCTTATATTTTGTTATATACTGAATGTAATGAGCTGAATTTTTGTGAACATCAGAATGACGGGTGTACCTCAATAAACAGAGATTCCACACACATGAAAGTAATGTTCTAGCAATGTGAGGAATGTGCGTAAAGTTTGAAGCAATGTGCTTTTAAAAAACCAGAGTTATTTCAGAAAGTTAGTGAGCCGCCAACCTGATATCAGAATGACGGGTGTATTTTTATTACGAGCAAATTGCTTACTACCTAAAGATGAAAACCTTACCCTAGCAATGATCCGGCAATGTGCTCTCGAACGTACCAAAGCAGAATCAGATGCGGTGAAAGGTTTAAAAGTAATTTTGAAAATAAATTTTTAACGCCTGCAGATTTTATACAGGCAATCCGACGAATAGTGTAAAGTAACATTTAAACTACAAATGTGTCAAGTCATCATGTGTAGTCAAATACTCGTATCAAAACCCGGTACGTCCACTCTAAGTGATAAGTGGGAAATGAAAGAAATACTTTTTAGCAATACTTTAAAAAAAATATAAGTTTGTATTTTTGAACAATCACTCAAGTAGGGGTTTGTGCATATAAAACTAGTAAAAAAAACATCTTATAAATAAACGGTTGGGCTAGAAAATCAGTTTCTAATATAGACATGGTCACATGGTCTTTGATGTACACTGACTAAATGTACCGGAGTTTGAAAAATAAAACCATTTAGACTTGCCGGTATTTTAAAAATATACAATGGACTTACCTGGTTTTGCTAAAACCCAAAATTAAGGGATGTACTATCGACCTAATTGAATCATGACCCACTTTGCCAATTATGCCTTTGTAATCGTAAATGTAGTTAGGTTTTCTTCGCTTTTTGCTCATAGTACGTTTTAGATATAAACAAAAACGCGTCATTACGGGTTAGATGTCTATGCAATTTTAACCTTTGTTATCACTTAACAAGATTTATTTTTGATAAAGCAGTCTTATTTGAATTTCAAATAATATAATCGTTTATAATCCAAACTCTTTTCATTGCGGAAAAAAGTATTATAATTTTTAAAATGAAATTACATTATGTGTCAGATTTCAAGTAGTAGTCGGTCTGAAAATGTTAAAATAAAAATCTAAGAATATATTCGGAATCCGGTGATTGGTGCCTTAAAGTCGCGAAATAAAATAGTGAACGCGTCCGCGGATACGGTCAGTGTTGTGTGCCGTGTGTTTCCACAAATTGACGATCTCGGGGGTACTTCGAAAACTCCCGCCGCATAGCAGAATCTCCAGCCTACATGCACCAGTCGCCTCGGGACCACGATAGGTGTAACCCTGTCGAAACGTCGAGGAAAGTGAAGGTACCGAAACCTTTAATTAATAATAAATTGTGCCACGCGAAATCCCGTTTTGTATAAAAATATATATATTTGTATCCATAAACGAATCGTATAATGGCCAATTTGGTAGAACAAAGAACTTGGATTGTAGTGCTTAGTGAGCAAGGTTACGGCGTTAGAGAAATATCACGTGAGTTAAATATAAGTCGTAACACGGTCACAACCTGGATCAGACGGCACGCTGAAGAGGTACCTTGAAGACCGATGACGACATAATCATGGGGTTCGTCGAATCACAAACCAACAGAGAACGGAAATGCAATACCATTACGAAGAACATCCTTTTACTCGTACCCGCTATTTTGCAGCACGTTACGACGTTTGTCTAGAAACAATTAGAAATAATTTGCACCACACTGGGCTGCATTACAGACATCATGCTAAAAAAGCTTATTTAACGAATGCACACAAATCTGCGAGATTAAATTTTGCACGTAATTATTTAGATGTCGACTGGACAAACACCATCTTAAATTTAAAAATACTACTGGATTATGAAAGAAACCATCGGTTTTGACCGTTATTTTAGTGGTGATTTCAGTGATTTGCCTCATTTTAAAAAAAATAAAACGTTCGTATTTAAATTTTCAAATTTGGTGCCATTCATAGTATAGTTTCTAGTAGGGGTGTTGAGATATTTTGTAGCTGGCTTTGATATTTGACTACACATTTATCTATACACTAGCTGTTGTCCGCGACGTGTGAAAATTATGTTATAATGCCAATTTGATTGCTCTCTGCTTAGCCCCTGGGTTATGTGATACTATATAGCCTATTTGAAGACCCTAATCCTAGTTAATATTTGTGCAAAATTTGAAACAAATCTATTGAGTACTTTTCGAGATCCTTTCGGACAAAGCAAAGCAAACAGACAAACAGATAAACAGACAAAAAATGTTTTAACAATATTTTCGGATTCGGCATCTTCTGTTGAACACTCAGCGAGTATTTATTTTTAATATTCCCAATGCACAGTTTTGACTTTTCTATCATTTTATTATATGTATAGAGATTTTATAGTAATTTCCGGAATAAATTTAAGGATACGAATTTTAAAGTAATTTCCATCGAAAATTAAGATTTCCATACGAACCTACTACCCCTAGTTTTCCTCCTTATCGGTAAAATTTTGCAAATCCAAAATTATCCTTATCTATTATTTTGTAACCAGAAAACGGTATACTTACCTAATTTCATGATGCTAACTTTGAAGATGACGAATTTCCATACAACTTTTTATACCTTATTTTATCACTATAATGGTAAAATTTCCAACAATCCTATAGTATTCAAGTTTCTAGATCTAAGGGTTTGGGCTGGATGTAGATGGTTTTATGATTAACATACTTAGAGGTAGAACTTTGAAAAATCCTGAAATATTAATAATAATAATAATTAATTATTTGAGCACACTGCCAAGCTGCCAACCAGTATTCTAAAGAAAACGTGTAAATAATATTGAACCGATGGAAGAGACAGAAGGAGAAGACGTCTTCTCCTTCTGTCTCCACTAAATCTCCTCTAAGTATTCGATTTAGTGTAATTTTACAGCAGCGTAAAAATAATTTACGCTGCTGTAAAATTATACAAAATCTTTTTTTATTTTAATATAAAATAACTACTCTTTGTTATTTTTTTCGTTTCATGAAATATGATTAGGTAGGTACCCTAAGTACGTTCCTTAATTTTGGGTTTTAGCAAAACCAGGTAAGTCCATTCGATATTTTTCAAATACCGGCAAGTCCAAATGGTTCTTTTAGCAAACTCCGGTACATTTAGCCAGTGTACATCAAAGACCATGTGACCATGTCCTATTAGAAACTGATTTTCTAGCCTACCGTTTATTTATAAGATGTTTTTTACTACTTTAATATACTTACACAACCCCCTACTTGAGTGATTGTTCGATAATACAAACTTATAATTTTATAAAAGTATAGCTAAAATGTATTTGAGTGGACGTACCGGGTTTTGATATTTGACTACCTACACTAATGATGACATGAAACACTTAAAGTTTAAATGTTACTTTACACTATTCGTCGGATTGCCTGTATAAAATCTGCAGGCGTTAAAAATTTAATTTCGAAATTACTTTTAAACCTTTCACCGCATCTGATTCTGCTTTGGTACGTTCGAGAGCACATTGCCGGATCATTGCTATGGTAAGGTTTTCATCTTTAGGTAGTAAGCAATTTGCTCGTAATAAAAATACACCCGTCATTCTGATATCAGGTTGGCGGCTCACTAACTTTCTGAAATAACTCTGGTTTTTTAAAAGCACATTGCTTCAAACTTTACGCACATTCCTCACATTGCTAGAACATTACTTTCATGTGTATGGAATCTCTGTTTATTGAGGTACACCCGTCATTCTGATGTTCACGAATTTTTAAATTTGAGTAGTTGAATAAATACACAAAATATTGCAATATAGTTTGTTGTGTTTATTTTCTAAGAACATTGACAACAAAGGTCATATAAAACAATGGGCTGATTGCGACAAATTTTGTGATTACTCTGTAATTACTAGGAAGATATTAATGAAACTCAATTGAAGAGTGTAGACTTTGATTAGATACAAATTAACGTTACAAGTTTGGCTGTAAGGTTCCTATTTTAGGCACTAGAGGCTAATAACCTGATTTTACCTATATGTCTATATCTTTTGAGTGGGATATTATTTTCAATATCTGCTTTTACACAGATTATAAGCAAATTCATAGCAACGTACATGAGTAAACTCAACACTGCACCAAGTCTCTGTATATGATAATTACGATATCGTCAAACGTACTCCCAGCGGAAACCTGAATTACTCCGTGATATCATGATACACAAATTTCATTTATACATACACATTTACAGCTCGCACCAAGCTACCTAATGAGCCTTTTCTTTTTGCAAAAAAAGAAAAAGTTCCGCTGGGCTGACGTTTCGAACGTACTCCTGGCGGAATCAGTTTTTCAAGAATATCTTCACAATGGCTGGATACACAAATTTCTATTTACGATACACATTTACACGGACTCTTACGCTAATTTTCTGCATATCTAGAATTTCAAAAATCGACACTTTTCCGCCAGGAGTACGCACACAAATTCTTCAAGCCGGCCCATAAAGGCCTTCAACTTGACTTAGCGACGTGCTTTTTTCATGGCAACCAGGACCAACGGCTACGTGCCTTTCGAAGCACGGAAACGCTCGCAAATAAATGTCACAAAGTGGTCATGAGGTGGTCACCCATCTATGACCGGCCACAGTAACTGTTGCTCACTGCAGCAATCGTTTACAGAACACAGACCGCGGGGCCACGAGCGCTTCTTCTCCGACTACATGACCATAAATGCTGAGTGTTCGGTTCAGTGTTGTCCCCTACTCTCTTTTTGCTGCCTGCGAGTTCCAAATGTTCAATGTTAAATGACGTTACCGAGATGGTAGGTAATTACATAACATTGTTGGTAGAATGAGATCACTTTGTTGATTGCAACAAGTGTTGGCGCGGCTACTCGTCCTCCAGGTTGGCTGGTTCTCGGCTCGTGTATGCGTAGTAAGGAGGATGAGGCGCTCTTCAATAAATGTTTTATTCTTGGATAATATTGAAATTTATGTAATATCTGACAATACAAATTGGTTAGTACAAGGTATACAAAAAAAACAACGGCCAAGTGCGAGTCGGCCTCGCGCACACAGGGTTCCGTACCAAAAACAGGTCAAAAATCACGTTTTTACTTCTTATGCTCGTAAAGTTCTTGTTTATGCTGGGTGTATGCGGAATAAAAAACCTTTTGTCGCGCACCGTCCAACACGCAAATCGTCCAATTGACTCAATCCGTCCAAAACGCAATCTGTCCAAAACGCAATCTGTCCAAAACGCAATCCGTCCAAAACGCAATCCGTCAACAACATTTTATGCTCTAGTGCAGTGATGGGCAAAGTACGGCCCGCGGGCCAACTCCGGCCCGCGAAAGCATTTAATCCGGCCCGCTGAACGGTCTTTCTACGTGAATAGTATACTCGTATTTGCCTCGCGATAATTAAATTTTGAAGGTCCAGAAGTATTGTGTAAGTAGATTCTATTTAGTGGAACAATAATAGAGGCATAGATGAAGGACTCAGCTAGAGCGAGTAACAAACAGCCACACAGCAATATTAGAAAGAAGCAAGACCAAAAGTTTCAGCACAAAGTGCATTTTTCGTATAATTTTGGCCCCCCTCTGAAAATTCTTAAGTTTTATGGCCCCCCATTAAAAAAGTTTGCCCACCACTGCTCTAGTGCATAAAGTTCTTTTTCTTCTAAAACAATATGGCCATACTAGACCGTAGAGACGGTACCATGAAGATCGTGTTACTCTATGAACCAAACATAATAAAACGCTATTAAATAACTTGTTTTTTTTTTTGTTACATTTAATTTGTACTTTCTGTGTTCTATATAAATTAAGAAACATTAAAAATTTCCTTGCAATCGAAGTGATAGGCAGAGTGTATAACTCGATCATAAAACCCATTTTATCCTCGACTTAATATCCACCCTCGCCTTTGGTACGGGCGGATAAACGTCTCGTATAAAATGGCTTCTTTTATGCACTTGTAGTACAATCTACTATTATTGTACGGTTGCCCCCTTTATCCCCCTATTTTTTTTTCAGTATTTGTTGTTATAGCGGCAACAGTAATACATCATCTGTGAAAACTTCAGCTCTCTAGCTGTCACAGTTCCTGAGATACAGCCTCGTGACGGACGGTGAAGTCTCATCAATAGGGTCCCGCTTGTACCCTTTGGGTACGGAACCCTATAAACTAAGTTTAGGTACAGCCAGTATGTGTGATGGATGAGTCAACGTATGTGGCCGGTATCAGCACCGCACAGCTCCTCTCATTGATCCCCTGGCAGTCCCGAGTGCAGCTTTACCGTTGTAATAAATATGCATTACCGCAATAGAGGACGGTAACAGCTTCCATGGCACATTTACACACGGTTAGAAAAATACATTCATTCATAGCCAGTTCGAGAAGGTTTCCTGCTACGCACACTACATACATATACATATCGACAACTACTAGGTACCTATGAACATGTTTGACCTCGTGTCTGTGAACTCTGTGAGCGGTGTCTATGTGTGCGTAGCCTCAGCGACTTTAGTGTGTAGCTTCCATCTAATGTGTGGTTTAGGCTCGTCTATATATATTCAGAGTAGCATCTTTAACATTGTCAACTTGTACCCAATCAGCAGACAGTGGACTGGGGTGTCGGTGTGCATAGATGCAATAGTGCTCGCCGTCTATCGCCAATCGCGTTACTGTCTCGTCCACTACAATCTCCATAGTGAAGGGCTGACCAACTTTAAAGGGAAACGGTCTGAAATAGAATACACAAATAGGTATAAATAAATAATAGACTGGTACTTGCAAGGCTTACGATAATATTTATGCCATGAAAAGATAACTTGTAAAAAAGACTAATTAGTCTCTCAACTCAGTTTTTGTTTGCAAGTTGTGAAGTTCATGTAACAGGTACCAAGTTGGTTACATTTATCCAGTCTCTTCTGTCAGTAGGTACGTAATTAGCTACATAGTAACATCATATACTAAACATATCAATATTTACTGGGCATTAAGTTATTTTTTTTTTTTTTTAATACTTAAGGCATTCAGCGCTCGTGGCCCCGCGGGCTTAGTGTTCTGTAAACGATCACTGCCAGTAAGCAACTTTTACTATGGCCAGTTCTTGGATGGGTGACCATTCATGTGACCACATTTATTTGAGCGTTTCCGTGCTTCGGAAGGCACGTTAAGCCGTTGGTCCCGGTTGCCAGTAAAATGGCAGTCGTTAAGCCAAGTTGAAAGTCGTTTTAGGCGGCTTGAAAAATTTCAACTGCAGACAGTCACAACCTGCGCCTGTCCATCTCAACACGGCAATACAGTTTACCACCTATTACGTGGGACAAATTATAAAAAGGTGAAGTGTGGGCATTATAGGCCTCTGCCTACCCCTTCGGGGATAAAGGTGTGATCATATGTATGTATGTACTTAAGGCCTTTATCTTAACTTAACGACTGCCATTTTACTCGCAACCGGACCAACGACTTAACGCTCGCAATAAATGTCCCCAAGTGGTCACGTGGTGGTCACCCATCCAAGTGTGTTTGCTCGTACCTAGACGCAGCAGTCTCCACAGGCCCCCATACGCCGCCACGACATGTGCTCCTTGCCACGTCACGTTGTGGTGGTCTTACAGAGATGTACACTGCGATATCTCCACGGAGTGATCCACATTGCAAGTACACGTTGAACCTGCAATTTGAAAGATTACTTCGAGTTTGCAAATATGACGGTTGCATTGCATCTAAAATATTCATTTAAGGCTGAGGCCGCATTTGCGGTTACCGCGGTCCGCGGTGGTTTCTAACCTCAAAATGACTAACCATAGACTCGATTTCATTGGTTTTGACATTTTGGGGTTAGAATTTGACATTTTGAGACTAGAAACAGCCGCGGTAAATTGCAAATGCGGCCCCAGGCTTAGATTAGTTCCAAGAGTCAACTTTCAAAGAAGTAGTGTCGGTTATTAATTTAATAATAGGTAATTTGCTACAGAGAATGCAGTTATCTCTTAAAAGAATCGTAACACCATGGATTTAGAATTTTTCGTTGAGAGTAGCGAAAAGTTCTAAATCTACGAGTGACACATAACCATTCTAGAAAAGAAGGCTCGGATGTACAAGTTCAAGTTAGACCTTTAAGTTATCTCTCTCATTCTCGGTACTTTGTGCCCGGTACAGAACAAAGGAACAATAGAGGCTATACCTATTTTTAACCGACTTCAAAAAAAAAGGAGGAGGTTCTCAATTAGACTTCAATATTATATTTTAATAAATTCTTATAAATCAAAATACGCATTACTTAAGTACTTAGGCACCTTGTTTTTAAGTTTCAGTGATATGCTTGAAGTCGGTTATTTTTTTTTTATGTTGACATACGCCAGAAGACAATCTACATACAAAGTGCGCTCGAGCTACGCACACATAGACACCGCTCACCGGATTTCACAGACACGAGGTCAAAGGATTCTCAATACAGGTTTGTGCGCGAGTGTGCGTAGCCGAGGGTAGGTTCGAAAAAAAAAAGTACATACATGAGATTGCTTTCTGTACCTTATTATTTTGTGTACGTACCCTGACCAATGACTACTGTACGTGCCGGTGACAACAATACGTGATCCAATGCTCAGCGGTTCCTTTAGTACCTTCACACTTGTGTCCGACTGCGACTCGTAGATCTCGGCCAGTCGGTACTGAAATCACATCTAGTTATAGATTTTATAGCCTTTCTGTTGTGTTACTCCGGAGGGGGGGGGGGGGGGGGCATACACTCACTACAAAAAGGCTATCACTAGCACATTATGCACTTTTTGCTTAACCTCTTGTACTTTATTCCACGATTTTAATTATTACTAAACTAGCTGACGCGCGCGGCTTCGCCCGCGTGAATTTTTAGTTCCCGCTTCCCGTGGGAATATTTTCCCGGGATTGTTACATTACTATTGTAGTAAGTTGTTGTGTCCCACCGCTATAGTGGAAGTACTAACGTCACTTGTCGACTGTCGGTGGCACGGACAAGCCACACACATTATACATTACTGTGTGAAGTCTTCATTAATGCAATTAATAGTCAATACCAACACGTCTTTTATTCATATCAAGGACCCACATAACACCTTAGATGTGTTATTCCGGACTATACTCTATCCCTGTACCAAATTTCAGCCAGATCCATTCAGCCATTAGAGCGCGATTGAGTAACAAACATCCAAACATTCAAACATCTTCACAAACGTTTACATTTTATAATATTAGTAGGATGACAGATACGAGTAATGTTACGTTTTGCTTTCACTAATTAATGTATGAACTGACAGACGTCAAATGTTAAAGTACATATTAAAATGACGTCACTTTAGTAGGATATAGGCAGGCCTCCGTCACTCTCTACAATTCGTTTTATAAGCACCTACTCCTAAGTATTATGACGCAGAACTAACGTGGCCGTCCGGCAGAGGGCTGCCACACGCCAGACCGAGCGAAGTGCGCACAACCAATGTACATTTCCCGAGTAAAATAATATTTCGCTTTATTTAGTCTTGCTTTTTTTTTCATCTTACTTCTTACTAATGTTCTAAAATTAATTGCGAAAGTGTTTGAGTGCGGATGTGTAGATCTGTGAATGTTTGTTACTCTTTCACGCTCTAACGGCTCAACGGATGTGGCTGATATTTGATACAGGGATAGATTGTAGTCTGGAATAACACATAGGTTACTTTTTATCCCGGGAAAAAGTTCCCATTGGAAGCGGAAAAAGGAACAAACTTTTACGCGGGCTAAGCTGCGAGCATCAGCTAGTTATAATATAATTCTTATGTAAAGAAGAAGAAGTTATAAAATATTATTAAGTTTTTTTTTCAGACACTGCGTTTATTGTTTTTTGTAGTTATATGTATTTTTGTTACGTGCTTACAACCCTAATGTTGTCAATAGTTGTCACTCGATGACGCAATCATATGGTGTGCGCACGAATCTCGACTCTCGGAATACGTTTTTTCCAGTGTAGCGATATGTTATAGCTAATATTTTTGAGGTTAAGTATGGGAGTGATGTATCTGTTACGTAGTAACTATTATTTAATCTGTGATATAGGTAACGACTTTATATAACCAAAGGATATAACCAGACCGGTTCCGCTTTACAGCATTTTCAAAGGTAATTTCCTGTTCATACACATTCTTTCCTTATCTAAGCTACGTTTCTAAACACAATGATCTTTTTTATTCATGTGAGAATGTGGGTATACAAATAAAGTAAAAAAAATCCCTAAAAATGGGGAAATTTTAAATTCACCATTAATTGACCCAAATCAAATTAACATTATAAATTATAATTAAAATCTACATACAAAATTTATTATAAATTATTTAAAGGACCATGGGCAAAAATGTATGAAGCCTGGGCTCACCCACCAACAGAGATGAGATCACTTTGAATATACTTGTAAAGCACTAAATATAAAGATTTAAACTCATTTTTGCGAATAATCCATGGGGTTATTCTGCTATAAACATTTTTCTCCGACCATTAAATAAACTAAAAAGTAGTGCTGTTATGGCATTGTAGGTTTTGTTGATTGACATCTTTAACGGAAAATGTATGAATGTAAAATGTATGAAGCCTGGGCTCACCCACCAACAGATATGAGATCACTTTGAATATACTTGTAAAGCACTAAATATAAAGATTTAAACTCATTTTTGCGAATAATCCATGGGGTTATTTTGCTATAAACATTTTTCTCCGACCATAAATAAACTAAAAAGTAGTGCTGTTATGGCATTGTAGGTTTTGTTGATTGACATCTTTAACAAGTTTTAATTCCAGGTTTAATGTATATATAAAACAGCTCCTAGCAGTTAAAATCATTGTTTTTAACATTTCAATCAATATCAATAATAATATCGTCTAAATGTCCTGCCGGTGGATTAAATTGTATGTGCCTGCCTAACCCTAGATACCATATTATTGAAATGGTATGAGCACAACTTCCTACTGTGCGTCTACCTGTTAGCTCGGTCATAGACGTTTCGTTTGCGACCCCTGAGATCGCCCGCCGTGTCCAGGGATGGCGCGTGGTGGAGGAGGAGGAGACGTCGTCAGATCACCGATATATTCGGATCGACGTCTCCCCTCCACCTAACCTGCGGCCAGCAATCGCGAATCCCCCGGAGCCGCGTTGGGCACTCCATCGTCTTGATCGGGAGGCTCTCCTGGAGGCGGCCATCGTGCAGTCCTGGATTCCGACAGCGGACAGGCCTGCCGATGTTCATACCGAGGTGTAGTGGTTCGGGAGAGCCATATCGCACATCTGCGATGCGGTGATGCCCAGGGCTAGGCCCAGACCGGCGAGGAAGCAGGTGTACTGGTGGACGCCGGAAATCGCGCAGTTGCGCGCGGATTGCGTTACCGCGCGCCGCCGGTACACAAGGTTTCGCCGGAGGCGTCGCCGCCCAGACGATGCGGCAGCCCGAGAGACGGAGCTCTACGATGGGTACAAGGAGGCCAAGAGGGCCCTCCAGACCGCCATCAAGCGGTCCAAAAAATTGGGCCGCGAAGAGCTGATGGAGACTCTGGAGCGGAACCCGTGGGGGCGCCCGTACCTCATGGTAAGAGGCATGGTATATAGTTACAATAAGTTTTATGACTCTAATAATTAGCTTTTACGCAAAACCTATTTAGGTGCATATCTTTTTTCTGCAATGGAATTGAAGGTGGTGCTGGTAGTAACAATTTTAGTACAAACCAAATCCTTTCAAACGGCATATGATATAACTCTGTTGGACACTGAGCCCAATTTGTCTCATGGTCCTTTGGAATTAAATTCCAGTCAAATCACTAGACCTCAGAATTGTTGTGTTTGGAGTTATAGGTAGTTACCGTTTAGGTTTTTTTAGAGAATGAACTGAAATCTTAAACACTTTAAAACGGAGTAGGTACTGTTTGTAGGTGCAGGGACTAGCTAGTTAGGGTTTCCTACCCGAAGGGTAACAAGCAGGACCCTATTGTTACTGAGGCTTCGCTGTTCGTCTGTCTGTATGTCTGTCAGTCTGTCCGTCACGAGGCTGTATCTCATGAACAGTGATAGCCAGGAAGCTGAAATTTTCACAGATTGTGTATTTCTGTTGCCGCTATATCAACAAATACCTACATGCCGCTATAACACAACTAAAAACAGAAAAACAATATGAGGGGCTCCCATACAACAAACGTGATGCTGTTTTCAGTTTTTGGTACGGAACCCTCAGTGGGCGAGTCCAACTCGCATTTGGATGGTTTCTTAAATATTTATCTGTTTGCTTTTGTAATCTATTCATGAGACGAAGACGCAACGACAACCGAGATTCTCTTGTCACCATACGTACTTTAGACGAGGATTCATTCCTAGGCAGTCTGCTGGTAGAGAACCCGCTGGGCATAGGCACGTCGGAGTTTGTAGAGGCTATGTTCATAAACACTGCGAAGGTCTCAGTCTCAGTGAGCAGGGAGGAACGGGCTGGACCTTCAGCGAACTGCTGAGGAGTGAGCGTCAGGAAGCGGATCTTCTCAATGGCACTGCGGATTTTTGGTTTGTTATTGATATCTGAAAAAAGAAACATCTTTTTACTATTACATTATGCTCCTGTGAATAGGATAATATTATCTAGGTACGTTGTTTACAGGGTGTCCCACGGCTATGCCACATGGAGGGAAAGTACCTTAAATGTAGTAGATGGAACCTTTTACTGAAAGAAGACATTATTTAAATTTCAAAATCAAATTAAACTGCATTCATAGATCTATACTTATAATAAAACTGTTGAGGGTCGAGAGTCTGTACATGGAAGATATTTTGAAAATTTTAATAGGAGGGCGTTCTCTAATCGATACTGAAGCCGAAAATGTAATTTAAACTTTTCATGTCTGTCTGTCTGTCTGTATCCCGAATAAGTATCACGCCGAAACTACTGAACCGATTTAAATGATACTTGGTACACTTGAAGCTTATAGTCCGAGGAAGGTTCTAGGATACTTTTGATCCCAAAGTTTTGCGCGGTTCCTGCGGGAGAGGGGATGAAAGATAAAATGATTTTTCAGTTGAAATTTCTCAACGCGTGATGCGATTCCAAAATTTTTCTAGGAAATTAAAGAAATTGTTCAGGAATTAAAGGCATCTAAACTTTCGCAAAACCTAGAATTCAAGGGTTTCTTTGAATGTGAGGGTAATTCTAAACGGGCGTGTTGGCTTAATCATAAAAGAGCTTAATGATTAAGACTATTGTAAAATACTGTAAATAGACTACTGTTTTAGAATAGCCTTAATCTTTTAAGCTCTTTTATGATTAAGCAAACAGGGCCGTTTCACACGCTGCTTGATGAGTCTGATGAAGAAGGACCTCTCCATTCACAAACCTTATGTGACGTAAACGAAGTTGCGAGGGTCAGCTAGTTTTTAAATAAATACGTGGTTGAGCCGGGAATCGAAACCGCTACACGAGAAAAAATTATTACCCCGTAGCTTTATCATACCAATCGAAAGGCTTCATAATAAGGATTATTTTTTGCTAAGTAACATAATGTCAGAAATAAAAGGAAGACCATGAATTTTAATATTTTTAATACAAAAGTCCCGTACTGTTGAATACAAAGTCGCACACTTCTGATTATTTTACTCCTTGTCGATCTTTTGATCTTGCTGTGGTGGATATTTATAATAATACGTCCAAGTTCTGTTTGTAGCTCGTGGACATTTTCATTTCTTGTAAACTACATTTAATATAGGCTGCGGTGACCACCGGTACTTCTGGTGGGCCCGTATGCTTGTCTGCCACCTTAGTGGTATATAAAAAAATTACTTGTCCTAACCCCATAAAAAATCTAACGTTGTTAGATCTGTGGATCTCGGCGGCCATCGTATTTGTCCCGATCCAGGGATGAAAGTCTTCATTAAGATCACCGGCGATGACAGCTTTTCATTTTTCTAAACAAAATTTCGCATCAAATGTTAAAATACATGGTCTTCCTTTTATTATTGACACTATGTTATTTAACAAAAAATAATCCTCATGATGAAGCCTTTCGATCGGTATGATAAACCTACGGGTGATTATGTTTTCTCGTGTAGCGGGTTCGATTCCCGGCTCAACCATGTAAGTGTTTAAATTGCTTTTTAAATTAAAATAATGTCTTCTTTCAGTAAAATGTTCCATCTACAATATTTAAGGTACTTTCTCTCTATGTGGCATAGCCGTCGGACACCCTCTATAATTCTACTATGCTTGTACCCCTATTTAATTAGCAAAAACAACGCGACACTTACGTTTATTATCATGTGAAGGATGTTCACCAACATCACCATCCTTCTGCGGTTGGGCGCCCACAATTCCTACCTGTAACATCAGTACGAGTAGGTATAAGGTTAATGGTAGACCCGAGAAGTCATTTCGGTAGTTAATAATCTACCAGTCCCGGATCCTGATTAGCAAGCCCCGGGCGGCAGATTTTTTTAGGGTTCCGTACCTACCCGAAGGGTAAAAATGGGATTCCGGGAACCTATTCATGAGACTTCCCCGTCCTTTACGCGGCTGTAACCCAGGAACCGCGATAGCTAGACAGACAGATGATTTTTCACAAATTACCTATGTACTTCTGTTGCTGCTATAACAACAAATATTAAAATTAGAAAAATAATGATATTTAAGGGCCTCTCGCATACTACAAATATTATTTTCTGTAGTTTTTTGGTACGGAACCCTCCGAGCGCGAGTCCGACTCGAACTTCAGCCGGATTTTTTGCGAGGATCAGCTAGTTTATAAATCTATATATATAATAAATTAAATTAACCTAAACGTACGTAAAAGTGTACGTCGCTTGCTCCTGCTTCACTTGCCATGATTACTTCTGTACCTATATTGGCTGCTGAAAGCTAAGCTACGAACGTAGTTTATAGTGAAATACTTAAAAAATATTTATCTGTATATCGTAAGTTTTACTGGAAAATATTATGATTCACCACTTTGACTATAGGTACATTATAATATCTTAAAATTGCAGCTTATAATGTTTGTCTATTTGTATCTAGGTCCAATCTAAGTATCGCTGAAAACCCAGAGGACCAAATTTCACAAACCTTTCATATTTGCGCTATCTACATATAAGATTACGATTCATCACGCTACTTACTCTTTTTAATGTTAGGTTGTCATTCTAACCTCGAACCGACTAAAACCACTAGGTCTCTATCTATCCATCTAGGGCAGGGGTTCCCAACCTTTTGCAGACCGCGGCGCCCTTATAAGTCTTGAAAATTTTCACGGCTCCCCATCATATCACGTGTAATTACACCCCCCCCCCCTCGACTAGTAATCCTCCGCACGAGCCACTTTCCTGTGCCATGGAGCCTCGGCCAAGTCATTATGCAGACCAAATCCGGGAAAACATGTGAAGTCGGCGTTATCTAGGGAAACTGTCTTCTTTTTTACTTGTGGAATCTGTGCGCCGAAATCTTACCGACTGAAACCATACGGTGCTCTACCACTACCTACGGTCGGGAGCGTCGGGAAAGATGTCCCAGGATTCCCGACAGACCTTGGCTACCACAGCGACGTCATCTACTTTACTTCGTTTGGTTCGAGCACTTCCCCGCGTCTTTGGGAGCTTTCGGGTGTCACTCTCGCTTCCTGGGTCATGTCACGCTGTCGTCTTGGGCCTGCTTCTGTAAGGACAGTGAACAGCCCCCGCCCCGAACTTAGACCCCCGGTCATAGAGTCCGATAGTATGGGCAAAATCGAGTGTATGGCACCCTCGCCGCAGACTGGAAACCTCGGGTTGGAAAGTTATCTCCCTGCTCCCTCCCCATCTCTTTCACGAGAATGACCTGCTCGCAGAAAGACGCGGCGGCGTCCCACGTACTCCCGTTGGAAATCATCGCTCACACCGTAGTTTCTAGCGAGATAATGTTCAGGTCAAGACCTGCCACTAGGACATGGCGCCCACGCTATGCTCTGTATGGAGCGCTGTCTCCTCGCTGCTTCCTTCGCAGTGCTGACACTGAGCCGCGGTCTCCCGGCGTAATCGCCACAGATACTTATCAAAGCATCCGTGCCCTTAATTATCGGTGACAACCGGTGTAACCCAATGATGTTACTCACCAACTAGCGCGAGGTAGCTATGCAGAGAACTCTTTCCCAGGGCGCCTTGTTACAGAGTTTCTAGTGGGTGCGCAAGGGAGGCCAGGGCTCTGACGAAAACAGCCAAGAGGGTGTACACACATATATTTATATAGTACACAGTACACTACAGAGACAATGAGATTACATAGATACAGAAAGCACAGACATACATAAGATTATTACAGGTTTAGGTATTATTAGTACAGCACTACACTAAATCAGCGTGAGGAAGTAACGTAGGCGGCTAGTTTACATGTAAAAGTATGCTGACAAAGTACTGGCCTGCAGTGTGAGCGTAGAGTGGCAGTGGCTGGTGGTAATGCCAGGTGTAGACGGCGAGCTTCTCACACATGCACCCTGCTCGCGCAGTCCACGTATGATTGGGGTGTGGCTGTACAACTTTCCCCGTACTAAAAAACCCTGTCATGAAAGAAACGACAAATTGAGATCTTGGCTGCGCGACAGACGACAATCGACCCGCTTTGCAAATAGTTAATTGAAACTTACCAGAATCTGGGTATTGGTCGTCACAGAGTCCACTTCCTTCTGATAAGAATCGGTGAAACGCAGGAAATTCTCCTTAACAAGTCCTCAGGTTAGAACTCACAACCTCTAAAGCAAAATTGAGGTGTGCTACTCAGAGTTGCTTCAAAATTCACTCCTGCTTAGCGGATGGTAAAAGTAAAAGCCTAAAACAAAAAAACTTGGAACCAAGGCAGGGCTTTTTATATCCCCTCTCACGTGGAATAGTCCAGAATCCTCCTAAAACCTGTTTTCCTATAACGCAAATCATCGGGCGTGCCACAGACAAAACTTGTCACTTGTGTCAAAGCAAAACCACAGATCACAAAACCAGCGATGAATTGATTAAGGGCGGCTTTACACATTGTCAAGCCCGAGTACCAGATTGCTACACAAAAAATAAATGCTACACCGGTAGAAGAGATTGCCATTGCTCCTCTCCTGCCGCTCGTTTATTATCGATCTGATTACCACCTAAGTACAGAGATCTACTAAGACTGTTCAAGATGGTCAACGCGGTGAGGACTTGGCCGATTTCCTTGGGCGGAAGGTGGCAACTTTCGCCTCTAACTATTCTCAGACACCGCGTAGATTAGTTTTAAAAAATCGAAATAGTTGTTTTGACAGACAGACCTTTTTTGCAAAGGAGTTTTAGAGCGGAGTCGCGACTCGGAAAACAGCGGCGACGCACGTTGGATCCTGTAGTATGAGCTGGTTGGTCATTAATCAAAATTAAAAAAATCCCGGTAGATAATTTTTTTTCATAGATTTAGCAAATAGAGTATATACCACATTTATTATAAGTAATTAAAGTAGTATTGGTTGTCTAGTATACTTTTTATGATACGACAAAGTTGACCATATTTGTATTTTCCTTGTAGTCAATTAGGTTTTTTAAGTTTGGTGCAGTATTGAAACATTGTATTACTTTAAAAGTAACAGGGTATAATTAATAAAAAAAATCATGAGTGATGCTGAAGGTATGTAGTATTTAAAATGTATAAATTTAGTTCTTCACGATAAAATAACTTCTTCATAATAAATTTTTATTTAAAAACCACTTTTTCTTCAGAAGTGCAGTTTTGATACTGTTTTTTTTCGAAAAAGTGCATTTTGTCAGGGTACTAATTAGTTCTCCGTAACTCGTTAGTTAGTGTGTTTTATATAGTTGATATCAAAAGTTCAGACAAAATGCTCCTTTTCAAATGGCAGTGGTTTATAGTTTCACGGTGGTAGATTAAAAATATGAGCCAGTCGTATTTCGGTTAGTTATTACACTTAACTGTGAAAATTTTCGTCTTTAACATGAATGAATAGTTTTGAATTGTATTGTAGCCAATTATATAGGTTATTTTTAAGTTTTTTTTTCTTCGGAATAGTGGATTATCTAGTAAAAAGGAGAGATTTGTGTGACAAATTATTTTTAATTCAATACAAGAAATTAGATAGCAAGTTTTTAAAATTAGAGGAGATAATTATTGCAGAAACCAACTGCCCTGCTTCAGATAAAACTTTCCTTAAAGAAACACTGCATATTTTTTAAAAATCTTTTAAAATAAAATAGCAATCGTCGAACAGAATCAAAGAAAGGTTTGTTAAAAATAACTCAACGTAGCTAGATAAGACTTGCATTTTTTAAAAATGATGGGTGAAAGGGTGAGCCCAGGTAGGCCCCCGAAGGATTTTGAGCAGAGTAGTGTCCGCAGTAAGCGTAGGAAGACCGAAGTTTTACGTGCATCCGGTTCTGGCAGTGAACTTTTTTATTCCGCTCAAATGTATTTTCGAACTGAAGACCACCATTCCCAATTAAATAAATTAAAAGACTGATATTCTATCACCGAAAACCACAGTAAATGAACAAGAGGCAGTATCTCCTCAAACCGCTTTGTCTATGTTTAGATACTGAAGCGAAATAAAGTAAGAAGCAGTATAACGTGGTACAAAGTTACGCGCCTCATATCTTTCCTTCTTAACTTAACGCTCGTAAAACTTCGAGAAAGGACACTATAACGGATGTATTTAATTTGTTTTTAATTTTTTCGGATCCAGTAGTTTCGTGCTCAAGGGTTGTGAGAAAATATAAAACTACTCTTCCTAGTGAGGTGCTAGAAATGATTTTACCAGATTAAAAGAATCTAGCCTTCATAAATCCATTTATTGTGATATATATTCAAATTGTTTAGAGTAATAAAGACATTAATAAAGTTATTTTGCCTCAAAACACCTTTAATAAAGACAATTATGAAAGTTAAGGTAGCGAATGATGTTTGCCGGGAGCGTTCCAAGTGGCAATCAGTGGTCTCTGCCTACCCCAGTGAGTAATAAGCGTGATTTTATGTATTTAGGTACGTATGAATGTATTATACACCTTTAAGACTTAGCTTAAGTCTCGGAACGTCGTTAAATAATATTGACCAACCATCCCATACAACAGGATCCACCGTGCGACGGGTCAAACTCAAACTCAAAAAAAATTATATCGCATAGTCCTACTACATAGGTACTTGCGACACGTTCATGAATACAAATCAAAGTTAGTACCACCACCAGTTCGGAACGCGGCCCGCTTAAGTCGAATTGGCAAAAATCTTGGCGGGCTATTCTTTTTGTGCTCTTTTTATTTTTTGAGAGAGGGGCGCCGCGAGGCGCCTCGCGGCGCCCCTCTGGACTTTCTACGGCGCCCCAGGGCGCCGCGGCGCACAGGTTGGGAACCCCTGATCTAGGGCACTCGGGGTTAGTATAGAGAGCAACTCAAATTTTCATTATAACATAATTATGACGCTGACGAAGTCGCGGGCAACAGCTAGTAAAATAATAAAAGACTAACACTCCGTTCTGTAGTCCTCTTATCTTGAGCTTTATCATACCGGACGGCCGCTTCAAACAAGTCCAGCTCACTGTCAATGTTCAAGTGGTCCAGGGAGAACACGGTGATGACTGTGTTGAGTTCCACATCCTCAAAACTGCTGTCATTTAGAACTTCTTTAGTATTTGTACTGATTATCTGTAATTTATTTGATAAAAGAAATACTTAAACCAATAATAGTCCAGTCAAAATAAACGAAAAAATGTGGTTACCTTGCAAATGTGACTGCCTAGTTGGTATAGAAGTCAAAATATGTGACTGCGGAACATGAGGTCGTGGGTTCGATTCCCACCGTACAAAAAATTTTTGTAATTCATAAATGTTGGTCTCGAGAGTCGGCGCGTTCCTATGTATGATAGACTAGCTCACCCGCGCAACTTCGTTTGCGGCACATGAGAGTTGGAAAGAAAGAGGTATGGTATTAATATTTTGAGTATTATAATGTTTTCCGTCACATTTACTCTCGTCGCGCCTAGTCCCGTCGAGTCGCTTATATTCATTAGAGCTGACCCGCACAACTTCGTTTGCATCACATGAGAGTAAGAAGGTGAGAGGTGTGGTATTAATATGTAAAGTGATATAATGTTTCCCGTTGCATTTACTTCCACCCGTCCTTTTTTTGGTACGGAACTTATGTGTGTCCGACTCGCACTTGGCCGGTTTTTGTCGTTCAGTTTTCTGGCTACCACTGCAGACCACGTTTACTCACGTCGCGTCGCTCATACTTCAAAACTTATTAAAAGGGGTTATTGTTACTGAACCTTAAAAGATAGGCATATGCTGTTGACGACATTTTTTTAACTGTTATAGGGGAACATTTTTGTTATAGAAAATTTTCACGTAACTTTAACCATTTACGCAACGTACGCAGTGGAAGCTCTCAAAAGAAAGAAATTTTCCCCGTTCTCAAAACATTATTTATGGCTGCTCCGCTCCTACTCGTATTTGCGTGATTTTATATCGCCATTAGCCATCCTCAATAAAGGGGCTATTAAACTGTAAAATAATTTTCGAAATGCAATCAGTAGTTTCTGAGATCCTGGACCAACAAACTCTTCTGTTTTATAATATTGTGAGCGAACCTTAAGAAACAGACAAATTAGGTTATTGTAAGCGAACCTTAAAAGATAGACATATACTGTTACGGATTTTTTTTAGAACTTTATAAGAGAAACAATATTGTAATACTACCCGTTCGCTCTAACTTTGCCGCTGGCGTAGAGGCGTATACCCGAATTGTTAATTAGAAGAAGTAAATTGACAGTAGCTAATGTCACTTCGTCATAGAAAATAAGCAACATTGTATGAAGAAGTGACATTAGTTGCTGTCAATTTACTTCGTCTAATTAAAAATTCGACTTTAGTATGGAGCCGAGCGGCAAAGTTAGAGCGAACGAGCAGTACACAATTTTACGTATCTTTAACTATTTACGCAGCGTACGCCTCGGAAGCTCTCAGACGGTAAAAAAATATTCCCGTTTTAGAAACATTATTGATTGCTGCTTCGTCCCTATTTGTCTTAGCATGATACTATATAGCCCATAGCCATCCTCAATAAATGGACTATCAAACTGTAAAAGATTTTTTTAAATCCAACCCGTAGTTCCTGAGATCCTAGCGTTCAACCAAACCAACAAACACACTCTTTAGTTTTATAATATTCCTATGTATGATAGATAATATTTTCAACACGTTTCCTATAATTTAAGCCTCCATAGACATAATCAGTTTTTATAACTAAGCGTGTAAAATAAATATATCATATTCTGTTTTCGTGAAAATAGCCACTGCAAGGTTTGACGCAAGTGCAAAGGACGACAGCGACCGGCCATTTGCATCAATCAGAGACCACTTTGTAACTAAAGACAGATTACGCTTACCGGACCAGAAAGTGAGGTCAAGATAGCAAATACTAAACTCTAAAGTGTATATATGTATATTATATAATTTTTTTATACACTTTTGAGTTTAGTAATAATTATGTGGAAATTTTTTTTAACACAAAAGAAATATATGTGGATAATGTCGTCATAATATTCACGATTAATGAGAAATTACTCGTTACGTGTAAACTGTGTTTAGCACTGCCACGTTATTGTACTCACTTTTGGGTTTAGTATTTGCTTTCTTGGTCGTACTTTTTTGTTTGGTAAGCGCTATCTGACTTTAGTTCTATAATCTGTATTAATCGGTATAATGTCCAGGCATTCTGTAGAATACCGGAAACTTGCAGGCAAGGCAATATATGAAATATACGAGAGTATGGAAGGTTCGTTCGCTGCTTGCAAAGGTTGGGTTAGGTTGGAACAGTGACCACTAACGCGCGAAGGCGAGCGAACGAAGCGAGCATGCCGCGGCAGTGGCCGCCGAGCGCCAGAAGTCATATAAATTTAACATTTTGCATTATGTTACAATTTATAATTTCTCGATAGTTTATAATTTTGCGGTATTTAAAATTTTATGGTGACCCAAGACCTATATTTATTTTACACATTGCCGGTGGACCAGCAGGTATTCTATGCAATCCCTAGGAATGTTGTACAATACCTAGACAAAGTATGAACAATCATAATACTTATTCAAAACATTTCATACATTACATTACGTCTGGAGTCTGGAGCAGGTGTTCCTTAGAATGCAGGTATTGTATAGAATATCCGAATTATAAAGACTGCAGGTAACACATAATAATAAATAAAAGCATTTAGGCCCGCTCCCGTGTTGAAACGGACTTGCTTGTCCGTTTCCACCATATTTTGAGACTGCACATAGTCGGCTTAACAAAGTCGGCCTTGCAAAGCAAGGAAACTCTCGCAAATCAAATGTTACAAAGTGGTCACACATCCGAGTACCAGCAATAGCGTTAGTTGCTTATTGCAGTGATCTTTTACAAAAGACTGAGTCAGTGGCTACAAGTGGTTCTAGCCATTTAGGTAATATTTGTGACCATATTTTGCTTTTTGATGGCAATTTTACTTAACTTTGATGATCCATTAATGAGGGACGAGTTACATTTTAAACATGCTGAATTAGGAAATTAGAAGCTACGATATTAATAAATAATGTATATTTCGATGCTATTTTTAGTATTTTTAAAGTTTACTGTTTGAAAACTGTTTTAAAAAATAATCATGATGCTGAAATAAATTAACAGTGGCTAATAAAGAAGTTAAATGGTGGCTATAATCTATAAATTCTGACGCTCTATAATTGTGGCTGACTTATTAATTTAGGAGGCAAAGTATTTTTTCGGAGGCCAATAATGCTATTAAAAAGAAGGTGGTTTAATTAGCACCCTTAAATAATTACCTACATACATATAATTAGTCACGCCTTTATCCCCTTAGGGTTAGGCAGAGGTATAGTACCTATACGCCCACATTACCCCTTAAAGTTTTATGTCCCACGTAATAGATGGTGAGCCTAATGCCGTGTATTAAAAAATAGGTATAGATACCTATAGCCCGTTCGTTCTAAGTTTGCCGCTGGCGTAGAGGCTGGTGCAGAGGCGTAGTATGGGAAGAAGAGGAAACTTGGAGCGAACGGGTAGTACTATATGTTACTTACAGAAAATGTTTAGACTGGATAGTATCAATGATATGTAAGTGGTATAGTGTAAATTTACCTGTATACACTTCTCCATCAGTAGATCCTCCTCGTACAAACATGCAAACTCATATGCGCGGCAGGCATTTCTCGGGTCAAGGCCTGACTCCAGGTACTTAGTACATTCCTTGAACAAATGTGGCAACATGTACTTCTTAGCGCCATAGCATAGCTCACAAGCATTGTCATATGAAGTTATATTAATGCTGTCAGTGTATACGTACCTAAAAAGACAGATATTTCTTTAGTACATTAAGTCCGCCAGTACACTAAGGATACATAGGTAAGGTACCTAGTGAAATAGTGCACATACATTATAATTTTGAATTAAAAAGGTGTAACAATCCCGTAATATGTCAAATCAATCGACCAGCGTCACCTACAGTGGGTGTATGGCAACCTGCATGGACGTGACTGTTAGGAAAGGGAAACACTTAAGTAATTACGAGATATCTGTCAAAATATGCTTTTATTATAAACTAGCTGACCCGCGCAACTTCGTTTGCGTCACATGAGAGTGAGAAAGAGAGAGGTGTGGTATAAATATTTAAAGTGATATAATGTTTCCAGTCGCATTTACTCCCGTAGCGTCGCTTATATTCATTAGAGCTGACCCGCACAACTTCGTTTGCGTCACATGATGACAAGAGAGAGATGAGGTGAGAAGGACAGAGGTGTTAATATGTAAAGTGATATAATATTTCCCGTCGCAGTTACTTCCATTCGTACGTTTTCTGGTACGGAACTCATCGTGTGCGAACCCGACTTGCACTTGGCCGGTTTTTATCGTTCAGTTGACTGTGTACGTAGCGCGAGGCGATACTTATGGCTATGTCTCATTTCTGTGTATGTATCGCCTGGTGATACTTTTGCCTTCAGACAGTTTGCGCTCTTGTAGCGCAAATAGTACTATCTCTATTCTGCTCAAAGTTTTATGGAGTGTTCTTAGAAAGAAACGGGACAAGTATATGATGAATTTGTATGGCGAGCTATATTGTGTCCATACTAATATTATAAAGCTGAAAAGTGTTTCTGTTTGTTTGTTTGTTGGAACGCTAGAATCTCAGGAACTACTGGTTGGATTTAAAAAAATCTGTTATAGTTTGATAGTCCATTTATTGAGGATGGCTATAGGTTTTATAACATCACGCTAAGACGAATAGGAGCGGAGCAGCAATAAATAATTTTTCGAAAACCGGGATTTTGTTTTACCTTCTGAGAGCTTCCCAGGCATACGCTGCGTAAATGGTTTAAGTTACGTATAAATTGTGTATTACAAAATTTTTCCTCATAAATATCTTTTAAGATTCACCTACAATAACCCTCTGACATATATATACACAAGTTTTAAAACTTACAGAAAATGTTTAGACTGGATAGTATCAATGATATGTAAGTGGTATAGTGTAAATTTACCTGTATACACTTCTCCATCAGTAGATCCTCCTCGTACAAACATGCAAACTCATATGCGCGGCAGGCATTTCTCGGGTCAAGGCCTGACTCCAGGTACTTAGTACATTCCTTGAACAAATGTGGCAACATGTACTTCTTAGCGCCATAGCATAGCTCACAAGCATTGTCATATGAAGTTATATTAATGCTGTCAGTGTATACGTACCTAAAAAGACAGATATTTCTTTAGTACATTAAGTCCGCCAGTACACTAAGGATACATAGGTAAGGTACCTAGTGAAATAGTGCACATACATTATAATTTTGAATTAAAAAGGTGTAACAATCCCGTAATATGTCAAATCAATCGACCAGCGTCACCTACAGTGGGTGTATGGCAACCTGCATGGACGTGACTGTTAGGAAAGGGAAACACTTAAGTAATTACGAGATATCTGTCAAAATATGCTTTTATTATAAACTAGCTGACCCGCGCAACTTCGTTTGCGTCACATGAGAGTGAGAAAGAGAGAGGTGTGGTATAAATATTTAAAGTGATATAATGTTTCCAGTCGCATTTACTCCCGTAGCGTCGCTTATATTCATTAGAGCTGACCCGCACAACTTCGTTTGCGTCACATGATGACAAGAGAGAGATGAGGTGAGAAGGACAGAGGTGTTAATATGTAAAGTGATATAATATTTCCCGTCGCAGTTACTTCCATTCGTACGTTTTCTGGTACGGAACTCATCGTGTGCGAACCCGACTTGCACTTGGCCGGTTTTTATCGTTCAGTTGACTGTGTACGTAGCGCGAGGCGATACTTATGGCTATGTCTCATTTCTGTGTATGTATCGCCTGGTGATACTTTTGCCTTCAGACAGTTTGCGCTCTTGTAGCGCAAATAGTACTATCTCTATTCTGCTCAAAGTTTTATGGAGTGTTCTTAGAAAGAAACGGGACAAGTATATGATGAATTTGTATGGCGAGCTATATTGTGTCCATACTAATATTATAAAGCTGAAAAGTGTTTCTGTTTGTTTGTTTGTTGGAACGCTAGAATCTCAGGAACTACTGGTTGGATTTAAAAAAATCTGTTATAGTTTGATAGTCCATTTATTGAGGATGGCTATAGGTTTTATAACATCACGCTAAGACGAATAGGAGCGGAGCAGCAATAAATAATTTTTCGAAAACCGGGATTTTGTTTTACCTTCTGAGAGCTTCCCAGGCATACGCTGCGTAAATGGTTTAAGTTACGTATAAATTGTGTATTACAAAATTTTTCCTCATAAATATCTTTTAAGATTCACCTACAATAACCCTCTGACATATATATACACAAGTTTTAAAATATTAGCGACACAACGCGACGCGACGGGCGTAAACGTGGTCTGCCGTGGTAGTTCACACAGAGGGCTACAAAATATCGGATTAAAAATAGAAAAGGACATAAGAACAACGGTTACAACTGCCGGCGGACAAACAACCGAGGTGCAAGGAAAAGTATATTTACCAATCAAATTTGAAAACAAAATTCAAATCGTTACGGTTTACATAGTGCCTAACATAACTACAAACTTGATTCTAGGCATAGATTTCTGGCTCAGATTTAATCTATGTCCTAAGTACTTCGGACATATACCCATGATAGTGGATGATGATCCTAAATTATCAATAATAACCCAACAACAAACAACCCTGTGTGACTGGCGCAGTCTTAAACAACAACAACGCATGATAGCAGAAGAGACAATATCCAAATGTGCAGATATACCTATCATATGAAAAATTAGGGCTAGGCAGAACACATCTCATAGAACATACGATAGACACTGGCGACAGCAAGCCGATCAAACAACGCACCTATAGGATGTCCCCTGAGAAGACAAGAATAGTATCAGAACAAATAGACGAAACGATAAAGGCTGATATCATCGAGCCCAGTCAGAGCCCGTGGTCAAGTCCAGTACTAATTGTCAACAAAAAAGACGGCAAGCCCGGGTTCTGCTTGGACAGTTGCAAGCTTAATGCACTCATAAAAAAGGACACATATAGCCTGCCTTACATATCAGAAATACTAGACAACTTGAGGGAGGTAAAATATCTAACAACACTAGATCTTTCTAAAGCCTTCTGGCAAATTCCTCTAGCACCAAAAGATAGGGAAAAGACAGCCTTCTTCATCCCAGGACAAGGAGCGTACCAGTACAAAGTTTTATCTTTTGGCCGCAGTAACTCAAGGTGTTCGCAACAAAGGCTTATAGATACTCAATTTGGTCCACAAATTCAAAATAAGGTGTTCTGCTACAGACATTTTATTATTGAAAATAGAAAATATTATAGGTACTTAGAAATGTTGAGATTATTTTCTGTATTTGCTACTCATTTAAGAATATTTTCTTGAAAATACCTTGTTTATACCAATGTTTTAGTTTATAAGCACTTTTTGAATGTTGATTTTTAAGAATATTAGGCAGAATGTCAAATCTAAACAACTGAATACTCTAGTTATATGATCTGTGATTGTTAATCTGTGATTTTATTATTGAAACTAGAAAATATTATAAGTAAGTACTTAGAAATCTTGAAGTTATTTTCTGTACTTATTTGCTACTCATTTAATTAAGAATATTTTCTTGAGATTACCCTTTTTATACCAATGTTTTAGTTTGTAAGAACTTTTTAAATGTTGATTTTTAGGTATATTAGGCAGACTCTCAAATCTAAACAACTGAATAGTCTAGTTATATGATCTGTGATTGTTAATCTGTGATTTTATTATTGAAACTAGAAAATATTATAAGTACTTAGAAATGTTATAAAACGTACTACTGTTATTATGTATTTTGTTCTAATTTTGGTACTGATTCCAGCCATTTGAAGCGTTAAAATCAGTGATCTGTAAGCTTTCAGAAAACTTACGTGCTTTCTCGCATATTAAGGGGCCACTAATGGACAGTTTTAAAGCTCGTGCTTGATGTTTTTTTCCAATTTATCAAACTTTCCTACCTTTTGCTTTTTTCTCTGCACACCTCCCAATCTGTATTTTTCTTTTATTTTTTCTATATTCTTTAAAATGGTACGTAACGTAGAAACTGGTAAGTGAAGCTCAGCAGCTAACTGAGTTTGATTTGTTGTTTGTGATTTTTATCAAAAACTTTCAATATCTCAATGTTTTCTTGAAGTGACAATGCCTTTCGCTTAATTGTAGGCATATTGTACCACAAACAAATGATGCAATATGTATCAAGTCAAGAATTGTCGCGTTAGGACCGCCTCGGCTGGGCTCGCCGCGGCGGGGTTTGATACTGTATCTCAACAGTCATAAAATCGACAATTAAAACATCAACACCGTAAGACCAAAGATTCAAAATCTCAACACTTCAGAATGTCAGCAGCTTAGTAGGTCAAAAGTTCACAATATCAAAGTTAAAAATCACAACATGAAAAAATTTGGTTGTTACTTAGTGGAAGTGATACAGATGTACCTACCTACATATTTTACTATAGGTATATAAAATTCATGTTTAGTTATCTATTAATATGCCAGATAGCGATATATAAAATAAGCAGTCAGTAAATCTAGCATTACCTGTAGTTTTGATATTACCTGTGGTTTGAATCAATATAGTACAGGAAACATTAATCATTTGAATCATGAGCTGAAAGAATAGGAGATAAAAAAAAATCGTAATATTGTAAACAGTAAGTAGTACAAGTTGTGGGTAGTGTTAGTGTTATTTTATAGTGTAGGTAGGTAGTACCGCGTAAGGATTCAAACCTATGAACAAGCATATAGGTGATGATAGATTTACTGACTGCTTATATTTTACTTACACCACCATCTGGCCTATTAATAGACAGCTAAACATGAATTTTATTTACCTATATTAATATACAGGGTGGAATTTAAAGACGGTAGCTGGAGGGAAAGTACCCTCATTATTGATGATGGCAAGTTATGCTAAAAGGAACCATTCCTTTATTTTCAAAAGTAAGTATAACTGCATTTAAAGATTTTTGAAAAATCACCTGCTTGAGCCGGGAATCGAACCTGGCAGATGTGAAAAAAAATCATCCTATATTTTATGATTCCAAACGAAAGAGTCTTTAATAAGGAGCAATTTCTCTAAAACAACATAGTATCTTAAATTAAAGGAAGACCAAGTAAAATATGTTTTTATTGTAAAGCTTACTCACAATCTGAAGAAAAAAGAACCGTCTGAGAACCTCCTATTTTATTGTTAATTGCTTGGTTATGTGACGAGAATATTCGCATTCACAGAAACTAGAACATTTATTAACCAACTTCAAAAAAAAAAGGAGAAGATTCTCAATTAGACTGTTTTTAGGGTTTCGTAGCCAAATGGCAAAAACGGAACCCTTATAGATTCGTCATGTCTGTCTGTCTGTCTGTCTGTCTGTCTGTCTGTCTGTCTGTCTGTCCGTCCGTGTGTCACAGCCACTTTTCTCCGAAACTATAAGGCCTATGCTATTGAAACTTCGTAACTAGATGTATTCTGTGAACCGCATTAAGATTTTTATATAAAACTAGAAAAAAAGCAATAAATTTTGGGGGTCCCCATACTAAGAACTGAAACTCAAAAATTTTTTTTTCATCAAAACCATACATGTGGGGTATCTATAGATAGGTCTTCAAAAATGCTATTGAGGTTTGTAACATCATTTTTTTCTAAAGTGAATAGTTTGCGCAAGAGACACTTCCAAAGTGGAAAAATGAGTGTCCCCCCCCCTCTAACTTCTAAACTAAGAGAATGATAAGTCTAAAAAGAATATATGATGTACATTTCCATAAAAACTACCAACGAAAATTGGTTTGAACGAGATAGAGCTGGTAGTTTTTTTTTAGTACGTCATAAACCGCAATTTTCAGTTAGAATAATCAATACCACTGCGAACGTGTTAAAACATTAATCAAAGCTACAACGAACTACAAGAACTTTTATATTATGTTACTTGCTGCTATGAAACCCTTCATGGGCGAGTCCAACTCGCTCTTGGCCAGTTATTTATTTTCTTCAGAATAGATAGTGAGTAAGCTTAACAATAAAACATATTTTACTTGGTCTTCCTTTAATTTAAGATACTATGATGTTTTAAAGAAATTGTTCCTTATTAAAGACCGTCCATGTGACAACTTTGTGACAGTTATTTGAGCGTTTCCATGCTTTGAAAGGTACGTTAAGTCGTTGGTCACGGTTGCCAGTAAAATGGCAGAGGTTAAGCCAAGTTAAAGGTCTTTTTAGGCTTCTTGAAAAATTTCAACAGCAGGCAGTCACAACCTGCACCTGTCCATCTCAACACGGCAATACGGGTCACCACCTATTACGTGGAATGAATTCTAAAAAGGAGAAATGTGGGCAAATAATTTTCGAGGATAAAGGCGTGACCATATGTATGTATATCTGTATCACTTCCACTAAGTATAAGCAATATGTATCAAGTCAAGAATTGTCGCGTTAGGACCGCCTCGGCTGGGCTCGGCGGCGGGCGTATTAAACGGGATGACGAATCGTATTAAGCGTTAAGAAATGTATGAAAATATGTCTCAAGTTGCAGGGACTGGCGTAAAGTGGCGTATTATCCGAGAAATCGTATTGAGCGTGATCGTTAGTGACCGACCGAAGTTTCGGTTTCGATTTCGGTTTCGGCCAGTTTCGGCCAAAAAATCGAGTTTCGGCCGCAGTTTCGGTTTCGGCCAAAATGGGCCGAAACTTTCGGCCGGGCCGAAACTTTCGGCCGGGCCGAAACTCACGTGTTCATGAATTTTGGGTACCTAGCTCTGATTGTGACGTGGCTAGGGTCAGTTTAACCAGTTAATATGATACTAACCGAAGATTTACAAAGGACTTCCAATCAATAGTTATAATAATACAATTTTTACGGAATCCTAAAAAGGTGATCCAGGACATTACATAACCCTCCCTACCCCTTTGTTGTCGGTTTCGTTGACTTCGTTGGTCGTCTGTCTATCTGTCAGCAGACTCATGCACCGTGATAGTTAGACAGTTAAAATTTTTACAGATGATGTATTTCTGTTGCCGCTATAGCTACAAATAATAAAAATAGACAAATTAATAATATTAAAGGGGGCCTCCCAAACAACATACGTGATTTTTTGCTGAAACGAAACCCTACGCGCACTAGTCCGGCTCACTGTTGTCCAGTTTTAGATATAAGGTGCCTTCAAATTAGAGGCGTGAGTAAGCGCCAGACGCGCCACCACCAGTTTTCATACAATATTTAGAAGTGCCGTTGCAGCACCCCTGACGCGCCACAACTGCGCTTCTAAAAATTGTATGAAAACTAGTGGTGGCGCGTCTAGCGCACCACCGTGGCACCACTGCGGCGCTTCCTCGAATTTGAAGGTGCCCATATACTTCTAGAATGTAACCAAAACCAGCCGAGAGCTAGCAGGGCACCGTGTGGTTTTAGTCGGTAGGAGTTCGCAATAGCATCTATGAGTAATTCCACACGTAAAAAAAGAAACTCATCTTTAGGTGGAGATATTTCTAAAATGAACACTTGAGAAGATTTATACCATTGATTGATACCGTTGATTGATGGTACTTGGTGGAACTTGCTGCACCTATTGAAAAAATAACTGGCCAAATGAGAGTCTAACTCACACACGGAGGGGTTAAAGCCTATTAACGAGACATGAGGCCTAGCCGTCCGTCTGTCTATTAGTCACGAGGTTGTATCGCTGGAACCGTGACAGATATAGGCCTAAAAATTTCACTGTACAGTAGTCCTACCGACTACAAACCACGGGTATCCTACCTAACAGCCTACGGTTGGGAGCTCCGAGTATGCCCTCGGAATGATGCATACTACGGTCGCGTCTTTGGGGGGTTGTTCAGTTGTTATCCCGCTTCTTGAGCGGGGCGTGGATGAATCTCTCACGTCATGCTATCGTCTAAGGCCTGCTTCTGTAAAGACGGTAAGCAGCCCCGTCACCGTCCTCAGGCCCAGGTCATGGAGGCTGATAGTATGGGGCGCCGCCGCAGACTGTGGATCTGCCATCCACAGTCTGTTCTCTCCCGCTTCCTCCCCGCCGTCTCTTTTACGAGTATGACCTGCTCACAGGAATAGGCCTATGGCCCCGCTCCAGCGCCTCCTTGGGCCATTTTAAGCAATGATGCAAGGGCCCTTGCTTTCAGGTCCCATAGAGGGGTCCCGGTTAGAAGACATGCCGCCTCAACTGAGATCGTGCGGTATCTCCTTATTACCCTGACAGCCGTCGCCTTCTGCAGGCTAAGCAATCTAGCCGCATTACTGGCCATCAGGATCTCCGCCCTTACGGGGGAACCCCCGTAAGGGCATGGCCTCACAGTCATACATGGCCCTATACCGGGCGGTATAGGGCCATGTTCCGCACGATCCCAAGGTACAGTCTCCTGCAGGGAGCGTTGGGTCTCCTGATATTGGGCAACAACCGCGAGAGTGCGGCTGATGCCCCCTCCCTCAGCTATGGGACCAAACTTCGGAAGTGGTATCCGAAGTTCCACCGGCTATCGAGTACGAGCCCCAGATACGTCATCGAGAGCTCGATGCCGATGCTGACGCCCCCTATATGTAAGCTGGATCCCGCAGGTGGCCTCAGGGCTGCGTCTCGGTGCGTTCCTCACGAGCTGTAATGAGGGCGTCGTCGTAACACGTTACGCGAACACCTCTGAGCAACGGACCACGCTGCACCTAATCGTAACCGATGTTCCACAGAAGCGGTCCTAAGACCGATGCCTATGGAACACCGAACGACACATCTCGGGGACCCAGCCCTAGCCAGCTCGGGTAAGTTATGGTCCTCTCGGAAAGATAGGCCCGACAATTCGGAAGTATGGAGGCATTCCATGGTAAATAAGCGCCTCCCAAATGCAGCTCCAGGGCAAGGTGCTGAAAGCGTTGGCAATGTCAAGAGACACTGCCACCACCACCTCACCCTGTTCTGATGCCGATAACAAAAATACCTACTAAAATCAGAAAAAAGCATCCACACAACATACGTAATTTTTTTGCCCAATTTTTGTCACGGAAGCCTCTGTGTGGAATCCGACTCGCACTCGGCTGGTTTTTTTTTCAATATGAACACGTGAGTTTCGGTTTCGGTTTCGGTTTCGGCCGAAACTGACCCTGGGGCCGAAAGTTCGGTTTCGGTTTCGGTTTCGGCCGTAAAACCAGTTTCGGTCGGACACTAGTGATCGTCTTAAACGGGTTCTACTGTATTATCCTTACCCTCATATTCATAATCGTTTATTAAACCTATTTTAGTTAAGACACATTTTAAGTCTATTGCTGTCTCTAACCAATGACAGAGTATGTTTAGCAAGCGTTTGTTAACGTTAAGTTTTTATGAACAAGGGACTAGTCATGACAAGCACCTCAGCTACGCTCCTGATACGCTCCTGTGCGCGCACATGAGTTGTATGCCAAGTTCTGCCGTTACTGGGGCGCGCGCCCAAGGATTGTCATGATTAGTCGCTAAGAGCTGTATTTTCATTCATCATTCATATGCTCACGGCTGTTGGCCCAGAAGGGGTAGGCAGAGGTGTGACATTTCTGTGTCACCCACATTTTGCCATTCTTGGGTTTCTACGTAACAGGTGGCGAGAAATAAATAATAAATAGGTACATAATTATTATATGTAATTACGAATATTTTTGTACAGAGATGTTTAATTAGAGAAGTACTTGTTAATAGAAGATTTATTTTTATCGTAGATAGTGGCATTATTATTAAAAAAATATTATTCGTTCAAGAAATGCAATTGTTTTATTTTTTCCTAACGCTTGTGTACGCAACTGTACCATATTAATAAATACTATACTGGAAGGTTAAGAACATTACTAAGATATATGGCACGGCCGCTTTTTTGTAGCCATTCGAACTTGGTCGGGTTATGTAGGCTTTCGATGCTTAGTCAGTATTTTAATTGTTTCTCTTTAATTACTGAATTTAATGAGATGAAATTTTGCATGTAAGTAGTTAAATTAATAAACTAATTATTGGAATAAATTTTACAATGCAATTCCTTAGAACATCGTGATATTTGACTGCTTTGTAAACAGTGATCTATTCAAGGTTAATTGTCCTATGGCCCTTTAATTTCTAACGGAACTGCATTGATACTTGGCAACATATTGCAGGCACTTACAAGGTTTGTATAAACGTGAAAATCTAGACCCCTAAGTGCATACTTTACGAACTACGATCTAATAAGCGTATTTTACGTTTATATTTTTATGTTTTAAACCTTACGTTTTTTTCTAAATCGGTTTTTTTAACAAATATAAACAAATTCAAAACAACGTATGTAAAAATCTACAGCTTTGTATATATAAGCGCTTTATATGAAAACTAGCTAATGGCCAAACGTTCGCGTAGCGGAAACTTAAATTTCTCCGAAGTTTATGCATACACTAATTTTATTCATACACACACAATTACACACAAATTGTTGGACACATTTTTTTTCTTCTAAGTGCATGGATTTAAAAAAAGTTCCGCCGGGACAACGTTCGCCCAGCGGAATCAGTTTTTAGCGAATTTCTCCACAATGGCTGCATACACATTTTTTTTTACCATACACAATTACACGACGTCATACACTAAATATCTGCATAATTAAAATCTTTAAATTCAACAACATTCCGCTGCGCGAACGCACACCATTTCAGAAAGGACATTGATCTCCTCAAAAAGGTACAACGAAGAGCCACTAAAATGGTACCAGCACTCAAAAGGTTACCATATGAGGAACGCCTGAAGCAACTTGGACTCACAGCCCTGGAACAACGAAGGCACCGTGGAGACCTAATCGAGACCTACAAAATCCTAACAGAGTACTATAACTCATCTGTGCTGCCCGGACTTTTCACCAAGAATAGTAATGAACACCTTAGAGGGCATTCTCTGAAACTCCATAGGCAACTATGTACAAGTGACCCACGCAAACACTATTTGCCTAACGGAGTGGTGAAATTCTGGAACAAATTACTAGAAACAGTTATAAGTGCTCCCCTCTGTGAACTCCTTTAAGAACAGACTGGATAAATTCTTAAACGACCAAGTGCACTAGATATGCAAGCATCAGCTATATGCTGCTAGTGCATTATATAATAATAATAATAATAAGTTGGCGAGTCACCGTCTGCCAAAGTTTTAATATAATAATAGGTATATTGAAATGGCAGACGCCGTCTTCATCCATAGCCTAAGTTAACCAGACCATCTAACACCCATCACAATAGCCCATTACTTAGTTAGCATATTTTACAATAGTTAGCTCCCATTGCAGATGGTCCATTACTGTTCTTCTAAATAAGGCGGATGTGGATTGTTTGCAGTGGGGGTCCCATTTCTCTTTAGATTAAAAGTCTCAAAGGGCCTCTGCATGTTGGACCTGTGTCCCCATGTAAGCCTACCAAAAGTCCGGGTGTCTTCGTAAGAAAAAAAAAAGAAGATACCCGTGTGAAAGAGAGACATAATAATAAATTAGTAAATAAAGAATTTAATAAATTCTTTATTTACTATATTAGATGATATATAAAGAATAGAGATAAGGCTATAATATAGAATAATTCTTTATTTACTATTTTACAAGGGTTCAAATCGTACACACCTCATCTCGTCAAAAAGCCGCTAGATCTTGTCCTCAGCGACCTGACTCCATCAACATGTTATACATAATAATTATGTAAGTACCGGAAAAGATATTGGGAACTTGTAATAAGTAACAAACGATAGGTATACTTACATCGATATGGAAAGGGGGCCAGTTCCATTGAACTAATACTATATTGAACTAATACCAGTACTCAAAAATGTTTCGACTAGTTATATTTTAGATAATTTCTTATCAGGACATCCATGCGGCCGCGTGTATGTTGGTTATCGCGACTAAAAGAACTTGGTATTTTCAATATGGTAGGTATTCAATGAGGTGTGTTGTGACTTGTGACCACCTGTCCTATTAAAATTAAGAATAAAAACTTAGACTTATTTCAAATTAGAACATGTGGTGATCTCGTTGCATACTCACTCTAACAGAGATCTAAAGACCTCAGGTTCCAAATCCAAAATACGAATAGGATCATTCCTCTCAGCCATGGCGCCATATAACATCATATGGAATACAGGCGAGGCCTTCGCCAGAATCAGCTTATGACCACTAATTAGAACCGGGTGAGGTTCAGTACCCACTGAGAAGGTACAGTCAGACAACTCTCCAGATTGCAGAAGATAAGCTCCTCTTTGCTTTATATCCGTGCATGTGTGTTGCCAATCAGTCGGCGCGTCTGCCATTGTATAGCTTTGTATAAACTAAACTTATTCGAGAAAGCCACTAAACTTGTTCTGTATCTTCAACCCACACACGGAAAATATTCTTATTTACTCCTTTATCATTGATTTTTATTTTAATAAGTGATACGTAATAGTCCTTTTCTGGACAGGACAGCAAAGAGAATGTAACACTACGGGACTCCCATACCAAAGAGAATGTAACACTACGTATAAGAGACTGGACAGCTCAGCAATCATGTAAACTAAACATGTCATGTTTTGACAGAAGTTGTCTAAATGTCTATGATTATAGTGCTGTAACTGTGAGTGTCAGAACCGCGGAGCCAAGTCAAAATTTTGCATGTTGGTACTTTACATGGTACTTTACACTTTACTTGGTTGGTACTTTACATGCTTAGTACTTTACCAGTACCTTTCAGTACCTTTATTTAAAATATTAGTACCTTTGTGTATTTCTACTTTTTCTTATTTCTAAATGGTCCGCCATTGTGACGTCAATACCGCGGAGCCACTGCCGATATACGAAATACCAAAAGCCTTAACGAAGACTTTAATGTAACAATCTTTAATACCCTATGTATTATAAAAAATGGCATTTGAAATTTGCTTGTAGGTGCCACCATCTTTAAATTATAAGCGCCTTTTCGTTTAAGATAGCAAAAACTGTGAAAGAAAATATTATAATTCTTCACTTCTTCTTCGTATGCCTTCACACTCTTCGCATTGTTATGATGGTTCCTTTACCATTCGCGCAGTACGGTTGTGGAACTCATTGCCACATTCTCTGCGGGAAAGTACCTCTTTGGGTGTATTCAAGGATAGAGTTAAGTAACTATTTCTTCAAATATATAAGTATATACGAGCAGTGTATGTTTAGTGTAGGTATTTCATTATGTATTACGATATGCTGATGCAGATTTGTATGTTTTATAATATTATGTTTATACTTATTACTGTTAAGTTCCTATCCATATTTATGTAATTAGTATATTGGTATTGTGTGTATGACGTGTATCTATGTATAATGTTAGATATGTATGTAACATTACAAAACTTTAACTTTCATCTTATCTTCTTTAAAGTTGCACACTTCTTAAACCTTCCGTTGCGCTTTTCCTTTCACCCAAAGGTTTGCTGGGAGAAAACTCAGTGTTGAGTTAAGCTCGCCTTTGTACATCATAGTTCCTAGTTATCAATGTCAATGTATTTTTGTTTCTGTGTGCAATAAAGAATTAAAACTAAAACTAAACTAATATTATCTTAGACCATATAACACGGGACTAGCCTTTGCGAACCACCGCATACAAAAATATTCTGCCAGTTTTCATACAAGTGAAGGGGGAAACACAAAGACATATAAAATTTCATTGCATTTAAAAATGTACCTATTAATCGACAAACGCGTAATGGCTGTTGTGTGTTAATTGTTATTGTACAGTCAACTACAATGAAATATACTAGTTTAATCATATAAAATGATGTACTGATGTACAGGCTTTTTATAAAGCCAAAAGACCAAATGGTCATGTGCAATGGCAGAAAACAATGCTTAAGTAAGGCGCATCCTGTGGTTAGATGATCTAAGAATATTATAAATAAAGGTACTGAAAGGTACTGGTAAAGTACTAAGCATGTACACTATCCAACATGCAAAATTTTGACTTGGCTCCGCGGTTCTGACACTCGTCTGTAATAAGGGCGAGCGCCCACTGCTTTGCGTTCCGGTGCGTTTGTTGTATTTGACAGCTTTTTCTTTTTTAATTTGGCATGGCTTCAAAATGAGACCATTGGAGAGTGAACTAAAAACTGGATTCATAAAGGTCGCTTTACACGATTATTAGGCCGGACCACGAGGACCACGAGGGACAACTGTTTCTCGTGGTCCTATTACGAAAACGGATGTCAATATTTTAATCCTGATGTTTTTTGCTTATATACACTTTTTTGATAGGTACAACATTAAATTTTAAAATAAAACAAATAAGGAAGTCAGTCTTCATTTAATTTATCAATTTAAATTTTTTTGTCAATCTTCATTTGTTTTTCTAATTTTCACATGTTTCACTGATCTTCATTTGTTTTGTCGATCGTCATTTGTTTTGAAAATTAGCGCATACCTAGTTATATACAGAATGTAGATAAAAAGTAGGGACCACGAGGGAGAACTGCTTTCTCGTGGTCCCACTATTTCGTCACACTAATGGTACTACGAGAAAACATGGGTAAATGTGTGTACAACTGTGCAAGTGTTCGTGGTATGATCGTGAAGTTAGAGTCGGAGGTGGTTTTTGGACGCGAACTCGAAGACATGAATTTGGTGTATAAGTTGGGTGCATTAAGTTGCTCTAGCTATCAACTTAATACATATTTGGCCACCAGATGACATTATTTTATCTACAGACTGTCAGATATGGTCTGGAAGCGAACCAAATCCGTGAGTCGCTGGAACCAAATCAGTGCGTGTATTGTGTTACAGATACAGGTTTTTGTGACAAATAAATGTTGACGTGTATTGAATTTGTATCTTATATTAAGTAAGTACCTACCAATTCCTACCCTATGTTCAGGACCTTACGGTTCCACTAAACTAAAGCATAACCTGGACAGGACACCCTTGGCATGAGCTCAATATGAGCGTAGGCTCAATTGTAAAAAACTATATTGAGAGTTTGCGGAACTCGAGCCTAATGCTCGCCTTGCGGAAAGTAGGGTGTAAGGGGCCCCACTACCAACAAGACTCAGGGGCCCTAGTGACCTCACCTGCACGCGGTGCACCTTCCGAACATCGGACGAGGCTCCGCGTATTTAGGTACCCACATGGTGGCCTAGGCTGGCTCCCATGTGGTTGCCAGGTGGTACAGAATTGGTCCGGAGGGTACCACCGTGCAGTTGTGAAAAGCCCCCCAAGTAACCCAGCCCCGGTTGGGTTGCGTTCGGGGTTCAGCAGCTGCACAGCCTGGCCCGGGGTGACGTTTGATGCAGCAGGGGGGGACCAGTAGGCGGTACGTGGAGTCATGTGGAGACCCGTAGATACGGTCTTGCCCGTGGCATAGTATAGGGGCCCAATAGGGACTAACCACCCTGGGAGGCTGCCCCACCAGGCCGCGCATAATCCCGATGTGGTCCGTCGTGCCGGATAGTGACCGGAAGGGGATCCGGCGGCCACACTCGGGGGGGGGGGGGGGGCGGGGCCCTTCCGTCCGGCGGGTCGACTTCCGTCTAAACACACAGTCATAGATAAAGCTAATCCCCTACGCCTTGTCACTCACTGCTGCAGCAAATGTCGCTCCGTCTTCACGTCTCCCTTTAACCCAATCATGGCAGCGCAAAATAAAAATAGAGGTTTCACAGCGGCCGCTGCGACCATTCCCCAAAACGCACTATTCGAGGTGGAATTCGCTAACACCCGCGAACTCCAAGCCAACCTCGACGCCGTCTTTCACCATCTAGAGACAGCATGGCCTGCTGTGATGTTCCTAACGGAAACGCAAAGACGCCGCCCTATCGATCAGTCGTACCATTGTTACCCCGGCTAAATCATCGAGGAACTATTTCGAAATAAAGCCATGGTGTGCGCATTCCTTAGGGCGAATGTTTGCTGTCGCCGGCTGCGCTGCCTTGAGAACCCTTCCTTCTCCGTCTTTTGGCTGCACGTAGATCACGGCTTCATGAGTCAGATCTACGTGTGTTTCTATCGACCCCACACAGGGACAGCTGAGATAATGAGGCTGTATCAGCACCTCAGCGAGGGGGCTGATGGCGCGCAGGTGCGGTTCCCGGGCACCGAGTTGGTTGTTCTGGGGGACTTCAATGGACACCACACTGAGTAGCTGGGTTCTTTCAAGACCGATCCTGCGGGACGGGCCGCCCACGCGTTCGCTCTCTTCCATGGTCTGACCCAAATGGTACGCGGGATTAAGCGCATACCGGACAGGTCAGACCATGAACCCGCCCTGCTGGACTTACTGCTGACGAGTAATCCAACACAGTACAGTGTGTCGGTTAGCGCCCCACTGGGTAAATCCGACCACTGTGTTGTGCGTGCCCGCCTGCAGGTGTCATCTCCTGCAAAGGCAGTGGTGACGCGGCGACTGTGGCACTACTCGTCAGCAGACTGGGACGGACTACGAAAATACTTTGCAGCCATCCCGTGGATTTAGCGCTGCTTTGCAGGGAGGGCTTCATCGGAAAGCGCCTCTGCTGTTGCTGGTGAGATAACATTAGGTATGAAATACTACATTCAATACACTGATGTCGCCAGCATCTGCAAAGCCCGCACTTGGTTCGGGCGTGAGTGTGCTGTAGCCTTTCAGCAAAAACAGGCGGCTTACCGCGCCTGGACAGGGCTCGGGCTGTGCGCGAACCGAATGTGGCCCGCCTCAAGGCAGCGTACAACAGAGCCACTAGGTCCAGTAAGAGAGCTTTCAGGAGAGCGGACGCCCAGCGCGTCACGCGGCTTGGTCAGGAGCTCACGTCACATCCGACGGGCAGCCGTTGATACTGGCAACTGGCCAAAGCCGTGCAGGCCAACTTTTGCAAGCCCTCGCTGCCACCGCGCCGCTGCGCTATCCTGACGGATCACTGGCTCACAAAGCCCAAAAGAAAGCTGAAATGCTGGCCAATCTCTTTCCGGCTGACTCCCGGGTCGATGACTGTGGCAAGCACCTGTGACCTCCCACTATCGCAGACTGTGGAACCACAATACCGGATATTGTTATCCGGCAATGCGATGTGCGAGCGGTGCTACGGTCACTCGACACGCGGAAAGCCAGTAGTCCTGATTGCATTCCGGCGGTGGTGCTGAAGAAGTGTGCAGCTGAATTATCTTCAACGCTAACACGCCTGTATCGCCTTTCCTATTTTGCAAGAGAAGTGCCGAAGTGCCGGAGGCTTGGAAGAAGGCGAACGTTCAGCCGATCCCCAAGAAAGGGGATCGGTCGGAAACGGCCAACTATCGCCCCATAGCCGTAACCACCGTCATCTGCAAGGTGTTCGAGCTAATTATCAACAAACAGCTCATGCGCTACCTGGAGGATCACTCATTAATAATTAGCGATCTTCAATATGACTTTAGGCTGAAACGATCAACGGGTGACCTCCTAGCGTACATAACACACACTGACTGGTGAGGCTATGGAGAGCCACGCTGAATCTCTGGCTATTGGCCTAGACGTCGCTAATGCCTTTGATAGGGTATGGCGTGCGTCGCTTCTTTCCAAGCTAGTGGCTTACGGTTTATCGCCTTAGTTGTGCCACTGGTTGGCCAGCTTTCTGCACGGGCGACGTTTACGGGTTTTCTGTGATGGTCAGGCTTCCTGTTTTTTGCAGGTAAATGCTGGAGTACCACAGGGATGGGTTTTTCCCCTACTCTCTTTTTTCTGCATATCAATGACATGTTGTCCCTTGGGTGCATTCATTGTTATGCGGATGATAGTACTCTGCATGGGAGCTATTCTATCCGTCCAGCGGAGGGGCGAGGTGACGTGGAGGGAAAGAGACGAAAACTGGTGGCAGATCTCGACCGGGACCTGGGTCGCATTGCCCAATGGGGTTCGGACAACCTGGTCGAGTTCAATGCCAGAAAAACGCAGGCGTGTGCGTTTACAGCTAAGAAGTCCCCATTCCTTTCTGTTAACCGTGATAGAAGATTGCGCTGTACAAATACTTGTCTGTTAATAATTATTGATTTAAAATTCAGTTGGGTGAAGAGCTGATTCCAAGGTTCCGTACCTAAAGGATAAAAACGGGACCCTATTTATGAGACTTCGTACTCAGATTCATCTGGTGTCATGGGTACCAGAAACGGACATTGCTAAATTGACATCCCAGGAATATGTCGTCATGGTAAGAGGTAAAGGATCCGAAACTACGCGATCATCTACTACTTATAAGTATTTTCAAATTTTACCCCGCTTGAACGTGTAACGCCTCGATGCATCGGGCTGGTATCTACATATTTATGTGCATTAAGTTGATCGGGAGAGCAACTTAATGTACACCACACAACTTAATTTACATTATTTGTAGACACATCTTATACACCAAGTTTTTGTCTTTGAGTTCGCGTCCAAAACCACCTCCGACTCGAACTTCACGATACCCACCACGAACACTTGTACACACATTTACCCGGTATTTTCTCGTGGTACCACTAATGTGACAAAATAGTAGGACCACGAGAAAGCAGTTTTCTGTCCTACTAAGTATGTCCTGTTTTCAAAACAAATGACGATCGACAAAACAAATGAAGATCTATAAAACAAAGAATGACAAAACAAATCAAGGTCAGTGAAACATGTGAAGATCAGAGAAAAAAAATGATGAATTACAAAAAAATTAAATCAATAAAATAATGAAGACCGACTTTTTTAGTTATTTAGTTTTAAAATGTAATGTTATACCTATCTAAAAAGTGTATATAAGCAGAAAACATCAGGACCAAACAGTTGACATACGATATCGTAGTGGGACCATGACACGAGAAACAGTTCTCCCTCGTGGTCCCACTAGTGGTTCAAAATAGTGGGACCACGCAAAACAACGACATTTATTCGATATCCGCCTCGCGATTCTCACGAAAGTGTGAAACGGCATTATTCTGGCTAAATAAGCGTGTAAAGCGACCTTATTGAATCCAGTTTTTAGTTCATTCACCAATGATCTCAGTTAATAGCCAGGCCAAATTAAAAAAGAAAAAACGCAAACGCACCGGATCGCAAAGCAGTGGGCGCTCGCCCATATAAGGGCGAGCGCCCACTGCTTTGCGATCCGATGCGTTCCGATCCGTTTGCCGTGCCGCAACGCAAACGCAAGTATGGGTGCGCACATCGCTGCAAAAGAACCGCACGTTTTGCCCACAGTTTGCCAGCACTTTTTTTTTTAAATTGTTTTGTGGCTTGGTTACATAGACCCGAAAATGTTTTGATAGGAATCGATTGGTTATAGGAATTTCAACTTTTTAATCGATGTTTAACGCTATTTATGAGACTTCGCCGTCCATCTGTCTGTCTGTCCATCACGAGGGTGTATCTCATGAACTTAGATAGCTAGAGAGCGGATTTTTTTACAGATTATGTGTTTCTATTGGCGCTAAACAATAAAAAATACTAAAACGTTTGACGTTTTTTTGAATCGGAACTCAAGTAAGATTTAAACCACTTCTCATGCTCCGATTGAGCTTAAACTTGGAATACTTATTTAACTGCAATGACAATACTATAAGATGGTATGCTGGACCTGGTGTGAAGGTAAAATCTCAAGGTCGTCACAGTATCAACATCTCAACAAAAAAAAGTCCAAGCCTCTAAGGGGTTTTTACATATACTGAGTACGAATGACATGAAAATTTGGCAATCCAATATGGCTAAAGCGCTGTAATTACAAAATTTCATGAAGGGTATCGTTTTAGGGGTTTTTTAGTACGCTGAGTACGAATTACATGATAATTTAGCATTACAATATGGCCGCCGGGCTGTAAATACAAAATTTCATGATGGGTATCGTTTTAGGGGTTTTTTTGTACGCTGAGTGCGAATTACATGATGATTTTGCAATCCAATATGACCAACGGGCTGAAATTACAAAAAATCATGATGGGTATCGTTTAAGGGGTTTTCTCGTATGCTGAGTACGAATTACATGATAATCGTGCAATCCAATATGGCCGAAGCGCTGTAATTACAAAATTTCATGATGAGTATCGTTTTAGGGGTTTTTTAGTATGCTGAGTACGAATTCAATGATAGCTTTGCAATCCAATATGGTCATCCCGTCGTAATTACAAAATTTCATGATACGTATCGTTTACGGGGTTTTTTTGGTATGCTGAGTACAAATCACATGATAATTTAGAAATCCAAAATGGCCACCACGCCGTAATTACTAAATTTCATGATGGATATCGTTTACGGGTTTTTTTGGTATGCTGAGTACGAATCACATGACAATTTAGAAATCCAAAATGGCCGCCACGCCGTAATCACTAAATTTCATGATGGATATCGTGTAAGGGGTATTTTCGTATGCTGAGTACGAATCACTTGATAATTTAGCAATCCAAAATGGCCGCCGCGCCGTATTTACCAAATTTTTTGATGGGTATAGTTTAAGGGGTTTTTTGGTATACTGACTACGAATCACATGATAATTTTGCAATCCAATATGGTCAGCGTGCCGTTAACACAAAATTTCATTATGGGTATCGTTTAGGGGGTATTTTCGTATGCTGAGTACAAATCACTTGATAATTCAGCAATCCAAAATGGCCGCCGCGCCGTAATAACAAAATTTCATGATGGGTATCGTTTAAGGGGTTTTTTGGTATGCTGAGTACGAATCACTTGATAATTTAGCAATCCAAAATGGCCGCCGCGCCGTAATTACCAAATTTCATGATGGGTATCGTTTAAGGGGTTTTTTGGTATGCTGAGTACGAATCACATAATAATTTTGCCATCCAATATGGTCACCGTGCCGTGAACACAAAATTTTATGATGGTTATCGTTTAAGGAGTATTTTCGTATGCTGAGTACGAATCACTTGATAATTTAGCAATCCAAAATGGCCGCCGCGCCGTAAATACCAAATTTCATGATGGGTATCGTTTAAGCGGTTTTTTGGTATGCTGACTACGAATCACATGATAATTTTGCAATCCAATATGGTCAGCGTGCCGTTAACACAAAATTTCATGATGGGTATCGTTTAGGGGGTATTTTCATATGCTGAGTACAAATCACTTGATAATTCAGCAATCCAAAATGGCCACCGCGCCGTAATAACAAAATTTGATGATGGGTATCGTTTAAGGGGTTTTTTGGTATGCTGAGTACGAATCACTTGATAATTTAGCAATTCAAAATGGCCGCCGCACCGTTATTACCAAATTTTATGATGGGTATCGTTTAAGGGGTGTTTTGGTATGCCGACTACGAATCACATGATAATTTTGCAATCCAATATGGTCACCGTGCCGGTATCACAAAACTTCATGATGGGTATTGTTTAAGGGGTATTTTCATATGCTGAGTACGAATTACATGATGGTTTAGCAACCCTAAATGGCCGCCTCGCCGTAATTACAAAATTTCACTCTGTAAATCGTTTAAGGGGTTTTTTGGTATGCTGAGTACGAATCACATGAGAATTTAGCAATCCAACATGGCCGCCGCGCCGTAATAACAAAATATCGTTATGGGTATCGTTTAAGTTGTATTTCCGTATACTGAGTACTTTGATCATAATCTAACAATCCGAAATGGCCGCCGCGCCGTAATTATAAAACTTCATCATGAGTATCGAGATTATTAAACACTAGCTGACCCGCGCAAGAGAGAGATAGAGAGTATTACATGTTCCCGTCGCGCTGCGTTTACTCCCGTAGCGTCTCGTCGTTGATATTCATACTACGTGAGAGAGAGAGAAAAAAGTTTCTCGTCGCGTGTATTCCTGTCGCAATATTTTTAAGAACAAATCGTGTATGAAAGAAGTATCCCGTGGCATTATTGTAGAAAAAAAATGATTGCCGTTAAAATGGTTATTGTGCACCAAACCCAAAGATAGACACATGCTAACGCGCAATTTTTTTAGAACTTTTTTAAGAGAAATAATTTTGTAGTACATATTTTTAACATAACTATAAATATTTACGCAGCACACGCAGCGAAGCTATCAAAAGGAATAACTTTTCCCCCGTTTTTGAAACATTTACTATTACTGCTCCGCTCCTATTCGTTGTAGCGTGATGCTATATAGCCTATAACACTCCACAATAACGTAGCTTTCTATTGGTGAAAGAATTTTTAAAATCGGTTCAGTAGATCCCGAGATTACCCCTTACAATTTAACAAACACACAAACTTTACCTCTTTATAATATTAGTATAGATATAGATGTACTGGCAGTATTTTCTTATCTCATATTTGTCAATAAATTTAAGTATGTTTTCATTTTGTAAGCATCATTGACTGCAAGAAACAGGGTATTACTTTGTTGCAGACCGCAAGAAACAGTGTACTACTTTGTTGCACCCGCAATGAAAAAGATAAAATTTTGTCTATTACACCGAAATAAAGGTCTAACGTTTTTAAACGTCGGAAAATAAATAGATATTAAAGGCTGACATAAATAATCTTTTCTTTAAGTATAATGTTATTAAAATGGAAATTAATGTTAAATGAATAGGGGTTGGATTCGCGTTTCTGTAGAAAAATCTTCCGTTATTTATTACACAAAATCAATAGAAGGTGACTACTTTGCACAGATTCTAGGCAAAACTTAAGAAAAAATCCTGAACTTGCAATCTGATATGCAAGTTTCCAGTAATGTCTATACAACTCTGTTTTTTTTTTGCGCGTGGATCGGATCATAAGCTTAACCCACCCGAGACATCGCCAAGATGGGCATGTCGAACTAAGATTCTTTTTATTCTACATACAATCGTATGTAGCCAGGAAACCACGTGAACCCTGAAATGGATATTCCAGGACCCATTAACTAGCACTGGTCGCCAACCCTTGGTGACCCATTACCATTGCAAATATTTGTGTGACCCATAAATGTTTGTCTCAAGAGTCTGGGTGTTTCTATGTAATATGTATGTATTTAAAAGTATATAAGTGTTAATATCCGTGGTCTGATACCCATAACACAAGCAGGTTATTCCTAGCTTACTTTGGGATCAGATAGCGTTGTGTGAGATGTCCGTGAATATTTATATATTTTTTTTTATATTGCTTACGGGTAATTCAAGTACATGTTCTAAAATATAACGAAATAACCAACTTGAATCGAGCTCTGCTTAGATAATAGTTCGCACGTATTGTCACCTCCCAGGTTATGATTGTAAGAAAATGAAGATTGAAATGGTATTTTCGCTGCCCAGTACGTCTTTTGTGGCATAAGAAAGTATTATTTTTCTTCCGTTCCATCTCCGCCTTTTTTGCACACATTACCTCTTTACAAAACAAGGCGGCGGAGTTCCACCTATTGCACTATTGACCATAGCCAAAACTATGGTCTGTAGACTCTGTTGTGTAAGGTTCCTAGCCAGTAAGTCGTAGTTCCATCCACCATGGACAATCTGTCAGCATAACAATTGAGTCTGTACCATTGCAAGCAGTGAACTCACAGAGAGATCTTGGAGTTACAATAACCAGCAACCTGAAATGGGATGAACACATAATAAATATAACTAAAAGGGCAAATTCAGTATAATACAAGTATTTAAAAGTATTTAAGTATTAATATCCGTGGTCTGATACCCATAACACAAGCAGGTTATTCCTAGCTTACTTTGGGATCAGATAGCGTTGTGTGAGATGTCCGTGAATATTTATTTATTTATTTATACATGATTAGAAAAGCATTATATGTTATTAGCAGGGACCTATTTATCTACATTTATAAGACATACGTAGTACGTACGACCTCTCCTTGAATATGCCTTCCAGATATGGAGTCCATATTTCAAAAAAGATATTCTAATGTTAGAAAAAGTTCAGACGCCTTTTAGAACTAAACTTATCAATATTGGAACAGAGAAGGAATAGAGGTGACCTCATAGAGACCTACAAAATACTAAATAAGCATTACAATGTAGAAGACCTTCGGAATATGTTCACAATTGAATGAACCCGAATAAACATCTCAGAGGTCACACTATGAAACCCAATAAGTCTCAGTGCGCTGGCAATCCAAAGGCCAGATATGGCCCTGGGGCCACTGTTCGAAATTCGCCTTAAACGATACCCATCATGAAATTTTGTAATTACGGCGCGTCGGCTACTTTTGAATATCAAAACTATTATGTAATTCGTACTCAGCATACGAAAAAACCCTTAAACGATACCCATTATGATTTTTTTATATTACGGCGCGGCGGCCATATTGGATAGCTAAACTACCATTGAATTTGTAATTAGCATACCAAAAAACCCCTTAAACGATACCCATCATGAATTTTTGTGATTATGGCGCAGCTGCCATATTGGATTGCAAAAATGACTTGTGATTCGTACACGGCATACCAAAAAAGCTCTTAAACGATACCCATCATGAATTTTTGTAATTACGGCGCAGCGGCCATATTGGATTGCAAAATTGAGACGTGATTCGTACACAGCATACCAAAAAACCCCTTAAACGATACCCATCATGAAATTTTGTGATTACGGCGCAGCGGCCACATTGGATTGCAAAATTGACTTGTCATTCGTACACGGCATACCAAAAAACCTCTTAAACGATACCCATCATGAATTTTTGTGATTATGGCGCAGCGGTCATATTGGATTGCAAAATTGACACCTGATTCGTACACAGCATACCAAAAAACCCCTTATACGATACCCATCATGAAGTTTTGGGATTACGGCGCAGCGGCCATATTGGACTGCAAAATTATCATGTAATTCGTACTCAGCATACGAAAAACCCCTAAAACGATGCCCATCATGAAATTTTGTAATTACGGCATTACGGTGAAACGGTTGACCGCTGACCGCCCGCAGGCTGTACGGGACCCGAACCTGGGGATCACTTAATCTCCGCCCCAGGAGGCTGAACCAGCAGCCTGTGTAAAGTCCCTGGTGCTGTGGTCGTGCCGGAGGAGGATACCGGAGTGGACGCGGCCACTGCATTGGGGGGGGACCGGGGGCCCTTCCGTACGCCGTGCCAATCTTCCGCATTACCTTTGTCTGCCTTTGGTGATTTGAAGCCTCGCTTAGTCTCCTGCGCCAGCGGCACACAGGCGCCCCCTCAACCTTCTTAATTCCTCTTTTTTAAAAAACAACCATGGCTGCAAAAAAGAAAAATAAAAAGGTATCCACAGCGGCATCGGCGTCCACACTTCAAGTGGACTTTTGCAACATCAGAGGCATGCGCGCGAACATCAACGTAGTCCACCACCATCTTGAAACTGCGAAGCCGACCCTTTTTTTCTTGACGGAGACGCATATCTCATGCCCGAAAGACACATCTGACTTGATGTACCCTGGCTACAAGCTGGAGTACAACTTCAGGCGGAAAGCCGGGGTGTGTATGTACGTCCGGGATGATGTCTGCTGTCGCCGTCTTACAAGCCTCGAAGACAGGGACCTGTCTACGTTATGGGCGCGCGTGGATCACGGGGGCCACACCCGGATCTACGCGTGCGTGTATAGGTCTCACAGCGGTAATACGGACACAGTTCGCCTTTATGACCGCCTGCAGCAATCGACTGACAGGGTGATTGAGCAGTGTCCCTCCGCTGAGATAGTGGTTTTGGGAGATTTCAACACTCTTACTAGAGTGTCCGATTGGGGTGGACAAAATCTTGTCCAGTTCAACCCTTCCAAGACACAAGCGTGTTTTTTCACCGCTAAGCAAACCCCAATTACTGTAGCGCCGCAATTTCAGGGCATATCTCTTTCCATCTCCAAAAGTATAGGGATCCTTGGCGTTGACATCTCCAGTGACGTTCAGTTCCGTAGTCATTTGGAGGACAAGGCTAAGCTGGCGTCCAAAAAGCTAGGTGTGCTCAACAGGGCGCGGCGGTACTTCACTGCGGCGCAAACACTGCTTCTCTATAAGTCGCAAGTAAGGCCGCATATGGAGTACTGCTGTCACCTCTGGGCGGGAGCACCTGAATATCAGCTTCGTCCATTTGACTCGGTGCAAAGGCGAGCTGTAAGAATTGTCAACGATCCTGTACTTACAGCTGGTGTGGAACCTCTTCGCGACAGGAGAGACTTTGCCTCCTTATGCGTGTTCTACCGCCTGTACAATGGTATGTGCTCTGAGGAATTGTTTGATATGATGCCCACGGCTACGTTCTATCATCGCACCGCTCGCCACAGACAGGGAGTTCATCCTCACACTCTGCGTCCGGTGCGTTCCAGCACGGTTAGATCCGATAGGTGTTTTCTTCCGCGCACGCTTAGGTTGTGGAATGACCTCCATGCCTCGGTTTTCCCAAACGCCTACAGTATGGGGTTCTTCAAAAGGGGTCTTAGAAGGTTTTTACAGGGTCGGCAGCGCGAGTGTGGCACGGACCACCGGTCCTTCTGGTGGGCCGTATGCTTGTCTGCCACCTTAGTGGTATAAAAAAAAAAAAAAAATACGGCTCGGCGGCCATATTGGATTACAAATTATTATGCTCGTAATTGGTACTCAGCATACGAAAAATCTCTTAATGACCCATTAGCCATCGTCCATTACCCATCACCCGTCACCCATCAGATGACCCATCAGATGATCATCCATTACCTATCAACCTTCACCTGTAAATTTCCGCTACATCTATATGCTTGTCTGGGATTTTAGTAGTATTTAAAAAAATTAAAACCGGCTAAGTGTGAGTCGGACCCGCGCACAGGCGGTTCCGTTCCGTACGACCATTCTAAAGCCCAAATACCACTTATCTTTTTTACTTACTATTGTGACCTTCATTAGGACTTGGCGCCATCATCAGACTTGGTTTACCAAATTTTGTATTTTGCCTTGTACGCATCAACACGATTCTAAAGAGCCCAACCACTGCGGATTAATTTTTATAATTAGTATGGTGAACTTCACCAGGACTTGGCTCCATCATCGGACTTGGTTCACTAAATATGATATTTTTGCCATGTACGCATCAAGACCATTCTATAGAGCCCAAACACTTATATGTCTATATATATAGTTATTTACATGACCTTCACTTTGATTTGGCTCCATCATTACACTTGGTTTACTATCCTCCGTGATCTTTTTACCATGTACGCATCTCGACCATGCAAAAGCCCAAACGCTATGGGTTTATCTTTTTTAATTAGTATGGCGACCTTCACCAGATGACCCCTATTATTTATTTGCCAAGTACACAAATACACCTGTCTAAACGTCAAAACGCTATGGGACTATCTTGTTTCGTTGAGAAGTTGGTACTATGGCGACCTTCAGGGTTCGCCTTTACACCAGGTCTAAAATACCATCATATTGTACTCTCCCCGAAACTACAGATGTATTTTAAATTTTATCTCATTCGGAGCATGAGAAGTGGGTCAAATCTTACTTGCAAAATTTGTACCCTACATACCTACACACATACATAGCAAGTTAACTAAAAGCTGGTTAAAAAAATTGCGTGTACTTAGTGTACACACGTAAGAAGTGAAACTTCTTCATAAACTTAATTTTCACCTCACCTTGAATTAAGTCAAAAAGTACAAAAGTCCAAAAGTCCAAAAGTCCAAAAGTCCAAAAGTCCAAAAGTCCAAAAGTCCAAAAGTCCAAAAGTCCAAAAGTCCAAAAGTCCAAAAGTCCAAAAGTCCAAAAGTCCAAAAGTCCAAAAGTCCAAAAGTCCAAAAGTCCAAAAGTCCAAAAGTCCAAAAGTCCAAAAGTCCAAAAGTCCAAAAGTCCAAAAGTCCAAAAGTCCAAAAGTCCAAAAGTCCAAAAGTCCAAAAGTCCAAAAGTCCAAATGTCCAAAAGTCCAAAAGTCCAAAAGTCCAAAAGTCCAAAAGTCCAAAAGTCCAAAGTCCCAAGTCCAAAGTCCAATAGTCCAAAAGGCCAAAAGTCCAAAAGTCCAAAAGTCCCAAAGTCCCAAAGTCCCAAAGTCCCAAGGTCCCAAAGTCCCAAAGTCCCAAAGTCCCAAAGTCCCAAAGTCCCAAAGTCCCAAAGTCCCAAAGTCCCAAAGTCCCAAAGTCCCAAAGTCCCAAAGTCCCAAAGTCCCAAAGTCCCAAAGTCCCAAAGTCCCAAAGTCCCAAAGTCCCAAAGTCCCAAAGTCCCAAAGTCCCAAAGTCCCAAAGTCCCAAAGTCCCAAAGTCCCAAAGTCCCAAAGTCCCAAAGTCCCAAAGTCCCAAAGTCCCAAAGTCCCAAAGTCCCAAAGTCCCAAAGTCCCAAAGTCCCAAAGTCCCAAAGTCCCAAAGTCCCAAAGTCCCAAAGTCCCAAAGTCCCAAAGTCCCAAAGTCCCAAAGTCCCAAAGTCCCAAAGTCCCAAAGTCCCAAAGTCCCAAAGTCCCAAAGTCCCAAAGTCCCAAAGTCCCAAAGTCCCAAAGTCCCAAAGTCCCAAAGTCCCAAAGTCCCAAAGTCCCAAAGTCCCAAAGTCCCAAAGTCCCAAAGTCCCAAAGTCCCAAAGTCCCAAAGTCCCAAAGTCCCAAAGTCCCAAAGTCCCAAAGTCCCAAAGTCCCAAAGTCCCAAAGTCCCAAAGTCCCAAAGTCCCAAAGTCCCAAAGTCTAAAAGTCTAAAAGTCCAAAAGTCCAAAAGTCCAAAAGTCCAAAAGTCCAAAAGTCCAAAAGTCCAAAAGTCCAAAAGTCCAAAAGTCCAAAAGTCCAAAAGTCCAAAAGCCCAAAAGTCCAAAAGTCCAAAAACCCTTAAATGACATGCTATCCCTGGATAAAGTACTCTTAATTCGAATCCACCGTGGTGGGGAACAGAACAAAGATGGCGTGTAACCAAAAATCGTGACGTGACGTGACGTGACGCAAATTTTTTTCCAACGCCGATAAAGAAGTTTCACTTCAAAAAGTTTTAATTATAATAAAAATAATTTTCATAGTTGATATACATTTTTTGTTCTAAACTTACCAATCATACAAAATAATTTCCTCGCTGTATAAGTATAAAATCCTTGAAATCAAATTAAACTAACTAACTATACTGTTTGCAGACATGTATATTGCTACGTCAAAGCGAATTATTAAAAAAAAAAGTCGCCGCAGTCAGCCGCCGCAAAGATTTGCGGCAGTCGTACGATTTTTTATCAGCAGTGTGCGCACTTCTATGAATCTCTATGTGTTACAGATTTGCGGCAAACGCAACGCACCGGAACGCAAAGCGGTGGGCGCTCGCCCTAACTCAAGGATGTAACTATACTGATTCCACAGACATTTAAGAATAAGCAGACGAAACATTGTTGTTTCTATGTATAATATGTATGTATTAAAAAAAAAAAAAAAAAAAAAAAAAAAAAGTATATAAGTATTAATATCCGTGGTCTGATACCCATAACACAAGCAGGTTATTCCTAGCTTACTTTGGGATCAGATAGCGTTGTGTGAAATGTCCGTGAATATTTATTTATTTATTTTATTTATTTATTTACATTAGTTAAGGAAGTATAGCAATACTTTGTCCTTTTCATTTCTTCTAGTTATTGTATAGCGCTATCTTTGTTTTCTGTGTAGCAACATCTAATAGGCTCCCGACACGATCATGCCTTGCAATTGTCAATCACGTAAAATATGAATGGAAGTTGCTTCAGTGTGCGAGATTGCTTTGCATGTGTGTGTGCATCGACTTAGAGGCCCCCGAGACGATCAATTTTTATTGTCATGCCTTGCCTTGCCTTTACGTGATTGAGATCTCACTTGAAGGATGAATTGACGATACTTGACGCCCATTGAAGGTGCCGTCAAGTGTGGCTCGCACACTTGCCTTTTGGCCCTATTCGCTAGTAGTTTGCATCGGAGCGGAATCTTGAGCTACGGTGAAATTCACCGGTGATTTTGCGAACTCCGGTGATTCCCCAGAGATCTCCGGAGCATTGTGTTTTTATGTACCCTCTGTCCTGTCCTGTCTGATGTATGTCCCTCACCGGGAGCATTCGCGTGTAATGTAACATTACAGCGTCGAGCATTACAGCGGTGATGGAGGAGAACCGAGCATTGCAATGCGCAACTTGTAATGATAAAAGACGAGGTTATATCAGTGAAGGAGGAGAACGAAGCATTACAATGCGCGCCTTGTAATGATACAATCTTTACTAATATTATAAAGAGGAAAGATTTGATTGTTTGTTTGTTTGTTTGCACCGAATAGGCTCCGGAACTACTTTAAAAATTCTTTCACTGTTGGGAAGCTACACTCTTTGCGGTAAACATAGGCATAGGCATATTTTATTCCCGTACCTATTCCCACGGAAACGGGAACTACGCGGTTGAAACCGCGTGACGTCCGCTAGTGCATAATGTTTTGATACAACTTGTAACATTAATGCGCTTTGCGCACCTGGTAATGATACAATGTGTAATGTTTTGATACAACTTTTAACATCAATGCACTTTTATTTGCGGCTGGCCGGCCGCACACTGGTCCGGATTTTAAAATAGGTCGACATACGACCTAAGATGTCAAATGCTATTGGGAATTTTTGAAGTGAAACTTCTTTATCGGCGTTGGAAAAAAATTTGCGTCACGTCACGTCACGTCACGATTTTTGGTTACGCGCCATCTTTATTCTGTTCCCCACCACGGTGGATTCGAATTAAGAGTACTTTATCCAGGGATAGCATGTCATTTAAGGGTTTTTGGACTTTTGGACTTTTGGACTTTTGGGCTTTTGCACTTTTGGACTTTTGGATGGGACATTGGTACTTTGGGTCTTTGGGACTTTGGAACTTTGAGACTTTGGGACTTTTGAACTTTTGAACTTTTGGACTTTTGGACTTTTGGATGGGACCTTGGTACTTTGGGTCTTTGGGACTTTGGAACTTTGGGACTTTGGGTCTTTGGGTCTTTGGGACTTTGGGACTTTGGGACTTTGGGACTTTTGGACTTTTGGACTTTTGGACTTTTGGACTTTTGGACTTTTGGACTTTTGGACTTTTGGACTTTTGGACTTTGGGACTTTTGGACTTTTGGACTTTTGGACTTTTGGACTTTTGGACTTTTGGACTTTTGGACTCTTGGACTTTTTGTACTTTTAGACTTATAGACTTTTAGACTTTGGGACTTTGGGACTTTTGGACTTTTGGACTTTTGGACTTTTGGACTTTTGGACTTTTGGACTTTTTGTACTTTTAGACTTTTAGACTTTGGGACTTTGGGACTTTGGGACTTTTGGAGTTTTAGACTTTTAGACTTTGGGACTTTGGGACTTTGGGACTTTGGGACTTTGGGACTTTGGGACTTTGGGACTTTGGGACTTTGGGACTTTGGGACTTTGGGACTTTGGGACTTTGGGACTTTGGGACTTTTGGACTTTTGGCCTTTGGGACTTTGGAACTTTTGGACTTTTGGATGGGATCTTGGTACTTTGGGTCTTTGGGACTTTGGAACTTTGGGACTTTGGGACTTTGTGACTTTTGGACTTTTGGGCTTTTGGTCTTTTGGATGGGACCTTGGTACTTTGGGTCTTTGGGACTTTTGGACTTTTGGAGTTTTAGACTTTTAGACTTTGGGACTTTGGGACTTTGGGACTTTGGGACTTTGGGACTTTGGGACTTTGGGACTTTGGGACTTTGGGACTTTTGGACTTTTGGACTTTTGGACTTTTGTACTTTTGGACTTTTGGACTTTTGGACTTTTGGACTTTTGGACTTTTGGACTTTTGTACTTTTGGACTTTTGGACTTTTGGACTTTTGGACTTTTGGACTTTTTGTACTTTTAGACTTTTAGACTTTGGGACTTTGGGACTTTGGGACTTTGGGACTTTGGGACTTTGGGACTTTGGGACTTTGGGACTTTGGGACTTTGGGACTTTGGGACTTTGGGACTTTGGGACTTTGGGACTTTGGGACTTTGGGACTTTGGGACTTTGGGACTTTGGGACTTTGGGACTTTGGGACTTTGGGACTTTGGGACTTTGGGACTTTGGGACTTTGGGACTTTGGGACTTTGGGACTTTGGGACTTTGGGACTTTGGGACTTTGGGACTTTGGGACTTTGGGACTTTGGGACTTTGGGACTTTGGGACTTTGGGACTTTGGGACTTTGGGACTTTGGGACTTTGGGACTTTGGGACTTTGGGACGTTGGGACTTTGAGACTTTGGGACTTTGGGACTTTGAGACTTTTGTACTTTTGTACTTTTTGACTTAATTTAAGGTGAGGTGAAAATTAAGTTTATGAAGAAGTTTCACTTCTTACGTGTGTACACTAAGTACACGCAATTTTTTTTTTGGATAGGTAGAAGCCGTGAGCCGGTGTAATCCGACGGCCCCTATCTAAAACGTTAAAGTATTCAATCCGATTGACGTTGTCATTTTTGTTTTATTTCTAACTTTGAATTGAATGATCCACGTGACCTAGTGACTTAGCAGATATAATGTCATGTTGGATATTTTTCTGAGGCTTTTTGGTATGCTGAGTACGAATTTTGGGTTAATTTTGCAATCCAAAATGGCCGCCGTGCCACTGTTGTGAAAATTCATGTTGGATATCGTGTAAGGGGTTTTTTGGTATGCTGAGTACGAATTTCAGGTTAATTTTGCAATCCAAAATGGCCGCCGTGCCACTGTTGTAAAAATTCATATTGGATATCGTATAAGGGGTTTTTTGGTATGCTGAGTACGAATTTTGGGTTATTTTGCAATCCAAAATGGCCGCCTTGCCACTGTTGTAAAATTTCATGTTGGATATCGTATAAGGGGTTTTTTGGTATGCTGAGTACGAATTTCAGGATAATTTTGCAATCCAAAATGGCCACCGTGCCACTGCTGTAAAATTTCATGTTGGATATCGTATAAGGGGTTTTTTGGTATGCTGAGTACGAATTTTGGGTTATTTTGCAATCCAAAATGGCCGCCTTGCCACTGTTGTAAAATTTCATGTTGGATATCGTATAAGGGGTTTTTTGGTATGCTGAGTACGAATTTTGGGTTAATTTTGCAATACAAAATGGCCGCCTTGCCACTGTTGTAAAATTTCATGTTGGATATCGTATAAGAGGTTTTTTGGAATGCTGAGTACGAATTTCAGGTTAATTTTGCAATCCAATATGGCCGCCGCGCCGTAATCACAACATTTCATGATGAGTATCGTTAAAGGGATTTTTTGAAATGCTGAGTACCATTTTCGCCTAACTAGTAAATTTTAATAATTTGCTTAAACTTATTAGGCTTTCTAAACTAGCAATGCGAAAATACTATGACAAAAGATTCCTTTTTGTAAAATTAAGGTCTATTACATTAAACCTTCCTACTACAGACCGCATCACCACCTTCATGGCTGCTGACTTCTGGCCGAGAGGGGTGAAGTATCGGAATTCAGAGGACGTCTGCTGACACGGGACACCTCGCCCCGCGACACGTCGACGTCAGTGCGTGTCAATTAGGTTAAGTTATATGTATATGTATTTTTAGTATTAAGGTTTTTTTTTATACCACTAGAGTGGCAGACAAGCATACAGCCCCCCCAGATGTACCGGTGGTCAAGGCAGCCTATGGCGGTTCGCAACACCAGAGGCGCCACAATCGCGCTGCCTAAGGTATGTATCTATGAGCCGTAGAGTAAGTTAAAAATATCTGTAACTGTCTCTAATATTGCTTGAAAATAAAGATTTATTATTATTATTCCATATTCCATTTATTTTTTATTCTTAACATGTTGTCTTACATTTTTAAATAAATAATGCTTACAAAAATAAAAATCTATTTAAAAATATAAAAAAATAGTGTCCCACCGGCATCGGGTGCAGGGACCAAGCTACCGGTGGTTAGGGCTTCAGAGACAGGAACCTCCTCAAAATGCGTGCCGTGTCAAGAAGTACTGCCTTCTGTATCAGGCCCTTGAACCAGCCGTCTAACGAGAGCCTCTTCAGATGGTTATCGAGGCTCTTTGCCATCAAACCGTGGACCGAAACGATAATTGGAACAATAATTGCCGAATCAACATGCCACATGTCAACAACTTCATGAGCCAAATCCAAATATTTCATTTCTTTTTCCTTTTCTGCTTTAAAGAGGTTGTCATCATGAGGAATGCTGATATCGATAATTATTGCGAGGCGTTCCAATCGATCTATCACCACTATATCAGCTGCTGATGTATAATCTTGGCCATTTAGTTATGTCTGTGCAAATATTCTCCATTGGCAAGACGAGAACAACCAGAAACTATATGTCTAAGGGCGAGGCCGCACTTGCGGTTATCGCGGCGGTTTCTAACCTCAAAATATCAAAACATTGACTTGATTTCATTGATTTTGACAGTTTGATGACATTTTGAGGTTAGAAACCGCCGCGGAAAAACGCAAATGCTGCCTCGCACTAAGTGATTCTCCGGGACAATGATTTGCCCGACAGATGTCAATTGTACCATCCTTCAGAATATGTTTCCGGTAGTTCTTCGTCATAACAACTTCGTCCATTATGGCAAAGACAAAACCTTCGGTTTCTCCGAAAAGATTACCGAACTGTAGCCAAGATACGGACGCTTTTAAATCAATGTCAGGTCCATTTAAGGCCCTATAAAAACGTCCATGTAGCTGCTTGCTTTTCCATACCTCTTTGCGATCTTCAGTACTAAGTACTACAGTTTGCGCCAGTTCTCTCTGCCCATAGCAAGCGGGGTGAGTCCCGTGTCCACTGCGACCACATTACGGTGCATATTGGTGTCTGTTTTCAGAAAGAATTCCCTAAGATTGTATACCTCGCGGTTATGGAGGGTCTTAGCATTTAAAAAGCCTCGACCCCCACATTTCCCCGATCATCTGTAATGAGGTTGTACCTCATTACAGATGATCGGGGATGATGCATCCGGAATGCAGTCAACAGTGTTCTTACTCAATTTTATTGAGTTCAGTCTGAGTCCATCTGAGTATACCAAAAGAGTACATTAGGACTGGCATGCATGACCCACCCATTAAAGGCGTGCAGCTTGTTACCGCCTGACAAAAGTCTTTTTATTACTTTTTTCAGGCGGCCAAAGAAACGCTCCTGTAATGTCTCTTTCATGCCAGTATCAGAAATTCCTAATGCTTGTGATATACCCAGATATTTGTAAGTTTCGGTTGCAGAAAGACAGTTTAGCTTAGTGGAATCTGAAAGTTCTACCCCATCAGATTCCACTATCACACCTCTTTTAACATGCATGACTGCACACTGGTCCACCCCAAATTCCATCCTGATGGCTCTACTGAAAGTTTCTGTTACTCCCAGTAAATCCATCAGTTGCAATTTAGAGTGGGCAAATAATTTGAGGTCATCCATGTAAAGGAGGTGCGATATAACCCCACCATTTTTGCGCAACCGATAGCCTAACCCAGAACTCTCTAGCATAGTACTGAGAGGATTTAGAGCTAGACAAAACCACAACGGACTCAGACTGTCCCCTTGAAATATTCCCCGCTTGATACTAGTTGGTGCACCATTATTGCAAAACCGACGACACCCTGGATAGCAAAGGACTGTTTTCCACTGCCCCATACATGCCCTCAAGAAAGTACACAGAGTTGTATCAGTTTTATACAGCTCAAGTACCTTCAGAAGCCATGTATGTGGCACTGAATCAAAGGCCTTTTTATAATCTATCCAACATGTTGCCAGATTTTTGCGATTACGACGCACCTGTTGGCTGATGGTCATATCGATTAAAAGGAGTTGCTTAGTGCCACGGGCCCCACTTTTACATCCATTTTGAGAGATTGATATTATCGAATGTTTTTCTATGTGTTTAGTAATTTTGACTCTCAAAATGGATGTTAAAAGTTTATATACTGTATTTCAATAGCTTTGCGCAAAAATGTAAACAAACACATTTGATCCTATAAATCCATAGTTACTTGCAATTGAGTATTCCAGTATCCAAGAGTCATACAGTGTTTTTACAATCATTTTGACACCAAATAACTTCTATATGATAGTTTATTTTCATTTAAAATACCTTATTCAGGATATTAAAAAAAATAATGTTTTGTCATACTATATTTTTCTACTCATCTGTCTTAGAGAACGCTTGTCAAAACATGTCATGTTTACATTATTGCCAGATCGGGCAGGATTGGACTATAGACAGTTGGTAAACATGTAATGGGTTTATAATTTTTGGGATCCGTAGCACTACCAGATTTGTAGAGTAAGTGAGTTAAACCAGTAGTCATAAAATCGGGTAGTGAACCCATATCTAGGTATGATTGAAATTGTGATGCTAAACGGCCATGTGAGCTGCGGAACCATTTTAACCAGAAATTATGCAGTCCGTCCGGTCCAGCTGATTTCCAATTCGGGAGCGAACGAACTGCACAAGCAACATCTTCTGCATCTATATAAACTGGTTATATATCCGTTATATTCTCACATGACCGTTCAACATCTCTCATCCAATCACCCTCAGTATGATCAACAGGTCTTGACCAGAGGTTCCTCCAAAATGCATTAGTAGTATCATCATCTGGGTGAGTTACGTCATTAACCTCTGGTAGAACAGTAATAATCGGTGATTTTAACTTTAACCTTTTGGAGATGAACAGCAATGTCAAAAAATATGTAGACGAAATCAAGGGAACTGGATATGAAATAATAAACAAGATCGATGCAGCCTATAGTACCCGAAAAACAAGTACTACGAATACTATACTTGATCATGTATGCACAGATCTGAAATACCATACATTCAGTCTCACTATAATTGAGTCGTCCTTGTCTGATCACAAGCAGCTTTATCTGCAAATAGGCAGTATTGTAACCCAGATAAAAGAGAGTGTGAAATACAGGGCTTTAGATTACACCAAGTTATACAATAGCGTTTCTACAGCAGACTATAAAAATGAAATCAATGATTATTGTTATTTAGAAAATTTTATTTTGAAACAAATTGAGAAGAATAAATTTGAAAAGAAAAAAATCCTGAACCCGATACAAAAAGACTGGATAAACAGAAATATCATAGAGGCTATTAATTTGCGAAACCACCTATGGAAACAAACTAAATTAGAACCAAATAACGACCACCTACGAAAAATTTTTATTGAGGAGCGAAATAAAGTACAGAAACTTATCAGAACGTGCAAGGAAAACTATTACCTCAGTCTGTTCCATAACACCTACAATCAACCGAAGAAGATGTGGAACGTAATTAATAACCTTATAGCAATTGAACCAAAACACAGCTGTGCACTTCCAAAACTTATGTCAAACACAGGGCTAATCACAGAAGGTAATTTAATTTGTAACCTATTCAACTCACACTTTTCGTCAATAGGGGCGGATCTAGCCGACAAAATACCCTTTACATATCATGACAGTGATGATACTGTTCTCCTCCAGGACCACACCTACACACTGAAAGCAAACTTTTGTGAATTCACACCATGCACCACAGACGAAATATCGAAAATCATAAACGACCTCGATTGTAACTCGAGCACCGGTCTGGACGGCATAAGTGTCAAAGCAATTAAATGCCTAAAAACTGTGATCATTGAGAGTCTTACATTATGTCTTAATTTATGTTTAAGACATGGTACTTTCCCCGACAGTCTAAAGGTTGCGAGGGTCACCCCTCTTTACAAGTCCGGTAGTAGAACAGATCCTAGTAACTACAGACCGGTGTCGGTTTTACCAGTGATATCTAAAATCTTCGAACGGGTTCTGCACAGTAGATTAAATGAGTATCTTACCGAAAATAATTTTTTGATTAATGAACAATATGGCTTTCGCCCCAAATCAAATACTCTTGCAGCAGCAGTTGACCTAATTACTAAAATAAAAACTCAAATTGATGAAAAAAATATAGCTGTAGGTATATTTATTGATCTAAAAAAAGCCTTTGACACCGTAAGTCACACCAAACTATTAAACAAATTACATAACATAGGTATCACAGGCACGGCTCTGAATATGATCTCCTCATATTTAAAAAATAGAAAACAAGTCGTTAAAATAGATAACTTCACAAGCTCCATGAAAACGGTGTCTTATGGCTGTCCGCAAGGCTCGATTTTGAGTCCATTATTGTTTCTTATTTATATTAATAACATCAACAAGATTGGGCTGAAGGGTCACCTAACATTATACGCGGACGATACATGCCTCTTTTATTATGATAATTCCATACAAAACATTATAACTACCGCGCAAATTGACCTTAACTTACTGAATGAATGGCTAAAATACAATCTACTTACAATAAATACGTCTAAAACTGCATACATGATCTTCTCTGCCAAAAATAAACAGTTAGGAGACTACACACCACTTATTATCAATAACGAAATTATCAAACAATCGGAAAATGAAAAATACCTAGTACTGTTAATAGAAGATAAACTAACATGGAAGCTACACATTGATCACGTCAAAACTAAGCTAGTATCATTATTAGGAGCATTACGTAAAACAAAAAACTGTATCCCAAAAAAGGTAGGAACAATTATATACAACTCATTAGTTAAGTCTCATTTAGAATACTTAATCGAAATATGGGGTTCAGCCGCAAAAACAAACCTTATTCCTTTACAAAGAACACAGAATAAAGTTATTAAAACAATATTTCACTACAATTATTACACACCAACGAACACTTTATACAAAAAAACTAATCTATTAAATCTAACACAACTGTACACATACAACACCTGCCTATTAATAAAAAAAATTACCACAAACTCACTACTATCGAATCTAGAAATAAGTAAAAAAGAAATCAAGCATAATTTAAGAAACAGAAACAAGCTGCGACTCAGAATTCCACGAACCAATTACGGCAAGAAAACGATATTGTATGAGGGTGCACAGCTGTTCAATAGATTGCCAAACGATATCAAAATCTGCGACAACATTAATATCTTTAAAAACAAACTTCAAACATATGTTCATACATTGTAATAACTATAGATCGAACTAGACTAAGCTACTATCGAGGAAATTATGTTTAAGTAATTCTAGAATATTAATATATAAGCATTAACTATGTAAGCTTCATAACTCACCAGAGGAAACTATATCTATTTGTAAACCAAATTGTTAATCTCATTTTAAGTGAACTATTGTTCTTGTGAGAAATAAAGTTCTTTAACCTTAGATATGGGGTTTCCCAGTTCCTGTAAACCCACTTCTCGTTTTTTTGGAACATACGATTCTGGTTAAATCGATCTCCTCGCACTTTGTAGCGTCTAACGCGATTTGCCCATGCATAAACCTTTTGTTTCAGAAGATCGATGCGCTCTGTGACACATGATGCGTATCTTTGAGGACTTATGTTAGTCCCAAAGAACGCTTGTTTCACAAAGCGCATCACCTTCAGACGAGTATTACCCGACCTGAAACATATAAGTTTCCCGATGAGTGCCCTGGCCTCGGAAATACGCCTCTCAATCCTACACTGCCAAGTAGGTTTTGCAGACCTAGGTCGAGTAGCAGTTTCATTTGTGTAAAATTTAACCTTAGCTACTCGACAAGCTGCAACCGCCGCACAGTACAGGATTGAGTGCGTATCACTAAGATCTTCACTATTGTCCAGATATTGGTGCAATAGTGAATCCAGGGCACACACCAGAGCCCGATTTCTTTTATGCATGGGCATACGAGGAAGACGTGGTCTACAATCTGCACTTGCAAACCGATATTCCACAATAGCATCTTCCAAAGCACTCCTTAATCGATTCTCACATTGGGTACTTACGGATATAGTCTCATCATCAACAACTTCCTCAGCAACTACAGGTGTACTAACTGGTGGTGTACGAATTTGTGACGAGGTACACACGAAGTAGTAGCCTCTCAAGTGTCGGACTATCAAGCTTATTACAACGCTGGATAGCCCGCACCTGATCCGATAATCGCTGTGCTGACACGTTGACAGCTGGTTCAAGTTCCTGAAATACAGAAAGTAAACGGCCACGGTACGCAGTGAGGTTAGCACCTAGCTCTGAAGCCGCAAAATATGCCCGCATGACGTTTTCATTAATTTCTTTAGTCCACTTCATGCGGTGCACATTACCACCCTATTCGAGGCCGGTGGGCCTCGGGGCCCCAAGCTAGCTGGCGGCCGGCCTCTCCCCTGCCGACGTACAGGTAGTGGCGACGTCGGTGGGGAGAAATACTCGTCACTGCTACTGGTGGAGCTCGACATTTCGCAGGCAGGTAAAGCAGTATCCTTAGGGTGCGAAGTGGAGCCGCCTGACGAGTCCGGGGATGGTGTGAGTGCATTTTGTCTGCTTTTGACCCTAGTCAACATGATTTTTCCATTTAATTTGTATCCATTTTCGTGTTATTTTTCAATTGACATTTGCATCTGTCATGTCATTATAATATTGTAGTATTTTTCCAAAATTTCCATAGTATTTCCATTGAATATTGAAATTATAGGTTCTATTACTTCTATTCTTGATTTTCTGAAATATTTATAGTAAATATTCGCTGTTTTATGAATAAAATTTAATAAAAATATTTTAGTTGAAAAAATATCTGCTGACTATGGTAGTGTTATTATTATTATTATTACATTAAAATAGTACTCAGCCTAAAAAAGCTCATAAACGATACCCATCATGAAATTTTGTGATTACGGCGCGGCGGCCATATTGGATTGCAAAATTAACCTGAAATTCGTACTCAGCATACCAAAAAACCCCTTAAACGATATCCAACATGAAATTTCACAACAGTGGCACGGTGGCCATTTTGGATTGCAAAATTAACCCGAAATTCATACTCAGCATACCAAAAACCTCTTAAACGGTATCCAACATAAAATTTCACAACAGTGGCACGGCGGCCTTTTTTGCTTGCAAAATTAACCCAAAATTCGTACTCAGCATACCAAAAAACCCCTTATACGATATCCAATATGAAATTTCTCAACAGTGGCACGGCAGCCATTTTGGATTGCAAAATTTACTTGAAATTCGTACTCAGCATACCAAAAACCTCCTTATACGATAACCAACATGAAATTTTACAACGGTGGTGCGGCGGCCATATTGGATTGCAATATTAACCTGAAATTCGTACTCAGCATACCAAAAGACCCTCTATACGATATCCAACATGAAATTTCACAACAGTGGCACGGCGGCCTTTTTGGATTGCAAAATTAACCCAAAATTCGTACTCAGCATACCAAAAAACCCCTTATACGGTATCCAACATGAAATTTTACAATGGTGGCGCGGCAGCCATTTTGGATTGCAAAATTTACCCGAAATTCGTACTTAGCATACCAAAAAACCCCTTATATGATATCCAATATGAAATTTGACAGCAGTGGCACGGCGGCCATTTTGGATTGCAATATTAACCTGAAATTCGTACTCAGCATACCAAAAAACCCCATAAACGATATCCAACATGAAAATTTACAACGGTGGTGGGGCGGCCTTTTTGGATTGCAAAATTAACCCAAAATTCGTACTCAGCATACCAAAAAACCCCTTATACGGTATCCAACATGAAATTTTACAACGGTGGCGCGGCAGCCATTTTGGATTGCAAAATTAACCTGAAATTCGTACTCAGCATGCCTAAAATCTCGTTATACGATAACCAACATGAAATTTTACAACGGTGGTGCGGCGGCCATATTGGATTGCAATATTAACCTGAAATTCTTACTCAGCATACCAAAAAACCCCATAAACGATATCCAACATGAAAATTTACAACGGTGGAGGGGCGGCCATCTTGGATTGCAAAATTAACCCGAAATTCGTACTCAGCATACCAAAAACCCCTTAAACGATACCCATCATGGAATTTTGTGATAATGGCGCGGCGGCCATATTGGATTGCAAAATTATCATGTGATTCGTACTCAGCATACCGAAAAATCCCTTAAACGATACCCATCATGATATTATGTGAATACATCGCAGCGGCCATATTGGATTGCAAAATTATCATGTTATTCGTACTCAGCATACCAAAAAACCCCTTAAACGATACCCATCAGGAAATTTTGTGATGACGGCGCGGCGGCCATATTGGATTGCAGAATTATCAACTGATTCGTACTCAGCATACCAAAAATCCCCTTAAACGATACCCATCATGATATTTTGTGATTACGGCGCAGCGGCCATATTGGATCGAAGCCGCGACCTCTTGATTAAAAGACAGTATTTTGCCTCCGAACCAAACAGGTCGTCTAATATATATAGGTAAACTATTATCTAAATAATATTGAATACATTCTTGGACGCTGATCGATTCCGTAACTTTTTTGAATTTGACGTTTTGAAGTTTTCCGATTGCAAAATAAATAAAAACTTGTCATTCCGGGGGTGCTTTTAGCCCCCGCTCTGCGCTTGGCCGCTCTCTACCCCCTCTGCTAACAGAGGGGCATCCGAGAGCGGACTGACGGAATCAGCACTTCCAACTCCATTAGGATTTAAGGGGGGGGGGGGGCAGTCCATCAAGCCCCCCCGTGGAGAGTCCCGATGATGTAACGGGGCGACCCTTTGCCGGGCCGCAGTGATTTATCCACCGGCCTATCCAGCGACCCGGTTAAGGCGAGGCGGAACACCGCGGGGTTTAGTGGGTAGGACGGTACCATGTTGACCGCGAGTCCCACACAAAGCCGCCTTGCTCCCCCGAAACAAGGCGGCGAAGTGCCTAATCTGCAGTCCCCGCGTTAAAAAAAAAAATAAAAATAAAAACTTGTCAAGTCTCGTCAGTTCACATCAATCGAAAGTGCATCAAGTGCCGTTTTTTTTTTAATACGCTCTTTTCTACTTCAATTCCCATCAAACCGTAGATTTATTGATGATAGCGTCAAGTCTACGTGGTAAACGGTCAATAACTTGACTCAAGCACGTAGACTTGTCATGCCCAATTGACCGTGTCGGGTGCCCTTTATACGTGCACCATGAAATTCTACGTTATTGACAATTGCCAATTGATCAAGTCGGGACCCCTTAAGAGGCCCCCGAGACGATCAATTGGCAATTGTCATGCCTTACGTGATTGAGATCTCACTTAAAGGATGAATTGACGATACTTGACGCCCATTGAAGGTGCCGTCAAGTGTGGCACGCACACTTGCCTTTTGGCCCTATTCGCTAGTAGTTTGCACCCAGGGGGGGGCACACTTAGAACATTGAAAATTTTCATAGACGACAGTGACCTCTGGTGAATGTTGGCGGCAAAAAAACGGCGCCATTTTCTACTAACTTCATGTATGTGTCAAGTTCCTTGGTCAAGTGTCAACTCTATCTACTGTGGCTCACTTCACTGACGTTCGGTCGGATGTTGAGATGAGCTTTTCGAGGTTATCTCTTGTTATTTTATAATTGTTTTGATTTTATTGTTACTGTGTTTTACTGTTTCCGTTTGTGATTATTGTCAAGTTTTGTTTTCTTTAAGTTGTCTTTTCACTTAATTTGTTCTTTAAATGTTAATTTTGTTTTGGTATAATAAACTTATATTATCATGAGTCTGATAGGTACCGAAAAGATGTTGTTTTTAGCTGCGACCCTCTGGGTAAGTGGTTTCTGTTTATATTTAAACACAAAATAATATGTACTAATTAGATTATTCGCAGTTGTAATCGATTTACTTTGTTACCTACCTATTTACGCGTTATACTTTTTTTTTTTTTTTTTAAAAGTTGTAACGACACTTTTGGTAGTGATAGTGGTAGTGATAGTGATAGTGGTAGTGGTAGTGATAGTGGTAGTGATAGTGGTAGTGGTAGTGATAGTGGTAGTGATAGTGGTAGTGATAGTGGTAGTGATAGTGGTAGTGGTAGTGGTAGTGGTAGTGATAGTGGTAGTGATAGTGGTAGTGGTAGTGATAGTGGTAGTGATAGTGGTAGTGATAGTGGTAGTGGTAGTGACAGTGGTAGTGATAGTGGTAGTGATAGTGGTAGTGGTAGTGATAGTGGTAGTGGTAGTGATAGTGGTAGTGGTAGTGATAGTGGTAGTGATAGTGGTAGTGATAGTGATAGTGGTAGTGATAGTGGTAGTGATAGTGGTAGTGGTAGTGATAGTGGTAGTGGTAGTGATAGTGGTAGTGATAGTGGTAGTGATAGTGGTAGTGATAGTGGTAGTGATAGTGGTAGTGATAGTGGTAGTGATAGTGGTAGTGGTAGTGATAGTGATAGTGGTAGTGATAGTGGTAGTGGTAGTGATAGTGGTAGTGATAGTGGTAGTGATAGTGGTAGTGATAGTGGTAGTGGTAGTGGTAGTGGTAGTGATAGTGATAGTGGTAGTGCTAGTGCTAGTGCTAGCCAGGGGATGAACATGAATTCTACGAGCAACACCAAAGCAAATAGGAGTTTCGCTCTGTTCGGTTTCAGTCGCGCGTAAAGGTTACACGCACTCACTTTATTTTATATTTGTTTTCTTTTTGTTTTTGTTTTTGCTTACAATAAAATTTTAAAATTCAAATAAAATTTTATTACAATTCCTTCACTTTAATCGAAAGGAACTTCGTTCTATCCGGGTGTCCCTTGACACCTCTCAAGTTTTTTTAATTAACTCTCTCGTTCCATGATACACAATAATGTTTACGGGAATAACGCGATCATGGTAGGTATAGGTACAAACATACCTTTGATTTGCTTGACGTTTCGACCAGTTTTCACCGGCTGTGGTCACGGCCTGTGTAACCTGGTACCTTTACCATCACCGTGTTTCACCATATTTCCATAAACATTATTGTTGTTCAATATCTTCTTCCTCTTAGAGTTGATCCCAGTCGCCTCATAATCTTTCACCTCGGGCCCTGGCGTACGCTTTACCAGTCTAACTGCGGATTTGACTAAACTTCAATATTTTCTGTGAAGCGACTGCCATCTGACCACCACAACCCAAAGGCGATATTGAAGCATTGCAGCAAGACTAGTTGTTGAACTTTTTAGGGCTACAAGTACCTGTAACTACTGCCATAGATGTTGTTATAGCTACTAGTACCAACTAAATAACATACTCTCCAAGGCACGACAAATGGCTTGTACAATATCTATCAAGTATAATATAAATGTTACTGATATAGATTTCTCTTCGAGCTGCAGCCAAATATGAAAAATAAAAATAACTTTGATTCTTTATCTTTCAGACACTCATACATCGGTTCCCGCATCCTGATAAACACCCTGATTAATTATCATCTTGGATATCAGTAGTAGAAGATTACCTAAATGAAATTGATCCAATGAAAATATACAAGAATAAAAGAATATGTGATTGCCATTTTGATTCCATGGACAAGATATCAGGAAGATGTTAAGTATTAAAACGAACATAAAATAATGTAAAAAAGCAGCACAAACATATGCACCCATATCAATAAAAAATAGATACACTAACTTAAATATTTTATTTATTACCATGTATTCCTAATTGAACAACTTAATTACAAATTTCTCAATGTACCTACTTAGTATTAAGTTTAACTTAAGTATATATTTTATGTCAAATTTCTTATAAAGTATAAATTCTCCTATAAAGTCAACAATATTCCCCGGAATACGGTAATAGGCTCATCCTATAGTACATGGGACCAAACACAATGATTGGTGAACTTCCTAATGTGGTTTTCCACTACTTGTGTACACCACTAGGTTTATTCAGAGTCGGCAGGAAACACCTCTGGTTTTGCATACATCCCTAGGCCACGATAGCCACTTTCCATTGGGTGGACCATGTGTGTGACTGCCACCTTAGGTATAAAAAAGTGCGTGTTAATTCATAAAGGCGTGATTATTAGGTATGTATGTATGCTGTAATTATTCATAAATTCAAGCAGTACATAAGTACATTGAGAAATCTGTAACAAATCTGTCTATATCTATAGCATAAACTTAATATAAAGTAAGCTTGTGGTTTATAGATATGAATATACTACACAAACTATAAACACTATCCCTCAAAGCTATGACTCTTAAGACAGGTTGATAATTGAACGATTGTCATACTACCAACTGCAAATATATCTTTGTAATCCTATAAATTTTTAAGGGATTACAAAGTTATTTATGCAGTTGGTAGTATGACAGCCGTTCAATTATTAACCTGTGTTTATGAGTACATGTTTGTATACATAAATGTACCTACCTACGTATACAGCTATAATCGTGCTTAGTTCATCCAACAATCACGCGGCGGTAGCACTTTCCATACATGCATATTTATGCATAGAGTAGCCACTCTTCTCCTATATATATTACTATACTCTTTGTTTGCACCGGAGCGGAATCTTGAGCTACGGTGAAATTCACCGGTGATTTTGCGAACTCCGGTGATTCCCCGGAGATCTCCGGAGCATCGTGTTTTTATGTACCCTCTGTCCTGTCCTGTCTGATGTATGTCCCTCAACGGGAGCATTCGCGTGTAATGTAACATTACAGAGTCGAACATAACAGCGGTGATGGAGGAGAACCGAGCATTGCAATGCGCAACTTGTAATGATACAAGACGAGGTTATATCAGTGAAGGAGGAGGACGAAGCATTACAATGCGCGCCTTGTAATGATACAATCTTTACTAATATTATAAAGAGGAAAGATTTGATTGTTTGTTTGTTTGTTTGCATCGAATAGGCTCCGGAACTACTTTGAAAAATTCTTTCACTGTTGGGAAGCTACACTCTTTGCGGTAAACATAGGCATAGGCATATTTTATTCCCGTACCTATTCCCACGGAAACGGGAACTACGCGGTTGAAACCGCGTGACGTCCGCTAGTGTGTAATGTTTTGATACAACTTGTAACATTAATGCGCTTTGCGCACCTGGTAATGATACAATGTGTAATGTTTTGATACAACTTGTAACATCAATGCACTTTTTTGTTGCGGCTGGCCGGCCGCACACTGGTCCGGATTTTAAAATACGACCTAAGATGTCAAATGCTATTGGGAATTTTTTTTTTGGATAGGTAGAAGCCGTGAGCCGATGTAACCCGACAGCCCCTATCTAAAACGTTTAAAGTATTCAATCCGATTGACGTTATCATTTTTGTTTTATTTCTAACTTTGAACAAATGATCCACGTGACCTAGTGACTTAGCAGATATAATGTCATGTTGGATATTTTTCTGAGGCTTTTTGGTATGCTGAGTACCTACGAATTCTGGGTTAATTTTGCAATCCGAGATGGCCGCCACACCACCGTTGTAAAATTTCATATTGGATTCCGTATAAGGGGTGTTTTGGTATGCTGAGTACGAATTTTGGGTTAATTTTGCAATCCAAAATGGCCGCCGTGCCACTGTTGTGAAAATTCATGTTGGATATCGTGTAAGGGGTTTTTTGGTATGCTGAGTACGAATTTCAGGTTAATTTTGCAATCCAAAATGGCCGCCGTGCCACTGTTGTAAAAATTCATGTTGGATATCGTATAAGGGGTTTTTTGGTATGCTGAGTACGAATTTTGGGTTATTTTGCAATCCAAAATGGCCGCCTTGCCACTGTTGTAAAATTTCATGTTGGATATCGTATAAGGGGTTTTTTGGTATGCTGAGTACGAATTTTGGGTTAATTTTGCAATACAAAATGGCCGCCTTGCCACTGTTGTAAAATTTCATGTTGGATATCGTATAAGAGGTTTTTTGGAATGCTGAGTACGAATTTTGGGTTAATTTTGCAATACAAAATGGCCGCCTTGTCACTGTTGTAAAATTTCATGTTGGATATCGTATACGAGGTTTTTTGGAATGCTTAGTACGAATTTCAGGTTAATTTTGCAATCCGAAATGGCCGCCGTGCCACTGCTATAAAATTTCATGTTGGATATCGTATAAGGGGTTTTTTGGTATGCTGAGTACGAATTTTTGGTTAATTTTGCAATACAAAATGGCCGCCTTGCCACTGTTGTAAAATTTCATGTTGGATATCGTATAAGAGGTTTTTTGGAATGCTGAGTACGAATTTCAGGTTAATTTTGCAATCCAATATGGCCGCCGCGCCGTAATCACAACATTTCATGATGAGTAGGGGAAACTGGGGATACTTGATCCTTACGGGAGACTAGGTACACAAGATTTACAGAACCTGTATAAGACGTATTTAGTTTTATAGTGGCAATATCGATTGTATATGGTACACGATAACTTTCTAAAGATGGTAAACCTATCATATTTGACACTTTGGCAAATGGCGGACGAGTAAGTAATTGTTGCGGCAGAAAGAAAATTTTGATTAGTTTTTATTGTGACTAAACATTTATTTAAAATAGGACTTTTAAGTGTGTATGCATTTAATACGAGCCAATATCTATATTATTAGCAATTCTTTACGTAATAAAGTGGTAATATTATAGACATCTGAAAATATTTTTGTTTATAACCTCAAATAGCTCAGGGTATACTTGGTACACTTTATTATGGGAGATTTGATCCACCTGGCTCAAGTGTCCCCTACCTTTTTTTTCAATTCAATGCAGAACAATATGCCAAAGAGCCTACAAAACCAGAGAAGGTGCCCGAAAAATGGTGCCAGGGAACGAAAATAAATAAAAAAAAAAGCTAGTCCATGCCCTTAAAGTCGCACAGCGAGCAATTAAACGAGCTGTGCTATGGATGTCTCTGAGGGTTAAATCTGGAACGATGTTCTTCGTTAGAGAACTAGAGTGGTCGACATAGCTCGCAGAAGCATGCGCCTTGAAATGGCAGTGGGCTGGTCACAACTCTGTAGGAGAAACGAATGTTCGGTGGAGCAAACGAGTTGTGCTGTTACAATTTTTCAAGCCGCCTAAAAAGGCTTTCAACTTGGCTTAACGACTGCCATTTTACTGGCACCGGGATCACCTGCTTAACGTGCAGTCCGAAGCACGGAAACGCTCAAATAAATGTCACAAAGTGATCACATGGATGGTCACCCATTCAAGGACTGGCTCTTAGTGAAAGTCGCTACTGCAGTGATCGTTTACAGAACACTGAAACCGCGGGGCCACGAGCGCTACCAATAAACCGTGATATAGATAGATATATGAAGAAATATGTGATTTCGAAAATGAATAAACAGACAAGACATTTTTTATTTAACTCCTTAGTAAAGATATCATGTGACCCTAAATATGGGAGACTTGTTCCCCAAGGATCAAGTCATCCAGACCGGGGGGATCAAGTCTTACGTATATAGGGGACACATGGTACGATTCCTTATTATTGATTTTAGTCAAATAACTACTAAATATATATATTCATATCTTTGGCTCTTACAGCAATTATAAGCAAATAAATTTCACGTATTTTAGTACCAACGGTTTTTTAAACGGATACTCAATATTGAAATTAGGGATAAAAAACAAAGGGGGGGATCAAGTGTCCCCAGTTTCCCTTATCGTTAAAGGGATTTTTTGAAATGCTGAGTACCATTTTCGCCTAACTAGTAAATTTTAATGATTTGCTTATTAAGTTTAGGCTTTCTAAACTAGCAATGCGAAAATACTATGACAAAAGGTCCTTATTGTAATATTAAGGTCTATTACATTAAACCTTCCTACTACAGACCGCATCACCACCGTCATGGCTGCTGACTTCTGGCCGAGAGGGATGAAGTATCGGCGCTTCAGAGGACGTCTGCCTACACGGGACACCCCGCCCCGCGACACGTCGACGTCAGTGCGTGTCAATTAGGTTAAGTTATATGTATATGTATTTTTAGTATTAAGGTTTTTTTTATACCACTAGAGTGGCAGACAAGCATACGGCCCCCCCAGATGTACCGGTGGTCAAGGCAGCCTATGGCGGTTCGCAACACCAGAGGCGCCACAATCGCGCTGCCTAAGGTATGTATCTATGAGCCGTAGAGTAAGTTAAAAACATCTGTAACTGTCTCTAATATTGCTTGAAAATAAAGATTTATTATTATTATTCCATTTATTTTTTATTCTTAACATATTGTCTTACATTTTTAAATAAATAATGCTTACAAAAATAAAAATCTATTTAAAAATATAAAAAAATAGTGTCCCACCGGCATCGGGTGCAGGGACCAAGCTACCGGTGGTTAGGGCTTCAGAGACAGGAACCTCCTCAAAATGCGTGCCGTGTCAAGAAGTACTTACTGCCTTCTGTATCAGGCCCTTGATCCAGCCGTCTAACGAGAGCCTCTTCAGATGGTTATCGAGGCTCTTTGCCATCAAACCGTGGACTGAAACGATAATTGGAACAATAATTGCCGAATCAACATGCCACATGTCAACAACTTCATGAGCCAAATCCAAATATTTAATAGTAGTAGTAGTAAAATCTTAAAGTAGATATAATAAATATTAATCAGGTACAATGGGCGGCCTTATTGCTAACAGCAATCTCTGCCAGGCAACCTTTAGATGGACAGGACTGTAAAAATATTTAAAAACGGGTTTAATTTGTGACGTAATCTATACTTATAATAAATCTGTAGAAGTGAAAATTCTGTACATTCAAAATATCAAAAAAATAAATAGCAAAAAATTTTTTGTCTGTCTGTCTGTCTGTCTGTCTGTTTGTTCAGGCATCACGCAAAAACTACCGGTTCGATTACGATGAAACTTGGTATAATTATTCTTTAATAGCCTGGGCACCACACTGGGTACTTTTTATCCCGGAAAAGTATATAGAATTCAAACCAAACTTACCCAAAGTTATTATCAATTATTGCTTAAACAGTTAATGGTACGATGATGAAACTAAGCATGAGCGTTGTTTGGTACAATTTGAAAAAAGTAATTTTAACATTTTTGAAAATGCCACCTCCAAAGGTATAAAAAAGGAGGGTAAAGTTTGTATGGGACAACGTGATTCCTTGGTCCGATCTACTTAAAATTTGTCATATAGCATTATTAACATAATTGATGGAAGTCGTGTTTCGTATTTTATTGAAATTTATACTGTATCGAGCTAAAAAAGGAATGTAAATTATTTTGGGGCTGATTTTCTCCGGAGTTGATATCAATACTCCTTAAATACTCTTATTTTTGATTTAAATTACTTTTTATTTTGACACATTTGCGGAATTTCAATCCGCTTGACATTGTCATTTTCATGATTTTGCTTTAAAGTACTATCGGAAATATTAATGTTATTTTTTTAAAATTTTGCATAACGAAAAATAAATAGGTAGAATAGGTAGTAAATAGAAAATTCGAAGATGGCTAGACAGGAATAATAAAAGACCACGCTTCAGGTAGTGTCCACTGTGCATTAGAATGAAAAATTGTCAGCACCCCTAAGCGACTGGTCATGGAAGGTATGAACTTTATTCTATAGTGCTGGCTGCATTCGGCGCAGGACACAGACTCACTACTTAAGTCTTTGTAATATACGGGAATGGCCTTTACGAAGATTACATTTGACAAGTAAAAAGAGTCATTAATATGAAAATGAACGCTTAGCAGATGAAAGACCATCTGTATTATGAGGACGAAGTCTACCGTGGTTCGGTTTTCCCATACGTCGTAGGCTTACAGTATGACTGGGACTACCTGAAGAAGGAACTAAGTTACGATGTCAATTGCTTAGAAGAGAAGTTGAGTCAAGTAGTAGTCTAGCCAATGAATTAAGTAATATGTACATTTATTTATTAAATACAACTCATAATATGTATTATGAATTTGTTAATCAGAAATCTATCTATCTAACTACTATTACGAATACGAATGTTTGTGAGTGTGGATGTTTGTTACTCTTTCACGCTGTAAGGGCTGAACGGATCTGGCTGAAATTTGGTACCTACAGAGATAGGTTAGAGATAGTGTAGGAACCAAATTTCACGCAGGCGAAGCTGCGGGCATCAGCTAGTAAATAATATTAGAAGTAGAATTCCGGTGTATACGTAACATATACATACAAATATACAAATACCTACATATATACACAAATGCTTTCATATAATATATACATACACAGGTACATACATACATACACAGATATACATTATATATATGCCCTTGATATACATACATAAATACAAGACTCAGTTTGCAACTAGCTCAATTAAATTGTAAGATAATATTCTTTCACTTTAATTTTAAAGGATCCCAACGTTTGAGCTCGTCTGATTCTGACCGGTAGAGCATTCCACAGTCGCGCTGCTTTAACTGTAAAAGAGTTACCAACAAAATTTGTTGAATGTGCCGGCATATAAAGTCGCAAGTTCTTAGACGATCTCAAGCACCTAGAGTGCGTGTCACATAGGAACTGAAAGCGCTCCTTGAGGTAACAGGGTGTTACTGAATTAAAAAAATATTATATAGCAAAGAAAGGATATGAGTATTCCGTCGAAGGCGAATTGGGAGCCACTTGAGTTGTTTGCGGTACTCGGAAACGTGGTCATATTTGCGTAAGCCAAATATAAAACTTATACAGAGATTTTGAAGGCGCTCAAGTTTATTTAGATGCTCCTCCGTGAGATCAAGATAGCTGGCATCGGCATAGTCTAGTATTGGAAGAAGTAGCGATTGTGCAAGCGAAATCTTCGTCGGAATCGGGAGAAGGTCACGCAATCTTCGCAAAGAGCCTGCCGAGGCAAACATTTTGCGATTCACCTCCTGCAATTGAGGTCCACAGGACAGAGTTCTATCGATAAAGATACCCAAGTTTTTCACCCTATCACTTATAGGTAACGGCATGCCATTAAAAACGATTTGTGGCAGCTGCGCCCAATCAACTCTAGAGATGTTCCAAGTACTACCTATAAGGATTACCTGTGTTTTTGTAGGGTTAACCTGCAAGCCATAGCTGTTACTCCATGCACATATTTATTCTAAGTCACTATTTGTTGCGCTAAAAGCCTCATGTATGTCATTGAGTCCAGCCTGTGAGTAAATTTGTAAATCATCTGCATAAAGGTGGTAGGATGAAACTAGTTGCTTTGTAATGGAATTTATAAAAATTGCGAACAAAAGAGGGGATAAAACGCCACCTTGTGGTACACCAGCCGAAATATTACTCCAAGAAGAAATCGAGTCATCAATGCAAACACGTTGCCGGCGACCAGACAGGTAACTGCGAAACAAATCAATTGCTGGTGGAGATATGTTAATAGAGCGAAGAATCTCAAGGAGTATGCGAAAGTCCACAGTATTAAAGGCATTACTGAAATCAAGTAATGTCAACAACGTAAGCTTTCCGCTCTCCATGCCCGTTCTGATGTCATCTGTAATATTTACAAGGGCTGTAACTGTGCTGTGGCCCGGGCGAAAACCCGATTGGTAGGAGTTTAAGAGATGGTTTTTGATTAGAAAGGAATTGAATTGGGTGTGAATGAGGCGCTCAAGGGCTTTAGACAGAAAAGGTAAGATTGATATAGGACGGAAATCAGAGAAAGAAGGATTGGACTTTTTAGGTAAGGGTATAATTTGGACTTCCTTCCACATCGATGGAAAAATGCCACTGGAAATGGAATAATTCAAAATATGACAGATAATTGGTAGAATAGAATCAAGAACCGGTACGATCATATTGCGGCTAATGCAGTCATTGCCAACAGCATTAGACGCTATGGACATTATGCTCTTCTTAACATCACAAGCCGTGAATTGATTAAAAACAAAAGATTCATATTCAGGAGTTGGTAGCTGTGAAAGACGATTAAGTGTATTAGTTTTGGTAGAAGCATCAAAACTTGAAGAGGTTGAGAAATGCTTATTTAATGCATCGAGATTAATATTATTTGAATTTACTTCTTGCTTTGACTTACCAACTCCCAAGGTTCTTAGAAATTTCCAGACTTTAGCTGGATCTCCATTTTCTATTGAGTTCTGAATGTGCTGGCGTTGTGCGTTCCTACACACCTTATTGCAGAGATTTCTGATTTTTATATATCTTTCACGGTTATATTCGTTCGGTTGGTATTTATATTTGGTTTTAGCCCTCCCTTTTTTATTAATTAAGTCTTTAATTTCTTTGGTGAGCCACGGCGATGGTGCATGTTTGATTTTAACTGCACGGATCGGTGCATGTACATCGTAGAGGCTGACCAATTTACGAGTTAGAATGTTAACTTTATCATCTACTGAACCACTATTATACAAAGAAGTCCAATCAATGCTGTTTGCGTCTTCTCTAAGTTTGTCGACGTTCATCCGATTGAAGTTACGCTGCATTAAGACCTTAGACGTTGACTTGGGAGGACGAACTTTATAGGAAAGAAAGATAAGGTCGTGATAGGAAAAGATATCAGCTGCGCATTGGCCATGTTTTACTGCATGCTCAGTAGACGAAATGATAATAAGGTCAACAAGGGAAGGCGCACAGTTAGGAAAGTGATGAGTAGTATTCAAAGGGAGGATAGTAAGATTACAGGATTCCAAAATATTGCGAAGCTTCGCAGCTCGAGCGAGAGAGAGAGAGTCGTTCCTGACAAGACATGTATTAAAGTCGCCAAGTATTATAGTATGACGATAGCAGGGCACTAGGTTTTCCAACATCAGTTCAAAAGAAGAGAAGTAGTCAACTCTGGAGCAGTGACTGTAGTAAACACCAAGAAGTAATTTGAAAAAAAAAAAAAAAAAGACGTGTGGCACTCGGGGACTGCCGCGGTAAAGCTATTACATAGCATTTTTTACCGACTATGCTAGTATAATTATTTCTATATAAGAATACTAGCTGATGCCCGCAGCTTCGCCCGCGTAAAATTTGTTACCGCGGGAAGTTATTCCCGGGATAAAAGGTAGCCTATGTGTTATTCCAGACTATAATGTATCTCTGTTACCAAATTTCAGCCCGATCCGTTCAGCGGTTTGAGCGTGAAAGAGTAACAAACATCCACACTCACAAACATTCGCATTTATAATATTAGTAAGATTTTAAGGCCTATGTTCAACAAAGTAAAGTACCAAGTACCTACTTGACTGTGGACATTTGGGCTTTTGGACTTTTGGCCTATTGGCCTTTTGGACTTTTGGACTTTTGGACTTTTGGACTTTTGGACTTTTGGACTTTTGGACTTTTGGACTTTTGGACTTTTGGACTTTTGGACTTTTGGACTTTTGGACTTTTGGACTTTTGGACTTTTGGACTTTTGTACTTTTGGACTTTTGGACTTTTGGACTTTTGGACTTTTGGACTTTTGGACTTTTGGACTTTTGGACTTTTGGACTTTTGGACTTTTGGACTTTTGGACTTTTGGACTTTTGGACTTTTGGACTTTTGGACTTTTGGACTTTTGGACTTTTGGACTTTTGGACTTTTGGACTTTTGGACTTTTGGACTTTTGGACTTTTGGACTTTTGGACTTTTGGACTTTTGGACTTTTGGACTTTTGGACTTTTGGACTTTTGGACTTTTGGACTTTTGGACTTTTGGACTTTTGGACTTTTGGACTTTTGGACTTTTGGACTTTTGGACTTTTGGACTTTTGGACTTTTGGACTTTTGGACTTTTGGACTTTTGGACTTTTGGACTTTTGGACTTTTGGACTTTTGGACTTTTGGACTTTTGGACTTTTGGACTTTTGGACTTTTGGACTTTTGGACTTTTGGACTTTTGGACTTTTGGACTTTTGGACTTTTGGACTTTTGGACTTTTGGACTTTTGGACTTTTGGACTTTTGGACTTTTGGACTTTTGGACTTTTGGACTTTTGGACTTTTGGACTTTTGGACTTTTGGACTTTTGGACTTTTGGACTTTTGGACTTTTGGACTTTTGGACTTTTGGACTTTTGGACTTTTGGACTTTTGGACTTTTGGACTTTTGGACTTTTGGACTTTTGGACTTTTGGACTTTTGGACTTTTGGACTTTTGGACTTTTGGACTTTTGGACTTTTGGACTTTTGGACTTTTGGACTTTTGGACTTTTGGACTTTTGGACTTTTGGACTTTTGGACTTTTGGACTTTTGGACTTTTGGACTTTTGGACTTTTGGACTTTTGGACTTTTGGACTTTTGGACTTTTGGACTTTTGGACTTTTGGACTTTTGGACTTTTGGACTTTTGGACTTTTGGACTTTTGGACTTTTGGACTTTTGGACTTTTGGACTTTTGGACTTTTGGACTTTTGGACTTTTGGACTTTTGGACTTTTGGACTTTTGGACTTTTGGACTTTTGGACTTTTGGACTTTTGGACTTTTGGACTTTTGGACTTTTGGACTTTGGACTTTGGACTTTTGGACTTTTGGACTTTTTGACTTTTGGACTAAAGTCCAAAAGGCCAAAAGGCAGGAATCTTAGCATTTTGTTATGTAGCCTATAGCCACTATCAATTAATGTACCTACTTACTATCGAACAGTTTTTGAAACCCTACCAGTAGTTTCAGTAAGACTTGCCTTGGTATGATGTGATCGTGGTCCCTTTGCAGCGTGTGTCCAATCTAGCGCAGCAGCTACACTTCCGACGTTTGATCTGTTGGTGGATAGGGGTCTCACTGCAGCGTTCCAATAGTCTTACGTTCGTGATGTTCTCGGGCCCGTATGTACCGAGGATCCATTGGAGGCAGCGTTTGACGAAGACTTATAGCTGGTAGCTGGTGCGAAATGTCTTTAGTGACCTTCCATGTCTCGCATCCGTATAGCAGTTAGCAGTACAGTTTTAACGTTTACTTTGTTTTGAGTTTCACTCTTCGTGTCTTTTGGACTTTTGGACTAAAGTCCAAAAGGCCAAAAGGCAGGAATCTTAGCATTATGTTATGTAGCCTATAGCCACTATCAATTAATGTACCTACTTACTATCGAACAGTTTTTGAAACCCTACCAGTAGTTTCAGTAAGACTTGCCTTGGTATGATGTGATCGTGGTCCCTTTGCAGCGTGCGTCCAATCTAGCGCAGCAGCTACACTTCCGACGTTTGATCTGTTGGTCTCACTGCAGCGTTCCAATAGTCTTACGTTCGTGATGTTCTCGGGCCCGTATGTACCGAGGATTCATTGGAGGCAGCGTTTGACGAAGACTTATAGCTGGTAGCTGGTGCGAAATGTCTTTAGTGACCTTCCATGTCTCGCATCCGTATAGCAGTTAGCAGTACAGTTTTAACGTTTACTTTGTTTTGAGTTTCACTCTTCGTGTCCATTTTCGCAACTGCCCACGGGGCGCGGCTGTGTAAAGGTTGTTCTGGCCTTGGCGAGACTCGAAATGATGTAAGGTACTCTTCTATCCCATCAGTTTCTGACACGACACTCCCGAGGTACGTGAATTAGTGCCTCCACCACATCTCTTGCGTCTGTCGATTTTAATTTCAGTCCAGCCATCCGCTGCCTCATCCTGCTCGTTGTCCTGCACGTTGTCCTGCAGACATGCATGACGGCGTGTGTGTGCCTCAGCAGGCACAGGACATCGGCATCATTTAAATCCTCCAGGATATCAGTATAGGCCCCATTCTATGCCGCGCCGATTGTTCTTTGCGGTATTCAGCATTATACCATCTATTTTCTATGGATGGTTGTTAACTATCCTGTTATCTTCATAACGATCCTCTAAGGTAGGTACAGTACGTATTTTCAAAAGAGTTTGTGAACTCTATTTTTAATTTCTTTTTCAGAATATTGATGACATTTGATTGATGTCATTTTATACACGTTACGTCTACTACATTGATACATGTAATAAAATTCTAACACGCCGGTGTTTGTATGTAAATTGTTTATACTGAGGAAAATTCTATACTGAGGAATAGCTTTAACCATTAAGCTCTATTTTGATTAAGCAAACAGGGCAGATTCACACGCTACTTGATGAGTATGATTAATAAATACCTCTAATTTCATAGACCTTGTGTGACGTAAACAAAGTTGCGAGGGTCAGCTAGTTAAAAGATAAAACAATAGGTTTCTTCTTAAAAACTATTTTTACAAATTTTATGGTAATAATAGACATTCTTTGAAATATGCATGTATGGTATTGTTGTGACTTTTATGACACGTTTAAAGTACATAGGTATGAGATAGATGGCGCTCGCGGCTACGTCAGCGTGAAATTTTCTTCCCGCTTCCCATGGGAACGTACTCCCGGGTTTGGTTATCTTTATAGCAGTATTATATATAAATTAACAAAACAAAAAATAATACTGCATTGGTGATAATAATAATAAAATGTATGTATATAGAGTACTCACCTCTTATATTTGCTCCATGGTACTCACTCATTTTCTTTCACTATTTTTCGTGACTTTCTTCATTAATAACTGCACTTTGTTTATTCATATTTAAAACACTTTTTACACAAATTATACGAGTACAGTTCACTGTTGTACATAGATGATGAATACCTATACACCTATAGTCGAATTTTTATTTACACGAAGTAAATTGACAGCAACTAATGTAATTGACAGCATCGAAATTGTCATTTCACATTATGAACTCTAAATTCGACCAGCACTCTTAATTCAACTTTGGTCGAGTGGTTAAGACGCGGATCGGTACGCAGAAGGCGCAAGATCGATTCTGGGTACAAGCATCAATTTTTGGATTATTTGACACAATATAATAATATATAACGACTGCAGAGTTCATAATTGACGTAAACAAAAAATTCATGAAGTGCGAGACGAGATACACGAACGTGGCCGAAGGTAGCCGAGAGTGTGACTCGTTTTCGTGACACAATTTCTGGATTCGGTCTCCACGCAAGGCCCGCGATAGAAGCTATGCAATAGCTTAAAAATATAAAATAAAATAAAATATAAAATAAATAAAATAAAATAAAATTTATTCCCTTTGAAATTTAAAAAAAAATTATTTAGGTTTGTCAAAATTTTTGTGACTCTACCGGGGGTTCGGAAATGCTACAGACTGAGAAGAACACCCCAAGAAACTCAGTCCGGTCCCTCTTAATTTATCTTAGTATCTAATACAGTTTTTTTTTAAATGTAGAAAGGAGCAATTCGTGTCACTGCCAGGCAGCCTTGTCTTCTAAAAAGTCTTTAATGCTATAATAAGCTTTCTGGCACAATTTAAGTTTTATTAGTTTTTTAAATTTATTAACTGACAAACCTGTTACGGCTGTCGGCAATGTATTGTACATTCGAATACAATTGCCCGCAAAAGAATTGCTTATTTTATTAAGCCTAAATCTAGGTACAGCCAATTTGTTCTTATTTCTTAAGTTTAGGTTATGGATATCACTATTTTTAATAAATTTACTATTATTTTTATGAGTATATAATAAGTTTTCATATATGTACTGTGAATACACAGTAAGGATGTTGATATCCTTAAACTTTTCTCTTAATGACTCCCGAAACCCCATACCATAGATAGCCCGGACAGCCCTTTTCTGCAACACAAAGATACATTCGAAGTCGGCAGCGTTACCCCATAATAGTATGCCATAGGTCATGACACTGTGGAAATAGCTAAAGTAGACAAGACGCGCTGTTCTAATGTCTGTCAGTTGTCGGATCTTTTTAACGGCATAGGCTGCAGAGCTCAGTCTGCCCGAGACTTTCTCGATATGAGGCCCCCACTACAAGTTGGAGTCTAACTTTATGCCCAGAAAGACAGTTTCATCGACCAATTCTACCTGATCATCCCTAATCCTAATACTGGTGTTAACGAGCCTAACATTTGGCAAGGTGAATCTAATAAGTACATTTTGTTTTAGTTTCATTTAACAATAAATTATTTGCGTTAAACCAGTGGACTACCCTAGAGAGGGCATTGTTTACGTCGTCAAGATTGCGTTGTCCACGTTCAACTTTAAATATTAAAGATGTGTCATCAGCAAACAAAACTACCTCGTGATCGTCTCTTATAAGGTGAGGGAGATCATTTATGTACACTAAAAATAGAAAAGGTCCCAGAATTGAACCCAGAATTGATGTGATGCAGTTCCACTTCTACAAAAATATACTCGCCCGAATTTGACGGCGGTGGCTGTGCTGATACCCGCAAGACGTTGTAAGGAATATGTGATCTTGAATAGATACCAACACCGCCACCACGGTCAACCGAGCGGTCATTTCTAATTAGACGGTATCCAGGCAGAGTGACAGGAATGGAAGATAAAGAAGGCCTCAACCATGTCTCCGAAACAAGAATTGCATGGATATTATTACTGTTTAAGTTAGCCAGCATACCTGGGAAATGGGCGGGAATACTCTAAGCATTGAAATGTATAACATTGAAATTTGAGGGTACATCAGAGAACTGCGATTCGAGCACATCTGCGATTGAAGGAGTACTTACTGAGCTATTACTTGGGCCAATAGTTAAATATCTAATAACAGAATCATCATCTACTACAGATGATGACATACACTACAAATATAATATAATATAAATAAGATAAAAATAAAACAGAATAATAAATAAATAATAATAATAATAAAAAGTGGTGAGTACAAACAGTCATGTTCACCCACCAGTTGAGTGCAAATAACAGATTAATTAAATTAACTAATTTTACAGAGCCTTATAGTTTTAAGAGAATTTAAAATTGAAATGGAATATTATTACATAAATAAATGTTAGCCTAATAAAGAAAAATTTAAATTTAAAAAAATCTTTTTCCTTTTCTGCTTTAAAGAGGTTGTCATCATGAGGAATGCTGATATCGATAATTATTGCGAGGCGTTCCAATCGATCTATCACCACTATATCAGCTGCTGATGTATAATCTTGGCCACTTGGTTATGTCTTTGCAAATATTCTCCATTGGCAAGACGAGAACAACCAGAAACTATATGTCTAAGTGATTCTCCGGGACAATGACATGCCCGACAGATGTCAATTGTACCATCCTTCAGAATATGTTTCCGGTAGTTCTACGTCATAACAACTTCGTCCATTATGGCAAAGACACAACCTTCGGTTTCTCCGAAAAGATAACCGAACTGTAGCCAAGATACGGACGCTTTTAAATCAATGTCAGGTCCATTTAAGGCCCGATTAAAACATCCATGTAGCTGCTTGATTTTCCATACCTCCTTGCGATCTTCAGTACTAAGTACTACAGGTTTGCGCCAGTTCTCTCTGCCCATAGCAAGCGGGGTGAGTCCCGTGTCCACTGCGACCACATTACGGTGCATATTGGTGTCTGTTTTCAGAAAGAATTCCCTAAGATTGTATACCTCGCGGTTATGGAGGGTCTTAGCATTTAAAAAGCCACGACCCCCACATTTCCGCGGGATATACAACCTCATTACAGATGATCGGGGATGATGCATCCGGAATGCAGTCAACAGTGTTCTTACTCTTCTATCAATTTTATCGAGTTCAGTTTGAGTCCATCTGAGTATACCAAAAGAGTACATTAGGACTGGCATGACCCACCCATTAAAGGCGCGCAGCTTGTTACCGCCTGACAAAAGTCTTCTTGATACTTTTTTCAGGCGGCCAAAGAAACGCTCCTGTAATGTCTGTTTCATGTTCAGAAATTCCTAATGCTTGTGATATACCCAGATATTTGTAAGTTTCGGTTGCAGAAAGACAGTTTAGCTTAGTGGAATCTGAAAGTTCTACCCCATCAGATTCCACTATCACACCTCTTTTAACATGCATGACTGCACACTTGTCCACCCCAAATTCCATCCTGATGGCTCTACTGAAAGTTTCTGTTACTCCCAGTAAATCCATCAGTTGCAATTTAGTGTGGGCAAATAATTTGAGGTCATCCATGTTAAGGAGGTGCGATATAACCCCACCATCTTTGCGCAACCGATAGCCTAACCCTGAACTCTCTAGCATAGTACTGAGAGGATTCAGAGCTAGACTAAACCACAACGGACACAGACTGTCCCCTTGAAATATTCCCCGCTTGATACTAATTGGTGCACCATTATTGCAAAACCGACGACACCCTGGATAGCAAAGGACTGTTTTCCACTGCCCCATACATGCCCTCAAGAAAGTACACAGAGTTGTATCAATTTTATACAGCTCAAGTACCTTTAGAAGCCATGTATGTGGCACTGAATCAAAGGCCTTCTTATAATCTATGTTAAAGCAATAAATTGACTACTTCCGTTTCCCTTCCAACATTTTTTCCCGGCGACTAGCGCCACCTAGTGTTCCTTAGGGAGCAACTCCAGTTCCCGCACCACCATTAAACACGCACCGTGTCGTTGTAAAAGAAATAATCAAAACACCGGTAAATACCATTCAAACCGCCCTATAAACAGTAAAAATCAATCCATACAAGTGCCGTGCATAATCTAAAGTAAAAGAATCAATATAGGGGCGCCCCAGAAGAAATCAAGCATACAACAGGACGAAACCGGAACCAAGATGCCGGCTTCAACATTACCGGTGAGTGCATAGTTATCAACATTAACCAACCCCCCATCCATACAGTCCACTTCTATTCCTCAACATTATATTTGGTCCTGCGACCGGATTCTCAAATTCGTACCAAAAACCTATTTGTTAACTTTGGGGTTCGCCATATTTGTTCACAGTAAAATTGCAATATAACAATTTTCATTTGTTATTATCAGTTAAATAAAACATAATATCAACATTGTTTTTATAACAAGAAAGCATATTCTAACGTTTCTATCAAAAGGTTTCGAACATTTTAACATATTTTATCATACGGCGGGAACTCATTGTGTCTTAGCAACCATATTTGAAATTTGGTCAAAGCATATTCCAACATTTCTATCAAAAAGTTTCGAACATTTTAACATATTATATCATACGGCGGAAACTCATTGTGTTTTAGCAACCATATTTAAAAAGTTGGTCAAATTCCATTTTTTCGTGATAATTAAAAATCAATCAATCATAATTCATCATTTCATTCGCGCGGAACTTTTCATTCATTGCAAGCAATGATATAGTTTATTACGTCTTTGTTTACCGGAAGTTTGTTCATTCTTGTGTTGAAGTCTTCCGGTTGTGAAGCAGTGAAGTCAGTGACATAACATGGAATGGAACTGACAATCATTCATTCAAAGTAAAAACAAAGTGAAGTCAGTAACATAACACTCAGTGGAACTGACAATCAATCAGTCAACGTGACGTTTGTATAACATATGATACTGACGTAAACGTGTTTACCTTTTTCGATAACATTCAAAACAATTCAACTTTAACTTTGTGTTTTATTATTCTTCATAACAAATCAAGATGAGTGAATCATTAATAGCTCATTATGAGTCAAAACGTAACATGGCCCTCAAGCGGCTCAAAGATGCGGTTACGTGCGCGCGTAATTGCAAAAATGATAATAGTATTGTGAATCGACTTGAAACTTGGTGTTTACGTCTAGAACAAATTCTTGAGACATTTAACGACACCCACATACAACTTCAATGTGAGTTCATTAAGGCAGGAATGGATGATAAAGATGTGTTGTTAAACCAAAACAAAATTCAAGAACAGGCTGATGACATGTACTTTGAAGTGTTGGAGGCAAAGCGGTTGTATTTACCTACAGTTAAACCAGATAATTCTTCTGTGAAACAAGAGTCTGCTAAAAACAAATCCGCTAAACTTCCACCTATCAAATTACCACTGTTTTCAGGCAATTTTAAAGATTTTCCAGGGTTCATTGACCTTTACAACACACTTGTTCATTCACGTACTGACCTATCAAATGTAGAGAAATTTCAATATTTAATTACATCGCTTAGTGGGGATCCAATCAACATAATCAGAGCATATCCAGTGTGTGAAGCAAACTATGTCAGTGCATACACAGCTTTAGTTAACAGATACAATAAAAAGCGCTATCTAGCCTTTTTGTGTTGGGAACAAATTCAAAATTTAAAATCATTAACTTCGGGTTCTCCTCAGAGTCTCCGTAACATGCTTGACATTTATAATGAAAATTTATCAATGCTTAGCTCATTAGGGTTGAACACATCAAACTGGGATTTTGTGCTTTTTCACTCCCTATTAACAAAATTAGACAGAGCTTCTCGTGAAGCATTCGAGTTAGCTAAAACAAGTTCTGAATTTCCAAGTTTCAAGGAATTAACAACATTTTTAAATGATAGATGTAGCGCTCTTGAACGTTCATCATCATCATCATTGCCTGGTGCACCACAACGCCCAGCAAATCAAAATTCATCATTATCAGCTATTCAGCAACGTGCAAGTGTGAACAATCAATCAAAATCAAACATATTACTGGCCCAAGCGCCTCATCAATCATGTACTTTGTGTAAAGAGGATCATGCCCTCTATGTGTGTTCAAAATTCTTAGCAAAAACTCCATATGAGAGATCACAAGTTGTGAAACAATTCAAAATTTGTTTTAACTGCCTTCGGTCAAACCATATTACTTCAAATTGTATTTCAACACACACATGCAAGACATGCGGTCAACGTCACAATTCTTTGTTACATTTTACTAAAAGGACATCAGCCCACACACAACAAAATCAGACTTCAAGTCAAAACAAATCATCATCATCATTGAAGCGTACAGTACCTGCTCCTGAAACAAAAGAGAATGTTGTTACACCCGTCACATCATTATCAAACACCACTGTTGAGTCATCATCATCATCATCATCAGGCTCACATTTTGTTATGCTTGCTACTGCCGAAGTGGAGGTAAGAGACGGTCAGGGCTCCTTTCAGAAGGTCCGCGTTTTAGTGGATCCAGGTAGTCAAAGTCATGTTATCTCTAAGGCTTGCACACAGCGTTTAGGGTTGAAACAATACAAATCTCAAACTCCAATGTCAGGAGTAGGTGATACTGCAGCTTGCTCTTTGGGCAAAGTATTTTTAGAAATGCGACCAATTGGTAAAATTGAACCATCATTCACTCTTGAAGCGGTGACTCTTGACAAAATTTGTGGTAATATGCCCACTCATCCTGTGGACATAGTGAATTTTCAACATCTATCAAACATAAAATTAGCAGATGAAAAATATCATTCTTCACGTCCGGTGGACATATTATTCGGTGGAGAGATTTTCCCACATATTCTTTTACCAGGAAAAATTGATGGTGGTCCACATGCAGCAACTGCCATCAACACAATTTTCGGTTTTATCCTGATGGGAAAAACCTTATCATCATCATCAAATTCCATTCCTTTATCAATCAATCATTTATCAATGGATGCCAACTTAGATGTGGCTATTCAGAAGTTCTGGGAGTGGGATAACATACCATGTGATCAGACACAGCAGCCTCATTCTTCAGAGGACATCCAATGTGAGGATACATTCCAAACAACACACAAACGTAATAGTGATGGACGTTACATTGTCCAGCTTCCTTTTCGTGATCAATCATCACCATCATTTGAAGGTGCACATCCGATAGCTCTTAGGCGCTTTTTACAATTAGAGAAACGTCTCTACCCTTCAACACACTAAAAAAATATATCGAAAATCGGTAATCGCACGGACCTAGCTCCACCACCCTAAAAATGAAAAAAGATTTCCCATTTCCCAATAAAAAATTTTTTTCTCACTTACCAGACCAAATTTTTCGATTCTGCAAACAGCAACCGGATCTTTGATAAATTGTTTATTTTACTGTGTATAATAATAAATAATAATGAAAACACATTATTTATAATAAAAAAACAAAACACACACGCACATTCGCACTTGGTACACACGCACTCAACAAAAAAAACATTGATTACTCTAGCACCACACCATATTTTACGATCCTGTAAACACCAACCGGATTATTGATATATTGTTTATTTTACTGTGTATAATAATAAATAATAATGCAAACACATTATTTATAATAAAAACACGAAACACACACGTACTACACAAACGCACGCCATCCATGCGCAATCGACTCTCAACTTCAACTGTTCGATTTTTGTAAAAAATTCTGGCCCATTGACGTCATTTTATAAGATTCCAAAAACAAGAAAATGTTATAAACTACACATGCAATAATCCTGTTCATAGAAAAGTAGAACGTAAGAAGGCTAAATTTAAGTTTAAAGTCGTCTGGGTAGGTGCGGCGACCGGTCGCCGCGCGGGGCTTTACGGAAAAGTTTGATTATTATGCGCGGCGACCGGTCGCCGCGAGGAGCTCTAAGGGTTAAGCAAACCAGAGTTTCATCAACAATATAATCAACATGTGATGGAGTATTTAACAACTGGACAAATGGAGAAGGTTCCAGTAGATAAGGCCTTTGTTGGCAATCGTATTTCAAACATACAACGTAAGCTTCCAGAAGCTGTTTCGAATCATGTCCCTGGGAAACAAAACCCTGCGGACGCAGCAAGTCGAGGTTTGTCCCCCGATGAGTTTATCAATCATGACCTATGGTGGACAGGCCCACAGTGGCTGTCATTTGATCAAGACCAATGGCCTAAAGAGCCTACACACATTAACAAGACATATCAATCAGATCCTGAAATCAATCGTGAAAAACGTGCCTGTGTTTTGAACATATCAAGCACTGTAGATGAACATCCACTAACAACACTTCCAACTCCGGATTATTCAAACATAAGAATGAACAAATTAACACGTTGGAATTTAATCCAAAAAATGCATCAGGATTTTTGGGCTCGTTGGAGCAGTGAAATATATTCACTGCTCCAACGAGCCCAAAAATCCTGAACAGGCTTGTCGCAACGCCTTAAATGGAATAAGGCTACAGCACCTCCAAAACTTAATCAACTCGTTATAATCCGAGATGAAACAACGCACCCATTACGTTGGCGTCTCGGTCGTATCATTGAACTACACATAGGCCGTGATAATGTGTGCCGCTCTGTTGCAGTCAGAACTGCTCAGGGCATTCTTAAAAGACCATTAGTAAAACTGTGTCCATTACCAGATGCAGATCAATAACCATTTATCATACTAGATTAATTAACTTTATAATTTCTTCAATCATAACCAGCAACTTTCATTATAAATTTAATTTGTCATCAGCATTATTGTGAACAAATATTTTCATTTTCAGACTTTCAGTCTCATTAATTCGCCAGCAGGGGGGGAAAATAATGTTAAAGCAATAAATTGACTACTTCCGTTTCCCTTCCAACATTTTTTCCCGGCGACTAGCGCCACCTAGTGTTCCTTAGGGAGCAACTCCAGTTCCCGCACCACCATTAAACACGCACCGTGTCGTTGTAAAAGAAATAATCAAAACACCGGTAAATACCATTCAAACCGCCCTATAAACAGTAAAAATCAATCCATACAAGTGCCGTGCATAATCTAAAGTAAAAGAATCAATATAGGGGCGCCCCAGAAGAAATCAAGCATACAACAGGACGAAACCGGAACCAAGATGCCGGCTTCAACATTACCGGTGAGTGCATAGTTATCAACATTAACCAACCCCCCATCCATACAGTCCACTTCTATTCCTCAACAATCTATCCAACATGTCGCCAGATTTTTGCGATTACGACGCACCTGTTGGCTGATGGTCTTAACGATTAAAAGGAGTTTCTTAGTGCCACGGGCCCCACTTTTACATCCATTTTGAGAGATTGATATTATCGAATGTTTTTCTATGTGTTTAGTAATTTTGACTCTCAAAATGGATGTTAAAAGTTTATATACTGTATTTCAATAGCTTTGCGCAAAAATGTAAACAAACACATTTGATCCTATATATCCATAGTTACATACATTACATAGAGTCATACAGTGTTTTTACAATCATTTTGACACCAAATAACTTCTCTATGATAGTTTATTTTCATTTAAAATACCTTATAGTCCAGTCATTACGTCGAAAAAATCGGGTTAGAAATGCAAATGAACCGAGAAAGCCAAATTTTGGATATTACGTGTGGAGGGGCTAGAAAAGCTTAAGTTCAAATTGTCGACCAAAATAACCTGGTGGGTTTTCCGCCATCTTGAAAAAAGGGTTATATTCAGTTTTCTCATCATAATTCGGTTCCCCGTTGAGAAACGAAAATTTTAATGAAAAGTTTTTTGTTGCTCTTTGTACGATCTACAATTAAGGTCTACACATTTTTCACGTATCGATCACCGTTATCGAAATATCGATCCAAAAAGCAGCAATTTGGGGAGAAAATTGTTTTTAGCTATTTCCTTCTTTCTCGTGAAATATATCGAAAAATGTCCATAAAGAAAATTGTTGAGCGTGTTCAGACCTACAAATTCGTTTTTTTATTTTTTATTTTCGATAAGAATTACGACCTCTAGCGCGGCGCAAAGTCAGTAAGACTGTGCCCGGTTTGTTTAGTTCAGCGGTTGATTTAGCTGCTAGCACGGTGGTATCCATACGTCAAAATGGATGAATGGTTGTTCAAGCAATTATTGCAATACAAAATAAATTAATAAACCAGCCAAATTATAAATCAAACACATGTAAATTATTGATCAAATAATTTTTATGCAGCAAAAAACAATAATTACAGGTGGTAATTTTATTCACATGTTTTTCGCCGTTTCGATGGTCCTGGCTGTAGAAGTTCTTCCTCGGTAGACTCTTCGAGTCGTGAAAACTCTTGAATCGCAGTAAATGATGCTGGGACGGTTGAAAAAACATAATCATCATCATCGTTATCGTCGTTGAATAAAATCTCGACTCTGGCGACATTGTTGCATGTCTGTCCACTACAGTGCAGGCAAATAACGGAGCAACTAATTCCTGCTTTCCTGCACTCACAAGCAGCCCCACACTTTCCTTTACATTTGCACGAAATGAGTTTTAAAAGTTCAGGTGGAGCGGGTGCGGCTGTGGTGCAAATTGGTTCAAGCTCGTAATTCGTCTGTCGCCAACCCCATTCCTGAGGAGCTTTGAAAATTCCGAGCCACGTTTGTACCTGTAGATATGTCCGGAAAACGTGTTGGCGGACTGCGCTTTCCGTTGGTGGGAGTAGTGAAAGATTATTCGTCTTATTTGTCGTCATTGATTTTGCAAAGCAGTGGAATCGCAAACTATCCATCGTTGTATCCTCTTTACGACCACCATACAGAGCGATAATGAATAGTTTTCCCGCGCAAGCTAGCATCTCCGGATCGACCTTTTCTTGCTTAAATAGTTCTACCGATGACCGGAGGTTCGGGTTCTTCTCGAGGGTGCTGATGAATTTCGACTTTCCAATATTATAAAAAGACGACCTGGTGTCACAACCGCTGAATTATTCGGAGAGTATAGTTTTGCCGGTGTTTTGCCTTTAGCTGGTTTGCGAAAAAAAATTTTTTTTTGTTCTGTGAAAGTCCGGAAAATAAAACCAAAAGATCGATATCTTCGCCGACGATTTCCACAGAGTCATAAAACGATGCTTCTCTAATTCTCTATTTTGTAACATCTGCTCCACACGTCCTCTTTTCACGCTCGCCGCTAAGAGAGTCTGAACAGCTCTCTTTTTAGCCACATAAATATCGTCAATCAGAGGGTTTTTGCAAATGAAACAATTACACATTTTCACAAAATTTTCAAACACTTGTACGCTCGCTTCAAAAGACTCGAGACGCGCTGGGGCCGACTTAGTGGCGCGCTAGAGGTCGTAATTCTTGTCAAAAATAAAAAATAAAAAAACGAATTTGTAGGTCTGAACACGCTCAACAATTTTCTTTATGGACATTTTTAGATATATTTCACGAGAAAGAAGGAAATAGCTAAAAACAATTTTTTCTCCCCAAATTGCGGCTTTTTGGATCGATATTTCGATAACGGTGATCGATACGTGAAAAATGTGTAGACCTTAATTGTAGATCGTACAAAGAGCAACAAAAAACTTCATCTAAAAATTTTCGTATCTCAACGGGGAACCGAATTATGATGAAAAAACTGATTAAAACCCTTTTTTCAAGATGGCGGAAAACCCACCAGGTTATTTTGGTCGACAATTTGAACTTAAGCTTTTCTAGCCCCTCCACACGTAATATCTAAAATTTGGCTTTCTCGGTTCATTTGCATTTCCAAATGTATATAATGACTGGACTATTACTCAGGATAGTAAAAAAAATAATGTTTTGTCATACTATATTTTTCTACTCATCTGTCTTAGAGAACGCTTGTCAAAACATGACATGTTTACATTATTGCCAGATCGGGCAGGATTGGACTATAGACAGTTGGTAAACATGTAATGGGTCTATAATTTTTGGGATCCGTAGCACTACCAGATTTGTAGAGTAAGTGAGTTATACCAGTAGTCATAAAATCGGGTAGTGAACCCATATCTAGGGATGATTGAAATTGTGATGCTAAACGGCCATGTGAGCTGCGGAACCATTTTAACCAGAAATTATGCAGTCCGTCCGGTCCCGCTGATTTCCAATTCGGGAGCGAACGAACTGCACAAGCTACATCTTCTGCATCTATATAAACTGGTTTCATATCCGTTATTTTCTCACATGACTGTTCAACATCTCTCATCCAATCACCCTCAGTATGATCAACAGGTCTTGACCAGAGGTTCCTCCAAAATGCATTAGTAGTATCATCATCTGGGTGAGTTACGTCATTAACCTCTGGAAGATATGGGGTTTCCCAGTTCCTGTAAACCCACTTCTCGTTTCTTTGGAACATACGATTCTGGTTATATCGATCTACTCGCATTTTGTAGCGTCTAACGCGATTTGCCCATGCATAAACCTTTTGTTTCAGAAGATCGATGCACTCTGTGACACATGATGCGTATCTTTGAGGACTTAAGGGGTCCCGACATGATCAATTCGCAATTGTCAATAACGTAGAATTTCATGTGCACGTATACGTCGATGCACACACACATGCAAAGCAATCACGCACACTGAAGCAACTTCTATTCATATTTTACGTGATTGACAATTGCAAGGCATGATCGTGTCGGGAGCCTATTATGTTAGTCCCAAAGAACGCTTGTTTCACAAAGCGCATCACCTTCGGACGGGTATTACCCGACCTGAAACATATAAGTTTCCCGATGAGTGCCCTGGCCTCGGAAATACGCCTCTCAATCCTACACTGCCAAGTAGGTTTTGCAGACCTAGGTCGAGTAGCAGTTTCATTTGTATAAAATTTAACCTTAGCTACTCGGCAAGCTGCAACCGCCGCACAGTACAGGATTGAGTGCGTATCACTAAGATCTTCACTATTGTCCAGATATTGAGGCAATAGTGAATCCAGGGCACACACCAGAGCCCTATTTCTTTTATGCATGGGCATACGAGGAAGACGTGGTGTACAATCTGCACTTGCAAACCGATATTCCACAATCGCATCTTCCAAAGCACTCCTTAATCGATTCTCACATTGGGTACTTACGGATATAGTCTCATCATCAACAACTTCCTCAGCAACTACAGGTGTACTATCTGGTGGTGTAAGAATTTGTGACGAGGTACACACAACTTGCGACGAAGTAGTTATAAGGAGGCTATTCCGTACGTCAGAACGTAGCCTCTCAAGTGTCGGACTATCAAGCATATTACAACGCTGGATAGCCCGCACCTGATCCGATAATCGCTGTGCTGACACGTTGACAGCTGGTTCAAGTTCCTGAAATACAGAAAGTAAACGCCACGGTACGCAGTGAGGTTAGCACCTAGCTCTGAAGCCGCAAAATATGCCCGCATGACGTTTTCAATAATTTCTTTAGTCCACTTCATGCGGTGCACATTACCACCGGCAGCGGGGGCCCTATTCGAGGCCGGTGGGCCTCGGGGTCCCAAGCTAGCTGGCGGCCGGCCTCTCCCCTGCCGACGTACAGGTAGTGGCGACGTCGGTGGGGAGAAATACTCGTCACTGCTACTGGTGGAGCTCGACATTTCGCAGGCAGGTAAAGCAGTATCCTTAGGGTGCGAAGTGGAGCCGCCTGACGAGTCCGGGGATGGTGTGAGTGCATTTTGTCTGCTTTTGGCCCTAGTCAACATGATTTTTCCATTTAATTTGTGTCCATTTTCGTGTTATTTTTCAATTGACATTTGCATCTGTCATGTCATTATAATATTATAGTATTTTTCCAAAATTTCCATAGTATTTCCATTGAATATTGAAATTGTCGGTCTAAGGCCTTCGCCTAACCGGACTATGGATCAGCTGACTATTCACCGAGCTACCCGCTATCCGTTCCAGCAGAGTAAACTCCCCTAATATAATGCTAGCGGTCTCTGATGCCCTAGACCGGCCAGATTTACTGCTGAATCCTTGAACCGTAGCTGGGGAGTTCTAACTATCTTGGACCGGAAGGTGACCGTTGCCAATGTTAATAGAAAGAGCGATGTGAAATATACTGTATTTATTGATAAAAATGTGCGTTATTATACACGTATATACGTACAATTTAAATGGATTCGATTTGATTTTTCTTGTTTTTCAGATAAAATAAAATGTCAGATAAAATGTCAATTCAATTCAATAACACATTGCCATGTCAAAAAAAAAAATACAGAAACAAAACACCAATAATAAAATGTCAAATTAAAGTACAGTCAAGAGAAACTCATTATAATAGTCAAATTTACGTTAAATGAAATGCATTCGAACAATGTCAACCCTAAATGTTACAGTTCATCTATAGAATAAAGACATCTCTCCAACAGAAATGCTCTTATCTGGGACTTGAATGTGTTAGAATATATAGATTTCTTTATACATACTGGTAACTTATTAAAGAATTTAACACTATTATAGAGTGAACTGTGCTTAACTACGTCCAAAGAGGGAATTATCGCTCCCGCCATGTCCAGCCTTCTAGTTTTCTCACGTTTTTGACGTTCAGTCTCTGTCTCAAATTCATGGATATATTTCCTAAAATGCATTAAGAGAACCATGATGTAAAGGCTAGGCACTGTCAAAATTTCAAGGTCTTTGAAAAATGGGCGACAAGACTCTTGTTGCTTGATTCTGACCATTGTGCGTATTGCCCGTTTCTGGGCAATGAATGCTGTCTGGATATTATAATCATAACTTCCCCCCCAGAATAAAATACTATACCTCAGCTTTGATTCCACTAAAGCATCGTAAATACCCTTAAGTTGGTCAAGTCGTATCACCTCTCTTAAACCTCTCAAAACATAGCAAGCAGAGCTGACAGAGCTTTCTATGGACGACACTTCCTGTTTCCAGTTTAGCAGAACGTCAATATGGACTCCCAGAAACTTAACAACGTCAACGACATTTACACTCATTCCATTCATCGTACCTTGTAACATGTCCGCACTTCTAGTGCTGCTCTTCAGTAACATTAAATTCGTCTTGCTCGCATTAATTCGCAGGCCATTAAAAGTAAACCATTTGTTAAAGAAATATAATGATTTGCTTACCCTCATGTTCAGAGTCTCCATGTCATCCGCTATAACTACAGAATTCGTGTCGTCCGCATATATTGTCAATTTTATATAGTCAGGTGTTTCTTTAGTCATATAATTAATAAGGTCATTTATAAAGATTAAGAAAAATATAGGTCCAAGAATAGATCCTTGTGGAACACCAGTTTTAACTGTCACGCACTCAGAGCTAAATGTTTTATGAATTTTTTGTATACTGCCAGCCACATCTAAATTAATAATTTCCTTAACCTGTACGAACATTGTTCTGCAATGAAGGTATGAGACAAATAATTGTTTTACCTTGCCTCTAATACCGTAATGTTCTAATTTACTTATGAGTAATTTGTGATTTACACAGTCAAATGCAGAACTAAGGTCAAGAAATATTCCTGCTACTTTTTTCTTGTTATTGAGTGCCTTTACAATGTCTTTTATTAGAGCATCGATAGCATCTAACGTTCCAACATTCTTGATGTATCCAAATTGACGTTGGTTAATTACTTTGTTTAAATTTAAATGCTGCAGTAATCTACTTTTTAGTAACTTTTCAAAAATCTTTGCCTTGGTGGGAAGTAAAGATATTGGTCGGTACCTATTTGGATCAGTCTTAGATCCTTTCTTGTGTACCGGTACTATTTTCGCTATCTTGAGCTGATTCGGAAACATGCTCTCCTGGATGCAGTTATTATAGAGTTCACTTAAAGGTTGCGCTAAGATATCAATGTTATCCTTAATCACGGTTATTGGTACCTCGTCATAACCGCATGACATTTTACTCGGCATTTTTCTAACAACGTCAAACACTTCTTTAGGGGTGACTGCATCAATCTGCATATCCCGCACCACTCTAGCACCACTTTCACTGAGACATTTTAGGGCTACTTGGCTATCCATCTGTGTTCCATTAAGTCCACATGCAAATTGAGAGGCGAAGAAGGATGCAATTTTTCTAGGGTCCGTTGTAACATGATTACCGTGGTCTAATTTAATACTTTCAACCACAGCTGTCGGTTTATTTCTGTATCTGTTAACAATTTTCCAGATGTCTTTAGGATTGTTATCAGAGCCAGAAAGTGCAGACTGAACAGCTAACCTTTTAGCTTGATTTATTACCTTTCGATACGTTCTAAGGTAGTTGCTTCTTTATTGTATGAGAGACGCATCGCAGTTATTTGATTTGTTCAGACAAAGAAAACGTTTCATTTTACTTGCAACTTTTATTCCCTTTGTAATCCAAGGGATACGCTTAAGCTTTTGGCGAATATAGAATTAAATTTTGTAAAGAATGTGTTGACGCCTAGACCGCGCCAGTCCTGCTGTAGGAGTTGGTTTCTAAATATTTTTTTACTTATAGGATTAAACGTTCTTTTTATTATATATGTAGGATAATCTTGGTTACTATTAATTTTTGTGTTGTCATGGTTCGTTCTGCATATTAATGCAGCATGTCCATCCCCGATGCCATTGTGGTCAATTTTAATATCAATATTACAGTCAGTAGTTATATTTGTCAAAATATTATCCAAACATGATCTAATGTTGCCACGTATAAATGTCACATCCTGTATAGTATGTCTAAAATTGTAACTGTGAAGCAAGTTTAAGAAATTGGTTGTTTTTGAGCTATTCATCATTCGAGGATCTATGTTAAAATCTCCGCAAATAATGCATTTCTTGTTGAAAAAATGTGCCAGTAATTTGTCAAGACTTGTCATAAAAATGTCTAAATTCTCCTTATATGGACTGCGGTAACAGCAGCAAATATATATTCCCGTACTCAAGTCCCTAATACCACATACCTCAAATGCATCTCTTTGGTACATTTTTTTACAAATTAAAACTTCCTCACACTCTCGCTGCTCAGAAGCCATAATTAAAGTCCCTCCCCTATTTTTATTAACACGTGTGTTGTATGACACAAGCTTGTAGTTGTCAAAAGTATATAATGAGGCTTGCATAGGATTCAGAAAATGTTCGCAAACACATATATAATCCAAAACTATGGAAGTTTCTCTGACATAGAGGTTAAATTCGTCAGTATTTTTAGTAATACCACACAAGTTTTGAAGTACAAAGTTTAAAGAAAGTTTATTTATCGTGTTGGGTGCGAAAAAAGTCTTCATCAGACATTTCATTTTGTACACTTAACACATCTGCTGTCTGAGTTCCCACTGAGACCCGCTCAGATACCGGCTTATTTTGCTGAGTTTTAACCTTAAGCATTGGTATTGTTTTTGCCCGAACGTAATTGCTATAATTGTCAGCATATGCAAATCTAAGTATCTCCTTTAAAATATAACGTCCAATATGTAAGGGCAGAAACTTACGAAGAGGAATGAACAGGGCCTGATTTACCCATAAGCTAACTAAGCTGAAGCTTAGGGCGCCAGGATCAAGGGGGCGCCTGGCGTGGCGTTGGGCTCGGCGCTGGGCTGTGACTTACGGCGCTCCCAAAAAGGAGCACACAAACCAACTAGCAATTTTTAACAGATTGTAACAACTCCTAACAACATATTTAAAATTGTTATTTAACATTTTGTAACACCAAAGCACATAATAATATTTGATAATTTAGTGAAAATACAAATACGTGCTTTAAAATTAAATACCTGCGCCCATCTCCCTGGCAGCGTGGTAGTAAATACGACAGCTCCACCCGTGTCGCGTTCAGAGCACCCAAGAACCAAAGTGAATGGGTGTACAGCTTTTTTGCCGGTAGAAGCATCAGGGGCGTCATTGACGGCAGCTGTTCTAAATTCACAATTTCAGGCCACAACTCTCTCCATCTCTGACAGTATGTGTATCCCTGGTGTTGACATCTCCAGTGACGTTCAGTTCCGAAGTGATTTGGAGAAATAAGGCCAAACTGGCGTCCAAGCCGCTCGGTGTGCTCAACAGGGCGCAGCGGTACTTTACTGCGGCGCAAACAGTGCTTCTGTTTAAGTCGCAAGTGCGGCCGCACATGGAGTACAGCTGCCACTGCTGGGCGGGGGCACCTGAATATCAGAATAAATTGACTGAAGTCTTTCGTTCGACTTGGTGCAGAGGCGAGCCATGAGTGGTCAACGATCCCATGCTTGCAGGTGGTGTGGAACCTCTTCGCGACAGGAGAGACTTTGCCTCCTTGTGCGTGACCACCGGTATATCTGGTGGGCCGTATGCTTGTCTGCCACTTTGGTGGTATAAAAAAAAGTGTGACACGGTACTGTTGAGCCGGTGAAACCAGTCATGGAGGAGTGGCTGGAAAGGCACTATCGCAGCCTCACCTACCGAATGTCACAGATACTTACTGGACACGAGTGCATCAGTACGAGTAAGTATCTGCGGCGGAAGTTAATATCTGAGTGTCAGCAATACGGTGATTGCAGCGAGGATACGCTCAGCTTATGTACTGCAACCTCGTTGCGGGCCTGGGCGTAAATGTTCTCACGCTGGAGACCGTGGTGAGAGCCATGGTCTTTAATGGGAGAAAATAGGACGCCACTGAGTCTTTTTGCGAGCAAGTCATATTTGCGAAAGAGGCAGCGGGAAAGGAACTCCCTCCCAAGTACGGCGAGTTGTCATCTTGCCATTCTTACAGAAGCAGATCAGGAAGATGGCGTGACTCTTCACTCCTCAAAGAAATAGGATAGCTCCTATTTCCCCTCCCCGATACACCATTCGATGGCGTACAAAGTCTACGAAACAGACTTTGTACGCCATCGCAGTTCCTCCCGTGGGTTTGGGTTTTATCTGATTTCTTGGGGAGATTCGGGTTTAGTCCAGTTTAGTTCAAATTGCCGGAAGTGATCAGTAATGTCCCATCATATCGGAGACACCGCAAGGTTAAAGCAGATTCTAGGACTGTTTGTTATTTTTCTTTTATTTCGTGACAGTCAGGAAAGTTTTTTGGAAGAAGAAATAGACGTAATTACCGGAAAAACAACAGATCTCTTGTTTTATGTCGAAATGTCCGGATGGTAATCACCCGGACAAATCGAGCCGTTACATTCAGCTTACACCTAGGATTCAGCTTAGCTCTACTGTCGGTGGCATCGTAGCAGCCCAACAGATGAGCCAATTTTTATATCATCAGCTTACTTCCTGAGTTATGAAGGGATTTTACCAAGATTCACTGGTTCGATTTATCGGAAACTGGATGTACCGAGGTACTTTAATAGTATTTTTATCACGCTTTTACTGGCTGATGCATCAAGTAGTCTGCGGAATACCCAACTCCTCAGTAAACCATGGGTCATAAGTTCATAAGAAGTCTCAGGATCGGGTTTTATTTTATTTTCAAATTAACACAGAATAACGATAAGGAACGTAGGATCAGCTTACGTAAAGTGTCTTTTGTAGGTAGGACTTGTAATTTAATTAGTTGCAGCTGGGGGCGCATATTCATAGCTAGCTTAGGGCGCGCGGAACCCTAAATCAGGCCCTGGGAATGAATGTACCGTAATTCATATCTATGAAAGTAACATTTCTATATTTATCGCAAATATATCGTGTCTGGTAGTTTAACTTTTTTACATTTAAACTTTTATTATAGAACTAGCTGTTGCCCGCGACTTCGTACGCGTGAAAATTATGCTATAATATACACACAGACTTATATTGTTCTCTGCCGAGCTCCTAAAACATTTAGCGTAATAACATGTACCCTGTGTGTAAAACCTATCTCTTACTAATATTCTTGCAATGTTTTAGTTTAATGAATCCACCAGCTTAGATATTGGATTGCTCTCTGCTTTGCCCCTAGGATAGATAGCGTGATAATATATAGCCTATTTGAAGACCGTACCTCTAGTTAATATTTGTGCAAAATTTGAATCAAATCTATGGAGTACTTTTCGAGATCCTTCCGGACAAAGCAAAGCAAACAGACAAACAGACAAACCGACTAACCGACAAAAAAAATTCGAACTATATTTTCGGCTTCGGTATCTTATGTAGAACACCCAGCAAGTGTTTATTTTTAAATACTTCCAATGTACAGTTTTGACTTTTCTATCATTTTATTAGGTACTAGCTTTTGCCCGCGACTTCGTCCGCGTTTTCGTCGTTTTTCGTAAAAAAGTAACATATGTCCTTCCTCAGGGTTCAGTGGTTTTGATGTGAGAGACAGATTAACTTTCGTATTTTAGAAGGGAAATATAATCATTAAGTCAATCCACAATACTGTTAAAAAATATCGCAATAAGGAACCGCAGAATATTATTATGAATAGCTGTGCCCCGAGACCATCAGCGTGTAACTCCTTGTATGTTATTATGTTAATGTGTTGGTAATATTGTTTAGATCACTTTCACATGAGGCTTAAGTACATATATAATGAAAATACTTCAGCGCAAAGCTTCCTGGTAAACTACGTTGAAAGTTGACCCGTCCGGCACGTGAACATAAAGATTTCTAGAACTGCTAACCCGGGAAAGAGAGACATATAACTGACCATGTGAAAAACAACTGACACCGAGATCTACTCCAGCAACACGAAAGTCTGCCCTTGAGCCTTATTTATTGTCATTGCATAACACCGATACTGGGAATTGCGTTCTTTTAAATTGGAATGGAAAATTATTTGGTATTATGGGATTTCTGGGAATAAAGATGGTTTCTCCTGCACCGCAACCTGTTAAAATTTGAGCATCGATTAGATTTTGTTGCAACTGGGTTACTTTAAGCCGAGTTCCATTGCAAAGTTGTGGTGGTCTTAAATTTCGGAGCAGAATAATCGGAATGTCAATAACAACATCGTCTACTTTTCTCAAATCTACAAAATGATGTTGGTCCTCGCACTGTATGTAATAAGATGTAATAATAATCTCAAAAATAATCCTTATAGCATGATTCAGTATTCACGTGCGACGGTGCGATCGATGGCTTATATAAGTTTGGTGTTTCTATACCGATTTCTATGATTCTTTTTTTATTGAATAGGTAATAATGTTATTTTTTTTTAATTAGGGATGAGTGAGAGTATTATAAACGTAAGCGTAAACAAATATAATCAGAATGCTCCGAACTGCTAAGCTATCAGGAGTTACACGTTATATTGTGAGTCAACCATAAAAGATAGACATAGGATATTTTTTAGACAATTTTATGTAGAATACGAATATGTATTTCCGTCATACATGATTTCTATGTAACTTTAACCATTAAGGCTGCACACGCGACGGAAGCTTAAAAAATGGAGTAATTTCTCCCGTTTTCCCAAAATTTACCTTCACTACTCTGCTCCTATTGATTTAGCGTGATGAAAAGTACACTATAACCTGCCCAGGAGTATAAAGAATAATTTGTATCAATTTTCGTTAAAATCTGTCGAGTAGTTTTTGTTTCTATAAGGAACATACAGACAGACAGACAGACAGACAGACAGACAGACAAAAATTTTACTGATTGCATTTTTGGCTACGGTATCTTCTGTGGAACATCCAGCAAGCTTCTGTTTTAAATATTTAATGTACAGTTTTGTATTTTCTATCATTTTATTAATATTTAAAGATAGATGGATAGATAAGACATAGTAATTGATGATTTTTTATAGTTTATTATACATCCAAGCAATCGTATAAATTATTATTATTTTTTGTGCACATGCTTGTGTAAATAAATACATAATTAATCATGAATATAAAAAAATAATTTTAAGATTTCAGTACAAAAAATGATCAAGAGATGGCACTTATCGATTAAAATTCGAGCTAGCGTTTGCCTACCTGAAGAATTATATATGAATGTCATCTAGCCTTCACTTTACCGTTTTATTATAGGTATAGATATCTCACAGAGCAAAACATTAGGTCGCGAAACTGATTCCAAGAAACCCGTTAGAGTTGCTTGTAATCTGTATGGATTTGTGTCATTCATTCCTCCTATCACAACAACAAAGTCCTCAGCTGACAATCCAGAACAAAACTCAAGGGAGAATGAATTCAAAACACTTGATAGTGTCGCTCCAGGCTTCCAGAAAGATATAACCTTGTACTCACTACTGACCAAGCGTTGAAGTACTTTCTGCAATCCCCTACCCTGATCGTCAGCCAGAATCAATATTTGCTTCTTCTCATTCTTAATATTATCTAGGTTTTGAATTGGTCGAAGGTTCTTTTGTTCCTTTTCGCCTTTTACCTCTTCTTTGTCATTCTCAGGATGAAAAGTCTCTTGCGTATCCAGTGACTCGACAGATGTTCCTGCACTCTTCAGGGAGTCTGTGAACAGCTTCCTACTTTCATCATATTTATTAATTTTTTGTTGTTTCTTATGAGAGTTCCGCGCTTTCTCCTTACCTGAGACCGGGGTTACACACTTATCTGAACTCGCTAGAGTTCTATACGTGTTATTCAACTTCTTATATTTTTCTAATTCTTGCTTGAGATTAGTATTTTCAATATTTAGGTTGTCAATTTCTGAATGTGCAGTTTCCAATTCATTTTTCAATTTTTGAATTTCTATTCTCAACTCGTCTGTTATACTTATTTGTTCTAGCGAGTTACCTTGCAAACTTCTCATGGTACTGTCGAGGATATGGGTGAATTTCTCAAACGTAAAAATGAGGCGGCGCCACTGAAAATCATACCTTAAAGTTCAGATACGATAAATCTTTTTTTTGTGTAATAAAGCAATTAATTACCTTTATAAAGTCATACACAATAAGTTATAAGATATTATTTTAATTATTATTAAAAAAAGGATTTTCTATATAAAATATAATTTTGGTGGCTCGTCCACAACCTGTTTTATAAAGAAAAATCACATCCCAATCAACACACCATCAGTTTACTAGATATACCTAATTTTATTTTAATTCTGTATTAGCTTTTCCACCTCTTGACTATTTAATTCGAGTATTTAGTGCTATATTTGATCTTATAAAAAATGTATAAGGTCCGTCCGCGATAAGTTTCAAATTTTGGTGTCAATAATAAAATCATTCCGTGAATCGTACTGAAAATAGGTACCGGGACGTTACTACCATCTTTCGAATCATTGAGTCCTGTGCTGTCACGCACCAGTGCCAGTCTCGTGCCAGCTTGCTCCGACTTCCCGCTAAAAAAGTAAGTAATACTCTCGTAAGCCCTCGGACACGATTTCAGTAACGTTTGTGTAGAAAATTTAAAACGTTTTAAGCTGGTTATTTGTTTAAATACCTAATGTATAGCGTAAGGGTTCGGTATTTGTTTAAAATAATAGTAATGTCATTATAAAATTCTGAATAGTATTTTGTCAAATCAACTTATTTGACACATTTCTAATTTTGGTGGTCTAATTTTGGTGATTTTGGTGGTGTTTGACTAATCACCAAAATTGCTTAGTTACACCAAAATTAGATTTATAGTTTCTGGGGTAATTTTAGAAATTCTATGTTTATTTTCATTAAATTAATATGGATAAAGAATTTATGCTCGAAACAGGATTCGAACCTATGTCTACCGGAATACTGTTCCGGTGCATCTACCGCTGCCGAACGTTAAGTTTTGACTCCACAGTACGTATTAAGAGTGACGCCATCCTCAGATAGCACCTTCATTTCATTATGAACTAATAAAAAAATATTATCAACAATGTGAGATACTCTTACTTCGTGCTCTGAGAATATTTTTTCCACATTAATTGATTGAAAATTATACTAGGTGTGCGCTTTTAAGTATAATATTAGTATTCCTTCCATTCCAGCATGCCAAAGAAAACATCAAAATTATCTCAAGCCGAACGTTTAGAGAATAAAAGAAATGCCGAGAGGAAGAGAAAAGAAAAAAATAAGAAAGATCCAGAGAAACTAGAGGAATTACGAAGAAAAGAAAGAGGAAGATATCACCGAAAAAAAGCAGAAGGAAAATCGTACCTTTGTGTGAAATGCCACGTGCTCGCAGAGCTCATCAAAAACGGAATCGGATTAATTTTAAAGAATACTACGAAAGGAAAAAAAGGACACAACTAACAAGCATTCAGCCGCAAAGCCCTGATACTTGCATGCCCTCCTGCGCGTGCAGTTGAGATGAAGCGGCGGTTATGGCTCTACTCGTCAGCAGACTGGGACGGTCTCTGCGACTACTTTGCGTCTATCCCGTGGAGTCAGCGCTGCTTTGCAGGTGAGGCTTCATCGGAGAGCGCATCTGCGGTAGCTGATGACATCAGTTTAGGTATGGAATACTACATTCCATACACTGATGTCGCCAGCATCCGCAAAGCTCGTCCCTGGTTCGGGCGTGAATGCGCCGAGGCTGTTCAGAAAAATCAGATGGCGTTTCGCGCTTGGGTCAGGGCTCGGGCAATGCGGAACCCGAACGTGGCACACCTCATGGCAGCGTATAACAGAGCCACTAGAGCCAGCGAGAGCGCCTTCAAGGGAGCGGATGCCCAGCGCGTCGCACGGCTGGGTCGGGAGCTAGCCTCACATCCCACGGGTAGCCGTGGCTACTGAGAGCTGACCAAAGCTGTGCATGCTAACTTCTGCCAACCCTCACTGCCACCGCTGCGTTACCCCGATTGATCACTGGCTCACAAGGCCCAAGAGAAAGGCAACCTGCTAGTTAACCTCTTTGCGGCCAATTCCCGGGTCGACAACTGTGGCATGCAGCCCCCCACCATCGCCGATTGTGGTTACACAATGCCAGAAATTGTCATCCGGCAGTGTGATGTGCGGGCGTTGCTGCGGTCACTCGACACGCGGAAAACCAGTGGTCCTGACGGCATTTCGGCGGTGGTGCTGAAAAAATGTGCGGCCGAATTGGCTACAGCATTAACGCGCCTGTATCGCCTCTCCTACTCTTCAGGGGAAGTGCCGGAGGCTTGGAGGGTGGCGAACGTACAACCCTGTCGGTCGGACCCTGCCAACTATCGCCCTATAGCCGTCACCTCGATCATTTGTAAAATATTTGAGCTGATCATCAACAAACGACTCATGCGCTAACTCGAGGATCACTCGCTACTCAATGATCGACAATATGACTTTAGGCCAAAACGATCTACGGGTTACTTCCTGGCATACGTGACGCATTTTTGGGATGTGGCTATGGAGAGGCACGGTGAGTCGTTGGCTATAAGCCTCGATATCGCTTAAGCCTTCGATAGAGTATGGCATGCGCCCTGGACCGCATTTCACAATGGGGATCCTCGAACCTGTTCGAGTTCAATGCCCGTAAAACACAGGTGTGTGCGTTTACAGCTAAAAAACTCCTTTTCCACCCTTACCCTCTCTTCAGAATACGACGATTCCACTTGGAGATAATCTGGACATCCTTGGCATAGACGTCCGGCCCGAGCTCAATCACAAATACCATATTGAGCGATGTATTGGGCTAGCCTCAAGAAAACTAGGAGTCCTAAACAAGGTGAAGCGGTTCTTTACGCCAAACCAGAGGTGTCTGCTGTACAAAACGCAGAATACGTCCTTGCGTCGAATACTGCTCTCACCTTTGGGACACTCCGCGAGGTACTTGCTTGACGCGCTGGACTCTATGCAGCGGCGAGCTATTCGCATTATAAACTGCCCTGAGGTAACGGAAAGTCTGGAGTCATTGGCACAGCGAAGAACTATTGCATCTTTGGCTGCTTTCTACCGTATCTATCACGGTGAGTGTTCTGAAGAACTCTTCAACCTACTCCCACCCTCTCCATTCTGATCCCCAACAACGCGTGCTGGACAGAGGTGCCACTCTCACACAGTGGAGAGAATCTTTGCTAGAACTGAACGTTTCTCTGACGAACCATAAAAATCTGGAACGACCTGCCAGCGCACGTGTTTGCCTCCTCTTACAATCCTGGGTTATTCAAGCAGAGCGTGAAGAGGCACATCATAGGGCCGCCAAGTTGAGGGCCGCTTTCTATAGTCCTACAGACTGGGAAGGTGGCCCCCAATCGCTAGATGTGGCTGTGGCTTTTCATCAGGCGGCGGCTGCATCATTTTGGCAAGCTAAATATATAAAAAAAATCTATATTACATATAATGTGTCATTAAATAAAAAAATCTTATGTTAAAAGGTATTTTAATTGTCTACTAATTTTTTTTTTCCTATATCTAATTTTGGTGTTAAAATACCAATTTTGGTGTATTGACAATTTAGGTGTCGATAATATTGATGTCATTTTCGGGTTTAAATTGACTTTTCTAGCTTTCATGCAACTATTATACGTATTTCTTTCTAATTATAGAATAATATTATCTACATATAGAGTAACAAAAAAAAACACCAAAATTAGGTAAAAATTCATAGATGTTGAAATTCACCCATATCAGAATCTGCCGAGATATTATTCATAGACAGAGATTTCCTAGGCCGCACAGTGGATCGATCCCATACAAATGCCTGGACGTCTGGCTCAATATGCAAACTAATCAATTCGAGTAGATGTGATGTGATATCGAAAGACGAATACATACTTCATCTAATATGGGTAGATAAACAGCTCAAAACACGCTTATTATTACATAAAATAGGTTCAAAACACACCCGATCCTTTTCTGGAGAAATTAACTCGTACTTTAATTTTATTTATTTACAAAATTCGTGGTTTTCTTTTACATTGTTAAATATGAATCAACAGGATATATATTAAGCTTCACATTATTATGATATTTGTAAATTGTAACAGCCATTTAATACCGATTTGAAGAAAAAATAATATTACTTTTATTTTCGAACAAAAGTTGAGTTTTGGTTACTACTTCCAAATAATTCCAAAAAAATATTGATGAGGGTAAATAAACCAATAAATACTCGATACTTCTTGCTAAATTTAAGAGCCGCATGTGTCCGCGTTATTGAGAAAAATAAAATTTTATAAAACGCCTACTTTATTTTAAACAGCAAAATTTCTATGAAACGTAAAAAAATATACGTATTTTGATTTATCAGATATTATTCAATACTATCTGACCCTCGCAACTTCGTTTTAGTCACATATGGTGTATGAAAGGAGGAGTATTTTTTCATCAGACTCATCAAGCAGCGTATGAAACTGCCCTGTTTGCTTTATCATAAAAGAGCTTAAAGATTAAGTCTATTCTAAAACAATTAAGCCCACGCCTCACTGAATCATTTTACAATGCTCTTTTATGATTAAGCCAACACGCCAGTTTAGATTTACCCACAAATTCGAAGGAACCGTTGAATTCTAGGTTTTGTGATAGTTGAGATGCCTCTATTTCCTGAACTACATAACCTTTAACATTGAAACTTGTGTGTAAAAATCCTTAAAATATTCTCTTTGTGACACTGAAAACATTTTTGAAATCGGATCACGCATTTAGAAGTTACAACTAAAAAACCATTTCGTCTTTCAACCCCTCTCCCAAAGGTACCGCGAAAATTATCGGAATCAAAAGTATCCAAGAAGCCTTCTAATACTATAAGCTCAGATTGTACCAAATTTCACTCAAATCAATTCAGTAGTTTCGGCGTGATACTTATTAGGGATACAGAAAGACAGACAAAAAAAATTAAATTACATTTTCGGCTTCAGTATCGATTAGAGAACGCCCTAAATTTTTTTTTTTAACTATCTTCCATATACAGACTCTCGACCCTCCACAGTTTTATTATATGTATAGATCATATTGAAGTCGGCGCCAAGTAAACCCATAAGTTTAAGTAGATATAATTAATGGCACCAACTTCAATATTATATTGATTAAAATCTGATAAATCATAAGTAAATTTTATTATTTAGGATTTGTTTGAAATCGGTATTATTTTTTATAAAAAAATATTTCATTATTTTAAGTGAAGGGTGGACCGAAAATATATCTATCTAAGTGTAAAGTTCTCATCAAAACAAATTAATCGAGCCCAAACACAAGGTAATTGCTGTAAATCGTTAAGGAATTCCCTCGACTGTCTTTCGGTTCCATCATCAGATCGACTCCAGACCTTCATTAAATTGTAGTACATTAAAGCTCTTAATTAAAAAGTTAACAAACGCAATAGTTGCCCTACAATTATCAGTAGTTGCCTTCGATTTCTCCTGGATCCCATCATCAGATCCTGACCTGGTGAAAATGGGACCACTGCAGAAGTAAACCCTATTTAACAAAAGAAAAAAAAAATTAATCCGTCTATAATTGACCGAAACATCGGTGAACATACATAAAAAAACATGCGGACGAATTGAGATCCTTCTCCTTTTTTGAAGTCGGTTAAAAATAGGTACATGTTATAAGAATAATATTGTATTAACAGTAGGGTCCCCTTAAGTAGGAAGTTATAGAACGCGTATATACTCTTTATTTTAAGATATATTCTTACTAACATGCGACCCTATATGATGTCCAAGGATTTGTATGGGATCGATCTACTGTGGGCCGCCGTGTGGTAATATTGCAGATTAAATGATCCATCACTTTACTAATACGTCAAACGTTACTAATTACTATTACTATTCATAAATTACTGTTAGTTCAACAATTTTCTCAGTCAATCTTCCAATATTTTCATTAGTCAGTCATTCATTATTCAAGATACGAGTTTAGTCCTTTACTTTACTATCACCATGCTCAAGTCTTTAATTTTTATTCTTAACTGGAAACGCTAACTGTATCCATGCACATCAATAATATTGTCAAATTTTTATTTAGTATCATGTGGAAGCAGCCTTAGCATTTGCTTGACTCAAAAACCTCATACGCATTGCAAATTATGTGTGAAGTTCCTTAATTGTCTATGATTTTACATCAGCTGACAGCTGTTATGATTGGTTCATTTATTTGATGAAATTGTTTTAAATTGTGCTACTAGCAATTATTTGCATGTGTTTGTGCACTTTTTAAATAAACAAACGGTATAAAATTACCTTAAATGTGCTATTTTACGATGAAATCATAATGAAAATTGTTCCCAATAGTATGATTCTCTTGAAATGGTATGTATCTTAATGTTCCACTTATTTTAGGTTATACCAATAAACACCACAAAAACTGATTTACTTTTAACAGAGCATTGACACATAATGTTTACTAATCGCACGCACACAAGCGTATATCTGAAGAACTGCCTTCTGCATCAAGCCCTTGACCCAACTGCCCACCGCAAGCCTCTTAAGGTGTTGGTCGAGGCTTTTGGCTATTAGTCCATGCACAGAGATTACTATCGGTACAATAATAGCTGAGTCAATACTCCACATGTCCACCATCTCGTGGGCTAAGTCCAAATACTTAGCTTGTTTATCTATCTCAGCCTTCACGAGATTGTCGTCATGTGGAATAGTGATATCAATTATTATTGCAAGGCGCTCTAGCCGATCTATTATCACTATGTCAGGTCTATTTGCAATAATAGTCCTATCAGTGATAATAGATCGGTCCCAGTACAACGTGATATGGTCACTTTCGAGAACTGGGTCAGGCACATATCTATAATACGGTACCTCTGATTCGATAAGGTTATATTTCAAAGCAAGCTGTTGATGGATAATCCTAGCTACTTGGTTGTGTCTATGCAAATACTCACTATTGGCAAGACTAGAACAACCTGAAATAATATGCCTAAGGGATTCTCCGGGACGGCGACATGCCCGACATATGTCAACCGTACCATCCTTTAGGATATACTTTCGGTAATTATTAGTCATCACCACTTCATCAGTAATTGCAAAAACAAAACCTTCAGTTTCTCCAAAGAGGTCACCGAATCGTAGCCAGGATACAGAAGATGTTAAATCAATATCGCGCCCGTGCAGGGCCCGATAAAAACGACCATGCAACTCCTTACTCATCCATATATCCTTACGACCATTGAGACTCTGTATCACAGGTTTATGCCAATTCTCTTTAGCCAGAGCAAGCGGGGTAAGTCCTTTGGCAACTACAACCACATCACGATGCACATCCGCGTCAGCGTGAAGAAAATATTCCCTGAGGTTGCACACCTCACGGTTATGGAGGGTCTTAGCATTAAGGAAACCACGACCCCCGCACTTCCGCGGTATGTACAACCTCATCACTGATGAACGCGGATGATGCATTCGGTATGTGGTGAGTAACGTACGGACTTTCCTATCCAGGGCTTCAAGTTCTGTCTGAGTCCACCTGAGTATGCCAAAGGAGTACATCAAAACTGGCATGACCCAATCGTTATAGGCGCGCACCTTGTTACCACCTGATAAAAGACTTTTAAGTACTTTTTTCAAGCGGCCAAAGAAGCGCTCCTTCAACGATTGTTTCATACCAACTTCACAGATGCCTAACGCCTGCGACATACCCAGGTATTTATATGTTTCGGTTGCAGAAAGACATCCAAGTCGTGTAGAATCTAAAAGTTCTACGCCTTCTGATTCTATTATCCCGCCTCTGTTTACATGCATGACCGCACATTTGTCAACACCAAACTCCATCCTGATAGAATTACTAAAAACTTCTGTTATCTTTAGTAATTCTGTCAGTTGCAGCTTGTTGGATGCAAATAGCTTCAAGTCATCCATGTAAAGGAGGTGGGATATAACTTGGCCATCCCTCCGCAACCGATAGCCTAACCCTGAATTCTCTAACAAAGTACTCAGAGGATTCAGTGCTAGGCAAAACCATAATGAACTGAGACTGTCACCCTGGAATATACCCCGCTCAATCCTTATAGGCACACTGTTCCCGCAAACCCGTCGACATCCTGGATAGCACAAGACTGTTTTCCATTGCCCCATACATGTCTTCATAAAGGCACATAGAGTTGCATCAATTTTATACAACTCCAGTACCCTCAAGAGCCATGTATGCGGCACAGAATCGAAAGCCTTCTTGTAGTCTATCCAACATGTCGCCAGATTCTTACGGTTACGGCGTGTCTGTTGGCTGATGGCCATATCAATTACACTAGTCTACAAAAAAATTGGTATGGAGCACAACAGAAAGCTGAGTACTATATTCTGGTTAAATCGATATCGCTAAAGCCAAATCTGATGCCCAAATTTTTCCATCACGTCAGGATTTTCTGTTACTGTACATTCTTTTTTTTAACTATTTTCAGAGAAATTTTTGTGGTTTGGTGATATAAAAAGTAAAAAAAACAAGTAACTACAAACATTTATATATTAATTACAAGAAACCTGACCAAATGTATAGTAAAAAGCAAAAACCAAAATATCAGGTGGATTTTTTCTTTGCATATGGCGATTTTCTTTTATAATCAAGGTCAGTTTCTCTCATGAGGAACCAACAATGATCTCCCAACATCCCTGGATCCCATCGACCTTGGTATCGTTGTTCCATAGTAAGGACTGGAGGAACTGGTATCGGTAACTCTTCGCAATGTGGAAGCGGTCTTGTAGCTGAAGAAGTGTCGGGATAAACAATGTTACATTTGTTTTTTCGTGAAAAACCCACGACATTTGTTAAGCAGAAGTAACAGTCCATATCATGGCTAGTAGGCTCACGCCAGATCATTGGAACAGCAAATGGCATTGAGGAACGCTTTCCATTCAACCAGTTACTTAAATTTGCAATACACGTAACACAACAACGGTGAGGTGCCCATTCTTTGTCTTGGTGACCGATTGTAAAACCAAAATAACTCTCGTATAACATCTTAACATTTTCACTGATTACTCTTCTTTGTGTAGAAGTTGTAAACGAACCACATATGAAACAAAATGAATCTGGAGAAGTAACACAAGTACGTTTAGCGATTTTAGCCATTTTGAACTAAAAAAAAGTAAAAAGCCACTCGAATTCAGAAAGAACAGCCCACAAAAGCGATTTAAATGACAAGTGACAATCTTAATAACACTAATAACCGATTATCGTCATTTATTTTAGTATCTACCCTCAACAAGAAAATAAAATGGGTTGAATTGTTTTTAATTTGGGCGTATGTCACATGTTTACATTATATTTTTTTTTTTTAAAACCTGACGTGTAGGAGACTTTTGGTGATTATATTCGTTATCAGTAATGTTTAACTAGACAGAAAATATATACAGTTACTCTGTTGCGAAATCTTGTAGAGTAGTGTTATAAGGAGCTCTTTAGTGCCACGAGACCCACTTCTGCATCCATTCTGAGAGGTGGACAAGATGGAATTGTCAATTAAGTGGGACGATATTTTCCCTCTCAGAATAGATGTTAGAAGTTTATAGAGCGTGGGGAGACACGTAATTGGTCTGTAATTCTTTGGGTCTGTGGCACTACCAGACTTAAACAAAAGATGGGTAACGCCAGTAGTGGTGAAATCTGGCAACGATCCCGACTCTAGGCATGATTCGAATTGAGATGCCAAACGCCCATGTGAGCTCTTAAACCATTTTAGCCAGAAGTTATGCAATCCATCTGGCCCTGCCGACTTCCAATTCGGCAGCAGACGGACTGCACTGGAGACATTATTCGGTGTTATTTGAATTGGCTCCATGGTTTTAATAGGCTCACATGAACGTTCAACATCTCGCATCGAATCACCCTCTGTGTGACCTACGGGCATCGACCAGATGTTGCGCCAAAATGAAGTAGTGGCATCATCATCCGGTCGATGCACTTCGGTCCCATTAGAGTCAGGACGCTCCCAATTTCTGTAGACCCATCTTTTGTCTCTCTGGAATGTGCGATTTTGTGAATACCGATCCACTCTTTTTTTGTATCTACGCACACGATTTGCCCACGCATAAATTTTTTGCTTCAGGTAGTCTATGCGTTCTGTGACTCGGGCTAAAAAATCTCGAGGTCTAGTGTTAGTCCCCGAGAAAGCCCGGGTCACAAATCGCATGACTCTCGGGCGGGTATTTCCCGACCTGAAGCAAATCAGCTTTCCAATGAGTGCCCTAGTCTCAGAAATACGACGCTCAATTCTGCCCTGCCAAGCCGGCACTGCTTGCTTTGGTCGTATAGCAATGTTATCATTAAGAAATTTTACATTTGCTATACGACAAGCTGCAACGGCTCCGCAATACAAAATGGAGTGTGTATCCCCGAGATCTTCACTATTATCGAAATAATTCGATAATAGCGAATCCAGGGCACACACTAGAGCTATGTTTTTTCTATGCGTGGGCAAACGCGGTAGACGCGGTCTAATTTGTACTGGCATAGATCGATATTCAAGCATGGCACACTCCAAAGCACTCCTTAATAATTGTTCGTTGTAATGGGTACTTACGTTTGTAGCACTGGTATTCATCACATCATCGTTACCGTTATTTAATTGTAAAGTAGTTGTAGAAGTTATGGTCACAGGTAACGATGATGTTGATGGCAGACCAAGACTGCTACACACGTCCGAACGTAGCCTCTCAAGTACGGTAGCATCCAACAGATGACATCGTTGTATGGCCCGCACTTGATCCGATAGACGCTGTGCTGACACGTTGACTGATGGTTCAAGTCTCGATGGGACCTGACGGTGTACCCTCGTTTCTTTTCAGAGACTGTCGCATGGTATTGGGGGAGCCTTTATTACGCATATTTAATACCTGTATTGAGACAGCAGTTTTTCCGGATTGCTGGAAACTAACACGGGTTGTGCCAGTGCCGAAGGGTAGTGGAGGAACAGCGCCAAGCGACTACCGACCGGTGGCAATACTAAGCACTCCTGCCAAAGTATTTGATGCGGCCATCCACAGCGCCTTGTACAAGCAGGTATCTGCCCATTTGTCGGACGCGCAGTACGGATTCCGACCTGCTCGGGGGACGGGTGGGAATTTGCTGCATTTAATGACCCACCTGGTGCCTGCGGTGGATGCCGGTTCGGGGGTGGATGTAGCTTACCTTGATTTCCGGAAGGCTTTTGACACGGTCAATAACGACGTACTTCTGGTAAAGCTGGCTAATGCCGGATGCACTCCGCGTACTCTGACATTCTTTGCAAGTTACCTGCGGGATAGATGCCAGTACGTGGACTGCAGGGGTAGCTTTTCGGAACCTTATTTTACTTGGTCAGGGGTAAGCCAGGGCAGCAACCTAGGCCCTCTTCTCTTCATCTTAATGATCAATGACTTGCCGAGCGTGGTTAGCGAATCAACACCCTTGTTATTCGCTGACGATTTAAAATTGATACGTAAGGTAGAACAGGACCAAGATCATAACGTACGTACTACATAGAGGGAATTCCGTTGCAGCGGGTCAGTGAAGTGAGGGACCTCGGGGTTCAATTTGTGGCTGATCTCAAATTTTGCCAGCACATAACTAATGTTTGTAAAAAAGCGTATCGTAATTTAGGATTTGTGTTACGGCAAGCAAATCAATTTACAAACATTGCAGCATTGAAAGCACTATTTGAGGCACTGGTGAGAAGTCATCTGGAGAGCAACTCGGTTGTGTGGTCGCCGCAGGAAGAGAAGTATAAATTAATGCTCGAACGTATACAGAACAAATTTATCAGGTTCCTGTACATGAAGAGGTATGGGGTCTACCCGGGATATCCGGTACTGTATCCTACTTTGTTTGTCCTGGGTATGGTGGGTTACAGTAGGCTTGAGTTAAGACGAGAAGTAGCATTAGCCACGTACATCTTTAAAGTATTAAGAGGGGACATAAATAATCAGGCTGTTCTACAAACGGTCTGTCTGTATGTTCCGGACAAGTACAGGGGCCGGCGGAGGCGGCCGCCCTTATTCGACATTCCGAGGGCGCGTACAAACCTACTGCAGCTTGCGCCGTTGACGCGGACGTTGCGTGCGCTGAACGGGATATCCCGGAGGATTGATTTGTTCACGTGTACACTGAGTGAGTTCACAAGGGCCATGTATTCGCAACAGTATGTATGATTAAGCTGTAATGTGGCTTTAATCATAGTTAGTAGTTGTTTTAAATGGTCAGGTTGAGTTCTAATGTATTGAGGAAATAATTAACAATTTAATTGAATTAATTGAGGAATGACATTATTAAATAAAAATATTTGATTTTTTATGATTTTTGTATTTATTTTTTATATTTTTAGAGCATGGTTAATTGTATTGTAGATATAATAATATTTAATTTGAATGAATTGTGCCTATCTATTTATGGATTGTTTTCGACTCTGTAATATAAATATATATATAAATGTCTTTTTTATTAGATTTTATTTTAAGGAATATTTAAACATAGTGTAGGTATGTCTCTAATTTGATTTTAGAATTTAATTTTATGATATTGTTGGTGTTACTAAGTTATAATTTATTGTACATATAATTTATTTGATTCTTATTTATATTATTATGACCGGTCAATTAAGATGGGAAGATTATTAATGAAATATGACTGGATATTATGATAGGTTAGAAGTATTAATGTGTATTTAAATGGTATATCTGAATTTATTATGCAGTTCTATGATATGGACATCTCAAAGACATCTTCACACTTTCATCTGACATTGTTAAGTTGACATTAAACTGTAGGTAGTATTTGTAAAATTGACAAAATTGTTTAAATGGATATTTCACTTTATTATAATATATGAATTTGTAACATAATTAAAGATGAAAATAAGTTCTGCTACCATTGTATTAGGCTAGCCTGTAAGAATGGTTGTAAGGGGATTTTAATAATAAATAAATAAAAAAATAATAAATAAATAAAAAGTTCCTGAAACAGAGGCAGCATTCTGACACGATACGCAGTGAAGTTGATTCCTCCCTCTGTAGCCCTGAAATATGCCCGCATGACGTTCTCATTCAATGAATTCGACCATCGCATGCGGTGCTTATTATTATTATTATTACATTAAAATAGTACTCAGCCTACGAAAAAAGCTCTTAAACGATACCCATCATGAAATTTTGTGATCACGGCGCGGCGGCCATATTGGATTGCAAAATTTACCTGAAATTCGTACTCAGCATACCAAAAACCCCTTATACAATATCCAACATGAAATTTCACAACAGTGGCACGGCGACCTTTTTGGATTGCAAAATTAACCCAAAATTCGTACTCAGCGTACCAAAATACCCCTTATACGGTATCCAACATGAAATTTTACAACGGTGGCGCGGCAGCCATTTTGGATTGCAAAATTAACCCGAAATTCGTACTTAGCATACCAAAAAACCCCTTATATGATATCCAATATGAAATTTGACAACGGTGGTGCAGCGTCCATTTTGAATTGCAAAATTAACCTGAAATTCGTACATAGCATACCAAAAAAACCCTTATACGATATCCAACATGAAATTTCACAACAGTGGCACGGCGACCTTTTTGGATTGCAAAATTAACCCAAAATTCGTACTCAGCGTACCAAAATACCCCTTATACGGTATCCAACATGAAATTTTACAACGGTGGCGCGGCAGCCATTTTGGATTGCAAAATTAACCCGAAATTCGTACTTAGCATACCAAAAAACCCCTTATATGATATCCAATATGAAATTTGACAACGGTGGTGCGGCGTCCATTTTGAATTGCAAAATTAACCTGAAATTCGTACTCAGCATACCAAAAATCTCCTTATACGATAACCAACATGAAATTTTACAACGGTGGTGCGGCGGCCATTTTGGATTGCAATATTAACCTGGAATTCGTACTCAGCATACCAAAAAACCCCATAAACGATATCCAACATGAAAATTTACAACGGTAGTGGGGCAGCCATTTTGGATTGCAAAATTAACCCGAAATTCGTACTCAGCATACCAAAAACCCCCTTAAACGATACCCATCATGGAATTTTGTGATAATGGCGCGGCGGCCATATTGGATTGCAAAATTATCATGTGATTCGTACTCAGCATACCTGTTAAAGCAATAAATTGACAACTTCCGTTTCCCTTCCAACATCTTTTCCAGGCGACTAGCGCCACCTAGCGTTCCTTAGGGAGCAACCCAGTTCCCGCACCACCATTAAACACGAACCGTGTCGTTGTAAAAGAAATAATCAAAACACCGGTAAATACCACTCAAATCGCCTTAAAGATAGTAAAAATCAATCCATACAAGTGCCGTGCATAATCTAAAATAAAAGAAACAACATAGGGGCGCCCCAGAAGAAATCAAGCATACAACAGGACGAAACCGGAACCAAGATACCGGCTTCAACATTACCGGTGAGTGCATAGTTATCAACATCAACCAACCCCCCATCCATACAGTCCACTTCTAATCCTCAACATTATATTTGGTCCTGCGACCGGATTCTCAAATTCGTACCAAAAACCTATTTCTTAACTTTGGGGTTCGCCATATTTGTTCACAGTAAAATTGCAATATAACAATTTTCATTTGTTATTATCAGTTAAATAAAACATAATATCAACATTGTTTTTATAACAAGAAAGCATATTCTAACATTTCTATCAAAAAGTTTCGAACATTTTAACATATTTTATCATACGGCGGGAACTCATTGTGTCTTAGCAACCATATTTGAAATTTGGTCAAAGCATATTCTAACATTTCTATCAAAAAGTTTCGAACATTTTAACATATTACATCATACGGCGGAAACTCATTGTGTTTTAGCAACCATATTTAAAAATTTGGTCAAATTCCATTTTTTCGTGATAATTAAAAATCAATCAATCATAATTCATCATTTCATTCGCGCGGAACACCGGAAGTTTGTTCATTCTTGTGTTGAAGTCTTCCGGTTGTGAAGCAGTGAAGTCAGTGACATAACATGGAATGGAACTGACAATCATTCATTCAACGTAAAAACAAAGTGAAGTCAGTAACATAACACTCAGTGGAACTGACAATCAATCAGTCAACGTGACGTTTGTATAACATATGATACTGACGTAAACGTGTTTACCTTTTTCGATAACATTCAAAACAATTCAACTTTAACTTTGTGTTTTATTATTTTTCATAACAAATCAAGATGAGTGAATCATTAATAGCTCATTATGAGTCAAAACGTAACATGGCCCTCAAGCGGCTCAAAGATGCGGTTACGTGCGCGCGTAATTGCAAAAATGATACTAGTATTGTGAATCGACTTGAAACCTGGTGTTCACGTCTAGAACAAATTCTTGAGACATTTAACGACACCCACGTACAACTTCAATGTGAGTTCATTAAGGCAGGAATGGATGATAAAGATGTGTTGTTAAACCAAAACAAAATTCAAGAACAGGCTGATGACATGTACTTTGAAGTGTTGGAGGCAAAGCGGTTGTATTTACCTACAGTTAAACCAGATAATTCCTCTGTGAAACAAGAGTCTGCTAAAAACAAATACGCTAAACTTCCACCTATCAAATTACCACTGTTTTCAGGCAATTTTAAAGATTTTCCAGGGTTTATTGACCTTTACAACACACTTGTTCATTCACGTACTGACCTATCAAATGTAGAGAAATTTCAATTTTTAATTACATCGCTTAGTGGGGATCCAATTAACATAATCAGAGCATATCCAGTGTGTGAAGCAAACTATGTCAGTGCATACACAGCTTTAGTTAACAGATACAATAACAAGCGCTACCTAGCCTTTTTGTGTTGGGAACAAATTCAAAATTTAAAATCATTAACTTCGGGTTCTCCTCAGAGTCTCCGTAACATGCTTGACATTTTTTTTTTTTAATCTTTATTTTTTTAAGGACAGGAAATCAAATTACATGATTATGTTAGCCCTATCATAACCTAATAGGAAAATGAGATGTTTCAATGGTTTAGAGCCTCATAGACAAATTTATAAATCATTAAAGCATTTTTACTACATGGATCTGAAAGTATACTATTAAAAAAACCTATATTCAATCTGTTAACTTTTAAAGCCCCCACTAAAACATCCCTTTCTCTCAAATACCGGGTACATTCCATCAATAAATGGTAAACATCTTCTGGAACACCACAATTCTCACAGTTTGGGCTGGAGACTTTTTTCATAAGGAATCCAAATTTATTAAGTGGAATGTGCCCTGTTCTTAGTCTATGAGCTATAACTATAAATTTTCTACCAGTTTTGATATTTGCAAACCATGGAATACGAGGAGGTTCACACTGCATTGTTCTGTACCAAATGCCTTTTTCTTTTGATATTTTATCAAAGTATTCTTTCCAGATATTGTGGCAATTTGTTTTATATTTACCCAAAACCTCCGAGTAATGACTTTTGACATCAGTTTGAATCCCCAGGAATACTGCATCTCTAGCCAATGTATCAACCTTCTCATTTCCAACAATACCAATGTGCGATGGAATCCACTGCAATACTATGCTAACATTTTTGCATCTAAGTTCTTCTAATTGACTTAGAATGGCATAAGCTGTCGATACTCCTCTGCTACCAGAGGAGCAACGAGCTATATGCTGGAGCGAACTTTTGCTATCTGTCAACACTACAACTTTTTTAAAACGTTTTTCTTTTATATATGAGATTGCTTTTAATATTGCAGTGAGCTCCACCGTCATTATAGAAACATGAATATTAGAAATTTTAAACGAACCGCTGTTATTGCTGTAGGGGTCATAAAATGCGGCACCTGAGCCATTAGAACTCTTTGACCCATCGGTAAATATCTTATGCCAACCATGATATTTTGTATTCAGTTCTTCTAAAATACTAGATTTTAATAAATGACTATTATACATAGCTTTGCTCTCCATCATAAAGTCTAAGTTAATTTTGACTACATTTTGAAGTTGAATATTACTGACCCAAGTATTTAGTGTAAACATTTCTAATGGATTACTATGGCTAACATTTTCATACTTTGTTTCCCTGTATACAGTCATTAACAGTGGCTTCCTTTTTTTTTGCCAATATTGGTTATTACAAAAAGTAATCAATTCTTCCAATAATTTAACCGTAGGATTATTACACTGCGACTGTGATTTTAACATATATTTCGCAGCCAAATAATATCTCCGTATATACAATGGACAAACACATAGCTCACATTCCATAGCGTAAATAGGTGTACTTTTTATAAACCCTCCCACAACTCTTAATGCCTGATTCTGAACTTTATCCAGTTTGTCTGTATGTACTTTAGCACTGTTGTCCATCAAGAAACTAGCATAGTCTATTCTACTTCTAATCAAAGTTATATATAATTTGCGAAGATGACAAGGGTGAATGCCCCAAGATGATCCCGATAGTACTTTTAGCAAATTTACGTATTTTAAAGTTTTTTGACAAATTTCATTAACGTGTTTACCCCAGCGAAGTGACCTGTCCAACCATATTCCCAAATATTTAATGTTTTCTGCTGAACTTAAGTAGTTCCCATTAATTAATAGTTGAATGTTTTGCCTTCTATATCCTCTACTAAATATGTAATATCTAGACTTACTATCCGAAAGTTGGAATCCTATATTTTGGAGAATATTAACCATAGCATCCAAAGCACCTTGCATGACTAAACTGCCGTCCAATATTTTGCTGCAACTCGTATAAAGAACAAAATCATCGGCATACTGGGATATCATAACGGTATTTATATGCTTACAAATTTTATAAGTGGCCACATTAAACAATAATGGCGACAACGGGTCACCCTGACCGATACCCCGATTAGTCCATCTACTCAAATTATCTTTACCATTATTAATTTGGATTTGAAGGTGTCTTTCGCTAAGATATGTCCATAAATACTTTATAATCTTTGAGCCTACATTAATCTCTTCCAAATTATTTATAATTGTATTAACTAAAATATTATTGTACGCATTATCAATATCGAGGAAACAGGCCACTGTGGAACAATTTTTGGAGAAACCTATTTGAATCTGACTAACTAATCTAACTAGTGCATCTAAGGTTGACTGAGAGCGTCTAAAGCCAGTTGTTTTTATTGATAATATTTTATTTTTTTCTATGAACCATTCTAAGCGTTTACATATCATGACATGAAAGATTTTACATAAACACGACATTAGTGCAATAGGTCTGATTTTCTGTACAGGACTTGTGCCGTTCGCCGTTTTAGGAATCGGAAGGATTTGGACATTACGCCATTGTATAGGCACATTTCCTTCTGTCAAAATAAGGTTATAGATATCCAGTAGAAAACTTTTGGCATTTACTGGAAGGTTGTATATTACAGAGTAGGTAACACCATCCTGACCGGGAGCAGTATCTTTTTTTTTAAAACACTTTTCCATCTCCTCGAGTGTAAAGTAAGATTCAAGAGATGTGTTGGCCGAACGTATGATAGGCATTTGAAAGGAAACGTAATCTGGGGTCAAACTGCGCAGCAGCTCCTCTTTTTGTTGGTCAGTCACATCAGGTCTATGATTTTTGTACCCTTTTACCCAACGCATTTTTCGCCACATTTCTGTAACCGATACCGATTTATCTATGCTGGAACAGAATTCATTCCAACTCTGGTATTTGGCCTTTCTTATTAGTAACTTAGTGGTCTTAATCTGGTTTTCTAATCTACAAAGGTTATCAGGAGTAGGGTTCCGCCTAAACCGCCCTAATTCTAATCTTCTTTTAGCTACAGATTCAGATAATTGTTGATTCCAGTATGGTTTAGGCCTAAATTTACTAGTTGGGTTTTGACATATTTTTACCTGGGGAATACTTTTACTAATAGCCAGATTAATATTATCGATTAAGAGGTCGTATTTTCCTTGTACATTATTTATAATTGGAGGGTTTACGAATGCCCCATGCATAAACTCACGAAATAATTTCCAATTAGCTTTTTTATAGTTACAAATAATTTTATCGCTATAGTTTCGAGTATAATTTAAATTAATTTTTATACATATATGATCACTACCTAATGTTTCTTTTGTAACCCACCAATTAAAATGTATCGCAATATCTGTAGAGACAAACGTTATATCAGGAGAAGACTTCTGAAGATTACCATTAACCATTTTGATCCTAGTATGACTGCCATCATTCAAAGACACAAACCCATTATCTAACGCTGAGTCCAATATATGGAAGCCTCTAGTGTTATTTTTATATGACCAGTTTGTATGGTGGCCATTAAAGTCCCCTGCCACAATAGTCTTTCTCTGAAAAGAATTAAACAAACAATCCCAGTCTAATTGACTTGTGCGAACACTTGACGGACAGTACACAGTAACAATATTTTCTAAGTTGCTACAGTTCAATACTTTAACATGTAATATTTCTATTCCATTATTATTTAAGCTAAACGTTGTAGCTTGCACTCTAACCGATTTGTGGATTATAAGTCCTACACCACCATATGAATCACTTCTATCTTTTCGGTAGACGTTGTAACCACTGAAGTTAATATTTAAGTCATCGCTTAACCAGGTCTCACTCAGTATCGCAATGTGAACTTTTTCTTGAACAAGTAGACACTCGAACTCCAATTGTTTTGGCTTTAAGCTTTGTGCGTTCCACTGAAGTATTGTGATAACGTTTTTATCATTGCGGTTATTAGCCATAGTTGAATGTTTTAAATATTGCCGAGATCCACTCCATTTCTTTAATTGCTTCTAGAAAGTATGACCTGCACTCAAAAATTAATAACTTCACAACCGCTACAAGCTTATTTTCAAACGAGGTGTCAGATATAACAATCTCCTTAATTTTTTCATATATTTTTTTAATAAATGACGTTTTCTTCTCCCTACACGAATTCTCCACGGGCGTCTCCATGTTAATTTCAACCCTAATTTCCGAGTTATCAACAGATGATGGAAAGTCAGACCTATTACTTTTCTTTTTCTTCACTTCAATTTCATTGGGCAATTTCTTCGATTGTTTTTTGGTATTTACAACTTTTTCTCTTGACTGTAAAGTTTTTCCTTTCGTGACTAATATATCCCTATAAGGAGCACTGTTAAGAGGTTCGGCGTTCGTTTCGTGAGGGACATCTTCATTGGGCATGCTTTCCGGAGTGCTGTTCTCGCTGAATGTAGAAATGGCCGTTTTATTTGTGTGTTTCGACATATACATATTTAGAGCTTTTCTATACATACAGTTCTCTTTTGACATAATAGAACGTATCATTTTTTCTTTTAGAAATATTGGACACTTTTTGTCTAATGACATGTGAGCGCCTTTGCAGTTTATACAATTATACTCGATGACGTCACAATTCGCATGTAGACCACCACACTTAGGACAGATTATTTTTTTTGATGGACATTGACGGGTTAGATGGCCATATCTCCAGCAACCTGAACACTGCGTGACCGGGAACACGAAGGAGTCGACCTTGACCCTACACCCATATAGATAAATATGAGAGGGTAAACTGTGACTCTTAAAGCACACTCTTATGGTTTCACTATTAACCCACTGATCGCCTGCGAACCGTTTCATTCTTCTTAATGATAGTATCTCAGTCTCACTACTTAAGGCTTCCATTAACTCTTTTTCATCTACGTCTAAGTCTATGTTCTTAACTACGCCATAAGATAAGGTGACTTTTTGGGTAGATTGACATCTGTATCCTAAGTCTTCTATTTTACTGCTAGCACATAGTTTTTCGGCGTTTGGTTCTGAATCAAAACGGACAAGAGCCCGATATGGATTTTTGTAAGTAATTGACAAAATACCTTTAATTTGTTCATCCCTTAATAACTTAGCAAACCGCAATTGCCTTGGTAGTATTTCCTTAGATGTAATGCATACCTCATACTTTTCTTGGAATTCTGAATTAATGTTATCATGTGTACTAACCTCACTTTCATAACTATTTTGAGATAAACTCCTGTTTAATCGCTTTGCACGCCTTCTTACAACTGTAAATTCGCCCTCTTCTCCGTTGCTACTTGTATCTCCTCGCATTCTTTTTTTCGCTGCGGTATTTGTATCCGTAGAATTGACTTTATCCGGAAATATTTTGTCGGCCCAATTCTGGTTCTGATGGTCTTGCGTCTCACATTCTAAATCACTACTATCACTCAAACAAAGTTTATCACACTTTTCAGACATTGCAATTATTAATGATTAAGTGGGTAGATATAATAAATATCGCGACATCGATAAAGACTAATGTTTACGTGTGCTACGAACGGTGCGCCGCACGCAACTGGGTGCTTGACATTTATAATGAAAATTTATCAATGCTCAGCTCATTAGGGTTGAACACATCAAACTGGGATTTTGTGCTTTTTCACTCCCTATTAACAAAATTAGACAGAGCTTCTCGTGAAGCATTCGAGTTAGCTAATACAAGTTCTGAATTTCCAAGTTTCAAGGAATTAACAACATTTTTAAATGATAGATGCAGCGCTCTTGAACGTTCATCATCATCATCATTGCCTGGTGCACCACAACGCCCAGCAAATCAAAATTCATCATTATCAGCTATTCAGCAACGTGCAAATGTGAACAATCAATCAAAATCAACCATACTATTGGCCCAAGCGCCTCATCAATCATGTACTTTGTGTAAAGAGGATCATGCCCTCTATGTGTGTTCAAAATTCTTAGCAAAAACTCCATATGAGAGATCACAAGTTGTGAAACAATTCAAAATTTGTTTTAACTGCCTTCGGTCAAACCATATTACTTCAAATTGTATTTCAACACACACATGCAAGACATGCGGTCAACGTCACAATTCTTTGTTACATTTTACTAAAAGGACATCAGCCCACACACAACAAAATCAGACTTCAAGTCAAAACAAATCATCATCATCATTGAAGCGTACAGTACCTGCTCCTGAAACAAAAGAGAATGTTGTTACACCCGTCACATCATTATCAAACACCACTGCTGAGTCATCATCATTATCATCATCAGGCTCACATTTTGTTATGCTTGCTACTGCCCAGGTGGAGGTAAGAGACGGTCGAGGCTCCTTTCAGAAGGTCCGCGTTTTAGTGGATCCAGGTAGTCAAAGTCATGTTATCTCTAAGGCTTGCGCACATCGTTTAGGGTTGAAACAATACAAATCTCAAACTCCAATGTCAGGAGTAGGTGATACTGCAGCTTGCTCTTTGGGCAAAGTATTTTTAGAAGTGCGACCAATTGGTAAAATTGAACCATCATTCACTCTTGAAGCGGTGACTCTTGACAAAATTTGTGGTGATATGCCCACTCATCCTGTGGACATAGTCAATTTTCAACATCTATCAAACATAAAATTAGCAGATGAAAAATATCATTCTTCACGTCCGGTGGACATATTATTCGGTGGAGAGATTTTCCCACATATTCTTTTACCAGGAAAAATTGATGGCGGTCCACATGCAGCAACTGCCACCAACACAATTTTCGGTTTTATCCTGATGGGAAAAACCTTATCATCATCATCAAATTCCACTCCTTTATCAATCAATCATTTATCAATGGATGCCAACTTAGATGTGGCTATTCAGAATGGGAATGGGATAACATGCCATAACATACCATGTGATCAGACACAGCAGCCTCATTCTTCAGAGGACATCCAATGTGAGGATACATTCCAAACAACACACAAACGTAATAGTGATGGACGTTACATTGTCCAGCCTCCTTTTCGTGATCAATCATCACCATCATTTGAAGGTGCACATCCGATAGCTCTTCGGCGCTTTTTACAATTAGAGAAACGTCTCTTAAGCAAACCAGAGTTTCATCAACAATATAATCAACATGTGATGGAGTATTTAACAACTGGACAAATGGAGAAGGTTCCAGTAGATAAGGCCTTTGTTGGCAATCGTATTTCAAACATACAACGTAAGCTTCCAGAAGCTATTTGGAATCATGTCCCTGGGAAACAAAACCCTGCGGACGCAGCAAGTCGAGGTTTGTCCCCCGATGAGCTTATCAATCATGACCTATGGTGGACAGGCCCACAGTGGCTGTCATTTGATCAAGACCAATGGCCTAAAGAGCCTACACACATTAACAAGACATATCAATCAGATCCTGAAATCAATTGTGAAAAACGTGCCTGTGTTTTGAACATATCAAACACTGTAGATGAACATCCACTAACAACACTTCTAACACTGGACTATTCAAACATAAGAATGAACAAACGTTGGCGACGTTGGCGTCTCGGTCGTATCATTGAACTACACATAGGCCGTGATAATGTGTGCCGCTCTGTTGCAGTCAGAACTGCTCAGGGTATTCTTAAAAGACCATTAGTAAAACTGTGTCCATTACCAGATGCAGATCAATAACAATTTTAACATACTAGATTAATTAACTTTATAACTTCTTCAATCATAACCAACAACTTTCATTATAAATTTAATTTGTCATCATCAAAACAGCATTATTGTGAACAAATATTTTCATTTTCAGACTTTCAGTCTCATTAATTCGCCAGCAGGGGGGGGAAATAATGTTAAAGCAATAAATTGACAACTTCCGTTTGCCTTCCAACATCTTTTCCAGGCGACTAGCGCCACCTAGCGTTCCTTAGGGAGCAACCCAGTTCCCGCACCACCATTAAACACGAACCGTGTCGTTGTAAAAGAAATAATCAAAACACCGGTAAATACCACTCAAATCGCCTTAAAGATAGTAAAAATCAATCCATACAAGTGCCGTGCATAATCTAAAATAAAAGAAACAACATAGGGGCGCCCCAGAAGAAATCAAGCATACAACAGGACGAAACCGGAACCAAGATACCGGCTTCAACATTACCGGTGAGTGCATAGTTATCAACATCAACCGGTTGGTTGATGTTGATAACTATGCACTACATCACCCCACATTACCCCATCCATACAGTCCACTTCTAATACTCAACAATACCAAAAAATCCCTTAAACGATACCCATCATGATATTATGTGAATACATCGCAGCGGCCGTATTGGATTGCAAAATTATCATGTGATTCGTACTCAGCATACCAAAAAACCCCTTAAACGATACCCATCAGGAAATTTTGTGATGACGGTGCGGCGGCCATATTGGATTGCAGAATTATCAACTGATTCGTACTCAGCATACCAAAAATCCCCTTAAACGATACCCATCATGATATTTTGTGATTACGGCGCAGCGGCCATATTGGATCGAAGCTGCGACCTCTTGATTAAAAGACAGTTTTTTGCCTCCGAACCAAACAGGTCGTCTAATATATATATAAACTATTATCTAAATAATATTGAATACATTCTTGGACGCTGATCGATTCCGCAACTTTTTTGAATTTGACGGTTTGAAGTTTTCCGATTGCAAAATAAATAAAAACTTGTCATTCCGTGGGTGCTTTTAGCGCCCGCCCGCTTGGCCGCTCTCTACCCCCTCTGCTTACAGAGGGGCATCCGAGAGCGGACCGACGGAATCAGCACTTCCAACTCCATTAGGATTTGAGGGAGGGGGCAGCCCATCAAGCCCCCCCGTGGAGAGTCCCGATGTAACGGGGCGACCCTTTGCCGGGCCGCAGTGATTTATCCACCGGCCTATTCTGCGACCCGGTTGAGGCGAGGCGGAACACAGCGGGGTTTAGTGGGTAGGACGGTCCCATGTTGATCGTGAGTCCCACCAAAGCCGCCTTGCTCCCCCGAAACAAGGCGGCGAAGTGCCTAATCTGCAGTCCACGCGTTAAAAAAAAAAAAAATCTTGTCAAGTCCCGTCAGTTCACATCAATCGAAAGAGCATCAAGTGCCGTTTATTTTTTTTCTACTTCAATAGGCTTGTGTCCTAAATTTCAAAAATCGTTTATTTTGTAGCTTTATATCTACATGATCACAAAAATGTAATATTTTGATTTAAAACAATCATTTACATAGTTTATTTTGTGATTTAAAAAATGAATTTCAATTTGTATCGAAAACGCTCATGGCTCCTTGTGTGACGTCACTTGATGCCAAACAAAAGTAGTAGTGGTTTTATTTATCCATTTTCGGATAGGCAAAGGCAAATTGAGCCAAGTCTTGTATATTTATTATCTCTTCATTTTGCTTTAAAAAGTCACAGTCCTCGTCCTCTAAGTCCAGTCAAAGTCAAGTACATCATCCCTAAGTCAATATCAGTCTTCCTTCAGAAAAGCGGTGGATAAATTTCTGAAAGTTTCTTTGGATTTTTTGTTACTGCAAAGTTGCGATTCACTGCGTTTTATCACTTCCCAACAATAGTGCACGTTGTCAAACGTTTATGTTTAAGAATCCACCATTGATACACACAAAACACTCGAAATTACACTAATTTTGCAAATTTACAAAACGACGCGATACGATTCCTTCCAGTTCCCGCCAAAGAATCTCGCCAAACAAAACAAAAAGAAAATGTGTATTTTTTTATGAGCCCTTTCAATGATTTGTTTTGAGATTAAAAGATATACTACAAAAAAGAAACGTTTAGGGGTTTTAATCGATATTTAGGGAAATCTGGGGAATTTGAAGTTGGTTTTTAGAGGAACATTCGGTAGGAGTTGGCATCACTTTGGCATATGGTCTAAGTAACCAAAGCCAGTATAAATTAATTGAATAAAAATTGCCATTGACATCACTGTTTGACAGGTGTTTGACAGTGTTAAGTTAGCGTTCGTCTGCTTTCCATATTAATTTATAATGTTCTCTGTCTACGGTATTTTATGACACAAGATAACACGACTTGTGACACAAGATGTCAAGACTCGAGACTGCCAGAGTGTGTCAAACGTCAAAAAGCAAACTGTGACGTCACACCATCTGATAGAGGTGTTTGATGTCACGTGACTGATTGCCTATTTTTTCCAATTTTATTTTCTAAAAATAATAGTAATCCTTAATTTGTGCACCAATTTATATTACTTTTTGTTATTTATATATCGGACATAGTCGTTAGAAACACACATCAATCAGATTTATTCTTAGTGGACACAAGCCTATTCCCATCAAACCGTAGATTTATTGATGATAGCGTCAATTATACGTGGTAAACGGTCAATAGCTTGACTCAAGCACGTAGACTTGTCATGCCCAATTGACCGTGTCGGGAGCCCATAACTCACACTTTGCACAGAAAGCTGACTTGTGACAAGTTTTGAAAAATTGAAAACATCATGGCGGTATCTGTGATTGTTCAAAATGTACGACAGGTTCAAAAGTGAAAATATAATTCATATTTGTATTAAAAAGGGAAATAGGGTTAAAAATAAAAGTGGTCTAGTATTGTGTAAACAATTGTGTAAGTTTTGGTCACAAAATATCACCAGGAATAACTTTTCACAGGTAATTTATGTTGTACCTAGTACGAATACGATAAATTACTGTGCGATATTTATTCATAATGTTGAAAGTTCCTTGGTAAACACGTTAAAAAGTTTTTAATGAATGTTACCAACATTTTCCATATATCGTTTGGTTACTGTCGTTACCCAGAACTAAGATTTCTTTAATTTCGTACACTTTGCACTGATAATGACCCTTTATTTCCCGTGGTCACATGCCAGGTACTATTGTTCTATTCGGGGACGAACTCAGTTCGGAGGCCGTTTTATTTAATATTTCGTCTAAAATGACTACGAATTCTATTTAACAGGGTTTATTACTTGTTAACAAGGTATTATGTAGTAAGTAGGTACATATTTACAAGCAAGTGTAATGGTCACTTTTGCACCGAGAGAGGTCAGGGGCGGGTTTACTTTATTTTCAGTTTATTTTATTTAAGTACATATTTTCATTTTTTTTAAAGGATCTGTCGGAAAACAATGAAAAACGAAAAAGAAAAATTATTGAATTAATGGGTTCTTTATTGATTTCGTATTAATTTCGATAAATTCATAAAATGCTGTTCTGTTTACGTCCAGAGATGTTCTTGCTTACTTTATCTGAAACATATTAAATAAACGTTATTCTCAAAGAGAATAGCTAGCATTCCTAAACATATCATAAGTATAACAATGTTGGATCCAACACCTAGATGCTGTAAATCTCATGTTCACAGCCATAGACATATAACACGTTATAACACACATGTAGGCCGCCGGGTGATACGATAACTACATTGACTCCCAACTCTAGGATCATCAAACATCAGTGGCTCACACAGAGCATCGCAGCTCTAGTAACATCAAATATCATTGACTCGTTACATCAAATATCATTGACTCCAGTTCTAGGACCATCAAATGTAGGTATACAGGGTCGGCTCACTTACCCATGCGTGACACTCATGACAACACAGGCCCAGCAAATCGTAGACATGATCACACAATAGTTTTATCTATTACACGGGTGAGTAATAACATGTAAAAGGAATACCAAACTTTGTAGATGTGCTATCAGACTTCGCACACGCGGTATAGGATAAACTTGACCGTACACATAAACCTTGCGTCTTGATGTCATAGTATACCAGCTTATTATGTTGTTCTACTTTAACTAAATGACGTGCAAAGAAAATTATCCATTTGACATTAGAAACGGAATCATATTCAAATTTAGATAAAAAACAAATAGACCGACGCGATTCGCGATATTACCATGGAGTTTGTACCTCCAGTAGTAATCTCCTTGGAGTAAAACTTCAGAACTTCGCAAGATCATCAGATCTTCGCGACATTCCCCACAAAGGAAAAAGAGAATGAAAAGCTAGAATTTAGTATTCGCAAGATCGGCAGATCGTCGCGACATTCCCCACAAAGGAAAAAAGAATGAAAAGAGAATTTAGTACCTATGTGCATACTGCATTACTTACATTCGCATTTCGCGGAGAAATCGACCCTCCGACCAAAGGAAAATTACAATATAACCATTAGGTAGTAAAGCACGAACTTTAGTTGCTCGAATTATTACATTATTACACTCCTTAATATTTTTAGCAAAATAAATTCAAATTCTTCATTTTCTTAATGACACTTCAATTGACATTCCAATTTTTCAAACAAAACGGCACGGAACGGAACACGATATTTTTGTTTTTGGTATTAGGCCGGTTACAGACTATCTTTTTTTTTTTAATCGTTTTTATAATTTATTGTTCACTAAAAAAATTATTTACTTATTTGTGGTCAAAATGTTCAAATTTTAAAAAGATTAAAAAGACGTCAAGAGTTATGTCATACGGTAAAAATTACGAATTGAAAAATTAAGAACGTAAAAATTATGAACGTAAACAGCTGCTTCGCTCTCAAAATTATTAGAATGTATCAATTTCAACCCTTGAGCCGGTGTTAAGGAACAGCATCTCCACCATGTCGAAAACAGAAAGAGAAAAGAAAAAATGATGGATGATTGGATGGGTTCTTTATTGATTTCGTATTAATTCCGATAAATTCATTAAATGCTGTGCTGTTTACGTCCAGAGATGTTCTTGCTTGCTTTATCTGAAACAAATTAAATAAACTTTATTCTCAAAGAGAATAGCTAGCATTCCTAAACATATCATAAGTACAACAATGTTGGATCCAACACCTAGATGCTGTAAATCTCATGTTCACAGCCATAGACATATAACACGTTATAACACACATGTAGGCCGCCGGGTGATACGATAACTACATTGACTCCCAACTCTAGGATCATCAAACATCAGTGGCTCACACAGAGCATCGCAGCTCTAGTAACATCAAATATCATTGACTCGTTACATCAAATATCATTGACTCCAGTTTTAGGACCATCAAATGTAGGTATACAGGGTCGGCTCACTTACCCATGCGTGACACTCATGACAACACAGGCCCAGCAAATCGTAGACATGATCACACAATAGTTTTATCTATTACACGGGTGAGTAATAACATGTAAAAGAAATACCAAACTTTGTAGATGTGCTATCAGACTTCGCACACGCGGTATAGGATAAACTTGACCGTACACATAAACCTTGCGTCTTGATGTCATAGTATACCAGCTTATTATGTTGTTCTACTTTAACTAAATGACGTGCAAAGAAAATTATCCATTTGACATTAGAAACGGAATCATATTCAAATTTAGATAAAAAACAAATAGACCGACGCGATATTACCATGGAGTCTGTACCTCCAGTAGTAATCTCCTTGGAGTAAAACTTCAGAACTTCGCAAGATCATCAGATCTTCGCGACATTCCCCACAAAGGAAAAAGAGAATGAAAAGCTAGAATTTAGTATTCGCAAGATCGGCAGATCGTCGCGACATTCCCCACAAAGGAAAAAAGAATGAAAAGAGAATTTAGTACCTATGTGCATACTGCATTACTTACATTCGCATTTCGCGGAGAAATCGACCCTCCGAACAAAGGAAAATTACAATATAACCATTAGGTAGTAAAGCACGAACTTTAGTTGCTCGAATTATTACATTATTACACTCCTTAATATTTTTAGCAAAATAAATTCAAATTCTTCATTTTCTTAATGACACTTCAATTGACATTCCAATTTTTCAAACAAAACGGCACGGAACGGAACACGATATTTTTGTTTTTGGTATTAGGCCGGTTACAGATTATCTTTTTTTTTTTAATCGTTTTTATAATTTATTGTTCACTAAAAAAATTATTTACTTATTTGTGGTCAAAATGTTCAAATTTTAAAAAGATTAAAAAGACGTCAAGAGTTATGTCATACGGTAAAAATTTCGAATTGAAAAATTAAGAACGTAAAAATCATGAACGTAAACAGCTGCTTCGCTCTCAAAATAATTAGAATGTATCAATTTCAACCCTTGAGCCGGTGTTAAGGAACAGCATCTCCACCATGTCGAAAAAAGAAAGAGAAAAGAAAAAATGATGGATGATTGGATGGGTTCTTTATTGATTTCGTATTAATTCCGATAAATTCATTAAATGCTGTGCTGTTTACGTCCAGAGATGTTCTTGCTTGCTTTATCTGAAACAAATTAAATAAACTTTATTCTCAAAGAGAATAGCTAGCATTCCTAAACATATCATAAGTACAACAATGTTGGATCCAACACCTAGATGCTGTAAATCTCATGTTCACAGCCATAGACATATAACACGTTATAACACACATGTAGGCCGCCGGGTGATACGATAACTACATTGACTCCCAACTCTAGGATCATCAAACATCAGTGGCTCACACAGAGCATCGCAGCTCTAGTAACATCAAATATTATTGACTCGTTACATCAAATATCATTGACTCCAGTTCTAGGACCATCAAATGTAGGTATACAGGGTCGGCTCACTTATCCATGCGTGACACTCATGACAACACAGGCCCAGCAAATCGTAGACGTGATCACACAATAGTTTAATCTATTACACGGGTGAGTAATAACATGTAAAAGGAATACCAACCTTTGTAGATGTGCTATCAGACTTCGCACACGCGGTACAGGATAAACTTGACCGTACACATAAACCTTGCGTCTTGATATCATAGTATACCAGCTTATTATGTTGTTCGACTTTAACTAAATGACGTGCAAAGAAAATTATCCATTTGACATTAGAAACGGAATCATATTCAATTTTAGATAAAAAACAAATAGACCGACGCGATATTACCATGGATTCTGTACCTCCAGTAGCAATCTCCTTGGAGTATAACTTCAGAACTTCTCAAGATCTTCAGATCTTCGCGACAGGATCATAAATATTTAAGACAATAAAAAGTTTATGGTGATTTTTAGGGCTTCGAACCCAAAGGGCAAAAACGGCCCAGTATTACTCGGGTGTCAGTCTGTCGGTCACAAGAACCGTGATAGCGAGAAATTTGAAATATTCACAGATGTATTTCTGTTGCCGCTATAAAAACAAATACTTACTTACTAAAACATGAAAAAATAGTAATCATTAGGGTCTCTGCAACAATCGTGATATTAGCCGTTGTTTGGTACCTACGGAACCCTCCGTGCGCGAATCCGACTTGCACTTGGTTTATTTTAGACTAAAATCTAATCCCTGTTCCAAATATCATTTGTTCAGCCGCCTTTAGTGTGAAAAGGCAAAATACACAAATACTTGATTTGGTGCCGACTTACTGTCTTTTGTGTGTGTATTGATTACGCTTTTTCCCCTAATGTTGGGTATACTTTTATGTCTGTGGTAAAATATCGGCCAAAAATCATCGCCTCGATGAGAAATGGAGCTGGATGTGTGTTAAAGCAAGCAATTGACAATATCCGTTTCCGTCCCACACCTTTTTCCCGGCGACTAGCGCCACCTAGCGTTCCCTAGGGAGCAACCCAGTTCCCGCATCAACCATTAAACACGAACCGTGTCATTGTGAATAAAAAATCATATAACCGGTGAATACTAATCAAATCAACTCCAAGACAGTGAAAACCAATATAAATAAGTGCAGTGCGCGTTATCATATAAAACAATCAATACAGGGGCGCCCCAGAAGAAACCAAGCATCATATAACATTGGACGCTGCCAGAAACAAAATGCCGGCATCGGTGAAACAATAAACAAACATTACCGGTGAGTTTAATGTAATTTCCCTACCCCAAAAACAACCCATCCATACAGTCCACTCCTATTTCCCAACATTATATTTCGTACCAAAAACCTATTTGTTAACTTTGGGGTTCGCCATATTTATTTGTTCACAGTAGAATTGCAATATAACAATTTTCTTTTGGTATTATCAGTTAAATAAAACATATATAAGCATGACGGCACACTTCAAATGTGATCCTAATGACAAGTGACATTGACAGGTGACATAACACCGAGCGCTGGAGGGGCGGCCACGCACGACATATCAGGACTTCGTCAGTCGAGTCTCGGTCATTATTGGTGCAACGATCGACCGTTGCGCACGCGCCCACGTGCTCTGGTGGAATGTTATAACAGTGTAGATTTAGTTAGTCCTAGGAGGTTCTTTGTGTTTAGTGTTAGTTATACGATTGACTAAATGAGTGTTAACTAAACCACGCATTATTTCTTTATACCACGATTCCTGGTTTCCTCGCCGAACTACCTACAAAGTGATGGTTACATCGGAATGTAGCAACGTGCCACCTGACACCACTCAATCCTACATCAGAAGTGGGATGAAACTCAGTCGCCCACGTGGCGATAGAGTATGCATTTTTATGGCGATACAGAAACGGAAATATGGCATTTTCTGTTGTAATTTCTGTCACAGAAAGTACGCACGCACCTTCAGGATTACTTTGGTGAGCAGTTTCATGTTTATTTCTATTCTGATACCGAATATTCGGCAGTGGAAGAATCTATCTTCTGTAAATTTAAGAATTAAAGACTTTTGTAACAGAAGGGGCAATTAAACACTTCAGGACTCTGCTAATTACTTTATTCTCCGTATAGACACACAATAAATAGGGCAGAGCTTCGGCTAGTCTTAGTATACAGTACAGAATGACCCGACAAATGGCTCGCACTCTCATATATACAGACACTGTCTATCATACACTCGGAAATTACGTCACTTCTTATGTCAACTGTCATAGTGATTTAAGGGCGGCGTAACATTCGGCCATCCTGTAAGCAGTTGCTCCTGCAATAGGAACTGGGCGTCTTGGCTGGCCAGGCTCGCTGGTCTGACTCGCTCAAATTCAAAAAAACATTTATTTCGCATAATCCTAATACGTAGGCACTTGCGACACGTCAATGAATACAAAGCAAAATAATAGTACCACCAGTTCGGAACGCGGCCCACTTGAGAAGAACTGGCAAGAAACTCGGCGGGCTATTCTTTTTGTGCACTACATATTTACAAAAGTACTATAAACTAAAACCCTACCAGTAGAGCAAGCAGATCATTTCCAGGCTTCCTTATCAATCAAATAATCGTAACTGGCCTTACTCGCTGGCCTGACTCGCACGTCTGTCTCGCAGACCTGTCTCGCTGGCCTGTCTCGCTGACCTGTCTCGCTGACCTGTCTCGCTGACCTGTCTCGCTGACCTGTCTCGCTGGCCTGTCTCGCTGGCCTGTCTCGCTGGCCTGTCTCGCAGACCTGTCTCGCTGGCCTGACTTGCTAGGCTGACTTGCTAGGCTGTCTCTCTGGCCTACTACTAGCTCATAGAATTAACTCGCAGGATAAGCTCGCAGGACTAGCTCGCAGGACTAGCTTACAGGACTAGCTCGCAGGACTAGCTTACAGGACTAGCTCACAGGACTAGCTTACAGGACTAGCTCGCAGGACTAGCTCGCAGGACTAACTTGCTGGCTGGTTTGTCGTGGCGTGGCGTGGCATAGCTTGGCTTTGCCCAGCCCGGCCCGAAGTAGCTTCATCATCATCACGGTAATTTGGCTTGCATTCTGCTTTACTATCTTTATCTGTAACAATCGTTCCCATAAAGGGAACGGTAGACTTGGTTAGTGGCTGGCCCGATAAACACACAAAGTAATAGACATAGCAATAATACTAGTTGGTCCCAAGATAGATTCATGAGTGGAATGTTCACGGCACTATCTACTATCTACTGGGTGAGTTATCTGACGTTGAAATAAATAAACCACATGACAAATAGAAGCATCCGTTAATACGGGACCTACTTTTCGATGGGACCTTATAGTCATTGCGTATCAGGTCATTATAGATAGGTAGGTGCCTGCGTCTGCGAACTTATTACTTATACAAATGTACTCTGCGGTTTAGCCGATACTAGGAGCGAGTGCTTGGCACAACTATATAAATAACGCAACGTAAATAACTTGCAATATTATCAAAACTTCATATCATTCGCTTACTAACTTGTTTGATTCGATAATATCCTCAATTGTCACAATTTCTAGGTTAAATAAAACTAGGCTTACACATAGCTCTTATAACTCATATCAATTTATATGATTTTGTTATCGCTTTTACATCCTATGCAAATGACTATTTACTGGCGTTGAAGTCTCAATGCCGTACAATAAAACAACGAAATGTCATTAGTATCCCAAGGGATTCCCTGAACTTAGTCTCGCTATAACTTCTATCTTGTCAACTACATACACAATCACAATCTTCAATATTTTCTGCAAAATAACCAAATATAAACAAGCGGGTACCTCCAAAATCATACCACAAAAGTATTAAATGTAGTAAACGAGTCATTCCGTACAAATTTGCACCTATGCAAAAACCACAGTCACAACACTTTCGAAATTATTACTACTAATTGAGTAATCCGATACTTTATAGACTTTATTTTAGCTAAAAGACGGTTTAATTAACTTTAAAAACAGATATATAAATTAGCAATTACAATACGCTTTAATTAATTATAAATAAAAGTAAGCAAAAAAAATGTCAATTTTAGTATGTCACACGTCTAATGTATACTTTAAGACAAGAAATTTTCCCTGTAGATTTCAATTTTAGCTCTTTGTTTTGGCGTATTTTTAAAGCTTGTAATGTCTATTTTAATTTAAACTCCAAATACATATTATAATATATTAATTTAGAATAAAATTCTTGTGAATATCGTCAACCACCATTTAGGTACACATGGACATTCCACTTTAGTCACGGCTCTTAACTCTGCTTCTAAAGTTTGAAATTACTCAAACATCTTTATTTCTACATCTAGGCAACATTACCAGTCGAAACCAACCGTTTTATTTCATTATTCTACTGTCAGTTGTGTAGAATCTGTGACGACACAACATTTTTCTTCAGGAGGCTGTTTATGACGTCCAGTTTAGTAGCGAATTTTATGTCAAATTGGTAAGTGACTTCATAAATATTGTATTTTTATTAATAGCTTACTATATTTGATTATGCAATAAAGCAATGTGATGTTCTTTTTAAGTGCAAATAATGTTTTTGTTTAGCAAATTAATAGGACAAAACACGATTCGTCACGTCCATTTAGTCATGTGACATATTAGTGGAACAATTTTCGTGACGAAATGGACACGTAAGGCTTAGTCTATAATGTAATTTAACTAAGTTTGACAAAAATAAAATGTTTTGACGAATGTGTCTACCTTAATTGTATTTTTTTTTTCATTTTTTGGAAGGAACAAAATATAAATATTATCCTATTGTATTAAACGAGAATATCGAAACGTCTTATACGATTTATAATTTTAATGCAGTTAATCTTAACCTGTTAAGATGAATTTATGCTACTAATGATATACTATGGTACATTCGGCTATATAGCGGGGAAAATATTCTGTTAAGATTCTTCCAATCTAAAGTATACAATTTGTGTGTGACATTCTGCTTACCGCCTTGTGGCTTATAAAACCATGAGCTTCATGTTTTAGATTACTTATTATTATGTACTGTACATGTTTTTTTTATTTCCAGTGATGTATTTTTTTCTCCAGTGATGTTTCTAACGGCGACTGAGCGTGCTAAATGCTATGTGGATAAATTAAAATTAAATGCAGAAAAATATGAAGAACAAAGAAAAAACCTAACCTAACCCACCCTAACCTAACTTACCCTAACTACGTACTGAATGAAACCAATTAAGACTGTTGATTGAATTTAAAAATGACTTAAGAAGGTATAGTACTAATTAACCACAAAACAATCTGTTTATTTGGAAGCACATTTTAATGCAATATTCAAGATTTATTTCATCAACTTTTGGCATTTTTATGAACACTGCCTAAAGTATCTATTTAGTCACGATAGTATTTCCTATTTAGTTATGGTCACAATTTTTTGTCCTTCCATCGTTATCGATTATGATGGAATATATTATTATACTGTACTTTAATTGCATAAAATAATTATATCACTAGCATGCGTACATCCCATGCAAGTTTGGTTTCATTGAAAAGCTTTTGAATTAGCTAAAAAATGAAAAAAAGTAGTCCTTTTTATTCAAACGTCACGATATGGTTTTAACATATGAATATAACAACATTAATGTTGCAAAAGGTAAGTCTATTTTTTTTTTCTTGGTAGATTACCCTATAATGTTCACACAGGGAGCGTATAATAAAATTTAAAAATACTTATCTATCCAGAAAAAATAAATAATTTTGGCTCTAAATGGACACAGTTTAGTCATGGTCCCTAATAAAAATGGCAATATCTTGTAAAGAAAGCATTTTCCAAAGTAAAGTATAGTTTTTTCTAGAACTTTAAGAAACAGTGCGTCGGATAATAATATAATCTGAAACAATAATTTAAGAAATTGTCCGCTTTGTCCACATTATTATTATTATTATTTTCTTGTGGGGGACGCCGGCTGTACCGAGCGGACGATCCAACCGCTTTTCCTGCTGTCCATTTCGTCCATTTCCCCAGTCTCCTCTCTGGGATTGGATTGGGTATCCCAGCACTCTTCACGGCGCCCCTTCAAATCTTTTGGTATCCTTGCAGAATCGGACAATTTGATCCACCTTCAGATGTTCCAGATCCTCTAGATTTAGTCTATCCGTGCCCATAGTCTCCCATCTGCTTAGTGAGTACATGGGGCACTCGGCCAGTAGGTGGAAACTGGTCTCTTCCTCCTCCATGCACTCTGGGCATATGGGATCGTCTTTCACTCCTATCACTGTCAGGTGCCTGTTCAGGCGACAGTGCCCTGTGATTATCTCTATAACCAGCCTCATGTTTGCTCTGGTCAGTTTGACCAGTTGGCTGGTTCTTTTCGCATCCAAGCCTTTGATGAAGATCTTCGACTGTCTCATTCCAGTCGAAGATCTTCATCTGCGGTTGGTATCTACCGTTATGCTCCTGCTGATTACTCCCTTGGTGATTTTGTGAGCAATGGGAAGCCCAGGCTCAGGTCCCACCAAGCTTTCTTCCGCTCCCATTCGGGCTAAATTGTCTGCTATTTCATTTCCTGGGACTCCCGCATGTCCGGGTACCCAGGCTAAGCTTGTTTGGATTCTTTCCGCCAGCTTGTCGAGTGACTCCCTGCACTCTTTGACGATGGCTGACGTTATTTCTTCCTTATTAAGTGCTTTTAAGGCTGCTTGGCTGTCGCTGTATATCTTTGCCTTTCTGCTATTAGTGTGGCGGGAGACCATTTGCGCGCACTCCGTGATGGCACAGATTTCCGCCTGAAAGACACTAGCGAACTTGCCTAGACTTATATATCTACTAGTCTCCGATCCGTCTTCGTGCGTGATGTGCACTCCGGATCCGGATTGCTTTATCGACTCCATTCTAGAGCCGTCTGTGTAGCAGATAGTGCCATTACTGTCGTCTATCTGCCAATTCTCCCTTGTCCCTATGTGTATTCTATATTTTTTGTCAAAGATCCTCTCTTTGTTAATGAGGTCATTATTGATGAGAATCATTGACATCTTCTCCTCATATGGTTTGCTAATTTTTGCATGGCCTCCGTCTGCTAAGTTCGCCCTCCATAGGCCCACGCTTTTTAGCTTGAACCACTGTTCGATTGCTCTCTTTTTTATCTCTAGATCTAGGGGGTGGAGCCCCAGAATGATCTCTAGCGCGGCTGTTGGCGTGGTTCTCATCGCGCCCGTGGTCATCAGGGCCGCCAGCCTCTGTACCTTGTTAAGTTCTGTTTGATTTGTCTTGTTTATGGCTTTGTGCCACCATACTATGGCTCCATGTAGGATTCTTGGTAGGATTATGGATTTGTATATCCAAATTACTGTCGCAGGTCTTATTCCCCACGTTTTTCCTATTGCACTCTTGCATTGCATTAATGCCATTTTGGCTCTTAAGCATGTGTACTCAATGTGCTTCTTAAAGGTTAGTTTGCTGTCCAGGGTGACTCCCAGGTATTTTATTTCGCCGACCACTTCTAGTACCTGGGTGTTCAGTCTCACTGGATCAGCGCTGCCAATCTTTCTTTTGTTTGTGAACAGCACTACTTTAGTCTTATCAGGGTTTAGATTGAGCCCTTTACTTTTACACCATGCCAGGGCTACATTCAAGCCTCTGTTCATGATGTCACTTACAACGCTTAACACTGGACCTGTGACTAGGATCACCCCGTCATCGGAGTATGCTTGTGCGTAAATGTGTAGGCTGTTGAGTTTGCTAATTAGCTCATCTATTAACAGGCACCATAGTAGCGGTGATAAGCATCCCCCTTGTGGGAATCCTCTGCTTGCCTTCACTTTAAGCGTGATGCCTGCCATGTCTGCCTGTATCAGTCGGTGTCTCAGCATGTGTTTAACCCATTCTGATATGTCCTTATCTATTCCTTCGCGATTTAGGGTTGTCTCTATTGATTCTGGGGTAGCCATATCGAAGGCACCTTCGACATCAAAGAAGCATCCTAGCGCATATTGTCTGGCGTTTATCGATCTCTGCACCCTATTAACTAAGTTGTGGAGGGCGGTGTCCGTTGATCTGCCCTCCATATATGCGTGTTGATTTGGGTGCAGAGGATTTCCGCTCTTGTCTATTTGTTCTCTAATCAGGCGATCTAGTATTTTCTCCAGAGTCTTAAGCAGGAAGGAGGAGAGACTTATGCATCTAAAGGCCTTCGCATCCTGGTACGAGGGTTTTCCCGGTTTTGGAATGAATACTGCTCTTACCTCCCTCCAGATTCTTGGAATGTATTTTAACTTAATGCTACAGTTGTACATAGCAAGCAGGTCTTGCGCTATGTAGCTTATCACTGTCTGTAGCATCTTTGGGAATACACCGTCTGGTCCAGCCGCCTTGTAAGGCTGAAAGGACCGAACACTCCATTGCAAGTGTTCCTCAGTTATGATGCTGATCGGCTGTCTGTCATCGATGTTTGTGGCAGTTGCAGCCGATCCGGCGTCATCTTTGTATTCTCTGCATTCTGGAAAGTGTGTTTTAAGCATCACTTCTAGTATTTTGGCAGGTTCGGTAATCAGGTTATCCCCTTGCCTTATGCTACTTAGTTTGCAGGCATGGGCCTTGGAGAGTGTTTTGGCTAATCTGGCTGCGTCGGGTTGCTTTTCCACCCCTTCGCAGAAAGCCCTCCAGCTCTGCCTGCTTTCCTTTCTGCATTCGTTTTTGAATGCATTTCTGATTGACCTGTATGTTTGCCAGCTTTCGTTGTCCCCTTTTTTGAGGGCATCCCTGAGAGCTCGCCTTGTCTTTTTCCTGCTTTTCCCTAGTGCCTTTGTCCACCAGGGTTGTCCTTTCCCTGGTTTGATTTCTCTTAAGAGGCATGCCTTGTGATAGGCTTCCCGAAGAGTTTCGTCCAGCTTCTTTGTTTCTCTTTCTAGATCTTCATTTCTTTGAATGGAGGTTCCGTGTGCTGGGTTCCAGGTTTCTCTGACCTGGTTTTCAAACATTGCCCAGTTTGTTTTCCTCACATTTCTAATCATTAGCCTGTCGATTCTACCTACCAGACTGAAGGTGATTCTTCTGTGATCCGACATAGAATCACTTTCATCTACTCTCCAGTCTCTGATGTGTCGGATTATTTTATCGTTCGCGACTGTAATATCCAACACCTCTCTCCTCGTACGGGTGATAAAGGTGGGTGTATTACCCACGTTTATTATCCCTAGATCTGACAAGCTTAGAAATTCTAATAGTAAATCTCCCTTCTTGTTGCAGTCTGTGCTGCCCCAGGCCATGTGATGTGCGTTGGCATCACAGCCTACAACAATAGGGATGCCCTTACCTTGATATTTTTCAACGACTTCCTGTAGTTCTGGTGTTGGCGGCTCGAAGTCTCTCTCGCTTGGTAGATATGCTGAGACCATGAGCACCCTTTCTTTTTCCCTGCGCGTCTGTAGTGTTATTTCGACGCTGGCGAGGTCACTGTAACAGTCTGTCTTTATTAGTTCTATGGTTCTCGTCCTACTGCTGGCATAGATGCATGCTCTAGGAGTTGACTCACCATTCTCATGGTAGTGGATGTCTCCTCCCAGAGAGCCGAGCCCAGTTATACGACCGTTCGATACGTATGGCTCTTGCAGTAGGGCGATATCTATTCCCTCATCCACCACGTATCGGCATAATTCAGTCATAGCCTCGCGGCAGTGGTGAAGGTTTAGTTGTACTATTTTTATTTTATTTTGTTTTGTGTTTGTGTGTGTGTTCATGTTTGTGTTATGCTTGGATGTTAAAGTACGAGTGGGTGGGTGTGTGTGTGTGTGTGTGTGTTGTTTTGTGTGTGTGTGCGTGTCCTGCCTACCTGCTGTCGGGTCTTTTGACCCGCTCCCCACACCAGTGCGGTTGCATCAGTGCTACGCTCGGCGGGGGAGTGATGTCGTTCCGCAGGGCAGGGGTGTTGTGTCGTGTAGTGTTTGTTGGTGTTCTCGGGTTGGGGGTTGCCTGCTGGGTTTCAGCAGCGTGGTGATATGCCAAAGTCATCTCCCGAGGGATTTCATTTAGTCCTTCACTCACGCTGCTTGGAGGCGCCTCCCTTCCCGTACTAGGGTTTGCTATGTTGGGGGTGATGCTTTGCTGGCTAGGCCTCCATCCCCCGGTGTATCCTCCGGTTGAGGTACCCGGTTGGGCGATATCGCCGCCGCCGGTGGCTGCATTTCCCCGCTTTAAGTTCTCATCTTCCCTAGCCTCTTCTGTGCCCTTCAGCGGTTGTGGTCGGGCTAGGACTCGCGTAGCTTGGTAATTTATCCACACGGGTCCCAGCCCCATCACCTCCTCCGGGACGCCCACCACTAGTCGTATTCCCAGGGGGAGTGTTTCCCTGCGAATGGGCACCCACTGCGATACCTTTAACTCTTCCTCCCTGAAGTCGTTTTGGACCCTTATGAATTCCATCGGATCGATGGGGAGGTCCTCCGCGCTTCCAGGGAGCCAAATTGAGAGCCTGTGTTTGTGGATTCTTTTCGCCTTTAAGGGTACTCCGTTGTACTCGCCGAAATCACAGCGAAGTAGCCACTCCATTGTCTCCTCGTTCCCTGGCGTTATCATATAGAAACCTTCCGCCACGAGTCCGGAGGCGACAAAGTTGAGACTCAACCCTCGTGTTCCGGCGATGATTGCCTGTGCTATATGGTGTGTTACTCTGCGCCTGACCTCAGCAGCCGTCTCCCCGTCCATCGGCGCCCCATCGTCCCGCTGAACGATTACCGATACGTCGCTGGGACCCGTTTGCGGTCTCCGCGGCGCATCGCAACCCTCATCAGGCTGACGCTTTGGGCGCTTCGGTGGAAGTTGAGCCGTCTGCTCGTCAGGGTCTGTGCCCTGTCTCCTAATCTTTTTGGCCCTGGTGCCTGCCTGCCCCTCTGCCGCTTCAGCCGTATTGGCTTTTGCGACATCTGGGCCTGCTTGTCCCTGAGCCTTCCTCGCTTTCTTTTTGAGGCGGTTCCACTTGGACTTAGTCATCCAACCCTCCTCAGTAAGCCTTACTCTGGCCATATCGTCCCCGAGAGACTCTGAAACAGTCCTACCGGGACGCATATGTCCGCTCTGCGTTGTGCTACTTGTTATAGGTCGCGCCAGTTGCTCCTCCACAAATACGCAGGAGCTGCCCGAGCCACTAGATGACCCAGGGAGGGATTCTCCGGCTCCGCCGGTACCCTCTTGTGGTACTACGTCAGTTTTCGACTTAGCGCTCATATTTTTAAAAGAATTTCCGGGGCTGCCGGTTTTGTTGGGGGAGGATTAGGGTAGGATAGGAGGGGCAGGATATTGTGAAGGATTATAACCCCGCCAGGCACACCGGGTCGCCAGCTATCACATCTGAGTGATCTCCGACTCTCCAGCGTACCTGAACTGTGAGATTGGAGTGTGTGGGGGGGATGTGAGGTTATGGTTGCTATCCCTGACGTGCATGCCGTTTTAACCGCATCCGCCGTTACGCTTCCGTCAGTTAGTTGGCAAGTCCGTCTATGGGGGAGCAGAAAACAACAGGGAGGGGTCAAGGAAGGAGGGGATGGGAGTGGAGCTTTTGGATCATGGGAAAAGGGTGATAGGATCGACGTCGTCTACCTGGATTCGTAGACGACGCCCTTCACTTGTCCGGGGCCCATCAGGGGCGTCCCCGCGCCCTGCTACATCACGCTGGATGCTGCCTGGCACGGGGCGGTCTATCCGCAACCTGACCACCCGCTCGGTAGCATGGGAAGAGTGCTAGTCCCTGGGAGGCGCCGCCAGACTCTTCCACTTGCGTGGTTGAGTTTGACCACCCCTCGTCAGAGACCGTCCGAGAAATAGCTTTGTCCACATAGTCACGGTGCAAATTTTCACGGAATGACTCAAACACGATTCCACCGACATTCTGAAGCGGAAATACAGAGATGCTGTTGCTGTTTGTTGCTTGTTGTTTGTTGATATGCTGAATGTAACAGTATAACATTTAGTGTTAGGTAGTTGGATGGATTTATGAACTTCTTACAGCTGGCACATTTATGTTAATCATCATCATCATTGCCTGGTGCACCACAACGCCCAGCAAATCAAAATTCATCATTATCAGCTATTCAGCAACGTGCAAATGTGAACAATCAATCAAAATCAAACATACTATTGGCCCAAGCGCCTCATCAATCATGTACTTTGTGTAAAGAGGATCATGCCCTCTATTTGTGTTCAAAATTCTTAGCAAAAACTCCATATGAGAGATCACAAGTTGTGAAACAATTCAAAATTTGTTTTAACTGCCTTCGGTCAAACCATATTACTTCAAATTGTATTTCAACACACACATGCAATTCATGCGGTCAGCGTCACAATTCTTTGTTACATTTTACTAAAAGGACATCAGCCCACACACAACAAAATCAAACTTCAAGTCAAAACAAATCATCATCATCATTGAAGTGTACAGCACCTGCTCCTGAAACAAAAGAGAATGTTGTTACACCCGTCACATCATTATCAAACACCACTGTTGAGTCATCATCATCATCATCATCAGGCTCACATTTTGTTATGCTTGCTACTGCCGAAGTGGAGGTAAGAGACGGTCGAGGCTCCTTTCAGAAGGTCCGCGTTTTAGTGGATCCAGGTAGTCAAAGTCATGTTATCTCTAAGGCTTGCACACGTCGTTTAGGGTTGAAACAATACAAATCTCAAACTCCAATGTCAGGAATAGGTGATACTGCAGCTTGCTCTTTGGGCAAAGTATTTTTAGAAGTGCGACCAATTGGTAAAATTGAACCATCATTCACTCTTGAAGCGGTGACTCTTGACAAAATTTGTGGTAATATGCACACTTATCCTGTGGACATAGTCAATTTTCAACATCTATCAAACATAAAATTAGCAGATGAAAAATATCATTCTTCACGTCTGGTGGACATATTATTCGGTGGAGAGATTTTCCCACATATTCTTTTACCAGGAAAAATTGATGGTGGTCCACATGCAGCAACTGCCATTGACACAATTTTCGGTTTTATCCTGATGGGAAAAACCTTATCATCATCATCAAATTCCACTCCTTTATCAATCAATCATTTATCAATGGATGCCAACTTAGATGTGGCTATTCAGAAGTTCTGGGAGTGGGATAACATACCATGTGATCAGACACAGCAGCCTCATTCTTCAGAGGACATCCAATGTGAGGATACATTCCAAACAACACACAAACGTAATAGTGATGGACGTTATTTATTTATTTATTTATTTAAAAACTTTATGCACAAGTTCGTACAAAGGTGGACTTAATGCCTTAGGCATTTTCTGCCAGTCAACCTTAGGGTGATGCAGAGATAAAGATGGAGGAAGGTGCTCTAGGTTAATGTTGACAGTTGACACAATTCAATGGTACCTAATCTAAACATAAATTGCGTGATCACGTGCTCCCAGCCCAGCCATTTTTAAAATTATATTCTGCCAGCTTCAGAACAAAATAATATAAACAACCTATTTAAAAGGTACCTACCAGATTGATGTTTTTTAAGAGAAGTTTGATTGCGGCCTCCTTGCATTCAGAATAATAAAAGAGAGTACTTACCTAATAAAGAGGTCAGATATGTTTTGCATGTTATTTTTGAACTTTTTGGACATTCGGAATTTTGGAGTTTTGGACTTTAGACTTTTAGAATTTTAGACTTTTAGACTTTGGAGTTATGGACTTTTGGACTTTGGACTTTTGGACTATTGGACTTTTGGACTTTTGGACTTTTGGACTTTTCCAGTTTTGGGCGTTTGACATTTTGGAGTTGGAGTTTTAGAGTTTTAGACATTTAGAGTTTTAGATTTTTAGAGTTTTAGAGTTTAGGAGTGTTGGAGTTTTGGAGTTTTGGAGTTTTGGAGTTTTGTAGTTTTGTAGTTTTGGAGTTTTGGAGTTTTGGAGTTTTGGAGTTTTGGAGTTTTGGAGTTTTGTAGTTTTGGAGTTTTGGAGTTTTAGAGTTTTGGAGTTTTAGAGTTTTAGAGTTTAAGAGTTTTGGAGTTTTGGAGTTTTGAAGTTTTGGAGTTTTGGAGTTTTGGAGTTTTGGAGTTTTGGAGTTTTGGAGTTTTGGAGTTTTGGTGTTTTGGAGTTTTGGAGTTTTGGAGTTTTTAAAATTTCCAAATTAATCGTGTGTTAGTTGAAGGTGGTGTCAAGAGCCGAAGGAACCGACGTGCATGCATGAAAAGAAAAATGAAAGTTGAAGAAGCAAGTGAGGTGTGTATGGACCGTGCCGTGTGGCGCTCGGTTTTTTCTGCCTTCCCCGCAAGGGATTTGGCGTGAAGGTAGATAGATAGATAACAACGGGAATACACGCGACAGGAAACCTCGCGATAAGAATAGAAGCGACGGGTAAACTTTATATTTCTCTCTCTCTCTCTCTCTCTCTCTTACGCAAACGAAGATGCGCGGGTCAGCTAGTAACACATACCTACAATGTATCTACAAAGAAGATAAAACAAAAAAATAATGCACTCATTTGCAAAAAAAACGGGCACCTAAGCAATGAACCATTTCAAATGTTAATATTGCTTTGTTTGATAATTATAGGTAGTTTTATCCTCACAATTTGGTAAATTAATAAGAAAATAATCGTTTTCATCAGTATTTCATAAAATTTTGTTACAATTTATGGGAAATAATGCTAAACCTCGCTAGTAGTGTATGTTCGCTAGTAGTGCATATGCTCATGAAGTAAAAATAAAAAAGATTTTTTGTTTGTTTTTCTTTAATAAAGTAAAAGCAGATAAATGTTTAGTATCGAGTGTGACCCCCTCTAGCTAAAATCACAGCATGAATTCGTCTGGTTATGCTAGCGAGTATATCCCGGATACTTGCTTGCGGAATACGTTCCCACTCCGCAGTAATCACATTCTTCAGCTCTCTGATGGTCTGCGGAGCCAGGTGTACTGATCTCACACGCCGTTTTAGAACGTCCCAGATATGTTCTACGGGATTGAGGTCGGGACTTCGAGCTGGCCAATCCAAACGACGAATGCCGACCTCTTGCACATACGCATTAACATCGCGGGATCGTTGGGCGCGAGCATTGTCGTCCATAAAAATCGAGTCTTGACCTAGAGCGGCCAATGCGGGTTGTGCATGAGGAATTAGAACTCCCGTAATGTATCGATGCCCAGTCAGTGAGCCGTTTTCAATGAAGACTATCTCTGTACGTTCCATTGAATTTATTCCTGCCCAAAACATAACAGAGCCCCCACCATAAGGTGTGATTTCTTCGAAACATGCATCTGCAAAGCGCTCTCCTTGTCTTCTTAGCACTCGCCGACGTCGATCTTCACCGAACAGAGATATCCTGGCTTCATCAGAGAACAAAACCCTATTCCAATCTTCTTGAGTCCATGATTCACAATTTCTAGCGAACCTAAGCCTGTGAACTCTGTGCTCACGGAGTAATTTGGGGCCGCGGGCCGGGCGCTGACTGCGTATATTGGCAGCGAGAAGCCTCCTCCTGACCGTCCATAGCCTAATATGCACATTTCTTACTTCTTGGAGGTTGTTCTTAAGATCCACATACGAAGATTAGCGATTTCTCAATGCGCGACTCACAAGAAAACGATCATCCCGTGGTTGGGTACATGGTTTTCTTCCAGAACCAGGCCTTCTCTCGACGGAACCAGTCTCCTGATATCGCTGCCAGGTCCTTTGGATCGTCGAGCGACTAACATTTAGCCTCCTAGCCACGAAACATTGGCTGCAACCCTCTTCAAGCAGCGCGATAATTTTGGTAGCTTTTACCACTTTATCTACCATTTTTAAAACAGCCAAACAGCAATAAATAAAGCTTTAACAGTCAAGGATATGAAATTCATCGATAAAAATTGAATAAAAGTTGTGAAAGTCCATGTTAACTTCTGGAACTTCGCGCCAAAAATGTGGGATAAAAAGGGGTTTTCTGTAAAAATGAGCATCAAATGAAAAATTGAATTTAGAACGTACTTTTTTAAATACCACGGCATCTTTAAAACCGGCCAGTAACGTGTAGAAACGATTGAAACCTTTTTGGTATTGTATCTTTTTAAAGATGAATGAAAATCAAAACCGCCCGTTTTTTTGCAAATGAGTGTATATATGATACAAAGTATTTGGGTGAATATTCAGTTTTCACATTATTTGCGCAGAATTTATAGAAATTTTGAAGTTTCAGCTCTGTTAATTATTAATTTTGACCGTGTTATGATATTTATGATCACTTCAAGGAATGGACGAATGAAAGGGACGTCTTTGACGTGTTATTGCCTTTTAAAATGAACCCTGTTCTTGGTACTTAATGATTTTTCCAGTATAAGGTGATGAAATATACAGACACGGTAATGATACAAAGTGACGTAAATTATAAAAAATGTAGAATTATCATAATTTATTGTTAAAAACAAAAAAAATGTATTTCTTTCATTTTATTACATTACATTAAACTTATAAACTAATCAAAAATCCTGCCTCTGACCGCTCCCGGTTTCAAAATGCCCATCAAAGCCGCTGAGTTTCCACATTGGATTTCAACGGCCAGCCTTGGCATCAAAAAGAGTCACCAGCCGTCTCTGTGAGTCATAGTCCTATGTCCTTCATAAAACGTAAAGCCGAGGAGTCCCAGCTTCACTAGAGTCCACCGTGACCAGCGCGAAGAAATACTGCTAGTCTTAATTTTTGCTGGCGCACCTTCTTTAAGCTGGCGCATTCCGCTGCGGCTGACGAAGAGTGGACAAGGTTGCTGGAGGCGACCGTGCCAGGTCCTGTCATTTCGCCAGGGGATCAAAGTCAGTTCGTCTGGCCTGACCGTCCGATCAGCTCAGACCCGGAGGTTCATGCACGCAGGGCACGTTTGCAAACAAAAGGGTCCTGCGGATGATATCGTTCAGAGAGTAGTGTCGCGGAAACCTACCATTGTGCCGCTGGCAACATAAGGCGTGATGGCCAGTCGATTCCACCATAGAATTGCAGGTCTATATATTATGGGGTTCCAACAACCGGCCAGGTGCGAAGTCATAGTTCTACGTAGAGTGTCGCCATCGAGCAGGGTCCAACTACCTTCGGCTTGGCCTTATCGGTGCCCTCATCGGCCTCTAATAGCTACTTTTGATCATGGTTTCGCCTCACCTTCTCTTTATTCCATGCTTGCTAAAAGTACCTTAGGGATCGATGCCCTCGCGCTGTGGACCGACCAAGCTGATACAGCATCCAACAAAATGTATGTTTCCTGCGTCACCATCAGAATTTAGTAAAATAATAACAAGACTTTAAAAAAGTCAGCAGGACCACATCACGTGCACGACGCAGCCCGAGAGTACCTCATCGGAAACTTCCTCGGGGCAGAGCCAAGTTGGGATGGTAATATACCTTTTGGAGAGCGAGGTACATTTGCAATAGGATGATTGCAACGTGCGAAGAAAGACATTAATGGGGTTCATGAACGGTTACAAGAAACTGTTTCGGCCGTGATGACCTAGGGAACTGCAGAGAGAAATATTGGAGATCCTAATAGGTTGAAGTGAGAATTCGCTTCAGTTGCAGATTCAGGTCTTCAAAGCAGGGAAATACCTGACGTTAAAAGTAAATTTCAGAACAAAACCTATGAATGTCCAGACTAAACACAGGCGAACCGAGTGGATCTCCCTGTTGGGCTTCTACTTTTGAATGGATAAAATTATTGTACATAGCAATTGCATTTTCACATCATAATATTTGATGAGCAAACAAAGTAGAGAGATGTAATTTTTTTCGTTGACCTCTCTCAACAGAATGTCCGTCCCAAAGTATTAAACGTTGCGAATGTCCAGCTTCAATAAATTTTGATTCTCAATGAGTCTTCGTTCCTCGGGTCCATGGCAAACGCTCGCGTAGCATGGGTGGCAGCCTCACAACCTAGATGTTTCGAAACTCAATTGGTGTGACTTTAGATCCCGGCCTTATCCTCTGAGACAGAATGGTAAGCCAATTTGGCACGTAAACTGCGAAAAGCACTACCAACCGCTATTGGGCTTAAGTTGCTACCATTTTCGGCGAAAGCAAAGAGTGAGGCTTCGTGCCATTTATGGGCAAACAGCGAATTCACCTGATCACCGAGTAAAAATTTACCAGTTTTGCTAAGCATCGCAAGAGGCGCCGGCAGTTCTCTTCCGCCGACAAAGATGTCAATTTCTTAAGATCTCACCGATCCTACATAACAGGAGTCACTTCCTAGAGGAAGTTATTTTGCCGCTTGACTGCACTATAGACAGTGCACGTGCACGAATATTGAAACTAGGGCCTAGGGAGGTTAAATTGGACAAGATTTAGTCCAACCCAATGGGACATCTTGCGGAAGTAACCTCGATTTCACACAGAAGTCGTTCACGACTTTCTTTTACTGCACACCAGCATAACAATGAGTGCCGGAAGTGGCAGTCTATTCACTCAGCACCATGATCGCAGCCACGGTGAAGAGAGCGAGCGCATGGGTAGCTGTTACCTCCTTATACGAGTTTGATGCTCAAGGAGACGGCGGAGCAGGACCGGCAGAGATTTCCCGGTTCACCGAGCCATAACTTGTGCAAGGTGTGGCGTAGGCGACTCAACGACCTTCCTAATCCATAAGCACAGGTATGGGGGTCACAGGTTAGGCCATCTGTTACTCCAGCAGAAGCAAGCTATGGCAGCGGCGCGATGTCCTACCCCTTGCCGGGTTTCAAACTGGGAAACCACGGTTTCTATATTAGAGGGGGCCATCTCAAAGACAGAGATAGTCCAAGGGCCGCCGTGGTTCGAAGGAAGTGCTATATTGAGTCACTTTGCACTACTTTCATAAAAACCTTAGATAGCGTGCGATTTTAGGCTCTTTGAGTCCGATACATATTCCCCACTGGCCATTAGGGGGGTACCCAGTGGGAATAAAATACATTTCAATCATTACCGTCATTTGTCACAAATTACCGTGACCGCAAAAAGGCTACGGTAAACGACGGTAATGAAGGGTACGGTAATGAGAAATATGTACGTTCAGGTCATTATACAGCTTTACATAAGTAATAGGGTGAATATTCAAAGTGACGAATTTCGCATGGAACCATCAATAATTAATTCATACCTAAGTTTAGGCGCTATTACATAATTTTATGTCATGGATATCTTCATCCTTCAAGTAATGCATTTTTTTTTTTTTAAATTGCATTAATAACAATATAAAATAAATTAAAAACAACATGAAAAATCTGGCACCTGTTTCATTGTTAGATTTGAACGAATTTATCATATTTTACTAAAACCAGCGCAAATATCGTAGGTTTGGCGACTGTGTCGAATAAATCAATTATTATTTACTAATTAATTGTGGTTGTAAGCTTTGTTTAAAATACAGTATTGGCATCACACGTTTTGAAAGTTTTGTCACGATAAAAAAGTCATCACCGTGACCATGACTAGAACTCTATTTTCTGTGACAAAAATCCTTTGACCAAGATGTTGTATGGTGATTTACTGACGCTCCGCTTATCTGCCCACCAGCCAGATATAGTTGTAGACAGACCAACGCAAGTTTTAGAGGAAAAAATTACGACTGACTCTGTAATTCCGGTGTTTCGTCCAGTTTTTGTTTCATTACCAGTTCGCTTAAATCTTGGTAAGTATTAAAAATTGGATTTTTTTTTTGATACTAATTGATTAAGGTCTGGTTTAGTTTATTTCGTGAATCGGTAGATAGCATATATTACTTATGTAAGGCTGTATAATGACCTGAACGTACATATTTCTCATTACCGTGCCCTTCTTTCCCGTCGTTTACCGTAGCCTTTTTGCGGTCACGGTAATTTGTGACAAATGACGGTAATGATTTAGATGTGTTTTATTCCCACTGGGTACTCCCCTAATGGCAAGTGGGGAGGTTATATGTATAGGACTCAAAGAGCCTAAAACCTCGCGCCGTCTAAGGTCTTTATGAAAGGAGTGCGAAGTGACTCAATGAAGCACTTCCCTCACACTACGGCTGGGCTTGAACTATCTCTGGCCTTGAGATAGCCCCCTCTAATAACAGGAGGCTGTACCTGGGGATCGTGCGAAGCATGGCCCTGTACGGGGCACCCGTATGGGCGGAGCCCCTGACGGCCAGCAATGAGGCTAGACTGCTGAGCCCGCAGAGAGTGATGGCCGTCAGGGTGATAAGAGGATACCGCACGATCTCCGGTGAGGCGGCATGTCTCCTAGCCGGGACCCCTCCATGGGACCTGGAAGCGAGAGCCCTTGCGTCACTGTTCAGATGGCGCAAGGAGGCGCTGGAGCGGGGCCAATGGCCTGCGTCTCGAGAAATCGAGGCCCAGCGGACCCTGCTCCACCAGGAAACCGTGGAGACATAGAAGGTGCGACTTGAGCAACCAAAGGGGGGATTCGCCACAATCGCGGCCGTCAGACCGGTCATGGACGAGTGGCTGGAGAGAAGACACGGTGCTCTCTCCTACCGGTTGACACAGATGCTTGCCGGGCACGGTAGCTTCGGTAGTTATCTGTGGCGAAAACACCGGGAAACCACGGCCGAGTGTCAGCACTGCGAGGACCGCAGCGATGACACGGCGCTCCACACGCTGGTGGAGTGCACGGCGTGGGCACAACAGCGCCAGGTCCTCGTAGTGGGTCTGGGCGTGGACACTTTCTCGCTCGAGACCATGGTGCGAGCCATACTCTCCAGCGGGAGTAAGTGGGACTGCGCCGCCTCTTTCTGCGAGCAGGTCATGCTCGCGAAGGAGGCGGCGGGCCGGGTGCGGGAGAGAACTCTCCCACCCGAGTTCCGCAGTCGGCGCCCTGGGCCTCCATGACCGGGGGTCTGAGGACGGTGAGAGGGCCGCTCACCGTCCTTACAGAAGCAGGCCCATGACGGCAGCGTGACGTGAGCAACTCACGCACGCCCCCCCCCCTTAGAAGCGAGGTCACACCCGAAACCCCCCATAGACGCGGGATTGCCCCTGAACCACCCCCTGGGCGAGGCCGCAGTGGCGGCCGTAGGTCTGTTGGGAGCCACGGAACATCCTTCCTGAGGGCTTACCCGGGGCTCTCAACCATAGGCTGTTGGGCGTTACGTGAGGTTTTTTAGTCGGTAAGAGTCCGGCATAGCATCCTACGAGGATTTTCCCTCACATCAAAAAAAAAAGGCCCCTCTAATATGGAAACCGTGGTTTCTCAGTTTTTAACACGGAAAAAGGGGTGAAAATCGCGCCGCCGCGCCTCAAAGGCTTATTTCTGCTGGAGTAACAGACGGCCTCACCTGCGACCCTCAGACCTGTGCTTATGGTGTAGGAAGGTCGTTGAGTCGCCGACGCCACATCTTGCACAATTTATGCTTCGGTAAACCGGGAAATCTTTCCGCGGGCCTGCTCCGCCGCCTCCTTCTTGAGCCTCAATAGTAAAAGGAGGTAACAGCTACCCACGCGCTGGCTCTCTTCACCGTGGCTGCAATCATGGTGCTGAGTGAAAAGACTGCCACCCTGATGGATGCCAGCCGCACTGTTTTTACTATGTTACAATGACGGCATCCATTGTTATGCAGGTGTGCAGTAAAAGAAAGTCATGAACAACTTCTGTGTGAAATCGAGATTACTTCCGCAAGATGTTTCATTGGGTTGGACTAAATCATGTCCAATTTAACCTTACTAGGACCTTGTTTCAATATTCGTGCACGTGCACTGTAGAGGAAGTGATTTCGCCGCTTGACTGCATTTATGTGGGATCAGTGGCGGGTTTGGACACGTTCCTGCCGGGAAATCTTAAGAAATTGACATCTTTGTCGGCGGGAGAGAACTGCCGGCGCCTCTTGCGATGCTTAGCAAAACTGGTAAACTTTTTACTCAGTGAAAAAGTGAATTCGCTTTTTGTCCATAAATGTACGAAGCCTCACTCTTTGCTGTTACCGAAAACGGTAGCGACTTGAGCCTAATGGCGGTTGATAGTGTTTTTCGCAATTGAAGTGCCAAATTGGCTTACCCTTCTTGCTCAGAGTATATGACCTACGTCTAGGTTGAGGGCTGCCACCCAAGCTATGCGAGCGTTTGCCATAGACCCGAGGAACGAAGACTCATTGAGAATCAAGATTTATTGAAGCTGGACATTCGCAACGTTTAATACCATGGGAGGGACATTCTGTTCAGTGACCTTTTGTTCATCAAACATATGATGTGAAGATGTGATTGCTAATTATACAATAATTTTATCCGTTCAAAAGTGGAAGCCAAGAGGGAGACCCACTCGGTTCATCTGTGTTTAGTCTGGACATTCATAGGTCGATCCGTCATCTCAAATTCACTTTAACGTCAGGTAAGATTTAGAGGTCAAGTATTTCCCTGCTTTGAAGACCTGAATCTGCAACTTAAGCGAATTCTGACTTCAACCTATTAGGATAGCAAATATTTATCTCTGCAGTTCCTTATGGCCAGCATGGCCGAAACAGTTTCTTCTTATGAACCGCTTTAATGTCTTCATTCACACGTCAATCATCCTATTGGAAATGTACCTCGCTCTCCAAAAAGTATATTACCATCCCAACCTGGTTCTGCCCCGAGGAAGTTTCCGATGTGGTGCTCTTGGACTGCGTTGTGCACCTGATTTGGTTCTGCTGACTTTTCTCAGTATTGTTATAATTTTATGAAATTTTAATGGTGACGCAGTAAACATACATTGTGTTGGATGCTGTATCTGCTTGGTCGGTACCCAGCGCGATGGCATTGATCACTAAGGTAATTTCAGCAGGCATGGAAACGAAGAGAAAGTGAGGCGACACTACAAAAGTAGCTATTAGAGGCCGATGAGGGGACATGATAAGGCCAAGCCACTGGTTGTTGGACCCTGCTTGATGGCGACACTCTACGTGGGACCGTGACTTTGCACCTGGACAGTTGTGTGAACCTCATATATAGACCTGCAATTATATGGTGAAATCGACTGGCCATCACGCCTTATGTCGCCAGCGGTACAATGGGAGGTTTCCGCGACAATACCCTCTGAACAATATCATCCGCAAGGCCCTTTTGTTGGCAAACGTGCCTGCGTGCTAGAACCTCCGGGTGAGAACCTGAGCTGATCGGACGGTGAGGCCAAACGAACTGATTTTGTTCCCGTGGCGAAATGCTACAGACACGACTCGTGACTCTTTCTGATGCCAAAGCCGGCCGTTGCCATCCAATATGGAAATTCAGCGGCTTTCATGGGTATTTTTAAGCCGGGAATCAGAGGCGTGATTTTTGATGAGCTTATAAGTTTTATGTAATGTAATTTGCAGCATAAATGAAAGAAATATATATTTTTCTTTGTTTTTTACAATATATTGTGGTATTCTATTATTTTTATTTTATTTACATCACTTTGTATCATTACCGTGTCTGTATATTTCATCCCCTTATACTGAATAAGTCATTACCAAATACAGGGTTCATTACCGTAACTTAACGAATATTTCAAAAGGCAATAACTCATTACGGTCTTTGATATTTAGACGTCCCTTTTATTAGTCTATACCTTGAAGTGATCAAAAATATCATAACACAGTCGAAAGTCAACAAACATGAAATTTTAAAATTTCTGCAAAATCTGCGCAAATAATGTTAAAACTGAATATTCACCCACATACGTATAGACGTCACTCATAATACAATCAGTTTAATATTTCATCATCGAATCAGTTTCAAAAGGGTTCCTTCATGCTAGTACGTTATTTAATAAATAAATAATTATCTGCTACTGACGACGGCTCCCACCGCGTTATATTTTATTTTCTAATCAACTTATTAAATAATAACTAAGTAATTAAATATAATTTGTAATTTTACTGATAAACTGTAGCGTAGCTTATAGATATTTATTCCTATTTTAACACATAAAGCAAGCGAGTTCGCGTTTAAAACTAGTATCGGTAAAATATCACATTTCAGTGTTAGCTAGTGTTACAACATTTTATAGTGAACTTGAAACAGCTGACATAACATTAATTCAATGAACACAGGTACGGTCAGCCTCATAAGTAGATAAACACTATTGAAATTTACGAACTAGATTCAGGAATGAAAAATTACACTCAGTACTTGTTTGGATTGTTCCTACTGTTATAAATAAAGTGTATAGTTATAGAAAAATTGTTACATGCAAGTACTACGAGTAAGTTTTCATTCATGAATCGATTTCGTAAATTTCAATAGTGTTTATCTACTTATGAGGCTGACAAATTTCTATAGGGTTTATCTACTTATGAGGCTGACTGTACATGTACACTACGTAGAGTAATGATGGCTGTTACCGTCCACCGTCCACGCGACGGGTCATTCCTCAAAACATTTAAATACATACATACATAAATACCTTTATCATACCTTTATCCCGAAGGGGTAAGCACAGGCATACGCCCACATTTCACCTTCTGTTATCTTTGGCTATAAGTTTATTAAAGAGTTTGTCTAAAGATAAATTGTAGCGTGGTTTATAGATATTTATTCCTATTTTAAACACATAAAACAAGCGAGTTCGCGTTTAAAAGTAGTATCATTAAAATATCAGTTTCACTATTAGCTAGTATTAAAAAAACATTATCAGAACTTCAATGAACACAGGTACGTACGTATACACTACGTAGGGTAATGATGGCTGTTAGAGTCCACCGTCCACGCGACGGGTCATTCCTCAAAAAATTTAAATACATACATACATATGTACTCATGTCCTTATCCCGAAGGGGTAAGTAGAGGCATACGCTCACATTTCGCCTTCTGTTATTGTACGGGTTCCGTACAGTTATGCTACTAGATTAATAACCACTAAAATGATACTACTAATTGAATTGTAAAGTTAACTATCATTTATTGCTAAGTAATTAATTAATCTATAAAATATGATTTATTGCTAATGAGTACGTCGCCTTGCTGCTAGACGTGAACTGAACTTAGTTTACGTAAATTAATAAATGTTAATAAAGTCTGCATTATTGCTGTGTGCTGACCGAGCAAATGTACGGTCATTAGCCCGTACATCCTCCCGGGCCCAAAAAAGCGCAATCCTATGGCAAGTCCTTTGAAAACACACTCTTTTTTGGGATGGGAGAAGTTGATTGGTCCTTTAGATTGTTCTCATTTATCGAGTCTGTAGGCACATCACTAGGCTGCCGGTCAGCCGTATTTAAATTGCGCGTAAACACAACACTTTGCTCTGGAGCCGGTGAACACAGGTACACTGCAACTGCCACCACTCCAGCTCCCAACAATACGTATGTGATAACGTATTGATGAATATCATGTGTTTAAATTGGATCGTTTGAGGAGTCTCCGTTTGTCGCCGACTTCAGCTGCTCTATCTGTTTCCCCAAATCATTCAGCGTTTGGTTTATTTGTTCATCTCGAGGCTCCACGTAGTGACTCAGAGATATGTTAACCATGTGATTGAGATCGAAGATGCTAGGCGTGACGATTTCCGGTTTCAAATTCATGGTGTGAACTGGCATTGACCGAGAATATAGTGCAAAGTCCTTTCCTTTTATAATGCAATTGAGTCGAGGCTTATAATGCCGGCTCCAGTCAGCTGTTGTACTGTAATTTGATCTTGACATATTATTCGTGTTATGTACGAATCACAACAAAAATAAAAATACTTGGACGGGTCATTTAACTCAATCCACACCTGATTGCAAGTGGATATGCTGACACTGCACTGATTCTTGTTGGCATTTGTTTCACAGAAATTTTGTCGACGGACAGATAGTGAACAGGCGTGTTGATATGACACAAATATGATCGTTCGTTATGTAAGCAAGCTTGTAGCTCGGACGCGGATAATGTTACGAATGCATCTTTACCCAAATTAACGGCAATGTATTCATTAATTGGGCGGACAGTGATCATGCCATTTGTTGTCTGATGAGGAATTGGGACAGTTTTGTGAATGCTATATGATTCCCGGCTGGTGAGCGGGAACGTTATTTCAAAAATGAAATAATCTTTTAATATCCTTGCTTTAATTCTCAACAGGGCATAAATGTATCTGAGATCAGACTGTATGTTTTCGATGGGCAGCGTAGTATCTTTTGTTAACTGGCTGGCAATAACCAGTAGCTCACTACGTAATTGATCGGGTGACAATAAATGAGTATTAAACTTCCTGTGATAAATATCGGTGACTGTGTCCAACAGAGTATCTTGAATCCCTTTTAAGTTTTGAATAAGGTTACTTGTGGTCATGGCCGATAATGTGAAGTCCTGTGCCTCACTAATGCCACAGTATAAATATATGTTTAACCTGTATTGTAGCTCCCTACAAACGGACAAAGCGCAAGCTATACCTACGATTCTCGTTTTCGGCATGCCTTTCAGCAAGCAAGCAGCGTCCGCAGTCGCGATTGTGCCGAGTAGACGAATGGAAGGTGTGTCGTTTTTTAAATAGTAACCGCGCGTGTTTTATTTACTAAAAATATTTAATATGACAACTAGTGTCTATTGTGCTTGTTTTGGTTGCATGAATTCGTCAATAACGCACCCAGAGATAACGTTTTTTAGATTACCTGAAAACTCCGAAAGGTAAGACTATAAATTGATTTGACTTAAGTACTAATTGGTACTATACCACTAGTTGACTAAAGTTAAACAAAGTGATTGACACGAGTGAACTAGGTTGTTACATGAAGTAGGTATGTTTGTGTTTAAAACTAGACTTGTGCTTGCTCAGTCAGTGAACGGTGCGATCCAATATAGTACAATATCCAAAAAAAAAACTAGTTCAGAACTCTAGTACGTGTAGGTACTACATTTAGTTCCGTTGTCAGTTCGTAGTTATTTAGTTGAGAGCAATGATTTAGGTATATTTCAAGAGTATTCATTTCTTTGTGGATGACCGATGTTACAGTACACTTAGCACCGTATGACTGCCTCTGTGGCGCGGTCGGTATTGATACCGCCTGCGGCGCTGGAGGTCGTGGGTTCGATTCCCACCCGAGACAAATATTTGTGTGACCCATAAATATTTGTCTCAAGAGTCTGGTTGTTTCTATGTATAATATGTATGTATTTAAAAAGTATATTAGTATTAATATCCGTGGTCTGATACCCATAACACAAGCAGGTTATTCCTAGCTTACTTTGGGATCAGATAGCGTTGTGTGAAAATGCCCGTGATTATTTATTTATTTATAAAAAAAAAATTACAGCATTTTGTTACCTTTGATTTTTATTACACGCATAGAGACAAATATGAACTTCCAAAGTTTAACACAACTTGACAATGTACGAAAAGTACTAGTGTACTAGAGACTGACTAGTACTTTCAAATCGAAAAATAGTTTTAATTTTGTAAATCAAAAATGTAACGCAATGATTATAAAGACTAGAATTCCGTGATTCTATCACTGACGAAACATGTGATGAGCCGATTATTATTGTCTACGCCGTTTTCAAATTTCTACACCCGTCTCACTCAATCGTTAGTAGCGCTGCGCCGCCACGCCGCCACCCAGCGCCGCCAGCCGTTGCGGGGATATTATATTATTACTAGTGACCGACCGAAGTTTCGGTTTCGGTTTCGGTTTCGGCCAGTTTCGGCCAAAAAATCGAGTTTCGGCCGCAGTTTCGGTTTCGGCCAAAATGGGCCGAAACTTTCGGCCGGGCCGAAACTCACGTGTTTATGAATTTTGAGCGCCTAGCTCTGCTTGTGACGTGGTTAGGGTCAGCCCAACCAGTTAATATGTAACTAACCGAAGATTTACAGATTTACAAAGGACTTCCAATCAATAGTTATAATAAAACAATTTTTACGGAATACTAAAATGGTGATCTAGGATATTACATAACCCTACCCCTTTGTTGTCGGTTCCGTTGACTTCGTTGGTCGTCTGTCTGTCTGTCAGCAGGCTGTTACTCATGTACCGTGATAGCAAAGATAATATAATAGTATTACATACAGATCGGCAACTCCCTGCCTTCCACCGAGTAAGCTTCCCCATCCCCCCACCAAAATTTAAGTGTCGTTTGCCGTGTCAGTACTTGAGAGAGTGTCACTGCCTTGCATTACGTATTACTACCTACGTACTTTGTGCTATTGCTTTGGTTTAGTTTGTGCTTAGCTGAGGGTAGACTTGAAAAAAAAGTACCTACATACATGAGATTGCGTTCTGTTCCTTATTACTTAAGTGTCCCTAGTATACTCACACACATATTCAAGCTTGATTCCAGCATTCACATTACGTGTATTTTAGTGTGGGTGAAAACGAACGTTTTTGTATAGAGTTTCCACCCTGTGGTGATAGTTAGACACTTAAAATTTTTACAGATGATGTATATCTGTTGCCGCTATAGCTACAAATAATGAAAATAGACAAATAAATAATATTAAAGGAAACCTCCTAAACAACATACGTGATTTTTTGCTGATTTTCTTGTACGGAACCCTACGCGCGCTGGTCCGGCTCACTGTTGTCCAGTTTTAGTTATATACTTCTAGAATGTAGCCAAAACCAGCCAAGAGCTAGTAGCAGGGCACCGTGTGGTTTTAGTCGGTAGGAGTTCGCAATAGCATCTATGAGTAATTCCACACGTAAAAGAAAGAAACTCATCTTTAGGTGGAGATATTTCTAAAATGAACACTTGAGAACATTTATAACGTTGATAGATACCGTTGATTGATGGCACTTGGTGGAACTTGCTGCACCTATTGAAAAAATAACCGGCCAAGTGCAGGTCTAACTCACACACGGAGCCTATTAACGAGACATGAGGCCTAACCGTCCATCTGTCTATTAGTCACGAGGTTGTATCGCTGGAACCGTGCCAAATATAGGCCTAAAATTTTCACTGTACAGTAGTCCTACCGACTAAAAACCACGCGTATCCTGCCTAACAGCCTACGATTGGGAGCCCCGAGTATGCCCTCGGAATGATACATACTACGGCCGCGTCTTTGGGGGGTTGTTCAGTTGTTATCCCGCTTCTTGAGCAGGGCGTGGATGAATCTCTCTCGTCATGCTATCGTCTAAGGCCTGCTTCGGTAAAGACGGTAAGCAGCCCCGTCACCGTCCTCAGGCTCCCGGTCATGGAGGCTAATAGTATGGGGCGCCGCCGCTGACTGTGGAACTCGCTTCCTCCCCGCCGTCTCTATTACGAGCATGACCTGCTCACTGGAAGAGGCCTATGGCCCCGCTCCAGCGCCTCCTTGCGCCATTTTAAACAATGATGCAAGGGCCCTTGCTTCCAGGTCCCATAGAGGGGTCCCGGCTAGAAGACATGCCTCCTCAACTGAGATCGTGCGGTATCTCCTTATCACCCTGACAGCCGTCGCCTTCTGCGGGCCAAGCAATCTAGCCGCATTGATACGGGGGCCCCGTATCAATGCGGTCCCAAGGTAAAGTCTCCTGCAGGGAGCGCTGGGTCTCCTGATATTGGGCAACAACCGCGAGAGTGCGGCTGCTGCCCCCTCCCCCAGCTATGGGACCAAACTTTGGAAGTGGTATCCGAAGTTCCACCGGCTATCGAGTACGAGCCCCAGATACGTCATCGAGAGCTCGATGCCGATGCTGACGCCCCCTATATGTAAACTGGATCCCGCAGGTGGCCTCAGGGCTGCGTCTCGGTGCGTTGCTCCTTGCGCTGTAATGAGGGTGTCGTAGTAACACGTTACGCCGACACCTCTGAGCAACGGACCACGCAGCACCCAATCGTAACCGATGTAACACAGAAGCGGTCCCAAGACCGATCCCTATGGACCACCGAACGACACATCTCTTGTACCGAGCCCTAGCCAGCTCGGGTAAGTAAGGTAAGCCATGGCCCTCTTGGAAAGATAGGCTCCGACAATTCGACGGAGGTTTGGAGGCATTCCATGGTAAATAAGCGCCTCCCAAACGCACCCACTCAACAAACGTAATTTTTGTGCCCAATTTTTGTAACGGAACCCTCTGTGCGGAATCCGACTCGCACTTGGCTGGTTTTTTTTTTTTTTTTTTTCAATATGAACACGTGAGTTTCGGTTTCGGCCGAAACTGACCCTGTGGCCGAAAGTTCGGTCTCGGTTTCGGCCGGAAAACCAGTTTCGGTCGGACACTAATTATTACTCACAAAGTATTTTTTTGTTTAAATAAAAAAGGTACATATTTACTCGAAATGAAAGCCGGTTGTCAGTAAAACAACAATCCTTAATACAAATTGAAGGCCTTGTGGGCGGATTGAAAAAATCAACTGCATTAGGCTCACTATCTATTACGCGTACGTAAAACTATAAGGTAAAATGTGGGCGTATACTATGCCTCTGCCTACACCTTCAGGGATAAAGGCGTGACTATATGAATGTATGTACGTACATATTTACAATCGCAATACTAAATAGAAAGTCAAAGTAGGCAGCATTTTAAATGCTGTAGGTGGGCAGCCCTATCGCATGCTTACGTACCGCGCGGCTGTAGGCATTTATTTCTAAAATCCTGCCGAGTCAAACTACAGTATACAGTGCTAATGCTCATCATCCTTTGTGAGGCGGAGTTTGCCGCTGCTTCCAATGCATTGAGATGTTTGTTTATGGCTTTGTGCTGAATGGACATGATGTTTTCAGTTCTTTTCAACAGATTATACTCGGCTTCAACGATGGAAGTTTGATTCCTTAATAGGTTTGTTAAATGATGCAAGTTCCGTCGTTTCAGCTCGATATCTTTTCTGTACTGTTCTGCGAAGCGCTCATCTAATACTCCGAAAAGGCTATTAGCAACATATCCTATACCGTTGATAAGCCCGCGACGCCGTCTGGCGTGCGCGTTAAACTGCTGATCCAATAACAATTGATTGTAGTGTTGTAGTTCCCGGTATTCATGCTGTAATTGTAGTAGTATTGTAGAGCATTGAACTGTGTTAGCCAACATTCCACATATTTTTTCTGAATGATCTAATGTCTTCGAAACTGCTGTGTTCCCTTCCCAATACGGGGACATGTCGTAGTAGACAACAAGTGTCCATTTGTCACGAATGATTCGCATATCAGAAACGGAGTCGAAGTACAATGACTTGTTGCTAGGAAATTTGGTAATATTAAATGCTCCATATGATGGCATTAAAAGAGACAAGAAAAAAATTAATGAAATTGCTAATGACGTGAATGCCCCTGGTTTGCTAATTTTTCTCTTTGGGGTGTCATTTTGTGTCTGTTTGTCCTGAGGAGTAGTACAGTAAGCGTTGCTTTTGTTGCTGTCAGTGTTAAGGCTACAACATTTAATATTTTATATGTTTACAAGTTTGTTTCCGTGTGCATGCGATAGATGGCGTTCGCATCAAATTAAATCGCGATACCACTTGTATGCACTTGTATCCTGTATAAGTGTGTTAGTTTTTAATTAAATTGAGATTGCCCTTGATATTGTTTTTTATTTACATTGAGGTTTGGGACTTTTACATGGTCCTTCGTTATAGCCGGTGTGAAACGGCATTTTGTTGGGTGTTACCATTTTTTTTTTGAAAACCGCACCGACGAGGCAGCGGATTGCTGCTTATGGTGTTAGTGCTGCTGGTAAGGCAGCAGCAGGTTGTGGAAGAACCCTGGTAAACTTGGAGATCAGCAGCGGCATCCAGAGCCAGGAGTCTCTGGAGGTACCAGCGGGGGAGCAACCCCCTGATGACGTCAAAGGATAAGCAGCAATACAAGTAACTGTGTTCTACGAGTACATCATTGTTGGTGAAGTGAGTTATAAAAACTGTGAGTACAATTTTCAACCTTATTACATAGGAGTTCAAAACTTTAAAATTTCAAGTTATAGTGCATGAGTGAAGTGTTAAAAAAGTTAAAGTGTTTTGGACTTAGAATAGTTTCCTTAAAATTGAACTGACGGGGAACCTATGTCCGATTTTGCATCGATTTACTAAGTCTAAAAGACTTAGAAAAATCACGAAGATTTTGGACTTGCAAAAATTTCAACTGTGCAGTGTATACATTTATGGACTTTGTTAGTTTAAGATAGTTTATTTAGTTATTAATAATTTTACTTTTCGGTTGCATTGCTAACATATACAAAATAGTTTAACACTTAAATAGCTTTAATTTTGTTTATTATTTTTGTATAAACTTATTTGATTTTTGTTTTATTTTAGTTCAGTTCATTGAGTTTGTTTTGCCTATATAATCATGGCCGATAAATATTATAATTTGCAAGAAGATATTAATTTAAAGATTAGTAAAGCAAAATCTAATGTTAAAAAATCTCCAAAGGACCGTATTAACATTTCATATTTAGAAACTAGATTAGAGACTTTGGAGAGTAATTGGAATGCTTTTGTTAGCAATCACCGGAAATTAGTATTTGAATTAAAGAAAGAGGAGTTTTTGAAATCGGACTATAATAATAATAATGTATACGAAGAAACTGAAGAATTGTATATGGAGTATAGGTCACTTTTAAAGCATACACTTACAGAATTAAAGGTCTTAAATACTAGTAAAATTGAAACTGCTAAATCCAACGATAAAAGTGTTGTTAAATTGCCAAAAATTAAATTAATAATAAATTAAATTTTCAGGATCTTATTCCGAATGGGTTAGTTTTCGTGACCTATTCGTTTCGTTGATACATAATAATCAGTCCATAGATGATGTACAAAAATTACATTACCTTAAGAGTTCCGTGTCGGGGGAAGCAGAGCAATTGTTGCGACACATACCTGTCACTGCGGTTAACTATTCGAATTGTTGGTCACTGTTACAAAATAGATACAACAACAAAAAATATTTATCGAATTGTATATTAAAGAAATTTACTGGTCAAAGGGTATTGCAAACAGAATCTGCAAGTTCAATTAAACATTTATTGGATACAACTCGGGAATGTTTACATGCCTTAAAAAATATCGGTGTAGATGTGAGTTCCTGGGATGTTATTGTAATTTATTTAATAAGTCACAAACTGGATCCTGAATCTCGCAAGCTGTGGGAATCTGAAGTCAGTAGTTCCATCAATGAGTTACCAGAGTTCAGTAAATTTGAAAAGTTTTGGAACAGCGTTTTAGATCATTGGAATTTCTTGACACTAAACCTCAAAAAGTTGAAAGGGCCCATTGCTCTCATGTCGCCTCTGCTTCCGTAATATGTCCATGTTGTCAGGACAACCACAAGCTGTTTAATTGCAAAACATTTTGTAAACAACCAGTTACAGACAGACGTAATTTTGTCCAAACCAATCACTTGTGCTATAATTGTTTAAACTCTACTCACTCAGTCTATCAATGCACAATACCCACAAGGTGTCGCCTTTGCAAGAAAAAGCACCACTCTTTGCTGCATTCCAATATCTCAAACCCAAACCCTAACGGGACGGTTGATTCATCTGTGGCTACAAAAGTTGTGACCACGGCGGTCGGGGTCGCAACTCCATCACAGACTCAGGAGCAATCTTCAAATCCAGTGATTACTACCTGTTTTTCAAATAGCATTTCCCAGGTGCTATTGGCTACTGCCTTAGTTAAAGTAGAATCACCTAGAGCCGAATCTTCAGTTGTTTTACGATCACTCCTAGATTAAGGATCTTAAGCGTCCTTTATTACGGAGTCAGCTGTCCAGAACCTCGGTCTCACAAAACTAAATGAAAAAAGTTTAGTTTCAGGTTTAGGCGGTGACCAATCGACTTTGACCTCAAAGTCGTCGGTTTTAATAAAAATTCAGTCTCGTCTAGATCCCAGCTTTACGATTAAGGTAAAAGCACATGTTTTAGATAAAGTCACAACCTTTCTTCCAAATAAAAGGGTTGTGGTAAGTATAATTCCAACACTATCGTCTATGGTCTTAGCAGATCCTGCGTATGATACGCCGAATAAAATAGATCTGCTACTGGGCGCCGAAGTGTATAGCCAGATTTTATTGGAAGGGTTAATCAGGGTTCCACCAGGGTCTGTAATCGCACAGCATACAACACTTGGTTGGATTCTCTCTGGCAAAGTACACAACGGCGAAGATAACAACCAAAACAATATGTGCTCAAATGTAGTTGTTAGTCTACATACTACTACTACTTTAGCAAGTGAGAACAATCTTCTACGGAAACTCTGCGATTTACAATCAGAACCGACTTCCGATGTTAAGCGCTTTACTGAGGAAAAGGTTCAGTGCGCAGAGCTTCTCACTCGTACTACCAGAAGAGATAATACTAGTAGACACCTGGTCAGGTTCCCGTTCAAATTGCAAGACCTATTTTGCAGCACGTCTGACCTTAGGAACGTAGAACATAAACGCCTTTTCTTACTAGAAAAACGTTTACCAAACAATCCTGATAGCAAGGTACAGTATTCTCAAGTTCTGCAAGAATATTTCAGTTCGGGATACAAGGAGGTAATTAGATCAGGCGAAGTAAAGAAGAACGATGACCCTTACTTACCGTATCATCCTATCGTACCTCCAGACAAGACCACTGTCAAGGTTGGTATGATGGGGTATAGTAGCCTATTGTTAAATAGGTATCTGACTCAGGGTCCAACTATTCAACTCGAACTGCTACATCTTATCGTGCGCTGGTGGACTTACCCAATTGCACTTTTGGCCGACATTCAACTATACGGACAGGTAAGGATAGCTGGGAAATATCTCCATAAGCAACGTCTTCTAGGAAATGAGAATCGTGATAAGGAAATGCGTTTCCTCAGGTCCTTACGAGTAGTTTCCTTTGGTACTTCTCCAGCACCTTTTCTGACTTTGCGATGTCTACTACAATCGGCTCACGTTGAAAGTAAACCCTATCCCTTTGCAAAGGCTATTCTCATGTATGTTTATTATGAGAAGTCACATATGGGCACACTGAAAAAATGCCAGTTAACTCAGAGCATGGTACAGGTGTCCTGGCGGAAGTGGTCTCTAGTGTACCTCACTCAACTGCAGAATAGGTATAAATGGACATACCTGGCATATGATCCTGGTATCGGGATGTGGTACTTGTCAAAGACGCCGTATCTCGCCGTCAATCAAGATGATCTCCCTCCTGCAAATTGGCTTTTTGGTGTTGTGATTGATAAACACCCTGGTTTGGACAACCTTACGCGAGTCGTAAATATAAGTTGTAAAGGTAAACAACCAGTATCTAAGCTGATTCTCTTGCCTGTGTATGGTTATAGTTCGTGTTTTTTGTTTTTGTGGAGTTTATTGTGTGTTATTTTTATTTTGGTTTAGTTTTATGTAGAACAATTTATGCTTGTTATATTTAAGGTTTCGTATATATTGTATGTTCGTGTTTTATTGTATGTAAACATTAGTGTTTAAAGCCTATACGGAATAGTATTCCGTTAATTTTTGCGATGATTTTAACTACACATGTCAATTTGATGGACTCGGTCCATGGCGGCCGGAATGTTAAGGCTACAACATTTAATATTTTATATGTTTACAAGTTTGTTTCCGTGTTCATGCGATAGATGGCGTTCGCATCAAATTAAATCGCGATACCACTTGTATGCACTTGTATCCTGTATAAGTGTGTTAGTTTTTAATTAAATTGAGATTGCCCTTGATATTGTTTTTTATTTACATTGAGGTTTGGGACTTTTACAGTCAGTATGAACGGGTAGAACTGACAGTTTAACTATATGCCTCTGAAGTGTGCCGTTCTTTGTTTTCAACGACACGAATCTGACCAGATTATCGTGACCATGATGAAGATTTATCACCCTACCCATCAACCATTTGCCAGCTGGTAGGTTCTCGTCTTGAATGGTGACTAAATCACCCAACCGTATGTTTTCTTGTGGTGTTTTCCACTTTGTTCGAATAGACAATTGGGTCAAGTACTCGGTCTTCCACCTTTTCCAGAGATCTTCAAATAATTTCGATATAAGATGCCATCTTGTTCTGGCATCTGCTGTTGTTTCGATTATTGTCGATCCTGGTCTTGCTGTTAAAAAGTGAGAAGGAGTTAGATATTCTAGGTCATCTGGATCTTCTGATATTGCACAAAGAGGCCTTGAGTTGAGACAAGCTTCTACTTTTGATAAAAGGGTGGTGTACTCCTCAAAGGTCAACTTCTGCTCTCCCACGCATTGCTTTAAATGACCTTTACAGCTACGTATACCGGCCTCCCACAATCCTCCAGCCCCTGGAGAAGAGCTTGGGTTAAAATGCCATTCTATACCCATTTCTGAAATCTCCGCAACAAATTTGCTATTGTATATTTGTTGTAATTCCTCATATTGTTCTTGAAGAATTCTGTTTGCACAGACAAAGTTAGTTCCATTGTCGCTGTACATGTGGCGTGGAGCACCTCATCGGGAAGCCATTCTGCTGAGCGCCGCTAAAAACGCTGCACTTGTCATATCAGACACAAGCTCTAAATGGACAGCTTTAGTGACCATGCAAATGAATAATGCAATGTACCCTTTGGTAGTTTTTATCCCTCTGCCATTGTTGGCCTTGATGTAGACGTGTCCTGTATAGTCCACACCAGTGTGATAAAATGCCTTTTCAGGGTTTATTCTCGCTGCAGGTAGATCACCCATAAGTTGCCACTGTAGAGTTGGGTTTTTTTTTCTGCATGTGACACATCTGCGTATGTATTTCTTGGTAGCTCTGTTGCCACCAATAACCCAATATTTTAATCTAAGATTTGATAATGTCAGTCGTGCTCCCCCATGAAATGTAAGTTCATGTGCTTGTTGCAGAAGTAAGGTGGTGAGGCGACTATCATGAGGAATAATGAGTGGATGTTTCATTTCATCGTTGATGTTGGCTTTTTCAAGTCTTCCCCCAACCCTTAATAAGCCTTGATTATCTAGGATTGGGTTTAAGTTTAAAAGAATAATTTTTGATGACAGTTTTGATTTGTTGTTTATAGAATCGATTTCTTCTTCGAAGAATTGCAACTGAGTATTTTTAATAATCAGCAACTTTGAGCGACATAATTCCGACAACGTGAGATAGGGTTGATGAACTTGTTTTTTGCAAGTAGCTAATCGCAATATCCATGCTAATATGTGACTGATTTTTGTTATGGAATTATATTTATTCATTAAAAATGATCAATGATGTTAGTCAAAACGGGTGATGATTGATTTTTGATAGTAATGTTTGTTTGCTTGACAGGAATTTTGACCTCCAGATTCGTTACATATGTTGTTTCATCTTGCTTTGTGAAATACTCTAACCAGGACGGTCCATCCCACCACAGACTGTGTTCTTTCAGTTGTGTTGCCGACATGCCTCGACTGGCACAATCTGCGGGATTTTCAGTTGTTTTGACATAACTCCAACTAGATGCCGAAATAATGTTCCGAATAGCAATAACTCGAATTGCTATGAATGGCTTCCAACGAGCTGGGTCACCTTTAATCCAGCCTAGGACGGCAGTTGAATCTGTCCAGCCGTATATATCTGTAGGATATTCGGAAAAGCTCTGTGAAACTTTACTCATTAGTTTTGTTAATAGTTCGGCGCCCATTAATTCAAGTCTAGGTATCGATAAAGTCTTGCTTATAGGAGCTACTCTGGCTTTGCCTTCAACTAACGAAATGACTGACGTGCCATTTCTGCTGATTCGGCAATATATGACTCCCGAATATGCTTTCTGAGAAGCGTCACAAAAGCCGTGGAGTTCTAGCTTGTCATGCTTTTCAATTCCTAGCTACCTCTTAATGGGCTGCCACGTTTCTGTAGTGCTTCGGGGATGTTCGCGGAGGCAAGGGTTGACGGTTTTCATGCCATCATCCGGAAACGGAGTGCATCTCTCCTGCGCAGGATACGGGGCAGCTCACACAGCATTCTGGGCGTACTGTGTGATAGGTGGGATTGTCCGATGCTGGGACACTGGATACGACTGCATGCGAGGTAGTCAGTGAACTTGCATTGAGGCAGTCTCATACGATTTATGTGTTTGTTTAGGTTAATGTTACTAACACTAGCTATAAGAATATAAATATGTTACTAACACTATGGATTCCTGGTCCGAAATAAATCATCATTTATTTATTTATTATTATTAATTTTAAATGTCTGAATAAGAGGAAATTCTTGACGCATAATGGACCACTTATTTTTTATCTCAACAGGCAGTTCATCGTCCCATTGCAAATTGGAGAGCCAAACCTGTTGAAATAGCACCTTCATGCTAGTGCTAAGTAGGGTGATTCATCCCAAAGGGTCAAATAGTTTCGAAATATCTGAAAGAAGTGACCGCTTGGTGAATGTTTTCCGTGATGACAGGGACAAGGTGGATTTGAAAATGAATTTATCTCTCAGAGGATCCCAGCCAAGACCTAGAGCTTTTGTTGATTCTGATTGTTTAAATTCAAACGTTTTTTGATTATACTGCTCTTTACATAATCCAGTTAATAATTGCGGGTGATTTGATGTCCATTTTCTTAAGTTAAATCCGCCTGATTTCAGTAAAGATATTAAGTCATTATCCTGAAAATACGCATCACTCTCATCCCCGATCTCACACAAACGCGAATGATAGATTTGGAAATCTTTCCAATATGATTCTAGCGTATCTAACTTACGCTTGATGTAATCGGCCGTTCTACGGTCACGAGGAGTCTTCTTGAAAGAAGACAGAAGCTGCTCCATGGCCCGACCGGTCTGCTCTTGATTTGCTAGTAAATCTTCCATTTTATATATATAAATAATTGGAAAGATCTTACTTGAATTGCTCGTACAACACCTGCTTGGTGGCTGCTGAAGCTCCGACACGTAGCGCTCTTGCTGGCTTAGTGCACTGGTACTGCAACTCCTTGATAGTCACTGATTCGACTACACACGCAACTGATCCTTGCTGATAACCAAACCGCGCGATAGGTTAATAGCTCGAAGGACCAAAATGTACGGGTTCCGTACAGTTATGCTACTAGATTAATAACCACTAAAATGATACTACTAATTGAATTGTAAAGTTAACTATATAGTTATATATATAGTAATTAATTAATCTATAAAATACGATTTATTGCTAATGAGTACGTCGCCTTGCTGCTAGACGTGAACTGAACTTAGTTTACGTAAATTAATAAATGTTAATAAAGTCTGCATTATTGCTGTGTGCTGACCGAGCAAATGTACGGTCATTAGCCCGTACAGTTATCATTGGCTATTAGTTTATTAAACAGTTTGTCTAAAACTGTGTTATAAACTTAACTACTATGTACAAAATATGTGACCATCCATTTTTAGTTCGAATATACTACTCGAACATTGTTATTTTCTTGCTCAAACTTATCAACTTCACTCAGTGGAGGCAAATAAGCGAATCTACCCTACTTAGAATTTTATAACGTCTATTAATATTCATTGTAGTGCTGGGATTAATGCAGTTACTTGGCAAGCCAGTCTAAAGAGGTCTGCGGGGTCTAAATACGCTTTCAAGGTCTTGTGCTGTCTTACCCATGGGGACTCAATCCCGAGTCCAGAATACTCTTGATGGCATAATTTTTTTTTTTTTTTTTTTTTTTTTTTTTTTATACCACTAAGGTGGCAGACAAGCATACGGCCCACCAGAAGGACCGGTGGTCACCGCAGCCTATGAACGTTTGCAACACCAGAGGTGCCACACTCGCGCTGCCGACCCTGTAAAAACCTTCTAAGACCCCTTTTGAAGAACCCCATACTGTAGGCGTTTGGGAAAACCGAGGCAGGGAGGTCATTCCACAACCTAAGCGTGCGCGGAAGAAAACACCTATCGGATCTAACCGTGCTGGAACGCACCGGACGCAGAGTGTGAGGATGAACTCCCTGTCTGTGGCGAGCGGTGCGATGATAGAACGTAGCCGTGGGCATCATATCAAACAATTCCTCAGAGCACATACCATTGTACAGGCGGTAGAACACGCATAAGGAGGCAAAGTCTCTCCTGTCGCGAAGAGGTTCCACACCAGCTGTAAGTACAGGATCGTTGACAATTCTTACAGCTCGCCTTTGCACCGAGTCAAATGGACGAAGCTGATATTCAGGTGCTCCCGCCCAGAGGTGACAGCAGTACTCCATATGCGGCCGCACTTGCGACTTATAGAGAAGCAGTGTTTGCGCCGCAGTGAAGTACCGCCGCGCCCTGTTGAGCACACCTAGCTTTTTGGACGCCAGCTTAGCCTTGTCCTCTAAATGACTACGGAACTGAACGTCACTGGAGATGTCAACGCCAAGGATCCCTATACTTTTGGAGATGGAAAGAGATATGCCCTTGAATTGCGGCGCTACAGTAATTGGGGTTTGCTTAGCGGTGAAAAAACACGCTTGTGTCTTGGAAGGGTTGAACTGGACAAGATTTTGTCCACCCCAATCGGACACTCTAGTAAGAGTAGCCTCGATTTCAGACACAAGCTGTTCACGATTTTCCTCCACTGTGTCCCGAGAGATACCGGGGCGGCCCGTGTAACAAGTGTCCCCCGTACTGTCGTCCGCATAACAATGAATGCCGTCAATAGACAACATGTCATTGATATGCAGCAGAAACAGAGTAGGGGATAACACTGAGCCTTGCGGTACTCCAGCGTTTATAGCCATGCAGTCTGAACAGCTGCCGTCAACGACGGCCCTGATGCTTCTACCGGCCAAGAAGCTGGACACCCATCCGCATAATCTCTCGGGTAGTCCATATGAGGGCAGTTTCGTAAGAAGACCACGGTGCCAGACCCGGTCAAAGGCTTTAGAGATGTCGAGGCTCACAGCTAGAGCCTCACCCTTACTCTCGATAGCCGCCGCCCATCGGTGTGTTAGGTACACAAGAAGATCGCCCGTCGAGCGACCGTGACGGAAACCGTACTGCCGGTCGCTGAGCAGGTCGTGTTCCTCAAGGTACCCCAGGAGCTGTGTATTAATTACACGCTCCATCACCTTGGATAAAAGGGAGGTGACGGCTATAGGCCTGTAGTTGGCCGGGTCGGTTCTGTCACCCTTCTTGGGTACAGGATGTACATACGCGATCTTCCACGACGCCGGGACTTGTTGCATAGAATAGGAAAGTGTGAAAAGACGTGTAAGTACCGGACACAACTCTGGACCACAATGCTTAAGTACCACCGCAGGAATGCCGTCTGGCCCACTCGACTTATGAACGTCCAGAGATTGAAGCTCCCGCCGGACATTCCGCTGTGTAAATTTAACTTCCGGCATGGAAGTGCCACAACTCGGAATGCCCGGCGGTAAAGCACCCCCGTCGCTCATGGTCGAGTTAGAGGCAAAGAGATTACCCAAAAGGTCGGCTTTCTCCTTGGCACTCTGGGCCAAACTACCGTCGGGTTTAAGCAAGGGTGGTAATCCTGACCGACAGAAGTTTCCCTCGGCAGCTTTGGCAAGCGACCAAAATTCACGACTTCCTGAAGGGTAGCCTGCTAGCCGTTCGCCAATTCTGCCGACGAAATCGAACTTGGCCTTGACAATTGCTCTTTTACTGGACCTCGAGGCGGCATTTAATTTGCGTTTCACCTCAGAAATGTTTGGATCTGAATTTGCACGAGCCGTGGTCCAAGCTCTGTAGGCAGATTCTTTCTGTATTAGAGCTTCTCTGCAGAGCCGATTGAACCACGGTCGCTTTTTTGCACCTACAGGGATCCATCGGTTGGGAATGTAGCATTCCATACCCTCCAAGATCCCCTCAGCGACTGCTACAGCACAAGAATCCAGATCCTCTGAGGCAAAACAAAGCCGCCGCCACGGGTACGACGCATAGAACTCTCGCAGTCCATCCCAGTCTGCTGACTTGTAGTGCCACACATGTCGCCACTCCTTGGGCCGAGGTGGTTCAGGCCTTGCGAGAGGCACATGCGTCCGAACGACACAGTGGTCCGACGATCCTAGCGGAGCATCCACTGAAACGTTGTAGCCGTCCGGACGCGTTGTCAGCAGAAGGTCCAGCAATGCACTATGCTCGTTCTCCTTGTCTGGTATCCTTGTATGGGATTTAACCAGCTGGGAGAACCCATAGGTCAAGGCAAATTCGTGAGCAGCTTTTCCCGCAAAGTCGGTGGTCCGGGAGCCCAACCAGTCAACATGATGACCGTTGAAATCTCCCAAAACCACTATCTCAGCGGAGGGACACTGCTCAATCACCCTGTCAGTCGATTGCTGCAGGTGGTCATAAAGGCGAACTGTGTCCGTATTACCGCTGTGAGACCTATACACGCACGCGTAGATCCGGGTGTGGCCCCCGTGATCCACGCGCGCCCATAACGTAGACAGGTCCCTGTCTTCGAGGCTTGTAAGACGGCGACAGCAGACATCATCCCGGACGTACATACACACCCCGGCTTTCCGCCTGAAGTTGTACTCCAGCTTGTAGCCAGGGTACATCAAGTCAGATGTGTCTTTCGGGCATGAGATCTGCGTCTCCGTCAAGAAAAAAAGGGTCGGCTTCGCAGTTTCAAGATGGTGGTGGACTACGTTGATGTTCGTGCGCATGCCTCTGATGTTGCAAAAGTCCACTTGAAGTGTGGACGCCGATGCCGCTGTGGATACCTTTTTATTTTTCTTTTTTGCAGCCATGGTTGTTTTTTAAAAAAGGGGAATTAAGAAGGTTGAGGGGGCGCCTGTGTGCCGCTGGCGCAGGAGACTAAGCGAGGCTCCAAATCACCAAAGGCAGACAAAGGTAATGCGGAAGATTGGCACGGCGTACGGAAGGGCCCCCGGTCCCCCCCCAATGCAGTGGCCGCGTCCACTCCGGTATCCTCCTCCGGCACGACCACAGCACCAGGGACTTTACACAGGCTGCTGGTTCAGCCTCCTGGGGCGGAGATTAAGTGATCCCCAGGTTCGGGTCCCGTACAGCCTGCGGGCGGTCAGCGGTCAACCGTTTCACCGGGTCTCCCTGACCGCCGTACCAATACTCCGCGCCTCTATCCGCCAATGGAGCCAGATAAGCCTCTGGTCTCACCGTCACCGGCACAAAGTCGCCCCAATGAGCTCTGGATCCCTGCTAACCGACGGAGAACATAACCCAACCGGAGTCAGGTTACTATTACCGCGGTCTTCTGCAGGGCGGAGGTACTGCCCCAGGCGGGCTGCTCAACGAACGGAGTACCGTTATGCCCTTCCTCCTAATGTGGGCTTTTTCGTTAATCCCTAAGATATTGAATCTTAGGGATCTGATTGAAGAAGCCACTACTGTACCCTCAGGGTGTAACGTTAGCTCCATGAGAAGTAACGCATGTCCCCTAAACCCCGAGGGGTGGGGTAATATGTGTTGTCCAACAGTGGATCACAAAAATAACTTCTTGGTTAAACTTGTGACGTATCAACCTTTGAATAGGGGTTGATAGCTGCTCATGCGAGCCGTTACGAGGTAAACTAAAGATTTTAACCTTGTGATGTATTATGCAGTACTTGATAAGGCAAGTCTCAAGAGATCGGTCTGCGGGGTCTAGATATGCATCAAGGACTTGGGCGGTTTAGGCAACCAGACAACTTAATGGCTATATGGTTTGTCCAACAGTATATAACAAAAAGAACGTTTTAACTCACGTGATAATTTACGGCTGAAACGTAGTGCTAAAAAGATTTTATTTGTGAAGTCAAGGCGATGGATAGTATAGCTCAACGTAAACGCTAAAGGTGAGTGAGTTTATGCAAAGAATGTTACTTGTTTCTGCAAAATGTTTTTTGAAATATTTATGAGGATTCTGACTCAAAAATGAGCATGGTTAGACGTAGCGCAGTGAAACGAAAGTTAGTCAAGGAAAATGTTTTTGAAATATTATTGAGGATTCTGACTCAAAAATGATCATGGTTAGACGTAGCGGAGTGAAACGAAAGCGAGTCAAACCATGATCATTTTTGAGTCAGAATCCTCAATAATATCACTACTTGTGTATGTGCATCGACGTGTATGTACACATGATAATGAAGAGGCATGACAATTGCCAATTGATCGTGTCGGGACCCCTTAACGAAGATCTAATACCTAATTAGTACAAAAAAAAACGGGTGGGGCTGTGTCGGGGCACACGGCCGTTGGTTTTAACGTGAATACGTCTCTTAACGAACCATTCCAGCCGTACCAGCTGCAGATGTACTGGCACCGTCGTTGATCCGCTCGACCGCATTCATTACTTTACGTTGCCGGCACTGCTTGACTCGATTATATGGTGTTTTATTGGTACCATTCGATTGCTGTTGAGATGCCCTTTCCAACCGTATACGATCTCTGTATTTCGATTTGGCTTTTCGACGCGTATAGGCCGACATATATATTTTTTGATATTATTTTTTTATTTAAACACCTTATTATATTCACAGTTACAATTTTACACTAATGTTATATATATAATCGATAGATTTTGACGAGAGCTGACGATTGAAACTTAAATGAACGTCGTAACTTCACCGAGTCGAAAGTTATACTAAATGGAAATCTCGAAACGCAGCAAAATGACCTTCAAAATGGCGGGGCCGCCTCCTCACCCGCGCGCGATGTGTTACAGTCTTTGATCATCTAACCACAGGATGCGCCTTACTTAAGCATTGTTTTCTGCCATTGCACATGACCATTTGGTCTTTTGGCTTTTTTGTTTGTTTTGTAATCCGGCGGGCTCTGGTGTCGGCTGAGGTCCCCTGTATCCTTGAACCACCAGGTTTGTCCCGCGCAGACGGCAAGAGACCGGACAGTCTGTCCCTTGTGCCATGGAAGAACGGCAAGTGCTTAGTGTGGGACGCAACATGCGTCAGCACTTTCGCCGCCAGTCACTTTGCTCGTACCACAGTATAAATATATGTTGTTTAACCAGTATTGTAGCTCCCTACAAACGGACGAAGCGCAAGCTATACCTACGATTCTTGTTTTCGGCAGGCCTTTCAGCATGCAAGCAGCGTCCGCAGTCGCGATTGTGCCCAGTAGAGGAATGGACGGTGTGTCGTTTTTTAAATAGTAACCGCGCGTGTTTTATTTACTAAAAATATTTAATATGACAACTAGAGTCTATTGTGCTTGTTTTGGTTGCATGAATTCGTCAATAACGCACCCAGAGATAACGTTTTTTAGATTACCTGGAAACTCCAAAAGGTAAGACTGTAAATTGATATTACTTAAGGGGAGTGGTTGACAAAGTTTGCGAAAAAGAGGTGCAGATAAAGACGTTCTTCTCGGTATTAGTACACGAAAAATGACAGCCAAAAGTAGATTTGAAATCTACAAGATGTGTTCCAGAAAATGGTTTCATCAGAAATTGTGTATTTATTATAAATAACTAGTAAAACATCACTGAACTAGCCCACAATGTTTTAGAAGAAGCCGTTTTATGACATGTATTTATTAATGAATGATAATAAAATTTATATCAAAGACTAAAGAAAACATAGACGTCTAACATGGTTTTCTTCAATTTTAAATTAGTATAAGTTTTAACTAATTATACCTAATAATGTATTCAAAGAATACATCACATTGCTTGCTTCCCCGCGCTCGCCCGAAAATCTAGTGCGGGGGGAGTCGTGTTGCTAGACGGACGTGTGTCGCTCTGGTCTGCAAAATATTCTCGTAAAATGTTATATTTTCATTCATGTACAGAGTAATGCGTGTAACAGAGCCAGAGCCCGAGTTACACAATGCATACTGCATTACATGAGAATATAATGCATTTCAACTTATTTTTCGTATTGATTTATTAAATTACTTCAAAAGGTGGTCATGCTTATATTGTAAGCGGTACTTAATCATTTCAATATAATTAAATGAAGAAATATTTGTGGACATTTGCACACAACTTAAGCTATTATAACCTTGTGCTAAGGGATATAGACAACTGATGAAAATACTTATATTATAGTTATTATTAACACACTGCTTTTTTGAGACACTGCTCTCAACCTAAACTGAAAGAATTGACTCTTTTAGCTTAGTACGTCTTGTGGGTCGCCACAAGTAGGCACCATCTACCGGCAAATTGGTTAAGGTATAAAAGTGAACAAAGTGAGTGCCCGCCGAGTTTCTTGCTAGTCTATATCTTTACATAATAATAAAACTGTTGAGGGCCGAGAGTCTGAATATGGAAGCTATTTAAAAAAAAAAGAACGCGTTCTCTAATCGATACCTACTTAAGCCAAAATGAAATTTAAAATTTTCATGTCCGTCTGTATTACGAATACGTATCACGCCGAAACTACTGATTTGAATGAAAATTGATCCGAGGAAGTTCAGGAGTTAGAGACATCTCAACTTCTCTAAACCTAGAATTCAAGAGTTCCTTTGAATGTGAGGGTAAATCTAAACTTGCGTGTTGCTTTATCATTTTTTTCATTCAAATCGATTCTGTAGTTTCTACGTGATACTTATTTGGGATACAGACAGACAGACAGACATGAAAATTTTAAATTGCATTTTCGGATTCAGTATCGATTAGAGAACATCCTTCAATAAAAATTTTCAACAGACTCTCGACCTTCAACAGTTTTATTATAAGTATAGATAATTCAGGCCGCGCCGAGGGCGTGGACTGAATTGTTTTAGAATCTATTCTAAAATTTTCCACGGGGCTTAATCATTAAGCTCTTAACTATTAGAGCTTAATGATTAAGCCCCGTTTTATTATTATGTTTTATTATTATTGAAGGATGTTCTCTAATCGATACTGAAGCCGAAAATGCAATTTAAAATTTTCGTGTCCGTCTGTCTGTCTGTATCCCAAATAAGTATCACGTAGAAACTACAGAATCGATTTGAATGAAACTTGGAACAATTAAAACTTATAATCCGAGGAAGGTTCCTGGATACTTTGATTCCGATATTCAGCGAGCTTCCTTTGGGAGAGGGGATGAAAGACAATATGGTTTTTTAGTTGTAATTTCACAATGCGTGGTCCGATTCCAATTTTTTTTTCAGTGTTATAACGGTAGTACTTTAAGGATTGCTTCACAAGTTTCAGTGCTGAGGGTTTTGTAGTTCAGGAATTAGAGATATCTCAACTTTCTCAAAACCTATAATTCAAGGGATCCTTGGAATGTGACGGTAAATCTAAATAGGCATGTTGGCTGAATCATAAAAGAGCTTAATGATAAAGGCTGTTGTAAAATAATTCAGTCCGCGCCGAAGGCGGGGACTGAATTGTTTTAGAATAAACTTAATCTTTAAGCTCTTTTATGATAAAGCAAACAGGGCCGTTTCACACGCTGCTTGATGAGTCTGGTGAAGAAGTGCCTCTCCTTTTGCAAACCTTATGTGACGTAAACGAAGTTGCAAGGGGCAGCTAGTTTTACAATATGCTTAATCTTAAAATTCGTTTATGATTAAGCAAACAGGGCAGTTTCACTTGTAAGGGTCAGCTAGTTACATACATACATATGGTCACACCTTTATCCCCGAAGAGGTAGGCAGAGGCATATTATTATGTCCCCACGTTTCAACTTTTTAGAATTTGTCTCACGTAATAGGTGGTGAGCCGTATTGCCGTGTTGAGATAGACAGGCGCAGGTTGTGACTGCCTGCTGTTGAAATTGTTCAAGCTGCCAAAAAGGCCTTCAACTTGGCTTAACGATTGCCATTTTACGGGCAACCAGGACTAACGGCTTAACGTGCCTTCCGAAGCACGGAAACGCTTAAATAACTGTCACAAAGTGGTCACATGGATGGTCACCTATCCAAGGACTGGCCATAGTGAAAGTTGCTTACTACAGTGATCGTTTACAGAACACCAAGTCCGCAATGCCACGAGCGCTTCTTATTTATACATAACTAGCTGACCCTCGCAACTGCGTTTACGACGCTTACGCACGTACATATTTTTGTTGGTTTGTAATAATAAAATGAAATGAAATTTTGTTTCTTAAAAGGAATAAAAATTTCAAGCGGGTGGAAGACCCCTTATGTCTGTATATAAACGTTTGTTTTTTAATTTACTTTTAGCCTCTCGCTATAAAATAGATTGCAGGGGGGCTTATGGCGAGACTTTGTCTGTAGTTTGTGACTCTGTTGCATTAAACTACGTCACTAGGTCATCTGTTCAAAGTTTGAACTAAAACAAAAATGACAACATCAATCGGATTGAACTTTCACAATAAATGTTTAAGATAGGGGTAGTCGGGTGAGACTTTCTTGTTTATTTGGTGTCCGCTACTATTTTCTTCTTCTTCCGTGATTCTTTTACTCTGATGTCTCTGTAGTTGCGCTACTCTATGTTGGCGAGTCATATCGCCCATATGCTCAAGGTCGTTAGCCCTGGGTGTGGCCTTAAGTACTAATTGGTACTATACTACTAGTTGACAAAAGTTAAACAAAGTGATTGACACGAGTGAACTAGGTAGTTACATGAAGTAGGTATGTTTGTATTTAAAACTAGACTTGTGCTTGCTCAGTCAGTGAACGGTGCGATCCAATATAGTACAATATCCAAAAAAAAAACTAGTTCAGAACTCTAGTACGTGTAGGTAGTACATTTAGTTCCGTTGTCAGTTCATAGTTATTTCATTGAGAGCAATGATGCGCCTTACTTAAGCATTACGCAGCAAAATGACCTTCAAAATGGCGGGGCCGCCTCCTCACCCGCGCGCGATGTGTTACAGTCTTTGATCATCTAACCACAGGATGCGCCTTACTTAAGCATTGTTTTCTGCCATTGCACATGACCATTTGGTCTTTTGGCTTTATGAAAAGCCTGTACATCAGTACATCATTTTATATGATTAAACTAGTTGTGGCGTAAATCATAGATTTGCTATATTAGTTTATTAGGCGCTATTAAGCGTAGGTATAATGATTATACTTAGGTCGGTATAATGGGTGTGTCCTTAATAGTGTCAAAGTAGGGATATTTGATGGAAGGAGATATGGTGGGATGTAAGCTATATATAGGCGTGCGCAATGGTAAAAAGAAAATCAGGAACTAACTAAAATTAATTTATTTTACTTCATACTATCGAAGAAATTTTACATCAAAGTAAATTATTCAATAAAATATATTTCCACTGAAATAATCAGTGAGTGGCTTAATAGCCCAAGTATTTATCTAAATTTTTATATGTGAAAACGGAAGCTCTGGTAAGCATCAACGTCATAGATTTTATTAAGTAAATTAATTGTGGGTAATTTTTATGTAAAAAAGTATATTTTAAGTAAATTTATTTTATCAGGCAGGCGTTTGTGAAATTTAGAAAAGGGGGTAATGTTCTTTGTATATTAAATTTTTTAAAATGGGGTTAAAAATAATAGTAAGGGAAAGTTTAGGGATATCTATGGTTGAAGAGGGTGTATATATAAAAAATATTGTTTGTTCTTTTCAGAATGAGCTTCCAAGTTAAGATTTTAAAAAAAACCCCTGCCTATACCCTTAAGCAGCTAATTATTGAAGATATAGGCATATAGCCGTATTTTACATATCCTGGATAAAGGAAGTCCCAACCCAGAATCCGGATGAGTACATAGTTTTTAAGTTAGATATAAGTTTATTACTGGTGAATTGTAATAAAAGTATTATTACCTACTCTGAATTCTTGCATTTATTGACTCCAGGACAAATTACCTTACCTAAACTACTGAACCGCCTGGGAACTCCTGGGAACACACACTTCGGACTTCCCAGAAGCGTGTCATGGCGCCCGAACAAAATTAATTGTCCTGGTAGTTGATAACGTGTGATTAATATCTACAGATTTGTTGGGTCTAGTGACCCATAATTAAAATTTACATTGTAATTTGTTCCCCGCTAGCAGGTAGCCTCCCCCGAAATTCGTGCTACTTCAAGGATTAGACGCCCTTGGCCTATGCTAGTCTGGATGCCCGAATTTTGAACTTTTTATTTGCATTTTACATTTTTTGGCTAAACGGGTATTCCGAAATTTGAAAATTTGCTAACATCATTTTATTAACGTAGCTTGTCCCCAAATTTAATTACAGTTATTTATTACTTGAAACTGTAATAGTAAAATATCCTTCATTATATAATTGTTGGCTTATAGTCATATTCATATTTTGTATTGTTCATCGTAAGGAAAAAATTCTACCCTCATTGTTTTTGATAATTCCTTGTAATAAATTTAACGCAAAAAATATACCCACATTAATAAAATTGTTACGAACCTTCTTGTAGAAGTAAAATTGTTGTTAATGTTTTAAAGAATATTATGAATGCAAACCATTCACGGTAGGTTTTGTTTTATATAAATTGTGTATTGTTTCAGGAAAATCTGAATGATATTGTAGTTCTATGTGAATAGAGAAAGTGATTTGTGTATTAAAAATTGTGAGTGATTCGGTGCTTACCAGAGCCGTTTAATATGGATATCAATAAAATTAGGTATTTCTTGCTCAATAAAAATGAATTAACTTATGAAGTAGTTATTCGCGGTGGTGAGCCGGCTTCTACGGTTATTGGGTTAAGAAAACAGATAAATTCAGTAATATTGTCGGTACCAGCTTCAGATATTGAGTTTTCGGGGATTGATGCAGAAGAGGATTTAGGAGGGGTTCTGATATCGCTTAAGGAACTTAAATCTAGAGTAAATTTGATGGAAGACAAGTCAGATACTGTTACTTTTGATCGTTCGTGGGCATTATACAGTCATTTGTTTTTACGAGTTCAGCGTTTGGATAAGTCTAATTCAAAACTTAAAGATAAGATTGCTGCTGTATCTAGTAATTTAGCCGAGATTTTTGGCAAATTAAAGTGTATGTATAGTGGAAAGGAAGGTAGTAGTTCTGAGAATGAAAAGACGGATGTATGTGAGCGTAATGTTCCTGCACCGGTACATTGTGATAGATCCCATTTCAGTGACTTGCAACGCATTAAATATAATGGTAGAACTAATGTTCAAGCTTTTCTGCAAAGAATTGAGGAATTTAGGTCGGCTAGGAACATATCGCAGGCTAAGATTTTGCAATATGCCACCGAGATCTTTACGGACGAAGCACTTCATTGGTTTAGGAACATAAGGCAATCTGTGACTTCATGGGAGGAATTATCAGAGTTGTTAGTAGAGGATTTTACTCATTCTGATTATGATTATCGGTTATTGGCTGAAATTAGGGCTAGATTACAGGGGGATAACGAAAGCATTACAATATTTTTTGCAAAGATGTCAGGAATGTTCGCTAGATTGACGGAGAAGGTCTCAGAACAAGAACAGCTTAAAATATTGCTTCGTAATATGAAACCATGTTATGCTAGTACCTTAGCCGCGAACAAAGATGCTTTGAAGTCTATAATAGCATTAAAAGATGCCTGTAAAAGTTATGAAAGGATTCACTCGTTTACAGCCCATTCGCGGGATCCTTCAAAGTTGTCGTCTGATTTGTTAGCACCGGATTTAGCTTACAATAATTGTGAAAATGTTAACAGTAAAACTTCAAAATTCAATAATAAAAATCAATTTAATGGATCTAGTTTTTCAAAAAATTCAAATATTAATTTTCATAAATTCCACTCCAATGTTCCAAATAATTTTAACAAGAATAGGTCTGAGTCTTACGTTACGGCAGTAGGTTCACCAATGCAAAGAGATAATTTAAAATTTTGTCCGCGATGTAAATCCTCAAGTCACTCGCTTAAGGAATGTAGGCGTTCAGATGTACTATGTTTTAGATGTGGTAGAAAAGGAGTTAAGTTTCCACAGTGTTCTAATTGTCAATCACAGATTATGTCAGGTTCAAAAAACTAACTACAAAGGATTGCTGTGTAGTAGAAAAGTCGAAGGAAATTATTAGTCATTGTAAATTTGATAGGTTGGATTGGGAGGATTGGCTTTCCACAATTCGTACTTTTTTCTCAAGTTATCATATCACAGCAATCCATGATAAAATACCGTCTAATGATGTGCGACCTTATGCTAGGGTGAAGGTTAGCGATATGTTTTACTGCGGGTTATTGGACTCTGGTAGTACGGCTACTATTTTAGGAGATAACTCGCATATTAAGTTATTAGAATCAGGTCAAATAATGTACACCGATGATTTGATAAATTTTTCTGCAGCTGGGGGTCAGTTGTTGAAAGCCATTGGTTATTTTAATTTGAGTATACATTTTGAAAATCAATGTCACATTCTAAAAGCATTCATTGTACCTTCTATTACTGACACATTAATTCTAGGTATAGATTTTTGGAAAAAATTCAATTTATTTCCAAAATTTTGTAAGTCCATTACTTGGTCGAGCTGTCAACAACAAGATAATAAGTTATGTACAGTCGCGACCGAAAGTGGCAATTTATTATCTTATAGTAATTTAACATCGGATCAGCGCGTGGCGGCCGATAACATAATACAGCAATTTCGATTGATTTCTACAGAGGTCCGTGGTTTGGGCTGTACCTCGTTAATAGAACACCGAATTGATACGGGCGACGCGTTACCAATAAGACAAAGATATTATCGTATGTCGCCAGAAAAACAACGTATTTTATCCGAACAGTTAGACGAAATGTTAGAATTAGGGGTGGTTGAAAAATGTGACAGTCCTTGGTCATCTCCGGTTCTACTGATTCCGAAAAAGGATGGATCCCTTAGGTTTTGTTTAGATAGCCGTAAATTAAATTCTGTAACTAAAAAGGATGCGTACAAGCTTCCCTATATGTCAGAAATACTTGATAATTTAAAAAATGCTAGATATTTAAGTAGTATTGATTTGTCGAAGGCATTTTGGCAGATAAAAATTGCTGAATGTGACAAGAATAAAACAGCCTTTTATATCCCTCAACGAGGAACCTATTGCTTTAAAAAACTTCCTTTTGGACTCACTTCCGGTTCTGCGTCATGTCAAAGGCTGGTAGACAGCTTATTTTATAGTCCTGAGTTTGAAAATTCAGTTTTTGCATATATAGATGACATAGTCATTTGTTCTGAGTCATTTGAAGGCCATATTTCATTATTGTTAAAAGTGCTTAATAAATTGAAAATCGCAAATTTATCTATTAATTTTGAGAAGTCTGTGTTTTTTAGGGATCAACTTAAATACTTAGGTTATATAGTTAATAAAAAGGGGTTACATGTCGACCCAGATAAAGTTCAAACAATAGTTAAATACCCCACCCCAACAAATAAAAAAGAGCTAAAGCGTTTCTTGGGTGTAGTTTCTTGGTATCGCAAATTTGTGCCTAGGTTTAGTTCAATAACAGGTCCACTTAACCGACTCACATCAACAAAGAAATCACATAATAAAAGATTTATTTGGTCAAGTGAGGCGGATACAGCTTTCCATATTTTAAAAAATTGTTTGGTTACGGCTCCTATTTTAAGGTGTCCTGATTTTGATTTACCTTTTGAAATTCATGCAGATGCTAGTAACTATGGCGTAGGCGGAGTACTGACACATACTATAAATGGTGTAGAACACCCAATTGCATATTACAGTCGTTCTCTGTCAGGGGCGGAGAAGAATTTCAGTACCACCGAAAGGGAAACCTTGGCAGTATTATCGGCAGTGGAACATTGGCGTTGTTACATAGATAACGGGAAAAGATTCACGGTTTACACCGATCATTCGGCGCTGAAATGGTTCCTTAACCTGAATAATCCAACGGGTAGGTTAGCACGGTGGAGTATTCGATTGTCGTCATTTAATTTTGATATTAAACATAGAAGGGGGGTAGATAATGTGATACCTGATGCATTATCTCGTCAAGGTAACATAACCGCTATTAACAAAAATTATATAAATTCTTTAAACACTCAGGATGAGTGGTACTTAAATATATTTAACGGTTGTCAAAGTACACCTCTATCTTACCCAAATTATATCGTTAAACAAGGATTGTTATATCGTTATATGAAGTCTTCACTTACACTGTATAAAGAGTTTGAATGGAAGCAGGTAATACCTTCAGAACAACGTGAAAAAATTATTTCGGAAAATCATGCGGAACCAACAGCCGGTCATTTTGGTATTTTTAAAACTTATAAAAGGTTAACATTACGGTACTATTGGCCGGGCATGCATTCAGACGTGGTTAGGTTTATTTCTTTATGCGAGGTTTGCTTGGCTCAGAAAGCACAAAATCACTCTACTTTGGGTGAAATGGGAAGACCAAAGAAGTGTACCAGACCATTTCAAGTCCTCAGCATAGACTTAGTCGGTCCGTTAACGACTACACGTCTCCAAAACGCCTATATCTTGGTGGTATCATGTTGTTTTAGTAAATACTGTTTATTGTTCCCAATTAAACGAGCATCGGCCGAAATAATTACTAGATTATTAGAGGAAAGGGTTTTTCTAGTTCATGGCATTCCATCTACAATTATAATGGACAATGGGAAGCAGTTCGTTAGTGTCACGCTTAAACGTATGCTAGAAAAATATAAAATTCCTAAATTGCATTACACACCCTATTATTCGCCACAGGTTAATATGGTGGAACGGTACAACAAGACAATAGTTACCGCCATTTCTTCCTTTATTAATGACGATCAGAGAGGTTGGGATTTAATTTTGCCAAAGATACAATTTGCGATAAACAGCGCAGTAAACGAAGTTACAGGATTCACTGCAAATTTTTTGACCTTCGGCAGAGAATTAGTTAGCTGTGGTTCTCATTATATTGATTGTGAAGGCAATGACAGTATAGTTTTTCAACCCCGAGACGAATATGCGGAGAACCGTGGTGCATTGTCTTTAATTTTTGACAAAGTTCAATCACGTTTGATACAGGCACATAGTAGAAACAGTGAGCATTATAATTTACGCAAAAGACAGGCAGAATTTAACGTAGGTGATATAATATGGAAACGAACATTTTATTTAAGCGATAAAGATAAACATTTTTCGAAGAAATTAGCTCCTAAATATATAAAGTGTAAAATTATAGGAAAACGATCTCCTTTAGTTTATGAGCTTGCTAATGAATTTGGCAAAAACATTGGAACGTGGCATATAAAAGATTTTAAACTTAATAATTACAAAGAATAATTAATTATAATCTTCATAAAGTAATTCAATAATTTAACCTTGTAGCTAAAAAATAGTCAAAGTAAATCGTAGTAACTTTTTTTTTTTTCTCCTAAGTATGGGTAGTTGTGAATATCATGTGAATATCGTTAGGCTGCTTACAGACTGCATTTCATCACGCTATCATAATTCCATAAGCGTAAGGACAGGATACGGTTTTAATGAATGGTGTTGAGATTTAGTGTAAAATTTAAACTAAATTCTCTTGTATATAAGTATTGCGTCATCATGTGATTGTATTGATGACACAATTGTGCATGAGTGTTTTATGAGCGGGAATTGTATGAGATGTATGAATGTATGAAAGGTATGAATATGAGAGTATTAAAAGGCACATTATTCAAAGGAATGGGTGAGTCCGGTGAATTATGAAAGTTGAAATAGTCAGTAGTTACTTTGCATACACATAAATGCGTCGCTAATTCTTTTTTTCCCATATTCTAGAACAAAATTAGCTTCATTGTATTTTTAGATTTTTATCGAGTTAAATTAAAGAAAATAAGACAAGAAGAGCTATATCAGGTAAATTATTTAAAAATGAGTGTTAAATTTCGTTTGGATGTTGTCGCGGACAGTCAAACATACACGAGAAATTTAAGTCATTGTGTAAGAGACCTTATGAATAATTGTGAAAATTTATGAGGGTACCTCAAAATATTGTTAAGCTTGAGGTCACATTGTGAATTCATTGTCATGTTATGTGAAAGTTGTGTACGTGCCGTGAGTTTATAAAATTACAAAGTATTAAGAATTACAAAGTTATGAAAGTTTTATGCACATGCATTATGTTAATAGTGATGCATACGTTTTGAAAACGTTATTACATATTGGATTTGGATTTCAGTGAAATGTTAAGGTTGGTAAATGTGATTTTTTTTTCTGGGTTGTTTGTATATTTTTGGTTAGAATTCTGGTAGGATGATTCTGTAGGTGTATTCAGTGCTATACTTATTTCTGTTTCTTGGTTTTGTAGTAAATACTGCCACTCGGAAGCGGTAAGCTTGCCCTCGCAGATTTACGTGGTACTATAGGAAGCTCTTAAAGGCTTGCTTATCATATGCAAATATATTGCATTCAGTTATATAGACATATACAATGTTATTACATCGTTGTATATGTTGTTATATAAATTTTCTTCTCTGAGACGGTTATAGAAATCTCAGTCTTCAATTTAAGCCATATTCTATATTACATTCAGGCGGTTCGTATTACCTGGATTTCTTAATAGTAAGCCTTAAATACGTCTTTTCTTCTATCTATCTTGTGAACACCATCAGAGTTACTATATTGGAATATTTAAATTATTTATTTTTGGGAGACATTATCTAAGTAATACAGTTGTTATAGATTGATTGTTATATACTAATTCAATCTTTTTAAATTGAATTAGTGTTCTTAAATTTTGTCTATAGGGACAAAATTTTCTCTTGGGGAGGGGATATTGTGGCGTAAATCATAGATTTGCTATATTAGTTTATTAGGCGCTATTAAGCGTAGGTATAATGATTATACTTAGGTCGGTATAATGGGTGTGTCCTTAATAGTGTCAAAGTAGGGATATTTGATGGAAGGAGATATGGTGGGATGTAAGCTATATATAGGCGTGCGCAATGGTAAAAAGAAAATCAGGAACTAACTAAAATTAATTTATTTTACTTCATACTATCGAAGAAATTTTACATCAAAGTAAATTATTCTATAAAATATATTTCCACTGAAATAATCAGTGAGTGGCTTAATAGCCCAAGTATTTATCTAAATTTTTATATGTGAAAACGGAAGCTCTGGTAAGCATCAACGTCATAGATTTTATTAAGTAAATTAATTGTGGGTAATTTTTATGTAAAAAAGTATATTTTAAGTAAATTTATTTTATCAGGCAGGCGTTTGTGAAATTTAGAAAAGGGGGTAATGTTCTTTGTATATTAAATGTTTTAAAATGGGGTTAAAAATAATAGTAAGGGAAAGTTTAGGGATATCTATGGTTGAAGAGGGTGTATATATAAAAAATATTGTTTGTTCTTTTCAGAATGAGCTTCCAAGTTAAGATTTTAAAAAAACCCCTGCCTATACCCTTAAGCAGCTAATTATTGAAGATATAGGCATATAGCCGTATTTTACATATCCTGGATAAAGGAAGTCCCAACCCAGAATCCGGATGAGTACATAGTTTTTAAGTTAGATATAAGTTTATTACTGGTGAATTGTAATAAAAGTATTATTACCTAGGGTCAAGTGTTCAACAATGAAACAGTGGTACACAATAAAACATAGTAATATTTCCAAAACGCGACGTTGGCAGATAGTGCAATATATCGCGTAAGGACACTCAACAGATACCACCGGCGTATCCCAGTTTGCGGCGGCACCGCGTAAGAAAAGACGCGTCTGCGGCTCATTTTTACTATTTTCGTCAAAAATTGAAGTATTTCTGGCTATCTTTAAAGATTTTTCATTATTTAATGGTTAGGAATATTATATTTTTTATGATTATCCTGCATTCTTCATGTTTTGTAGATTATTTTGGCATATTTCATTTGTTTCAAAGTTACAATTTTGTGAACATAAATTAAAAGTTAGTTAGATAAACCCTAGGTAGTCAACAATGAAACAGTTTAACAATGGACACAATGAAACACTGTTTTATAGATTTTTATTGGTTGATATTGTGTAACCTTATCTATTAAAATTTGTTTTAATTTTAAGATGGCGCGTAACAAAGCTGTAAAAAGGACGAGGGGCGTATTGCTTACCAAATGGCAAAAATTAACAATATTCGATATTCTGTTGGCTGGGAAAATGGCTGGAATCGAATGTTTACGGTCTTATAAATCAGGGCATGCAGAACTGTCATTAAAAAAGCCTGAAGCATGCAGCATGGCACGTCGTGCCACTGCATTTAACGTAGAAACGGACTGCTCTTTCTTTAATAACTACCTACATTAAACAAAATTTGAATTAGGCACAGTTTATTTATGGTGTTTCATTGTTGAATATATGGTGTTTCATTGTTGAATATATGGTGTTTCATTGTGTACGCCTATATGGACACAATGACACAAATCCCATTTCTTAGTTTTTATTTCTTTGTCGATTCAAATCACTTTATTTTAAAAATCTATAAATGACATTCGATACCCAATCATATTGACTACATGCCTGTAAAATTATAGACTTCTATCAGCAAAAACATGAGATGTACGAGGTTATGAACTTTTAGTGTTTCATTGTTGAACACTTGACCCTACTCTGAATTCTTGCATTTATTGACTCCAGGACAAATTACCTTACCTAAACTACTGAACCGCCTGGGAACTCCTGGGAACACACACTTCGGACTTCCCAGAAGCGTGTCATAGTACATTACATTGTAGTTGACTGTACAATAACAATTAACACACAACAGCCATTACGCGTTTGTCGATTAATACATTTTTAAATGGAATGAAATTTAATATGTCTTTGTGTTTCCCCCTTCACTTGTATGAAAACTGGCAGAATATTTTTGTATGCGGCGGTTCGCAAAGGCTAGTCCCGTGTTATATGGTCTAAGGTTACAGTCCTTACTTAGCGTAATAAATTCTTTGATTCTTTAGCTATCCAGTGGTGTAACTGAAATTTAGATGGAGATGATAGATATGTAGCTACAACACTAAACTGAATCCCCCGATTTTGTTATCGTTCGTTTTTTTTGGATTGCGTCCCTATGGAAGTAATTTTAAAGACGTATTCACGTCAAAAGTTCATTAATTAAAAAAAAAACATCAAGTGGGGCCCAATTTACTTCACTGAGCCGAAAAAATGGAATGTCGATTTTAAAGAGTGTTGTATCGATGCAATGAATCGATCCAGTACTACGTATCGATTTAAAAGGTCGATTTTTTGGCTGGAAAAATCGATTTTTTGATTTATCGATCTCAGATCGTCATCCCAATCCCTACGACATAGGACTATCGGCCTCCATGACCGGGGGCCTGAGGACGGTGAGAGGGCAGCTCACCGTCATTACAGAAGCAGGCCCATAACGGCAATGTGACGTGAGGAACTCAAGCACGCCTCCCCCTTAGAAGCGGGATCACACCCGAAACCCCCCAAAGACGCAGGATAGCACCCGAACCACCCCCTGGACGAGGCCGCAATGGCGGCCGTGGGTCTGTTGGGAGTCCTGGGACATCCTTCCGAGGGCTTACCCGGGGCTCCCAACCATAGGCTGTTGGGCGTAACGTGAGGTTTTTTAGTCGGTAGGAGTCCGGCACCCGGCATAACATCCATGATGATTTTCCCTCACGTTAAACAAAAAAAAAATTCCTACGACATCGGTCAGTCAGTCGGGAGTTTGCGCGCGAAATTGGAGACAATCGGATGCTCCGTTGTACGATTTTCCAAAATTAGTGTATTTCGAGTGTTTTATGAGTAAAAAGTGGTGGATTTTTAAACATAAAAGTTCGGCAACGTTCACAAGTGTTGGAAAGGAATAAAACGCAGTGAAACGTGACTCTTCCATTTTTCGACAAACTCCAGACACACTTCTAGTAAAGTCCCACCGCTTTACTAGGGAAGACTGACTTTGACTTAGGGCTGTAGTACTTGACTTTGACAGGACTAAGAGGACTAGAACTGACTTATTAATGCAAAATGAAGATATACTAAGGAAAGTATGGAAACAAGATTTGGCATATTATGGTCGAAGTAAAAAAAAATTGAGTGCCAGGATATTTCATTTTCTATATATTCTTTATTGTATACAATAAAGACAATATATATTCATAATACAATTATTAGATGTGCAATACATAAATACATACATAAGGTCACGCCAAGTACAAAGGCGAGATTAACTATTTTCTCTGTTTTTTACGAAGACTGATAGGCAGTATTCTCTGCAGATTGCATAGGTTCATTGTGAATAACGAGGCTGTTCATCCAAGTGGGTTATTTTTCTTGGTTAATCAACTGTACGTCTCGCGCGCTGTGGCTTCTCGTGGCAGGCTGTGACGTAAGCTGCCGCTGCAGCTTGTTGTAGCTCGTAGTCTGCCGCGGCAGCTCGTGGTAGTTCGCAGTCTGCCGATATCTCTTCATGTCAAAATAAAGAAATGTTAGTGCTAAAGTCATTGGAATAAAATTTTAAATAATTTGATCGTGTGGCTCTCTGCTTAGGCTGCAAGGTGTGTGAACCTCACGTATGCATCTGCGGTGCCATGGTGGAGAGCGATGGTCATCATGCTTTGAGTTTTCGTCGCTGCACCGGTAGGCATCCGCGTAACCACGCTCTTAAGGGGAGTGGTTGACCAAGTTTGCGAAAAAGAGGTGCAAATAAAGACGTTGTTCTCGGTATTAGTATACGAAAAATTACAGCCAAAAGTAGATTTGAAATCTACAAGATGTGTTCCAGAAAATGGTTTCATCAGAAATTGTGTATTTATTATAAATAACTAGTAAAACATCACTGAAATAGCTCATAATTTTTTAGAAGAAGCCGTTGTATGACATCTATTTATTAATGAATGATAATAAAATTTATATCAGAGACTAAAGAAAACATAGACCTCTAAAATGGTTTTCTTCAATTTTGAATTAGTATAAGTTTTAACTAATTGTAACTAATAATGTATTCAAAGTATACATCACATTGCTTGCTTCCCCGCGCTCGCCCGAAAATCTAGTGCGGGGGGAGTCGTGTTGCTAGACGGACGTGTGTCGCTCTGGTCTGCAAAATATTCTCGTAAAATGTTATATTTTCATTCATGTACAGAGTAATGCGTGTAACAGAGCCAGAGCCCGAGTTACACAATGCATACTGCATTACATGAGAATATAATGCATTTCAACTTATTTTTCGTATTGTTTTATTAAATTACTTCGAAAGGTTTGTATTGTAAGCGGTAATGCTTATATTGTAAGCGGTACTTAATCATTTCAATATAAATAAATGAAGAAATATTTGTGGACATTCGCACACAACTTAAGCTATTATAACTTTATGCTAAGGGATATAGACAACTGATGAAAATACTTATATTATAGTTATTATTAACACACTGCTTTTTTGAGACACTGCTCTCAACCTAAGCTGAAAGAATTGACTCTTTTAGCTTACTTATTACGTCTTATGGGTCGCCACAAGTAGGCACCATCTACCGGCAAATTGGTTAAGGTATAGAAGTGAATAAAGTGAGTGCCCGCCGAGTTTCTTGCTAGTCTATATCTATACATAACTAGCTGATGCCTGCAGCTTCGCCCGCGATAGCGCTGTAAGTGAAAAAGGATTTTCCCGCTTTTCTGTTGAAATTTTTCCTGAATTTTCTTTGCTATAAACCTCACGGAGCCCGAGACCTTTCCAACGAATGCAAAACCGTGGAAATCGGTTTGTGCGTTCTGGAGTTATAGCGTCAGGAAGGAAAACCCGACTTATTTTTATATAATAGATAATAAAACTGTTGAGGGTCGAGAGTCTGAATATGGAAGCTATTTAAAAAAAAAGAACGCGTTCTCGAATCGATACCTACTTAAGCCAAAATGAAATTTAAAATTTTCATGTCCGTCTGTATTCCGAATACGTATCACGCCGAAACTACTGATTGGAATGAAAATTGATCCGAGGAAGTTCAGGAGTTAGAGATATCTCAACTTCTCTAAACCTAGAATTCAAGAGTTCCTTTGAATGTGAGAATAAATCTAAACCTGCGTGTTGCTTTATCGATTTTTTCATTCAAATCGATTCTGTAGTTTCTACGTGATACTTATTCGGGATACAGACAGACAGACAGACATGAAAATTTTAAATTGCATTTTCGGCTTCAGTATCGATTAGAGAACAATCTTCAATAAAAATTTTCAAAATATCTTCCATGTACAGACTCTCTACCCTCAACAGTTTTATTATAAGTATAGATAATTCAGGCAGCGCCGAGGGCGTGGACTGAATTGTTTTAGAATCTATTCTAAAATTTTCCACGGGGCTTAATCATTAAGCTCTTAACTATAAGAGCTTAATGATTAAGCCCCGTTTTATTATTACGTTTTATTATTAATGAAGGATGTTCTCTAATCGATACTGAAGCCGAAAATGCAATTTAAAATGTAATGTCTGTCTGTATCCCGAATAAGTATCACGTAGAAACTACAGAATCGATTTGAATGAAACTTGGAACAATTAAAGCTTATAATCCGAGAAAGGTTCCTGGATACTTTGATTCTGATATTCTGCGAGCTTCCTGTAGGAGAGGGGATGAAAGACAATATGGTTTTTTAGTTGTAATTTCACAATGCGTGGTCCGTTTCCAATTCTTTTTCAGTGTAATAATAACGGTAGTACTTGAAGGATTGCTTCACACAAGTTTCAGTGCTGAGGGTTTTGTAGTTCAGGAATTAGAGATATCTCAACTTTCTCAAAACCTATAATTCAAGGGTTCCTTGGAATGTGACGGTAAATCTTAACAGGCGTGTTGGCTGAATCATAAAAGAGCTTAATGATTAAGGCTGTTGTAAAATAATTCTGTCCGCGCCGAATTCGGGGACTGAATTGTCTATACTAATATTATAAAGAGGTAAAGTTTGTGTGTTTGTATATTTGTTAAATTGTAAGGGGTAATCTCGGGATCTACTGAACCGATTTTAAAAATTCTTTCACCAATAGAAAGCTACGTTATTGCGGAGTGTCATAGGCTATATAGCATCACGCTACAACGAATAGGAGCGGAGCAGTAATAGTAAATGTTTCAAAAACGGGGGAAAAGTTATTCCTTTTGAGAACTTCGTTGCGAGTGCTGCGTGACTAATATTATTTAACCGACTTCAAACAAGGAGAACTCAATGCAACCGTTTTTTCTTTAATTTTTTTATGTGTTTTCGCGCAGAACTCCGTCGTTTATAGACCGATTTGAAAAATATTTTTTCATTCGAAAATAGATACTCCCAAGGTGGTTCCATTTTAAGGAAGCCAGGATCTGATTATGGCATCCTGGAGAAATCAAAAGGAACTTTTAAAAACTGTAGGGGCATCTAGGGCGTTTGTAAATTTTTTTATTAAGGGCTTTAAAGTAGTACAACTTAATGAAGGCCTAGAGTCGATCTGATGATGGAGACGATAGACAGTAGAGAGAATTCCCTAACGATATATAGCAGTTACTTTGCGTTTGGGTTTGATTAATTTGTACTGTCGAGAACTTTACACCTAGATAGATAGATTTTCAGTCCACACGACACTAAAAATAGTGAAAAAAAAATTGAAAAAAAAAGAAACCGACTTCAAACAAAACTTAAACTGAAAAGTAAAATTTACTTAGCACAAAGTTAGTATATTCTGATTTATCAGATATCATTAAATATAATACTGAAGTCAGTGCCAATATGACTATGAGAGACATTAATAATGTCTACCTAAGCCTACATAGTTTTACTGGGCACTGATTTCAGTATTATATTCAATGATATCTGATAAATCAGAATATACTAACTTTGTGCCAAGTAAATTTTTTAAGAAGTAAAGTTTGTGTTTGTGTATTTGTTAAATAAATTGTAAGGGGTAATCTTAGGATCTACCGAACCGATTTTAAAAATTCTTTTACCAATAGGAAGCTACGTTATTGTGGAGTGTCATAGGCTATATAGCATCACGCTACAACCAATAGGAGAGTAGAGTCACAAAAAAATTGACAAACCTAAATATATTTTTTTTAAATTTCATAGGTAATAAATTTTATTTTATTTTATTTTTTATTTTATTTTATTTTGGAGCAGAGCAGTAATAGTAAATGTTTCAAAAACGTTGGAAAAGTTATTCCTTTTGAGAGCTTCGTTGCGTGTGCTGCGTAAATATTTATAGTTATGTAAAAAATATGCACCTACTTCAAAATAGTTTCTCTTAAAAAAGTTCTAAAAAAATTGCGCGATAGCATGTGTCTATCTTTGGGTTGGTGCACAATAACCATTTTAATGGCATTTATTTTTTTCTACAATAATGCCACGGGATACCTCTTTCATAAACGAAATTGTTCTTAAAAATAATGCGACGGGAATACACGCGACGACAAACCTTTCTCTCACTCTCTCTCTCTCACGTAGTATTGAATATTAACGACGAGACGCTACGGGAGTAAACGCAACGTGACGGGAGTAAATGCGACGGGAACAGGTAATACTCTCTCTTATGTGGCGCAAACGAAGTTGCGCGGGTCAGCTAGTTTTAGAATAAACTTAATCTTTAAGCTCTTTTATGATAAAGCAAACAGGGCCGTTTCACACGCTGCTTGATGAGTCTTATGAAGAACTGCCTCTCCTTTTGCAAACCTTATGTGACGTAAATGAAGTTGCGAGGGTCAGCTAGTTTTACAATATGCTTAATCTTTAAATTCGTTTATGATTAAGCAAACAGGGCAGTTTCACCCGCCGGTTGATGAGACTGATGAAGAAATACCTCATGTTTCATATACCTTAAGCGTCGTAAACGAAGTTGTGAGGGTCAGCTAGTTACATACATACATATGGTCACACCTTTATCCCCGAAGAGGTAGGCAGAGGCATATTATTGTGTCCCCACATTTCACCTTTTTAGAATTTGTCCCACGTAACAGGTGGTGAGCCGTATTGCCGTGTTGAGATAGACAGGCGCAGGTTGTGACTGCCTGCTGTTGAAATAATTTCAACAGCAGGCAGTCACAACCTGCGCCTGTTCATTGTTCAAGCTGCCAAAAAGGCCTTCAACTTGGCTTAACGACTGCCATTTTACGGGCAACCAGGACTTACGGCTTAACATGCCTTCCGAAGCACGGAAACGCTTAAATAACTGTCACAAAGTGGTCACATGGATGGTCACCTATCCAAGGACTGGCCATAGTGAAAGTTGCTTACTACAGTAATCGTTTACAGAACACCGAGTCCGCAATGCCACGAGCGCTTCTTATTTATACATATCTAGCTGACCCTCGCAACTTGCGTTTACGACGCTTACGTACGTACATATTTTTGTTGGTTTGTAATAATAAAATGAAATGAAATTTTGTTTCTCAAAAGGAATAAAAATTTCAAGCGGGTGGAAGACCCCTTTTGTGTGGATTTGTAATAATTTAAGTACAAAACAATGAATATATGAACATTCGTCAAATTTGTAAATTCGTCACATTCAATTTACTTAATAATTAATCACGTTTTTTGTAGTGTATTTTATATGCAAAATTGAAATACAAACGTTTGTTTTTTAATTTACTTTTAACCTCTCGCTATAAAATAGATTGCAGGGGGGCTTATGGCGAGACTTTGCCTGTAGTTTGTGACTCTGTTGCATTAAACTACGTCACTAGGTCATCTGTTTAAAGTTTGAACTAAAACAAAAATGACAACGTCAATCGGATTGAACTTTCACAATAAATGTTTTAGAGAGGGGCAGTCGGGTGAGACTTTCTTGTTTATTTGGTGAAGCCAGGAACGCATTTCCGCTACTATTTTCTTCTTCTTCCGTGGTTCTTTCACTCTGATGTCTCTGTAGTTGCGCTACTCTATGTTGGCGAGTCATATCGCCCATATGCTCAAGGTCGTTAGCCCTGGGTATGGCCTTAATTAGTTTTTTATTTTGTTTTGTGAGCAACCTTTTTTATTTTATTATTTTTTTATTTTTTTATTCTTTTAATTGTATTACCTATTTAGTATATATAGACTGTCGTATCGTCATCATGTCCCTACTGGCCTCCTCTGAAAATCAGCGCTGTAATCATGCTTGCCGTGAGAGAGCATTAAGCTGAGAGGGGGCCCTATTCTGCATAATGGTGACGGTTCATATCCGAGTATTATTTATAGTTTGCATATAAAGAAGTATAACCTCTAGTTAAGTATACCTAATTCTACTTAATTTAATTATGTAATACGTCACCAATGTTTTGTGGAATAAAACACTTTTTTGTTTTTTTGTTTGTTTTGTAATCCGGCGGGCTCTGGTGTCGGCTGAGGTCCCCTGTATCCTTGAACCACCAGGTTTGTCCCGCGCAGACGGCAAGAGACCGGACGGTCTGTCCCTTGTGCCATGGAAGAACGGCAAGTGCTTAGTGTGGGACGCAACATGCGTCAGCACTTTCGCCGCCAGTCACTTTGCTCGTACCACAGTATAAATATATGTTGTTTAACCAGTATTGTAGCTCCCTACAAACGGACGAAGCGCAAGCTATACCTACGATTCTTGTTTTCGGCAGGCCTTTCAGCATGCAAGCAGCGTCCGCAGTCGCGATTGTGCCCAGTAGAGGAATGGACGGTGTGTCGTTTTTTAAATAGTAACCGCGCGTGTTTTATTTACTAAAAATATTTAATATGACAACTAGAGTCTATTGTGCTTGTTTTGGTTGCATGAATTCGTCAATAACGCACCCAGAGATAACGTTTTTTAGATTACCTGGAAACTCCGAAAGGTAAGACTATAAATTGATATTACTTAAGTACTAATTGGTACTATACTACTAGTTGACAAAAGTTAAACAAAGTGATTGACACGAGTGAACTAGGTAGTTACATGAAGTAGGTATGTTTGTATTTAAAACTAGACTTGTGCTTGCTCAGTCAGTGAACGGTGCGATCCAATATAGTACAATATCCAAAAAAAAACTAGTTCAGAACTCTAGTACGTGTAGGTAGTACATTTAGTTCCGTTGTCAGTTCATAGTTATTTAATTGAGAGCAATGATTTAGGTATGTTTCAAGAGCATTCGTTTCTTTGTGGATGACCGATGTTACAGTACACTTAGCACCGTATGACTGCCTCTGTGGCGCGGTCGGTATTGATACCGCCTGCGGCGCTGGAGGTCGTGAGTTCGATTCCCACCCGAGACAAATATTTGTGTGACCCATAAATGTTTGTCTCAAGTGTCTGGTTGTTTCTATGTATAATATGTATGTATTTAAAAAGTATATTAGTATTAATATCCGTGGTCTGATACCCATAACACAAGCAGGTTATTCCTAGCTTACTTTGGGATCAGATAGCGTTGTGTGAAATGTCCGTGAATAAAAAAACAAAAAAAAATTGACAGCATTTTTGTTACCTTTGATTTTTATTACACGCATAGAGACAAATATGAACTTCCAAAGTTTAACACAACTTGAAAATGTACGAAAAGTACTAGTGTACTAGAGACTGACTAGTACTTTCAAATCTAAAAATAGTTTTAATTTTGTAAATCAAAAATTTAACGCAATGATTAAGACTAAAATTCCGTGATTCTATCACTGACGAAACATGTGATGAGCCGATTATTATTGTCTACGCCGCTTACTCGTTTTCAAATTTCTACACCCGTCTCACTCAATCGTTAGTAGATAACGGGCGCTGCGCCGCCACGCCACCGTCCCGCGCCGCCAGCCGTTGCCATTTTTTTGTTTAAATAAAAAAGTTACATATTTAATCGAAATGAAAGCCGGTTGTCAGTAAAACAACAATCCTTAATACAAATTGAGGGCCTTGTGGGCGGATTGAAAAAAATCAACTGCATTAGGCTCACTATCTATTACGCGTACGTAAAACTGTAAGGTAAAATGTGGGCGTATACTATGCCTCTGCCTACACCTTCAGGGATAAAGGCGTGACTATATGAATGTATGTATGTACATATTTACAATCGCAATACTAAATAGAAAGTCAAAGTAGGCACATATTATTAAAATGCTGTAGGTGGGCAGCCCTATCGCATGCTTACGTACCGCGCGGCTGTAGGCATTTATTTCTAAAATCCGGCCGAGTCAAACTACAGTATACAGTGCTCGTACCGTCCATTCACCGGCGACCGCAGCGGAAGATGCTGCTTACAGGAAACGCCAAAAGTACGCGGAGATGGAGTCGCGTTATCTGGTCGTACCAGTAGCTGTAGAAACGATGGGCTGTTGCGGGAGTGATGCTAAGGCTTTGGTCTGGTCTGGAAATCGGCCGTAGGCTACAGGACAAGACGCATGACTCCCACGCCTGGTCGTACCTGGTACAAAGGATAGCTATCCAGCGTGGCAACGCTGCTAGTGTATTGGGCACCTTTGCGCCTGGTATGATCAGGGGTGGAATGTTCAGTAGGCAATAGTTAAGTAGTTTAGTTATTTAATAAATTTTAGTAAGTAAGTTATTTAATTAGTATTAGTTATTGGTAATTACAGTATTGTAGTTTTTAATTAGTAGTAAGTTAGGTATTTAAACTTTCATGGTCACTAACACTATTATTAGAGTTAACGGGTCAAACTATCTTCACTCCTTTTAAGAGGCTATCGCAGTGCCTACGTACAGTTACCTAAGCCTAACCTGAGGACAGTTTTCCACCGGACAGGCCGGGAGTGTATAAGATTGACTGTAGTTGTGGTAGTTCGTATTAGTAGGGGAGCCCAAGTAGGGATTTCGGGATATGAATATTTCATGAAACTGACAAACCTGTTATGGCTGTCGGAAATGTATTGTACATTCAAATACAATTGCCCGCAAAAGAATTGCTTATTTTATTAAGCCTAAATCTAGGTACAGCCAATTTATTCTTATTTCTCAAGTTTAGGTTATGGATATCACTATTTTTAATAAATTTACTGTTATTTTTATGAGTATATAATAAGTTTTCATATATGTACTGTGAATACACAGTAAGGATGTTGATATCCTTAAACTTTTCTCTTAATGACTCCCGAAACCCCATACCATAGATAGCCCGGACAGGCCTTTTCTGCAACACAAAGATACATTCGATGTCGGTAGCGTTACCCCATAATAGTATGCCATAGGTCATGACACTGTGGAAATAGCTAAAGTAGACAAGACGCGCTGTTCTAATGTCTGTCAGTTGTCGGATCTTTTTAACGGCATAGGCTGCAGAGCTCAGTCTGCCCGAGACTTTCCCGACATGAGGCCCCCACTGCAAGTTGGAGTCTAACTTTATGCCCAGAAAGACAGTTTCATCGACCAATTCTACTTGATCATCCCTAATCTTAATACTGGTGTTAACAAGCCTAACATTTGGCAAGGTGAATCTAATACATTTTGTTTTAGTTTCATTTAACAATAAATTATTAGCGTTAAACCAGTGCACTACCCTAGAGAGGGCATTGTTTACTTCGTCAAGATCGCGTTGTCAACGTTCAACTTTAAATATTAAAGATGTGTCATCAGCAAACAAAACTACCTCGGGATCGTCTCATAAAAGGTGAGGGAGATCATTTATGTACACTAAAAATAGAAAAGGTCCCAGAATTGAACCCTGAGGCACCCCCATTGTTACAGCAGAACCATTTGACTGTTTACCATTTATAACTACTCTCTGTGCTCTATCTCTAAGGTAAGAACTAATTAAATCCAAGGCCGTCCCCCGGATTCCATAATGATTAAGTTTTTGAATTAAAGTCTGATGCTGGACGCAATCGAAGGCCTTAGATAAGTCGCAGAATACACCATAAGCATCATACGACTCCTCCCAGGCCTCATATATACACTCTAACAATTTGATTCCAGCATCCGTGGTAGACCGACCGCGCGTGAAACCGAATTGTTTAGTATGGAATAGTTTATTTGTATTAAAACGATTTTGCATTTGATTAAGCATTACCTTTTCAAAGATTTTACTAAACGTGGGTAGTACAGAAATAGGACGAAAATTGGACGGATCGGAGGTGCTACCCGATTTAAACAGAGGAGTTATTTTACTAAACTTCATTAAGTCAGGAAACACACCACTATCAACACAATTATTAAATATTATTGACTAGCTGAGCCCGCAACTTCGTTTACGTCACATAAGGTGTATGAAAGGAAAGGTATTTCTTCATCAGAGTCATCAAGCAGCGTCTGAAACTGCCCTGTTTGCTTAATCATAAAAGAGCTTAATGATTAAGCTCTTTTATGATTAAGCCAACACGCCAGTTTAGGTTCACTCACATTCAAAGAAACCCCTACAATTAAAATTTTCAAAATATCTGATTCTTAAAAGTGTTATAACTCTTTTATTTCTAAACCGATTTACATAAAACAAACGCTAAATGTTAACTGGAGCAAACCTCAACACAATAAAAAAAACCGCATTGCAATCGGTTGAGCGGTTACTGAGATAAGCGTGCACAACCGTACAGACAAACAGATATACAGACATACAGACATACAGACAAACAGACAAACAGACAAAAATTCTAAAAATCATTGTTTTGGGTTCTATTGCGTTCATAAAGCCCCCCTATAATATTTTTTCTTATTTATCTTCCATGTACAGACAGCGACCTGTTACGATTTTATTATATGTATTGATTGATAATTCAGGGGCAACCATTTCAATTAACTTATGTTTATTTTTTTTTTTATACTACTTAGGTGGCAGACAAGCTTACGGCCCACCGAAAGGTTGGTAACCGTAGCCTATAGACGTTTGCAACACCAGAGGCGCTACACACGCGGTGCCGACCCGGCGCAGGTTGTGACGACCCACAGTTGAAATTTTTCAAGCCGCCCGTAAGGCCTTCAACTTGGCTTAACGACTGTCATTTTACTGACAACCGGGACCAACGGCTTATCGTGCCTTCCGAAGCACGGAAACGCTCGTAAATAAATGTCACAAAGTGGTCCACGTGGTGGTCACCCATCCATATCCGGCCATAGTATGTACAGAAATTCCCTAGAGGTCAGCCGTTTTCTTAATATTTAAAGATTTAAAAGTTTTTATATAGTGTGTATACTAATTTTACTGAATTTGAATATTTCATTACAGCAAGGAACATTTGCTTTTAACAAGGATTCTGCTATTGGGGTAGAAGAACCTAGGGTTCTGGTCAAATCTATTGGAATTCGAGAAAAAAATTGTTCAAATTCGTTAGCGTTGTGTTTTGGTACGGAACCCTCCGTGCGGGAGTCCGACTCGCACTTGGCCGGTTATATTCTAAACAATAGCTAAATTTTAATGTAATGACAATAATATACATTTATATATATTCACACTAAATAACCTTGGGGGTAAGCAGAAGACTAATAAACTATGTAAATTGGGGATTAACCTATTGGATTGATTAAACTGAAAATTTTGCACGAATATTGTTAAGAAGTATGTAAGCTTTAAACGTGGACTTCATATTATAACGGTTGAGTTGGCTTAATCGAAAATCGATTTTTTTATAAAAATATTTATGAATCAGTGATAAAATGATAATACAATGAGGAGGGGGGGGGGGGGGGAGGAGAGAGGAAGGGGGTATAAAATAATGTTATGTATACATAATGCACACTTTAAAGCTTATTAAAGAAAAAATAGGTACGATTTCTTGAAAAAAAGTATTGAAATCCCATCAAAAACATCCCTGTTGAAAAGAGGCCAAGTTCCTATGGGCTAATTGTTCGCCTAGAAAAGGGTTGAAATCCAATCCAATGCCAAGTTTAGACGTACTTTAAAATCGATCATAATCGTCTTCATCAACAGCCTAATCCACTGGTAAACATTTGCCATTCCCAAGACTCGCCACCACACTCAGACCTCCACCTTTCGAATCCAGCCATTACCCACCACCGCATTCACGTCAACGGTCCATATGGCCGAAATTCACTTTACCATACACCCAACCTAAAATATGGTGTAGTTGTGAAAATACGTAGGTTAACTTGGTTGAAAATATCTAAAATAATGTTACTCCTAAATTAGAACTTGGCAGGTTAATTTAATTAAATATGTACATAATAAATTGAATTATACAATTAATCAAGCGTTACGTACTGCACGAAACCCTGCCAAGTTCTTGCAGCTACCTTGTGTTTGGGCTTGATTAATTTGTATTGGGGAGAACAATACCCCTAGAACAATATATTTTCAGTCTACCCGTCACTAAAAATAATGAAAAAAAAACCGACTTCAAACAAAAATTAAAAAATGAAAAATAAAATTAACTTACTACAAAGTAATGGGTAAGTATGTTTAGATTTATCAGATATTATTGAATGTAATACTGAAGTCGGTGCCAATATATCTATGAGAGATTAATAATACTAAACCTATAGGTTTACTTGGCACTGATTTCAGTATTACATTCAACAATATCTGATAAATCTAAATATACTTACCCATTAGTTTGTGCTAAGTTAATTGTATTTTTAATTTTTTAGTTTTTGTTTGAAGTCGGTTTTTTTAGTTTTTTTTTCTGGTATGCATTCAGTTAACTAGTTAAGATACCTAGCAGTGCGCTGAAAAATTAAATAGATGTGCATTTAAAAAAATCTCTTACATAGATAAATAAATGATCATAAATATTGTGGGATATTTTATTACCCATCGCCATCTAGACCTAACCTTAGCTAAAAAAGAGCTCATGATAATGCTGTGTGTGTGATTGGACGACAGCTCGACCGCCTCTAATGCGGCTGAACTAATATGACTGAAATATGGTACAGGGATATAGTCTGGTATAACACTAACTACTTTTTATCCCTGCAGTATGTTCCCAAGGGATGCGAGAATGGGATCAGACTTTTGTGAGGGCGACGGCGGCGTCGCATCGTCGGCAGCAGCAGCAGTATATATGTATCTACTATTTACGTACCATTTCTACACGGCAATAGGTTCACCACCTATTACGTGGGACATAATACTTAAAGGTGAAATGTGGGCATATACTATGCCTCTGCCTACTCCTTCGGGGGTAAAGACATGACTATATGTATGTATGCATGTATTTACGTACCTATTTTGCTTATTTTCTTCAATCAACAATATACTTTAGCGATGTTGATCGAAGATTGTTTTATTAAAGAAAATACTACTACTGAATACATAAGCAGCATATGATGTAGGTACCTACACTTTATAAAAAATTAAAGACGTGGAAAAACATACATACTGGTATAACATCTTATTTTGCATATAAAATAAAAGTTTACTAAATATTTTGATGCGGCTCCATGACTATGTCCTTGTTTGAACTGGCGACACAATACGGTGGCATTGAATAATACAAATAATAAAAAAAATAAAATAAATAAATTTATTTCAGAAAAATACTTTTGTACATAGTTGTAAAATATAGACCTTACGTTTACAATGGTATTAAAAATTAGATTGTACGCATAGTTATTACATATTAAGCATAAATATAAAAAAAAGAAATACAATACAATTCAAAATTTAAAGGTCTAACTAATAATAACATTATGTTTTAATTTAGTACAAAGGGGCATGTTTAAATAAGTACTGCAAAAGAGTTTCATATATTACCGAGATTGTAAGTTACCTTGTCTGAACTAGGAACTAACCTGTGTTTCAGACTATCACTTAACTAGCCGATTTAATATATTGTATCACATTACGTTGTTCTTATAATTAAAATGAAGTATTATTGCAAACAAAAAGAAATTAGAAAAATAAAATTACCTGTATACCTACACTACTACTTACCTGGTTCCATACATTTATTCATTTTGTTCGCGACCCGTAATCTAGTTTACCCGTAATCTAGTTACCTGTGTTTGTGACGCGTTCCCAGTAATTATACAGGGTGTAACAAAAAATATTGTCAATTATGACTTATTACGGAGTGAGTTGAAAAAAATTCAATGGACGCGAACATCAGAAATGCATTGCCCAAATGAGGTATACGAATTTATTTTTAAATCATTCAAAAATGCAAATGACATAGCTACAACCCAAAGATCAGTTATTACACAACGTAACAAGATTAAAATACCGTGGATCGATTACCAAGTCACTCGTCTATGCGAAAAACGAAATAAACTCTTTAAAAAATGGAAAAAAAATACAAGTGATTTGGAAATACGGTTACGATATAATAAAACGCGTAATAAATTACATAAAGTTATAGAATTCAAGAGAAATAAATACTATACAAAACTAATTAATAATAACTTTAAAAACACTAAAAAAATATACCGCATCCTCAACCAAATTCTAGGTCGTGTGACGATGTCTATAGATTCCGCGATAGAAAACGCGTTTGGATCACAACAATTAACTATTAAACAAATTACTGATAACTTCGCAACCTCTTTTCGAGATTCTGTCAAAGAGATAATTCCAAGCTGTAACAAAATTATTTTAGATAAAAATGTGTATATTAGAGAGAGTAATCCTACTAATATTATAAATGTGAAAGTTTGTGAAGATGTTTGGATGTTTAGATGTTTGGATGTTTGTTACTCAATCACGCTCTAACGACTGAATGGATCTGGCTTAAATTTGGTACAGGGATAGAGTATAGTCCGGAATAACGCATAGGCTACTTTTTATACCGGGAAAATGTTTCCACGGGAAGCGGGAACGGGAACCAAATTTCACGCGGGCGAAGCCGCACGCCTCAGCTAGTTCAAGTATATTTTTTTCAAAAAGTATCGAGTGAAAATGTGTTTAAAATTATAAACAAATTAAGTTCCAACAAATCACCAGGTCTAGACAACATTAGAATATCAAACATAAAAGAAGTAGGTCAAGATGTCTCGGTTGCCATTGCAAATTTGATAAACTGTAGCATATCAACTGGGTTATATCCAGATGGATTAAAAATTGGGTGTGTGAGACCAATTTATAAAAAGGGCTCGAAAGAAAACTACTTCAACTATCGGCCGATAACTTTACTATCATCCATAGACAAAATAGTTGAGAAGTCTGTATGTGAACAGATGCATAAATTCTATCAAAAGCATGAAATCATTTACAAAGATCAGTTTGGTTTCCAAGCCGGCAAAGGAACTGGTGAACTTTTGTCAAAGTTTACAGATGAAGTCAATTCCTTTTTAAATGATAGAAAGCATGTACTAGTTCTATTTGTAGACTTTTCTCGTGCATTTGACACACTAGACCACAGGCTGTTAATTAGCAAACTAGAGAGATGTGGAATACGGGGCCCACTACTTTCTTGGTGTGAAAGTTATCTCCAAAATAGAAAATATACTGTAAAGGTGAATAATACGTATAGTGAGTACATAAAAGTCACAGAGGGCACGGCACAAGGATCTGTGTTGGGACCTCTTCACTTCCTGTCATACATAAATGATTTAGCAAACTGTGTCAAAATGTGCTCGTGCTACCAGTTTGCAGACGATACCTGTCTCGTGGTAGCAGATAAAAACGTGCAAAAGGCTTCAGAGCGTCTGCAATCGGACTTCAACACACTCTTAGAGTGGTGCCATGATGCGGGTCTGGTGGTAAATGCTGAAAAAACTAAATTGATGCATATAAAATCACCTTATCTAGATCAATCTCAATTTAATGAAATAGTTGCGCACAAACATCGCTGCCTACACACTACATACAAACACCAGTGTAATTGTACAAAAATTCAATCCGTGACTAAACATACTTACCTTGGGCTAATCATCGATAGCAAGCTAAATTGGGGCAACCATATAGAACACGTATGTGATAAACTGAGACAGTTCCTAGCCAATATCACCCTGCTCAAAGATCGAATTCCCTTTAAAATCAAAATGATGTTGTACAATTCGCTGGCTGAGTCGTACATACAGTATGGACTGAGCAGCTATGGCCGCACATATAATACTTACATAAATAAAATATTCAACCTGCAACGAAAAATTCTCAGGAATATTGTTTCTACCAAAATCAAACAACAATTTTATTATGATGACAGTGGTTTATTTAAACATTGCAAAATTCTCCCTGTTTTAACACAATTTGAATACACACTACTAAAAGAAAACTTCTTTAAAAGTAAATACAATAAAACACAGATACACGCTGTATATACACGGGCAGCTGCTCGGAATCTTTTGTACGAAACCAGCCGATTCGCCACGAACAATATTTACGGTGAAAGAACAACCGACTACATTGATCCGAGATTTATTAATCGTCTACCCACAACAGTAAGAGATGTTATTACTGCAACTAACTTAAAACAAAAATTGAACTTTTACTTTAAAAACAAAATTCTTTAAAACAAGGTCAGAACCAAAAGTATTTTAAATGTATATGTATTGTATTATGTATTATTCTGTTTCTTCGTAGGTTATTATTCTTAATTTTGTTACCTATCAAATATATCTCTATGTTTGTATCGATCGAGAGTTACAGCATACAAAACAAACCTTTGTGGTTTATGGAATGCTGACAAAATTTGTATTCTTTGTGTGATATTTGAACAGTAAAATAAATAAAAAAAATATAAAGCAGTTGTTATTCTTGATCTAAGCTTAATTGGTTTGTGTAAAGTTTACACTGTAAACTATTGGACATGATCTTAGACGATGATGAATGCTAAGCGTATTAATAATTTTTCCTGTGTTGTTCCCGCTCAATGTGCTAACCCAGTCAGGAAGATACAGAACAAGAGGTTTTCTCGAGATACATACAAAGTTGTAAAATGGCAGGCGCGCCGACGGATTGGCAACTAGGATGCACTGATAATAAGCAAAGAGGAGCTTAACTTCTGCAATCTGGCTGGAGAGTGGTCTGACTGTACCTTCTCAGTTGGTACTGAACCTCACCAGGTTCTAATTAGAGGTCATAAGCTGATTCTGGCGAAGGCCTCGCCTGTATTCCAGAAGATGTTCTATGGCGCCATGGCAGAGGGGAATGATCCTATTTGTATTTTGGATGTGGAACCTGAGGTCTTTAGATCTCTGTTAGAGTGAGTATGCAACGAGATCATCACATGTTCTAATTTGAATTATAAGTTTTTATTCTTCATTTTAATAGGTGGTCACAACACACCACATATTCCCATTCGTCCCCTCTTGAATTAGCAGGGGGACGATCGGGAACTGATTAAATATTATTTTGTGAATTCCCATTCGTCCCCCTCGGGGGGACGAAGTCGAGGGGACGAACGGGAATACTCCTAATTTTAATAGATGGTCACAACACACCACATTGAATACATAGGTACCATATTGAAAATACCATGTTCTTTTAGTCGCGATAACCAACATCATGCGGCCGCGTGGATATCGTGTTATGAATTTATCTAAAACTATTAGTCGAAAATTTTTCAGTACTGGCCATTGAGATTATATGAGTATGACTAGTATTAGTTCAATGGTGTATTAGTTCAATGGTACTGGCCCCCTTTCCAAATCAATGTATACCTATCGTTTGTTACTTATTAAAAATTCTCAATATCTGTTCCGGTACTTACATATCTACGTATAATGATGATGGAGTCAGGTCGCTGGGGGCAAGATCTAACGGCTTTTTGACGAGATGAGATGTGTATGATTTGAACCCTTGTAATAAAGAATTATTCTATACTAGCTGAGCCCGCAACTTCGTTTTCGTCACATAAGGTGTATGAAAGGAGAGGTACTTCTTCATCAGACTCATCAAGCAGCGTGTGAAACTGCCCTGTTGGCTTAATCATAAAAGAGCTTAAAGATTACCCACTTTTAGATTCATAAGTCTATGTATGATTCTTTAAAGTGTTATAACTTTTTTATTTATAAACCGATTGACATGAAATAAACACTAAATGTTAAGCGGAGCTAACCTTAACACAATAAAGAAAACCGCATTGCAATCGGTTAAGCGGTTGCTGAGATTAGCGTGCACAAACGTACAGACAAACAGACATACAGACATACAGACATACAGACAAACAGACAAAAATTCTAAAAATCATTGTTTTGGGTTCTACTGCGTTCATAAAGCCCCCCTATAATATTTTTTCTCATTTATCTTTCATGTACAGACAGCGACCTGTTACGATTTTATTATATGTATTGATGTATTGATATTGATATATATTTAGCTTTATCTCTATTCTTTATCTATCATCTAAAATAGTAAATAAATAATTTAATAAATTCTTTATTTACTAAGTTACTTATGACGCGGGGAACGCATTTACCCGCGTCATCACAGTGTGTGGGAATCCCGGCCCGGTCCGGAAAGGGACCGTCTTACCTATTAAACCTGGTGTTATTCCTCACCCTATAAGGCCGTGTGAACGTAGCCTAAGGTCAGGGGACCCCGTCAAACAACGGCCACATGGCGGTGGACACCCTCCGGCTACGTTCACACAGCGCACGTTTTTCTCGTACACGATTTTCCCGTGCACGCGGGAGTATTTCCCACTCCCCGGCGCAGATCGCCTCTCGCTTTGTTGCCATCACCTGGCAACTGACGAACTCACGGCCCGCAGCCACAAACACCACCGAGTAACTCACGGGTGAGCTGCTCCCGCCTCGGTCGGAATAAGCCGGAGTAGCACCACTCCCCCACAGAGGAAGGGGACTACTCCGTTACGAGGGGGATCCGAACCATTAGGGTTCTTAAGATGTTAGTAGGACCCCGCATCCCAAAGAGCACGTGTTTATTAGATATTTCTATCTCACATTAATCTCTTGTTAATCTGCTACACAACAAGAAAAACGTTTTTTGTGTTGAAATAAGTTATTACTCATAGGTTCATTTAAAATCGAACAAAACCTAGTACTTCATAAAAGTATTGCCAAATCTTTGTCTTTCGCGTCAAAAAAAATTTGTGACCGACCAAAGTTTCGGGTTTGGCCAGTTTCGGCCAAAAAATCGAGGTTCGGCCGCAGTTTCGGTTTCGGCCAACATGGGCCGAAACTTTCGGCCGGGCCGAAACTCACGTGTTCATGAACCCTGGCCAGGCCCTGCTTGTGACGTGGTTGGGGTCAGCCCAACCAATTAATATGTTACTAACTTTACAAAGGACTTCCAATCAATAGTTATAAAAATACAGTTTTTACAGAATTCTAAAAAGGTGATCTAGGACATTACATAACACTACCACTTTGTTGTCGGTTTCGTTGACTTCGTTGGTCGTCTATCTGTCTGTCAGCTGGCTGTAATTCATGCACCGTTATAGTTAGACAGTTAAATTTTTTATAGATGATGTATTTCTGTTGCCGCTGTAGCAACAAATAATAAAAATATACAAATTAATAATTCTAAAGGGGGTCTCCCATTACAACATACGTGATTTTTTGCCGCTTTTCCTGTACGGTCCCTACGTGTACGTGCGCTAGTCCGACTCACTGTAGTCCAGTTTTAGTTATATACTTCTAGAATGTAACCAAAACCAGCCAAGAGCTAGTAGCAGGGCACCGAGTGGTTTTAGTCGATAGGAGTTCGCAATAGCATCTATGAGTAATTCCACACGTAGAAGAAAGAAACTAATCTTTAGGTGGAGGGAGATATTTCTAAAATGACCACTTGAGAAGATTTATATTATACCGTTGATTGATGGCACTTGGTAAAAATTGCTGCACCTATTGAAAAAATAACCGGCCAAGTGCGAGTCGAACTCTCGCTCGGAGGGGTTAAAGCGGGACCCTATAAACGAGACATGAGGCCTAGCCATCCGTCTGTCTATTAGTCACGAGGTCGTATCGCTGGAACTGAGCCAGATAGAGGCCTAAAATTTTCACTGTATAGTAGTCCTACCGACTAAACACCACGCGTATCCTACCTAAGGCTGAGCGCAGATTATAGTCACGACAGTTTTAAGACAGACTTGCCTCACATAGACAAGTCTGTTTTAAAATTAAAACGAAACTGTTCTGTCTACGACACGTCGCACACCTTAGACAAAACTGTTTTGTCTACGATACGCATCACACGAACACCGTGGGTAGGTACTGTTCGTACTGCCGGACGTGTTATATGGCATAACCGCGTACTGGTTCAGTACCCAGTACGCGACAAAATTTAGCAAGACCCAAGACCATTTTCGGACGCGATATACCGCTCGGGCGCGTACAGTCGACGTTCGGCCGCGTCCGAGTCCGAGATAGAATATATTATACTATCTGTGGTCCGAGCGACCGGGTGACCGGATTGATGCACGCTTGGGAACATTTTGTTCCTTAGTGTATCTCAACTTAAAGCGTACGAGTAGTAAGTAAGGAATACTGTTGAATGTTATATGAATACTTGAGGCACGCCTGCCAGCTTATTGGGCTCAGGAGATGGTCAAGCGACTTGAGTCAATATCAAGTGTACATACACGTCGATGCATACACACGTGCAAAGAAATCATGCACACTGAAGCTACTTTCATTCATATTTTAATCGACTTGTCAAGTGCATATTGACCATATAAGAGCCCATTAGTCGAGGCACGTGTAGTACCTGCCAGATAATAATATATTAAACGAATAATATTTATTATTATGATAAATGAAGAAAAAGTGACATATATATTATTTTTTTAATTATCTCGAAAACGGTGCGTGCTATCGTAAAAATAATGGCAATTTTGACCCCCCTTTGAAAGCCCCCATCCGCCAAATATACATTACGAATAACGATTTTTTATACCACTACGGTGGCATAATGTTGCCTGTAGGTTTATTTGTTGGTTTGATATCAATCGTCAAAAAGGGTCCATGCTGGCGGTGTTGCAGTCATCCTCATCAGCTAGCAGTTTCATATAAGTGAATGATTACAAGGTAGATTTTATTTCGAATCGCCATCAGAACTACAGTCACTAGTCACAACGATGAAAGATGATTGCCTAATGAGAGGCTTATTTGAAAGAGAAGAGGACAGAACGAATGCCAGGATAACTGTAAATGACGTAGTGCTGGAACAGGTGGATGAGTATGTATATCTTGGATGTGCATTTAGCAGGGATGGACGGTACACCGCTGATGTAGAAAAGAGGGTAACTGCGGGCAATAGTGTGAATGGAGCGTTAGGCAAACTTTTAGGTACCAAGGCCTTAAGTCAAAAGGCCCAGCTCGCAGTACACAAGGCGGTGATGATACCTACGCTAACGTATGGAAGCAAGAGTTGGGTATGGCAGGAAACGCATGAAAGTAGAATAAACGCGGTCGAGATGCGCGCGCTACGCAAAATCTGCGGAGTAACGCTCGCAGATCGCGTTCGGAATGAAGATGTAAGAAAGAGAGTTGATCTGAAAGAGAGTGTCGGTGTTAAAGTAAGGAAGGGCATGCTACGATGGTTCGGGCATGTGGAACGAATGGGAGATGAAAGAATGACAAAACAGATATACAACGCGAAAGTGGATGGACGTAGGAGTCGGGGAAGGCCACGACACACCTACAACGACCAAATTAATCGTGTGTTAGTAGAAGGTGGTGTCAAGAGCCGTAGGAACCGACGTGCATGCATGAAAAGAAAAATGAAAGTTGAAGAAGCAAGTGAGGTGTGTATGGACCGTGCCGTGTGGCGCTCGGTTCTTTCTGCCTACCCCGCAAGGGATTTGGCGTAAAGATAGTTAGTTAGTTAGTTAGATTTTTTTTCTAAATCTTGTATATCGAAAACCGTGCGTGATATCCTGAAATTGCAAATACAACAAAATTTTCATCCCCTTTAAGAAAGCCCCAACCATAAGGGGCAAACACATACAAACATAAGTGACCCTCGCCCCTCCCCCCCTATTTTTTGCAAAGCGGGAATTTATGAAGGTCAACAAACCTGTCAGAACAATCAGAACGCTGTATGTACTTGTACGAAAGACCGGGTACTGGTCCGGGTACTATTCGAATGCCATATGGCACGGTTCGGAAAGCTATGCTATATGTCAGGACATCATCGGGTACTGTTTTGCGCAAGACAGTTTTGTCTTTGATGTGCGCGCCCGCATGCATATTAAAGGGAAGCCGAAAAACGTTAGTCAGACTTGTCGCCTTGTAGGTAAAGACAGCTTTGTCTAAGAGACGTTTTGTTCTAAGTGTGCGCCTCTCTATTTATCTCGTAGAGAGATAGTCTGTCTTAAAACTGTTGTGACTATAGTCTGCGCTCAGCCTAACAGCCTAAGGTTGGGAGCCTCAAGTATGCCCTCGGAATGATGCATACTGCGGCCGTGTCTTCGGGGGGTTGTGCAGTTGATATCTCGCTTCTTGAGTGGGCGTGCATGAATCTCTCACGTCATGCTATCGTCTAAGGCCTGCTTCTGTAAGGACGGTGAGCAGCCCCGTCACCATCCTCAGGCCCCCGGTCATGGAGGCTGATAGTATGGGGCGCCGCCCCAGACTTTGGAACTCGGGTGGGAGAGTTCTCTCCCGCTTTCTCCCCGCCGTCTCTTTCACGAGCGTGACCTGCTCACAGGAAGTGGCCTATGGCCCCGCTCCAGCGCCTCCTTGCGCCATTTAAACAATGACGCAAGGGCCCTCGCTTCCTTGCTTCCAGTTCCCATAGAGGGGTCCCGGCTAGAAGACATACCGCCAAACCTGAGAACGTGCGGTATCCCATTATCACCCTGACAGGCGTCGCCTACTGCCGGCAAAGCAATCTAGCCGCATTGCTGGCCATCAGGATCTCCACCCATACGGGGGCCCTGTGCAGGGCCATGCTCCGCACGATCCCAGGACAACAGGTACAGTCTCCTGCAGGGAGCGTTGGGTCTCCTGATACTAGGCAACAACCGCGAGAGAGCGACTGATGCCCCTCTCTCAGCTATGGAACCAAACTTCGGAAGTGGTATTCGAAGTTCCAACGGCCACCGAGTGCGAGCCCCAGATACGTCATTGAGAGTTCGATGCCGATGCTGGCGCCATCTATATGTAAGCTGGATCCCGCCGGTAACCTTTAGGGCTGCGTCTCAGTGCGTTACTCCTCGCACTGTAATGAGGGCGTCGTCGTAACACGTTACGCCGACACCTCTGAGCAACGGACCACTCAGCACCCAATCGTAACCGATTTTCCACAGAAGTGGTTCTAAGACCGATCCCTATGGAACACCGAATGACACATCTCGCCGACCCTGCCCTAGCCAGCTCGGGTAAGTTATGGCCCTCTCGGAAAATAGGCCCCGACAATTCGACGGAGGTAGAGAGACATTCCATGGTAAATAAGCGCCTCCCAAACGCAGCTCCAGAGCAAGGGATTGAAAGCGTTGGCGATGTCAAGAGACACTGCCACCCCCACCTCACCCTGTTCTGTTGCCCTTTATAACAAAAAATACCTACTAAAATCAGAAAAAAGCATCGACACAACAAACGTAACTTATGTTCCCAATTTTTGTAACGGAACCCTCTGTGCGAGAATCCGACTCGCACTTGGCTGGTTTTTTTTTTCAAGATGAACACGTGAGTTTCGGTTTCGGTTTCGGCCGAAACTGACCCTGGGCCGAAAGTTCGGTTTCGGCTGGAAAACCAGTTTCGGTCGGACACTAATAAAAATTGAAGTCATATTTTTTCCTCTGTACATTGCGTTTACAGCACTGTGTTTGATAATTCTACCACAATTTGTAACACCGTTTTAATTCAAATTTATAATGTTTGCGCACTATTTCACTAGGTACCTTAGTATCCTTAGTGTACTGGCGGACTTAATGTACTAAAGAAATATCTGTCTTTTTAACCGACTTCATAAAAAGGAGGAGGTTCTCAATTCATCTGTATGTCCCCTCATACTTATAGAATTCGGGACTTCACGCGAAATAATTTGTTACTTACATTTACCGACGTTTCGAGCACGTTGCAGCGCCCGTGGTCGCGGTTGGACTGAGGCGAGGATCGACAAAAACCACGAAGTTATTTCTTGTCGAACTACATGTCATCTGTATGTATTTTTTTTTATGTATGTTAAGCGATATTTCCGTCAATTATAGACGGATTTCCAAATTTCTTTTTTTGTTGAATAGGGTTTACTTCTGAGGTGGTCCCATTTTCACCAGGTCAGGATCTGATGATGGGATCCAGGAGAAAATGAGGGCAACCACCAAACATTTTAGGGGCAACTAGTGCGCTTGTTAACTTTTTAATTAAGTGCTTTAATGATCTACATTTTAATTAAGGTCTGGAATCGATCTGATGATAGCGTTGAAAGACAGTCAAGGGCATTCCTTAACAATTTACAGCAGTTACCTTGTGTTTGGGCTTGATTGATTTATATTGATGAGAACTTTACACCTATATTGATAGATCCCACTTTAAAAAAAAAAGGAAGTTCACAATGTTTTATGTATGTTCATCGATATTTCGTCAATTATAGATTAATTTCAAATCAGCTTTTTATTGGATAGAGTTCACTTCTGAGGTGGTCCCAATTTCACCAGGTCAGGATCTCATGATGGGATTCAGGAGAAATCGAGGGCCACCACCGAAAATTGTAGGGACAACTAGTGCGTTTGTTAACTTTTTAATTCAGTGCTTTCATTTACTACAATTTAATGAATGTTTGGAGTCGATCTGATGATGGAACCGAAAGACAGTCGAGGGAATTCCTTAACGATTTACAGCACTACACACTCACATTACACAGCAGCTACCTTGTGTTTGGGCTTGATTGATTTGTACTGATGAGAACTTTCACCTAGATAGATATATTTTTCGGTTCACCCGTCACTTAAAATAATGAAAAAAAAATTTTCAATAAAAAATAAAACCGACTTCAAACATATCCTGTAAAATAATATTTACTTACCACAAAGTAACATGTATTTTGATTTATCAGATTTTATTCGATGTAATATTGAAGTTGGTGCCATGAATAATACCTACATAAAACTATGGGTTTACTTGGCGCCGACTTCAATATGATATTGGATAAAATCTGATAAAATCAAAATACATATAACTTTGTGCTAAGTAAATATTATTTTTCAGGATTTGTTTGAAGTCGGTTTTATTTTTTATTGAAAAATTTTTTTAGGTACGTATACACTGACAGCATTAATATAACTTCTTATGACAATGCTTGTGAGCTATGCTATGGCGCTAAGAAGTACATGTTGCCACATTTGTTCAAGGAATGTACTAAGTACCTGGGGTCAGGCCTTAACCCGAGAAATGCCTGCCGCACATATGAGTTTGCATGTTTCTACGAGGAGGATCTACTGATGGAGAAGTGTATACAGGTAAATGTACAATAGGTATATCACATACATATCATTGATACTATCCAGTCTAAACATTTTCTGTAAGTAACATATTCACAAGTACTACCCGTTCTCTCCAAGTTTCCTCTTTTTCCCATACTACGCCTCTACATCTTCAACCTCTACGCCAGCGGCAAACTTAGAACGAACGGGCTATAGGTATCTATATTTTTTAATACACGGCAATAGGCTCACCATCTATTACGTGGACATAAAACTATAAGGGGTAATGTGGGCGTATACTATACCTCTGCCTAACCCTAAGGGGATAAAGGCGTGACTAATTATGTATGTATGTATTTATTTAATAGTTGAACTTTGTTTTACATTATAGGAGAATAACGCTTCCATTATGTGTGTTGCCATTCTAATTTAAAAACTTACCCACATTATATATGTATAACAGTAAAGGAGATCATTCACGTTTCATACATTTTTGGGCCAATTCTGAAAGTGCCGGCCAGAAAATAAAAATGTAATATTCGCGTAGAACACACAATTTCAAGCAAAAAATACTACTACATTAACCCTGTGCGTGCTATGGTTTTGTTGTTACATGCTTTTAAAATACGAGAAAAATGTTATTTTGATGATGTATTTTGATACATTTCATCACTTGAATAGTGATTTGTTTTTAAGCTATTCTATTGTAATAAGAAAGAATTATCATTTTACTGATGATCTACTTACCTACGCACAAACAAAACGTACCTAACGATTCACAACAAGTCCAAACTTGTTTCAAAAAACTTAGACAAAGGTGCCGCGCGCGCAGCCCCCCACGCCCAAGCGACAGGTACCTGGCAAATCACCCCGCCACCTCCCGACGCCCGATGGGTGCGATGGGGCTCTACCACCAACCCCGGGGTCCAAGCCAGCCTCACCTGCGAGTGGTGCACCTGCTGATAAACGGACGAGGTCATGGCGCACAGAAAAGGAAAATTAGCAGGCCCATGACGGCTCACCGAACTCGAGGTAGAACTAGGTCGTATTAACTGGCACATCCAGTATTGTGCGAGGTCCAAAGAAAGTGGGAGGACACGCTAACCCTTGCATCAGGCGACCTGTTTTACTTTCGGGAAGACATTTTTTCGAGGGCGGGATTGGCTTTATGGTGAAAAAGGACCTCGTTAGCAGCTTTGTGATGATTAGCAGTGTTTCGCCTCGGGTAGCGTACTTAATACTGAGACTCACCCTGTAGGTGATACGAGTGTACGCCCCGACCTCGAAAGCACTGTCGAGGCAGTTGAGACCGTGTACGAGGACATAGCAAAAGCACTACATGGTACTGCCAAGACTCACTACAGCGTTGTGATGGGGGACTTCAATGCCAAAGTGGGAGTACAAGAACGCGGCGAAACGAAGATCGGCCCCTTTGGTGTAGGGCGCAGAAATGACCGGGGCCATTATGCTTGTCAGTTTTCTTGAGTCTCAGGGGCTCTTCTTGATTAACTCTTTCTTTAAGAAGAAGACCCACAGAAAATGGACTTTGCGATGCCCCGACAAGGTCACAAGAGGAACGAGATAGACTTCATCATGACGGACAGGAAGTCTATATTTAGAGATGTCTCTGTGGTTAACAGGTTTAACCGTTGGACCACCGAGACACTACTCTCGGCGTAGGCACCATCTACGGCAACTTAGTTATGTTGTACGGCACGAATGTTTAAAATTGCTCCTATATAATCATTCGATTTGCGATAATACCTCCCCAAACATGCAATGTGGTGAAAGAATTTGACGGTCGAGAGTAGTGTCTCGATGGTCCAATGGTTAATACCGGTGGTGATCACCGACTTGTACGAGCATCTCTGAATTTGGACTTCCGAGCTGATAGGGCCCGTATGATGAAGCCTACTTTCCGACCTACCGCACTCCAGTTAGCCTCAGGGGCTGAGAGGTTCCAGTTAGAACTTCAAAATCGTTTTGATCTGCTGGAAACCACTGACAATATTTACAATAAGGCCGACAATGTGGTCAGGACGCTACAGCAAGTGTCCCGAAGGTTTATGTCCGGAAAAAGCAATAACAGGTGCTCTAAGCTCTCGCACGATCCTCTCGAACTTATGAGAAAAAGACGGGAAACGCCATCTACGCACTCGTCTTCATCAGACCAGCGGGATCTAAATCTCAGAATCCGAAAGCTGATACGCCGCGACCTTAGACGCTATAACATCAGCATCGTCGAGGCAACGATCTATCAGAACAGGGGTACCAAAGTTTTTGCCCAACAACTTGGAAGACCCCCTCTGATGAAACTGAAGACAGCGTATGGCAGAACCTGAAGGTTCGAGATTCTCGAGGAAATTAAGAGCTTTTACAGAGACCTGTATGCATCACGGACAAAAAGGAACTTAAAAACAACTTAAAAACAACAAGTCCCCTGGGGAGGACGGAATTACAACTGAACTACTGAAGGCGGGGGGCCCCCCGGTTCTCAACGAGCTGACGAGTTTGTTTAATTCCGTCCTCCAACAGGGACAACCTGAAGCGTGGAGCGGAAGTGCGGTGGCTCTGTTCTTCTGGTGACAAGACCTTGCTGAGCAATTACAGACCCATCTCACTTCTGAGCCATGTTTACAAGTTGTTCTCGAGAGTAGTCACAAACCGCCTCGCCGGAAGGCTCGACGAGTTTCAGCCAAAGGAGCAAGCCGGATTTCGAAAAGGCTTCAGAACCGTGGACCACATCCATACTGTACGGCAGATTGTACAGAAAATAAACGAGTACAATCAGCTGCTGTGTATGGCTTTTGTGGACTACAAAAAAGCCTTTGACTCTGTCGAAATAAAATACTCTTAATCTTATTTTACATGCTCCTTTATGTAGGAACGAGAAATCAAAATTGGGCATAAAATATGCCTCTGCCTCACCCTTCAGAGAAACAGGTATAATTATATGTATGTGTGCTTATATGTGTGCTGAAAGACATAATTAATAAAATAAATCACTATTCAACTGCTCATATCAATTAGAATGACACCTTCGAAATAACATTTTTCACGAATTTTAAAAGCATGTAACAAAAAAACCATAGCACGCACAGGGTTAATGTAGTAGTAATTTTTGCTAGAAATTGTGTGTTCTATGCGAATATCACATTTTCTTATTCTGGCCGGCACTTTCAGTTTTTGGTCCAAAATGAATGATGTCCTTTAAATAAATAAATATTCACGGACATTTCACACAACTATCTGATCTCAAAGTAAGCTAGGAATAACCTGCTGTTCCTGGGCCATCCTTCCGAGGGCTTACCCGGGGCCGGGGCTCCCAACCGTAGGCAGTAGGTAGGAAGCGTGTTGAATATACATATTATCTATCATACATAGGAACACGCCGACTCTCGAGACAAACATTTATGAATTACACAAAGAACAATGGCAAAAAATTGTCTGATAATTTAAAAACGCCCATAAATATTAGTTACGCCCATCGATGTACAAAAACCCAAGATACACACTCAGCGTCTGAAAACCGTCCGCAAGTAATATGTGCTCGATTTCAAACCGAGCACCTTTTATGACTAGTATCGCGTCGCCCGCGATACTGTACGTACAACAAAAATGCCGAAGTCTGCGATAAAGAATTGTAGAAATACTACAAAAAAAGTGTTAAAAAAAGATGGGATATCGTAATTTCGGTAAGTAAAAGAGTTAATTGATTTATTTTTATGGTTTATATGACTAAATATCGTCGCACAATTCACGCACGCCCCCCCTTAGAAGCGGGATCACACCCGAAACCCCCCAAAGACGCGGGATAGCACCCGAACCACCCCCTGGGCGAGGCCGCAGTAGCGGCCGTGGGTCTGTTGGGAGTCCTGGGACATCCTTCCGAGGGTTTACCCGGGGCTCCCAACCATAGACTGTTGGGCGTGACGTGAGGTTTTTTAGTCGGTAGGAGTCTGGCATAACATCCATGAGGATTTTCCCTCACGTTAAACAAAAAAAAAAAAAAAAAAGCTGATAATGTGTCCTTCAACTTAGCTTAAAGATTGTCATCAGCTGACACCGGGGTTTTAGTTCGAGTTTTCCGCAGCTGATTGGTTTGAGAAAGAGTTCCTTTAGTAGCCTCTCACACCACATGAATTGGGGTGGCGACATTTTGACCTCATTCCCGTTGCTCCTATATCTTCTGGTCTTTTAAGACATTGAGGTTATTATTAAAAGTTTAAGTGTCAGTTTTTCTTTAATTAATCATTTAATTAATAGTTGATGTTATTTTATTTCAGATAGGTATTTCCTCTTTATAATATTAGTAGGTACTAATGTAGGTACTAATATTATAAAGAGGAAATATTTGATTGTATCGAATAGGCTCCGGAACTACTCGACCGATTTGAATAATTCTTTCAGTGTTGGGAAGCTACACTCTTTGACTGCCTCTGTGGTTTAATACCGCCTGCGGCGCTGGAGGTAGTGGGTTCGATTCCCACCGGAGACAAATATTTGTGTGACCTATAAATGTTTGTCTCAAGAGTCTGGGCTCAAGAACTTATTTCAAGGAAATTAATATGTTTCCAACGTCTTAATTTGAATATTTTGTTAACTGCCTACTTCAACTACACTTAAATACATGGCATTTTGTGAATTAAGTAATTTAATACTATAATAAATTATAATAATTATCATGTGTGTTTCATTCGCGGACATTTAATTTTTCACTTAACGCTATCTGATCCCAAAGTAGGTAAGAATAACCTGCTTGTGTTATGGGTATCAGACCACAGATATTAATACTTATATACTTTTTAAATACATACCTACGTATCATTTATAGAAACACACATAATTTCGAGACAAACATTTATGGAGTTGGGAGTCTTGGGGTATCCTTCCGATGGCTTACGTGTGGTTTTTAGTCGGTTGGAATCCAGCATAGCATCCACGTAGGACTTTCCTCACGTTAAAAAATTAAAAAACAAGTAGTCATTTAGTTTCACTATTGATGTTGTTGTTCTAGTATAAAAATGTAATTTAACCACTAAGCTGCTGCCCGCGGCTCCGACCGCGTAGAAGTCGTTATCGCGTAAAAGTCTTTTTTTGCGCAGTCGGTTAAAAGTAGCCTATGTCCTTTCCAGGGCCTCGAACTATCCCTATACCAAATTTCATGTCAATCGCTCCACGTTTAGACGTGTAAGCGTAACAGACAGACAGACAGAGTTACTTTAGCAATTATAATATTAGTAGGGATATAGTAATCATGTTTTAATATTTAAAACGCATGTTTATAAAAAATTGCAAACGAACTCACTGTATGAAAAAGTAAAATAATAAAAACATATTCGTCTCCACTTCGTTCATTGTTCTACCGGTCAACGGTTGGCATGCCTTTTTGTGCAGTACTTTGTAAATACAACTTTAAGTCATGCGAGTATGGTTGAATTTAAAAAAAAATGGTTACGTTATTATTATAATGCGTCATGTGTTATTCGTGCCACTTTTGGGTGTCGTTTTTGTTTGAAATTGTGCATCTAGGTATTTTGTATATCGATGGTTACGCCAAAGTAATTAATTGTTTATTTTATGATTTTACTAGTATCTAAATATTCCAATAAAAGCCGGCGTTAAATCTACATTTTAAAAGATTTTCAACGATTATTTACAGCAATGAGGCGCGTTAACTAGCCAATCAAACCGTGCGTTCCTACATTGTCACTTTGACTTGACAGATCACAGAATTGACAGAATACTCCGCGCTTTTTGTTGAAAGTGTTGTTTTGTGTGCTTTTTCTGATTTTCTTTAATAATTCTGACCCTGGACTGTTTTGTGGACTCCGATTATTTCCTCGAGTGACTATTGTGTGCCCAACGGACTCTTGATATAGGTTTTGAATGACTTTGTGCTATTCCCTACTGGACTGCTTATTTGTGAATTGGATTTGTTGTTCTTCGAAAATGGATGATCGTGGGAGACAATCGAGGCCTACGCACATTTTATGTGTTTAATTGCATTATATGTATCAACATATTGCGCCGATGTGAAGTGTAATTTATGTGAAATAAAAGAAATGAAAAAATTGTGGTTTTATTTTTCTTTCATGACATGACTCACGATCATATTGCCAACAAATCTATACCCTACTCCTGTATGTATGTTCCTACTAAAATGACCATCGAGAAACACTCCAGTCGGTTATTAAATACTGTAGTCACCATATTGTTTGAACATTTATATGTATAGGCAATGAATACAGACGTATACTAGAAGAACAGTTCTTAAGGAATTTTTGTGCCAATTTTGTTGGGGGCATGTCCCCAGCTCGTGTAGTTCCCATTTCGCGGCGCTGTAGTCGCATTTCACTGTCGCAGTTAGTTAAAAACTAGTAGGCACATTTTTACGTTTATAATCGACTAAATTCAGGAATTATTTATAAAAAAATATTTCACATCTTTTAAATCAAAACATAATATATTTATATTAAGTATTTATAGATATTTACAATGATTGATTTTACTCTTTTGCTACGAAAAATTAAAAATGGCTGCCGCGCTGCGACTGCAACGCCGCCAAGCGGCAGTTTGTGTCACAGAAAGTTTGTCTTCAGCGCAGCCTAAGAAACTATTCTTCTAGTATACGTCTGTATTCATTGGTATAGGTAAGTATGGCGGGACTAAGTACGACTACATAACCTAACAAATTAAAACACAATATCTTTATTTTCCGGCTTTCTCGATGGAAAATGAATTCATTTATGGAATCTACTAGCAAAACTGAAACGTTTGACATATTTTTCACTTATGTGCGCTCATCTTTTATGTCAGACAATTGCTAGTAAGTGAAACTGCCATTGTTATTTTCTGTACGGTGGGAATCAACCCGAATGACCTCATGATCCGCAGTCACATATTTTGACCTCTATACCAACGAGGCAGTCACATTTGCAAGGTAACCATATACACACATATACACAGTCAAGGGATATATCACATTTTCTCAATTTTCAGAAAATCTGTTAGGAATAATATGCAACAATGTTATATTCTTAGGATGCCCATTTTTTAGACTATATTTTAAGATAAAATAGAAATATATTTTCGACTTATATTGTTTTTTTTTTTTTTTTTTTTTTTTTTTATATAAAATTTAATTAAAATGAAAACAAAAAGTAAAAAAATGGTGCAACTAAAGATGAATGTGTCATTTACGAAAAAATAAAAAAATTAGTTATTTCTTTTCAATTTTTTGCACTGATAGGAAAAATCAGTAGTCAGTAAAACCACCCATGACGTTAACCACGGTCCTGCAACGGTTTTTCATGCTTTGAATTAAGTTATCAAAGTCTCGCTGCGGGATATTGTCCCAAGTTCTGCTAAGATGCAAAAAAAGTTGCTCTTCAGTCGCAATGTCTGCAGGAAAATTCTTAGAAGCCCTTCTTTGGAGCATGTCCCACGCATGCTCGATGGGGTTTAAATCAGGCGATTGCGCCGGCCAGGGTAAAACCGACACGTCATGGTCCTGCAGCCAGCTGGTCACCGCTCGCGCTGTGTGCGGACGGGCGTTGTCATGCATGAGAGTAAATTCTTGACCCATTTGAAGTCGATGAGGGTACACAATGGGTACAAGCACCTGGTCACGGTATTTTTCAGCGGTCATGGTGTTTCTAATCCAAACGAGGTCCGTTCTTTCACCAAAACGCATTCCAGCCCAAACTATAATTGTCCCGCCCTTGTATGGATGGACTACCTGGGGGTGTTGCAGACGACTCTCACGACCAGGAACTCGCCAAACGCGTACTCTTCGTGAATCGGGATAAAAACCGAATCGGGACTCATCGGTAAACAGTACTACAGATCACTGGTTATCTTCCCAAAACAAATGTTCACGAGCCCACTCTAATCTTCGTCCACGATTTCCTCTGCGTAGTGCTGGAGTACGAAGTGGCCTGCGAGCATGAAGGTTAGCTTCATGCAGTCTCCTCCTTACAGTTTGGTCACTGACAAGCAATTGGTGTTCTGACTGGAGCCCTTTAACCAACTGCACGGCTGTAACGTTTGGCCGCATTCTCGCGGCAACTTGTAAAAATCGGTCTTGTGCGTGGGTGGTTATGCGTCTCCCGCCACGGTGTCTTTCAGCCACTTCCCCGGTTGCACGATAACGTGACCACAATCTTAAAATAACGTTTTGCCTGGTTCCAATCTCCTCAGCAATACTCCGCTGAGTAGCCCCAGCTTGGAGCATGCCTACTGCCCTTAGCATTTCTTCTCTAGTTAAATGGCGTCGCGGCATGACTTACACAATGAAATAAATTCGTAATTAATCAATAACTACTTAGCTTTAAAACTTCAACTGGACAAAATAAATACCAATGAACTATCGTCGGTAAAATTAAAATTTCGAACTTGGCTATACCTACTAATGCCGTGCAAAACATTTGTTTTAATTTCTTTTTTTAAATTTCAAATTTGGAATCATTCAAATATACCTACAAAATAAGATTCAATCAAAAGTTTTTAAAATCGGCCAGTATTTTTTGAGATGCAGAACTTTTAAAAAAATATCCCTAGACGGTGTTGATGTGTGTATTTTCGTTTATTTTGACTGGACTATTATTTGTTTCATCAAATAAATTACAGATAATCAGTACAAAGAAGAAGTTCTAAAAGACAGCAGTTTTGAGGATGTGGAACTCAACACAGTCATCACCGTGTTCTCTCTGGATCACTTGAACATTGACAGTGAGCTGGACTTGTTTGAAGCGGCCGTCCGGTATGATAAAGCTCAAGATAAGAGGACTACAGAAGGGAGTGTTAGTCTTTTATTATTTTACTAGCTGTTGCCCGCGACTTCGTCAGCGTCATAATTATGTTATAATGAAAATTTGAGTTGCTCTCTATCCTAACCCCGAGTGCCCTAGATGGATAGATAGAGACCTAGTGGTTTTAGTCGGTTCGAGGTCAGAATGACAACCTAACATTAAAAAGAGTAGGTAAGTAGCGTGATGAATTTATGTAACACAAATACGAAAGGTTTGTGAAATTTGGTCCTCTGGGTTTTCAGTGATACTTAGATTGGACCTAGATACAAATAGACAAACATTATAAGCTGCAATTTTAAGATATTGTAATGTATGTTAGTACCTATAGTCAAAGTGGTGAATCATATCTAATATTTTCCAGTAAAACTTGTGATAAGTATTAAGATTTTTTTTTTTTAAGAATTTCACTATAAACTACGTTCGTAGCTTGGCTTTCAGCAGCCAATATAGGTACAGAAGTAATCATGGCAAGTGAAGCAGGAGCAAGCGACGTACACTTTTTCGTACATTTAGGTTAATTTAATTAATTATATGTATAGATTTATAAACTAGGCGACCCTCTCAAAAAACCGGCTGAAGTTCGAGTCGGACTCGCGCTCGGAGGGTTCCGTACCAAAAAACTACAGAAAATAATATTTGTAGTATGCGAGAGGCCCTTAAATATCATTACTTTTCTAATTTTAATATTTGTCGTCATAGCAGCAACAGAAGTACATAGGTAATTTGTTAAAAAATCATCTCTCTAGCTATCACGGTTCCTGGGTTACAGCCGCGTAAAGGACGGCGAAGTAATAAATAATAAATAATAAATATTCACGGACATTTTACACAACGCTATCTGATCCCAAAGTAAGCTAGGAATAACCTGCTTGTGTTATGGGTATCAGACCACGGATATTAATACTTATATACTTTAAACACATACATATTATACATAGTAACACCCAGACTCTTGAGACAAACATTTATGGGTCACACAAATATTTGTCTCCGGTGGGAATCGAACCCACGACCTCCAGCGCCGCAGGCGGTATCACTACCGATTGCGCCACAGAGGCAGTCAGAGAGAAGTCTCATGAATAGGTTCCCGAAATCCCGTTTTTACCCTTTGGGTAGGTACGGAACCCTAAAAAAAGGGTATGATAGTTCTCTACCAGCAGAGAGCTTGGGAACGAATCCTCGTCTAAAGTACGTATGGTGACAATAGAATCTCGGTTGTCGTTGCGTCTTCGTCACATGAATAGATTACAAAAGCAAACAGATAAATATTTAAGAAACCATCCAAATGCGAGTTGGACTCGCCCACCGAGGGTTCCGTACCAAAAAACCGAAAACAGCATCACGTTCGTTGTATGGGAGCCCCTCATATTTTTTTTCTGTTTTTAGTTGTGTTATAGCGGCATGTAGGTATTTGTATACATTTATTGTTAAAAATTACAGAGAAACATAATTATTACATATCTATATTTACAAGATATATTATACTATCAGGTATTTGTTGTTATAGCGACAAAAGAAATACACAATCTGTAAAAATTTCAGCTTTCTGGCTATCACCGTTCATGAGATACAGCGGACGGACAGACTGACAGACATACAGACAGACGAACAGCGAAGTCTCAGTAACAATAGGGTCCTGCTTGCCCCTTCGGGTAGGAAACCCTAACTAGCTAGTCCCTGCACCTACAAACAGTACCTACTCCGTTTTAAAGTGTTTAAGATTTCAGTCTCGTGTCTCAGAAGAAGCGCTCGTGGCCCCGCGGACTCAGTGTTCTGTAAACGATCACTGCAGTAAGCAACTTTCACTATGGCCGGTCCATGGATGGGTGACCATCCATGTGATCACTTTGTGACATTTATTTGAGCGTTTCCGTTCATCGTATTTATCAACCTGTTGGTTTAGTACTCGGTAGCCGATGGAACTTCGGACAACATTTCCGAAGTTTGGTCCCAAAAGTGTCATGAATTTGGATTATGAAGGATTTAATTTACACCCCCCCCCCCCCCCCCCGATCGAGAAATATATCATTGGTAGATCACTCAGCTTCCATTACCAAAAAGTAGATCTCGGGTATGATGAAGTTTGCCACCCCTGCTGTAGATGAAACCTACGTTCTTATTTTGCTGGTGTTTTTTTCATGCGTGACTGTTATTTGACATGTAGAACTTTGTGGAAGCAGCAACTTCACCTTCGTTAGTGATAGTAGTGAATGTGTTTTTGCAGATATTCATAAAAAATTAATATATCTTAAATACGTAAATCTTTAAAAAGTAAATAAATCGTATAGCAACAGGAGCACAGTTTGAGTAAAGTTAAGTGTAATACGAGGGCGGCACTGAAAATTTCGGGAATCAAGGAAGTGACACAACAATACTATTTACAAATGTATTTATTGCTTTTCGAAGTATTCTCCGCGAAATTTGACACATTTTTCCATACGATGGAACCAATCATTGAAGCAACCATTCCATTCGAAAGTTGAGGTCTCCAAAATGGCCGTTTTGTAGGCATCCTGAGCTTCTTCAGGTGATGAAAATCTCTGACCACGCAATTTATTCTTTATTTTAGGGAAAGTATAGAAATCATTAGGGCTTAGGTCGGGGCTGTACGGTAGATGGTCTAATAATTCTATGTTTTCTTGCTCTAATAACTCTTTTGTTCTATGCACGGTGTGAGAACTCGCATTGTCGTGATAGAGGATGATGCGGCGGGTGCAGTTCTCTTTACGGAGTTCAGAAACGACCTGTGGCAAACAAATGCTAGCATACCATTCTGCATTAACCGCTCTTTGTCCCTCAAGAGGAATAGTCGCAACATGGCCGGTTTTGGAGACAAACGTGGCCACCTTTTTTTTTGCAACACTCCGTGAACGAACAATTTTTGTTGGCTTTAACTCATTTTCGAACACCCAAACTCGTGAGTGGTTTTTTGTTTCGGGTTCGTACGCGTATATCCAGGATTCGTCACCTGATACGATGTTGTAAACAGCATTTGAGGATCCTGTGTGGAATCTTTTGAGCGTAAAAACTGACAAGGAATTATAAAAATGGCGACAACTCCTCCACTACGTCACATCGGAACCAAAAATTTACTTCAATTTGAGTTTTTAATGTAGAAATGTGCGGTATCGTGAGCAGAGATGGCGCTAAAAGTATCTGACACTGAAATTATTTCTCTAGGATTAAAAAACGATTATAATTAAGAATGTATTTTTGGAAGTGTTCACTATGTCCACTATTGGGTCCCTGTCGGGCAATCTTCATTCGCGCCATTTTTTAAACCGAGGTAAAAAGTTCTTGCTTACGACTTTCGAATATTGTTTTACGGATATTCGAAAATATCCACCTACTAGAACATATTTTCATACCAATTCCTAATCAGAAGAAATCGCTTTTAATCTCTAAGCTATTGTAAATAGTTTCTTAAATACATACCTACGCATGCATGATCTCATTGATTGTCAGTTTACATATTCAATTCAATTTAAAATTTGAAATTTTGCACGCAGATAAATCTGCGAAACATGCTTGGACATTATAACCATGTAAGATCTTTTGTAAACACTGTGTTTCATGCAATAAATGACTTATTATTATCATTATTCCTCTTTATTACTTTAAACTACTTATAAATTACATTTTTAAATTTACATCCATATAAAAAAAGTAAATTTAAAAATATAAAAATAGTACCCTACCGGTATCGGGTACAGGGACAAAGCTACCGGTGTGGTCAGGACTTCAGAGACAGGAACCTCCTCACAATACGTGCCGTGTTTAGGAGAACCGCCTTCTGCATCAAGCCCTTGACCCAACTGCCCACCGCAAGCCTCTTAAGATGTTGGTCGAGGCTTTTGGCTATTAGTCCATGCACAGAGATCACTATCGGTACAATAATAGCAGAGTCAATACTCCACATGTCCACGATCTCGTGGGCTAAGTCCAAATACTTGGCTTGTTTGTCTACTTCTGCCTTCACGAGATTGTCGTCATGTCGAATAGTGATATCAATTATTATTGCAAGGCGCTCTAAACGATCTATTATCACTATGTCAGGTCTATTGGCAAGAATAGTCCTGTCAGTGACAATAGGTCGGTCCCAGTACAACGTGATATGGTCAACTTCGAGAGCTGGGTCGGGCACATATCTTTAATACGGTACTTCTAATTTAACAAGGTTATACTTCAAAGCAAGTTGTTGATGGATAATCCTAGCTACTTCGTTATGTCTATGCAAATACTCACTATTGGCCAGACTAGAACAACCAGAAATAATATATCGACTGCGCGCAGTCGCTGCGATGCAGTCCGTGTGATGGCACCCTAAGAGATTCTCCGGGACGGTGACACGCCCGACATATGTCAATCGTACCATCCTTTAGGATATATTTTCGGTAATTATTAGTCATCACAACTTCATCAGTCAAATCAGTCAATCAATCGTAGCCAGGATACAGAAGATGAAAAATCTATATCTGACCCATGCAGGGCCCGATAAAAACGTCCATGCAACTCCTTGCTCATCCATGTATCCTTACGATTATTGAGACTTAGTATCATAGGTTTATGCCAATTCTCTTTTGCCAGAGCAAGCGGGGTGAGTTATCAACTTCAACCACATCACGATGCACATCCGTGCCATCGTGTAGGAAATATTCCCTGAGCTGGCACAACTCACGATTATGAAGGGTCTTGGCATTTAGCAAACCACGACCCCCACATTTCCGCGGTATGTACAACCTCATCACTGATGAACGCGGATGATGCATTCGGTATGTGGTGAGTAACGTACGGACTTTCCTATCCAGGGCTTTACGTTCTGTCTGAGTCCACCTGAGTATGCCAAAGGAGTACATCAAAACTGGCATGACCCAACCGTTATAGACGCGCACCTTATTACCTCCTGATAAAAGACTTTTTAGGACTTTTTTCAAGCGGCCAAAGAAGCGCTCCTTCAACGATTGCTTCATGCCAACTTCACAAATGCCAAACGCCTGCGACATACCCAGGTATTTATATGATTCGGTTGCGGAAAGACATCCAAGTTGTATAGAATCTGAAAGTTCAACTCCTTCAGATTCTATTATCCTGCCTCAGTTTGCATGTATGACCGGATATTTGTCAACTCCAAACTCCATTCTGATAGAATTACTAAAAACTTCTGTTATCTTTAGTAATTCCATCAGTTGCAGCTTGTTGGATGCAAATAGCTTTAAGTCATCCATGTATAAGAGGTGGGATATGACTTGGCCGTCCCTCCGCAACCGATAGCCTAACCCTGAATTCTCTAGTATAGTACTCAGAGGATTCAGTGCTAGGCAAAACCATAATGGACTGAGACTATCACCCTGGAATATATATATATATCCTTATAGGCACACTGTTCCCGCAAACCTGTCGACATCCTGGATAGCACAAGACTGTTTTCCATTGCCCCATACATGTCTCCATAAGGGAATGAAGGCACGTAGAGTTGTATCAATTTTATACAACTCTAGTACCCTCAAAAGCCATGTATGCGGCACAGAATCAAAAGCTTTCCAACATATCGCCAGATTCTTGCGGTTACGGCGTGTCTGTTGGCTAATGGCCATATCAATTATAAGGAGCTCTTTAGTGCCACAAGACCCACTTCTGCATCCATTCTGAGAAGTGGACAAGATGGAATTGTCAATCAAGTGTGACGATATTTTCCCTCTCAGAATAGATGTTAGAAGTTTATAGATGGTAGGGAGACACGTAATGGGTCTATATTTTTTTGGGTCTGTGGCACTACCAGACTTATACAAAAGATGGGTAATGCCTGTAGTGGCGAAATCTGGCAACGATCCTGAATTTAGGCATGATTCGAATTGAGATGCCAAACGTTCATGTGAGCTCTTAAACCATTTTAACCAAAAATTGTGCAATCCGTCTGCAGACGGACTGCACTGGAGACGTCTTTCGTTAGTATGGTTATTGGCGCCATGGTTTTAATAGGATCACAGAAACGTTCAACATCTCGCATCCAATCACCCTCAGTGTGATCAACGGGCACCGACCAAATGTTGCGCCAGAATGAGGTAGTTACATCATCATCTGGTCGCCGCACATTGGTCCCAGTAGAGTCAGGACGCTCCCATTATTATTATTATCGTCACGCCTTTATCCGCAAAGGGACATATATTATATATGGTGGTGAGCCGTACTTCCGTGTTGTTATAGCCTGATGTTAAAATTTTCAAGCCACCCGTAAGGCCTTCCACTTGGCTTAATAACGGCCATTTTATTGGCAACTGGGACCAAAGACTTAGTGTGCCTTCTTCACTTCACTTGTAATGGCGAAAATACGTCAGCCCGATTGGTTCTAAACTACCTGGATTGGGAGCCACGGGTTCTTTTATTTTGGTTGCTAGAAGCTATGATTTGATTTATTACTTTCAGTCCTGAAGGATGACTGAGTTTGAAAAAGAAAGCCATGTTGCAAGCGTTTGGCTGGCACGACCCGAATTTGCTAATGCCGGATGTTCTTGCCAGCCAAACGTACATGCCGTTGACTTCTCAGCCCCGCAAGAGCCTCGTTCAGTGATCAGATTAGCATTGAATTTGGAACATGTTGAAGCTATTTAGTGCGGCGTTGTTAGTAAAGTGTGTGTATTGTGGTAGCGGGTGCTGCACGTGGCGAGCGCGCACCGCATGTTCGTGACGGGGCTCTCGTTCGTGCCGGTGCGCGGCTACGGGCCCGCCGTCACCTCGCGCAGTGAGGCCGCGCTGCTGTCCATCTCCGTGGACAACTGCCTCTGCGTGCACTCGCTGCCGCCCCCCAGTGAGTATACACTGTGTTGTACTGCAGGTGTAGGGCCCGCCGTCACCTCGCGCAGTGAGGCCGCGCTGCTGTCCATCTCCGTGGACAACTGCCTCTGCGTGCACTCGCTGCCGCCCCCCAGTGAGTATACACTGTGTTGTACTGCAGGTGTAGGGCCCGCCGTCACCTCGCGCAGTGAGGCCGCGCTGCTGTCCATCTCCGTGGACAACTGCCTCTGCGTGCACTCGCTGCCGCCCCCCAGTGAGTATACACTGTGTTGTACTGCAGGTGTAGGGCCCGCCGTCACCTCGCGCAGTGAGGCCGCGCTGCTGTCCATCTCCGTGGACAACTGCCTCTGCGTGCACTCGCTGCCGCCCCCCAGTGAGTATACACTGTGTTGTACTGCAGGTGTAGGGCCCGCCGTCACCTCGCGCAGTGAGGCCGCGCTGCTGTCCATCTCCGTGGACAACTGCCTCTGCGTGCACTCGCTGCCGCCCCCCAGTGAGTATACACTGTGTTGTACTGCAGGTGTAGGGCCCGCCGTCACCTCGCGCAGTGAGGCCGCGCTGCTGTCCATCTCCGTGGACAACTGCCTCTGCGTGCACTCGCTGCCGCCCCCCAGTGAGTATACACTGTGTTGTACTGCAGGTGTAGGGCCCGCCGTCACCTCGCGCAGTGAGGCCGCGCTGCTGTCCATCTCCGTGGACAACTGCCTCTGCGTGCACTCGCTGCCGCCCCCCAGTGAGTATACACTGTGTTGTACTGCAGGTGTAGGGCCCGCCGTCACCTCGCGCAGTGAGGCCGCGCTGCTGTCCATCTCCGTGGACAACTGCCTCTGCGTGCACTCGCTGCCGCCCCCCAGTGAGTATACACTGTGTTGTATTGCAGGTGTAAGGATCGGTGTAAGGTCATCGATATGTATAAAACCGTCGCTTTTTTGTAGTCATTCGAATTTAGTCGGATAACCATCCTTTGATATTATGTTTTGTTTTTTGTTTATTTCTTCTGAAATACGAAATATTTCACGCTGAATTTTCACCATATATTATTTAATTAGACGCACAAGTTTTTTATTTATACTCCCTTATCTTGCGTTAAGCCAGTTCCTTGTATTTTGATGTCAAAGTTATGACACAGTTGTTTTGAGTTTCAGTAATATTATTCGATATCGCAAGTATGTACACTTATGAAACGTTTTACGGTTATTGTAAGTGTCGAGCAGGATCGAATACAGTTTTTAGCGAGTTCATAAGTGTTTTCGTTTAGGTGGTGCAACTTTTTTTTCAGGCTTTTAACAAAGCGTGATTACCGGAAAACTATAAACATTTTCTTGAATCTAATTACGGCACAAATCGGTACGAATTAACAGCTACTCGTGTAAGTTTATTCTAGAGGCGCACATGTAGTGGTTTTCGAGATCCAGCATTCCACAAAACGTTACCCCAGCAGAAAACCTAATATAACGAAAACCTTAAGAAACACAAATTTTATTTTAAGGGCACAAATTTGTACAAGTATGAGCCCTCGGTACATGCAAAATATTTCTCTCTAAGTTCATTCGTTTAGAATTTTCCTGCTGGAACCACGTTACTCCAGCAGAAATCGTTTTTTCCTTTTTTTTTCACAACAACAACACGCACAAATTTTTTGTGCGGCGCACATAATAATATATATTAGATTAAGCACTAATAATAGGTTCCACTCAAATCAGTCTAGGAGCTACTTTCCTGCTGGGGTAACGTACACGACAACCCCAGTGAGTATAGCCCGCCCTGTAGTACCGGACTGTGTAACTGTAGGTATTCAATAATGAGAATATCCTTGTCCCTATAGAAACGGTTCTAGCACCCATTTTACCCTTAGATCATCTAACCACAGGATGCGCCTTACTTAAGCATTGTTTTCTGCCATTGCACATGACCATTTGGTCTTTTGGCTTTATGAAAAGCCTGTACATCAGTACATCATTTTATATGATTAAACAATTAACACACAACAGCCATTACGCGTTTGTCGATTAATACATTTTTAAATGCAATGAAATTTTATCTGTCTTTGTGTTTCCCCCTTCACTTGTATGAAAACTGGCAGAATATTTTTGTAGGCGGTGGTTCGCAAAGGCTAGTCCCGTGTTATATGGTCTAAGATTTTACCATACATGCTCATTATTTACAGTGAAAATATGCCATATTTTTTTAAATTTTATTATTATAGCTCAACTCTCTTGGGAAGTGGCACGATGATATAGCTTATAGCCTATTTTTACTTCACAATAATTTAACTTTCTAAAAGCAAACATTTTTACAGTTATCGATTACAAACGAACAAATCTTTCCTCTTTATAATGTTATTATTACTCTAGTTGTTATTAATGTATAGATTTTTTAAACCGCACTTTTCTCCACAGGTACTGTACCTGCCTGGGTTGCCATCCTACTAATAATATTTGTTCTGTTCTGTACGTTCACGCTGTGCTCGTACATGGGCATTTAACGACGATCACATTCTGTATAATATATTTATTGTAAACGTAAAACTATTTCTTGTAAGTAATAAAATTGGGGGTTTAGAGTAATAGGCAATTATGTATATTACACTCATATACATTATTATGTATGTATAAATAGGATTAATGGAAATATATGAGGTGCAATGTTGCAGTTATATTTATTATTTTTTTTCAAACTTGTCTTATGAAATTCCTCTTCTATGGACAGCCCGAGGGACTATTTGATGAGTGTCCAACTTTCTGGACGGTAGAAGCATCAGGGCCGTCGTTGATTGCAGCTGGTCCGACTACATACATACACGGTCACGCCTTTCCTCCGCGAAGGGCGTGGCAGAAGCATATTATATATGCCCACATTTAACCTTTTAGATTTTGTTCCACGTAATAGATGGTATTGATATGGTATAGGCGCAGGTTGTGACTGACCGCTGTTGAAATTCTTCAAGCCGGCCCATAAAGGCCTTCAACTTGACTTAGCGACGTGCTTTTTTCATGGCAACCGGGACCAACGGCTTAACGTGCCTTTCGAAGCACGGAAACGCTCGCAAATAAATGTCACAAAGTGGTCATGAGGTGGTCACCCATCTATGACCGGCCACAGTAAATGTTGCTCACTGCAGCAATCGTTTACAGAACACAGACCGCGGGGCCACGAGCGCTTCTCCGACTACATGACCATAAATGCTGAGTGTTCGGTTCGGTGTTGTCCCCTACTCTCAGTACTCTCTTGTTGCTGCCTGCGAGTTCCAAATGTTCAATGTTAAATGACGTTACCGAGATGGTAGGTAATTACATAACATTGTTGGTAGAATGAGAACACTTTGTTGGTTGCAACAAGTGTTGGCGCAGCTACTCGTCCTCAGGTTGGCTGGTTCTCGGCTCGTGTATGCGTAGTAAGGAGGATGAGGCGCTCTTCAATAAATATTTTATTCTTAGATAATATAGTAATTAATTTAATATCTGACAATACAAATTGGTTAGTACAAGGTATACAATAAAAAACATCGGCCAAGTGCGAGTCGGCCTCGCGCACAGAGCGTTCCGTACCAAAAACAGTTCAAAAATCAGGTTTATTTTACGGGGCCTTTATCTCCCTATTTTTTTCTGATTTCAGTATTTGTTGTTATAGCGGCAACAGTAATACATCATCTGTGAAAACTTCAGCTCTCTAGCTGTCACAGTTCCTGAGATACAGCCTCGTGACGGACGGTGAAGTCTCATCAATAGGGTCCCGCTTGTACCCTTTGGGTACGGAACCCTATAAACTAAGTTTAGGTACAGCCAGTATGTGTGATGGATGAGTCAACGTATGTGGCCGGTATCAGCACCGCACAGCTCCTCTCATTGATCCCCTGGCAGTCCCGAGTGCAGCTTTACCGTTGTAATAAATATGCATTAACGCAATAGAGGACGGTAACAGCTTCCATGGCACATTTTCACACGATTAAAAAACACATTCATTCATAGCCAGTTCGAGAAGGTTTCCTGCTACGCACACTCTTGCACAATTCAATATCGACAACTACTAGGTACCTATGAACATGTTTGACCTCGTGTCTGTGAACTCTGTGAGCGGTGTCTATGTGTGCGTAGCCTCAGCGACTTTAGTGTGTAGCTTCCATCTAATTTGTGGTTTAGGCTCGTCTATATATATTCAGAGTAGCATCTTTAACATAGTCAACTCGTACATATCGAGCAGACAGTGGACTGGGATGTCGGTGTGCATAGGTGCAATAGTGCTCGCCGTCTATCGCCAATCGCGTTTCTGTCTCGTCCACTACAATCTCCATAGTGAAGCGCTGACCATCTTTAAAGGGAAACGGTCTGAAATAGAATACACAAATAGGTATAAATAAATAATAGACTGGTACTTGCAAGGCTTACGATAATATTTATGTCATGAAAGGATAACTTGTAAAAAAATACTAATTAGTCTCTCAACTCAGTTTTTGTTCGCAAGTTGTGAAGTTCATGTAACAGGTACCAAGTTGGTTACATTTATCCAGTCTCTTATGTCTGTAGGTACGTAATTAGCTACATAGTAACATCATATACTAAACATATCAATATTTACTGGGCATTAAGTGGCAATTTTTTTAAGACTTAACCTTAAGCGCTCGTGGCCCCGTGGACTCAGTGTTCTGTAAACGATTACTGCAGTAAGCAACTTTTACTATGGCCAGTTCTTGGATGGGTGACCATTCATGTGACCACATTTATTTGAGCGTTTCCGTGCTTCGGAAGGCACGTTAAGCCGTTGGTCCCGGTTGCCAGTAAAATGGCAGTCGTTAAGCCAAGTTGAAAGTCGTTTTAGGCGGCTTGAAAAATTTCAACTGACGACAGTCACAACCTGCGCCTGTCCATCTCAACACGGCAATACAGCTCACCACCTATTACGTGGCACAAATTATAAAAAGGTGAAATGTGGGCATATACCTAATAATAGGCCTCTGCCTACCCCTTCGGGGATAAAGGTGTGATCATTGTATGTATGTACTTAAGGCCTCTATCTTAACTTAACGACTGCCATTTTACTCGCAACCGGACCAACGACTTAACGCTCGCAATAAATGTCCCCAAGTGGTCACGTGGTGGTCACCCATCCAAGTGTGTTTGCTCGTACCTAGACGCAGTAGTCTCCTCACGCCCCCATGCGCCGGCACGACATGTGCTCCTTGCCACGTGACGTTGTGGTGGTCTTACAGAGATTTCCACTGGGATATCTTCATGGAGTGATTCACATCGCAAGAACACGTTGAACCTGCAATTTGAATTATTACTTCGAGTTTGCAAATATGACGGTTGCATTGCATCTAAAATATTCATTTAAGGCTGAGGCCATATTTGCGGTTACCGCGGTCCGCGGTGGTTTCTAACCTCACAATGACTAACCATAGACTCGATTTCATTGGTTTTGACATTTTGGGGTTAGAATTTGACATTTTGAGACTAGAAACCGCCGTAAATTGCAAATGCGGCCCCAGGCTTAGATTAGTTCCAAGAGTGAACTTTCAAAGAAGTACCTAGTAGGTAGTAGGTAATTATTTAATAATAGGTAATTTGCTACAGAGAATGCAGTTATCTCTTAAAAGAATCGTAACACCATGGATTTAGAATTTTTCGTTGAGAGTAGCGAAAAGTTCTAAATCTACGAGTGACACATAACCATTCTAGAAAAGAAGGCTCGGATGCAAACGTTCAAGTTAGACCTTTAAGGTATCTCTCTCATTCTCGGTACTTTGTGCCCGGTACAGAACAAAGGAACAATAGAGGCTGTAGGTACCTATTTTTAACCGACTACAAAAAAAAAGGAGCAGGTTCTCAATTCCACTTCAATATTATATTTTAATAATTTCTTATAAATCAAAATACGTATTACTTAAGTACTTAGGCACCTTGTTTTTAAGTTTCAGTGATATGCTTGAAGTCGGTTATTTTTTGTTATTTTTTTATGTTGACATACGCCAGAAGACAATCTACATACAAAGTGCGCTCGAGCTACGCACACATAGACACCGCTCACCGGATTTCACGGACACGAGGTCAAAGGATTCTCAATACAGGTTTGTGCGCGAGTGTGCGTAGCCGAGGGTAGGTTTGAAAAAAAAAGTACATACATGAGATTGCTTTCTGTACCTTATTATTTTGTGTACGTACCCTAGCCAAACACTACTGTACGTGCCGGTGACAACAATACGTGATCCAATGCTCAGCGGTTCCTTTAGTACCTTGTCAGTTGTGCCCGACCGCGACTCGTCGATCTCGGCCAGCCGGTACTGAAATCACATCTAGTTATAGATTTTTATAGCCTTTTGTTGTGTTACTCCGGAGGGGGGGGGGCATACACTCACTACAAAAAGGCTATCACTAGCACATTATGCACTTTTTGCTTAACCACTTGTACCTACTTTCCGTTTTTACCGTAACGTACCGTACTCCACGATTTTAATTATTACTAAACTAGCTGACGTGCGCGGCTTCGCCCGCGTGAGTTTTTAGTTCCCGTTCCCGCTTCCCGTGGGAATATTTTCCCGGGATTGTTACATTTCTATTTTAGTAAGTTGTTGTGTCCCACCGCTATAGTGGAAGTACTAACGTCACTTGTCGACTGTCGGTGGCACGGACAAGCCACACACATTATACATTACTGTGTGAAGTCTTCATTAATGCAATTAATAGTCAATACCAACACGTCTTCTATTCATATCAAGGACCCACATAACACCTTAGATGTGTTATTCCGGACTATACTCTATCCCTGTACCAAATTTCAGCCAGATCCATTCAGCCATTAGAGCGCGATTGAGTAACAAACATCCAAACATTCAAACATCTTCACAAACGTTCACATTTTATAATATTAGTAGGATGACAGATACGAGTAATTGTACGTTTTGCTTTCACTAATTAATGTATGAACTGACAGACGTCAAATGTTAAAGTACATATTAAAATGACGTCACTTTAGTAGGATATAGGTAACGACTTTATATAACCAAAGGATATAACCAGACCGGTTCCGCTTTACAGCATTTTCAAAGGTAATTTCCTGTTCATACACATTCTTTCCTTACCTAAGCTACGTTTCTAAACACTATGATCTTTTTTATTCATGTGAGAATGTGGGTATACAAATAAAGTAAAAAAAAATCCCTAAAAATGGGGAAATTTTAAATTTACCATTAATTGACCCAAATCAAATTAAATTATAAATTATAATTAAAATCTACATACAAAATTGATTATAAATTATTTAAATTTGGAATTAAATTCCAGTCAAATCACTAGGCCTCAGAATTGTTGTGTTTGGAGTTATAGGTAGTTACCGTTTACGTTTTTTTAGAGAATGAACTGAAATCTTAAACACTTTAAAACGGAGTAGGTACTGTTTGTAGGTGCAGGGACTAGCTAGTTAGGGTTTCCTACCCGAAGGGTAACAAGCAGGACCCTATTATTACTGAGACTTCGCTGTTCGTCTGTCAGTGTGTCCGTCAGTGTGTTCGTCCCGAGGCTGTATCTCATGAACGGTGACAGCCAGGAAGCTGAAATTTTCACAGATTGTGTATTTCTGTTGCCGCTATAACAACAAATACCTACATGCCGCTATAACACAACTAAAAACAGAAAAACAATATGAGGGGCTCCCATACAACAAACGTGATGCTGTTTTCGGTTTTTGGTACGGAACCCTCCGTGGGCGAGTCCAACTCGCATTTGGATGGTTTCTTAAATATTTATCGGTTTGCTTTTGTAATCTATTCATGTCACGAAGACGCAACGACAACCGAGATTTTCTTGTCACCATACGTACTTTAGACGAGGATTCATCCCTAGGCAGTCTGCTGGTAGAGAACCCACTAGGCATAGGCACGTCGGAGCTTGAGGAGGCTATGTTCATAAACACTGCGAAGGCCTCAGACTCAGTGAGCAGGGAGGAACGGGCTGGACCTTCAGCGAACTGCTGAGGAGTGAGCGTCAGGAAGCGGATTTTCTCAATGGCACTGCGGATTTTTGGTTTGTTATTGATATCTGAAAAAAGAAACATCTTTTTACTATTACATTATGCTCCTGTGAATAGGATAAAATTATCTAGATACGTTGTAACCCCTATTTAATTAGAAAAAACAACGCGACACTTACGTTTATTATCATGTGAAGGATGTTCACCAACATCACCATCCTTCTGCGGTTGGGCGCCCACAATTCCTACCTGTAACATCAGTACGAGTAGGTATAAGGTTAATGGTAGACCCGAGAAGTCATTTCGGTAGTTAATAATTTACCAGTCCCGGATCCTGATTAGCAAGCCCCGGGCGGCAGATTTGTTTAGGGTTCCGTATCTTATCTACCCAAAGGGTAAAAACAGGATTTCGGGAACCTGTTCATGAGACTTCGCCGTCCTTTACGCGGCTGGCTTTACGGGCCTCCCATTCCACAAATGTGACTTTATGTGGTTATTGGGTACGTAACCCTCCGAGCACGAGTCCGACTCGAACTTTGGTCGGTGTTTTTGCGAGGGTCAGCTAGTTTATAAATAAAATAATAAAAGACTAACACTCCCTTCTGTAGTCCTCTTATCTTGAGCTTTATCATACCGGACGGCCGCTTCAAACAAGTCCAGCTCACTGTCAATGTTCAAGTGGTCCAGAGAGAACACGGTGATGACTGTGTTGAGTTCCACATCCTCAAAACTGCTGTCATTTAGAACTTCTTTAGTATTTGTACTGATTATCTGTAATTTATTTGATAAAACAAATACTTAAACCAATAATAGTCCAGTCAAAAAAAATGTGGTTACCTTGCAAATATGACTGCCTCGTTGGTATAGAGGTCAAAATATGTGACTGCGGATCATGAGCTCGAGGGTTCGATTTCCACCGTAAAGAAAATTTGTGTAATTGATAAATGTTTGTCTCGAGAGTCGGCGTGTTCCTATGTATGATAGATAATATGTATATTCAACACGCTTCCTACCTACTGCCTACGGTTGGGAGCCCCGGCCCCGGGTAAGCCCTCGGAAGGATGTGCCCAGAAATAGCAGGTTATTCCTAGCTTTTTTTTTTTTTTTTTTTTTTTTTTAGCCCAGCCACCATGGGTAGCTGGGTGTGTGCCTGACTACCCCCTGATATTCATCTTTCAGGGACGTTCCTAAGCTTATTCATACATTCCAGTTCTCGCTTTTAAATGGTCACTTTCTTTCTGCATACTGTTTCTTTCTTTCATTCATCCTCATTTACACTTTACCAGGTGGGGCGCCTGCTATGCTCGGGTCTACTTTCTCTTTATTTTCTGTTAATATTAATCTTATTCTATGGGTAAATAATAATGCTCTCCACCTCCTTTCCTCTGTTCCTTTTTTACATTTTTTATCTTTTTTGTGATACAATATTTTATATGCTTTTTAATCTAATTTACAATTTCTCTCTTACTTCCTATTTATTACATATTTCTAAGGCTCTTTATATATATAAATCTCTGTCGCAGCAGAGTGGGCTGCGTTATTACAATTTTACCTCGTTCTTTATACTTAATACTATATTTTTCTTACATTATTTTTATTACAAAGTTTTTCCTATTCTATACATTATACCATTTCTATGAATTACCAATGTTGTGACACAGCTAACATAATTTAATATTATGCTATTGTAGCTACACTTTTTAGACGTCTTTGTTTCTTTCATTTACCAATTTGCATATGTTTGTACAGTATATTAAAAATCTATTGCGGTGTTTACTTTGCATGATTATTTTCAGGTTGTCTGTAGTTATTGCCATATCTATTTCCTGCTCGATGTTGAACCTCCACCTCGAGAACACCGGGCATTCCGTTAGCAGGTGAGGGATGGTCTCCTCAACCTGGGGATCGCAGGTGCACGATGGGCTCCCCTTGCACTTGAAACGAGTCAAGTACTCGGAGAACCCACCGTGCCCTGTCAGGACCTGTGTGGTGTGTTTGTCTGGTGTGAATTTCCGAACAGTGCTGTACGCGTCCACCGCGTTCGGGAAGAAGAGCCTTGTGATCGAGGCGGTGTCGCCAGACTCGTACCTCCGATTCCATTCGTCAAGTGTACCCGATCGGATACATCGCTTGACGAACGAGATCGGGCACAGGTCGTAGTCTGGTGCCCGCCTCGACCGCAACGCTGCTTCTTTTGCCAGTTGGTCGGCCCTCTCATTCCCCTCCATCCCCTCGTGTGCCTTGATCCAGTACAAATTCAATAATTTGCCTGCTAGAAAGACTTTTCTAATATTTTGTCGGGCTTCAACAGCGAGGGGGTGGAGGCAATTGGGATTCGCGACCGTCTGGAGTGCCGCGGTTGAGTCACTGTACACCCCGAAAGTTGTCGCTCTGTGCTCGACAATCAACCTCGTAGCCTTGCATATCGCCAGCAGTTCCGCCTGGTAGACAGTGCAAAATGACGGCAGAACAAGCTTGCGGGCAGTTGTCTCGACCCCATCTTTCCATAAGGAAAGTGCGGCCCCGACCCTGCCCTCAATCTTGCTGCCGTCGGTGTAAATTTGGACTTCAGAGTCGCTGTTTTGCTCTAGTTGTGTTCTGTTTCCCAGGCTAGTGAACTGCAGGCGCATATGCTCAGCGGGATGAGGACTGTCCGCGATAGAAAGCATCCGCTCGACCTCCCTCCCGGCCATGTCCGGCAGTGGTTCTCCTCTCCTTACACGGTATAAAAGTGCTGCCTCCTTGACCCTAAGGTCAAGGGGGTGTATGCCCGCCAGAACCAATGCCGCGTTGAGGGAGACCGTGCGGTATGCCTTGCATATTTTCTGTGCGAAACTACGCTGGATGAAGTTAAGTTTTTTCCGGATGTACAGTTTATCAACCGCCGGCGCCCAAGCGCTAGCCGCGTACAACACTATTGGCTCCACGGTCGCTGTGTAGATAGTGTGTACTACCTCCGGATGTAGTCCCCAGCTGGTTTTTGCCGCCCTAGTCAGCTGCTTATAGAGGCCGGTGACTCTCTTACATACATTTTCGACGTGTGCGTTAAATGTCAGGTTTTCGTCGATTGTGAGTCCCAGAATTTTTATTTCATTAGATGTGACAATGTCGACCCCGCCCATGACAAGCCGTGGTGTGTCGTACTTCATTTTTCTTGTTACAACCATGGCGCTGGTTTTCTGCGGTGCAAACCTTAGTTTGTTTCTGTCACCCCACGACTTGACATGTGCGAGGGCGGCATTGGCACGCCTCTCTATTTCCTCTCCTGTGTCACCATCGAAGACTAGGACGACATCATCCGCGAAAGCCTGCGCGTACTCTCCCATCGTCTCAAGGCTTTTGAGCAGTGGGTCGAGGAGCAAATTCCAGAGGATTGGTCCGCCGATAGAGCCCTGGACGCAACCCTTTCTTGTTCTGGTGGTATATTCCTTGCCCGCGTACCTTACATGCACCCATCGATCTTCTAGGTAGCTGTTTAGAAGCCTCCTGACCCCTTCTGGGCACCTCTCCTCTACTAGTCGCATTTTAATAGCAGGCCACCAGGCGCTGTCGAAGGCGCCCTCTATATCCAAGGATACTACTGTTGTTATTTTCTTTTGATCCAATTTCGTCCGGATGTGCTGGATGAGGGTATAGAGGGCGTCCTCGCAGCTCCTTTGCGACATAAACCCGTATTGGTGGGGGCTGATTCTGGAGTGGAGATGGTGTCGAAGTCTCGACATAAGCATCTTCTCCAGAATCTTCCCCAACACCGGAAGAAGTCCTATTGGCCTGTAGGATTTGGGCTGGGCGTAATTGTCTTTTCCTGGCTTCCTCAACGCGATGACAGTTGCCTCTTTCCAGGATTTTGGGAAGTATTGCATTGTAAGGCACTTGTTTGCTAGGCTAAGGAATACCTCGGGTTCTGTACTGATGGCGTGGCTACGGATGTCTGCTGTAAAGCCATCGGCACCTGGTGCCTTTTTGGGATTGAATGAACGGACTGCGTTGTCGAGTTCGAAGAGGGTGAACGGTGGGTCCTGCAGTTCCCCGCAAGGCCCCCCGGCCACCACCTCCGAGTTTTCTCTCACACGCTTATGCTCTGCCGTGTCATTCTCCTCCAGATCTTTCGGGTAAAAAGTTTCGGCTAGCAGCCGAGCTGATCCCTCCTCACTTTGAGCCACGCCATTCACCTCCAGGGGTACGTCCTCGGCTCTACCCACGGTTCGTCCAATCACCCTGTAAATGCCCTCCCACATCCCCTCTCTATCCTGCTTGCAGCAGAATTTCTTCCAAGATGACACCTGTGCCTTCTTGATTTCCAGTTCATAGCGCTCCTTGCACTCCAGGTACTCGTTCACGACACTCACTCTACGGACCGGTGCGGCACACCTGATGCGGCGCCTCTTGGTGGTGACTTCCTTCTTTAGTTGGGCCAGCTCTTCACTCCACCACGGGACGGACAACCTCTGGCATTTGGCCTTCTCGGGGATGGCGCTGCGGCACGCTTCGGAAATGGCATGGGTGAGTTTTTTAACTGCTTCATCGATCTGCGGCTTGGATGTTATGCCGTTGATTTTTTCAATGGTTAATTCCTCCCTCGTTTTTGCAGTCTTCAGTTCTTTAACAAACTCATCCCATCTTGCCTTCCGCGTGTTGTAAATCCGCGTTGTTCTACAAATGTCCATTCCCCTCGACCGTTGGAGTTTGATGCCAAAGGTTATCCCGTTATGGTCCGAGCTGGTCAAGTTCTCCTCTACCTTCCAGTTCACCACCAAGTCAAGCATATTTGCAGTGCAAAAGGTGATGTCTACGTGGCTTTTATACCTTTGCCCGTCTCTATATGTGTCGAATGTAGGAGTGTTCCCCGTGTTGAGCACCTGGAGGCCCATCTCATCTATCATCTGGAGCATGGTTATTCCTAGCTTACTTTGGGATCAGATAGTTGTGTAAAATGTCCGTAAATATTTATTTATTTAAATATACTAATATACCTCCATAATATGTGGGTCAGTTTTAAAATTAGAATGGCAACACACAAAATGGAAGTGTTATTCTCCAAACAATAATGTAAAACAAAAATCAACTATTAAATAAATACCTACATACATAATTAGTCACGCCTTTATCCCCTTAGGGTTAGGCAGAGGTATAGTATACGCCCACATTACCCCTTATAGTTTTATGTCCCACGTAATAGATGGTGAGCCTAATGCCGTGTATTAAAAAATATAGATACCTATAGCACGTTCGTTCTAAGTTTGCCGCTGGCGTAGAGGCTGGTGCAGAGGCGTAGTATGGGAAGAAGAGGAAACTTGGAGCGAACGGGTAGTATTTGTGAATATGTTACAACTAGAGAATATGTTAGATATGTATGTGGTATATTGTAAATTTACCTGTATACACTTCCCCCTCAGTAGATCCTCCTCGTAGAAACATGCAAACTCATATGCGCGGCAGGCATTTCTCGGGTTAAGGCCTGACCCCAGGTACTTAGTACATTCCTTGAACAAATGTGGCAACATGTACTTCTTAGCGCCATAGCATAGCTCACAAGCAATGTCTGAAGTTATATTAATGCTGTCAGTGTATACGTACCTAAAAAGACAGATATTTCTTTAGTACATTAAGTCCGCCAGTACACTAAGGATACATAGGTAAGGTACCTAGTGAAATAGTGCGCAAACATTATAATTTTGTATTAAAAAGGTGTTACAATCCCGTAATGCGTAAAATCAATCGACCAGCGCACATAGAGGTATTTGCTCGATCTAGGCGGCCAAAATTATTTTAATGCGTAATTGGTATCTAAACAAGGTAAATGAACCATAAAAATAAAAAATATTTTAATAATACTATATTTTCCAAAAAAAGTCACTAGTGACTTCATCAAAGAGTGATGAAGAAACTTAGAATTATAATTCTAAATTTCTTCATCGCTCTTTGATGAATTTTAAGATAAAAAACAATTCAATTTGATATTATTATTATTTGATTTGATTATTATTATTATTTTTTTAAAAATTTTATTATTAATTTCGATAAAGGCCCAATGTAACATCCATTAGTGACTGTAACTGAGCTTTGGCACTGGTAATCTTTACCGTACACGATTCTTGAGGTAAATAACATTTTCTTCTTGGCTTTTTCGATAGCACGGAAAATTTTCTTATTAGTCTTTCTTATAATTTCGTACCGTCTTTGTGTCAAATCAACATCTATAAACATTTGCTAAGCTTGTATTGGTATCAAAGAGGGCTGCTCTTTACTGGATTGCGTATGCAAAAACGCCTTTCTATATTTAGTTGCTCGTGTTGAGGTGCTAGTGATATATTTTAGTACACTTGATGCATCATTGTTACCGGATTTTCCCAGTCCTACTTTCACAGGATGTATTATAATCTCCTTTTCAAAGTTAAAGTGCAGTTCTTCAGTCTTTCGCCTTATGCTTCTTTCACTTGCGTCTCTGAACGACTTGGATGGTCGAACTGGTCTTTTTTGTGAAGTGCCAACAACAGGTATTTCAAAAGTGCCCTTTTAATTAAGTTCAATCAATCAAATCAGCCTATAGCAGTTCACTGCTGGACGTTAGCCTCTCCCAAATTGAGCCACAACACAAAATTAAGTTTTATTTTATAAAATTGTCTTCCTTATATATATTAATGTTCATTTCTGATTTGAAATGGGCAAAACCACGTTTTAAATTAAGAATTTGGTCGTTAAGGTAACCCTCACATGATAAAAGTTTATCTTTTAAATAGTTTAATTTGGCATCTAAAGTAGACAAATTTTCTTTCTTCATGAGGTCAAATAAGTATTGTAGAGTCACAACTCTTACTCCTGATGCGCCCTCTGAACCTAAAACAAACATACACTATGTAGAAAGCTGCTAATAAATATTTCATATTTTAGACGAGATTTAGCTGAATGTCTTTAATCCCTCAAAAGTGTATTTATCCGGACGTTTCCGGAGATATTTTTCATTGCATTTACTAAAAAAAGAATCAGATAATGACCTATAATAAAAATTACAGCCGGATCTACCCCGATACATAAACAAAAACACTAGCAAAGAAAAAATATTAAAATAAATTATGGTATGAAAATGAGTTTTTTTACATTACAAACAAAAATGTAGTTTGAAAGTTTATCAAAATTTTATTTATGTATTTTGTAAGTCTCTTACCTTGTCCATCTGACTCCATCACTCTCAATTCGTAAGAAGTACTTGAGAATATAAAAATACACTTTGAAAGTTTCATGTTTAAAAAAGTGCCGACAACAGAAAAGTAAACTAGTTGTAACGGTCAAATTGCGACTGATGCTACAGGGACGGGGTGCGCGGTATGAAATAATTAAATCATGGGTATAGTGCCCGGGTTCATACTTTATTCGTGGAACTCGTTTTTATGAATGTATTAGTGTTTTTGAAAATGGGATTTTGGCCGCGTAGATCGTGCAAATACCTCTATGTGCAGCGTCACCTACAGTGGGTGTATGGCAACCTGCATGGACGTGACTGCTAATAGGAAACACTTAAGAGCCTACCAGACGCCAAATTGTTGAAAGAAGATAGAAGATATACATTTTATCGTGCAAGACAGAGAGAGATGCGATCGGTTTTTGTGCGTTTTTAACGAAATAAATTAATTATAAAAAAATATAACCAATATTAAAAAAGTGGTCTAGTGCATATGAAGATTTTACTATTGTGTTTCTTTTACATATTTTATATTATAAAAACAACTTAAAACTTATGAGATCTAGGTTAAAATTTCAAGAAAACGAGGTATTTTCAACACAAAAATCTATCAAGGATTTTATCAGCAATCGTGTTTTTAGCCTAGTGCGTTTTTAGTTTATAAACTGAAGTTAAAATTTTAATTAATTAGACCTCACGAGTCCTGAGATCTAGATCAAGGTAATAGTCTATTTGGCGTCTTACAGACTCTTAAGTAATTACGAGATACCTATCTGTCAAAATATGCTTTTATTATAAACTAGCTGACCCGCGCAACTTCGTTTGCGTCACATGAGAGTGAGAAAGAGAGAGATGTGGTATAAATATTTAAAGTGATATAATGTTTCCAGTCGCATTTACTCCCGTCGCGTCGCTTATATTCATTAGAGCTGACCCGCACAACTTCGTTTGCGTCACATGATGACAAGAGAGAGATGAGGTGAGAAGGACAGAGGTGTTAATATGTAAAGTGATATAATATTTCCCGTCGCATTTACTTCCGTTCGTACGTTTTTTGGTACGGAACTCATCGTGTGCGAGCCCGACTCGCACTTGGCCGGTTTTTATCGTTCAGTTGACTGGCTACCACGACAGACCACGTTTACTTCCGTCGCGTCGCGTTGTGTCGCTAATATTTTAAAACTTATTATGTAAGAGGGTTATTGTAGGTGAACCTTAAAAGATATTTATGAGGAAAAATTTTGTAATACACAATTTTTACGTAACTTAAACCATTTACGCAGCGTATGTCTGGGAAGCTCAGACGGTAAAACAAAATCCCGGTTTTCGAAACATTCTTCATTGCTGCTCCGCTCCTATTCGTCTTAGCGTAATGTTATAAAGCCTATAGCCATCCTCAATAAATGGACTATCAAACAATAACAGATTTTTTAAATCCATCCAATAGTTCCTGAGATCCTAGCGTTCCAACAAACAAACAAACAGAAACACTTTTCAGCTTTATAATATTAGTATAGACACAATATAGCTCGCCATACAAATTCATTTTATGATACGAAAATATGAAATACTAGCTGACCCGCGCAACTTCGTTTGCGCCACATAAGAGAGAGTATTACCTGTTCCCGTCGCATTTACTCCCGTCGCGTTGCGTTTACTCCCGTAGCGTCTCCTCGTTAATATTCAATACATAACTATAAATATTTACGCAGCACACGCAACGAAGCTCTCAAAAGGAATAACTTTTCCCCCGTTTTTGAAACATTTACTATTACTGCTCCGCTCCTATTCGTTGTAGCGTAATGCTGTATAGCCTATGACACTCCACAATAACGTAGCTTTCTATTGGTGAAAGAATTTTTAAAATCGGTTCAGTAGATCCCGAGATTACCCCTTACAATTTAACAAACACACAAACTTTACTTCTTTATAATATTATTATTAGTATTAGTATAGACTAGCTGACCCTCGCAACTTCGTTTACGTCACATAAGGTCTGTGAAAGGAGAGGTATTGACTATTGACTCATGGGAGCGTATGAAACTGCCCTGTTTGCTTAATCATAATAGAGCTTAAAGATTAAGTCCATTCTAAAACAATTCAGTTCATGACTGAATTATTTTACAATAGCCTTAATCATTAAGCTCTTTTATGATAAAGCCAACACACCAGTTTAGATTTACCCTTACATTGAAAGGAATCCTTGAATTCTAGGTTTTGCGAAAATTGAGATGTCTCTAATTCCTGAACTACAAAACCCTCAACATTGAAACTTGTGTGAAACAATCCTTAAACTATTCCCTTTATAACACTGGAAAAAAAATTGTAATCAGACCACGCATTGAAATTAACATTTTTCTTTCATCCCCTCTCCTAAAGGAACCGCGCAAAATATCGGGATCAAAAGTATCCTAGAACCTTCCTCGGATCATAAGCTAAGCTTGTACCAAGTTTCATTGAAATGGATTCAGTAGTTTCGGCGTGATACTTATTCGGGATACAGACAGACAGACAGATAGACAGACATGAAAATTTTAAATTACATTTTCGGCGTCAGTATCGATTAGAGAACGCCCTACAATAAAAATTTTCAAACTATCTTCCATTATACAGACTCTCGACCTCTCGACCCTCTACAGTTTTATTATAAGTAGGTATAGATTATTTATTATTTTCGTCGTGTGTGATAGTTCATTGAATTGTATGGCGATATTGTATCTTAAGATAAAATATTATAGTATCTTAGCCGTGTGCAGCGCTCCTTTAGTGAACTCCACTGCGGGTGACGTAACCTACGACAAACTTACTATTTGCGGTTGGTACAGCAATCGGGTCTAGGGACCGAACCGCAAAATTATTTTTGTTTTTTATTGTATATACTTTTCTGGGATAAAAAGTACCCAGTGTGGTGCCCAGGATATTAAAGAATAATTATACCAAGTTTCATTGTAATCAAACCGTTAGTTTTTGCGTGATGCCTGAACAAACAGACAGACAGAAAGACAGGATTTTTTTTAAAATCACATTTTTGGTTTAGGTGTCGGTCTAGTAACACCCCCTGCCATTAATTTTTTTGATATTTTCAATGTACAGAATTTTTACTTCTTCAGATTTATTATACTTAAGTAAGTAGGTATAGATTTTATATTATTTTTAATTATGTGTAATGATCTCGGAGTCATGTTTCCCAGCATTTGGTGATAGTAAATTTTAAATATGGAAAAAAGAATTGGTTTCGAGCAGGATTCGATTCGAACCTGCATCTTCTCGCATACCGTGCAAGATGCTTAAACACTTAGCCACCGAAACCTACTCGGAACCAACCAAATTTTCCACCGTATATACGTCTTGGGGCGCCGCCGTGAGCACCCTAATTAAAATTTATGATCAGTTAGCATACCTACTAATGCTTTTCAAAAATAATCTTAATTTGGTGATAGGTTTGCTAATGCTACGATGATGTGGTGAGTACTTGATAATAGTAGTTTATGACACTGTTGCATAATAAGGGTTCTTACAACACAACACGCGTGTGTGTTAAAAAAACGAGCCCTAGGCGAGTTTTTTTATAGTATCACACGAGTGTTAAAAGACCAAGTTATGGACAGTGTCATACACTACTTTATCTACTCTCATACTATAATACCTGATTTCATTTTCTGATATATAGTTTTGCTCCTTGATTTTGCCGGTAACAGGTTCATGGTCATGTTTGACGCAGCTTCCAGAATGTCTGGTGGTGTAGAATTACCACCATCCCCGCTGGAGACGGCTGGAGCCGGTGGTGCCCAATGCCCCTCCCACCCAACCGCTGGAGGTAATGGACATCGCCCAAGCGTAGATGGCCACTTACTCGATCTTGCAGGCCAACGTCCGCCGCTGTGAGGCGGCGCATGATCTATTGATCCAGACCGCAGCACAGTGCCGGGCGACCGTGGCTGTAGTCTCCGAACCGTACGCGATTCGCACCCGGGACGACTGGGCAGGCGACCGTGACGGCAAGGTTGCTATCATCTCCCGGCGGGGCGCTTTCGACAGGGTATCGAGAGGACGCGGCTGTGTCCTCGCGCTGCTGGGAGGTGCTGCAGTGGTCGGGGTGTACTGCTCGCCCGAGAGAACTAGAGCCGAATTTGAGCAGTGGCTCGTCGAGGTCGGGGCTCTCGTGGCAGAGGCACACCCCACCCCGCTGGTTGTCGCCGGAGACTTCAACGCCCACTCCCGGGCGTGGGGATCCCCGGCGACTGACTACCGGGGTGAGTTGGTGGAGGAATGGGCGGTGTCCAACGGCTTGGTGCTGCTTAACCAGGGAACGGTTCATACATTTGTGGGGAGCAGGGGCAGGTCTATCGTAGATCTGTCCTTTGCCAGCTCTTCCCTCGCAAACCGCGCACGTAACTGGAGAGTGGTCACAGGGGTGGAGACGATGTCGGACCATCGCTATATACGATTCGATATCGTCTCCCCCGATTTCAGGACCCAGTACCGTCCCCTGGTTGGCGAGGGCCCACGGTGGCGTCTGAGGACACTGGATCGGGAGCTGGCGAAAGAGGCGGCCATCGTCGAGCGATGGGCCATGGTAGACGGCAACCCGGACGTGGACGCAAGGTCAGAACAGCTGTGCAATGCTCTAACTCGCGTCTGCGATGCGGCAATGCGGAGAGCAGGGCCTGTCCTGCCGTGGAGGCGCCCTGGTGCGTAGTAGTGGAAGTCGTCCGCTCCCGGAAGATATCGATCGCTGGAGAAGGTCGGCTCGCGACGATCTCTTCCAGGAGTGGGCCAATAGATTAGAGGATCCTTCCGCGAGTGTGCGGCTCGTGGGGGCTGTCCGGCCCGTCCTTCGCGCTTGGGTTGAGAGGACACACGGAGCGCCGGCGTACCACCTCACGCAGCTCCTCACAGGACATGGCTGTTTTGGCAAGTACCTGTGGGAGGTGGTGGGCGTGGAGTCGGACCCTGTGTGCCGTCACTGCCCAAGCGGCGCAATAGACTCGGCGGAACACACTCTCGCGGAGTGTGCGGCATGGGATGGGCCGCGTATCGCCCTCTCGGGCAGTATCGGTAGGAACCTGTCGTTGCCGGCCGTAGTGCGAGCTATGGTCGGCAGCCAATCGTGCTGGGTCGCCGTCGCCTCGTTTGCTAGCGAGGTGATGGCGGCCAAACGAGAGGAGTTGCGGGTGCGGGAGCGTGCTGGTCAGACGCTCCCGCCCCGCCGTCCCGTTCGGGGGCGCCGCATGGCGGCGTGGATGCGCGCCCCCGACTAGTTCTTGAAACGTGGACGGTGGTCGGGGGACCCCGCCCACGATGATCACACAGCGGCAGGCACCTCCCCGTGTTCCGGGGGTGCCTCTCGTTCCGGGGGTGCTTTTAGCGCCCGCCCGCTTGGCCGCTCTCTACCCCCTCTGCTTACAGAGGGGCATCCGAGAGCGGACTGACGGAATCAGCACTTCCAACTCCATTAGGAATTGAGGGAGGGGGCAGTCCATCAAGCCCCCCCGTGGAGAGTCCCGATGTAACGGGGCGACCCTTTGCCGGGCCACAGTGATTTATCCACCGGCCTATCCTGCGACCCGGTTAAGGCGAGGCGGAACACCGCGGGGTTTAGTGGGTAGGACGGTCCCATGTTGACCGTGAGTCCCACACAAAGCCGCCTTGCTCCCCCGAAACAAGGCGGCGAAGTGCCTAACCTGCAGTCCCCGCGTTAAAAAAAAAAAAAAAAACCATCCCCGCTTTAAGACATGTTTTTATACAAAAACTAATTTATTTTACAAACAAAAACCAAACTTTGTTTATGTAATTTAAATGTAAAATGTTGGCGCCAAGGCGCAAACATCGATTGCGCATGCGTGTTTTTTTTTTCAGGCTGTGGATGCCTTTTTAGGGTTTCGTAGCCAAATGGCAAAAACGGAACCCTTATAGATTCGTCATGTCTGTCTGTCTGTCTGTCCGTCTGTCTGTCCGTCCGTGTGTCACAGCCACTTTTCTCCGAAACTATAAGGCCTATGCTATTGAAACTTGGTAGCTAGGTGTATTCTGTGAACCGCATTAAGATTCTTATATAAAACTAGAAACAAAGCAGCAAATTTTGGGGGTCCCCATACACTGAACTGAAACTCTAAATTTTTTTTTTCATCAAACCCATACGTGTGGGGTATCTATAGATAGGTCTTCGAAAATGCTATGGAGGTTTATATCATCATTTTTTTCTAAAGTGAATAGTTTGCGCAAGAGACACTTCCAAAGTGGAAAAATGTGTGTCCCCCCCCCCTCTAACTTCTAAACTAAGAGAATGATAAATCTAAAAAGAATATATGATGTACATTGCCATAAAAACTACCAGCGAAAATTAGTTTGAACGAGATAGAGCTGGTAGTTTTTTTTTAATACGTCATAAACCGCAATTTCCGGTTAGTGAAATCACTACCACTGCGAACGTGTTAAACATCAGTCAAAGTTATAACGAACTATAAGAACTTTTATATTATGTTACTTGCTGCTACGAAACCCTTCATGGGCGAGTCCAACTCGCACTTGGCCGGCTTTATTTAAAGTATAGGTTCAAACTTCTTTTTCCAGCTGGAGGTTGTATAGGTGTATCGTTATAATAATTAAAAAGTTATATTATGATACTAGCTGACCCTCGCAACTTCGTTTACGTCACATAAGGTCTGTGAAAGGAGAGGTATTGACTCATGGGAGCGTATGAAACTGCCCTGTTTGCTTAATCATAATAGAGCTTAAAGATTAAGTCCATTCTAAAACAATTCAGTTCATGACTGAATTATTTTACAATAGCCTTAATAATTAAGCTCTTTTATGATAAAGCCAACAAACCAGTTTAGATTTACGCTTACATTGAAAGGCATCCTTGAATTCTAGGTTTTGCGAAAATTGAGATGTCTCTAATTCCTGAACTACAAAACCCTCAACATTGAAACTTGTGTGAAACAATCCTTAGACTATTCCCTTTATAACACTGGAAAAAAAATTGTAATCAGACCACGCATTGAAATTAACATATTTCTTTCATCCCCTCTCCCAAAGGAACCGCGCAAAATATCGGGATCAAAAGTATCCTAGAACCTTCCTCGGATCATAAGCTAAGATTGTACCAAGTTTCATTCAAATGGATTCAGTAGTTCCGGCGTGATACTTATTCGGGATACAGACAGACAGACAGACAGACGACAGACAGACAGACAGACAGATAGACAGACATGAAAATTTTAAATTACATTTTCGGCTTCAGTATCGATTAGAGAACGCCTTACAATAAAAATTTTCAAAATATCTTCCATGTACAGACTCTCGACCCTCTACAGTTTTATTATAAGTATAGATAGATAGATAGGTGTCCATACAAGACATGTATCGTAATAAAACTTTTTTTTTGGCCTGTGCCTAATGTTTTTCATAAGAGTATTGATTTCAATTTTACAATCTTTTATAATCAGAGTAGATAATAGTTATTTTCAACACCCTTGCTCATAAAGTGTTTCATCACATGGCTTTTACACTCATAAACCATGGTATTAAACACGTGTGCTTTTTTTTTTTTATCGCACTAGTGTTTTATTTTATATTCCATCAAATTAAGTTTGTACCTCGCTGAAAGATATTTTTAATACAGTTGCTCAAAAAGTGGCGTATTACAGGGACGTTTAGCGTTCGGGATGTGGGCTATTACACACTCGTGCTTTTTCTTTACCTTTCCCGCACTAGTGCGCGTTTCCTTGCCCAACTGTCAAAATAATGTCTGTGATTCATGCAAATATTTCAAAAAAAGATACTAACTTGTTTCAATATCAGATTAAAAGTAATTTTAATTAAAATTTAAACATAAATTAATATAAGTATCGGCCAAATTAAATTTATAAATATAAAAAAATTTGGCTGTATGAAGTGCACTGCCATAGTCTCTACTTAGGTAGCTTTATATTCGTTTACGGTTGGCGCCATTTTGGATATTCAGGTTTATTGTGTTTTTATTATTTTATTAAATTGCTTAATTTTTTCGCAACTGTATTAAAAATAGTTGTTCAATACAACGTGTGGGACTGTTATTTAAACTCGTTCCGACTGTCTACCCTCGCCTTCGGCTCGGGTCAACACCTGTCGTAACTCGTTGTAATAACAGAAATCCCACACTTGTATCGAAAACTACTAATTTATGCATTCTATTTGCTCCTAGCTTAACTGGGTTATAGGTAGGTAGTTTTATTTTTAAATCTCGGAAAAAAGTTTTGACTTAGATACGTTTCGTTTCAACATATTATGACTAAAAATAACACTATTTTTGTAAAAAATAAGAAGTGTACCACCTTGAATATGATAAATTTTCAACAACTTATTTCCTTTAATTAAAAATTCAACGTGAAACTAATTTATAAATACATAAAAATTTGATTTTTTACATTTTGCGTTCTGGCTGTTTAGCGTAATTGTTCGTGCCTAAGCTCCAATAGCTATTCAGCGCGCAGAAATAAAAAATATCAGCGTGGATGGAGCGCGCCGTTTTTTAACAAACTTTTCGTCTGTGCTGTGAGCATTGTTTATTTGAGTAAGTACGAATAATTATAAAATTTGTTTTTTACTCGTAAGTGTGTTGAAAAACGTCGTATGACACACGTGAGGTTTGGTCATTAGACTCTCAGTTACTCTCAGCTTACAGCCCTCGCCTTCGGCTCGGGCTGTGCAATATCACCTCGAGTGTTATGACCAACATACCACACTTGTATCATAAATAACTATTATGATACAAGTGTAGTATGTTGGTCATTACACTCGAGGTGATATTGCACTGCTAGGAAACCGAGAGTGTAATGACCAAACCTCAAGTGTGTCATACGACGTTTTTCAACACACTAACGAGTAAAAGAACAAATTTTATAATTATTCGTACTCAAATAAACAATACTCTAGTGTTGAGTAGGACTTACAAGAGGCATGCCATTTGTCCCATACAAAACGAAATCATGTAAGAGCGGCTCAAAATTATAACATGTATCTACTGGTACGTTTACACGCTTGTCAAGCCTTGGCAAGCGTCGACAATCACAAGCGTGTAAAGAAGGCGTTTGGCTTGGCTTGCGTGAGTTTGTCGGCGCTTGCTGCAGATCCAGTAGAGTGTCGGTTTTTTGACGCAGATCAAAGGGCGTTTGCGGCAAACTTTTGCGACGCATTTACACGTTGGTCCGCGTTTAGTAGCCATTGTGATCTCGCGGCGACTACACGCTTGCTTGCTCGTGCTAAATAAATAAAAATGAGTGGCTGGTCGAGTGACGAGAGTCTTTCGTTTCTGGAGCATTACCAGATTGAATCCTGGTTAAACAAAAATAGTAGTTACATGGTACGATTTGGATGAATCTTTTTCATCCACCATCTTCGTGGTCGTCAAGCTTTCCTTTTTTTTTTGTTTCACTTCGCTTGCATTTCAAATAAAAGTACATTAAACGAAATGCAATAGTCGTGACAAGTTCGGTGTCCGCCGTGCTTGGAGGTAGGTTGCAGACTGACGCATTCTCAAGCGTGTAAACGCCTTCCAAACGCCAAACAAGATTTGTGATGGCTTGGGGCTGTTTGCATTTGCCAAGGCTTGGCAAGCGTGTAAACGTAGCATTACTACTTCAAATTTTAGGACGCGCTTACTATTCATACACGTCATGGTAGGTAGCGAGTAAGTGAGACAGAAATTGTCAGACGCGACACGACGCGTCTTCAATCGCTCGTTTCTCTGGACCGCGACCGCGCTGTATATTGCATATGTCATGAAAAATGTAATTTCATCTTGGCGCCCTTTTTGGAGTTTTTGGTTTTTGTGTATCTTACGTTAAGTGTTCTGTGGTCTTACTACAGTTACGACTTCTTATCATTATGGTTTGTTGTTGTAAGTAGGTACTTTCTCTTCTGGGGGATTTCAACGGACATCATGTTGACTGGTTGGGCTCCCGGACCACCGACTTTGCGGGGAAAGCTGCTCACGAATTTGCCCTGACCTATAGGTTCTCTCAACTGGTTAAATCCCACACAAGGATACCAGACAAGAAGAACGAGCATAGTGCATTGCTGGATCTCCTGCTGACAACGCGTCCGGACGGATACAGTGTTTTAGTGGATGCTCCGCTCGGATCGTCGGACCACTGTGTCGTTCGGGCGCATGTGCCTCTCGCAAGGCCTGAACCACCTCGGCCCAAGGAGTGGCGACATGTATGGCACTGTAAGTCAGCAGACTGGGATGGACTGCGACAGTTTTTCGCGTCGTACCCATGGAGGCAGCTTTGTTTTGCCTCAGAGGATCAGGATTCTTGCGCTGCAGCAGTCGCTGCGGGGATCTTGGAGGGCATGGAATGCTTAATTCCTAACCGTTGGATCCCTGTAGGAGCAAAAAAGCGACCGTGGTTCAATCGGCTCTGCAGAGAAACTTTGATGTTGAAACAATCTGCAAAACGGCTGGTGCAAATTCAGATCCAAACATCTCTGAGGTGAAACGTAAATTAAATGCCGCCTCGAGGGCCAGCAAAAGAGCAATTGTCAGGGCTAAGTTCGATTTCGTCGGCAGAATTGGTGAACGGCTAGCAGGCTACCCTTCAGGGAGTCGCGAATTCTGGTCGCTTGCCAAAGCTGCCAAAGGAAATTTATGTCGGTCAGGTTTACCATCTTTATTTAAACCCGACGGTAATTTGGCCCAGAGCGCTAAGGAGAAAGCCGACCTTTTGGGTTTTCTCTTTGCCTCTAACTCGACCATGAGCGACGGGGGTACTTTGCCGCCGGATATTTCGTGGTGTGGAACTTCCATGCCGGAAGTAAAATTTACACAGCGGAATGTCCGACGTAAGCTTCGATCCCTGGACGTTCATAAGTCGAGTGGGCCGGATGGTATACCCGCGGTGGTACTGAAGCAGTGTGGTCCAGAGATGTGTCCGGTACTTCACGTCTTTTCACGCTTTCATATTCCAAGCAACAAGTCCCGGCGTCGTGGAAGATCGCGTATGTGCATCCTGTGCCCAAGAAGGGTGACAGGACCGACCCGGCCAACTGCAGGCCTATAGCCGTCACCTCCCTTTTATCTAAGGTGATGGAGCGTGTAATTAATACACAGCTCCTGAGGTACCTAGAGGAACACTACCTGCTCAGTGACCGGCAGTACCGTTTCCGTCACGGTCGCTCGACGGACGATCTTCTGGTGTGCCTCACACACAAAGACCTCTGGCGTCCAAGAAGCTAGGTGTGCTCAACAGGGCGCGGCGGTACTTCACTGCTGCGCAAACACTGCTTCTGTATAAGTCGCAAGTGCGGCCGCACATGGAGTACTGCTGTCACCTTTGGGCGGGAGCACCTGAATATCAGCTTCGTTCATTTGACTCGGTGCAAAGACGTGCTGTAAGAGTTGTCAACGATTCTATACTTACAAGTGGTGTGGAACCTCTTCGCGACAGGAGAGACTTTGCCTCCTTATGCGTGTTCTACCGACTGTACAATGGTGTGTGCTCTGAGGAATTGTTTGATATGATGCCTACGGCTACGTTCTATCACCGCACCGCTCGCCACAGACAGGGAGCTCATCCTCACACTCTGCGTCCGGAGCGTTCCAGTACGGTTAGATCCGATAGGGGTTTTCTTCCGCGCACGCTAAGGTTGTGGAATGATCTCCCTGCCTCGGTTTTCCCAAACGCCTACAGTATGGGGTTCTTCAAAAGTGGTCTTAGAAGGTTTTTACAGGGTCGGCAGCGCGAGTGTGGCGCCTCTGGTGTTGCAAACGTTCATAGGCTGCGGTGACCACCGGTCCTTCTGGTGGGCCGTATGCTTGTCTGCCACCTTAGTGGTATACAAAAAAAAAAAACTATTTGCATGTATATATGTGGCTATGGCTCGCGAGCCACATGCGGCTCTTTGGAAGTAAAGCTGCGGCTCTTTAGTTCCACCCATAATTATCAAAACATTCATTTTTATAAACACTACAACAGCCTTACTAGAAACTTACTACTATTACTTACTAGAAACAAGCAACCACGCGTATAGGTGGTGTTTTGTGCTCGAAAACGTTATATGGAGCACCAGTTTGACCGGACCAGTTGGAGTATCATTTTCTTTCTAATAGGATTCTGTTGCGATGTCCGCAGCGGACCAGTGAAGTGAAGTTTCGGCGGGTAATTTTTTTTAGACCCCACAGAGTTCAGCCTGTTGCAGGCAGCGCATTTTGGACTGCAGAAGTTGTAGGCTTACCTTTCCTGTAACTCAAAAATAGCGACAAGAAGGACTCAGTGTTCTACTACTTTCACAATGGTCAGTCCTTCGATGGGTGACGATAGGTGATGTCCACGTGACCACTTTGTGACATTTCTTTGAGTGTTTCCATGCTTCGTAAGGAACGTTAAGCCGATGGTCCCGGTTGCCAGTAAAATGGCAGTCCTTAAGCCAAGTTGAAGGCCTTTTTAGGCGGCTTGAAAAATTTCAACAGCAGGCAGTCACAACCTGCGCATGTCCATCTCAACACGGCAATACGGTTCACCACCTATTACGTAGGACAAATTCTAAAAAAAAAGTGAACGCGTGGTCGACGACGACGGGTGTTTTATGCCAGCAGTCTCAGTCAGTCGCACGACTGACTAAGACGCGCCTTTCATATTCTGGGGTCGCAACAGTGAAGTTTCGGTGGGTATTTTTTTTTGGACCCCACAGAGTCCAGCCTGTTGCAGGCAGCGCATGTTGGACTGCAAATGTTGTACGCTTGCCTTTTCTGTAACTCAACAATAGCGACAAGAAGGAACACCCCATGGTTTTAGTGGATATAACAATTTTAGAGAATGCCACATAATCGCCCTATTTTTTTTACCTTTGGAAATCCTCAGAATCCACATGGTGCGCCGCCGCTACCATCTTGTAATTTAAAATCGGCATTTTTGGCTCTTCCGACACAAAAGGTTGCCGACCCCTGCCTAGGCTCTACAAACGGTTTTAAAAAAGGCTTTGCATGTAGCGACTTCCGTGCCTTCGGAGCACATTTTTTTTTAAAGCGGGCCAAGTACTTGTGGAATGGAGAAATAGACTGGAGTGGTAAAAAAGATAACCAAATATTATTTTTAAATTTTAATGTGTAAGGATATTTTTTCCATTAAATCAATTTACACATTACTACCTACCCACATATCCCCTGGGCGAGGCCGCAGAGGCGGCCGTAGGTCTGTTGGGAGTCCTGGGACGTCCTTCCGAGGGCTTACCCGGGGCTCACAACCATAGGCTGTTGGGCGTTACGTGAGGTTTTTTAGTCGGTAAGAGTCCGGAATCAGGAGGATTTCCATGAGAATTTTCACTCACGTAAATAAAAAAACCTACCTACACACCTATCTATTTTATTTCATTATTATATTACCTACTCGAATTGTATTACATAGGTCAATCACACTTTCATTCATTATCATTTCATCATCTATAAAAATAACGTACTAGACACGTTATTTTTATAGATTTTAAACTCGCAACTTCAAATGTAATGCTTCGAGTTGCGAGACACCTCGCCTCTTATGACATGACAGACTTCAAAATGGCGTAGGTGCGCATGAAGAAACGATTTTTAGAGTTCGTACCCCGAAAATCCTACATACATTCTATACGACTCCTACCGACCAAAAGCCACAAGTATCCTACCTAATAGCCTACGATTGGGAGCCCCAGATAAGTCCTCGGAAGGATACCCCTGGACTCCCAACAGACCTTCGGCTACTATTGCGGCCTGGGTGTTATTCCGCTTCTCAGGGGCGTGCGTGAATCCCTCACGTCAATCTGGGTTCGTACCCTATTCACGAGACCTAACTGTCCGTCTATCTGTACGTCATGAGGCTGTAGGTATCTCAGCCCCGGATTTAGGGGGGGGGGGGGGCAAGCCGGGGCCCATGCCCCGGGCGGCAAAATCAGGGGGGCGGCAAATCAGAGGGCGACAAATTCAAACTTTGCAGACAAATGCAGAAACTATCAATTAATTTGACCATAGTAGATTCAACTCTTTTCACAAGAAATATTTATGGTATTTGCTCAAATTATATCAGAAATTCACTAAAGATATATACCAGATGCTTGAAAGGAAGCAAACAGTCTCAAGATGCACGCATCACTTCTTTACAAACTTACAGCATGTTGTGGAGGCGGCCAACGCAAGGGCGGCCATAGCCACAGCCTATTCCATATTCTGATTTTTGAAAAGTTATAGTGTTGTCCTTAAAAATATTTTTTGTTGCGCCATACGTCAACGGATAGCGTTATAGTTTATTTTATAGTACCACAGGGATCTGTGTAGTCCAACACTATTTCTTCAGCATTATTATCCTTTGGGTGCACTCATTGTTATGCAGACGACAGTACTATACGGGAGAGTTACCTAATCAAGCCGTCCAACTGAGGGGCGGCCCGACCTGGAGAAAAAGAGGCGGCAGCTCGTAGCGTATCTCGACCGGGTCTGACCGCATTTACCAATGGGATTTAGAAAACCTGGTAGATTTAAATGCCAGGAAATAAAGGCGCATGCGTTTACAGCTGAAAGATCTCCTTTCCGTCCTCTACCACTTTCTTCACAATGCTATAATACTACTGAAGGACTATCCTAAACATCCTCTGACCGTTCAGATGGGGGTGCGTCCGACGTAGAAGAAAGGAGGCAGCATCTCGTGGCGGATCTCGACCGGGCCTGACCGCATTTCCCAATTTAATATAGAAATCCTGGTAGATTTAAATGCCAGGATACACAGGAAGGTTCGTTAACAGCTGAAAGATCCCATTTTCTTCTCTACCCTGTCTTCAGAAGGAGAGGAGCAACGGCATCCCCTTCTATCTCTTGACGCAGATAATTACTGGGCACGGGAGTTTCTGTGTGACGAATACAGCGGGAAACCACAACTGAGTGATAGAACTGCGAGGAATGCAGCAAACAGCGGTGCACACACTTAAGGAGTGCACAGCGTGAGCGCAACAGCGCCAGGTCATATTAGCAGGTTTGGTCGTGGACGTACTCACGCTGAAGATCATAGTGGCCATGATCGTCAGTGGGAGTAAGTAGGATATCGCCTCGACTTTATGCGGGCAGTTTATGCTCTTGAGTGGCGTGGCGTGGAGTATCAGGGAGGAAGCGGGAAACTGGAGATAAATAAAGATATTGTCTTCGCCCAAAACTCTCGATCTTCATGACCAGGGGCCTGAGGACGGCGGGTGCCTGCTTACCTTCTGAACAGAAGCATGCCAAAGAAGACAGTGTGACGTGAACGTTTCACGCACGCACGCCACACGCCTCAAGAATCGGTATGACACCTGAACAACCCTCGAAGGTGCCGGAGAGGACACGAATCCCCTGGATAAGGTCGCAATGGTAGCCAAAGTCTGTTGGGAATCCTGGGACATCCTTCCGAGAGCTTACCCGGGGCTCCAGGCAGTGGTAGGATTGTGCTTTCAGCCCGTAAGAGTTCGGCATAGCATCCACGACGGATTTCCATACGTATCATAAATTCCCTCTCTACAGAATGCGATAATACCTACTACTGAAGGACTATCTAGACATTCTCGGCCTAGACGTCCACCGCGGGCTCCATCTCTCACGAAAAATAGGAGTCCTAAATAAGTAAAGGTGGTTCATTACGCGGATTATGCCACAATAGAGGTGTCTGCTGTACAAGACGCAGATTTGTACCTTCGCTAATTACTACTCTCAGGTAAGGAACCTAAAAAAATAAGGGGCGGGGGGGGGGGTTAATGGGGGCGGCATTTTCACATTTTGCCCCGCCTAAAAAAATCTCTAGATCCGGCTGAGGTATCTCAGGAACCGTGATAGCTAGAGAGCTGCAAAATTCAGATGATATATTTCTAATCTTTCTATTTCTCTTTCTCTCTTATGCAAACGAAGTTGCGCGGGTCGGCTAGTTACTAATATTGTTAAAATAATAAATCATTGGCATATACAATCTGTCAACAAGCCAGAGCCTTTGCCTTCGATGTTGTAACATTCGCCACTGTAAAACACAGCTTTGACCATCGATACTAATTTTAAAATTTTCTTACCCTCGTAATCCAGGGTTTCAAAATATGACTGTATGTTCGATATTATTATGGTCTTGGGACTATTCAGTAAGCATCAATTTATTCAAGTACCATTCTGATTACATAGAACAACTTTATATTGAAAGGGTTGGCATAAAATTTGTTGTAGGTAATGTATAGTAAACCTGTAGGAACTTAGTATAAGAACTTTTTCTCAATTCAAACACAATGTAGATTGTTTTATGAATAAATCAATACATATAATAAAATCGTAACTGGTCGCTGTCTGTACATGGAAGATAAATAAGAAAAAATATTATAGGGGGGCTTTATGAACGCAATAGAACCCAAAACAATGATTTTTAGAATTTTTGTCTGTTTGTCTGTATGTCTGTATATCTGTTTGTCTGTACGGTTGTGCACGCTAATCTCAGTAACCGCTCAACCGATTGCAATGCGGTTTTCTTTATTGTGTTGAGGTTTGCTCCAGCTAACATTTAGCGTTTGTTTTATGTAAATCGGTTTATAAATAAAAGAGTTATAACACTTTTAAGAATCAGATATTTTGAAAATTTTAATTGTAGGGGTTTCTTTGAATGTGAGTGAACCTAAACTGGCGTGTTGGCTTAATCATAAAAGAGCTTAATGATTAAGACTATTTTTAAACAATTCAGTCCGCGCCGAAGGCGTGGACTGAATTGTTTTGAAATAGACTTAATCATTAAGCTCTTTTATGATTAAGCAAACAGGGCAGTTTCAGACGTTGCTTGATGACTCTGATGAAGAAATACCTTTCCTTTCATACACCTTATGTGACGTAAACGAAGTTGCGGGCTCAGCTAGTAAATAAATAAATATAGAATTAAATGTAGGTATCGTCCTCATTCACATGGGACTACCAGTTGGAATTTTGTAGGTATCGTTCTAAATTACATAGAACTACATATTACAATTTTGTAAGTATCATTTAGTAGGATTTTTCATGTACTTACTTACTTAAATGGTCCTTCGCAATATAATCGCACTGATGTCCGCACGGTGGCAGGCATCTCCCCGACTTCCGGGGGTGCCGTTACGAGGGCGCTTTCAGCGCCCGCCCACTCGGCCACTTTCTATCTCCTCTGCTTACAGAGGGACATTCGAGAGTGGTACGATGTGGGCTGTTTTTCAGCTCCTTAGGGAGTAGGTACTGGGATGGCCCCCATTAGAGAGTCCTGAAAGAACCGGGCGACCCTTTGTCGGGCCGCAGTGATTTATCCACCTGCGACCCGGTTAAGGTGAGGTGGAACACCGCGGGGTTTAGTGGGTAGGACGGTTCCTTTCAGAACCGTGAGCCCCACACGAAGTCGCCCCACTCCCCCGAAGTGGGGCGGTGAAGTGCCTCTCCTTCAGTCCCCGCGTCAAAAAAAAAGAAACATTTCTGAGTTAAGCAAAAAGTAGCATGCCTTCGCATTTACTAGACTTTCGCACTGCGTGCATCGCGCTGGAATACATTCGACAATGTGTGAATCGATGTGGAATACTTTCGCACTACCGTGCTTCGCGGTGGAAAACATTAGAAATTATGGGTGGCGATGTGGCGCACTTTCGCACTTACGTGAGTCGCGTTTCGGTACTTTAGGGTTTACAGTTCATCGCTATTTTGAACTTCGAAATTCAGTATGACAGTCATGTAACGACTGCTGTTCGTATTTGTCGAAAAATGCGTCGTAGGTTGCGTTTGATACGGAAAGTGCTTCGATTTCCCAATGGAGTTTGTCAATGGTGTCCCAACGCGTCCATTGTTCTGGTGAGAGTTTTCGTCCAGACTTTGGCAGATTAATCACTGCTTTCGTTAGGTGGTCAAATTTTTTTGTTTTTGGAACATTTTAATTTTCTGCTGCTCTGCCGATGCTGAGTTTTTTGGTTTTAGCATCGCTTAAAGCCTTTTTGAGATCTTCAAGACTGTAGGTACTTCGGTTTGGTCTTTCTTTTGTAATAACGAGGCATCGGAAACAACAATAAATACAAGATAAAAGGAAAACCAACAAAAGGGAGGGGGATAATGCCGAACGTTCGAAATTGCCCGACATGGAGAGTTCGCCTTTACCCCGCTGGATCGAAAACAATAAAATAGAGAAAAAAACATTTAGGGTATATTTCTTTTGCCGATTGTGTCATTGTCATTTTGCTGATTAATATGTGATTATTCCACTATGTAAAAGTTAAATTGCTATTGTAGATAGAAATAAATCAACACCAACTTGAATTTACCAGAAAAATTGCATCAATAACATGCAAATTATTGAAAAATTTATACCTCGACAAGTACATGCGTTCGCGTCTGCTAATCTTATCAAGATATTTTATCTCCGTTACTTGCGTCATACTACCCGTTCGCTATAACTTTGCCGCTGGCGTAGAGGCGTATACCCGAATTGTTAATTAGACGAAGTAAATTGACAGTAGCTAATGTCACTTCGTCATAGAAAATAAGCAACATTGTATGAAGAAGTGACATTAGTTGCTGTCAATTTACTTCGTCTAATTAAAAATTCGACTTTAGTATGGAGCCGAGCGGCAAAGTTAGAGCGAACGAGCAGTACGAAGAACAACCAAAACTTGCTTCTCCAAGTGAACTAAGCCCGTCTAAGCAGCAGGAGCTAGAGAAACTGTCACGAGAAGGGTCCCTCTGGCTCAAAACAGCAGCGGTTTACAAGTAATTCTGACAGTAAATATCAGGATCTGCAACATCAGCAGCAAGTAAACTACAAAGCTCTCACCAGAACAATGGACGCGTTGGGACACCATTGACAAACTCCATTGGGAAATCGAAGCACTTTCCGTATCAAACGCAACCTACGACGCATTTTTCGACAAATACGAACAGCAGTCGTTACATGACTGTCATACTGAATTTCGAAGTTCAAAATAGCGATGAACTGTAAACCCTAAAGTACCGAAACGCGACTCACGTAAGTGCGAAAGTGCGCCACATCGCCACCCATAATTTCTAATGTTTTCCACCGCGAAGCACGGTAGTGCGAAAGTATTCCACATCGATTCACACATTGTCGAATGTATTCCAGCGCGATGCACGCAGTGCGAAAGTCTAGTAAATGCGAAGGCATGCTACTTTTTGCTTAACTCAGAAATGTTTCTTTTTTTTTGACGCGGGGACTGAAGGAGAGGCACTTCACCGCCCCACTTCGGGGGAGTGGGGCGACTTCGTGTGGGGCTCACGGTTCTGAAAGGAACCGTCCTACCCACTAAACCCCGCGGTGTTCCACCTCACCTTAACCGGGTCGCAGGTGGATAAATCACTGCGGCCCGACAAAGGGTCGCCCGGTTCTTTCAGGACTCTCTATGGGGGGCCTGATGGGCGGCCCCCCAGTACCTACTCCCTAAGGAGCTGAAAAACAGCCCACATCGTACCACTCTCGAATGTCCCTCTGTAAGCAGAGGAGATAGAAAGTGGCCGAGTGGGCGGGCGCTGAAAGCGCCCTCGTAACGGCACCCCCGGAACTCGGGGAGGTGCCTGCCACCGTGCGGACATCAGTGCGATTATATTGCGAAGGACCATTTAAGGAAGTAAGTACATGAAAAATCCTACTAAATGAGTATCATTTATATACGAATACGAAAACTTTTATATACGGACAGTCAATATTTTTGGGTTAGAAATGGGATCACTGTCATTATTAATGTTAGTACGTAATTACCCCACTCGGTGTTCGTGTTTACCCGAACCAATGATATAAAAACTATAGATACGTTATAGACACTTGAAAATGGCAACACGTAAAGTAGGTTATTACCTGAAAATCTGTGACGCGGCTGTAGGGTTAGCGAAAGTTCTATTAGCACTGTTTTAAATTCTGTTAGTAAGGAAAACTCAAATAAAAGATGCCTTCATGTATCTTCAGATGATAATTAAGCTACACAGCAACTGTTCAATATAAAAATGTGTCATTTCATGCGTAAGTAAAATAGAAATAATAATATTATTTAATTTCTCGGATCGAGAAAATGGCGGCAAGCGTAGCGAATGCACAAGGAAAATGTACTCTATAGTCTGTGGTTTGGCGCTCGCGACCCGTAAGGGGATGTCGGGGAGATTTTGTACTAATGTTTTATTTTGCTATTAGAATATTTTTTTAAATTAGGTAATTATATTTCTTTAAAAAATAATGAAACATAATAATAATATATTAAGATTATTAAAATGATTTAAAATACAAATATTTGGATTACTTACTTGGCTGTACTAAATTATTACTTATTAAACAAATGTTTCTGTATGTTATTGTTATATTTTTATTTTATGACTTAAATTACGTTAATATTTACTAATCCGATAAACTACATTAACATTTTATAAATTTTAATATTACGTACTTTAGCCGTAAATACATTATTCATATTATGTCTGAGTAAGTGTAATTCAAGTTTCCCTTTTTCCCCACATTCCTCTGATATTGACTTCATGCATGCTACCACAGATAATTTATAGAATTCTTTTTTTAAATTTATAAAATATTAGCTGTTTTTGAAAGCCGCAATGTTCGTGTATAACGTGTCTATATAATGATACGTCTTTGACCCGAACTAATGTCGGGTAAAGCCGAACACTAAGGGTTTTGATTTTATTTTATACTAGCTGACCCTCGCAACTTCGTTTACGGCACATAAGGTCTATGAAAGGAGAGGTATTTCTTCATCAGACGCCTAGGAGCTTGTAAAACTGCCCTGTTTGCTTAATCAGCAAAGAACTTAAAGATTCAGTCTACTCTAAAAACTGTTAAACTTATTTTACAATACCGTTAATCTCTAAGTTCATTCATGACTAAGTAAACACGCCATTTTAGAATGACACTTACATTCAAAGGAATCCTTAAATAATAGGTATAGCGAAAGTTGAGATGAGATGTCTCTAATTTCTGAACTACTTAAGTAACTCTCAATATTGAAACTTGTGTGGAACAATCCGTATAGTACTACCTTTATAACACTAAAAAAATATTAGTAATCGGACCACGCGTTGAGAACTTACAACTGAAAACCCATTCTATCTTTCATTCCCTCTCCCGGGACAACCGCTCAAAATATCGGAATCAAAAGTATCCTAGAACCTTCCTCGGACTATAAGCTCGGAATGAACCAAGTATCATTCAATTTGGTTCAGTAGTTTCGGCGTGATACTTATTTGGGAAAGATCGTTAAAATAGGTGGATAGTTATGACATAAAAACATAAAAATTGATGATTTTTATAGTTTTTAATATGTCTAGGCAATGGGGTAAATTATTTTGATTTTTTTTACACACAATCGTGTAAACAAATACTTGATTAATCATGAATTTCAAAAAATAATTTTAATATTTCAGTACAAAAAGTGACTAATAGATGGCGCTCATCGATTTAAATTCAAGATAGCGTTTGGTTTCCTAAAAGTTTATATAAAGATGTCATCTGGCTTATACGATACGATTTATTATATGTATAGATTGTTACAATTGTTACAATTTCTGAAAAAATATAAATGTTGATTAGTGAATTCGTTAGACAGATAAGTAAACTTTAATAATTAACCCTAGAATCATAATCTATATTTATAATTACAAATCTCATAATCATATGTCTCTCATACACCTCATTTTTAAGCGCACCTAGTTTATTAAAGTGAAATTTTGTTCCTAGACTATAACATATCTCTGTAGGCACCAAATTTCAGCTAGATCCGTGCAGCCGTTACAGCGTGAAAGAGTAACAAACATCCACACACAGAGTACATTTGTATATTATGAGATAGAGACGTCACTCGACTAAGTGACGACACCAGCGGTGCCAAGCAGCTATTACAAGAAACTCTCTGACTGCGTGGCCATGAAATAAAAATCCACTGTAACAAATATGTTTAAATAAAACTTGAATCTTTTACAAAAAATAGTTTTAAGATCGTAAAAAATAATAATAAACTACCTTGGGCAGAAAAGTAGTCTTACTTATATGACCGTATGTAACGAAACCATACCGCGATTTAAAAAAAGGCACATTGCCATCTAGTTGTGAATTTTTAACTAAAATATTAGATTTTTTAATCTTGCGTACAGCGCCAACTACCACGTGTTTCTGGAAACTCTTACATTATAATGAAACGAAATTAAATATGATGACAAGTCTCAATGTAACAGCAACGTTGAGAACCTACGTAAGTTGGTTACATTATAATTCAATGCTCAGTTCTAAGTGATAACACCATGCATCCACACTCACAAACATTCGCATTTATAATAATACCTAGTTAGGTAGATTTCTGATTAAGAAATTCATAACGCAAAATAATATGAGCTACATAAATTTATTTATTAAATACATTTCTTAATTCAATGGCTAAAGTATTACTTGACACAACTTCTCTTCTAAGCCATTGACATCTAACTTAGTTCCTTCTTCGGGTAGTCCCAGCCTACGACGTTTGGATAAACCGAACTACTGTAGGCTTTGTCCTCCTAATACAACCAAGACCTGGTAACGTAATAACAATGTAAATTTCGTCAGCTGAGCGTTAATGTTCATTGTAATGGCTCTTTCCAGTCCTCTCGAATGTAGTCTACGTAGAGACCATTCCCGTATTTTACAAACACCGAGTCTGTTTCCTGACAGAATGCAGTCGGCACTATGTAGAATAAAGTTCATGCCTTCCATGACCAGTCGCTTAGGCCTGCTGACAAACTTTATCGTAAGGATTGAGCGTAGATGGTAACATGCAGTGGATACTACCTGAAGTGTGGTCTTTCATTTTTCTGCCTAGCCATCTTAGAATTTTCTTCTTCTTTTCACAAATGTATTTTTGTCACACAAAATTTTAATAAATTAGCAATAATACTTCCATAAAGCATATTTGGTTAATATTATACCATTATAGCGCTTTTTATTTAACTTTATGGCTTTGTATAGTCATCTCGGTGTAGCATGGTGCGTATGACAGTTATCGATCGCGTTTCGTTTCACTCTTGAAAGTTGCCGTGAATTACAATTATGAACTTAGTATTTCAGCTACATCCCATTCATAATATATTAAATCGTTAATCACTGTTGTATATAAAATTAAACTCAACCAGAATATTCTAGTCTACAAATAAAACGAATTTGGAAGAAAAAATTAACAAATTGTTGAGTATAACGTAACACCAAAGATGTCTTTAGTGATGGGATTATATACATCTACGATGGATATTCGATATTTTGATAAAACAAAACGTATATTGTCCGTAGTTCCAACTTTTATTGTAAAAAGTATATTATTGAGTTATTATTATTAATATTTTTCCTCTTCTCGGTTACCTTCTTTTTTTTTCTTGCGAAGAAACCCGGTCTTTTGATAGGCTGTACCCTTAGATCATCTAACCACAGGATGCGCCTTACTTAAGCATTGTTTTCTGCCATTGCACATGACCATTTGGTCTTTTGGCTTTATAAAAAGCACTGTACATCAGTACATCATTTTATATGATTAAACTAGTACATTTCATTGTAGTTGACTGTACAATAAAAATTAACACACAACAGCCATTACGCGTTTGTCGATTAATACATTTTTAAATGCAATGAAATTTTATATGTCTTTGTGTTTCCCCCTTCACTTGTATGAAAACTGGCAGAATATTTTTGTATGCGGTGGTTCGCAAAGGCTAGTCCCGTGATATATGGTCTAAGGCTGTACCTTATGAACGGTGATGGCTAGAGAGATGAAATTTTCACAGATTATGTGTTTTTGTTACCGCTATAATAACAAATACTAAAAACAAAAAAAAAACAAAAATATTTAAGGGGGCTCCCATACAACAAACGTATTTTTTGTCGTTTTTCGGTACGGAGACCTCTGCTCACTTGGCCGGTTTTTAAGCTGTTTAGTTAATTCAAAAATAAATATAGCAATAATTTTCATAACAATAATAAACAGAACGTGATTTATCTCGTTTATCGTAGGATTCTAAACATGAATTGCATATCGACACATCCCTAGTAATGTGGTACTGATAGATATCAACGTCATACTGCCAACTGTCATACGCACCTTGTTACAGCGAGGCGACTATAGTAAAATCATCTGTTTGAAGTTTGAAGTAAAACATAGATGAAAACGTCAATTGTATTAAACTTTCACAAATTATCTGTCAAAATAAAAAGTAATTCAAGTATAAAATAAGAGTATTTAAGGAGTATTGATATCAACTCCGGAGAAAATCACTCCCAAAATAATTTACATTCCCTTTTTAGCTCGTTATTACACCTAATATTTAACAGAGGTTCGTTACCATTATCAATTACGGGAATTACTAATTACTTTACTAATAGTTCAGATTTATTACGTGTTAATTTGCTCCGACCCTTAATGAGGGTAGTTATACATAAATAGAATGTTTGGCATGAATTCTGTCAGTAACGTTTAGCACTTGTGCGCGTAAACTTTATTTTTTCTGTTCTTTCCAATTTTCTATTGCGATGGAAGGTTGTGGTACCAATCTTGATATTTTCATGTTTGTGGCCAACAACACTTCTTTCTCAGATCCCAATGTGTTGTTCCCAATCCCAATTATTGCTTAAACGGTTAATGGTACGATGATGAAACTAAGCGTGAGCGTTGTTTGTTACAATTTGAAAAAAGTAATTTTAACATTTTTGCAAATTCCACCTCCAAAGGTATAAAAAAGGACGGTCAAGTTTGTATGGGACAACGTGATTCCTTGGTCCGATCTACTTAAAATTTGGCATATAGCATTAATAACTTAATTAATGGAAGACGTGTTTCGTATTTTAGTGAAATTTATACTGTAGCGAGCTAAAAAAGGAATGTAAATTATTTTGGGGCTGATTTTCTCCGGAGTTGATATCAATACTCCTTAAATACTCTTATTTTATACTTAAATTACTTTTTATTTTGACACATAATTTGTGAAAGCGTTGTCATTTATGTTATATGATTTTACTTCAGACTTCAATAGTATTGTATTCTCTTTGCTTCAAAGAGATGGTTTTACTACAAAGCCATAAAGTTAAATAAAAAGCGCTATTTTGGTATAATATTAACCAAATATGCTATACGGAAGTATTATTGCTAATTTATTCAAATTTTGTGAGACAAAAATACATTTGTAAAAAGACGAAGAAAATTCTAAGATGGCCAGCCAGAAAAAAAATCAAGACCACGCTTCAGATAGTATCCACTGGTCAATAAAATAACATCGTATGTTACCATCTATGCTCAATCCTTACGACAAATATTGTCAGCAGACTGATTATGGAAGGCATGAACTTTATTCTACATATAGTGATGACTGCATTCTGTCAGGAAACAGACTCACTAAGTCTTTGTAAAATACGGGAATGACCTCTACGAAGACTACATTCGACAGGACTGAAAAGAGCCATTACAATGAACATGAACTCTCAGCTGATGAAATTTACATTGTTATTACGTTACCAGGTCTTGGTTGGACCATCTGTATTAGGAGGACAAAGCCTACAGTAGCTCGGTTTGTTTAAACGTCGTAGGCTGGGACTACCTAAAGAAGGAACTAAGTTACGATGTCAATTGCTTAGAAGAGAAGTTGTGTCAAGTAGTAGTTTAGCCATTAAATTAAGAAATGTATTTAGGTAATAAATAAATTTACTTGGCTTATATATTATGCATTATGAATTTGTTAATCAGAAATCTATCTAACTAGGTATTATTATAAATGCGAATGTTTGTGAGTGTGGATGTTTGTTACTCTTTTACGCTGTAACGGCTGAACGAATCTGGCTGAAATTTAGTACAGGGATACATTATAGTCTGGAATAACACATAGGCTACTTTTTATCCCGGGAATAAGTTCCCATGGGAAGCGGAAAAGTGGAAGCGAAAAATTTTTAATTAGGTAAGGGCTGACTCACAATGATAATTTTTGCTAAAATGTACCCGCGACGGGAAACCTCTCTATTTCTCTATCTCTCTCTTTGTCTCTCTCTCTCTCTCTCTCTCTCTCTCACGCAAACGAAGTTGCGCGGGTCAGCTAGTATAGAATAATTCTGTGTTTACTATTTTACAAGGGTTCAAATCGTACACACCTCATCTGGTCAAAAAGCCGTTAGATCTTGTCCTCAGCGACCTGACTCCATCAACACGTTATACGTAATATGTAAGTACCGGAACAGATATTGGGAACTTATAATAAGTAACAAACGATAGGCATACTTACATCGATATGGAAAGGGGGCCAGTTCCATTGAACTAATACTATATTGAACTAATACCAGTACTCAAAAATGTTTCGACTTCTTTTATTTTAGACTAGCTGACGCCGCAACTTCGTTTATGTCACATAAGGTGTATGAAAGGAGAGGTATTTCTTCTTCAGACTCATCAACCAGTGTGTGAAACTGCCCTGTTTGCTTAATCATAAAAGAGCGTAAAGATTAAGTCTATTTTAAAACAATTCATTTCACGCCTTCGGCGCGGACTGATTTGTTTTAAAATAGTCTGACTTAAACATTAAGCTCTTTTATGATTAAGCCAACACGCCAGTTTAGATTAAGACTTACATTCAAAGAAACCCCTACAATTAAAATTTTCAAAATATCTGATTCTTAAAAGTGTCATAACTTTTTTATTTATAAACCGATTGACATGAAATAAACTTTAAGTGTTAAGTGGAGCAAACCTCAACACAATAAAAAACCCCATTGCAATCAGTTAAGCGGTTACTGAGATTAGCGTGCACAAACGTACAGACAAACAGACATACAGACAAAAATTCAAATAATCATATATATCTAATATTTTTTGAATTTTATTTTTCAATATAATATTTTTTCTTATTTATAGGTATTCCATGTATAGACAGCGACCTGTTACGATTTTATTATATGTATTGATTGATATTACTGAAATTATATGTATTGATAATTTCTTATCAGGACATCCACGCGGCCGCGTGTATCTTGGTTATCGCGACTAAAAGAACTTGGTATTTTCAATATGGTAGGTATTCAATGAGGTGTGTTGTGACCACCTGTCCTACCTATTAAAATTAAGAATAAAAACTTAGACTTATTTCAAATTAGAACATGTGGTTGGTGATCTCGTTGCATACTCACTCTAACAGAGATCTAAAGACCTCAGGTTCCAAATCCAAAATACGAATAGGATCATTCCTCTCAGCCATGGCGCCATAGAACATCTTCTGGAATACAGGCGAGGCCTTCGCCAGAATCAGCTTATGACCACTAATTAGAACCGGGTGAGGTTCAGTACCCACTGAGAAGGTACAGTCAGACAACTCTCCAGATTGCAGCAGATAAGCTACTCTTTGCTTTACATCCGTGCATCTGTGTTGCCAATCCGTCGGCGCATCTGCCATTTTATAACTTTGTATCAACTAAACTTTTTTGAAAATACCACTAAACTTGTTTTGTATCTTCCTTACTGGATTAGAACAATGAGCTGGAACAACACAGGGAAAATATTCTTATTTATTCTTTTATCATTGATTTTTATTGTATTAAGTGATACCTACTACTATGTATGTCGACCGTAGCTATTAACAATGTCGGAACTACAAAAACACTACTTTTCAGGACGACCAATTAAAGTTTTGAACTTGTACCAAATTGACAAATCGCCACATATTGAAACCAAAATTTACACGGAACCATAATTTTGAAAGCTTTTAGAGGTCGTATAATCTATACATAACTATAATAAAATGATGGAAAAGTCAAAACTGTACATTAGAAATATTTTAAAAATACTCGCTGGGTGTTCTACATAAGATACCGATACCGAAGCCGAAAATATACGTAGTTAGAAAATCTTTTGTCTGTTTGCTTAGCTTTGTCCGGAAGGATCTCGAAAAGTACTTAATAGATTTGATTCAAATTTTGCACTAGAGGTAGGGTCTTCAATTAGGCTATATATTATCACGCTACATATCCTAGCTAGGGGCTCAGCAGAGAGCAACGAAATATGTAAGACGTTGGATTGATTGAACTAAAACGTTGCAGGCATATTCGTTAGAGATAGGTTTTACACACAGGCTAAAACTATTCACTAAACTATTCACTTTAGAAAAAAATTATGTTAGGAACCTCAATGGCATTTTTGAAGACCTACGTATGGGTTTGATGAAAAATTTTTTTTTCAATTTCAGTTCTGAGTATGGAGAACCCCAAAATTAACTGCTTTTTATATGATGTACTAGCTGTAGCCTGCGACTTCGTACGCTGCATTATTTTCATCATTGCTTTAGATTGATATAAGTTTTTTATTTATAAACCGATTGATGATTTTTAGGGTTTCGTAGCCAAATGGCAAAAACGGAACCCTTATAGATTCGTCATGTCTGTCTGTCTGTCTGTCTGTCTGTCCGTCCGTGTGTCACAGCCATTTTTCTCCGAAACTATAAGGCCTATGCTATTGAAACTTGGTAACTAGATGTATTCTGTGAACCGCATTAAGATTCTTATATAAAACTAGAAAAAAAGTAGTAAATTTTGGGGGTCACCGTACTCAGAACTAAAACTCAAAATGTTTTTTTTCGTCAAACTCATACGTGTGGGATATCGATAGATAGGTCTTCAAATATGCTATTGAGGTTCCTAATATAATTTTTTCTAAAATGAATAGTTTGCGCAAGAGACACTTCCAAAGTCGAAAAATGTGTGCCCCCCCCCCTCTAACTTCTAAACTAATAGAATGATAAATCTAAAAAAAAATATGATGTACATTGCCATAAAAACTACCAACGAAAATTGGTTTGAACGAGATAGAGCTGGTAGTTTTTTTAATACGTCATAGACCGCATTTTTCGGTTACAAAAATCACTACCACTGCGAACGTGTTAAAACATCAATCAAAGTTACAACGAACTATAAGAACTTTTATTTTATGTTACTTGCTGCTACGAAACCCTTCATAGGCGAGTCCAACTCGCACTTGGCCGGTTATTTAATATTGCATCCCGAAATACAAATATGGAGGTACCTAAGTCGAAATACATAATTGTCAGAATATAATAATTTTGTAATTGTCTAACTTCACCTAATAATAATTTTGTAATTGTGTAACTTTATAATGTGTAATTGAATAACATTTTTAAAGAATTGATAGGTATTAATTACGTAATACCAGTACCTAGAAATACGTAGCAACACGTAGTAGTAATATGTAGTAACTATTTATTAATCTGTAGTAATACCTACCTACTCTAAAAGAGTAATGAGTAATAATGTATAACATTATGAACCTTACCGATCATTGCTGTGCCCAAACAGGGCTTCATGTTGAAACCTTCTACTTATAAGTAACAATAATTGTATGTGTACACATGGATGCAAATAAAGTTTGAATTTGAATTTGACATGAAACAGACACTAAATGTTAAGTGGAGCAAACCGCAACACAATAAAGAAAACCGCATCGCAATCGGTTGATCGGTTGCTGAGATTAGCGTGCACAAACGTACAGACAAACAGACAAAAATTCTAAAAATCATGGTTTTGGGTTCTATTGCGTTCATAAAGCTCCCCTATAAACTTTTTTCTTATATATCTTCTATGTTACGATTACGACAGCGACCTGTTACGGTTTTATTATATGTATTGATTGATGATATTGATATTGCCATGCAAATTTCCACCGAAAATTGGTTTGAACGAGATCTAGTAAGTAGTTTTTTTTAAACGTAAATCGTAATTTTGGCCTAGAAAAATCACTGCCACAGCGAACGTGTTAAATTAAACATCAATCAAAGTTACAACGAACCACAAGAACTTTTATAGGTATTATGTTTCTAGCTGCTTCAGAACCCTTCATAGGTGGGTTCGACTCGCACTTTGCCGGTTTTTATTTAAAATCTATGTATGCAGTTTTTTCTCTAAAATCGATGGCATGATTCCTAAGAACAGATCTTTGTATGTCTTATATCCCACCAAAAACATAAATGTAAAAAAGGAGAGCCAAGTTCAATACAAAAATAATGCTTGGCTGTGGGCTATTTTTTTTTTTTTTTTTTAACGTGAGGGAAAATCCTCATGGATGTTATGCCGGACTCCTACCGACTAAAAAACCTCACGTCACGCCCAACAGCCTGTGGTTGGGAGCCCCGGGGAAGCCCTCGGAAGGATGTCCCAGAACTCCCAACAGACCCACGGCCGCCACTGCGGCCTCGCCCAGGGGGTGGTTCGGGTGCTATCCCGCGTCTTTGGAGGGTTTCGGGTGTGACCCCGCTTCTAAGGGGGGGCGTGCGTGAATTGCTCACGTCACGCTGCCGTCATGGGCCTGCTTCTGTATGGACGGTGAGCCGCCCTTTCACCGTCCTCAGGCCCCCGGTCATGGTGGCCGATAGTCCTCGGCGATGCCACGGCGGCGGCGCCCTGGCCGCCGACTGCGGAACTCGGGTGGGAGAGTTCTCTCCCGTACCCGTCCCGCCGCCTCCTTCACGAGCATGATCTGCTCGCAGAAGGAGGCGGCGCAGTCCCACTTACTCCCGCTGGAGAGCATGGCTCGCACCATGGTATCGAGCGAGAGAGTGTCCACGTCCAGACCCACTAAGAGGACCTCGCGCTGTTGCGCCCACGCCGTGCACTCCACCAGCGTGTGGAGCGCCGTGTCATCATACCTACCGAAGCTACCGTGCCCGGCAAGCATCTGTGTCAACCGGTAGGAGAGAGCACCGTGTCTCCTCTCCAGCCACTCGTCCATGACCAGTGTGACGGCCGCGATTGTGGCGAATCCCCCCTTTGGTTGCTCAAGTCGCACCTTCCATGTCTCCACGATTTCCTGTTCGAGTAGGGCCCGCTGGGCCTCGATTTCTCGAAAAGCGGGCCTTTGGCCCCGCTCCAGCGCCTCCTTGCGCCATCTGAACAGTGACGTAAGGGCTCTCGCTTGCAGGTCCCATGGAGGGATCCCGGCTAGGAGACATGCCGCCTCACCGGAGATCGTGCGGTATCCCCTTATCACCCTGATGGCCATCGCTTTCTGCGGGCTCAGCAATCTAGCCACATTGCTGGCCGTCAGGGTTGCCGCCCATACAGGAGCTCCGTATAGAGCCATGCTTCGCACGATCCCCAGGTACAGTCTCCTGTACGGAGCGTTGGGTCCCCTGATGTTGGGCATCAGCCGCGCCAGTGCGGTTGATGCTCCACTCATTTTTGGGACCAAACTTCGGAAGTGATGTCCGAAGTTCCACCGGCTATCGAGTACGAGCCCCAGATACTTCATCGAGGGCTCGATGCCGATGCTGACGCCCCCTACCTGTAGGCTGGATCCCGCAGGTGGCCCCATCCGAGGTCCGTGGAAGCACAGAGCCTCGGATTTGTGAAGGGTAACCTCGAGACCCAGCCGCCGAATCCGACCCACGACTTGAGCATGCTTGGCTGTGGGCTTCGCCGCAAAAAGAATGGAGATCTAAATGAGTGCCAAGTTCTAAACAAAATCCAAATATGTATTTATGGGAACAAAATAACATTATGAACAAGTGTTATACTCTATTTCTTTACTTTTTCGGATACCTATAACAATAGGCTTGTGTCCTAAATTTCAAAAATCATTTAATTTTGTAGATTTATATCTATATGATCACAAAAAAGTAATATTTTGATTTAAAACTATCATTTACATAGATTATTTTGTGATTTTAAAAATGAATTTTAATTTGTATCGAAAACGCTCATGGCATCTTGTGTGACGTCACTTGATGCCAAACAAAACAAAAAGAAAATGTAATCCTTTTTTTATGAGTTTGACGGCACACTTCAAATGTGATCCTAATGACAAGTGACATTGACAGGTGACATAACACCGAGCGCTGGAGGGGCGGCCACGCACGACATATCAGGACGTCGTCAGTCGAGTCTCGGTCATTATTGGTGCAACGATCGACCGGTGCGCACGCGCCCACGTGCTCTGGTGGAATGTTATAACAGTGTAGATTTAGTTAGTCCTAGGAGGTTCTTTGTGTTTAGTGTTAGTTATACGATGGACTAAATGAGTGTTAACTAAACCACGCATTATTTCTTTATACCACGATTCCTGGTTTCCTCCCCGAACTACCTACAAAGTGATGGTTACATCGGAATGTAGCAACGTGCCACCTGACACCACTCAATCCTACATCAGAAGTGGGATGAAACTTAGTCGCCCACGTGGCGATAGAGTATGCATTTTTATGGCGATACAGAAACGGAAATATGGCATTTTCTGTTGAAGCAGCAGTAACGCGGTAATTTCTGTCACAGAAAGTACGCACGCACCTTCAGGATTACTTTGGTGAGCAGTTTCATGTTTATTTCTATTCTGATACCGAATATTCGGCAGTGGAAGAATCTATCTTCTGTAAATTTAAGAATTAAAGACTTTGTTATAGTGTGACTGCAACAGATACTAGATTAACTTTCGTGAGATCGCCTGTAGAAATTTTGACCACTGATACTGATGGCGTAACTTTTGAAATCCCTTTTTTTTGTTTTACTAGGCCACTAGGCTGGCTAGAAACGATCATGATTTGACGTAATTTTACGTCCAACCGTATCACATGGCGCCCTTCATTAAAAGAAATAGAAATTAGATTGACCAGTACGTGAGACAATAACATCCCTCCTATAAGGAAACTGAAATCAGAAACTTGAATTCTTCAATCACACGTTTATTATCGGTGATACCCTTGCAGTTTGACCCTGGAGGAGCACACCAGTCGGTTCTCGTACATACTTAAGAGCCAATATAATTCGCTGTAGTTGATCATTATTTGCAAGTTCCATTCTGTACTTTAAAATGAAACAAGACTGTACGGACAGGATGTGTGTAGACTACTGCGATTGAGGACACAAAGTCCTAAACCGTTATATTTTTTTTGTTGCTTCTCGGAACAATTAGTAAGGTTACATGGAGGTCGATCTCTCTACAATCTTAGATTTAGCGTCAGAAAAGGTTCGAAGCTCTCACTCATGCAGTTGGAAATTATGTTATCATCATTTGCATAACAGCAAGTTTGGTGTGGTCAAAGACTGCATTCATGCAGTCCACATGGGCGAAAGCGGACATAGTGCCGCTTGTCTCATTTGAATTTCATATGGTGATGTCGAATAAATATAATTCCTAACCAAGGAAGGCATTGGCTAGGAAATATTACATGCACACTTCTTTTCAGAAAATAATCCCCTACAGTACTGCAAAGAGTGTATTGATCAATCAGCGGAATTTGCTGACCAATAGCTGATTGCGGAACAGCAGAAGGATGGAGAGCTCTTAAAACTCGTATCCTACCTGAATAATGGAAAGCTTCCTCGGGGATCACTCAGGACCCAAAGGGCCAGGATCAGATGTGCTACACCGGAAATCTAGCGATTTGGTAAAATTCTTTGTTTGCAAATGGTCCTTAGATCGTTCTGATGTTCTGTCATCAACGATGTCCACGAGAGGTTACTGCGTTCACGCTTATGAACTTTATTGCTTCAAGAACATGCCGAGGGTTATAAGAAAATTTAAATAAATTTACAGACAGCCGCGCGATATCATTTATCAGGTAAAGTACAGGTTAAAACGAACACCAATACCAGGGTAGCACTACCCTGACACACCACAGACATTGATGCGACCAGAAAACTTAGTGTATGAACAACCAAAAGGAAGTTATCAGTTAAATAGAAGCGCGTGTAGTCCTGTGGTCTTGGTGTCCTGTAAATTCATTTTGTCGTAAGCAGCTTTTACTGTGGCAGTCCTTGGATGGGTAACCACTTTGTGACTCTTTCATGTACAAGCACTTTCGGGCTTCGGAGGTTAGCGGTAAGGTCCCGGTTGTCGATGAAATGGCTGTCATTATACCAGGTACTAAGTACGCATCATTTCATCCTACACTTAGCATCGATATAAGCAGCAGTATAAGACACTGAATTATAGTGTTCGTTATTCGGCATACTTATCTACATGATTGGCGATCAAGGACGGTACTCCGCCAGCAGAGACTTCAAGGAATTTTGTGAGTCCGTTATTATCAAGCTTTATTTAATAGCAACATGTAATTCGAAAGCCTACAACCAGGAAGAGAGAATCCGAGATACTGAAGATGAACTCGTGGTCGCTCGTGACGGGATGCTCTGTTCAAACGTACAGCTCTCTCTCAATTGCACCATGAATTAGGTCACGCAGGCTAGTCCCTTAGAACTTTTAATAGGTAAGATTGTAAGGTTTAAATTTTTGATAGATTACAAGCTGTGAATAAAATTCGCTTACAAGTTATGACTCCTGTGTTATCTGATCGTAATTTCTTAGTGTAATTATCAGACCAGTGATTTTAGTTGTAACTGACGGTACCGGCTACAAGATGGTTTAATGGTTGCCCAATGAGTGTTTTGTTGACCAGGAGTGATACAAGTTCGAATGGTTTGATTATTCCAATGTGACATAATCTTTCCTCAAAATATTGGTTATAAATAATGAAATGTAGGTATGAGCAACCGCCGCTTATATAATGGGCAAAAAAAATAATCTATTCAGGGAATGGAACCAATATTATGTCATCCCTCATAACGTTTTGGCGGAAGACATGTACAGTAACTTGTTACCGGTGTACTTTAACTCTAAGTTTTGTTAATTTTTCATGTAACTTCTTCGTGAACGGTTGCGCTGTGGCCGCTGTGGGTGCTCCATCGCCAGCGCAGCGGAGAAGCAGAGCGCGGGTCGACAGCGGCTTGCGCGAGCACTGGTGTGAAAACTAACAGCGTGCGGCACGGGCAGCACGGTCACTAGCAGATTATGTTGTGCCGGAGCTACGGGAGGAGTATCCTCATCGAGCTGCTGGGTAGTTATGAAGATTGACGTGCTACGAGGATGGACCTTGCAAATTACAGGTCACGTAGTCCTTTTCTTTTTCCATTAAGTAGGTCGTTGAGATGACGAAGGGGTTAGATCTTCATGTGAGTAGATTCTTTAAAGACTTACCTGACAAATGATGATGAAGGAGTAAGACCTTCACGTGAGTGAGTGAGTATAGTATGCGAATTACTCTGGCCGCGCGCAGATTCATGCTAGCCATGGGTCTTTATAGTGACCTACGTCGTCAAGCCGTAAGGAAAAGCCTACAGCATAGGGTTCTTTGAAAGGGGTCTTTGAAGGTTTTTACAGGGTCGCCAGCACGGGAGTGGTGGCGCCTCTGGTGTTGCAAGCGTTCATATGCTACGGTGACCACCAGTCCTTGTCTGCCACCTTAGTGGTATAAAAATAAAGTGCCGAAGGTAGGCATTTTCTGGTTCAATTCATACCATTATCTGAAGTGGGTACAGGATGGAAGTCCCACTACCTGCCTGGATGGAGGCTTTAGGTTGAGTTAAGAGTATTGCATACTGAACTCGCCGATTTCGATTTAATTGAGTACCTATTGTGATCAGCAATACTCAAGAGATCAAAATAATCAAGAGTAAAAAAATTGCAGAAACACAGCAATAGGCTCACCACCTATTGCGTGGGACATAAAACCATAAGGTGAAATGTGGGCGTATACTGTGCCTCTGCCTATGGGAGCGTGTCTGTGTGTATGTGTTTGTATGTATGTATTGTGATCAGATTTAATAAGCGTTGCGAACTGTTTAGAATAAAATAATGCAGACTTAATATGTCGAGTTTATTTAGCTGATGCCCGACTCTTCGGTCAGGAAGGTCGAGCAAAAGATTCTGTACTTTGGATAAACTGTTGTTTCAGATGCTGTAAATGTTTGCGATGCTTCACACGAGGACGTGTGAGTCGTCGTGATGGCCGTGTCGCAGAACTAACATCACAGCTGGAGGTGCACTGCTGACGTCATCCGGTGAGACTGTTCCTTTTCTTTCTGAAGCGAATCGCCAGGATTTGCGACCTTTGTGTGCCTCTTTCACGTTCTACAGATTCGTGAGTCGATTTATGTATGAACCTCTGCCGCTATACAAAGTCACGCTTTTGTTATGGGGAAGACTGGTTGAAGAGGTCACGTATGCCTGAGCCACGTCTGTTTAGGCTGGTTCAAAAGGATACGTGCGCCTGGGCCACGTCTTTGTTGGTCAGACTGGTTGAAGAGGCCGCGTAAGCCTAGACCACGTCTGGTTGGACTGGTTGAAAAGGTTACGTGCGCCTGGGCCACGTCTGTGTTGGTTGGACTGGTTGAAGGGGCCACGTACGCTTGAAATGTGTACGTGCGCCCGGGCCACGTCTGTGTTGGTCGGACTGGTTGAAGGGGCCACGTACGCTTGAAATGTGTACGTGCGCCCGGGCCACGTCTGTGTTGGTCGGACTGGTTGAAGGGGCCGCGTACGCCTGAAATGTGTACGTGCGCCCGGGCCACGTCTGTGTTGGTCGGACTGGTTGAAGGGGCCACGTACGCTTGAAATGTGTACGTGCGCCCGGGCCACGTCTGTGTTGGTTGGACTGGTTGAAGGGGCCACGTACGCTTGAAATGTGTACGTGCGCCCGGGCCACGTCTGTGTTGGTCGGACTGGTTGAAGGGGCCGCGTACGCTTGAAATGTGTACGTGCGCCCGGGCCACGTCTGTGTTGGTCGGACTGGTTGAAGGGGCCGCGTACGCTTGAAATGTGTACGTGCGCCCGGGCCACGTCAGTGTTGGTCGGACTGGTTGAAGGGGCCGCGTGCGCTTGAAATGTGTACGTGCGCCCGGGCCACGTCTGTGTTGGTCGGACTGGTTGAAGGGGCCGCGTACGCTTGAAATGTGTACGTGCGCCCGGGCCACGTCTGTGTTGGTCGGACTGGTTGAAGGGGCCGCGTACGCTTGAAATGTGTACGTGCGCCCGGGCCACGTCTGTGTTGGTCGGACTGGTTGAAGGGGCCACGTACGCTTGAAATGTGTACGTGCGCCCGGGCCACGTCTGTGTTGGTCGGACTGGTTGAAGGGGCCGCGTGCGCTTGTAATGTGTACGTGCGCCCGAGCCACGTCTATGTTGGTAGGGCTGGTTGAAGAGGCTGCGTATACCCAGGCCACGTCTACTTAGACTGGTTAAGAGAGGTACGTACGCCTGGGCCACGTCTTTGTTGAAGGTTGGACTAGTTGGGAAGGCCTCGTATGCCTGAGCCATGTCTGTGTGTTGCGCTAGCTAGTTTAAGAGGCCTCGGATGCCTCAACCCGTTTCAAGTACTATTTGGTTTAAAGGGCTTAGTACGCCCGGCTTATTGGGAAAGGAAGTTAAGTTCACAATTTCTGTCAGGAATGGACGAGCGATCATTAACGCATTCTTAAATTGCTATAGGTGTTTCGCCCGAGGACGTGCGATAGTCAGGGTTGGCCGTGACGGCACACTTCAAATGTGATCCTAATGACAAGTGACATTGACAGGTGACATAACACCGAGCGCTGGAGGGGCGGCCACGCACGACATATCAGGACGTCGTCAGTCGAGTCTCGGTCATTATTGGTGCAACGATCGACCGGTGCGCACGCGCCCACGTGCTCTGGTGGAATGTTATAACAGTATAGATTTAGTTAGTCCTAGGAGGTTCTTTGTGTTTAGTGTTAGTTATACGATGGACTAAATGAGTGTTAACTAAACCACGCATTATTTCTTTATACCACGATTCCTGGTTTCCTCCCCGAACTACCTACAAAGTGATGGTTACATCGGAATGTAGCAACGTGCCACCTGACAGCACTCAATCCTACAAGTTCTTTCCATTGAAAACTCAAAACAAATGATTATTTGTTTTGAGATTAAAAGTTTTAGTAGAAAAAGGAAACGTTTAGGGGTTTTAATCGATATTTAGGGGAATCTGGGAATTTGTAGTTGGTTTTTAGAGGAACATTCCGTAGGAGTTGGCATCATTTTGGCACATGGTCTATGTATGTAACCAAAGCCTGTATTAACTAATTAAAAAAATTCCATTGTCATCACTGTTTGACAGGTGTTTGACAATGATAAGTTAGCGTTCGTCTGCTTTCCATATTAATTTAAAATGAATCCGTCGTATTACAAGTGCTGTGTAGTGCCTGAATCACGCCTGAATGAAATGAAATCTATTGTATTTTATGAAAACGTATGAGAATCTAAACAATTACACAAGATGACACGACTTGTGTGTGACACAAGATGTCAAGGCTCGAGACTGCCAGAGTGCGTCAAACGTAAAAAGCAAACTGTGACGTCACACTATCTGATAGTGGTGTTTGATGTCACGTGACTGATTGCCTATTTTTTCCAATCTTATTTTCTAAAAATAATAGGAATCCTTAATTTGTGTACCAATTTATATTACTTTTTGTTATTTATATATTGGACATAGTCTTTAGAAACACACATCAATGAGATTTATTCTTAGTGGACACAAGCCTAATTTAAAAAAATGTGTAATCTTAAAGTAGGCTAGATTTGACTTGGCCAGTTTTCATTACATCAGTCATTTTATAAAGTTATTCAACATATAAATATATTTTTCAATTCTGATAAAACTTATAGAGAACGGGTTGTATGAAGTATTTATTTATTCATTGAATCTCATGTACCTATGTACTTTACTTTTATACTGTTACTGGTTTAGGCACGAAGAACGTTTGTGGTTATAGTGTGACAGTTATTTAATTCATCGTTGAGAAAGAAGCAGGATGAACATAAATGTAACACAACAATAAATAAAAAAATCGGTATTCGTAAGCGGTGTCTATGTTTATGTGTTGCTCGGGAGCACTTTATTGTAGATTTACTTCTGTTCTGTGTATAATTATGTGATGCCATGCGCCGCCGACGACACACCGTTGGCCGATTGTTTAGCGTGTATTACAAGTTTTTTGTATGAGGACACCACTTATTTTTTGACATAACTTTATTTTTATAATAATAATAATACCTACTTATTTTTCTCATCACAATCACTTTTTTTATAGCAAATATAATAATACATTTTTTAACTTTTTTTTTTGGTTTTAGATTTTTTCCTATGCTTACACTCAATTATCGAACTGGATTCCAAATTTCATCCTTCTAGGTAATCTGGAAGTAGGTTAGATTTAGGTACTATTATGTCAGTCAGTCAGTCATTCAGTGCAAAAATTTACGACTTTTTGACCTTCATATCTTTATAACCGTTTGAGCTAGCATAATGAAATTTGGGCTTCTAGATGTCCTTATGGATATAATTAAACACAAGTAGTTTTATGTGTTTACGTTAAAGAGGTTTTGAGTTAAAGAAGGGTCCAAAGTGGCACCACAGTCCATACTGTCCTGAAAAAGCATACTTCTACACCGTACAATGCAGACATCGGAAATAAGCGAAGGACATTGCTGCGAAGGCATCTAAAAGTTGAACCAAGTTCGCTGGTTCACAATTCGGTCAGCGATCGGCTTATCTACACTCGGGGACAAATTTAGAGGAACGCAAAAAAAAAGGTCGACTACGTTAATTTTTTTTATACTTACACACTGGCCACCTATAACAGCATTTGTATTATTTAAAGAAAGACATTTTATCGTCTTTTGTTTCAGAATATCTTTTGTTTTTTTTTCTCTACGTAGTAATGTAATAAATGTGTGTCGTAACTTCGTAAGAGAACAATTTAAGAGTTTATTTTCGTATTTGAAAACTTTAGTAAATCTTTTTTTTTTACAACAATTATTCGTCAGAGTGTTACTTAGAGACTTTTTAAAAAGACTGAAGTGATAATGCCAGATCTCAACGTAGCACAGGTGTCCAAAGCTGTAACTTTAATCGAACAAGATTACACTTACAATCAAGTGGCTCAAATGTTGCGAGTTTCCAAATCAATTATCTTTCGCAACGTAAAACGATACCGGCAGACAGGCGAGTACACAAGATGCAGAGGACAAGGGAGAAAAAAAGAAGACCACAGCTAGGGACGATAGATTTATCGTAAGCAGTGTGCTAAGAAATCGTACCTCGACGTCTTCTGAGGTAAGAGCAAGGCTCCAAGAAGTCCGAAATGTGGCAGTTAGCACTAAAACGATACGAAGAAGACTTAAAGCAGCCGGAATAGGGGCATTTATACCTGCCAAAAGACCTCTTCTTACCACAGGTCATCGTGTAGCTCGGAGTAACTTTGCTCGCATTCACCGTCACTGGAATGACAATGACTGGGGAAGAGTATTATTCACTGATGAGTCCAGATTTTGCCTTAAGCCAGATGATGGAAGGGTGAAAGTGTGGAGACGACCAGGAGAAAGATATGCACAGTGTAACATTGTCGGAAGAGAACCTTACGGTGGAGGGTCAGTGATGGTATGAGGCGGCATTTCCTTAGGAGGACGTACGGAGCTCCACGTCTTCGAAAATGGATCTCTGACAGCAGCACGCTACGTAACTAACGTTTTAGAAGAAATTGTGATACCATTTTTCCCATACATAGGTGATAATTTTCTACTGATGCATGATAATGCTCGGCCACACACTGCCGCTGTAGTTTCAAGATACCTTTAAGGGTTCGAAATCGATGTTTTGGAATGGCCAGCCCGCTCGCCAGACTTAAACCCGATTGAACATGTCTGGGATAAACTGGGAAGACAAATAAAAAAAAGAACCCCGCAATAACCAACTTACGACAACTTAAAACGGTGTTGGTAGAAGAATGGGACCAAATGCCACAAAATTTCATAGACGAATTAATAAAAAGTATGCCCAGACGATTGGAGGCAGTTTTAACAGCAAGAGGAGGTAACACCAAATGCTGAATGTACCTACGAGTGGTCATGTTAACTTTTACTAGAGAAGAAACCAGACATTCCATAAATTTCATGATAAGATTAAATTTCATTGTTTCCTTAACATTCTCGTTAATAAGCGATAACTTATATTTGTCTATTTTTAACAGTAAATTGTACATTTCTGTATTTTAAAAAGTTAAATTAATTAAGAATACTCAAATGAAACTGTATTAAACGTAAATAAATCGTTTATTTTATTACTACCTGAACATTTCTTTGCGTTCCCCTAATTTTGTCCATGAGTGTAAATAATAGAATAAATAAGCATATCCACATACACTCGAAAAACTTTCATGACTGTAAAATAACGCTAACTGAGTGGATAAAAGGGATGACATACGAAGACACTGAGGCTCTATTACAGCGTATCCAATAGCATGCAAACGCACATGCGAGAGTGCACACCTTCAAATATTCAGCACATACATCAAAATTATATTATACAGTTATCACACAGTCTCATACACCCACACTTACACCCACACATACACACTCACACCCACACTTACACACACCATATATTCACAGGAAAATGCTTAAGCTTGTTCTGTAACTGTTGTATTCATAGATGCTTAAGTTAGTACTTGTTTTATTGTTGTAAAAAATAAACCTAAGTATGTGCCTGCATGTGAGAGTGAAGCCTTCTGACACAAGCATATATTTGCTTAAAAAGAGGTTTCATTTTGATACTTTGTAAATCCAGGTTTTGGTTTGTCAATAAATGATTTTGATTTTGATTTGAAGTGGTTCGTGTAATATTACACGACCAATTCGACTGCCTCTGTGGCGCAGTCGGTAGTGATACCGCCTGCCGCGCTGGAGGTCGCGGGGTCGACTAGTCGACTCCCACCAGAGACAAACATTTGTGTGACCCACAAGTGTTTGTCTCAAGAATCTGGGTGTTTCTATGTATTATATGTTTGTATTTAAAAGTCAATGAAATCAAATCATTGATCTCTAAGAAAGCTGCCGCCAAATATCGATACAAAATAAATCCTACTGGTGCAAACTTAGAGAAATATGTTTCGGCTCGAAATCGCTGCGGAAGGGCGTGTAGGAATGCACAACGCCGACATATTCATAATTCAGTTCAAAACGGTGACCCATCAAAGGTCTGGAGATTTCTAAGAACTATGGGGGTTGGGAAAACAAAACAAAAAATAAATCCCTAAGATCCGAACATTGAGGTTCTCATCCAGCATTTCACTTCCATGTCCAATTTTTATAGGACTCTCAAGACAAAGACTATTGACTATATTTCGACGATGCCAACCCCCAACCATTCACCTTTTGTCTTCGAACTATTTACCGCTAGTGATGATAAGAAGAGCATAATGGCGATTACATCCAAAGCTGTTGGTAGCGACTGTGTGGGGCGAAACATGATCCTTCCTATCCTCTATGAATACCCATCATCTGCTATATCCTCAACTGTTCCATATCCAGTGGTGATGTTCCATCGTCTTGGAAAGATGCTTTAATTTCACCTTTGCCGAAAAAATTGAATCCCCAGTTGTTAACTGACTACCGTCCTATATACATCCTACCATTCCTTTCTAAAGTTCTGGAACGCCTTGTCCACATCCAATTAAGTTCGTTTATCCGTCAAAATAATCTCCTAAATCCTTTCCAGTCAGGGTTTCGTCCCGATCACAGCACAACCACAGCTTTGGTAAATATTACAGACGACATCAGATCGGGAATGGAGGATGGTAAGTTAACTGTTCTTTGTTTAATAGACTTCAGTAACGCCTTCAATACAGTCGATTTTGATATTTTACTTTCGATACTCGGCTCTCTTAACATATATTATCTCCTACGGTAATAGAGTGGTTTCGTAGTTACCTGTGTGGCCGCCGACAACGCATAAGTTTTGAGGATAAAACTTCTAGTTGGTGCAATACCATAGTCGGTGTGCCCCAGGGTGGCGTTTTCTCTCCGCTCCTCTTTGCAATTTTTATAAATTCTATCTCAAATCAACTCACTTCTTACTATCACCTTTACGCAGACGATTTCCAAATCTACACACAAGCCCCTCTTGATAGGCTATCGGAAGCGGTGGATACGATAAATTAGGATTTGACTCGAATATTGTTATGGACTAGATCATAATATGGACTACAAATAAATTCATCTAAAACGCAGGTCGTTATATTGAACAGTCGAAGAACAACTGCGAAAATGATTTGGTCGCAAATTCCATACGTTGTTTTTGATGGGACAATGATTCCTTTTAGCTAGGAATAATTGTGGATTCGAATTTGTCATGGGGCCCACAGCTTCAGGAGTTAAGTAGGAAGTTGTTTGCTTCTGCAGGTGCAACATTTCCTTCTTACAGCCACAAAAATTGCACTTGCAAACTCCTTGCTTCTTTCAATCCTTGATTATGCAGATGTCAGTTACTTAGATCTTGCCGAAAACCAGCTTGAGAAACTTGAGCGTCTTCAAAATGTTTGCATACGATTTATATTTGGTTTGCGCAAGTATGATCACGTTTCACAGTTTCGAACACAGCTCAACTGGTTACCTATTCGACTTCGCAGGAATACTCATATACTATCCTTATCACTACATAGTATAAAACAAAGTCGCTTTCTCTGTCCCTATGTCCCTTTGTATGCTTAAATCTTCTAAACTACGCAACGGATTTTGATGCGGTTTTTTTAATACATAGAGTGATTAAAGAGGAAGGTTAATATGTATAACTAGCAGACGTCACGCGGTTTCACCCGCGTAGTTCCCGTCCCCGTGGGAATACGGGAATAAAATATAACCTATGTTACCCGCAAAGAGTGTAGCTTTCCAACAGTGAAAGAATTTTTCAAATCGGTCCAGTAGTTCCGGAGCCTATTCGTTACAAACAAACAAACAAAAAACAAATAAACAAATCTTTCCTCTTTATAATATTAGTATAGATAACATCCATTATATAGTGGAGAAATACTGTTATTTTTGAAGTTTCTAAGTAATGTCGTAAATAATTTCATTTTTTTCCACTTACATTGCAAACGCAGGCTGAATCCTACGAGATTTATCAAAATAATGTACTAAGTATTGTACACATTTTAAAGGTCTACAGAAAACTCCGCGATGGCATATCTCTATCTCTTATATCCCACAATAACATTTTTATGTCATTTACATTTTACGAGAAATAATGGTTTATTTTCGAAGCGGTTTTAACCAATACAGCATTAATCCTTATCCAATTAAATACCTTAAAAACATTGTTTATTTAATATAGTATTTAATATAGATCTATATGGCGCTTTACAGCATATGATTTTAATGAACATTTTTTAAGATATTACAGATATAAAATTGCGGGACGTAGCGTTTGCGGCTGTACCGGCCGGCCGCACACTGATCCGGATTTTAAAATAGGTGGACATATGATCTAAGATGTCAAATTTGTTTTGGATAGGAAATATAGTGCTAATTAACATTTAGTACTACAACTTTTCCATAAAATTACTCATTCATGCCTAAAAAAATAATGAAATTAAAAAATGTATGGGGGAAAATTTATTTGGTTCAATTTGTCAGTTCAGTATCAAAGTATTAAGGTCTCACCTTATATGTTGATAAGCAACTATGGTCTTTAATACGACAACATAAAAAAAATGCTTTAAAGTTCACAGTTTTTCGGTACTTAGTGAATACACTAAGTATAGTATCAGCATTGCACCCGTGCGAAGCCGGGGCGGGTCGCTAGTTATACAATATTCTGTTTAACCCATCTGCACCTTCCTATTTGAAGGAACGTTTTAAGTTCCTTAATGAAACGCATGCCAGATGTTTGAGATCATCGGAAAACTTAGTGTTAAACATGCCACCGCATTCCACTATTTTCTGTGACAATTCCTTTAGTGTGACAGCAGTTCGCTTATGGAACAAGTTACCACTGGGAATTTAACGCTCTGAATCTTTGCAAAAGTTTAAAACTAGCATAAAAAGCTATTATTTAACAAGCAATACATAGTCGAAATATTTTATACTATGGAGTAGATACGGAACGCATAATTATATTGGTATGTATGTATCTATGTATGTATTATATATATAAACTAGCTGATGCGCGTGGCTTCGCCCGCTTGATATTTGGTTCCCGTTCCCGCTTCCCGTGGGAATATTTTCCAGGAATAAAAAGTAGCCTATGTGTTATTCCAGACTATACCCTATCCCTGTACCAAATTTCAGCCAGGTCCGTTCAGCTGTTAGAGCGTGATTGAGTAACAAACATCCAAACATCCAAACAACTTCACAATGTTTCACATTTATAATTAGAAGGATATAATATTAGTACGATAATACTATTATATATAACTAACTAGCTGATGCGCGCGGCTTCGCCCGCGTGAAATTCGGTACCCGTTCCCGCTTCCCGTGGGAACAAATTCCCGGGACGAAAAGTAGCCTATGTGTTATTCCAGACTATAAGCTATCTCTGTACCAAATTTCAGCCCAATCCGTTCAGCCGTTAGAGCGTGATTGAGTAACAAACATCCAAACATCTAAACATCCAAACATCTTCACAAACTTTCACATTTATAATATTAGTAGGATTATAAGAATAATGTCGTCATAATAACGACGGCCTAGTGTAGTGAATAGGTACCTAGTGTACCTACCTATTCACTTTTGAATTGATATTTGTTCGGTAATCATCGTCTGGCTTTCAAACAAACTAATAAACCAACAAATAAACACTTTATACTACTCATATAATAGATATTATAAAGTGTTTTACTTGTAGATAATACTATAAAGTTGAAAGCTAGGATCTCAGAAACTACTAGGTACATAGTTAGAATCCAACAACATTTTTTTTACAAGAATAAAACCGAATTCAAACAAAACTGAAGAATAAAATTTATTTGGCACAAAGTAATATTATGTCTTTGGTATATCAGATTTTTTTTAATATACAGAGGAATTGAGAACCTCCTCCTTTTTTGAAGTCGGTTAAAAATTTATACAAAGCTGTTAGAATTTTTGAATTCCAACCAGTAAGTATTTTCTGACCTTTCAAAAACACTAATAAACAACTTAAAAAAAACTTACTTTATATTATTATAAATAACTAGCTGATGCCCGCAGCTTCGCCCGCGACGGCGCTGTATGTGAAATTTTGCTGAATTTTCTTTGCTATAAACCTCACGGAGCCCGAGACCTTTCCAACGAATGCAAAACCGTGTAAATCGGTTCGTGCGTTCTAAAGTTATAGCGTCAGGAAGGAAAACCCGACTTATTTTTATATAATAGATGGATAATGAATTATGTAGGTATGTTAGTACATAAATATTTCATTAATCATTTTACACTATCATTTTTAACAGACTTACCTACTTTGAGGCCTTGGCACCGCGAACTTGAGCAGAATTAAACTGAACATTATTTCATTTTAAATTGTTGATCATGAATCATATCTATATCAGGAATATTATCGGAATTTGCCTTAGCGAACCCCTTATCACAGTTATCACACATGGCTAATCGCAATCAACTTCGTACAACAATTAATAAGATACATAGTACAGATATGGAAACCTACCACAAATTACAGAGAATTATACTTATTACATTATCTATATATTTACATTATTACTATCTAAACTAAACCTAAATAAGTCCCCCGTGGCATTGTGCCCAAAAGACTAGCAGCATTCCCCCTTTGAATAGCAATACCTATTTGCGCTGAGCGAGAAAACTGCCAGCCTAGGATCAAGTATACCCCGGATTAGCCAAGCGCGTACACCCGAAGGGGACAAACACATAGTACATATGAATACCAGTGTTGTTAGTCCCTAAAAATGTTACCCCACGACTTTTTTAAATCCGTTAGGTATAATGAATTAATGTTTTCTGGCATTACATCCTTTATAAAACTCAAAAACATAACAATTTAGGCATAAAGAATACTGATAACTGTAATTATGTTAAATATTTTTTATCAGCATCAGTAAATTTTTTGATGATTATCAGCGTACATTGCCCTTAAAGAGGGACGAGGTTTTACAGAGTCCTACGCGTAGGATATAGATATAGATAGGATATGATATAGATAGCGTTAGCGGGCATTGTCCCCCGACCTTATGCCCACGGTCAAAAAACAATCGGCAGCGCGCTTACCGCGGTGCCCCCGAACTGCACGGATGAGTGGGAGTATATCCATTGCTCCCGCTCCTCCGCGCAGCGGGCCTAAAAAGGCAACATTGTATGTTTCATAATATGAAACACAAAATTCGTAAAATTTGAAATACGGAACATACAAAGCATACCAATCATTTTACGTTTCATAATATGAAACATACCGTCGTTGCGCCTGACAAGTTCCATATGTGCATTTTTTTGATTTTCGATTTTTGCATATTTATAATCTCCGTTTAAATCTACACATGCTAGTAAAATCCGTTGTATAATATTTAGCTTAGAACCAATTTTGCAATATTCCGTATGTGTTTTAAGCTTTGGAAAAAAACGTTATGTGCACACACGCACATATGGAATATGCGATCTTGCCAATATCGCGCGGAAAACATGATAAATATGTAACATTATGGCGACAAACATGGTCTAAGGTGACGTTAACCATCATTTTAATTAGCATTGAAAAGAAAAGTGTGTCAAAATTCGTAAGTAATGTGATTTTTATTTATTTTTTTATTATTATTTTATAAGTTTTGTTGTGAATAGAGTCCTACCCACAATATAGGGGCCACTTTCCGGTCTCACCTGCGAGTGGTGCTTCTGCTGATTAACGGATGAGGTCATGACGAAGAGAAGGACAAACAAAATAAAGCACTACGCACTACTTAGCCGTCTGTTCAACGTCGTTCAGTAACCCCTACCAATATGAAAGTTTATAAAAATAAACGGCCCTCAGTTCCCTGCACTTCCGCTGTTCCGGTCGCGGTAGCGGTCACAACAATGGCGGGAGGGAAGTGACAAGAATTTACGGGCTAAGACAGGCTACCAGTTACGACTGAGCCTGGCTCCGTATAACGACGCACTTTAGGTACACTCCATAGCTGAACGAGCATCTTATCAAACTCAAGGTAGAACTGAGTCGCAAAGACATATTAGGCTTGTGCGAGGTCCGAAAAAAGGGTATCTTGACTTACAAACTTCAATCAAGGAACACTAGAACACACTAACCCTCACACCAGATGAAATACTCTATTTTTAGCAAAGTGATGGAAGGACCTCCGACAGTGGTGTCGATTTTATGATGAAAATTTACCTCATTAGCAGTAGTGTGGAAGTCAGCAGTGTATGGCTCGGGTAGCATATCTTATACTTGAACTCACCGACAGGAACTCCCTTAATGTGATACAGGTGTTTGCCATTACCTCGAGAAGCACGAAAGAGGCAATCGAGGCTGTGTACGAAGACATACAAGGCACTGTCAAATCGAGGCTGTGTACGAAGACATACAAGGCACTGTCATCTACAATGGGGATGGGGTAGGGTATAAGGTCGCGGCAAAACCGTGATACTGCGAATGACTGGGGCACATACCTAATTGTTGATTTTCCCTTCAACCTCAGGGTCACTTCTTGGTGAATTCTTTCTTTTTATATGAGGCCCCATAGAAGGTAGATTTGGTGAAGCCCCGACAAAGTCACAATTAATGAGAAAGTCTTTATCATAACGGACAAAAGTGATGACTTTGTGATTGTCAGGTGGTTTAATGCAGGTTGTGATCACTGACTTGTCCCAGTATTTTCACAAAGAGTCCAGGTTTATTTTCACAGAGGCCTGTTCTTGGACCTACTATGCTCCACATAGAATTGGGATCCTAAAGGTTTCAATTGAAACTTTGAAATCCTTTCGATTTGCTAGAAACCACTCACAACGATAAAACTGACACGTATGTTTGTATGTTTGTCCAGCAATGGCAAAAAAGACGTTCAAAGCTCGATACTCTCGAAGTTATGAAGATTAGACGGGAAATGAGACCTACGCCTGCGTATTTGTCAGAACGGTTTGACCATAACGTCAAAATTCTAAAGCTGCTAAGACACGACCTCAGACGTAATAACACCAGTGTTTTCGAGGCTACGATTGAGCAGCACAGGGGCACTAAGATCTGTACCCAACAGTTCAACAGCAGCAAACAGCCACAGGTTGCAAAATTGTACCCTCAAGGTAATTTCATTAAATATTCTCAAGGAAATTGACTGCTTTTACAGAGACCTATATTTATCACGGGTTAATTAGCCTACGTGGCCTAGTAATGACGGCCACAGGGCTCCATTAACGCACCAATGTACTAGATATCGATCAGAGCAAAGTCAGCGCGGCTCTCGAGCAACTAAAAAATAATAAATCCCCTGGAGAGGACGCAATTAATAAACAACACCTTAAGTTTGGTGGGGCTCTGGTCCTTAAAGTGTATTAAATTTTATTCTCCAGCTGGAACAGACAACTAAAGCTGGCAGAGGGAGTGTGGTGACTCTGATCATTAAAAAAAGGGTGACAAGACCGGCCCCATGTCACTTCTGCGCGAGCCATATTTACAAGTTGTTCTCGGGAATATTATAGTCTCACAAATTGCCTCACCGTAAAGAAACGACGTAGCAGAGACTAATTTAAAAACCAGTCGAAAGATTGAGACTTGTGGTTGCCCAGTAGTATACTTACCTTGAAACCTGCTTTGAAACGATGTTATCCGTCAGAATACCAGAGTTATCGACATAGCCCTCAGAGCATGCGTTTTGTATGGTAGGTACCAATCTATAGAAGAAACGATAGCCTGATAGATAACGAAAGAGCTTCATGAACGTAGGATAGGACGATCCCCCTCCTGATGGCTCGACAGCCTGAAAAGGTACTCTGTTACCATTTCAGGCTGTCGAGCCATCAGTGACTGAATGCGGAAGACGTAGGACCGTATGTTCCGGCTTAATTTGGGCGAGGCCTATGTCCATCATTGGACTGCCTAAATTTGATTACCAAATTAGGAATAGGCATAAAACTGAGCACGGTTTCTACAGACATAAGATCGTACGTAATTATTCAAAAGTTTAAGCTCCATCTATTTTGTTCTGCACTCTGCATTGTATTCGTGTAAGTGGATTAAGGACTTTATAGAGGAGTTTATAATGAGACTCTTAGGTATTTTAACATACTTTTTATTTAACTTTTACTATTGCCGATCGTCTGATCGGCAATAGTAAAAGTTGCCTCTGTGGCGCAGTCGATAGTGATACCGCCTGCGGCGCTGGAGGTCGTGGGTTCGATTCCCACCGGAGACAAATATTTGTGTGACCCATAAATGTTTGTCTCAAGAGTCTGGGTGTTTCTATGTATAATATGTATGTATTTAAAAGTATATAAGTATTAATATCCGTGGTCTGATACCCATAACACAAGCAGGTTATTCCTGGCTTATTTTGGGATCAGATAGCGTTGTGTGAGATGTCCGTGAATATTTATTATTATTTATTATTACTATTAAGGACAGAAGTTTTAATTAATACTAATACATTACAAAAAGACCGACCAATAATTGTGAAAATGAAAGTAGTACACTGAATGTTTAATACCTAAATGTCACATAATAGACTAGTTTTTGATAACAGTGTTAACATTATCCCTTATGTGCATGAAAATGGCACATGAATAATTTGCATGCACAGTGCCAAAACAGGTATGTGCAGATTTACAGAAAAAATAATTAAATCTTCAAATATATGCAACATTGCATTTCAAATGTATATTTTACAAATGTAAAAAATGAATGTTCATAATACTGCATTTACAGATTGTTTATTACTTGCACACTTTTTGAAAAAACATGTTTTTTTGAGTTTCCCAAAACCTTGTAAAAATCACATCTGGAACTTGTCAGGCGCAACGACGATACAATGTTGCCTTTTTAGGCCCTCTGATCTCGTCAACTGACGAGGTGACAGCGGCCCAACACTGTTGCCGCCAGCCGCGTCGTTATTCACGGCCGGCAGCCCGAACTGCATGGCGGGGCTGCCGCATCTACCCAAATTCCCGCCGCCCGCAATGGCAGCAAAGTGGCGAAGCGACGGCAACCCAGCATTGCTGCTGCTGGCCGTGCCGTATGACGACCGGCGGCAACAGGATTTGATTTTTTTGATTTTTCAAAGTCTTTATTGTATAAAAATAAGTACATAATATGTTACATCTCCAGTGTAAGTTAGATCCTAGAGGTTAACAAATATGAGTAAGGTTACATTACACAAAGCTACTACGCTTTTCAAGAATTTATAGGCATAGATATTCATAGGTCGACAAGATCATAAACATTATGAGGTAAGTATTACGTTAAAATTGTGTAAGTATATGCAAGCTTTAGTAGGTATAGCGTTACATTTGTTGCATACCTATTTCATTTACTACAAAACAATAATAGCTATTAAACGCTAACTTGACAAACAAAATAATAATTCAAGCAACCATAATATATATGACGGCACACTTCAAATGTGATCCTAATGACAAGTGACATTGACAGGTGACATAACACCGAGCGCTGGAGGGGCGGCCACGCATGACGTATCAGGACGTCGTCAGTCGAGTCTTGGTCATTATTGGTGCAACGATCGACCGGTGCGCACGCGCCCACGTGCTCTGGTGGAATGTTATAACAGTGTAGATTTAGTTAGTCCTAGGAGGTTCTTTGTGTTTAGTGTTAGTTATTGACTAAATGAGTGTTAACTAAACCACGCGTTATTTCTTTATACCACGATTCCTGGTTTCCTCGCCGAACTACCTACAAAGTGATGGTTACATCGGAATGTAGCAACGTGCCACCTGACACCACTCAATCCTACATCAGAAGTGGGATGAAACTCAGTCGCCCACGTGGCGATAGAGTATGCATTTTTATGGCGATACAGAAACGGAAATATGGCATTTTCTGTTGAAGCAGCAGTAACGCGGTAATTTCTGTCACAGAAAGTACGCACGCACCTTCGGGATTACTTTGGTGAGCAGTTTCATGTTTATTTCTATTCTGATACCGAATATTCGGCAGTGGAAGAATCTATCACCTGTAAATTTAAGAATTAAAGACTTTGTTATAGTGTGACTGCAACAGATACTGGATTAACTTTCGTGAGATCGCCTGTAGAAATTCTGACCACTGATACTGATGGCGTAACTTTTGAAATCCCTTTTTTTTGTTTTACTAGGCCACTAGGCTGGCTAGAAACGATCATGATTTGACGTAATTTTACGTCCAACCGTATCACATGGCGCCCTTCATAAGAAATAGAAATTAGATTGACCAGTACGTGAGACAATAACATCCCTCCTATAAGGAAACTGAAATCACAAACTTGAATTCTTCAATCACACGTTTATTATCGGTGATACCCTTGCAGTTTGACCCTGGAGGAGCACACCAGTCGGTTCTCGTACATACTTAAGAGCCAATATAATTCGCTGTAGTTGATCATTATTTGCAAGTTCCATTCTGTAGTTTAAAATGAAACAAGACTGTACGGACAGGATGTGTGTAGACTACTGCGATTGAGGACACACAGTCCTAAACCGTTATATTTTTTTGTTGCTTCTCGGAACGATTAGTAAGGTTACATGGAGGTCGATCTCTCTACGATCTTAGATTTAGCGTCAGAAAAGGTTCGAAGCTCTCACTCATGCAGTTGGAAATTATGTTATCATCATTTGCATAACAGCAAGTTTGGTGTGGTCAAAGACTGCATTCATGCAGTCCACATGGGCGAAAGCGGACATAGTGCCGCTTGTCTCATTTGAATTTCATAATTATGGTGATGTCGAATTGGTTAGGAAGGCATTGGCTAGGAAATATTACATGCACACTTCTTTTCAGAAAATAATCCCCTACAGTACTGCAAAGAGAGTGTATTGATCAATCAGCGGAATTTGCTGACCAATAGCTGATTGCGGAACAGCAGAAGGATGGAGAGCTCTTAAAACTCGTATCCTACCTGAATAATGGAAAGCTTCCTCGGGGATCACTCAGGACCCAAAGGGCCAGGATCAGATGTGCTACACCGGAAATCTAGCGATTTGGTAAAACTCTTTGTTTGCAAATGGTCCTTAGATCGTTCTGATGTTCTGTCATCAACGATGTCCACGAGAGGTTACTGCGTTCACGCTTATGAACTTTATTGCTTCAAGAACATGCCGAGGGTTATAAGAAAATTTAAATAAATTTACAGACAGCCGCGCGATATCATTTATCAGGTAAAGTACAGGTTAAAACGAACACCAATACCAGGGTGGCACTACCCTGACACACCACACACATTGATGCGACCAGAAAACTTAGTGTATGAACAACCAAAAGGAAGTTATCAGTTCAATAGAAGCGCTTGTAGTCCTGCGGTCTTCTTCTTCTTCTTTATTCAATATTTATTTAGGGGTTTTTATTCCTAATGGAAGATGTCAACCCCATTGTACCCTTAACTATTACAATCACAAAAAAAAGGAGTAGAGAGTCACTGCGGGGGCTTCTTGACTATCCGAGATAGGTATCTAGCTATAAGTGATGTTGGTTGTGCTAGGATGTCTGTCTAGGATGTCCTGCGGTCTTGGTGTTCTGTAAATTCATTTTGTCGTAAGCAGCTTTTACTGTGGTAGTCCTTGGATGGGTAACCACTTTGTGACTCTTTCATGTACAAGCACTTTCGGGCTTCGGAGGTTAGCGGTAAGGTCCCGGTTGTCGATGAAATGGCTGTCATTATACCAGGTACTAAGTATGCATCATTTCATCCTACACTTAGCATCGATATAAGCAGCAGTATAATACACTGAATTATAGTGTTCGTTATTCGGCATACTTATCTACATGATTGGCGATCAAGGACGGTACTCCGCCAGCAGAGACTTCAAGGAATTTTGTGAGTCCGTTATTATCAAACTTTATTTAATAGCAACATGTAATTCGAAAGCCTACAACCAGGAAGAGAGAATCCGAGATACTGAAGATGAACTCCATGTATGAACATATATGGAACTAAGTAGTCGCTCGTGACGGGATGCTCTGTTCAAACGTACAGCTCTCTCTCAATTGCACCATGAATTAGGTCACGCAGGCTAGTCCCTTAGAACTTTTAATAGGTAAGATTGTAAGGTTTAAATTTTTGATAGATTACAAGCTGTGAATAAAATTCGCTTACAAGTTATGACTCCTGTGTTATCTGATCGTAATTTCTTAGTGTAATTATCAGACCAGTGATTTTAGTTGTAACTGACGGTACCGGCTACAAGATGGTTTAATGGTTGCCCAATGAGTGTTTTGTCGACCAGGAGTGATACAAGTTCGAATGGTTTGATTATTCCAATGTGACATAATCTTTCCTCAAAATATTGGTTATAAATAACGAAATGTAGGTATGAGCAACCGCCGCTTATATAATGGGCAAAAAAAATAATCTATTCAGGGAATGGAACCAATATTATGTCATCCCTCATAACGTTTTGGCGGAAGACATGTACAGTAACTTGTTACCGGTGTACTTTAACTCTAAATTTTGTTAATTTTCATGTAACTTCTTCGTGAACGGTTGCGCTGTGGCCGCTGTGGGTGCTCCATCGCCAGCGCAGCGGAGAAGCAGAGCGCGGGTCGACAGCGGCTTGCGCGAGCACTCGTGTGAAAACTAACAGCGTGCGGCACGGGCGGCGCGGTCACTAGCAGATTATGTTGTGCCGGAGCTACGGGAGGCGTATCCTCATCGAGCTGCTGGGTAGTTATGAAGATCGACGTGCTACGAGGATGGACCTTGCAAATTACAGGTCACGTAGTCCTTTTCTTTTTCCATTAAGTAGGTCGTTGAGATGACGAAGGGGTTAGACCTTCATGTGAGTAGATTCTTTAAAGACTTACCTGACAAATGATGATGAAGGAGTAAGACCTTCACGTGAGTGAGTGAGTGTAGTATGCGAATTACTCTGGCCGCGCGCAGATTCATGCTAGCCATGGGTCTTTATAGTGACCTACGTCGTCAATCCGTAAGGAAAAGCCTACAGCATAGGGTTCTTTGAAAGGGGTCTTTGAAGGTTTTTACAGGGTCGGCAGCACGGGAGTGGTGGCGCCTCTGGTGTTGCAAGCGTTCATATGCTACGGTGACCACCAGTCCTTGTCTGCCACCTTAGTGGTATAAAAAAAAAGTGCCGAAGGTAGGCATTTTCTGGTTCAATTCATACCATTATCTGAAGTGGGTACAGGATGGAAGTCCCACTACCTGGCCGGATGGAGGCTTTAGGTTGGGTTAAGAGTATTGCATACTGAACTCGCCGATTTCGATTTAATTGAGTACCTATTGTGATCAGCAATACTCAAGAGATCAAAATAATCAAGAGTAAAAAATAGCAGAAACACAGCAATAGGCTCGCCACCTATTGCGTGGGGCATAAAACCATAGGGTGAAATGTGGGCGTATACTGTGCCTCTGCCTATGGGAGCGTGACTGTGTGTATGTGTTTGTATGTATGTATTGTGATCAGATTTAATAAGCGTTGCGAACTGTTTAGAATAAAATAATGCAGACTTAATATGTCGAGTTCATTTAGCTGATGCCCGACTCTTCGGTCAGGAAGGTCGAGCAAAAGATTCTGTACTTTGGATAAACTGTTGTTTCAGATGCTGTAAATGTTTGCGATGCTTCACACGAGGACGTGTGAGTCGTCGTGATGGCCGTGTCGCAGAACTAACATCACAGCTGGAGGTGCACTGCTGACGTCATCCGGTGAGACTGTTCCTTTTCTTTCTGAAGCGAATCGCCAGGATTTGCGACCTTTGTGTGCCTCTTTCACGTTCTACAGATTCGTGAGTCGATTTATGTATGAACCTCTGCCGCTATACAAAGTCACGCTTTTGTTATGGGGAAGACTGGTTGAAGAGGTCACGTATGCCTGAGCCACGTCTGTTTAGGCTAGTTCAAAAGGATACGTGCGCCTGGGCCACGTCTTTGTTGGTCAGACTGGTTGGAGAGGCCGCGTAAGCCTAGACCACGTCTGGTTGGACTGGTTGAAAAGGTTACGTGCGCCTGGGCCACGTCTGTGTTGGTTAGACTGGTTGAAGGGGCCGCGTACGCTTGAAATGTGTACGTGCGCCCGGGCCACGTCTGTGTTGGTCGGACTGGTTGAAGGGGCCACGTACGCTTGAAATGTGTACGTGCGCCCGGGCCACGTCTGTGTTGGTCGGACTGGTTGAAGGGGCCGCGTACGCTTGAAATGTGTACGTGCGCCCGGGCCACGTCTGTGTTGGTCGGACTGGTTGAAGAGGCCACGTACGCTTGAAATGTGTACGTGCGCCCGGGCCACGTCTGTGTTGGTTGGACTGGTTGAAGGGGCCACGTACGCTTGAAATGTGTACGTGCGCCCGGGCCACGTCTCTGTTGGTCGGACTGGTTGAAGGGGCCGCGTACGCTTGAAATGTGTACGTGCGCCCGGGCCACGTCTGTGTTGGTCGGACTGGTTGAAGGGGCCACGTACGCTTGAAATGTGTACGTGCGCCCGGGCCACGTCTCTGTTGGTCGGACTGGTTGAAGGGGCCGCGTACGCTTGAAATGTGTACGTGCGCCCGGGCCACGTCTGTGTTGGTCGGACTGGTTGAAGGGGCCACGTACGCTTGAAATGTGTACGTGCGCCCGGGCCACGTCTCTGTTGGTCGGACTGGTTGAAGGGGCCGCGTACGCTTGAAATGTGTACGTGCGCCCGGGCCACGTCTGTGTTGGTCGGACTGGTTGAAGGGGCCACGTACGCTTGAAATGTGTACGTGCGCCCGGGCCACGTCTCTGTTGGTCGGACTGGTTGAAGGGGCCGCGTACGCTTGAAATGTGTACTTGCGCCCGGGCCACGTCTGTGTTGGTCGGACTGGTTGAAGGGGCCGCGTACGCTTGTAACGTGTACGTGCGCCCGAGCCACGTCTATGTTGGTAGGGCTGGTTGAAGAGGCTGCGTATACCTAGGCCACGTCTACTTAGACTGGTTAAAAGAGGTACGTACGCCTGGGCCACGTCTTTGTTGAAGGTTGGACTGGTTGGGAAGGTCTCGTATGCCTGAGCCATGTCTGTGTGTTGCGCTAGCTAGTTTAAGAGGCCTCGGATGCCTCAACCCGTTTCAAGTACTATTTGGTTTAAAGGGCTTAGTACGCCCGGCTTATTGTGAAAGGAAGTTAAGTTCACAATTTCTGTCAGGAATGGACGAGCGATCATTAACGCATTCTTAAATTTCTACAGGTGTTTCGCCCGAGGACGTGCGATAGTCAGGGTTGGCCGTGACGGCACACTTCAAATGTGATCCTAATGACAAGTGACATTGACAGGTGACATAACACCGAGCGCTGGAGGGGCGGCCACGCATGACGTATCAGGACGTCGTCAGTCGAGTCTTGGTCATTATTGGTGCAACGATCGACCGGTGCGCACGCGCCCACGTGCTCTGGTGGAATGTTATAACAGTGTAGATTTAGTTAGTCCTAGGAGGTTCTTTGTGTTTAGTGTTAGTTATTGACTAAATGAGTGTTAACTAAACCACGCGTTATTTCTTTATACCACGATTCCTGGTTTCCTCGCCGAACTACCTACAAAGTGATGGTTACATCGGAATGTAGCAACGTGCCACCTGACACCACTCAATCCTACATATAATATGCAGGTATTAACATAAAATCTTTTCTATTGACAATGCAACAAACACAAAAGATAGGTCATTATCAAGCAAACAAGTTTATCAATAGGTGAGCAAAGCAGAGGCGGCGCGCCCGGCCATATCGGTCTGTATTCCGAGGCAGTATGAATGTTAACCGCGCGTACCGCTCCGCAAGGCGTACGGTCCCGTGCAGGCGAAGCATCACTGACCTGTAATAATAATCGCTGGACTGGCTATTCCATACAAAATGACAGCTACTTTTTTGTGCCGATTCAAAGCGCCTCTGACGAGTGCACTGAGAACTAAATTAGTTTGCAAATGGCCGTTGTTTGTTTATTTCAGAAGGAGTTTATGTGTGAAATTTCGAATATTTTTAAGTTATTACTGTGATTGGTATAAATTTGAAGTGTTTTGATGTATAAATTTAGTTCATAGTGTAATTAAGTAGATATTTAGCATGAGATCGTGTGTATATTGTAAAACAAGATACGAGAAGGGCTGTGGCGTCTCTTTTCACAAGTAAGTAAATCTAAGAATCTAATTCTTAAACAATAATTATAAAACCATAATTTAGGTTTTTTTTTACTATCTATGCGAATACCCTCCGAGTTTCGGGGATTTTACGAATATTTTTATAACCTATAATGATTAATAGGGATGTCAAAATGTATATCGATAATTTTCTGTCCAATGCCAAAATTTGTAGTTTAAAAAACAAGAGGCATGGTAAAAGTTCTTTAATAATTTAATGAACATATTAATATAATTAATAAACACTTAAAATTGTAGTAGATAATCGAAACAGTAACTAACTAGCGTGTTAATATAACTTTCTAGCACTAACATTGAATTATAACCTTAGACCATATAACACGGGACTAGCCTTTGCGAACCACCGCATACAAAAATATTCTGCCAGTTTTCATACAAGTGAAGGGGGAAACACAAAGACATATAAAATTTCATTGCATTTAAAAATGTATTAATCGACAAACGCGTAATGGCTGTTGTGTGTTAATTGTTATTGTACAGTCAACTACAATGTAATTTACTAGTTTAATCATATAAAATGATGTACTGATGTACAGGCTTTTCATAAAGCCAAAAGACCAAATGGTCATGTGCAATGGCAGAAAACAATGCTTAAGTAAGGCGCATCCTGTGGTTAGATGATCTAAGATTATAACACTTAGTGAGACTATTTTTTGTTAATAATTAATTATTTACTCTTGTTCATAATATTTAAATGTTCCTTTTATTACAGGTTTCCCTCCGATTACAGTTTAAAACTGTGGCTAAAAAAAATGAAGCTTGTCAATTGGACTCCGAAAACATCAGATTATCTTTGTTCAAAACATTTTACTGATGACTGTTTATTAAAACATGGGTCACGGACTGCTTTAAAAAAGTGCAGTATACCTACAATATTTCTTGGTAGGTGTAAATTAGTTAGTGAATACTTCTTTGGTATTTAAGAAATATAATTGAATATAAATAACCAACACTCAATATTTTTCAGAAACTGATTCATCGTTGGTCACTGCAGAAACTGATTCATCTACATAATATATGATGACCCATGCTCCCGTGATAGTCCAATCAACTTACCTAAATCTAATTCACCTGTAGTACATTTGGGGGTCTTAAGTATGTATGTATGCGTATGGAAATGCGGAGAGATAAATTAAAGATAGGTTGCGTGTTAATTTGGTCACTGTAATTTCCTGCAATATATCATCACATTCACAAACAAGTTACTACGCTAAGTGAACGCGCGAGGGTTAGGCAGGGACACACAAGCGAGCGGGCACGATGGTTAGGGACAACTGTCGAGTTTGAGACGTTTGCGCTCTAGTTCGACATTTGCGTACTCAGCAATAATGTATAGCTAGTGTGTGCCTACATACATATGCAAGTCCAGTTACCAACTGATGATTCTCAGCATAGCCAAATGAATCCAGAGGAAGCAGGTATTTTTTTATATAATACCACAAAATTTCCAAACAAGTATACAGCCCGCCTGATAGTAAACAGTTACCATGACCATAGTCATTTGTACAAGAGTCAACACTAGGTAGTAGTTTCCAAGTTGAATGGCCTATTCATGCCAAGTCAACAATGCTCTACGACTATTGGGTTATTTGTGATGCTTTCTGCTGCACTAAGGCCCACTTGCACAGATCTGATTTAACGTGTTTAACCCAGAGTTAACTGTAAAGTAGTCATTCATATTATGTAAACATCATTGGTACAAAAATAAAATTAACATTGCAGTCGATATCTGGTAAAGTTTTTATCGACACCAAGACAGGTGTTGTACATCACTAGTATTAGTTCCAAGTGCATTCGCCAGCTGCCGTCAGCGCCAAATGGCGATTTTCAATTAGGCACACTTTTATGAAACCGATCACCAGTCCAGATACTATTACAGGTCAGTGCGAAGCATGCAGTCTATTCATCGCACTCAAGAAACAAATGGTGAGGTAGCCTGTATCGATTGTATTTATCGATAAACGGCAGATTTTTCTTAAGGGTTTTACAAGTTGTTAATATATTTATTTAAACTTGGTTTACTGTACAAATAAAACTTTTTAGATAGATACTTTATAAATGAATGTGTTTAAAGTTGGTAAATTAATTTTAAGATGCAGTTTATTTAGATTTGTTCGAAAGGGTGTGTTGAACGCGTATTTAAGTGACTTGTTTTGGACTACTTGGAGACTATTAATGTTGGTAAGACAAGTACTGCTCCACACTGGGCAAGCGTAGGTGAGACAAGGCCGAATTAATGTGCAATATAAATTCAATTTAGTTTTACTACTAAGACACGAACCTCTATTGAGAATGGGACTTAAAGCGTTCAATAATTTAGTGCCTTTGAGTTTTAATTTCCTTGTGTTATCACTCCAATTAAGCTTATTGTCTAGCATGGTGCCCAAATATTTAATAGAACGACTCCATTCGATCACATGTCCATCAATTTTGAGATTTCGCTCAGGAAGCGACCGTTGCCTTGAAAACAAAATTGCTTCCGTTTTAGCAGCATTGATTTTTAATTTCCATTTGTGAAAGTAGGCAGTTAATAGCTCAATCGATAAGTTTAGGTGTTCAATTATTATATCAACATCCACTGAAGATGTAAGAGATGCTGTGTCGTCCGCAAAGCAGGCAAGACTGGTACGTGGTTGTGTTGGTATGTCATTAAGGTAAAGTAAAAAGAGCTGGGGGCCAAGGACCGATCCCTGAGGGACGCCAGCAGGGACCGATCGTGGACCCGAACTTGCATTATTCACGTAAACCTTAAAAGTCCGGTGGTCCAAATATGATCTTATTATTTTTATCAATGGTATGGGGACACCTGATAGAAGCATCTTGTGAATAAGGGCTTCATGCCGACGTGTCTTCGCCGAGGACTATCGGCCTCCATGACCGGGGGTCTGAGGACGGTGAGAGGGCCGCTCACCGTCCTTACAGAAGCAGGCCCATGACGGCAGCGTGACGTGAGCAACTCACGCACGCCCCCCCTTAGAAGCGGGGTCACACCCGAAACCCCCCATAGACGCGGGATTGCACCCGAACCACCCCCTGGGCGAGGCCGCAGTAGCGGCCGTAGGTCTGTTGGGAGTCACGGGACATCCTTCCTGAGGGCTTACCCGGGGCTCTCAACCATAGGCTGTTGGGCGTTACGTGAGGTTTTTTAGTCGGTAAGAGTCCGGCATAGCATCCTAGGAGGATTTTCCCTCACGTTAAAAAAAAAAAAAAAAAAAAAAAAAAAATAAGGGCTTCATGCCAGACAGTGTCAAAAGCTTTTTCGATATCTCGGAGGAACATGCCTGTTGACTTATTCAAATTTACGTTATAGGCGCAGGTTGTGACTGTCCGCTTTTGAAATTCTTTAAGGGGCGGTTATTCCGCACAAGTAGGCATTTGGCGCTCCCCTCGCCCCGGGCGCAAGACACACCGCGCGCCGGCAGCGGCAGTCAACTCTCATGCCACAGTATAAATAATAAATAAATAAATAAATAAATAAATAAATAAATATAAATAAATATTAACGGACATTTCACACAACGCTATCTGATCCCAAAGTAAGCCAGGAATAACCTGCTTGTGTTATGGGTATCAGACCACGGATATTAATACTTATATACTTTTTAAATACATACATATTATACATAGAAACACCCAGACTCTTGAGACAAACATTTATGGGTCACACAAATATTTGTCTCCGGTGGGAATCGAACCCACGACCTCCAGCGCCGCAGGCGGTATCACTACCGACTTTCGTAAATAAAAATAAAAGAGATAATCGTAAATAATTATGTATATTATACTATTATTTTTAAGCTAAAGAGTTTGTTTGTTTGTTTAGTTGTTCTAACTCTAGAGTCTAAGAGACTGCTAGTTGAATTTCAAGAGTTTCTTCACAGAATGTCCATTTTTGAAAAATACCAAAATATATAACATCACGCTAAGGCGAATAAGAGCTTACCAGCAACGAAACATTTTTCGACAACTAGGATATTTCATTTCTTTTGAGAGTTTCCGTTGCGTACGTTTGCTACAGTTGCGTAAAAAATGTAAATTACATAATAGCTGGTCATAAAAATGTCTAAAGTTTTCTAAAGTTGGTATGCTAAGTATGAATCACGGGATCATTGTGCAATCCAAAATGGCCGCCGCGCCGTAATCACAAAATGTCATGATGGGTATCGTTTAAGGGGTTTCTTGGTATGCGGAGTACGAATCACGTGATAATTTTGCAATCCAATATGGGTGCCGCGCCGTAATCACAAAATTTCATAATGGGTATCGTTTAGGGGGGTTTCTTGGTATGCTGAGTACGAATCACGTGATAATTTTGCAATCCAAAATGGCGGCCGTGGTGTAATCACAAAAATTCATGATGGGTATCGTTTAAAGGGTTTTTTGGTATGCGGACTACGAATTACGTACTAATTTTGCAATCCAATATGGCCACCGCGCCGTAATCACACAATTTCATGATGGGTATAGTTTAAGGGAATTCATGGTATGCTAAGTATGAATCACATGATAATTTTGCAATCCAATATGGCCACCGAGGTGTGATCACAAAATTTCATGATGGGTATCGTTTAAGGGTTTTTTTTGGTATGCTGAGTACGAATCACATGATAATTTTGCAATCCAATATGGGCGCCGCGCCGTAATCATAAAATTTTATGATGGGTATCGTTTAAAGGGTTTCTTGGTATGCTGAGTACGAATCACGTGATAATTTCGCAATCCAAAATGGCCGCCTCGGTGTAATCACAAAATTTCATGATGGGTATCGTTTAAAGGGTTTTTGGCATCAAACCAAGGCAAGGCAAGGCCAAGGCATCAAACTTTTAATGATTATTTTATTGACGAGATAGAAAGTTTAAAAACAAATGACAATAATAAATATTTAAAATTTGACATGAATTGTAAATCTATATTTTTGACACCGACAGTTTCCCATGACATTGTAAAAATAATAAATTCATTAAATAATACAAAGAGCACAGGGTATGATGGGATTACAACTGTTATTATAAAATCAGTGGCAGTTGTTATTGCTCCAACTCTGAGTCACATTATTAACAAATGTATGGAACAGGGTATATTCCCGGAAGACCTAAAACTATCCATTATCAAGCCCCTATACAAGAAAGGGTGCAGGGAAAGTTTTTGCAATTATAGACCAATAGCACTACTCTCAATATTTGCAAAGATTTTCGAGAAAGTTATCTATAATTGTTTGTACTCATTCCTAGAACAAAATGAGATTCTAGTTACTCAACAATATGGGTTTAGAAAACGAAAAAACATAAATATGGCGATTTACAAACTTAATGAAACAATTATTACAAATATTGACGTAAGGAAACCTGTAGCAGCTCTGTTCATAGACATGAGCAGGGCATTTGATTTTGTCGATCGTACGAAACTCCTAAAAAAACTAGATAGATATGGAATCCGGGGTAACGCTCATAGCTTATTAAATAGTTACCTAACAAGAAGAAAACAATTAACCACCATAAGTAAGGTCTGTCCAACATCAAAAACTGAAAAAACATATATGTCAAATCAAAGGCTCACTAGGTACGGCGTGCCCCAGGGAAGTATCTTGGGGCCATTGCTATTTCTTCTCTACATCAATGATATGCCCAGTTGTACACGACACCCTATGATTTTGTTTGCTGATGATAGCACTGTGCTTTTTAATACAGATGACATTACAATAATGGAAAATAATATACGAGAATGTTTAAACGATTTAATTGACTGGCTAAATGCAAATAATCTTAAATTAAACTTTGACAAAACCAAAATCATGACATTCGAACAAAGGACTAATCACAAACAAATTGACGTAATTTATAAAACTAAAAGAATAGAAGAAGCAAATGTCACCAAATTTTTGGGTATCTATTTAGATAGAAATATGTCTTGGGAGACACATACAGAGATGGTTTGCAAGCGTCTTAGTCAATGCTATTTTGCTTTGTATAACCTCTCGCGGGTGGCACATCAGAGAACCGCGCTTGCAGCATATCATGCCTTTGTCACATCAATTTTAAGATATGGCGAAATATTTTGGGGCCTGTCAACAAACATGGATGCGGTGTTCATAGCTCAAAAAAAATGTGTTAGGGCCATAAGCGGCATCAAAAGAACAGACAGCTGTAAACCTTTCTTTCTAAGTCTTGGTATCCTTACATTGCCTAGTTTATATATATTTGAAGTGTTAATGTTTGTCAAAAATAATTTTCATCTATTTGATACTCTCAACAGCACCAGAAATCGGCACAAAATCCACTGTAGGCCGCACAATAAGGAAATTTTTAATAAAAACTTTTTAGGAATGGCACCTAGAATATACAATAGGTTACCAAAATCAATTTTAGTTATCAAAAACACAAACTTATTTAAAAAACGAATTTTTGTTATACTGGTTAATAAGGTATATTATACAGTAAAGGAGTATCTTGATGATAATGATCTATAAGTTATTGTGTAGCTTATGACATTATGGTTTTCTGCTGTTGTGTACGTAGTAGGGTAATGCATTGTAAGGATTAATTGTTTGATTCGATTCTGTAGATATTTCTAATTCGACCCCTCCGTGCAATAACTCGGTAATCGTAAAATCAAAATTGTTCAGGAGAAAAGATTTAGTGATTTTATCAAATAACTTTTTAGTGAGAGGGACTATTCAAGTCATTGAGGTATCAAATGAAAGCTAATTTTTTGTTTATTGTAGCTGTATACTTAATGAGAACTTTCTTGTGTTCAAAACCTAGTAATTTACTAAAACAAATTATACCAAAAATTTTTAAAATCATATATTACACTACGTTACTTACGGGGTTATTGCAGTAAATTTATCAAATGAAACTTTTCGTAACATATTATAATGGACCTTTATAGCGTAATTTTCTATCGCAGGAATGATACGTAACATATCTTTACGGACTTATTGTGGTACTATCAATATGTTTTTATAAATGGTATTGATAAGTAACATTGTTATTGCACTTAAAAGTTTTAAAACAATATGGTTGTTACCGCTCTTTGCCGTTTTTTTTATTAAGCATTTAAGTTGCGTATTCGAAGGTAGAAACGCAAAAATGTTGTAATATCTTTTTTGTTTTAAAGTATTTTATGAGGCATAGATTGAAATTTGATGCTTAAATATATTGAGAATATGTATTAATAACAATAAAGTAATAAATCAAATGCTGAAATCAACTTTGAGCCTTATAAACTTAAATTTAACAATTTTTCTTCAGAAATAGCTTCCGAGCCTTGGCATATGGTCTACCGCCTCAATTGTACAGCTGGATATTCAATTTCCTGCACAGACGATGTATACGGGTTCTCTGTGATGGTCCGACACCCGGTATATTGCAGAATATTGCCGGGGTACTGTAGTAACCAACTCTCTTTTTTCTGCTTACAAATGAAATGCTATTCCATGAAAGAATTCAGTTATTTTCAAATAAAAGCACTCTGCACATCAGTTACTCTGCCCGTACAGCAGCCGCGAGGACCGATGTGGAGGAAAAGAAGCTAACCCACCGGAAAATACGACTCAAGTCCTCTCGAATAAGACCTGAGTTGTATTTACATCCGTCGAGCAGAAATCTTGGTCAATTTTAGCGCCAGAAAGACACAGGCGTTTGCATTTACAACAAGGAAGTTTTGAATTACACTAACTGTAACTGTAACAGAAGGAATGCAGAAAAAGAGAAACAATCTATTATTTTATGGGCGGCGGCTATCGAGAATAAGGGCGAGGCTCTAGCAGTAAGCCTCGACATCTCTAAAGCCTTTGACCGGGTCTGGCACCGTGGTCTTCTTATGCAATTGCCATCCTATGGACTACCCGAGAGGTTATGCGGATGGGTGTCCAGCTTTCTGGCCGGTAGAAGCATCAGGGCCGTCATCGACGGCAGCTGTTCTGACTGCATGGCCATCAACGCTGGAGTACCGCAAGGCTCAGTGTTGTCCCCTACTCGGTTTCTGCTGCATATCAATGACATGTTGTCTACTGACTGTATTCATTGTTATGCAGGCGATAGTACGGGGGACACTTGTTACACGGGCCGCCCCGCTATCTCTCAGGCCACAGTAGAAGAAAGTCGTGAACAGCTTGTGTCTGAAATCGAGGCTACTCTTACTAGAGTGTCCGATTGGGGTGGACAAAATCTTGTCCAGTTTAACCCTTCACAAGCGTGTATATTCACTGCTAAGAAAACCCCATTTGCTGTAGCGCCACAATTCCAGGGCACATCTTTCAATATCTCTGAAAGCATTGGGATCCTTGGCGTTGACATCTCCCGAGAGTTCAATTCCGGAGTTATTTGGAGGACAAGGCGTCCAAGAAGCTCGGTGTGCTCAGGCGGTACTTTACTGCAGCGCAAACACTGCTTCTGTATAAGTCACAAGTGCGGCCGCACATGGAGTACTGCTGTCACCTCTGGGCGGAGGCACCAGAATATCAGCTTCATCCATTTGACTCGGTGCAAAGCCGACCTGTGAGAGTTGTCAACGATCCTATGCTTACAGGTGATATAAAACCTCTTCGCGACAGGAGAGACTTTGCCTCCTTATGTGTATTCTACCGCCTGTTCAATGGTATGCTCTGAAGAATTTGATTTGATACCCACGGCTACGTTATATCATCGCACCGCTCGCCACAGACAGGGAGTTCATCCTCACACTCTACGTCCAGAGCCTTCCAGCACGGTTAGATCCGATAGAGGTTTTCTTCCGTGCACACTTAGGTAGGAGGAATGATCTCCATGCCTCGGTTTTCCCAAACGCCTACAGTATGGGGTGCTTCAAAAGGGGTCTTAGAAGGTTTTTACAGGGTCGGCAACGCGAGAGTGGCGCCTCTGGTGTTGCAAACGTTCATAGGCTGCGGTGACCACCGGTCCTTCTGGTGCGCCGTATGCTTGTCTGCCACCTTAGTGGTATAAAAAAAACTGTATGTAATATTTTTATTGAAAACAGAATCAAATTTGACGTTTTAATTTAAAACTTACATGACATTGTGTTGTTTTCCAAATAATCTAATACAATCAAATCTTGAGTTATTATTTAGTTCAGTTTAATTTTATTTATTTATCTTCAGAAATGTTTTCATTCATGGTTTCAGAATGGGTCATGGTTTCAGAAAGGGTGGTATTTGCCATATATGAATCTTCGCCAGAACTGAGCGTTTTAAAAGATTGTTCCTCTGTCGAACTATAAAAATATGGAACGACCTGCCCGCACACGTGTTGCCCTCATCTTACAATCCCGGGTTTTTCAACAGGATCGTGAAGAGGCACATCACAGTGCCGCCAACTTGAGGACCACTGTCAGAAGTCTAACGGACTGTGAGAGTGGCCCCCAATCGCTAGATGCGCCACGGCTTTCCATCAGGCTGGTGGCGACGCCAATTTGGCGAGCTAAATATAAAAAAAAATGTAAACTGGGCTGATGGACAAATACATGTGCTTGGGGAGCGGCATATATGTTTATTACAGTACTGTCTAACAACAAGGAAAAGGTTTAATGGTTGCCTGGCAGAAATTGCTTTAAGTAATAAGGCCGCCCATTGTATTGCTTCCTTTTGTATAAGTTTCTTATTTGTTATACTACTTTGGCATACAATAAAGTATACAATAATATACCACAAATATACAATAAATAAGAAATAAATAAAGAAAGAGACAAGTGCGCACTGCAAACTTTGCGCGGCAAGACAAAGATCGGTAATATCCAGTACAGAGCTAGGTGCATTGTTATTTAGAACATTTTGATCGATTAAACTGTTGCGTACTAAATGAAAAAATTCTATACTTCAATAACTTTGTTAGAGTATATTACGGAATAAGAATATTTAAGCTGGCCCAGCAAAAACTCAGCACTTACTTATACAAAATACGCAATGAAATTTATTTACGCCAATAACTCGGTAAGTGCGACTTACTGAAAAACGTTTATTTTATATTTTTTGTATACACCTATTGCAAGTATATTGCCTTCATATTTTTTGTTTCTGAATTTACACCAATAAAATTGTTTTTAGTTATATCTTTTTAAATATCAACAGGAAAAATCTACAAAAAATTGACAAGGTGTATTACAGTGTGTAGATTCCGAATCTGACATAACAGCATAAACCGCATAACAGCATTTTACCGAGTTATTGCACGGAGGGGTCGAATTGACTTCTAATACGTAATAACTGACAATTTGTATCTGACCTAATCTGAATACTTATTGACATTTACAAAATTTGCATGCCTGAAGCGGTATAACATGTAATGACTATAACATTGTATGACACCTTAAATGTATTATAATTTGTAACATGTTTTTGCAATAAATTATTTGAACTTTGAACTGAACTTTGAACTTTGGTATGCTGAGTACGAATTACGTGATAATTTTGCAATACAATATGGCCGCCGCGCCGTAATCACAAAATATCATGATGGGGTATCGTTTAAGGGGTGTATTGGTATGATGAGTACGAATCCTGTGATAATTTTGAAATGCAATATGGCCGCCGCGCCGTAATCGCTAAAATCCATGATGGTTATCGTTTAAGGGGTTTTTTGGTATGCTGAGGACGAATCACATGATAATTTTGCAATCCAAAATGGCCACCGCGCCGTAATCACATAATTTCGTAATGAATATCGTTTAATGGGTTTTTTCGAATGCTGAGTACGAATAACATGATCATTTTGGAATTCAATTTGGCCGCCTAAGCTATTTAGGCCTACTTGCGCGGAGAGTCGAGTTAAATATATAAATATAGAGTTAGTAAGCTCTGAGTTAAATAAATAACTTCTTAACTCTGACCACGTCTTGCACAGTTGCAAATTGGCACGCGGTTAACTAACTCACAGTAAACCGAACAAGTTTTTTTAGTCTGTCGTTCCATGCAATCCAACCACACAGAAATGTTAGAACGAAGAATGGAACATGTGTCTCTATCTCTTTTACACTACAGTCTGCTACGTATGATTTACGATACTACCATACTTACGATACTACCATTTACGACACCCATCATGAAATTTTGTGATTACACTGCGGCGGCCATTTTGTATTGCAAAATTATCACGTGATTCGTACTCAGCATACCAAAAAACCCCTTAAACGATACCCATCATGAAATTTTGTGATTACGGCGCGGCGGCCATCTTGTATTGCAAAATTAGTACGCGATTCGTACTCAGCATACCAAAAAACCCCTTAAACGATACCCATCATGAAATTTTGTGATTACGGCGCGGCGGCCATCTTGTATTGCAAAATTAGTACGCGATTCGTACTCAGCATACCAAAAAATCCCTTAAACGATACCCATCATGAAATTTTGTGATTACGGCGCGGTGGCTATATTCGATTGCAAAATTATCACGTGATTCGTACTCAACATACGAACAAACCCCTTAAACGATACCCATCATGAAGTTTTGTGATTACGGCGCGGCGGCCATATTGGATTGCAAAATTATCACGTGATTCGTACTCAGCATACCAAAAAACCCCTTAAACGATACCCATCATGAAATTTTGTGATTACGGCGCGGCGCCCATATTGGATTGCAAAATTATCACGTGATTCGTACTCCGCATACCAAGAAACCCCTTAAACGATACCCATCATGACATTTTGTGATTACGGCGCGGCGTCCATATTGAATTGCAAAATTAGTACGTGATTCGTACTCAGCATACCAAAAAACCCCTTAAACGATACCCATCATGAAATTTTGTGATTACGGCGCGGCGGCCATCTTGTATTGCAAAATTAGTACGCGATTCGTACTCAGCATACCAAAAAACCCCTTAAACGATACCCATCATGAAATTTTGTGATTACGGCGTGGCCGCCATGTTGGATTGCGAAATTATCATGTGATTCGTAGACATTTTAATGCATTAGGTAGCTGGTTACCATGTCGTGAAAACACTTAAAAAGTAAAAGATCACCACATTTTTACCATGAGTCGCGTATGTATTTGTAACGGTTAATCTAATTACATTTTGCCCATTACTGATATTTTTATACAGTGGCGCGATTTCAACGTAATTTGGCATAATAATTACGAAATAGTTGCGAAAAAAACTGACACAGGTCCTGCCTCCACAAGCGCCAGGGCGAGACTGATCGGCCGTCAGCGGCGCAATTCTATTGCGTTTGGTAGATATTCGTACATGATAACTATCTAAATAGTTGTTTATAGAAAAACGCTCGGAAAATGTGTATAAAAACTTAATACCTTTAATTGAGTGCAAAAAAAATATATAAAATGTTAATAGTTTAGCCACAGTTTTGAAAAAACTTTTCTGAGAGAGTCAACTTTGGGATTTTTTTCTATCTAGTGAAATTTATTGGATCGTGTAACGGGCTCGGAATATGTTTAGCTTATATCCTTAACTATTATATATATATATTTTTCAGATTTAAAAACCCTTTACTTTTTGACTAGGATTGTTTCAAAAAACTCAAAATCTGACCCACGCGGCCTTAAGCCGGCCCATAAAGGCCTTCAACTTGACTTAGCGACGTGCTTTTTTCCTGGCAACCGGGACCAACGGCTTAACGACTTAACGTGCCTTCCGAAGCACGGAAATGCTCGTAAACAAATGTCACAAAGTGGTCATGAGTTGGTCACCCATCTACGACAGGCCACAGTAAATGTTGCTCACTGCAGCAATCGTTTACAGAACACAGACCGCGGGGCCACGAGCGCTTCTTCTCCGACTACATGACCATTAAATGCTGAGTGTTCGGTTCGGTGTTGTCCCCTACTCTCTTTTTGCTGCCTGCGAGTTCCAAATGTTCAATGTTAAATGACGTTACCGAGATGGTAGGTAATTACATAACATTGTTGGTAGAATGAGAACACTTTGTTGGTTGCAACAAGTGTTGGCGCAGCTACTCGTCCTCAGGTTGGCTGGTTCTCGGCTCGTGTATGCGTAGTAAGGAGGATGAGGCGCTCTTCAATAAATATTTTATTCTTAGATAATATTGTAAATAATTTAATATCTGACAATACAAATTGGTTAGTACAAGGTATACAATAAAAAACATCGGCCAAGTGCGAGTCGGCCTCGCGCACACAGGGTTCCGTACCAAAAACAGGTCAAAAATCACGTTTATTGTACGGTTGCCCCCTTTATCGCCCTATTTTTTTTATTTCAGTATTTGTTGTTATAGCGGCGCGGCAACAGTAATACATCATCTGTGAAAACTTCAGCTCTCTAGCTGTCACTGTTCCTGAGATACAGCCACGTGACGGACGGTGAAGTCTCATCAATAGGGTCCCGCTTGTACCCTTTGGGTACGGAACCCTATAAACTAAGTTTAGGTACAGCCAGTATGTGTGATGGATGAGTCAACGTATGTGGCCGGTATCAGCACCGCACAGCTCCTCTCATTGATCCCCTGGCAGTCCCGAGTGCAGCTTTACCGTTGTAATAAATATGCATTACCGCAATAGAGGACGGTAACAGCATCCATGGCACATTTTCACACGGTTAGAAATAGTAGTTTTCGATACAAGTGTGGGATTTCTGTTATTACAACGAGTTACGACAGGTGTTGACCCGAGCCGAAGGCTAGGGTAGACAGTCGGAACGAGTTTAAATAACAGTCCCACACGTTGTATTGAACAACTAGTTTTAATACAGTTGCGAAAAAATTAAGCAATTTTATAAAATAATAAAAACACAATAAACCTGAATATCCAAAATGGCGCCAACCGTAAAAGAATATATATACCTTCCTAAGCAGAGACTATGGCATTGCACTTCATACAGCCAACTTTTTTCATATTTATAAATTTAATTTGGCCGATACTTATATTAATTTATGCTTAATTTTTAATTAAAATTACTTTTAATCTGATATTGAAACAAGTTAGTATCTTTTTTTAAGAAATATTTGTATGAATCACAGACATTATTTTGACAATTGGGAAAGAAAACGCACGAGTGCGGGAATGGTAAAGAAAAACCACGAGTGTGTAATAGCCCACATCCCGAACGCTATACGTCCCTGTAATACGCCACTTTTTGAGCAACTGTTTTAAAAAATACATCATATTCATAGCCAGTTCGAGAAGGTTTCCTGCTACGCACACTCGCGCACAATTCAATATCGACAACTACTAGGTACCTATGAACATGTTTGACCTCGTGTCTGTGAACTCTGTGAGCGGTGTCTATGTGTGCGTAGCCTCAGCGACTTTAGTGTGTAGCTTCCATCTAATTTGTGGTTTAGGCTCGTCTATATATATTCAGAGTTGCATCTTTAATAACTCGTACATATCGAGCAGACAGCGGACTGGGGTCTCGGTGTGCATAGGTGCAATAGTGCTCGCCGTCTATCGCCAATCGCGTTTCTGTCTTTTCCACTACAATCTCCATAGTGAAGCGCTGACCATCTTTAAAGGGGAACGGTCTGAAATAGAATACACAAATAGGTATAAATAAATAATAGACTGGTACTTGCAAGGCTTACGATAATATTTATGCCATGAAAAAATAACTTGTAATTAGTCTCTCAACTCAGTTTTTGTTTGCAAGTTGTGAAGTTCATGTAACAGGTACCAAGTTGGTTACATTTATCCAGTCTCTTATGTCAGTAGGTACGTAATTAGCTACATAGTAACATCATATACTAAACATATCAATATTTACTGGGCATTAAGTGGCAATTTTATTAAGACTTAAGGCCTTCAGCACTCGTGGCCCCGTGGACTCAGTATTCTGTAAACGATCACTGCAGTAAGCAACTTTTACTATGGCCAGTCCTTGGATGGGTGACCATTCATGTGACCACATTTATTTGAGCGTTTCCGTGCTTCGGAAGGTACGTCAAGTAACGTAAAGTAAACGTAAAGTACGTAGTCGTTAAGCCAAGTTGAAAGTCGTTTTAGGCGGCTTGAAAAATTTCAACTGTAGACAGTCACAACCTGCACCTGTCCATATCGACACGGCAATACAGCTCACCACCTATTACGTGGGGCAAATTAGAAAAAGGTGAAGTGTGGGCATTATAGGCCTCTGCCTACCCCTTCGGGGATAAAGGTGTGATCATATGTATATAGGATTTTTCATCTTAATTTCAGTACATTGTAACGTAGGCATAATTCTAACATCATGGTGGTTAAAATGTTAATCTTTGGCATGCTTAATCTATGGCGTGGAATAGTCTAGAACATTTAGAATGTGTAGAGAGAAAGAAAGGCGGCGGCCATCATTCATTAGCTTAAGGATCTTAGATTAGCGATGTGACGAATCGTATTTTTTTCAATTCGAATCAATCGATTATAAATTACTCTTAATTCGAATTGCAATTCGAATTGATTCGGATCGTCACGTGTCGCCGCGTCGGTGTCATCAAATCGCGCGACGAATTTGCGAAAGCGAGTCAAATTATTCGTATTCGTACTCGCATGTCGAGTCTTCCGCATGACAGGCAGAGTTAGCGAGTACTGAACATACTATCTATGCTCCCAAATGAAATATCAAGGACAAAATTTGAAAAACCCCCAGATCTTCAATGTTTGCTTAGTCACGGGAGGTGTAACCCTAACCTATTATTCAAAATATACTTACCCAAAAATACCGACTTTCGCTAATATTATTAATAATATACTGATATCGAAAAAAGTCATTAAAATATACCAAAAAAATATTAGAAAACTGAAAACGGTCACACTGATTGCAAATGTACTGTACTAGTGATGCCAACTCCTACGGAATGGTCACCCTAGAACCGACCTTAAATTCCTCTAAGTATTGATTAAAAATCTAGAAAAATCCCTGAACTCTTTTTTTTATGTATACATTTAAAAAAAATCAAACTAGGTCTCAAAGGTGTTGGCAGTTCTGCTCATAAATACTGGTTGAATTTATAGTCGTTTTGGAACGGAAAGGTTTAGGCCCAGTTTCGATAACAGAACCGATCGGCACTGTCAATTTGAAAATCAACAATAAAAAATTACGAAAATGTCAAAATCTACATCGTTTGCCAAAATCAAAACGAGAACACCTGGTTATTCCTTTAAATTTCACGAAATACGTTTACTACGATTTTCTACTACAATTTTTCATTCAATGTCTAACGTTCCAATCAGTAAGAAGAGTCACCGCGCCGGGAAACGCATCGGTCCACGTGGACTCGTTGCCAAGTAACGTCGCCGTCGGTAGGTACTCGACTAGTTACGTCTTGTAGGTAGGTAAATAAATACGCTCGGCCGACCGCGCCGCCGACCGGCGACCGCGGCGCGCAGTTCGACTATAACTCGCGCGCAGTATTGTCGTCGCGATCGACTTTTATTTGTGGTCGGAAATAAAACGATTAGTTTACACTCGAGAGTACGAATCTCGTGATGAATTACGCAGTGCGATAGTGGACGCCTTTGAAATAGTGAAAAGTGACAGAGACACATCGAATAAACTAAAAGACAATAGCCTAAAACGTGCCCGTTTGTGTATCGAACGTTCTGGACTCCATTTTGAGCAGTTGCTAAGGTACAGGGAAGTGTAAATAAACTGTGAATAGGTAGGTCTAGGTATTTAAGTTGATTATTTTGTAAATAGCTCCAATTTTTTAAATACGCCGGAAATACTCCCTATTTGTTCGTGTTTATTTTCATTATTATTACATAAACCTTATTAATTCACCGTAAAATAGAACAATATTAAAGTATTTCCGACGGTCCTAAGCCCGCGTAAAGTATGAAGGAGAAATTGGAGTCCTTTATTATTATCTAAGTACCTATTATTATCGAAACGATGCATTCGGTCAATGAACTGATCACATGGAAGCACGCGCCGCGGCGTAGGTACCTATGGGTTTCGGAGTTTCATTCATTGAAAAGTTCAATGAATAATCGAAGCGCTACTAATGTTTCAACTCGAACGAGTGATAAAGATTACATAAAAGTCATTTTTTTTATTATAACCTGCACAGCTGTTTTGACACTCCGAAATGGTTCCATTATTGATTCCGAGTAACCCCCTCTCGGGTCCAGAACGACTATAAATTCAACCAGTATAAAGTTGTGTTATTTTCTATAAATTTAAACGTTTCGTACGTTTCGCATGAATTAATGTTTCATGACAAAAGCGATAAAATTTGCTAAATCGATTTTTTTTATTCATTTATGTAGACACCAGGAAAGTAATAATAACAACAGAATAATGAAAAAAATAGGTAAAATTGTATTGTACGTACAGCAAAATCAAAACTTATTTCCTATTTTTCCCTATTTTATGAAAATTTTCAAGAGCTGGCACTCCTATTTAGAATATATAACTCCTAAAAATACCCCTAAATAAAGGTATTTAACCCTAAATTTAGGGAGAAACCCCCTAAGTTGGCATCACTGCTGTACGTAAAACGAATCGAATATCAAATAATGTATCCAACCAATCGTGATTCTTAGATCAATATTCGAATTCGTATTAGAGCGAGAGAGCGAATCAACTAATGTCGAATCAAGCCGAGTCGACACGACAGCGGCAGCGCCGCTCCCCGCCGCCCGCGCTCCGACCGAAAGCACCTACCTGTCTGTAGTACGGCTGTACCTGCCTACGACTAGCGAGTACGTCACGAGTTAACGAATTGATTCGGTTTCGGGCGAAAGCGATTCGGATCAACGAGTCAACAGTCTTATTCGAATTATTCGAATAAAATTATTCGAATTACCCATCGCTATCTTAGATCAGTTTACATGTGCATTATCCTCTGTAAAAGTGAAGCTAATAAAAGCAGTGTTAAACGAGCCTACTCAAGTTTAATTTCTCTCCTAGACTCACTCCTACAAATCCTCGTCCGGGATCTGAGTCTAGTTGCAATATTTCTTCATATTTACGACGAGGACGGGTGCCACGCGGTGGCGCCATACCGGCCGGCTTGGCTTCCAACTTGGAGTCGAGAAGTGACGCTGGGTTTACGACGAACGACGAGTTTACGATGGCAGAGGATAAAACTAAAAACGACGGCGACGAGAGCAGATGTTACGGTAATATTCAACCATTTTATGCCGATTCTTTACCTAAATTCTCAGGTGACGACGTCACCTAGGGGTTGCATTTGAATTACGCATCGTCGATAGGGGGCGGGAAGGAGGTGGGGGAGGGGGAGGGGGAGGGGAGGAATCCCCCCGACCACTCCCCAAAGTTAGGAAACCAATAGTTTCCAAGAAATTTAGATTTTTATTTTTTGAGGTTAAGTTCTATAAAATCATGTTCTTATAAATTTAATATAATAAATCACTTTCAATTGGTATCTCAAAGCACTCGCCGTGCCGCTACCGCGGCGCGCTTGCTTCGCTCGCTCGGCTCGTGCGCCGTTAAATCCGTGGAATTCGTTAATTTATTTTCCCGATGGTCCCCTTAATTTTTTTGGGGGACAAAATATTTTGTTTAGGTGGTTATAAAAAAAAACCACGAAGGCTAAGACGGGAGCTCCGCTCCGCTCCGCTCCCGTCTTAGCCTTCTAACCTAACCTATCCAAGTCGGTCTTCTTGAATTAGGAAGGGGACGATCGGGAACCAATTAAATATTATTTTTGGGACTTCCCATTCGTCCCCCTCGGGGAGACGGGGAGAAGTCCCAAAAATAATATTTATCAAAAATAATAATTACCACATCAAGATGACGGAGACGTTCCATTTCATTTTTATATTTTGTATTGCTTTTTTGTTCTTTTTTCTTTTGTTCATTTTTTATGACACATAAAACATTTTACAACTAATTATGTGTAAAACAATAAATAACTATATGAAAAATTAATAACTAAGACACATTTAACAAAAAATAACGTTCCGTTACACGTAACTTCAAACACGTATAAAAAAAAAAATACGCGTCTCCTAGACACAAATATGGTGCCATTTGAAAGGGGTGATCAACCCCTTTAACATGACACCCCTCCCACCCCGCTATCGAGGATGCGTAATTCAAATGCCCACCCGAAACTTATTTTCGCACGACGTAGTCTCACTGGTACGGCGGCGTTATGGCTAAAAACAGAAAAAGCGTTTCGGACTTACGACGATCTTAAAACCGCTTTGGTTAAAGAATTTCCCGAAGCGGTAAATAGCAAACAGATGCACGAGGTCATGAGTAGCCGCCGCAAACGGGCTAGTGAGACGTATTACCAATATATGCTGGTTATGAAAGAGTTAGGTAAAAGGGCAAAATTCCCTGACTACGTGTCTATTCAATACATCATAGATGGGATTTCTGATTATGAATCGAATAAATTACTTTTCTATGGAGTTACTAGTTACCCAGTGCTCAAGGAAAAGTTGGCACTGTACGAGTCCTTCAAACAGAAATCTAAGAAAACGGACCCTGGGCGGCCACGGACTTCCGCAAACGCACCGAAGTTGCAGGCCGAATCAGAACAAAAACCCAATCAAGAGGTCCGATGCTACAAATGTGGAGACAGGGGTCCCGTAGCAAGTTCCTGTAATAAAGGCATCAAATGTTTTCGGTGTAACGATTTTGGTCACATAGGAGCACATTGTCCAAAAATGCAGGCGGTGAATGGAAAAAATCGAGAACCGATTGCGTCATCAAAGACAAATCGAACAATGTGCGTTCAATGCCCGTCAGAGGGCGCTTTGCCGTATAGTGGCGCCACCAATTCAAACGAAGATGGCGACAATTCCGATGACGATTCGTCGAATCGTCATCGGAATTGTTCGGAATTCGTTTATTGTTGAACAGCTGCTTCGAATCGGATTCGAAGCAGCTGTCATTTAATTCATTCAGTCCTGCTGACGAATGTCTGAGCTCTAATATTTTGAATATAAACAAACCACATGAAGCGATTAACATGAGCGTTAAACAGGTGAAAATAAATGGATTTGTAGTGAACTCTTTAATAGATACTGGTAGTGATCTGAATTTAATAACTTTCGATTTGTTTTGCAGCTTGAAGATTTTACTGACTGGATTAGGAACTTGCAAGGTGTATTCGATTGGTAAGTTTGAATGTAATATCATTGTTGATGCTCACAGTTACATTACAAGCTTTTATATTGTTCCTACCAGTGTAATCCCATATAAAGTAATCTTAGGTCAGCCATTCATTGTAAATACAATAACTGTGATTAGTAAGGGGTCTTTAGAGGTTAGGCCGCAGTTTTATGACAGTTCCTATCAGAATTATATTTGTGTGTTTTCCAATAACGATGAACAGAATCCGCTAATTCAAGAAATTATAAGTAGTTATAAACCTTTAAAAATAAAAGAGGCTCCGATCAAATTAAGAATTGTACTAACTGATGATATCCCCGTGGCTCAACGACCCCGTAGGTTGGCCCTATCTGAAGAACAGGTTGTAAAACAACAAATCGAAGAATGGTTGTCTAATGGCATTATTCAGCCAAGTCATTCCGAGTATGCTAGTCCCCTGGTTTTGGTTAGAAAAAAAGATGGTAATATAAGGGTGTGTGTAGACTACCGGAAAATAAATCAAAAGATGGTGAAGGATGAATACCCTTTACCCATTATCGACAATCACATAGACAAGTTGAGTAAATGCAAAGTTTTCAGTACTCTTGATTTGAAGAATGGGTTCTTTCACCTACCCATAGAGGAAGATTCAATTAAATATACGGCTTTTGTTTCTAGTAACCCCGAAGGGCAGTATGAGTTCCTCCGGGCTCCCTTCGGGCTCTCTGTTTGTCCGAAGTACTTTATGCGATACATTAACATTATATTCGCAGAACTCATAAAGCGTGGAGTCGTTTTGATATTTTTGGATGACATAATTATACTTTCTGAAGGAGAAGCTGATGGTGTCACCAGGCTTAAAGAATTGTTGAAGGTAGCCGCAGAGTATGGACTCAATATAAATTGGAAAAAATCACAGTTGCTCCAGGAGTCCGTAGAGTACTTGGGCCACATAATTTCAAATGGAACGGTTAAGCCTGCACCTGACAAAATCAAAGCTGTCATGAAGTTCCCTGAACCCAGAAGTATAAAAGATGTACAGAGCTTTGTTGGGTTAACCTCTTACTTCAGGAAATTTATTCAGAATTATGCTATGATAGCAAAACCTTTAACCGATTTAATAAAAGAGAGTCAATTTCAATTTGGAAACGATTGCCAACATGCTTTTGAAATATTAAAGTCAAAGTTATGCGCTGAACCAGTCTTAAAAATATTCGATGCTCAATTAGAAACTGAACTGCACACGGATGCATGTAAGTATGGTTATGCAGCTATTTTATTACAAAGACATCCGTCTGACGGTAGCCTACATCCAGTTCATTATATGAGCCGGAAAACCACCGAAGCCCAACAAAAGTGTAGTAGCTACGAATTAGAAGCGCTAGCAGTTGTTGAAGGTGTCAAGAAGTTTCGACGATACCTCCTCGGATCCTCGTTCAAGATAATCACTGATTGTGAGGCATTCCAGAAAACAATGAACAAGAAAGATGTTTCAGCTAAAGTTGCTCGTTGGATCATGTAACTACAAGACTGATTATTTAATAGAGCATAGAAAAGGTGACAAAATGCAACATGTTGATTCTTTGAGCAGGTATATCGGATATGTTAATGCTGAGCTACATGCACGGATAAGAAAAGCCCAAGATGAAGATGAGGGCTTAAAGATTTTACGGGAAGTTCTGAAAGAGAAAGAGTATGATGATTATTTTGTAGATAATGGTATTATTTACAAAGGTGCTCAAAAGAAGTTGGTAATACCAGAGGTTATGGACATGGAAATGATTACAAGAGCTCATGGCATAGGTCACTTTGGAAAGAGGAAGACTAAAGATATTTTAGAGAAGGATTACCATATTGAAAAAATGGATGAAAAAATCGAAAAGGCGATCTCTATGTGTGTCCCATGCCTGCTAGCCACCAGAAAATCTGGCAAGAAGGAAGGTTTATTGTACCCCATAGATAAGGGAAAGCTCCCATTGGACACCCTGCATTGTGATCATTTAGGACCCTTGGACATCACTCAAAAAATGTATAAATACATTCTTGTTCTGGTAGATGGATACACAAAGTTTGTCTGGATCTATGCAGTGAAGACTGTGACTGCAAAAGAGACTGTTGAGAAGCTAAAGTTGCATCAGAAAGACTTTGGCAACCCTCAAAGAATAGTGACAGATCGCGGAACTGCATTTACCGGCAGTGAGTTTCAAACATACTGTGAAGAGGAATGTATTGAACACATCACTATTACAACAGGCATACCACGTGGAAATGGCCAAGTAGAACGAATTAACCGTATAATTATTTCAACCTTAACCAAAATGTGCCTTGAAGAACCGAGCCACTGGTATAAGCATGTCAGTGGTCTCCAGAGAGTTATCAATAGTACTTATCAACGCTCCATAAATACATCCCCATTTGAGCTTTTAATTGGGGCGAAACTTAAAATGAAAGAAGATATGAAAATACTACAACTATTAGAAGATGAAAATAAAAAGGAATTTATACACAACAGAGATATGTTGCGACAGGAAGCTAAAGCACAAATATTACGTGTACAAGAAGAGAATATGAGAACATATAATAAGAAGCGTAAGAAGGGACAGCAGTATAAGCATGGCGATATAGTGGCTATACAGAGAACACAGTATGGAACAAACTTAAAGCTGAAGCCTAGGTTTTTTGGCCCATATAGGGTAATAAAGGATTTAGGTCGGGATAGGTATGAGGTAGAAAAGATAGATAGAGGGAAGGAGGGGCCTGTAAAAACTAGGTCTGCTGTGGATTACATGAAAAGGTGCCCTTAGATTTCATGCTTGCCAATTGAATACACCCTTGCCTTGTTTTATTTGGTATGTGTAATTCTTTACTTTAATAATTTGTACCAGTCAGATGTAGCTTGAGTGATCTTAACTTTACCCTGTAATCTGTATCTTGTGTATTCACAAACCGTGTTAGATTTTAAGTACTGATGTATCTTGTGTGATCTTTACTTTACCGTGTAATAAACTGTAACTTGTGTATTCACAACCCGTGTTAGATTTTAAGCACTGATGTATCTTGTGTGATCTTTACTTTACCGTGTAATAAACTGTAACTTGTGTATTCACAACCCGTGTTAGATTAAGTGCTGATGTATCTTGTGTGATCTTGACTTTACCGTGTAATAAACTGTATCTTGTGTATTCACAACCCGTTGCATTTTAAGTACTGATGTATCTTGTGTATTCACAACCGTGTTAGATTTTAAGTACTGCTGTATCTGGTGTATTTCATAAACCGTGTTCATATTGTACCTGTTGGCAACACCAACAAAAGGTTCATTCTATTCATTCACTCTGTCTCTGTCATACATCTCTCTCTCACTCTCTCGAATTTGGTACGCCTGCAATGGCTGACGTGTTGCAAAAATCTTGTGTTCGCAATAAATTAGTAAAGTGAAATCATCGTTTTTATTGTGGTCACCAAGCCTCGCCCAGGTTCCAGCATCGAAGAGAGTATAAAATACAGTCCACGTTCTCCACATTTTGATCCATTCGAGCCGAATAGTGGTGACGAGGCAACGAGTGTGGCGGCAACGACGCTTCGCGGCATTCGAGGTTTTACTACATTTGTTACGGAGATAAGCAAGCGGCTTTCTGCGGCATCCACGAGGTTCGAGAAGCATAAAAATATTTTTTCAACCTGCAACGAAGAGGAAATTTCCATTTGCAGTAATAATATCTAAAGAAGATACGAAATTGATACCAAGACGGTGTAACCGGATACAGTTGGTTCAAGATTTGACGAGTTCGCCAATCAGCGGTCGTCGCGGCGTGGTCAGCTCGGTCGATCCGCCAATCAGCGGCCTGCGTTGTGTTCAAACGTCACGTCATTCGGTCGCCGTTCACTTCAATTGTTGCATTTGTTGCGTAAGCGATTCGTGGCGTCGTTCGCCATCTTGCGCAGTGAAATTTACAAACGATTACTTTTCAAGTTTCATCTTCAAGAGAAGGTTTTACATAGTGACTTTAGTGTTTACTAGTAGTGCCATTAGTTTCTATAAAGTATATTGTATAGGGCTGCACTATGTCCGAGATAAAAAAGCTTATCTCTGGAAGAGGATACATTAAAGGCAGTATAACCAGACTGTCCCTTCAGAATATTACAAACGATAATTACGAAAGTTTAGTCGTCAAGAGGGACCGTTTATGTAAATCATTTGCTGAGTATGACGAATATAATAAGATGATTTTGGCATTAGATTTTGACCCACGAAACGCACGTAAATAATAAGCAGCTGACTATAACTACAGCTATAATTATTCGATGTTCTCTTTTTTATTGTATAAATCATATGACTAACAATTTAATTTAATAATTTATTTAATTCAATAATATAATCTAATTTTACAAGCAATTTTTATGTAATTCAATAATTTAATTTAAAAAAAAAATTACTTTATAGGTATGTAATATGAAATCAAGTTAGAGCTAATCTGTAATTTTAACATCAAACTGGTAATACCACATAAAAACTCCACGAGACAGGCTCGCCCTAGTGTGGGGTTGATAGGTAAAGTCCTTTCTTCTAGTGAATATGGTAAAAAAAAAATGTAATACTAATGTACAGTAATTTAAATAGAAATAAGGAATAACTATGTAAATTGTGTTTAAGGTTAATAAAGATAATTATAGTTTTTTTTTTTTTTTTTATAGATTAGATCCTAGTGATGCAGAGAATTACAGTGAAATTGAAGAAAAGTATTATAACTTAATTTCTGTGTTGAATGTCGAAATCGACAAAAAACAACACCATACTCAAGTTGTACAGGAAAAATTGTCCAATAATATTAATAAGATACGTTTACCTGCAATACAAATTGCATGTTTTACTGGTAAGTACAGTGACTATACACCATTTATAAACCTATTCAAATCGGTAATAAATAAAGATGTAAACTTAGATAATGTCGCTAAGCTTTAATAATTAAGGTCATTTCTAAAAAATGAACCACTTGATTTAATAAAAAACCTTCCACTCGCTAGTGAAAGTTATCCAGAAGCCCTAAGATTATTAGATGAGAGGTATAACAATAAGTATATTATCGTCAATGAGCATATTTATTCTCTATTGGATATAAAGAGTTTGTCAAGGTCTTCCCCACAAAATTTAAGAGATTTTGTATCCCAGATAAAGCAAATACTTAGTGCATTAAAAAATTTAGGTTCCAAAGTTGAATATTGGGATGAGATTGTGTTATGTGTCTTATTGCGTAAACTAGATACCTACACTTCGCGGGCCTACCAGTTGGAGCGAGATGATGGGACAGACAGTGTTCTTTCGGTTTGGGTTAATAACAGAAATATATCTGTTATTAACCCAATCAAATATGTGTTAACCGTAACCAGAATACACCGAATAATAATGTAACAGAATTAATAGCTTAACAGAAACAACATGTTACCGTTTTGTATACAGTAACCGTAACCGAATTGATAAAGGTTATTTTGCTTGTTGCACTCTACTCGTAGGTAGGTAGGTACCTAGATGCCGGTCGGCGTCTCCTTTGTTCTTCGCTCGCCAAAGCGATTCCTTTCACGCATACATAGGTACAAATAGAAAGAATCAAATGTATTTTACGAATTTTAGTATGCACCACTGTTTGTTTATATTTAACTGAGTCGCGTTTTCCAGTGTTACTGCCGTGTGACGTCGATCATGCCGATTCATGTCTTATTGTGTGCAGTGTCAGTTTATTTTACGCGCCACATGAAAACAACGGTGCAGCGACCGTTCTTTTCATGTTGGATATGGTATAAGGGGTTTTTTGGTATGCTGAGTACGAATTTTGGGTTAATTTTGCAATCCAATATGGCCGCCGCGCCGCTGTAGTAAAATTTAAAGTTGGATATCGTATAAGGGGTTTTTGGGTGTGCTGAGTACGAATTTCGGGTTAATTTTGCAATCAATATGGCCGCCACGCCACCGTTGTAAAATTTTATGTTGGATATCGTATAAGGGGTTTTTGGGTATGCTGAGTACAAATTTCGGGTTAAATTTGCAACCCAAATGGCCGCCACGCCACCGTTGTAAAATTTCATGTTGGATATCGTATAAGGGGTTTTTGGGTATGCTGAGTACGAATTTCGGATTAATTTTGCAATCCAATGTGGTCGCCGCACCACTGTTCTAAAATTTAAGGTTGGATATCGTATAAGGGGTTTTTTTGGTATGCTGAGTACGAATTTTCGGTTATTTTTGTAATCCAATATGGCTGCCGCGCCGCCATTGTAAAATTTAATGTTGGATATCATATAAGGGGTTTTTGGGTATGCTGAGTACGAATTTTCGGTTAATTTTGTAATCCAATATGGCTGAAGCGCCGCCATTGTAAAATTTCATGTTGGATATCGTATAAGGGGTTTTTGGGTATGCTAAGTACGAATTTCGGGTTAATTTTGCACTCCAATATGGCCGCCGCGCAACTGTAGTAAAATTTCATGTTGGATATCGTAAAAGGGGTTTTTGGGTATGGTGAGTACGAATTTCGGGTTAAATTTGCAACCCAATATGGCCGCCACGCCGCCGTTGTAAAATTTCATGTTGGATATCGTATAAGGCGTTTTTGGGTATGCTGAGTACGAATTTGGGATTAATTTTGCAATCCAATGTGGTCGCCGCACCACTGTTCTAAAATTTAAGGTTGGATATCGTATAAGGGGTTTTTTTGGTATGCTGAGTACGAATTTTCAGTTAATTTTGTAATCCAATATGGCTGCCGCGCCGCCATTGTAAAATTTCATGTTGGATATCGTATAAGGGGTTTTTGGGTATGCTGAGTACGAATTTCGGGTTAATTCTGCACTCCAATATGGGCGCCGCGCCACTATAGTAAAATTTCATGTTGGATATCGTATAAGGGGTTTTTGGGTATGGTGAGTACGAATTTCGGGTTAATTTTGCAACCCAATATGGCCGCCACGCCACCGTTGTAAAGTTTCATGTTGGATATCGTATAAGGGTTTTCTGGTATGCTGAGTACGAATTTTGGGTTAATTTTGCAATCTTATATGGCCGCCACGCCGTCGTTATAAAATTTCATATTGGATATCGTTTTAAGGGTTTTTGGTATGCTGAGTAGAGAAAGAGTAGAGTAGTGACTCGTGGAGGTGCGGCTGCCATACCTATTGGATTGCAAAATAAATCCGAAATTCGTACTCAGCATACCAAAAAACCCCTTATGCTATATCCAACATGAAATTTTACTACGGTGGTGTGGCGGCAATATTGGATTGCAAAACTAACCCGAAATTAAATAAATAAATAAATGTTTATTGCAAAACTACAGGACAGTTTTTTTCTTCTATACATTTCAACCACATAATGCATTCAACCGACTTACTACATACCTACATAGGCAGAAAATTATAACACGCCCATACAGGCCAGTATTACAGTAAGTATAAAGTTCGCCACAATTTTTTGTAACTTTTCCACATTTCAGCAAAAATGAAAAGGAAAACGAATAAAAATAAATAAATACACAATCACAACTCAAGTACAGCCACATCTGCCACTATCGACAAAGTCAGCGAAAACATTATGAAAACTGGTAGCAGCGGACCCATCTTTAAAATTGCTGCAACTATCCTATCATATTTTGGTCTCTAGACACGGTCAACAAGATTGAGTCAACTCTGTTTAAATATTAAATGAAAGTAGATAACAGTGTTTAGTTGTATACATTTATTTTCGTCAAGATATTGTTGGTTATTTGACCGTGTCCGGAGACCACACATATTATTTTCTGTGTCTAAGTACGCATATTTTACTCTATGGCGCGGTATAACGCACTTAACACTTGACGTGGCGCTATGTGTGGTCAAAAGCACGTTGGGGTTATAATATACACTAAAAATATGAATAAAAATTCTGTACACTGAGCTTGCAATAGGCCGACATTCAGCAAAACTATTATAGCGATGTCATTGCAAATCACAGTAACTGATTTTCAATGTCTGCCTAAATTCGTACTCAGCATACCAAAAAATCTCTTATACGATGTCCAACATGAAATTTTACATCGGTGGTGCGGTGGCCATATTGGATTGCAAAATTAACTTGAAATTCGTACTCAGCATACCCAAATACTTGTTATACTATTTCTGACATGAAATTTTACAACAGTGGCGCGGCGGCCATTATGGATTGTAAAATTAGCCCGATATTTGTACTCAGCATACCAAAAACCCCTTATACTATTTCCGACATGAAATTTTACAACGGTGGCGCGGCGGCCATATTGGATTGCAAAATTAGCCCGAAATTTGTACTCAGCATACCAAAATACCCCTTATACGATATCTAACATGAAATTTTATATCAGTGGCGCGGCGGCCATCTTGTATTGCAAAATTAACCCGAAATTCGTACTCAGCATACCCAAAAACCCCTTATACGATATCAAACATGAAATTTCACAGCGGTGGCGCGGCGGCCATATTGGATTGCAAAATTAACCCTAAATTCGTACTCAGCATACCAAAAAACCCTTTATACGATATCCAACATGAAATTTTATAATAGTGGCGCGGCGGCCATATTGGATTGCAAAATTAACCGAAAATTCGAACTCAGCATACCCAAAAACTCCTTATACGATATCCAACATGAAATTTTACATCGGTTCCGCGGCGGCCATATTGGATTGCAAAATGAACCCAAAATTCGTACTCAGCACACCAAAAAACCCCTTATACGATATCCAACATGAAATTTTACAACGGCGCGGCGCGGCAGCCATATTGGATTGCAAAATTAACCTGAAATTCGTTCCAACATATCAAAAAGCTTTAGAAAAATATCCAACAAGACATTAGGTATATAACTGCGAAACGGGGGCCATTTTGTAATCGCTTTATAATAAAAAAATGTGTGCGTGTACTTACGTAAGAAGTGAAACTTCTTCATGACCTTATTGAAATCACTTTTAGTCCAAAAGTCTAAAAGTCCAAAAGTCCTGAAGGCCAAAAGTCCAAAAGTCCAAAGTTCAAAAGTCCAAAAGTCCAAAAGTACTAAAGTCCAAAAGTCCAAAAGTCCAAAAGTCCAAAAGTTCAAAAGTCCAAAATCCAAAAGTCCAAAGGTCCAAAGGTCGGCTGTGTCATTAACCTGTATCGTAACTCAAAACCCAGGTTAACATTGTATGTGATAACAGTTTCAATAGATTATTAACCGTTTCAAAGGGTTATTTAAACACATCATTCAACTTTTATACCTTATTGATAAATTAACCGATATAAAGTGTTAACCGTATCGATATGTAACCCTTATAAAAGGTTACCGATTCAAACGTTTAGTCGCATAATGCCTAATTCGCAAAATGGCACCCGAGTCTGAAAAGGACTAATTCGCAAAAGGACTAATTCTTAAAAGGACTAATTCGCAAAATGGCTAATTCTTAAAAGGACTAATTCGCAAAATGGCTAATTCTTAAAAGGACTAATTCGCGAAATGGCTAATTCTGAAAAGGACTAATTCGCAAAAGGACTAATTCTTAAAAAGACTAATTCGCAAAATGGCCAACTCTTAACAGCGTATGATGTTGGTGTTGAATGGATATAAAAAAAACCACGAAGGCTAATGCGGGAGCTTCGCTCCGCTCCGCTCCGCTCCGCTCCGCTCCGCTCCGCTCCCGCATTAAGCCTTATAACCTAACTTATCGAAGTCGGGGCGCGCAGCATTCGATTTTCAACCGTTTAGAAGGTACTACATCGAAATTGGTAGGTAAAGTCGAATTCTGCGCGCCCCGACTTCGATAAGTTAGGTTAGAAGGCTTAATGCGGGAGCGGAGCGGAGCGAAGCTCCCGCATTAGCCTTCGTGGTTTTTTTTTATATCCATTCAACACCAACATCATACCTTGTTAAGAGTTGGCCATTTCGCGAATTAGTCTTTTTAAGAATTAGTCCTTTTGCGAATTAGTCCTTTTCAGAATTAGCCATTTCGCGAATTAGTCCTTTTAAGAATAAGCCATTTTGCGAATTAGTCCTTTTAAGAATTAGTCCTTTTGCGAATTAGTCCTTTTCAGACTCGGGTGCCATTTTGCGAATTAGGCATTATGCGACTAAACGATTCAAACTGTAACCGTTTATTTCGGTTAATCTTTTAAATGGGTTTTCCGTTCACTGGGGACAGATCCTTCAGTCCAGCAGTTTTTGGAGTTCCTCGAGAAAAGGGCTTTGGCTCTAGAGAATTCTGAACCCGTGGCCCCGCCCAAGAAGGCAGTTGTCAACATAACATCTACCTCATCAGGTAACAAACCATGTTTTTATTGTAACGCTAATGATCACAAACTGTATAGTTGTAAAACTTTCAAATGCTTATCTGCTAAAGAGCGATTCGAGTTCGTTCAAGATAAAAAGTTATGCCAGGTATGTTTAAATCAACATGAAAAGAAATGTAGATTCCATTTCAAGTGCGGTGAGTGCAAGAAATCTCACAACTCACTCGTACATTACGTACCATCACCGTCACCTGTAACATTAATATCAGGTAACACATTTAATGATATTTTACTTCCCACAGCTATTGTCAAACTTATGGGCAAGGATAACCTTGAAGTTCATGTGAAGGCTATCCTCGATTCAGCTTCTCAAGTATCTATGATAACAAGTAGCGTTGTCGAGAAATTAAAATTGGCTAACTAACTAACTAACTATCTTCACGCCAAATCCCTTGCGGGGTAGGCAGAAAGAACCGAGCGCCACACGGCACGGTCCATACACACCTCACTTGCTTCTTCAACTTTCATTTTTCTTTTCATGCATGCACGTCGGTTCCTACGGCTCTTGACATCACCTTCAACTAACACACGATTAATTTAAAATTGGCTCCTATTCGAAATAGGTTAAATATAATAGGAATCACAAATTCAAACCATACTTCCATGTTTTCTGTGCCGGTGGACTTGTGTTCATTAACATCCGATTACAAAACTTCATTAAATTGTCAGGTGGTTAAGAAAATAACTTGTAAACTCCCCCATAGCAGGATAGATACTTCTAAAATGAAAATCCCTGCCAATATTGTACTGGCGGATGTGAATTACCACACACCATCTGAAATAGATTTGTTAATCGGTGCGGATGTGTTTTTCCAGGTGCTGTTGCCGCCTGAGAATGCAAATATAACGCAACCTCAATTTATAAACACAAGGTTTGGACACGTTGCACGTAGGAGTATTTTCGTGTAAAATCCGGTCAAAAGTCAAATTTTAAGATCAAAATAAAGGTCTACTAATTTCACATATTTTTGCAGCTTATTAGCCGGTCTATCGACTAGCACACAAATTTATAACGTAACTAGTAGTGCCTTCCCGTACAATTAGTCGGAACCCAGTCGTTATCTAAACCGCATGACTTAATTCTCGACGTTCGTAATTTTTAACCGTATTTGAGTTGTAAACTACACTTTTGTGTGATTTACTATGGAAAAGCAACAGTGCTGATATGGAAGTACAAGGTGTGTAGATTATTTCAATATAAAAATTAGTAACTTAATGTTTCGTGTTAATATTTAAAAAATATCAGAAAGGTAAACAAAATATGTGAAATAAATTTCATAAAATGTATTTTTTTAAATCGTGTTTTTGTTTATTTGTCGGGCCTTGTCGCACTTTTATTTTACGATTAATATATTGCCTAGGGTTTGTTTTAATAAACACAATTAGATTATGCTTCACTTATGTTCACCATTTTTGTTTTCAATGATTTGAAGATGGCATTGTGAAATATGGATATTATATTTGACTTGAATGTTGTTTTCATTTTTATTTTCAGATTTTATAGAATCTAATGTTATTTTCATCAGAAGAGCTTTGTTTGACATTATGCGTAACTGCAAAAGTAATAAAATCGAAGAAAATGTGAAAAAATAGAAATAAAGTTAATTGAAATCAGTGAATGCCCTTCACGTGCTCTCAGGTATTTTAAGATCGAATTTAAACAAAGCCAGTGGCAACAAGGAGCGTTTTCTGCGTAATAACAGTAAATGGCAAACATCATTCATCCATTTACTGAATATTAGTAGGTACAGAGCTAACATCAAATCTGTTTGGTCAGCAAAAACACCTGAAAGCTTAATTAAGCGTTGTAAGCGACGAATTGTGGAGGCAAATATTCGCTGAAGAACTTACATAATATATGCAGCTAGCATCAGGCAACGCATTAATGGAAACACTGATACTTCAGTAATCATAAAAGCTATAGTGGCAACGCCAACAAGAGCTAGGCCCAAACCACAATTACGGAAAGATTCTCGAAAGAGGCGCATGATCTGATGGTGGCAATTGAGCGACCATCAACAGTTTTTTACCATCTTTACCACTAACATCAACAACAGAATATAAACAGCTACGAAAACACAGAGGAAGACGATGCGAAAGAAAAAAAAATAAAGTGAAAAATATACATGTTTTGTACATTTTACTATTATTAAACATAACAGTATATAATATTAACATGTTTTATTATTAAATAAGCCATTAAATAATTTTGACCGGATTTTACATGAAAATACTCCTATGTGCGTTGTAGCGGGAGGGTTGCCTGCACAGCAGGCCTCTAACACTAAGGTAACCTCTTTGCTTTGCTTAACATGCGATTCTGATATTAACGCAACTGTATCACGCTTTTGGAAGGTGGAACAAGTCCCAGAAACAGTTAATGAAACTTTAACTGAACATGAGCTCGCTGAGAGTATTTTTCAAGATTCAGTTCAAATTGTAAATAAAACATTTTATGTTGATATGCCTTTAAAGGTGCCAATAGAGGATGTAAACAATACACTTGGTAACTCATTTGATTCTGCCTATCATAGGTTTCTTAACTTAGAGAAAAAGTTACAGAAGAATTCAAGTTTACAAACTGAATATAACAAAACTATTAATGAGTTTGTAACATTGGGTCATGCGGAATATGTTGAGCTTAGTTCTTATGATTTAAATAAGGATGCTGTGTATTTTTTACCGCATCATGCTGTCATTAATGAAAGCAGTAAAACCACTAAGGTTAGGGCAGTATTCGATGCCTCCATGCAAACAAAAAAGAAAGTCTCACTTAATGATTTAATGTTGAATGGGCCTCCAGTACAAAAGGAGCTTTTTGATATTGTACTCTTATTTCGCTTTGGAGATTATACCTTTTCAACCGATATTCAAAAAATGTACAGATGTGTGATGCTTAACCCTCAATTTAAATCGCTACAAAATATTCTTTTTCGCGATAACACAGAAGAAGAAATCAAATGCCTACGCTTAAAAACTGTTACTTATGGTTTGAAAAGTTCAGCTTACCTAGCTACACGTTGCCTAAAGGAGCTTGCAATAAGGTTTGGAAAGGATTATCCATTAGGAGCTATTATATTACTCAATAACTGTTATGTTGACGATGTGCTTTATGCAGACTCTAATCTAAATACTATGTTAGATGCAAAAAAACAGTTACAAGAATTGCTTAGCTTGGGGAATTTTAATACTCACAAATGGGCTTCAAACTCACCCTCAATACTTGATGATATTCCAATTTCTCAAAGGCAGTTTGATGAGCTTGACTTACAAAAACAGGAATGTAGCATAAAAGCTTTGGGATTAACAGTTGACATGAAACAAGATTGCTTTAAAATTGGATGTCCTGCTTTACCTACTACTGATAGACCTACAAAAAGGGATATTTTAAGCTACATAGCACGTTTCTATGATCCCATGGGTTTTATTAGTCCAATAGTTATTAAGGCTAAGGCAATAATGCAAAGACTTTGGGCAGAAAATATAGGCTGGAATGACACTGCACCTGAACGCATCAGAGTGGATTGGCTTCATTTTATTGAAAGTTTAGCTAAAATGCATGTCATTGAATTAACTAGAAATGTTTTAATTCCTGAGTCAGCTGTCTCAGTGCAGTTGATGGGGTTCGCTGATGCTTCCAGCACCATTGGCTATGGATGTTGTGTATATCTACGGGTAGTCAATGGGTCAGGCGAGGTAACGGTATCGTTACTCTGTTCCAAGTCGCGAGTCAATCCTGTCAGTAAAAAATTATCTGTACCGAGATTAGAATTAAATGCTGCTCATTTACTTTGTATATTAATTGACAGAGTCTATAATATTCTAAAGGTAAAGGTGAAAATTGACAGTGTAATATTATATTCCGATTCAAAGGTAGTGTTAGCTTGGCTAAAGATAGAAATAACAAGATTGTTACCTTACGTTGCCAATAGAGTAAAAGTAATTAAAGAAAAATCATCAGCTTGGAGTTGGCATTATGTAAGGTCACAGAAAAACCCTGCTGATTTAATTAGTAGAGGAGTAGATCCCTGTGAACTATCCACTTGCACTCTCTGGTGGCACGGGCCCTCATTTTTGCAGTCTCCTACTTATTCCTGTGAGGGAATTGGTGAGGATGTGGCATTGCCTGTTGACTTACCTGAGCTGAAGGTTGGTCCTAATTCAGCGGTTTCTTTGATTGTTCAAAGTGATCAGAACTGTTTCAAATTTTTAACTAGATTTTCTAATCTTAACAAGGTTATTAGAATAATGGCATACGTATTAAGATTCATACACAATCTCAGACCAAGCAACAATAAGATATTAGATTATTTTCTTCATAGTTCCGAATTACAACAAGCATTAATGCTAATAATTAAAAATGAACAATATATTTGTTTTAAGGATGAAATAAAGGCTTTAATAGATAGTAAGAATCTTAAGGGTCCCTTAAAACCATTACATCCCTTCTTAGATAGTCAGGGTCTAGTTAGAGTTGGGGGTCGCCTTCAAAATACAGATTTTTCATTTGCCCAAAAACATCCAATTATATTACCAAAAGGTTCATTTATAACTGAACTTATCATAAGTCATGAGCATTTAAGACTATTACATGCCGCACCTAAGTTGATGCTGGCTCATTTAACCCAAAATTATTGGATTATGAATGGTGTACGAGAAGTAAAAAAGATAACTCACAAATGTATTACGTGTTTCAGATTAAAGGCCAGCACTGCAAAGCAGCTAATGGGTTCCTTGCCTCAGCAGCGCATAACTGCCGCCCGACCGTTTGAAAGGGTCGGAATAGACTTTGCTGGCCCCGTAGATATCAAAAATTCTCGATTAAGGCGCGCCATAATTTCTAAAGGTTACGTTTGTGTTTTAGTTTGTTTTGTTACTAAAGCCGTTCACCTCGAACTTTCTTCAGATTTGTCAACTGACTCGTTTTTAGCCTGTTTTAAACGATTTATCTCTCGTCGTGGGTTACCCAGTGAAGTCTTTTGCGACAACGGCGGGTGCTTTAGAGGGGCAAGCAACCAGTTGGCTGAATTGTATAAGCTGCACGCTTCTGCCAGTCATCAAACACTGGTACAAGAGTATGCTTCGCAACAAAGTATAAAATTTCATTTTACTCCAAGTTATTCACCAGTGTTTGCTGGGCTTGCAGAGGCAGCTGTGAAAAGCATGAAATTTCATTTGAAACGGATTGTATTAAAATCGTTATTAACCTATGAACAATTAAACACTGTCCTGGCTCAAATTGAGGCTGTATTGAACTCTAGGCCTTTGTTACCTATGTCTGCCGATAGTGCCGATTTTAGTTACCTCACTCCTGGTCATTTTTTGATAGGAACCTCTATGGTTGCCTATCCTGAAAACAATGTTGTTGATGAACCTATAAACAGCCTTAAGTATTGGCAATTGTGTAATAAATTGACTCAACAATTTTGGAATGTATGGCACAATAGTAGATTGTATAACAAGGGGGCAAAATAGTATTTTTACGGCGAGGGCGCTACTTTGAATCACGAGCGAAGCGAAGGATTCTAGCATAGAATCCCGAGCATAGCGAGGGATTCTAACATAGAATCCTGAGCGCAGTGAGGGATTCAAAGTACACCGCCCGAGGGAAAAATAATTTGCCCCCGAGTAATATACTCTACTTTTCATTCCCTTTCTATGAGAAAAAATAAGTTTTGTACGACGTAGTTACCTTCTATAGTTATTGTTCCAAGAGTTCATGGATTGTCACTTTCATAACTTGACGTAGAACTTATTATATTTGCAGAATACAATAAAATATGTCTACCTCCTGATTACAAGGACATTAATAATGACAAACACGAACAGATAAATGGCGCTCTTTAGTTTTTTTTAGTTAGCTTAGGACACCGCGCTGTGCAGCCAATACTTACCAGCCAGTAATTCATACAATTTGCGTTCGATTTCTATGAAATTTTCAAGTTCCAAATTCAAATCACTTTGCCGCCCGCTAAAAAGCTCTTAACAGAAAAGAGCTATTTTGCGCCCCGATATCGTGGTGCAAAGTGATGCTTTTCGAATAGAAGGAATGAAAATATTATTTAAATACTTTGCAAAATAGGCCTAAGTGGCGAGATGATTTACCCAATGTAACTGAGGGCATGTTAGTAATTTTAAAGGATCCAAATGCGCCACCTTTATTTTGGCCAATGGCAAGAGTTGTAAAGGTTTTTCCTGGAAAAGATGGCAAAGTTAGAGCGTTAAATTTGCAAATCCCGAATGGAAAAACCTATACTCGATCCTTATCAAGTATCTGTATTCTGCCTTTTAATGATAATAGTACCGAGTAAGTTAATTTAGTCGTTAAGGTTGTTTAACTGAGTGTAAATTAATGTATCTGTTTACTAATTGTGAGGCTGAAAAACTTTGCATAAAATCTTTTATGTACCTACTCTAATTAAGATGTATGCACCTAATTGTTTTTAAGAAGCTTCAATTCAACTTATCCTTGTATTAACTAAACTTTAGGTTTGTTTTGCTTCTTGTTTGGTTAAACATTTTCATATTAATAATGTAAGTTTTCTATCATTACAAATGAGGTTAGCTTAAATTAGTGTTAACTTTAATGTACAAAAGTATGTATAATATGTGTAAGGTAGGGTGTTAGAAAATAAGAAATAGTTCAATTATTTATGTTGCAAACAACAGTTAAATGGTTGTTAGCCTCATAAGTGGGCACCATGTTGGCAACACCAACAAAAGGTTCATTCTATTCATTCACTCTGTCTCTGTCATACATCTCTCTCTCACTCTCTCGAATTTGGTACGCCTGCAATGGCTGACGTGTTACAACTTCTTGTGTTCGCAATAAATTAGTAAAGTGAAATCATCGTTTTTATTGTGGTCACCAAGCCTCGCCCAGGTTCCAGCATCGAAGAGAGTATAAAATACAGTCCACGTTCTCCACAGTACCTAATTGCTGATATATTTTGACTATTGCATTTCCCATGTTTAGATGCATTTAACATAAATCGTGTTTAGGTTGTTTTTGCTGTGTATTTTGTGTATTGCATAAACCGTGTTTAAAATTGTATGTGCTCATGTATGCTTTGTACTGCATATCCCGTGTTTAGATTAGTGACGAACTATTGTTTGTAAACTTGCTTAACCTGTGTTAATAAGGTGTAAACTTTCGTTTTTTTTGTAAACTTGCATGACTGTGTAAGCTTTTACCATGAGTATACTAATAATAATCTTAACTTTTTTGAATTGTAACCATATCCTGCACTTAGGGGTGTTGTATCACCACAGGCTAGGTAATTTAGTTTTTTTTGGATTGTTAATTAACACACTTACAGTCTGAGGCCAGACTGTCGAGCAGGACGGCCGAGATATAGGATTTTTCATCTTAATTTCAGTACATTGTAACGTAGGCATAATTCTAACATCATGGTGGTTAAAATGTTAATCTTTGGCATGCTTAATCTATGGCGTGGAATAGTCTAGAACATTTAGAATGTGTAGAGAGAAAGAAAGGCGGCGGCCATCATTCATTAGCTTAAGGATCTTAGATCAGTTTACATGTGCATTATCCTCTGTAAAAGTGAAGCTAATAAAAGCAGCGTTAAACGAGCCTACTCAAGTTTAATTTCTCTCCTAGACTCACTCCTACATGTATGTATGTACTTAAGGCCTTTATCTTAACGACTGCCATTTTACTCGCAACCGGACCAACGACTTAACGCTCGCAAATAAATGTCCCCAAGTGGTCACGTGGTGGTCACCCATCCAAGTGTGTTTGCTCGTACCTAGACGCAGCAGTCTCCTCACGCCCCCATGCGCCGGCACGACGTGTGTTCCTTACCACGACACGTTGTTGTAGATTTACATAGATGGCCACTGGGATATCTCCTCCGAGTGATTCACATTGCAAGCACACGCCGAACCTGCAATTTGAAAGATTACTTCGAGTTTGCAAATACGACGGTTGCATTGCATCTAAAATATTAATTTAAGGCTGAGGCCACATTTGCGGTTACCGCGGTCCGCGGTGGTTTCTAACCTCACAATGACTAACCATAGACTCGATTTCATTGGTTTTGACATTTTTGAGTTAGAATTTGACATTTTGAGACTAGAAACAGCCGCGGTAAATTGCAAATGCGGCCCCAGGCTTAGATTAGTTCCAAGAGTCAACTTTCAAAGAAGTAGTGTCGGTTATTAATTTAATAATAGGTAATTTGCTACAGAGAATGCAGCCATGGATTTAGAATTTTTCGTTGAGAGTAGCGATAAGTTCTAAATCTACGAGTGACACATAACCATTCTAGAAAAGAAGGCTCGGATGCAAACGTTCAAGTTAGACCTTTAAGGTATCTCTCTCATTCTCGGTACTTTGTGCCCGGTACAGAACAAAGGAACAATAGAGGCTATACCTATTTTTAACCGACTTCAAAAAAAAAGGGGGAAGTTCTCAATTCGACTTCAATATTATATTTTAATAATTTCTTATAAATCAGAATACGTATTACTTAAGTACTTAGGCACCTTGTTTTTCAGTTTCAGTGATATGCTTGAAGTCGGTTATTTATTGTTATTTTTTTATGTTGACATACGCCAGAAGACAATCTACATACAAAGTGCGCTCGAGCTACGCACACATAGACACCGCTCACCGGACTCCACGGACACGAGGTCAAAGGATTCTCAATACAGGTTTGTGCGCGAGTGTGCGTAGCCGAGGTTGTTTGAAAAAAAAAAGTACATACATGAGATTGCTTTCTGTACCTTATTATTTTGTGTACGTACCGTGACATGATACTGAACGTGCCGGTGACAACAATACGTGATCCAATGCTCAGCGGTTCCTTTAGTACCTTCACACGTGTGCTCGACCGCGACTCGTCGATCTCGGCCAGTCGGTACTGAAATCACATCTAGTTATAGATTTTATAGCCTTTCTGTTGTGTTACTCCGGAGGGGGGGGGGGGGGGGACTACAAAAGGCTATCACTATCACATTATGCACTTACCTACTGCTTAACCACTTGTACTTTATTCCACGATTTTAATTATTACTAAACTAGCTGACGCGCGCGGCTTCGACCGCGTGAATTTTTAGTTCCCGCTTCCCGTGGGAATATTTTCCCGGGATTGTTACATTACTATTTTAGTAAGTTGTTGTGTCTCACCGCTATAGTGGAAGTACTAACGTCACTTGTCGACTGTCGGTGGCACGGACAAGCCACACACATTATACATTACTGTGTGAAGTCTTCATTAATGCAATTAATAGTCAATACCAACACGTCTTTTATTCATATCAAGGACCCACATAACACCTTAGATGTGTTATTCCGGACTATACTCTATCCCTGTACCAAATTTCAGCCAGATCCATTCAGCCATTAGAGCGCGATTGAGTAACAAACATCCAAACATTCAAACATCTTCACAAACGTTCACATTTTATAATATTAGTAGGATGACAGATACGAGTAATGTTACGTTTTGCTTTCACTAATTAATGTATAAACTGACAGACGTCAAATGTTAAAGTACATATTAAAATGACGTCACTTTAGTAGGATATAGGTAACGACCTTATATAACCAAAGGATCAGGGGTTGTCCTCTAAACATCTTTAGACTAGTGGAGTCGTATCTCGAAGACAGAAATATCACCATCCATTACGCAGGAGCGTCAAGTGGAAAAAGTACCACGAAGGGTTGCGTCCAAGGTTCAATCGGCGGGCCAACCTTCTGGAACATCATTCTGGACTCCCTGTTGCAAATTCTGTCACACGAGGACTTATACTGCCAAGCGTTCGCGGACGACGGAGTCCTGGTGTTCTCAGGAATATCCACCGAGGAAATGGAGAGAAACATCAACAAAGTTCTCAATAAGATAGTAGAGTGGGGAATACAAAACAAACTGAATTTTGCAGCGCATAAAACGAACGCAATGCTGCTCACACGCAAAACAAAATTCAGTCCCCCTTCAATCTACATGTCTGACATTCCACTAAAACTAGTTGACGAAATTAAACTCCTTGGTCTCACGATCGACAAAAAACTCAACTTTAACGCACATGTGAAGGCAGTATGCAAAAAAACAACTAATATCTACAAACAACTTGCATGTGCGGCAAGAGTCACTTGGGGATTAAACCCGGAGATAATCAGGACAATCTATATTGCCGTCATAGAACCAATCGTCACCTACGGGGCATGCGCCTGGTCATCAGCAACACAACTTCAATTAAATAGAAAGCCACTGGAGGCGCTCCAGAGAGGCTTTGTCCAAAAGATCTGCAAAGCCTACAGGACAACATCCCTGACATCAGTACAGGTCTTGTCTGGGACGCTCCCACTGGACCTCAGGATCCAAGAGAACGCAACACTCTATGAGGCTAAAAGGGGAGTCTCAGATGACTTTCTGCCGCCGGGACAGAAGCTCGAGGGCACAGTTAAATTCAAAGACTTGCCACATCCCTCCACCAAAATAACCACTACATACGAGCTTCTAGAGGATATGGAGCCGCAGACCCAAGAAAGCCTTCAAATATGTGGACCTCAGATCTATACTGATGGCAGCAAAATGGAGGGAAAGGTCGGAGCGGCTCTAACCTGGTGGGAGGATGGGAGAGAGTCTCTCCATGATACCTTCCGCCTCAGCAACGCGTGCACTGTATTTCAGTCTGAGCTATACGCACTCCATAGAGCCGTGAAAAGGGCAAAAGAGAGCTCAAGGGAAGTAGTCAACATTCTCAGTGATTCAAGATCAGCATTAGAAATGTTGAGCAAACCCAAACTCTTACATCCCCTAGCAAAGGCAATAAATGAGGACTTGGCTCAGATTCGGGGACAGAGCAGGCAAGTGCGCCTCTTTTGGTTAAGAGCACATGTGGGTACGGCGGGAAACGAAAGGGCTGACGAACTTGCAAAATCAGCAGCGAGTAATAATACCAACACACTCGACTATGCAGAAATTCCATTATCCTACGTCAGAAAGAAGATCAGAGAAGAAACAGTCAAGAAGTGGCAGGACCGTTACATCACCTCACAAACAGGAGCAGTTACGAAGGCGTTCCTCCCAGATGTGGCCAATGCGTATCGCATCGTAAGAGGATCGTCTCTGACTAGTCGCCAAATACAAATTCTGACAGGACATGGAGGTTTTGGGGAATACTTGCACCGCTTTAAGCTGCGAAGCAGTCCACGGTGCGAGTGTGATCCAAATATCAGCGAGTCGATATGGCACATACTGTTGGATTGCCCGCGTTTTCAAACAGCGCGATACAACCTACAGTGCTCAACTAACTTTGAACTAAAAAAGGACAATCTAAAAACCATCTTAGAGAACAAAGATTCTAGACCACACCTTCTGGAATACATGGACTACGTCGCTACTATAGCTACACGACGCAATAGTACATTAACAGATGTCCATGTAAATACCACCACCACAAACATGGATACACCAACAACCACACAAGCGAACATACCACAGGTACCAAATCCACCTTTCAACTTGCCAATGTGTGCGGAATTGGGTAAACCTGGGGTCCGTCTGAGAGGCGTTGCACTCTTTATGAAAGACAACTCTGAAAGAGCGGGCATAGCCTTCTGCAACCCCGTGGCTAGCAGTACGGTGTACATCTCGTCGGGTCTCGGCGCCCTGCTAAACGGCAGTACGAAGAGAACTTCTATGAGGCGTAAAACCTATAACGAGCTGCCAACAGTGACAATAGAGGGTCAGACGTGCAAAATAGTGCGAAAGAAGAATAAAACTGTCGCAATGTTCTGCGCGGACGACCAAATCACTGAGTTCGAGAAAGTTTGCGTAGCACTGACGGAACTGGGTTGCCGAGAAACATTGTCACCCAAAAAACTCAGTATCGATGCGATGGTAGTGGGGTATAGGAGGGGAAACACCGCGGATTACGTGGGTGCTCTCAAATCCTCCAAACACTACGAGCTGGTGATATACGAAGAGAGGGGTCAAAACCTAAGCTTTCTGAGAGGCTTGGCCCAGGAGCAGGCACTCTCGTCAACGATAACCGACTGCTGGGATCATCCAGTCCCAGACTCAACTGTCAGCGGGTCCGAGCGATTGGAAAATCGGGTGCGAGAGGAAAATCTCCAAGCCAAACAAGCACAAGTCGATAAAACCAATGCAAGGACACAATCAACAGCAGCAACGATACTGACCACAGTCTTCCGGACCATACCCTGTGCGACTACACGCAGTTCACTTGCCATGGAAAATGCGGTGCGTGACTTCTTTAGAGGGCCTCCCTGCAACCAACTGGAGCTGCCTAGACCTCAACGCACTAAAGCTGACATGGGACAGGTAACCCCTCCTACACTCAGAAGCGTTCGAGAACCGCGAGACCACATAGTGAATGCGTTCATGGAATTCGTAGCAGTCACGAAAGCTAAACGAAAGGTAAACACGGATGTCTGCAGTAAGATCATGCAGACCTATCGCCGTGATAACCAAGACTGCTGCGGGAACTGTTGGATGAGGCGGGGGCGGCGGTGTACGACAATGACAGATCTCTAGTAGTATACGGAAACATGTCGGGATCGTACATGGCGGCCTACAGCCACGGGTGTGGTTTTGTGCCTTTGAATGAAGAAGAGTCAAGGCAGGGTAAACTTGTATTCAAAACACCACCCGGCGATTCAATAGTGGTAGTCGCCAAGTGTACCAAGGTGATGCTCGAAGACAGGATTCTGAATATGGCACAAGCTATATCGGGAGACCTGGGCGACAGCGGATACCCGGAGCACTGGACGACGCCCGCAATATCATGGGTAAATGGAGTTCCCGGGTGCGGTAAGACGACCTGGGTGATGTCTGAAATAAAGATAGAAAGTGACATCATATTAACAACTACTACGGAAGCTGCCAGGGATCTTAGGGACAAGCTGGAGCCACGAATAGGCGATCGTGTCATAACAAGAGTGCGGACTATGGCATCCTTTCTGGTCAATGGAATGAGTAAGGGCGAATCGTGTATACGCCTCATGGTGGACGAGGCCCTTATGAACCACTTTGGCTCCATAGTAATGGCAATACAGCTTGCCAAAGCCAGCGAAGCCTTATTGATCGGTGATAACAATCAGCTTCCGTACATAGATAGAGACAACCTTTTCCCACTGTTCTATAATAGACCCAACCTTATTACTAACATAACAAAAGAGCTGTTATGTACGTACAGAAACCCCCAGGATGTAGCGTATGCCCTCAGTGAAATCTATAGTGGCATATACTCATTCAAAAACCGTACTAAATCACTGTCGTTGAGACCTTTCACAGGTGCAGAGATCCCGAAACAGGATGCCACATTATACCTCGTCCACACCCAGGCTGAGAAAGCTCTCTTAATCAGCCAGGGATACGGTAACAACGAGGGATCTCGCACACTGACGGTTCACGAATCGCAGGGATTGACATACGAAAAGGTGGTTATAGTACGTACAACATCACGCAAATCCCAAATCCTCCAAAGTGTCCCGCATGCTGTGGTCGCAATTTCAAGGCACACAAACACCTGTGTCTACTACACAGACGACAGCAGTGACGACGCGACAGCGCGTCTAATAACTCGCGCTGAAGTTGCGACCACAGAGCAAGTGAGGGATTACAACCTAAAAATGGCGATCCGGCGAAGGGACGATAAGGCGAGAGATACTCTCTTGACCTTTATAAAAAACCCGTGCCCTTAACGTTGACTTAGAGCGGCAACGACACGGTCGGGGCCGCTTATTTATTTTACATTACATAGATTATTATTGTAATTATATTATTGTACTAGCTGTTGCCCGCGACTTCGTACGCGTGCAAATTATGTTATAATGCCAATTTGATTGCTCTCTGCTTAGCCCCTAGGATATATAGCGTGATAATATATAGCCTATTTTAAGACCCTACCCCTAGCTAATATTTGTACATAATTTGAACCAAATCCATTCAGTACTTTTCGAGATCCTTCCGGACAAAGCAAAGCAAACAGACAAACAGACAAACCGACAAACAGACAAAAAAAATTCTAACTATATTTTCGGCTTTGGTATCTTATGTTGAACACCCAGCGAGTATTTTTTTTTAAATATTTCCAATGTACAGTTTTGACTTTTCTGTCATCTTCATCTATATATATAAAAATCAATGCCACTTTTCGTTGTAATTTTATAACTCGAGATCGGGGTCACCTATCCAAACCAAATGTTTAGGCTTTGTTCGGACTATTTAGTAGATGGTTTATGTGAAGTTTGCACAAAATCGGTCGAGCGGTTCTTCATTTATCACGCAAACGAAGTTGCGCGGGTCAGCTAGTTTTATTATATGTATAGATATATAATCATGAATTTGTCTAACGCGGAGACAGACATTAATTTAAATTACATTTATAATAAACATTTATAACTAAAAAATGGTACGGACCAAGCGTCTGTAGATCTAGTAATAAAAAAAAAATAAAAAAAAAAGGATATAACCAGACCGGTTCCGCTTTACAGCATTTTCAAAGGTAATTTCCTGATCATACACATTCTTTCCTTACCTAAGCTACGTTTCTAAACACTATGATCTTTTTTATTCATGTGAGACTGTGGGTATACAAATAAAGTAACAAAAATCCCTAAAAATGGGGAAATTTTAAATTCACCATTAATTGACCCAAATCAAATTAACATTATAAATTATAATTAAAATCTACATACAAAATTGATTATAAATTATTTAAATTTGGAATTAAATTCCAGTCAAATCACTAGGCCTCAGAATTGTTGTGTTTGGAGTTATAGGTAGTTACCGTTTACGTTTTTTTAGAGAATGAACTGAAATCTTAAACACTTTAAATCGGAGTAGGTACTGTTTGTAGGTGCAGGGACTAGCTAGTTAGGGTTTCCTACCCGAAGGGTAACAAACAGGACCCTATTATTACTGAGACTTCGCTGTTCGTCTGTCTGTATGTCTGTCAGTGTGTCCGTCACGAGGCTGTATCTCATGAACGGTGATAGCCAGGAAGCTGAAATTTTCACAGATTGTGTATTTCTGTTGCCGCTATAACAACAAATACCTACATGCCGCTATAACACAACTAAAAACAGAAAAACAATATGAGGGCTCCCATACAACAAACGTGATGCTGTTTTCAGTTTTTGGTACGGAACCCTCCGTGGGCGAGTCCAACTCGCATTTGGATGGTTTCTTAAATATTTATCTGTTTGCTTTTGTAATCTATTCATGTGACGAAGACGCAACGACAACCGAGATTCTCTTGTCACCATACGTACTTTAGACGAGGATTCATTCCTAGGCACTCTGCTGGTAGAGAACCCGCTAGACCTAGGCAGTCTGCTGGTAGAGAACCCGCTAGGCATAGGCACGTCGGAGTTTGAGGAGGCCATGTTCATAAACACTGCGAAGGCCTCAGACTCAGTGAGCAGGGAGGAACGGGCTGGACCTTCAGCGAACTGCTGAGGAGTGAGCGTCAGGAAGCGAATCTTCTCAATGGCACTGCGGATTTTTGGTTTGTTATTGATATCTGAAAAAAGAAACATCTTTTTACTATTACATTATGCTCCTGTGAATAGGATAATATTATCTAGATACGTTGTATACAGGGTGTCCCACGGCTATGCCACATGGAGGGAAAGTACCTTAAATGTTGTAGATGGAACCTTTTACTGAAAGAAGACATTATTTAAATTTCAAAAACAACTTAAACTGCATTCATAGATTTTTAAATAAATACATGGTTGAGCCGGTAGCTTTATCACACCGATCGGAAGACTTCATTATAAGGATTATTTTTTGCTAAGTAACATAATGTCAGAAATAAAAGGAAGACTATGAATTTTAATATTTTTAATACAAAAGTCCTGTACTGTTGAATACAAAGTCGCACACTTTTGATTATTTTACTCCTTGTCGATCTTTTGATCTTGCTGTGGTGGATATTTATAATAATAGGTACGTCCAAGTTCTGTTTGTAGCTCATGGACATTTTCATTTCTTGTAAACTACATTTAATAAAAGGCTGCGGTGACCACCGGCACTTCTGGTGGGCCCGTATGCTTGTCTGCCACCTTAGTGGTATATAAAAAAAATACTTGTCATAACCCCATAAAAATCTAACGATGTTAGATCTGTGGATCTCGGCGGCCATCGTATTTGTCCCGATCCAGGGACGAAAGTCTTCATTGAAATCACCGGCGATGACAGCTTTTCATTTTTAACTTCAAAAAAAGGAGGAGGTTCTTAATTCGTCTGTATGTATTTTATTTTATGTATGTCAAGCGATAATTCCGTCAATTATAGACGAATTTCAAAAATTTTTTTTTAAACAAAATTTCGCAACAAATGTTAAGATACATGGTCATCCTTTTATTTTAGACACTATGTTATTAAACAAAAAATAATTCTCATGATGAAGCCTTTCGATCGGTATAATAAACCTACGGGTGATTGTTTTCTCGTGAGCAGGTTCGATTCCCGGCTCAACCATGTAAGTGTTTAAATTGTTTTTTATTGTTAAAAATTACAGAGAAACATAATTATTACATATCTATATTTACATTATTACTATCTAAACTAAACCTAAATAAGGCCCCCGTGGCATTGTGCCCAAAAGACTAGCAGCATTCCCCCTTTGAATAGCAATGCCTATTCGTTGAGCGAGAAATCTGCCAGCCCTTGGGTCACCAGTTGACTCCACAAGGCGCTTTTTCAAATTCTTGAAAAATTTTTGCGCATTGGGACCCCATGGACCTAGGGTCTCGACACCGACTGGACAAAAACGATACGATGAGTCGAGACCCTTATATTTATTAATTTTAATATTTTCAGCCGCTTCCGCTGCTGCACTGGCTTTTAATTTTGTTTTAGGAAGATGGGACGGGGCTAGAGTGTCAACACAAGTTGCATCCCACACCAGGACCCGACCCATCTCCCACGGTATCAAAGTTATACCATCCGGTCTCTTGCCATCGTCCCTGAGAACGCCGTTTGGCTCTAAGAGCGCAGGCTCATTGGCGGTGGCGGCGTGCACGGCGGATGATGTCGTTCAGCGCAGCGTGGCGTGAGAAGCGGCCTGCGCTCTTTAAACATGAAAGACCATGATGCCCCAAAGTGTCAACGTTAAAACCGCAGGGGCATCGATGTGGAGCGCAAAGCGTGACGCCAAGTCTCAAACCAACTGAAATTCTTAGGATGTCCGGTTCCAAAAAAGTTCCGGTGTTGGCTATAGAGAAAGCTTTCAACCAATCACCGGATTCCTTTCTACTGAGCGCTAATGATCCGGGCCTAAGCTAGCATTTAAAAAGGAGTCAAAGGTTAATTTTGACATAGCGTCGTCCCAGCTCCGTTGTAAATTTGGATGGGTGGGTAAATTTTGTCCCGAAATTGTTTTTTAAATTAAAATAATGTCTTCTTTCAGTAAAATGTTCCATCTACAATATTTAAGGTACTTTCTCTCTATGTGGCATAGCCGTCGGACACCCTCTATAATTCTACTATGCTTGTACCCCTATTTAATTAGCAAAAACAACGCGACACTTACGTTTATTATCATGTGAAGGATGTTCACCAACATCACCATCCTTCTGCGGTTGGGCGCCCACAATTCCTACCTGTAACATCAGTACGAGTAGGTTTAAGGTTAATGGTAGACCCGAGAAGTCATTTCGGTAAGTTAATAAACTACCAGTCCCGGATCCTGATTAGCAAGCCCCGGGCGGCAGATTTTTTAGGGTTCCGTACCCGAAGGGTAATAATAAAAATGGGATTTCGGGAACCTATTCATGAGACTTCCCCGTCCTTTACGCGGCTGTAACCCAGGAACCGTGATAGCTAGAGAGATTTTTTCACAAATTACCTATGTACTTCTGTTGCTGCTATAACAACAAATATTAAAATTAGAAAAATAATGATATTTAAGGTCCTCTCGCATACTACAAATATTATTTTTTGTAGTTTTTTGGTACGGAACCCTCCGAGCGCGAGTCCGACTCGAACTTCAGCCGGATTTTTTGCGAGGGTCAGCTAGTTTATAAATCTATACATATAATAAATTAAATTAACCTAAATGTACGAAACAGTGTACGTCGCTTGCTCCTGCTTCACTTGCCATGATTACTTCTGTACCTATATTGGCTGCTGAAAGCTAAGCTAGGAACGTAGTTTATAGTGAAATACTTAAAAAAATATTTATCTGTATATCATAAGTTTTACTCGAAAATATTATGATTCACCACTTTGACTATAGGTACATTATAATATCTTAAAATTGCAGCTTATAATGTTTGTCTATTTGTATCTAGGTCCAATCTAAGTATCGCTGAAAACCCAGAGGACCAAATTTCACTAACCTTTCGTATTTGCGCTATCTACATATAAGATTACGATTCATCACGCTACTTACTCTTTTTAATGTTAGGTTGTCATTCTAACCTCGAACCGACTAAAACCACTAGGTCTCTATCTATCCATCTAGGGCACTCGGGGTTAGGACAGAGAGCAACTCAAATTTTCATTATAACATAATTATGACGCTGACGAAGTCGCGGGCAACAGCTAGTAAAATAATAAAAGACTAACACTCCCTTCTGTAGTCCTCTTATCTTGAGCTTTATCATACCGGACGGCCGCTTCAAACAAGTCCAGCTCACTGTCAATGTTCAAGTGGTCCAGGGAGAACACGGAGATGACTGTGTTGAGTTCCACATCCTCAAAACTGCTGTCATTTAGAACTTCTTTAGTATTTGTACTGATTATCTGTAATTTATTTGATAAAAGAAATACTTAAACCAATAATAGTCCAGTCAAAATAAACGAAAAAATGTGGTTACCTTGCAAATGTGACTGCCTCATTGGTATAGAAGTCAAAATATGTGACTGCGGATCATGAGGTCGTGGGTTCGATTCCCACCGTACAGATAATTTTTGTAATTCATAAATGTTGGTCTCGAGAGTCGGCGTGTTCCTATGTATGATAGACTAGCTCACCCGCGCAACTTCGTTTGCGGCACATGAGAGTTGGAAAGAAAGAGGTATGGTATTAATATTTTGAGTATTATAATGTTTTCCGTCACATTTACTCTCGTCGCGCCTAGTCCCGTCGAGTCGCTTATATTCATAAGAGCTGACCCGCACAACTTCGTTTGCATCACATGAAAGTAAGAAGGTGAGAGGTGTGGTATTAATATGTAAAGTGATATAATGTTTCCCGTTGCATTTACTTCCACCCGTCCTTTTTTTGGTACGGAACTTATGTGTGTCCGACTCGCACTTGGCCGGTTTTTGTCGTTCAGTTTTCTGGCTACCACTGCAGACCACGTTTACTCACGTCGCGTCGCTCATACTTCAAAACTTATTAAAAGGGGTTATTGTTAGTGAACCTTAAAAGATAGGCATATGCTGTTGACGACATTTTTTTAACTGTTATAGGGGAACATTTTTGTTATAGAAAATTTTCACGTAACTTTAACCATTTACGCAACGTACGCAGTGGAAGCTCTCAAAAGAAAGAAATTTTCCCCGTTCTCAAAACATTATTTATGGCTGCTCCGCTCCTATTCGTATTTGCGTGATTTTATATCGCCATTAGCCATCCTCAATAAAGGGGCTATTAAACTGTAAAATAATTTTCGAAATGCAATCAGTAGTTTCTGAGATCTTGGGACCAACAAACTCTTCAGTTTTATAATATTGTGAGCGAACCTTAAGAAACAGACAAATTAGGTTATTGTGAGCTAACCTTAAAAGATAGACATATACTGCTACGGATTTTTTTTAGAACTTTATAAGAGAAACAATATTGTAATACACAATTTTACGTATCTTTAACGCAGCGTATGCCTCGGAAGCTCTCAGACGGTAAAAAAATATTCCCCGTTTTCGAAACATTATTGATTGCTGCTTCGCCCCTATTTGTCTTGGCATGATACTATATAGCCCATAGCCATCCTCAATAAATGGACTATCAAACTGTAAAAGATTTTTTTAAATCCAACCCGTAGTTCCTGAGATCCTGGCGTTCAACCAAACCAACAAACACACTCTTTAGTTTTATAATATTCCTATGTATGATAGATAATATTTTCAACACGTTTCCTACCTACTGCCTACCGTTGGGAGCCCCAGATGGATGTCCCCAGAAACAGCAGGTTATTCCTAGCTTACTTTGGGATCAGATAGTTGTGTGAAAATGTCCGTGAATATTTATTTATTTAAATTTACTAATATACATATATGTGGGTAAGTTTTTAAAATAGAATCGCAACACACAAAATGGAAGCCAATTCAAATCCAAATTATTTATTCTTCAAACAATAATGTAAAACAAAGTTCAACTATTAAATAAAGGGATAATATAATAAACCGAGCCTCAAAAGTTTTATTCGGCCACGGCATTTAGCTTCTGATTTATTACTTAAGCCACGCGAAAATGAAATAGCCTCTAATACATAAGTAAATAAAACTACACTACACTAAACGTACACAGTAAAACGGAAATATTCGATTATAAGCATCAAATAAAGATCAACAATTATTTTAACTTGTCCTGCGAATTAATATATTAACACCTAATTTACTAATTCAGGCACAGATTTTACATGTAACCACCATTTTCACCATTTCAGCGCTGCACTTCATATGTCTCGGCTGATGAGGTGTAGCATTAATGCTGAGACGGTGACCCATTTAGCACGGAAAAATTATTATATAATCTAGGCAATGCTTTTCATGGTCATGTTTATTTTCTTGCAATTGTGTAATGTGCGTGTTCTGAATAAATGGTTTTTCTTTCTTTCTTTCATTTTATATTTTACAGCTTCAAAACAAAAGCCTCAAAAAATATAATTTAAGCCTCCATAGACATAATCAGTTTTTATAACTAAGCGTGTAAAAGAAATATATCATATTCTGTTTTCGTGAAAATAGCCACTGCAAGGTTTGACGCAAGTGCAAAGGACGACAGCGACCGGCCATTTGCATCAATCAGAGACCACTATTTGATATCACTTTGTAACTAAAGACAGATTACGCTTACCGGACCAGAAAGTGAGGTCAAGATAGCAAATACTAAACTCTAAAGTGTATATATGTATATTATATTATTTTTTTATACACTTTTGAGTTTAGTAATAATTATGTGGAAATTTTTTTTTAACACAAAAGAAATATATGTGGATAATGTCGTCATAATATTCACGATTAATGAGAAATTACTTGTTACGTGTAAACTGTGTTTAGCACTGCCACGTTATTGTACTCACTTTTGGGTTTAGTATTTGCTTTCTTGGTCGTACTTTTTTGTTTGGTAAGCGCTATCTGACTTTAGTTCTATAATCTGTATTAATCGGTATAATGTCCAGGCATTCTGTAGAATACCGGAAACTTGCAGGCAAGGCAATATATGAAATATACGAGAGTATGGAAGGTTCGTTCGCTGCTTGCAAAGGTTGGGTTAGGTTGGAACAGTGACCACTAACGCGCGAAGGCGAGCTAACGAAGCGAGCATGCCGCGGCAGTGGCCGCCGAGCGCCAGAAGTCATATAAATTTAACATTTTGCATTATGTTACAATTTATAATTTCTCGATAGTTTATAATTTTGCGGTATTTAAAATTTTATGGTGACCCAAGACCTATATTTATTTTACACATTGCCGGTGGACCAGCAGGTATTCTATGCAATCCCTAGGAATGTTGTACAATACCTAGACAAAGTATGAACAATCATAATACTTATTCAAAACATTTCATACATTGCATTACGTCTGGAGTCTGGGGCAGGTGTTCCTTAGAATGCAGGTATTGTATAGAATATCCGAATTATAAAGACTGCAGGTAACACATAATAATAAATAAAAGCATTTAGGCCCGCTCCCGTGTTGAAACGGACTTGCTTGTCCGTTTCCACCATATTTTGAGACTGCACATAGTCGGCTTAACAAAGTCGGCCTTGCAAAGCAAGGAAACTCTCGCAAATCAAATGTTACAAAGTGGTCACCCATCCGAGTACCAGCAATAGCGTTAGTTGCTTATTGCAGTGATCTTTTACAAAAGACTGAGTCAGTGGCTACAAGTGGTTCTAGCCATTTAGGTAATACTAGCTGACCCTCGCAACTTCGTTTACGTCACATAATGTGCATTAAAGGAGGGGTAATTCTTCATCAGACTCGTCAAGCACCGTGTGAAACGGCCCTGTTTGCTTAATCATAAAAGAGCTTAATGATTAAGGCTATTGTAAAACAATTCAGTCGCGCCGAAGGCGTGGACTACCAACACGCCCGTTTAGATTTACCCGCACATTCAAAAGAACCCTTGAGTTCTTGGTTTACCGAAAGTTAAGATGCCTCTAATTTCTGAACTACATAACCCTCAATGTCAAAAATTTGGTGGAATAAGGCTTAAAATACTCCCTTTCAGACACCAAAAAAATATTTGAAATCGGACCACGCAGTGAGAAATTATAGCTAAAAAATAATTTTGCCTTTCATCCCCTCTCCTGAAGGAACCGCGCAAAATATTGGAATCAGAAGTATCCTAGAACCTTCCTCGGATCATAAGCTCAGATTGTGCCAAGTATCATTCAAATCGATTGAGTAGTTTCGGCGTGATACTTATTCGGGATACAGACAGACAGACAGAAAGACAGACAGACAGACAGACAGACATGAAAAATTTAAATTACATTTTTGGCTTCAGTAACGATTATAGAATGCCCTACGATTAAAATTTTCAAAATATCTTCCATGTACAGACTCTCGACCCTCAACAGTTTTATTATAAGTATAGATTTGTGGCCATATTTTGCTTTTTGATGGCAATTTTACTTAACTTTGAATCATCAAAGTGGATCACCATTAATGAGGGACGAGTTACATTTTAAACATGCTGAATTAGGAAATTAGAAGCTACGATATTAATAAATAATGTATATTTCGATGCTATTTTTAGTATTTTTAAAGTTTACTGTTTGAAAACTGTTTTAAAAAATAATCACGATGCTAAAATAAATTAACAGTGGCTAATAAAGAAGTTAAATGGTGGCTATAATCTATAAATTCTGACGCTCATTAATTGTGGCTGACTTATTAATTTAGGAGGCAAAGTATTTTTTCGGAGGCCAATAATGCTATTAAAAAGAAGGTGGTTTAATTAGCACCCTTAAATAATTACCTACATACATAATTAGTCACGCCTTTATCCCCTTAGGGTTAGGCAGAGGTATAGTATACGCCCAAATTTCACCTTATAGTTTTATGTCCCACGTATAGTATATTCATTCCAGATTTCAATGTATGGGGAAAACGGCAAAATTTATAATTTTTTTAAACAGTTGCTATTGTATACCTATATGTGAGTACATTATAATTCAAGACTAAGACAAGACAATTTTACTTAACTTTGAATCATCAAAATGGATCACCATTAATGAGGGACGAGTTACATTTTAAACATGCTGAATTAGGAAATTAGAAGCTACGATATTAATAAATAATGTATATTTCGATGCTATTTTTAGTATTTTTAAAGTTTACTGTTTGAAAACTGTTTTAAAAAATAATCACGATGCTGAAATAAATTAACAGTGGCTAATAAAGAAGTTAAATGGTGGCTATAATCTATAAATTCTGACGCTCATTAATTGTGGCTGACTTATTAATTTAGGAGGCAAAGTATTTTTTCGGAGGCCAATAATGCTATTAAAAAGAAGGTGGTTTAATTAGCACCCTTAAATAATTACCTACATACATAATTAGTCACGCCTTTATCCCCTTAGGGTTAGGCAGAGGTATAGTATACGCCCAAATTTCACCTTATAGTTTTATGTCCCACGTATAGTATATTCATTCCAGATTTCAATGTATGGGGAAAACGGCAAAATTTATAATTTTTTTAAACAGTTGCTATTGTATACCTATATGTGAGTACATTATAATTCAAGACTAAGACAAGACAATTTTACTTAACTTTGAATCATCAAAATGGATCACCATTAATGAGGGACGAGTTACATTTTAAACATGCTGAATTAGGAAATTAGAAGCTACGATATTAATAAATAATGTATATTTCGATGCTATTTTTAGTATTTTTAAAGTTTACTGTTTGAAAACTGTTTTAAAAAATAATCACGATGCTGAAATAAATTAACAGTGGCTAATAAAGAAGTTAAATGGTGGCTATAATCTATAAATTCTGACGCTCATTAATTGTGGCTGACTTATTAATTTAGGAGGCAAAGTATTTTTTCGGAGGCCAATAATGCTATTAAAAAGAAGGTGGTTTAATTAGCACCCTTAAATAATTACCTACATACATAATTAGTCACGCCTTTATCCCCTTAGGGTTAGGCAGAGGTATAGTATACGCCCAAATTTCACCTTATAGTTTTATGTCCCACGTATAGTATATTCATTCTAGATTTCAATGTATGGGGAAAACGGCAAAATTTATAATTTTTTTAAACAGTTGCTATTGTATGCCTATATGTGAGTACATTATAATTCAAGACTCTCCCGTCCCCCCCGCAACCTGCGTCTCCCCTCCCCCCCTTGAAAAGTGTCCCATTTTACAGATTTTCTAAATTTTCAATAAAACTATACAAGATAGGACCAAATGGTCAAAGACTGAATTGTTTATTAATAAATTACCTACAAATAAGGTACAATATTCATTTTGATACGAGTTTTAGTTTTCAAGCTATGGTGCATCAAAGATTACGAAAAATGTGCCCTCAACAAAAATTGAACATAAAACACAGGAAAAAATAATATTTATTTTTTACAAACAAAAAAATTTTGTACATACAAAATAAAATAAAATAAAATAAAATTTATTCCCTTTGAAATTTTAAAAAAAAATACTTAGGTTTGTCAAAATTTTTGTGACTCTACCGGGGGTTCGGAAATGCTACAGACTGAGAAGAACACCCCAAGAAACTCAGTCCGGTCCCTACCAAAATTCATCTTAGTATCTAATACAGTTTTTTTAACATGTAGAAAGGAGCAATTCGTGTCACTGCCAGGCAGCCTTGTCTTCTAGAAAGTCTTTAATGCTATAATAAGCTTTCTGGCACAATTTAAGTTTTATTAGTTTTTTAAATTTATTAACTGACAAACCTGTTACGGCTGTCGGCAATGTATTGTACATTCGAATACAATTGCCCGCAAAAGAATTGCTTATTTTATTAAGCCTAAATCTAGGTACAGCTAATTTATTCTTATTTCTTAAGTTTAGGTTATGGATATCACTATTTTAATAAATTTACTGTTATTTTTATGAGTATATAATAAGTTTTCATATATGTACTGTGAATACAGAGTAAGGATGTTGATATGCTTAAACTTTTCTCTTAATGACTCCCGAAACCCCATACCATAGATAGCCCGGACAGCCCTTTTCTGCAACACAAAGATACATTCGATGTCGGCAGCGTTACCCCATAATAGTATGCCATAGGTCATGACACTGTGGAAATAGCTAAAGTAGACAAGACGCGCTGTTCTAATGTCTGTCAGTTGTCGGATCTTTTTAACGGCATAGGCTGCAGAGCTCAGTCTGCCCGAGACTCTCTCGATATGAGGCCCCCACTGCAAGTTGGAGTCTAACTTTATGCCCAGAAAGACAGTTTCATCGAACAATTCTACTTGATCATCCCTAATCCTAATACTGGTGTTAACGAGCCTAACATTTGGCAAGGTGAATCTAATACATTTTGTTTTACTTTCATTTAACAATAAATTATTTGCGTTAAACCAGTGGACTACCCTAGAGAGGGCATTGTTTACTTCGTCAAGATCGCGTTGTCCACGTTCAACTTTAAATATTAAAGATGTGTCATCAGCAAACAAAACTACCTCATGATTGTCTCCTATAAGGTGAGGGAGATCATTTATGTACACAAAAAATAGAAAAGGTCCCAGAATTGAACCCTGAGGCACCCCCATTGTTACAGCAGAACCATGTGACTGTTTACCATTTATAACTACTCTCCAGTGGCGTAGATTCCATAGAAGCCGATTCCCGCTGGCTTCCCCTTCAGAACTGACAGCAAGGTGAAGTTACATCATTACTAAATCTCGGTCAGTAGATAAGATGATAAAATTTTCTTCTCAACGAAAAACCCTGCTGCAAAATACATAGCAATGTGCAATATTGTGCATCGCTCAGTTCAGTCAAAGTTCAGTGAACTCCATAAACACAATCATGGATTAAGAGAAATAAGCCGGATTGCTGAATATTTGCGTCCCTTTCGTTAATAATACGCAAATGTCGGTTTCTCTCTCTACGTTCCGAGTGTTTCGAAAGATTATTGTACGGGGAAATGGTAACCGTACAGGAATTTTGGTAGCATTAAAATATAAGTTAAGGATTAAAATGGTATATTATCTCAACTTATACTAAAATGGTAAATGGTTGTGAGTACACCGAACCGGATGGTAGTTGTCAATGCACTGATTCGATATACATAATGTATTGGCGTTGATCGGCGTAATCTGCTGACTACGCGCAACGTGATGTACGATGTTAGCCGCTGTACGTGGCTCGTACATGCTCCCACCTGGCGAGATGGGCGATGGTGATGGTTTGATGGTAGTGAATGAGATGAGACAAGATGATAAACAATTAGTATAGAAAAGTGAAATAACAAGGTGATTAATATCAGTGTATAAAATAAATTTAGAGTCCCTATGGTTTGCCGTTGGTTAGATCACTAAACACTGGTCTAGAGATAATGGGTGATGTTGACCCATCAACACGGACACTAGGGGTTGGATTCACGGCACCTTGGTTTATATTTTCACTTACACTAACACTTTGGTCACTAACATTAAAATGAAAAGCAGCGTTGCTTAGGCCGCGTTGGGAAGATTGTTCTGGTGTTACGGTTATTGCCACGGCTTGAGTCGCGGCTGGTAGGGCTGCGGTAGGCGCCAGGCGGCGCGCCCGCCACTGCCGCACTCCGTAGGCGGTTGCTGTCACTAGACATACTGCCACCAGCGAGTATATGGCGGCATACTGGTGTATGTCGTGCTGGGATACCTGGGTTACCAAGCCAGTCTCCGACTTAAGATGGTTAATTTTGGATCCTATTTCCTTCAATTCTTTTTCATGACCACTGAGAATAGACTCTGGTTCCAAAAGAGGGATTGTCCAATTCTGGTGAAGTACATAATTTAGAGGTGGGATTTCAATCTTTATGACCTCAGCCTGTACAGTCATATCACTCGTCTGCTGTTTCTGCGAAATTATTGTAATATCGGTTCCCTTAACTATGCAGTTGTTACCTAGTTTTAGAATACCACTATTAGTGAGAATCTCCGAGGTTATATCCGTCCCGCACATGATTCTGACAGAACGGGAATCGCAGCAAAAGAACAGGTAGGTGTTGGTAGTACTTAACTGCACCCACGAATCTCGACACGTCTCGGATTTGGTTTCACACTGTCGTGATTCATGGTTCTTGAAACACAATTTTTCGTCAGTTCTCATATGGTAAATAGGCCTCTGCAATGGACATAATTGTGTCGTCAAATCGAAATGTACGCACTCGTTTATGTCATTGTCTGATAACGGTATATACAAATCCTTTTGTAAGTTAATAGCCACGTAATTAGAGACGAGTAATAGGGTGACCATATTGGTTTTAACTTTCTTTGGGACAGTGTATATTTTATATAATTCGTACGTGTCTCGACCGAGGAGAGGAATTTTTATTTCAAAAATGAAATAATCTTTGGTCATTCTCGCTCGTACCTTCAATAAATGATAAATTTTTGGTAGTTCGGAAGGAATGTTTTCTATGGGTAAACTCAGTTCCCTTGATAATTTTCCCGAAATGGTACTTAATTCGTCTAATAGTTGTTCTGGTTTCAATAAATGTACAGTCAACGTTCATGAGTGTGTTAGCACCTTAAGGATTATAATGGCTTGTCCGGTTAAACGCGTACCTATCTATGTGTGTCATGTTTCAACTCATACTTTTGTATGTCATACAGTATCAATACGAGAAAACATGAATGTGTGTGATGCGAAACAAAGATAACATTATGCTTGCCTTTTCATACTATTATGTTCGAAGTATGCACTGCACTGAAGCTATATAAGGTGATGCCAAAATTTGTGATTCTACGTAAGGCAGCGCGTAGCTAAGTCGGTAACGGGGCTACTACGGATAGTGTTGAAATTGTATGTTCTGGGTTCGGATCTTATTTTAACCTCTTTTTGTTTTGTTTTCATTAACTTTTAGGAACAAGTTAACGGAATTAGAAATAATTATTTACAAATAGAAAAATGCTATACTTAGGTAATTAACAATAGATCATAAATAAATCAAAAGCTTTCAGAAAATGTTTATTTCAATTTTGAAATTAAAATAATCATCCACTGTTAATTTGTGGCTATAATATTTTTATCCATAAATATACTTTTTTATAATTAATATTGCTTATTGAGGTTATAGCTTAATTATTCATTTTCTCGTGGAAAAGAGGATTGAAACTTAACCTCAACCATACAGTCTTATACTAATTACAGGCCAGCACGTCCCTTGATAGGCTCAGTAGTCTCAATAGGCTCAACTGAAATTAATTAATAAAAATATTTAAACAGAATAGCTTAGCGCGGACTAAGTAGAAATAACTTTTATATATATAAAAGCCTAAATTTTATATTATTAATATTTTGTGTGACCTCCGTTATTCTCAATACAACTCAGAAGACGTCTACGCATGGAGGCCACAATATTTGCACAGATATCTGTGCCACGTAAACTGTCCCACAACTGCATGCAGTGGGTCTTGAGCCGCTCGGGACATCTTTCATCCTGTGCTACCCATCTTTGCACCATCAAACCCCATATATTTTCAATCGGGTTCAAATCAGGGGATCGTGCTGGCCAAGGAATAACTTTAATGTCCGGATGTTGACTAAACCATTCACGAACTATGGTAGCTCGATGGATAGGACAATTATCGTGCACAAAACTTATATCATTAACACCTGGATAGACATTTCGCACTGTGGGTAACATTATATCTTCTAGCACGTCCACATAATTTGCACTATTTGCACGCGTAGATATAAATTCTAATTCACCCGGCCCTTGTGCACTAATCCACCCCCACATATTTACACTTATTCTACCAGATTCAGTGTTCGGTACTATATTGTTTTCACACCAACGAGTGTTGTCCTTACGCCACAAATGTAATCTTCCTTTTTGAGATGATTTAAACGTTTTTTCATCACAAAATATTGTTGTTTCCCAGTTAAAGTCTAAATACTCTCGTGCAAAACGTAACCGCTCCTGTTTATGCCTTTGAGTCAAAAAAGGTTTTATCGCTGGCTTTCGGTGATGTAAACCTTCAGCATGAAGTGCACGGCGAACGGTGAGTAATGACGTATGAAACTCATCGGCAAAACGTTTGGTTGGTATAAAACCATTTGTTTCATATTCCGCTACCATATAACGTCGCTGAGCCCTGTTAATAATAGCAGGTCTTCCACTTCTCCTCCGGCTCTGCAAGTTGCCCTCTTCTCGAAATCGTTTCACCCAACGACTCACGGTATTCCTCTAAAAAACAACAACTATATTACACAATTGCAACCAATGAACAAAATTGCATTACAACAATATTAATTAATTAATTAACTTACAGATAAGCCCGTCTCGTTAGAAATTTGAGATATATTCAAACCATTCGAATATAGGGCCACAATATTAGCTTTTGCTTCAATACTTATATTCGACATATTGATTTATTATAGAAGAAATCTAATCGCAATAGTAGTAATAAACACGAACAGTCGTAACTGATTTCACCAACCAACAACTTCACTCACTGCAAATAAATCCATTTAATTTCAAATCCACCCTCTAAAATTTTTCGTTAAGTTTATAATTCAACTTAAGAAACATTTTATATTCGTGTCAACATTTAAATCATAACTGTTAAATATAAAAACACAAAAAGTTAATAGTTCAAATATCAGGTTCTGAACCATCCCCCCGACCATTATCATTCGTCAGCCCGCACCTTAAACCACTAAGCCACAGAGCTGCTTACGTATAATAGTGAAATTAACAATATCTATCAACGAGTGAACAATGTGTTAACTCAAGTTAACAACAGCTAGATCGATTTTCGAATGTCATACGTTGATCGAGATAAGACATCTAGCGGCTATAAGAGTAAATGTAGTTTATCATAATTCAAAACTAATATCTAGATGACGCTGTACTCATTCTCGCATATCTCATACCGTGATCTGATTGGCTGCCACAGTTAATGTGTGTGAATTGTCGTCAAAGAATAAAGTCATAATAGTGCTGACGTGTGTGTGTGAGAGTAAGTGTGAATTGTCTTCGAAGAATAAGGTCATAAGTACGACTAGTGTTGACGCGCTATACTTTCGTCAAATTGCTATCGGACTTATGAACGCTACTGTACATTAAACTTGCCATAATTGACCTCTGATACAGTATCTAGGAGTACATCTTGAATACTTTTTAAGTTGTACGAGCCACGTACAGCGGCTAACATCGTACATCACGTTGCGCGTAGTCAGCAGATTACGCCGATCAACGCTAATACATTATGTATATCGAACCAGTGCATTGACAACTACCATCCGGCTCGAAGGACCACAATGTACGGGGAAATGGTAACCGTACAGGAATTTTGGTAGCATTAAAATATAAGTTAAGGATTAAAATGGTATATTATCTCAACTTATACTAAAATGGTAAATGGTTGTGAGTACACCGAACCGGATGGTAGTTGTCAATGCACTGATTCGATATACATAATGTATTGGCGTTGATCGGCGTAATCTGCTGACTACGCGCAACGTGATGTACGATGTTAGCCGCTGTACGTGGCTCGTACAATTATACTTGCGAATCTCCATCGTTCGGCCAGCGATCGGGCCTCGCTCTAAATCCACTCGGAAATAGCTTATTACGAGACGGAGAAAAATCGTAAATAATAAAGTAAAGTCAATAAACGTACTAAAATTTACTGTTGACGAAATAAAATCACTCATAGAGTCTAATTATACGTATTTTCATACAAAGTAATTATATAATGATATTTACGACGCAATCATTTGGAATTTTCAATAACTAAATAAAATTAATGAATTAAGTACGCTCGTCGAACATTCTTTATGCACACTAGCGCCGCTTTCGAATATTTTGAACATTTATTTACTACTTTATATTTTCTCTAAACAATGCAGCAGTGCACTCCCAGAATTATTGAATAATTAGTTTGTTGGTCGTTTTTTTGCTGTTTATTGGTTAATTATAATTAGTTAGTGATAAATAGCATGGTGTATTGGTGAGTGGAATAGTGCGTGCAGTACTGTATAAGTATATAAGCTGTAAATAGATAAGAAATTACGTATAGTTTACATTTTGCTTGGTTTTAATACCTACTAAGAATCTAGTTTGTTCGTATGCGTAATGGCGGCGTTAATACATATAGACTGTTGTTTAGCAGATTTTTTGTTATCTGAGGAAACATCTTTTACTAAATTAAGTTTTGAGAATAAAAAATATGTAATTCGTTTAGCTTTAGGCCCTGCTCGCCCAAATGTGACTATAGATTATAAAAGAAAAGACGGCTGCTATAAACATTTTCATAGGTCGTTTTATGATAAATATACTTGGATGACAGGTTCTTGTAAACTCAATAAACTTTACTGTTTCCAACGTTTATTATTTTCCGATTCCAGTAGCGTTTGGAGTCGTACAGGGTTTACGGACATAAATAATATAGGAAATTCGACGAAAAAACATGTTCTGACTGAAAAACACATTCGTAGTTGTTTAAGCTTTCATGACTTTGGCAATAGCAGAATTGAGACATTTTTGAATAATAATTTTGAAGTACACAATAGGAAGGTTGATCGCAATCGTCATCTATTAAGACGTTTCATAGATACTGTAGTTTTGTTAGGTAAACAGGAATTAGCTTTTCGCGGCCACGATGAGAGCTCTGCGTCGAATAACCGCGGTAATTATTTTGAAATATTGCAATATTTAAGTGCGTATGATGCTGTATTGGAGTCACATATGGAACAATGTTCTTCAATGCATAACCCCGTGTTTTATGGACATCTACATGTACCTAGGTAAGATTTTTTTTACTAGCTTCCGGTTCAGGTATACCCGAAGGGGTAGGCAGAGGCATATTATATGCCCACATTTCTCCTTTTTATAATTTGTCCCACGTAATACGTTGTGAGCCGTATTTAAATGGACAGGCGCAGGTTGTGACTGCCTGCTTTTGAAATAAAGCCTTCAACTTGGTTTAACGACTGCCATTTCACTGGCAACCGGGACCAACGGCTTAACGTGCCTTCCGAAGCACGGAAACGCTCAAATAAATGTCACAAAGTGATCACATGTATGGTCACCCATCCATGGACTGGCCATAGTGAAAGTTGCTTACTGCAGTGATCGTTTACAGAACACTGAGTCCGCGGGGCCACGAGCGCTACTAGCTTCCCTTTTGAAAATAACCAGCCCTCGCCACTGCTACTCTCTGTACTCTATCTCTTAGGTAAGAACCAATTAAATCCAAGGCTGTCCCCTGGATCACATAATGATCACGTCTGTATCCCTTGTGGGGTAGACAGAGCCCAAAGGCCACATTTAGCATGTAGGTAGGCGTAAAGATTGTACAAGAAATCAAAATAGTGATGGTTTGCTTGCCGAATCGCCTAGTGAGTGATATGATTAAAAAAATGTTTCCATTAAAAAATAAAAATAGTTTTTACAACAAATGCGTTTATGTTTACTTATTATCTAAAACAAATCAGAATGTTCATCGTCTTCTAGAGTTTTATTCAAGGCCCTAACAATGTTTACATATGGTAGAGCAACGCAAATCCAGCTCTGACACATCCACATCTTTTATTGCAGCCTTTTTTGCAGGTACATGATACTATTGTTAGTATTGACTGTGGGGCTGGTGACTCAGTGGTATACATGGGTGATAAAAAGTTATTATTTTTATTTCAGCCCCAATTTTCTGGGCTAATTGCGTTTCCTCGCCATAATTGCACTTGATGAAAAGTACGCCTTGAATGCCGATGAGCTGCACCTGAAGAAGTGCCTGCACGTTAACTGGTTCGCATCGCATCGCTAATCGAATTAAATTTGCAAGCTACTGAACCCCGAAATGATAAGGACATGAACAGCTAATGACGACACAGTTATGCTCATAGTTCAAACTGCAATAGAAGAAGCTGAAAGAAACGAGAATGTCGTAGTGGTTGGGCAAGATATAGATCTATTAATCCTTTTGCTGGGTCTCACACCACTACAAAAAAATATATTCTTACTGAAAGAATATATTCTTACTGAAAGAGACAGTATACAATATTGCTTTAGAAATTTGCTTTTGTTTCCGGTATATGACTGTGCTCATTAAATTCTATTTGCGATGCGATGCGAGTCATTTAACGTGCAGGCGCTTCTTTAGGTGCAGCTCATCAGCATTCAAGGCGTCCTTTTCAGCAAGTGCAATTACGGCGAGGAAACGCATTGAGCCCAGAAAATTGGGGCTGAAATAAAAATAATAACTTTTTATCACGCATGTATACCACTGAGTCACCAGCCCCTCAGTCAATACTAAAAATAGTATCATGTACCAGCAAAAAAGGCTGCAAAAGATGTGGATGTGTCAGAGCTGGATTGCGTTGCTCCACCATGTGTACACATTGTTAGGGCCCTAATAGCTTGAATAAAACTCTAGAAGACGATGAAGATACTGATTTGTTTTAGATTATAAGTAAACATAAACGCATTTGTTGTAAAAACTATTTTTATTTTTTAATGGAAACATATTTTTTAATCATATCACAAGGCGATTCGGCAAGCAAACCATCACTATTATGATTTCTTTTACCATCTTAACGCCTACCTACATGCTAAATGTGGCCTTTGGGCTCTGTCTACCCCACAAGGGTTACAGACGTGATCATATTTGATATATGTACGTTTGTAAAAAATAAATATTATTTTTCCTGCGTTGAATGTTAAATTTTGTTAAGGGCACATTTTTCGCAATCTTTGATGCACCATAGCTTGAAAACTGTAACTTGTATCAAAATCAATGTTAGATCTTATTTGTAGGTAATTTATTAATAAACAATTTAATCTTTGACAATTTGGTCCTATCTTGTATAGTTTTCTTGAAAATTTAGAAAATCTGTAAAATGGGACACTTTTCAAGGGGGGGAGGGTGACGCAGGTTGCAGGGCGGGCGGGAGAGTCTTGAATTATAATGTACTCACATATAGGTATACAATAGTAGCTGTTTAGAAAAATTATAAATTTTGCCGTCAAAAAATCTAGAATGAATATACTAGTAATAGATGGTGAGCCTGATGCCGTGTATTAAAAAATATAGATACCTATAGCCCGTTCGTTCTAAGTTTGCCGCTGGCGTAGAGGCTGGTGCAAAGGCGTAGTATGGGAAGAAGAGGAAACTTGGAGCGAACGGGTAGTACTTGTGAATATGTTACTTACAGAAAATGTTTAGACTGGATAGTATCAATGATATGTATGTGGTATATTGTAAATTTACCTGTATACACTTCTCCATCAGTAGATCCTCCTCGTACAAACATGCAAACTCATATGCGCGGCAGGCATTTCTCGGGTTAAGGCCTGACCCCAGGTACTTAGTACATTCCTTGAACAAATGTGGCAACATGTACTTCTTAGCGCCATAGCATAGCTCACAAGCATTGTCATATGAAGTTATATTAATGCTGTCAGTGTATACGTACCTAAAAAGACAGATATTTCTTTAGTACATTAAGTCCGCCAGTACACTAAGGATACATAGGTAAGGTACCTAGTGAAATAGTGCACAAACATTATAATTTTGAATTAAAAAGGTGTTACAATCCCGTAATACGTCAAATCAATCGACCAGCGTCACCTACAGTGGGTGTATGGCAACCTGCATGGACGTGACTGTTAGGAAAGGGAAACACTTAAGTAATTACGAGATATCTGTCAAAATATGCTTTTATTATAAACTAGCTGACCCGCGCAACTTCGTTTGCGTCACATGAGAGTGAGAAAGAGAGAGGTGTGGTATAAATATTTAAAGTGATATAATGTTTCCAGTCGCATTTACTCCCGTAGCGTCGCTTATATTCATTAGAGCTGACCCGCACAACTTCGTTTGCGTCACATGATGACAAGAGAGAGATGAGGTGAGAAGGACAGAGGTGTTAATATGTAAAGTGATATAATATTTCCCGTCGCAGTTACTTCCATTCGTACGTTTTCTGGTACGGAACTCATCGTGTGCGAACCCGACTTGCACTTGGCCGGTTTTTATCGTTCAGTTGACTGTGTACGTAGCGCGAGGCGATACTTATGGCTATGTCTCATTTCTGTGTATGTATCGCCTGGTGATACTTTTGCCTTCAGACAGTTTGCGCTCTTGTAGCGCAAATATTACTATCTCTATCCTGCTCAAAGTTTTATGGAGTGTTCTTAGAAAGAAACGGGACAAGTATATGATGAATTTGTATGGCGAGCTATATTGTGTCCCTACTAATATTATAAAGCTGAAAAGTGTTTCTGTTTGTTTGTTTGTTGGAACGCTAGAATCTCAGGAACTACTGGTTGGATTAAAAAAAATCTGTTATAGTTTGATAGTCCATTTATTGAGGATGGCTATAGGTTTTATAACATCACGCTAAGACGAATAGGAGCGGAGCAGCAATAAATAATTTTTCGAAAACCGGGATTTTGTTTTACCTTCTGAGAGCTTCCCTGGCATACGTATTGTATTACAAAATTTTTCCTCATAAATATCTTTTAAGATTCACCTACAATAACCCTCTGACATATATACACAAGTTTTAAAATATTAGCGACACAACGCGACGCGACGGGCGTAAACGTGGTCTGCCGTGGTAGTTCACACAGAGGGCTACAAAATATCGGATTAAAAATAGAAAAGGACATAAGAACAACGGTTACAACTGCCGGCGGACAAACAACCGAGGTGCAAGGAAAAGTATATTTACCAATCAAATTTGAAAACAAAATTCAAATCGTTACGGTTTACATAGTGCCTAACATAACTACAAACTTGATTCTAGGCATAGATTTCTGGCTCAGATTTAATCTATGTCCTAAGTACTTCGGACATATACCCATGATAGTGGATGATGATCCTAAACTATCAATAATAACCCAACAACAAACAACCCTGTGTGACTGGCGCAGTCTTACACAACAACAACGCATGATAGCAGAAGAGACAATATCCAAATGTGCAGATATACCTATCATATGAAAAATTAGGGCTAGGCAGAACACATCTCATAGAACATACGATAGACACTGGCGACAGCAAGCCGATCAAACAACGCACCTATAGGATGTCCCCTGAGAAGACAAGAATAGTATCAGAACAAATAGACGAAACGATAAAGGCTGATATCATCGAGCCCAGTCAGAGCCCGTGGTCAAGTCCGGTACTAATTGTCAACAAAAAAGACGGCAAGCCCCGGTTCTGCTTGGACAGTTGCAAGCTTAAGGGGCGGTTATTGCGCACAAGTAGGCATTTGGCGCTCCCCTCGCCCCGGGCGCAAGACACACCGCGCGCCGGCAGCGGCAGTCAACTCTCATGCCACAGTATACAGTATAGTAGAAAGAAACAGCATGCTAACTTTGTTTGACGTAGTGAATGCATCTAACTTTATTAAGTGTAGTGATTTATTAGTTTCGTAAATAAAAATAAAAGAGTTAATCGTAAATAAATTATGTATATTATACTATTATTTTTAAGCTAAAGAGTATGTTTGTTTGTTTAGTTGTTCTAACTCTAGAGTCTAAGAGACTGCTAGTTGAATTTCAAGAGTTTCGTAACAGAAGTCCATTTTTGAAAAATACCAAAATATATAACATCACGCTAAGGCGAATAAGAGCTTAGCAGCAACGAAACATTTTTCGACAATTAGAATATTTCATTTATTTTGAGAGTTTCCGTTGCGTACGTTTGCTACAGTTGCGTAAAAAATGTAAATTACATAATAGCTGGTCATAAAAATTTCTAAAGATTTCTTAAGTTGGTAGGCTAAGTATGAATCACGGGATCATTGTGCAATCCAAAATGGCCGCCGCGGTGTAATCACAAAATTTCATGATGGGTGTCGTTTAAAGGGTTTTTTGGTATGCTGAGTACGAATCACGTACTAATTTTGCAATCCAATATGGACGCCGCGCCGTAATCACAAAATGTCATGACGGGTATCGTTTAAGGGGTTTCTTGGTATGCTGAGTACGAATTACGTACTAATTTTGCAATCCAATATGGCCACCGCGCCGTAATCACACAATTTCATGATGGGTATAGTTTAAGGGAATTCTTAGTATGCTAAGTATGAATCACATGATAATTTTGCAATCCAATATGGCCACCGCGGTGTGATCACAAAATTTCATGATGGGTATCGTTTAAGGGGTTTTTTGGTATGCTGAGTACGAATCACATGATAATTTTGCAATTCAATATGGGCGCCGCGCCGTAATCGCAAAATTTTATGATGGGTATCGTTTAAAGGGTTTCTTGGTATGCTGAGTACGAATCACGTGATAATTTCGCAATCCAAAATGGCCGCCTCGGTGTAATCACAAAATTTCATGATGGGTATCGTTTAAAAGGTTTTTGGTATGCTGAGTACGAATTACGTGATAATTTTGCAATACAATATGGCCGCCGCGCCGTAATCACAAAATATCATGATGGGTATCGTTTAAGGGGTGTATTGGTATGCTGAGTACGAATCCTGTGATAATTTTGAAATGCAATATGACCGCCGCGCCGTAATCGCAAAAATCCATGATGGTTATCGTTTAAGGGGTTTTTTTGGTATGCTGAGGACGAATCACATGATAATTTGGCAATCCAAAATGGCCACCGCGCCGTAATCACATAATTTCGTAATGAATATCGTTTAATGGGTTTTTTCGAATGCTGAGTACGAATAACATGATCATTTTGGAATTCAATTTGGCCGCCTAAGCTATTTAGGCCTACTTGCGCGGAGAGTCGAGTTAAATATATAAATATAGAGTTAGTAAGCTCTGAGTTAAATAAATAACTTCTTAAGTCTGACCACGTCTTGCACAGTTGCAAATTGGCACGCGGTTAACTAACTCACAGTAAACCGAACAGGTTTTTTTAGTCTGTCGTTCCATGCAATCCAACCACACACAAATGTTAGAACGAAGAATGGAACATGTGTCTCTATCTCTTTTACACTACAGTCTGCTACGTATGATTTACGATACTACCATACTTACGATACTACCATTTACGATACCAATCATAAAATTTTGTGATTACGGCGCGGCGGGCATATTGGATTGCGAAATTATCACGTGATTCGTACTTAGCATACCAAAAAACCCCTTAAACGATACCCATCATGAAATTTTGTGATTATGGCGCGGTGGCCTTTTTGGATTGCAAAATAAGTACGTGATTCGTATTCAGCATACCATAAAACCCTATAAACGATACCCATCATGAAATTTTGTGATTATAGCGCGGCGGGCATATTGGATTGCAAAATTAACACGTGATTCGTACTAACTCAGCATACCAAAAAAATCCTTAAACGATACACATCATGAAATTTTGTGATTATGGCACGGCGGCCATATTGGATTGCAAAATTATCACGTGATTCGTACTCAGCATATCAAAAAACCCCTTAAACGATACCCATCATAAAATTTTGTGATTACGGCGCGGCGGCCATCTTGTATTGCAAAATTAGTACGCGATTCGTACTCAGCATACCAAAAAACCCCTTAAACGATAATACCCGTCATGAAATTTTGTGATTACGGCGCGGCGGCTATATTCGATTGCAAAATTATCACGTGATTCGTACTCAGCATACGAACAAACCCCTTAAACGATACCCATCATGAAATTTTGTGATTACGGCGCGGCGGCCATATTGGATTACAAAATTATCACGTACTTCGTACTCAGCATACCAAAAAACCCCTTAAACGATACCCATCATGAAATTTTGTGAGTACGGCGTGGCCGCCATGTTGGATTGCGAAATTATCATGTAATTCGTAGACATTTTAATGCATTAGGTAGCTGGTTACCATGTCGTGAAAACACTTAAAAAGTAAAAGATCACCACATTTTTACCATGAGTCGCGTATGTATTTGTAACGGTTAATCTAATTACATTTTGCCCATTACTGATATTTCTATACTGTGGCGCGATTTCAACGTAATTTGGCATAATAATTACGAAATAGTTGCGATAAAAACTGACACAGGTCCTGCCTCCACAAGCGCCAGGGCGAGACTGATCGGCCGTCAGCGGCGCAATTCTATTGCGTTTGGTAGATATTCGTACATGATAACTATTAGAGATGCGCCGAATGTAGGTTGAACCGAATTCGAACATTCGGCCGAATATTCGGTAAAAAATGTACCGAACCGAATATTCGGCCGAACTATTCGGTTCAAATTAACGCGGTAAACAGGTTACTGCACGTTAGTCGACGAGGCTGGGGACATTCTCTCAGCGCTGGGCACGCAGCCCTCAACCCTAGGGCGCTGATTCTCAATCGAACAACTTGCAACCGTGAAGAAAGTTTACAGTCGAAATGTCCTTTGTCTAAAGATTGATAGAATGACAGCACTCCATTATGTGGCCGCACGCGCCAGTAGAGTAATTGGTGGGAGATGGTGAGCTGAACGGGCTCCTTTTTAAAGAAATGAGTTTTTTTTCCACCAACGAAGATTTCAAAAATAAAAATAAAGATTTAGACGAGTAAGGTGAATATAAAATGAGAGAAATGAAATAGAAAATGAGAAGTTCATTCTCACATAGACTTAGTTCAGTTGGAGTTTTGGACTGGTTGTGTACAGCCGTGTTTTGTAGCGAATTAGTTATATTGTCGTGTGAAGACAAAGTTCTGGCATATTGTAACTTAAAGAAGAGATAACAATAAAAACGGACACCGTAATGTCTCGAACCACTAACTAGAACTAAGTCAGCTCATTACAACTATTTTAGCCATTCAGTCCCTTCATTGCGACAATTTATTGGTGGGAAAATTAGTGCCAACTTTGCGAGTTAAATGAATTCATTATACTCTGTAAACTAATGTTTGATCTCTGTGACATTTACATTAACATTACCAAAATTTACTTTTATTTCAAAAGCATAAAGTTGTTTTTACAGTTTGCACCTCTGTGCTCTCACTTTATGTCTATGCATTTCAACTACAAAAGCTATATGCCGTTGACATAAATTCTATTCTTATCTACGTTTGTACAACTGTCGCAGAGATCAAGCTATATTTTACAGAGTAAATTGGAACTGCTATGTTCGCGGTGAAAACCGGGGTTTACTAATGTTTGGCAAAAAACATTCCCCAAAGTGCCACATGCCAAATTATGTATCCCAAATTTTCATTTGGCAAAACAACTTCGCAATTTTACAGTTAGCAATACTATTTTTGGCAATTTATTGTTTAACAAATAATTACACGGCAAAGTTTTATTTTACCAAGTATAAGGTAGTGAAATATGGTTCGGCATAACTTACCAAGTAAGTACTTATTAGGTAGTCAAATATGGTTTGGCGTAACATACTTTTCCCAGAATAATACATATCCATATGATTTACTCAAGAGTCTAAATTCATTGCATTAAAATATGGTTAATTGCTATTATAAAAAAAAGATCTGGTGCTTAACTTAACCTAACCCACTCTTACATCAGACTTTTCATGATTTTACAATTTTCCCCCGTAATAAAATCAAATTTTGAAAAAACGTACTTTGGAATACAATTTTTTTTACAAAATAAATCATTAGCATAATGTATAATTGACTTAATAAAAATTGAGCCAGTAAAAAAATGCCAAATGAATATTTGACGAAGTGATTAAAATGCGAAATATAAATTAGCTTTAGATTTTTTTGGGAAATAAAACTATGCGATAAGTTTTTTAGGAAGTGAAATTTGACGAAACATATTTTGCCAAACGGCAGGATCCCGAAAACCGGGCATTCTTTAGGTAAGCAACGTTGAGAACTTCGAGCTTTTACATCTAAATGACTATGTTACTGTGCGTCACCAGAGATATCTGTACCATGACCTTAATTATGGGAAAATCCCTACCTGTTTGCAATAATGATTAATTTTGTTAATAATAATTTAAACATTCGGTAATTATTCGGCAAATAAACCGAATATTCGGCCGAATACGAACTATTGAAAACTTGCCGAATGAACCGAATTCGAATATTCGGCCGAACATTCGGCGCATCTCTAATAACTATGTAAATAGTTGTTTATAGAAAAACGCTCGGAAAATGTGTATAAAAACTTAATACCTTTAATTGAGTGCAAAAAAAATATATAAAATGTTAATAGTTTAGCCACAGTTTTGAAAAAACTTTTCTGAGAGAGTCAACTTTGGGATTTTTTTCTATCTAGTGAAATTTATTGTATCGTGTAACGGGCTCGGAATATGTTTAGCTTATATCCTTAACTATTATATATATATTTTTCAGATTTAAAAACCCTTTACTTTTTGACTAGGATTGTTTCAAAAAACTCAAAATCTGACCCACGCGGCCTTAATGCAGTCACAAAAAAGGACGCATATAGCCTGCGTTACAATCAGAAATACTAGACAACTTGAAGGAGGTAAAATATCTAACAACACTAGATCTTTCTAAAGCCTTCTGGCAAATTCCTCTAGCACCAAAAGATAGGGAAAAGACATCCTTCTTCATCCCAGGACGAGGAGCGTACCAGTACAAAGTTTTACCTTTTGGCCGCAATAACCCAAGGTGTTCGCAACAAAGGCTTATAGATACTCAATTTGGTCCACAATTTCAAAATAAGGTGTTCTGCTACATAGACGACATACATAGTCATAGCATCATTATCATTCGAGGAACACGTATCACTGATGACAAAAGTGCAACAAAAATTGAAGGAAGCGAACCTAACTATCAACCTCGAAAAGTCTAATTTCTTCAAGGACAGACTAAAATTCTTAGGATACATCGTAGATGGTCTTGGTCTCAGAACGGACCCCGAAAAGGTAAACTCTATAGGTACTAAAATTTCCTGTACCATCAACAAAGAAAGACGTCATGAGATTCTTTGGCACCGCGTCATGGTACAGACGATTTATACCCAACTTCAGCACAATTGCAGCACCGCTAAACAAACTAACTACAACAAAAAAAAGGAACTCCTGCTTTCTGTTGGAACACAGAGGCAGAAAAGGCATTCCTGGAACTAAATTCACATTTAATAAAAAGCCCAGTACTAAAATGTCCAAAATTCAACGAACCATTTCAAGTACATACAGACGCAAGCAATTTTGGCATTGGCGCAATGTTGACACAAATACATGATGGAGTAGAACACCCGATAGCATATATGAGTCGATCATTCAGCGGTCCGGAGAAAAAAAGCAGTGTCACGGAACGAGAATGCTTGGCTGTAATAGCCGCATTAGAACATTGGAGGTGCTACCTAGATAATAGCCACAAGTTTACAGTATATACCGACCATTCGGCACTAAAATGGTTCATTTCATTGAATAATCCCACCGACCGGCCGACTAGCCCGTTGGGGCATACGACTTAGCTGTTTCAACTTCGAATAAAAACACAGAAAAGGCACAACATAATACCAGACACACTATCACGAGCCATACCGGTGTAGTCCATCTCCACGAACCTATTGAAACATACAAATAGCAAGGACGAATGGTTCCTAAAAATATTCAAGGGCATGACTAACTCACCACAATCATACGCCAATTTCAAAATAGAAGACGACGTACTATACCTACAGACGAGCCGACATAAAAGATTATTTAAACAATGAATTCGAATGGAAAACGGTAGTACCACCCGAAATCCGAAATGCATTATTTCGGGAAAACCATGACTCACCTACAGCCGGACACTTTGGAATTTTTAAGACATACCACAGAATAAAGCTACGCTACTACTGGCCGGGGCTATACAAAGACACGGTAAGCTATGTTTATGTATTGTGTATATGTATTGACTGCCTCTGTGGCGCAGTTGGTAGTGATACCGCCTGCGACGCTGGAGGTCGTGGGTTCGATTCCCACCGGAGACAAATATTTGTGTGACCCATAAATGTTTGTCTCAAGAGTCTGGGTGTTTTTATGTATAATATGTATGTATTTAAAAGTATATAAGTATTAATATCCGCGGTATGATACCCATAACACAAGCAGGTTTTTCCTAGCTTACTTTGGGATCAGATAGCGTTGTGTGAGATGTCCGTGAATATTAATTTACTTATTATTATTTATTTATGTGTCATATTGTGAAAAATGCAAAGCACAAAAACATGACACTCAAGCATCAAGAGGTAAGATGAGCCGTCCAAAGCAATGCTCTCGCTCATTTCAACTGACCTGGTAGGACCCTTACCGGCCTCCAAAAAATAACACGTCTATATACTCGTCGTCACTTGTTGTTTCTCAAAATACTGCCTAATATTCCCACTGCGCAGAGCCAATAGCCAAAATACTAGAGGACAACGTTTTCATGATACATGGAATACCACAAACTATAATAATGGACAACGATTGTCCAATTCATAAGCAAAAAATTGAACACATTATTCCAAAAATATAAAATTCCCCAGACCAAAATACACACCCCAAGTAAATACTGTAGTAGAACGTTACAACAAAACTATAATCACAGCTATATATCAATATTCACCGACAATGACCACCGCTCGTGCGACACATTCCAAAAATTCAATTTGCAATCAACAACTCGATTAACGCGTCCACCGGTTTCACACCATCATACAGTGGCGTAACTATAGGGTGGCAAGGGTGGCAAAATGCCACGGGCCCCCGAACATAAGGGGCCCGTCCCGAGAGCAAATTGAAAAAAAAAATACTGTTTGGATGTTAAGGTTCATTTACACCAGGTCGACAGGCGACTTCGGCGAACATCTTTCCTCTACCGAAAGCGGCGGAGTCGAAGGCATATTTACACCCAGGATCTTAGACCATTAGTTTGGTCGACCGTCGTCTGCCGAAGGCGTCCGAACTAGGGCTTGAACTCCGGAATTCCGGAATTGACATAATTCCGGAATTCCGATAAAATCTAATATCGTTTTCAATTCCGGAATTGGCGAGATCAATACCGGTATTTCGATATTGGAAAAAAAAAGAATCTCTTCTTTTATTTCATTACAAACAAAAATGTAGATTATAAGCTTCTTATGCAATTTAATTACCTTTAATTACTACAATGTTGATAATTAAGGATTTCTATATTAACAAATTAATGCGATTATGTACTTAGGTATTAATCATTTTATTTGATGATATTTCTAAAACCTACTAAGAATGTAAATCCATAAAATTAATGGTATTTGATAGAAAACATATTATTTAAATAATAATAATATTATTGGTGACGTTTTTGTATTTTTATTACATTTAGACTTCAATTTATAGTGCGAACTTAGACTTAGCTCTGACTTATGCTACGAGTTAAATTTAGCTTTGATAGAAACGCTGTAAGAATTTGACAGAGGTCTCGCTCAGCATAGTTCTAGGTAGCTCTGACGGAACTCATGGGGCCCGTACCTTATTATTAGGGGCAAACTTTGCCCCAAGGCGCTCCACTGACACAGAGTGAGGAGGGTCCTGGGTTCCCATAGGGCCTAAAAAGGCAACATTGTATGTTTCATATTATGAAACGTAAAATGTTTGGTATGCTTTGTATGTTCTGTATTTCAAATTATATGAATTGTATGTTTCATATAATGAAACATACAATGTTGCCTTTTTAGGCCCGCTGTTCTCATCAAGGTGGAGGAACACATTCCGTCGCACATGGCTCCGTCTCAGGCGCCCGACGCTGATTACAGCGAAAACGACGTGCCTAAAGTCACTAAAGGTGAGTTAGGGGCGACTGTACTGCGGCTTAGATTCCGCACGGACCGTGTCCCTGGACCTTACAGCATTCCAGGCCGAGCGTTGGTCCTGGCTCTTTAGTGCATGCCTCGAAAAAGGCCAGATTCCCAAGTTCTGGAAGACAGGGAAACTGGTTCTGATCCGAAAGGCAAGGTGATCGGCTCTGATCCGAAAGGCAAGGTGATCGGCAGTCTACCCATCCGGGGATCGGCCGATCGTGTTGCTCCGTTGAGCAACTCCGGCCGATCTCCGATCAGTCGATCCCCAACAATGATACGCTCAAGGAGCTTGCATACCTCGTTTGGTATGCAAGCTCCTGGAGCGTATCATTGCACAGCGCACAGTCGGGCACCTCACACGCGTGGGGGCCAGATCTGGCGGATAACCAGTTTGGTTTCCGTCAAGGGCGCTCCACCGTGGATGCGATCATGCGCATTAGAAGACTGACCGAGGAAGTAACATCGCAGGGTGAGGTGGTGTTGAAAGCGATGGCGATGTCAAGAAATACCGGCATCGCCTTCAACACATTGCCCTGGAGCTGCGTTAGGTAGGCGCTTATTTATCATGGAGTCCCTCCCTACTTCCGTCGAATTGTCGGGGCCTATCTTTCCGAGAGGGCCATAACTTACCCAAGCTGGCTAGGGCCCAGCCGGGTCAGCGAGATACGTCGTGCGGTGTTCCGCAGAGATCAGTCTTAAGACCGTTTCTGTGGAACATCGGTTACGATTGGGTGCTGCGTGGTCCGTTGCTCAGAGGCGGCATGTCTCGAGTCCTTGTTTAAATAAATTAATTATATTTCTAATTTATTCCTTTCTGGTGCAAGGAGGCGCTGGAGCGGGGTCATAGGCCTACGTCTCCAGAAATCTAGGTTCGGCAGTTCCAGCTCCACAAGGAAACCGTGGAGACCTGGACTTAAGCAACAAACCGAATCGCCACATCACATCACACAAGGGGGGAATCGCCGAATCGCCACAATCACGGTGGTCAGACCAGTCATGGTCGAGTGACTTGAGAGGAGCCACGGTGCGTGTGCTCTGTCCTACCGATTGTCACAGATGCTTACCGGGCACGGGAGCTTCAGTAAGTATCTGTGACGAATACACCGGGAAACCACACCTGAGTGCCAGCACTGCGAAGAACGCCGTGAGGACACACTACTTCACACATTAGTGGAGTGCACAGCGTGGGCTTAACAGCGCCCGGTCCTCGTGGTAGGTCTGGACGTGGACATTTTCTCGCTGGAGACCATTGCGCGAGCTATGTTCTCCAGTGCTTACTCCAAGTGGGACGCCACAGCGTCTTTCTGTGATCAGTTAATGCGGCGAAAAGTGATCGAGAGAGGACGCTCCCACCCGAATTCAGCATGGCTTTGCTCAAGACTATCTGCCTCCATAATTGGGGGCCTGAGGACGGTGGGTGGGCAAATCGCCGTCCTTACAAAAGCAAGCCCAAGACGAAAACGTGACGTGAAAGTTTCACGCACGTCAACGCCCTGAGATGCGGGATAACACCTGAAAAAGCCCCAAATACGCGGGATAGCACCCGAACCTCCTAGGTGAGGCCGCAGTGATAGTCAAGGTCTGTGGGGAATCCTGGGGTCATCCTTCTGAGGGCTTCCCGGGCCAACCGTAGGCAATAGTTAGGAAGGTTTAGTTGGTTACGTTAAAATAAGTAATTTTACTGGGAATCAAAGTAGTTTATCACTAATCACGTAGGACTGTCAGCTCCCGTTTCTTTTTTTACATACATACATACATACATACATACATACATATGGTCACGCCTTTATCCCCGAAGGGGTAGGCAGAGGCATATTATATGCCCACATTTCACCTTTGTATAATTTGTCCCACGTAATACACACGTGTTTAAATGGACAGGCGCAGGTTGTGACGGCCTGCTGTTGAAATAAAGCCTTCAACTTAGCTTAACGACTGCCATTTTACTGGCAACCGGGACCAAAGGGATCTTTTTTTACATATCACTATTTTGTACAAAACAAAACTTGATTGAGTTCCGGAATTCCGGAATTCCGGAATTCAAATACTGAATATCGAAACCCAATTCCGGAACTGAAAAAGCGTCCGATATTCAAGCCCTAGTCCGAACACCTACGAGACCGTGCGCCGGCCGCACTTCTGTCGAGAATTCGTTTGCCAAAGGACGATCGTGCGTGTGGCCTCAATGTGTTTACACCGGGTTGGTTGTCGCCTTCGACTGGCAAGTGGCAAGCAAAGTCGACTGTCAACCTGGTGTAAATTAGACTTGGGTAGGTACAGTTCGTACTGCCGCACAGTGTGTTATAGAAGCCAATTTGCGGTCACGTCCGTTTTATTAACTCTTTGTAAAGAGCATTTTAAGACAAACTACTTAAAAAAACTTTCGTTACTGTATGTCTCATACTTTTTAAGAAATTGAAAAAATTGAGAAAAATCCATAGAAATCATATAACACGTCCGGCATGCCGGACGTGTTATATGGCATAACCGCGTACTGGTTCAGTACAGTACCCAGTACGCGACAAAATTTAGCAGGACCCAGGACCTTTCTCGGACGCGATATCCCGCTCAGGCGCGCACAGTCGACGTTCGGCCGCGTCCGAGTCCGAGATAGAATATAAATACTCGGCCGCGTCAGAGTCCGAGATAGAATATATTATACTATCTGTGGTCCGAGCGACCGGGTGACCGGAATGATGCACGCTTGGGAACATTTTGTTACGTAGTGTATCTCAACTTAACGTGTACGAGTAGTAACGAATACTGTTGAATGTTATATGGATACTTGAGGCACGCCTGCCTGCTTAATGGGCTCAGGAGATGGTCAAGCGACTTGAGTCAATATCAAGTGTACATACACGTCGATGCTTACACATGTGCACAGAAAACATGCACACTGAAGCTACTTTCATTCATATTTTAATCGACTTGTCAAGTGCATATTGACCATATAAGAGCTAGGGCTTGAATATCGGACGCTTTTTCAGTTCCGGAATTGGGTTTCGATATTCAGTATTTCAATTCCGGAATTCCGGAACTGAATCAAGTTTCGTTTTGTACAAAATAGTGATATGTAAAAAAAGATACTTAAGACTAAAAGATGATTAGATTAATAAACTACTTTGATTGCCAGTAAAATTACTTATTTTAACGTAACCAACTAAAAACCACACGTTTCCTAACTATTGCCTACGGTTGGCCCGGGTAAGCCCTCTGAAGGATGACCCCAGGATTCCCCACAGACCTTGACTATCACTGCGGCCTCACCTAGGAACTTCGGGTGCTATCCCGCGTATTTGGGGCTTGTTCAGGTGTTATCCCGCATCTCAGGGCGTGTGGCGTGCGTGAAACTTTCACGTTACACTTTCGTATTGGGCGTGCTTTTGTAAGGACGGCACCCTCCCACCGTCCTCAGGCCCCCGATTATGGAGGCTGATAGTCTTGGGCAAAGACATGCGGAATTCGGGTGGGAGCTTTCTCTCTTGATCACTTTTCGCCGCATTAACTGACACAGAAAGACGCAGTGGCGTCCCACTTACTCCCACTGGAGATCATAGCTCGCGCAATGGTCTCCAGCGAGAGAATGTCCACGTCCAGACCAACCACGAGGACCAGGCGCTTTAAGCCCACGCTGTGCACTCCACTAATGTGTGAAGTACTGTGTCCTCACTGCGTTCCTCGCAGTGCTGGCACTCAGGTGTGGTTTCCCGGTGTATTCGTCACAGATACTTACTGAAGCTCCCGTGCCCAGTAAGCATCTGTGACAACCGGTAGGACAGAGCACCCGCACCGTGGCTCCTCTCTAGTCACTCGCCCATGACCGGTCTGACCGCCTTGATTGTGGCGATTCGGCGATTCCCCCCTTGTGTGATGTGATGTGGCGATTCGATTTGTTGCTCAAGTCTAGGTCTCCACAATTTCCTTGTGGAGCTGGAACTGCCGAACCTAGATTTATGGAGACGTAGGCCTATGACCCCGCTCCAGCGCCTCCTTGCACCAGGAAATAATAAATTAGAAATATAATTAATTAATTTAAACAAGGACGCACGCAAGTTGCCTCGCTGCCAGATCCTCGAGACATGCCGCCTCTGAGCAACGTTCCACGCAGCACCCAATCGTAACCGATGTTCCACAGAAGCGGTTTTTAAGACTGATCTCTGCCGAACACCGCACCGAACTGACCCGGTTGGGCCCTAGCCAGCTTGGGTAAGTTAGGCCCTCTCGGAAAGATAGGCCCCGACAATTCGACGGAAGTAGGGAGGCACTCCATGATAAATAAGCGCCTCCCTAACGCAGCTCCACGGCAAGGTGTTGAAGGCGAAATAAAATAAAATAAATAAATAAAATAAAATAAAATTTATTCCCTATGAATTTTTTTAAAAAATTATTTAGGTTTGTCAAAATTTTTGTGACTCTACCGGGGGTTCGGAAATGCTACAGACTGAGAAGAACACCCCAAGAAACTCAGTCCGGTCCCTCTTAATTCATCATAATATCTAAAATTTTAAATGTAGAAAGGAGCAATTCGTGTCACTGCCAGGCAGCCTTGTCTTCTAGAAAGTATTTAATGCTATAATAAGCTTTCTGGCACAATTTAAGTTTTATTAGTTTTTTTAATTTATTAACTGACAAACCTGTTACGGCTGTCGGCAATGTATTGTACATTCGAATACAATTGCCCGCAAAAGAATTGCTTATTTTATTAAGCCTAAATCTAGGTACAGCCAATTTATTCTTACTTCTTAAGTTTAGGTTATGGATATCACTATTTTTAATAAATTTACTATTATTTTTATGAGTATATAATAAGTTTTCATATATGTACTGTGAATACACAGTAAGGATGTTGATATCCTTTAACTTTTCTTTTAATGACTCCCGGTGAAAGCGATGGCGATGCCGGTGTCTCTTGACATTGCCATCGCTTTCAACACCACATCACCCTGCTATGTTACTTCCTCCGTCAGTCTTCTAATGCGTATGATCGCATCCACGGTGGAGCGCCCTTGACGGAAACCAAACTGGTTATCCGCCAGATCTGGTCCCACGCGTGTGAGGTGCCAGACTGTGCGCTGTGCAATGATACGCTCAAGGAGCTTGTATACCTAACGAGGTATGCAAGCTCCTTGAGCGTATCATTGTTGGGGATCGACCGATCGGGGATCGGCCGGAGTTGCTCAACGGAGCAACACGATTGGCCGATCCCCGGATGGGCAGACTGCCGACCCCCTTGCTTTTCGGATCAGAACCAGTTTCCCTGTCTTCCAGACCTTAGGAATCTGGCCTAAAGAGCCCCATCACTCGAGGCCTGAAATCCTCAAGGGCCAGGACCCAAGCTCGGCCTGGAATGCTGTAGGGTCCAGGGGCACGGTCCTTGCGGAATCTAAGCCGCAGTACAGTCGCCCCTAACTCACCTTCAGTGACTTCAGGCACGTCGTTCTCGCTGTAATCAGCGTCGGGCGCCTGAGACGGAGCCATGTGCGAAGGAATATGTTCCTCCGCCTTAATGAGAACAGGGAACCCAGGAACCTCCTCACTCTGGGTCAGTGGAGCGCCTTGGGGCAAAGTGTGCCCCTAATAATAAGGGCCCTATGAGTTCCGTCAGAACTACTAGAACTATGCTGAGTGAGACCTCTGTCAAATTCCTACAGCGCCGTTTCTATCAAAGTTAATTAACTCGTAGTAGACTATAGTCAGAGCTAAGACTAAGTTCGCACTAATAAAAATTCAAAAACGTCATCAATAATATTATTATTATTTAAATAGTATGTTTTCTATCAAATACCATTAAATTTATGGATTTACTTTCTTTAGGTTTTAGAAATATCATCAAATAAAATGATTAATACCTAAGTACATAATCGAATTAATTTGTTAATAGAGAAATCCTAAATTATCAAAATTGTAGTAATTAAAGGTAATTAAATTGCATAAAAAGCTTATAATCTACATTTTTGTTTGTAATGAAATTAAATAAGATGCGAAAATATGTTTATTTTTTCAATATCGAAATACCGGTATTGATCTCGCCAATTCCGGAATTGAGAACGATATTAGATTTTATCGGAATTCCGGAATTATGTCAATTCCGGAATTCCGGAGTTCAAGCCCTAATAAGAGCCCATTAGTCGAGGCACGTGTAGAGGATAAATGAAGAAAAAGTGACATATTTTATTTTTTTAATTATCTCGAAAACGGTGCGTGCTATCGTAAAAATAATGGCATTTTTGACCCCCCTTTGAAACCCCCCATCCGCCAAATATACATTACGAATAACGATTTTTTATACGTATAAGGTATACGTATAAGGTGGCATAATGTTGCCTGTAGTATAGGTTTATTTGTTGGTTTGATATCAATCGTCAAAAAGGGTCCATGCTGGCGGTGTTGCAGTCATCCTCATCAGCTAGCAGTTTCCTAAAAGGGAATGATTACATGGTAGATTTTTTTTTCTAAATCTTGTATCTCGAAAACCGTGCGTGATATCCTGATCAAATACAACAAAATTTTCATTCCCCCTTAAGAAAGCCCCAACCATATGGGGCAAACACATACAAACATAAGTGACCCTCGCCCCCCCCCCCCTTTATTTTTTGCAAAGCGGGAATTAGTACATTATGGCATTCATAAGAACTGCAGATATATTATGGTCTATGTTTCTTGTTGCTGTTTTATACGGCATCTGGACTTTTTGGCGCGAGACAGGCAAGGGCGGTTATCGCTTCGTTGTATAATTTTTCTAAATTAGAGTATTTTCAAATGTTTTGTGTGTATTAACTGTGGATTCCGAAGACCATACTTGACTTTGACTGGGACTTAGAAGAAATATGAAATGAAGATAAAAAAGAAACAGACACGAAACAGACTAGGCATTCGGTCTAAGTAACCAAAGCGTGTTCAAATTAATAATAAAAAAACGGGATCTGTCAGAACCTTAGATCATCTAACCACAGGATGCGCCTTACTTAAGCATTGTTTTCTGCCATTGCTCATGACCATTTGGTCTTTTGGCTTTATAAAAAGCACTGTACATCAGTACATCATTTTATATGATTAAACTAGTACATTTCATTGTAGTTGACTGTACAATAAAAATTAACACACAACAGCCATTACGCGTTTGTCGATTAATACATTTTTAAATGCAATGAAATTTTATATGTCTTTGTGTTTCCCCCTTCACTTGTATGAAAACTGGCAGAATATTTTTGTATGCGGTGGTTCGCAAAGGCTAGTCCCGTGATATATGGTCTAAGGTCAAAACACTCAGCAGGACCTTTCCGTTACGTTTTCATAAACCTAAATATTATAGGCTTTATTAAGTCTGAATAAAGATAATATTAGTATGATAGCAGTACCAACGCCATCTAGAGCACGTAGACCGTACTCTCACGAAACGAATGAGTTAGTTCTTTTATAGAATATATTATAAATTATCTATTATCTGTGGTTCTATGTTCTATTCGATCGTACCAACATAAGCACCTCAAAGGGACTTCATCAAGAAAAAATAGACCTTATTCTGTATAACTCAAGGTCTATTTACACATACATTTTATAACAGCGCCATCTGGTGCAACTGGGATAATTCAGATACGTCCACCCCATCGTATCTGTTTTGCCTGGGTTGCACTAGATGGCGCATGATGGCATTCAAATTCAAAAGAACTTTATGTCAATGAAAATAAGGTGTATTTTTCTTGATACGATTTATGAGGGTCCGGCACCTGTCAGAACAATCACGATACTGTATGAGCTCGTACGAAAGACCGGGTACTGGTCCGGGTTCAAGAGAACTTTATGAACTTGAGAATAAAGTCTATTTTTCTTAATAGAGTTTATGAGGGTCCGGCACCTGTCAGAACAATCAGAACACTGTCTGTACTTGTACGAAAGACCGGGCACTGGTCCGGGTACTGTTCGAATGCCATATGGCACGGTTCGGAAAGCTATGCTATATGAAAGGACATCATCGGGTACTGTTTTGCGCAAGTCTAGTGTAAATGCCTTAAGGGCCAATATCCAGGGGCTCTCACAGGCAAGCGACGCACCTGTATTAACGGACGAAGCTCCGATGCATTGAGTTTGTGCATGTTTGGCCTGTATGAGCCTTATATGACCCTATGTAACGAAACCATACCGCGATTTAAAAAAAGGCACAGCGCCATCTAGTTGTGAATTTTTAATTAAAATAATAGATTTTTTAATATTGCATACAGCGCCAACTACCACGTGTTTCTGGAAACTCTTACTTTATAATGAAACGAACTTAAATATCATGACAAGTCTCAATGTAACTGCAACGTTGAGAACCTACGTAAGTTGGTTGCATTATAATTCAATCTAAGTGATAACACCATGGCTCCGCCTGCCACGAGCTGTTGTTTTAAGTAAAGTATCACCATTTTACATTATCTTTATGTGTAAATCCATATACCTACGTAAATTCGTACTTTTTATTATTGTTTCAGATTATAATGGCGTCTTAATCTCACTAGAAGCGAACACCTCAACGACCTAATTCTACAAACCAAACCAACTCATCCAACACATCGCGCGGCGCTACCGATGGAAAGAAAAAATTAAAATGGCCGGCATAAAAAGTACTATACCTTTAAGTAATATGAAAGAAGTAGTACGGATACATAAAGAGTAGTAGTAATTTAGTAAGATTACCTTCTCTAAGTAGCTAGTTTGTCTAGTATGTATACAAGTTATTAGCTAATAATTTACTCTGGTACAGCCATTGCTGGGCCTACCAAGTCTGAGCTTTCTTTCTGGTCTATTAAATAATTCCTGATGTTAACATAGTTTGTGGTATGTGGATGGAGCGACGTTTTCTATTACAGGCATTGTTATGCCTAAAAGAAGACGTCCATTGAACAACTCACTGTAAATTGTGATACAAATAAAACATTTTTTCATTTTTATTTTTTTCAAGAGTTATGTGATTTTATTATTGAAAATAGAAAAGCCTCCGGAGCAGAACGTCATGAAAGCAAAATGTCATGTACGCAAAATGTCATAAACTGCAAAACGTCAAAAAAGCAAAATGTCATAATCGCAGAATGTCATGCAATAATATAATGACAGATCGTCATACTCGCAAAACGTCAAAAAGGCAAAATGTCAGGATCGCAAAATGTCAAGACGAAAACATCTTAAATAAAGGTTTATTCCCAGTAGTTCCATGAAGTTAGTTCCACGTGGTAGTACCTAATGTAACTTTAAATAAAAACCACCACCTTCATACTGGTCTGTCACACTAGTGTAAAGGTGACGATCTCCGGTTCTTCCCGTTCACTTTCATATTAATGTTACGGATGGGAAGCTGATTTCCTCATTTTAACACCTTAATAGTAAATGTAATTTCTAGTATATTCTCTATATCTACTACTTGTATCTAGTAAATTCTCCACCAAGTGCCAAAAGGGTGCCATCGATCAACAGTATATACAGTAATTTCTAGTACGTTGTGTTACGTAACTTTTATAAATGACCTACCCTATTACGTAGGGGACACCAACGGGATTGTTTTGTTTGCAGATGACACTTCCTTAATTTTCAAAATTAAAAGACAACTAGATAACTACGACGATGTCAACAATGCAATCCTGAGAGTAGTACATTGGTTTAATACTAATAATCTTAGCCTGAACGATAACAAAACTAAATGTATTAAATTTACCTTGCCCAACGTAACACAGGCAGAAACCAATGTTCAACTTAATGGCCGAGAGTTGGAACTTGTGAAATCTACGGCGTTCCTAGGGTTGACGGTCGATGCTGGATTGCAGTGGGGTCCACATATTGAAAAGCTAGCATTTGCGGTACAAAAGATTAGGCATTTGACTGATGTAGATACAACTAGAATAGTTTATTTCAGTTACTTCCACAGTGTTATGTCTTACGGTATTCTACTGTGGGGTAATGCCGCAGATATAAATTCAATTTTTGTTTTACAAAAACGAGCCATAAGAGCCATATATAGATTAGGTCCAAGGGTCTCTCGGCGCGAAAAATTCAAAGAGGTAAATATTCTGACTGTACTGACGTGTAAAGGCAATACACTGTATACTATAATACAGTGTTTTGCCTTAACAACGCTTATTCGGCATATTTTAGGGTCTACTTTAAGTGAAACTTTTTTAATTTGTGTTACGACCTTTATTTATGAAGATATTCAATATTAAAAAACCATGTAAGTTTCAAAAAATCTACCTTCATCAAACCATAAAACTGTATTTTTTAAAACATTGTTTTGCCATACATTCAACGCAAGGGAATGAGCGACCTTGTCAAGACAAGACACTGTATATTAAATTGACCGACCGCTCTGGATGCGCGCGTGAACCTATCGCTATCGCTCTTACTCATCTTACGCATACGATGTTAGAGCAGGACCGCAAGCGCTGCGGCCGTCCGGCGCCCGGCCGTCTTCGCCGATCACGTGTATTTGTTTTGATATAGATATTCTTTCTTTTGAGAGCTTCCACTCTGTACGTTGCGTAAATGGTTAAAGTTGCGTGAAAATTTTGTATTACAAAAATGCTCCCCTTTAAAAGTTACAAAAAATGTCGTCAATAGCATATGCCTATCTTTTAAAGTTCACTTACAATAACCCCCTTTTAATAAGTTTTACAGTATGAGCGACGCGGCGGGAGTAGGTAAACGTGGTCTGCAGTGGTAGCCAATCAACTGAACGATAAAAACCGGCCAAGTGCGAGTCGGATACTAATGAGTTCCGTACCAAAAAAAGAACGGGTGGAAGTAAATGCAACGGGAAACATATATCACTTACATATTAATACCACACCTCTCTCCTTCTCAATCTCATGTGATGCAAACGAAGTTGTGTGGGTTAGCTCTAATGAATCTATGCGACGCGACGGGAATAAATGCAAAGGGAAACATTATATCACCTTAAATATCAATACTACACCTCTCTCTTTCTCGCTCGTGTGACGCAAACGAAATTGTGCGGGTCAGCTCTAATGTATAAGTATAAGCGACGCGACGGGGCTAGGCGCGACGAGAGGAAATGCGACGGGAAACATTATATCACTCAAAATATTAATACCATACCTCTCTTTTTCTAACTCTCATGTGCCGCAAACGAAGTTGCGCGGGTCAGCTAGTGCTAATATAAATTTTGTATTTTAAAGATTTGTTAATTTTATAACGTTTTTATTTTATACTTGCTGACCCTCGCAACTTCGTTTACGTCACATAAGGTCTATGAAAGGAGAGGTGTTTCTTTATCAGACTGATCAAGCAGCGTGTAAAACTGCCCTGTTTGCTTAAATCAAAAAAAAAGCTTAAAGATTAACCCCCAGTTTCCGAAAGGCTGATCAACGCTAAAATTAACTAATCGGCTGTTAAAGGCGGATCCTCACAGAAGATCCAAAATGAAAATCCATTTACAAGGAACATATATGCTTCGTAAATATTTAAGAAGAATGTTGGTTGTTGCTACCAAAGTGATTCGACGTCGTTCCTGCACATGTGACTCCATAGCGACCGAAAGTTCAACTGAACAATACTTAGGCGGATCAATGTGGATCGGTTGGAGCGTGTCGGTGGAACGCGGCGGGATCGCAAGAAAAGTTTTCGCTGATCGCAGGAATTGGCGATCCATTTTGGATCTTCTGTGAGGATCCGCCATTAACAGCCGATTAGTTAATTTTTGTGTTGATCAGCCTTTCGGAAACTGGGGGTAAGTCTACTCTAAAACACTACAACAATAGTCTTAATCATTAAGCTCTTTTATGATGAAGCCAACACGCCAGTTTAGATTTACCCTCACATTCAAAGCAACCCTTGAATTCTAGGTTTTGCGAAAGTTGAGATGTCTCTAATTCCTGAACTACAGAGCCCTCAACATTGAAACTTATGTGAAACAATCCTTAAAGCACTTCTTTTATGACAGTGAAAAATAATTTGGAATCTAATGACGCAATGAGAAGCTACACCTAAAAAGCCATTTTGTCTTTCGTCCCCTGTCCCAAAGGAACCGCTTTAAATATCGGGATCAAAAGTAACCTAAAACCGTCCTCGGATTATAAGCTCAGACTGTACGAAGTTTTATTCAAATCGCTTCAGTAGTTTCAGCGTGATACTTATTCGGGATACAGACAGACAGACAGAAAGACAGACAGACAGACAGACAGACAACAAAAATTTTGATTACATTTTCGGCTTTAGTATCGATTAGACAACGCAGTACAATTAAAATTTTCAAAATATCTTCCATGTACAGACTCTCAACCATCAACAGTTTAATTATATGTATAGATGTTGATCTCAAATTGTGACTATGAAAATAAGAGACTTATTAGCCTGAGTAAACTATTTCGTTTTGTATTTCAAAGGTCTTATGGTTCATTGACCATAAATAAAAGTAAATAATTGAAATAACTTTTTCATTGTTTCATTTAATTCACTACCCCTACTAGAACAGGTTTCACTTACTGAATCTTAATAAACGGTTTCTGCAGAAAACTGTATTCAATAGTACATTATTATAACTAATGTTAAATTCTTAGGATTATTCAGGCAAAACACTGTATTATTATTTACAGTATTATGCCTTACATGAGCTTAACAAATTAATATTAGTCTGTTATACCAACTGTCTTTTTTGAATTTTCTAGAAAACTATTAATTTTTATTTATTTATTTATTTATTTTAAACTTTAGCACTAAGTGCAAGGCGGACTTAATGCCTTAGGCATTATCTACCAGTCTACCTGAGGGTGATGCAGAGATAACATTATGTAGGTGCTCAGGGATATGTCGAGAGCTGTTTACAAAATAATTCAAGCCGTCATCGTCATATTAAAGTACAAAAGTGATTTTACATACATATATAAATACATACAAACCTACATAAATACATACATAAATATATATATATACACACATACATACATACATAGGTACATAAAAAAAAAATACATACATAAATAAACATATAACCAAAAATATCATAGATGAGATAAAGGGGGAAAAATAGATTTGGTAACAATGAACCTTAATGATATTTCAGTTTTAGAGCGGTACTGAAGATTGTAGCGAAACTGCCAAGATTCTTTCCTTTATGGTACACTATAAAGTAGCCGTACTTTCTCCTTGAAGGATTCCCTACTAGTGGCTAACCTAACTTCAAGAGGGAGAGCATTCCAGAAAAGAATGGATTGAACCACGAAAGAAGAGTGTATAAAATCAGAGGAGTGAGAGGGACAACGGAGAAGAAGGTTTTTAGATGAACGCAAGTTTTTGTTATGATTAGAACATAGCAGTTGAAAATAAGGAGTCAAGTAAGTAGGAGCATGAGGAGAGTGTAGTATTGAATAAACCATAGTCACCGCACGCAAACTACGCCGGCGACGTATGGGCAACCATTCCAGCTCGTCCCGATAAGCCGAGACGTGATCGTATTTTCGGAGATTGAAAACAAATCGAATGCAATTATTGAGAAGTCGGTCAAGCTTATTGAGCAGATCTGCATTCAGGCCAAAAAGGCACACATCACCATAGTCAATAATAGGAAAGATTATCATCTGCACAAGCGTTATCTTGGTACTAACAGGAAGAAAGTTTTTGAGTCTGTAAAATGCCCGTAGTGTTCCAGTAACCTTCTGGCTGATATTACTAACCTGAGCACGCCAATCAAGAGTGGAGTCAAGATACAATCCCAGGTTCTTAACAGTAGTCGTGACGGGGATAGTTTGAGCCCTGAATATACAGTTTGGCAGACTTACACCCTCTAGCTTGCTCATCATCCGGGAGCTTCCTATTATAATGCATTGACATTTCTCCGGATTAACTGATAGGCCAAACCTGTCACACCAGCTCCCTAAAGAATCTAAATCTCTATTTATCCTGTCCATAGCCTCCCCAATGTTATCAACCCTAGCTTGACTATACATCTGCAAGTCATCAGCATACAGGTGATACGCACACTGAAGATCAGTAATAAGGAAATTAATAAATATAGAAAATAGAAGAGGAGAGAGTATACCGCCTTGTGGGACCCCAGCATTTAGGTTACACCAGCATGACGAAGTGTCATTAACAGAAACTGATTGCTGGCGGTCCCGAAGGTAAGAGGAGAACCATTCCAACTCGTCAGATGAGATTCCAATGTGAGCAAGAACAGCCAATAAGATGTCATGATTGACACTGTTAAAAGCATTAGAGAAGTCCACTAACACCAGAACTGTAACCATGCCCCTCTCCATACCTTCCCTAATATCACCAGTTATCTTAAGAAGGGCAGTAGTGGTGCTGTGACCTGGCCTAAAACCAGATTGAAGAGGGCTCAATATAGCGTTACAGGAAATAAATTTAGACAGTTGGCTTTGCACACATGCCTCCAACACCTTAGACAGAAAAGGAAGTATGGATATTGGACGAAAGTGTTTAGGCAGGGATGGGTTTGAAATTTTGGGTAAGGGACGTACGTAGGCTTTACGCCACAGACTAGGAAATTGGCCAGAAACGAGGGAAAAGTTAATGATATGAGAAATAGCAGGAAGGAGCTGTTCAAGGATGGTGGTAATCATGCGGCGACTGATGTTGTCACAGCCAACTGCTTTGGATTTTATTGAAATAATTATCTTTTTAATCTCATCCTCCGAGACCGGAGAAAATCTAAAAGGAGCATAACTGGGAACCGGCAGAACAGCCAGAGAATCTACCGTTTGACGTTTAATTAGATCGGCCATGGCATTTGAAGTGGAGAAATGTTTATTAATGACATCCAACCCAATTGTCTTAGGAAAATCCAACTGCCTAGTCCTACCAATTCCCAGCGTACCCAAAAATCTCCATATATCTACAGATGAAGACGAGGCAATGCTTTCAAATATATGGCGGCGTTTAGAGTTACGTATCACCTGATTGCACCGATTCCGAGCAGTTTTGTATAGATCCCAGTTGAAATCCGATCTGTTATTTTTAAATTTACGAAATGCCCGATCTCTACCCTTCATTGCTAAACGGACCTGATCCGTAATCCATGGCGCTGGAGGACGTTTTAACTTAACCCTCTTAATGGGTGCATGCTTATCGTAAATTTCCATGATAACTTGGTTAAACTCATGAACCTTATCATCGACAGTTTTAGCCTCCACCAGTAGGTCCCAATCAATACCAGAAGCATCTTTCAGCAATGCATTGATGTCAACCTGCCCAAAACAACGCATGTGCAGAACTTTAGGTTTTAATTTCGGCGGCTTGAGCGTATAGGACATGTAAATGAGATCGTGATGAGAGAAAGCAGGAGCGAGAAGCTGTCCATGAGAGTGAACTAAAGAAGGAGAAGAGGTAATAATTAGGTCGAGCAAAGTGTCAGGTACATCCACGTTGTGATGTGTGGCCTGTAGTGGTAATATATGAAGACAAGCCGACTCAACTATGTGCCGTAGCCTAATAGCTCGAGAAGAGTTAGGAATGAGGAGATTTGTGTTAAGGTCACCCATGATGATCTCTCTGATCTAATTTTTATAGCATCTGAGCTAATTTTTATTGTCAAGTTCTTTATATGGCTATAACAACAATAAAAAAACCTACAAAATGATATAAATTTTATTTATTTTCATAATTTTAATAGCTTTAAATTACAAAAAGACTGTTCAACAGACATTTTGGCGTTTTTCTCAAATTGGTATTTCGGATTATACAGTGTATTGCCTTGACACGTCAGTGTAGCATCACAATATATTTTTGAAAATCTTATGTATGTGCAAAAGAATCTATCTAGTTTCGTTAAGTTAAGCGATATACACAGTGTAAATACCCGACATAAAGATAACCTTGCTTGTCATCAGTGTAGACTGAAAAAAGTCAGTAATTCCTTCCTGGGTAACTGTATACGTTTTTACAACAGGCTTCCAAATGAAATAAAAAGTATGCCCTTAAATAAGTTTAAAAAGTGTATAAAAAGTAAATTGTACCGCAGGGGCTACTATTCAATTGACGATTATTTGCTTGACAAGGAAGCCTGGAAATGATCTGCTTGCTCTACTGCATTCTCTAGCAATAGTTTGTGATTTTTAGTTTAAATTTTGTAAATAGAGCACAAAAAGAAAAGCCCGTCGAGTTTCTTGCCAGTTCTTCTCAAGCGGGCCGCGTTCCGAACTGGTGGTACTATTTGCATTGTATTCATTGACGTGTCGCAAGTGCCTATGTATTAGGATTATGCGAAATAAATGTTTTTTTGAGTTTGAGTTTTGAGTTTGAGTTTATCTTTTCGAGAGGTAATGTTACAAAAATGAGCAACGGTAAAAATCTGTAAAAGTCAGCAGTCATGACTAATTGCGATTATGACCATCTGCGACCATGATCATCTGCAATCATGACCAATTGCAATTATGACCATCTGCAATCATGACATTTTGCGTTCATGACATTTTGCTTTCATGACATTTTGCTTTCATGACATTTTGCTTTCATGACGTTCTGCTCCGGAGGCAGGCATAGAAAATATTATAGGTACTTAGAAATGTTGAGATTATTTTCTGTATTTGCTACTCATTTAAGAATATTTTCTTGAAAATACCTTCTTTATACCAATGTTTTAGTTTATAAGCACTTTTGGAATGTTGATTTTTAGGTATATTAGGCAGAATGTTAAATCTAAACAACTAAATAGTCTAGTTATGTGATCTGTGATTGTTAATCTGTGATTTTATTACCTTTTTTTTTTTTTTTTTTTTTTTTTTTTTTTTTTTAGCCTAACCTAACCTAACCTAACCTAACCTAAGTAGTATAAAAAAAAAAAAAAAAAAAAAAAAAAAAAAAAACCTTTTTTATACCAATGTTTTAGTTTATAAGCACTTTTTAATGTTGATTTTTAGGTATATTAGGCAGACTCTCAAATCTAAACAACTGAATAGTCTAGTTATGTGATCTGTGATTGTTAATCTGTGATTTTATTATTGAAACTAGAAAATATTATAGGTACTTAGAAATGTTGAGATTATTTTCTGTATTTGCTACTCATTTAAGAATATTTTCTTGAAAATACCTTGTTTATACCAATGTTTTAGTTTATAAGCACTTTTTGAATGTTGATTTTTAAGTATATTAGGCAGAATGTCAAATCTAAACAACTGAATACTCTAGTTATGAGATCTGTGATTGTTAATCTGTGATTTTATTATTGAAACTAGAAAATATTATAAGTACTTAGAAATCTTGAAGTTATTTTCTGTACTTATTTGCTACTCATTTAAGAGCCTACCAGACGCCAAATTGTTGAAAGAAGATAGAAAATATACATTTTAGCGTGCAAGACAGAGAGAGATGCGATCGGTTTTTGTGCGCTTTTAACGAAATAAATTAATTATAAAAAAAACTATAACCAATATTTAAAAAGTGGTCTAGTGCAAATGAAAATTTAACTATTGTCTTTCTTATAAATATTTTATATTATAAAAAAACCTTAAAACTTGTGAGCTTAAAATTTCACGAAATCGAGGTATTTTTAACATAAAAATCTATCGAGGATTTTATCAGTAATCGTGTTTCGAGCCTAGACCGTTTTTAGTTCATAAACTGAAGTTGTCTGTGTTCAAATTTTAGGTAATCAGACCTCACGAGTCCTGAGATCTAGATCAAAGTAATAGTCTGTTTGGCGTCATATGAATATTTTCTTGAAAATACCTTTCTTATACAAATGTTGTAGTGTATAAGCACTTTTTGAATGTTGATTTTTAGGTATATTAGGCAGAATGTCAAATCTAAACAACTGAATACTCTAGTTATGTGATCTGTGATTGTTAATCTGTGATTTTATTATTGAAACTAGAAAATATTATAAGTACTTAGAAATGTTGAAGTTATTTTCTGTACTTATTTGCTACTAATTAAAGAATATTTTCTTGAAAATACCTTTTTTATACCAATGTTTTAGTTTATAAGCACATTTTAAATGGTGTTTTTTAGGTATATTAGGCAGACTCTCAAATCTAAACAACTGAATAGTCTAGTTATGTGATCAGTGATTTAAATTTTTATTGAAGCTCGAAATACATATTATCCTTACCCTCATATTCATAATCGTTTGTTAACGTTAAGTTTTTATGAACAAGGGACTAGTCATGACAAGCACCTCAGCTACGCTCCTGATACGCTCAAAATACACGCGCCTGTGCGCGCACATGAGTTGTATGCCAAGTTCTGCCGTTACTGGGGCGCGCGCCCAAGGATTGTCATGATTAGTCACTAAGAGCTGTATTTGCATTTATTCATTCATATGCTCACGGCTGTTGGCCCAGAAGGGGTACAGTTAGGGTTACCATATGCCAGGCTTTCGCCTGATTTGCCAGGCATTTTAGCACTTGATCAGGCGCCCGGCCGGCATTGTTCTATGTCAGGCGAAATGATTAATTGTAAAGAGTTGCATGGTACCTATATTTTAACTCAAAAAGACTGGTTAAAAATTGCGTCATAATATATTATCAGTCAGATAATGAGAAAAAGCAATAGCAATCATCCTTCGGCAACCGGAAAATACAACGTGAAAATGTAGAAAACCAAATAATAAGAAAACACCAACCTCCCCCAAGCCGACTGGTCCTCGTGGGGGAAAATGACCAAGACCCTCTAAAGAAGAAAAGAAATAAAAGAGAAAAGAAACATAATGATATATACATAGCAACTATAAATTGTCGTACACTAGGAACTGCAGAAAAACTTCAAGAACTGGAATTAGCACTGGATGAAATAAAATGGGACATAACTGGTATCAGTGAAGTAAGAAGACTTGGAGAAGAAATTGAGGACCATGGAAAATATATACTACACCATATTGGGGAGACGCCCGGACTATACGGAGTCGGATTCATGATCAAAAGAAACCTTGCAAAGAACATACAAGAAATAAGGGGGATCACAGAACGAATTGCACTGCTCAACATCAAACTACCTGTAGATGGTGAAGAAGAACAAGTCTGGTCCATAATCCAAGCGTATTCACCTACCGAATCAAAGAAAAAAGATAAAATAGCAATAATCGAAAAATTTTATGAGGACTTACAAGCCACCGTCGCAATTGCATCCAAAAACCTCATAGTTATGGGTGACTTTAACGGACAGATTGGAAAACAAAAACGAGGAGAGGAATATATTATGGGAAGTTATGGATTTGGTAATAGAAGTAAAAACGGCTCACGACTCGTATCCTTTGCTGCCGAAAATAAATTAAGCATCTTGAACAGTTTCTACAAAAAGAAACCATCTAAAAAATGGACATGGACCTCTCCTAATGGTAAAAACAAAAACGAGATTGACTATATTATGTCCAACAATGCAAAAGTATTCGGAGACTGCTCGGTTTTAAACAATTTTAATTTCAGTTCCGACCATAGAATGGTTAGGGCAAGACTACCAGGGACACGTGCCAAAAGAGCAAGAAAATTTCACAACCATATGAAAGCCCTCGAATGCACCGGTAGCACGGACATGCTTCTGAACAACCTCAAAACATCCTTACTAGGGGGGGAAAACGAATGCATATCGATTGAAGGAAAATATAAGAGATTGCTCAAGCAACTAAAGATAGAAACCATAAAAGTAAATATGAATAGTAATACAACAATATCAGTTGAAAGCAAACAATTATTACAAGAACGAAAGGAACTTATACAACAAGGAAAAAATATTAATAATAGAAAAAAGATAGCAGAAATAAGTAAGAAAATTACCAAGCAACTTAGAAAGGAAAGAAAAACAAAAAGATTAAAAACATTAAGAAAACATATAGAAAAAACGGGAGGAATAAAAAAGGCGTTAAAAGAATTGAACTACAAAAAAGACTGGATTCTAAATATTAAAAATAGAGATGGTGCAAAGACAAGTAAAAGACCAGAAATACTAGAAATTGCCACGGAATACTACCGTAAACTATACCAGAGTTGTAAAGAAGAACGAATAATGGAAGAATATAATTTAGATAATATAGATGAGATTAAACCAATTCTAAAGGAAGAAGTAATAAAAGCTATCAAAACACAAAAACTAAATAAAACACCAGGATCGGATTTAGTCACAAATGAACTACTAAAGACAACGCTACCAGTTTTAGCCCCGAAATTAACAGATTTGTTTAATGAAATTTTGGAAACTGAAATCATCCCAGAAGACTGGACTAAATCGACAATTACATTGCTACATAAAAAAGGAGATAAGAATGATATAGGAAACTACAGGCCGATCAGTTTAATGTCCAATATTTATAAAATATTCTCGAAAATCATATTAAATAGAATTACCAACACATTAGAAGAAAATCAACCAAAGGAACAAGCTGGTTTCCGAAGCAAATTCTCAACTATAGATCATATCCACACTCTAAGACAAATCCTACAAAAATATGGAGAATATAATAAAATATATTACTTAGGGTTCGTGGACTTTAACAAAGCCTTCGATACATTAGAACATGAATATATATGGGACGCCCTTAAAACGCAAGGGGTGCCAACAAAATACATAAAAATAATGAAAAACGTATACACAAAGAGCACAGCACAAGTCAAACTTGAATCTACCGGTGACGAATTTCCTATCAAACGAGGTGTACGTCAAGGAGATCCGATATCCCCAAAATTATTTTCAGCAGTGCTAGAGATGGTCTTTAGAAATATAAATTGGACTAAAAATGGTCTCAACATAAACGGCGAAAACCTTAACCATCTACGCTTCGCTGATGATTTGATTCTGTTCTCTGAAGATGCAAGAACTCTAGGACTAATGTTACAGCAATTATCCGATGAAAGTGCTAAAGTAGGTCTTACAATGAACCTAACCAAAACCAAAATTATGACAAATTCTGAACAAACAATAACCTTAAGAGTTAATAACGAAAAAATTGAATATGTAAAGGAATATATATATCTGGGCCAACTTATATCTACAGAAAATTGCATGAATAAGGAAATAGAACGAAGAGTAAAAAATACCTGGAAAAGATTCTGGTATTTTAAAGAAATAATGAAGGATAAAGATATGCCTATGAAAGGAAAAAAGAAATTATATGAAATATCCATAATGCCATGTCTACTTTATGGGTGTCAGACATGGGCGTTAACAGAACTACAGGAAAGTAAAATAAAAGTCTGCCAAAATTCCATAGAAAGAAGTATATTAGGTATAAAAAGAAGAGACAGAGTGAAACTACATGACATTAAAAAGTTAACAAAATTTAAAAACGCACATAAAACTTATAGACAGCTAAAATGGCGATGGACAGGACATATGTTAAGAGAAAGCAAAGAAAAATGGGCTAAGACATTAACAGAATGGTACCCAAGAGATAGCAAAAGACGTAAAGGAAGACAAGCCAAAAGATGGGAAGACGACATTAAGAAAATAGCTGGTCCTGTATGGACCCGTATAGCAAAGAATAGAGAGATGTGGAAATCTTTAGAGGAGGCCTTTGTCGAAAGATAAGCTGTTTCTACATAAGTGAACGGTTGCCGAAATTAGTTCAGATTATTTTAGTTAAATACATCATAAAATGTTTATTAGGTAAGCAAAAAAAAAAAAAAACACCTGTAAAATGATAAACAGCAATAAAGGCTATTTTATTTTATTTTATTTATTTATATTATCAGTAGAAGTAAGAAAACGTACAGTGGAATTCCTTTTTCATTTATTAAAAAACAAATCATTTATTTAAAAAAAAATATATATATTTGCCTGATTTTCTTACTACCTACTCTAATGTGTATGAAAATTGATGATTTAAAATTAAAAAATCATTCAAGCAATGTGTTTTACTCATTAATTAAAAATATTTCTTTTATTATGCGGCATTTTTCAAGAAAATCAGGCATTTTTCGTGAAAATCAGGCGTTTTTACCATGTAAATCAGGCTCCAAATGTGATCACTTTGTGACATTTATTTGAGCGTTTCCGTGCTTCGGAAGGCACGTTAAGCCGTTGGTCCCGGTTGCCAGTAAAATGGCAGTCGTTAAGCTAAGTTGAAGGCTTTATTTCAACAGCAGGCAGTCACAACCTGCGCCTGTCCATTTAAACACGGCAATACGGCTCACCACCTATTACGTGGGACTAATTATAAAAAGGTGAAATGTGGGCATAAAATATGCCTCTGCCTACCCCTTCGGGGATAAAGGCGTGACCATATAAAAAAAAAAAAATCAGGCATACATTTCTTCAGAAATGGTAACCCTAGGTACAGTAGGCAGAGGTGTGACATTTCTGTGTCACCCACATTTTGCCATTTTTGGGTTTCTACGTAACAGGTGGCGAGAAATAGATAATAAATAGGTACATAATTATTATATGTAATTACAAATATTTTTGTACAGAGATGTTTAATTAGAGAAGTGCTTGTTAATAGAAGATTTATTTTTATCGTAGATAGTGGCGTTATTATTAAAAAAATATTATTCGTTCAAGAAATGCAATTGTTTCATTTATTCCTAACGCTTGTGTACGAAACTGTACCATATTAATAAATACTATACTGGAAGGTTAAGAACGTTACTAAGATATATGGCACGGCCGCTTTTTTGTAGCCATTCGAACTTTTTTTTTTTTTTATTTTTTATACTACTTAGGTGGCAGACAAGCTTACGGCCCACCGGAAGGTTGGTAACCGTAGCCTATAGACGTTTGCAACGCCAGAGGCGCTACACACGCGCTGCCGACCCGGGCGCAGGTTGTGACGACCCACAGTTGAAATTTTTCAAGCCGCCCGTAGGTCCTTCAACTTGGCTTAACGACTGTCATTTTATTGACAACCGGGACCAACGGCTTATCGTGCCTTCCGAAGCACGGAAACGCTCGTAAATAAATGTCACAAAGTGGTCAACGTGGTGGTCACCCATCCATATCCGGCCATAGTAAATGTTGCTTACTGCAGTGATCGTTTACAGAACACTGAGTCCGCGGGGCCACGAGCGCTTCAAACGAACTTGGTCGGGTTATGTAGGCTTTCGATGCTTAGTCAGTATTTTAATTGTTTCTCTTTAATTACTGAATTTAATGAGATGAAATTTTGCATGTAAGTAGTTGAATTAATAAACTAATTATTGGAATAAATTTTACTATGCAATTCCTTTAGAACGTCGTGATATTTGACTGCCTCGTAAACAGTGATCTATTCAAGGTAAATTGTCCTATGGCCCTTTAATTTCTAACGGAACTGCATTGATACTTGGCAACATGTTGCAGGCACTTACAAGGTTTGTATAAACGTGAAAATCTAGACCCCTAAGTGCATACTTTACGAACTACGATCTAATAAGCGTATTTTACGTTTATATTTTTATCTTTTAAACCTTACGTTTTTTTCTAAATCGGTTTTTTAAACAAATATAAACAAATTGAAAACAACGTATGTAAAAATCTACAGCTCTCTATATATAAGCGCTTTATATGAAAACTAGCTAATGGCCAAACGTTCGCGTAGCGGAAACTTAAATTTCTCCGAAGTTTATGCATACACTAATTTTATTCATACATACACAATTACACACAAATTGTTGGACATATTTTTTTTCTTCTAAGTGCATGGATTTAAAAAAAAGTTCCGCCGGGACAACGTTCGCCCAGCGGAATCAGTTTTTAGCGAATTTCTCCACAATGGTTGCATACACAATTTTTTTTTTACCATACACAATTACACGACATCATACACTAAATATCTGCATAATTAAAATCTTTAAATTCAACAACATTCCGCTGCGCGAACGCACACCATTTCAGAAAGGACATTGATCTCCTCAAAAAGGTACAATGAAGAGCCACTAAAATGGTACCAGCACTCAAAAGGTCACCATATGAGGAACGCCTGAAGCAACTTGGACTCACAGCCCTGGAACAACGAAGGCACCGTGGAGACCTAATCGAGACCTACAAAATCCTAACAGAGTATAATAACTCATCTGTGCTGCCCGGACTTTTCACCATGAATAGTAATGAACACCTTAGAGGGCATTCTCTGAAACTCCATAGGCAACTATGTACAAGTGACCCACGCAAACACTATTTGCCTAACGGAGTGGTGAAATCCTGGAACAAATTACTGGAAACAGTTATAAGTGCTCCTCTCTGTGATCTCCTTTAAGAACAGACTGGATAAATTCTTAAACGACCAAGTGCACTAGATATGCACGCATCAGCTATATGCTGCTAGTGCATTATATAATAATAATAAATTAGTAAATAAAGAATTTAATAAATTCTTTATTTACTATATTAGATGATAGATAAAGAATAGAGATAAGGCTATAATATAGAATAATTCTTTATTTACTAATTTACCCCTTTTGATCGAGTTACCTTAAACGCGAGATGCCAATGAAGGTGTTCTGCCTAAAAATAAGATTTGCCTAAAAAGCTGTTTGCCTTAAGTGAGAAATGCCGATGAAGCTGCATGTCTGAAATGTGAAGTCGACTAAGAAGCACATTGCCTAAATTTAATTTAACTATAAGGCAGTTTGCCAGAAATACAAGATGACTGAGAGTCTGTTTGCTCTAAACGAGAAATGACAATGAAGCAGCATGCCTGAAATGTAAAATGACTAGGAAGCCAATTGCCTGAAATACTATAATAAATTTAATGTCTGCATAGCCTCAGCAAAATTGGCAGCGAAGAAAAGAATTACCTCCTTTTGTCGATCAAAAGGGGGTAATTCTTCTTTAAAAGTAAGATGCCAATGAGTAGACCAATGAGTGATGTCAGTAGCCGACTGGGACCATTTTTGCTAATCGCTATAGAAATCTAGGCAGGTGTCGGGGTCGAACCCTCTGTGCTTTGTTGGACGGATCGGACAACGTGGATATTTTCCTAATATTTACAGACATATCATATATGGGGGGTGTGGCTGCTCGCGTCCGTAGGATTTACCATCTTCTCCTAAATAAGACCCACCCTACACGTGCCCCCCGGGTGGTGCTAAACGAGCAGCAACGCCGAGCCACGGGCGGCGGTCGAATAACCCGTTTTTAGGCTACCACTGGCCTTGAGAGACTAAATCACCTCTAAAAGTGTGGTCGTGATGCCTTGGGAAAGCATCACGCTTATGCTCCCAACCCCTTTATTAATGGAAATGTCTGATAACGAAAATGTGATGTCATGCGATCCGGCTAACCCCCGGCGCTCACAGGTATCCGGGCCTGTGAGTGTGAAATCTGTTACCGATGACCGCACAGGGGTGGGCGACCAGGCCTCTGTGTTGGTAAATGTGCCTGGCAGCACCAGTGGCAGCAAACGATTTGTTCAGCAAGCCTTTCACCCATCTCTTTTTACAAGAACAAGATCTTCTTCACTGGGAACTCTTTCTACCACTGAGGACCAAGCTTCGACCACTGAAACATCTAAGGACTCCAAAGAAATTTGTCCTCCGCCATGGCAGCGGGTCCCTGAGAGTAGAAACCCTAAAAGAAAAAAAACCTCTAATAGCCCCTCCCCTGAACCACTTACAACTACAAACAGGTTTACAGGCTTGACAATCGATCTCACTGAGGTTGATTCCCTAGCCAAAGCTAAACGTTCTCCTAAACCGCCGCCAATAGTACTCTACGGTATAGAAGACGTCAACAAGCTGATTGAGCTGCTCCACACTGTAGCCGATAAAGACCACTTCACCTTTAAAATAGTAAATAGAAGTCAGCTTAGAATAAGTAGCCGAAATATCGATACCTACAAACAAATTATAAGCATAGTTCGGAAAAATGGACTGATAGGTCATACATTTAACCGCAAAGACCAGAGATGCTACAGGGTAGTGATAAGAAACCTTCACCCAACAACGCCAATAACCGCAATAAAAGAAGAAATAGAAGCTACAGGGAACACAGTATCGGGTGAGATCATTAATGCGAAGTTTGGACCCGACAAAAGACCTACTTCAACATTCTTTGTTAACATTGCACCAGGCCCAAACAACAAGTCTGTAAAGGATCTTAAATACATTTACCACCAGTCGGTCATAATTGAGGACCCGAGAAAACGTAGCTCAGTTGTACAATGCCAAAGGTGCCAACAGTATGGGCACTCGAAAAACTATTGTATGCGCCCATATCGCTGCGTCAAATGTGGACAGTCTCATAAAACTTCAGACTGCCGAAAACTAGACCGCTCTACCCCTGCCGAATGTGCACTTTGCAATGGCCCCCACCCAGCAAATTATAAAGGATGCAAAGTTTATAAAGAAATTCTTTCTAGGCGCACCAAACCTGCACACCCAAAAAGCGATCGGCGTATACTTTCTACAGGAGCGCCAATAGATATGCCAGTCCCAAATGCGGCTGTTCCACCGCCAAAATCTGGGACGAGAGAAAAGTACGCTGAGGTCACACGAGGCAAACCAGATCCATATACAGCTGCTCCACACTCACAACCACTTCTGAAATTAGAACAGATGTTAATCAAACAATCGGAGAAATTCGACACCATCTTACAACACATGAGCACTTTGATGATGCTCATAACACAACTCGTTGATAAACTCTCAAAGTGACTGCACTTCGATTGGCTACCTGGAACATCAATGGATTAACTCCAAATAAAGAAGATGCAGAAACACTCATCACGCAGCATAACTTGGATTTGCTTTTGATATCTGAATCCCACAGCACCTCTGCTACAAATATCAAGTTCAGGAACTATGAGTGCTACACCACCTCACACCCAGATGGAACAGGACACGCAGGCACTGCTATTATTGTCCGGAAATCACTGAAGCATCACATAATGCCTGAATATCGAACCTGCCACATCCAAGCTACTACAATAGCAGTGGAGGATAAAAATGGTTACTTCAATGTATCATCGGTGTACTGCCCTCCCAAACATAAAATATCCAATGAGCAGTTCTCAGGATTTTTTGAGACGCTTGGACCTCGATTCTTAGCGGGCGGAGACTGGAATGCCAAAAATACACTTTGGGGATCTAGGCTAACTAGCACGAGGGGCAGACAGCTCAAGATTAGCCTGGATGGAAATCATTTAATAACAGCTTCGACATGCGAACCCACATCTTGGCCCAGAGATATTCGAAGAAAACCAGACCTGGTGGACTTTTTCGTGATTAAGGGCTTTTCTTCACATTATATAAAGTGTGACCCTTGTTACGACGGCTCTTCGGACCATACGCCAGTACTGTTCACTCTAAGCACAAAAATCATAGAGCATGAAAGTCCTGAAAGGCTATATAACGGAAGGACCGACTGGTGTTCGTTCAGAGAGTTTATAGAGGAGAAGATCAATTTAAAAGTAGCACTTAAAACCCCTGGTGAGATTGACGTCGCAAGCAAATATATCACAAACCTCATCCAAGAGGCTTGCTGGAGGAGTACACCTTTATTATCCCATAAGACCAGTATACGTAACTACCCTCTAGATATAAAAAAGGCAATCTTGGAGAGGCGAAGGTTGCGCCGTGTGTGGCAACTGAGCAGACTCGCGTGTGATAAAACCAATTTCAACCGACAAGCGTCGCAACTGAAAGAAATGCTGAAGAACTGGCACAACGAAACTCTCCAGAATCAATTGGAATGCCTTACACCCACTGCAGCTACGGACTATTCACTGTGGAAATTCACAAAATCTTACGACAGACCACAGGTGATAAACTCTCCGCTTCGAATGAACAACGGCTGGGCCCGGACGCCAAAGGAAAAGGCAGATCTATTCGCAGAACATTTGTCTACCGTCTTCACACCAAATCACGGAGGCGGTTCAGATTCTGAGGTGCAAGGCATTCTTGCTCGGCCTTTGCAATTGTCGCTCCCACCGAGACCAGTCACCGTGCGAGAGGTGCGGAGAACAATTAACAGTCTCAAAGACAAAAAAGCACCAGGATATGACCTCATAACCAAGGAGATTCTTAGAGAATTGCCAAGAAGAGCACTGGTTTTCCTGACGATGCTGTACAATGGGATTTTGAGAGTCCAGCGCTTCCCGGATATTTGGAAAGTATCACAAATATTAATGATACACAAGATAGGAAAACCAGCAATCAACACCACCTCATACAGACCTATCAGCCTGCTGCCCATATTGTCAAAAGTCTGCGAAAAAAATTATCTTGCACCGCATTTTGCCTATATTAGACAAAAATAACATCATTCCTAACCACCAATTTGGCTTCAGGCAGGAACATTCGACCATTGAACAAGTGCATAGGGTGGTAGATGGAATAAGAAAATCCCTTGAAGAAAAGGAGTACTGTTCATCAGCATTCTTGGATATTCAGCAGGCATTTGACCGAGTCTGGCATGAGGGTCTTCTCTGCAAGATAAAAACAAGTCTTCCACATTCCTACTACATTTTACTGGAATCTTACCTCGCAGAGAGAATATTTCAGGTCAGACAATCTGGGGAAAGCTCTGAATTCTATCCAGTAAAGGCAGGGGTACCACAGGGCTCGGTTTTGGGACCAACATTATACGCCTTGTACACTGCAGATCTGCCCCAGATCGAGGGAGTCCTGACTGCCACATATGCCGATGACACCGCAATAATGGCAAGTAATGAACACGCTGATGTAGCTACGGCACAACTTCAACAGGGACTAGACGCCATTACACAGTGGTTAAAAAAATGGAGGATCAAAGCTAGTACCACTAAATCTGTACACGTCACATTTACGCTTCGGAAAGGAAACTGCCCTCCCGTGCACCTTGAAAACTCCATACTACCTCACCACGACAGTGTAAGATACCTGGGCTTACATTTGGACCGTCGTTTGACCTGGAACAAGCACATTATAAGTAAAAGAAGTGAACTAATAATTCGGCAAAGGAACCTCTATTGGATGCTGGGTCGAAATAGCAGATTATCAATGGATAACAAATTACTAATCTATAAGACCATATTAAAACCCACTTGGATGTATGGCATTCAGCTTTGGGGCAGCGCAAGTAATTCCAGCATTATAAAACTACAAAGAGTTCAAAACGCAATATTGAGAACCATAGCGAATGTTCCCTGGTTTATTACCAACACCGAGATCCACTCAAACCTTGATATCAGCACCGTGAGAGAGGAGATTCTGGCCTGCAAACAAAAATATCGGAGAAGACTAGAAAAGCACCCGAATATACTTGCTGCAAATTTAACCAAGCGCAGTTACAAAAAACGCCTAAAAAGAAAAGAGATACTGTAGTGTAATGGCGTAGTATTCCAAATGAATGGCGATCCTCGGTGGAGGATGTACTCGACATGACAGCATGAGCACACAACATATCTGCTTATAGTTATTTACTGATTGCAGATGAACACAAAAAAAAAAAAAAAAAAAAAAAAAAAAAAAAAAAAAAAAAAACCTCCTTTTGTCGATCAAAAGGGGGTAATTCTTCTTTAAAAGTAAGATGCCAATGAGTAGACCAATGAGTGATGTCAGTAGCCGACTGGGACCATTTTTGCTAATCGCTATAGAAATCTAGGCAGGTGTCGGGGTCGAACCCTCTGTGCTTTGTTGGACGGATCGGACAACGTGGATATTTTCCTAATATTTACAGACATAGACATTACATTACATAAGGCATTTAACCGCTTAGGTATTTTACTTTAAAAACATTTTACTACTTAGGCATTTTGCTGCGTAGGTATTTAACCACTTAAATATTTTGCTTCATAGGCAACGACTTTAGGCAATGTGCTTCTTAGTCGACTTCACATTTCAGACATGCAGCTTCATCGGCATTTCTCACTTAAGGCAAACAGCTTTTTATGCAAATCTTATTTTTAGGCAGAACACCTTCATTGGCATCTCGCGTTTAAGGTAACTCGATCAAAAGGGTATTTTACAAGGGTTCAAATCGTACACACCTCATCTCGTCAAAAAGTCGTTAGATCTTGTCCTCAGCGACCTGACTCCATCAACACGTTATACGTTATGTAAGTACCGGAACAGATATTGGGAATTTTTAATAAGTAACAAACGATAGGTACACTTACATCAATATGGAAAGGGGGCCAGTTCCATAGAACTAATACTATATTGAACTAATACCAGTACTCAAAAATGTTTCGACTAGTTATATTTTAGATAATTTCTTATCAGGACATCCATGCGGCCGCGTGTATGTTGGTTATCGCGACTAAAAGAACTTGGGATTTTCAATATGGTAGGTATACTAGGTATTCAATGAGGTGTGTTGTGACCACCTGTCCTATTAAAATTTAGAATAAAAACTTAGACTTATTTCAAATTAGAACATGTGGTGATCTCGTTGCATACTCACTCTAACAGAGATCTAAAGACCTCAGGTTCCAAATCCAAAATACGAATAGGATCATTTCTCTCAGCCATGGCGCCATAGAACATCTTCTCGAATACAGGCGAGGCCTTCGCCAGAATCAGCTTATGACCACTAATTAGAACCGGGTGAGGTTCAGTACCCACTGAGAAGGTACAGTCAGACAACTCTCCAGATTGCAGAAGATAAGCTCCTCTTTGCTTTATATCCGTGCATGTGTGTTGCCAATCAGTCGGCGCGTCTGCCATTGTATAGCTTTGTATAAACTAAACTTATTCGAGAAAACCACTAAACTTGTTCTGTATCTTCAACCCACACTCGGAAAATATTCTTATTTACTCTTTTATCATTGATTTTTATTTTATTTTCTGGACACTGGACAGCTCAGCAATTAAGGGCACCCAACACGGTCAATTGGGCATGACAAGTCTACGTGCTTGAGTCAAGTTATTGACCGTTTACCACGTAGACTTGACGATATCATCAATAAATCTACGGTTTGATGGGAATTGAAGTAGAAAAGAGCGTATTAAAAAAAAACGGCACTTGATGCACTTTCGATTGATGTGAACTGAAGGGCACCCGACACGGTCAATTGGGCATGACAAGTCTACGTGCTTGAGTTAAGTTATTGACCGTTTACCACGTAGACTTGACGCAATCATCAATAAATCTACGGTTTGATGGGAATTGAAGTAGAAAAGAGCGTATTAAAAAAAAAACGGCACTTGATGCACTTTCGATTGATGTGAACTGACGGGACTTGACAAGTTTTTATTTTTATTTTTCACTTCGCCGCCTTGTTTCGGGGGAGCAAGGCGGCTTTGTGTGGGACTCGCGGTCAACATGGTACCGTCCTACCCACTAAACCCCGCGGTGTTCCGCCTCGCCTTAACCGGGTCGCAGGATAGGCCGGTGGATAAATCACTGCGGCCCGGCAAAGGGTCGCCCGTTACATCATCGGGACTCTTCACGGGGGGGCTTAATGGACTGCCCCCCCCCCCCCCCCCTTAAATCCTAATGGAGTTGGAAGTGCTGATTCCGTCGGTCCGCTCTCGGATGCCCCTCTGTAAGCAGAGGGGGTAGAGAGCGGCCAAGCGCGGGGCGGGCGCTAAAAGCACCCCCGGAATGACAAGTTTTTATTTATTTTGCAATCGGAAAACTTCAAAACGACAAATTCAAAAAAGTTGCGGAATCGATCAGCGTCCAAGAATGTATTCAATATTATTTAGATAATAGTTTACCTATATAAATTAGACGACCTGTTTGGTTCGGAGGCAAAAATACTGTCTTTTAATCAAGAGGTCGCGGCTTCGATCCAATATGGCCGCTGCGCCGTAATCACGAAATATCATGATGGGTATCGTTTAAGGGGATTTTTGGTATGCTGAGTACGAATCAGTTGATAATTCTGCAATCCAATATGGCCGCCGCGCCGTCATCACAAAATTTCCTGATGGGTATCGTTTAAGGGGTTTTTTGGTATGCTGAGTACGAATCTCATGATAATTTTCCAATCCAATATGGCCGCCGCGCCATTATCACAAAATTCCATGATGGGTATCGTTTAAGGGGGTTTTTGGTATGCTGAGTACGAATTTTGGGTTAATTTTGCAATCCAAAATGGCCGCCCCACCACCGTTGTAAATTTTTATGTTGGATATCGTTTATGGGGTTTTTTGGTATGCTGAGTACGAATTTCAGGGTAATATTGCAATCCATTATGGCCGCCGCACCACCGTTGTAAAATTTCATGTTGGTTATCGTATAAGGAGATTTTTAGTATGCTGAGTACGAATTTCAGGTTAATTTTGCAATCCAAAATGGCCGCCGTGCCACTGTTGTCAAATTTCATATTGGATATCATATAAGGGGTTTTTTGGTATGCTAAGTACGAATTTCGGGTTAATTTTACAATCCAAAAAGGCCTCCGTGCCACTGTTGTGAAATTTCATATTGGATATCGTATAAGGGGTTTTTTGGTATGCTAAGTACGAATTTCGGGTTAATTTTGCAATCCAAAATGGCTACCGTGCCACTGTTGTGAAATTTCATGTTGGATATCGTTTAAGGGGTTTTTTGGTATGCAGAGTACGAATTTCAGGTTAATATTGCAATCCAATATGACAGCTGCACCACCGTTGTAAAATTTCATGTTGGTTATCGTATAAGGAGGTTTTTGGTATGCTGAGTACGAATTTCAGGTAAATATTGCAATCCAAAATGGCCGCTGTGCCACTGTTGTGAAATTTCATATTGGATACCGTATAAGGGGTATTAATTAAGTACGAATTTCGGGTTAATTTTGCAATCCAAAATGGCTGCGGCGCCATTGTTGCAAAATTTCATGTTGGATACCGTATAAGGGGTTTTTTGGTATGCTGAGTACGAATTTTGGGTTAATTTTGCAATCCAAAATGGCCACCGTACCACTGTTGTGAAATTTCATGTTGGATATCGTTTAAGGGGTTTTTTGGTATGCTGAGTACGAATTTCAGGTTAATTTTGCAATTCAATATGGCCGCCGCGCCGTAATCACAAAATTTCATGATGGGTATCGTTTAAGAGCTTTTTTCGTAGGCTGAGTACTATTTTAATGTAATAATAATAATAATAACACTACCAAAGTCAGCAGATATTTTTTCTACTAAAATATTTTTATTAAATTTTATTCATAAAACAGCGAATATTTACTATAAATATTTCAGAAAATCAAGAATAAAAGTAATAGAACCTATAGTTTCAATATTCAATGGAAATACTATGGAAATTTTAGAAAAATACTACATATAATATAATGACATGACAGATGCAAATGTCAATTGAAAAATAACACGAAAATGGATACAAATAAATGGAAAATCATGTTGACTAGGGCCAAAAGCAGAGAAAATGCACTCACACCATCCCCGGACTCGTCAGGCGGCTCCACTTCGCACCCTAAGGATACTGCTTTACCTGCCTGCAAAATGTCGAGCTCCACCAGTAGCAGTGACGAGTATTTCTCCCCACCGACGTCGCCACTACCTGTACGTGGGCAGGGGAGAGGCCGGCCGCCAGCTAGCTTGGGACCCCGAGGCCCACCGGCCTCAAATAGGGCCCCCGCTGCCGGTGGTAATGTGCACCGCATGAAGTGGACTAAAGAAATTAATGAAAACGTCATGCGGGCATATTTTGCGGCTTCAGAGCTAGGTACTAACCTCACTGCGTACCGTGGCCGTTTACTTTCTGTATTTCAGGAACTTGAACCAGCTGTCAACGTGTCAGCACAGCGATTATCGGATCAGGTGCGGGCCATCCAGCGTTTTAATATGCTTGATAGTCCGACACTTGAGAGGCTACGTTCTGACGTACGGAATAGCCTCCTTATAACTACTTACTTCGTCGCAAGTTGCGTGTACAGTTTGTCTATAAAGTCGTGAAATTAAATGAGGGCGCTGCTGAATGCATGTATGCAACCCTATATAGTACGACCAAAATGATTTTGATACGAGGAGTTCGTTCCGAGTAAAATCTTACTAATATTATAAATGCGACAGTTTGTGAGTGTGGATGTTTATTACTCTTACACGCTCGAACGGTTAAAGGGATCTGGCTGAAATTTGGTACAGGGATACATTATAATCTGGAATAACCATGGCTACTTTTTATTCCGGGAATAAGTTCTTACGGGAAGCGGGAACGGGAACAATACAAATATTATAAATGCGAAAGCTTATGAGTGTGGATGTGAGACTCTTTCACGCTCGAACAGTTGAACTGATCTGGCTGAAATTTGGTACAGGGATACATTATAGTCTGGCATAACACATAGGCTACTTTTCATCCCGGGAATAAGTTCCTAACGAGAACAAATTCGACACGGGCGAAGCTGCGGGCATCAGCTAGTGAGTTAATAAATAAAACACATTATACATTTTTAATTTTGTTTCTGTTTTATTGAATCAGATCCAGAATAAAGTTATTGAACCAGATCCAGAAGCCCCGGTCTAATAGCGTCTTACAACCCACCAGCAGGTGCCTAGCAGTCCCAATTGCTTTGCCACAATCATGTAATTACATGTTTTATCTGTAACTTTCCCCCATCTGACAAGGATTTTTTTGGCGCAGTGCTCAAATATTAAAATCGTCTATTTCTTTCTTTGCCGACCTTTTCTGTGTTTACCAGGAGTTTCAAACTTTCCTTCATTATTAAAACCTTCGTTAACTATTCGCCTAACTGTACTCTCTGATTTTCCTGAAAAGAGTAAAAAAAGAAAATTAATTACATATTGGAAACCAACTATTGCCATAAAGCAATTAATTCAAAATAAAAATTGGTAGAAAACCAGATTGAACTGAGTATCAAAAATGTAGGTCGTACTATAAAATAACCATGTTGTTCTAACCACTGACTTACATTATAGGTAGATTGTAAGTTTAAGATTCTAACCTAAAAATATGTAAACAATGCCTTTTTTTTGTCTCCAAATCGTAAATTCAGTGAATTTGTAACTTCAGACAGATTCAAAACAAACAATAACACGATTACATACCCACCAAAGATGCTTTTCGCTCATAAACATCCTCAAAATCGCACAACAATTGTCCAGCTTAGTACTCCGCGAAACATCACTGGAAAACTTTAAAAATCACTTCTTGCGCACCACTCCGATTTTCTTTACTCATTTCTCAAACCTTTATGCGTAGTTTGATGTAATACCCGTCCGAAGGTGATGCGCTTTGTGAAACGAGCGTTCTTTGGGACTAAGATAAGTCCTCAAAGATACGCATCATGTGTCACAGAGCGCATCGATCTTCTGAAACAAAAGGTTTATGCATGGGCAAATCGCGTTAGACGCTACAAAGTGCGAGTAGATCGATATAACCAGAATCGTATGTTCCAAAGAAACGAGAAGTGGGTTTACAGGAACTGGGAAACCCCATATCTTCCAGAGGTTAATGACGTAACTCACCCAGATGATGATACTACTAATGCATTTTGGAGGAACCTCTGGTCAAGACCTGTTGATCATACTGAGGGTGATTAGATGAGAGATGTTGAACGGTCATGTGAGAATATAACGGATATGGAACCAGTTTATATAGATGCAGAAGATGTTGCTTGTGCAGTTCGTTCGCTCCCGAATTGGAAATCAGCGGGACCGGACGGACTGCATAATTTCTGGTTAAAATGGTTCCACAATTTCAATCATCCCTAGATATGGGTTCACTGCCCGATTTTATGACTACTGGTATAACTCACTTACTCTACAAATCTGGTAGTGCTACGGATCCCAAAAATTATAGCCCCATTACATGTTTACCAACTGTCTATAGTCCAATCCTGCCCGATCTGGCAATAATGTAAACATGTCATGTTTTGACAAGCGTTCTCTAAGACAGATGAGTAGAAAAATATAGTATGACAAAACATTATTTTTTTTACTATCCTGAGTAAGGTATTTTAAATGAAAATAAACTATCATAGAGAAGTTATTTGGTGTCGAAATGATTGTAAAAACACTGTATGACTCTTGGATACTGGAATATAATCAGGGTGAATACTCAATTGCAAGTACAGTTTGTCTATAAAGTCGTGAAATGAATGTTTGAGGAACTAAAAATAGTTATGTGTGTGGCAACACTGGCAACAAGAAACATAAGTACGTCAGTTGTCAATGCTATCGTCGAATTTCGTTTACTCTCTCACGTAACTTTAATGTTTGGATTAAACTGCAACAAATTGAGACCAAACTACGCATAAAGGTTTAAGAAATGAGTAAAGAATATCGGAGTGGTGCGCAGGAAGTGATTTTTAAAGTTTTCCAGTGATGTTTCGCGGAGTACTAAGCTGGACAATTGTTGTGGGATTTTGAGGATGTTTATGAGCGAACAGCATCTTTGGTGGGTATGTAATCGTGTTATTGTTTGTTTTGAATCTGTCTGAAGTTACAAATTTACTGAATTTACGATTTGGAGACAAAAAAAGGCATTAGCATATTTTTAGGTTAGAATCACAACCTAACAATCTAAATGTAAGTCAGTGGTTAGAATAACATTGTTAGTAGGTAATTTTATAGTACGACCTACATTTTTGATACTCAGTTCAATCTGGTTTTCTACCATTTTTTTATTACCATTTTGAATTAATTGCTTCATGTCAATAGTTTGTTTCCATTAGGTAATTAATTTTCTTTTTTTACTGTTTTCAGGAAAATCAGAGAGTACAGTTAGGCGAATATTTAACGAAGGTTTTAATAATGAAGGAAAGTTTGAAACTCCTGGGAAACACAGAAATGTTGGCAAAGAAAGAAATAGGCGATTTTAATATTTGTGCACTGCGCCAAAAAAATCCTTGTCAGATGGGGGAAAGTATAAAACATGTAATTACATGATTGTGGCGAAGCAATTGGGACTGCTAGGCACCTGCTGGTGGGTTGTAAGACGCTATTAGACCGGGGCTTCTGGATCTGGTTCAATAACTTCATTCTGGATCTGATTCAATAAAACAGAAACAAAATTAAACATGTATAATGTGTTTTATTTATTAACTGACTAGCTGATGCCCGCAGCTTCGCCCGTGTCGAATTTGTTCTCGTTCCCGCTTCCCGTAGGAACTTGCTAGATCAGTTCAACTGTTCGAGCGGGAAAGAGTCTCACATCCACACTCATAAGCTTTCGCATTTATAATATTTGTATTGTTCCCGTTCCCGCTTCCCGTAAGAACTTATTCCCGGAATAAAAAGTAGCCATGGTTATTCCAGATTATAATGAATCCCTGTACCGAGTCTATCGAGGCGGCTTTGTTTTGCCTCAGAGGATCTGGATTCTTGCGCTGCAGCAGTCGCTGCGGGGATCTTGGAGGGCATGGAATGTTACATTCCTAACCGTTGGATCCCTGTAGGAGCAAAAAAGCGACCGTGGTTCAATCGGCTCTGCAGAGAAACTTTGATGTTGAAAGAATCTGCTTACAGGGCTTGGACCACGGCTCGTGCAAATTCAGATCCAAACATCTCTGAGGAGAAACGCAAATTAAATGCCGCCTCGAGAGCCAGCAAAAGAGCAATTGTCAGGGCTAAGTTCGATTTCGTCGGCAGAATTGGTGAACGGCTAGCAGGCTACCCTTCAGGGAGTCGCGAATTCTGGTCGCTTGCCAAAGCTGCCGAGGGAAATTTCTGTCGGTCAGGTTTACCACCTTTACTTAAACCCGACGGTAATTTGGCCCAGAGCGCTAAGGAGAAAGCCGACCTTTTGGGTTTTCTCTTTGCCTCTAACTCGACCATGAGCGACGGGGGTGCTTTGCCGCCGGATATTCCGTGGTGTGGAACTTCCATGCCGGAAGTAAAATTTACACAGCGGAATGTCCGACGTGAGCTTCGATCCCTGGACGTTCATAAGTCGAGTGGGCCGGATGGTATACCCGCGGTGGTACTGAATCAGTGTGGTCCAGAGTTGTGTCCGGTACTTACACGTCTTTTCACGCTTTCATATTCCAAGCAACAAGTCCCGGCGTCGTGGAAGATCGCGTATGTGCATCCTGTGCCCAAGAAGGGTGACAGGACCGACCCGGCCAACTATAGGCCTATAGCCGTCACTTCCCTTTTATCTAAGGTGATGGAGCGTGTAATTAATACACAGCTCCTGAGGTACCTAGAGGAACACGACCTGCTCAGTGACCGGCAGTACGGTTTCCGTCACGGTCGCTCGACGGGCGATCTTCTGGTGTGCCTCACACACCGATGGGCGACGGCTATCGAGAGTAAGGGCGAGGCTCTAGCAGTAAGCCTTGACATCTCTAAGGCCTTTGACCGGGTCTGGCACCGTGGTCTTCTTACGAAATTGCCCTCATATGGTTTGCCCGGGAGATTATGCGGATGGGTGTCTAGCTTCCTGGCCGGTAGAAGCATCAAGGCCGTCGTTGACGGCAGCTGTTCAGACTGCATGGCCATAAACGCTGGAGTACCGCAAGGCTCAGTGTTGTCCCCTACTCTGTTTCTGCTGCATATCAATGACATGTTGTCTATTGACGGCATTCATTGTTATGCGGACGACAGTACGGGGGACACTTGTTACACGGGCCGCCCCGGTATCTCTCGGGACACAGTGAAGGAAAATCGTGAACAGCTTGTGTCTGAAATCGAGGCTACTCTTACTAGAGTGTCCGATTGGGGTGGACAAAATCTTGTCCAGTTCAACCCTTCCAAGACACAAGCGTGTTTTTACACCGCTAAGCAAACCCCAATTACTGTAGCGCCGCAATTTCAGGGCACATCTCTTTCCATCTCCAAAAGTATAGGGATCCTTGGCGTTAACATCTCCAGTGACGTTCATTTCCGTAGTCATTTGGAGGACAAGGCTAAGCTGGCGTCCAAGAAGCTAGGTGTGCTCAACAGGGCGCGGCGGTACTTCACTGCTGCGCAAACACTGCTTCTGTATAAGTCGCAAGTGCGGCCGCACATGGAGTACTGCTGTCACCTTTGGGCGGGGGCACCTGAATATCAGCTTCGTCCATTTGACCCGGTGCAAAGACGTGCTATAAGAGTTGTCAACGATCCTATACTTACAAGTGGTGTGGAACCTCTTCGCGACAGGAGAGACTTCGCCTCCTTATGCGTGTTCTACCGACTGTACAATGGTGTGTGCTCTGAGGAATTGTTTGATATGATGCCCACGGCTACGTTCTATCACCGCACCGCTCGCCACAGACAGGGAGTTCATCCTCACACTCTGCGTCCGGAGCGTTCCAGCACGGTTAGATCCGATAGGAGTTTTCTTCCGCGCACGCTTAGGTTGTGGAATGATCTCCCTGCCTCGGTTTTCCCAAACGCCTACAGTATGGGGTTCTTCAAAAGGGGTCTTAGAAGGTTTTTGCAGGGTCGGCAGCGCGAGTGTGGCGCCTCTGGTGTTGCAAACGTTCATAGGCTGCGGTGACCACCGGTCCTTCTGGTGGGCCGTATGCTTGTCTGCCACCTTAGTGGTATAAAAAAAAATAAAAAAATAAAAAAAAAAAAACAAATTTCAGCCAGATCCCTTTAACCGTTCGAGCGTGTAAGAGTAATAAACATCCACACTCACAAACTGTCGCATTTATAATATTAGTAAGATTTTACTCGGAACGAACTCCTCGTATCAAAATCATTTTGGTCGTACTTTATAGGGTTGCATACATGCATTCAGCAGCGCCCTCATTTAATTTCACGACTTTATAGACAAACTGTAACTATGGACATATAGGATCAAATGTGTTTGTTTACATTTTTGCGCAAAGCTATTGAAATACAGTATATAAACTTTTAACATCCATTTTGAGAGTCAAAATTACTAAACACATAGAAAAACATTCGATAATATTAATCTCTCAAAATGGATGTAAAAGTGGGGCCCGTGGCACTAAGGAACTCCTTTTAATCGATATGACCATCAGCCAACAGGTGCGTCGTAATCGCAAAAATCTGGTGACATGTTGGATAGATTATAAGAAGGCCTTTGATTCAGTGCCACATACATGGCTTCTGAAGGTACTTGAGCTGTATAAAATTGATACAACTCTGTGTACTTTCTTGAGGGCATGTATGGGGCAGTGGAAAACAGTCCTTTGCTATCCAGGGTGTCGTCGGTTTTGCAATAATGGTGCACCAATTAGTATCAAGCGGGGAATATTTCAATGGGACAGTCTGAGTCCGTTGTGGTTTTGTCTAGCTCTGAATCCTCTCAGTACTATGCTAGAGAGTTCAGGGTTAGGCTATCGGTTGCGCAAAGATGGTGGGGTTATATCGCACCTCCTTTACATGGATGACCTCAAATTATTTGCCCACACTAAATTGCAACTGATGGATTTACTGAGAGTAACAGAAACTTTCAGTAGAGCCATCAGGATGGAATTTGGGGTGGACAAGTGTGCAGTCATGCATGTTAAAAGAGGTGTGATAGTGGAATCTGATGGGGTAGAACTTTCAGATTCCACTAAGCTAAACTGTCTTTCTGCAACCGAAACTTACAAATATCTGGGTATATCACAAGCATTAGGAATTTCTGATACTGGCATGAAACAGACATTACAGGGGCGTTTCTTTAGCCGCCTGAAAAAAGTATTAAAAAGACTTTTGTCAGGCGGTAACAAGCTGCGCGCCTTTAATGGGTGGGTCATGCCAGTCCTAATGTACTCTTTTGGTATACTCAGATGGACTCAGACTGAACTCGATAAAATTGATAGAAGAGTAAGAACACTGTTGAGTGCATTCCGGATGCATCATCCCCGATCATCTGTAATAAGGTTGTATATCCCGCGGAAATGTGGGGGTCGCGTCGTGGCTTTTTAAATGCTAAGACCTTCCATAACCGCGAGGTATACAATCTTAGGGAATTCTTTCTGAAAACAGACACCAATATGCACCGTAATGTGGTCGCAGTGGACACGGGACTCACCCCGCTTGCTATGGGCAGAGAGAACTGGCGCAAACCTGTAGTAGGTAGGTGTAGGAGGTATGGAAAAGCAAGCAGCTACATGGACGTTTTTATCGGGCCTTAAATGGACCTGACATTGATTTAAAAGCGTCCGTATCTTGGCTACAGTTCGGTAATCTTTTCGGAGAAACCGAAGGTTTTGTCTTTGCCATAATGGACGAAGTTGTTATGACGAAGAACTACCGGAAACATATTCCGAAGGATGGTACAATTGACATCTGTCGGGCATGTCATTGTCCCGGAGAATCACTTAGACATATTGTTTCTGGTTGTTCTCGTCTTGCCAATGGAGAATATTTGCACAGACATAACCAAGTGGCCAAGATTATACATCAGCAGCTTGCTCTTAAATACCATCTTGTAGATCTTGAAGTGCCATACTACAAATATGTGCCCGACCCAGTTCTCGAAGATGGTCAGGTCACTTTATATTGGGATCGATCCATCATCACTGACAGGACTATTGTTGCCAATAAGCCTGATATAGTGGTGATAGATCGATTGGAACGCCTCGCAATAATTATCGATATCAGCATTCCTCATGATGACAACCTCTTTAAAGCAGAAAAGGAAAAAGAAATTAAATATTTGGATTTGGCTCATGAGGTTGTTGACATGTGGCATGTTGATTCGGCAATTATTGTTCTAATTATCGTTTCGGTCCACGGTTTGATGGCAAAGAGCCTCGACAACCATCTGAAGAGGCTCTCGTTAGACGGCTGGATCAAGGGCCTGATACAGAAGGCAGTACTTCTTGACACGGCACGCATTGTGAGGAGGTTCCTGTCTCTGAAGCTCTAACCACCGGTAGCTTGGTCCCTGCTCCCGATGCCGGTGGGACACTGTTTTTTTATATTTTTAAATAGTTTTTTATTTTTGTAAGCATTATTTATTTAAAAATGTAAGACAATATGTTAAGAATAAAAAATAAATGGAATAATAATAATAAATTTTTATTTTCAAGCAACATTAGAGACAGTTACAGATGTTTTTAACTTACTCTACGGCTCATAGATACAACATACCTTAGGCAGCGCGATTGTGGCGCCTCTGGTGTTGCGAACCGCCATAGGCTGCGGTGACCACCGGTACATCTGGGGGGGCCGCTCTGCCACTCTAGTGGTATAAAAAAAAACCTTAATACTAAAAATACATATACATATAACTTAACCTAATTGACACGCACTGACGTCGACGTTTCGCGGGGCGGGGTGTCCCATGTCGGCAGACGTCCTCTGAAGCGCCGATACTTCACCCCTCTCGGCCAGAAGTCAGCAGCCATGAAGGTGGTGATGCGGTCTGTAGTAGGAGGTTTAATGTAATAGACCTTAATTTTACAATAAGGACCTTTTGTCATAGTATTTTCGCATTGCTAGTTTAGAAAGCCTAAACTTAATAAGCAAATCATTAAAATTTACTAGTTAGGCGAAAATGGTACTCAGCATTTAAAAAAATCCCTTTAACGATACTCATCATGAAATTTTGTGATTACGGCGCGGCGGCCATATTGGATTGCAAAATTAACCTGAAATTCGTACTCAGCATACCAAAAAACCCCTTATACGATATCCAACATGAAATTTTACAACAGTGGCAAGGCGGCCATTTTGGATTGCAAAATTAACCTGAAATTCGTACTCAGCATTCCAAAAAACCTCTTATACGATATCCAACATGAAATTTTACAACAGTGGCAAGGCGGCCATTTTGTATTGCAAAATTAATCCAAAATTCGTACTCAGCATACTAAAAAACCCCTTATACGATATCCAACATGAAATTTTACAACAGTGGCAAGGCGGCCATTTTGGATTGCAAAATAACCCAAAATTCGTACTCAGCATACCAAAAAACCCCTTATACGATATCCAACATGAAATTTACAGCAGTGGCACGGCGGCCATTTTGGATTGTAAAATTAACCTGAAATTCGTACTCAGCATTCCAAAAAACCTCTTATACGATATCCAACATGAAATTTTACAACAGTGGCAAGGCGGCCATTTTGTATTGCAAAATTAACCCAAAATTCGTACTCAGCATACTAAAAAACCCCTTATACGATATCCAACATGAAATTTTACAACAGTGGCAAGGCGGCCATTTTGTATTGCAAAATTAACCCAAAATTCGTACTCAACATACCAAAAAACCCCTTATACGATATCCAACATGAAATTTTACAGCAGTGGCACGGCGGCCATTTTGGATTGCAAAATTAACCCGAAATTCGTACTCAGCATACCAAAAAACCCCTTTTACGGTATCCAATATGAAATTTTACAACGGTGGTGTGGCGGCCATCTTAGATTGCAAAATTAACCCAAAATTCGTACTCAGCATACCAAAAAGCCTCAGAAAAATATCCAACATGACATTATATCTGCTAAGTCACTAGGTCACGTGGATCATTTGTTCAAAGTTAGAAATAAAACAAAAATTACAACGTCAATCGGATTGAATACTTTAAACGTTTTAGAAAGGGGCCGTCGGCTTACACCGGCTCACGGCTTCTACCTATCCAAAAAAAAAAATTCCCAATAGCATTTGACATCTTAGGTCGTATGTCGACCTATTTTAAACTCCGGACCAGTGTGCGGCCGGCCAGCCGCAACAAAAAAGCGCATTGACAAGTTGTATCAAAACATTACACACTAGCGGACGTCACGCGGTTTCACCCGCGTAGTTCCCGTTCCCGTGGGAATAGGTACGGGAATAAAATATGCCTATGCCTATGTTTACCGCAAAGAGTGTAGCTTCCCAACAGTGAAAGAATTTTTCAAAGTAGTTCCGGAGCCTATTCGATGCAAACAAACAAACAAACAATCAAATCTTTCCTATTTATAATATTAGTAAAGATTGTATCATTACAAGGCGCGCATTGTAATGCTTCGTTCTCCTTCTTCACTGATGTAACCTCGTCTTGTATCATTACAAGTTGCGCATTGCAATGCTCGGTTCTCCTCCATCACCACTGTAATGCTCGACTTTGTAATGTTACATTACATGCGAATGCTCCCGGTGAGGGAGCACCTTTATATAATATTTCAAGGCATCAAATACTATGTACATATAAACACGATGCTCCGGAGATCTCCGAAAAATCACAGAAGTTCGCAAAATCGCCGTTTAATTTCACCGGAGCTTAAGATTCCGCTCCGGGGCAAACTACTAGCGAATAGTGCCAAAAGGCAAGTGTGCGTGCCACACTTGACGGCACCTTCAATGGGCGTCAAGTATCGTCAATTCATCCTTCAAGTGAGATCTGAATCACGTAAGGCATGACAATAATAATTAATCGTCTCGGGGGCCTCTTACACATTGTATCATTACCAGGTGCGCAAAGCGCATTAATGTTACAAGTTGTATCAAAACATTACACACTAGCGGACGTCACGCGGTTTCAACCGCGTAGTTCCCGTTTCCGTGGGAATAGGTACGGGAATAAAATATGCTTATGCATATGTTTACCGCAAAGAGTGTAGCTTCCCAACAGTGAAAGAATTTTTCAAAGTAGTTCCGGAGCCTATTCGATGCAAACAAACAAACAAACAATCAAATCTTTCCTCTTTATAATATTAGTAAAGATTGTATCATTACAAGGCGCGCATTGTAATGCTTCGTTCTCCTCCTTCACTGATATAACCTCGTCTTTTATCATTACAAGTTGCGCATTGCAATGCTCGGTTCTCCTCCATCACCGCTGTAATGCTCGACGCTGTAATGTTACATTACACGCGAATGCTCCCGGTGAGGGACATACATCAGACAGGACAGGACAGAGGGTACATAAAAACACGATGCTCCGGAGATCTCTGGGGAATCACCGGAGTTCGCAAAATCACCGGTGAATTTCACCGTAGCTCAAGATTCCGCTCCGATGCAAACTACTAGTGAATAGGGCCAAAAGGCAAGTGTGCGAGCCACACTTGACGGCACCTTCAATGGGCGTCAAGTATCGTCAATTTATCCTTCAAGTGAGATCTCAATCACGTAAAGGCATGACAATAATAATTGATCGTCTCGGGGGCCTCTTAGGGATGCAAATAGCGATGGGTAATTCGAATAATTTTATTCGAATAATTCGAATAAGACTGTTGACTCGTTGATTCGAATCGCTTTCGCCCGAAACCGAATCAATTCGTTAACTCGTGACGTACTCGCTAGTCGAAGGCAGGTACAGCCGTACTACAGACAGGTAGGTGCTTTCGGTCGGAGCGCGGGCGGCGGGGAGCGGCGCTGCCGCTGTCGTGTCGACTCGGCTTGATTCGATATTCGTTGATTCGCTCTCTCGCTCTAATACGAATTCGAATATTGATCTAAGAATCACGATTGGTTGGATACATTATTTGATATTCGATTCGTTTTACGTACAGCAGTGATGCCAACTAAGGGGGTTTCTCCCTAAATTTAGGGTTAAATACCTTTATTTAGGGGTATTTTTTGGAGTTATATATTCTAAATAGGAGTGCAAGCTCTTGAAAATTTTCATAAAATAGGGAAAAATAGGAAATAAGTTTAGATTTTGCTGTACGTACAATACAATTGTACCTATTTTTCATTATTCTGTTGTTATTATTACTTTCCTGGTGTCTACGTAAATGAATTTAAAAAATCGATTTAGGAAATTTTATCGCTTTTGTCATGAAACATTAATTCATGCTTCGTACGTTTAAATTTATAGAAAATAACACAACTTTATATTTATGAGCAGAACTGCCAACACCTTTGAGACCTAGTTTGTTTTTTTTTAATGTATACATAAAAAAAAGAGTTCAGGGATTTTTCTAGATTTTTAATCAATACTTAGAGGAATTTAAGGTCGGTTCTAGGGTGTTGACTCGCTTTCGCAAATCCGTCGCGCGATTTGATGACACCGACGACGCGGCGACACGTGACGATCCGAATCAATTCGAATTGCAATTCGAATTAAGAGTAATTTATAATCGATTGATTCGAATTGAAAAAAATACGATTCGTCACATCGCTAGATGCAAACGATATACTTAAAATATCGATATATCGGTTATAAATATCGATATTTTAGTATCGATATCGGAATCAAAAATATCGACGATATGTCGTTCTTCATGAGTGAAATATCGATATTTTAATATCCATATTGAAACCCAAAATTTCGACGATTTATTCTTGAGCGTGAGACGATTTCACTCAATCAAAAATTATAAGTAGGTAATTGAATATTTTAAATAAAAGATTTTGGTATTTATCTTGATATATAACCACTTAGGTTTTGGTAAATGAAACTGAGTTAAGATGAAATTAATTTCATGTGTTATTTACAAGTGTATTGTGGCGTAAATTTGGAAAGGCGTACATCCAGATTTGATTGATATATTGTTTAATTTTAGATATCTAATTTTAATTACCAAAACTATTAAAATGTTAAAATATAAACTTAACACTAGGCTATATGGCTGCCACTGCCACGGTGTGGCGGAGTGATACTGCATGCGACTGCTGCGCTGAGGTATTTGGCCGATTGTTTTAATTGAGTTCGATTCCCGGGTAAGACAATCGGCCAAATACATTTTTCAAAGTTTGAGTGTTTTCGGTTTATACTATTGTAATGTTGGGGTTTGGGTAAATTATACAACCACTTTGGTTTACCTACGTTTATTGAATGCCACATAATTATAACAGTTTACAATAGTAAGTAAATGCTGATATAGATATTATAAAGGTACTTACACACTACACCACCCCCCTTAATTTATAAAAAAAAAACATTGTAAATGTCCTTTTTTTATGGTTCCACGTACAATTTTGTTCTATTCTTATGTACTAAAATATGTTTTCCATTATAATTAATTAAAACATTAGGTGCAACGTCTTCTATAACAATATATGGACCTGTACACAAGGTGCTTAACTTATTTCCAGTTTCGTTTTTTAACAATAATGTATCACCTCTCTTATAAGTAATCGGATTGATAGATTGATCGTAAAAGTCTTTCCTATGCATTTTGTTTACTATTAAATTATTTTGTGCATCTTTTTGAGCTTTTTGCAATCTGTATTTAAATTCTAATGCATAATCTTCAAAATTATACAATGGTTCGAGTTCACTTTTTAAACTATTAGGTAACCTACATGCATGTCCAAACACTAACTCATAAGGAGTGTATTTACTTTCCGAATGAACAGTTGTGTTGTATGAAAAACACCAGTAGGGTAACCATGTACTCCAACTAGACGGATTGTTATCAGTTTGAATACGTAAATAAGCTCCTAATGACTTATGTGAATTTTCTAAGGAACCTATACTCTGATGGCGATATGCGGTTGCAGTTGTTTGAGTTATTTTTAACAGTTTACAAATTTCTGACATAATTTTAGAAACAAATTCTGTCCCCCTGTCACTTGCAATTTCTTTGGGAACTCCGTATCGCAAAATAAAATTTTCGGTGAACGATTTAGCAACTTCGGTTGTTGTTTTAGTCTTTAAAGGGTATGCTTCAACATATTTACTGAGTTCGCATAGTAATGTTAAAATGTAACTGAATCCTAAGTCATCCCTGTCTAATGGACCTACTAAATCTAAGAAAATTTTTTCAAAGGATGAAGATGCTGTGGTTGTAATGCACAATGGTTCTTTGTGAATTTTTGTATATTTTTGTTTTTGACACTTGCTACATTTTTCGACATAGCCCGTAACATCTTTTTCTATAGAAGGCCAATAATAATATTTTTTGATATTATTAACCATTCTTCTAACTCCTACGTGTCCACTACTAGGTAATAAATGAAAGTCATTCATTATTAATTTTTTGTCATCGTCCGTGTACATTCTCTGAACATCCTTCACAACACATAGTCGTGGGAAACTACACGTTTTGTTTTTTGCAATGTACTGCGATATATATTCAATATACTCTTTATTTTTATTAGACTTTACAATCACAATTTCTTTTATATTTAATTTATTGCATAATAACGCCATTTCTTTCAGCAAATCGTCTCGCGAGTTTACTGATAAAGAAGATGAACTAGCAAATAAATTATTTTTACTTTCACAATAAACAGCGTTTCGATTTCGTGAGTAAATATACGTATCATTATTCTTTAATATTCTATATAAACTTTTCACCGGTATAATAACTAATTCCACGTCTGCATCACATTTTTTGAGTACTTCTACAACTTTAGGGTGATCAAGCCTATCATTGTTCAAAGTCTCAGAGGTGCTTGACATATCAGATGACTGCGCAAATCTTTTAGATTGCGCTCGAGTCATAACACATAACTGTTTGTTACTCATCTCTTTTAATTCATTTGAGGTAATAATGATTCGAGATAGAGCATCGGCTACTACATTTTCCTTTCCCCGAATATACTCTACCGAAAAATCATATTCCTCTAATAGGAGTCTAAATTTTGTTAAACGACTAGATGGATTTTTCATGTTAAAAAGATAAAGTAACGGCCTATGATCGGTTTTAACGATGAATTTCTTACCATATAAATAAGGCCTGAAATATTTAATAGACCATACTATCGCCAAAAGTTCTTTTTCTATTGTAGCGTAGTTTACCTCAGCTTTATTCAAACTTCGACTAGCGTATGCAATTGGTTTTCCATTTGAATTACTCAAAACACTACCTATAGCGAAACCTGAGCTATCTGTGTGTAAAAAAAAAGGTATTTTCTTTCGAAAAATTTGGATAATCTAATACTGGTGGACTAGAAAGTAACTTTTTAAGACTATCAAAAGCGTCTTGACATTCTTTTGTCCATTCGAACTTAACTTTCTGTCTACATAATTTGTTTAGTGGTAAAACAATTCCCGCAAAGTTATTTATAAACTTTCTATAATAATTACTGAATGCAACGAAGCGCTTGACATCATCGCTACATACTGGTGTCGGATAGCTTTTAATGGCACGAATTTTTTCTGGGTCAGGTAATATACCTTCCGCTGAAACAGTGTGCCCTAAGTACACTGTTTGTCGTTTTAAAAAATCACATTTCAATGGATTTAATTTTAAATTAACTTCTCGTAATCGCGTGAAAATAGACATAAGGTTGTGGTTATGTTCAGATAAATTTCGACCAAAGATTAACAAATCGTCTAAATATACTATACATTTGTCATAATTGAGACCTGACATGGCCACTGTCATTAACCTGCTGAAAGCCGAAGCACTCAGTTTGAGCCCTACTGGCAAGCGGGTCATTTGATACTGGGCTTTATCAGTAGTGAACGCAGTATACCTCCTAGACTCTTTCGATAAACTACATGGAAAATAACTACTGCTTAAGTCGCAATGACTAAAATAAAAGGCACCGGATAAGGACTCTAATATGTCTGTTATGTTCGGGAGGGGAAATTTGTCATCTTGAACCCTTTCGTTCAACTGCCTATAGTCAACCACTACTCTCCATTTCCGATTTCCACTTCGGTCTAATTTTTTTGGCACTAGCAACAAGGGACTTGACCACTCACTACTAGCTTTTTCAATAATTCCATCTCGTAGCATTCCCTCAATCTGCCTATTAAGTTCGTCTTTCTGTGCAAATGAAATTCTGTACTGTTTTCTATATACGGGTGTCGCATTATCCTTTAAATGAATAGACTGCTCATAAACGTTCGTAACACTTAGCTTATCACCGGGTAAATGGAAAATATCCGAGAATTTAGCACAAATTTGTTCTATTGATAATTGCTCTTCTGTATTTAAATATGAACCTAAATCCAATAAAGAAAATAAGTTTCGAACTCTCTCCACATTAATATCTGGCCTATTAAATTGACAAAACTCATATTTCATACTTATAGAATTCGGGACTTCACGCGAAACACATTTACTTACATTTTCACACCGACGTTTCGAGCACGTTGCAGCGCCCGTGGTCGCGTGAAGTCCCGAATTCTATAAGTATGAGTGTAGAAAACCGCGATAGTTTAAAAATAACAAAAACTCATATTTATCTAACTTATCTACCTCAAGGTCATTCAAACATAACGTTACTTTCTTTTCAGTGGTATTCAAAATTCGTACAGGTATCATACCATGTTTAGGACTCGCTACTACACTAGCTAAAAAAATTCCTTCCCTGATCTCCTTAGGATATATGACACAATCATAATTAATACGCGTAGGTATGTGTTTAATAACCTCACAGCGTGGTCCGATAGACAAATGATAATTATAATAATGTAAAGGTAACGTTACTCTACTCTGCGCGACTTGGAGAGTGAGAGTGTCTGTACCATAGTCTATAACGCCAAAAAAACGTTTCATAAAATCTTGCCCCAATATACCTATCGCCTTACACGGTAAATTCCTAAATACGTAAAACTTATGCTTTAAAATTATACCATTATGTTCTAAATTCAAATAAACAAAACCTACAGACTTTAAACTACCACCTATACCATGAATATTTAATTCGCAGTTATGTAATTCTAACTTAGTTAAATCTAAGAGTTCGTATTTAATAGCTGATAAGGAGGCCCCCGTGTCTACTAAGAATTCTAACTGTAGCTTATCTAGACTTAAATTTATCCAATTAATACTATCGCAAACTAAAACCTGATTAGGAACGAAAAAACTCGCTACTTTCCTGTCCATTAGTATCTATGGAAGAAGGCACGTTATTATGATTATTAGTGGTAAAATGGTTTAAATTTCTATTATAAGAATTATTTGCACAATTGCCACGGTTTCCACGAACATACCGGTTACCGTAACTGAGGCTGGGTTCGCACGGGTACCGCGACCGCCTCGCCACGTCTTTGATGCCGCTGAAACTTGATGCGCCTGCGACATACCTCTATTACTTGGAAAATAATGACTATGTGAATTATGATTATGACCACGGAATCCATGTGTTCTATTAAAAGAATATTTTTGATTATTGGTACGCCAAGACGATTGGCGATTGTATGACATCATATGAGGGTCCGAAGGTGAAGACTCATCCTCGGCCACTCTGATGGCCTCCTTCAAGGACGTCAAATTACGCGCCGATATTATTGTACCTAATTTTTGACTCCTCAAACCTTCCGAAAAACATTTTATTGCATTTTTTTCGTTTAGAGGGCGCAAAACTTTGTATGTATTTTCGTCACCATTTGCCTGTGAAATAGTTAGATCTACAAACAATTTCTCTATCTCCTCGCCAAACTGTTGCACTGTTTTATCACCTTGCCTACATCTCTGTAACCTAGCCTGTAAAGCAGTGTCAGATTTGCGAGTTAGTAAATGTATACGTATATCCTCTAATAGCAAAGTCACCGAACTGTAAGAAGTAGCCAAACGCATTTTTGCACCACTGGTTAACCGAGTTTTTAAAACAAATTGTATCAGCAACTGCTTATCACCATCAATAAGTATTGAGTCGTACAATTCAATAGCATCTATCAAATCTCGAGTCACCTGTTCGTCTCCCGTCATTTTCGGTAAAAGGCTAACCGCCGTTTTTAAACTGAATTTTTCGCCCGACATTGTCTCTGATTTGCTACTAGTATTAGACAAATTAGATTCTTTCTGAAAAGTTAATATTTTTTTCGTAGCATTTCTCTACACAAGAACATATAAATCTTAAATCTTCAGACACACCTTTAGGAAAATTATTCAAAATATTTTTAAACAATTCGTACAAACCTTTAGCTTGTAAAATCTTACTTTCGAAATTGCTTCCTGTCCGTCGAAGAGGACCTAATTTAGAAATATTTTCTTTAATTCTATTTAACTCTTCATAAATTTGAGTAATATCTTTATCTATACTCATAATATATACCTAATATTATTATCTAAACATTTGCGTTTGCCATTACCTAAAAAAAGGAAAAAATAATAACACTAAAAATAACACGTTTTAGAAATAAAAACAGTAGGAAAAAAAAACACATCACTATACTTGATTTACTAGTCAGCAACGTATTGTTTAGCCAGTTCTCTCTGCAGCATGACCTCGTATGGACGCTCGAATTCTTTCCATTGCTCGAAGACCGATCTCCTCCTGTATCCACCTACGATGGCATTTCCTATATAGCCTCACTGCAAAGTATAGAAATAGTGCAAATATTACCGCAAGGATGATGCACGTGACAGTGTTCAAGTTTTCCAGATGACCTCCAATTCCTTTTAGAACTGCGTCATTATTTCCTCCAGCCGCGTTCTGATTGACGATCACCTCGTCCTTTTCGATGTTGGAACGGCACATCCTCACAACATAATTTACGGCAAAACTATTTTTTTACTGGAGCTGTTAACATTATAGAAGACCCCTTAGCAGAGCCCTTGGCAGGGTCGCCATGTAATGTTGGGGTTTAGGTAAATTGTACAACCACTTTGGTTTACCTACGTTTATTGAATGCCACATAATTATAACAGTTTACAATAGTAAGTAAATGCTGATATAGATATTATAAAGGTACTTACACACTACACTATTCGTATTATTAAAGTGTAAAGTGGTCGTGTCTGTACAATGGAGATACTTAAAAAATAATACTTGGATTATAATATCTTAACGAACGATACTGCACACAACGTTGTTATTAACCCTTGTTTGTTGGTCCTTCTTCTTCTTCTTTTCTTATATGAATCGCCCCGTCGTTTACCAACGATTCCGCCAACGTCAAATGTTGGTCCTTATGCCTGTTTGTTCGCTATGATGGACGCAAATACTACTGAACGGAACTTTATGCGTATTTTAATAGAGAGATCTAGTTAAGCTTAAATCTGAGCTTTGTTCCATGGCAATCGGTTGAAAAAAGGTGGAGTTATGAACAAAAGTAGAATAATCAAGGTTATTCCCGTTCGATCATTATTTAAAAAAAAACAATAAGAACAGCAAAAAAATCGATAGATCGATATATCGTTCATCAATATCGATATATCGTTTATAAACATCGATATTTTCAATATCGATATTTTATTTCGAAAAATATCAATATTCTAATATCGATATTTTTTATGAACGATATTGCATCCCTATCAGCAATCATGTAAACATGTCATGTTTTGACAGAAGTTGTCTATGATCATAGTGTTGTAACTATAACACTGACCTGTAATATTATCTGGACTGGTGATCGGTTCCATAAAAGTGTGCCTAATTGAAAATCGCCATTTGGCGCTGACGGCAGCTAGCGAATGTACTTGGAACTAATACTAGTGATGGTGTCGATAAAATTTTTACCAGATATCGACTACAATGTAAATTTTATTTTTGTACCAATGATGTTTACATAATATGAATGACTACTTTAAAGTACCTAAGTAGGCTAACCATCAAGCTCGCGAATTCAATTTTGCGAGCTTAATATAAAAAAAAAGAGTTTGTTTGCTTAAACAGTGGTCGCAGGTATGTTGCCAAAGTAGCGTTACTATTGTAAATCGGCTGAAAAATGACACCGGACACAACCCACAGTCATTAAGGTTGTCTTTAATCATAATTGGGTTATGTTAGAACTTAAAGCTAGGCGTCCAATAGGCGGATGGGCCGAGCCGGGCCGCAACGCAAAAATCCGCATGCCATACGTTTTTAATGAAACTGTGTTTCGTTGCGGCCCGCCTCTAGTAAAGGCAGATGCTACACAATTTCATATGAAACGTACGGCACGCGAATTTTTGCTCTGCGTGGCGGCCCGGTCCGCCTGGTGGACGCCTCGCTTAACGTGAGCCGTGCGAGCGTGCTCCCCGAAGCAGCCAATGCCAACTTGCTATTCCGCCTCAATGGCAACTATTTCCCATTTACTTCCCGAAGCAGCCGTGCCCAGAGAGGAATTTTGTTAAGTGACAGGTTAATTAGGATTAGGATTAATTGTAGTTTTGTTTGTTTGCAGTAGGTAAGTACAGAGGAGGGAAGGTATTTAAAAAATATGAAATCACACATTTATTACGGGATATTTTTAAATGCACATCTGTATAATTTTTAAAAGAAAATTATCACATATTTTAAAAAGATTGAAAAACAAAGTAGATTCTCTTAAAATAGGCTTGTGTCCACTAGGAATAAATCTGATTGATGTGTGTTTCTAACGACTATGTCCAATATATGAATATAGATAAATGCTAAGTTATATTTCACACGCTAGTTAGTTACTGTTTCGATTATCTACTACAATTTTAAGTGTTTATTAATAATTTTAATATGTTCATTAAATTATTAAAGTACTTTTACCATGCCTCTTGTTTTTTAAACTACGAATTTTGGCATTGGACAGAAAATTATCGATGTACATTTTGACATCCCTATTAAACATTATAGGTTATAAAAATATTCGTAAAATCCCCGAAACTCGAAGGGTATTCGCTTATGATAGTAAAAAAAAACCTAAATTATTGTTTTATAATAATTGTTTAAGAATTAGATTCTTAGATTTACTTACTTGTGAAAAGAGACGCCACAGCACTTCTCGTATCTTGTTTTACAATATACACACGATCTCATGATATATATCTACTTAATTACACAATAAACTAAATTTATATATCAAAACACTACAAATTTATAGCAATCACAGTAATAACTTAAAAATATTCCAAATTTCACACATAAACTCCTTCTGAAATAAACAAACAACGGCCATTTGCAAACTAATTTAGTTCTCAGTGCAATCGACAGCGGCGCTTTGAATCGGCACAAAAAAGTAGCTGTCATTTTGTATGGAATAGCCAGTCCAGCGATTATTATTACAGGTCTGTGAACTATACTATTCACTAGTTAAGGAAAGGAAAGTTAAGGAAAGAATACTGATTCCACAGACATATAAGAATATGCAGACGAAACATATTTTTCTAGCTTTATTTACGGAAGTGTAGCAATACTTTGTCCTTTTCATTTCTTCTAGTTATTGTATAGCGCTATCTTTGTTTTCTGTGTAGCAACATCTCACACTTTGACACAGAATGACAAGTTTTAAAAACATCATGGCGGTAGGTATCTGTGATTGTTCAAAATGTACGACAAGTTCAAAAGTGAAAATATAATTCATATTTGTATTAAAAAGGGAACTAAGGTTAAAAATAAAAGTGGTCAAGTGTTGTGTAAACAATTGTGAAAGTTTTGGTCACAAAATATCACCAGGAATAACTTTTCACAGGTAATTTATGTTGTACCTAGTACGAATACGATAAATTAATCAGCGATATTTATTCAAAACTAGCTGAGCCCGCAACTTCGTTTACGTCACATAAGGTGTATGAAAGGAGAGGTACTTCTTCATCAGACTCATCAAGCAGCGTGTGAAACTGCCCTGTTGGCTTAATCATAAAAGAGCTTGAAGATAAGTTCAGGCACACATCACTTGTCATAGGACGGATTAATTTTAAATTAATATGGAAATCAGACGAACGCTAACATAACATTGTCAAACACCTGTCACACAGTAATGCCAATGGCATTTTTTTTTTCAATTCATTTATACTGGCTTTGGTTACTTAGACCATATGCCAAAGTGATGCCATCTCCTACGGAACGTTCCTCTAAAAACCAACTTCAAATTCCCAGATTCCCCTAAATATCTTAATATATGTATCTTACTTCTTACTAATAATTATAAATGTGAAAGTTTGTGAGTGTGGATGTTTGTTACTCTTTCACGCTCTAACGGCTGGACGGATCTGGCTGAAATTTGGTTCAAGGATAGATTGTAGTCTGGAATAACACATAGGCTACTTTTTACCCCAGGAATAAGTTCCCATGGAAAGCGGGAACGGGAACCAACGTTTACGCTGGCGAAGCTGCGGGCATCAGCTAGTATTATATAGATTAAAACCCCTAAACGTTTCTTTTTTGTACTAAAACTTTTAATCTCAAAACAAATTATTGAAAGGACTCATAAAAAAAATTACACATTTTATTTTTGTTTTGTTTGGCATCAAGTGACGTCACACAAGGCCATGAGCGTTTTCGATACAAATTGAAATTCATTTTTTAAATCACAAAATAAACTATGTAAATGATTGTTTTAAATCAAAATATTAAATTTTAGTGATCATATAGATATAAAGCTACAAAATTAAATGATTTTTGAAATTAAGGACTAAGCTAGCCTATTATTGTTTGCGCCACTTGTACACAACTGGGGGCCGAGTCTGCTATTTCAATCGCATCAGAATAGAATAGATATCGTAGAAAAATAGAAGCTGATCGGTACAATTTGACAGTTTTCGTAGTCGCTAACTCGATAGCTTCTATCTTGTTTCTATTGAAGTGCGATTATGTCGACCGATGGCCTCTCGATAGAATCGCCAGTGTATTTGACATTTATGCGTAGTCTGCTAATATTTGATGGGATTTGTTTTGGAAGTCGCGTACCTACCTATTATACTTAATTAATGTTTGACAGCTAGAAATAGAAAGTGCGAGGCTGGTTATTTTCGTTCGGTATACATACAATGGGTATTATTGTTTAAATTAATCAATTTGCAGATAAACCAAATAGAAGCAAGTTTACAATTTACATCAAAATGATGAAGATTGATTAATTGTAAGACATAGCCTAACACTTTATCCGAAGCAGACTTTATTTAGTTCACTCATACATTGGATGGTCGTAGTGCTATAATAAGTCTCCAAAAAGCCATTGTCGCAGGGTCAATGAACTTTATTAGTTATAGATACATAGATGGATGATGGAGATTCCAAGTAGCCAACTCAACAAGATCAGCAAAATAGTATGAAGACATTGTATGCAATTGACATGCATCTATTTTCTGTAAGTACTGTCCAATATTCTTTACAATCACTCTTATCTAAAATACAAGTCACATTTCTAATACTTACAGTAGGTAGTTATTATTGTTTTAGTACATAGGTACTTACCTATGTACACTCAATTCCCAATATACTTACTTAATTGTTTTTTACAGTTTTTATGAACATTTAAAATACCCAGTTTACCCGGGTGCACAGCATATTTTCACTGTTTCACCCACATAGCTCCTGTTCCCAAGGGAATATGGGCCTAAAATATAGCCTATGTTCACCGGGAAGAGTCTAGCTTCCCAACACTGAAAGAATTTATTAATCGGTCCAGAAGTTTTGGAGCCTATTCCGATGCAAACAAACAAACATCCTAATCTTTCCTCATACCTAATAATATTGGTATAGAGACTGCAGGTTTTAAATTATATAGGCATCCCTAATGACTTATATAGGTACCTATAAACTCTTAAGAAACTGAAAGAAGTCAGGTGTTAAATGGGAATATTAAAGTATACTAAGGTGTAAATAAAAAATCAATCACTTTTTGAACTCTACTGTAGGGTACCATTCCAAGCAAACCCCACCTGTAAGTAGTGTTGATGGGAGTATGAGACTTCATTACTAATTGGTCAATATTCTAACAGATCATTTAAATTCTGAGTTTACAAACTTTCTTCCGGTTCCAAATTTAAAGTGACTGGCAAGTACCTAGTGCACCAGTAAACTGACGGACAAGGACTGGGTTGGTTGGAGAGCAGCCCGATGATAGTCACATTCACATCTAACAATGCCGATACAAAACTGGTCAACTCACAGTGCTCCTAATACCCTAATAAATGTGATCCAGATCATCAAGCTTGGTGAAGATGATTAAGTCCTTACCATTTTATGTTAATTGCAGATGCTGCGAGTACATTCATTACATTATGGTCTCAAAATAGCAAGAAGATTGTTAATGCATGTTGTGCATGGTATAACTGTGTTATAAAACATCTGTAGTACTTCCTATCTCTCCTTTAGAAGAAGAACGCACAATGGCCATGGAAACATGAGGTGGGTAAATAAGAGTTGACAAAATTGGTAAAATTATTTATTTAAATCAATGTTTGACACTTAAAATCACAGTCATTTAATATTTCTATCAGATAAATTTCATTTCCTTTTAACAACATCTTGAAATCACTTTTTAATCATCAATCATGCAATTCACAAGCTTGCAATAGCTGAAATAAAACTAATTGTATTGTAATCTATTTCAGGATACTCGAGTTGAAAATTGAAGTGTTAACCCTGATCTTCAAGCAGCGTGGCTATTACAATAGTATTTTTGGCAAGATGAAGATGATGTAAAAACTATAATTGTAAAATATGAATATTAAAAATATTTTTCCATATTACATCATTTTTAATGTTTCCAAATCCAAAATAAGCTATCAAATAACCCTATTACAGTCTACCACTATGCTCAGACCTAGGCCTTACCCAATTTCATTTTGAGGAGGTATTAATAAAATGTTGTTGGACATTCTCACACAACACCGTCTAGCCCAAACTAAGCTATAAACTTGTGCTATGGGATCTAGATGCCTGATAGACATACTTATATTTCTATATGCATACTTATTATAGATAAATTACACCCAGACACAACAAAGCAATATGATCATCACACAAAGAGATTTGTCCTGGGTGGGAATCGAACCCACAACCACGAATCCGTAGACAGGGAGTACCTGACTACACATTAGAGTTACAGTTAGTATGTGAGTTACATGTTAGTGGTTATAGTAGTAACCACGAGGCCAGTCAAAACAACAAATTGACATTAGTCTAGCTCTAGGGCATTGGTCATTGGAATCAAAGGCATGGCTTCTCATCATGGCAGACTTGGATGGCCAAGATCTCTGTACATGCACATTACTCTTTCATAATCCAACATACTAGCTGTAGTTGACGGCTTTACCTGTGTCATACTATGAACCCATACATGCCAGTAAATACAAGATTTATTAAAATTATCACTGCTCAGCTTCCTTGAGTATTAACAAAAAGATAATAGCATAGGTATTTATTTTTACTATCCATCATATTATCTATCACACACGGGCACTAATAAAAGCTGTCTGTATTGAGATTGTTTGGCTATATCACATAGTTGCTGTGGAATACCGTGATTTCACAATGATGAAATAACTTTTTTTGAGTAGTTACGCTTGTGTTAATCCATTTAAAAACCAACTTTCATATGACAGAGTAGTTGTTTGTAGATAAAAACTTTCACTATTCACAATCTTGAGTTATCATGAGGTTATTGTTCAATATTTTTCTGTAAAGATGTATTTGTAGAAGACTTGAATAAACTGCTGTTATATATGTATATGAAAATATACAGTCTCCTGTGTTTATTCTATGAATTTCTTCGAAATGAAATTCATTGCTGGACCAGTTTTCTACATTTGAGTTTTGTCTCAAATTTCTAGGATATAGTTCTTCCAACCGCGTCTCGGCAACCGTGGGGTAGGCACCACCCGTTAGATGGACCGACGACCCTGGTAAAGGTCGTAGGCTGGGACTGAATGCAGAAGGCGCAGGACCGTGAATTGTGGCGTAAATTGGCAAAGGCCTACGTCCAGCAGTGGACTGCGATAGGCTGATTTGATTGATAGTTCTTCTGGATAACACTGTCACTCTTTGCTTTGAAGCCGTTTATAAAGTTCACGTTTGTTTATAGGTAAAGTTCACAACAAGTCTCTTTTAAGTAGGTAATTTGTAAATAACCTAAAAAACACCTACATACTAGTACTGACTGACTGACAAGAGTCAAAACAAAAAACAAAAACAACCAAAATAAAGCCCTTGTCTCTGCTTTTGCGATTCTATTTATATTCTATCGATGTTCTATAGTGGCGATAGACAAGATTTACGCGACTAGCAGATTTAGGACCAATCGCTCTAATATCGTAATAGAATCGCACTGGACCGGCTTTTTGATGGAAAATAGCAGACTCGGCCCCCTCGAGCTACTGCCCGAGTATATACAGAACTAGCTGACCCGCGCAACTTTGTTTGCGTGATAAATAAAGAACCGCTCGACCGATTTTGTGCAATCTTCAGATAAACCATCTACTAAATAGTCCGAACAAAGCCTAAACATTTGGTTTGGATAGGTGAGCCCGTTCTTGGGTTATAAAATTACAACGAAAAGTGGCATTGATTTTTATATATATAGATGTTTTATTTTGGTTCGAAATTTTTGATTAAAAAAGTTTTCTTTGAGTAAAATATAGGTAGATACTGAACTTGATTTTGGACTGGCAAGATTTTGCAATAGTTGAATAGGCCATTATCGTTATTGTCAAATTGTTGCTTATTTTTTGTTGAAACGATGTTACGAAGAATTCTTCGCTGAAGACTAAATGGGTGAATATTCAAAGTGACGAATTTCGCATGGAACCATTAATAATTCATTCATACCTACGTTTAGGCACCATTTCATAAATTTATGTCATGGATACCTATATTCTTCAAGTAGGTAATGCATTGTTTATTATTTAAAAACTGCATTAATAACAATATAAAATAAAATAAAACAACATAAAAAGTCATTACCGGCACCTGTTTCATTGTAAGATATTGACGATTTTATCATATTTTATTAAAACCAGCGCAAATATCGTAGGTTTGGCGACTGTGTCGAATAAATCAATTATTACTTACTAATTAATTGTGCTTGTAAGTGTGATGTAGGTAGATTGGTATTTTGTCGTGGATTAAACGCCAGTTGTAACGGACGTGTGTTTCTTTTGCGAGCGAACCTATATTCATCCTATAGTGCTGTTGTGGTGTAGGCAGCCGTCATACATAATAACTGGCGACGATTATCGAGCTAAGCGTGGCGGAATATTTTTATCACTATAAAAATGCCGATCGGGAAGATAAATTGTTTCGACATACACAGTGATAGCTGGGAACTGTACGTGGAGCGGCTTGAACAGTATTTTATTGTCAACGACGTTAAGGATGCAGTGAAAGTGGCCACATTAATAACAGTGGTGGGCAGTGAAGCGTACGAGTTGATGGTAAACCTGTGTACTCCAGTGCGACCAGCGGAAAAAGGTTATAGTGACCTCGTAAAAATTATGCGGGGCTACGCTACCTACAACCAAAACCCAGTATTTTGGCAGAGCGGTTTAAGTTTCGGCAGCGACGTCAAAGAGAGGAAAGCATAGCGGAATACGTGTCGGAGTTGAAGAAGCTTTCTAAACATTGTGGGTTCAATGCAACAAGTTTGATGGAGAATTTGCGCGATCAGTTTGTTTGTGGACTAGCAAGCGATACCATCAGACAGAGGTTGTTCGCGGAGGACAATATCACGTTCGAGAGTGCGTTTAAACTGGCGATCACGTTGGAGATGGCAGAGGCTGACGCAGCAGCCGTCGAGGTGAAGACAGATGCACGTCAGAGTAACGGACCGACCATGGTCTGTCAGATGGCGCCACAGCACAGAGATCGCGGTACGCGGAGCCATAGCCGGGGACAGACGGCGGGCAAGGGCCACGCCTCGAGGAACCGGGGTACTGGCGGAGCTCAGAGGCCAGTGAGCAGTGAGAAGGTCGGGTACAGCGGTAACACCGGCAGCGCCAAGAGCGGGACGTGCAGTGCTTGTGGCCAACAATAGGAATATATGAGGTGCAATGTTGCAGTTACATTTGTTTGTTTTTTTTCAAACTGGTCTTATGAATTTCCTCTTCTATGGACAGCCCGAGGGACTATGTGATGGGTGTCCAACTTTCTGGACGGTAGAAGCATCAGGGCCGTCGTTGATTGCAGCTGGTCCGACTACATACATACACGGTCACACCTTTCATCCGCGAAGGGCTTGAGCAGCATAGAAGCATATTACTTATATATACCCACTTTTAACCTTTTAGATTTTGTTCCACGTAATAGATGGTATTGATATGGTATAGGCGCAGTTGTGACTGTCCGCTGTTGAAATTCTTCAAGCCGGCCCATAAGGCCTTCAACTTGACTTATTTAGCGACGTGCTTTTTTCATGGCAACCGGGACCAACGGCTTAACGTGCCTTTCGAAGCACGGAAACGCTCGCAAATAAATGTCACAAAGTGGTCATGAGGTGGTCACCCATCTATGACCGGCCACAGTAAATGTTGCTCACTGCAGCAATCGTTTACAGAACACAGACCGCGGGGCCACGAGCGCTTCTTCTCCGACTACATGACCATTAAATGCTGAGTGTTCGGTTCGGTGTTGTCCCCTACTCTCTTTTTGCTGCCTGCGAGTTCCAAATGTTCAATGTTAAATGACGTTACCGAGATGGTAGGTAATTACATAACATTATCATTATTGGTAGAATGAGATCACTTTGTTGGTTGCAACAAGTGTTGGCACAGCTACTCGTCCCTCAGGTTGGCTGGTTCTCGGCTCGTGTATGCGTAGTAAGGAGGATGAGGCGCTCTTCAAAAAATATTTTATTCTTAGATAATATTGTAATTAATTTAATATCTGACAATACAAATTGGTTAGTACAAGGTATACAATAAAAAACATCGGCCAAGTGCGAGTCGGCCTCGCGCACAGAGCGTTCCGTACCAAAAAGAGTTCAAAAATCACGTTTGTTGTACGGGGCCTTTATCTCCCTATTTTTTTCTGATTTCAGTATTTGTTGTTATAGCGGCAACAGAAATACATCATCTGTGAAAACTTCAGCTCTCTAGCTGTCACTGTTCCTGAGATACAGCCTCGTGACGGACGGTGAAGTCTCATCAATAGGGTCCCGCTTTTACCCTTTGGGTACGGAACCCTATAAACTAAGTTTAGGTACAGCCAGTATGTGTGATGGATGAGTCAACGTATGTGGCCGGTATCAGCACCGCACAGCTCCTCTCATTGATCCCCTGGCAGTCCCGAGTGCAGCTTTACCGTTGTAATAAATATGCATTACCGCAATAGAGGACGGTAACAGCTTCCATGGCACATTTTCACACGGTTAAAAAAAATATATTCATTCATAGTCAGTTCGAGAAGGTTTCCTGCTACGCACACTCGCGCACAATTCAATATCGACAACTACTAGGTACCTATGAACATGTTTGACCTCGTGTCTGTGAACTCTGTGAGCGGTGTCTATGTGTGCGTAGCCTCAGCGACTTTAGTGTGTAGCTTCCATCTAATTTGTGGTTTAGGCTGGTCTATATATATTCAGAGTAAGATCTTTAACATTGTCAACTCGTACATATCGAGCAGACAGTGGACTGGGGTGTCGGTGTGCATAGGTGCAATAGTGCTCGCCGTCTATCGCCAATCGCGTTTCTGTCTCGTCCACTACAATCTCCATAGTGAAGGGCTGACCAACTTTAAAGGGAAACGGTCTGAAATAGAATACACAAATAGGTATAAATAAATAATAGACTGGTACTTGCAAGGCTTACGATAATATTTATGCCATGAAAAGATAACTTGTAATCAGTCTCTCAACTCAGTTTTTGTTTGCAAGTTGTGAAGTTCATGTAACAGGTACCAAGTTGGTTACATATGGCGACTGCATGGACGTGACCGATAGTAGGAAATTCTTAGGTGATTACGCGAGTCACGTCCTGCGCCATAATATTATAATTCATTATCTAAATATTTGAATTTGTCAATTTAGCAATAATCGCATCTTCATGTACGTGCTACAGGATGACAATCACCCCCCGCACTACTCCTCAGTTTGATGTATATAATCTTTAGTATTCTAGATTATTCATTCTATTCATTCGTCTGTATCCAACTACCTAGGAACGCGGTAGCTATGTAGAATCTCTGTGGCGGCTATGCCGCTAACTTAGTACGTCATAATGTAGTGCGTAATATAATTAATAGTGATCTGCAAATAGTCAGTAATCATCAGTAAATAAAAGTGTACACACAACTTCTGTCTCTCCCTACGACACGCTATAAAATGGTGACCCCGACGTTGAAAAACCCGATGATGTAACAAGAAACCGACGATGAAAAAACCGAGGATGTAACAAGAACCCGATGAATAAAAACCGAGGATGTAACAAGAACCCGACGATAAAAAAATACTTCAGCGATGAAGAAATACCGCTACGAAGTATGAAGAAACAAATCGACGTAAATGGAAACAACATTCAAGCTCCCCGAAACCAATCAGCAGCATCATCGCAATCTTCACACCAGTCCAGTACGAATTGTAAATAACGTCTCAGACAGCCAGCCAGCATCTCCGGCCTCATCAAGGATACCACGAGCTAGTAGCAATCGCTTCAGCCTGGTTACCCTTCGGCCACAACAGTGTATAGGCACAGCAAACTGCAACTACGGTAAATGTAAGTAGAGCAAACGTCTCTCCCGTCTACGCAGCAGTCAGCCACACTACAAAGCAAACACCCCAACAATGAGGATCAGGATCTGGCACTGGCGAATCATAGCAGACGAAGACACCGTACTTACCTATACGCAAATAAGGAAGCAAGTGATCTGCGTAAAACTGAAGAAATTTGCCGATGTCAAATACAAATCGAAAATTTTAGAAAACCTGAATGGTTTACGATTCAAAAAAGCGTACGATTTAATAGAACGCCACAATCAGCTGTCATATTGTAATGTAAACATGAATTACGTAACAAAATGTTGAGTCGACGCGATAGCTACAAACGTAGCTCAAGAAAGAATTTCAGCGTCAGCATTTTCAAGCGGTCTAGGTCAAGTTCGCACAATTATGACTCGTCAAGAATATGTTATTATAATCGCCAATATAAAAGCAAGTTGAATAAAAACCGCAAGCCTTGTTCCTGGAAAAATGATATGGAGCAGCTGGAAACCGAAAACCAGCTCTAATTGAGATGGATCTCAGAAATATATGACCCTTCACGCCTTGTCATAACCGACTGAAAAAGTGGTTATTGAATTTTGGTTAAAATATGGGCAAATATACCAGGATTAAAAAGCCTAGAAATGGCAATAAGAAGGCGAGTGAATTGAAACTCTTAAGCGGCCAACGGAAAAATCATTGATACTTATAGCGAATAACGACGAAAACAGATTTGGAACTTTATGTTTAGTTTGTGGATGAGATCTTGTTAGAATCCAGAAGCAAAGAAGAATAATTAAGCATGTGAAATGCAAAGAAGCATACGAAACGGGAATCAGAAATAGTTGAAACAAGCGCAAATTGGTCAAAAATGATTTACATGTTCTTGGTTATCATATAACGAGCCAAGGGATGAAATCGACTCAATAAAAAAGCGCAAGAAAAAATGGATTACCCAAAATGCTGTTGGTACAGATAGCCAGAAGGAATACCCAGAACAAAACAGGGAAGGAATTGCCCTCAGTGTATGCGAACTACGCTTCGCCAAACTCGTTTATGGGACATCAATACAGCTGCTGTAAACTTCTTCTGAAAACGAAAACATCAAGATTCAGACAATCCAGACCGACCAGACTCAACTCACGATCTACCGTTCGAGCAAAGAATCGTACATAGCATAATGTTGTATAATTTATTTTTGTCATAATTTTTAGATTTTTGAAGTGAAACTTCTTTATCGGCGTTGGAAAAAAATTTGCGTCACGTCACGTCACGTCACGTCACGTCACGATTTTTGGTTACGCGCCATCTTTGTTCTGTTCCCCACCACGGTGGATTCGAATTAAGAGTACTTTATCCAGGGATAGCATGTCGTTTGTAGATTTTTGGACTTTTGTACTTTGGGACTTTGGGCTTTTGGACTTTTGGGCTTTTGGGCTTTTGGGCTTTTCGGCTTTTGAGCTTTTCGGCTTTTCGGCTTTTGGGCTTTTCGGCTTTCGGGCTTTTCGGCTTTTCGGCTTTCGGGCTTTTCGGCTTTTGGGCTTTTCGGATTTTCGGCTTTCGGGCTTTTCGGCTTTTCGGCTTTTCGGCTTTTGGGCTCTTGGGCTTTTCGGCTTTTGGGTTTTTGGGCTTTTGGGCTTTTGGACTTTTGGACTTTTGGGCTTTTGGACTTTTGGGCTTTTGGGCTTGAAAAATAAGGTTTTGAAGAAGTTTCACTTCTTACGTGTGTACACTAGTACACGCACACATTTTTTTTTTAAAAGGGGGAGTTCTATGGCGACTGCATGGACGTGACCGATAGTAGGAAATTCTTAGGTGATTACGCGAGTCACGTCCTGCGCCATAATATTATAATTCATTATCTAAATATTTGAATTTGTCAATTTAGCAATAATCGCATCTTCATGTACGTGCTACAGGATGACAATCACCCCCCGCACTACTCCTCAGTTTCATGTATATAATCTTTAGTATTCTAGATTATTCATTCGTCTGTAGCCAACTACCTAGGAACGCGGTAGCTATGTAGAATCTCTGTGGCGGCTATGCCGCTAACTTAGTACGTCATAATGTAGTGCGTAATATAATTAATAGTGATCTGTAAATAGTCAGTAATCATCAGTAAATAAAAGTGTACACACAACTTCTGTCTCTCCCTACGACACGCTATATTACATTTATCCAGTCTCTTATGTCTGTAGGTACGTAATTAGCTACATAGCAACATCATATACTAAACATATCAATATTTACTGGGCATTAAGTGGCAATTTTTTTAAGACTTAAGGCCTTAACCGCTCGTGGCCCCGCGGAATCAGTGTTCTGTAAACGATCACTGCAGTAAGCAACTTTTACTATGGCCAGTCCTTGGATGGGTGACCATTCATGTGACCACATTTATTTTAGCATTTCCGTGCTTCGGAAGGCACGTTAAGCCGTTGGTCCCGGTTGCCAGTAAAATGGCAATCGTTAAGCCAAGTTGAAAGTCGTTTTAGGTGGCTTGAACATTTCAACTGCAGACGGTCACAACCTGCGCCTGTCCATATCAACACGGCAATACAGTTTACCACCTATTACGCGGGGCAAATTATAAAAAGGTGAAGTGTGGGCATTATAGGCCTCTGCCTACCCCTTCGGGGATAAAGGTGTGATCATATGTATGTATGTACTTAAGGCATTTATCTTAACTTAACGACTGCCATTTGTAACATTTATTTTTGATGTGTGTCAATATCTGGTCTCCGGCTTGACAATAATCATTGAACGTGCACGGGCAACAAGGAGTTGTCTATGGTGACAGGTGGTCTAGGAGATTCTTTTTGATTCTCTTTGGTTGTTGGACTTGTTGGAAGGACAAACGAGGTCATTTGACAAAAAAGATTTTTGGTTATTGGATAGCTTTGGTGATAATATACTATTTGAGCTATATAAGTTTTTATGTGTCATTCCAGCTCTAGTTCATGTTTTTCTTTTAAGTTCTGTGTAAGATAACATCACCCAGACAACTGGTAAGTTGCACTTTTCTGTCTGCAAGGCAGTTCGATCGTCGTCTATCGTGCTGTCAGCGGCTTAATTCGTTGTTCTTTTACAACAGGGTTTTTTACTACGGGGCTAGAGTGGCTAGTCGTAGTTACCTGTGCCACCTCTATAAGTTCGTGGACGGCACGAGGTACGACGACGTGGTATCGCGGACTGCACTAGCATCACATTTAGAGGAACCTGCCGTCATCACCTGGCAGTAATTACCTACGTCCGGAGTCGTTCTCAGCTCGCACTGCAGGCCAGTACCCCATTATTTTGTCACCTTGCTATGTAACTGCCTAAGTACTTAGTAACAAGTAGCTGTAGACCGCCTCTGTAACACTAGTGCAGTAATTAGTACTACTCCTCTGTATATCTGTAATATTTATGTCTCTAAGTGTATAACTTCCCCCTATGTCTCTGTAGTGTACTGTGTACTTAATAAATATATGTGTGTACACCCTACCTGGCTATTTTCGTCAGAGCCCTGGCCTACCCTTGCACGCACACTGGAATCTCTGTAGTAAGGCGCCCTGGGAAAGAGTTCTCTGCATAGCTACCTCGCGCTAGTTGGTGAGTAACACTGATCATCACAGGGTTACAAATTTGGCGCCCAACGTGGGGCAAATCTCTGGGTCTACTCTGTGGTAGCCTCAGTCTAGTGTGTGTGCATAGGTGGTTACCTCTGGCGAAACCATCCTGGTGTCTCGTCCGAGAAGCTCCAGGACGTTAATTGGTGGTGCTAACAGCTAAGCACAAAATTATCCCTTTCGTCTTCTTCCAGCTACCTACATCTTTGGCTGGAAAAGACACTAAATTCTAAATTCAAAAATTTAAAATAGCTGTGATTTTGGAAAACTTTTTGATTTTATTTGGCATACCCACTTCTTTTTCTTATTGTGTTTTTTCTTTTATGTGTTTTTTTTCTTTTTTTTTATGGTGCACACACATATTTATTATAATATTAGTGTAGATTAATATATAATACACTCATTTGCAAAAAAAATGGGCGGTTTTGATTTTCATTCATATTTAAAAAGATACAATACCAAAAAGGTTTCAATCGTTTGTACACGTTACTGGCCGGTTTTAAAAATGCCGTGGTATTTAAAAAAGTACGTTCTAAATTCAAATTTTCATTTGATGCTCATTTTTACAGGGAAACCCCTTTTCATCTTACATTTTTGGCGCGAAGTTCCAGAAGTTAACATCGACTTTCACAACTTTTATTCAATTTTTATCGATTAATTTCATATCCTTGACTGTCAAAGCTTTATTTATTGCTGTTTGGCTGTATCAAAAATGGTAGATAAAGTGGTAAAAGCTACCAAAATTATCGCGCTGCTTGAAGAGGGTTGCAGCCAATGTTTCGTGGCTAGGAGGCTAAATGTTATCGCTCGACGGTCCCAAGGACCTGGCAGCGATATCAGGAGACTGGTTCCGTCGAGAGAAGGCCTGGTTCTGGAAGAAAACCATGTACCCAACCACGGGATGATCGTTTTCTTGTAAGTCGCGCATTGAGAAATCTCAAATCTTCGTATGTGGATCTTAAAAACAACCTCCAAGAAGTAAGAAATGTGCATATTAGTCTATGGACGGTCAGGAGGAGGCTTCTCGCTGCCAATATACGCAGTCACCGCCCAGCCCGCTGCCCCAAATTACTCCGTGAGCACAGAGTTCACAGACTTAGGTTCGCTAGAAATTGTGAATCATGGACTCAAGAAGATTGGAATAGGGTTTTGTTCTCTGATGAAGCCAGGATATCTCTGTTCGGTGAAGATCGACGTCAGCGAGTGCTAAGAAGACAAGGAGAGCGCTTTGCAGATGCATGTTTCGAAGAAATCACACCTTATGGTGAGGGCTCTGTTATGTTTTGGGCAGGAATAAATTCAATGGAACGTACAGAGTTAGTCTTCATTGAAAACGGCTCACTGACTGGGCATCGATACATAACGGAAGTTCTAATTCCTCATGCACAACCCGCATTGGCCGCTCTAGGTCAAGACTCGATTTTTATGGACGACAATGCTCGCGCCCATCGATCCCGCGATGTTAATGCGTATGTGCAAGAGGTCGGCATTCGTCGTTTAGATTGGCCAGCTCGAAGTCCCGACCTCAATCCCATAGAACATATCTGGGACGTTCTAAAACGGCGTGTGAGATCAGTACATCCGGCTCCGCAGACCATCAGAGAGCTGAAGAATGTGATTACTGCGGAGTGGGAACGTATTCCGCAAGCAAGTATCCGGAATATACTCGCTAGCATGCCCAGACGAATTCAAGCTGTGATTTTAGCTAGAGGGGGTCACACTCGATACTAAACATTTATCTGCTTTTACTTTATTAAAGAAAAACAAACAAAAAAACTTTTTTATTTTTACTTCATGAGCATATGCACTACTAGCGAATTTCATTTCATTTCATTTATTTATTTGCTGATCAAAGGTATACATGGATGTTACATAAATATTAATTCCTCTTTGGTCTACCTTATAGGCATGCAAATTTAGGTATTTAACTATAATATTATTTCAAACTAGCTGACCCGCGCAACTTCGTTTGCGTGATGAATGAAGAACCGCTCGACCGATTTTGTGCAAACTTCACATAAACCATCAACTAAATAGTCCAAACAAAGCCTAGACATTTGGTTTGGATAGGTGAGCTCGTTCTTGAGTTATAAAATTACAACGAAAAGTGGTATGGTTTTTTATATAGATAGATTTGTTGTTATGCCGGCAACAAAAATACATCGTCAAATTCATAATGCATAAAGTATGAGCCAAGTAAATTTATTTATTTAATACATTTCTTAATTCAATGGCTAAACTACTACTTGACACAACTTCTCTTCTAAGCAATTGACATCGTAACTTGGTGCTTCTTCAGGTAGTCCCAGCCTACGACGTTTAAACAAACCGAACTACTGTAGGCTTTGTCCTCCTAATACAGATGGTCCAACCAAAATCTGGTAACGTAATAACAATGTGAATTTCATCAGCTGAGCGTTCATGTTCATTGTAATGGCTCTTTTCAGTCCTGTCGAATGTAGTCTTCGTAGAGGCCATTCCCGTATTTAACAAAGACTTAGTGAGTCTGTTTCCTGACAGAATGCAGTCAGCACTATATTATGTAGAATAAAGTTCATGCCTTCCATGATCAGTCTGCTGACAATATTTTTTGTAAGGATTGAGCGTAGATGATAACATGCGCTGTTATTTTATTGACCAGTGGATACTACCTGAAGCGTGGTCTTTCATTTTTTCTGGCAAGCCATCTTAGCTTTTCTTCTCACAAATGTATTTTTGTCACACAAAACTTCCGTATAGCATATTTGGTTAATATTATATCAAAATAGCGCTTTTTATTTAACTTTATGGCTTTGTAGTAAAATCATCTCTTTGAAGTCTGAAGTAAAACCATATCCCTAACATAAATGACAACGCTTTCACAAATTATGTGTCAAAATAAAAAGTAATTTAAGTATAAAATAAGAGTATTTAAGGAGTATTGATATCAACTCCGGAGAAAATCGACCCCAAAATAATTTACATTCCCTTTTTAGCTCGTTATAACATAAATTTCAATAAAATACGAAACACGTCTTCAATAAATTATGTTAATAATGCTATATGCCAAATTTTAAGAAGATCGGACCAAGGAATCACGCTATCCCATACAAACTTTACCCTCCTTTTTTATACCTTTGGAGGTGGAATTTGCAAAAATGTTAAAATTACTTTTTTCAAATTGTAACAAACAACGCTCATGCTTAGTTTCATCATCGTATCATTAACCGTTTAAGCAATAAGTGATAATAACTTTGGGTCTAGGGATCGAACCGCAAAATTAAGTTTGCTTTGAATTCTATATACTTCTCCGGAATAAAAAGTACTCAGTGTGGTGCCCAGGCTATTAAAGAATAATTATACTAAGTTTCATCGTAATCGAACCGGTAGTTTTTGCGTGATGCCTGAACAAACAGACAGACAGACAGACAGACAGACAGACAGACAAAATTTTTTTAAATTACAATTTTGGGTTCAGTGTCGGTCTAGTAACACCCCCTGCTATTTATTTTTTTGATATTTTGAATGTACAGAATTTTCACTTCTACAGATTTATTATAAGTATAGATGTATGATTTAACATTCATGCAGTATATAGGTAACTCTAGTTCTAGTATAAACAGCAAATTTAAATCTAGGAACACCAACAAAGTACATGTCATAGTGAATTAATAATGTCCAATACTTGATTAACTAAATAATGTGTCCATACTATTATCTAAATTTCTAAATTCAATATAACAATATACCCAAAATGTCAAAATTCAATATACCATTATAATACAATGTCAACATTTAATACATAATTATATTTTGTCATTAACCATTATTTACCTTCCAAAAAGTCACTTATTCTATAGTAGCATTTACTAGCTAGAAAATCATGCAAGCGACTTTTAAATGTGGTCAAATTGCTCGGTGCGAACATACACTACTAGCGAGGTTTAGCATTATTTCCCATAAATTGTAACAAAATTTTATGAAATACTGATGAAAACGATTATTTTCTTATTAATTTATCAAATTGTGAGGATAAAACTACCTATAATTATCAAACAAAGCAATATTAACATTAAAAATGGTTCATTGCTTAGGTGCCCGTTTTTTTTGCAAATGAGTGTATATATTATTCTATAGCTTCACCTTGTAAGGTAAACTTAGTGAATCTCTCTGTGTTAACTTAGTGAATTTCACTCTGTGTAATTATAAACTTTGTTGAAGGTGTGTAGATACCTTGAAATTTAATTATTAACCTGAACTGTGTTATCAGAAAATTTAGAAACTTTTCTCTCTTAGTATACCCTTAATCTTTGTTAAATTCTAAAAAACAATTTGAAACATAATTACCTAACTTAGTGCACTTTGTTGTAACTCAATTTACATTTTTACTTTGTAATTGATCCCTATCTGTGCCATTTTATCTTTATAATTGTTGTAAGTAAATTTTTACATAATGGCACAGATGAAAAAATATATTAATTATTTAAGAAAGGATGAACTTGCTAACGAGCTGTCCCACATGGGAATTTCAGTGGAACCGGAAACGTCAGTGTCTGGCCTTCGGGGTGAGCTGAGAACCGCACACCGACCCGTCCGTCGGGGTAGCATCAAAGCGAGTGCTCCGGTACCCGCTGATGCATCGGCTGAGCTCTCGATCTGCCTTCCAAAAGTCTCCGAGCTGGAGGAGGCTATTCAGTCAGGTGACATCTTCATTAATAAGGGTAGTCGTCTTAGGGTGTCTATCAGAGCCAACTACTTATTGAGTAGGTTAGCTCGTTGTGGTCTGGATTGCCCCGACCTGGTGGAAATTCGTGGTAGGCTAGTGAAGATCATTGCTAGGGCTGAACCCGGTAGTAATTCTGAATCCGAGGGTTCGGATGATGATGGTGATGATCCTTCGTGTCGTGACCAGGTGGAGTATACTTCACCAGTAGTGAGAGAGGACCGCTCGGTGCGAGCTAGTTCAAGTAGGAATAGTTCTACCTGTAACACCATAGTGTATAAAGAACGTCCCCTTAACTTATGTTCATTTAACTTAAAATATGATGGATCTACCTGTGTACGCGTGTTTTTAGAGAGATTAGAGAAACTTAGATGTGCTCGGGAGGTTACTAAGCCTAGACTCCTTATGGCTTTCTCCGACCTGTTGGATGGACCGGCTTTGTCTTGGTTCCGTACAAACAAAGCTAACTTCATCTCATATGAGGATCTTATTAGTGAGCTTAGAGATACCTTCGATATTCCTGATTATGATTACCGCCTCAGGAACGAGATAAGACAGCGTACACAAGCCCGCTCTGAGTCCTTGGTTAACTATATATGTACAATGCAAGCCATGTTCTCAAGGTTGTCATGTAAGATGCCCAGTGAGGAACAGCTGGACATTCTCATGCACAACATTAGACCTGACTACATGAAGGAACTGGCCTTGCATGATGTCAACTCTGTAGATGACTTGAGACGTTTGGGTAAGCGCTTGGAGCTTGCGCGTACTAGGGCAGACGCTTTCCATGAGCCTGCTCTTGACAAGTTTGAGATTTCATCTGACTTACACCAGCTTAAGAACAAAGGTGTACAAAAGCCCGCTAAGCAGATGTCTGCAGTGGAGACGCCGGTTACCCCCCACGATCGCAAATGCTTTCGTTGCGGCGGGGGCGGTCACACTGCATACAGCTGCACACAGTCAAGGGAGCTGGTGTGTTTCCGGTGTGGTCTCAAAGGAGTTAAGACCCCAGACTGCTCACACTGTACTAGCAAGTCAAAAAACGCGTAGGCCAGGGCCTTGTTAGGAACTCTATGCATTACTCTGTATCTGAGTCTATTTCTGATAAGGTCCTGTTTCCTAAACGGGATAGTGACATTAGACCGTATCTAGTTGTTAAGGTTTTAAATTTAAATGTCTTAGGCCTTCTAGATTCCGGTGCCTCCTGCTCTATATTAGGTAAGGGAGCGCACCGCATCTTCTTGGAACTGGGTTTTGATCTTGAGAGTATCAATCCTACTTTTCGTATTACAACTGCAGACAGCTCTCACTTGCAATGTCTGGGTTGTATCTCTTTGCCAATTGAGTACAATTCGGTTGTCCGAGTTGTCAAGTTCTATGTTGTCCCAGGCATAACCACCTCCATGATATTTGGTGTGGATTTCTGGCAACAATTTAAGTTAAGTGATAAGTTAATTTTACAAAATATTAGTCTTGATAGCTTTAGTGATAATAATCCTATAGAGTCTGTGTCCCTTAACGGTGGCCTCGAGGATTACAACAACTTGACTGCTAAACAAAGGTGTGTAATCAACGGGGTCATTGAGAAATTTGACTCATTGAACACTGATAAGGTGGGTTTAGGTCGGACCTCACTTGTACATCATGTCATTGACACTGGTGACAGCAAGCCGATCAAGCAGCGTTATTATCCGCTCTCTCCCCTTAAACAGAAGGCCCTGGAAGCCGAGTTGGACCGAATGCTGGAGATGGGAGTAGTGTCCCCGTCTCAATCCGCGTGGAACTCTCCAGTGGTCATGGTGGAGAAGGCAAACGGTGACCTCAGATTGTGCTTGGACTCTCGCAAGCTGAACTCTGTGTCAAAGAGTGACGCCTACCCCTTACCCTATATCAATCAAATCTTGGACCACCTTAATAACGCTAAGTATTTAACTTCTGTAGATTTGAGTGCGGCTTACTGGCAGATTCCATTTGACTCACCCCAGTCTGCTGAGAAGACTGCTTTTACGGTTCCCCGGAGAGGATTATTCCAATACAATTCGATGTGCTTCGGGCTTGTCGGGGCTAGTGCCACTGTTAACGATATTAATTAATAAATGGCTCGCCCGACTGTACGTAGCTGTAATTGTGTGTAATTATGCTAAGATTAGTACCTAACTAGATATAAGATTATATTTACATATTTAATTATAGAATAAAAGGTGTAATGCTTACCGTGCTTACCATATCATGTACATATGTGTTTTATTATTTAAATTAAAGATATAGGAGCGTGCCGCGGGAGACAGGTTGTATGTCGTCCTTTTGTTTATATCTCGCGAGCCGGCCGGCCGCACGCGCCGGGCAGCGTCCCGCCCGCCGCACTCTCGCCGACGACCAGTGCACCGCTAACCGCATACGAGCAACATCGCGTCGACACATACAACTTTGTCTCCCGTCGACACCTTCCCTAGTTTTCGAAAAGTCTCTTTTATTTTCTACGATCCCGCATCGCCTACATTTCGTGGTCCTTCGGCCGGATCCTTGGAATCTGCGATCGAAAAAAGAAAATTGCAAAACCTGTGTGGCAGGTATGCCGCTTTTTCAAACACCCCCGCACGGTGTGAAAACACGTGCACAATTGAAGAAAGAATTAGCGGCTAAAAAAGAAGTTAAGTCAGATGTCCAGTGCATTCGAAGAACAATAGATCCATGTGGAAATACAGTGAAATCCGACATTGGGTTGCCGTACCATGCCCAGTCGCAACAAGATGGTGGCGCGCACAAGTGTCCTAGTAAGCGCACCACGTCATCCGCCGTGCGACAAAAGCAGCTGGAATATGAAGCAGCACAGGCTAAGGCTGCACTTGAGCTTGAATTTGTCAAGAAAAAGGCTCAAATAGAAAAAGAATTAATTGAGAGAAAATTAGCGGCTGATTTGGCTGAATTAGATGAACGGTCCAGATGTTCTAGAAGGTCATCTGCTGCATCCTACCAGAGTAAAGTGGAAAACTGGTTAGAAAAATCTATCGTTGAGCCATGCCCTTCACTCGACCGCCATAAAAGTACCGCCGATCACAAAAGTGAAAATAAAAATAATTTTCATGAAGATCTGGAACAGCTACCCACTAAAAAAGTGATGAACGTGAGCGTCCCATTTTCTATATCGGAGCTAACTACCGCCATCAAAGAAGCTGTGGGCGCGGCTGCCACAAGTGGCAATAACAAGCAGCTGCTGTCAAGGTTAGCTACCTCTAAAGACCTACCTCTATACTTTGGGGACCCTATGGAGTGGCTGCAACTGAAAGAAGCATACAACGAATCTACACGCCTGTGTAAGTACAGTGACTAGGAGAATGTATGGCGTTTACGAAAGTGCCTCCGTGGAGAGGCTAAAGAGGCAGTATCATCCTTACTGATGAGTTCTACTTCTCCCCAGGAGTTGATGGAGACCCTGGAACTAAGATTTGGCCGGCCTGAAAATATTATGAGAAAAGTGACCTCACAATTGAAAAAGTTACAGCCGTTGCCACATGCCTACAATACTGAGATAGTGAACTTTGCCATAAAAATAAAGAATTATGTTACAGCTACGAAGAATATAGAACAGAAAGATTATCTACGGAGTCCTGAATTAGTTACAATTATAATTTCGAAATTACCTACCTACCTTGCAAATTTATGGGCAAACTATTTAAATGAATGTCAAGATAAAGATACCCCAAAGCTGGAATTATTATCACAGTTTTTATATGCAGAAGCAAAGAAAATATCGGATTCAGGATTAAGCTATATTTACGCAAGTGACTGCAAAAAGAAACCAGAGTCTATAAACAAAAATATGCAAAATCATTCCATAATGATAAGTGCAGAGACGAGCACGGCGTCATCATCATGTAAGTTCTGTAGAAATCATATTCACAAACTAGCAGAATGTAGTAAATTTAAACGTGCGCTACGGAAAGACAGGTGGAAGCACGTAAGAACAAACAGATTGTGTTACAAATGTTTAGCAGCACGACACACAGATGTAACGTCATGCCCGGCAAGTGGGTGCGATATTGACGGCTGTGGTGGGCCACACCACCGCCTGCTGCATTGGACGAAACCCCAAGGGGTGCACCAACAGTCCTCACCGCGCGATCTGCAGGACAACGCCGACGTCGTCACTCACTCAGTCTGTTCCCAGGTCCCAGCAGTACCCAAGGTGATGCTGAAGGTCGTGCCAGTCACAGTACAGGGCCCTAAAGAGGATGTAAAAGTTTATAAACATCATAATGACGGGACCAACTCTTGTATTTGAAAAATTCTCCCACGTATATTTAGCACCCATTTAGTTCTATTTTGTACCTATCCTGAAATTTTTGTACCTTACACGGCATAAACGTAATTTCACGATAACACTGGTCCCGCCATGATGATGCGTTATAATGACGAGACCATGCCTGTACTCCAAAACTACAACGAATTGCATCATCCAGATCAAACCAGTATTTAGAACCTGATTTGGTACCTCCGATAATCAACAGTTAGAGACGGAGATCTCAGTAGTATTTTTTATAAATTAAATATTTCATTTTTGACATTTTAAACGCCTAACTAATTTAACGAGCAAAAATACTTTAAGTAAAAAGTTGCAGCTACTGTTCATGCAGGTGCTTTATTATTTCAATCTTGAGGTACAATTATTTCTGTTTTCAAATAATACTTAAGACAGGTGAAGCAGAAAAATTGTTATTATGCGTTCTATAAATATATTTTCTTAGATTTCAGTATTACTATTACTTTGAGTCCAAGAAATATTTATTCGGTATTCGCATCAAAAAACAAACTACCTACATAATAATTATAAAACTACCTACTAATCTAATATATTACTGTAATGAAAGTCGATCTCTTAACGAACTAAGTTCATGTTGTTGTTATATTAAAGAACGATTATCAGGTTAACGATATTCAGATTTCGAAGTGCATATTTTTGTTGGTTATAAAATAATATTAAATATGAAAAGAGGAAGAAAAGGTGCAGTTTCAAAAGGTGTTTTCAAAATATGCGAGTGCCTTCAAGAACCACAACTATCTACACCTAAGTGACCAAATTTTTTCCAGAATTAGTAAGGATTTAAACCTTTTAATGAATCCTAAAAGTCTTTATTTGTCCTTAAAAAGACACTGACTATTAATTAAAAATAACACCTTTTCTTCCTCTTTTCATATTTAATATTATTTTATAACCAACAAAAATATGCACTTTGAAATCTGAATATCGTTAACCTGATAATCGTTCTTTAATAAAACAACAACATGAACTTAGTTCGTTAAGAGATCGACTTTCATTACTGTAATATCCCCTTCCCTCCGGACCGCGAGAGCGAGTGCACGTCTATTCGTGACCATTGTGTTTTTAAACGTAAATTAAAATAAAATATAGTGTAAATTAACAAATTTTAAATATTTAAAAGTCAAAGGAGTACTAGGCGCACATAAAGTAAGAAAGTGTTCTTGGAGGTCAATGTGCAAGAAAGACAGCAACATACGAAAGGAATATAGTTGGGTGAGTCGTTCTACAATACAAAACAACTAAATGTCAACTGTCTGAACTGACGTACCGTGTGCGGCCACAAACAACAACTGTCAACAGGCAATCTCCACCCTCCTGTCACTACAAGTATAGTGAGGTGTTCCATTTCACGCATCGCTATAAAGCATACAGCTAAAAAAAAGTACTGCGGGAAACGTTCCAGTTCAATTTATTATTTTATAATAATATTAATATGCCACTGAAGCGTACTCCACCCGCGTCACCGGCGACGAAGATAGAAAAGTCTGGGACCCCACGGGGCATACCTGAGAAACCCACGACATCTAAGAGCTGCTCTCCTCTGCAACATTGTGAATCCGCGCCAGATCTCAGCTCACTAGCCAACATAGCAGGACGGAAGAAGAGGAAATGTGATGATGAAGAAACCGATCTACTGGCAACTATTAAGAAAATGTTTATCGAGTTTTCCGGTCAACAAGAAAAGAGATTCAGTCAATTAAAGGCAAGCATAGAATTGATATCCCAAAAATATGATGAATTTTTATCGCGAATATCTGCTCTTGAAAAAGAAAATCAATCCGATAAAGCTACTATAAATGAACTAGAGATGAAATTGGAAGCCCTGGAGCGCAAAACTCGTGGATCGGGCATTGAAATCCGAAATATGCCCAAGCAAACTGGAGAAACAAAAGAATCTCTTCAAAATAAAGTAGTTCAGCTGGGCAAGACATTAAATATAACTATAGACAGCAACTCCATCAAGGATATATATAGAACAAAATCGAAGGATGATGCTAATCCCGTCACAGTAGAATTTACTACTGTGCTGATGAAGGAAAGGCTTCTCAATTCAGTCAAGAGCTTCAACAAATCCAAGCAGAAAGGTAACAAATTGAATACTACACATATAAATAGCGAATACCAACACAAACCATTGTACATATCGGAAACTTTGACAAATAAAACTCAAAAATTGTTTTATCTGGCAAGGCAGTTTCAAAAGAGTCACCAAGTGAAATTTTGTTGGACAGCAAATGGAATTGTATATATAAAGCAGGATGAAAACTCTTCACACATTCGAATAAATAATCAAAGTGACCTTGACAAATTGAGAAAAACCATAGCGGTGAAGTGACTACCAGCAAGCAAAATGAAAACTAACTGCAAATTATTTAGTACCAGAAGATTTATTATACATCTATTTTATATATTTATGATAGGGTCTATCTATGCCTTCTACAGGCAGCATGTACTAGATTTAGATATAATATACAACCATACCACAATTAAGCGCCACACATTGTATTACCATAACTCGGTCTATTTTTTATACACACATCACATTCACATATCTCATACATTTGTACAAAAACACAACAAACAGACAGGAATAAAAACCTATATATTACACATACTATCATCCAAATGCAACAACAACACAATTACCCAATTTATACACGTGCAATACCGGGTGGATCCAATCTCAAGTAACTATTCATCCCTATATAACTACCACTGTGAAAAATTATCAGTAAAACATTACCTAAATCCAAGCTCTTTGGTGAAATAATGAAACTTGGTGAAGCCATTGACCAGATATCTGTATCTCACTCATACACAACAAACTTGGAAGAATGTTATAACATACTTACATCTGAATTCCCATCACAGCGTCTTCTTATCCTGACACAAAATATACGAAGTGTAACATGCAACTTACCTGGCCTAGAAACTATACTAACTAGATTAAAAACTGAGTGTGACATTCTTATTCTAACAGAATGTCGAATTCGAGACACATCTAATATACCTATTTTGCCGGGGTACTCCCATGTAGCGACTCAGATAAACCCCATACAAAACGATGGTGTAGTAGTCTACTACAAGGATTACCTCAACATAAATGTGACCGAACCCAACTTTTTTGAATGTAATTGTTTGATTATAACCATGGGAAATGAAATAGCGATGGTTGCGGTATACCGTTCCCCTTCGTATAAAAATTTGGAACCATTCCTCGCCGGCCTTGATGAGATCTTGCACACACTCTCTTCATACGTAAATATCATGGTCATAGGAGATATTAATATAACAATATGCCCAGAAAATATTGATGGGGAGGGTGAGTGTTACCTTAATTTGGCAGCTATGCGGGGTCTACTACCTGCTCACACTTTCATTACGCGAAGTCGTAGTGGAACTTGTCTAGATCATGTTCTTTTGAAAACAAGTTTTCCAGCTACCACTATTGTGCCACAAACTACACTGACAGATCATTATCCAGTTCTTTTGAGTATGGACATAAGACCTGTGCGGCAATATGCCGTTACATCTTTTACTAAATTAAATTCAAATGGCATACAGATGGATATCTCTAAAATAGATTTTACCAATATCTACTCCTCAGATAATCCGAATTTTTGCATGAATTATGTAATTAAATGTCTATGTAACATAATAGAAAAGAATACTACTGTTTCTACACTTTCACGCCGAAAACGGATAATTAAGCCGTGGATAACACCTGGTTTACTAAAGTGTATTCAAAACAGGGACAAGCTACATAAAAAAGCTAAAAGTTCTCCTGGCAATTTAACGTTAATTATAAGTTATAAACGTTACAGAAATTTTTGCAACAATTTACTACGAAAGTTAAAGGCAAACTTTGAGAAGGAACAGGTAAGGACGGTTCAAAACGATAACAAAATGTTATGGAAAGTAATTAGGACCATTACAGACACTACGAAGAAGACTTCTCATCCTAAGGAACTCTTATCGTTATCGTCATCACCTGAAGACTCACTACACCAAGTTAACACCCATTTTATAAATGTCGGGGCCACACTAGCTGCTAAAATTAATCAAAAAAATAACGAAGCGAAACCTTCTTCGAACTCATCCATGCAATACCAAAAACCAGAAACCATAAGCATGCTCAATTCATTGGTCCTCCTAGATACAGATGAGCAAGAAGTCAAAAATATTGTGAGTGGATTAAAAACAAGCAGTGCGACAGGATGGGATGGAATATCTGGCAGTATTCTCAAGCAGCACATAAATATCCTAGGGCCACCACTCGTTAAAATATTCAACGACTGTCTAAGAACTGGAATTTTCCCGGATTGTCTGAAAAGGACCGAGGTTTGTCCTATACAGGGTGAATTTTTGAAAAGGGCTTGGATGGCCAAATCCGAAACTATAAGGAATAGCTAAAAATGCTCAAAGGAGTTACGAGCCCGATTTTAATAAAACTTAAAACCTCATCATTAGAATTTTGAAAAACCAATAATCCTAGCTGGGAATCGAACCCATTGATTTTGAAAAAAAAATCACACCCTTTATTATTACACCAGACGATAGTTTCGCTGATAAGGATCAAATTCTGCGAAGTAATGATATACGGCAAATTTAAGGAAAGTTTGAAATTTTAATAGAATTCATATTTCATGTACCAAAATTTTGTATCATAATTTGTTTCGTTCGAAATTCCAGAATAGATCGTAACTATTCCGTGTTTTCAATCATGCTCGGAATAATTCTTTGGAGAATATTCTAAACGGAATTAATAAAATTTAATGCAGTACGATCCTTGAGGTCTCGAATCTAGCTATGTATTGGAAACAATGGTCTACATTTTGAACAATTAATCAGTAAATGTAAGAAAAATAAATTGTATTTTGTTAAAGATGAGCACTTTCCTTTAGTTTGCCGTATGACATTACTTCCCAGAATATGATCCTTAATAGCAACACTATCGTATGGTGTAATAATATAGGGTATGTTTTTTTTTTCAGAATCATTGGGTTCGATTCCCAGCTAGGATTATTGGTTTTTCAAAAATCTAATGATGAGGTTTTAAGTTTCATCAAAATCGGGCTCGTGACTCCTTTGAGCATTTTTCGCTATTCCTTATAGTTTCGGATTTGGCCATCCAATCCCTTTTGAAAAATTCACCCTGTATATAAGGGCGGAGACAGAAATACTATCAGCAATTACAGGCCTATATCTATCCTACCGAGTATTTCAAAAATTTTAGAAAAAGTTATTAACATTAGACTCGTAAATTATCTGGAGACAAATAAACTCATATCAACAAATCAATATGGCTTTCGGCAAGGAAAGAGCACTGGAGACGCTGTTGACAAACTGATAAGCTTCTTAAGCTGTAATCTGTCGAAGGGAAAAAAGTGTATTACTGTGTTTTTGGACCTAGCAAAGGCCTTCGATACGATTTCTGTCTCCATCCTGTTGGACAAGATAGAGAAACTCGGCGTGAGAGGATCTCAACACTCTCTTTTGAAGAGTTACCTTACTGGGAGATCTCAGTGTGTTCGAGTGGGCGGATATAAAAGTACATACCTCCCGGTAACTCACGGGGTACCTCAGGGCAGTGTACTGGGACCTACTCTGTTCCTGACATATCTGAACGAACTCACACGGCTGAAACTTACACGAGGCGAGATCATTTCCTTCGCCGATGACACAGCCTTAGTTTTTGCCGCTGATACATGGGATGAAGTGTATGAAGTGGCCCAACAAGGCTTTAGTAAAGTAAGAGGGTGGCTACAGAGCAATATATTAACGTTAAATGTAGAAAAAACAAAATATATATGCTTTAGCATAAGAACTTCTGCAGGATACGGTATGAACCGTAACATTATACCGCACAATTGTGGCATTAAAGAAAGCAACAGCTGTAATTGTCCACCGATAGAACGTGTAAATACCGTAAAATACCTTGGAGTCACAATAGATAATAACATTAATTTTAAAGAGCACATCAAACATCTGTGTGCCAGGGTGCGTAAGCTTATTTACATATTTAAAAAATTGAGGCATATAACTGAACCACCAGTGATAAAACAAATATATTACGCACTATGTCAATCGCTCCTGACGTATTGCATTACTTCATGGGGTGGTATCTATAGAACTTCCATGAAATCCATTGAGATTGCCCAGAGAGCTGTCCTAAAGACTTGCATCAATAAACCAAGGCTTTTTCCTACTGCGGCACTATACCAGACTTGTGAAGTTCTGACGGTGAGGCAGTTGTTTATGTTGAGAATAATACTCCAAAAACATTGCACATTAATATATAATCCTCAACAATTTAACAAGCGACGGAAATATGAGGTATGTGAGAGGTCAGTGAATTACAAAACTAAATTTAGTACACAATTCTCTGACTTTATCGGGCCGTTTCTGTATAATAAGATAAATAAAATACTCAACATATATCCACTTACTAGAGAGAAATGTAAAAGAAAAGTAATTGCATATCTACAAAAATTAACCTATGACGAGACCGAACAACTCCTGTTTATTCCTAAATAGAGAGCACACTAACGAAAGTACACACACACACACACACACACACACACACACACACAGCACACACACACACACAGCACATACACACACACACACACACACACACAGCACATACACACATTTATTATATTATGGTGTTGGGTATATTTAATGTCCTGTAGTTTTAATTGCCGAGAAAACTTATTGTTAAAACAGTACAAATTCTTGTGAAATTGCACTTAGAGGGATGGGCGCTGATAGTCGGAATACAGGCATTGCCTAGTTCGATTACAGAGGCTCTTATTACATTTGTCTAAAACACACAATATAGCCTTATCAAATAGTCGTAAACCTTATACTGTGTAATGTGTAATTGTGAAATAAAAAAAAAAAAAAAAAAAAAATATATTATATTAGTAGGTAGTTTTATAATTATGATGTAGGTAGTTTTATAATTATTATGTAGGTAGTTTGTTTTTTGATGCGAATAGCGAATAAATATTTTTTGGACTCAAAGTAATAGTAATACTGAAATCTAAGAAAATATATTTATAGAACACATAATAACAATTTTTCTGCTTCACCTGTCTTAAGTATTATTTGAAAACAGAAATAATTGTACCTCAAGATTGAAATAATAAAGCGCCTGCATGAACAGTAGCTGCACCTTTTTACTTAAAGTATTTTTGCTCGTTAAATTATTTAGGCGTTTAAAATGTCAAAAATGAAATATTTAATTTATAAAAAATACTACTGAGATCTCCGTCTCTAACTGTTGATTATCGGAGGTACCAAATCAGGTTCTAAATACTGGTTTGATCTGGATGATGCAATTCGTTGTAGTTTTGGAGTACAGGCATGGTCTCGTCATTATAACGCATCATCATGGCGGGACCAGTGTTATCGTGAAATTACGTTTATGCCGTGTAAGGTACAAAAATTTCAGGATAGGTACAAAATAGAACTAAATGGGTGCTAAATATACGTGCGAGAATTTTTCAAATACAAGAGTTGGTCCCGTCATTATGATGGCGCGACTGTGAGTCTCCTCTCTGCAGAGGTGGCAGACCGAGCAGGGCTCCGAGGTGAGAGCTACACCATGCGTGCCGCTTGCGCATGGGACTCCGCCGAGTTGGTATGTAACACTGAAATTATTAACTGTAGCATCAGTAACAGTGTTGGCAAACGATTTAAATTATGTGTCCGAAAAATGAAAGAACTAAATTTACCTGTGCTATCTACCACTAGAATTAATTGTGCTAATTTTGATAAAATGTTATTTACTGATAGTATTAATTTATATGATGTTAAGCCTCAGTTGTTAATTGGTCAAGATCTATGATTTGATTGCTCCTATAACTTGTAAAAAGTGTATGCCGCGCGGGCCATTTATAACGCGGACGTTACTGGGTTGGTGTGTCCATGGTACATCGTGTAAAACCATTGAGCCGATAAACAATGAGCTTAGGAATTGTAATGCAATTCAAACAGTACGCGGACCCGAACGGGAGGGTTCCTTTTCTACACACTTCAATCCCGTCGCGGACGAACGCTATGATGACGATGAGTTGTTAGCCTCGCATCGCCGTCAGCCGCCAGCCGCCAGCGCATGCATGTCGTCTGGTATATCTACGAACCTAGTTGACGTTATACCTACGCATAACAGGTCCGCAGCGTGCAACAAGGACATAGAACTACACGAGTTGATACGTCATTCATTTTCACTCGATTCGATAGGGATTAGTAACAAGCCACGCCAAAATATCGAAGAGACTAGGGCCCTCGACACTATTCACAGGTCAGCTGAGCTAGTAAACAACCAATGGACCGTCGGCCTGCCTTGGAAGCATGAGTCACGTGCTATGCCCGACTCGTATAACCTAGCTTTAAAACGTTTGCAATCTGTTTTACGAAAAATGTCATTAAGTACTGATTACGAGTTGCGGTACAGGGAGCGCGTCCAACATCTATTTGATAATAACTACGCACGGAAACTAGACGAGTCCGAGTGCAGCGACGCATCAGCTGTGCGACGCTGGTATCTACCACACTTCGGGGTCTATAACGCCAACAAACAAAAGTTGCGTTTGGTATTTGACGCTGCCGCCAAATCTGATGATTTGTGTTTGAATGATTTTTTATACAAGGGACCCGACTTGTTAAACGCGCTATTTGGTATTATGTTTCGTTTTAGAGAAAATCGCATAGGGGTCATAGGTGACATAAAAGACATGTTCCTAAGAATCAAAATTCGGCATGAAGACCAACACGCACTACGTTTTCTGTGGAAGGAGAAGAGTGGTGACGTCATCGAGCAGTGTGTCATGACGTCACTAATCTTCGGTGCTAACTGCTCGCCCTTCATAGCACAGGCCATTAATCAAGATAAAAATGCGTCTAGGTTTAAAGAACAGATGCCTGAAGCCGTCCACGCCATTCAAACCAATCAGTACATGGACGACTAGGTTTATTGATAGCTTTTCTGATCAAAAGTTTGCTAGTAAAATTATAAAAGACATTTCATATATTCACGAACAGGGCGATTTTATTATGCGGAATTGGTTGAGTAATGTGCCAGCTGTACTTGCGCACATACCTAAAGAGATCCTTAATGATAAGGCAGTTAGGCTCGACGTTGCTAATCAACCTGAGCGTGCACTCGGTTTACTTTGGCACCCGAGTTCAGACTTGTTAAGTTTCGACTTGTCATTCAAACGCGTTTCTAGCGATGTCTTATTATTAGAAAGAGTACCTACAAAGCGAGAGGTCCTACAAATTGTTATGTCTATATTTGATATTCACGGTTATTTAGTACCATTTACAATTTATTAAAGGTAAAATATTATTGCGTGAGATTTGGAAGAGTAATTTACAGTGGGACGCGACACTAACTGACAATTTGTTTGATTTTTTTAGACGTTGGATAGGTCAAGCCCGTGAAATTAATAACATTAAAATTCCACGTTGGTATTTTTCAACATGTAATAGCGACGGTAATGTGTCGCTCGATTTGCATTTATTTTGTGATGCATCGCTGTCCGCGTACGCGACGGTCGCGTACTGGCGAAAGGCATACAGCAATGGTCACGTCACGGTGTCGTTTATCGCCAGTAAATGTAAAGTGGCTCCGATTAAACCGGTTTCAGTGCCGCGTCTTGAGTTACAGGGGGCGGTGTTAGGATGTAGATTAGCTAGTAGTACTATAAAGGAGCATCGTATACAACCGAACTCCGTACATTATTGGACCGATTCGACAACAGTCCTATATTGGATACAGAACCACAGTAGGTCATATAAAGCTTTTATAGCTAACCGGCTAGGTGAAATAGACGAGTATAGTACAAGTAGTCAATGGCATTATGTACCGACTGAATTAAACACAGCTGATTTAGGTACAAAGAACAGCGACTACGTTCTAAGTGCCGGTTCTGAGTGGTTCACGGGACCTTCTTTCTTGTACTTACCATGTTCTAGTTGGCCGCAGCATCCGAAAACCTGTAAAATAAGTGATGATATATTAGAAAAAGTAAATTTAGTTTGTAAAAATAATGAACAGTGTGACTTACCTGTTCCTGATCCGCGCCGATTTAGCAGTTGGTTAAAATTGTTGCGCACCACTGCCACGGTATTGTTATTTATTGAAAAATGTAGAAAAGGCCCTTTTAACTGTGTTAACAGCGAGTTAATGCACAAAGCAGAGATACTGTTACTTCGTCAGTCACAATCCCAGTCCTTTCAAAGTGAAATAAATAGTTTAGGTTTCGGTTTAGAATTAAAAAACGACAGCCGTTTACGCACACTTACTCCAATAATTGATAAAAATTGTTTATTACGTGTAGGCAGTCGTATTGGTAGTGTGACAGGTGTGAATTCGGAGACTAAATATCCCGTTATTTTAGATGGAAAAAATCATACAGCGCGACTTATAGTGTTGTACTATCACGTTCGTGCTGCACATTCGTGTAATGAGATGGTTGTCAACGAGCTGCGCCAAAAGTATTGGGTTGTCAACTTGAGACCTACTGTTCGATCAGTCGCCAAGCAGTGCTTAGCTTGTCGCTTTAGGAAAACCTTACCTTCACCTCCACGTCTTGGCGACCTGCCTGTATGCAGGTTGACTCATCACCAGCGACCATTTACCATGTGCGGCGTTGACTTGTTCGGACCAATGGAGGTCACTGATGGTAGGAAAAGAGTTCCCAGATATGGAGTCTTGTTTACCTGTCTTACTGTACGAGCGGTTCACATTGAAATCGTGCCATCTTTGACTGCCGATTCCATGGTCATGGCCCTCCGAAGAATGGCTGCTCGGCGTGGTTGGCCCAACACCGTTTTCTCCGACAACGGTACGAACCTACGCGGTGCCGATCGCGAACTGCAACGAGACCAACCTCACCTGGTGGAAGAGGCAGTTAACAGGGGGGTACGGTGGCGTTTTATACCACCGGCAAGTCCACATATGGCCGGAGCCTGGGAACGACTTATTAGGAGCGTTAAAACAGCGCTCAGAGTCGTGCTAAAAGAGCGTGCCCCTAAGGAGGAGACCCTAAACACCCTGATGTGTGAAGTTGAGAATATGGTGAACAGTCGTCCTATTACTCATGTGTCAGTCGACCCACGAGACCCAGAGGCTTTAACTCCGAATCACCTTTTACTAGGCTCGTCATCCAACTTACCACAGTCCGGGGTATACGACGATAGCGACCTATACCTCCGTAAGCAGTGGCGTATCGCTCAACGGCTGGCGGACTTGTTTTGGTCCAGATGGATGAGGGAGGTTTTACCCACCTTGGCCCCGCGGTCAAAGTGGCTACGCGAAGGTATACAGTTAGGAGTAGGAGACCTCGTCGTGATAGTGGACCCATCGTCACCGCGAAATGTGTGGCCAAAGGGGATAGTCGAGCGGGTATATCCTGGAACCGACGGTCGGGTAAGAACCCTGGATATAAGGACTAAGACCGGTATCATGAGACGTCCCGCGACGCGCGTAGCGCTACTTTTCCGTAATGAGTGTCGCCATGGCAACACTAGGGGGCAGGATGTTAACGATACTAATTAATAAATGGCTCGCCCGACTGTACGTAGCTGTAATTGTGTGTAATTATGCTAAGATTAGTACCTAACTAGATATAAGATTATATTTACATATTTAATTATAGAATAAAAGGTGTAATGCTTACCGTGCTTACCATATCATGTACATATGTGTTTTATTATTTAAATTAAAGATATAGGAGCGTGCCGCGGGAGACAGGTTGTATGTCGTCCTTTTGTTTATATCTCGCGAGCCGGCCGGCCGCACGCGCCGGGCAGCGTCCCGCCCGCCGCACTCTCGCCGACGACCAGTGCACCGCTAACCGCATACGAGCAACATCGCGTCGACACATACAACTTTGTCTCCCGTCGACACCTTCCCTAGTTTTCGAAAAGTCTCTTTTATTTTCAACGATCCCGCATCGCCTACAGCCACGATGCAACGCCTGATGGACCGTCTGTTTGGCCCCGAGTTCGACAATAAGGTATTTGCGTTTCAGGACGACATAGTCTGTGTGTCCAGCACCTTTGAGGAGCATGTAGAGCTCTTACATAGAGTCTATCAGCAACTCAAGGATGCTGGCCTAACTATCAACATGAAAAAATCTCACTTTTGTCGGAGTGAACTCAAATACCTGGGGTATTATGTGGACAAACATGGCCTACGGACAGACCCGGGTAAAGTTGAGGTTATCCTCAACTATCCCACCCCTTCTAACCCTAAGGAGGTTAAGAAATTTCTGGGAATGGCCGGCTGGTATCGTCGCTTTGTTAACAACTTCTCTAAGATTAGTAAACCTCTGTGCAAACTGACATCTAAAAACTTTAAGTTTGCATGGACCCCTGAGGCTGAACAGGCCTTTAACCTGCTAAAGTCAGCCTTGGTCTCTGCCCCTATATTAAAAATGCCTAACTTTGAGCTGCCCTTCCGCATTCTTAGTGACGCGTCAGCTTACTCAGTTGCTGCTGTACTGACACAAACTCACGATGGTGTTGAGCACCCTATCGCCTATTGTAGCCGTTCTCTCAACAAAAACGAGGTGAACTACAGCACAACTGAGCGAGAACTTCTGGCCGTGATTTTCGCTTTGGAACAATTTCGACAGTACGTCGAAGGCCAAAAATGTACGGTCGTCACGGATCATTCATCTCTTCTGTGGTTCCATAAGCTAAAAAATCCCACGGGTCGTCTAGCACGTTGGAGCATGAGGCTCAGTCAATTCGATTTTGACATAGAGCATCGAAAAGGTAAAGACCACGTTGTACCTGATGCTCTGTCTCGTATCAAAATTGATTCCCTCGATGCAGTACCCACTAAAGACCCGTGGTATGACCACACCATGAATAGTGTTCGGAAGAACCCTAGGAAGTCACCAAATTATGACATTCGTGACAACCTTCTATATGAGGTTAACTAAAAATAAATATTCTTTGACTTCAGACTTTGACTGGAAGCTGGTGGTACCTCAGGAGGATCGCTTGCCCCTGCTCTCTAAGTACCACGATGACACACTCAGTGCCCATGGTGGCGTTTGGAAGACGCATAAAAGGTTAGCCCTAAATTATTACTGGCCCAAGATGTACGAGGACGTCAAAGAATATGTTGGGAATTGCGAAACATGCAAGCAGTACAAACCCGTAAATACGTCTCGTCCCGGTCTAATGGGTAGCCCGAAGCGGGTTTCGAAGCCATTCGAAGCTATCTCTGTCGATCTGCTTGGTCCCTTTCCCACTTCGAGCAATAGAAACGTACACCTGATCGTGGTCTCCGACTACTTTAGCAAATACGTAATGTTGTGCCCTGTTCGGGTTGCCACAGGCGCTGTAGTCGCGAGGTTCATAGAGAAGAGTGTGTTTCTCGTGCACGGAGTCTGCAAGACTATTTACATGGATAATGGCTCTCAGTTTGTGAGTAAGCCATTTAAAGATCTGTTAGCTAAATACAATGTACCTAATATATATTATAACCCTAGGTATCATGCCCAAACTAATCAGGCGGAACGAGCTATTCGTAATGTTGTTCAAGCGATCTCATGCTATGTGAAGTCACAACACAAGTCATGGGATTCGTTCTTGGTTGAGATACAGTGCGCTTTAAACACTGCAGTTAACGAAGCAACTCGTTTCACCCCTTACTTCTTGGTACATGGTAGGGAGTTTATTGGAGATGGAGTGCTGTACAGGCAGACAGATATTGCGTGCCACCCTGCTTCAGTCTCTGTAGACGATCCATCAGCCTTCGGTGTCAAGCTGAGAGAAATACAACGCATATACGACCAGGTGAGGAAACATTTGAATGTTGCCCACCAGCGTAATGAGAAGTATTACAACCTCAGAAAAAGGCATGTGGAGCTGAAAGTGGGACAGATAGTTTACAAACGCACGTTCTACCTGTCCAACAAGGCCAAGAACTTTACTTCTAAGCTAGCTCCTAAGTTCCTTAAATGTGTGGTGACTGCTAAACGATCCCCTTTAGTATATAGGCTGTCGGATCTGGACGGTAGGGATCTTGGGGAGTACCATATCAAGGACATCCTGAAGTATCAGGAGGAGCCGTCTCCAATACCTAACGTAACTACATAGTACTGTTTCTCTAGTTTATTAAACCAGTGCTATGTGATCATTATGTAAGACTATTTTAATCTTTTGTTTGTATTTCTATGTGTGTACGTGACTTCAAATTGTCACGTTGTAGTTTCTTCTATGCATCGCACCGAGCGTTTTTCTCTCATTCGCTCTACAATATCCTGAGAGCTTGTGTAGTGTTAGGGTATCAGCAGCGAGTAAAGGGAGCATTCGTTTTCTATGAAGGGCATTAGACTCTAGTTACTTAGCCTATCCGGTACACGAGTCAGTGTCTAGTTAGGTGTATAGGAGGATCTTTCTTTGTTATTGTAATGGTAGCAATCAGCTTGGGGTTAAAGGACCTAGCTGGTTGTCTTTGTTTATTAGTCAGTACTTTTCTGTTTTCTTTATTGGGTATTTCCAGCGTGTCATATCCGCAGGAAATACTATTAAAGGGGGGGGGGGGTGGTTGTAACATTTATTTTTGATGTGTGTCAATATCTGGTCTCCGGCTTGACAATAATCATTGAACGTGCACGGGCAACAAGGAGTTGTCTATGGTGACAGGTGGTCTAGGAGATTCTTTTTGATTCTCTTTGGTTGTTGGACTTGTTGGAAGGACAAACGAGGTCATTTGACAAAAAAGATTTTTGGTTATTGGATAGATTTGGTGATAAGATACTATTTGAGCTATATAAGTTTTTATGTGTCATTCCAGCTCTAGTTCATGTTTTTCTTTTAAGTTCTGTGTAAGATAACATCACCCAGACAACTGGTAAGTTGCACTTTTCTGTCTGCAAGGCAGTTCGATCGTCGTCTATCGTGCTGTCAGCGGCTTAATTCGTTGTTCTTTTACAACAGGGTTTTTTACTACGGGGCTAGAGTGGCTAGTCGTAGTTACCTGTGCCACCTCTATAAGTTCGTGGACGGCACGAGGTACGACGACGTGGTATCGCGGACTGCACTAGCATCACATTTAGAGGAACCTGCCGTCATCACCTGGCAGTAATTACCTACGTCCGGAGTCGTTCTCAGCTCGCACTGCAGGCCAGTACCCCATTATTTTGTCACCTTGCTATGTAACTGCCTAAGTACTTAGTAACAAGTAGCTGTAGACCGCCTCTGTAACACTAGTGCAGTAATTAGTACTACTCCTCTGTATATCTGTGATATTTATGTCTCTAAGTGTATAACTTCCCCCTATGTCTCTGTAGTGTACTGTGTACTTAATAAATATATGTGTGTACACCCTCCCTGGCTGTTTTCGTCAGAGCCCTGGCCTACCCTTGCACGCACACTGGAATCTCTGTAGTAAGGCGCCCTGGGAAAGAGTTCTCTGCATAGCTACCTCGCGCTAGTTGGTGAGTAACACTGATCATCACAGGGTTACACATTTTACTCGCAACCGGACCGACTTAACGCTCGCAAATAAATGTCCCCAAGTGGTCACGTGGTGGTCACCCATCCAAGTGTGTTTGCTCGTACCTAGACGCAGCAGTCTCCTTAGGCTCCCATGCGCCGCCACGACGTGTGTTTCTTGCCACGTGACGTTGTGGTAGAGTTACATAGATGTACACTGGGATATCTCCATGGAGTGATTTACATCCCAAGGACACTTCGAACCTGCAATTTGAAAGATTACTTCGAGTTTGCAAATATGACGGTTGCATTACATCTTAAATATTAATTTAAGGCTGAGGCCGCATTTGCGGTTACCACGGTCCGCGGTGGTTTCTAACCTCAAAATGTCAAATCATAGACTCGATTTCATTGGTTTTGACATTTTGGAGTTAGAATTTGACATTTTGATACTAAAAACCGCCGCGGTAAATTGCAAATGCGGCCCCAGGCTTAGATTAGTTCCAAGAGTCAACTTTCAAAGAAGTAGTAGTAGGTAATTAATTTAATAATAGGTAATTTGCTACAGAGAATGCAGTTATCTCTTAAAAGAATCGTAACACCATGGATTTAGAATTTTTCGTTGAGAGTAGCGAAAAGTTCTAAATCTACGAGTGACACATAACCATTCTAGAAAAGAAGGCTCGGATGTACAAGTTCAAGTTAGACCTTTAAGGTATCTCTCTCATTCTCGGTACTTTGTGTCCGGTACAGAACAAAGGAACAATAGAGGCTATACCTATTTTTAACCGACTTCAAAAAAAAGGAGGAGGTTCTCAATTCGACTTCAATATTATATTTTAATAATTTCTTATAAATCAAAATACGTATTACTTAAGTACTTAGGCACCTTGTTTTTAAGTTTCAGTGATATGCTTGAAGTCGGTTATTTTTTGTTATTTTTTTTTATGTTGACATACGCCAGAAGACAATCTACATACAAAGTGCGCTCGAGCTACGCACACATAGACACCGCTCACCGGATTTCACAGACACGAGGTCAAAGGATTCTCAATACAGGTTTGTGCGTGAGTGTGCGTAGCCGAGGGTAGGTTCGAAAAAAAAAGTACATACATGAGATTGCTTTCTGTACCTTATTATTTTGTGTAGGTACGTACCAATCACTGCAGGGCGTGCCGGTGACAACAATACGTGATCCAATGCTCAGCGGTTCCTTTAGTACCTTCACACTTGTGTTCGACCGCGACTCGTCGATCTCGGCCAGCCGGTACTGAAATCACATCTAGTTATAGATTTTATAGCCTTTCTGTTGTGTTACTCCGGAGGGGGGGGGGGGGGCATACACTCACTACAAAAAGGCTATCACTATCACATTATGCACTTTTTGCTTAACCACTTGTACTTTATTTAATTATTACTAAACTAGCTGACGCGCGCGGCTTCGACCGCGTAAATTTTTAGTTCCCGCTTCCCGTGGGAATATTTTCCCGGGATTGTTACATTACTATTTTAGTCAGTTGTTGTGTCCCACCGCTATAGTGGAAGTACTAACGTCACTTGTCGACTGTCGGTGGCACGGACAAGCCACACACATTATACATTACTGTGTGAAGTCTTCATTAATGCAATTAATAGTCAATACCAACACGTCTTTTATTCATATCAAGGACCCACATAACACCTTAGATGTGTTATTCCGGACTATACTCTATCCCTGTACCAAATTTCAGCCAGATCCATTCAGCCATTAGAGCGCGATTGAGTAACAAACATCCAAACATTCAAACATCTTCACAAACGTTCACATTTTACAATATTAGTAGGATGACAGATACGAGTAATGTTACGTTTTGCTTTCACTAATTAATGTATGAACTGACAGACGTCAAATGTTAAAGTACATATTAAAATGACGCCAGGGGCTATGAAATCTTCTCCAACTAATGCACTACAAGTGGAGGCTGTGGATCCTCCCCTCTTCCTCAGAAGGCAGTATCTATGTGACAGATTCTTCTTTAAACTTGTGCAAAATTCGCAACACATCCTTTTGGGTAGGCTTCGACATTTGGGTGATTTATATAACATAAACTCAAACCCCGCCCCAACCAACCTTCCCTGTCTAATAAACAGCTTCATCAAATTCACACGCCTACCGTACCCAGTCATGCAGAGTAGGTTGAGTCCATTGTACTCTCTCCCCTTTGAGGCTCTTATATACCGCCCTCCTATCGAGATAGATCTGGGAATCCGGAAGGGTGCAGTGGACGCTAATCTGGAGTTTCATGGAGTTATGGCCTCTGATTATGAGGGTTGGCTTAAAATCTACACCGATGCTTCCAAGTTCATAGGTGAGCCGGTGGGCGCGGCCGTATCGATCCCTAAGTACAATGTGGCCCTAAGTTATAAATGCCCGCCTGTGACTTCTGTGTTCACGGGGGAGTCTGTGGCCATCCTGGAAGCTATCCGGTATATTATATCCCACAACTTAAATAGGTCCATCATCCTGTCTGATTCCAAAAGCTGTCTTCAAGCCATACTCTCTCACCCCTTCCGTTTCAAGTCCAGATTCCCCATCATTTATAGGATCCGAGAGGCGCTATTCCAGTGCCAGCGACTTAACTTGGAACTTATGTTGGCGTGGATCCCGGGCCACTCCAATATAGCGGGAAATGGACTTACGGACTGAATTTCGACAGTACAATACTTCGACATGTAGCGAACTTCGAAAACACATAGATCGACAAGTCATTACCTCGACAGACATTTGTTAGACAACACACACCTTCGAATTACCACTACTTCGACAGACGATTATTCGACAGACAATACTTAGACAAGACACATCTTCGAATGACCACTACTTCGACAGATTTTTTTAACATTATCTCAAAATAATAATGCTCTGAAATGTAATAAGCCCCACCTAATTAAATACGAGTATATACCTAATCAATGATTGTACCTAACTGTTTCTTTTTTATTATTCCGAACCTGACCCCAAAACCTGACCAGGCTAGGTAAGAAACTTGAAATAAAAAAATAATATTTTTCCGAATGTTACCCTCTTCCTTAACTGACCCGACGCCGACGTCTCGTTCCTGTCATAGCCAGAATTGCGCGCGCTGGGAACAACGCAACGTGACGCAGCACTAAAGGCCATGGCAAGGGTTGCTCAAAACGGGGGCCGCTACAGGGCCTTACTTCGCACGATCCCTAGGTACAGTCGCCTGTAAGGAGCGTTGGGTCCCCCGCACCAGCGCGGCTGATGCCCACTCAGTTTTCAGAGTACGAGCCCCAGATACTTCATCGAGGGTTCGATGCTGATGCTGACGCCCTCTACCCTCAGACTGGATCCCGTACGTGGCCCCTTCGTAGGTCCGTGGAAGCACAGAGCCTCGGATTTGTGAAGGGCGACCTCGAGACCCAGCCGCCGAATTCGACCCTCGACTTGAACAACCCCTGCCGTGGCCTTGCTCCCCGGGCGCTCAACTCGGGCTATGATAGGAACGAGACGTCGGGTCAGGTTAGAAAGAGGGTAATAGTTTTTTATTTCAAGTTTCTTACCTAGCCTGGTCAGATTTTCGGGTCAGGCTCGAAATAATAAAAAAAACAGTTACAATCATTGATTAGGTACATACTCGTATTTAATTAGGTGGGGCTTATTACATTTCAGAGCATTATTATTTTGAGAGAATGTTAAAAAAAAATTGTCGAAGTAGTGGTCATTCGAAGATGTGTCTTGTCTAAGTATTGTCTGTCGAATAATCGTCTGTCGAAGTAGTGGTAATTCGAAGGTGTGTGTTGTCTAACAAATGTCTGTCGAAGTAATGACTTGTCGATCTATGTGTTTTCGAAGTTCGCTACATGTCGAAGTATTGTACTGTCGAAATTCAGTCCGTAAGTCCGGGAAATGAGACGGCCGACTCTTGGGCCAAAAATGCCACTGGAACCGGCTCACTCGAACACTACCAAGTATTTACACACGACTTGACTCAGGTAATTAGGGACAGTCTGACACGGGCTTGGCAAGTGGATTGGCAAAGATCAACAAAAATCAAGGGTAAGCATTACTGTGATATTCAACCAGTAGTCCCTACTAAGCCCTGGTTTTTTAAACATCGATGTGTTGACAAGCGAGCGGTATCGATTGTTTGTCGTCTCCGTTTAGGCCATGCCTGTACACCTGTTCATCTGGCAAAGATTAGGATAAGGGATCACTCGCTCTGCGAGTGCGGTTTGGAGGAGGGTGATGCAGAACATATTTTCTTCTGTTGCCCTCACCAAAGATTCTCACTATATGATGTCCTTCCCACAAATATCCCCCGCCCTACCTCTTTCAAATGTCTCCTATCCTTAGTTTATACTCCCTTTATAAAAATCCTTACCAATTACATACTAATAAATAATCTAAAACTGTAGAATTCTATATCCTAAATACTTTATTGTTTAAAATAGAATATAGGTATTATGTAGTCTATACCATATTATTACCTCAGATTATGAATCTTTTCGTATACTTCGAGCTAGAGCTAAATCCGTGGAGGAAAAATGTTATAAAACCTACATTGCAAATACTGAGGCATCAATCATAAATAATCCAAAAAAATTTTGGTCCTTTATAAAATCCAACAAAATGGGATCTAATACTCTCCCTGCCACTATGTCTTTTGAGGGTCAGTCCCTATGCACGAGTGAGGATATTTGCGATGCTTTTTCAACCTATTTTCAGTCTAATTTCCTTTCTACCAACCACAGTGCAAGTAACGCGGACTCAGTACATGTCAACCGTGCTAGCCCATCGCAACATATAAGTGAAGTCGAAATTTGTGCCGAAACCGTCCATAAGCTCCTTAAATCTCTTGACCTCAGCAAGGGGGCGGGTCCTGACAACATACCACCTATATTTATTGTCAAGTGTTCTGAAACATTGGTGGTCCCTATCACTACGATATTTGGACGTTCTGTTCGGGAGGGCATAGTGCCTGGGTTGTGGAAGTCCGCCTTTATCACGCCGGTACTTAAAAGTGGAAATAAACAGAACATAAACAACTATAGACCAATTTCAAAATTGTGTTTGTTTGGTAAAATATTGGAGCGCATTATTTACACCCAACTATACAGCACTTTCTCTTCTACCTTCATTCCCGAACAGCATGGTTTCCTCAGAAACCGTTCTACTACCACCAATCTTCTCTCCTTTACTGACTTCACCACCTACTCCATGGACAATGGCGGTCAAGTGGACTGTATTTATACTGACTACAGTAAATGTTATGACCGTCTTGACCACAGAATACTTTTACAGAAAATTTACTATGCAGGGGTTCATGGTAGTCTGTATCGGTGGATGACGTCATACATAATGAATCGTTCCCAGGCAGTTGCGATAAATGGTGTTATATCAGAATGGCGGGTGGTCCCTTCAGGGGTCCCTCAAGGTTCCCTGATTGGCCCCTTGCTCTTCAATTTATTCATTAATGATATAGACTCCTGCTTCACTAACTCAAGCTTTCTACTGTACGCTGACGATATGAAGATTTTCAAGAAAATAGATAGCATTCATGACTGTCATTTATTACAACAGGATCTTGTAATGCTGGAACGATACTGCCAACACAATAATCTCGACCTCAATGTGTCTAAGTGTCACGCTATTACTTACACGCGCAAGACTAACATTTTATTTCATAATTACACTCTAAAAAATAGCCTACTTGAGCGCGTTGAACACGTGCGGGATCTCGGTGTGATCCTCGACTCCAAACTTACCTTTGAGGAGCACATAGATTCAGTCGCAAGTAAAGCCTATAAAGCCATGGGATTTATAAAACGGACCTGTTCACTGTTCTCTGATATAAAAATTATTAAAATACTGTTCTGCTCCTACGTTCGTAGTTCACTCGAGTACTGTTCGCAAGTTTGGAACCCACTGTACAACGTTCATATCTCTAGAATAGAATCCATACAAAGAAATTTTACTCGATATTTACAATACAAGTGTAAAACATGTGATCCCGATTATGAATCGAGATGCAAACGTTTTCATTTATTACCACTCAAGGAGAGAAGGTCTATATCGGATGTTTATTTTCTCTTAAAATTAGCACAATCCTCAGTGGACTGTCCTGACCTCCTCTCTAACATTCATTTATGTGTTCCCACAAGATCTGTAAGAAGACCATTTCTTTCACTCCACGTACCACGCTGTAGCACTAACTACAGACAAAATTCGTATTTCTTAAGAGCTGCTAAGGACTACAACAAGTTGATCGACTTGCCCGAATTAGACTTGTTTACTACAAAGCCACATAATCTAAAAGATAAACTAGCTGAACTCTGGTTTGAACCGGTTCAATAACTGTCTGTACTTACTACCTGATATAGAAATAACACAAGTAGCACTATAGTATTTTATCCTACCAAATATCTATATGTTTTCATTTTTAGGGTTTCGTAGCCAAATGGCAAAAACGGAACCCTTATAGATTCGTCATGTCTGTCTGTCTGTCTGTCCGTCTGTCTGTCCGTCCGTGTGTCACAGCCATTTTTCTCCGAAACTATAAGGCCTATGCTATTGACACTTGGTAACTAGATGTATTCTGTGAACCGCATTAAGATTCTTATATAAAACTAGAGAAAAAGCAGTAAATTTTGGGGGTCCCCATACTCAGAACTGAAACTCAATTTTTTTTTTTCATCAAGGCCTTACGTGTGGAATATCTATAGATAAGTCTTCAAAAATGCTATTGAGGTTCCTAAAATATTTTTTTCCTTAAGTGAATAGTTTGCGCAAGAGACACTTCCAAAGTGGAATAATGTGTGTCCCCCCCCCTCTAACTTCTAAACTAAGAGAATGATAAATCTATAAAAAATATATGATGTACATTGCCATAAAAACTACCAACGAAAATTGGTTTGACGAGATAGAGCTGGTAATTTTTTTTGTAATACGTCATAAACCGCAATTTTCGGTTAAAAAAATCACTACCACTGCGAACGTGTTAAAACATCAATCAAAGTTCCAACGAACTATAAGAACTTTTATATTATGTAACTTGCTGCTCCGAAACCCTTCATGGGCGAGTCCAACTCGCACTTGGCCGGTTTCTTTTATTTTTATGGATGAGCAATGTAACAGTAGGTATAGTTGTACTACATTTATTATTTATTGATAATGTGATTTGGAATGATATGTAGGTACTACGTTCATGTTTTTCACGTGGTTTTATAATGATTGTCTCTCGTATGCAACAACAGTAACAAGCGCAATCAGAATTTATATGCGAAAACATATAATTGGTAAATTAGTTTTTAATCTGTACTTTTTCTTTTTAAGATATTATACTGTTTGTTTTCCTTTTAAAATAAAATAAAATAAAATAAAATATAAGTATATTTGTAGTCTATACTAACCAATAATTGTGTTGTCCTTGTGTTTAGATTCTGCCGGAATTGACGTCGCACTTAAGTCTACTGATCAAATCCCGAGACACTAAAACCTCCTTCGCTGTTAGCTCTAGATACGGGACATTGGCGAGTTGATGCTAAGAGCACAGAAGGCCATTGAAAGAATTGAATTGAATTGACGCCAGGATTCGGCGGGAAACTTTCAGACAAGCATTACATTGTGTTTTAATAATTTTTCAAAACTAGTGTAATTTCGAGTGTTTATGTGTAATTTATGGTGGATTATTAAACATAAAGGTTCGACAACGTGCAAGTGTTGGAAAGTGATAAAGCGCAGTGAAACGCGAGTTTTTAGGTTTGTCGACGAATTCCACAGCAAGCCCTAGTAAGGTACCACCGCCTTACTAGAGTAGAACGTAGTCCAAACTTGGACATACATGAATACGTTGCTCATAAGAAGAATCATAATATGAAAATGATTTATATTTTCACAATGAAATTTACTTGACTTTGGCATACTCTCAAACCGAGAAAGCCCAAGAACAAGAAGAAAAAAAAAAAAAAATGACGCCACTTTAATAGGATATAGGTAACGACTTTATATAACCAAAGGATATAACCAGACCGGTTCCGCTTTACAGCATTTTCAAAGGTAATTTCCTGTTCATACACATTCTTTCCTTACCTAAGCTACGTTTCTAAACACAATGATCTTTTTTATTCATGTGAGACTGTGGGTATACAAATAAACTAAAAAATAAAGCAAATAAAGCATTCAAAAAATAGTCCCTAAAAATGGGGAAATTTGAAAATCACCATTAATTGACCCAAATCAAATTATCATTATAATTTATAATTAAAATCTACATACAAAATAGATTATAAATTATTTAAATTTGCAATTAAATTCCAGTCAAATCACTAGGCCTCAGAATTGTTGTGTTTGGAGTTATAGGTAGTTACCGTTTACGGTTTTTTAGAGAATGAACTGAAATCTTAAACACTTTAAAACGGAGTAGGTACTGTTTGTAGGTGCAGGGACTAGCTAGTTAGGGTTTCCTACCCGAAGGGGCAAGCAGGACCCTATTGTTACTGAGACTTCGCTGTTCGTCTGTCTGTATGTCTGTCAGTCTGTCCGTCACGAGGCTGTATCTCATGAACGGTGATAGCCAGGAAGCTGAAATTTTCACAGATTGTGTATTTCTGTTGCCGCTATAACAACAAATACCTACATGCCGCTATAACACAACTAAAAACAGAAAAACAATATGAGGGGCTCCCATACAACAAACGTGATGCTGTTTTCGGTTTTTGGTACGGAACCCTCCGTGGGGACTCGCATTTGGATGGTTTCTTAAATATTTATCTGTTTGCTTTTGTAATCTATTCATGTGACGAAGACGCAACGACAACCGAGATTCTCTTGTCACCATACGTACTTTAGACGAGGATTCATTCCTAGGCAGTCTGCTGGTAGAGAACCCGCTGGGCATAGGCACGTCGGAGTTTGAGGAGGCTATGTTCATAAGCACTGCGAAGGTCTCAGACTCAGTGAGCAGGGAGGAACGGGCTGGACCTTCAGCGAACTGCTGAGGGGTGAGCGTCAGGAAGCGGATCTTCTCAATGGCACTGCGGATTTTTGGTTTATTATTGATATCTGAAAAGAGAAACATCTTTTTATTATTACATTATGCTCCTGTGAATAGGATAATATTATCTAGGTACGTTGTATACAGGGTGTCCCACGGCTATGCCACATGGAGGGAAAGTACCTACCTTAAATGTAGTAGATGGAACCTTTTACTGAAAGAAGACATTATTTAAATTTCAAAAACAACTTAAACTGCACTCATAGATTTTTAAATAAATACATGGTTGAGCCGGGAATCGAACCCGCTACACGAGAAAAAATTATTACCCCGTAGCTTTATCATACCAATCGAAAGGCTTCATTATAAGGATTATTTTTTGCTAAGTAACATAGTGTCAGAAATAAAAGGAAGACCATGAATTTTAATATTTTTAATACAAAAGTCCCGTACTGTTGAATACAAAGTCGCACACTTTTGATTATTTTACTCCTTGTCGATCTTTTGATCTTGCTGTGGTGAATATTTATAATAATACGTCCAAGTTCTGTTTGTAGCTCGTGGACATTTTCATTTCTTGTAAACTACATTTAATATAGGCTGCGGTGACCACCGGTACTTCAGGTGGGCCCGTATGCTTGTCTGCCACCTTAGTGGTATATAAAAAAATTACTTGTCATAACCCCATAAAAAATCTAACGTTGTTAGATCTGTGGATCTCGGCGGCCATCGTATTTGTCCCGATGCAGGGATGAAAGTCTTCATTAAGATCACCGGCGATGACAGCTTTTCATTTTTCTAAACAAAATTTTGCATCAAATGTTAAAATACATGGTCTTCCTTTTATTTTTGACACTATGTTATTTAACAAAAAATAATCCTCATGATGAAGCCTTTCGATCGGTATAATAAACCTACGGGTGATTGTTTTCTCGTGTAGCAGGTTCGATTCCCGGCTCAACCATGTAAGTGTTTAAATTGTTTTTTAAATTAAAATAATGTCTTCTTTCAGTAAAATGTTCCATCTACAATATTTAAGGTACTTTCTCTCTATGTGGCATAGCCGTCGGACACCCTCTATAATTCTACTATGCTTGTACCCCTATTTAATTAGCAAAAACAACGCGACACTTACGTTTATTATCATGTGAAGGATGTTCACCAACATCACCATCCTTCTGCGGTTGGGCGTCCACAATTCCTACCTGTAACATCAGTACGAGTAGGTATAAGGTTAATGGTAGACCCGAGAAGTCATTTCGGTAGTTAATAATCTACCAGTCCCGGATCCTGATTAGCAAGCCCCGGGCGGCAGATTTTTTTAGGGTTCCGTATCTACCCAAAGGCCCAAAGGGTAAAAACAGGATTTCGGGAACCTATTCATGAGACGTCGCCGTCCTTTACGCGGCTGTAACCCAGGAACGAGAGATGATTTTTTTATAAATTACATAAGTAGGTACTTCTGTTGCTGCTATAACACCAAATATTAAAATTAGAAAAATAATGATAAGGGCCTCCCATACTACAAATGTGACTTTATGTGGTTATTGGGTACGTAACCCTCCGAGCACGAGTCCGACTCGAACTTTGGTCGGTGTTTTTGCGAGGGTCAGCTAGTTTATAAATAAAATAATAAAAGACTAACACTCTCTTCTGTAGTCCTCTTATCTTGAGCTTTATCATACCGGACGGCCGCTTCAAACAAGTCCAGCTCACTGTCAATGTTCAAGTGGTCCAGGGAGAACACGGTGATGACTGTGTTGAGTTCCACATCCTCAAAACTGCTGTCATTTAGAACTTCTTTAGTATTTGTACTGATTATCTGTAATTTATTTAATAAAAAAATACTTAAACCAATAATAGTCCAATCAAAATAAACGAAAAAATGTGGTTACCTTGCAAATGTGACTGCCTCGTTGGTATAGAGGTCAAAATATGTGACTGCGGATCATGAGGTCGTGGGTTCGATTCCCACCGTAAAAAAATATTGTGTAATTCATAAATGTTTGTCTCGAGAGTCGGCGTGTTCCTATGTATGATAGATAATATGTATATTCAACACGCTTCCTACCTACTGCCTACGGTGGGGAGCCCCGGCCCCGGGTAAGCCCTCGTGTCCCCTGTGCCCAGAAACAGCAGGTTATTCCTAGTTTACTTTGGGATCAGATAGTTGTAATATACCTACATAATATGTGGGTCAGTTTTTAAATTAGAATGGCAACACACAAAATGGAAGTGTTATTTTCCAAACAATAATGTAAAACAAAAATCAACTATTAAATAAATACCTACATACATAATTAGTCACGCCTTTATCCTCTTAGGGTTAGGCAGAGGTATAGTATACGCCCACATTACCCCTTATAGTTTTATGTCCCACGTAATAGATGGTGCGCCTAATGCCGTGTATTAAAAAATATAGATACCTATAGCACGTTCGTTCTAAGTTTGCCGCTGGCGTAGAGGCTGGTGCAGAGGCGTAGTATGGGAAGAAGAGGAAACTTGGAGCGAACGGGTAGTACTTGTGAATATGTTACTTACAGAAAATGTTTAGTGTTTAGACTGGATAGTATCAATGATATCTATGTGGTATATTGATCATTTACCTGTATACACTTCTCCATCAGTAGATCCTCCTCGTACAAACATGCAAACTCATATGTGCGGCAGGCATTTCTCGGGTTAAGGCCTGACCCCAGGTACTTAGTACATTCCTTGAACAAATGTGGCAACATGTACTTCTTAGCGCCGTAGCATAGCTCACAAGCATTGTCATATGAAGTTATATTAATGCTGTCAGTGTATACGTACCTAAAAAGACAGATATTTCTTTAGTACATTAAGTCCGCCAGTACACTAAGGATACATAGGTAAGGTACCTAGTGAAATAGTGCACAAACATTATAATTTTGAATTAAAAAGGTGTAACAATCCCGTAATACGTCAAATCAATCGACCAGCGTCACCTACAGTGGGTGTATGGCAACCTGCATGGACGTGACTGTTAGGAAAGGGAAACACTTAAGTAATTACGAGATATCTGTCAAAATATGCTTTTATTATAAACTAGCTGACCCGCGCAACTTCGTTTGCGTCACATGAGAGTGAGAAAGAGAGAGGTGTGGTATAAATATTTAAAGTGATATAATGTTTCCAGTCGCATTTACTCCCGTAGCGTCGCTTATATTCATTAGAGCTGACCCGCACAACTTCGTTTGCGTCACATGATGACAAGAGAGAGATGAGGTGAGAAGGACAGAGGTGTTAATATGTAAAGTGATATAATATTTCCCGTCGCAGTTACTTCCATTCGTACGTTTTCTGGAACGGAACTCATCGTGTGCGAACCCGACTTGCACTTGGCCGGTTTTTATGGTTCAGTTGACTGTGTACGTAGCGCGAGGCGATACTTATGGCTATGTCTCATTTCTGTGTATGTATCGCCTGGCGATACTTTTGCCTTCAGACAGTTTGCGCTCTTGTAGCGCAAATAGTACTATCTCTATCCTGCTCAAAATTTTATGGAGTGTTCTTAGAAAGAAACGGGACAAGTATATGATGAATTTGTATGGCGAGCTATATTGTGTCCATACTAATATTATAAAGCTGAAAAGTGTTTCTGTTTGTTTGTTTGTTGGAACGCTAGAATCTCAGGAACTACTGGTTGGATTTAAAAAAATCTGTTATAGTTTGATAGTCCATTTATTGAGGATGGCTATAGGTTTTATAACATCACGCTAAGACGAATAGGAGCGGAGCAGCAATAAATAATTTTTCGAAAACCGGGATTTTGTTTTACCTTCTGAGAGCTTCCCAGGCATACGCTGCGTAAATGGTTTAAGTTACGTATAAATTGTGTATTACAAAATTTTTCCTCATAAATATCTTTTTTCGGTTTCGGTTTCGGTTTCGGCTGAAAAACCAGTTTCGGTCGGACACTAGTTTTTTATTTAGTGCCCAAGTTTCACAGCCATATGTGAGACAAGGTAGTATACATGTGTTGAATGTTTTTCTTTTAGTAGAGAGGTTGTAGTCCTTGCTTTTCATTATATCTTTCAAACTCCTGTACCTTCTCCATGCTGATGCGATTCTTATATTAATTTCTTTGTTCGTTTGATCATCTATGGCAATAATTTGACCTAGGTAAGTGTATTCATTTACAAATTCTAGCAGTTTCCCATTTACAGTTATATTCACCTCTGGTGAATTTGTCATGAGCTTTGTTTTTCCCCCGTTCATTTCTAGACCAACAGATTTACTTGCATTTGCTAATTCTTGTATCATATGTTCCAGTTTGCTGGGGTTTTCCTCGAATAATACTACATCGTCTGCAAAACGAAGATGATTGAGTCTGGACCCATCAATGTTTAACCCCAGTTGTTCCCAATTTAGTTTCCTAAACACGTTTTCGAGAACTGCAGAGAAGAGCTTGGGAGAGAGGGGGTACCCTCATATTCATAATCGTTTATTAAACCTATTTTAGTTAAGACACGTTTTAAGTCTATTGCTGTCTCTAACCAATGACAGAGTATGTTTAGCAAGCGTTTGTTAACGTTAAGTTTTTATGAACAAGGGACTAGTCATGACAAGCACCTCCTGATACGCTCCTGTGCGCGCACATGAGTTGTATGCCAAGTTCTGCCGTTACTGGGGCGCGCGCCCAAGGATTGTCATGATTAGTCGCTAAGAGCTGTATTTGCATTCATCATTCATATGCTCACGGCTGTTGGCCCAGAAGGGGTAGGCAGAGGTGTGACATTTCTGTGTCACCCACATTTTGCCATTCTTGGGTTTCTACGTAACAGGTGGCGAGAAATAAATAATAAATAGGTACATAATTATTATATGTAATTACAAATATTTTTGTACAGAGATGTTTAATTAGAGAAGTACTTGTTAATAGAAGATTTATTTTTATCGTAGATAGTGGCATTATTATTAAAAAAATATTATTCGTTCAAGAAATGCAATTGTTTTATTTTTTCCTAACACTTGTGTACGCAACTGTACCATATTAATAAATACTATACTGGAAGGTTAAGAACGTTACTAAGATATATGGCACGGCCGCTTTTTTGTAGCCATTCGAACTTGGTCGGGTTATGTAGGCTTTCGATGCTTAGTCAGTATTTTAATTGTTTCTCTTTAATTACTGAATTTAATGAGATGAAATTTTGCATGTAAGTAGTTAAATTAATAAACTAATTATTGGAATAAATTTTACAATGCAATTCCTTTAGAACATCGTGATATTTGACTGCTTTGTAAACAGTGATCTATTCAAGGTTAATTGTCCTACGGCCCTTTAATTTCTAACGGAACTGCATTGATACTTGGCAACATGTTGCAGGCACTTACAAGGTTTGTATAAACGTGAAAATCTAGACCCCTAAGTGCATACTTTACGAACTACGATCTAATAAGCGTATTTTACGTTTATATTTTTATCTTTTAAACCTTACGTTTTTTTCTAAATCGGTTTTTTAAACAAATATAAACAAATTGAAAACAACGTATGTAAAAATCTACAGCTCTCTATATATAAGCGCTTTATATGAAAACTAGCTAATGGCCAAACGTTCGCGTAGCGGAAACTTAAATTTCTCCGAAGTTTATGCATACACTAATTTTATTCATACATACACAATTACACACAAATTGTTGGACACATTTTTTTTCTTCTAAGTGCATGGATTTAAAAAAAGTTCCGCCGGGACAACGTTCGCCCAGCGGAATCAGTTTTTAGCGAATTTCTCCACAATGGTTGCATACACAATTTTTTTTTTACCATACACAATTACACGACGTCATACACTAAATATCTGCATAATTAAAATCTTTAAATTCAACAACATTCCGCTGCGCGAACGCACACTATTTCAGAAAGGACATTAATCTCCTCAAAAAGGTACAACGAAGAACCACTAAAATGGTACCAGCACTCAAAAGGTTACCATATGAGGAACGCCTGAAGCAACTTGGACTCACAGCCCTGGAACAACGAAGGCACCGTGGAGACCTAATCGAGACCTAAAAAATCCTAACAGAGTATAATAACTCATCTGTGCTGCCCGGACTTTTCACCATGAATAGTAATGAACACCTTAGAGGGCATTCTCTGAAACTCCATAGGCAACTATGTACAAGTGACCCACGCAAACACTTTTTGCCTAACCAAGTGGTGAAATCCTGGAACAAATTACTGGAAACAGTTATAAGTGCTCCCTTCTGTGAACTTCTTTAAGAACAGACTGGACAAATTCTTAAACGACCAAGTGCACTAGATATGCACACATCAGCTATAAGCTGCTAGTGCATTATATAATAATAATAATAATAATAATAATAATATTTTGCGGCTACAGAGGGAGGAACTAACCTCACTGCGTACCGTGTTCGTTTGCTGCCTTTGTTTCAGGCTCTTGAACCAACTATCAGCGTGTCGGCACAGCGGCTGTCGGATCAGGTGCGGGTCATACAACGGAATCATCTGTTGGATGATGCCGTGCTTGAGAGGCTTCGCTCAGAGTTACCGTGTAGCATCATCATCCCTACTTCGTCTCAAACAACTGAAATAGGAATCCATGCAACGCAACCTGACGTACTTATGGATGAAGTAGTGGATGATGTTGCTACTACAGTAAGTACACAATACAATGATGAACTAAGGAGTGTTTTGGAGCGAACGATTCAAGAGTATAAGTTGTGTGATCCCAAGTGTCGCCCACGTATACCGCGTTTGCCTACGCATAAAAAAAACATGGCCCTAGTGAGTACCCTGGACTCTGTTCTACCAAGTTATTTTAATACTTGTGTAGATATTAGTGACGCACACTCAATTCTGTATTGCGCGGCTGTAGCAGTGTGTCGGGTAGCTGGTGTCAAATTTCCTAAATTTGAGCCAGCTCCTAGACAGGCTGTTCCAGTCTGGCAGTGCAGAATTGAGCGTCGTATCACCGAGACTAGGGTGCTCATTGGTAAGCTATGCTGCTTCAGGGCGGGTAATACTCGACCTAGAGTGATGCGTTTTGTGACTCGTGCATTTGCGGGGACTGATATTAGTCCTCGCGAATACTCTGTACGGGTCACGGAACGTATTGACTACCTGAAGCAGAAAATTTATGCGTGGGCAAACCGTATACGCAGATACAAGAAAAGAGTGAATAGGTATACTCAGAATCGTTCGTTCCAAAAAGATGAGAGGTGTATATATAGAAGATGGGAGCAAACCGATTCAAGTGTGACTAATATGTGCCTACCTGATGCCGAAACCACAATCACATTTTGGAAAGGTATTTGGTCGGCGCCTATTAGTCATACAGAGTGTGATTGGATGCGGGATGTCGGGCGATCATGCGAGTCTATTGAGACCATGGCACCTGTCACAATAACACCTGATGACATTGCCAGTGCAGTTCGTTCGTTGCCCAATTGGAAATCAACTGGGCCGGACGGGCTGCACAATTTTTGGTTAAAATGGTTTCGTAGCTCACATGATTGTCTGGCATCTTGCTTTCAATCATTACTTGAGTCTGGGTCGCTTCCATCTTTTATGACGTCAGGTATTACACACCTCCTCTATAAATCTGGTAGTACCACGGACCCGAAAAATTATAGACCGATAACTTGTTTGCCTACGGTCTATAAGCTTCTCACATCTGTTTTGAGAGTTAAATTATCATCTCATTTAGAAAATTATTCCATAATATCCAACTCTCAAAATGGATGTAGAAGCGGGTCACGTGGTACTAAAGAACTCCTTATTCTTGACATGGCCATTAATCAGCAGGTTCGTCGTAACCGGAGAAATCTGGCAACATGCTGGATTGATTACAAGAAAGCCTACGATTCCGTGCCACATACATGGCTGTTGAGGGTGCTGGAGTTGTATAAAGTTGATACAACTCTTCGCACCTTCCTGCAGGCATGTATGGGGCAATGGAGAACGGCTCTTGTTTATCCAGGATGTCGTCAGATGCTTGGGAACGGAGAGCCTGTCAGGATTGAGAGGGGTATATTTCAGGGTGATAGTCTGAGTCCTTTATGGTTTTGTCTAGCACTGAATCCTCTCAGTACTTTACTGGAGAATTCAGGGCTAGGCTATCAGTTTCGGAGAGGAGGTCAAGTTGTTTCCCACCTTCTGTACATGGATGACTTGAAATTATTTGCCTGCACCAATTCCCACTTGATAGAGTTACTCAAGATCACTGAAACCTTTAGTAATTCTATCAAAATGGAATTTGGTGTAGATAAATGTGCAGTCATGCATGTAAAGAAGGGACGGATTGTGGAATCTGAAAGAGTACAACTTTCAGATTTCACAAAACTTAAATCCCTCTCCGCGACTGAAACCTACAAATATCTTGGTATGTCGCAGGCATTAGGTATTGCTGAGACAGGCATGAAACAAGCGTTGGTGGATCGTTTCCTTGGCCGCCTGAAAAAAGTACTGAGAAGTCTTTTATCAGGAGGTAACAAGGTGCGCGCCATCAATGGTTGGGCCATGCCTGTCTTAGGATATTCCTTCGGCATACTGAGATGGACTCAGACAGAACTGGACACCCTGGATAGAAAAGTCCGTTCGTTGTTGACCGCAAACCGAATGCATCATCCGCGTTCGTCTGTAATGAGGTTGTATATCCCACGGAAATGTGGTGGTCGTGGATTTTTAAATATCAAGACGTTACATAACCGTGAGATATACAACCTTAGGGAATATTTCCTTCATGCGGACGTGGGTATGCATCGGGATGTGGTAACAATAGACAGCGGACTGACCCCTCTTTCTCTTGCCAAAGAGAACTGGCACAAACCAGCAATACTAACTACTAATGATCGCAAGGAGATATGGCAGGGCAAAGAGCTGCATGGACGATTCTATCGGACCTTACATGGGTCCGATGTAGATTTATTAGCATCAGTATCCTGGCTACGTTTTGGTGATCTTTTTGGAAAAACCGAAGGTTTTGTCTGTGCAATTACTGACGAAGTTGTTATGACGAATAACTATCGGAAGTATATTTTGAGAGATGGTACGGTTGACATATGTCGGGCATGCCACCGACCGGGTGAATCTCTCAGACATATAATTTCTGGTTGTCCTCGTCTTGCCAACGGTGAGTATTTGCATAGACACAACCAAGTGGCCAGGATTGTCCATCAGCAACTTGCCCTAAAATATAAACTTGTGGATGCAGAGGTACCGTATTACAGGTATGTGCCCGACCCAGTTCTCGAAAATGGTCATGGCACTTTGTATTGGGATCGGTCTATTATCACTGACAGGACTATTGTAGCCAATAAGCCTGATATAGTGGTAATAGATCGATCAGAGCGCCTCGCAATAATCGTTGATATTACCGTCCCACATGACGAAAATCTCGTGAAAGCAGAAAAAGAAAAACAAATAAAATATTTGGATTTGGCTCACGAGATTGTCGACATGTGGGATGTGGATTCAGCGGTTATTGTTCCGATAGTCATATCAGCACATGGTCTGATTGCCAAGAGCCTCGATCAACACCTAAAGAGGCTCGGGTTAGGTAGTTGGGTCAAGGGCCAGATGCAAAAGGCAGTTCTCTTAGACACTGCACGTATTGTGAGGAGGTTCCTGTCTCTGCAGCCCTAACCACCGGTAGCTTGGTCCCTGTACCCGATGCCGGTGGGACACTATTTTTTTATATTTTTAAATATATTTTTTATATAATGTATTTAAAAATTTAAATTAATATGTTTTAAAATTGTAAATAAAGGAAATAATAATAATAGTAGCATATTTTACAATAGTTAGCTCCCATTGCAGATGGTCCATTACCGTTCTTCTACATAAGGTGGATGTGGATTGTTTGCAGTGGGGTCCCATTTCCCTTTAGATTAAAAGTCTCAAAGGGCCTCTGCATGTTGGACCTGTGTCCCCATGTAAGCCTACCAAAAGTCCGGGTGTCTTCGTAAGAAAAAAAAAAGAAGATACCCGTGTGAAAGAGAGACATAATAATAAATTAGTAAATAAAGAATTTAATACATTCTTTATTTACTATATTAAATGATAGATAAAGAATAGAGATAAGGCTATAATATAGAATAATTCTTTATTTACTATTTTACAAGGGTTCAAATCGTTCACACCTCATCTCGTCAAAAAGCCGTTTGATCTTGTCCTCATCGACCTGACTCCATCAACACGTTATATGTAAGTACCGGAACATATATTGGGAACTTGTAATAAGTAACAAACGATAGGTATACTTACATCGATCTGGAAAGGGGGCCAGTTCCATTGAACTAATACTATATTGAACTAATACCAGTACTCAAAAATGTTTCGACTAGTTATATTTTAGATAATTTCTTATCAGGACATCCATGCGGCCGCGTGTATGTTGGTTATTGCGACTAAAAGAACTTGGTATTTTCAATATGGTAGGTATTCAATGAGGTGTGTTGTGACCACCTGTCCTATTAAAATTAAGAATAAAATCTTAGACTTATTTCAAATTAGAACATGTGGTGATCTCGTTGCATACTCACTCTAACAGAGATCTAAAGACCTCAGGTTCCAAATCCAAAATACGAATAGGATCATTCCTCTCAGCCATGGCGCCATAGAACATCTTCTGGAATACAGGCGAGGCCTTCGCCAGAATCAGCTTATGACCACTAATTAGAACCGGGTGAGGTTCAGTACCCACTGAGAAGGTACAGTCAGACAACTCTCCAGATTGCAGAAGATAAGCTCCTCTTTGCTTTATATCCGTGCATGTGTGTTGCCAATCAGTCGGCGCGTCTGCCATTGTATAGCTTTGTATAAACTAAACTTATTCGAGAAAACCACTAAACTTGTTCTGTATCTTCAACCCACACACGGAAAATATTCTTATTTACTCTTTTATCATTGATTTTTATTTTAATAAGTGATACTTATTAGTCCTTTTCTGGACACTGGACAGCTCAGCAAGACAGCAATCATGTAAACTAGACTTGGGTAGGTACTGTTCGTACTGCCGGACGTGTTATAATATGGCTGCATAACAGCGTACTGGTTCAGTACCCAGTACGCGACAGAATTTAGCAGGACCCAGGACCTTTATCGGACGCGTTATACCGCTCGGGCGCGTACAGTCGACGTTCGGCCGCGTTCGGCCGGCCCGCGTCCGAGTCCGAGATAGATTACAAATACTCGGCCGCGTCCGAGTCCGAGATAGAATATATTATACTATCTGTGGTCCGAGCGACCGGGTGACCGGAATGATGCACGCTTGGGAACATTTTGCTACGTAGTGTATCTCAACTTAACGTGTACGAGAAGTAACGAATACTGATGAATGTTATATGAATACTTGAGGCACGCCTGCCTGCTTAATGGGCTCAGGAGATGGTCAAGCGACTTGAGTCAATATCAAGTGTACATACACGTCGATGCATACACATGTGCAAAGAAATCATGCACACTGAAGCTACTTTCATTAATATTTTAATCGACTTGTCAAGTGCATATTGACCATATAAGAGCCCATTAGTCGAGCCACGTGTAGTACCTGCCAGATAATAATATATTAAACGAATAATATTTATTATTAGGATAAATGAAGAAAAAGTGAATAATTTTATTTTTTAATTATCTCGAAAACGGTGCGTGCTATCGTAAAAATAATGGCATTTTTGACCCCCCTTTGAAACCCCCCATCCGCCAAATATACAATACGAATAACGATTTTTTATACCACTAAGGTGGCATAATATTGCCTGTAGTATAGGTTTATTTGTTGGTTTGATATTAATCGTCAAAAAGGGTCCATGCTGGCGGTGTTGCAGTCATAGTCATCAGCTAGCAGTTTCATAGAAGAGAATGATTACAAGGTAGATTTTTTTTTCTAAATATTTTACCTCGAAAACCGTGCGTGATATCCTGATCAAATACAACAAAATTTTCATCCCCCTTTAAGAAAGCCCCAACTATAAGGGGCAAACACTTACAAACATAAGTGACCCTCGCCCCCCCCCCCCCTTATTTATTGCAAAGCGGAAATTAGTACATTATGGCATTCATAAGAACTGCAGATATATTATGGTCTAAGTTTCTTGTTGCTGTTTTATACGGCATCAGGACTTTTTGGCGCGAAGCAGGCAAGGGCGGTTATCGCTCCGTCGTATATTTTTTTCTAAATTAGAGTATTTTCAAATGTTTTGTGTGTATCAACGGTGGATTCCGAAGACTATACTTGACTTTGACTGGGACTTAGAGGAAATGTGAAATGAAGATGAAAAAAGAAACAAGACTTGGCATTCGGTCTAAGTAACCAAAGCGTGTTCAAATTAATAATAAAAAAAAGAACCGGGACCTGTCAGAACACTCAGCAGGACCTTTCCGTTCCGTTTTCATAAACTTAGTTTAGGCTTTATTTTGTCTGAATAAAGATAATATTAGTATAATAGCAGTACCAACGCCATCTAGAGCACGTTGACCGCATTTCTTACTTTCACGAAACAAATGAGTTAGTTCTTTTATAAAAAATATTATAAATTATCTGTGGTTCTCTGTTCTATTCGATCGTACCAACATAAGCAACTCAAAGGGACTTTATCAAGAAAAATAGACCTCATTCTATATAATTCAAGGTCTTGTACCTATCTACACTTGTACACATACATTTTATAACAGCGACATCTGCTGCAACTGGGATAATTCAGATACGTCCACCCCATCGTATCTGTTTTGCCTGGGTTGCCCTAGATGGCGCATAATAATGCAAATTCAAAAGAACTTTATGGACATTAAAATAAGGTGTATTTTTCTTGATACGATTTATGAGGGTCCGGCACCTGTCAGAACAATCACGACACTGTATGTACTCGTACGAAAGACCGGGTACTGGTCCGGGTTCAAGAGAACTTTATTACCTTGTGAATAAGGTCTATTTTTCTTAATACGGTTTATGAAGGTCCGACACCCGTCGCTTGCCTTTCTAACTGACGTAACTGACATATTTTTCCAAACTGAATTATCTACACCATTTTAATCCATTTTCGAAGACGAATCAATCTGTCTAATTGACGTATCTGTATGTCTTACCAGTCCTTAGATATCCTAAAGATTGAGGCAGATGTATCTACATTTTGTTGAAACTTAGACTTTACTAAAAGGCTTAGGTCACTTACAACGTTTAGTAAGATTTTTTTGCAGTCTGTAAAAGATCTATTGGGGACGTAAATGACATAATACGTCGTTTAGTGTGTGTGATACTTCGGATATTATGCGGTAGTACATAGTTTCAGTTACGTCAAACAAGAACCGGGGGTCGGGCGGAAGCACAGAGCATCGCGCGCCTTTACAGAGGGAGAGACCAAAGCTAGCAAACCCCCTCTGGCAATAATTTGACATTTTGACGACTAAAAGTGCCCAGTTACATAAAAACTGTTTTTTGAAGTTTCTTTCACTAGACTAAGTCTAGTTGACAGCCGGCGCGGTTGAAATGTCATTTTATAAAAATGATGAAATAATTAGATATAAAAATAAATGACGTTAAATGACGTTATACACACATCAACACCGTCTAGGGATATTTCACATTTTCTCAATTTTCAGAAAATCTGTTAGGAATAATATGCAACAATGTTATATTCTTAGCAAGCCCATTTTTCAGACTATATTTTGAAATAAAAAAAAAATATTTTCGACTTATATAATTTTTTTAAAAAAATGATAACAAAAAGTAAAAAATGTTGCAACTAAAGATGAATGTGTCATTTACGAAAAAATTAAAAAATAAGTAATTTCTTTCAATTTTTTGGACTGATAGGAAAAATCAGTAGTCAGTAAAACCACCCATGACGTTAGCCACGGTCCTGCAACGGTTTTTCATGCTTTGAATTAAGTTATCAAAGTCTCGCTGCGGGATATTGTCCCAAGTTCTGCTAAGATGCAAAAAAAGTTGCTCTTCAGTCGCAATGTCTGCAGGAAAATTCTTATAAGCCCTTCTTTGGAGCATGTCCCACGCATGCTCGATGGGGTTTAAATCAGGCGATTGCGCCGGCCAGGGTAAAACCGACCCGTCATGGTCCTGCAGCCAGCTGGTCACCGCTCGCGCTGTGTGCGGACGGGCGTTGTCATGCACGAGAGTAAATTCTTGACCCATTTGAAGTCGATGAGGGTAGACAATGGGTACAAGCACCTAGTCGCGGTATTTTTCAGCGGTCATGGTGTTTCTAATCCAAACGAGGTCCGTTCTTCCACCAAAACGAATTCCCGCCCAAACCATAATTGTCCCGCCCTTGTATGATGGACCACCTGGGGGTGTTGCTCACGGCCAGGAACTCGCCAAACGCGTACTCTTCGTGAATCGGGATGAAAACCGAATCGGGACTCATCGGTAAACAGTACTACAGACCACTGGTTATCTTCCCAAAGCAAATGTTCACGAGCCCACTCTTATCTTCGTCCTCGATTTCCTCTTTGTAGTGCTGAAGTACGAAGTGGCCTGCGAGCATGAAGGTTAGCTTCATGCAGTCTCCTCCTCACCGTTTTGTCACTGACAAGCAATTGGTGTTCTGACTGGAGCCGTTGAACCAACTGCACGGCTGTAACGTTTGGCTGCATTCTCGCGGCAACTTGTAAAAATCGGTCTTGTTGTTGGGTGATTATGCGTCTCCCGCCACGGTGTCTTTCAGCCACTTCCCCGGTTGCACGATAAAGTGACCACAATCTTGAAAAAACTTTTTGCCTGGTTCCAATCTCCTCAGCAATACTCCGCTGAGTATCCCCAGCTTGGAGCATGCCTACTGCCCTTAGTATTTCTTCTCTAGTTAAATGGCGTCGCTGCATGACTTACACAATGAAATAAATTCGTAATTAATCAATAACTAGCTTTAAAACTTCAACTGGACATAACAAATACCAATTAACTATCGTCGGTAAAATTAAAATTTCGAACTTCGCTGTATTATGCCGCGCAAATCATTTGTTTTAATTTCTTTTTTTTTATTTCAAATTTGGAATCATTCAAATATACCAACAAAATAAGATTCAATCAAAAGTTTTTACAATCGGCCAGTATTTTTTGAGATGCAGAACTTTTTAAAAAATATCCCTAGACGGTGTTGATGTGTGTATATAATTTTTACTTAAGTACAAACTTGTATGAAAAAATGATACACTAACGCTGAACTGATTAAACTTTTTGTTACAAAATTACTAAAAAGAATTACAACGTTTTGTTACAATTTGCTATTTTTTATAACTGTGAGTTTATAATGGTTACGTGTTCGTAATTTTGTCACGATGTGGGTGGGTCAGCCACCTCATCAAGTGCAAATATAGGTATATTTACCAAGGAGATAAATATGAACGACGTGGTAATAGTAGAACTGCAGTTATCTGCGTTTATTCTTCAGAGAATCGATATATTACAATAATAACAGTGGACTTTCGTCCCTTTAATCAATTAACGAGAGAGGTTTCTTAGTACTAGACCACCAGTCCCAGTGATGCGCACAGATGGAGCGTGTCAACATCACCTCAAGAGCCGCAGGCCGGAATCAGAGACCCGTCGCAGTCGCGCAGCTGTTTATATAGGCCCGGTAGTGGAGGCTGCGGCGGGGATGAGAGTGCGGGGACGCGCGCCTGGCACGATGCTCGTGCGTGGTGGTGGCGTGACATGACGTCACACACGTCACACACCCCCCTTTTAGGGCGAGATTTTTTCTTAAAAAAAATCCGCTTCTCTTGTCTTCAAGGTCCGCTCTCCTGACGACTCCAGGGACTTGGCTTCAACCCTGGAACAATTCAAAAATAGGGGGGTACATAAGGGGTACAAGGGTGCTTATATATAGTATCTAAGGTTAGACAGTTTCGAGAAAAGGACAAGATATTGGACGTGGCTTTACTACGTAGCAAATTATTGCCGTTTGATATTCTAAGTGCCTAATATAGGAGGAGAAAAATATAAATTGTAAGTGACATAGATGACTAATGCGGTTATCCGTTAGCTATAGCCTTGTGTGTGTGTATTTGATACGCATCTATGAGTGCGCGACCAAATATTTTAATCCAATATATGATTATGTAACTACAACAATTAAACCCTGACCACCCTACGACGTAGTTAATAACTAGTCTTGGGATCGGGTAACTAGCCCATGGTCAGGTGGAATGCAGTATTATACCGTAGCATACTTATAGATACAAGTACATACATAACATTTTAGTTAACAGCGAATACTAAGTAAGTATGTATAATGATTGCGCCGCTCGCACAATGCACTGTAGTAACCCTGATGATAGGCGTCACAGTCATGTCGGTCTGTTTGTCACGGTTCAACGCTATAACTAGAGAATGGCTGAACCGATTTTGACAAGTTTTAGTTTAAAAATAGATAATTATTTTAAGACATTAGTAATTTTTTTAGAAATATGTTATAGTTACCACAGAATAATATTTTTAGTTTAAGATTGTAGGAACAACTATTGCAATGATGTGGCGCTATTAGGGCTGATTTTACCCTCTAGTGTAGAAGGTAAATAGCTTAGCGATTTGTCGTAGCTGTACGTGCTCATCACCGCTCATCAACCATATGAGAGTAGGATATATGGTGTGAACTGTACCTTTTAGTTTTATGAATAGAAACAACGATGAATGAATCAATTGACTGATTTGCGATCTAGTCTCCGCTTGTTAGAAGATGTTTCATTAAATTAGGAAAAATGTAAGCGTCGCACTCAGATCGACTGTTAGAAACACAAAAGAGTTTTTTTTTTTTTTTTTTTTTTTCAATGTTGACGAGCCTAAAAACAAAATAAGATAAGACCTTCCTAACCCTATTGCTTATAGTTGGTGCGTTTCAAGTCTTTGATGTGCCATTCACCCAATGGCTTATTGGCCATATCTGCAAGTTTATAAACAAGTGGTGACTTTTTTGAAATAATTTTACACTTTACAAATTTGGGAGCTAATTTTTTACTGAAATATTTATCTTTGTCGCTTAGATAGAAAGTACGTTTCCATACGATATCTCCAACATTGAAGTCTGCCGTTTTTCGGCGAAGATTGTAGGTGTGCGTGTTCCTATGATGCGCCTTTATAAGGGCTGCTTGTACCCTCTCGAATATAGAGGATAAATAGCCTAAGGATTCGGCGTAACTGTCATGAGGCTCGTGGACCATATTAGGGTCGGAATCAATATGACGTGAACCGCACATGACCGTTTCGCGGCCGAAAACGAGAAATGACGGCGTGAAACCCGTAGTTTCATTTACCGCTGAATTAATAGCAAATTGGACTTTTGGAATAATAGTGTCCCAAATCCGCTGATCGTCACCTATGAAGGAACTCAAAATAGTTGTAATAGATTTATTATATCGTTCGACGGAATTTACATGAGGTGTATAAAATGGGGTATAATGTAAATATGGAATTTTATACTTGTTTGTTAAATTTTTAAAGGTTGCACTAACAAATTGTTTCCCGTTATCTAGTATAATGGTCGCAGGAATGCCGTGTACCAGAAATACCTTTTCCTCTAAAATATTTGATACAATTTCGGCTGTAGCCCTTTTTATGGGGAAAAGCAAACAATACTTAGAGAAACAGCAAGATACAACGAATATAAAAGTATTTTGTTTTCTGGTAGGAGGCAGTGGCCCAATTAAATCGATACTTATCATCTGAAAGGGTTTGACACAATGCTTACGTTCACCCATGTGACCTAGTGGCGAGTGATTTTGATGCTTATGTGCGTTACATGTGTCACAAGATCCGACCGCCTTAGCAACGTCGGCGTACATACCTGGCCAATAGAAACTTAGAGCCAAACGTTTATACGTTTTAAATATTCCTAGGTGACCCGCAGTGGGTACCGAATGGTTTTGAAATATGATTTCAGATCTTTTTTCTGATGGAACGACCTCCTTCCACTGATATTCTCTCGTGAGAGGATTTAAAGTTTTTTTGAAACGATATAACTTGTTGTTGATGACTTGATAGTCGACAAAAGATGTGGGGGCTTGGGTACAGCCCTTAAAAATATTTAGGTACCAATTATCATTGGTATGAATGGGCTCGTTGGTAGTGTTTGTATCACTTCCGATGGCCATCACGTTTGGAGAACGTGAAAGAAAATCTGGCACAACGTTGTCGGACCCCCGACGGTGCCTTATTTCGAAATTATAAGAAGAAAGACGTACTCCCCATCTGGCCAATCTTCCAGTGGGATTGTTGAGGTTTAGAAACCATTTCAGAGCAGCGTGATCAGTGTAGACTATGAATTTTTGACCGTTGTCTATGTAACAACGCCAGTATTCTATGGCGGAAAGAACTGCGAGCGCTTCCCGCTCGGTAGCACTGTAATTTCGTTCCTGATTGGATAGGGATTTGCTATAGAAAGCTATGACTCTTTCCTCTCCATTCAGAATCTGACAGAGTGTGGCACCAATGCCATAGTCACTGGCATCAGCATGTATCTCGAACGGTTTAGTGTAGTCGGGACAAGATAGTACGGAAGTCGAGGCGAGACATTGTTTCAACTTAGAAAATGCCAAATCCGCCTCCTGTGACCATTTGAAAGGTGGCGACTTTTTGCCATTTGAAGTGAGTTTATTCAATGGCGCTGCCAGCGTGCTGAAATCAGGTATGAACCTTCTATACCACGACGCCGCGCCTAGAAAACGTCGAACCTCTTTTCTGCTTGAAGGAGTGGGATAGTTGGTGATAGCTTCCACCTTTTCTGGGTCGGCATGAAGACCATTAGAATCGACCACGTACCCTAGATATTTTAGTCTATCTCTAAAAACCCCACGTTGGGCGCCATTGTCACGATGTGGGTGGGTCAGCCACCTCATCAAGTGCAAATATAGGTATATTTACCAAGGAGATAAATATGAACGACGTGGTAATAGTAGAACTGCAGTTATCTGCGTTTATTCTTCAGAGAATCGATATATTACAATAATAACAGTGGACTTTCGTCCCTTTAATCAATTAACGAGAGAGGTTTCTTAGTACTAGACCACCAGTCCCAGTGATGCGCACAGATGGAGCGTGTCAACATCACCTCAAGAGCCGCAGGCCGGAATCAGAGACCCGTCGCAGTCGCGCAGCTGTTTATATAGGCCCGGTAGTGGAGGCTGCGGCGGGGATGAGAGTGCGGGGACGCGCGCCTGGCACGATGCTCGTGCGTGGTGGTGGCGTGACATGACGTCACACACGTCACAATTTGTAACTTGTAATTTGATTACAACTGATTGTTTTTGTACCCTGAGTTTTATTACACGATTTATAGTACAAAATCACCCGACGTAAGTGACGACAAATACAGTCCGAATCGAAAACAAAGTTCTCTCAAAGTGACGTATCTGCTTTGAACATTTATTATTAAAATAATAATAATAATATTTTAATTAAATTTATACCCACACAAAGTTCTCTCTGAGATCTACATACAGGCAGATTTTTATTTTGCTCAAGCTGATAAATGTCGAGCTGTTTCCGATTTTAGGTAACCATAAACCGAACAAAGCTTGCCCTGAACATTTTGCTAAATGTCAGTTACGTCAGTTAGAGAGGCAAGCGACGATCCTGTCAGAACAATCAGAACACTGTACTTGTACGAAAGATCGGGTACTGGTCCGGGTACTGTTCCGGGTACTGTTCGAATGCCATATGGCACGGTTCGGAAAGCTATGCCATATGTCAGGACATCATCGGGTACTGTTTTGCGCAAGTCTAATGTAAACATGTCATGTTTTGACAGAAGTTGTCTATGATCATAGTGTTGTAACTATACCACTGACCTGTAATAGTATCTGGACTGGTGATCGGTTCCATAAAAGTGTGCCTAATTGAAAATCGCCATTTGGCGCTGACGGCAGCTAGCGAATGTACTTGGAACTAATACTAGTGATGTACAACACCTGTCTTGGTGTCGATAAAATTTTTACCAGATATCGACTATACTACGATTATTAATTCGAGTCAGTAAAATGACATTTTCAGTGATGCGGGTTTTTTGTCACAAATAAATAGTGATGAGGTTGAATCGAGTTTTACAATTAAGTCAACAACAAGTTAGTCGAGATTATATTTTTTATCCAATATCAAACAGTAATTAAATATTGCATAAAACCACCTATACCGTATTTCAACTCACTCAAATAATGCAGTAAACTAACAATTTGGATCTCGATCGCTCCATAATTATTTACCTACATTTAAATATAATTCCTAGAGGACCTAGAGTGAGGTGTGTATGGACCATAGATTTAGAATGTACAAGATGAACAGTGTCAAACTGAAGTAGAGACCAAAAATGAAAGATCTATGTGTGAGTTAAATAGTGTTGTTGAATGGTCACACCTATGTTATCGATAAAAGTATCTGTATAATAGGTATTGTGTGCTTAGAAGTTTGATTTCCAACTTCTTGTTTTGGGGAATAAATTCTTAATTTGAATGTAATCGACTATGAAAAAGTAAAAATGGGGTTATACCTAAGTAACTCGTAATATTTGAAATTCTGTAGTGATCTTACGAATTTTGATTCAGTGTGTGAATGTAAAAAATACACTTTTAACAGGTAATTTATGGCATTGTACATTGCATTTTTGCCGCACCTATAATTGCCAACTGAATTTGAAATTTTACTGAAAATCCAACTCTTATCGTAATACTAAACCTCAAAACTCATTTATTATTGAACCCTAGTAACAATAAAGATATTAGTCGAAGAATTTCTTTAAATATATTAACCTCGCCAAATTGACTTCGCCACTGATGGAAATTAATGGAAAGCCGAGGCGCATCTAGCGAATGGGGGCCACGCTCACAGCACACAAGACTTCTGAAAGTAGCCCTTAAGTTGGCGGCCCTATGATGTGCCCTTCACGCTCCGTTTGTAGAACCTGGAATTGTAAAATGAGGGAAACACATGTGCTGGCACGTCGTTCCAGGTTTTCATAGTTCGACAGAGAACCGATCTTTATTTATTTATTTATCTTTATTTTTTTCTACGACCATTTGGTAATTTGTTTAATACATAACCACAAGTCATATCTTCTTAAGCTTTTTTCTTAGCTTTTATAATAATGTTATAGTTAGCTAATTTAATATGCTGGTAAGGTCCATATTTCTCCAATCATATTTTTTTTTTTTTTTTTTTTCATTATAGTCCGTTCACAGTTTATTTACCTCTGACAGATCGTTTTCTGTATGTTGGTATTGCAGTAAACTCCCCATAGGAGTGCCAGCTTAAGACATTTTGCCGCGTATTATGGGAGATTTTATGATGTAAACGTTAGCACTTACAATTAATTTTCTATGTAAATATCTAATTGTCAACATAGGCATTAACTTTACTAAACACGTGATTCTGATACTATAAGATTGTACTTAAGTTACAATTCACTACAGGATACAGAATATGACCCTTGCGAGAGACTGGCATCTGTACTAGGTTTCCCTGTCGAACAGATTACCAGGCCCCCGCCGAGCAGACTAGTTGTAAAGATTATTCTAGTTCCATGTTCTCTTTCAATGTTGTAGGTACTTATTAGTTCTTATTTATTTGAACAATAATAATAACATAAAATATTTGTGAATTAACATTTTGTGAAAAAAGTGACATTAATGACTTATACCTAAACTTTAAATATTACTTACATTGTTTATTACAGTTATAATCATCAAAATTCCCTCAATACAATTTAATTCTAGTTCCCTTACATTAGGACTTATTATGTGTGTGTGTGTGTGTGTGTGTGTGTGTGTGTGTGTGTGTGTGTGTGTGTGTGTGTGTGTGTGTGTATGTGTGTGGGTGTGTGTGTGTGTGTGTGTGTGTGTGTGCGTGTGTGTGTGTGTGTTAGCGAGAGAGAGATAGCACTCAAGTTACCACAGTGATCAGATTCTCGGTACTCTCATAATCCAACTCCAACAGCCATGCCGTAATCACCCCCTTGCATCTATACTTAGTAAGTCCATATATTGACAGGGCTGAGTTGAGCTTGTTGTATAGGTATGTCCCCAAGAAACAGAAAAACTTTTGAGCAAAACTGGTTCTACAGAGTACAGATGCTGCAACTAGATTTCTTCTCCGTTTCCTAACCAAGAGTAATGGATCGTACAACATTAGAGAGTGCTTCCTAAGGACAGTAGCCAACACAAACAGCTGGCGCACAGTGAGAACATGACAGGTCCTATACAGCTCTGAGGTTGGGTGAAAAAATGAGAGTGAGTAGCCCACCTTAAGGACCGCTCTTTGAGCACGTTCTAGTTTTAATAGTAATGCCTTTGAGCAGCCGCCCCAGACAGAAATACAATAGCTTAACAATGATTGGCACAGCGCAAAGTAGGTCGATCTAATAACCTCCCTATCTGCCACTCGCTGAAGGCTCTTAAACACGAATATAAGTTTTCTGATTCGCGATGTCAGATGGTCTATGTGTACCTCAAAGTTGAGATTTTGATCAATAGTTATGCCGAGATACCTGACTTCCCGCTCCCTCTTTAGTTCAGTGTACGAACACCCCTGCATCATCGGCGATTTGGAGTATGGGCATTGGTAAGTATGCGCAATTAGTTTGTACGTAGAGGGTTCGGTGCTACTATAGTTTCTCATTGTGAAGGTAAGATATTTGGTTTTTTCGGTATTAAGCGTGAGGCGATTGTCGCCAAGCCATCCAATAACTATATTCAGCCCTGCCTGTGCGTGCTGGTATACCTCTTCCCAGGTGTCCCCCGAGAATACAAGAGCTGTGTCGTCTGCAAAAGTAATAATCCTACCGTTTTGCAGCTTTGTGTCACAAAGGTCATTAATAAATGCCAGAAACAGGGTAGGGCCCAAAATACTACCCTGTGGTACGCCGCACGTCAGCCCAAGGTCATCACTCACCCATTCCTCTATTCTGACTCTTTGCGACCTGTTTGTCAAATAACCTGACGCCCATTCTCTCCAGCTTACCCAGCAGCAGAGATTTGGAGACCGTATCAAAGGCCTTAGCCAGATCCAGAAACACCGCTATAACCTTTCTCTTGTTTTCTAGTTGGGTCGTAATGTGGTCAGTAAGCTCGTGCACAGCATCACATGTCGATCTTCCCGCACGGAACCCAAATTGGTTAGGGGACAGAATGTTCTTAGTTTCCAAGTAGTTTACTAGATTTTTGTTGGCTATCTTTTCCAATACTTTGGAAAGGGCAGGGAGGATAGAAATTGGTCTGTAGTTATTGACTTGGTCCCTCGCTCCATTCTTGTGTATCGGATGAACTATTGAGAGTTTAAAGTGATCCGGGAAAACACCAGAAGACAAAGACAGATTGCAAATGTATGTAAGAGGGGCCACAAGCAAGTCCCTGTATCTCTTAATGAAAGCCGCTGGCAAGGTATCATGTCCCGGCGCGCAGTCTCCCCTCATGTTGGACAATAAAGTATGTAGTTCTATGTCATCAGTAGGAAGCAGGACAAAAGAGTGCGGGAGAGACGACATAGGCCTGCCACCCAGAGCCGCAGGTACGCTTCTGAAAATATCCTCAGCCATAGTTCTCCCTATGTCCACAAAGTATTTATTTACTTGGTTGATTGATTGGCGAGGGTTTTTGGGACAAATTAGTTCCCTCGGTGAATTTTTTTGCTTCTCCAAGCCAGAGATAATCTTGATCTGCTCCCATAGCCTTTTATTGTTATGCTTGGCTTTAATAAGCTGTGCTTTTTCGTATTCTTTTTTGGTATTTTTCAAAACAGCATTTCAATAATTTCTGTAACGGTTATATGTGATTCTTAGTATTTCGTTACCCGGATACTTTTTCGTCTTGATATGTAACCTATCCCTGTTTTGAATACATCTAAGCAGTCCAGGCGTTATCCAAGGATATTAAGAATTCTTTTGCGCCTTGGGGCTTTTTTGGTGGAAGTATGTTTATCTTTAAGTTCCGTAAGCAAATTAATAAAGTATGATACAGCTTCGTTGGGATTTCCTACTGCGTATAAAGGACCCCAGTCCAGCTGGCCAATTTCTTTGTCCACACCATCATAGTCTATCGATTGAATTTCTCTATGTTGAGTGTGGGCCGGTTTCCCAAGTTTAAGACTAGCAACAACTGTATAATGGTCAGTCAGAGTTGAATGAATCACACAGCAGCGGGCGAGCAGTCTCGTTTTGAAAAAGATGTGGTCTATGCGTTTTAATATGAGTAATATCATTATGACCCGGAAGCATGCCGTGCGCGGCCAGGAGATCAAGATAGTCATTTGCTCGTTGATCGCTAGAATTGGGTGATATATCTATGTTTATGTCTCCTGTCAAAATGATATTACTCACAGACTTGATCGAAACCAAAAATGTATTCAAGGATTCCAAAAACCTAGACACACATCTAACTGCCGGTGGTCTATAAATAGCTAGGATACCAGTATGATTGCTCACCATCACAAAGACAGCATTGCAGTCCCCGATCTGGGGAAACGTCACATTAAAATTACAAGATGACCGGCAGTAGACCACCACACCCTCATTTTGGGTGATACAATTTGGTGATGTGTGATATGTATATGTCTCCATCAAGGGTATGAGAGGGTTTAGCGGCAGCCAGCACTCGGTCAAAACCATGACATCCCAATCAACGTCAGACCGCGCCATGAGCGTCTGGAAGCCAGGCATATTGCAGCCTATACTTCTTATATTTTGTACAATAATATTTAATGATTGTTTTCCAGTGAAAATTTGATTCTTACATTGCTCCATTAGACAAGTGGAGCTCTCTGCGAGCGACACGTTGTCCAAATCAAGGTTGAAGTCATCGCGTGCATTGCAATCGAACTTTGTAGAAATATAGTCACACAGCAATAGACACCGCACCCGAAGCGCGATCCGTCTCCCTCCCCGTCTCCGTCAGTATATTATATAATACTAGCTGTAGCCCGCGACTTCGTACGCTGCATTATCTTTAGATTGATATAACTTTTTTATTTATGAACCGACTAGCGGACGTCACGCGGTTTCACCCGCGTAGTTCCCGTTCCCGTTGGGATACGGGAATAAAATATAGCCTATGTTCACCGAAAAGAGTGTGCTTTCCAACAGTGAAAGAATTTTTCAAATCGGTCCAGTAGTTCCGGAGCCTATTCGTTACAAACAAACAAAAAAACAAATCTTTCCTTTTTATAATATTAGTATAGATAATACGTATTGTAAATATGTAATAGATATTACATATTATAAATAAATAAATAAATATTCACGGACATTTCACACAACGCTAGCGCAAAGTAAGCTAGGAATAATACTAATAATAATAATATAGACCACGGATATTAATACTTATATACTATTGAAATACATACATATACATAGAAACACCCATACTCTTCAAACAAATATTTATGGGTCACACAAATATTTGTCTCCGGTGGGAATCGAACCCAGTCGGTAGTGATACCGCCTGCGGCGCCTGAGATCGTAGGCGCCGCGGGCGGTATCACTACCGACTGTAAATTTTTATGTCCAATATAAAATTTAAAATTCAATAAAAAAACACTTTCACACCTAATAAAATAAAGAATGTCTAAAATGTCTAAGTTTATTGATTGCCGAACATCACTATTGTAGCGGGTCACCCTTTTTTGTATCAGTGACAGTCGCACTTGTCATTTTACTGACTGAGATTAATAATCCGACGGTACGATGTAAATTTTATTTTTGTACCAATGATGTTTACATAATATGAATGACTACTTTAAAGTACTTAAGTAGGCTAACCATCAAGCTCGCGAATTCAATTTCGCGAGCTTAATATAAAAAAAAAATTTAAATAAAAAATAAAACCGACTTCATAGAAAACCTTAAAAATAAAATTTACTTAGCACAAAGTAATATGTATTTTGATTTACCAGATTTTATTCAATATAATATTGAAGTCGGCGCCAAGTAAACCCATAGGTTTAGGTAGGTATTATTAATGGCACCAACTTCAATATTATATTGAATAAAATCTGGTAAATCAAAATACATATTACTTTGTGCTAAGTAAATTTTATTTTTAAGGTATTCTATGAAGTCGGTTTTATTTTTTATTTAAAATTTTTTATTTTATTATTTTACGTGACGGGTGGATCGAAAAGTATATCTATCTAGGTGTAAAGTTCTCATCAACACAAATCAATCAAGCCGAAACACAAGGTAACTGCTGTAAATCATTAAGGAATTCCCTCGACTGTCTTTCGGTTCCATCATCAGATCGACTCCAGACCTTCAATAAATTGTAGTACATTAAAGCACTTAATAAAAAAGTAAACAAACGCACTGGCTGTCCCTACAATTTTCTGTGGTTGCCCTCGATTTCTCCTGGATTCCAGCATCAGATCCTGATACCCTGGATATGGGACCACCTCAGAAGTAGCCTCTTTCAAACAAAAAAAAATTTTTCAAAATCCATCCATAATTGGCGCCGCTGTCGCGTAACATACATACAAAAAAAAAAAAAAAAAACAGCGTACGAATTGAGAACCTCCTCCTTTTTTTGAAGTCGGTTAAAAAAAGAGTTTGTTTGCTTAAACAGTGGTCGCAGGTATGTTGCCAAAGTAGCGTTACTATTGTAAATCGGCTGAAAAATGACACCGGACACAACCCACAGTCATTAAGGTTGTCTTTAATCATAATTGGGTTATGTTAGAACTTAAAGCTAGGCGTTCAATAGGCGGATGGGCCGAGCCGGGCCGCAACGCAAAAATCCGCATGCCATACGTTTTTAATGAAACTGTGTTTCGTTGCGGCCCGCCTCTAGTAAAGGCAGATGCTACACAATTTCATATGAAACGTACGGCACGCGAATTTTTGCTCTGCGTGGCGGCCCGGTCCGCCTGGTGGACGCCTCGCTTAACGTGAGCCGTGCGAGCGTGCTCCCCGAAGCAGCCAATGCCAACTTGCTATTCCGCCTCAATGGCAACTATTTCCCATTTACTTCCCGAAGCAGCCGTGCCCAGAGAGGAATTTTGTTAAGTGACAGGTTAATTAGGATTAGGATTTATTGTAGTTTTGTTTGTTTGCAGTAGGTAAGTACAGAGGAGGGAAGGTATTTAAAAAATATGAAATCACACATTTATTACGGGATATTTTTAAATGCACATCTGTATAATTTTTAAAAGAAAATTATCACATATTTTAAAAAGATTGAAAAACAAAGTAGATTCTCTTAAAATAGGCTTGTGTCCACTAGGAATAAATCTGATTGATGTGTGTTTCTAACGACTATGTCCAATAAATGAATAATTAACCATAGATGCTAAGTTATATTTCACACGCTAGTTATTTACTGTTTCGATTATCTACTACAATTTTAAGTGTTTATTAATAATTTTAATATGTTCATTAAATTATTAAAGTACTTTTACCATGCCTCTTGTTTTTTAAACTACGAATTTTGGCATTGTACAGAAAATTATCGATGTACATTTTGACATCCCTATTAAACATTATAGGTTATAAAAATATTCGTAAAATCCCCGAAACTCGAAGGGTATTCGCTTATGATAGTAAAAAAAACCTAAATTATTGTTTTATAATAATTGTTTAAGAATTAGATTCTTAGATTTACTTACTTGTGAAAAGAGACGCCACAGCACTTCTCGTATCTTGTTTTACAATATACACACGATCTCATGATAAATATCTACTTAATTTCACAATAAACTAAATTTATGTATCAAAACACTTCAAATTTATAGCAATCACAGTAATAACTTAAAAATATTCAAAATTTCACACATAAACTCCTTCTGAAATATACAAACAACGGCCATTTGCAAACTAATTTAGTTCTCAGTGCAATCGACAGCGGCGCTTTGAATCGGCACAAAAAAGTAGCTGTCATTTTGTATGGAATAGCCAGTCCAGCGATTATTATTACAGGTCAGTGAACTATACTGATTCCACAGACATATAGGAATATGCAGACGAAACATATTTTTCTAGCTATAGTTACGGAAGTGTAGCAATACTTTGTCCTTTTCATTTCTTCTAGTTATTGTATAGCGCTATCTTTGTTTTCTGTGTAGCAACATCTAACTCACACTTTGACACAGAAAGCTGACTTGTGACAATCTGTGGTGACAAGTTTTAAAAACATCATGGCGGTATCTGTGATTGTTCAAAATGTACGACAACTTCAAAAGTGAAAATATAATTCATATTTGTATTAAAAAGGGAACTAAGGTTAAAAATAAAAGTGGTCAAGTGTTGTGTAAACAATTGTGAAAGTTTTGGTCACAAAATATCACCAGGAATAACTTTTCACAGGTAATTTATGTTGTACCTAGTACGAATACGATAAATTAATCAGCGATATTTATTCAAAAGCTGAGCCTGCAACTTCGTTTACGTCACATAAGGTGTATGAAAGGAGAGGTACTTCTTCATCAGACTCATCAAGCAGCGTGTGAAACTGCCCTGTTGGCTTAATCATAAAAGAGCTTGAAGATAAGTTCAGGCACACATCACTTGTCATACGACGGATTAATTTTAAATTATTAAGGAAATCAGACGAACGCTAACTTATCATTGTCAAACACCTGTCACACAGTAATGCCAATGGCATTTTTTTTTTCAATTCATTTATACTGGCTTTGGTTACTTAGACCCGTAGAGGGAGAATATACCTAGAGAAGTCATCGGCGTATACCTTTTGAGATAGCGCTATTATGACATCGGTGTTACCCACTCACGCCAAATGTTTTTACCTGAGAAATAGGTAAATTCATATAAAGAAGCTACTATACCAAAAAAATGGTATTGAGGTAGCTAACAGCCCAGATTAAGACATAGGCTACTTTTATAGTCCAGGTGCGTCTGTTTGAACGTTTATAACCACATATATCACCCGATTGTGAGTAAAATTACAATCCTAACGCCAAGTTGAAGGCCTTAAGGGCGGCTTGAAATTTTCAACTGCGGGTCGCGGCGACCTGTCCATTTCAAGAAGGCAATGGGCTCACCACCTTTTACGTGGGAAATAAAACTCAAAATTCAAAATTTTAAAAAACATTTATTTCGCATTTCTAATACATAGGCACTTGCGATGCGACACGTCCATGAATACAAAAAAAGTTAGTACCACCAGTTCGGAACGCGGCCTGCTTGAGAAGAACTGGCAAGAAACTTATTTTTGTGTCTGGTAACGAAACTAGATTTTTTTTTGTACATACTTACAGTTTGTCTATAAAGTCGTGAAATTAAATGAGGGCGCTGCTGAATGCATGTATGCAACCCTATATAGTACGACCAAAATGATTTTGATACGAGGAGTTCGTTTCGAGTAAAATCTTACTAATATTATAAATGCGACAGTTTGTGAGTGTGGATGTTTATTACTCTTACACGCTCGAACGGTTAAAGGGATCTGGCTGAAATTTGGTACAGGGATACATTATAATCTGGAATAACCATGGCTACGTTTTATTCCGGGAATAAGTTCTTACGGGAAGCGGGAACGGGAACAATACAAATATTATAAATGCGAAAGCTTATGAGTGTGGATGTGAGACTCTTTCACGCTCGAACAGTTGAACTGATCTGGCTGAAATTTGGTACAGGGATACGTTATAGTCTGGAATAACACATAGGCTACTTTTCATGCCGGGAATAAGTTCCTACGGGAAGCGGGAACGAGAACAAATTCGACACGGGCGAAGCTGCGGGCATCAGCTAGTGAGTTAATAAATAAAACACATTATACATTTTTAATTTTGTTTCTGTTTTATTGAATCAGATCCAGAATAAAGTTATTGAACCAGATCCAGAAGCCCCGGTCTAATAGCGTCTTACAACCCACCAGCAGGTGCCTAGCAGTCCTAATTGCTTTGCCACAATCATGTAATTACATGTTTTATCTGTAACTTTCCCTCATCTGACAAGGATTTTTTTGGAGCAGTGCTCAAATATTAAAATCGTCTATTTCTTTCTTTGCCGACCTTTTCTGTGTTTACCAGGAGTTTCAAACTTTCCTTCATTATTAAAACCTTCGTTAACTATTCGCCTAACTGTACTCTCTGATTTTCCTGAAAAGAGTAAAAAAAGAAAATTAATTAAATATTGGAAACAAACTATTGACATGAAGCAATTAATTCAAAATAAAAATTGGTAGAAAACCAGATTGAACTGAGTATCAAAAATGTAGGTCGTACTATAAAATAACCATGTTGTTCTAACCCAGTGGTTCCCAAACTTATTTTGTCTACTGCCCACTTTGAGAATAAATATTTTTTTAGCGCCCCCATTTCTTCACCCATTTTTAAAACCACTATAACTTCAAATTAAATTAATGAATTATTGTGACCTAACATTTTTTTTTTTACACAACATCAAATATATATTTGACGTTGTGTAAAAAAAAAAAAGTATATTAACAGAGAATTCTAAACGAAACTTTTACTATAACCCGCAACTTGAAACCTGAGCGCAGTAGGTAACATACAACGGCGCTTAGGTCTCAAGTTAACTCTTACGGGCTCCACCTGCCAATAAGAATGATTATTGAAACGCAACTTTATAGTATTAAAACAGAGTATCTTTTATTAAAAATATAACTAAAATAATCAATCCTTATATAAAAACTAATGTGAAGGATGAATCTGATGCTGTTTAATAAGTTTGTTGATATCAGGTTCCAATTTACTCAAGAACAGTCGCAAGTCGCCACGTTCGGTAACAAGCAAACGATTTCTCTTTTTAGTAAGCAGTGTTGTCACAGCACTAAATCCACGTTCACACAAATATGACGATGGGAATGCTATCAAGAATCGTTGAACGATTGACCACAATCCAGGGTACAATTGAGGGATCGGTTTTTGAAGCCAAAATTCTTGGTAACCATTTTTGAACTTGATTTTTATTTCCTCGTTTGTTGTCAATTCTATAAGTTCTTCTTCCAGCTGAGGTGACATTGCTGTGTTGACATTTGAAAACGGATCCAACACCCAGTCTGGTATTTCCAAGTTCAAAATGTCCTGGTATCGTTCGGTGAAGTCAATGTGGAGGTTTTCCAAATGTTGGCAGTAGGCAAACAATTCGTCGTTACTGCATGATACTGATAAATTTGGAAAATTGTGAAACTCACGTCTGCCCAGATTCTTTTTGTGTAGAAGCAGTTTGGCTGCGAAAGCAGCAACGACGTTTTTTGTTTTAATTAAATTTAGTTTATCGCCTTGCAGTTAGAGATTCATGTCGTTGAACAATTTATACAAGTCTGTCATGTAAGCTATATCATTCTTTGATGTTATGAGCTTGTCGTGCAATTCTGTATCTTTAGTTTCCAAGAACTATATAACAGAGTCAAACAGGTTGTAAAATCGAGTCAGACAATTGCCTCTTGATAGCCAACGAACTTCAGTATGAAACAACAAACGGTTGAAATCCTCGTCATTAGTAACACAAAGCTGATGAAATAATCTATCATTCAAAGAGCTGTTGCGGATTTTATTGACAGCTTTGATGACATATTGCAGTGATTGAAATAGTTTTTCACTTAAGTTTCTAGCAACTAAATGTTGTCTATGAATAACGCAATGTACACCAAGGACATCTGGAATTTTATTTTTTAAGTACGCTATGAAGCCTTTATGGCACCCTGTCATAGCCGGAGCGCCATTCGTAGCAACTGAAATAATATTTTTCAAAGGAATCTCTTTCTCATCGCAAAACTTTTCCAATGTATTGAATATGGTTTCACCTTTTGTATCGGTCTCTAAATTTCTAGCAAATAATAGTTCTTCACATATTTTCTCATCTTTAATAAACCTCACGTAAGACAACAACAATGCTTCATTAGTTGGTAAAGTGGACTCATCGAGCTGAATTGAGAATTGACTTGTCCTCAGGTGATCGCACAATGATTCTTCAATGTTTTCAGCCATTTTATCAATTCGTCTTTGCACAGAATTCTTACTCAAAGGAATTTTTCGGATAATATCTGCGGCCGGTTTATGAAGCACAGTAGTTATTACTTGATTTATTGCTGGCAATATTAACTCTTCTCCGATGTTATGTGGTTTGCCTTTTTGAGCAATTAACAAAGAGATATTGTACGAAGCTCGAAGTCCGTCGTCATCTTGCTTAGCAGCCGCCGAAAATAGTTTTACTACACTTGGCTGAGTATTATGCTTCTTCTCTAGGTCTTGAAAATATGCTACATTCTTGTCTTTCTTATCTGGATGCATTTTATTCAAATGATCTTGCAGCCTTGAAGGCTTCATTGCTTCATTCGAAAATGTTTTTAGATATAGAAGACACAAAGGCGACGATCGGTTTGTGGGATTTTCAATAAATCCGAATTTAATATATTCCGCAGAGTATTGCCGTCTCTTCTTTTTTACTTCCGACATTGTTTTGCTTTGAGAAATACGTTCAACTTCGCGAGTAGAGGAGGCGTAAGTACTGCTCATCTATTGCGCGCGAGACCACAAATGAAAATAAAATAAATATTACATTGTTTATATAGGAATGCTTAAGCAGCACGCACCGACAGGAATAAAACAAACATGCATAAACTCGTTTATCTCATTCGACGCTCAATCGTACTCAAAAAGTCCGAACAAGCATTCAATGAACCAGCCGACGGATACAGGAATGCACAATTCGGATTATTTAACAAAAACTTGTTAAAACATGATAGATATCTACGAGTACCTACTAATAATTATTAATTTTTTCTATATTAAATAAAATAGGACAGATATATGAACTACGCGAAGAGAAATATAGAACCGAGTTTGAGCAATCTTTTAATTCATATTAGTTGATGTTCACAAGTTGTTGTTGAGAGTCGAGAGCTCTTGCAGTTGTTGTTTAAGAGGCCTCTTAGCTAAATAAAGTTACAAATCACCCCTCGTCCGCCCGCCTCTACACAACGCCCCCATTTTCTTCTGGGTCTCTTACCGCCCCCCTTGAGACCTGCAGCGCCCACAAGGGGGCGTTATCGCCCACTTTGGGAAAGACTGTAATCTAACCACTGACTTACATTATAGGTAGATTGTAAGTTTAAGATTCTAACCTAAAAATATGCAAACAATGCCTTTTTTTTGTCTCCTAATCGTAAATTCAGTAAATTTGTAACTTCAGACAGATTCAAAACAAACAATAACACGATTACATACCCACCAAAGATGCTGTTCGCTCATAAACATCCTCAAAATCCCACAACAATTGTCCAGATTGGTACTCCGCGAAACATCACTGGAAAACTTTAAAAATCACTTCCTGCGCACCACTCCGATTTTCTTTACTCATTTCTCAAACCTTTATGCGTAGTTTGGTCTCAATTTGTTGCAGTTTAATCCAAACATTAAAGTTACGTGAGAGAGTAAACGAAATTCGACGATAGCATTGACAACTGACGTACTTATGTTTCTTGTTGCCAGTGTTGCCACACACATAACTATTTATAGTTCCTCAAACATTCATTTCACGACTTTATAGACAAACTGTAGTTACATAAGATTTTCAAAAAAAAAATATAAAAATGTGAATGTCCTGACTGAATGATAATCAACGCACAGCCCAAACCGCTGGGACTAGAAAGTCCAAATTTGGCAAGTAGGTTCCTTGTATGGTCTAGGGATCCACTAAGAAAGTATTTTTGGAAATTGTGCTACTAAAGGGGTAAAATAAGAGATGGAAGTTTGTATGAAAGTCCGTCATTTTCAGATCTAGATGCACAAAATATGTTAAACCTGTGTCTTTTAAGAAATAAACGAACAAGTGTATCAGTTTTTTCAAAATTTTACTACTAAGAGGATAACTCCCATAACAAGTACCCATAACACAAGCAGGTAATTCCTAGCTTACTTTGGGATCAGATAGCGCTGTGTGAAATGTCCGTGAATATTTATTTATTTAAAAAAAAATAATAATAAGTGTTAAAAGTTTGTATGGAATATTCGTCACTTTCAATGTAAAAAGTTAGAAGCTTTAATGAATACATATAAGCGACGCGACAGCGGGATTAAGCGCGACACGGGAGTAAATGCGACGAATTTATTTATTATTTATAGAAACCATGTCATCGATGTTAGAGAAAACAAAAACTGCATACCTAGATTTGAAATAATCTCTTGCACAGCTGGGGAATTGAAATACTATTAACTCCATATGACCTATACAATCAATATTTACCTAATTAGAAATAATGTAAGTTTTATTTTCAAAACGACCGGGTTTGATTCCCGGACAGTGTAAGAGATTTAAAAAAAAAAATGCAGTTCTTATTTTCTCTAAAATCGATGACATGGTTCCTAAGAACAGATCTTTGTATCTCATAAATTTACAGACTTGCCCATACTGACCGTTCCGAATGTTACACCCGGTATATCTATAACTAGCTTTCTATGTGCGGCTACGCCGGCATTTATGGTCCCTACCCGTCTTTGGCAGGAAGTAGCGTTATCTTGATATTCTATAGCCTATGTTACTCAGTGATGTGATAATGTGGGATTCTATTAGTGAAAAAATGATTAAAATAGATCTAGTAGTTTCGGAGCCTATTCATTACAAATAAACAAAAATCCTCTGCTTTTTATAATATTAGTATAGATTAATAACTTACATGAAAAACAGAGAGTGAAGGAATCGAATTTGGATTCAAATAAGTCCTTGTTTTTGCCTTCCGAAAACAACAGGATTCAAAATGTTTTGAACAAATCCGAGCATTCTTGTCAGGTTGCCAATGTTTTCTGCCTGTTGCTTGAATCCATAAAACTCTCATACTTATATCCTCTGGAAACCTAAAAGTAAATAAAACGATAGCTATAAAGGTGATGTCCAAAAACGGTTTTTTATTCTCCAAAAAATCCAGAATCGTTGAACCAAATATTTTTGAATAGTGTTACATGAAACTAATATTTTAATTTAACAAATGGAATTTTAAGTGCCCGCAATTATGAGAAAAAAATATTTTTATTTTAAGATATTTTAGGCTGAATACTAACAAAACTTTTGATGCCTGTGCCTAGTAAAAACAAAATAATGAGTTTGGCATATGTCACGCGTGACAAACGGTTGACAGTTCTGTTTGCTTTTTGCAACTATTTTATTTTTTGTTTAAAAGTCTGATTATTAATCTCAGTCAGTAAAATGACAAGTGCAACTGTCACTGATACCAAAAAGGGTGACCCGCTACAATAGTGATGTTCGGCAATCAATAGACTTAGACATTTCAGACATTAAATAAATAAATATTCACCGGCATATCACACAATGCTATCTGATCCCAAAGTAAGCTAGGAATAACCTGCTTGTGTTATGGGTATCAGACCGCGGATATTAATACTTATATACTTTTAACATATGATCACGCCTTTATCCCCGAAGGGGTAGGCAGAGGCATATTATATGCCCACATTTCACCTTTGTATAATTTGTCCCACGTAATAGGTGGTGAGCCGTATTGCCGTGTTTAAATGGACAGGCGCAGGTTGTGACTGCCTGCTGTTGAAATAAAGCCTTCAACTTAGCTTAACGACTGCCATTTTACTGGTAACCGGGACCAACGGCTTAACGTGCCATCCGAAGCACAGAAACGCTCAAATAAATGTCACAAAGTGATCACATGGATGGTCACCCATCCATGGACCGGCCATAGTAAAAGTTGCTTACTGCAGTGATCGTTTACAGAACACTGAGTCCGCGGGGCCACGAGCGCTTCCATATACTTTTAAATACATACATATTATACATTGAAGCACCCAGACTCTTGAGACAAACATTTATGGGTCACACATATATATTTGTCTCCGGTGGGAAACGAACCCACGACCTCCAGCGCCGCAGGCGGTATCACTACCGACTGCGCCACAGAGGCAGTCGTATTATAGTTGTAAATATTTGTGTGGCCCATAAATATTTTTGTTTCAAGAGTCTGGGTGTTTCTATGTATAATATGTATGTATTTAAAAAGTATAAAAGTATTAATATCCGTGGTCTGATACCCATAAGACCCGCAGGCCAGCAGGTTATTCCTAGCTTACTTTGGGATCGGATAGCGTTGTGTAAAATGTCCGTGAATATTTATTTATTAATTTAGGTATATGTAATATCAATTACATATTTACAATACGTACTATATACTAGCTGAGCCCGCAACTTCGTTTACGTTACATAAGGTGTATGAAAGGAAAGGTATTTCTTCATCAGAGTCATCAAGCAGCGTCTGAAACTGCCCTGTTTGCTTAATCATAAAAGAGCTTAATGATTAAGTCTATTTTAGAACAATTCAGTGATTTTTTTAAAAATAGACTTAATCATTAAGCTATGATTAAGCCAACACGCCAGTTTAGGTTCACTCACATTCAAAGAAACCCCTACAACTAAAATTTTCAAAATATCTGATTCTTAAAAGTGTTATAACTCTTTTATTTCTAAACCGATTTACATAAAACAAACGCTAAATGTTAACTGGAGCAAACCTCAACGCAATAAAAAAAACCGCATTGCAATCGGTAGAGCGGTTACTGAGATTAGCGTGCACAACCCTACAGACAAACAGATATACAGACAAAAATTCTAAAAATCATTGTTTTGGGTTCTATTGCGTTCTTAAAGCCCCCCTATAATATTTTTTCTTATTTATCTTCCATGTACAGACAGCAACCTGTTACGATTTTATTATATGTATTGATTGATAATATGATTGGAGAAATATGGACCTTACCATAGAAAAAAATAATTTATGGACAAGCTAAAATGACAGTTTTAAATTTTTGTCATCAAAGTATTTTTCATGAAATTATTTTCAAGGTAAATTGGTGTGAAATGTTTGTATAAAACAAACTATGGTTCCTAGAAAAGTGATTATATTTAAATGTAGGTAAATAATAAATTATTTAATAATATGCTGCATAGTCTCGACGTGTTGGTCCCGGCATGAACTTGGAAAAAACCAAGGTTATGTTTAATAACCACGTTACGCCGGGGCCAATATACGTCGAGGGATCGAAGCTAGAGGTCGTCCAGGAGTATACTTACCTTGGGCAGGTTATTACACTGGGGAAAGGGAACCTGGACAAGGAAATCGCCAAAGGATACGGTAAGGCTGGGCAGCATTTCGCAAACTGCGTCTTCTACCGCAATATTAATCGCCTATTATATTATTCGCCTCTACCGCAATGCCTGAAGACCAAAGTCTACAACCAGTGCGTTCTACCCATTATGACATACGGTGCCGAGAAGTGGATACTTACAGAGAGGTTGGTTAATGCTCTAAAGGTTGCGCAGCGGGCTATGGAAAGGGCTATGCTTGGGGCGTCTCTGCGGGATAGACTCCGAAATGAGACTATCCGGCAGAGAACTAAAGTGGTCGACATAGCTCTCAGAATAAGTACCTACATTGAAGTGGCAGTGGGCCGACCATATCTGCAGAAGAACCGACGGCCGATGGAGCAAACGAGTTCTAGAGTGGAGACCGCGCCTCGGCAAACGTGGGGTAGGACGCCACCCGCTAGATGGACCGACGACCTGGTAAAGGTCGCAGGCTGGGACTGGATGCGGAAGGCACAGGACCGTGTGCTCTGGCGTAAATTGGGAGAGGCCTACGTCCAGCAGTGGACTGCGATAGGCTCATTTGATTGATTGATTGAAATAATGATGTGCCAATCGAGATCCAAATTGTTTGTTTACTGCATTATTTGAATGAATTGAAATACGGCATAGGTGTTTTTATGTAATATTTAATTACTGTTTGATATTGGATAAAAAAATATAATCTCGACTAACTTGTTGTTGACTTAATTGTAAAACTCGATTTAACCACATCACTATTTATTTGTGACAAAAAACACGCAACACTGAAAATGTCATTTTACTGACTCGAATTAAAAATCGTATAGTCGGATTATTAATCTCAGTCAGTAAAATGACAAGTGCAACTGTCACTGATACAAAAAAGGGTGACCCGCTACAATAGTGATGTTCGGCAATCAATAGACTTACACATTTTAATCATTCTTTATTTTATTAGGTGTGAAAGCGTTTTTATACGATATTCTAAAAAAATATATTGTAAATATGTAATATCTATTACATATTCTATTATATTATATATTACGTCAGGTTTTGCTGCATTTTTATTCCATACGTAATTATATGCATTGAGAACCATTTGTTTCTAACTAAACAACAAATGACGTTCGTTTGCGTAAGAGAGAGAGAGAAAAGTAGTGGAATATTGGGCATTCTGTCCCACTTTAAGTTCGCATCATCGCTATCGCTCCTTGCTCACGTGGGACAGATCGCCCAATATTCCACATTTTAAAAATGTAACCTAACCAAACATTTTTATAAAAAATAATTTATAAAATAAAACTTGCTGAAGCAAATCACCATCTCAACCTATCGCTGTCCACTGCTGAACATAGACCTCTTTAAATGATTTCCAGCCAGACCGGTTCATTGCCACCTGCATCCAATGAGACCCAGCAATTTTCACCAGGTCGTTGGTCCATCTGGTAGGTGACCGTCCCACACCGCGCCTGCCGGTGCGCGGCTTGAGTGGACAAGGATCTTTTTGCCCCATCGACCGTCCGATCTTCGCGCTATGTGGCTGGCCCATTGCCACTTCAGCTTACTAATCCTGCGAGCTATGTTAGCAACATTAGTTCTTCTACGGATGTCCTCATTCCTGATTCGATCACGTAGAGAAATGCTAAGCATAGCCCTCTCCATAGTTCGCTGCGCGACTTTGAGCCGTCTGAAAAGACCTTTTGTGATGCACCACATCTCAGAACCATAAGTCATCACGGGTAATACACATTGGTTGTACACCTTTGTTTTAAGACACTGAGGCTGAAGCAAATAGGTATCTTTTATGTTTCAACATACGTCAAACGTAAACACATCACTCATATCAAATTTCTCAGTTTTAGTTAATTTAATTGTTGAATATTATATTACTTTCCGTTTCCGCTTAAACATTTCAACAACAACATTTTTGTGAAATCATCCATTCATCATATTTTATGTCTAATTAATTTTATGTGATCGAATTCTTTTCCTGTTTAAATTGGATATAATGTTATCGGACTCTTTTCCTGTTTGAATTGCATATAATGTTACATTCATAATAAATAATTTTCAACATACCTAGTATAAAAAATGCAACTGCTGATATTTCAAATAACAGCTTTTGACTAAACGTGTAAGAATATATAATTATATGATACAAATGCTTACATGTGTTTTCAAATTAACAAGACAGCTAGCGTCATCTAATGGTCAGGGGAGTAAATGTTTCAACAAGTGTGTCCAATATCTGTTAGATGGCGCTGTGCCTCTCTCATTATTGTTTTTCAGCGTCTAAAATATTACATATAAATAAAATAAAAGTGTGTGTGTGTGTGTGTGTGTGTGTGTGTGTGTACTTAATTTTAAACAACAGCTTTTGACTAAACGTGTAAGAATAAATATATGATACAAATGCTTACATGTGTTTTCAAATTAACAAGACAGCTAACGTCATCTATCGGTCAGGGGAGTTAACATTTTAACAAGTGTGTCCAATATCCGTTAGATGGCGCTGTGCTCAATCTCAAAAAAAAAAATTATTGTTTTTCAGCGTCTAAAATATTACATATAAATAAAATAAAAGTGTGTGTGTGTGTGTGTGTGTGTACTTAATTTTAAACAACAGCTTTTGACTAAACGTGTAAGAATAAATATATGTTACAAATGCTTACATGTGTTTTCAAATTAACAAGACAGCTAACGTCATCTATCGGTCAGGGGAGTAATCGTTTCAACAAGTGTGTCCAATATCTATTAGATGGCGCTGTGCTCAATCTCAAAAATAATTTTAATTGTTTTTCAGCGTCTAAAATATTACATATAAATAAAATAAAAGTGTGTGTGTGTGTGTGTGTACTTAATTTTAAACAACAGCTTTTGACTAAACGTGTAAGAATAAATATATGATACAAATGCTTACATGTGTTTTCAAATTAACAAGACAGCTAACGCCATCTATCGGTCAGGGGAGTTAACATTTTAACAAGTGTGTCCAATATCCGTTAGATGGCGCTGTGCTCAATCTCAAAAATAATTTTAATTGTTTTTCAGCGTCTAAAATATTACATATAAATAAAATAAAAGTGTGTGTGTACTTAATTTTAAACAACAGCTTTTGACTAAACGTGTAAGAATAAATATATGTTACAAATGCTTACATGTGTTTTCAAATTAACAAGACTGCTAACGTCATCTATCGGTCAGGGGAGTAATCGTTTCAACAAGTGTGTCCAATATTCGTTAGATGGCGCTGTGCTCAATCTCAAAAATAATTTTAATTGTTTTTCAGCGTCTAAAATATTACATATAAATAAAATAAAAGTGTGTGTGTACTTCATTTTAAACAACAGCTTTTGACTAAACGTGTAAGAATAAATATATGTTACAAATGCTTACATGTGTTTTCAAATTAACAAGACAGCTAACGTCATCTATCGGTCAGGGGAGTAATCGTTTCAACAAGTGGAAACGAAGCATCTAAAATTCCTCGAAGAGGTAGGCACAGGCATACCAACCAACATAATAGGTGCTGAATTCATCGCTAAGATCTCAAACAAATTTCTGGATTCGAAACCATGACTTTGGTTGACAGATAGTTGGTGTAATCATGTATAATATTAGACTACTTTTATCCTGAGAATATATTTCACCGGTAAAATATCAGCCACGGACGCCCACTAGTACCAGTTAAAAAAGACTTAAATTGATTAGGTTTGTTTAAAATATGATTCATGATCAATCGGGCGTAAGCAACATAAATATAATGATACACTTGCAAATATATTTTATTAAGGTTCAATTTGTAGTGAGGTAAATTATTGCTGAATCGATATTTTATTTGTATAAAACTCGGAATTTTTGAATGAAAAATCACATTCGAACCGTTATCTCACAAGTGACAAGTGACAAGTGACAAGAAATAACCAGATTTCTATCATGTGAGTAAGTTCTTCTTTTAATAGTAGAAATGCTCAGCTATGGACCTAGTTTTTGTCTGCTAGCTGTGTTCATTTTCATCTTCTCTTTATCTTAGTGCATTCTCAGTAGCTACCAAACCCTACTGGGATTTGGAGCCTGGGGTCCAGTTTTATTTGGTTGCTAGAGCAGCTATTGTTTGACTTTTGATTTTCAACATTGATGGGAGCGATTGCCGTCTAACATCCCAACCCCCTAGGAATGCCTTTATCGTTCCCTCATCCGTTAGTCAACAGGTGCACCGCTTAAAGGTGAGGACGCTTGGACCTCATGCACCCATTTTCATATCCTATCTATTCCTCATGATGTTGTTCAGTTACGAACCCGGTTTTTGTCTGTCGGCTGTGTTAACTTTCATGTCCTATCTATTCCTGATGTACTGAAAATCTGAGAATATTTTATTTATGATTTGATTGTATCTTAACAGGTCTGATTCGGAGTTTGAAACGTGTTCTGTAGTGGAGTCTGTTGCACCAAAGAAACGTAAGCCGGTGGAGAAAAAGCAAAAACAAACGAAGATCCTCACTTCACCTCCGTTGGAGTCAGACAGCGTTCGACGAAAAAGAAATTCATCTGACCTTAAAACCACACAGAGGTAGGTTTCACTATGTTCTTTTTTTATACTACTAAGGTGACAGACAAGCTTACGACCCACCTGATGGTAAGTGCTCACCGCAGCTTATAGATGATTGTAACACCGGAGGCGCTACACCCACGCTGCCGACTCTGAACGCCGTATTGCCATGTTGGAATGGATAGGCGCAGGTTGTGACTACCTGCTATTGAAAATTTTCAAGGCGCTCAGAAAAGCATTCAACATGGCTTAACGACTGCCATTTTACTGACAACCGGGACCAACGGCTTAACGTGCCTTCCGAAGTACGGAAACGCTCGCACAAAGAATTGATACAAATTGCTCACCCATCGAGGACCAGCCACAGCGAAACTTGCTTACCACAGTGATCGTGTACAGAACACTGAGACCGCAGGGCCACGAGCGCTTCACAACTTCAACTTTTTTCAACTAAGTTTATGTTTTGATTGTTAACATTCATACTTAGTATACTTTGATCCCAAGTTCTTAGTCACTTTGATTCAATACGTTTATAATTAACACTTTGTTTCTTTTACAGAAAAAATAAACCAAACTTCCTGAATATTTTGCGGTCCGAAGAAGCCAGTTGCAGTGAACCAGAACGACGTGAACTAACTTCCAGTTTCTCGAGCCGTGTTGCAACGGGAACGTCCCGTCGCTCCAAGAAGACGGGAGGAGGGTATGTGATTGATTTTAAACTGTATAAAACAAATGACTACATATCACACGCCGCTGATGTGCGCTATAGGACTGCCCTTGTGACTGTAAAACTACAGTGTGACGAGTCCTCACTATCTTGGGAGTCACTTCAAGAGTTTCTAGGACTTTAGGACTAGGATTGATGGTGGCGCCACTGTGCCACGGTTAACGTCGTTCTGTGTGTTATTGAGTTTTAAAAATAATAAATGTTACGTTAAAGACGCAAGCTATGCATAAAAGTAAAGAATGGTAGTTCCTTTTGCCGCACAAAGTGAAATAAATCAGATAAAGTTTGTGACATTTGAAATACTGTGAAAAATAAAACCTAACGGAAACAGTGTAAAATTTTCAACCATAATAACAAGACTCGTATAAAAGTGAATCAGTGACAAAACCAAAGTAGAAGTTAAACAAATATACATTCACTTGAAATGAGTGACAACTAAGCAGTAAATTACTATAAAAACAGTGGTAGAACTTGATATTTGTAACTAAAAACTGCTAGTCATTGCTTCACAAGAACTTTATTATAACCCCATCTATCTAATCCTCTGATAACTACATCAATACAAACCAACTAAATAAAATTGGAAACTGATTGGTTTGGTGCATAACACAGAGATGACGCCACTGCGTACTTGGATGGTGAATTGCGAGTCAGTATTGTGAATATACTAGTCAACTTTTTGAACGAAATAAGTAATGTTGATGTGGCTGAGTGGATAAGAGGCGTACATCCAACACAAGAGACCCAAGTTCGATTCCTACGATTGATTTTCACTTTTTGAAATATTTATAGATGTTATAATAGGATTTTAAATATATTACATTATAAAAATGGAGGAGGAATATAATTTAAACATTACGCAGAGAAGACAAAAGAAAGAAAAATTAACTCGCATTTAAAGAATTTCAAGACACTGAACCAGTGCATTATTCTGATAAGATTTTTATAAAGTAGTTTTATTTTCTATTTTTTATAAATTAAGCTATAGACTGAAAAAGTTTCGTATGTATTCGGTTTATAAATTGGGTTATATATAATAATAATAATAATAACGCCTTTTTGTACTGCGTGTAACACATCCGAGGAGGGTATGTGATTGATTTTAAACTGTATAAAACTAACGACTACATATCTGTGGTGACTGTAAAACTACAGTGTGACGAGTCCTTACTATCTTGGGAGTCACTTCAAGAGTTTCTAGGACTCGCATTTAAAGAATTTCAAGACACTGAACCAGTGCATTATTCTGATAAGATTTTTATAAAGTAGTTTTATTCTCTATTTTTTATAAATTGAGCTATAGACTGAAAAAGTTTCGTATGTATTCGGTTTATAAATTGGGTTATATATAATAATAATAATAATGCCTTTTTGTACTGCGTGTAACACATCCGTACCCAGTAAATCATGGATAGGACATTTACGAAGTAGTTTGCATAGGAAAAGTACTCATACAATAAAACATAGTGATGGAGTAGAAATCGTAAACTCAGCGTTTCGCAATCGTATATTAACATATAAAATATTGTCTTGCGATGAACTTCAGGGAGCGTCAGTAGAATCTTTTTTTTTAAATATTCGTGACCAATTAAAATCTCTTCTAATCGAATTTCTTGCTAAGCATAATTGTGTTAAGGTAAACTTTGAGTATTTTGGTACATTTTTAAAATTCAAAGATAATTCCCAAGAAGTGAAATCTTTTGGAACCAAAAATAAAATATTGTATTCTAATTTTGATTTCGAAAAATTTTATATTGAAACAGTTAATTATTTAAAAACAAATATTGAAGAGTTTGAAGGTCGTGATAGTGGTTGGACATTTATAAATCATTTGTATGTTGAGATGAATCTCAATAAATACCAACCACTTGGTGGGTCGAGTTTCATCAGTTTACCCAAATCAATTCAGGCTAAAAAAGCGTGTTTGAATATTATGAATGAAGATCGATATTGTTTTTTATGGTGTGTAACAGCGGCTTTATATCCAACTAAATAACACCCTGAAAGAACGCATTCTTATCCTAATTTTCGAGAATTATTTAATTTAAAGGGAATGTCTTTTCCCGTGACCTTTAATGATATTAAAACATTTGAAAGAAACAATCCATGTATTAAGTTTATAATTTATGGTTTAAAAAATCATAAAACCTTTGTAGGTCCTTTGTATAAATCTGAAATCTATAAAAAATACAAAGGAAAAATTATTCATTTACTGTTTCTTGAAAATAACAGCTCTTCTCATTATTGTTTGATCAAAGACTGTTCTAGACTTTTTAGAAGTCAAGTCACATCTCATCACAACAGATTACATCTTTGTGATTTATGTTTAATATTTTTCAATACCGCTGACGAACTTAACAACCATTTATGTGGAGGTATAATAACTCTCCTCCCAAATAAAGGTTCAGTAATTAAATTTAAAAACTATGAACGCAAACAAACTATGCCTTTTTGTATTTACGCAGATTTTGAATCGATGTTACAAAAAAATACTGAGCCTAATAATAATTGTTCTAGTAAAAATACGAATATATTCCACCAACACGTGCCGGTTGCTTTTGGTTATTATATTGTATGCTCTGATGATCCTCGTTATAATCGTTACGTGTCATATCGAGGTAGAGACTGTGATAAGCGCTTTGTTGACTATATAACTAAAGACGTACAAAAAATTTATGATATAATTAAGTCGCCTGCTGCAATGATATTTTCCTCGGAGGACAGGTGTGATTTTGAAAATGCAACACGTTGTCATATCTGCCAAAACTTTATTTTTTGTGACAAAGTCCGCGATCATTGTCATCTTACCGGTCGTTATCGAGGAGCTGCGCATTCGTTCTGTAATTTGCAATATAAAATGCCCGCATTTGTCCCCATTTTTTTTCATAACTTAGCTGGTTATGATTGTCATTTATTTATTAAAGCGTTGGGTGACGTCCCTGGTGAAATAAAAATAATACCTAAAAATAAAGAAAACTATATCTCATTTACGAAATTTGTATCAGTTTCAAATAATAAGTTTTTTCAAATGCGTTTTCTTGATTCATTTAAATTTTTGGGTACAAGTTTAGACAAATTAAGTAAAACTTTAACACCAGAAATGTTTAAACATTTACAAAATCACTTCCCTGTTCCTGATGAATTCCAACTACTTACTCGCAAAGGTATTTATCCATATGAATATATGGATTCGTGGAAACGGTATGATGAAAATTTTTTACCTCCCAAAAAATACTTTTATAGTTCCCTTAATGATGAAAATGTTTCTGAAGATGATTACCGGTATGCAAATTTAGTTTGGTCAAAATTTAGAATTACTAGTTTAGGTGAATATACGGATTTATATCTAAAAACTGATGTGCTTTTATTAGCAGATATTTTTGAAAATTTTAGAAAGACATGCAAACAACATTATCACTTAGATCCATCTTTTTATTTAACTGCACCCAGTTTATCTTTCGATGCTATGTTATTAAAAACAGGTGTTGAATTGGAACTAATTAATGACTTGTCTATGATACGCATGCTACAAAGTGGTATAAGAGGAGGAGTGTGCCTCTGCTCTCACAGGCATGCTAAAGCAAATAACACATACTTAGCTAATTACAAATCTTCGGAACCTGATTCCTATATCTCTTATATAGATTGTAATAATTTGTATGGGTACAGTATGTGTCAATACTTACCATTATCTAATTTCAAATTTCTCACTCAACAAGAAATTGATAATTTAGATATAACTAAAATTGCAATTGATGCTGATTATGGTTATATTTTGGAAGTGGATATAGCATACCCTAAGCATTTGCATAACTTGCACAACGATTTACCATTTTGTTCCGATAAATTTATACCCCCCGGGGGAAAGAGTTCTAAGCTAATACCTAATTTATATGATAAATTTAATTATGTCATACATTACGTGCATTTACAAACTTGTATGAAACATGGGTTGATATTGAAGAAGATTCATAGAATAATCAGTTTTCTACAAAGCCCATATTTAAAACAATATATTGATTTAAACACTCAAAACCTTATTGCTCGTCCAAATTTCCATAGTGCAACGGTTTTCACAAAAAATCTAGTAGCGGTGCAGTTAAATCCTGAACAAATAGTTTTGAACAAACCAATATATATTGGATTTGCTGTTCTAGAATTATCAAAAAGTCATATGTATGACTTTCACTATTCAGTCATGCAACCTTTTTACAAGGATAGGATACGGATGTGTTACACGGACACAGATAGTTTTGTTTATCATATACAAACCCGTGATTTCTATGAAGACATAAAAAATAACTTTTTATCTTACTTCGACACCAGCAATTTTTGTAAAAATAATGTGTATAATTTACCCATACAGAACAAAAAAATACCAGGCTTATTTAAAGATGAAATGGGTGGTAAAATAATAAGCGAATTCGTTGGGTTGAGATCAAAGTTATATTGTATCAAAACCATTGATAGCACTATTAAAAAAGCCAAGGGTATTAAAAAGAATGTTGTACGTGACATTAACGTTTTCGATTACAAAAAAACACTTTACAACAATGAAATTGTTCATAAAACAAATGTTTTATTTAAGTCAATAAAACATGAGCTATTTACATGTGCTGTAACAAAAATTGCGCTGTCTGGTGATGATGATAAACGAGTTATTGCAAAAGATAAGATTTCAACTCGAGCATGGGGTCATACCGATATTTTTAATTTTTAACAAAAATTAGGTGTGCTATCCTGTCTTCACATAGTATTCGCAAATTATAATTATTGTAATCAACTAAACTAACTAAAATTGTAAAATTTATATGCAGTTTTGTATTATTATAAGTACCTAATCTTAAGAAATTAAACCAAGTAAGAGCATGGGGTCATACCGATATTTTTTAATTTTTAACAAAAATTAGGTGTGCTATCCTGTCTTTACATAGTATTCGCAAATTATAATTATTGTAATCAACTAAACTAACTAAAACTGTAAAATTTATATACTGTTTTGTATTATTATAAGTACCTAATCTTAAGAAATTAAACTAAGTAAAACTGAGAAATTTGGAATAAATGCATTATTATAAATATAGTATTCTGTTTTTTCTTTAATTTCCTAATACATTTGCAATACCTACTATCATGTACCATGAGAAATATTCGCGGTCGCGGGAAACCGCTGTCGCGCTGGCTATGCCCGCCATGAAACTTGTATGTCAGGATCGTAGTAAGTGGAAATCCTTAGTCTCTGCCTACCCTGATGGGAAACAGGTGTGAAAATATGTATATGTATGTATGTTATGATGTCTTAAGTTACATACTTCGAAGTAAAATTTCTTAGAAATGTGAAATAGGATATCTACGGTTAGTAGTAGTGGACTATTGAACATTCTGAAAAAAAATCTTCAAAACCTGGGACCTTGGTAGCGACAGTCACAACCTCATATGCTTCATCATTCACGTTTACAATTCATAAAAATTTCGCAACTTAAGTAAGTACATAACAATGTGCATTAACATCATTCTTAAGACATGTTTGAACATGTTCGTCATAGTGAACGATGACACTTGCAAACTTGTAGGGAGTATCTCGTTACAACTTATTGCAAAATAAACTAAATCAACAGGTCAGAACTTGAATTAATACGTAGTACAGTGTATGTGTCACTAGCGGGTCATGTTTCTATTTAATTCACCTATTACTCATAATTACATTCAGTTTCATACCTGTTCTCTTTACATTCACACAAAGCAGTCTTTTAATTAATAATGTTGAAGCAACAGCAGTGCATCTCTGAACCTCAAACCAGTTACTTTGCTACAAGGAATAGGAGGATTCCAAAATACGTAATTAAAATAGATGTATTAGAAGCTGAAGATACATCAGATAACGAAGTAGAAATACATACAAAAGTGAAAACCCAATATATTGTTTACGATCAGTGGGATGAAATATATTATAAAACAGAGAAATTACTGAGCCAAATATTTAAAACGTTAGAAGATCGTGGCAGAGGAGGACGAGGCCAACCAGATATACCTCAACATTAATACATTATAAATAATGGCAGATGCATATGGTGACGGTATTGTTCAATACGCTCAAGACCCCTTTGACTTCTCACATATTTTACCTCTTTCACCTACGCAAGTTGAACCAAAAAGAAGAAAACCAACTATTTGTAGAAAATCTAAAAAGACAGCTCATAAATCTTTTGTAATCAGCAACCAACCAAAAGGAGTCAAGCTAATTCAGATAAAGATCTTGGACATCACCAGCGACAAAGACAAACCTTCGTTACCGTTTTGTGAAGATAGTGACAGTGTGATACTTAGTGCTCAATACGTAGTTCATGATACAGTTGATGAAATCATGGACATGGCTGAAGGTATTATTAAGAAAATATCTAAGAAAATTCATGGTGATAGCTTATCATTTTAACTAATGTGTTTTTAGTTTTAAGTAAGTTATACATCACCTTAATACTTAGAGATGTACTGCTGACGCTTCAACATTTTGTACGCGTCATTTTATATCATTGTGTTAGGTTTAAGATCAATGTAATTTTTTGAGACATTAAATAAATGGTATTATGATTAAATTTTTTTTTCATTTCAATTTCGACTTGGGTAGGAAATAGTATGAAAAACAAACACAGTATAGTAATAAAACATTTATTCGGTTTATTAAACTTATGAAATACAAAAATTATTTTCTAAACACCATTGTTTAATACACAATACATTCCTTAAAGCACAATAGTTCTTATGAGCAAAACAATTATACAAAAATAGGTCTTTACAGTAAAGATCACTAAGAGTCTTTAAGTTAGGAATACTTTTATTTTCACATATGTCAGAAACATTATTATGACCACATAGCTCTTGAACCCAATTAATTTTCTCACTACCTTTAACAAGAACCTTTTTTTCCTTCAAATAGGGTTTGATTATTCTAGAAAATTCTCTGTAGTCTATATATCCTTCGCTCCAGCGGTAACCTCTATTCCTTTCAATCCACCAAATGTGTCTTCTTTCTTCATCAGTTAGCGAGGAGAACGTTTAAGGAGGTTTTATTAAGAATATATGAGTATGTTCCAATGTAGCTACAGCTAATTCTTTGACTATAAAGTTATTATAACGATCTTTAAAACCCTGAACATCTACTATAATAGTATTTTTGTTCATGATATCTTTCTCACGACGCTACTTAACGGCTTATACTCGATTATACAGTCGTTCAATATAAGACAATATGCTGAAGTTTGATCTGGTATATCAATATCACTTTCAATTTCCACTCTAACATCCACAACAGGACCTGATTTAAGATTATCTGGTTGTCTAGAACAATCTACTACAAATAACGGAGCAATGTTTTTAAATTGTTTCTCATTTAATAACGGCTCGGCGCGACGTCCATAATACGACTGTTGAAATCTAGTATATTGTTCATATATTAAAGCAATTCGATTATTCGAGAAACTTGAATTCAAATTTTCATACGGGAAGTAGGTTGAATTTAGGTATACTCTAACATCACGAACATCACAGTGATCAAACTTAGACATATCCAATTTAGAATTATTTTTTCTATTTGTTTGCAGACCAATAATAACAAACTTGGTTTCTCTATTTGCGACGATGTTTTTATGGACCAAGTATGCTTAGTAGTTTTTGGTAAAGCCGGATATTCATATAAATCCCAATTCCTAAATATCATCTGGAGTGGTCGATCTTTTTCTAACAGTTTTAACATATTTATTTTTTCCCTATCCGACACTTTGACATGTGGTACACGCCATATTATTTTATTTATAATAATATCTTCTACAGTTTCACCATCGTTAAGTTTTAGGGCGTTCAGATTAGTATTACTTCGTAACAATATTAATTCATGTTTGCTGTTTATCACTACTTTCTTGAAATCTTCTGCAAAACCAAGAATGTTACAGAGGGGTATAGAAGCAGAAAAGCTTCCCCCATTTGCACTATTTATGCCTTCGATATTCCATCCCCAAGCATTAGATGCTTTAGCCTCGTTTTCGTTCATTGATATTAATGATTTCATTGTGGTAGTTATACCAGCGTTTTTTATTTTATCTATTTCCACTCCATTTATCTCATACCTTATATCTTGAAACAAGTAAAGTAGACTATTGTTTGTGAAATGAACGCTACTGACTCTTTCCTTCGAATTTCCAGCCTTATTTACAACAACAGTTCCTTCCAAAAACAAAGTGCTTGCTGATGGTAATATATACAAGTCTTGTTGATTAATAGGTATCCTGATTTCATCGCTTCTATTGAAACTTGTTACGTAAGGCTTGTAAGAGTGAAATTCAATTCCTTCCACAGCGTTGTTGTATGCAGGAGTGGACAAAACATCTAGTATATTCATTTCAACAAACCGATCGCTTTAAGAAATGCTTTATTATTGTTATTCAATTTTATAACCCTTTTGGACCGAGCTCTTATTGGTTTGATAGTTTTAGTAGAACTGTTATTTTTAGTTGGATGTACCACATATTTATTATAATCTATCATTGTTTTCTTCTGATATGTAGATACAACTGCACTTCTTCACCTCGCAAATTTATTAAGTTATTATTTATATCCAACAACCTTATCTGTATGCAGCTTATATTGGTTTGATTTATTGGAAAGTAGATTGCGTTTTTCGGAATTTCTATAATCCTGTATCCAGGTGGAACATTAAGTGCAAATTCGTGTAAGATGTGACTGGATTGGCCGTTTATATAGGAACCGCTAACTATGTCACATTCAATCCTTATGACAGTCGTTGGCAAAATGTTTACTGGAAACTCTGATACATGATATTTATTTGCTTCTAAGATCTGCTTTTTAAATCCCAATAAACTTCCAAATGTATCTTCTTTAGTAAAATCTATAGTTGATGTGCAAAATAACACAGTTTTTAAGGTGTTGTTATTACAATTGAGTTTTATAGATGCATCTTTTATCTCAGTTTTTAAATAGTCACTAATATCTTGTAATTCATAAGTTCCTTCAGGTATCTCAATAACATTTTTAGAACCATAGTATAATTTATTGTTTGTATTATCAAAATTTGGAATAGAATTATATGTGGAGAAATGTAATAATGCACATTCATACTCCTCAGCTAATGGCAACGTGTCTGGATAATAGGTAGATAATACCGATGAGTTTCCAGTTATCGATAAGGTGAGTGACATCTTGCAAATGATGGAAATGAAAGAGTGGTATAAGATTTATAGTATTTTTATTTAAAGTATTATAATTATAATAAAGATTTATAGTATTTAATCCAAAAAGTTTGCAAATAACTTAAACACATATGTCCACAAACTATTGTGTTAAATTTTTGATATCTATCATAGTTATAATGAACATCACAGTTCTTAAAATATAGCATTAATTCTCTTGGCGGTTTTAAATCACCATAGCTATCAAAATATTCACAATAATTGTTTATTTTAACATAAGCTACCCAATGCGTTCCATCATTTCTCGAATTATCTAGGTTAACTATAGCACATTCAATTCGTTTAGGTGTTTTTGGTAACTGATCCTTCATATAAACTCCTCGAAAATGTGGAATACAATGACCATACTTCTGAATATCGATATTAGTTAAAGCGCGATTAGGTAGCTGATCAATTAGTTTTTTGATGGATTTAGAAACAATCCCTGACCTTGCTTATGCGGTTTAATGTATAGACCTTTACCTATTGCTATAGCCTCCATAGTTTTATTATGACGTTCAGTTTCTTGTAATTTTTTCTGACCGTGTTTATAATCATTCACAGTTTTTGCAATACCAGCTGCACCACCAGCTAATGCTCCTAAAGCAGATAAACCAGCAAAAATTGGGATTAAAGGTAGAATGCCTCCAGTTTTTGGTATAGGTATCATTCGAGGTACTCGAACTTTTGGAATGCATGGAACTAATTTTCGGGCAACCATATAAGCTATATTTATTAATGACTTATCATCTTTAGGTGAGAGTTTTTTGATTTTCCTTTTTATTTTTTTAACAAAGTTATTAAAGGTCTTAACACCAGCACCAGACTTCAATTTAGCTTTCATAACTTTGTTTACTATCCACGAACTAATCTTTTCCCCTGTTCGAGCATCTTTTGCTTTAAGTCTTTGCTTAGCCATATCTATAAGACGTAAGTCAGCTTTTTGACGGTTAGGCAAGTCTGTGTAGTTTGCGTATGCAATATCGTGATGCATACAAGCTTCGTCTAACTTATTTACACCTTTATCACCACGTAGTAATCGTTTCGAAAGCTTTGTTCCTGGTCCACAATAGTTATAACCAGGTATGTGTAGTTCGAATGGTAAATGATTAATGATATTGTTTATTAATCCACCACCTTGCATCGTCCAAAGAATAATGAATATACTTTAAAATTACATATCACTTATATAATTAACTCATTCCACTATTGCAGTCTTATCAATCCAACTATTCTCTTTGTTATTTAAACCCAACCATTTAACAAACAGTTTGTTTCCTTTCTTTTTTAATACCTTTTCTATCAAATAGACACCAGGACAGGACGACTTTTGAAGCTCTTGTTCGTAAAAAGTTCCTAATATGACTTGTTTTTGATTATCTTCGATGCGATATGTTATTGGTACAGTGTTATTTATCTTTTTTATAGTAAATAATTCTGTTGACCAGTTAGGAGTGTATCCTTTTTCAAATATATGTTTGTACTTGCTAATTCGAACTTTGTCACCAATTTTAAACTTTGGACGACATTTTTGGACTACCTTTATCATGGAATTCGTAATATTATTTTTAATGTTAGTTTCATTAAACTTATTGACATTAACAGGTGCAAATTTAATAGTACGATGTTTTGTGTTATTATATGTCTTCACAATACCGTTCAAGCCACCATCTATCCACTTATAGTGTCCGTTCAAGCTAAAGTATTTGTACAATTTATTTTTAATAGTTTTAATAACTCATTCTACAATTGAAGCCTTTTTGGTTGAAAATGTAGAGTAGTGATTAATATTAAAGTTCTGTAAAAGCTTTTGAAATGTAGAATTATAGAACTCAGTACCCATATCAGTTTGCAGATGATTTGGTATCCTGTGATTAGAAGAAAGTATTTTTTCAAATGCAAGAGAGACATCATGTTTGGATTTAGTTTTTAATGGTTCCACCCAAACGTACTTGGAGAAGCAGTCGCAGTTAAAATATAGTTATATCCTTTATTAAAGGTTTTTAGGTTTTGCATATCAGCTAAATCTGCTTGCCACAAATCATCAATACCTTTTAAAATTACAGATCGTCGAGGAAAATTTTTTCGTGCTGCTTTATGTATTTCATTGACGATTTGTTGTTTCGTCATTTTAACAAACTTTAAGGGCTATGTTTTTCGATCTTTTAATATAGATTGAATTGCGTCTTGAACTAGTTTATCAACTGCTTTTCTTGTGTAAAATTTGCTTTCCAAATGAGTGTCTATCTCAGACATTATTGTTTTTAAAGCTTTCTCTATGTGGTTTTGAACACTATTTGGAATAGAACTATGCAATTTTCGTAAGTCATGGATTATTACACCTTTCAATTCATCTACATATGCTTTATTTACTGCATCATCTGCGTCTTGAGGAGGTTTAACACCTTTTAGCCTCGATGTCTTCAAGTCATAATCTCCATAATCAGATTTTATTAATGCGTTATCATTAAAATCAAGTATTTCTGATATCCGCATTCGCTTATGAATATAATGTCCAAATTTGTCTACATTCATATTAAAGGTGTATTATGTTGAACGGTATATAGTAAAATGACACACATATAACATTAGTAGAGCTATTTATTTAATGATTTTGCTTTCACGTAGTTCTTCAATGATAGATATTATTTCATTGTCTAGTCCTGTGTTACCGGCATCTCGAGAAGCAATTAATAACTTTAATCTATCAACCAATTCATTGGGATCATCCCAATATACAAAATCTGTGTTTTTTTCCACATTTTTGTTGAAGGTAATCCTTTTCCTACTTTCTGTCTACAACTTGGACTTCTACTTTCTTGATCGAAAAGTGGTTTAATAACTTGCAAATATTTTTGTCCTTTATTACTTTTAATTGGTTTTTTTGAATCGAAATCACGACGATGTGCATTCGTTACAAGTAACATTGTCTTATAATTTTGCTTGTCACAGTCATTAACCAAGCTCAGATCAATGTCTTTTTTTAACAGTAACTCTCGCAACCCAGGTGTACTTTCGTATTTGTGTCCGGCTACAGTAATAACTTTATCCCCAATAGTTATGTTAGAGGAACCCAACATTAGCTTTCCACGTTCATTTCTTATACCAAATGGAACATCTGATAGTACTTGTGAAGATAACGACCAAGATGATGCATCTGGATTAGTACCGACTAATGACTGAAATGAAGAGTCCGATGCGGGTTCCGATTCGTTACTAGAAATACTGCTATCATCTGTTTCTTTCATATCTTGGTCTTGCGGTTCTTTGGGTTCAACTTTTTCCTCCTTTTTTGTTAGAGCTAAGTGGTTATTAGTGTTGGCTATTAAATTGAGAGATTCTGTGACAGGTTTAAAAACTGTATCAAGAGCATGCTTATTATTATCTTCAAAATCCTTCATTTTACGTATTTTTTTCTTGACAGCTTGTGTCGCATCAACAATTTGTTTTTTCAATGATTTATCCATTATGTAAAATAGGTGGTAATCGAATAAGAATCAATTAAAGAATAACAATAAACAGACTGCAGTCTACTTAAATATTCAAATTTCATCCAATAATACAAATGTGTCAAACGTTTTTCTATAGCAACCATTGTTTTTAGAACAATCTTTATTAATTACCACATAATCAAAAGGTTCTTTCCATATTAAGGAACACATTTCTCGAAATTTCAACCATGTCATATCGGTGTTAACATGTTCTTCATAAACATGTTTCAAATTAACTTCATCTTGCTTAAAAAGCACAATTAGGTTAGCATTATCTCTTACAAGTTGTTTAGGTATTTTGGTATAAGTTTGATTTAAATAAAAACTACCAATCAATTTATGTCTTCCCATGGCAAAATAATCACGCATATTACTTTGATTTTCACATGCTACATCATCAAAAATAATCACAGAATTTGGTTTTGCATCTGAAACTTTTAAAACGTCATCATTTGTCTGATATTTATGAAGAGTGATACCTGGTACTCGTTGTAAAACCTTTTCTAAAAAGATGTACTTTGGTTGATGTAGAGTTTTAGAATATACATAAACATTTTTAAATGTCAAGCCATTTTCATGCAATAGAAGACCAATTAATAAATTAGTTTTTCCACAATTTGATGGTCCACAAATGATGCAACGTACAGTATTCGGTAATAATTCTCCATGACGTAATTTGTTTTTTGTCAAATCGTCACAGATTGTATTGACCTGTAACGATTGTCTTTGTTTAACGAATTTCATGTTTGCTATGCAATACTGATGGACTCATAATGAAAAGATGAATTTATAACATAAATATTTATAACTACAAGTAGTCGAACCCAACTGGATACAGAAAACGTTGTGGGTTATAAATGGTAAGTAATGAACATGGAGGGAGCTTCAGCAAATTTTATTTTTTAAATTATTTTTTATAATTATGTTAGGTTAGGTTACATTTTTAAAATGTGGAATATTGGGCGATCTGTCCCACGTGAGCAAGGAGCGATAGCGACGATGCGAACTTAAAGAGGGACAGAATGCCCAATATTCCACTACTGAGAAATTGAAAAGTTCCCTGTCGCTTCTATTCTTATCGCGTGGTTTCCTGTCGCGTGTATTCCCATTGCATTATTTAGGCACAAATTTGAAGATTGAGGAGCCAAATGAAACTCTTTGTAACTTCTTGAATTCCAGTAGAAAAGGACGGAAATCGTTAGTAGTTACCCCACGTAATGCATACTAAATGATACAAAAAAAACATTAAAATAGGTATATCGGCTCCGTCAAGAGATTCAAGAAACTCCTTAATGAAATTGAATAATGAAAATGAAAATTAGCGGAGCCAATTCGGCATAAATATAACGTTTTATATCTATTGGCCTAGAAATTCCTAAAACTGGCCTAATTTTTTTTGATTGTCTATTAAAAATAAGGACTTAATTTAAAAAGGTGTAAGGTGGCTCCTGAATGAATACGGACACTACTAATACTACTACCACAGATTAAATAATAGTTACTACGCTACTACTACTGGCAGACAGTATTGTCAAGATAAAAGTACATTATCCTTAGCACTACCATTAGGGTTACGGGATATTTTACTTTCCCATGACTATGCTGGTAGTGCCAAGCGGTAGTGCCAAGGGAAATATGGGTCGACATGCAGCAGCACCACTGGTATTGCAAACGTTCAGTATGCAAATTAGTCCGCTACAGTAACCAGCCATTAGGTGGGCCGTAAGTCTGTCATCTTAGTAGTATATAAAACCGGCCAAGTGCGAGGCGGACTCGCGCACAAAGGGTTCCGTACCGGAACATCACTTTTGTTGGATGGGAGCCTAAGGGGCTTCCCCTTTTTTCTTACTTTAAAAAAAACTTACTTTTAACAAACCATTTTTTAAATCGAATTGAGCTTTCAAACATGAATGTGACTAAAAAAAATATCCAATTAGTACCGGCTAATGAGTATCAATATGAACTATGCGGCAAATCCCTCCCAAAATATTTTTCTACCCTATTTTTACCATGTTATAAAATAAATTTCCATAAAATACGAAACACGTTACCTATCAATTCTGTCAAAGATGCTGTACCTATGCCAAATTTGAAGAAGATTGGTTCCATACAAACTTTGAGACCATTTGTGAATCCCACAAGTCAAATGCAAAGGCAATTCATCCATACAGCCTAATTACATGCGATGTTTAGTCCTGACGCAAATACGCGCGCTTTTTGGCATAATCATTATGTTGATTTTTTGATGCCATACCCATAAAAAAAAAGTTTTATTGTAGAACGGTTACTCGTGTGGAAATGGTCATTATAACACGACATGACAGGAATGAGTACTTTTGAGATTTGAGTTGTGGTTATGTATTAAGCAAATTACCAAATGATCGTAGAAAAAGATAATTTAAGGACCAGCAAAAATTACAGTTTTAAATTTTTTTCATTAATGTATTTTTCATGAAATTATTCTCAAGGTAAATTGGTGTGAAATGTTTGTAAAAAACAAACTATGGTTCCAAGAAAAGTGATTATATTTAAATGTAAATAATTATGGAGCAATCGTGATCCAAATTGTTTGTTTACTGCATTATTTGAATGAGTTGAAATACGGTATAGGTGGTTTTATGTAATATTTAATTAGTGTTTGTTAGTCAATAAAAAAATATAATCTCGACTAACTTCAATTGTAAAACTCGATTCAACCACATCACTATTTATTTGTGACAAAAACCCCGCAACACTGAAAATGTCATTTTACTGACTCGAATTAAAAATCATAGTAGGTACTTTTGTATGTTAAGAGGGATGAGGGTGAGATTACTGCAAATATAAAAAGAGATTGATTTATTACGTCATGTTCAGACAAAAAGCGTTACCTGCTGTTGATTTATGAATAGAGTGCAATATTTAAAACTAAGTAACGAGATTGTTCACATGTAGTGTTTTGAAACTATGAGACTTAAACTGTATCATTGTCAGAGAAAGCCGTTGATGAAATAAAATTGTAATATTCCGACTGGTTGCCACATGTCATAGATTCGCCCCTGCGTCGAATACTGTTCTGACCTTTGGGATGACTCCTCGAGGTACTTACTAGACTCGCTTGACGCTATGCAGAATCCGAATAATTTGTTGTCTAGGTAACGGGAGGTCTCGAGCCGTTAGCGCAGCGAAGAACCATAGCGTTCTTGACTGCCTTCTACCGAATGTATTACGGCCAGTGTTTCAGAAGAGCTCTTCTACCTTATCCCACCCTCTCTATTCCGATCCCGAAAATGCGTGCCGGGCAGAGGTGCCACTCATACCTACCTAGAGGAGAGAATCTAAACTGAGTGTTTCTAAAGATCATTCCTTTGTCGAACTATAAAAACTTGCAACAACCTGCTCGCACACGTGTTTCCCTCAATTTACAACCCTGGGTTCTTCAAGAGGAGCGTGAAGCGGCACATCATAGGGCCGCCTACTTGAGGACCACTGTCAGAAGTCTTACGGACTGTGAGAGTGGGCCCAAATCGCTAGATGTGCCACGGCTTTCTATCAGTGGTGCTGTCAATATGGCGAGCTTAATATTATTAAAATCATGTGTAATAGTATACCTAGATTGATGGTAAGTCTACTATAATGAAATAAATTGTTTGAGGTTAATATATTATTTATTCATCACCTTCATTCTCAATATCTTCTCTTATAAATATTTTGTCTAAAAAATGTGCAGGTGGAGAAATGTCGTTTTGATACCGAGCCTTGAGCACAGCTTCCAACAGTCCTTTACCCTTTCAAGCCAGTGCAGTAATATCCACAAATCCTGTCTTGCCTCTGGTGACCTGACTTTATTTCTTGTCCTCTGATCAAGGCTGTAAAGTAAATGTTGTATTAGTAACTTTTTTTCTTGATAAATCTAACAATACAACAATATGTGACTGACTGAATTGTTCTGTGAACTCATATTCATCTAATAACTCCCAATTTAACACTGGCATGTTGCTCACAAACCCTAGCATTCAGTGTTATGTACAATTTATAATCCATAAGTATGTGTTTTCAGAGATATAAAGGTATCCTTAACCACTCTTGATTTACACAATCAGAAACAATTCGGTGTTCTATTGTAGCCATTTCATTAAAAGCGGCATTGATAGGATCTTACCAAATATGGTTAGGCAGAGGGGGGAACATTGTGAACGGTGGAAGGTGAGCGCTGATGCATCTTAAGGGCACCCTGAATCTAACGAAATGGGCCGCAAGTCCCAGACACCCTCACAGTGTTGCCCTCTGGCTGTACCACGATAGGGACCCAGTGTCTGAACGGTGAATTCGTGGAATGCTGAGATTTTCTCTCAATGTGTTGATTGTTGTTTGATGTATTGGGCGTTTGGTTATAACCATTTAATTCAATTAATGTATGCCACTATGTTGAACATTTGGAACAACAAAATCTGAGCTAGGAACACTTACAGGTTCAACAATAGAGTTAGGCCCACTTTCAAAATTAACATTATCTTGAATGTGGACTTGGACATCTCTCAGTGGTTCCATCACATTTTGAACATTAGAACAAGCTCTTTGCCAGCAGGCACCACAGGCAGGCTAATATTGGTCACTATATAGAGCATATGCAGGCATCTGAAATAAAAGTTATATTAATAAAAAGAAAAGAAACTCATATTTAATATTAGATAAATGATTAATAAACATGTTGTCAGTAAAATAATAATTGTTAAGTCAAGTTGGCCTTACGGGCTGCTATTACGTGGAACATAAATCTATAAGGTGAAATGTGGGTATATACCATGCCTTTGCCTACCCCATTGAGGATAAAGGCGTGCTATATCTTTGTATGTAAGTAGCTATATCTTTGTATGTAAGTAATAAACATAAAATTACCTGACGAGGTTTGATGATGGTAGCAATGTAATTTCTCTCAAGATGGCCATCAAGTAAAGAAGAGAATGCCAGCCGGTCTGTCTTAGAACAGACATGTCACAACACACACACTGATTGATGATCAAGTTGTTCATTAATACTATTACCTTCATTTCTGTTACTGAGTTCTATCAGTAGTAAGTTAATACATTCTTGACAGATGATAATCAGATTAGAGTTAGAATTCTGTATAGCGATTACTGCAGTTTCTTTTTAAGTGTTGCCTTTTACCTGAAAGAGTGACAGAGGTATAATGTACTTACACCAAATATTTCATTGGTTATGTTAAGTCTCATGTAAGAGGGGGTGAGCCTTACTTCAGGTAGGTATTACTATTGTGAATTTAATTATTATCATAAATGCGAAAAAATTACCGACATCAACGCGGGTAGAGCCCCGGGCATCAGCTTATTCTATTGTACTAATATTATAAATGTGTAAGTTTGTGAAGATGTTTGGATGTTTGTTACTCAATCACACTAACGGCTGAATGGATTTCGCTGAGATTTGGTAGAGGGATAGAGCATAGTCCGGAATAACACATAGGCTTTCCTATAAGTTCCCACGGGAAGCAGAAACGGGAACAATACTCTACGCGGGCGTCAGCTAGTTTATTATTATATTTCCCTTCCTAAGTAATCAACTCTTTTAGTATTGAGATAAACTCCGGACTCGTACTAATAGCTTCGTAGGTACTGAAACTGTTGCCTGGTATATGATTAATACAAGTAAGAATATAAAATACTTAACAAAGTAATAATATACTTACAGTCAGTGTTTTAAAATCGAAATTCCAAGTCCGAATCGCTGGTGGAAACAAATAACAGTTGTAATAGCCAACTGCCAAGTTGTATGAGTTATTTAAGTTTGAGTCCAAATACTATTATCATTCAATTAATGTGCACAGTCAAAGTATCCGTTAATAACAAACCAAACCAGAAATACCAAAGCGAAACAGCCAGCGAGCAGCGAGATGCGATATTGACATAATTGACATTGACTTTTTGTGACAGTTCACATTGATGACAGCCATAATTGATATTACAAAAAATTATGTTTGTATTGCCATCCATTTAATTAACATATCTACTAACATAAAATAACTTTTGGGTTTTCTCTTAAAGGCAGGTTTCAAAAATTATTTTTTATCTAATTCGTGATTCCTAATTTTGGTCACTATATATCAGTGTATTTTCAGCCATTATGGATTTTACTTCGAATAAAAAACCAACGTCCATACAAAAAGTGGACATCACCTTTCAATATTGTTGGGTAAACTTTACCAAACACTGGTCACACTCCCCCGATTATACGGACATGGATGATTGACCCCTAGACAACATGGCCGTCTTAATGTATATGAGCTACATAATTCTGTCGGATAATACAAAAAAATAATTCGAGAAATATACTTAAAAGTATGTAAATTAAGGCGCAAAGATAGTGAATACTAATCTACGAAGTAAATTATATCATTATATACATACAAAACAGCATAAATGGGCTTACTTACCGATGAAAGGTTATGTTCGGAGTTTTCCGTTCTGGGCGATTTGTACAGTCTTTAACACAACAACGCACCATTATTAAGAAAAAATTTACACTTTTATAAGCTCCAAACAACTTCTAACTTCACAAATAAGTCACTATCACCAATTTTTCGACAAAACACTATCGAACACGCTTTTGTTTTGGACCAACGAAAGAGGTTCCAAACAAATGAAAACGCATACGGTGAGCGAGACAAAAAAGTGGCGTCTGTCTCGCTTACTCTTGTGTAAATATTATATATGTGTCACTTTCACTCATGACTAACATTATTTAATGTCTTCTCTAGGTATATTCTCCCTCTACGCTTAGACCATATGCCAAAGTGATGCCATCTCCTACGGAATGTTCCTCTAAAAACCAACTTCAAATTCCCAGATTCCCCTAAATATCATATTATATCTTACTTCTTACTAATATTATAAATGTGAAGTTTGTGAGTGTGGATGTTTGTTACTCTTTCACGCTCTAACGGCTGGACGGATCTGGCTGAAATTTGGTTCAAGGATAGATTGTAGTCTGGAATAACACATAGGCTACTTTTTACCCCGGGAATAAGTTCCCATGGAAAGCGGGAACGGGAACCAACGTTTACGCGGGCGAAGCTGCGGGCATCAGCTAGTATTATACAGATTAAAACCCCTAAACGTTTCTTTTTTGTACTAAAACTTTTAATCTCAAAACAAATTATTGAAAGGACTCATAAAAAAAATTACACATTTTATTTTTGTTTTGTAAGGCATCAAGTGACAAGGCGCCATGAGCGTTTTCGATACAAATTGAAATTCATTTTTTAAATCACAAAATAAACTATGTAAATGATTGTTTTAAATCAAAATATTAAATTTTAGTGATCATATAGATATAAAGCTACAAAATTAAATGATTTTTGAAATTAAGGACACAAGCCTATTATTGTTTGCGCCACTCGTACACAACTGGTTTCGAGCTACCGCCCGAGTATATACAGAATGTTTTATTTTGGTTCGAAATTTTTGATTAAAAAAGTTTTCTTTGAGTAAAATATACTGAACTTGATTTTGGACTGGCAAGATTTTGCAATAGTTGAATAGGCCATTATCGTTATTGTCAAATTGTTGCTTATTTTTTGTTGAAACGATGTTACGAAGAATTCTTCGCTGAAGACTAAATGGGTAAATATTCAAAGTGACGAATTTCGCATGGAACCATTAATAATTCATTCATACCTACGTTTAGGCACCATTTCATTTTATGTCATGGATACCTATATTCTTCAAGTAATGCATTGTTTATTATTTAAAAACTACATTAATAACAATATAAAATAAAATAAAAACAACATAAAAATTCATTACCGGCACCTGTTTCATTGTAAGATATTGACGATTTTATCATATTTTATTAAAACCAGCGCAAATATCGTAGGTTTGGCGACTGTGTCGAATAAATCAATTATTACTTACTAATTAATTGTGCTTGTAAGTGTGATGTAGGTAGATTGGTATTTTGTCGTGGATTAAACGCCAGTTGTAACGGACGTGTGTTTCTTTTGCGAGCGAACCTATATTCATCCTATAGTGCTGTTGTGGTGTAGGCAGCCGTCATACATAATAACTGGCGACGATTATCGAGCTAAGCGTGGCGGAATATTTTTATCACTATAAAAATGCCGATCGGGAAGATAAATTGTTTCGACATACACAGTGATAGCTGGGAACTGTACGTGGAGCGGCTTGAACAGTATTTTATTGTCAACGACGTTATGGATGCAGTGAAAGTGGCCACATTAATAACAGTGGTGGGCAGTGAAGCGTACGAGTTGATGGTAAACCTGTGTACTCCAGTGCGACCAGCGGAAAAAGGTTATAGTGACCTCGTAAAAATTATGCGGGGCTACGCTACCTACAACCAAAACCCAGTATTTTGGCAGAGCGGTTTAAGTTTCGGCAGCGACGTCAAAGAGAGGAAAGCATAGCGGAATACGTGTCGGAGTTGAAGAAGCTTTCTAAACATTGTGGGTTCAATGCAACAAGTTTGATGGAGAATTTGCGCGATCAGTTTGTTTGTGGACTAGCAAGCGATACCATCAGACAGAGGTTGTTCGCGGAGGACAATATCACGTTCGAGAGTGCGTTTAAACTGGCGATCACGTTGGAGATGGCAGAGGCTGACGCAGCAGCCGTCGAGGTGAAGACAGATGCACGTCAGAGTAACGGACCGACCATGGTCTGTCAGATGGCGCCACAGCACAGAGATCGCGGTACGCGGAGCCATAGCCGGGGACAGACGGCGGGCAAGGGCCACGCCTCGAGGAACCGGGGTACTGGCGGAGCTCAGAGGCCAGTGAGCAGTGAGAAGGTCGGGTACAGCGGCAACACCGGCAGCGCCAAGAGCGGGACGTGCAGTGCTTGTGGCCAACAATAGGATTAATGGAAATATATGAGGTGCAATGTTGCAGTTACATTTGTTTGTTTTTTTTCAAACTGGTCTTATGAATTTCCTCTTCTATGGACAGCCCGAGGGACTATGTGATGGGTGTCCAACTTTCTGGACGGTAGAAGCATCAGGGCCGTCGTTGATTGCAGCTGGTCCGACTACATACATACACGGTCACGCCTTTCCTCCGCGAAGGGCGTGGCAGAAGCATATTATATATGCCCACATTTAACCTTTTAGATTTTGTCCCACGTAATAGATGGTATTGATATGGTATATAGGCGCAGGTACTGACTGTCCGCTGTTGAAATTCTTTAAGGGGCGGTTATTCCGCACAAGTAGGCATTTGGCGCTCCCCTCGCCCCGGGCGCAAGACACACCGCGCGCCGGCAGCGGCAGTCAACTCTCATGCCACAGTATACAGTATAGTAGAAAGAAACAGCATGCTAACTTTGTTTGACGTAGTAAATGCATCTAACTTTATTAAGTGTAGTGATTTATTAGTTTCGTAAATAAAAATAAAAGAGATAATCGTAAATAAATTATGTATATTATACTATTATTTTTAAGCTAAAGAGTTTGTTTGTTTGTTTAGTTGTTCTAACTCTAGAGTCTAAGAGACTGCTAGTTGAATTTCAAGAGTTTCTTAACAGAATGTCCATTTTTGAAAAATACCAAAATATATAACATCACGCTAAGGCGAATAAGAGCTTACCAGCAACGAAACATTTTTCGACAACTAGGATATTTCATTTCTTTTGAGAGTTTCCGTTGCGTACGTTTGCTACAGTTGCGTAAAAAATGTAAATTACATAATAGCTGGTCATAAAAATGTCTAAAGTTTTCTAAAGTTGGTATGCTAAGTATGAATCACGGGATCATTGTGCAATCCAAAATGGCCGCCGCGCCGTAATCACAAAATGTCATGATGGGTATCGTTTAAGGGGTTTCTTGGTATGCGGAGTACGAATCACGTGATAATTTTGCAATCCAATATGGGTGCCGCGCCGTAATCACAAAATTTCATAATGGGTATCGTTTAAGGGGTTTCTTGGTATGCTGAGTACGAATCACGTGATAATTTTGCAATCCAAAATGGCGGCCGTGGTGTAATCACAAAAATTCATGATGGGTATCGTTTAAAGGGTTTTTTGGTATGCGGACTACGAATTACGTACTAATTTTGCAATCCAATATGGCCACCGCGCCGTAATCACACAATTTCATGATGGGTATAGTTTAAGGGAATTCATGGTATGCTTAAGTATGAATCACATGATAATTTTGCAATCCAATATGGCCACCGAGGTGTGATCACAAAATTTCATGATGGGTATCGTTTAAGGGGTTTTTTTGGTATGCTGAGTACGAATCACATGATAATTTTGCAATCCAAAATGGGCGCCGCGCCGTAATCATAAAATTTCATGATGGGTGTCGTAAATGGTAGAATCGTAAGTATGGTAGTATCGTAAATAAAAATAAAAGAGATAATCGTAAATAAATTATGTATATTATACTATTATTTTTAAGCTAAAGAGTTTGTTTGTTTGTTTAGTTGTTCTAACTCTAGAGTCTAAGAGACTGCTAGTTGAATTTCAAGAGTTTCTTAACAGAATGTCCATTTTTGAAAAATACCAAAATATATAACATCACGCTAAGGCGAATAAGAGCTTACCAGCAACGAAACATTTTTCGACAACTAGGATATTTCATTTCTTTTGAGAGTTTCCGTTGCGTACGTTTGCTACAGTTGCGTAAAAAATGTAAATTACATAATAGCTGGTCATAAAAATGTCTAAAGTTTTCTAAAGTTGGTATGCTAAGTATGAATCACGGGATCATTGTGCAATCCAAAATGGCCGCCGCGCCGTAATCACAAAATGTCATGATGGGTATCGTTTAAGGGGTTTCTTGGTATGCGGAGTACGAATCACGTGATAATTTTGCAATCCAATATGGGTGCCGCGCCGTAATCACAAAATTTCATAATGGGTATCGTTTAAGGGGTTTCTTGGTATGCTGAGTACGAATCACGTGATAATTTTGCAATCCAAAATGGCGGCCGTGGTGTAATCACAAAAAATCATGATGGGTATCGTTTAAAGGGTTTTTTGGTATGCGGACTACGAATTACGTACTAATTTTGCAATCCAATATGGCCACCGCGCCGTAATCACACAATTTCATGATGGGTATAGTTTAAGGGAATTCATGGTATGCTTAAGTATGAATCACATGATAATTTTGCAATCCAATATGGCCACCGAGGTGTGATCACAAAATTTCATGATGGGTATCGTTTAAGGGGTTTTTTTGGTATGCTGAGTACGAATCACATGATAATTTTGCAATCCAATATGGGCGCCGCGCCGTAATCATAAAATTTTATGATGGGTATCGTTTAAAGGGTTTCTTGGTATGCTGAGTAGGAATCACGTGATAATTTCGCAATCCAAAATGGCCGCCTCGGTGTAATCACAAAATTTCATGATGGGTATCGTTTAAAGGGTTTTTGGTATGCTGAGTACGAATTACGTGATAATTTTGCAATACAATATGGCCGCCGCGCCGTAATCACAAAATATGATGGGGTATCGTTTAAGGGGTGTATTGGTATGATGAGTACGAATCCTGTGATAATTTTGAAATGCAATATGGCCGCCGCGCCGTAATCGCAAAAATCCATGATGGTTATCGTTTAAGGGGTTTTTTGGTATGCTGAGGACGAATCACATGATAATTTTGCAATCCAAAATGGCCACCGCGCCGTAATCACATAATTTCGTAATGAATATCGTTTAATGGGTTTTTTCGAATGCTGAGTACGAATAACATGATCATTTTGGAATTCAATTTGGCCGCCTAAGCTATTTAGGCCTACTTGCGCGGAGAGTCGAGTTAAATATATAAATATAGAGTTAGTAAGCTCTGAGTTAAATAAATAACTTCTTAACTCTGACCACGTCTTGCACAGTTGCAAATTGGCACGCGGTTAACTAACTCACAGTTAACCGAACAAGTTTTTTTAGTTTGTCGTTCCATGCAATCCAACCACACACAAATGTTAGAACGAAGAATGGAACATGTGTCTCTATCTCTTTTACACTACAGTCTGCTACGTATGATTTACGATACTACCATACTTACGAGTCTACCATTTACGACACCCATCATGAAATTTTGTGATTACACTGCGGCGGCCATTTTGGATTGCAAAATTATCACGTGATTCGTACTCAGCATACCAAAAACCCCCTTAAACGATACCCATCATGAAATTTTGTGATTACGGCGCGGCGGCCATCTTGTATTGCAAAATTAGTACGCGATTCGTACTCAGCATACCAAAAAACCCCTTAAACGATACCCATCATGAAATTTTGTGATTACGGCGCGGCGGCTATATTCGATTGCAAAATTATCACGTGATTCGTACTCAACATACGAACAAACCCCTTAAACGATACCCATCATGAAGTTTTGTGATTACGGCGCGGCGGCCATATTGGATTGCAAAATTATCACGTGATTCGTACTCAGCATACCAAAAAACCCCTTAAACGATACCCATCATGAAATTTTGTGATTACGGCGCGGCGCCCATATTGGATTGCAAAATTAGTACGTGATTCGTACTCAGCATACCAAAAAACCCGTTAAACGACACCCATCATGAAATTTTGTGATTACACTGCGGCGGCCATTTTGGATTGCAAAATTATCACGTGATTCGTACTCAGCATACCAAAAAACCCCTTAAACGATACCCATCATGAAATTTTGTGATTACGGCGCGGCGGCCATCTTGTATTGCAAAATTAGTACGCGATTCGTACTCAGCATACCAAAAAACCCCTTAAACGATACCCATCATGAAATTTTGTGATTACGGCGCGGCGGCCATCTTGTATTGCAAAATTAGTACGCGATTCGTACTCAGCATACCAAAAAATCCCTTAAACGATACCCATCATGAAATTTTGTGATTACGGCGTGGCGGCTATATTCGATTGCAAAATTATCACGTGATTCGTACTCAACATACGAACAAACCCCTTAAACGATACCCATCATGAAGTTTTGTGATTACGGCGCGGCGGCCATATTGGATTGCAAAATTATCACGTGATTCGTACTCAGCATACCAAAAAACCCCTTAAACGATACCCATCATGAAATTTTGTGATTACGGCGCGGCGCCCATATTGGATTGCAAAATTATCACGTGATTCGTACTCCGCATACCAAGAAACCCCTTAAACGATACCCATCATGACATTTTGTGATTACGGCGCGGCGTCCATATTGAATTGCAAAATTAGTACGTGATTCGTACTCAGCATACCAAAAAACCCTTTAAACGATACCCATCATGAAATTTTGTGATTACGGCGCAGCGGCCATCTTGTATTGCAAAATTAGTACGCGATTGTAAAACCTCAGAAGAAAACACAGAGATATCATCACTCCTTCTTTATTTTTTTTACATAACAAACACAACTAGGAATACTTATACACCACGTGGCACAAGGAAGAACATTGCAACAGTGTCTGGGGCTTGCGACCCATACAGCAGGTTTAGGGTGGCCACCTTACTATGCATAAACGATCACCTTCCACCGTCAACAATGCTCCCCATTGCCCAATTACACTTTTACGTTTCTATCTAGCGACGTGTAGTTTACGACTGAGAGCCACACAATGGCGTTGCTGCTTTTTATTGACAATCCCCACCAGTTGAATTCTCAAACTACCTTCATTGCCATATTGCAAAAATTCAGGCAAAAATCACGAAACCTTACACTCGACCATCCTGACGACGTGTATGTCCTCATACACGCATCTGGTGAAACCTTACACTCTGCCCGTCAAGATTAATGTTACAGAATACCCATTTAATGCAATGGCAAATCGATAAACAAATTTAACATTCAACTGAGCTGGTGATAACCTTCTAAATAAATTAGATCAATTTAACCAATCCAATGTAACTCAATACAATCTATCAATGACATATAAAGAACATTTTTACCATGTTCTAGTTTTCCATGTGTCGTGTTTAACACAATTTTACATAATTTCAGAAACTTTCATTTATCTGATACTTTATAATATCTAATACATTTACAAATTAGAACATCAGTTAGTCTGTAGTGAAAGATAACCCATCACGATTTAAATATTTTCTCTTCAAGAATTTCTATGTTCAACTAACTCCATCAATAAAGAAATGAACTTTCTCCACTTTCAATCGTCAAAAGTCACCGCCATCAATCTCAACAATAGGAAGTCCTTTCAAGTTTCGCTTACTAGTAGTGACTTATACCTGAACAAGTCTTTTAACTTTCACTTGAATAGTAACCAACGGTATACCTGAATAATGGGAAATCTTTTAACTTTCGCTTAAACAATAACAAACTAACTGAACACCGGAAAATCTTATAGCTTTAGTTGGTACAATAACACACTGTATTTGAAAAATCTTTTAACTTTCGCTTAAACAATAAACTATCTGTCTGAACAATGGAAAACCTCTTGACTTTCATTTAAACAGTAACAATCTATATGAACAGTGGAAAATTCTTTAACTTTCGCTTAAACAATAACAAACTATCTGAACACTGGAAAACCTTAAAGCTTTAGTTAATACAATAACAAACTGTATTTGAACAGTTGCAAAACTTTTAACCTTCGCTTAAACAATAAACTATCTATCTGAACAATGGAAAACCTTTTGACTTTTGTTTAAACAATACCAAACTATTTATCTGAAGTTTAAACATTACCAAACTATTTATCTGAACAGTGGGAAATATTAACTTTTGATTAAACAATAAGCTATCTAAACATTAGGAACTTACTTTCGTTTAAACACTAACAAGCTATTAATTGAAATAATGGAAAACCATTTTGACATTAGCTTAAATAGTAACTAACTATGTATCTGAACAATGAATAATCTTTCAACTTACTCTTTTCATAGTAACCAGCAATCATTCTTAACAATGGAAAATCTTTCAACTTACTCTTTTCATAGTAACCAGCAATCATTCAACAATGGAAAATCTTTCAACTTCCTCTTTTATCGTAATCAGCAATCATTCTAAACAATGGGAAACCTTAAATTTTTGCCCTCCAAAATAGTAACCAGTTATAAGCTTAACATTGGAAACTTGTGAATCTCGAATAAATAGTAACAAACTAGGTCTACTCGTGTCTAAGCAATGGAAAATTCTTCAACTTTATTTAAATAGTACAGTCATGTGATTGTTTTTCTTTTCCAGACGGCACATACTTTTATTCAATAGGGTTTATATATAATCATTATATCTTTTGATAACTAATTGTGCTGCTGAACCACTCGACATTATAACACATTAACACTATCACACATACTAAACATATAACTTTATAGTATCAATTTGTAGGTTATCTCAGAGGGTAGGTAACGCGGTAGACTTTTCAAACTTATTTATGGCTCAGCTCAGGTTACATATATATACATAGAACTCCTCAGGAACGACACGTATAGCTCAAAACTTATAGACGCCAACTTATAGGATTTCAAAACTTATAAATGCCAACTTATAGGCCTTCAAAACTCATAAACGCCAACTTATAGGCTTCCAAAACCTATAAACGCCAACCTATAGGCTTTCAAAACTTATAAACGCCAACTTATAGGCTTTCAAAACTTAGAAACGCCAACTTAGAGGCTTTCAAAACTTATAGAAAATCAAAACTTATAAACGCCAACTTATAGGCTTTCAAAACTCATAAACGGTAACTTATATAGGCTTTCAAAACTTATAAACGCTAACTTATAGGCTTTCAAAACTTAGAAACGCCAACTTATAGGCTTTCAGAACTTAGAAACGCCAACTTACAGGCTTTCAAAACTTATAGAAAATCAAAACTTATAAACGCCAACTTTTAGGCTTTCAAAACTCATAAACGGTAACTTATATAGGCTTTCAAAACTTATAAACGCCAACTTTTAGGCTTTCAAAACTCATAAACGGTAACTTATATAGGCTTTCAAATCTTATAAACGCCAACTTATAGGCTTTCAAAACTTAGCAAAACTCATAAACGGTAACTTATATAGGCTTTCAAAACTTATAAACGCCAACTTTTAGGCTTTCAAAACTCATAAACGGTAACTTATATAGGCTTTCAAATCTTATAAACGCCAACTTATAGGCTTTCAAAACTTAGAAACGCCAACTTATAGGCTTTCAAAACTTATAGAAAATCAAAACTTATAAACGCTAACTTATAGGCTTTCAAAACTCATAAACGGTAACTTATATAGGCTTTCAAAACTCATAAACGCCGACTTATGCACTTTGATCTTCATAACTACGCGCCTCTCGTAGTTCCGCTCGGTACAATGCGAGCCGATTGTGGTCACTGCTCGCGCGCATGCTGCTCATACGCACGCCGCTTGCATGCTCGCTGCTTGTACGCACGCTGGTACACACGCTGCTGGTGACCCCTGACTGCGGACTCTCCACTGCGCCGACGACTCCGGGTACCCAGAGCGCAACCGATCATCGTAGAGGTTCTCGAGGCTACGGCGCTCTCCGGTTCATTTGTTTTTTCAGAACTCGTCACATGAAAATTAAAAAAATTTAGAGTTAAATTACACCGGTAGCCAGTTACTGTACATGTCTTCCAAAAAACATTATGGGGAATGGCATGGCAGTGGCCACACCATTCCCTGAACAGATTAATCCCGTCCATGAAATAAGTGACGGTGGCTCATACCTACATTTCATATCTATACCCAACATTTTGTATCACTCCTGGTCAACAAAACCCCCCCCCCTTGGGCAACCATTTAACCATCCTGTAGCCGCTAACGTCCAATGACGTTACAACTCGAATCACTACTTAGTCTGATATCTTCTAACCAAATGAATTACATTATAATTTTCTAAGGAAATACGATCAGATAACATCAGTCATTCCAGGATTGCATTCTGGAGTCCATCCCAATCACGTTCGGTCAATAAAAATGTAACCCACAAATCATAATTTTGGCTCTTTGCTTGAAAAATTAAAAAACTCTAGTTGACCTGGTCAACCTCGTCTACATTAATAAACAATCTAAATACAGACTGCAGCACCATCCGCCGGGCTGAGACTGATTCTAACCATCGAAGGCGCCACCCAACGTAAAGGTATCGACGAATATTCCGTCGGTAGTTACATTAAAAATTCACTTTTACTTCCAACTTAACTGAAATTCAACAGCTCTCACAAAATATGATCACACACACAAACACTCATCACAGCCGAGTTAAGTTATCGCATCGAATTACCTGCTGATCGTTTGAACCTGAAAACGTTTAAGCGGACACAACCAAAACCACTTTCACATCAGTGTACAGGGTAACTAACGGACCTTTTCATGTCCCCAACCTAAGATACGTAGATAGATATATATTCTCTTAACCAAAACCATTAACCGAACCATAGATCCAGACGTGCGGATCTCTAAACCTTTTACAAAACTACAAGTTTTAATAAAACGCCGACTTGAATGCACCCGTTCGAGAACACTCTTGCAAGATCATTCTAATTCTAACTATTTTCGATTAAATACGATTATCAAACTTATAAAAAACTTAGTTCATGGTTAACATCTGTAACCGAGATATTGAAAAACTTCACTTACTTTTCCACAATATTCGTTAAACAACAAAAACAATTCAAAAAGAAATCAAGGGCCTAAATGGCTAGGTATAGTATCGAAACCACTAAAAAAAACCCTGTGGTAAGGTGATCTGCTTATCACATAGATATAAATAACCTCTAATAGAGCTTCCAATGTTTGTTGCACTTTCCCTTATAAGCATTCATACCAATTAGGAAACCTTCTTATATATTGCAAATCTTTCCAAACCACCACTACCAACAGTATTCCAATAGGTGTGACAAAGTCATTATACTTAGTACAACTAGAAAAATCTCATAAGGATATCTTATCATGTCATCTCAACTATTTATATTGTCATAGCCACATCTTGTCAAGCATCCAAACTAACGGTCCAAAGAAACACCACAATGAAAACTATAAACACGTGGGTGCTCACCTTAACAGTCACACTAGAAACATTAGCTACAATAGAAGCCGAATATAACGAAGTAGGAAACCCTCGGCCGCCGTTGCCTTCCTCACTATACGACCATCCAATGACACGGCGCTAGCTAACCAGATTCACCGATGTACCCCGTACCGTACTGTACAAGAAAAGTCTCTCAATGTGGTCACATAACGAGGCTGGCTGCCTCCCTAGACCTTGGTACGACTTTTCACCTAGATAAGCAAAGCTGCACTTGGCCGCCTTAATAGGATGGATGCCTACTCTTATCAATCACAATATCATTAATAGACGTATTTGTTAGCCTCTCAAAGCAGTACCCAAGTTTTTTCACACTCATCCTCGACACTAGGCGCTTGATATTCGTAGACCTAATCTTAAACCGAGTACCTAGGTACTAACGCGACCAGCGCATTGCAGTGAGATAATGTTAATTGCGAAATCCATTGTAGAACCTAACTTTTGCACGAAACACCAAACAAGTAGGTACACCTACACGAAACTCCATCCATGAACCAATTAACGATCTGAATATTCACAATAAAATGACTTGATAATGTATTCAACTTCAAATACCGAATCTACACAAACACAGTGTACCTAACCACTAAACTTGCAAGATTTCTTTTCTACCCACTTATTCCACTTTTCTTTTATTAACAGAATCGCAACACCTTTTTTTTTTAAACTACTAGCATAAAACAACAAGGTACAAAACGCAAACTCATGTATCTACCGTTTACTTCCTTTTTCAAACCTACCCTCGCCTACGCGCACTCGCGCACAAACCAGTATCGAAATAACTTTGAAAATCCTTTGATCTCATGTCCATGAAATCTGTGCTACCATGTAGGTAAAACCATTTTAACCTTTGGCCCATTTTACCATCACTTAGCAAAACTCAGTTAGATGAAAAGTACTAATTGAATTAACCAGCAATATCTATCGCCTTACTAAACCTTAACCAGCATTATCTATCCTTCATTATTAAATCTTAACCAGCAATATCCATCCTTCTTACCAAACCCATGTTATGGCAAGGCAGATACATTGTTTATCCTACTAACCAAAGTAACCATTTCATACAAAATGATGCGTGTACTTACATGGCGTGGATCACAGTGCCACTTCTGAGATGTAAAACCTCAGAAGAAAACACAGAGATATCATCACTCCTTCTTTATTTTTTTTACATAACAAACACAACTAGGAATACTTATACACCACGTGGCACAAGGAAGAACATTGCAACAGTGTCTGGGGCTTGCGACCCATACAGCAGGTTTAGGGTGGCCACCTTACTATGCATAAACGATCACCTTCCACCGTCAACAATGCTCCCCATTGCCCAATTACACTTTTACGTTTCTATCTAGCGACGTGTAGTTTACGACTGAGAGCCACACAATGGCGTTGCTGCTTTTTATTGACAATCCCCACCAGTTGAATTCTCAAACTACCTTCATTGCCATATTGCAAAAATTCAGGCAAAAATCACGAAACCTTACACGATTCGTACTCAGCATACCAAAAAACCCCTTAAACGATACCCATCATGAAATTTTGTGATTACGGCGTGGCCGCCATGTTGGATTGCGAAATTATCATGTGATTCGTAGACATTTTAATGCATTAGGTAGCTGGTTACCATGTCGTGAAAACACTTAAAAAGTAAAAGATCACCACATTTTTACCATGAGTCGCGTATGTATTTGTAACGGTTAATCTAATTACATTTTGCCCATTACTGATATTTTTATACTGTGGCGCGATTTCAACGTAATTTGGCATAATAATTACGAAATAGTTGCGAAAAAAACTGACACAGGTCCTGCCTCCACAAGCGCCAGGGCGAGACTGATCGGCCGTCAGCGGCGCTATTCTATTGCGTTTGGTAGATATTCGTACATGATAACTATGTAAATAGTTGTTTATAGAAAAACGCTCGGAAAATGTGTATAAAAACTTAATACCTTTAATTGAGTGCAAAAAAAATATATAAAATGTTAATAGTTTAGCCACAGTTTTGAAAAAACTTTTCTGAGAGAGTCAACTTTGGGATTTTTTTCTATCTAGTGAAATTTATTTCGACGATCGTGTAACGGGCTCGGAATATGTTTAGCTTATATCCGTAACTATTATATATATATTTTTCAGATTTAAAAACCCTTTACTTTTTGACTAGGATTGTTTCAAAAAACTCAAAATCTGACCCACGCGGCCTTAAGCCGGCCCATAAAGGCCTTCAACTTGACTTAGCGACGTGCTTTTTTCCTGGCAACCGGGACCAACGGCTTAACAACTTAACGTGCCTTCCGAAGCACGGAAATGCTCGTAAACAAATGTCACAAAGTGGTCATGAGTTGGTCACCCATCTACGACAGGCCACAGTAAATGTTGCTCACTGCAGCAATCGTTTACAGAACACAGACCGCGGGGCCACGAGCGCTTCTTCTCCGACTACATGACCATTAAATGCTGAGTGTTCGGTTCGGTGTTGTCCCCTACTCTCTTTTTGCTGCCTGCGAGTTCCAAATGTTCAATGTTAAATGACGTTACCGAGATGGTAGGTAATTACATAACATTGTTGGTAGAATGAGAACACTTTGTTGGTTGGAACAAGTGTTGTCGCAGCTACTCGTCCCTCAGGTTGGCTGGTTCTCGGCTCGTGTATGCGTAGTAAGGAGGATGAGGCGCTCTTCAATAAATATTTTATTCTTAGATAATATTGTAATTAATTTAATATCTGACAATACAAATTGGTTAGTACAAGGTATACAATAAAAAACATCGGCCAAGTGCGAGTCGGCCTCGCGCACACAGGGCTCCGTACCAAAAATAGGTCAAAAATCACGTTTATTGTACGGTTGCCCCCTTTATCCCCCTATTTTTTTTCTGATTTTATTATTTGTTGTTATAGCGGCAACAGTAATACATCATCTGTGAAAACTTCATCTCTCTAGCTGTCACAGTTCCTGAGATACAGCCTCGTGACGGACGGTGAAGTCTCATCAATAGGGTCCCGCTTTTACCCTTTGGGTACGGAACCCTATAAACTAAGTTTAGGTACAGCCAGTATGTGTGATGGATGAGTCAACGTATGTGGCCGGTATCAGCACCGCACAGCTCCTCTCATTGATCCCCTGGCAGTCCCGAGTGCAGCTTTACCGTTGTAATAACTATGCATTACCGCAATAGAGGACGGTAACAGCATCCATGGCACATTTTCACACGGTTAAAAAAAATACATTCATTCATAGCCAGTTCGAGGTTTCCTGCTACGCACACTCGCGCACAATTCAATATCGACAACTACTAAGTAGGCAGTGTTTGACCTCGTGTCTGTGAACTCTGTGAGCGGTGTCTATGTGTGCGTAGCCTCAGCGACTTTAGTGTGTAGCTTCCATCTAATTTGTGGTTTAGGCTCGTCTAAATATATTCAAAGTAACATCTTCAATAAGGGTAACTGCTACCCAATCAGCAGACAGTGGACTGGGGTGTCGGTGTGCATAGGTGCAATAGTGCTCGCCGTCTATCGCCAATCGCGTTTCCGTCTCGTCCACTACAATCTCCATAGTGTAGGGCTGACCATCTTTAAAGGGGAACGGTCTGAAATAGAATACACAAATAGGTATAAATAAATAATAGACTGGTATTTGCAAGGCTTACGATAATATTTATGCCATGAAAAGATAACTTATAAAAAAGACTAATTATTAGTCTCTCAACTCAGTTTTTGTTTGCAAGTTTATTTATTTATTTATTTATTTATTTATTGACACACCAACAGTATACACATTCATAATTATAGTTATGACATGCAAGGTATAGTTCTGATATGTACACCAATTAGAGGCATGTACAGTTCACACCATAAAATAGGCTACGCTTAAGTGCTAGTTTACAAAACGAAATTAAATATTAAATTAATAAGTGGATACAAAGAGACAAAATAAGTTTGCATATATTACATTAAGTCTGCATAATTATATTATTTTACAAAAGAGACTTCGACACTTTCCTCCTGAAATTTACATACGAGTCGTGGAAAATATCGAGCTGGTCGAGTTTACTGTTTAGCTCATTGTATTCACGACACGCACGTGTCAGGGGTGAATTTAGTCCTATATTGGTTCTTGCTAGTGGTTGGTAAAAGGTTCTAGTCAATGGGTGACGCGGCGGTTTTCGAGGAACAGTGAGCAGAAGGCGGCTCGATAGGTCACTTAGGTCGGCATCATTGTTTACGATTTTGAATAAAAAGGTCAAGTCATGTAGCTTACGGCGATCTATTAGCGAAGTCAATTTAAAATGCTTCAGTCGCAGATCGTAGCCAGCTCTGTGTGAGATACCCTGCGAAACGAATGCCAAATGACGCGTGAATGCGCGCTGTATGGATTCTATTCGCTGTGCGTGGACGGCATAGAAGGGATTCCAAATCACAGAGCCGTATTCCAGATGACTGCGAACCAAAGCATTGAAAAGTGTGATTCTCGTTTCTGGTTTAAAGCCTCTTGTGTTCCGCTTCAAGAAACCTAGCATTTGGGCAGCTTTTTTGGCAATTGCGTTGATGTGTGACTTAAAGTGAAGCTGTCCGTCTATCGTTATTCCAAGGTCTCTGACTTCGCCGACCTGCTGTAGTTCAGCTGCACCAACGCTATATTTAGAAATAATCTTGTGTTTCTTTCTTGAGAATCTGATGTGGCAACATTTGGCGACACTAAGCTGCATCTGGTTAAGGCTGCACCAATCATGTATTGCATCTAAGTCATTTTGGATAAGGTCTATATCGTTCTGTGAGTTTACAACTTTATAAAGCTTCAAGTCGTCGGCGAAAAGAAGACAATTACAATTTTGTATGACAGATGTTATGTCGTTTATGAAGATTGAGAACAGAACTGGGGCTAGATGAGACCCCTGAGGCACTCCAGAGATCGCGTAATAAGGTTGAGAATTATATCCATTGACAGTGACTATTTGAAGTCTTTTGGCTAGATAAGCCTGAAACCAGTGTAATAGGGAACCTGTTATACCGAAATGGCTTAGTTTTCCAATGAGAATCTTATGATTCACCTTGTCAAATGCGCTGGCCAGGTCTGCGTAAATCGCGTCCACCTCCAAACCCCTATCCAGGTGATCAGACAAATCGGATAAGTAGGAACACAAATTCGTCACCGTCGAACGACCGGAACGAAAGCCGTGTTGGCTTGGCGACAGCAACCCATCGACATGACCTGTCAAGACGGGACAGACGACAGATTCGAAGAGTTTTGAGAAACAGGACAAAATTGCAATGGGCCGATAGTTTTTGGCGTCGCTGGGATCACCCTTTTTGAATAGTGGTAATATTCTAGCTTTTTTCCACTCGTCTGGAAAGCAGCCTTCTCTTAGGGAACGATTAAACAATAGAGCCAGCGGTCGACCCAGTTCTCTACCGCAGCGTTTAATGAAAATGGGAGGTATACCATCAGGACCCGCACCCTTGAAAATGTTTAGTTTTTTAATTTTATTTACGACATCCCGCTCCACCACATCGATCATAGCAAGATGACTTCCATATGGTATCGGATTAATTTTGATATTAGACGTATCGGGTGGATTATCGTCTTCGAGGCCATAAACAGAGGAAAATTGGGTTGCAATCAAATCAGCAATTGCCGGTCCAGTATCAGCTGTACTATCCTCTCTATACATACGAGATGGAATTGACGACGAATTGCCTTTCTTTTCTTTTATGAATCGCCAAAAAGCTCTTGGATTGTTTGCAATGTTTTGTTCAGTGTTGCTTATGTATTGTGAGTGACAGACATGATATAGTTTATTACAGTGTTCTCGCAGTGTATGAAAAGATATCAAGTCCATGGGATTTCCATACCGACGGTATCTAAGCCTAACTTTATCTTTTTCTTTTAACCGCTTAATTAATGAATAACTGAACCAGGAAGGATATTTTGATTTAGTACAATTACGTTTTGGGACATATTTTTCGATTAAACCCGTTAGTACCTTGTAAAAGACTGAAACCATTACGTTTACATCAACACAAGTTTCGAATTTTTTGTTCCAGTCGATACCACTTAATTCCGTGGACAGAACATTGTATTTCGCTTTAAAGTAATTAAAGTGGTTAGTTTTCACGGACCTTAGGAACTGCTGACTCTGGTAGGCTTGGCATGGGATGACAAGCACCAGTCCGGGATGTCTTTTGTCCAACTTGCTCAGTAGACTCAACGGTTCCTCTACTTTCGCATGCGGTAGGTTAGTTATGATTAGATCTAAGATTTTCTCCTCTATATTTTGGAAGTGATTATATTGACGTAGATTGTTAATGGACATGAAATCTATGAGTGAATGACCCAACGAACCACTGCAAACCATCGGATCCGCGTAGTTATAATCGTTACTCTTAGCCCATTTGATGGAGGGCAAATTAAAGTCTCCGAGTAGGATTACATCGTCAACAGTGTTCATCACATCATCCACATTATCAAGCAACGTATTGAGAGCTACTAAGTTGTTTGGCGGCGGTAGATAGGCTACGCAAATAGCAATCTTCTTTAGACTACCATTTATGTTTAAACCGATAGTGATCCATATGTTTTCGCAATTACACTCCCAGTTAACCATTCGAATCGAAGGAATATCGCGAGAAACAGCAATAATTACTCCTCCGCCATCCTTCTTAGCGCTCTCAGCAAGTGAACGGTCTCTGCGATATAATATGTATCTGGAGTCTATAATTTCTCTGTCGTAAATTTTTGATTTAAGCCACGTTTCCGTCAGCACAATGATACTATAATTAGATCTGAGGATATTTTCCAAGACACTTACAGTTTTGGTGCGAAGACCACCTACATTCTGGTAATATATTTCAAGTTCTGGTTTATTGAATGTTAAGACAATACACCATAGAGCAGACAATCAAATTATATAATAGAATTAAATTATAAGCTTGAGGCTATCGATACTTCGAATAAGTAGCGCCTGGCTCGATTCGTCCTTGCGTACGTAGACACGACCGTTACGAACCCAGTTGAATCTGTAGTTCATTTCCTTTGCCTTTCTCCGAGCCGCTGCATGTAGGGCTTTATTACTTGGTGTGAGGTGCTCTGCGACGTATACAGGCACACGCGGGCCGCCCAGCCCAATGTGGTGAGAGTTTAGCTTGTCGTTTGGGTGTTTTTTATTAAAATCTATTACAGCTGCAAGTACGGTGTCGCGTTGATGGGCGCTGCGTAGCTTTACTATTACTGTGCGAGGCCTCTCACTATCGTTGTTTAATTTGGCGACTCTGGTTGCTTTATAAATGTCCTGTTCGGGAATAGCACATCCAATTGTTTTTGTCAATTGCGTGACAGTGGATACAAGATTCTCTGTGCGATGTTCTGGCAGGCCATTAATCTCAAGATTACTCTCGCGCAGATGCTGTTCAGCTATAGTTAATCTAGACGAAAGATCTTTGACAGTTGATTGCAGTGATTCATTATCGGACTGTAGTTTGTGGATAGTAGCCGATTTTTCCTCAACGGTGGCTTTAAGTTCTTCGAACTTGGTATTCATGAATGATATGGATTCGTGATACGTAGATAGTTGTTGTTTAATTATTTTCAACTCTTCTGAGACTTTGTTTTTAACAATGGCCATCATTTCCTCCTTAATCACATCTCTAATGCTTTCGAGAGTAAGCTTCGGTTGCTGACTTGGCCTAAAGGTTACATTAGAACAAGGCGGCGAGTCACTGATCACCGCTGGCGTTGGACACAACGTTGTCTGGACGTTGACGTTGTCTGGACCGGGTGAGGTTGTAACACCAGCAACCTGGCGAACAGGTGTATTAGTGTTGCCTTTTTTAGGCAACTTGCTGACACACTCCGGACATCTCCACGCAATTTTATGTTCCTTATTCATACTATGGAAGCGCCTCTCCGACATGTTAGAGCACAATAAGTCAAACTTCTTCACGCAAAGTGAGCATATCAGAAAGTCTTTTGTTTTAATAACATTATTACATCCTGCGCAAGCGTGATTGGGTGCCATATTATTAGTAGTTTAGTTGTTATGATGTAAATGGGTACAAAATTGTGCACTGAACTTATAGCTTGGCAAAAAAGTTGCAGAAAACAATGGGGGCGCCACTGTGCTATTCGGGTGACACAGCCTGTGACTTCTTTCGTAGCGCAGACTTTCCTCTATGGTTGTTTTGTAGCTAATATTGTGTGGGTACTAAGAAATTATTTTGATGTCACTGATTTCACTGACGATATTTACGCAGACCTGAGACAGCTATTTTACGATAACTGTATCACATATCCGCGCACTGAAACCTTCGCAAGAACGATCCTTCTGTATTTTAACTGTCCACGTAAATTTTATTCACTGTTACGAGACTTTTCCACTTTTAATTAAATATCAAGAACTCGTAGCAAGTTGTGAAGTTCATGTAACAGGTACCAAGTTGGTTACATTTATCCAGTCTCTTATGTCTGAAGGTACGTAATTAGCTACATAGTAACATCATATACTAAACATATCAATATTTACTTGGCATTAAGTGGCAATTTTTTTAAGACTCAAGGCCTGTGGCAGTGTTCTGTAAACGATCACTGCAGTAAGCAACTTTTACTATGGCCAGTCCTTGGATGGGTGACCATTCATGTGACCACATTTATTTGAGCGTTTCCGTGCTTCGGAAGGTACGTTAAGCCGTTGGTCCCGGTTGCCAGTAAAATGGCAGTCGTTAAGCCAAGTTGAAAGTCGTTTTAGGCGGTTTGAAAAATTTTTTCAACTGCAGACAGTCACAACCTGCGCCTGTCCATCTCAATACGGCTCACCACCTATTACGTGGGATAAATTATAAAAAAGTGAAGTGTGGGCATTATAGGCCTCTGCCTACCCCTTCGGGGATAAAGATGTGATCATATGTATGTACCTATGTACTTAAGGCCTCTATCTTAACTTAACGACTGCCATTTTACTCGCAACCGGACCAACGACTTAACGCTCGCAATAAATGTCCCCAAGTGGTCACGTGGTGGTCACCCATCCAAGTGTGTTTGCTCGTACCTAGACGCAGCAGTCTCCTCAGACTCCCATGCGCCGGCACGCCATGTGGTCCTTGCCACGTGACGTTGTCGTTGTCTTACAGAGATGTGCACTGGGATATCTCTACGGAGTGATCCACATCGCAAGGACACTTCGAACCTGCAATTTGAAAGATTACTTCGAGTTTGCAAATACGACGGTTGCATTGCATCTAAAATATTCATTTAAAGCTGAGGCCACATTTGCGGTTACCACGGTCCGCGGTGGTTTTGACATTTTGGGGTTAGAATTTGACATTTTGAGACTAGAAACCGCCGTAAATTGCAAATGCGACCCCTGGCTTAGATTAGCTCCAAGAGTCAACTTTCAAAGAAGTAGTAGTAGGTAATTAATTTAATAATAGGTAATTTGCTACAGAGAATGCAGTTATCTCTTAAAAGAATCGTAACACCATGGATTTAGAATTTTTCGTTGAGAGTAGCGAAAAGTTCTAAATCTACGAGTGACACATAACCATTCTAGAAAAGAAGGCTCGGATGTACAAGTTCAAGTTAGACCTTTAAGGTATCTCTCTCATTCTCGGTACTTTGTGCCCGGTACAGAACAAAGGAACAATAGAGGCTATACCTATTTTTAACCGACTTCAAAAAAAAAGGAGGAGGTTCTCAATTCGACTTCAATATTATATTTTAATAATTTCTTATAAATCAAAATACGTATTACTTAAGTACTTAGGCACCTTGTTTTTAAGTTTCAGTAATATGCTTGAAGTCGGTTATTTATTGTTATTTTTTTATGTTGACATACGCCAGAAGACAATCTACATACAAAGTGCGCTCGAGCTACGCACACATAGACACCGCTCACCGGATTTCACGGACACGAGGTCAAAGGATTCTCAATACAGGTTTGTGCGTGAGTGTGCGTAGCCGAGGTTGTTTGAAAAAAAAAGTACATACATGAGATTGCTTTCTGTACCTTATTATTTTGTGTACGTACCATGACATGATACTGAACGTGCCGGTGACAACAATACGTGATCCAATGCTCAGCGGTTCCTTTAGTACCTTCACACGTGTGTTCGACCGCGACTCGTCGATCTCGGCCAGCCGGTACTGAAATCACATCTAGTTATAGATTTTATAGCCTTTCTGTTGTGTTACTCCGGAGGGGGGGGGGGGGGCATACACTCACTACAAAAAGGCTATCACTATCACATTATGCACTTTTTGCTTAACCACTTGTACTTTCCGTTTTTACCGTAACGTACCGTACTCCACGATTTTAATTATTACTAAACTAGCTGACGCGCGCGGCATCGCCCGCGTGAGTTTTAGTTCCCGTTATTGTTACAAATATTTTCCCGGGATTGTTACATTACTATTTTAGTAAGTTGTTGTGTCCCACCGCTATACTGAAAGTACTAACGTCACTTGTCGACTGTCGGTGGCACGGACAAGCCACACACATTATACATTACTGTGTGAAGTCTTCATTAATGCAATTAATAGTCAATACCAACACATCTTCTATTCATATCAAGGACCCACATAACACCTTAGATGTGTTATTCCGGACTATACTCTATCCCTGTACCAAATTTCAGCCAGATCCATTCAGCCATTAGAGCGCGATTGAGTAACAAACATCCAAACATTCAAACATCTTCACAAACGTTCACATTTTATAATATTAGTAGGATGACAGAATACGAGTAATGTTACGTTTTGCTTTCACTAATTAATGTATGAACTGACAGACGTCAAATGTTAAAGTACATATTAAAATGACGTCACTTTAGTAGGATATAGGTAACGACTTTATATAACCAAAGGATATAACCAGACCGGTTCCGCTTTACAGCATTTTCAAAGGTAATTTCCTGTTCATACACATTCTTTCCTTATCTAAGCTACGTTTCTAAACACAATGATCTTTTTTATTAATGTGAGACTGTGGGTATACAAATAAAGTTTTGGCGTTCTATAAATTCTCCCTAAAAATGGGGAAATTTGAAATTCATCATTAATTGACCCAAATCAAATTAACATTATAAATTATAATTAAAATCTACATACAAAATAGATTATAAATTATTTAAATTTGCAATTAAATTCCAGTCAAATCACTAGGCCTCAGAATTGTTGTGTTTGGAGTTATAGGTAGTTACCGTTTACGGTTTTTTAGAGAATGAACTGAAATCTTAAACACTTTAAATCGGAGTAGGTACTGTTTGTAGGTGCAGGGACTAGCTAGTTTGGGTTTCCTACCCGAAGGGTAACAAACAGGACCCTATTATTACTGAGACTTCGCTGTTCGTCTGTCTGTATGTCTGTCAGTGTGTCCGTCACGAGGCTGTATCTCATGAACAGTGATAGCCAGAAAGCTGACATTTTCACAGATAGTGTATTTCTGTTACCGCTATAACAACAAATACCTACATGCCGCTATAACACAACTAAAATCAGAAAAACAATACGAGGGGCTCCCATACAACAAACGTGATGCTGTTTTCAGTTTTTGGTACGGAATCCTCCGTGGGCGAGTCCAACTCGCATTTGGATGGTTTCTTAAATATTTATCTGTTTGCTTTTGTAATCTATTCATGTGACGAAGACGCAACGACAACCGAGATTCTCTTGTCACCATACGTACTTTAAAGGATTCATTCCTAGGCAGTCTGCTGGTAGATAACCCACTAGGCATAGGCACGTCGGAGTTTGAGGAGGCTATGTTCATAAACACTGCGAAGGCCTCAGACTCAGTGAGCAGGGAGGAACGGGCTGGACCTTCAGCGAACTGCTGAGGAGTGAGCGTCAGGAAGCGGATCTTCTCAATGGCACTGCGGATTTTTGGTTTGTTATTGATATCTGAAAAAAGAAACATCTTTTTACTATTACATTATGCTCCTGTGAATAGGATAATATTATCTAGATACGTTGTACACCCCTATTTACATAGAAAAAACAACGCGACACTTACGTTTATTATCATGTGAAGGATGTTCACCAACATCACCATCCTTCTGCGGTTGGGCGCCCACAATTCCTACCTGTAACATCAGTACGAGTAGGTATAAGGTTAATGGTAGACCCGAGAAGTCATTTCGGTAGTTAATAATCTACCAGTCCCGGATCCTGATTAGCAAGCCCCGGGCAGCAGATTTTTTTAGGGTTCCGTATCTACCCAAAGGCCCAAAGGGTAAAAAAAGGATTTCGGGAACCTATTCATGAGATGTCGCCGTCCTTTACGCGGCTGTAACCCAGGAACGAGAGATGATTTTTTTATAAATTACATAAGTAGGTACTTCTGTTGCTGCTATAACACCAAATATTAAAATTAGAAAAATAATGATAAGGGCCTCCCATACTACAAATGTGACTTTATGTGGTTATTGGGTACGTAACCCTCCGAGCACGAGTCCGACTCGAACTTTGGTCGGTGTTTTTGCGAGGGTCAGCTAGTTTATAAATAAAATAATAAAGACTAACACTCCCTTCTGTAGTCCTCTTATCTTGAGCTTTATCATACCGGACGGCCGCTTCAAACAAGTCCAGCTCACTGTCAATGTTCAAGTGGTCCAGGGAGAACGCGGTGATGACTGTGTTGAGTTCCACATCCTCAAAACTGCTGTCATTTAGAACTTCTTTAGTATTTGTACTGATTATCTGTAATTTATTTAATAAAAAATTACTTAAACCAATAATAGTCCAATCAAAATAAACGAAAAAATGTGGTTACCTTGCAAATGTGACTGCCTCGTTGGTATAGAGGTCAAAATATGTGACTGCGGATCATGAGGTCGTGGGTTCGATTCCCACCGTAAAAAAATATTGTGTAATTCATAAATGTTTGTCTCGAGAGTCGGCGTGTTCCTATGTATGATAGATAATATGTATATTCAACACGCTTCCTACCTACTGCCTACGGTTGGGAGCCCCGGCCCCGGGTAAGCCCTCGGAAGGATGTGCCGGAAGAAACAGCAGGTTATTCCTAGCTTACTTTGGCGGTTATTCCTAGCTTATCAGATAGTTGTGTAAAATGTCCGTGATATTTATTTATTTAAATATACTAATATACCTACATAATATGTGGGTCAGTTTTTAAATTAGAATGGCAACACACATAATGGAAGCGTTATTCTCCAAACAATAATGTAAAACAAAGTTCAACTATTAAATAAATACATACATACATAATTAGTCACGCCTTTATCCCCTTAGGGTTAGGCAGAGGTATAGTATACGCCCACATTACCCCTTAAAGTTTTATGTCCCACGTAATCGATGGTGAGCCTAATGCCGTGTATTAAAAAATATAGATACCTATAGCCCGCTCGTTCTAAGTTTGCCGCTGGCGTAGAGGCTGGTGCAGAGGCGTAGTATGGGAAGAAGAGGAAACTTGGAGCGAATGGGTAGTACTTGTGAATATGTTACTTACAGAAAATGTTTAGTGTTTAGACTGGATAGTATCAATGATATGTACTACCCGTTCGCTCTAACTTTGCCGCTGGCGTAGAGGCGTATACCCGAATTGTTAATTAGACGAAGTAAATTGACAGTAGCTAATGTCACTTCGTCATAGAAAATACGCAACATTGCATGAAGAAGTGACATTAGTTGCTGTCAATTTACTTTGTCTAATTAAAAAATCGCCTTTAGTATGGAGCCGAGCGGCAAAGTTAGAGCGAACGAGCAGTAGGTGGTATATTGTACATTTACCTGTATACACTTCTCCATCAGTAGATCCTCCTCGTAGAAACATGCAAACTCATATGCGCGGCAGGCATTTCTCGGGTCAAGGCCTGACCCCAGGTACTTAGTACATTCCTTGAACAAATGTGGCAACATGTACTTCTTAGCGCCATAGCATAGCTCACAAGCATTGTCATATGAAGTTATATTAATGCTGTCAGTGTATACGTACCTAAAAAGACAGATATTTCTTTAGCACACTAAGTCCGCCAGTACACTAAGGATACATAGGTAAGGTACCTAGTGAAATAGTGCACAAATATTATAATTTTGAATTAAAAAGGTGTAACAATCCCGTAATGCGTCAAATCAATCGACCAGCGTCACCTACAGTGGGTGTATGGCAACCTGCATGGACGTGACTGTTACGCCAAATTGTTGAAAGAAGATAGAAGATATACATGCGATCGGTTTTTGTGCGTTTTTAACGAAATAAATTAATTATAAAAAAATATCACCAATATTAAAAAAGTGGTCTAGTGCATATGAAGATTTTACTATTGTCTTTCTTTTACATATTTTATATTATAAAAACAACTTAAAACTTATGAGATCTTGGTTGAAATTTCAAGAAAACGAGGTATTTTCAACACAAAAATCTATCGAGGATTTTATCAGCAATCGTGTTTTTAGCCTAGTGCGTTTTTTGTTTATAACACGAGTCCTGAGATCTAGATCAAGGTAATAGTCTATTTGGCGTCATACAGACTCTTAAGTAATTACGAGATATCTGTCAAAATATGCTTTTATTATAAACTAGCTGACCCGCGCAACTTCGTTTGCGTCACATGAGAGTGAGAAAGAGAGAGGTGTGGTATAAATATTTAAAGTGATATAATGTTTCCAGTCGCATTTACTCCCGTCGCGTCGCTTATATTCATTAGAGCTGACCCGCACAACTTCGTTTGCGTCACATGATGAGAAGAGAGAGATGAGGTGAGAAGGACAGGGGTGTTAATATGTAAAGTGATATAATATTTCCCGTCGCATTTACTTCCGTTCGTACGTTTTTTGGTACGGAACTCATAGTTTGCCGACTCGCAATTGGCCGGTTTTTATCGTTCAGTTGACTGACTACCAGCCTGATGCAACTCCCATACAACGAAAAAATGTATGGAGTTTGCGCTCCTTCTTTTTTTTTAATCATATAAATATACCTATACATACTACGAAAAAGAATTTCTGCTCTATGCCGCAGTAACTCATTCTTTCATTCATTCATTTTTTGAAAGTAATGGATTCCTTTTCTCTTTGTTGTTTATGTTATTTTATAATTTTGTAAAGTATTTATTAGTAGGTATATCGTGAGTAAAAGTGTTTAATTGACATAATTGAAATGTTTAGAAGTGAATCAACAATGAAAAGTGTTGAAAAAGTGATAAATATGTGGTGAATAATCGGGAAGAAAAAGATGGTGAAAAGAGGTTATGTTATGACTAAATTCTTATTAAAAGAGCAACTACTACACCACAGACACCAAATAACTGCATAATATTGTGTAGTAATGCCTATGCTATTGCTACGGGAAATTGGTGGTAATGTATTTTTTCTTGTTATTGATATATCATAGTCATAGGATAGGGATGTTCCACTGTTAGTCAAAAATCGATATTTTTCTTTAAGGTCTGATTAATTATCATAACTGTTCCTTTGTCTCCAACTTGGAGATAGGATACTATAAAAGTTAAATAACATATCAACACGTGCTTGAAGACTCCAAGCACGTCTCATACAAACTTGAGGAGATTAACTTCAGGTAGCTTAGGGATACCGTGTTGCAATTTCCTAATGATTAGACAGCTTAGTTTCTGATAAAGATTATGATACAAAATTTTGTGATTTTGTTAATTCAGCACCGCAATATTTTCAAGTGCATATAATTATGGATATCGATCTACCGTCCTTCGCAATTGTTTGTAACTCGTCACTCCAATCCTACAGGTTTCACGATCTCGTTCGAACCACACTCAACTTCAGACACACATCAGTGCATCACACAATTTGATGTCTCTGAAGCAGAGTGTGCTGAAATCTAATATTGACTTTATCTTCTTACAGATGTGAGCTGTGGATACAATATACTGAAATAGAAAACTTTTGTTTAACAGATGTGGGAAACACTGATAGAAAATATGAATACGCGATTGGAACGTTCACAAGACATTTTTTAAATAAAGAATTTTATTTGTCGTATTATGTTTTGTATTATTACCTAAAATACATCCAGCATGTGTTTCACATAAAATCCAGGTGCGGTATACAACCATTCTTATATTATAAGGATGATTGCACACCCCACCTAGGTTTTGTAGGATTGGGACCCAGGTCGAAAAAAATTATCGATATCGATAAATTTTTGATTATTTCTCTCGATCCTGGGTCCCAACCCTACAAACAAGTTTGCAACCTAAGGGACCAAATGAAGTTTTTAACGTCTTTGTGTTGGTATTGATTCTGTGCGTAAACTTTTAAATGAATCAAAATTAAAGTATGGGAGTCCCGTCTCTTAAACCTAGTGTTACATTCTCTTTGCTGACTACCACGACAGACCACGTTTACTCCCGTCGCGTCGCGCTGTGTCGCTAATATTTTAAAACTTATTATGTAAGAGTGTTATTGTAGGTGAACCTTAAAAGATATTTATGAGGAAAAATTTTGTAATACACAATTTTTACGTAACTTAAACCATTTACGCAGCGTATGCCTGGGAAGCTCAGACAGTAAAACAAAATCCCGGTTTTCGAAACCTTCTTTATTGCTGCTCCGCTCCTATTCGTCTTAGCGTGATGTTATAAAGCCTATAGCCATCCTCAATAAATGGACTATCAAACAATAACAGATTTTTTAAATCCAACCAATAGTTCCTGAGATCCTAGCGTTCCAACAAACAAACAGAAACACTTTTCTGCTTTATAATATTAGTATGGACACAATATAGCTCGCCATACAAATTCATCGTATGATACGAAAATATGAAATACTAGCTGACCCTCGCAACTTCGTTTACGTCACATAAGGTCTGTGAAAGGAGAGGTATTGACTCATGGGAGCGTATGAAACTGCACTGTTTGCTTAATCATAATAGAGCTTAAAGATTAAGTCCATTCTAATTCAATTCAGAATTATTTTACAATAGCCTTAATCATTAAGCTCTTTTATGATAAAGCCAACACGCCAGTTTAGATTTACCCTTACATTGAAAGGAATCCTTGAATTCTAGGTTTTGTGAAAATTGAGATGTCTCTAATTCCTGAACTACAAAACCCTCAACATTGAAACTTGTGTGAAACAATCCTTAAACTATTCCCTTTATAACACTGGAAAAAAAATTGTAATCAGACCACGCATTGAAATTAACATTTTTCTTTCATCCCCTCTCCCAAAGGAACCGCGCAAAATATCGGGATCAAAAGTATCCTAGAACCTTCCTCGTATCATAAGATAAGATTGTACCAAGTTTCATTCAAATGGATTCAGTAGTTTCGGCGTGATACTTATTCGGGATACAGACAGACAGACAGATAGACAGACATGAAAATTTTAAATTACATTTTCGGCTTCAGTATCGATTAGAGAACGCCCTACAATTAAAATTTTCAAAAAATCTTCCATGTACAGACTCTCGCTCGACCCTCTACAGTTTTATTATAAGTATAGATAGATAAAAGATAGATTTATTTATTATCTTCGTCGTGTGTGATAGTCCATTGAAATGTATGGCGAGCGATATTGTATCTAAAGATAAAATATTATAGTATCTTAGCCGTGTGCAGCGCTTCTTTAGTGAACTCCACTGCGGGTGACGTAACCTACGACAAACTTATTATTTGCGGTTGGTACCTGATTTCATTTTCTGATATATAGTTTTGCTCCTTGATTTCGCCGGTAACAGGTTCATGGTCATGTTTGACGCAGCTTCCAGAATGTCTGGTGGTGTAGAATTCCCACCATCCTCGCTTTAAGACATGTTTTTATACAAAAACTAATTTATTTTACAAACAAAACCAAACTTTGTTTAATTTAAATGTAAAATGTTGGCGCCAAGGCGCAAACATCGATTGCGCATGCGTGTTTTTTTCTTTTTTTAGGCTGCGGAAGCCTTTTTTTAAAGTAGGTATAGGTTCAAACTTCTTTTACCAGCTGGAGGTTGTATAGGTTGTATCGCAATGATTAAAAAGTTATATTATGATATAGGTGTCCATACAAGACCTGTATCGTAATAAAACTTTTTTTTTGGCCTGTGCGTAATGTTGGTCATAAGAGTATTGATTTAAATTTTGTAATCTTTGTATTATAGTATCAGAGTAGATAATTGTTATTTATGATACAAGTGTAGTATGTTGGTCATTACACTCGAGGTGATATTGCACTGCTAGGAAACCGAGAGTGTAATGACCAAACCTCAAGTGTGTCATACGACGTTTTTCAACACACTAACGGGTAAAAAAACAAATTTTATAATTATTCGTACTCAAATAAACAATGCTCACAGCACAGACTCAAAGTTTGTTAAAAGTGGGGGCGCTCCGCGCTAATTTTTTTTTTCTGCGCGCGGCTTGTTAGAATCCGTTCACAGTTATATTACCTCTGACTGACAGCTCGTCGATCGTTTTCTGTGTGTTGGCATTGCAGTAAATTCGCCCTATGAGTGCCAGCCTAAGACATTTTACCAAATTAAGTGGAGATTATAACATCCAACCTTTAGCACGAATAGTTTTGTTTTTCATGTCACAATAAACTTAACTTTACTAAGACAGTGCTCCTGTTACTATGCAATTGTATTGAGATTTATTTATTTTTTATGAATTTCTGAAAAAAATAAATCACTACCACCACTAACGAAGGCGAAGTTGCTGTTTCCACAACGTTCCACAACTCAAATAATGGTCACACCCGAAAAATACGCCAGCAAAAAAAGAAAGTAAGTTTCAACAAAAAGTAAGATTACATGGGAGAAACCAAAACTTGTTGGGGTAACACAGCAATCAAGATAGGCAACCTAAGTGCTAGAGGTAATATATCTCTGAACGGACTATAGCAATTGGAGCGTACTGCACGAACAAATTACGCTAAACAGCCAAACGCAAAATGTAAAAAATCAAATTTTCATGTATTTATAAATTAGTTTCACGTTGAATTATTAATTAAAGCGCAGCGAAGAACCATAGCGTCCTTATCTGCGTTCTACCGAATGTATCACGGTGAATGTTATGAAGCGCTCTTCAACCTGATCCCACCCTCTCCTTTCCGATCCCGAACAACGCGTGCCGGGCAGAGGTGCCACTCATACACAGTGGAAAAAAATTTCGCCAGAACGGAGCGTTTCAAAAGATCGTTGCCTGTCGAACTATAAAAACATGAAACGACCAGCCCGCACACGTGTTTCCCTCATCTTACAATCCCGGGTTCTTCAAGAGGAGCGTGAAGAGGCACATCACAGGGCCGCCAACTAGAGGACCACTGTCAGAAGTGGCCTCCAATCGCTAGATGCGCCACGGCTTTCCATCAGGCTCGTGGCGACGTCAATTTCGCGAGCTAAATATAGAAAAAAAATGTAAATACTTTGTTGAAAATTTATCTTATTCAAGGTGGTCCCTACAGTTCTTATTTTTTTGCAAAAATAGTGTTATTTTTAGTCATATAATGTTGAAACGTAAATCAAAACCTTTTTTCGAGATTTAAAAATAAAACTATAACCCAGTTAAGTGAAGAGCAAATAGAATGCATAAATAATATCTTTCAGCTAGGTACAAACTTAATTTGATCCAATATAAAATAAAACACTAGTGCGATCAAGAAAAAAAGCACAAGTTTAATACCATGGTTAATGAGTGTAAAAGCCATGTGATAAAAACCAATTTATGAGCAAGGGTGTTGAAAATGAGGGGTGTGGGGTAGGACAACCTCCACGTGGTACACCCTGGTAACGTGGACGACGACGTGCGCTTTGTGCAAGGCGCACGTCGTCGCCCATGGCCAATAGTCCACCAAGGAGGGGGTCGTAAAGGCCACTTCGGGCTACTCCGCCTACGCTCTGTTAAGCAGAGCGTACTGAGCGGAGTTACCGCAGGGCGTGTAGGCCCTCTGCTCACGCAGGGACCTACAGGCATTCGTGCCAGCGTCGGAGTTGGAGAGGACCAGCCACCCTCCTCGCGTTCCGTAACTCCTAGGGTCATCGCAACCATCCAACTGGTGGCACCAGTTGGTACGCTGTGACCGTAGGGCCCGGAGGGCTTGCCTTAATTGGCCGGCCCGCGACAAGGATAGTCTGTAAAACCCGAGAGCAAAGTCGGAAGGCCTGTAGGGCACCTGGAGCACCCTACACCTAGAGATACCATGATACAGCGAACATGGATAAAGTACAATGTCAAAAAAATTCTTTGTGAGTTTAAGTAGCTATTTCTGTAATAAATAACTAATAAAGAAATTAATATTACTCTCTATGTAATCAATTTGGTATTTTTTTCATTACCTATTCAAAAATATTCTGGTTTGTGCGCGAGTATGCTTCCGAGGGTAGGTTTGAAAAAAAAAGTACCTACATACAGTTTGTCTATAAAGTCGTGAAATTAAATGAGGGCGCTGCTTAATGCATGTAGCAACCCTATATAGTACGACCAAAATGATTTTGATACGAGAAGTTCGTTCCGAGTAAAATCTTACTAATATTATGAATGCGAAAGTTTGTGTGTGGATGTTAGTTACTCTTTCACGCTCGAACGGTTGAAAGGATCTGGCTGAAATTTGGTACAGGGATACATTATAGTCTGGAATAACACATACTACTTTTCATCCCGGGAATAAGTTCCTACGGGAAGCGGGAACGAGACAAATTTGACACGGGCGAAGCTGCAGTGAGTTAATAAATAAAACACATTATACATTTATAATTTTGTTTATGTTTTATTGAACCAGAATAAAGTTATTGAACCAGATCCAGAAGCCCCGGTCTAATAGCGTCTTACAACCCACCAGCAGGTGCCTAGTAGCCCCATTTGCTTCGCCACAATCATGTAATTACATGTTTTTACCTGTGAATTTCGCCCATCTGACAAGGATTTTTTTGGCGCAGTGCACAAATATTAAAGTCATCTATTTCTTTCTTTGCCGACCTTTTCTGTGTTTTCCAGAAGTTTCAAACTTTCCATCATCATTAAAACCTTCGTTATCTATCTGCCTAATTGTACTCTCTGATTTTCCTGATAAGAGTTAAAAAAAATAATAATTAATTACTGAATGGAAACAAACTATTGACATGAAACAACTAATTTATTCAAAACTAGCTGTTGCCCGCGACTTCGTACGCGTGAAAATTGAGCTATAATATACACACAGATTTATATTGTTCTCTGCCGAGCCCCTAAAACATTTAGCGTAATAACATGTACCCTGTGTGTAAAACCTATCTCTTACTAATATTCCTGCAATGTTTTAGGTAAATAAATCCACCAGCTTAGATATTTGATTGCTCTCTGCTTAGCCCTTAGGATAGGTAGCGTGATAATATATAGCCTATTTGAAGACCGTACCTCTAGTAAATATTTGTGCAAAATTTGAATCAAATTTATCAAGTACTTTTCAAAATCCTTCCGGACAAAGCAAAGCAAACAGACAAACAGACAAACCGACAAACAGATAAAAAAAATCTAACTATATTTTCGGCTTCGGTATCTTGTGTAGAACACCCAGCAATTATATATTTTTAAATACTTCCAATGTACAGTTTTGAATTTTCTATCATTTTATTATATGTATACCTAGATATAAAATTGGTAGAAAACCAGATTGAACTGAGTACTAACGTATCAAAAATTTTGATCGTACTATAAAATAACCTACTAACGATGTTATTCTAACCTAAAAATATGCAACGTAAACAATACCTTTTTTTGTCTCCAAATCGTAAACTCAGTAAATTTGTAACTTATGACAGATTCAAAACAAACAATAACACGATTACATACCCACCAAAGATGCTGTTTGCCCATAAACCTCCTCCAAATCCCACAACAATTGCCCAGCTTGGTACACCATCAAACATCACTGGAAAACTTTAAAAATTACTTCCCGCGCACCACTCCGATTTTCTTTACTCATTTTTCAAACCTTTATGCGTAATTTTGGTTTCAATTTGTTGCAGTTTAATCCATACAATAAAATTACGTGAGAAGAAAACTATTCCACAAACGAAATTCGACGATAGCATTGACAACTGACGTACTTATGTTTCGTGTTACCCCACACATAATTATTGTTAGTTCCTCAAACTTTCATTACACGACTTTATAGAGAAACTGTACATGAGATTGCGTTCTGTTCCTTATTATTTTGTTTCCAAAGCTAGTGACCCTAGAATACTCACACACACATTGAAGCTTGATTTAAGCATTCACATTACGTCTATATTAGTGTGGGTGAAAACGAACATTTTTGTATGGAGTTTCCACCCTGTGGTGTTAGCTAACAGTCACACGCGTACGACGCGACGGTCAGGGATAGATACACCGCGAGCATGCCACGCACTGAGCTCCGCACCCCGGCTCGTCGTGTGAATGTAATTTTTTTTTTCTATATGCTACATCTACCTTTTACAAAAGTTAATAAAATCAATTTTCTGATTCTACATTTACATTTACTGCCAGATTCGCAAAACATAGGTGGAGCTTGTGAGGAAGAACCTGGCAAGAAAACTCACGCCCACTCTTTTCAAATACTTTGCAATTACACAATATTTAATTTGCTACATCCTGCATTTCACAAAAGTTAATAAAACAATATTATATTCCTTTTCTAATACTTCCATTAACTTTAAATAATAATTACCGGTTAAGGCCGCGTGGGTCAGATTTTGAGTTTTTTGAAACAATCCTAATCAAAAAGTAAAGGGTTCATAAATTCTGATAAATATATATATATAATAGTTGAGGATATAAGCTAAACATATTCCAAGCCCATTACACGATCCAATAAATTTCACTAGATAGAAAAAAGTCCTAAAGTTGACTCTCTCAGAAAAGTTTATTCAATACTGTGGCTAAACTATCAACATTTTTTTTTTTTTGCACTCAATTAAAGCTATTGAGTTTTTATACACATTTTCCGAACGTTTTTTTTATATACAAGTATTTACATAGTTATCATGTACGAATATCTACCAAACACAATAGAATTGCGCCGCTGACGGCCGATCAGTCTCGCGCTAGCGCTTGTGGAGGCAGGACCTGTGTCAGTTTTTTTCGCAACTATTTCGTAATTATTATGCCAAATCACGTTGAAATCGCGCCACAGTATAAAAATATCAGTATTGGGCAAAATGTATTTAGATTAACCGTTACAAATTACAATACTTTGTTATGCTTAATTCAATTACTCTAACAGATTACGTGATTAATTAATTACAATGAGTACTAGCAGTAACTATTTACTAAGTAATGGAATTACACGTTAATCTAATTAGATTGTAACTAGTTACTCATTAATTCAATTAACGAACTCTCATAATTAACAACTCTGTCCTGTGAATTCGTCACGGCCCAAGGGGTGGATCGATTTTGGTGCGGTTTTTTGATCGTAAGTCAATGTATCCATGATGGTACTTAGCTATACATTTTGAAGACCATCAGCTTAATTCCTGAGTGATGAAGGGATTTCACTAAAATTCCCATACGCGACTCATGGTAAATGTGGTGATCTTTTACTTTTTAAGTGTTTTCACGACATGGTAACCATCTACCTAATGCATTAAAATGTCTACGAATTACATGATAATTTTGCAATCCAACATGGCGGCCACGCCGTAATCACAAAATTTCATGATGAGTATCGTTTAAGGGGTTTTTTAGTATGCTGAGTACGAATTACGTAATAATTCTGCAATCCAATATGGCCGCCGCACTTTAATCACAAAATTTCATGATGGGTATCGTTTAAGGGTTTTTTGCTATGCTGAGTACGAATCACGTGATAATTTTGCAATTCAAAATGGCCGCCACGCCGTAATCACAAAATTTCATGATGGGTATCGTTTAAGGGTTTTTTTCATATGCTGAGTACGAATCACGTGATAATTTTACAATCCAATATGGCCGCCGCGCCGTCATCACAAAATTTCATGATGGGTATCGTTTAAGGGGTTTTTTCGAATGCTGAGTACGAATCACGTGATAATTTTACAATCCAATATGGCCGCCGCGCCGTAATCAACAAAATTCATGATGGGTATCGTTTAAGGGGTTTTTGGTATGCTGAGTACGAATCACGTACTGATTTTGCAATACAAGATGGCCGCCGCTCCGTAATCACAAATCTTCATGATGGGTATCGTTTAAGGGGTTTTTTGCTATGCTGAGTACGAATCACGTGATAATTTTGCAATTCAAAATGGCCGCCACACCGTAATCACAAAATTTAATGATGGGTATCGTTTAAGGGGTTTTTTAGTATGCTGAGTACGAATCACGTGATAATTTTGCAATCCAATATGGCCGCTGCGCAGTAATCACAAAATTTCGTGATAGGTATAGTTTAAGGGGTTTTTTGGTATGCTGAGTACGAATTACGTGATAATTCTGCAATCCAATATGGCCGACGCGCCGTAATCACAAAATTTCATGATGGGTATCGTTTAAGGGGTTTTTTAGTATGCTGAGTACGAATCACGTGATAATTTTGCAATTCAAAATGGCCGCCACGCCGTAATCACAAAGTTTCATGATAGGTATCGTTTAAGGGGTTTTTTGCTATGCTGAGTACGAATCACGTGATAATTTTGCAATTCAAAATGGCCGCCACGCCGTAATCACAAAATTTCATGATGGGTATCGTTTAAGGGGTTTTTCATATGCTGAGTACGAATCACGTGATAATTTTACAATCCAATATGGCCGCCGCGCCGTCATCACAAAATTTCATGATGGGTATCGTTTAAGGGGTTTTTTCGAATGCTAGGTACCAATTTAATGTAATTTGCCTTAATTTTACAATAGAAACCTTTTGTCATAGTATTTTCGCATTGCTAGGCCTAAACTTAATAAGTAAATCTTTTTAGTTTACTACTGTTAATAGCTTAGGCGGCCAAATTGAATTCCATAATTATCATGTTATTCGTACTCAGCATTCGAAAAAACCCATTAAACGATATCCATCACGAAATTATGTGATAACGGCGCGGTGGCCATTTTGGGTTGCAAAATTATCATGTGATTCGTACTCAGCATATCAAAAAACCCTAAAACGATAACCATCATGGATTTTTGCGATTAAGGCGCGGTGGCCATATTGGATTGCAAAATTAGTACGTGATTCGTACTCAGCATACCAAAAAACCCCTTAAACGATACCCATCATGAAATTTTGTGATTTCACCGTGGCGGCCATTTTCGATTGCGAAATGATCACGTGATTCGTACTCAGCATACCAAGAAACCCCTTAAACGATACCCATCATGAAATTTTGTGATTACGGCGCGGCGCCCATATTGGATTGCAAAATTTTCACGTGATTCGTACTCAGCATACCAAGAAACCCCTTAAACGATACCCATCATGAAATTTTGTGATTACGGCGCGGCGCCCATATTGGATTGCAAAATTAGTACGTGATTTGTACTCAGCATACCAAAAAACCCTTTAAATGATACCCATCATGAAATTTTGGATTGCAAAATGATCACGTGATTCATACTTAGCATACCAACTTTAGAAAACTTTAGAAATTTTTATGACCAGATATAATGTAATTTACATTTTTTACGCAACTGTAACCATCTAGCAAACTTACGCAACGGAAACTCTCAAAAGAAATGATATATCCTAGTTTTCGAAAAATGTTTCGTTGCTGCTCAGCTCTTATTCGCCTTAGCGTGATGTTATATATTTTGGTATTTTTCAAAAATGGACATTCTGTTAAGGAACTTTTGAAATTCAACAAGCAGTCTCTTAGACTCTAGAGTTCAAACAACTAAACAAACAAACAAACTCTTTAGCTTAAAAGTAATAGTATAATAAATATAATTAACTCATTTATTTAGGAAACTCGAATAAATCACTACACATAATAAAGTTAGATGCATTTACTACGTCAAACAAAGTTAGCATGCTGTTTCTTTCTACTCTACTGTATACTGTGGCATGAGAGTTCACTGCCGCTGCCGGCGCACGGTGTGTCTTGCGCCCGGGGCGAGGGGAGCGCCAAATGCCTACTTGTGCGCAATAACCGCCCCTTACAACTCTTCATCCTTTTCTTTATTAGGGAAAGACCGGGTAATGGGAGTCAGCGGGCAATGGGAATCACTCACACATCTCTAAAACTACAACCATTAGAAGCGAGTTCACGGTTCTCCCCGTCCCGCTCTGTTCTCCTCGCTAACTTATATATAACTATATAAAACTAAAAAAACCGGCCAAGTGCGAGTTGGACTCGCCCATGAAGAATTTCGTAGCATCAAGTAACAAGTTATTATAGTTCGTTGTAACTTTGATTGATGTTTTAACACGTTCGCAGTGGTAGTGATTTTTCTAACCGAAAATTGCGGTTTATGACGTATTAAAAAAAAACTACCAGTCCTATCTCGTTCAAACTAATTTTCGTTGGTAGTTTTTATGGCAATGTACATTATATATTCTTTTTAGAATTATCATTCTCTTAGTTTAGAAGTTAGAGGGGGGGGGACACATTTTTCCACTTTGGAAGTGTCTCTTGCGCAAACTATTCACTTTAGAAAAAAATGATGTTAGAAACCTTAATAGCATTTTCAAAGACCTATCTATAGATACCCCACACGTATGGGCTTGATGAAAAAAAAATTTTTGAGTTTCGGTTCTGAGTATGGGGACCCCCAAAATTTACTGCTTTTTTTCTAGTTTTATATAAGAATCTTAATGCGGTTCACAGAATACATTTAGTTATCAAGTTTCAATAGCATAGGCCTTATAGTTTTGGAGAAAAGTGGCTGTGACACACGGTCGGACAGACAGACAGACAGACAGACAGACATGACGAATCTATAAGGGTTCCGTTTTGGCCATTTGGCTACGAAACCCTAAAAAAAGCAGTAAATTTTGGGGGTCCCCATACTCAGAACTGAAACTCAAATCTTTTTTTTTCATCAAACTCATACGTGTTGGGTATCTATAGATAGGTCTTCAAAAATGCTATTGAGGTTCCTAGTATCTTTTTTTTCTAAGGTGAATAGTTTGCGCAAGAGACACTTCCAAAGTGGAAAAATGTGTGTCCCCCCCCCCCCCCCTCTAACTTCTAAACTAAGACAATGATATATCTAAAAAAAATATATGATATACATTGCCATAAAAACTACCAACGAAAATTAGTTTGAACGAGATAGAGCTGGTAGTTTTTAATACGTCATAAACCGCAATTTTCGGATAGAAAAATCACTACCACTGCGAACGTGTTAAAACATCAATCAAAGTTACAACGAACTTTATGAACTTTTATATTATGTTACTTGCTGCTACGAAACCCTTCATGGGCGAGTCCAACTCGCACTTGGCCGGTTTTTTTACGCCTATACTTGTACATTCAGTGTAATGATTTTTTACTTAAATCCCGAGTGTTCCTAATATAAATTTTGTATTTATTTATTTTTCTCCATAAAATACTTGCGGGTAATGAGAATCGATGACCCACATTACCCGCTACTGACCACGATTTCCCGCAATGTAAAAGGCATACCTACCTAATATAGTTATGTTTTTTTTTGTTTTAGATGCCGAAAAACGAGTTAGAACTACCACAAAGGCATCCTGGTCTTCTGATGCTTTAGAAAAAGCGGTGACACTTATTGAAGTAGATGGCTTTTCTATACGAAAAGCTGCTAAAGTTTCGAATATTCCATTCTCAAGTCTACAGAAAAGATTTAATAAGAAAAATAACTTGGCACCACGTCTAGGACGACTGTGTTCAGCGCTGAAAAAGAGAAGCATTTGGCCGACTGGATCACATTGATGTTAGAGTACATTCCTCTGATGTTACAAAAGTCCACATTTAGTGTGGACGACGACGAAGCCGCTGTGGAAACCTTTTTTCTTATTTGTCCTTTTCTCATGATTATATATGAAAGGGGATAAAAAGAAGGTAGGGGGTGCCTGTGTGTCGGTGACGCAAGAGACTAAGCGTGGCTCCAATTCCCCAAAGGCAGGCACAGGTAGTGCGGTAGATTGGCACGGCGTACGGAAGGGCCCCCGGTCCCCCCCCCCCCCCAATGCAGTAGCCGCGTCCACTCCGGTATCCTCCTCCGGCATGACCACAGCACCAGGGACTTTACACAGGCTGCTGGTTCAGCCTCCTGGGGCGGAGATTACGTAATCCCCAGGTTCAGGTCCCGTACAGCCTGCGGGCGGTCAGCGGTCAACCGTTTCACCGGGTCTCCCTAACCGCCGTACCAATATTCCGCGCCTATGCCAGCCAATAGAGACAGATGAGCCTCTGGTCTCACTGCCACCGGCACAAAGTCACCCCTATGAGCACTGGAACCCTGCTAACCGACGGAGAACATAACCCAGCACGAAGCAAGGTTACTATTACCGCGGTCTTCTGCAGGGTGGAGGTACTGCCCCAGGCGGGCTGCTCACCGAACGGAATTCCGTTATGCCCTTGTAGCATTTATTTTTGTATGTGTAGCAATCTGGTCTCGGGCTTGACAATATTATTTGAGCGTGTGAGAGCGCCATGATCGATTCATTGTTTTTTTGCTGTGGCAACAGCTATCTCAAGGAAACGGTCTATAGTCTATAGGACATGACTAGAGTTTTTTTGGGGAACTGACATCGGAGAGAGAAAAGGTTAATGAAAAATTAGAAGAGGTTTCTTGTTTCTTGAGATTGGATGGTTTTATTTTAGTCACTTCAGTTGATGTTTTTTGACAAAGTTCTTTTCTAATTTCTACCCAGATTCTGGTAAGTTTCAATTAACTATTTGCAAAGCGGGTCGATTGTCGTCTGTCGCGCAGCCAGTATCTTAATTTGTCGTTTCTTTCATGACAGGGTTTTTTAGTACGGGGAAAAGTTGGTCAGCCACTATTCTAAACCACACCCGAAAACACGTGGACCACACGAGCGAGGTATTGCGAGAGAAGCCGGCCAACTTCACCTGGACTTGACAGCGTACGGGGTCGCTTTCAGCTCGTCTCAAAGGCCAGTACTTGTCACCCACTTATTCGTGTAGTCTAGCCGCCTAAATTACTTCCTCACGCTGAATTAGTGTAGTGCTGTACTATTAGAACCTAAACCTGTAATATTCTTATGTATGTCTGTGCTTTCTGTATCTATGTAATCTCATTGTCTCTGTAGTGTACTGTGTACTATATAAATACATGTGTGTACACCCTACCTGGCTGTTTTCGTCAGAGCCCTCGCCTCCCTTGCGCACCCACTAGAAACTCTGTAGTAAGGCGCCCTGGGAAAGAGTTCTCTGCATAGCTACCTTGCGCTAGTTGGTGAGTAACACTGAACATCTTTGTGTTATACCCTTCCTCCTTCGTTAATCCCTAGGATATTAGATCTTAGGGATCGAATTGAAGAAGCCAAACACTGTGCCCTCAGGGTATTACATTAGCTTCATGAGAAGTAACGCGTATCCCCTAAACCCCGAGGGGTAAAGCTGCCAGCTAGTGGCGGCTTGACACCCTAAAAGAAACACCGTGTATATATACCCACATGTATAAAAAGATGGCGCAGTACGCTTTTTTTTATGATATTCAGCCAGCTTCAGAACAAAATTTTATAAACAACCTACTTAGAACGTACCAGAACGTACCTACCAGATTGTTGTTTTTTTATGAGAAGTTTAATTGCCCCATCCATGCATTCAGAATAATAAAGGGGAGTAGCTACCTAAAAAAGAGGTCAGATATGTTTTGCATGTTATTTTTTAAAGTTATGAGTTTTAGAGCGCGAGCGTTATGGAAATATTTATTAGGTACATGAAACCACCATAAAAAGTCACAGCGGAGCGTGGCAGGGAACCGCTCGTGCTTGATAAAATGATGGTGATGCTTGATAAATATGCTGTTGATGCTGATACTGCTTGATTGATTTACTGGTGCTGCTTGATTGATCTTTCGATGTCCACAAAACCACTTGGGCTGCTATCGTCCCAATTAGATTTGTTGCTCAGTGAATGACCGTAGTCTCACGAAAGTATGTGCGCCTTTTTAATTTAACTGGTGAGACCCGCTTGTGGGAGGACAGTCAACCGATTCGCTACTTTCTTAAACATGACATATCCTTCACAAAAACATTCGATAAATTAAAAAAAAATAACTCGAAGCACCATAAAATGTAGGGATGTTTCCCAACATTTGGTGATAAGTTTGCTAATGCTAGGATGATCTGAGTACTTGATATACGATATTGTCAACTTGTTTTGTTAAATGCTTTTATTTTACTGATTCATACCTAATTATATTTCACATTAAAATGACACCTATTGAATGTGCATATCGGTGGTGTTTGTTGCCATTAGCATTTAATAACTTATTTCTAATTACGGCTAAATACATTATTGTGCAACTTGCTTGTACAAGCCCCAAATTTTTAGATGACTGCAATTTATGACTTAAATTTTTATAGACGCGAAAAACAAAGATATTAAATTTTAATAAGAGGAGCTATTAAATAAGCTTGAGAGATGTTATATTATCTGTGGTACTTTGGATATGGTCTATAGAAATTATCTTGTCTATGGAAACGCTCTGTATTGCGATGACTACCAATGCCACGTGCTTGTACTTGTACCAGATTATTACTGCGTATTATTATGTAAATTCTTTCATTAAATGCCAAACCAAGTTAAACCCAGTGTCTCATTACAATGGCGACGAGCACCAAGGAAAATAAGCGCGTGCCGCCAAATTTCATTGAATTTTTCGACAAGAAATCAAAATTTTCAAGATGGATAGCACGATTAGAAGGAGCTTTTCAAATTTACGAAGTGAAGGAAACAGATCAAAGACGTGCGTACTTATTACATTTCATAGGAGCGGATACATATGATACACTATGCGATTTATTATCTCCAGCAATGCCAGATGAAATGGAATACATTACATTAAAAAAAAAGCTGTCCGACCATTTTGATCCGCAGCCATTGGAGATAGCGGAGTACTATAAATACCATCATAGAAAACAAACGGAAGGCGAGTCGGTAAGAGAATACATAGCTGCGCTCCGCAAGATGGCATCGACATGCAATTTTGGAAATTTTTTGGAAACTGCTCTAAGAAATCAATTTACTTGTGGGTTAAACGATGAAAGGGTGCGGGAAAGGATTATGGAAACCAGGGACCTGACATTAGAAAAAGCACTTGATATAGCTCAAAGCGCGGAGACAAGGTCGCAATCAGACGTACATATTAACTTTATAAAACAAAAACCAAACATGAAAAATGTAAGAACAGAAAAAAAGATAGTTTGTTTTCGTTGTGGTGGGTCACATTACGCCAATAAATGCCCGCATATAAATGCCGAATGTGGTTATTGTAAGAAAGAAGGCCATTTGAAGCGGTCCTGTCTGAAGGCTAAACGTCAAGAAACCAACTGTATAGAGGATAAATCTCCAGAGCAGCAGCCTGACGATATGGTAAACATCAATCAGTTAAATTTTTATAGAAAAATGACGGTTCAAGCTAACATCAATGGTGTGAACTTGGAAATGGAAGTGGACAGTGGTTCGGCTGTGTCAGTTATCGGAAAAAAACTATTCAAGAGCAAATTCCCTAACATTCAGTTAAAATCGGCAGATGTGCAACTGTGTAGTTACTCAAATAATAATTTAAATCTTTTAGGAGTTGCTGAGGTGGATGTGACTGTTTACGGTGAGACAAGAAAATCTTTAAGGTTGTATGTAGTGTCTGATGTTGAGAAAATGCCGCTGTTTGGAAGGCAGTGGTTGCGTTCATTCTCTCAGAAGACATCTGGTAGAATATTACAGGTAAATAATATTAATTTAAATAAGGATTCAAGTTACATAAGTTCAAAATTAGATAGTATTTTAACTAAGTATAAAAGTTTATTTGATGATTGTAATTTGGGAAAAATTAAAGGTGACCCAGTTGAGTTGCATTTAAAGGAAGGGTCTAAACCAGTATTTTGTAGAGCTAGACCAGTACCTTTTAGTTTAAAAGCTAAGGTAGACAAAGAAATTGAAAGAATGGTTCAATTGGGAATTTTAGTAAAAGTTGATTACAGTGAATATGCTACACCAATTGTGCCTGTAGCTAAACCAAATGGAGAGGTTCGCTTGTGTGGTGATTATAAAGTGACAATCAACCCACAGTTAATAGTAGATGAGCATCCATTGCCAACCCCTGAGGAATTATTTTCAGGGCTAGCAGGGGGTGATAAGTTTACTAAAATAGATTTAAAATGTGCATATTTACAATGGTCAGTTCGGGAGGAAGACCAAAAATACTTAACGCTTAATACCCACAAAGGTCTGTATATGAGTACAAGATTAATGTATGGTCTCAGTTGTGCGCCTGCCAAATGGCAAAGGAAAATTGAAAATATTCTTAAAGATATTCCAGGGGTAGTAGTGTTTATTGATGACATACAAGTTACAGCACCGAATGATGTAATTCATCTGCAGCGTTTGGAAATGGTGCTGGAGAGATTACAGCAATATGGTTTAAAAATAAATTTAAATAAGTCACAGTTCCTACAGAATGAAATTGATTATTGTGGATACAGAATTAATAGGCTAGGTATACATAAGTTAAATTCCAAAATAGAAGCAATACAGAATGCACCAGAACCAAGAAATGTGACTGAATTACAATCATTTCTGGGTCTTGTAAATTATTATGGTAGATTTTTTAAAGATTTATCTACAGTCCTGGAACCACTTCACAAGTTACTAAGAAAAGAAAATAATTGGAAGTGGTCACAGGAATGTGACAGAGCATTTAATTTAATTAAGAAACAGATGCAAAGTGAAACATTTTTAGCACATTACTCACCAGACTTACCTGTGATTTTGGCTACTGATGCCTCGCCTATTGGAGTAGGCGCTGTCATCTCCCATGTTATGCCTAATGGAAGTGAACGTCCTATTCAGATGGCCTCACAAACACTTAATAAAACCCAAAGAAAATGGTCACAAATTGACAAAGAAGCCTATGCTATTATCTTTGGTGTTAAAAAGTTTTTTCAATACTTGTATGGTAGGCGGTTTACACTAATCACTGATCACAAACCACTTGTACAGATTTTTTCACCTTGTAAACCACTACCACATATGTCAGCTACTCGTATGCAACACTATGCAATATTTTTGCAAGGTTTCAATTATGATATTAAATACAAAAATTCAAAGGATAATAGTAATGCAGATGCATTGTCAAGGTTACCTATAAAATGTTCTGAAAATAGCTTGTTAGAAGCAGCAGATATAGTTGAGTTACATCACATTTCTACATTACCAATTACAGTACATGAATTAGCAGAAGCAACAATAAAAGATAAAGAATTAAGTTGTTTACTAAATGGTTTACATAGAGGTGTGGCTTTGTCCCATTCTGATCGTTTTGGGATTGACCAAAATGAATTTACTTTGCAAAGTGGGTGTATTTTAAGAGGTTCTAGAGCAGTCATTCCAAAAATCTTTCAAAAAAGAGTTTTAGATGACTTGCATGAGGCTCACTTTGGAATAACTAAAATGATAATGTTGGCTCGAAGCTTCTGCTGGTGGCAAAATATTGACATAGATATTAAAAATTTAGTGAAGAATTGTAGACAATGCGGAGAACAAAAATCCAACCCACCAAAAATACTTACACATCATTGGGAATGCCCAGGCCAACCCTTTGAACGGGTACACATAGACTTTGCAGGGAAGTTCTTGGGCACATATTTCTTTATTCTAGTGGATGCATATTCCAAATGGCCAGAAATTTATACACTTGACAAAATTGACACCGATAATACTATAGAAATTTTACAAGATATTTTTTCCAGATTTGGGTACCCGAGGGTATTAGTTAGTGACAATGGATGCCAATTTACTAACCTAAAATTTGCTATGTTTCTAAAACAGTGTGGGATTATACATAAGCGATCCGCTCCATACCATCCTGCGACAAATGGCCAAGCAGAACGTTTTGTACAAATACTAAAAAATAAATTAAGAACTTTGACAACCAATAGAAATAATATACAAGAAAACTTAAGAACATTTTTAAACCAGTATAGAATCATACCCCATGTAACAACCAACAGGTCACCAGCAGAACTGGTTTTGTCATATCCTGTTAGGTCCAGACTATCTTTAATGGTGCCAAAATTGGAAAGAAAAATACCATCTACTTTAAATTTAGAAAAACATAAGAAATGTAAAAGAATTGAAGTTGGTACAAGAGTTATAGCTAGAAACTATGCAGGGTCAAAGAAATGGAAATTTGGTGTTATATCTAAACAATTAGGGGAACTACATTATGAGATAAAATTGGATTCTGGAGAGAGCTGGCGCAGGCATTTAAATCAAATACGAGCAGTGGGGAGTGAAATACCCCCACAGATTGAACATTCTTTAGATCTTCCTTTTTCACAGGAGAACCAAACCATACCCATACTAAATAACAATGAACATCGGGCCATTCAAATTCAGAGGGAAGCAGATTCTCCTGTGAGGAAGGAAAGTGATACTAGTGACTTATATAGTAATAAAAGTAAGGTAAATGATTGTGTGCCTATTGCTCAGGAAATCACAGGGACTGTTAGTCCAAATGTGGAGGTTAATGATGGAAATGATAAAACTGTCTCAGCACCTAGTCCTGGTACTGATGTGGTACTGAGAAGAAGCAGTAGATTAAGGAAACCTGTTCAAAAATTAGATTTGTAAGTTTTATAAATTTAAGTTTGTGGAATATTATTTATGTTATTAAAAGGGGGAAAACTGTTATATTATCTGTGGTACTTTGGATATGGTCTATAGAAATTATCTTGTCTATGGAAACGCTCTGTATTGCGATGACTACCAATGCCACGTGCTTGTACTTGTACCAGATTATTACTGCGTATTATTATGTAAATTCTTTCATTAAATGCCAAACCAAGTTAAACCCAGTGTCTCATTACAAGAGACTTCAAAACTTATGCATCCGTTTCATATTTAATCTCAAAAAATATGATCATGTTTCCCATTTTCGTCAGGAACTCAAGTGGCTTCCTATCCGTCTTCACAGGAACACTCACATACTTTGTCTCCGTCTTCACAGGAACACTCACATACTTTGTCTTATAGGTTACATGAAACCACCATAAAAAGTCACAGCGGAGCGTGGCAGGGAACCGCTCGTGCTTGATAAAATGATGGTGATGCTTGATAAATATGCTGTTGATGCTGATACTGCTTGATTGATTTACTGGTGCTGCTTGATTGATCTTTCGATGTTCACAAAACCACTTGGGCTGCTATCGTCCCAATTAGATTTGTTGCTCAGTGAATGACCGTAGTCTCACGAAAGTATGTGCGCCTTTTTACTTTAACTGGTGAGACCCGCTTGTGGGAGGACAGTCAACCGATTCGCTACTTTCTTAAACATGACATATCCTTCACAAAAACATTCGATAAATAAAAAAAAAATAACTCGAAGCACCATAAAATGTAGGGATGTTTCCCAACATTTGGTGATAAGTTTGCTAATGCTAGGATGATCTGAGTACTTGATATACGATATTGTCAACTTGTTTTGTTAAATGCTTTTATTTTACTGATTCATACCTAATTATGTTTCACATTAAAATGACACGTATTGAATGTGCATATCGGTGGTGTTTGTTGCCATTAGCATTTAATAACTTATTTCTAATTACGGCTAAATACATTATTGTGCAACTTGCTTGTACAAGCCCCAAATTTTTAGATGACTGCATTTTATGACTTAAATTTTTATAGACGCGAAAAACAAAGATATTAAATAAGAGGAGCTATTAAATAAGCTTGAGAGACTTCAAAACTTATGCATCCGTTTCATATTTAATCTCAAAAAATATGATCATGTTTCCCATTTTCGTCAGGAACTCAAGTGGCTCCCTATCCGTCTTCACAGGAACACTCACATACTTTGTCTTCTCTATAACATCCTTTACAATCCTGCTACACCTTCCTATCTCAAGGATCTGTTTTCCTTTAGGCGTGATCCTGATGCTCCTTGTAGGTCTCATCTACGCTTCAATCTTAGATTTCCTGCCCATAAATCCGACTTCTACTCATATTCCTTTTCTGTCCATGCAGCTAGATTATGGAATTCTCTTCCTCTTAATATACAAAATTCAAAATCAATAACAGTGTTTAAAAAGAAAGTTCGTTCGCACTACCTTTCCAAAGCTCTATGATTGTTGTGTTTAAATTTTGGTTATTTCTTACATTTTTGGTCATATAATCATTTAGATTTTAGATGGATAAGTTCATAGATATGATATGTATAATGTGTAGGTATATATATGTGTATATGTAGTATGTATGTATGTATGTATGTATATGTCTAATTGTGTATATGATTATGTATATAATGATAAAATAAGTTTGTGTGTGTGCACTTTATGTAATCCCGATTTCGTTCACACTTCTACCTCATCTATACTTATAATAAATCTGTAGAGAGGTCAATTCTGTACATGAAATATATTTTCAAAATAACTATCAGGGGGTGATTAGTGATCGATACTGATGCCAAAAATGCAATCAGTAAAATTTTTGTCTGTCTGTCTGTATGTTCCTTATAGAAACAAAAACTACTCGACGGATTTTAACGAAAATAGATACAATTATTCTTCATACTCCTGGGCAGGTTATAGTATACTTTTCATCACGCTAAAACGAATAGGAGCGGAGCAGCAATCAAGAATGTTTTGAAAACGGGGAATATTTTTTACTGTCTGAGAGCTTCCGAGGCGTACGCTGCGTAAATGGTTACAGCTAGGTAAAAATTGTGTATTACGAAATTGTTTCTCTTAAAAAGTTCTAAAATAAAGTCCGCGACAGCATATGTCTATCTTTTAAGGTTCGCTCACAATAACCTAATTTGTCTATCTCTTAAGGTTTGCTCACGATATAATGAAACTGAAGAGTTTGTTTGTACTAGGATCTCAGAAACTACTGGTTGCATTTCAAAAAATATTTTACAGTTTAATAGTCCATTTATTTAGGCTGGCTAATGGCAATATAACATCACGCTAAGACGAATAGGAGCGGAGCAGCCATGAATAATGTTTTGAGAACGGGGATTATTTCTTTCTTTTGAGAGCTTCCATTGCTGACGCTGCATAAATAGTTAAAGTTACGTAAAAATTGTATACTACAAAATTGTTTCTCTTAAAAAGTTATAAAAAAAAACCCCTTGACAGCATATGCCTATCTTTTAAGGTTCACTTACAATAACCCTCTTATTAAGTTTTAAAGTATGAGCGACGTGACGGGAGTAAATTTGGTCTGCAGTGGCAGCCAGTCAACTGAACGATCAAAACCGGCCAAGTGCGAGTCGGACTCGCACGCGATGAGTTCCATACCGGAAAACGGATGGGTGGAAGTAAAAGCGACGGGAAACATTATATCACTTTAACGAGAGGTGTTAAAGTCACATCCTTCTCACTCTCATGTGATGCGCCATAATGAATACAAGCGACGCGACGCGACTATAATAAGCGCGACGGGGGTAAATGCAACGGGAAACATTATAATACCTACTCGAAATATTAATACCATACCTCACTCTCATGTGACGCAAACGAAGTTGCGCGGGTCAGCTAGTATTTTAATATAATTCTTCACGCTTTCCTCTCGTCGGACTGCTGGAAGAAATTTCTATTTTAGAAATAAGCAGTACCGTTGTACCTACTCTTCTTTTCTTATAATGTTATTTCTTTTATTGTTGTTATTTGTGTGCATAAATATTTAATAAATAAATAAATAAAAGATTTGGCAATACTTTTATGAAGCACAAGGTTTTGTTCGATTTTGAATAAATACCTATAAGTATTGACTTATTACAACATAAGCTGTAGAATAACGTTTTTCTTGTTGTGTAGCAGATTAACAAGAGATTAATGTGAGATAGAAATATCTAATAGACACGTGCTCTTTGGGATGCTGGGTCCTACTATAACATCTTAAGGATCTTAATGGTTCGGATCCCCCACGCGGTGCATCCTGCCTCTGCCTACAGAGGGTGGAGGTGCAGGCGAGAGCGGTGGAGGTGCAGGCGAGAGCGGTGGAGGTGCAGGCGGGGCTTTTAGCTCCATAAGGAGCTCTGGGGAACCGCTCATCTGGCTCCTCCGAGGAGAGCCCCGAATTAACGAGGCGCCCCTAGCCGGGTCGACGTGAATAATCTTCTTGATATCTCTCGGCCCGGATATAGGGTGAGGTGAGGACTAACACCAGGAGGCTTAGTGGGTAAGACGGTCCGTTTCCGGACCGGGCCGGGAGACCCACGCACCGTCCTAGCTGCCCCGCGGCTGGGATGATGCGCGTAACTGCGTTCCCCGCGTCAAAAAAAAAAGTGTGTGCGTGTAACCTTTACGCGCGATTGAAGTAAAACTTTTTTGACATTAACGGCATATACTTCATGAAAACACTGAAATGATTTATATTAATATCATTCAATTCAATTATGAATAGCGGAAGCTACGTGGTTTCCGCTATTCAAAATTCGTTAGAAGGAGCGTTACTTCCGTCAGAAAAAAAATCTGAGTTACCTACTCCCTGTCACGCCTAAACAAGTTCTACTTCAATAAACATGTGTAAATTAGTCAATAAATAAAGAATTTATCAAATTCTTTATTTACTATATTAGATGATAGATAAAGAATAGAGATAAGGCTATAATATAGAATAATTCTGTATTTACTATTTTACAAGGGTTCAAATCGTACACACCTCATCTCGTCACGTCACTCCATCAACACGTTATACGTAATATGTAAGTACCGGAACAGATATTGGGAACTTGTAATAAGTAACAAACGATAGGCATACTTACATCGATATGGAAAGGGGGCCAGTTCCATTGAACTAATACTATATTGAACTAATACAGTACCTACTCAAAAATGTTTCGACTACTTTTATTTTAGACTAGCTGACCCCGCAACTTCGTTTATGTTACATAAGGTGTATGAAAGGAGAGGTATTTCTTCTTCAGACTCCTCAACCAGTGTGTGAAACTGCCCTGTTTGCTTAATCATAAAAGAGCGTAAAGATTAAGTCTATTTTAAAACAACTCATTTCACGCCTTCGGCGCGGACTGAATTGTTTTAAAATAGTCTTACTTAATCATTAAGCTCTTTTATGATTAAGCCAACACGCCAGTTTAGATTAAGACTCACATTCAAAGAAACCCCTACAATTAAAATTTTCAAAATATTTGATTCTTAAGTGTCATAACTTTTTTATTTATAAACCGATTGACATGAAATAAACTTTAAGTGTTAAGTGGAGCAAACCTCAACACAATAAAAAACCCCATTGCAATCAGTTAAGCGGTTACTGAGATTAGCGTGCACAAACGTACAGACAAACAGACATACAGACAAAAATTCAAAAAATCATATATAATATTTTTTTAATTTTATTTATCAACTAGCTGTTGCCCGCGACTTCGTACGCGTGAAAATTGTTACAATGCCAATTTAATTGCTCTCTGCTTAGCCCCTAGGATATGTAGCGTGATAATATATAGCCTATTTTAAGACCCTACCCCTAGATAATATTTGTGCAAAATTTGAATCAAATCTTTTGAGTACTTTTCGAGATCCTTCCGGACAAAGCAAAGCAAACAGACAAACAGACAAACAGATAAACAGACAAACAGACAAAAATTTTCTAACTATATTTTCGGCTTCGGTATCTTATGTTGAACACCCAGCGAGTATTTTTTTTTAAATATTTCCAATGTTCAGTTTTGACTTTTCTATAATTTTATTATATGTATAGATATAATATTTTTTCTTATTTATAGGTATTCCATGTATAGACAGCGACCTGTTACGATTTTATTATATGTATTGATTGATATTGGTGAAATTATATGTATTGATAATGTCTTATCAGGACATCCACGCGGCCGCGTGTATGTTGGTTATCGCGACTAAAAGAACTTGGTATTTTCAATATGGTAGGTATTCAATGAGGTGTGTTGTGACCACCTGTCCTATTAAAATTAAGAATAAAAACTTAGACTTATTTCAAATTAGAACATGTGGTGATCTCGTTGCATACTCACTCTAACAGAGATCTAAAGACCTCAGGTTCCAAATCCAAAATACGAATAGGATCATTCCTCTCAGCCATGGCGCCATAGAACATCTTATGGAATACAGGCGAGGCCTTTGCCAGAATCAGCTTATGACCACTAATTAGAACCGGGTGAGGTTCAGTACCCACTGAGAAGGTACAGTCAGACAACTCTCCAGATTGCAGAAGATAAGCTCCTCTTTGCTTTATATCCGTGCATGTGTGTTGCCAATCAGTCGGCGCGTCTGCCATTTTAACCGACTTCCAAAGAAGGAGGAGGTTCTCAATTCGTCTGTATTTTTTTTATAACTTTGTATCAACTGAACTTTTTCGAGAAAACCACTAAACTTGTTCTGTAGGTATCTTCCTTACTGGATTAGAACAATGAGCTGGAACAACACAGGGAAAATATTCTTATTTATTCTTTTGATGATTCATTGATGTTTATTGTATTAGGTAAGTGATACCTACTACTATGTATGTCGACCGTAGCTATTAAAAAATAAATCGCGAAAAGTGTTGGTAAGCGCATAACTCAACAACGCCTGGACCAATTTCGCTATTTCTTTTTTGTTGCGTTAAGTATTGTCAGGAGATGGTTCTTATGGAAGAAAAAATTTAGAAAGATGCGTGGAAAATTATAAAATTTGCAATAACTGTAAATGACTCGGAATATTCAAAGAAATGGTTTCTATTGCGATTTTGGATCGGCTCTTGGAACTTAAAGCATAAAAATGGGAACCGGGAAGAAAGACGGACTGGGAAATGAAAACCAGGAACCGTAAACTCGAAACCGGGAACAGTGATCAGGAAACCAGGAACGGGAACATTGGACCGGGAACTCCGAACTTGGGATACCGATTTCTATATTCATAGATATGGCAGGACAACGTCTGTCGGGCCAGCTAGTTTATTATATATTTATCTTAATTTTTGTATGTATATTATATGTATAAGCATATGCTATAAGTATATGCTATAAATGATGTGGATTTACAGATGCTATTTTGTATTTCTTATCTTTTGTTACACTTATTTGTAGTGTATAATGCCGCCAACGACTACCGGTTTTGGTCCTACCAACATATTTCCATCCAAAGGTTGCCTGGCAGAAAATGCTTTTAGCGATAAGGCCGCCCATTGTATTGCTATGTTACATCAAATTTCTATATTGTAATACTATCTTGGCGTACAAAAAAGTATACAATAAATAAATAAATATAAAAGTATTAATATCCGTGGTCTGATACCCATAACACAAGCAGGATATTCCTAGCTTACTTTGGGATCAGATAGTGTTGTGTGAAATGTCCGTGAATATTTATTTATTTATTTATTATTTATATTACACTCGACGCAGTTCCTTTGCTTGAACTTGGCTTGACACGCTACTGCGTGTCTAGATTTACAGACTTGCCCATACTGACCGCTCCGAATGTTACACACTGTAGATGATATAGGTACGCCACGCAAGCGAAGCTCGCTGCTTCGCCTGCGTGGAATTTGATTCCCATTTCCGCTTCCCGAGGGAACATATTCCCGCGATACACATTCCAGACTATAATGTATGACTGTACACTGTACCTACCAAATTTCAACCCGATGCGATTGGCCGTAATAATGTGATTGAGTAACAAACATACAAACAACTTCACAATGTTTCACATTTATAATTAGAAGGATATAATATTAGTACGATAATACTATTATATATAACTAATTATAAGAATAATGTCGTCATAATAACGACGGCAATAGGTTCATTTCTAGAGAGTTTACGTAGTAGGTAGGTACCTAGTGTACCTACCTATTCACTTTTGAATTTCTATTTGTTCGGTAGTCATCGTCTGGCTTTCAAACCAACTAATAAACCAACAAATAAACACTTTATAATATTATATGAGTCTACTACTCATATAGTAGATATTATAAAGTGTTTATTAAACTTATAGATAATACTATAAAGTTAAAAGCTAGGATCTCAGAAACTACTAGGTACATAGTTAGAATTCAACAACATTTTTATAACAAGAATAAAAACCGAATTCAAACAAAAACTGAAAAATAAAATTTACTTAGCACAAAGTAATATGTCTTTGGATATATCAGATTTTTTTAAAAATATATAGACGAATTGAGGACCTCCTTTTTTGAAGTCGGTTAAAAATTTATACAAAGCAGTTAGAATTTTTGAATTCCAACCAGTATTTTCTGAGCTTTCAAAAACACCAATAAACAACTTAAAAACACTATAACTTTATAATATTATAAATAATGGATAATGAATTATGTAGGTAGGCACGTAAGTACATAAATATTTCATTAATCATTTACACTACCATTTTTAACAGACTTACCTACTTTGACGCCTTGGCACCGCGAACTTCAGCAGAATTAAACTGAACATTATTTCATTTTAAATTGTTGATCATGAATCATATCTATATCAGGAATATTATCGGAATTTGCCTTAGCGAACCCCTTATCACAGTTATCACACATGGCTAATCGCAATCAACTTCGTACAACAATTAATAAGATACATAGTAGGTACAGATATGGAAACCTACCACAAATTACAGAGAATTATACTTATTACATATCTATATATTTACATTATTACTATCTAAACTAAACCTAAATAAGGCCCCCGTGGCATTGTGCCCAAAAGACTAGCAGCATTCCCCCTTTGAATAGCAATACCTATTTGCGCTGAGCGAGAAAACTGCCAGCCTAGGATCAAGTATACCCTGGATTAGCCAAGCGCGCACCTACACCCGAAAGGGACAAACACATAGTACATATGATACCAGTGTTGTTAGTCCCTAAAAATTTTACCCCACGACTTTTTTAAATCCGATAGGTATAATGAATTAATGTTTTCTGGCATTACATCCTTTATAAAACTCAAATACATAACAATTTAGGCATAAAGAATACTGATAACTGTAATTATGTTAAATATTTTTTATCAGCATCAGTAATTTTTTTGATGATTATCAAATTCAAATTCAAAAATCATTTATTTACTTAGGCATATACAAATGCACTTGCAAACGTCACTTATATAAACCAAAAAGTTACCACCAGTTCACAACGCGACCCACCTGAGAAGAACTGGCAAGAAACTCAGCGGGTTATTCTTTTAGCTACTCTATTTACAACTTTATTAATGAATCTAAAAACTATGCATTTTAACAGTTTTTTGAGAATCTAGCAGAGCAGGTCATTTCCAGGCTTCCTTATCCATCAAGTAATCACCAATCGTATAGTAGCCCTTGCTGTATAATTTACCTTTAACAAACTTTTTGAATTTATTTAGGGACATACTTTTAATTTCGTTATGTAACCTGTTGTAAAAGCGTATACAGTTACCCCTGAAAGAATTACTGATTTTATGCAATCTGCTATGATAAACAGCGAGGTTATTTTTATTTCTAGTGTTGACATTGTGTCTATCACTTAACTTATGGAAACTATGTAAATTTCTTTGTACATACATAAGATTTTCAAAAATGTATTGAGATGCTACTGTAAGAATATTAACCTCTTTGAATGTTTCGCGCAGATAGATCCTTGGACCTAATCTATATATAGCTCTTATGGCTCGCTTTTGTAAAATAAAAATTGAATTTATATCTGCAGCATTGCCCCACAGTAGAATACCGTAAGACATTATACTGTGAAAGTAACTGAAATAAACTATTCTAGCCGTATCTACATCAGTCAAGTGCCTTATCTTTTGCACAGCAAATGCTGTGGAACTTAATCTACTAGCTAGTTTTACAATATGTGGACCCCATTGTAAACCAGCATCGACCGTTAACCCTAGGAACGTCGTTGATTCCACAAGTTCCAACTCTCGACCATTAAGTTTTACATTGGTGTCTGACTGTGTTGCATTCGGCAAGGTAAACTTAATACATTTAGTTTTATTATCATTCAGTCTAAGATTGTTAGTATTAAACCAATGAACCACTTTCAAGATTGCATTGTTTACATCGTCATAATTATCTATTTGTCGTTTGACTTTGAAAATCAAAGAAGTATCATCAGCAAACAAAACAATCCTGTTGTTGTCCCCCATGTAAAAGGGTAGGTCATTAAAATATATAAGGAATAAAAATGGGCCGAGTATTGAACCCTGCGGGACGCCCATAGTAACTACTGATCCTTCTGAACGTGTACCATTAACATCGACTCTCTGAATTCTATTGTTCAAATATGAAGTCAGAAGATCGAGAGCCTTGCTCCTTATGCCGTAATGGTGTAATTTCCTGATTAATGTTTCATGTTGGACGCAATCAAAAGCCTTAGACAGATCGCAAAATACACCAATTGCATCTTGTTTATCCTCCCAGGCCTCTGAGGAGTAATATACCTAGTCTATGACAGACTTTAGTATAAATATAGTTACTTTGTATTTTAAGAGGGAGTAATAAATGGTAATCGTTCGAGAACAGTTGTTTCAATAACACAACTCCCCTCATGGCGACCCTTGCCATATTTGGGATCTGTGACGCGACGCGATGCACTCTCATTAAAAGTGAATAGCGAAATTGATAAAACATACCTAATAGAAAACAAAGCGTGTAATGTGTTTAACAAAATAATTTATAAACTTTTAAATCAAAATGTGTCGGTCCAACGTCGAAAAAGATACGGTGTTCGTAAATCAGAATGCTCTTGGTGAAAATTCTGCTCACTTTGAAGAACTAAAAACGCACAATAAGTATCATGCTCATTGTGATATGCATTTTATTCGGTGTTATGCTTGTGTATTTTGCATGGAAAAAATACAAAAAATGTCATCATTCCTGGATCCGGGACCAAATACAACAAAACAATTTCCGACGGTCATTTAACTCCTTCACCCGTTCCAGAGCCAATCGTGAAGAAACTGAGATTCGTATTCCAATGAAGTAATTAAAATTGTATAACTTTTGTGTCGGTGCGTATTATGGTGCATCAATTTGTTTAACTATAAAATAAAGTGCTTTATTATGTGAATAAGTGCAAAATAAATAGAAGTGGTTTTTTTTTATAATACCAATAGTTCGCGAAATTGTATAAAAACAATGGACAGAGGGACTAAACTAAAGAGGGATAAACTTTAAATGTAGTGTTAATTATCGTCTTATTATTAGTAATCTAAAATAGTTTAGATAGTGTTGTGTATCATTGTGAGGAGTATCAACTTACACTCGTGTCCCCTACTATTGTAACTCAATAAAGGACTATGGTATGTTGGGACATCCTTCCGAGGGCTTCCCCGGGGCTCCCAACCACAGGCTGTTGGGCGTGACGTGAGGTTTTTTAGTCGGTAGGAGTCCGGCATAGCATCCATGAGGATTTTCCCTCACGTTAAACAAAAAAAAAAAAAAAAAAAAAAAAAAAAGGACTATGGTATGTATTAATATATCATTCTGTATAGGGTTATGGAAGATGAATTATTATCATGTTTAGAGGAACTTAAAGTAATTAGAAAATATTTAATTAAAAAAGGAAAGTCAAGATATAAGGGTAATATTATAAAAAATAAATTGCATGAGACAGAAATTATATACAACAAGAGCAATGACTTAATTAATTATTTTATACAGAATCAAAATACTAAGTATAAAATTTTATCATCTTTAGATTCATTAAGAAATGTAATAAATAACTATCACCAGGAAATAATTGAATTATGTACTAAACCAAAAGTTGAAAGTGATAGTGACAGTGATTATTGTGAAGCGAGGCCAAATACCGATATCATCATGGAATTTGACTTAAAAACGGCGTGTAGTTTCATTCCTGTTATGAATGGTAACGAGAATAGCACCAAAAGTATCATTGACTCCATAGAAATATACGCAGATATGCTTTCAGAGGCAGGTAAAAAATTGCTCATAACATTTGTTTTAAAGAGTCGTTTATCCGAGAATGCTAAACTCCGTATGTCTCAAGGATATTCATCTACAACCGATTTTGTAAGAGATTTACGAAATAATCTCCTTACTAAAAAATCTTTCACAGCCATTCATTCGCGGTTACAAAATGCAACACAGGGTTGGTGTACTATCGACCAGTACGGTACAGAATTGGAAAAATTATTCACCAATTTAACTATATCGCAAGCAGAGGTAACTCTGAAAACTTTTCAGTTCTGAAGCCTTTAAATTAAAAGTTAGCTATTAAAAGATTTGCCGATGGATTGAGTGATTCGCGCCTAGATACTATTATAGCAGCGCGTAACTATGATAGCTTAAAAATAGCAATTCAGGCAGCTAAGGACGAGGAGCTGGCGGCGCCATCGACATCTGCAGGTGACAGTGTGATGCAGTTTTCACGTCGTGGTAGAGGTAAGATTCATGTTAATAAATATTATCAAGGAAATTCGCACCAGCAAAATTTTCATAATTTTGGTAAAAATTACACTAGAGGTAATTTTAACAATTTTTCTAACACCTGTGGTACAAATAGAAGTACATACAATAATATGAACCAAGGAGGATTTCACCCAAACGAGAATCGATCGAGTTATAAAACTCATAGTACCTAGTGGAAATAATCAACGAGTATTTTATACTAATCAATGCTATAATAATGAGCCTATGAGTTCGAACACAGTGGAAGAAGATACAAAAGAAATGCAGTTTTTTCGAGTTGAAACATAGTATTTTAGCATTACAAGGTAAAGAAAAATTTTTAACTTTTTATTTAGGAAATAGAAGATATTATTGGTTAGTAGATACTGGTGCGTCATTATCTGTTATTAAGAGAGATGCATTACCTCATAACATTTGTGTAACTAGAGATGAGACTATTATAAATGGTATTGGTGGTCAGATTCAATCAAACGGGATTGTTCACCTTAGTTTGACTCACCGTGATGAGCAATGTTTTATTGATTTTAATATTAAGTTTCATGTTTTTGATAGGATACCTTTAAAGGCAGATGGAATATTAGGCTTAGACTCTCTTTGTCAGTATGCCCTGAATATTAACTTGAGAGATAATGTCATCACCTTATGCTAAAATGGAATGGAATATTCGGTAGCACTTCGTGACTCATTAGATTACTCAAGTGAATTGTTATACATTCCAGGTCGAAGTGAACACTATTTATTTTTGGACATTGACATAAAGGGAGACTGTGTTATTCATAGTAAGCAGTTAGCGGAAAATGTTTTTTTAGCGAGATGTATCGGAAAAATAAAAAATAATAGATTACCAGTTAGAATTTTAAACACAAATGAACATGATGTTACCTTACCCATGTTCAAACCGGATATGGACATATGTGTACCTATGGTAAACCATTTACTATTATGACAGATCATAGACCTTTAATTTATTTGTTTTCGATGAAAGATCCTTCTAGTAGACTTTTCAAATTTAGATTAGCATTAGATGAATATAATTTTAAAATTTTATACGTGAAAGGAAAAGATAACAGTGTTGCAGACGCATTATCAAGAATAATTTATTGGGGTGACATTTTATTGGGGTGACTCTGTGCCGGTGACGGTGAGACCAGAGGCTTAATCTGTCTCCATTGGCGGATAGAGGCGCGGAATATTGGTACGGCGGTCAGGGAGACCCGGTGAAACGGTTACCCCTGACCGCCCGCAGGCTGTACGGAACCCGAACCTGGGGATTACATAATCTCCGCCCCAGGAGGCTGAACCAGCAGCCTGTGTAAAGTCCCTGGTGCTGTGGTCGTGCCGGAGGAGGATACCGGAGTGGACGCGGCTACTGCATCGGGGGGGGACCGGGGGCCCTTCCGTACGCCGTGCCAATCTACCGCACTACCTCTGTCTGCCTTTGGTTAGTTAGAGTCTCGCTTAGTCTCTTGCGCCACCGGCACACAGGCACCTCTTAACTTCTTTAACCCCCCTTTTTAAAAAAACATGGCTAAAGGAAGAAAGAGAGAAAAAGTATACACAGCGGCTTCGTCGTCCACACTTTACATGGACCTTTGCAACATCAGAGGTATGCACAAGAACCTCAACGTAGTCCACCACCATCTGGAAACTGCGAAGCCGACCCTTTTTTTCCTGACGGAGACGCAGATTTCATGCCCGGGCGATACATCCTACTTAATGTACCCAGGCTATAAGCTTGAGTACAACTTCAAGCCGAAAGCCGGGGTATGTATGTACGTCCGTGATGATGTCTGCTGTCGCCGTCTTACAAGCCTTGAAGACAGGGACCTGTCTACGTTATGGGCGCGCGTGGATCACGGGGGCCACACTCGGATCTACGCGTGCGTGTACAGGTCTCACAGCGGTAACACGGACACAGTTCGCCTTTTTGACCACCTGCAACAATCGACTGACAAGGTGATTGAGCAGTATCCCTCTGCGGAGATTGTGATTCTGGGGGACTTCAACGGTCATCATGTTGACTGGTTGGGCTCCCGGATGACCAACTTTGCGGGGAAAGCTGCACACGAATTTGCCCTGACCTATGGGTTCTCCCAACTGGTTAAATCCCATACGAGGATACCAGATAAGGAGAACGACCATAGTGCATTGCTGGACCTCCTGCTGACAACGCGTCCGGATGGATACAACGTCTCAGTGGAAGCTCCGCTCGGATCGTCGGACCACTGTATCATTCGGGCGCATGTGCCTCTCGCAAGGCCTGAACCACCTCGGCCCAAGGAGTGGCGACATGTGTGGCACTATAAGTCAGCAGACTGGGATGGACTGCGGGAGTTCTTCGCGTCGTACCCGTGGAGGCGGCTTTGTTTTGCCTCAGACGATCTGGATTCCTGCGCTGCAGCAGTCGCTGAGGGGATCTTGGAGGGCATGGAATGCTATATTCCCAACCGCTGGATCCCTGTAGGAGCAAAAAAGCGACCGTGGTTCAATCGGCTCTGCAGAGAAGCTTTGATGCTGAAAGAATCTGCCTACAGAGCCTGGACCACGGCTCGTGCAAATTCAGATCCTAACATCTCTGAGGTAAAACGCAAATTAAATGCCGCCTCGAGGGCCAGCAAAAGAGCAATTGTCATGGCTAAATTCGATTTCGTCGGCAGAATTGGTGAGCGGCTAGCAGGGTACCCTTCAGGGAGTCGTGAATTCTGGTCGCTTGCCAAAGCTGCCGAGGGAAACTTCTGTCAGTCAGGTTTACCACCTTTGCTTAAACCCGACGGTAGTCTGGCCCAGAGTGCCGGGGAGAAGGCCGACCTTTTGGGTCTTCTCTTTGCGTCTAACTCGACCATGAGCGACGGGGGTGCTGTGCCGCCGGACGTTCCGTGGTGTGGAACTTCCATGCCGGAAGTTAAATTTACGCAGCGGGACGTCCGACGGGAGCTTCGGCCATCGGTGTGCTCAGTCGGTACTTTACTGCAGCGCAAACACTGCTTCTGTAAGTCGCAAGTGCGGCCGCACATGGAGTACTGCTGTCACCTCGGGGCGGAGGCAACAGATATCAGCTTCGTCCATTTGACACGGTGCAGAGGCGAGCTGTGAGAGTTGTCAACGATCCTATGGCTATTTCTACTCGTTGCTTAAATTTGATGGTCACACGCTTATATTTTCTAAACCGTATGAGTTAGAAAGAAATGTTTTAAAATGGTGGATAAAACAGCTATTAAGCTATAAAATACATGAAATTTGTTGCAATAGAAGTAAATATTCATACCAAAATTCAACACGAAAGGTCAAAATCGGGGTCATTTTTCGCATTCTCCTCGTGTCACACTTCCCGATTCAGTTAAACATTAGGTTACTGCTTCACCAAATTTCCATAGATTTTGAAGTTACATACACTAAATTCACCGTGATAACATACACTACACACACAGTATTACAAAAAAAATCTTGTAACTATTATTTAGAACTTAAAACACAATATACGTCGGTCACACGAATGTAGGTACTTTAGATTTGCGTAGTAAACGGTCAACTGTTGATCAAAACGACCGCTCCAATAACAAAACTCAACTTAACTGAACGTTATTGGTCGACCGGCATCGCAAGAGTGCAACGTGTTTCTTCTGGCTCCATGAGAAAAAAAAATCGGTAAGTTTCTACATTAGACACTTAATTTGAGTACTTTTCGTGGGTGACTTTTTGTACATCGTATAATTGCTATTGAAGTCAGAGTCAATTCATCGAAACCGCAAATAAATAGAGATATTTATGTAGTATTTGATTTAAACCGTAACGGCTAAACTTTGTCGGAATTTGAAAAAAAGATATATTTTCGTTACCTTCGTGTCACATCCTTCGTGGCGTTTTACCCACGAAGGTGAGTTTTTGCCACGAAAGTGATCTTTGACTAGTTTCAGTAAGAGTGGTACTCGTTTAGATTCGTATTATAGTATGTAGCGGAATGATAGCAGAACAAATAACTAGGTTTCTACAATCATGGCAAATGACAGAGCAATACCTATAACATTCCGTGTGATGCCCTTTTATAGGAGTAGAAATCCCACCGGACGTTATGCCAGATCCAAACCACAGTCCATACCGTCTAAAACTCACACCGTACCTACTTACCCGTCTAGTGCTAGGCGCCGCCGCCCCGGGTAACTCCTTAGAAAGATGTATCAGGGTACCTGACAGGCTTAGGCTATCACCGTGGCCTCGCCTACGGGTTTGGGTGTTATCTTGCGTCTTTTGGGTTAGTTCAGGTGCAATTCCGCTTCTTGAGGCGTGCAGCATGCTAAGAACTTTCACATCATGCCAATGTTTTGGCTCTCGAGGCGTAGACCTGTGACCCTTCGCATCCAAGTCTCAAGGACAGATCCCGGGAAAGAGTCATGCCATTTAAAGCTTAATTAAGGCACTTAATACCTTATACTTATATCAACTAATATACATTTAGGTAGTACTCGTCGACTAAAACTCGTGGAGTTTTCCGGCGAAGCGGTTTGTGACTACTCTCGAGAACAACTTGTAAACATGTCTAAGGAGTAAGATGGGTCTGTAATTCTTCGGCAAGGTCTTGTCACCTTTTTTGAAAAACAGAGCCACCGCACTTCGCTCCACGCTTTAGGTGTTTGTACCTGTTGGAGGACGGAATTAAAGAGACTCGTCAGCTCTTACAGAACTGGAGTCCCGCCAGCTTTAAGAAGCTCACTCGTAATTCCGTCCTCTCCAAGGAATTTATTGGTTTTTAGTTGTTTGCGAGCCGCAGTGACCTCGCCCTGGTCATTATCCGGAATGTCTTCCTCTTCGGTTAGTGGCGCGTGAGTGGAGCCTCTGTGGTCACAGTCTCTAGGTCCTATCGGTTTTTTTCCGTGATGCATATAGGTCTCTATAGAAGCTCTTAACTTCTTCGAGAATCTTTCGAGATTCTCAAAGAAGTTAAGAGCTTCTCGAGGTCACGGTTTTGCCACCCGCTGTTTTCAATTTGGTCAGACGGGGTCTTCGAAGCTGTTGCGCAAAGACTTTAGTACCCCAATTTTGTTCGATCGCTGCCTCTACGATGTTGGTGTTATAACGTCTGAGGTCGCATCGTATCAGCTTTCGGATTTTGATGTTTAAAGCTCTCTGGTCTGACGAAGACGTATGCATAGATGGCGTTTGCTGTCTGATTCTCATGAGCTCGAGAGTCTCGGGCGAAAGCTTGGAACACCTATTTTTGTTTTTTCCATACAGAAACCTTTGGGAGACTTGTTGTAGCGTCCTGACTACAGTGTCGGCCTTATCGTGATCGTTGCCAGTGGTTTCCAGCAGATCGAAACGATTTTGAAACTCCAATTGAAACTTCTCGGCACACAAAGCTATTTGGAGCGCAGTAGGTCGGAGAGTAGGCTTCATAATCGGGGCCCTTTCGGTGCGGAAGTCTAAATTCAGAGATGCTCGGACGAGTTGGTGATCACTTCCGGTATTAAACCTGTTGTTCACTGAGACATCTTTAAATATACACCTCTTGTCCGACATGACGAAGTCTATCTCGTTCCTTGTGACCTTGTAGAGGCTTCGCCAAGTCCGCCTTCTAGGGAGCTTCTTCTTAAAGAATAGGTTCATCATGAAGAGCCCCTGAGCCTCAAGAAGGTTGAAAAGCATACGCCCCCGATCATTTCTACGCCCCACACCAAAGGGTCCGATTTTCGTTTCACGGCGTTCTTGTACTCCCACTTTGGCATTGAAGTCTCCCATCACAACAGTGTAGTGAGTCTTGGCAGTACATTGTAATGCTTTCACCACGTCCTCGTACACGGTCTCAACTGCCTCGTCAGTGCTTCTCGAAGTCGGAACATAGGAACACCTGAATCACCTTCAGGGAGTACCTGTTGGTGAGTCTTAGTATTACGTATGCTACCCGAGACGAAACATTGCTGATCTCCACAATGCTGCTAACGAGGTCCGTTTTCACCATAAAGCCGACACTGCCCTCGGAAGAATGTCTTCCATCACCTTCCCAAAAGTACAATAGGTCGCCCGACGCAAGGTTTAGCGTGTCCTCCCCTTTCTTTGAACTCCGCACAACCCCAGTATGTGCTAGTTTATGCGACCCAGTTCTACCTCGAGTTCGGTGAGCCGATCGTCTAGGCGCAGAGTGCTTCCATTATAAGTAAAGCCAGGTACGGACAATCTCACACAATATCATCTAGCTAGCCCAATATAAGCTTATGCTATGGGATCTAGGTAACTGATAATTTGCTACTTTGTGCCAAAGAGATGTACTGTGTTATATGGTTCCAGAATAACTTTTACATCAAAAGCATGTGTATAGGACCTGGTAATTGTTTTAGTTAACTAGCTTTTACCATATAACTGCCGAATGAAAATATTAACTTATAATTAGTATTCAAATAATGATTAATTATGTCTGTAAAGCTACTGCGTCACCTTCGTGGATCGTCGCGTCACCTACGTGGGATCTAATAATTCAAAACGTTATTCTTCCAAATCTGACTCACAATTTAACTTTTTGACTTATATATGTTACTTATCTTACCGAACGCTTTGTGTTTGTTTACAAAAATAGTTGAAATAATCAGTATTTAAAATTTACCATGAAGGTGACGATGAGAATCGTAAAAAGTAGAAATAGCCCTATACTGACAGGTGGTGTGGAACCTCTTCGCGACAGGAGAGACTTTGCCTCCTTATGCGTGTTCTACCGCCTGTACAATGGTACGTGCTCTGAGGAATTGTTTGACATGATGCCCACGGCTACCTTCTATCATCGCACCGCTCGCCATAGACAGGGATTTCATCCTCACACCCTACGTCCGGAGCGTTTGAGCACGGTTAGATCCGGTAGGGGTTTTCTTCCGCGTACGCTTAGGTTGTGGAATGAACTTCCTGCCTCGGTTTTCCCAAACGCCTACAGTATGGGGTTCTTCAAAAGGGGTCTAAGAAGGTTTTTACAGGGTCGGCAGCGCGAGTGTGGCGCCTCTGGTGTTGCAAACGTTCATAGGCTGCGGTGACCACCAGTCCTTCTGGTGGGCCGTATGCTTGTCTGCCACCTTAGTGGTATAAAAAAAAAAAAAAAAAAAGTGTAACATCAGATTATTTGAAACAGATGAATGATGAAATTATGTTAGTAACAACTAGAGGACAAAAAAGGCGTTTAGATTTAGACGAACGGGGGGGGGGGGGGGTCGGTGTCTATCCTTAGTGGGGTGACTTCTGCCAGGGAAATTACCTCTAAAAAATGCTAAGACGTCAGTAGCGTACGCCTAGGTGAGCGAAGCTAGGCTATATTGCGCGCACCGGCAAGTGCTTCATATACGTCCTCGCTGTTGCTAGACTGCCGCCGCGGTCTAGTGGCGGACCTGCATACTCTCATCCTTGCGGGTCGTCCCCTCCGGGCAATGCTACGGTTCTTAACGAGTCTCGCTCAATCCACCTACCTCGGAACCGTAGTAGCAAAATATGAAGCGCGAGGGCGAATCTTCGGCGCCATAACCGAACTATCTGGCTAGGGGAAACAAACCCTGAACAAAAATAACCACGTACCATGGAAGCAAGACTCAAAGAGAAATTACCCCAGGAGGGTACCAGCAAAGCTGGAGAATCCCTCCCCGAGCCTGGCTCGGGCTGCTCCTCGTATTCTGGGGGGGGGCAAAGTAGTGCTTACCTCGGACCACCAAAAACCAACAAAAACACTAACACAACAACTATTCCATCCCGGTCTCTTCAATCGTCAACGATCGGCGTCCCTAAATGATACCAGTGAATCAAACAAGAAACACATTGAGAACCAAGATGAAAGCATCAGTGGCACGGATCTACATAACCCGAATGCTCCCTGGCAACGCGTGCCTGTACAAAAGAAAAGGATACGTTCACCCGACGACAAAGCTGTTTCAAACACTAATAAAGCCAAAAGAATGCATAGAAAAGACCAACTAATTAGCCAGTACAGAGGACTTGAAATGAGACAAAACACTACCACGGAAGTAGAAACAAGCAACAGTTTCTCATTACTAAACATCGAGGTTGATGATGCTGTTCCAAAAAGAATTCCTAAACCACCGCCAATCATCCTGTATGGTGTTGATGATCTTCAAAAACTTACAGAGCTACTGGAACAAGTTGTAGACAAAACTGACTACACATTTAAAATTGTATCTAAGAATCAACTCATAGTATCCTCCAGCACAGTAGAGAAGTATAAAACTCTCATTGAACACATAAGAGCCAAGGGGCTAATAGGACACACTTTCACCAGTAAAGATAAAAAATGTATGAGAATAGTCATAAAAAATCTTCATTTTAGTACACCGAAATCAGAAATCATAAGTGCAATAGAAAGCACAGGCAATAAAGTGCAAGGGGAAATTGTGACAGCTAGAAAACGAGGCACCAAAGAGCCATTAAACACATTTTTTGTTAATATAGAGCCTCATGAGAACAACAAACTTGTTAAAGACATAAAATACATATATCACCAAAAAGTAGTAATTGAAGACCCTAAAAGAAGAACCACCATTGTACAATGCACAAGATGTCAGCAATATGGACACAGTAAAAATAATTGCATGAGACCATATAGGTGCGTAAAATGTGCTGGCCCACACAAAACTACCTCATGCACTATAGACAAAAATATCCCAGCGGTGTGCACCCTCTGTTCTGGAAGTCATCCTGCCAGCTATAAAGGATGCACAGTCTACAAAGAAATACTAGCAAGAAAAAAATCTGGCCCTAAAACTCAAGCAAACTTAAATATGCAGCAAACAGAAAAGAGCCAATGGTTTTCACGCCTAATGTCACCACTAGACATGTACACATCGACCCGTCCGTGCAATAACTCGGTAAAATGCTGTTATGCGGTTTATGCTGTTATGTCAGATTCGGCATCTACACACTGGAATACACCTTGTCATTTTTTTGCAGATTTTTCCTATGGATATTTAAAAAGATATAACTAAAAACAATTTTATTGGTGTAAATTTAGAAACAAAAAATATGTAGGCAATATACTTGCAATAGGTGTATACAAAAAATATAAAATAAACGTTTTTCAGTAAGTCGCACTTACCGAGTTATTGGCGTAAATAAATTACTCAAGTATTTTGTATAAGTAAGTACTGAGTTTTTGCTGGGCCAGCTTTAATATTCTTATCAATATCATCAATCAATACAAATAATAAAATCGTAACAGGTCGCTGTCTGTACATGGAAGATAAATAAGAAAAAATATTATAGGGTGGCTTTATAAACGCAATAGAACCCAAAACAATGATTTTTAGAATTTTTGTCTGTTTGTCTGTATGTCTGTATATCTGTTTGTCTGTACGGTTGTGCACGCTAATCTCAGTAACCCCTCAACCGATTGCAATGCGGTTTTTTTTATTGTGTTGAGGTTTGCTCCAGTTAACATTTAGCGTTTGTTTTATGCAAATCGGTTTAGAAATAAAAGAGTTATAACACTTTTAAGAATCAGATATTTTGAAAATTTTAATTGTAGGGGTTTCTTTGAATGTTAGTGAACCTAAACTGGCGTGTTGGCTTAATCATAAAAGAGCTTAATGATTAAGACTATTTTTTAAACAATTCAGTCCGCGCCGAAGGCGTGGACTGAATTGTTTTAAAATAGACTTAATCATTAAGCTCTTTTATGATTAAGTAAACAGGGCAGTTTCAGACGCTGCTTGATGACTCTGATGAAGAAATACCTTTCCTTTCATACACCTTATGTGACGTAAACGAAGTTGCGGGCTCAGCTAGTTTCTTAATATAATCTAACAAGGTTGTTGAAGTATAGAATTTTTTCATAAATATACGCAAAGATTGCAGTGTGCACTTGTCTCTTTCTTTTCCTTATTGTTAGACAGTAATAAACATAATTATATGCCGCTCCCCAAGCACATGTATTAGTCTATCAGCCCAGTTTACATTTTTTTCAAATATTTATCTCGCCAAATTGGAGTCGCCACAAGCCTGATGGAAAGCCGTGGCGCATTTAGCGATTGGGGGCCAATCTCGCAGTCCGTAACACTTCTGACAGGCACTGTGATGTGCCTCTTCACGATCCCCTTAAAGAACCCAGGATTGTAAGATGAGGGCAACACGTGTGCGGGCATGTCGTTCCAGATTTTTATAGTTCGACAGAGGAACGATCTTTTAAAACGCTCAGTTCTGGCGAAGATTCATATATGGCGAATACCACCCTTTCTGAAACCATGACCCATTCTGAAACCATGAATGAAAGTATTTCTGAAGATTAATTAATAAATAAAATTACTTAAACTGAACTAAATAATAACTCAAGATTTGATTCTATTAGATTATTTGGAAAACAACACAATGTCATGTAAGTTTTAAATTGAAACGTCAAATTTGATTCTGTTTTCAATAAAATATTACAAAAATATTTTTTTTATATACCACTAAGGTGGCAGACAAGCATACGGCCCACCAGAAGGACCGGTAGTCACCGTTTGCAACACCAGAGGCGCCACTCTCTCTGAACTCCCTGTCTGTGGCGAGCAGTGCGATGATATAACGTAGCCGTGGGCATCATATCAAACAATTCCTCAGAGCATACCATTGTACAGGCGGTAGAATACACATAAGGAGGCAAAGTCTCTCCTGTCGCGAAGAGGTTCCACACTCCACACCACCTGCAAGCATAGGATCGTTGACAACTCTCACAGCTCGCCTTTGCACCGAGTCAAATGGACGAAGCTGATATCTGTTGCCTCCGCCCCGAGGTGACAGCAGTACTCCATGTGCGGCCGCACTTGCGACTTACAGAAGCAGTGTTTGCGCTGCAGTAAAGTACCGACTGAGCACACCGAGCTTCTTGGACGCCAGCTTAGCCTTGTCCTCCAAATGACTCCGGAATTGAACTCTCTGGAGATGTCAACGCCAAGGATCCCAATGCTTTAAGAGATAGTGAGAGATGTGCCCTAGAATTGTGGCGCTACAGTAAATGGGGTTTTCTTAGCAGTGTATATACACGCTTGTGAAGGGTTAAACTGGACAAGATTTTATCCACCCCAATCGGGCACTCTAGCCTCGATTTCGGACACAAGCTATTCACTTTCTTCCACTGTGGCCCGAGAGATACCGGGGCGGCCCGTGTAACAAGTGTCCCCCGTACTGTCGTCTGCATAACAATGAATGCCGTCAGTAGACAACATGTCATTGATATGCAGCAGAAACAGAGTACACGGGGACAACACTGAGCCTTGCGGTACTCCAGCGTTGATGGCCATGCAGTCAGAACAGCTGCCGTCGATGACGGCCCTGATGCTTCTACCGGCCAGAAAGCTGGACACCCATCCGCATAACCTCTCAGGTAGTCTATAGGATGGCAATTTCGTAAGAAGACTACGGTGCCAGACCCGGTCAAAGGCTTTAGAGATGTCGAGGCTTACTGCTAGAGCCTCGCCCTTACTCTCGATAGCTGCCGCCCATAAAATAATAGTATTGTTTCTCTTTTTTCTGCATTCCTTCTGTTACAGTTACAGTTAGTGTTATTCAAAACTTCCTTGTTGTAAATGCACACGCCTGTGTCTCTCTGGCACTAAAATTAACCAAGATTTCCTCTCGACGGATGTAAATACAACTCAGGCCCCTTTTCAAGAGGACTTGAGTCGTATTTTCCGGTGGGTTAGCTTCTTTTCCTCCACATCGGTCCTCTTGGCTGTAGTACGGGCAGAGTTACTGACGTGCAGAGTGCTTTTATTTGAATAAAACTGAATTCTTTCATGGGATAGCATTTCATTTTTAAGCAGAAAAAAAAGAGTTGGGTACTACAGCACCCCGGCAATATACTGCAATATACTGGGTGTCTGACCATCACAGAGAACCCGTATACATCGTCTGTGCAGGAAATTTAATATCCAGCTGTACAATTGAGGCGGTAGACCATATGCCAAGGCTCGGAAGCTATTTCTGAAGAAAAATTGTTAAATTTACGTTTATAAAGCTCAAAGTTGATTTAAGCATTTGATTTATTACTTTATTGTTATTAATACATATTCTCAATATATTTGAGCATAAAATTTCAATCTATGCCTCATAAAATACTTTAAAATAATAAAGATATTACAACTTTTCTGCGTTTCTACCTTCGAATACGCAACTTAAATGCTGAATAAAAAAAGCAGCACTGAGCGGTAACAACATATTGTTATTAAAACTTTTAAGTGCAATAACAATGTTAATTATCAATACCATTTATATAAATGTATTGATAGTACCACAATAAGTCCGTAAAGATATGTTACGTATCATTCCTGCGATAGAAAATTATGCTATAAAGGTCCATTATAATATGTTACGAAAAATTATATTTGATAAATTTACTGCAATAACCCCGTAAGTAATGTAGTGTAATATTTGATTTTGAAAATTTTTGGTAACATTTGTTTTAGTAAATTACTAGGTTTTGAACACAAGAAAGTTCCTATTAATGGTACAGCTACAATAAACAAAAAATTAGCTTTCATTTGATACCTCAATGACTTGAATAGTCCCTCTCACTAAAAAGTTATTTGATAAAATCAGTAAATCTTTTCTCCTGAACAATTTTGATTTTACGATTACCGAGTTATTGTACGGAGGGGTCGACATGTCTAAAGGACATAATACTCCTACCCAACAAACAGCCGAACATCTTGCCGCACAGGAAAGCCCGACGCCATACTGTGAAGTCGTCAAAACTGGTGGTAAGAACCGTTCTTCAAAGGAAAACATAAAGCTTATGCATAAACAGACAATTTACCCTAAAGATAACTCAAGCAACCTGACAGAATTAATGACAAAACAAAACTATGACTATCCACAAACACAAAGACTTTCTATTAGACACCAAAGTGACAACAAGTCACAGAGAACACATTCTAATAAAATAGAATTGACAACCCAACTACAAGATGAACACATATATAAACTAGAAATACTCATAACAAGACAGACTGAAAGAATCGACCAGCTCATTACACAGCTAAGCACCATGATGAACCTCATCACAACTCTCATGAGTAGACTCCCATAATGTTCTCACTACGTATAGTTGCCTGGAATGTCAATGGGTTGGCATCGAATAAACAAGTTTTAGAAACAAAAATGAGAGCTGATAAGGTAGACGTAGCTTTGATATCAGAAACACATCTAAATGATAACAAGAAAGTGATAATGGATAACTACTGTGTGTATAACACTAACCATCCTGACTGCTCATCACATGGAGGATCTGCAGTTATCATCAAGAAAAATATAAGACACCACATGCATAGCCAATTTCGAGAGAATTGGCTGCAAGCGACAACCATAACTATATATGGCAATATTGGACCCATTAATGTTAGTGCCTTCTACATCCCACCAAGACACAAGCCAAAACAAGACATGTTTGACCCATACTTTGACACTCTGGGAAATAAATTTATTAGTGGAGGCGACTGGAACTCTAAGAATACCAATTGGGGATCGCGTTTGACCAACACAAAGGGACGAGAATTGAAAAAATGTATAGACCACAATAATCTGACAGTCCTATCAACAGGTGAACCAACCTATTGGCCTACGGATGTGGACAGAGTTCCTGACCTCATAGACTTTTTCATTATAAAAGGGCTATCCAATATATATTTTAATGTTGTGCCCTGTCTTGATTCTGTCTCTGACCACACTTCTGTTATTGCAACCTTCAGTATCTCGCCAATACAAAACACTCAAAAACCAGTGTTATACAACTGCAAAACTGACTGGATTGCTTTTCAAGAATACCTGGAAGATAAAGTTAATCTAAAGGTCAAGCTGAAAACAGAGGAAGACATAGATGAAGCAACATTTATTATAACTAACCTTATCCAAGTAGCTGCGTGGCGCTCCACCCCGACACTGCCCGGCTACACTGAAAGAAATAATGTACCATTGGAAATACGGAATAAGCTGCAGGAAAAGAGGAGACAAAGAAGACAACTCCATACCACAAGATCTGATGCAGACAGAAGAGAGTATAACAGAATTTCAAGAGAACTGAAGGAGTTAATAAGAGAAAATGTAAATATGACCTTTCAACATAAAATCTGTAGTCTCTCAACTCACAGGAAGGATAACTATTCGTTATGGAAAATAACCAAAAGGTTTAAAAGACCAGTAAGCCACGTCCCACCTCTACGTAAATCTACTGCGGATCCTTGGGCCAGAAGTGCAGGTGAAAAGGCTGAACTGTTCGCACGACACCTCTGCGAAGTATTTACTACTAATATATCTACAATGGACGACTTCGAAAAAGAAATTGAAGAAGTGGTAAATAGTGATCAACAGTTGTCCCCACCACTTGCACTGGTCACTCCAAGAGAACTCACACGCACTATTCAGTCTCTAGAAAGCAAAAAAGCACCAGGTTTTGACCTCATAACTGGTGAATTACTTAAAAAACTACCCAGAAAGGTGATCGTGTACTTGACGATGCTCTTTAATGGTATCCTCAGAATACAATATTACCCAAAACTTTGGAAAATATCACAAATCTGCATGATCGCAAAGCCTGGGAAACCACCCACGGATCCTTGCTCATATAGACCCATAAGTCTCCTTCCTGTGTTGTCCAAGGTGTTTGAGAAAGTGTTCCTTCACAGACTGAGACCAATACCAGAACAAAATAAGATTGTACCCGATCATCAGTTTGGGTTTCGGGAAAAGCATTCAACGGTCGAACAGGTGCATCGAGTGGTCCAAAAGATCAGACAATCCTTGGAAAAAAAGGAATACTGCTCTGCAGCGTTTATCGATATACAGCAGGCTTTCGACAAAATCTGGCATAAAGGACTGCTATATAAACTTAAGGTACTCCTTCCCAACTCATACTTCATGGTCCTAAGGTCTTACTTGGTACGGAGACAATTTCGAGTACAGTTCGACGATGAATTCTCAGAGCTTCATGAAATCACAGCATCAGTGCCTCAGGGATCAGTCCTTGGTCCGGTGTTGTATTCTATATACGCTGCAGATCTGCCTGTAACAGAGGATGTTACAGTGGCAACATACGCGGATGACACAGCATGTCTCGCAAGCGACAAAGACCCAGATATTGCATCATTGAAACTGCAAACACAGCTGAACGAAGTTGATGTATGGATGCAGAAATGGCGAATCAAGCCTAGTGTGGGCAAATCATCGCAGGTAACATTTGCACTACGAAGAGGAGATTGCCCCCCCGTCACCTTGGAAAACCAGCTTCTACCAAGCAATAATAGTGTAAAGTATCTGGGCTTGCACCTAGATAGACGAATGACCTGGGCGAACCACATCAAAATGAAGAGAAAAGAAGCTAAACTGCAGTTTCAAGCATTTAATTGGCTACTGGGCCGTCAATCGCCACTATCCCTCACCAACAAGCTTCTGGTCTATAAAACCGTCATAAAGCCTATTTGGACGTATGGAATAGAACTCTGGGGCTCTGCTAGCAACTCCAATATAGAAATCCTACAGAGATTCCAAAACATATCTCTAAGAACCATCTCTAAAGCGCACTGGTTTGTAAGGAACAAGGAGATACATGACTACCTCGAGATGCCCACTGTCAGGGAAGAGGTCAACAACAACAGCAAAAAATATAAAGAAAGACTACAGAACCACAGGAACGACCTAGCAAGGGACCTACTAAACAGACACGAAAGTATGACACGCCTAAAGAGATGGCAAATACTGGACTTAGACCAAAGAAATTAAATTCTGCCACCCAAATTGGTGTCATTCAATGGAACGACACCTTCTAAATGACAATTGACTGGAACTCATCTGATTGTGGCTGAACAGCCGATTGCAGATAAAGATTGGAAAAAAAAAAAAAAAAAAAAAAAAGATTTAGACGAACAAATAAATACCCCTGGTATTAGTAATCCCGACGACGTGAGGCCTGATCAACCACAAGTAGTCGACATACTAAAAAAGCCAAGTAATTCAGTAGAAATGACTTTTATAGGAGAGGACGAAATACATGCATTAAAAATACAAAATAATGTAATTAATGAAGAAGAATGTTTTATTTACAGTAGTGGTAGAAAAACGTTATTTATAAATCTCAGTTTTAAAGCACAATTTACGCGAGCCGAATTTGTGTCAACTTTGTCGAATTTGTGTTTGTAACAAAGTAAATATAAGTGAACTATGCATAGTAAAAAATAATAATGAATATGAAACTTTTATTGAAGAGTTTTTAAAAGAGATAAAAGATAGAAAGGATTGGACCGGTCCACGAGTTTATGTGTTAAGAAGAGTTAAGCGAATTGACGATAAAGAAGTAAGAAATTATATTTTACACGATTTTCATCTACTACCCACAGCAGGTCATGCAGGTGTACGTAGAATAACAAATAATATTAAGAGACAATTTTACTGGCCAGGCTTAGACAACGATGTGAAAGAATTCGTAAAAAAAATGTACTTTGTGTCAAAAAATGAAGCATTGTAGGTATATCAAGGCGCCCATGGAAATAACTACAATGACTTCACACGCTTTTGATAAGATCTATCTCGATATTGTAGGACCTCTAGAAGCAGACTGCGAAGGAAATATTTACATATTAACGCTTCAATACGAACTTACTAAATTTGTAGAGGCATATCCTCTAAAAAACAAAGATACGGTAAGTGTAGCTAAAGCATTTGTAAATAACTTTATATTGAGATTTGGAATACCAAATACGTTGGCAACTGATCGTGGAACAGAATTCGTTTCTTCGGTTATGGAGCAGGTATGTAAACTTTTCAATATTAATAAACTTACATCTACAGCATATCACCACCAGTCAATAGGTGCGCTTGAGAATGCCAATAAACATTTAGGTTCATTCCTAAGACTACAATTTAATGGTCAAAAAGAGACATGGAGTCAGTGGCTACCATTTTGGTGCTACAGTTTTAATAATACTGTTCATTCAGAAGCAAATACACACCATTCGAATTAGTTTTTGGTAGAGCTAGTATTTATACCTTGTAGCGTAAGTCAGTATGTAGAACCTTTGCATAACCCAGACAGTTATCCTTTAGATCTTAAGTATAGGCTACAAGTAGCACATCAAGATGCTCGTAATAATCTAGTATTAAGTAAACAAAACCGTAAAGCTAATTATGATAAAACCTGTTGAATAGTGAACACAAACCTTTTTATTATGTTGATAGACAATTCATTTTTACTGTGCTGTCATCGCTACTTTATGTTTCTTCTGCCTATTGTCACCGAATAAAGCATTACATGAAATATTAAGATAATCTTTTCTTATACAAGCCACCAATAATCTTTCATGGTAGCAGAGCGTGGTTTACAAAAGAATTAGTGGTGACTCCGTACAGTATAAAGAAAAGTCCGAACAAAATATTTCAGTGTCGAAAAAATTCTACTGCATAGCGGCGTAACAACCTTAAGGTTAGTCAAATTTGTGGAATTCGTAAAATTGAAAAATGTCTACAAATACGGCATTCAAGATAGACAAAGTTATTGGTCGTGAAAATTATGCGAATTGGAAGTTTGCCGTAAAGGCGTACTTAGAACACGAAGATTTATGGCAATGTATAGCAGCGGACAAAGACGATCCCATCAAAGACGTCACAGCAAAATCAAAATTATTTTTTTTAGTTGATGCTATCAATTACGTCAGGACGCGACAACTTCAAAAGAGGTCTGGTCAAATTTGGAACGTGCTTTTGACGATATTGGGCTATCACGAAAAGTTGCTCTGTTAAAAGATCTTATCACGACAACGTTAGAATCCTCGAAAAATATCGAAGACTATGTAAATAAGATAATGTCATCAGCCCACAAACTGAGAAATATAGGATTTTCCGTCGACGATGAGTGGTGGGGCACACTTATGCTAGCGGGTTTGCCGGACATATACAAACCCATGATCATGGCAATAGAAAGCTCCGGAGTAAAAATTTGTGCAGACTTTATTAAAACTAAACTGCTGCAAGAAGTTCAGAATTCCGAAATTACTGCATTTTACTCATTTAAAAAAAGAAACTATTCAATTTGAAACAAAAAGGCCCACGGTGTTTCAACTGTAATAAATATGGTCATTTAAGTAAATATTGCCGTACAGTCAAGAAACCAAACAATAAAAATGATGATAAAGGCTTTGTAGGAGCATTTTGTACATCTCCGACAAAATTAGAAGATTATAAATGGTATGTGGATTCTGGTGCCTCAATGCACATGACAAACCGTATTGATTGGATGTATGATAAGGAAAGTCCTCCCATTTCTACCATCACCGTAGCTAATACACAGGGTTACCTGTGAAAGGTATGGGAAAAATAAATTTTATTTTAAATAATAACAAGATTCAGGTAAGAAATATTTAATACATACCTAAATTAGCCGGAAACTTATTGTCTGTCACTGCAATGGTCAACAGTGGCTGTAAAGTAAATGAGGATCTTTGGTTCTGAAGTCATGATGCATGTCCCTAAAGAAAAAAGAAAGAAATGGGACCCGAAATCGAGAAAAATGATCTTTATAGGATACTGTGACAACACATATAACATTTACTTACCGTGTGAAGTTGACAGCTTCCCCGAAGTACCATCAGCACCAGTAGATAAGATAATGTCATCAGCCCATACTAAACAATTCGGTTTCACGCGCGGTCGGTCTACCACGGATGCTGGAATCAAATTATTAGAGTATATATATGAGGCCTGGGAGGAGTCGTATGATGCTTATGGTGTATTCTGCGACCTATCTAAGGCCTTCGATTGCGTCCAGCATCAGACTTTAATTAAAAAACTTGATCATTATGGGATCCAGGGGACGGCCTTGGATTTAATTAGTTCTTACCTAAGAGATAGAGTACAGAAAGTAGTTATAAATGGTAAACAGTCACATGGTTCTGCTGTAACAATGGGGGTGCCCCAGGGTTCAATTCTGGGACCTTTTCTATTTTTAGTGTACATAAATGATCTCCCTCACCTTATAAGAGACGATCACGAGGTAGTTTTGTTTGCTGATGACACATCTTTAATATTTAAAGTTGAACGTGGACAACGCGATCTTGACGAAGTAAACAATGCCCTCTCTAGGGTAGTCCACTGGTTTAACGCAAATAATTTATTGTTAAATGAAACTAAAACAAAATGTATTAGATTCACCTTGCCAAATGTTAGGCTCGTTAACACCAGTATTAAGATTAGGGATGATCAAGTAGAATTGGTCGATGAAACTGTCTTTCTGGGCATAAAGTTAGACTCCAACTTGCAGTGGGGGCCTCATATCGAGAAAGTCTCGGGCAGACTGAGCTCTGCAGCCTATGCCGTTAAAAAGATCCGACAACTGACAGACATTAGAACAGCGCGTCTTGTCTACTTTAGCTATTTTCACAGTGTCATGACCTATGGCATACTATTATGGGGTAACGCCGCCGACATCGAATCTATCTTTGTGTTGCAGAAAAGGGCTGTCCGGGCTATCTATGGTATGGGGATTCGGGAGTCATTAAGAGAAAAGTTTAAGGATATCAACATACTTACTGTGTATTCACAGTACATATATGAAAACTTATTATATACTCATAAAAATAACAGTAAATTTATTAAAAATAGTGATATCCATAATCTAAACTTAAGAAATAAGAATAAATTGGCTGTACCTAGATTTAGGCTTAATAAAATAAGCAATTCTTTTGCGGGCAATTGTATTCGAATGTACAATACATTGCCGACAGCCATAACAGGTTTGTCAGTTAATAAATTTAAAAAACTAATAAAACTTAAATTGTGCCAGAAAGCTTATTATAGCATTAAAGACTTTCTAGAAGACAAGGCTGCCTGGCAGTGACACGAATTGCTCCTTTCTACATTAAAAAAAAACTGTATTAGATACTAAGATACTAGAAGAGAAGGGACCAGACTGAGTTTCTTGGGGTGTTCTTCTCAGTCTGTAGTATTTCCGAACCCCCGGTAGAGTCACAAAAATTTTGACAAACCTAAATAATTTTTTAAAAATTTCAAAGGGAATAAATTTTATTTTATTTTTATTTTTATTTAGTATCGACTCCTGAACCTGAAAATAAAGAACAAAAATCAGACCCTACAACTCTAAGTGTCAATGAGACCTCCGATGAGTACGAATCAGGATCAGATCTAGATGAAACCTATATGCCTAGCAAGCCAATAAAGGATATTCAGAAAAGAAGCATATCCCTAAGACCTAGGACTTACTTATGTCCATTTAAAAATCTGAAAGATCTTGAAACAGTGAAAGAAGCTTTATCCTCTGAAAATGCAACCAACTGGAAGACTGCAATGGATGAAGAATTCCAATCACTTTTAAGAAATAATACATGGATTCTTACAAACTTACCGCCTGGAAAGAAAGCTCTTCCTTGTAAGTGGGTTTTTAAAACAAAGACTGATGAAAATGGAACTGTGAACAGATATAAAGCTAAACTTGTGGTCAAGGGCTACGCACAGAAACGAGGTATTGATTACGACGAGATATACTCTCCTGTAGTACGTTTAGCCAAGGTTTAGCCTTAAGTGATTGTTATAAGAGATAATGTAGATTGTAAACATATTAGTTTTGTAAACTGTAAAGGTAGTGATATGGTTGCAGATATTTTAACAAAAGGGACTACTTTTACCAAACACTTATATTGTATAATGAAAATGGGTTTGCATTCTAAGGGGGGTGTTGAATAGTGAACACAAACCTTTTTATTATGTTGATAGACAATTCATTTTTACTGTGCTGTCATCGCTACTTTATGTTTCTTCTGCCTATTGTCACCGAATAAAGCATTACATGAAATATTAAGATAATCTTTTCTTATACAAGCCACCAATAATCTTTCAAAACCACTAATAATATTACTTATGTTAACGGACAGTTCGTATTAATTAAAAATGAGGTAGCTAATAAGTTCGATGTACAATGGCATGAACCATTTGTAGTTTTAGATGATTTAGGAGTTAATGTTACAATATTGAAAAATAATAAACATTATGTCTTGCATAAAAATATAACTAAACCATTTGTATCATAAATGTAGATTATTGTCTTTAAATGACAAAGTTTTAAATTGCCTTTAAATATTTTAACAAATACAAAAAAAAAATGTTTACATTTTTTTTTCTTTTTCTCACCCCCGAGGTGAGGTGTAGTAATATAGTCTATGACAGACTTTAGTATAAATATAGTTACTTTGTATTTTAAGAGAGAGTAATAAATGGTAATCGTTCGAGAACAGTTGTTTCAATAACACAACTCCCCTCATTACAGTAAACAGGAAACTGTCGGTGTCGGTGTAATTAAGCTTCAGGCGTTCACCATAATAGCTTTTCATTACAGTATAATAAAAATTATACATATGACTTTTGGAAATTTCTAAAACAGAGAAACCGATATAAATTGGTTTATTTAAAATTATCCTTTCGCGATTAAGCTGCACAGCAACTAGATTTTCATCAAAAATTGTAGCACTGTGGAAGTTAGGACGAGCTATCAGTTGTTCTGCACCGTATTTTTTTTCGTCTTATTTCTTTTATCGCGCCTCAATCAACCTCCAATATGTACCCATAGTTGTTATTATCTGCTACATTCATGATCTGAAGTTGACTAAATTCACACCACTCTTTCAATAATTTGAAATCTGAGTGAGGTAGATAAGCACACATAGCATAACCGTATAGATTATTACAATCTATGTAGATTAAATATTTACTGGATTCAGATTCATTAAAGTCCATTTGAAATTTGTTATTCGATTTTGCATAGATATCTATTTGGACATAGGCTAGGTGCTGTCAAATAAAATGCTGGGTCTAAATTATAATTCTGTTTGCAGGTTTGACGAAACTTTTCAAAAATGTCTGCTAATAATAGCACATCTGTTTTAACATACAAATAAGTATACTCACCTAAATTTTTTATATTAAAAGCGTCCCAAACCGATATAGCATGTTCATAATCGGTTTGAGATAGAGGTTCGTTGGTTAATTTATAAAAAAATGGTTCTTTGCTGGCAATGCTGTTTCATTATATGATTCCCAGCTAGTCATGTTTTCGTAAGGATATATTCCCTTACGTCTCAGCAAATTGAATTGAGATTCATTTTTAAAAAACTTTGACAGATGGACAAAGTCTTGCTTATCAAGATTGTTAGCTAATTTTTCTATAGAGGTACTAAGGAATTTGTATGAATCTACAAAACGTACTACAGCATAGTTCTTATTACCATCGTATATGAACTTAGTAAATGATATATAGTTTTCTTTATTTTTTGGTATAACTTTTATTGAACCTGGTAATATACTCAATTCTCGAATAAATAAATGACTGTCATATCCTGCTAAGTTATGGAAAAAAACTGGGATGAATTTAGGTGACTTAAATGTTAAGTTACAGTACGAATGGGCAGGACCTCGATAATATCCTGAAAAATGACAGTGATCTCTGACTTTATCGTCAACTATTAATTGCGAGCATATGTGACAAATATCAGTCCTTAGATAATGCTGTTTACCAGCTTCTGTAAAAATCATGGGTGCTGGATTCTGTGAACTCTGTGATAATAAATCATATATTTTAATTGAATCGTCTTTCAGATAATTGACAAACATTTCCACACAGTCTACGCCTTGATAAGAAACCAAACGGTTTAAAGAACTATCATAACTGCAAACTATGTAATAAGCAAAAGCAGCTGGGATATGGTGTTGTATATTTTTAGTTAAACCTTCACTATTATCTTTACACGGTTCTAAAAAGGTTTCAAAGTCCGTGTATATCACAAACGGCATATTTTGCATGCGTTCGTAATTTCTAAACTGAAGTATAGAACCTTCATCAGGCAAGACTGTCGCAACACCACCGCACACGTGGTCGTTTATTTCAAGTGGTTTTCTAAAAAATAGTAAACAATTATCACAAAAATAATGCTTACTGCGATGTTTTGTACTTTGCTCTCTTACTAGTTTAGCCAAATCCTTTATAAGACAATAATGCGTAATACAACCCTTTTCTAAAAATAACAAGTTAACATGATGTCTTTTTTGTTCAGAGGTTTTGTACAACGGACCTACAACAATGCATCCTCTTAGACCGTATACATTTACACTAATATTAGGGTTGATTTTTTCGAATTTTTTAATGTCGCATAATGACATTGGGAATGAGATTCCTACAGTATTTAATAGTGTTCTAAAATGGGGATAAGATGATTTTCGATTGATATTCTTTTTACAAGGGTACAAACTAGCCATTACTGACCACAAGAAACAATAATTATCTATCATCGTTTTTTATATTTACACATGCTTTTTTGTATTGTATTTTTTTTGGTAATTCTATATTAGAAGAACCTCTCAGAGGAGTATACTTGTTGACGTTTACTTCTAAATATAAGATTTCTAATAGTGACCATCCGCTGTCTTTCTCTTGAAAACTATCAACCTTATTAGAAAGAGTAATGGTGGATTAGGTTGTGAAAGTCTTATGTAAGATAATAAATAACCAATGCTATTGTTTAACCTTGTTTAGAATTAGTGTTAATTGCTAGATTACTTGTTGTTAAGAATTACTTACCACCTTGGCGTGTTGATAACATTTTCTGCAGTTTGAGATGAGATGTTTGCTGATAGTTTAGGAATCATATTATGTAGGTATAGGTAGTGATAAAGGTGAAACGATATTGCCTGAAGGCGTCAGGCGGCACTCGGGGGTGGCACTGAAAATCAGTTCTGAGGTGGTTGATAGCCAACTCAGTGTTTGCTGAGTGTCCATCCCTTATTGTGAACACAGCGTACATATTGAAAGGTAATGCAAATAAACTATAATAGCGACTTCTGAGAAAGTACTTATGTATTTTAACTATTTTTTAACCACGTGCGACATTTGCCACGTCAGGAAGATGACACGTCGACAATACATGTCAACAACATGTGGCGGCGGCGGCGGCCATGTGTTGTAGTAGTTTTTTTTTCTTATCCGTTTAAGGATAGGCAAAGGCAAAATTGTGGTTGTGCACTTTATTTTTTTTTATTGGGTACTTCTCTGATATGTATATTTTTTTTTGTGGATATTTGATAATTTTGTTGATCAGTTCGAAACTGTTTTATGTACGTTGTGATCGCTAATAAACACATTTTCCTTCTTTCTTTCTTTTTCTTTTCTTTCAAAGAGAATTGCATATTGCAGACAGCAAGTCATCAATATTGTATGCTTGGTGGAGAATGATATTTTCAGTATAAAATGACTTCAGTTCAATTGTATCGCTCTTCGGTAGCACAAATCTAGCAAACAATTCGAAATTAACCTTCACATTGAGGTGACTAGTTAAAACAGTATCTATAAGAAGTCGCACTCTAGGACTGATCGCTTGTATGAATAATGATGGTGAACTGGCTACGTTTGGGTCCCCGATGCTATGCACGCGATACGTCGCGATTCGCGACTTAAAAGCAGAGCTGATTTTCTCAATTCCAGTCTCAATTGTCACTAAACTGTTGTTCTTATGAGCTAAGCTACGCAAATGTCCGGAAAAAGCATTACTTGGAATGTTCTTTTCGCACACAGCACAATTAACTTTTTTCAAATTATTCATTTCAAATAAAAAGTAGGTAGGTACTTGATAGGTACTTACATTTAACGAGCAATATTTTTAAATAATATGTTGAAATTTAAATAAACAAATCAAATGTGTTACAAAGATCCACTCAGATGAATATTTTTTGAAACAACAAAAGTCTATGTAAATTCATATATATCTACGTAAAGAGCTATTTATCATATTTTAAATAAAATATATACGAAGTATTATTAGGGTATTTATATACGGTATTAATTATTAATACATTGAAAGTAATAACTCCGGGTATAACTACACAATGAACAATTTATTTTTTATTTTTATAAAATACTCCCTGTCCGTTAAACTTTCTCTTGGCTAATTTCACAACTTTTTTTAACATGAGCCACTCGGGAGAATCATTATTTAATTGCAGCTGCAACCTAAGTGCTGCATGCTCGTAACGTTCAAACGGAGCAACGTTTTTTACCGCTTCAAAATCATACAATCGCAACTCACAAAACAGCGATCCTTTCAGCTTCGTGGTGTGACGTAGTACACCATCCGCTAAGCGCCGCGATATGGATGACTGTATGGAGCTTTGCACAGGTTTCTCTAGTTCTTCGCTATCAGAGTACAACTCTGATATTACTCTACTGGTGGAGGCATGTGAGTCCGCAGCGCTTTGAGACTTCTTTACTGAGGCACTGTAATACCAAACAAATATTTCAAAATTAATTCGCATGACATTTATATCCTATCATGATTTTCGTTCTAGGTATGTCCTCACTAAAAATCCACTAAAATATTTCCTTTGACGTGTTTGATTAACAGCAATAGGCTCACCCATATTACGTAGAACCTATAATCACGTGACGAGACATGTGTGTGTGTTATCTCTGTCGATACCTGTCGAGAGACCGGCGCGTGACCACAGCGCTCAAGTCTCAACTTATCGCGCACGGGTAGTATTTGAATAATAGTATTACATTTAAAGTACCTAGGTATATTTAGAAAATTGTTAAAGTTACCTTTGTGATTTTTTTGCCACCAAAGTCGTCGACCTCTTCACCTTAGGCTTTTTAGCTGTTTTCCTGAATTTTTTAAATATAAATTTAAATATATAACATTAAAATAATTATCTTTACACATTATATAATATAATAGCGTGAAATGTGTATAGAGTGATTCAAGGGGAAGGTTTATAAACGAAGACACGCGGGTCATCTTTACTTAATATAACCTCCTCCTTTTTTAAGTCGGTTAAAAATAATGACTTATTTGAAACGTACAACACATTGCCGGTTCCTAGCTAATACCACAGATTACTAAATAGTTACTACTGAGAAAATTTCGTCAGAAAAATTAAAAAACAATTAGTTATGCTGTTATCATAATGTGACAATAAGTCTACTACGAAGAGGTGGCGGGTTCTGAAAATTGAAATTTATCTCAAAAGAAAACACTAAAATACAGATCCGGGAAACGAACCTGGGATATGATCATGAGTATTTTAATTGAAAGATTAAAGACTCACTCGATTCGCTCTTCATCCGATGACGTTAGCTCCTCTGCCACAACCGAGCTGGAGCGTTTACGGGATTCATAAAAATTTGTTTCTGACCTGAAAAAATGCAAATGATTTAATATAAATAAAGTAATATATAGTTACATGTGAAATTTAATGATTCATTATTTCTGTCAGAGTTTCATTTATTTTGCAAATGTTTTGTGTATTCAAACCGGAAATCAAACTGAGAGCGTTATATTTCAATTTTAAACTGTTTGGAAATAAGTACCAAATAAATAAAGAACTTACATACATTATGTTATAGCACTTGATTCTTGATGTAGGCAGGAATTATAAATTTAAGGGCACTTGCTCCGAGTGTGACGACAGAAAAATAAATGATACAAAAAGTCGAAGTATTATTAGTAATTCTGCCCTACTTAAGCTAAAATAGGGTTAAATCCAACAAGTCGATTTTGAGATATCATCAAAAAACATGCGAATTGCTGTCTCTCAAAAACTAACTATGGCAGTTTATGTAAGATTTCTTGGATATATCTGTAGCTTACATCGAAGGCTTGTAAATGATGTTATTTATATCTAAAATTATTGTATTTTTTATTACTAAAAAGCTTATTTTTTCTTTTAGCTAAGCAGCTTAGTGTTAAAGTTGGAGAAGTTACGCTACTAAAACAGAGTTAACCATACCCTAACCTATTTTTAGCGCAGTAATTACGTGTAGGTAGCTGTTATTATTTATAAATTGCTTTAAAGTTTTTTAGCAATACTTGGCTTTAAACGGGCTAAGCTGCTTTACTGCTGTATAACGAAGTATTCAGTATAAAAATGCGGTTTACAGTCATAAATAAGATTATGGCTAAGGAATTTTAACGTTTATTTATCTAAGCTTTATGACTTTTTTGGAAATATACATAGAATGAATTTAATAGAATTTTACTTAGCTAAAAATAAGTTACCAAATTCTCAATCACTGTTAACTTTGTTATAGCTAAGCAAAGGTGAATGATTAATTGAGAAAAAATGTGTATAAAAATAAATTTTCATTATAATTAAACAAAATAACAATGTCTACTTAATCAAAAACTTGTCTTTAAATTATTAAAGTAAAACTTATGTCAATATTAAAATTATTTCCTGTCAAACAGGAATGAAAATGAGATCAAGTTTCATAAAATCGAGGAACAAAAAATATTACGATATGAACAATATATTGGTAAAGGAAGGGATCAGGATCAGATACACAGATCAGGTTCTTTTCCTTACGATGCCTAGCTGAAGAGGTTTTGACAAAAAGTCTATTGCATCTTCGTAGACTTAGAAAAACCTATGACAAAGTAGTGAGGAATGAGATCAACACTGTCCATGAAGTGAACAACAACTTGATACGACCATTGAAATCTCGCTATGAGGGTTCCGGTGCTTGTGTCAGAATCAATGCAGCTTGCACAGACTCTTTTCCGATCGAAAAAGGTGACGTTACCTCGGCGACGCTACACAGCCTTGTCTCACACCCTGGTTGTTTAACCTATACACATGGACAGTTGCTTGTAGGAACTGTAGGAGTGCGCATATGGATTAAAAAATATTGAGCTAACTGTCAAATTTCTCCTATACGCTGATGATAAGGTAATACTAGCATCATCGGGGAAGGAGTTGCAGTTGGTGGGTAATATTACTTATTATATGAATGTGAATGTAAACAAGAGGCAAGTAATAGTTTTTGAAAGAGAGAAATGTATAAATTGCGCGATATTTATGGAAAGAAAAGGCGTGGAACACGTAAAAGAGTTTTAATACATGGATTCAAAACTTGTATGAGATGGAAAGTGTGACTATGATATTGAATGAAGAGTTTTGGCAGGAAATCAAGTGAATGATTTACACCTTTATTTTTTTCATTTTTTTTATGAGCCATTTACACCTTTCGGAGCAGGAGAAAGGGTCAGAGGCTGTCAAAACGTGTCTAAAAAGATAAGGATGACTTTACAAGAGGAGTGTTTGTCTCTAAGCTCATGAATTGTACTGTAAGTTGAGTGTGGCAGAAGATACATAAAAGTAAATTTAATGCAGTGAATGAGAAGCTAGCGAATTATAACTGGAGTGATATCGATAGTACAGAAAGAACTAGTCTAATCTGGGAACATTAACAGAAGATGTTGTGACTAAGATAGAGAAGGTGATGCTTAATTGGTTCGGACATGTGGAGAGAATGGATGTGAAATCGACAGACTGCCGAAACAGATTTTATGAGGCGAGAGTGAATGGACAAACTAGTAGGGGTCGACCCCGGGGTAGTCATATTGATCAAATCGATAATATTTGAGCATAGGTCTGGTCAAAAGTACCCTTAACCGAGATGATGTATAAAGATGAAGGCAGAAGAAGCGAAAGTGGTTTCCCATGATCGCAGCGTAGATCGTAGAAAGTAAAGTGTCCCCCGACGGGGTAGACAGGGACTACCCTGTCTAATTGTTGTGAAACTTTTTACCGTACTTAGTTATTTAAGTAAAGAGCTCATAACAAACAATGTCAAATTTTGTTAAAGTCGTGGGTAACTAAAACGCCAAATAAACTTATTTTTATAAAAACCTGGCTACAAAAAGTTACTGAAATAACATCGGACAAGTGCGAGTCGAGGTGGACTAGCCCAACGAGGGTTTAGTACGTACATCCATCCGTCCGTCCATCCGTTCGCCCGTCCGTCTGAGTGTCAAGACCCTTTGTTTCGTGAATGCGAAGAGGTACTAACTTGAAATTAACACCATTATATACAAGTCTATGAGTTCCTTGAAGCTGTAAAAACGTCAAACTTTGAAGTTAATTCGGAAAAGTCAAGGTTGTTTATGTCGCAAAGAAACGTATATTTCAACAGTATTATGAAAATCAAAATTGTTAATGTAGGTACCTACTTCCCGTTGACCTAGAACTACAGAATTTCGTGACTAATGTCTTCTTATACTTACTATATTTCGATTGCCGAACTTCTTGTTAGTACACGAATCAAGTCTAAATACACTAGCCGAGATGCCCGGTGATGAAATGTGAACACCAGATAACTTTATTCTAGTCTAGTAATGAGTTTTAATCCAGATTTGCTGATTTTTATTATGTTTAAAATTATTTGTTTTAATTGACTTAAAAATGGGTTAAAGGATCATAACTGTTTTTTAATAAAGTTTTTGATGATAACCCTTTTATAATTTAGCTTCGTTGTGAGATTAGATGAAACTTTGCTAGTCTTTAGCTGAGTTATAGGATGTTAACTGGACATAAGACTAGCATTAATGAATAACTTTATTTTAGCAAAGAAAATTAAACATAAAATATTTAGATTTCGTGAAGTTATGATACTTTACCCCTGTTGTAATCAAGTCTTGTGGGTTAGCTAATTTTTAACTAAGCAAACTATAAAAAATGTGTCACTTAACGGTTAGCTGACACTCTGTATCTCCGTAATAAATAATGATACAGGTATGGTTCTTAGAGGGAAATGTAGAGAATTTTGCGCTGTGTCACTTTGTACTATTAACTCAAAAATGACAAAATGTGGCTTAACCCTTTTTTAGCTTAAGTAGGGCAGAATTCAGTAAATAACTCCACACACTTTCACAATTTCCACCCACACATGGGTGAATATTCAAAGTGACGAATTTCGCATGGAACCATCAATAATTAATTCATACCTAAGTTTAGGCGCTATTACATAATTTTATGTCATGGATACCTTCATCCTTCAAGTAATGCATTATTAATTTTTAAAAAATTGCATTAATGACAATATAAAATAAATTATAAACAACATGAAAAATCATTACCGGCACCTGTTCCATTGTTAGATTTTAACGATTTTATCATATTTTACTAAAACCAGCGCAAATATCGTAGGTTTGACGACTGTGTCAAATAAATCAATTATTATTAACTAATTGATTGTGGTTGTAAGCTTTGTCTAAAATACAGTATTGGCATCACACGTTTTGAAAGTTTTGTCACGATAAAAAAGTCATCACCGTGACCATGACTAGAACTCTATTTTCTGTGACAAAAATCCTTTGACCAAGATGTTTTATGGTGATTTACTGACGCTCCGCTTATCTGCCCACCAGCCAGAATTAGTTGTAGACAGACAAACGCAAGTTTTAGAGGAAAAATTACGACTGACTCTGTAATTCCGGTGTTTCGTCCAGTTTTTGTTTTATTACCAGTTCGCTTAAATCTTGGTAAGTATTTAAAATTGGAATTTCTTTTTGATACTAATTGATGAAGGTCTGGTTTAGTTTATTTCGTGAATCGGTAGATAGCATATATTACTTATGTAAGGCTGTATAATGACCTGAACGTACATATTTCTCATTACCGTGCCCTTCATTCCCATCGTTTACCGTAGCCTTTTTGCAGTCACGGTAATTTGTGACAAATGACGGTAATGATTTAGATGTGTTTTATTCCCACTTGCCTAAAACCTCGCGCCGTCTAAGGTCTTCATGAAAGGAGTGCAAAGTGACTCAATGAAGCACTTCCTTCACACCACGGCTGGCCTTGTACTATCTCTGGCCTTGAGATGGCCCTCTCTAATATGGAAACCGTGGTTTCTCAGTTTTTAACCCGGAAAAGGGGGTGAAAATCGCGCCGCCGCGCCGCACAGGCTTATTTCTGCTGGAGTAACAGACGGCCACACCTGCGACCCCTAGACCTGTGCTTATGGAGTAGGAATGTCGTTGAGTCGCCTACGCCACACATTGCACAATTTATGCTTCGGTAAACCGGAAAATCACTGCGCGGGCCTGCTCCGCCGCCTCCTTCTTGAGCCTCAATAGTAAAAGGAGGTAGCAGCTACCCACGCGCTCGCTCTCTTCCCGGTGGCTGCGATCATGGTGCTGAGTGAAAAGACTGCTACCCCGATGGATGCCAGCCGCACTGTTTTTACTATGTTACAATGACGGAATCCATTGTTTTGCTGGTGTGCAGTAAAAGAAAGTCATGAACAACTTCTGTGTGAAATTGAGATTACTTCCGCAAGATGTTCTATTGGGATGGACTAAATCATGTCCTACTTAACCTTACCAGGACCTTGTTTCAATATTCGTGCACGTGCACTGTAGGGGAAGTGAATTCGCCGCTTGACTGCATTTATGTGGGATCAGTGGCGGGCTTGGACACGTTCCTGCCGGGAAATCTTAAGAAATTGACATCTTTGTCGGCGGGAGAGAACTGCAGGCGCCTCTTGCGATGCTTAGCAAAACTGGTAAACTTTTTACTCAGTGAAAAAGTGAATTCGCTTTTTGTCCATAAATGTACGAAGCCTCACTCTTTGCTGTTACCGAAAACGGTAGCGACTTAAGCCTAATGGCGGTTGATAGTGTTTTTCGCAATTGAAGTGCCAAATTGGCTTACCCTTCTTGCTCAGAGTATATGACCTACGTCTAGGTTGAGGGCTGCCACCCAAGCTATGCGAGCGTTTGCCATAGACCCGAGGAACGAAGACTCATTGAGAATCAAGATTTATTGAAGCTGGACATTCGCAACGTTTAATACCATGGGAGGGACATTCTGTTCAGTGACCTTTTGTTCATCAAACATATGATGTGAAGATGTGATTGCTAATTATACAATAATTTTATCCGTTCAAAAGTGGAAGCCAAGAGGGAGACCCACTCGGTTCATCTGTGTTTAGTCTGGACATTCATAGGTCGATCCGTCATCTCAAATTCACTTTAACGTCAGGTAAGATTTAGAGGTCAAGTATTTCCCTGCTTTGAAGACCTGAATCTGCAACTTAAGCGAATTCTGACTTCAACCTATTAGGATAGCAAATATTTATCTCTGCAGTTCCGTATGGCCAGCATGGCCGAAACAGTTTCTTCTTATGAACCGCTTAAATGTCTTCATTCACACGTCAATCTTCCTATTGGAAATGTACCTCGCTCTCCAAAAAGTATATTACCATCCCAACCTGGTTCTGCCCCGAGGAAGTTTCCGATGTGGTGCTCTTGGACTGCGTTGTGCACCTGATTTGGTTCTGCTGACTTTTCTCAGTATTGTTATAATTTTATGAAATTTTGATGGTGACGCAGTAAACATACATTGTGTTGGATGCTGTATCTGCTTGGTCGGTACCCAGCGCGATGGCATCGATCACTAAGGTAATTTCAGCGGGCATGGAATGAAGAAAAAGTGAGGCGACACTACAAAAGTAGCTATTAGAGGCCGATGAGGGGACATGATAAGGCCAAGCCACTGGTTGTTGGACCCTGCTCGATGGCGACACTCTACGTGGGACCGTGACTTTGCACCTGGGCAGTTGTGTGAACCTCATATATAGACCTGCAATTATATGGTGAAATCGACTGGCCATCACGCCTTATGTCGCCAGCGGTACATTGGGAGGTTTCCGCGACAATACCCTCTGAACAATATCATCCGCAAGGCCCTTTTGTTGGCAAACGTGCCTGCGTGCTAGAACCTCCGGGTCTGAGCTGATCGGACGGTGAGGCCAAATGAACTGATTTTGTTCCCGTGGCGAAATGCTACAGACACGACTCGTGACTCTTTCTGATGCCAAAGCCGGCCGTTGCCATCCAATATGGAAATTCAGCGGCTTTCATGGGTATTTTTAAGCCGGGAATCAGAGGCGGGATTTTTGATTAGTTTATTAGTTTTATGTAATGTAATTTGCAGCATAAATGAAAGAAATATATATTTTTCTTTGTTTTTTACAATATAGTATGGTATTCTATTATTTTTATTTTATTTACATCACTTTGTATCATTACCGTGTCTGTATATTTCATCCCCTTATACTGAAAAAGTCATTACCAAATACAGGGTTCATTACCGTAACTTAACGAATATTTCAAAAGGCAATAACTCATTACGGTCTTTGATATTTAGACGTCCCTTTTATTAGTCTATACCTTGAAGTGATCAAAAATATCATAACACAGTCGAAAGTCAACAAACATGAAATTTTAAAATTTCTGCAAAATCTGCGCAAATAATGTTAAAACTGAATGTTTATCCACATACGTATAGACGTCACTCATAATACAATCAGTTTAATATTTCATCATCGAATCAGTTTCAAAAGGGTTCCTTCATGCTAGTACGTTATTTAATAAATAAATAATTATCTGCTACTGACGACGGCTCCCACCGCGTTATATTTGATTTTCTAATCAACTTATTAAATAATAACTAAGTAATTAAATATAATTTGTAATTTTACTGATAAACTGTAGCGTAGCTTATAGATATTTATTCCTATTTTAACACATAAAGCAAGCGAGTTCGCGTTTAAAACTAGTATCGGTAAAATATCACATTTCAGTGTTAGCTAGTGTTACAACATTTTATAGTGAACTTGAAACAGCTGACATAACATTAATTCAATGAACACAGGTACGGTCAGCCTCATAAGTAGATAAACACTATTGAAATTTACGAACTAGATTCAGGAATGAAAAATTACACTCAGTACTTGTTTGGATTGTTCCTACTGTTATAAATAAAGTGTATAGTTGTAGAAAAATTGTTACATGCAAGTACTACGAGTAAGTTTTCATTCATGAATCGATTTCGTAAATTTCAATAGTGTTTATCTACTTATGAGGCTGACAAATTTCTATAGGGTTTATCTACTTATGAGGCTGACTGTACATGTACACTACGTAGGGTAATGATGGCTGTTACCGTCCACCGTCCACGCGACGGGTCATTCCTCAAAACATTTAAATACATACATACATAAATACCTTTATCATACCTTTATCCCGAAGGGGTAAGCACAGGCATACGCCCACATTTCACCTTCTGTTATCTTTGGCTATAAGTTTATTAAACAGTTTGTCTAAAGATAAATTGTAGCGTGGTTTATAGATATTTATTCCTATTTTAAACACATAAAACAAGCGAGTTCGCGTTTAAAAGTAGTATCATTAAAATATCAGTTTCACTGTTAGCTAGTATTAAAAAAACATTATCAGAACTTCAATGAACACAGGTACGTACGTATACACTACGTAGGGTAATAATGGCTGTTAGCGTCCACCGTCCACGCGACGGGTCATTCCTCAAAACATTTAAATACATACATACATATGTACTCATGTCCTTATCCCGAAATGGTAAGTAGAGGCATACGCTCACATTTCGCCTTCTGTTATTGTACGGGTTCCGTACAGTTATGCTACTAGATTAATAACCACTAAAATGATACTACTAATTGAATTGTAAAGTTAACTATCATTTATTGCTAAGTAATTAATTAATCTATAAAATATGATTTATTGCTAATGAGTACGTCGCCCTGCTGCTAGACGTGAACTGAACTTAGTTTACGTAAATTAATAAATGTTAATAAAGTCTGGATTATTGCTGTGTGCTGACCGAGCAAATGTACGGTCATTAGCCCGTACATCCTCCCGGGCCCAAAAAAGCGCGATCCTATGGCAAGTCCTTTGAAAACACACACTTTTTTGGGATGGGAGAAGTTGATTGGTCCTTTAGATTGTTCTCATTTATCGAGTCTGTAGGCACATCACTAGGCTGCGGTCAGCCGTATTTAAATTGCGCGTAAACACAACACTTTGCTCTGGAGCCGGTGAACATCCCACTCTTGTGTTGGCTCGTCGCGTCTTCCACAGGTACACTGCAACTGCCACCACTCCAGCTCCCAACAATACGTATGTGATAACGTATTGATGAATATCATGTGTTGATATTGGATCGTTTGAGGAGTCTCCGTTTGTCGCCGACTTCAGCTGCTCTATCTGTTTCCCCAAATCATTCAGCGTTTGGTTTATTTGTTCATCTCGAGGCTCCACGTAGTGACTCAGAGATATGTTAACCATGTGATTGAGATCGAAGATGCTAGGCGTGACGATTTCCGGTTTCAAATTCATGGTGTGAACTGGCATTGACCGAGAATATAGTGCAAAGTCCTTTCCTTTTATAATGCAATTTGAGTCGAGGCTTATAATGCCGGCTCCAGTCAGCTGTTGTACTGTAATTTGATCTTGACATAATATTCGTGTTATGTACGAATCAGAACAAAAATAAAAATACTTGGACGGGTCATTTAACTCAATCCACACCTGATTGCAAGTGGATATGCTGACACTGCACTGATTCTTGTTGGCATATGTTTCACAGAAATTTTCGTCGACGGACAGATAGTGAACAGGCGTGTTGATATGACACAAATATGATCGTTCGTTATGTATGCAAGCTTGTAGCTCGGACGCGGATAATGTTACGAATGCATCTTTACCCAAATTAACGGCAATGTATTCATTAATTGGGCGGAGAGTGATCATGCCATTTGTTGTCTGATGAGGAATTGGGATAGTTTTGTGAATGCTATATGATTCCCGGCTGGTGAGCGGGAACGTTATTTCAAAAATGAAATAATCTTTTAATATCCTTGCTTTAATTCTCAACAGGGCATAAATGTATCTGAGATCAGACTGTATGTTTTCGATGGGCAGCGTAGTATCTTTTGTTAACTGGCTGGCAATAACCTGTAGCTCACTACGTAATTGATCGGGTGACAATAAGTGAGTATTAAACTTCCCGTGATAAATATCGGTGACTGTGTCCAACAGAGTATCTTGAATCCCTTTTAAGTTTTGAATAAGGTTACTTGTGGTCATGGCCGATAATGTGAAGTCCTGTGCCTCACTAATGCTCATCATCCTTTGTGAGGCGGAGTTTGCCGCTGCTTGCAATGCATTGAGATGTTTGTTTATGGCTTTGTGCTGAATGGACATGATGTTTTCAGTTCTTTCAACAGATTATACTCGGCTTCAACGATGGACGTTTGATTCCTTAATAGGTTTGTTAAATGATGCAAGTTCCGTCGTTTCAGCTCGATATCTTTTCTGTACTGTTCTGCGAAGCGCTCATCTAATACTCCGAAAAGGCTATTAGCAACATATCCTATACCGTTGATAAGCCCGCGACGCCGTCTGGCGTGCGCGTTAAACTGCTGATCCAATAACAATTGATTGTAGTGTTGTAGTTCCCGGTATTCATGCTGTAATTGTAGTAGTATTGTAGAGCATTGAACTGTGTTAGCCAACATTCCACATATTTTTTCTGAATGATCTAATGTCTTCGAAACTGCTGTGTTCCCTTCCCAATACGGGGACATGTCGTAGTAGACAACAAGTGTCCATTTGTCACGAATGATTCGCATATCAGAAACGGAGTCGAAGTACAATGACTTGTTGCTAGGAAATTTGGTAATATTAAATGCTCCATATGATGGCATTAAAAGAGACAAGAAAAAAATTAATGATATTGCTAATGACGTGAATGCCCCTGGTTTGCTAATTTTTCTCTTTGGGGTGTCATTTTGTGTCTGTTTGTCCTGAGGAGTAGTCCAGTAAGCGTTGCTTTTGTTGCTGTCAGTGTTAAGGCTACAACATTTAATATTGTATATGTTTACAAGTTTGTTTCCGTGTTCATGCGATAGATGGCGTTCGCATCAAATTAAATCGCGATACCACTTGTATGCACTTGTATCCTGTATAAGTGTGTTAGTTTTTAATTAAATTGAGATTGCCCTTGATATTGTTTTTTATTTACATTGAGGTTTGGGACTTTTACATGGTCCTTCGTTATAGCCGGTGTCAAACGGCATTTTGTTGGGTGTTACCATTTTTTTTTTTGAAAACCGCACCGACGAGGCAGTGGATTGCTGCTTATGGTGTTAGTGCTGCTGGTAAGGCAGCAGCAGGTGGTGGAAGAACCCTGGTGAACTTGGAGATCAGCAGCGGCATCCAGAGCCAGGAGTCTCTGGAGGTACCAGCGGGGGAGCAACCCCCTGATGACGTCAAAGGATAAGCAGCAATACAAGTAACTGTGTTCTACGAGTACATCATTGTTGGTGAAGTGAGTTATAAAAACTGTAAGTACAATTTTCAACCTTATTACATAGGAGTTCAAAACTTTAAAATGCATGAGTGAAGTGTTAAAAAAGTTAAAGTGTTTTAGACTTAGAATAGTTTCCTTAAAATTGAACTGACGGGGAACCTATGTCCGATTTTGCATCGATTTACTAAGTCTAAAAGACTTAGAAAAATCACGAAGACTTTGGACTTGCAAAAATTTCAACTGTGCAGTGTATACATTTATGGACTTTGTTAGTTTAAGATAGTTTATTTAGTTATTAATAATTTTACTTTTCGGTTGCATTGCTGACATATACAAAATAGTTTAACACTTAAATAGCTTTAATTTTGTTTATTATTTTTGTATAAACTTATTTGATTTTTGTTTTATTTTAGTTCAGTTCATTGAGTTTGTTTTGCCTATATAATCATGGCCAATAAATATTATAATTTGCAAGAAGATATTTATTTAAAGATTAGTAAAGCAAAATCTAATGTTAAAAAATCTCCAAAGGACCGTATTAATATTTCATATTTAGAAACTAGATTAGAGACTTTGGAGAGTAATTGGAATGCTTTTGTTAGCAATCACCGGAAATTAGTATTTGAATTAAAGAAAGAGGAGTTTTTGAAATCGGACTATAATAATAATAATGTATACGAAGAAACTGAAGAATTGTATATGGAGTATAGGTCACTTTTAAAGCATACATTTACAGAATTAAAGGTCTTAAATACTAGTAAAATTAAAACTGCTAAATCCAACGATAAAAGTGTTGTTAAATTGCCAAAAATTAAATTAATAATAAATTAAATTTTCAGGATCTTATTCCGAATGGGTTAGTTTTCGTGACCTATTCGTTTCGTTGATACATAATAATCAGTCCATAGATGATGTACAAAAATTACATTACCTTAAGAGTTCCGTGTCGGGGGAAGCAGAGCAATTGTTGCGACACATACCTGTCACTGCGGATAACTATTCGAATTGTTGGACACTGTTACAAAATAGATACAACAACAAAAAATATTTATCGAATTGTATATTAAAGAAATTTACTGGTCAAAGGGTATTGCAAACAGAATCTGCAAGTTCAATTAAACATTTATTGGATACAACTCGGGAATGTTTACATGCCTTAAAAAATATCGGTGTAGATGTGAGTTTCTGGGATGTTATTGTAATTTATTTAATAAGTCACAAACTGGATCCTGAATCTCGCAAGCTGTGGGAATCTGAAGTCAGTAGTTCCATCAATGAGTTACCAGAGTTCAGTAAATTTGAAAAGTTTTTGGAACAGCGTTTTAGACAGAACAGGAATTTCTTGACACTAAACCTCAAAAAGTTGAAAGGGCCCATTGCTCTCATGTCGCCTCTGCTTCCGTAATATGTCCATGTTGTCAGGACAACCACAAGCTGTTTAATTGCAAAACATTTTGTAAACAACCAGTCACAGACAGACGTAATTTTGTCCAAACCAATCACTTGTGCTATAATTGTTTAAACTCTACTCACTCAGTCTATCAATGCACAATACCCACAAGGTGTCGCCTTTGCAAGAAAAAGCACCACTCTTTGCTGCATTCCAATATCTCAAACCCAAACCCTAACGGGACGGTTGATTCATCTGTGGCTACAAAAGTTGTGACCACGGCGGTCGGGGTCGCAACTCCATCACAGACTCAGGAGCAATCTTCAAATCCAGTGATTACTACCTGTTTTTCAAATAGCATTTCCCAGGTGCTATTGGCTACTGCCTTAGTTAAAGTAGAATCACCTAGAGCCGAATCTTCAGTTGTTTTACGATCACTCCTAGATTAACGATCTTAAGCGTCCTTTATTACGGAGTCAGCTGTCCAGAACCTCGGTCTCACAAAACTAAATGAAAAAAGTTTAGTTTCAGGTTTAGGCGGTGACCAATCGACTTTGACCTCAAAGTCGTCGGTTTTAATAAAAATTCAGTCTCGTCTAGATCCCAGCTTTACGATTAAGATAAAAGCACATGTTTTAGATAAAGTCACAACCTTTCTTCCAAATAAAAGGGTTGTGGTAAGTATAATTCCAACACTATCGTCTATGGTCTTAGCAGATCCTGCGTATGATACGCCGAATAAAATAGATCTGCTACTGGGCGCCGAAGTGTATAGCCAGATTTTATTGGAAGGGTTAATCAGGGTTCCACCAGGGTCTGTAATCGCACAGCATACAACACTTTGTTGGATTCTCTCTGGCAAAGTACACAACGGCGAAGATAACAACCAAAACGATATGTGCTCAAATGTAGTTGTTAGTCTACATACTACTACTACTTTAGCAAGTGAGAACAATCTTCCACGGAAACTCTGCGAGTTACAATCATAACCGACTTCCGATGTTAAGCGCTTTACTGAGGAAAAGGTTCAGTGCGCAGAGCTTCTCACTCGTACTACCAGAAGAGATAATACTAGTAGACACCTGGTCAGGTTCCCATTCAAATTGCAAGACCTATTTTGCAGCACATCTGACCTTAGGAACGTAGAACATAAACGCCTTTTCTTACTAGAAAAACGTTTACCAAACAATCCTGATAGCAAGGTACAGTATTCTCAAGTTCTGCAAGAATATTTCAGTTCGGGATACAAGGAGGTAATTAGATCAGGCGAAGTAAAGAAGAACGATGACCCTTACTTACCGTATCATCCTATCGTACCTCCAGACAAAACCACTGTCAAGGTTGGTATGATGGGGTATAGTAGCCTATTGTTAAATAGGTATCTGACTCAGGGTCCAACTATTCAACTCGAACTGCTACATCTTATCGTGCGCTGGTGGACTTACCCAATTGCACTTTTGGCCGACATTCAACTATACGGACAGGTAAGGATAGCTGGGAAATATCTCCATAAGCAACGTCTTCTAGGAAATGAGAATCGTGATAAGGAAATGCGTTTCCTCAGGTCCTTACGAGTAGTTTCCTTTGGTACTTCTCCAGCACCTTTTCTGACTTTGCGATGTCTACTACAATCGGCTCACGTTGAAAGTAAACCCTATCCCTTTGCAAAGGCTATTCTCATGTATGTTTATTATGAGAAGTCACATATGGGCACACTGAAAAAATGCCAGTTAACTCAGAGCATGGTACAGGTGTCCTGGCGGAAGTGGTCTCTAGTGTACCTCACTCAACTGCAGAATAGGTATAAATGGACATACCTGGCATATGATGCTGGTATCGGGATGTGGTACTTGTCAAAGACGCCGTATCTCGCCGTCAATCAAGATGATCTCCCTCCTGCAAATTGGCTTTTTGGTGTTGTGATTGATAAACACCCTGGTTTGGACAACCTTACGCGAGTCGTAAATATAAGTTGTAAAGGTAAACAACCAGTATCTAAGCTGATTCTCTTGCCTGTGTATGGTTATAGTTCGTGTTTTTTGTTTTTGTGGAGTTTATTGTGTGTTATTTTTATTTTGGTTTAGTTTTATGTAGAACAATTTATGCTTGTTATATTTAAGGTTTCGTATATATTGTATGTTCGTGTTTTATTGTATGTAAACATTAGTGTTTAAAGCCTATACGGAATAGTATTCCGTTAATTTTTGCGATGATTTTAACTACACATGTCAATTTGATGGACTCGGTCCATGGCGGCCGGAATGTTAAGGCTACAACATTTAATCAATACATATAATAAAATCGTAACAGGTCGCTGTCTGTACATGGAAGATAAATAAGAAAAAATATTATAGGGGGGCTTTATGAATGCAATAGAACCCAAAACAATGATTTTTAGAATTTTTGTCTGTTTGTCTGTACGGTTGTGCACGCTAATCTCAGTAACCGCTTAACCGATTGCAATGCGGTTTTTTTATTTTAGCTCCGTTTAACATTTATGAATCTAAAAGTGGGTAAATCTAAACTGACGTGTTGGCTTAATCATAAAAGAGCCTTATGATTAAGGCTATTTTATAACAATTCAGCCCGCGCAGAAGGCGTGGACTAAATTGTTATGGAATATACTTAATCTTTTAGCTCTTTTATGACTAAGCCAACAGGGCAGTTTCACACGCTGCTTGATGAGTCTGATGAAGAAGTACCTCTCCTTTCATACACCTTATGTGATGTAAACGAAGTTGCGGGCTCAGCTAGTATTTTATATGTTTACAAGTTTGTTTCCGTGTTCATGCGATAGATGGCGTTCGCATCAAATTAAATCGCGATACCACTTGTATGCACTTGTATCCTGTATAAGTGTGTTAGTTTTTAATTAAATTGAGATTGCCCTTGATATTGTTTTTTATTTACATTGAGGTTTGGGACTTTTACAGTCAGTATGAACGGGTAGAACTGACAGTTTAACTATAGGCCTTTGAAGTGTGCCGTTCTTTGTTTTCAACGACACGAATCTGACCAGATTATCGTGACCATGATGAAGATTTATCACCCTACCCATCAACCATTTGCCAGCTGGTAGGTTCTCGTCTTGAATGGTGACTAAATCACCCAACCGTATGTTTTCTTGTGGTGTTTTCCACTTTGTTCGAATAGACAATTGGGTCAAGTACTCGGTCTTCCACCTTTTCCAGAGATCTTCAAATAATTTCGATATAAGATGCCATCTTGTTTTGGCATCTGCTGTTGTTTCGATTATTGTCGATCCTGGTCTTGCTGTTAAAAAGTGAGAAGGAGTTAGATATTCTAGGTCATCTGGATCTTCTGATATTGCACAAAGAGGCCTTGAGTTGAGACAAGCTTCTACTTTTGATAAAAGGGTGGTGTACTCCTCAAAGGTCAACTTCTGCTCTCCCACGCATTGCTTTAAATGACCTTTACAGCTACGTATACCGGCCTCCCACAATCCTCCAGCCCCTGGAGAAGAGCTTGGGTTAAAATGCCATTCTATACCCATTTCTGAAATCTCCGCAACAAATTTGCTATTGTATATTTGTTGTAATTCCTCATATTGTTCTTGAAGAATTCTGTTTGCACCGACAAAGTTAGTTCCATTGTCGCTGTACATGTGGCGTGGAGCACCTCATCGGGAAGCCATTCTGCTGAGCGCCGCTAAAAACACTGCACTTGTCATATCAGACACAAGCTCTAAATGGACAGCTTTAGTGACCATGCAAATGAATAATGCAATGTACCCTTTGGTAGTTTTTATCCCTCTGCCATTGTTGGCCTTGATGTAGACGTGTCCTGTATAGTCCACACCAGTGTGATAAAATGCCTTTTCAGGGTTTATTCTCGCTGCAGGTAGATCACCCATAAGTTGCCACTGTAGAGTTGGGTTTTTTTTTCTGCATGTGACACATCTGCGTATGTATTTCTTGGTAGCTCTGTTGCCACCAATAACCCAATATTTTAATCTAAGATTTGATAATGTCAGTCGTGCTCCCCCATGAAATGTAAGTTCATGTGCTTGTTGCAGAAGTAAGGTGGTGAGGCGACTATCATGAGGAATAATGAGTGGATGTTTCATTTCATCGTTGATGTTGGCTTTTTCAAGTCTTCCCCCAACCCTTAATAAGCCTTGATTATCTAGGATTGGGTTTAAGTTTAAAAGAATAATTTTTGATGACAGTTTTGATTTGTTGTTTATAGAATCGATTTCTTCTTCGAAGAATTGCAACTGAGTATTTTTAATAATCAGCAACTTTGAGCGACATAATTCCGACAACGTGAGATAGGGTTGATGAACTTGTTTTTTGCAAGTAGCTAATCGCAATATCCATGCTAATATGCGACTGATTTTTGTTATGGAACTATATTTATTCATTAAATGATCAATGATGTTAGTCAAAACGGGTGATGATTGATTTTTGATAGTAATGTTTGTTTGCTTGACAGGAATTTTGACCTCCAGATTCGTTACATATGTTGTTTCATCTTGCTTTGTGAAATACTGTAACCAGGACGGTCCATCCCACCACAGACTGTGTTCTTTCAGTTGTGTTGCCGACATGCCTCGACTGGCACAATCTGCGGGATTTTCAGTTGTTTTGACATAACTCCAACTAGATGCCGAATTAATATTTCGAATAGCAATAACTCGAATTGCTATGAATGGCTTCCAACGAGCTGGGTCACCTTTAATCCAGCCTAGGACGGCAGTTGAATCTGTCCAGCCGTATATATCTGTAGGATATTCGGAAAAGCTCTGTGAAACTTTACTCATTAGTTTTGTTAATAGTTCGGCGCCCATTAATTCAAGTCTAGGTATCGATAAAGTCTTGCTTATAGGAGCTACTCTGGCTTTGCCTGCAACTAACGAAATGACTGACGTGTCATTTCTGCTGATTCGGCAATATATGACTCCCGAATATGCTTTCTGAGAAGCGTCACAAAAGCCGTGGAGTTCTAGCTTGTTATTCTTTTCAATTCCTAGCCACCTCTTAATGGGCTGCCACGTTTCTGTAGTGCTTCGGGGATGTTCGCGGAGGCAAGGGTTGACGGTTTTCACGCCATCATCCGGATACGGAGTGCATCTCTCCTGCGCAGGATACGGGGCAGCTCACACAGCATTCTGGGCGTACTGTGTGATAGGTGGGACTGTCCGATGCTGGGACACTGGATACGACTGCATGCGAGGTAGTCAGTGAACTTGCATTGAGGCAGTCTCATACGATTTATGTGTTTGTTTAGGTTAATGTTACTAACACTAGCTATAAGAATAAAAATATGTTACTAATACTATGGATTCCTGGTCCAAAATAAATCATCATTTATTTATTTATTATTATTAATTTTAAATGTCTGAATAAGAGGAAATTCTTGACGCATAATGGACCACTTATTTTTTATCTCAACAGGCAGTTCATCGTCCCATTGCAAATTGGAGAGCCAAACCTGTTGAAATAGCACCTTCATGCTAGTGCTAAGTGGGGTGATCCATCCCAAAGGGTCAAATAGTTTCGAAATATCTGAAAGAAGTGACCGCTTGGTGAATGTTTCCGTGATGACAGGGACAAGGTGGATTTGAAAATGAATTTATCTCTCAGAGGATCCCAGCCAAGACCTAGAGCTTTTGTTGATTCTGATTGTTTAAATTCAAACGTGTTTTGATTATACTGCTCTTTACATAATCCAGTTAATAATTGCGGGTGATTTGATGTCCATTTTCTTAAGTTAAATCCGCCTGATTTCAGTAAAGATATTAAGTCATTATCCTGAAAATACGCATCACTCTCATCCCCGATCTCACCTAAACGCGAATGATTGATTTGGAAATATTTACAATATGATTCTAGCGTATCTAACTTACGCTTGATGTAATCGGCCGTTCTACGGTCACGAGGAGTCTTCTTGAAAGAAGACAGAAGCTGCTCCATGGCCCGACCGGTCTGCTTTTGATTTGCTAGTAAATCTTCCATTTTATATATATAAATAATTGGAAAGATCTTACTTGAATTGCTCGTACAACACCTGCTTGGTGGCTGCTGAAGCTCCGACACGTAGCGCTCTTGCTGGCTTAGTGCACTGGTACTGCAACTCCTTGATAGTCACTGATTCGACTACACGCGCGACTGATCCTTGCTGATAACCAAACCGCGCGATAGGTTAATAGCTCGAAGGACCAAAATGTACGGGTTCCGTACAGTTATGCTACTAGATTAATAACCACTAAAATGATACTACTAATTGAATTGTAAAGTTAACTATCATTTATTGCTAAGTAATTAATTAATCTATAAAATATGATTTATTGCTAATGAGTGCGTCGCCTTGCTGCTAGACGTGAACTGAACTTAGTTTACGTAAATTAATAAATGTTAATAAAGTCTGCATTATTGCTGTGTGCTGACCGAGCAAATGTACGGTCATTAGCCCGTACAGTTATCATTGGCTATTAGTTTTTTAAACAGTTTGTCTAAAACTGTGTTATAAACTTAACTACTATGTACAAAATATGTGACCATCCATTTTTAGTTCGAGTATACTACTCGAACATTGTTATTTTCTTGCTCAAACTTATCAACTTCACTCAGTGGAGGCAAATAAGCGAATCTACCCTACTTAGAATTTTATAACGTCTATTAATATTCATTGTAGTGCTGGGATTAATGCAGTTACTTGGCAAGCCAGTCTAAAGAGGTCTGCGGGGTTTAAATACGCTTTCAAGGTCTTGTGCTGTCTTACCCATGGTTACTCAATCCCGAGTCCAGAAAACTCTTGATGGCATAATATGTGTTGTCCAACAGTGGATCACAAAAATAACTTCTTGGTTAAACTTGTGACGTATCAACCTTTGAATAGGGGTTGATAGCTGCTCATGCGAGCCGTTACGAGGTAAACTAAAGATTTTAACCTTGTGATGTATTATGCAGTACTTGATAAGGCAAGTCTCAAGAGATCGGTCTGCGGGGTCTAGATATGCATCAAGGACTTGGGCGGTTTAGGCAACCAGACAACTTAATGGCTATATGGTTTGTCCAACACAGTCTTTCCCAAAGTGGGCGATAACGCCCCCTTGTGGGCGCTGCAGGTCTCAAGGGGGGCGGTAAGAGACCCAGAAGAAAATGGGGGCGTTGTGTTCTGGGTGATTTGTAACTTTATTTAGCTAGGAGGCCTCTTAAACAACAACTGCAAGAGCTCTCGACTCTCAACAACAACTTGTAAACATCAACTATGAATTAAAAGATTGCTCAAACTCGGTTCTATATTTCTCTTCACGTAGTTCATATATCTGTCCTATTTTATTTAATATAGAAAAAAATAATAGTTATTAGTACTCGTAGATATCTATCATGTTTTAACAAGTTTTTGTTAAATAACCCGAATTGTGCATTCCTGTATCAGTCGGCTGGTTCATTGAATGCTTGTTCGGACTTGTTGAGTACGATTGAGCGTCGAATGAGATAAACGAGTTTATGCATGTTTGTTTTATTCCTGTCGGTGCGTGCTGCTTAAGCATTCCTATATAAACAATGTAATATTTATTTTATTTTCATTTGTGGTCTCGCGCGCAATAGATGAGCAGTACTTACGCCTCCTCTACTCGCGAAGTTAAACGTATTTCTCAAAGCAAAACAATGTCGGAAGTAAAAAAGAAGAGACGGCAATACTCTGCGGAATATATTAAATTCGGATTGATTGAAAATCCCACAAACCGATCGTCGCCTTTGTGTCTTCTACGTCTAAAAACATTTTCGAATGAAGCAATGAAGCCTTCAAGGCTGCAAGATCATTTGAATAAAATGCATCCAGATAAGAAAGACAAGAATGTAGCATATTTTCAAGACCTAGAGAAGAAGCATAATACTCAGCCAAGTGTAGTAAAACTATTTTCGGCGGCTGCTAAGCTGCTGACAACGGACTTCGAGCTTCGTACAATATCTCTTTGTTAATTGCTCAAAAAGGCAAACCACATAACATCGGAGAAGAGTTAATATTGCCAGCAATAAATGAAGTAATAACTACTGTGCTTCATAAACCGGCCGCAGATATTATCCGAAAAATTCCTTTGAGTAATAATTCTGTGCAAAGACGAATTGATGAAATGGCTGAAAACATTGAAGAATCATTGTGCAATCACCTGAGGACAAGTCAATTCTCAATTCAGCTCGATGAGTCCACTTTACCAACTAATGAAGCATTGTTGTTGTCTTACGTGAGGTTTATTAAAGATGAGAAAATATGTGAAGAACTATTATTTGCTAGAAATTAAGAGACCGATACAAAAGGTGAAACCATATTCAATACATTACAAGTGAGGACAATGACCGTCAACGCGCGTCGTGAGCCCGAACGTAACTCGAGCTTCGCGTCAGCAGGTTTACTGTCGTCGCCGTCTAATGCAGAGTCGGCGGAATGCGTTGCTAGCGCCCCCCGCCTGCCTGCACCCGTACCGGCCGTTTCTACCAGCAATATCGGCCGGGTTAAGAACCCCACTCAGGACCCAGGGAAAAGTATTGCCCGTGTTGCCAAAGTCACTGCTGTTCTGCCAAGGGTGTCGGTGTCAAAGGTGACACAGGTAGACAGTGATGGTTTCGTAATGGTGCAAAGAATAAAGCATCGTCGACAAACAGTCAAGAACCGCTGTGGCACAGCTCCGGCGGAGCCCACTACGTCTATACGTGCTGCACAGCCGAACACTCCGGTGTATATCTCGCGCCTGCACTACAATACTACAGCGGAGAGCATCGCCGAGTACGTGCGTCAGAAGATCAAGTACATGCCGAGGGTGCAGCTGTTGGAGTCGCGCCGCAACGTCAACTTTTTAGCGTTTGTGGTGCGAGTGCCCAACTGTTACCTGCATCTCGTCATGGAAGAGAACTTCTGGCCACAGGGAGTGGTGTTTCGTCGGTTCCGCGGAACAGTGCCACAAGGGCGCACAAAGACTTAGTGCACTAGTGAATTATATAAATACTAACATAGTTATAAAACTTTATTCACTAACATTGTTGTTATAAAAATTATGTATTAGTTTAAGGTATTTATCTATGGGTCTATGCAACCTGAAAATAAAGTTTTATTATTATTATTATTATTATTGGAAAAGTTTTGCGATGAGAAAGAGATTCCTTTGAAAAATATTATTTCAGTTGCTACGGATGGCGCTCCGGCTATGACAGGGTGCCATAAAGGCTTCATAGCGTACTTAAAAAATAAAATTCCAGATGTCCTTGGTGTACATTGCGTTATTCATAGACAACATTTAGTTGCTAGAAACTTAAGTGAAAAACTATTTCAATCACTGCAATATGTCATCAAAGCAGTCAATAAAATCCGCAACAGCTCTTTGAATGATAGATTATTTCATCAGCTTTGTGTTACTAATGACGAGGATTTCAACCGTTTGTTGTTTCATACTGAAGTTCGTTGACTATCAAGAGGCAATTGTCTGACTCGATTTTACAACCTGTTTGACTCTGTTATAGAGTTCTTGGAAACTAAAGATACAGAATTGCACGACAAGCTCATAACATCAAAGAATGATATAGCTTACATGACAGACCTGTATAAATTGTTCAACGACATGAATCTCCAACTGCAAGGCGATAAACTAAATTTAATTAAAACAAAAAACGTCGTTACTGCTTTCGCAGCCAAACTGCTTCTACACAAAAAGAATCTGGGCAGACGTGAGTTTCACAATTTTCCAAATTTATCAGTATCATGCAGTAACGACGAATTGTTTGCCTACTGCCAACATTTGGAAAACCTCCACATTGACTTCACCGAACGATACCAGGACATTTTGAACTTGGAAATACCAGACTGGGTGTTGGATCCGTTTCCAAATGTCAACACAGCAATGTCACCTCAGCTGGAAGAAGAACTTATAGAATTGACAACAAACGAGAAAATAAAAATCAAGTTCAAAAATGGTTACCAAGAATTTTGGCTTCAAAAACCGATCCCTCAATTGTACCCTGGATTGTGGTCAATTGTTCAACGATTCTTGATAGCATTCCCATCGTCATATTTGTGTGAACGTGGATTTAGTGCTGTGACAACTGCTTACTAAAAAGAGAAATCGTTTGCTTGTTACCGAACGTGGCGACTTGCGACTGTTCTTGAGTAAATTGGAACCTGATATCAACAAACTTATTAAACAGCATCAGATTCATCCTTTACATTAGTTTTTATATAAGGATTGATTATTTTAGTTATATTTTTAATAAAAGATACTCTGTTTTAATAGTATAAAGATGCGTTTCAATAATCATTCTTATTGGCAGGTGGAGCCCGTAAGAGTTAACTTGAGACCTAAGCGCCGTTGTGTGTTACCTACTGCACTCAGGTTTCAAGTTGCGGGTTATAGTATTTTTTTTTTTTACACAACATCACATATATAGGTCACAATAATTAATTAATTTAATTTGAAGTTATAGTGGTTTTTAAATAGGTAAAAAAATGGGGGCGCTAAAAAAATATTTATTCTCAAAGTGGGCAGTAGACAAAATAAGTTTGGGAACCACTGGCCAACAGTATATAACAAAAAGAACGTTTTAACTCACGTGATAATTTACGGCTGAAACGTAGTGCTAAAAAGATTTTATTTGTGAAGTCAAGGCGATGGATAGTATAGCTCAACGTAAACGCTAAAGGTGAGTGAGTTTAAGCAAAGAATGTTACTTGTTTCTGCAAAATGTTTTTTGAAATATTTATGAGGATTCTGACTCAAAAATGAGCATGGTTAGACGTAGCGCAGTGAAACGAAAGTGAGTCAAGGAAAATGTTTTTGAAATATTATTGAGGATTCTGACTCAAAAAGGATCATGGTTAGACGTAGCGGAGTGAAACGAAAGCGAGTCAAACCATGATCATTTTCGAGTCAGAATCCTCAATAATATCACTACTTGTGTATGTGCATCGACGTGTATGTACACATGATATTGAAGAGGCATGACAATTGCCAATTGATCGTGTCGGGACCCCTTAACGAAGATCTAATACCTAATTAGTACAAAAAAAACGGGTGGGGCTGTGTCGGGGCACACGGCCGTTGGTTTTAACGTGAATACGTCTCTTAACGAACCATTTCAGCCGTACCAGCTGCAGATGTACTGGCACCGTCGTTGATCCGCTCGACCGCATTCATTACTTTACGTTGCCGGCACTGCTTGACTCGATTATATGGTGTTTTATTGGTACCATTCGATTGCTGTTGAGATGCCCTTTCCAACCGTATACGATCTCTGTATTTCGATTTGGCTTTTCGACGCGTATTGGCCGACATATATATTTTTTGATATTATTTTTTTATTTAAACACCTTATTATATTCACAGTTACAATTTTACACTAATGTTATATATATAATCGATAGATTTTGACGAGAGCTGACGATTGAAACTTAAATGAACGTCGTAACTTCACCGAGTCGAAAGTTATACTAAATGGAAATCTCAAAACGCAGCAAAATGACCTTCAAAATGGCGGGGCCGCCTCCTCACCCGCGCGCGATGTGTTACAGTCTTAGATCATCTAACCACAGGATGCGCCTTACTTAAGCATTGTTTTCTGCCATTGCACATGACCATTTGGTCTTTTGGCTTTATGAAAAGCCTGTACATCAGTACATCATTTTATATGATTAAACTAGTACATTACATTGTAGTTGACTGTACAATACCAATTAACACACAACAGCCATTACGCGTTTGTCGATTAATACATTTTTAAATGGAATGAAATTTTATATGTCTTTGTGTTTCCCCCTTCACTTGTATGAAAACTGGCAGAATATTTTTGTATGCGGTGGTTCGCAAAGGCTAGTCCCAGGTTACAGTCCTTACTTAGCGTAATAAATTCTTTGATTCTTTAGCTATCCAGTGGTGTAACTGAAATTTAGATGGAGATGATAGATATGTAGCTACAACACTAAACTGAATCCCCCGATTTTGTTATCATTCGTTTTTTTTGGATTGCGTCCCTATGGAAGTAATTTTAAAGACGTATTCACGTCAAAAGTTCATTAATTAAAAAAAAAACATCAAGTGGGGCCCAATTCACTTCACTGAGCCGAAAAAATCGAATGTCGATTTTAAAGAGTGTTGTATCGATGCAATGAATCAATCCAGTACTACGTATCGATTTAAAAGGTCGATTTTTTGGCTGGAAAAATCGATTTTTCGATTTATCGATCTCAGATCGTCATCCCAATCCCTACGACATAGGACTATCGGCCTCCATGACCGGGGCCTGAGGACGGTGAGAGGGCAGCTCACCGTCATTACAGAAGCAGGCCCATGACGGCAGTGTGACGTGAGGAACTCAAGCACGCCTTCCCCTTAGAAGCGGGATCACACCCGAAGGCCGAAACCCCCCAAAGACGCAGGATAGCACCCGAACCACCCCCTGGACGAGGCCGCAATGGCGGCCGTGGGTCTGTTGGGAGTCCTGGGACATCCTTCCGAGGGCTCACCCGGGGCTCCCAACCATAGGCTGTTGGGCGTAACGTGAGGTTTTTTAGTCGGTAGGAGTCCGGCACCCGGCATAACATCCATGAGGATTTTTCCTCACGTTAAACAAAAAAAAAATCCCTACGACATCGGTCAGTCAGTCGGGAGTTTGCGCGCGAAATTGGAGACAATCGGATGCTTCGTTGTACGATTTTCCAAAATTAGTGTATTTCGAGTGTTTTATGAGTAAAAAGTGGTGGATTTTTAAACATAAAAGTTCGGCAACGTTCACAAGTGTTGGAAAGGAATAAAACGCAGTGAAACGTGACTCTTCCATTTTTCGACAAACTCCAGAGACACTTCTAGTAAAGTCCCACCGCTTTACTAGGGAAGACTGACTTTGACTTAGGGCTGTAGTACTTGACTTTGACAGGACTAAGAGGACTAGAACTGACTTATTAATGCAAAATGAAGATATACTAAGGAAAGTATGAAAAGAAGATTTGGCATATTATGGTCGAAGTAAAAAAAAATTGAGTGCCAGGATATTTCATTTTCTATATATTCTTTATTGTACAAAATAAAGACAATATATATTCATAATACAATTATTAGATGTGCAATACATAAATACATACATAAGGTCACGCCAAGTACAAAGGCGAGATTAACTATTTTCTCTGTTTTTTACGAAGACTGATAGGCAGTATTCTCTGCAGATTGCATAGGTTCATTGTGAATAACGAGGCTGTTCATCCAAGTGGGTTATTTTTCTTGGTTAATCAACTGTACGTCTCGCGCGCTGTGGCTTCTCGTGGCAGGCTGTGACGTAAGCTGCCGCTGCAGCTTGTGGTAGCTCGTAGTCTGCTGCGGCAGCTCGTGGTAGTTCGCAGTCTGCCGATATCTCTTCATGTCAAAATAAAGAAATGTTAGTGCTAAAGTCATTGGAATAATGAAGCATTGTTGTTGTCTTACGTGATGTTTATTAAAGATGAGAAAATATGTGAAGAACTATTATTTGCTAGAAATTAAGAGACCGATACAAAAGGTGAAACCATATTCAATACATTACAAGTGAGGACAATGACCGTCAACGCGCGTCGTGAGCCCGAACGTAACTCGAGCTTCGCGTCAGCAGGTTTGCTGTCGTCGCCGTCTAATGCAGAGTCGGCGGAATGCGTTGCTAGCGCCCCCCGCCTGCCTGCACCCGTACCGGCCGTTTCTACCAGCAATATCGGCCGGGTCAAGAACCCCACTCAGGACCCAGGGAAAAGTATTGCCCGTGTTGCCAAAGTCACTGCTGTTCTGCCAAGGGTGTCGGTGTCAAAGGTGACACAGGTAGACAGTGATGGTTTCGTCATGGTGCAAAGTAAAAAGCATCGTCGACAAACAGTCAAGAACCGCTGTGGCACAGCTCCTGCGGAGCCCACTACGTCTATACGTGCTGCACAGCCGAACACTCCGGTGTATATCTCGCGCCTGCACTACAATACTACAGCGGAGAGCATCGCCGAGTACGTGCGTCAGAAGATCAAGTACATGCCGAGGGTGCAGCTGTTGGAGTCGCGCCGCAACGTCAACTTTTTAGCGTTTGTGGTGCGAGTGCCCAACTGTTACCTGCATCTCGTCATGGAAGAGAACTTCTGGCCACAGGGAGTGGTGTTTCGTCGGTTCCGCGGAACAGTGCCACAAGGGCGCACAAAGACTTAGTGCACTAGTGAATTATATAAATACTAACATAGTTATAAAACTTTATTCACTAACATTGTTGTTATAAAAATTATGTATTAGTTTAAGGTATTTATCTATGGGTCTATGCAACCTGAAAATAAAGTTTTATTATTATTATTCCTCTTTATTACTTTAAACTACTTATAAATTACATTTTTAAATATACATCCATATAAAAAAAGTACATTTAAAAATATAAAAAATAGTACCCCACCGGTATCGGGTACAGGGACCAAGCTACCGGTGGTCAGGACTTCAGAGACAGGAACCTCCTCACAATACGTGCCGTGTTAAGAAGAACCGCCTTCTGCATCAAGCCCTTGACCCAACTGCCCACCGCAAGCCTCTTAAGGTGTTGGTCGAGGCTTTTGGCTATTAGTCCATGCACAGAGATCACTATCGGTACAATAATAGCTGAGTCAACACTCCACATGTCCACGATCTCGTGGGCTAAGTCCAAATACTTGGCTTGTTTGTCTACTTCTGCCTTCACGAGATTGTCGTCATGTGGAATAGTGATATCAATTATTATTGCAAGGCGCTCTAAACGATTTTTATCACTATGTCAGGTCTATTGGCAAGAATAGTCCTGTCAGTGATAATAGGTCGGTTATTATTATTATTATTATTGGAAAAGTTTTGCGATGAGAAAGAGATTCCTTTGAAAAATATTATTTCAGTTGCTACGGATGGCGCTCCGGCTATGACAGGGTGCCATAAAGGCTTCATAGCGTACTTAAAAAATAAAATTCCAGATGTCCTTGGTGTACATTGCGTTATTCATAGACAACATTTAGTTGCTAGAAACTTAAGTGAAAAACTATTTCAATCACTGCAATATGTCATCAAAGCAGTCAATAAAATCCGCAACAGCTCTTTGAATGATAGATTATTTCATCAGCTTTGTGTTACTAATGACGAGGATTTCAACCGTTTGTTGTTTCATACTGAAGTTCGTTGACTATCAAGAGGCAATTGTCTGACTCGATTTTACAACCTGTTTGACTCTGTTATAGAGTTCTTGGAAACTAAAGATACAGAATTGCACGACAAGCTCATAACATCAAAGAATGATATAGCTTACATGACAGACCTGTATAAATTGTTCAACGACATGAATCTCCAACTGCAAGGCGATAAACTAAATTTAATTAAAACAAAAAACGTCGTTACTGCTTTCGCAGTCAAACTGCTTCTACACAAAAAGAATCTGGGCAGACGTGAGTTTCACAATTTTCCAAATTTATCAGTATCATGCAGTAACGACGAATTGTTTGCCTACTGCCAACATTTGGAAAACCTCCACATTGACTTCACCGAACGATACCAGGACATTTTGAACTTGGAAATACCAGACTGGGTGTTGGATCCGTTTCCAAATGTCAACACAGCAATGTCACCTCAGCTGGAAGAAGAACTTATAGAATTGACAACAAACGAGAAAATAAAAATCAAGTTCAAAAATGGTTACCAAGAATTTTGGCTTCAAAAACCGATCCCTCAATTGTACCTTGGATTGTGGTCAATCGTTCAACGATTCTTGATAGCATTCCCATCGTCATATTTGTGTGAACGTGGATTTAGTGCTGTGACAACTGCTTACTAAAAAGAGAAATCGTTTGCTTGTTACCGAACGTGGCGACTTGCGACTGTTCTTGAGTAAATTGGAACCTGATATCAACAAACTTATTAAACAGCATCAGATTCATCCTTTACATTAGTTTTTATATAAGGATTGATTATTTTAGTTATATTTTTAATAAAAGATACTCTGTTTTAATAGTATAAAGATGCGTTTCAATAATCATTCTTATTGGCAGGTGGAGCCCGTAAGAGTTAACTTGAGACCTAAGCGCCGTTGTATGTTACCTACTGCACTCAGGTTTCAAGTTGCGGGTTATAGTATTTTTTTTTTTTTACACAACATCACATATATAGGTCACAATAATTAATTAATTTAATTTGAAGTTATAGTGGTTTTTAAATAGGTGAAAAAATGGGGGCGCTAAAAAAATATTTATTCTCAAAGTGGGCAGTAGACAAAATAAGTTTGGGAACCACTGGCCAACAGTATATAACAAAAAGAACGTTTTAACTCACGTGATAATTTACGGCTGAAACGTAGTGCTAAAAAGATTTTATTTGTGAAGTCAAGGCGATGGATAGTATAGCTCAACGTAAACGCTAAAGGTGAGTGAGTTTAAGCAAAGAATGTTACTTGTTTCTGCAAAATGTTTTTTGAAATATTTATGAGGATTCTGACTCAAAAATGAGCATGGTTAGACGTAGCGCAGTGAAACGAAAGTGAGTCAAGGAAAATGTTTTTGAAATATTATTGAGGATTCTGACTCAAAAAGGATCATGGTTAGACGTAGCGGAGTGAAACGAAAGCGAGTCAAACCATGATCATTTTCGAGTCAGAATCCTCAATAATATCACTACTTGTGTATGTGCATCGACGTGTATGTACACATGATATTGAAGAGGCATGACAATTGCCAATTGATCGTGTCGGGACCCCTTAACGAAGATCTAATACCTAATTAGTACAAAAAAAACGGGTGGGGCTGTGTCGGGGCACACGGCCGTTGGTTTTAACGTGAATACGTCTCTTAACGAACCATTTCAGCCGTACCAGCTGCAGATGTACTGGCACCGTCGTTGATCCGCTCGACCGCATTCATTACTTTACGTTGCCGGCACTGCTTGACTCGATTATATGGTGTTTTATTGGTACCATTCGATTGCTGTTGAGATGCCCTTTCCAACCGTATACGATCTCTGTATTTCGATTTGGCTTTTCGACGCGTATAGGCCGACATATATATTTTTTGATATTATTTTTTTATTTAAACACCTTATTATATTCACAGTTACAATTTTACACTAATGTTATATATATAATCGATAGATTTTGACGAGAGCTGACGATTGAAACTTAAATGAACGTCGTAACTTCACCGAGTCGAAAGTTATACTAAATGGAAATCTCAAAACGCAGCAAAATGACCTTCAAAATGGCGGGGCCGCCTCCTCACCCGCGCGCGATGTGTTACAGTCTTAGATCATCTAACCACAGGATGCGCCTTACTTAAGCATTGTTTTCTGCCATTGCACATGACCATTTGGTCTTTTGGCTTTATGAAAAGCCTGTACATCAGTACATCATTTTATATGATTAAACTAGTACATTACATTGTAGTTGACTGTACAATACCAATTAACACACAACAGCCATTACGCGTTTGTCGATTAATACATTTTTAAATGGAATGAAATTTTATATGTCTTTGTGTTTCCCCCTTCACTTGTATGAAAACTGGCAGAATATTTTTGTATGCGGTGGTTCGCAAAGGCTAGTCCCAGGTTACAGTCCTTACTTAGCGTAATAAATTCTTTGATTCTTTAGCTATCCAGTGGTGTAACTGAAATTTAGATGGAGATGATAGATATGTAGCTACAACACTAAACTGAATCCCCCGATTTTGTTATCATTCGTTTTTTTTTGATTGCGTCCCTATGGAAGTAATTTTAAAGACGTATTCACGTCAAAAGTTCATTAATTAAAAAAAAACATCATGTGGGGCCCAATTCACTTCACTGAGCCGAAAAAATCGAATGTCGATTTTAAAGAGTGTTGTATCGATGCAATGAATCGATCCAGTACTACGTATCGATTTAAAAGGTCGATTTTTTGGCTGGAAAAATCGATTTTTCGATTTATCGATCTCAGATCGTCATCCCAATCCCTACGACATAGGACTATCGGCCTCCATGACCGGGGGCCTGAGGACGGTGAGAGGGCAGCTCACCGTCATTACAGAAGCAGGCCCATGACGGCAGTGTGACGTGAGGAACTCAAGCACGCCTTCCCCTTAGAAGCGGGATCACACCCGAAACCCCCCAAAGACGCAGGATAGCACCCGAACCACCCCCTGGACGAGGCCGCAATAGCGGCCGTGGGTCTGTTGGGAGTCCTGGGACATCCTTCCGAGGGCTCACCCGGGGCTCCCAACCATAGGCTGTTGGGCGTAACGTGAGGTTTTTTAGTCGGTAGGAGTCCGGCACCCGGCATAACATCCATGAGGATTTTCCCTCACGTTAAACAAAAAAAAAATCCCTACGACATCGGTCAGTCAGTCGGGAGTTTGCGCGCGAAATTGGAGACAATCGGATGCTTCGTTGTACGATTTTCCAAAATTAGTGTATTTCGAGTGTTTTATGAGTAAAAAGTGGTGGATTTTTAAACATAAAAGTTCGGCAACGTTCACAAGTGTTGGAAAGGAATAAAACGCAGTGAAACGTGACTCTTCCATTTTTCGACAAACTCCAGAGACACTTCTAGTAAAGTCCCACCGCTTTACTAGGGAAGACTGACTTTGACTTAGGGCTGTAGTACTTGACTTTGACAGGACTAAGAGGACTAGAACTGACTTATTAATGCAAAATGAAGATATACTAAGGAAAGTATGGAAACAAGATTTGGCATATTATGGTCGAAGTAAAAAAAAATTGAGTGCCAGGATATTTCATTTTCTATATATTCTTTATTGTACACAATAAAGACAATATATATTCATAATACAATTATTAGATGTGCAATACATACAGTTTGTCTATAATTGAATGCATGTATGCAACCCTATATAGTACGATCAAAATGATTTTGATACGAGGAGTTCGTTCCGAGTAAAATCTTACTAATATTATAATTATAAATGCGACAGTTTGTGAGTGTGGATGTTTATTACTCTTACACGCTCGAACGGTTATAGGGATCTGGCTGAAATTTGGTACAGGGATACATTATAATCTGGAATAACCATGGCTACTTTTTATTCCGGGAATAAGTTCTTACGGGAACGGGAACAATACAAATATTATAAATGCGAAAGCTTATGAGTGTGGATGTGAGACTCTTTCACGCTCGAACAGTTGAACTGATCTGGCTGAAATTTGGTACAGGGATACATTATATTATAGTCTGGAATAACACATAGGCTACTTTTCATCCCGGGAATAAGTTCCTACGGGAAGCAGGAACGAGAACAAATTCGACACAGGCGAAGCTGCGGGCATCAGCTAGTGAGTTAATAAATAAAACACATTATACATTTTTAATTTTGTTTCTGTTTTATTGAATCAGATCCAGAATAAAGTTATTGAACCAGATCCAGAAGCCCCGGTCTAATAGCGTCTTACAACCCACCAGCAGGTGCCTAGCAGTCCCAATTGCTTTGCCACAATCATGTAATTACATGTTTTATCTGTAACTTTCCCCCATCTGACAAGGATTTTTTTGGCGCAGTGCTCAAATATTAAAATCGTCTATTTCTTTCTTTGCCGACCTTTTCTGTGTTTACCAGGAGTTTCAAACTTTCCTTCATTATTAAAACCTTCGTTAACTATTCGCCTAACTGTACTCTCTGATTTTCCTGAAAAGAGTAAAAAAAGAAAATTAATTACATATTGGAAACAAACTATTGACATGAAGCAATTAATTCAAAATAAAAATTGGTAGAAAACCAGATTGAACTGAGTATCAAAAATGTAGGTCGTACTATAAAATAACCATGTTGTTCTAACCACTGACTTACATTATAGGTAGATTGTAAGTTTTCTAACCTAAAAATATGCAAACAATGCCTTTTTTTGTCTCCAAATCGTAAATTCAGTAAATTTGTAACTTCAGACAGATTCAAAACAAACAATAACACGATTACATACCCACCAAAGATGCTGTTCGCTCATAAACATCCTCAAAATCCCACAACAATTGTCCAGATTGTTACTCCGCGAAACATCACTGGAAAACTTTAAAAATCACTTCCTGCGCACCACTCCGATTTTCTTTACTCATTTCTCAAACCTTTATGCGTAGTTTGGTCTCCATTTGTTGCAGTTTAATCCAAACATTAAAGTTACGTGATAGAGTAAACGAAATTCGACGATAGTATTGACAACTGACGTACTAATGTTTCGTGTTGCCAGTGTTGCCACACACATAACTATTTTTAGTTCCTCAAACATTCATGTCACGACTTTATAGACAAACTGTAAATACATACATAAGGTCACGCCAAGTACAAAGGCGAGATTAACTATTTTCTCTGTTTTTTACGAAGACTGATAGGCAGTATTCTCTGCAGATTGCATAGGTTCATTGTGAATAACGAGGCTGTTCATCCAAGTGGGTTATTTTTCTTGGTTAATCAACTGTACGTCTCGCGCGCTGTGGCTTCTCGTGGCAGGCTGTGACGTAAGCTGCCGCTGCAGCTTGTGGTAGCTCGTAGTCTGCTGCGGCAGCTCGTGGTAGTTCGCAGTCTGCCGATATCTCTTCATGTCAAAATAAAGAAATGTTAGTGCTAATGCCATGCCTGAATAGGCAGAACATGGAATGTGCGTTATATACTGTAAGATCTTGTATTGTATTTTTTATCATACCTGTGTTCAGCAACGAATAAATGAATCTGAATCTGAATCTGAATCTAAAGTCATTGGAATAAAATTTTTAATAATTTGATCGTGTGGCTCTCTGCTTAGGCTGCAAGGTGTGTGAACCTCACGTATGCATCTGCGGTGCCATGGTGGAGAGCGATGGTCATCATGCTTTGAGTTTTCGTCGCTGCACCGGTAGGCATCCGCGTAACCACGCTCTTAATTAGTTTTTTATTTTGTTTTGTGAGCAACCTTTTTTATTTTATTATTTTTTATTTTTTTATTCTTTTAATTGTATTACCTATTTAGTATATATAGACTGTCGTGTCGTCATCATGTCCCTACTGGCCTCCTCTGAAAATCAGCGCTGTCATCATGCTTGCCGTGAGAGAGCATTAAGCTGAGAGGGGGCCCTATTCTGCATAATGGTGACGGTTCATATCCGAGTATTATTTATAGTTTGCATATAAAGAAGTATAACCTCTAGTTAAGTATACCTAATTCTACTTAATTTAATTATGTAATACGTCACCAATGTTTTGTGGAATAAAACACTTTTTTGTTTGTTTTGTAATCCGGCGGGCTCTGGTGTCGGCTGAGGCCCCCTGTATCCTTGAACCACCAGGTTTGTCCCGCGCAGACGGCAAGAGACCGGACGGTCTGTCCCTTGTGCCATGGAAGAACGGCAAGTGCTTAGTGTGGGACGCAACATGCGTCAGCACTTTCGCCGCCAGTCACTTTGCTCGTACCACAGTATAAATATATGTTGTTTAACAGTATAAATATATGTTGTTTAACCAGTGTTGTAGCTCCCTACAAACGGACAAAGCGCAAGCTATACCTACGATTTTTGTTTTCGGCAGGCCTTTCAGCACGCAAGCAGCGTCCGCAGTCGCGATTGTGCCCAGTAGAGGAATGGACGGTGTGTCGTTTTTTAAATAGTAACCGCGCGTGTTTTATTTACTAAAAATATTTAATATGACAACTAGAGTCTATTGTGCTTGTTTTGGTTGCATGAATTCGTCAATAACGCACCCAGAGATAACGTTTTTTAGATTACCTGGAAACTCCGAAAGGTAAGACTATAAATTGATATTACTTAAGTACTAATTGGTACTATACTACTAGTTGACAAAAGTTAAACAAAGTGATTGACACGAGTGAACTAGGTAGTTACATGAATTAGGTATGTTTGTATTTAAAACTAGACTTGTGCTTGCTCAGTCAGTGAACGGTGCGATCCAATATAGTACAATATCCAAAAAAAAAACTAGTTCAGAACTCTAGTACGTGTAGGTAGTACATTTAGTTCCGTTGTCAGTTCATAGTTATTTAATTGAGAGCAATGATTTAGGTATGTTTCAAGAGTATTCGTTTCTTTGTGGATGACCGATGTTACAGTACACTTAGCACCGTATGACTGCCTCTGTGGCGCGGTCGGAATTGATACCGCCTGCGGCGCTGGAGGTCGTGGGTTCGATTCCCACCCGAGACAAATATTTGTGTGACCCATAAATGTTTGTCTCAAGTGTCTGGTTGTTTCTATGTATAATATGTATGTATTTAAAAAGTATATTAGTATTAATATCCGTGGTCTGATACCCATAACACAAGCAGGTTATTCCTAGCTTACTTTGGGATCAGATAGCGTTGTGTGAAATGTCCGTGAATAAAAAAACAAAAAAAAATTGACAGCATTTTTGTTACCTTTGATTTTTATTACACGCATAGAGACAAATATGAACTTCCAAAGTTTAACACAACTTGACAATGTACGAAAAGTACTAGTGTACTAGAGACTGATTAGTACTTTCAAATCGAAAAATAGTTTTAATTTTGTAAATCAAAAATTTAACGCAATGATTAAGACTAAAATTCCGTGATTCTATCACTGACGAAACATGTGATGAGCCGATTATTATTGTCTACGCCGCTTACTCGTTTTCAAATTTCTACACCCGTCTCACTCAATCGTTAGTAGATAACGGGCGCTGCGCCGCCACGCCGCCGTCCCGCGCCGCCAGCCGTTGCCATTTTTTTGTTTAAATAAAAAAGGTACATATTTAATCGAAATGAAAGCCGGTTGTCAGTAAAACAACAATCCTTAATACAAATTGAGGGCCTTGTGGGCGGATTGAAAAAAATCAACTGCATTAGGCTCACTATCCATTACGCGTACGTAAAACTGTAAGGTAAAATGTGGGCGTATACTATGCCTCTGCCTACACCTTCAGGGATAAAGGCGTGACTATATGAATGTATGTATGTACATATTTACAATCGCAATACTAAATAGAAAGTCAAAGTAGGCACATATTATTAAAATGCTGTAGGTGGGCAGCCCTATCGCATGCTTACGTACCGCGCGGCTGTAGGCATTTATTTCTAAAATCCGGCCAAGTCAAACTACAGTATACAGTGCTCGTACCGTCCATTCACCGGCGGCCGCAGCGGAAGATGCTGCTTACAGGAAACGCCAAAAGTACGCGGAGATGGAGTCGCGTTATCTGGTCGTACCAGTAGCTGTAGAAACGATGGGCTGTTGCGGGAGTGATGCTAAGGCTCTGGTCTGGTCTGGAGATCGGCCGTAGGCTACAGGACAAGACGCATGACTCCCACGCCTGGTCGTACCTGGTACAAAGGATAGCTATCCAGCGTGGCAACGCTGCTAGTGTATTGGGCACCTTTGCGCCTGGTATGATCAGGGGTGGAATGTTCAGTAGGCAATAGTTAAGTAGTTTAGTTATTTAATAAATTTTAGTAAGTAAGTTATTTAATTAGTATTAGTTATTGGTAATTACAGTATTTTTTTTAATTAATTACAGTAATTGTAGTTTTTAATTAGTAGTAAGTTAGGTATTTAAACTTTCATGGTCACTAACACTATTATTAGAGTTAACGGGTCAAACTATCTTCACTCCTTTTAAGAGGCTATCGCAGTGCCTACGTACAGTTACCTAAGCCTAACCTGAGGACAGTTTTCCACCGGACAGGCCGGGAGTGTATAAGATTGACTGTAGTTGTGGTAGTTCGTATTAGTAGGGGAGCCCAAGAAGGGATTTCGGGATTTGAATATTTCATGAAACTGACAAACCTGTTATGGCTGTCGGCAATGTATTGTACATTCAAATACAATTGCCCGTAAAAGAATTGCTTATTTTATTAAGCCTAAATCTAGGTACAGCCAATTTATTCTTATTTCTTAAGTTTAGGTTATGGATATCACTATTTTTAATAAATTTACTGTTATTTTTATGAGTATATAATAAGTTTTCATATATGTACTGTGAATACACAGTAAGGATGTTGATATCCTTAAACTTTTCTCTTAATGACTCCCGAAACCCCATACCATAGATAGCCCGGACAGGCCTTTTCTGCAACACAAAGATACATTCGATGTCGGTAGCGTTACCCCATAATAGTATGCCATAGGTCATGACACTGTGGAAATAGCTAAAGTAGACAAGACGCGCTGTTCTAATGTCTGTCAGTTGTCGGATCTTTTTAACGGCATAGGCTGCAGAGCTCAGTCTGCCCGAGACTTTCCCGACATGAGGCCCCCATTGCAAGTTGGAGTCTAACTTTATGCCCAGAAAGACAGTTTCATCGACCAATTCTACTTGATCATCCCTAATCTTAATACTGGTGTTAACAAGCCTAACATTTGGCAAGGTGAATCTAATACATTTTGTTTTAGTTTCATTTAACAATAAATTATTAGCGTTAAACCAGTGCACTACCCTGGAGAGGGCATTGTTTACTTCGTCAAGATCGCGTTGTCAACGTCCAACTTTAAATATTAAAGATGTGTCATCAGCAAACAAAACTACCTCGGGATCGTCTCTTATAAGGTGAGGGAGATCATCTATGTACACTAAAAATAGAAAAGGTCCCAGAATTGAACCCTGAGGCACCCCCATTGTTACAGCAGAACCATTTGACTGTTTACCATTTATAACTGCTCTCTGTGCTCTATCTCTAAGGTAAGAACTAATTAAATCCAAGGCCGTCCCCCGGATTCTATAATGATCAAGTTTTTGAATTAAAGTCTGATGCTGGACGCAATCGAAGGCCTTAGATAAGTCGCAGAATACACCATAAGCATCATACGACTCCTCCCAGGCCTCATATATACACTCTAACAATTTGATTCCAGCATCCGTGGTAGACCGACCGCGCGTGAAACCGAATTGTTTAGTATGGAATAGTTTATTTGTATTAAAACGATTTTGCATTTGATTAAGCATTACCTTTTCAAAGATTTTACTAAACGTGGGTAGTACAGAAATAGGACGAAAATTGGACGGATCGGAGGTGCTACCCGATTTAAACAGAGGAGTTATTTTACTAAACTTCATTAAGTCAGGAAACACACCACTATCAACACAATTATTAAATATTATTGATAATTCAGGGGCAACCATTTCAATTAACTTATGTACAGAAATTCCCTAGAGGTCAGCCGTTTTCTTAATATTTAAAGATTTAAAAGTTTTTATTATAGTGTGTATACTAATTTTACTGATTTTGAATATTTCATTACAGCAAGGAACATTTGCTTTTAACAAGGATTCTGCTATTGGGGTAGAAGAACCTAGGGTTCTGGTCAAATCTATTGGAATTCGAGAAAAAAATTGTTCAAATTCGTTAGCGTTGTGTTTTGGTACGGAACCCTCCGTGCGGGAGTCCGACTCGCACTTGGCCGGTTATATTCTAAACAATAGCTAAATTTTAATGTAATGACAATAATATACATTTATATATATTCACACTAAATAACCTTGGGGGTAAGCAGAAGACTAATAAACTATGTAAATTGGGGATTAACCTATTGGATTGATTAAACTGAAAATTTTGCACGAATATTGTTAAGAAGTATGTAAGCTTTAAACGTGGACTTCATATAAACGGTTGAGTTGGCTTAATCGAAAATCGATTTTTTTAGAAAAATATTTATGAATCAGTGATAAAATGATAATACAATGAGGAGGGGGGGGGAGGAGAGAGGGAGGGGGTATAAAATAATGTTATGTATACATAATGCACACTTTAAAGCTTATTAAAGAAAAAATAGGTACGATTTCTTGAAAAAAAGTATTGAAATCCCATCAAAAATATCCCTGTTGAAAAGAGGCCAAGTTCCTATGGGCTAATTGTTCGCCTAGAAAAGGGTTGAAATCCAATCCAATGCCAAGTTTAGATGTACTTTAAAATCGATCATAATCATCTTCATCAACAGCCTAATCCACTGGTAAACATTTGCCATTCCCAAGACTCGCCACCACACTCAGACCTCCACCTTTCGAATCCAGCCATTACCCACCACCGCATTCACGTCAACGGTCCATATGGCCGAAATTCACTTTACCATACACCCAACCTAAAATATGGTGTAGTTGTGAAAATACGTAGGTTAACTTGGTTGAAAATATCTAAAATAATGTTACTCCTAAATTAGAACTTGGCAGGTTAATTTAATTAAATACACTCGAGAGCAATGAATCCGGGTCACTTAAAGAATGTTAAAAATCTCGGAAACTAAAAATGATAGGTTAATGCAATAAATTGTATTTAATAGACAATGTAATACTCCTTAAATGAAAGTAAAAAAAATATGAGTCACCATACATTTTATTAACACAAAATTACATAAAGAAAAAACTGCCGATCTCTCCTTAAAACAAAAATAGGAAACATGAAATTTTTGAACTTTATTACGATTTTCTTGAATTTTAATACTTCGTATTGCCTCCTCGTGCTTCCATTACTGCGTTTACGCGGTTTGGCATGCTGTACACCAAGTTCCTTATACGATTTTGGGGAATATTCTCCCATTCCTCTGTGAGAGCAATTTTGAGCTCACGAAGCGTGATTGGGGGAGGGTTTCGTTGTTTTACGCATCTGCCTAGCTCGTCCCAAGCATGCTCGATCGGGTTGATATCCGGGCTGCGCGCTGGCCACTCCATACGAGTAATGTTCATCTCTTGAAGGTAGTCATTCACAATCCTACCTGTATGAGGTCGGGCATTGTCATGCATAAATATAGCATCCTCACCTAAATTGACCATAAATGGACCAACGTGATCATTGAAGATTTCTTCCACATATCTTACGCTAGTTAAAGAGACGTTTTCTGTGATCACCAGCTCTGTGCGACTTTCAGAAGAAATTCCGGCCCACACAAGTACAGACCCACCACCGTAGGCTACTTTTTTTTCGATGCATGCTTGCTTGAATCTTTCCCCTGGTCTTCGATACACTCTGTGTCTTCCATCGTGCTTGTAGAGCATAAATTTTGATTCGTCGGAGAACATAACTTTTGACCAATCTTCAATACTCCAATTTACGTGGCTCTGGGCATACCTTAGTCTCGAAATACGATGCCCACGCTCCAGTTTAGGGCCGTTTGCAGGTCTAAGGGGTTTTAAGTTAGATTCAGCAAGCCGACGTCTTACTGTCCATGCACTTGGGTTACTTCCTCCGAGGCGTCGAAACTGATTGGTGAGTTCAGTTCCTGTGAGAAAGCGATTTCGAAGCATGGTGTTCACCAAGTATCGGTCTTCTCGTGCTGTGGTACACCTGGTTCTGCCCGTTCCTGGTCTGCGTAGGTTAGAACCAGTTTCTTCGTAACGTCGGAGAACTCTTTGTACTGTTGACAGCGACACACCGACAGTCCTGGCTGTATCGCGCTGACTCCGGCCGGTTTCCAGCATTGTAAGTATTCTGGTGCATTCTTCAGGCGTAAGCGACATAATTTCAGCTTGATTAATGAATATAGAGCACTATCAACATGGTTTATGTACCCACATAAATGACAGATTACAAACAAAAGCAACACCAAATGCTGTAATTTCGTAGTTCCATCTTCGAAAGTGGCCCTTTTTCAAATTTGATTTTTTTATGATATAACTTTACAATAACTAAGAAGTTTTAATACCTTCATTTAAGGAGTATTACATTGTCTATTAAATACAATTTATTGCATTAACCTATCATTTTTAGTTTCCGAGATTTTTAGGATTCTTTAAGTGACCCGGATTCATTGCTCTCGAGTGTACATAATAAATTGAATTATACAATTAATCAAGCGTTACGTACTGCACGAAACCCTGCCAAGTTCTTGCAGCTACCTTGTGTTTGGGCTTGATTAATTTGTATTGGGGAGAACAATACCCCTAGAACAATATATTTTCAGTCTACCCGTCACTAAAAATAATGAAAAAAAAACCGACTTCAAACAAAAATTAAAAAATGAAAAATAAAATTAACTTACTACAAAGTAATGGGTAAGTATGTTTAGATTTATCAGATATTATTGAATGTAATACTGAAGTCGGTGCCAATATATCTATGAGAGATTAATAATACTAAACCTATAGGTTTACTTGGCACTGATTTCAGTATTACATTCAACAATATCTGATAAATCTAAATATACTTACCCATTAGTTTGTGCTAAGTTAATTGTATTTTTAATTTTTTAGTTTTTGTTTGAAGTCGGTTTTTTTAGTTTTTTTTTTCTGGTATGCATTCAGTTAACTAGTTAAGATACCTAGCAGTGCGCTGAAAAATTAAATAGATGTGCATTTAAAAAAATCTCTTACATAGATAAATAAATGATCATAAATATTGTGGGATATTTTATTACCCATCGCCATCTAGACCTAACCTTAGCTAAAAAAGAGCTCATGATAATGCTGTGTGTGTGATTGGACGACAGCTCGACCGCCTCTAATGCGGCTGAACTAATATGACTGAAATATGGTACAGGGATATAGTCTGGTATAACACTAACTACTTTTTATCCCTGCAGTATGTTCCCAAGGGATGCGAGAATGGGATCAGACTTTTGTGAGGGCGACGGCGGCGTCGCATCGTCGGCAGCAGCAGCAGTATATATGTATCTACTATTTACGTACCATTTCTACACGGCAATAGGTTCACCACCTATTACGTGGGACATAATACTTAAAGGTGAAATGTGGGCATATACTATGCCTCTGCCTACTCCTTCGGGGGTAAAGACATGACTATATGTATGTATGCATGTATTTACGTACCTATTTTGCTTATTTTCTTCAATCAACAATATACTTTAGCGATGTTGATCGAAGATTGTTTTATTAAAGAAAATACTAGTACTGAATACATAAGCAGCATATGATGTAGGTACCTACACTTTATAAAAAATTAAAGACGTGGAAAAACATACATACTGGTATAACATCTTATTTTGCATATAAAATAAAAGTTTACTAAATATTTTGATGCGGCTCCATGACTTTGTCCTTGTTTGAACTGGCGACACAATACGTCGGCATTGAATAATACAAATGTATGGAACAAAACGACTTAATTGATATATCAGTGGCATGGTATTTTATGCTTACTTGGCATAATTTTAAGGTACATTTTACGTTAAATGTGATACCGTCTTGGATTATTTTTATTTGAGAGTCACAAAGTAAACACACAAAATTTTTAGCTCGTAATTTTATTTTGAAATTAATTTAATATATTAGTGTATATTATATTTATGTGCGCTAATTGTACTTAAAGCTCACCAGTGCTCGCTGTCTAGTGAAAATCAATTTGAATAAATCAAACAAGGCGTGTTAATCACTAAACTAAAATGGACCTCAAGTTGGCAAATGGTTTGGAAGAGTTGCAGAAGCTGTTTGCCTCTAGGATGGCGGATTATGATGAACAACTGGCTAAGTTCACATCTGGAGCTGCACCGCCTGATGTTGTGAGTCTGGCTACTGACTTCAACAACTTCAAAAAGTTTGTTTGGCAGTCACTGTCCAGCTTCAAGGTGCAGATCGAGCTCCTCACCTTGGGGCTGGATAGGCATGAAACTGTGATGCGTCGAAAGGTCTTGTTATTTCATGGCATCCCAGAGAGCCCAAATGAAAACCTACATGAGGTTGTACATCAAGTAATATCCACTGAGATGAAACTCCCTGAGGTTGGTTTACAGCATCTTAACATCTGTCATAGACTGGGTGGGGCACGAGGAAAAACTCGCCCAGTGTTGGTGAGATTTCATGGCCTGCAGCAACGTACTTTGGTTTGGGACAGTAAAACTTCACTAAAAGGTACGCCAATCACTGTTTCTGAATTTCTGACCAAGGCGCGGCACCGGGTTTTCACTGCTGCACGGCAGCATTTTGGCGTGAGGAGCTGCTGGACTGCTGAGGGCCGGGTAATTATCCTGACCCCGGATAAAGTACGTCGGAAGATAGAAACAAAATCTGAACTTGACAACATTATTCAGCAATATCCGAGCCCTTTAAATGAGACCGAAAAATCTTCACAGCCCGCTGTCGCTGTTGCCTCCTCTTCAAAGCCTGGCGAAGCATCAAAGCCGGTGAAAGCACTCAAGTCCAGCCGCCGACGTGTATGAAATCCAGCTACTACACTCATAGCATTGTTATGTCACAGTAGGCACCACGCTTCTGGACTGTCTGCGTCACTTTAGTATTCCGTATGCTCAAAATTGCCTTTAAATAGATGCACTTAGTGATATTTCAATATTGGGTTCCAAGTATATTTTATTATGGATGAAATATCTATTGTATTAGTACGTGATGTAAACACGGAACAGATATTTTTTTTTTTTCTTTTGAATTTGACATTCGATGTGTAGGTAATGTCAGTGACTTAGAAGTGACGTTGACAGTTTTCTTCCATTTAGGACTAATGCCGTCTACACACACTCGTCCTGAAGTTATGGTGGCCTGATATAATAGTCTTATTTTTTTTTTTTTTTTATGTTGCTTTCTTTTGCAATGTTTTGTTGTCCTAATGTACTTTTTTTTTTTTTTTTTTATGTATTTTCGTCTTTCAAATTCTGTGACAATGATGTCTTGTAATTGTTGAAGTTTCTACCACATCAGCGAGTTGGTGAGATACGAGACGTCTTTGCTTTAGTTCTTGATATATTTTAATTTATTTATATACCTATTATATATTATAATATTTATATACATTCCCTCATGCAAAACACGGACGACCTGTGCAACTTAAACAGTAGTTTTTTCACTCGCTCTTCTGTCTCTGATAGTCTCCACGGCGGGGGTGGTGATACACCTGCTGCACATTCTTCGGCTGCTCTGACTCTGCACGATAAGCTCTCCTCTTTTACTTCAAACTATCCAAAAAACCTCAATCTGGCGCATATAAATGCACAGAGTGTTACCGGTCACTACTCCGATCTTCTGGCATCCTTTAGCAACTCCTCTCTTGACGCTATCCTTATTTCTGAAACTTTTTTAAAGCCATCTATTCTTTCTACACAGTGCTCACTACCGGGCTACGTGTTAATACGCAATGATAGAACGGGTATACGCTGCGGAGGTGTAGGAATTTACTTGCGTGCTGACATTCCGTATAAGATTGTTAGCGCATCTCCTTCTGCCTACACGGAATCAGCTGAGCACCTATTCCTAGAAATTTCCTTACTTCATACAAAATTTCTCCTAGGAGTATTTTATAGTCCGGACTTGAGTATCGATTATTTCAACTCTTTTGATGCCCTTCTACATGACCTCACCCCATCCTACAGTCACGTAGTCATAATGGGTGACTTCAATACTTGTCTGTTAAAAGCTGATTCTCGCTCTCGCAAATTATTATCTCTATTGACTACCTTTAACCTGCATGTTCTGCCACTCTCTCCAACTCACCATGTACCTTATCGAAGGCCCTCATTACTTGACCTTATCATAGTTTCTTCTCCCGATGATGTATGCGCCCACGGTCAGCTGAACGCTCCATTCTCCTTTCACGACTTAATTTACCTCTCTTATCGTGTTCGCCCTCCCAAACGTAAACCTCAAATTTGTTTTCTTCGAAATTTCAGGGGTATGAATCTGGAGGCATTACAAATTGATGCATGCTCTGCTGATTGGTCGTTGGTGTTTAACTCCATGAATGTTAGCGATATGGTAAACCATTTCAATAAAATTGTTATTTCCTTATACGACCAGCATGCCCCCGTCAAACGAGTCCACATCAAACATTACCCGGCTCCTTGGTTGAATGCCACTATCAAAAACTTAATGGGTCTTAGAGATAAAGCAAAAAGGCGCCTCAGGAATTGCCCCTCAGAACAAAACTTGGTAACTTATAAATCTTTACGGAACCGCTGCAGTCGGATGTGTAGGGATGCAAGGAAACGCCACTTCTATGAGTCTCTTAACTGTCGGAATTCTGCTGACACCTGGAGGTTTCTTAGGTCTGTTGGCATCGGCAAATCCCCAATTTCCAACACTAAGGATATTGACATTAACACGTTGAACAAACACTTTTCACGGCCACCTGTCTCTTTGGATGCAGCTGTGAAATATGACACTTTACTCAGGCTTATGGGTAAGCCTGTGCCTCAGACCTCTGATTTTCAGTTCCAGCCGGTCACGGAGCTAGACGTTAAGAGATCTCTAATGTCCATTTCTTCATCAGCTTCAGGAAACGATGGCATATGCTCAAGGATGATCCTTCCTATTCTCCCTATCATACTTCCTGTCATAACTCATATATTCAATTTTTCATTATTCTCTGGTACCTTTCCCGAAGTCTGGAAGTCAGCGTATGTTATACCTTTACCTAAAACAACAAATCCCTGCTTGTTCACTGATTACCGACCTATCTCCATTCTTCCTTTTCTCTCCAAAGTTCTTGAGCATATTGTTCATCGACAGTTCTCCGTCTTTCTATCCTCTTCTGGCTCCTTAAGCTCTTACCAGTCGGGTTTCCGCTCAGGGCATAGCACTGTCACTACGCTTATCAAAGTCACGGATGACATTCGCTGGGCTATGGAGCGAAAGGAGTTAACCCTTCTAGTCTTACTTGATTTCAGCAGCGCATTTAACTCTGTGGATTTTGATGTACTACTTGGTACATTGAAGTCTATAAATGTCTCTCCTTCTGCTATCACTTGGTTTGACTCTTATCTTCGAGGGCGCTCCCAGTGTGTCCGTATCGGTCAGACATCGTCGGAGTGGTGCGGACTATCTGTGGGTGTTCCTCAGGGTGGCGTCCTATCTCCTCTTCTATTTTCTGTCTTTATTAATTCTGCTACAAGTCTTATTTCCAGTAACTTCCATCTCTATGCTGATGACCTGCAGCTGTACCGTCATTTTTCGGCTACTGATGCCTTTTCAGGGATTTCATCAATAAATCAAGACTTGGATCGACTGAGTGACTGGGCTGATTCGGTTGGATTACGTATGAACCCTAAAAAGTCGCAAGCCATCGTTATTGGCAGTAAATACCAATGTGGCGTTCTTCCAGTGTCTGAGCTGAATCCTGTGCTTCTGGCCGGTATTCAGATTCCGTACGCGGATACTGTGAGAAATCTGGGTGTTATTATGGACACTACGCTATCTTGGAGGGCTCATATTAGTGATGTCAGTAAGAAAGTGCATTTTTCCTTTCATTCTCTGAAGTGCCTCCAGAGCCTCCTGCCCCTGAAAACGAAAATTACTCTTGCTCAAACTATTATTCAACCCATTATTGACTACGCTGACGCTTGCTATTTAGATGCCAACGAGGAGCTACTAGACAAACTTGAGAGATTGCAAAATGTATGTATACGTTTCATCTTTAATCTTAGAAAATTTGATCATGTTTCCCACCTTCGCAAAGAACTCAAGTGGCTCCCAATTCGTCTTCGTCGGAACACTCGAATCCTCTGCCTCCTTTTCAATATCCTTCACAATCCATCCTTTCCATCTTATCTGAGGGAGCGGTTTTCATTTCTTCGCCCTCCTGATGCTCCCTGTCGCTCAAATCTACGCTCTACTCTCAAATTTCCTAATCATAAAACCGAATTCTACTCCTATTCCTTCACAGTGCATGCGGTTAGATTGTGGAATTTACTACCGCCTGTTATCAGAGACAGTAAAACTATTACTACCTTTAAAAGGAAAGTCCGTGGTTATTATTTGTCTTCACTGTAAAGTTACTTATTTATTCGTGTAACCATATTTATGTATATATTTTAAGATATTTGTTTGTATATATTATTTATATATATATAATTATTTATTATTATATATTTATACAGTATACTATTTGCATATATAACTTACTTATACTTCTGCATGTGTGTTACTTCTATTCTATCCTGTTCTTTAAATTACACACTTTTACTCGTTTTATCCTACTTTATGCTCTCCTCTCGCCGGTCTGCTGGTAGATATTTCTTTTAGAAATAAGCAGTACCATTGTACCTATGTTTCCTCTTGTTATTTGTATTTTGCATCCCTAGTGTGTACAAGAATAAATAAATAAATAAATAAATAAAATTATTTATTTACGACTAGCTGTTCCCCGCGGCTTCGACCGTCGAATCATAACCTTCCTTTGGCGCAGTAGGTTAAAAAGTAGCCTATGTCCTTCCCAGGGCCTCGAACTATCCCTATATCAAATTTCATCTCAATCGCTCCAGCCGTTTAGGCGTGAAAGCGAAACAGACAGACAGACAGACAGACAGAGTTACTTTCACATTTATAAAATTAGTAGGGATTGCTAATAAATAGAATATACTTAGGTTTAACTACGTATCGACTTGGGACACTTTTTAGGGTTTCGTAGCCAAATGGCAAAAACGGAACCCTTAAAGATTCGTCATGTCTGTCTGTCTGTCTGTCCGTCCGTGTGCCACAGCCATTTTTCTCCGAAACTATAAGGCCTATGCCATTAAAACTTGGTAACTAGATGTATTCTGTGAACCGCATTAAGATTCTTATATAAAACTAGAAAAGAAGTAGTAAATTTTGGGGGTCCCCATACTCAGAACTGAAACTCAAAATTTTTTTTTTATCAAACCCATACGTTTGGGTATTTATAGATAGGTCTTTAAAAATGCTATTGAGGTTCCTAACATCATTTTTTTCTAAAATGAACAGTTTGCGCAAGAGACACTTCCAAAGTGGAAAAATGTGTGTCCCCCCCTCTAACTTCTAAACTAAGAGAATGATAAATCTAAAAAAAATATATGATGTACATTGCTATAAAAACTACCAACGAAAATTGGTTCGAACGAGATAGAGCTGGTAGTTTTTTTTAATACGTCATAAACCGCAATTTTCTGTTAGAAAAATCACTACCACTGCGAACGTATTTATGTTACTTGCTGCTACGAAACCCTTCATGGGCGAGTCCAACTCGCACTTGGCCGGTTTATTAACGTTCATTTTGTTTGCGACCCGTAATCTAGTTGTTATTCTTGATCTAAGCTTAATTGGTTTGTGTAAAGTTTACACTGTAAACTATTGGACATGATCTTAGATGATGATGAATGCTAAGCGTATTAATAATTTTTCCTGTGTTGTTCCAGCTCAATGTGCTAACCCAGTCAGGAAGATACAGAACAAGAGGTTTTCTCGAGAACCAGTTTAAAGACATACAAAGTTGTAAAATGGCAGGCGCGCCGACGGATTGGCAACTAGGATGCACTGATAATAAGCAAAGAGGAGCTTATCTTCTGCAATCTGGCTGGAGAGTGGTCTGACTGTACCTTCTCAGTGGGTACTGAACCTCACCAGGTTCTAATTAGAGGTCATAGGCTGATTCTGGCGAAGGCCTCGCCTGTATTCCAGAAGATGTTCTATGGCGCCATGGCAGAGGGGAATGATCCTATTTGTATTTTGGATGTGGAACCTGAGGTCTTTAGATACATCTCTGTTAGAGTGAGTATGCAACGAGATCATCACATGTTCTAATTTGAATTATAAGTTTTTATTCTTAATTTTAATAGGTGGACTTTAACTACTTTTTACAACTACATTGAATACCTACCATATTGAAAATACCAAGTTCTTTTAGTCGCGATAACCAACATCACGCGGCCGCGTGGATATCGTGATAAGAATTTATCTAAACCTATTAGTCGAAAAATTTTCAGTACTGGCCATTGAGATTATATGAGTATGACTAGTATTAGTTCAATGGTGTATTAGTTCAATGGTACTGGCCCCCTTTCCAAATCAATGTATACCTCTCGTTTGTTACTTATTAAAAATTCTCAATATCTGTTCCGGTACTTACATTATCTACGTATAATGATGATGGAGTCAGTTCGCTGGGGGGAAGACCTAACGGCTTTTTGACGAGATGAGATGTGTACGATTTGAACCCTTGTAATAAAGAATTATTCTATATAGGGTGTAACAAAATTACCTCTCCAAATTTCATGAGATGACTTGGCATCGGAAATCAAATACAAATATTTAATCAAAAAGGGGGGTAAATTTTTTCATTTTTTTTAAAAATTTTTTGTGGCACATTAAGAATTCATTTTTTACCGCGGCAATTCGAGGTAACATGGTCGCCGTGGCAAAACAAACACAGAGCACCCGTCTGGCTGTCGTTGTCGCTTTCTACTGCCGCTCAGTAGCGATAGAAAGGGTGAAAATAGGATAAAATAGGACCTTTAAAACGGCTTTACGGTTAAAGTATTTAAGTGATTTTTTTTTCTTCATTTTTGTAATGTTTCTTGACTGATGCCACGTCACGTGACGAAATTTGGATAGGTAATTTTGTTACACCCAGTATATATATTTAGCTTTATCTCTATTCTTTATCTATCATCTAAAATAGTAAATAAATAATTTAATAAATTCTTTATTTACTAAGTTACTTTTGACGCGGGGAACGCATTTACCCGCGTCATCACAGTGTGTGGGAATCCCGGCCCGGTCCGGAAAGGGACCGTCTTACCTATTAAACCTGGTGTTATTCCTCACCCTATAAGGCCGTGTGAACGTAGCCTAAGGTCAGGGGACCCCGTCAAACAACGGCCACATGGCGGTGGACACCCTCCGGCTACGTTCACACGGCGCACGGTTTCCTCGTACACGATTTTCCCGTGCACGCGGGAGTATTTCCCACTCCCCGGCGCAGATCGCCTCCCGCTTTGTTGCCATCACCTGGCAACTGACGAACTCACGACCCGCAGCCACAAACACCACCGAGTAACTCACGGGTGAGCTGCTCCCGCCTCTGTCGGAATAAGCCGGAGTAGCACCACTCCCCCACAGAGGAAGGGGACTACCCCGTTACGAGGGGGATCCGAACCATTAGGGTTCTTAAGATGTTAGTAGGACCCCGCATCCCAAAGAGCACGTGTTTATTAGATATTTCTATCTCACATTAATCTCTTGTTAATCTGCCACACAACAAGAAAAACGTTTTTTATAGCTCATCTATACATATAATAAAATGATAGAAAAGTCAAAACTGTACATTGGAAATATTTAAAAAAAAATACTCGCTGGGTGTTCAACATAAGATACCGAAGCCAAAAATATAGTTAGAATTTTTTTTGTCTGTTTGTCTGTTTATCTGTTTGTCTGTTTGTCTGTTTGCTTTGCTTTGTCCGGAAGGATCTCGAAAAGTACTCAATAGATTTGATTCAAATTTTGCACAAATATTACCTAGGGGTAGGCTGTTAAAATAGGCTATATATTATCACGCTTCATATCCTAGGGGCTAAGCAGAGAGCAATCAAATTGGCATTGTAACAATTTTCACGCGTACGAAGTCGCGGGCAACAGCTAGTGTTGAAATAAGTTATTACTCATAGGTTCATTCAAAATCGAACAAAACCTAGTGCCTCATAAAAGTATTGCCAAATCTTTGTCTTTCGCGTCTATAAAAATTAGTGACCGACCAAAGTTTCGGTTTTGGCCAAAAAATCGAGGTTCGGCCGCAGTTTCGGTTTCGGCCAAAATGGGCCGAAACTTTTGGCCGGGCCGAAACTCACGTGTTCATGAATTTTGAGTGCCTGGCCCTGCTTGTGACGTGGTTGTGGTCAGCCCAACCAATTAATATGTTACTAACTTTACAAAGGACTTCCAATCAATAGTTATAAAAATACAGTTTTTACAGAATTCTAAAAAGGTGATCTAGGACATTACATAACCCTACCACTTTGTTGTCGGTTTCGTTGACTTCTTTGGTCGTCTATCTGTCTGTCAGCTGGCTGTAATTCATGCACCGTTATAGTTAGACAGTTAAATTTTTTATAGATGATGTATTTCTGTTGCCGCTGTAGCAACAAATAATAAAAATATACAAATTAATAATTCTAAAGGGGGTCTCGCATTACAACATACGTGATTTTTTGCCGCTTTTCCTGTACGGAACCCTACGTGTACGTGCGCTAGTCCGACTCACTGTAGTCCAGTTTTAGTTATATACTTCTAGAATGTAACCAAAACCAGCCAAGAGCTACTAGCAGGGCACCGAGTGGTTTTAGTCGATAGGAGTTCGCAATAGCATCTATGAGTAATTCCACACGTAGAAGAAAGAAACTCATCTTTAGGTGGAGGGAGATATTTCTAAAATGACCACTTGAGAAGATTTATATTATACCGTTGATTGATGGCACTTGGTAAAAATTGCTGCACCTATTGAAAAAATAACCGGCCAAGTGCGAGTCGAACTCTCGCTCGGAGGGGTTAAAGCGGGACCCTATAAACGAGACATGAGGCCTAGCCATCCGTCTGTCTATTAGTCACGAGGTCGTATCGCTGGAACCGAGCCAGATAGAGGCCTAAAATTTTCACTGTATAGTAGTCCTACCGACTAAACACCACGCGTATCCTACCTAACAGCCTAAGGTTGCGAGCCTCAAGTATGCCCTCGGAATGATGCATACTGCGGCCGTGTCTTTGGGGGGTTGTGCAGTTGATATCTCGCTTCTTGAGTGGGCGTGCATGAATCTCTCACGTCGTGCTATCGTCTAAGGCCTGCTTCTGTAAGGACGCTGAGCAGCCCCGTCACCATCCTCAGGCCCCCGGTCATGGAGGCTGATAGTATGGGGCGCCGCCCCAAACTTTGGAACTCGGGTGGGAGAGTTCTCTCCCGCTTCCTCCCCGCCGTCTCTTTCACGAGCGTGACCTGCTCACAGGAAGTGGCCTATGGCCCCTTCTCCAGCGCCTCCTTGCGCCATTTAAACAATGACGCAAGGGCCCTCGCTTCCTTGCTTCCAGTTCCCATAGAGGGGTCCCGGCTAGAGGACATACCGCCACAACTGAGAACGTGCGGTATCCCATTATCACCCTGACAGGCGTCGCCTACTGCCGGCAAAGCAATCTAGCCGCATTGCTGGCCATCAGGATCTCCACCCATACGGGGGCCCTGTGCAGGGCCATGCTCCGCACGATCCCAAAACAACAGGTACAGTCTCCTGCAGGGAGCGTTGGGTCTCCTGATACTGGGCAACAACCGCGAGAGAGCGACTGATGCCCCTCTCTCATCTATGGAACCAAACTTCGGAAGTGGTATTCGAAGTTCCAACGGCCACCGAGTGCGAGCCCCAGATACGTCATTGAGAGTTCGATGCCGATGCTGACGCCCCCTATATGTAAGCTGGATCCCGCAAGTAACCTTTAGGGCTGCGTCTCAGTGCGTTACTCCTCGCACTGTAATGAGGGCGTCGTCGTAACACGTTACGCCGACACCTCTGAGCAACGGACCACACAGCACCCAATCGTAACCGATTTTCCACAGAAGTGGTTCTAAGACCGATCCCTATGGAACACCGAATGACACATCTCGCCGACCCTGCCCTAGCCAGCTCGGGTAAGTTATGGCCCTCTCGGAAAATAGGCCCCGACAATTCGACGGAGGTAGAGAGACATTCCATGGTAAATAAGCGCCTCCCAAACGCAGCTCCAGAGCAAGGGATTGAAAGCGTTGGCGATGTCAAGAGACACTGCCACCCCCACCTCACCCTGTTCTGTTGCCCTTTATAACAAAAAATACCTACTAAAATCAGAAAAAAGCATCGACACAAGAAACGTAACTTTTGTTCCCAATTTTTGTAACGGAACCCTCTGTGCGAGAATCCGACTCGCACTTGGCTGGTTTTTTTTTTCAATATGACCACGTGAGTTTCGGTTTCGGTTTCCGCCGAAAATGACCCTGGGCCAAATTCGGCTGGAAAACCAGTTTCGGTCGGACACTAATAAAAATTGAAGTCATATTATTTTTCTCTGTACATTGCGTTTACAGCACTTTGTTTCATAATTGTACCACAATTTGTAACACCGTTTTAATTCAAATTTATAATGTTTGCGCACTATTTCACTAGGTACCTTAGTATCCTTAGTGTACTGGCGGACTTAATGTACTAAAGAAATATCTGTCTTTTTAGGTACGTATACACTGACAGCATTAATATAACTTCATATGACAATGCTTGTGAGCTATGCTATGGCGCTAAGAAGTACATGTTGCCACATTTGTTCAAGGAATGTACTAAGTACCTGGGGTCAGGCCTTGACCCGAGAAATGCCTGCCGCGCATATGAGTTTGCATGTTTGTACGAGGAGGATCTACTGATGGAGAAGTGTATACAGGTAAATTTACAATATACCACATACATATCATTGATACTATCCAGTCTAAACATTTTCTGTAAGTAACATATTCACAAGTACTACCCGTTCTCTCCAAGTTTCCTCTTTTTCCCATACTACGCCTCTACATCTTCAACCTCTACGCCAGCGGCAAACTTAGAACGAACGGGCTATAGGTATCGATATTTTTTAATACACGGCAATAGGCTCACCATCTATTACGTGGGACATAAAACTATAAGGGGTAATGTGGGCGTAGGTATACTATACCTCTGCCTAACCCTAAGGGAATAAAGGCGTGACTAATTATGTATGTAGGTATTTATTTAATAGTTGAACTTTGTTTTACATTATTGTTTGGAGAATAACGCTTCCATTATGTGTTGCCATACTAATTTAAAAACTTACCCACATTATATGTATATCAGTAAATTTAAATAAATAAATATTCACGGACATTTCACACAACTATCTGATCTCAAAGTAAGCTAGGAATAACCTGCTATTTCTGGGCCATCCTTCCGAGGGCTTACCCGGGGCCGGGGCTCCCAACCGTAGGCAGTAGGTAGGAAGCGTGTTGAATATACATATTATCTATCATACATAGGAACACGCCGACTCTCGAGACAAACATTTATGAATTACACAAATTTTCTGTACGGTGGGAATCAACCCGAATGACCTCATGATCCGCAGTCACATATTTTGACCTCTATACCAACGAGGCAGTCACATTTGCAAGGTAACCATATACACACATATACAAAGTCTAGGGATATATCACATTTTCTCAATTTTCAGAAAATCTGTTAGGAATAATATGCAACAATGTTATATTCTTAGGAAGCCCATTTTTTAGACTATATTTTAAAATAAAATAAAAATATATTTTCGACTTAATTATAAAATTTAATTAAAATGAAAACAAAAAGTAAAAAAATGGTGCAACTAAAGATGAATGTGTCATTTACGAAAAAATAAAAAAAATAGTAATTTCTTTTCAATTTTTTGCACTGATATTTCCTATCAGTGCAAAAAATTGAATCAGTAGTCAGTAAAACCACCCATGACGTTAACCACGGTCCTGCAACGGTTTTCCATGCTTTGAATTAAGTTATCAAAGTCTCGCTGCGGGATATTGTCCCAAGTTCTGCTAAGATGCAAAAAAAGTTGCTCTTCAGTCGCAATGTCTGCAGGAAAATTCTTAGAAGCCCTTCTTTGGAGCATGTCCCACGCATGCTCGATGGGGTTTAAATCAGGCGATTGCGCCGGCCAGAGTAAAACCGACACGTCATGGTCCTGCAGCCAGCTGGTCACCGCTCGCGCTGTGTGCGGACGGGCGTTGTCATGCATGAGAGTAAATTCTTGACCCATTTGAAGTCGATGAGGGTACACAATGGGTACAAGCACCTGGTCACGGTATTTTTCAGCGGTCATGGTGTTTCTAATCCAAACGAGGTCCGTTCTTCCACCAAAACGAATTCCAGCCCAAACCATAATTGTCCCGCCCTTGTATGGATGGACTACCTGGGGGTGTTGCAGACGACTCTCACGACCAGGAACTCGCCAAACGCGTACCTACTCTTCGTGAATCGGGATAAAAACCGAATCGGGACTCATCGGTAAACAGTACTACAGATCACTGGTTATCTTCCCAAAACAAATGTTCACGAGCCCACTCTAATCTTCGTCCACGATTTTCTCTGCGTAGTGCTGGAGTACGAAGTGGCCTGCGAGCATGAAGGTTAGCTTCATTCAGTCTCCTCCTTACAGTTTGGTCACTGACAAGCAATTGGTGTTCTGACTGGAGCCGTTTAACCAACTGCACGGCTGTAACGTTTGGCCGCATTCTCGCGGCAACTTGTAAAAATCGGTCTTGTCGTTGGGTGGTTATGCGTCTCCCGCCACGGTGTCTTTCAGCCACTTCCCCGGTTGCACGATAACGTGACCACAATCTTGAAATAACGTTTTGCCTGGTTCCAATCTCTTCAGCAATACTCCGCTGAGTAGCCCCAGCTTGGAGCATGCCTACTGCCCTTAGCATTTCTTCTCTAGTTAAATGGCGTCGCGGCATGACTTACACAATGAAATAAATTCGTAATTAATCAATAACTACTTAGCTTTAAAACTTCAACTGGACAAAACAAATACCATTGAACTATCGTCGGTAAAATTAAAATTTCGAACTTCGCTATACTAATGCCGCGCAAAACATTTGTTTTAATTTCTTTTTTTAAATTTCAAATTTGGAATCATTCAAATATACCTACAAAATAAGATTCAATCAAAAGTTTTTAAAATCGGCCAGTATTTTTTGAGAAGCAGAACTTTTAAAAAAATATCCGTAGACGGTGTTGATGTGTGTATTTTCGTTTATTTTGACTGGACTATTATTTGTTTCATCATATAAATTACAGATAATCAGTACAAATGCTTAAGAAGTTCTAAAAGACAGCAGTTTTGAGGATGTGGAACTCAACACAGTCATCACCGTGTTCTCTCTGGACCACTTGAACATTGACAGTGAGCTGGACTTGTTTGAAGCGGCCGTCCGGTATGATAAAGCTCAAGATAAGAGGACTACATAACGGAGTGTAGTCTTTTATTATTTTACTAGCTGTTGCCCGCGACTTCGTCAGCGTCATAATTATGTTATAATGAAAATTTGAGTTGCTCTCTGTCCTAACCCCGAGTGCCCTAGATGGATAGATAGAGACCTAGTGGTTTTAGTCGGTTCGAGGTCAGAATGACAACCTAACATTAAAAAGAGTAGGTAAGTAGCGTGATGAATTTATGTAACACAAATACGAAAGGTTTGTGAAATTTGGTCCTCTGGGTTTTCAGTGATACTTAGATTGGACCTAGATACAAATAGACAAACATTATAAGCTGCAATTTTAAGATATTGTAATGTATGTTAGTACCTATAGTCAAAGTGGTGAATCATATCTAATATTTTCCAGTAAAACTTGTGATATTAAGATGTTTTTTTTTAAGAATTTCACTATAAACTACGTTCGTAGCTTGGCTTTCAGCAGCCAATATAGGTACAGAAGGTATCATGGCAAGTGAAGCAGGAGCAAGCGACGTACACTTTTTCGTACATTTAGGTTAATTTAATTAATTATATGTATAGATTTATAAACTAGGCGTCCCTCTCAAAAAACCGGCTGAAGTTCGAGTCGGACTCCCGCTCGGAGGGTTCCGTACCAAAAAACTACAGAAAATAATATTTGTAGTATGCGAGATAGCCCTTAAATATCATTACTTTTCTAATTTTAATATTTGTTGTTATAGCAGCAACAGAAGTACATAGGTAATTTGTGAAAAAATCATCTCTCTAGCTATCACGGTTCCTGGGTTACAGCCGCGTAAAGGACGGCGAAGGTACGGCCCTTTGGGTAGGTACGGAACCCTAAAAAAAGGGTATGATAGTTCTCTACCAGCAGAGAGCTTGGGAACGAATCCTCGTCTAAAGTACGTATGGTGACAAGAGAATCTCGGTTGTCGTTGCGTCTTCGTCACATGAATAGATTACAAAAGAAAACTGATAAATATTTAAGAAACCATCCAAATGCGAGTTGGACTCGCCCACCGAGGGTTCCGTACCAAAAAACCGAAAACAGCATCACGTTCGTTGTATGGGTGCCCCTCGTATTTTTTTTCTGTTTTTAGTTGTGTTATAGCGGCATGTAGGTATTTGTTGTTATAGCGACAACAGAAATACACAATCTGTGAAAATTTCAGCTTCCTGGCTATCACCGTTCATGAGATACAGCCTCGTGATCGTGACGGACACACTGACGGACATACAGACAGACGAACAGCGAAGTCTCAGTAACAATAGGGTCCTGCTTGTTACCCTTCGGGTAGGAAACCCTAACTAGCTAGTCCCTGCACCTACAAACAGTACCTAATCCATTTTAAAGTGTTTAAGATTTCAGTCTCGTGTCTCAGAAGAAGCGCTCGTGGCCCCGCGGACTCAGTGTTCTGTAAACGATCACTGCAGTAAGCAACTTTCACTATGGCCGGTCCATGGATGGGTGACCATCCATGTGATCACTTTGTGACATTTATTTGAGCGTTTCCGTTCATCGTACTTATCAACCTGTTGGTTTAGTACTCGGTAGCCGATGGAACTTCGGACAACATTTCCGAAGTTTGGTCCCAAAAGTATGGGGGGCCACAGCTGCACTCTCGGAGTCGTCGTCGTCTCCCTCCAGGAGACTGTTGGATCTGGGAGTAGTTTACATAGTGATCGTAAACTACTCCCAGATCTGATACCGTAAGATCTCCATTTAAGCAACATGTCATTGTTTAAATGGCGTAAGGAGGGGAACTGTGCCCCCAGAAATGGAGGTCCAGCGCCGTCAGGAAATCATGGAGACTTGGAAGATACGAATTGAGCAACCAAGATGGGCAAACAAAGCCACAATCAGAGTGACCAGGTCACGAATTTCGATTATGAAGGATTAAATTTACACCCCCCCCCCCCCCCCCGATCGAGAAATACACTCATTTGCAAAAAAACGGGCGGTTTTGATTTTCATTCATCTTTAAAAAGATACAATACCAAAAAGGTTTCAATCGTTTGTACACGTTACTGGCCGGTTTTGAAAATGCCGTGGTATTTAAAAAGTACGTTCTAAATTCAAATTAATTTTCATTTGATGCTCATTTTTACAGAAAACCCCTTTTTATCTTACATTTTTGGCGCGAAGTTCCAGAAGTTAACATCGACTTTCACAACTTTTATTCAATTTTTATCGATTAATTTCATATCCTTGACTGTCAAAGCTTTATTTATTGCTGTTTGGCTGTATCAAAAATGGTAGATAAAGTGGTAAAAGCTACCAAAATTATCGCGCTGCTTGAAGAGGGTTGCAGGCAATGTTTCGTGGCTAGAAGGCTAAATGTTAGTCGCTTGACGGTCCAAAGGACCTGGCAGCGATATCAGGAGACTGGTTCCGTCGAGAGAAGGCCTGGTTCTGGAAGAAAACCATGTACCCAACCACGGGATGATCGTTTTCTTGTGAGTCGCGCATTGAGAAATCGCAAATCTTCGTATGTGGATCTTAAGAACAACCTCCAAGAAGTAAGAAATGTGCATATTAGTCTATGGACGGTCAGGAAGAGGCTTCTCGCTGCCAATATACGCAGTCACCGCCCGGCCCGCGGCCCCAAATTACTCCGTGAGCACAGAGTTCACTGGCTTAGGTTCGCTAGAAATTGTGAATCATGGACTCAAGAAGATTGGAATAGGGTTTTGTTCTCTGATGAAGCCAGGATATCTCTGTTCGGTGAAGATCGACGTCGGCGAGTGCTAAGAAGACAAGGAGAGCGCTTTGCAAATGCATGTTTCGAAGAAATCACACCTTATGGTGGGGGCTCTGTTATGTTTTTGGGCAGGAATAAATTCAATGGAACGTACAGAGTTAGTCTTCATTGATAACGGCTCAAGGACTGGGCATCGATACATAACGGAAGTTCTAATTCCTCATGCACAACCCGCATTGGCCGCTCTAGATCAAGACTCGATTTTTATGGACGACAATGCTCGCGCCCACCGATCCCGCGATGTTAATGCGTATGTGCAAGAGGTCGGCATTCGTCGTTTGGATTGGCCAGCTCGAAGTCCTGACCTCATTCCCATAGAACATATCTGGGACGTTCTAAAACGGCGTGTGAGATAAGTACACCCGGCTCCGCAGACTATCAGAGAGCTGAAGAATGTGATTACTGCGGAGTGGGAACGTATTCCGCTAGCATGTATCCGGGATATACTCGCTAGCATGCCCAGACGAATTCAAGCTGTGATCTTAGCTAGATTGGGTCACACTCGATACTAAACATTTATATGCTTTTACTTTATTAAAGAAAAACAAACAAAAAAACTTTTTCATTTTTACTTCATGAGCATATGCACTACTAGCAAACATACACTACTAGCGAGGTTTAGCATTATTTCCCATAAATTGTAACAAAATTTTATGAAATACTGATGAAAACGATTATTTTCTTATTAATGTACCAAATTATGAGGATAAAACTACCTATAATTATCAAACAAAGCAATATTAACATTTGAAATGGTTCATTGCTTAGGTGCCGTTTTTTTTGCAAATGAGTGTATATCATTGGTAGATCACTCAGCTTCCATTACCAAAAAGTAGATCTCGGGTATGATGAAGTTTGCCACCCCTGCTGTAGATGAAACCTACGTTCTTCTTTTGCTGGTGTTTTTTTCATGCGTGACTGTTATTTGACATGTAGAACTTTGTGGAAGCAGCAACTTCACCTTCTTTAGTGATAGTAGTGAATATTTTTTTGCAGATATTTATAAAAATTTAGGTTTAGTTTAGATAGTAATAATGTAAATATAGATATGTAATAATTATGTTTCTCTGTAATTTTTAACAATAAAAAAATAAGTATATCTTAAATACGTAAATAAAGTAAAGTTAAGTGTAATACGAGGGTGGCACTGAAAATTTCGGGAATCAAGGAAGTGACACAACAATACTATTTACAAATGTATTTATTGCTTTTCGAAGTATTCTCCGCGAAATTTGACACATTTTTCCATACGATGGAACCAATCATTGAAGCAACCATTCCATTCGAAAGTTGAGGTCTCCAAAATGGCCGTTTTGTAGGCGTCCTGAGCTTCTTCAGGTGATGAAAATCTCTGACCACGCAATTTATTCTTTACTAGCTGACCCGCGCAACTTCGTTTGCGGCACATGAGAGTTAGAAAAAGAGAGGTATGGTATTAATATTTTGAGTAATATAATGTTTCCCGTCGCATTTACTCTCGTAGCGCCTATTCCCGTCGCGTCGGTTATATACATTAGAGCTGACCCGCACAACTTCGTTTGCGTCACATGAGCGAGAAAGAGAGAGGTGTAGTATTAATATTTAAGGTGATATAATGTTTCCCTTCGCATTTACTCCCGTCGCGTCGCTTATATTCATAAGAGCTGACCCGCACAACTTCGTTTGTATCACATGAGATTGAGAAGGAGAGAGGTGTGGTATTAATATGTAAAGTGATATAATGTTTCCCGTTGCATTTACTTCCACCCGTCCTTTTTTTGATCCGGAACTCATGTATGTCCGAATCGCACTTGCCGGTTTTTGTCGTTCAGTTGATTGGCTACCACAATGATCTGTCGGCTGTGCCACTGCTGACCACGTTTACCTACTCCCATCGCGTCGCTCATACTTTAAAACTTATTAAAAGGGGTTATTGTAAGTGAACCTTAAAAGATAGGCAATCTTTAACAGCATAATAATAATTATGCTGTTAAAGACATTTTTGTTAACTTTTAAGGGGAACATTTTTGTAATATAAAATTTTCACGTAACTTTAACCATTTACGCAACGTACGCAGTGGAAGCTCTCAAAAGAAAGAAATTTTCCCCGTTCTCGAAGCATTATTTATGGCTGCTCTGCTCCTATTCGCATAAGCGTGATTTTATATCGCCATTAGCCATCCTCAATAAATGGACTATTAAACTGTAAAATAAGTTTCAAAATCCAACCTGTAGTTTCTGAGATCCTAGGACAAATAAACTCTTCAGTTTTATAATATTGTGAGCGAACCTTAAGAAACAGACAAATTAGATTATTGTGAGCGAACCTTAAGAGATAGACATATGCTGCAGCGGACTTTTTTTTAGAACTTTTTAAGAGAAACAATATTGTAATATACAATTTTTACGTATCTTTAGCTATTTACACAGCGTACGCCTCGGAAGCTCTCAGACGGTAAAAAATATTCCCCGTTTTCGAAACATTATTGATTGCTGCTTTGCCCATATTCGTCTTAGCGTGATGTTATATAGCCTATAGCCATCCTCAATAAATGGACTATCAAACTGTAAAAGAATTTTTGAAATCCAACCAGTAGTTCCTGAGATCCTAGCGTTCAACCATACAAACAAACAAACAAACAAACAAACTCTTCAGCTTTATAATATTAGTATAGATTTTAGGGAAAGTATAGAAATCATTAGGGCTTAGGTCGGGGCTGTACGGTAGATGGTCAAATAATTCTGTTTTCTTGCTCTAAAAACTCTTTTGTTATGTGCACTGTGTGAGAACTCGCATTGTCGTGATAGAGGATGATGCGGCGGTTGCAGTTCTCTTTACGGAGTTCAGAAACGACCAGTGGCAAACAAATGCTAGCATACCATTCTGCATTAACCGCTCTTTGTCCCTCAAGAGGAATAGTCGCAACATGGCCGGTTTTGGCCGAACAAACGTGGCCACCTTTTTTTTTGCAACACTCCGTGAACGAACAATTTTTGTTGGCTTTAACTCATTTTCGAACACCCAAACTCGTGACTGGTTTTTTGTTTCGGGTTCGTACGCGTATATCCAGGATTCGTCACCTGATACGATGTTGTAAACAGCATTTGAGGATCCTGTGTGGAATCTTTTGAGAGTAAAAACTGACAAGGAATTATAAAAATGGCGACAACTCCTCCACTACGTCACATCGGAACCAAAAATTTACTTCAATTTGAGTTTTTAATGTAGAAATGTGCGGTTATCGTGAGCAGAGATGGCGCTAAAAGTATCTGACACTGAAATTATTTCTCTAGGATTAAAAAACGATTATAATTAAGAATGTATTTTTGGAAGTGTTCACTATGTCCACTATTGGGTCCCTGTCGGGCAATCTTCATTCGCGCCATTTTTTAAACCGAGGTAAAAAGTTCTTGCTTACGACTTTCGAATATTGTTTTACGAATCAGTGCCAAGTAACCTATAGGTTTAGTATTATTAATCTCTCATAGAAATATTGGCACAGACTTCAGTATTAGGTACATTCAATAATATCTGATAAATCTAAATATACTTACTTACTCATTACTTTGTGCTAAGTTAATTTTATATTTAATTTTTGTTTGAAGTCGGTTTTTTTTTGTTATTATTTTTTTCATTATTTTTAGTGACGGGTAGACTGAAAATATATTGTTCTCCCCAATACAAATTAATCAAGCCCAAACACAAGGTAGCTACTGTAAATCGTTAAGGAATTTCCTCCATTCGAAGGATTTCTTCGATTTCTCCAGGATCCCAGCATCCGATTCTGACTTCCTGTATATGGGACCACATGGGAAGCACCAGCTTTCAAATAAAAAAAGAGTCATCCCAATCGGTTAACTCCTTCAAGCGATTTGCCGGTAATAAACATAAAAAATACAGGCGAATTGAGAACCTCCTCCTTTTTTGGAGGTCGGTTAAAAATGCCACACATGTTGTTAGGAGTAGTTACAATCTGTTTAGAATTGACAGACGTTTTGTGTGCTCCTAACATTGATGGAATTTGATTTAAAATTAGTTAATAAACATTACCTAACATGAAAATATATTATAACGTTGCGATCAAAATTAATGTACGCTAATGTTAGTTAACATTGGTGATCAAATTTTCACCAGGTATTGTTATTTAAGATCAGGGCCGTCTTAACCGGAGGTTCAAAGGCGCGGCCGCACCCGGGCGCGAACCCGAGGGGGCGCAGGCCGAGCTCTAAACATTTCGATATTTTCTTACCTAATGCAACTTTAACTCATATGTACAATATTAACGCCATTCCCCCGTTTCGTAAACTTACGTCAAATAAACACCTACATGCATAAAAATATAGGCAACACCTATATTAAAGTACCATTGTAGATATTATTGTCACTTTTGCCTTTCGGCACGTGTCATACCGCTCACGATATGCAAGGTAAGATAGCTCTTATTTCGATATTCATAACAATTAAATTTATTTAACACTAGCGAACGTCAAGCGGTTTCACCCACGTACCTAGTCCCGGAATTTAAAAAAAATTGCCTGTGTTCACCGCAAAGAGTGTATAGTGGAATTCAACAGACCTAAATAATATAGTAAACAAAGAAATTGGATCTCGACTACTCCATAATTACTTACATTTAATTATATTATCAATCCTGATCATAGTCGTTTCAAGGAACTCTAGTTAGATTTATGCGGACATTTCGACACTAATAAACCTTTAGATTATAGAATAATTTCATGAAAAATACTCGGATGGTAAAAATTTAAGACTGTCATTTTTGCTTGTCATTAAATTATTTTTTCTCAGACTTGTTTGTCTTTGCCATAGTGTTGTAAAACTGTTGTACTGGCCAATTGATTTTAAAAGGAGGTCATTGTTTTATCAATCTGTCAGTTCGAAAAAATGTACTTACTTTATTACTAGGATCAAGTATACCCTGGATTGGCTACGCAAATAATAATACCGCGACTTTAACTTATTTACACAGCCCCCCCCCCCCCCACCACCTAAGTGAAGCCGCAGTTGTAGCCGTAGCTTGGGTATCCTTCTGAGGGCTTACCCGGGGCTCCCAACTGTAGGCTGTTATGTAGGATACGTGTGGTTTTTAGTCGGTAGGAGTCCGGCATAGTATCCATGTAGGATTTACCTCATGTTAACTTTGATTCAGAGTTACAAAAGTACTACAGTGGGCTAACGAAAATAAAAAAAAGTCCGAGTCGGGATACTCTGAGTCGGGGTGTTAACCATTCACAGATATATAGCATCCATGTAGGATTTAAATCATGTTAAAAAAAGGTATTTTGTGTTTGAACATTTTAGGATAAGGTATTTGATAAATTTATATTTTGGGTTTCGGTTATTCGACCGTAAGGCATTTTAAATTATTTATATTATAAATATTTGCCTTTTGAATATTGATATTTCGATTTCGGGTATTTTGGGCTCAGGCATTTTAAGTAAAGGCATTATGATTTCTGGTATTATGACGGTATACCTGCAAAAGCCGTAGTGAGTGGAAATCACAAAACATAACCTATCATACGTAAGTACGATTTTTAGATAAAATATCTCTTGCTTTGTAAAGATAATAACAGATTAAGAGCCGTAGCACATTAACAAGTTCTTTAAAGTAGAAATAATGGCTCAAAATATTGATTTATTATCACCATAACAGGTGTGTTAACCAACCAAATAAAGTTGTAAGTTAAAATTATCGAACTTGAAAAAAAAGCCAGACTTGTCCGCCATTTTTATCTACTTTTTAATTTGTCCAGGTTATAGACTTTTTAGGGATACCAGTTGAGGTACTGGTTAATTACCCATAATGAGGGGTATTTTTTATTTATTCTTAAACTTCATATTAATGAAACTGTTGTTTCAGATTCGTGCCACAGGAAGACTAAACTGGCAACCGACCAAAGACACTCGAATATGCTCGAGACATTTTGAACAAAGTTGTTTTAGGAAAACTGCCGGCAATATGACATACCTAAAAGCGTTCTCGATCCCTACACTTCATGTTGTCAAAGAGGTTAGTTACTCTTGTTTTTCTTTTAAAATACATACCTACTTTGTAATGGGAAAAGCACATTGTGCACCTCCATCGCGAAATCGCGTCCATATCTACGCAGGTGATCCATACTAATATTATAATTCCGAAAGTTACTTTGTATGTCTGTCACGCCTAAACCACTGAACCGATCTTGATGAAATTTGGCACAGAGCTGGATTAGAGCTTGGGAATGGACCTAGACTACCTTTGATCGCGTAAAAGGGGATAGAGGGGGGGGGGCGGTATAGGACTAGGAGATGAAAGTTACTATGAAAGTTTGTCATTTCGGAAGATAATCTGATACAATTTGATACAGAGATGGAAACTGACATGGCAACGTTTTAATGCGAAAAAAAGAGTAGAAGGAGGGGGGAAATAGGTTATGATTTTTTAAGATATCCTGATGAAATTGGGTACATAGATAGATTGGGAAAGGATATAGTTGAGTAGAGTCGTATATAAAGGCGAGTGACGAAGAGTTTAGACTAGAGGTCATTCTAGAGAGGCGAGTGAATAATCATGTAGAGTTCGAATAATATAATGTATATATGCGGGCAATAGCTAGTGCATTACAAAACGAATTCGGTAAGGGTAAACATAAAATGCTCTTTCAATATGTTTATAATTGTAATATCTATAGTTTTAATTAATCGAGAAAATGTTTATTAATATTTATGGCCTAGCTTTATGGCCTAGCTTTTTTTTTATTTTTAAGAGACAACAATTTTTTTTTTTTTTTTTTTTTTTAAATAAATATTCACGGACATTTCACACAACGCTATCTGATCCCAAAGTAAGCTAGGAATAACCTGCTTGTGTTATGGGTATCAGACCACGGATGTTAATACTTATATACTTTTTAAATACATACATATTATACATAGAAACACCCAGACTCTTGAGACAAACATTTATGGGTCACACAAATATTTGTCTCCGGTGGGAATCGAACCCACGACCTCCAGCGCCGCAGGCGGTATCACTACCGACTGCGCCACAGAGGCAGAGAATATTAGTTGCAATTTAAATTATTATTATTATTAAAATCCCCTTTTGAAATTAATTTTAGGTTGAACACTCAACATTGATTGAAAAGTCCACGGAGGTTGAGATAACACCACGGAAACAAAAACTATTCAAGCAATTAAATCGGCAGACGCTTTTAGCCCAGACACGAAAAAAAGATGTTGGCGATATTACGTTCGGAAAATCAGCGTCTTATGTGAAAAATTGTAGAAAAATTGCAAGAAAAACGGCTAATTAATCAAGAGACAGCAGATTTATTATCTCCATGAATTCAGGCGATATGAACTTTTTAAAATTTCAAATCCGCAAATTTGCGTTAAATTTGCATTTTATTAGTCCATCGACCTATTGCTGAAAACCATTAGAGTCAAGTGTTCAACAATGAAACAGTGGTACACAATAAAACATAGTAATATTTCCAAAACGTGTCGTTGGCAGTTAGTGCAATATATCGCGTAAGGACAATCAATAGATACCACCGGCGTATCCCAGTTTGCGGCGGCACCGCGTGAGAAAAGACGCGTCTGCGGCTCATTTTTACTATTTTCGTCAAAAATTGAAGTATTTCTGGCTATCTTTAAAGATTTTTCATTATTTAATGGTTAGGAATATTATATTTTTTATGATTATCCTGCATTCTACATGTTTTGTAGATTATTTTGGCATATATCATTTGTTTCAAAGTTACAATTTTGTGAACATAAATTAAAAGTTAGTTAGATAAACCCTAGGTAGTCAACAATGAAACAGTTTAACAATGGACACAATGAAACACTGTTTTATTGTGTACCATCATAAGATATCTATATAAATCTAGATTTTTATTGGTTGATATTGTGTAACCTTATCTATTAAAATTTGTATTTATTTTAAGATGGCGCGTAACAAAGCTGTAAAAAGGACGAGGGGCGTATTGCTTACCAAATGGCAAAAATTAACAATATTCGATATTCTGTTAGCTGGGAAAATGGCTGGAATCGAATGTTTACGGTCTTATAAATCAGGGCATGCAGAACTGTCATTAAAAAAGCCTGAAACATGCAGCATGGCACGTCGTGCCACTGCATTTAACGTAGAAACGGACTGCTCTTTCTTTAATAACTACCTCCATTAAACAAAATTTGAATTAGGCACAGTTTATTTATGGTGTTTCATTGTTGAATATATGGTGTTTCATTGTGTACGCCTATATGGACACAATGACACAAATCCCATTTCTTAGTTTTTATTTCTTTGTCGATTCAAATGACTTTATTTAAAAAAATCTATAAATGACATTCGATACCCAATCGTATTGACTACATGCCTGTAAAATTATAGACTTCTATCAGCAAAAACATAAGATGTACGAGGTTATGAACTTTTAGTGTTTTATAGCAGTAAGCAAGGGGTAAAACTGCCGTGTGTACTAGTCTATAGGTATTGAAGATGATACAGGAAGGAATTGATATACTTACAACGAGTGGTTCAAAATGCCAAATTTATATATTTTTACAAAAGCGATATATACAGGTCCGTACAGAAAGGAAGATGGAGACAGGCACAGGAAAGATAATATTTAACAAGAAATATTTACACTCGCACACAATTCACAAAATAATATTAATAAACTATTCAGAGCGACTCTTTTAATCTCTGACTCGCTGACAAGACAAGACGTTCCGTCCGTCACCTAGAACATTCTCCATGACGTTTCGCACATGCGCACGGCGCGGTGTCATTATATACGAATGATGTAGGTCTGGTCGATAGTCTATCAATATCGATAAAGCTACATCGACCAACTGGTATTGTAAGAGTGATGTATTAGTGTACCTGTGTAGTATGTCTTCAAGAGTGTGGAGTAGGCCACACCACTCCCCCTCCAGAGTCCGTCATGGACGATAAAAATTTGTAAACTTTACCTGTCTACCAGACCGCGTTTGGTACCCTGGTAAGGTCTTAGAATATTCTTCAGGAGGATCCGTTAAAAGGAAAGCAGGTTTGAGGCGGTCAATTGTAACCGAAACGGTTTTGCCTTTAATATTTATTTTAAAGACTTTCTCGCCCCGACTGATAACCCTATGAGGACCGGAATATGCTGCCTGCAGTGCACCCCGTAACTTGTCTTCCCGAAGAAAAACTTGCTCACAGGTTTCCAGTTCCTTATAAACAAAAACTTTGGATTTGCAGTGATGAGCAGTCGGAACAGGTCGCAATTTTTCAGCGAATCCTCTGAGCCTTGCGGTAAAGTCCGAAGTGTCGGTGGTACCTGCAACTGTAGTCTCAAAAAATTCGCCTGGTAATCTTAGCGGTTCCCCATAAACTAGTTCTGCTGAAGTAGCCTGCAAATCATCTTTATAGGCAGATCTAACGCCTAACAAGACCCACGGCAAAGACTCTGTCCACCTGTCGTTGGCGTGACAGACTATCGCGGCCTTTAAATGGCGATGGAACCTCTCAACCAAGCCGTTACAAGCTGGATGGTAAGCTGTTGTCCGTTTGTGCTTGAATCCGGCTATCTTAGACAAACATTGAAATAAAGCTGATTCAAATTGACGGCCTTGGTCAGTAACAATGTCTGTAGGACAACCAAATCGCGATATCCATGCTGACAACAAGGCTTTGGCCACAGTTTCTGCCGTGATATCCTGCAATGGTACTACTTCAGGCCAGCGTGTAAATCTGTCTACAGCTGTTAAGCAGTACCGATAACCTTGAGAAAGCGGCAAAGGACCGATGAGGTCAATATGGACCTCTTGAAATCGAGCGCAGGGTAAGTTATATGTGCCGAGAGGGGAGGTCACGTGACGAGTGACTTTCGCCCTTTGGCATGGTATGCAAGCGCGCGCCCACTCCCGACAATCCTTTCTCACTCCCGGCCATATGAACCGCTCAGCAACTAATTTGGCCGACGCGTCAGCACCAGGGTGGCTTAAGGAATGTAAGCTGTCAAAAATTTGCTTGCGAAGTGATTTAGGTACATAGGGCCTGGATTTCGAGGTACTGACGTCGCAGTACAGAGGAACTTGACTTCCAGGGACATGTAGTTTTTGAAAGCGAAGAGAAGATCCGTCAGTCAATAGTTTGTTGAGCTCGTCGTCTGACGACTGAGTTACAGCTAGCTTCTTCATACAAACCGGTTCTGCAATTTCTTCTATCCGTGACAAGGTGTCGGCTACGACATTGTCCTTACCGGATAAGTGACGGATATCCGTGGTAAATTGCGAAATAAAGTCTAAGTGTCTATACTGCCTAGGCGAACAGTTATTCTTCCTTTCGTGGAAGGCAAAACTGATCGGCTTATGGTCAGTATAGATTATAAAATGCCGAGCTTCTACCATGTGCCGAAAATATTTAATAGCCTCATAAATAGCTAGAAGCTCTCTATCGTACGGTGAATATTTTACCTGCGATGGGCTTAATTTTCTAGAAAAATAAGCTAGTGGTTGCCACGATCCTTTTTTAAATTGTTGCAGAACTGCTCCGATGGCTTTATCTGAAGCGTCAGTAACCACAGCAAGTTTCGCTGCACAATCAGGATGTGCGAGAAGCGCAGCATTACATAAGCTGTCTTTACAGGCCTGAAAGGCACACAGGGTCTCCTCTGTTAGGGTAATTGGCTGCGAACCTTTAACTGAACCTGTTAATAGAGCGTGAAGTGGAGCTTGAATTTCAGCTGCACGTGGGAGAAATCTCCTATAAAAATTTAACATGCCCAAGAAACCTCTTAGCTGGCGCACGTTAGTTGGCGGAGGAAACTCTTTTATCGCTTGAACCTTAGCGTCTAACGGCTTGCATCCATTATCTGAAATGGAGTAACCTAAAAATGTTACCTCTGTTGCACCAAGTATACATTTCGAAGTATTCAACAACATTCCGTAATCTTTCAGCCTTTTGAAGATTTCTCGGAGATGTAGTTCGTGTTCTTCTGAACTCTTTGAAAATACCAAAAAATCATCTAAATAACAGTAAATAAAATCGAGTCCTCGCGTAATTTCGTCCACAAACCTTTGGAATGTCTGGCCTGCATTTCTAAGACCAAATGTCATAAATGGAAACTCGAAAAGACCGAATGGGGTCGTGATGGCAGTTTTAGAAATGTCATCTGGGCTGACAGGTATCTGATTATAAGCTTTCTCTAAATCTAGAGTGCTAAAAACTTTGCATCCCGTAATACTGTGAGTAAAGTCATGGATGTGCTTAATCGGATATCTGTCAGGTATGGTCCGTGCATTCAACTTACGGTAATCGCCGCATGGACGCCAGCCGTTATTTTTCTTTGGCACCAGGTGTAAAGGCGATGACCATGGACTTTCTGAAGGTCTAGCTGTACCAAGTGTCAGCATAGACTGGAACTCTTTTTGAGCGATCTTCAACTTGTCCGGGGCTAAACGACGAGGAGTAGAGTAAACTGGTGGGCCTGGTGTCGTGCGTATGTGGTGTACTGTTTGGTGTGATGTAGTGTGCAACTTACCAGCTGGTCGTGTAATTTCAGGAAATTCGTTCAAAACTTTATGATAACGAGTCTCGCCAGTGACGACTTTCACCGAATAAATATTGGTACAATTGGCTTGCGTTGCAATAGCTGTAATACTAGTTAAACTATCGATCAGACGTTTGTTACGACAATCAACAATAAGATTGAAGAAATTTAGAAAATCAACGCCAATGATTGGTTTGGTAACGTCCGCAATAACGAAACGCCATTGAAAAATTCTACGTAAGCCAAAATCTAAATCTAAGTTTATATAACCATAAGTCGCAATACTAGAACCGTTTGCAGCACACAAACTATAGTTAGTACGGTCACGACGATCATGAATTGCTGACCGAGGAAACACGCAGAGATCGCTCCCAGTGTCGATCAGAAACTGCATCTTTGAAGATCGGTCAGTGACGAATAGGCGACCAGCTGAAGAAGATGGGCAATCGTCAGTCGCCATTATCGACTGCCCCTTAAGTTTTCCGCTTTATAATCACAAGGCCGGATGCACTTCGCAGCCTTCTCGCCGAATTGACCATGATACCAGCACAGGGGAAATTTGCGGTAGTTTGACAGTGAACGTTGTCTAGAAGCACTGCGATTGCCTCTAGAATGTGACTGACGGGAATTGGAACGGCTGTATCTCTCCGATGACATTTTTTTAAACTGTTTGCGTAACTCTGCAATTTCCTTCGCTAGGTCATTGATGACGGAACCAGGGACCTCATTCACGGTCGCAACCTTTGGGGTAGAAGAGGCAAGGTCATTCACCCTGTCAGCCAAATCTGCTAAGTCCTCAAGCGAAATTGTAATAGCTTGTCCCGCTAGAACTGTCTGAATGCTGTGTGGAAGGCGGCTAATCCAAATCGTCTTTAGGAAGTCATCTGGGACGTTAGCGCCGGCAAGGCCATGTAAGTGACGGAGGAATTGTGAAGGCTTTCGGTCTCCAAGCTCTTCATGCATCAACAACTGTTTGATTTTCTTTTCCTTCGATTCACTCAGTCTTTTGATGAGCTCGGTTTTGAGCTTCTCATATCTATTCGTCGCAGGTGGATTCACGATTACATCTTTAACTTCCCTGGAGTACTCGTTGTCAAGGTGGCCGATAACGTAATTGAATTTCGTGAGGTCATTTGTGATTCCAGAAATTGCGAATTGGCCTTCAACCTGTGCAAACCAAATATCTGGTTCTTCGGCCCAAAACGGTGGTACTTTGATACCGACTCTAAAAACATCGATATGTTCTATCGACTTTGTCCCATCACTATTGTTGGGGCTTGGTTGAGCTATCGCATCTTGGAATTCCTTCTCGGTCGACATTCTGGTTCAATAAAGGGGTCACCAGTATAGCAGTAAGCAAGGGGTAAAACTGCCGTGTGTACTAGTCTATAGGTATTGAAGATGATACAGGAAGGAATTGATATACTTACAACGAGTGGTTCAAAATGCCAAATTTATATATTTTTACAAAAGCGATATATACAGGTCCGTACAGAAAGGAAGATGGAGACAGGCACAGGAAAGATAATATTTAACAAGAAATATTTACACTCGCACACAATTCACAAAATAATATTAATAAACTATTCAGAGCGACTCTTTTAATCTCTGACTCGCTGACAAGACAAGACGTTCCGTCCGTCACCTAGAACATTCTCCATGACGTTTCGCACATGCGCACGGCGCGGTGTCATTATATACGAATGATGTAGGTCTGGTCGATAGTCTATCAATATCGATAAAGCTACATCGACCAACTGGTATTGTAAGAGTGATGTATTAGTGTACCTGTGTAGTATGTCTTCAAGAGTGTGGAGTAGGCCACAGTTTCATTGTTGAACACTTGACCCTACTCTCTTTTGTTTAAATTAAAGCTATATGCAAAAATTATTTGAATGTACGTATTTATTATGCCACAAAATCTTTTTGTAATAGAGTTGACAACATACGAAATATGTACACTAAATTAATTTTATTGAAAGGACAATAAAATCTTCAAAAATTTGAATTTTGAGCAACTTGTTTATTTTTTTTTATTCAAACACGCTGAATAAATTCTATGCAGCTCCTTGGGGACCAAGAGTCCCCAACTTTTTTTATTTTAAGCCCACATCATATAAAATATTTAGGTCAAGGTCAGGGTATAATGCCAATGCCATCGGGATGCGGGGTCCTACAAACATCTTCAGGACCCCAATGCGATCCATTCTCCTCGTGGTGCATCCTGGGCAACAGGGTAGCGACCACTCCCCTTCCTCTGAGGGGGAGTTGTGCTACTCTGGCTAATTCCGGCCCAGACGGGAGCAACCCACCCGTGGGCCGTCAGTAACGGCACGGCCGGCAGCAGCGATGCTGGGTCGCCGTCGTTTCTAGCTAGATAGCTAGCGGGGCGATGGTGACAAACGGCACTTTGCCGCCATTGCGGGGGCGGGAGTTTGGGTAGATGCTCCCGCCCTGCCTGAATAACGACGCGGCTGGCGGCAACAGTATTGGGCCACTGTCGCCTCGTCAGTTGACGAGGTGGTGGCGGGAGGTGCACTGCGCGGGGGAGCGGGAGCAATGGAAATACTCCCACTCCGCCGTGCAGTTCGGGGGCACCGCGGTAAGGAGTCCCTGCGCGCTGCCGATTGTTTTTTGACCATGGGCATAAGGTCAGGGGACTTCGACCGTTAACGCTGTCTATATCATATCCTACGCGTAGGACACTGTAAAACCTCGTCCCTCTTTTAGGGCAATGTAAGTACGCTGATAATCATCAAAAAATTTACTGATGCCACCTTTCGTGTTTGTATAATAATGTTAATTAAAAAAAAATAACATAATTACAGTTATGAGTATTCTTTATGCCTAAATTGTTATGTATTTGAGTTTTTTAAAGGATGTAATGCCAGAAAACATTAATTCATTATACCTAACGGATTTAAAAAAGTCGTGGGGTAAAATTTGGTAGGGACTAACAACACTGGTTTCACAAGTACTATGTGTTTGTCCCTTTCGGGTGTACGCGCTTAGCTAATCCAGGGTATACTTGATCCTAGCTTTATTATTATAACTTATTGACCCAGAGAGCGAAGAGTGCTAGTCCACAGAGTATATTGAATATATGGAGATGCGAGTCTTTGCCCCTTTTCACAAGTACCGGTTGCCGGGTGCCGGGTAGGGTGGGTGTATGGCCGTGTACTATAGCTTTCACACGTACCGTCGTGATTTGCCCGGCAACCGCTTGCATTCACCGCCGGTTACCCGGCACCGGCTACCCGGCAACCGGTACGTGTGAAAAGGCACTTTGAGTTTGGGTCTTCGATTCCACAGTATAGACGATTTTGCTTTCGTCCGTATGTGTGTGTACATGTCAGTTTCGGTCTAGAAGACGCATTTGTTAACCAATTTTCTCCAAACTTGGCACACATGTTCTTTGATTTAAAATCATTAATCTACGAAAAGATAAAAATACAACTTTCGTCGAAAGTTTTTTTTAATAGGGCGGAAAATAAGGGAGAAAAAGGTCCCCGTTATATATGATGGGATCATAAGGGATATAATTCCTCACAGGTTGTTTTTTCCTGGGCGCTCGCGAGGCCTACTCTTCGCAGAAGTACTTTTAAAAAATTGTGACTAAATAAGTATTTGTGCGACCCAGAAATCGTCAGAAGGATCCGGTTAGGCTTAGTACCGTGTGGAGGAGTAAATTTAAAGAGGCTAACGTTCATCAGCGAGCTGCCAAAAAGATAATCTAATGTTTCGAACGCCATAAACATTTAAATATGAATAAAAAGAAAAAAAAATATTCTTTAGGGTAGACTGGGTACGGTTGACGGTGGATGGTTAAAATATTCAGTCCTAAAGTAATATATTATTGTAAATAAATGATTATATGTACTATAAAATTTTATAAAAGTTTCTTTTTTTTAAAGATCCTTAAATTAATATAAAAAAATTATTGCACATAATATATATTGATATACCGAATTTCATGATTTGATGAATTTGGCGATTGATATGCCGAAGTAAATGAATGTACGGTGAACTAGATATAAATCAATGATTATTTACATAAATAGAATCAGTATAGTTACAACACTATGATCATAGACAACTTCTGTCAACACATGACATGTTTACATGATTGCTGAGCTGTCCAGAAAAAGACTACACACGCACACGCACACGCACACCCACACACCCTCACCCTTCCCAACAGTGAAAGATTTTTTCAAATCGGTCCAGAATTTCTGGAACCTATTTGATGCAAACGAACAAACAAATAGTCAAATCTTTCCTCTTTATAATATTACACACGGCAATATCTCCATTCCAAAGCCGTTTGATACGCCCTTTGACATAGGCGCCTGGCGCCCGCACTTTAAGCGAAAGGGCCTCTATTTTTAGGGTGTGTAAATTGTAATTTCTGCCACCTTAATGGCGGAATTTCCAAAAATCCTTTCTTAGTGGATCCCTAGACCATACAAGCAACCTATTTGCCAAATATGAATTTTCTAGTCCCAGCGGTTTGGGATGTGCGTTGATTATCAGTCAGTCAGGACATTCACGTTTATGCTACTGCTCCACCTGCGTCTTAACGCGTAAATTGATACCATAATAGCACTTATACGTAGATGTGGCCAAGGTTTTAACGTGGTAAATTACAAACGGCATTAGTAATGGCATTAAACGTTAAGCGATAGCTCGGGCTGTCGATTTTTTTCGACACATCAAAGAGTTTTAGCAGGTAGTTTTGCGCTAAGCGATGTTGGCTACATTAACGCCAGTTAACGCCATCTCATTTCACGAGCATTCATCTAAAAAATTGGCGCTTACTCTATGATTGCTTTACACATTATGTAGGTATAATATAAATAATATAAAATTTACAACCAAAGCATATTTTGACACCGGTTTCTTAGATTAAAAATCTATTTCAGGCTATTATTTTCCGTTTGCATAGGTAGACAAAAAACGCCGTCATTTGCGGGGTTTCGTCTTTTTCTAAACTAGTCCCCATATACCCCCATTGTGTGATTAGGTTCAACCTCCATCTTGTGTTAACGCGTAACTTCTTGAATTAATCCGCTCTAACGGCGTTGTGACGATCTTCTCGCGTTTTCCATAAATTCATTTGCACTAATATTGTTTGCCATAATCATCCCCGATCATAATATTGTGTAACTAGCTGTTGCCCGCGACTTCGTACGCGTGAAAATTGTTACAATGCCAATTTGATTGCTCTCTGCTTAGCCCCTAGGATATGAAGCGTGATAATATATAGCCTATTTTAACACCCTACCCCTAGGTAATATTTGTGCAAAATTTGATTCAAATCTATTGAGTACTTTTCGAGATCCTTCCGGACAAAGCAAAGCAAACAGACAAACAGATAAACAGACAAACAGACAAAAACAAATCTAACTATATTTTCGGCTTCGGTATCGTATGTTGAACACCCAGCGAGTATTTTTTTTAAATATTTCCAATGTACAGTTTTGACTTTTCTATCATTTTATTATATGTATAGAATAGATAATGTTTGCCTTAACAACTCAACAGTGATAACTTTTATTTGCCATAAAATGACTTTCTATAACAACATTATATCATAATAATTACTTTCCATAAGTAACACATCTCATAATCGACTCTTGACTTAATCAAAATTTGATATCGTCACTGGAAAGCCAATAATACTAAAGCGCCATTTTGGCCAAAATGAGTTATATATATCGTTGGAAAGGATTTTTTTTCTGCGTCAATTGGTCTAGGTTTCGTATTGATCTGAGCACTTTTTTGGCGCTTTAGCACTTCAAAATAAGGAGATTTTTCATCATTTTGAATTTGTGACAAATACTTACGTAGTACAAGTTATGATTAATTTTTAGTAGTTGTCACTTCAGTTTTTTTCGTGCTCTGATACCAGCTAATTAAACCTTGTTTAGCAACTTAAAATACTGATGTTGAATCATTGATGTCGCTTTAGTATTTTTTGCCGGCCGTAACTACTAGTTGATAACGTAGCAAAGTAAATTTGCTTTACGTAGAAGCTGATTAGCATGGCGCTTTAGTATATTTTGTCTACGTGCTGTTTTGATGGGGAACGGTTTTAGTAATTTTGCCTTACATATATAAATATTTGAGTATCTATTTAGAATTTTTTACATTCAATAAAATTGAGTAATTATTTTATTAAGTATCGACAATTCTAGTAGACAAAATATTAATGGTTCGTTTAGCCTTTAGTTAGGTCAAAAACTTAAAAAAATATTCCGTTAAGTCTTTTCAAATTATATTTCGTTCTGATTACGATTCGATAAGTACTTATGATTATCCGCCGCAGAGTGAATTGTTCAGATTATTCGAGAGTTTAAGACTAGGTAAGTAAATTAATTTTAAATAGTTGTTTTTTTCTTGAGCATGAAATTAGAGCCACAATTTCTTGTAACTTATTTATAAATATTACCTTATTTTACTATGCCGGTACGTACTGCAACTTTTAAGAAATCTGACCCACAGAAAATAGAAATAAAATTTACAATGGCAAAATTTGGTCTAATTGAAGAAATAGAAATAAAAAAAAATCTATAACTTAAACCAATGTATAAAATTTGATTGCCCATTTTAAAGAAGAAATACCACGATTCGTCGAAACTTTGTACCTAAATCTAACATAGTTCCTGAAATTTATCATTATGAATACTTATAAAAAATTCCTTGTGCCATAAATGTCCAAGACACCCTGTAAGATACGGATGTAAAAGACAATATATTATTACCCAGATAATTATTATCATTGGTGTAGTTATTATAAGGTTGCCTGGAGAAAATCGCACTTAGCGATAAGGCCGCCCATAGTACATTTTAAACCCTGCATATTCTATTCTATTCTATTCTATAAACACTGTTATGGGCAATTACCAGAATACTTACTAATTGTTTTCTTACTACTTTTTTGGCACAAATGCATGATAATATCGTACTGGCATTTTGTTCTAAAATGCATAACTAATCGGTATCTATTATTTATGCATTTTAGAACACTATACCAGTACGCTACAATATAAAACGCGATCACACTAAACTTATGATAATTAATTATTATATTTCGAATTTTATTCTGACAAGCATTTCTTTATTTAAATCCCTATAATATTTTTATTTAACAGCCTCTGTGGCGTAGCGGTAGTGAACGCAGCCGCTACGCAGGAGGCGCAGATTCGATACCCGCTTAGTGCAAATAATTATGTGCATGAATACGAGTATTTGAATTGGTCTGGTAGTGCCTCGAAGAGCACGTTAAGCTGTCGGTCCAGGTTCTACCCTATGGTCCGCATACCATCCAGGTGGGTTGCCATACAACAGCTATGGCAGTCGTTACGGGTAGTTGGAGCCCTCAAAGGTCGGACCTTAGTCTAACTACAGAACTTTGATTTCGCCAATTTGGTTGTGGAGGTCAGATGGCAGTAAATATTTGAAATCGGATCACGCGTTGAGAAATTGAAAAATCATCTTCTCTTTCATCCCCTCTCCCACAGGAACCCGTTTAAAATATCGAGATCAAAAGAAGTATCCTAGAACCGTCCTCGGATCATAAGCTCAGATGAAGAAGGTGTTCGACGAAGCGACCTCACCTGCATGAGGTGCACCTGTTGGCAACTAACGAAGCTCCGCGTATTTATTTAGGAACCACCGTGCAGCTGTAAAAAGCCCCCCAAGTAACCTAACCCCGATTGGGTTGCGTTCGGGGTTCAGCAGTTGCACAGTATGATGTAGCAGGGAGGGGGAACAGTAGGCGCTAAGTGGATTCTAGTGTAGCTGACGGTGGTCGAACGGCGGGGTCGACCCGCCGCCGCCGCCGGCCAGGGAGATCCGTAGAAACGCGGGTCGGCTTCCATCTCACCACACCACACAGCCATAGATGAAGCTAATCCATACGCTTTGTCACTAACTGCTTTAGCAAATATCGCACCATCTTCACGTCTCCCTTCATTTCCCAAATATCATGGCAGCGCAAAAAAGAAAAAGAGGTATCACAGTGGCCGCTGCGACTAATCCCCGAAACGCTCTGTTCGAGGTGGAGCTCGAAAACATCCGCGGATTCCAGGCCAACCTCGACATCGTCCTTCACCATCTAAAGACGATACAGATACAGCTAGCTGTGATGTTCCTAACGTAGATGCAAATATGCCACCCTGACGATCAGTCGTACTTGTGTTTCCCTGCTAGGATACAAGCCTACTAGAGGCTTTAGGCCAAAACGATCAATGAGTGATCTCCTGGCGTACATAACACACACTTGTGGTGAGGCTATGGAGAGATACAGCGAATCTCTGGCTGTTAGCCCAGACATCGCTAAAGTCTATGATAGAGTATGGCTTGCGCCGCTTCTTTCCAAGCTGCCGGCTTAGGGTCTATCACCTCAGTTATAACGCTGGTTGGCCAGCTTCCTGCACGGGCAACGTATACGGGTTCTCTGTGTTGGCCAGGCTTCCTCCTTTTTGCAGGTCAATACCAGAGTACTTCAGGGATCGGTATTATCTCCAACTCTCTGTTTCCTGCATATCAACGACATGCTGTCCCTTGGGTGCATTCATCGTTATGCGGACGTGTACTCTGCATGGGAGCTATTCCGGCCTTCCAGCGGATGGGCAACGCAACGTGGAGGAAAAGAGACGGCAACTCGTGGCGGATCTCGACCGGAACCTGGGTCGCATTACCTAATGGGTTCAGACAACCTGGTCGAGTTCAATGCCAGAAAAACACAAGCGTGTGCGTTTACAGCTAAATACCCATTCCTACCCCTACCCTCTTTTCAGAACATTACGGTTCTACTAAAAAACAACCTGGAGATCCTCGGTATATACGTCCGGCGCGGCGGCGTGAGCACAATCACAAAAACGACGTAGAGACTTGTATAATATTGGGCTGGCCTCAATAAGGCGAGACGGTAATTCACGCCACACCAGAGATGTTTGTATGTAAGCCGCAGATTCACCCCTTCTTCGAATAATGTTGTCACCTTTGGGATGACTCCGCGAGGTATTTACTAGACGCACTTGACGCTGTGCAAAGATGTGGTTGTCCTGAGGAGACGGCAGGCCTCGAGCCGTTAGCACAGTGAAGAACCATAGCGTCTTTGGCTGCTTCTACCGAATGTATCAACCTGATCCCACCCTCTCCTTTCCGATCCCCCCGAACAACGTGTGCCGGGCAGAGGTGCCACTCATACACAGTGGAGAGAATCTTCGCCAAAACTGAGTGTTTCAAAAGATCGTTCCTCTGTCTAACTATAAAAACCTGAAACGACCTGTCCGCCACACGTGTTTCTCTCATCTTACGATCCCGGGTTCCCGCCAACTTGAGGATCACTGTCAGGAGTCTCACAGACTGTAAAGGCCCTCTTCTCTCATCTCTAGATGCGCTACGGTTTTTCATCAGTGGCGACATCAATTTGGCGAGCTTAATATAAAAAAAACAGTAATAATTAAATAAAAAAGATGCTGTGTCAGAATCAAAATATGAATTAGTAAGTATTCTCAATTATTTTGTTTGCAACTAGTGCAATTATTAAGATTTACTTTCTATTGATAATGTCTGTTAAGAAAAATAAATTCAAATTAGAACGATCAATCTTATTATTAAGTATTTTTGGCATAGCAATGATCCCAACAAATAACTCTATACATCGCTTTACCGTGCAGTCCTTTGACATATTGTAGTGTTTAAGTATTATTATCCTGAGACTATATCGACCTGTAATGCGTGTTAGTACCTTTTCCATGCATACTTTTGAAAGAATAAGAGTTGTCAGTAATTTTCGATCACAATACCTTAAAATAATGAATAAGATAAGTACTTTTTCATTACCAAGTGTACAGAGCATTTGTACTTAAGCGACAGCTATCTCTTGAATCAAGCAAATTGTGCAAAATATATTGATTCCAGAACATAGGAAATAGTGTAACAATAATATATTTGCCTTTACTGTACGTCAATTACTAAATTAGAAAAAGTTATGCCTAATTTTCTGCAAAAAAAAACTTTAATTCGCTCTCCTGTAAAATGACCTTTTGGCGCTTTAGTATTATTGGCTTTCCAGTGACGATATAATTATGAAAATAATACATAATATTGTTAGGTCGAAATTAATTATACTTAACACCCCGAATCAGTGCAATTCGACTCGGATAGGTTAGGTTAGAAGACTAAGGCGGATACGAAGCGAAGCGAAGTTCCCGCCTTAGTCTTCGTGGATTTTTTTAAACCACCCAGAAGTAGGAGCCCTGCAAAGCGGGGCTCCGTCGAGCTTGGTTAGTAGACGCCATTATGAGGTTTAGTTTTAGGTTTAATTGTGAATAAAAAATCTGTGTCGTATAAATTATCTTTATTTATATTATGGTGAATAAAAGTTATGGAAAATGGCTTTATTGAAAACGAAAATTATGGATTTAAATTATTATGGCACTTGATCGATTATGACCAATGAAATTAGTGAAAGTCATTTTATGTCATTTCACGATTATGGCAACTGAAGCGTTATTTCTAATGAAATTATGGCATATTAAATTATGGCAAACATTAGGTAGTAAACCCGTTGTGACCTTAATGTATCCAAAGCGCATTCATTAAGAATGCGCTATGATGAATGTGGAAATCTTCGCGGATTTCATGCTGGAGTAGAACTAAAAACTACACGGCCTTAACTATCGAGTAGTTGGACATCAACATTAATGTTAACGCAGGTGGAGCAGTAGCATTATATAGATTACAGGTCTTAGAGAAAAAGAAGTGAAACCTCAAAAATTTATTGCGATTTTTGGTTGACGGGGGGGGGGGGGGGCGCAGTCTGAGCTTCGCACCCTGGCGCTATTTAGCCTTAAGACGGCCCTGTTTAAGATTCTGAAAAAAACATCGTGGGAGTACCGTAACTCACAGCCCAGCGCCTAGCCCGACGCCAGGCGCCCCCTCGGTCCTGGCGCCCTAAGCTACAGCTTAGTTAGCATATGGGTAAATCGGGCCCTGATGAAGGCACGTAGAGTTGTATCAATTTTATACAACTCTAGTACCCTCAAAAGCCCGATTATTCCCAGTTGTTCCGTTGAAGTAGTTCCGTGGCGGAACTAGTGAGACTTTTTTTCCCAGTTGTTCCGCGGAACAAAGCATCAATAATTCAGTTCCCATTAGTTCCGCGGAACAAATTATAAATGAAATACTAATAATTTCATTCCCAATAGTTCCGCGGAACAAGGCATAAAATAAAAACTAATAAATTAAGTCCCAGTAGTTCCGCGGAACAAAACATAAATTAAAAACTAATAAATCAAGTCCCAGTAGTCCCGCGGGAGAAAGCATCACTTACATACGAATATTTATGTTCCCATTAGTTCCCTACGGTGTCTTACGGCTATTAACTAATACAATTAAAAAGAATACAAATGAAGATCGACAAAAAAAATAAAGATCGGTAAAACAAATGAAGATCGATCTAAAAAATGAAAATTAACAAAACAAATGAAGATCGGTAAAACAAATGAAGATCGACAGAACAAATGAAAATCAATGAAACAAATGAAGATCAACCAAACAAATGAAGATCGGTAAAACAAATGAAGATCGACGAAACAAATGAGGATCAATGAAACAAAGAAGATCGGTGAAAATCGGCTAGCAAATGAAGATCGGCAAAATAAATGACGGTTGAATAAACAAATGAAGATCGAAAAAACATATGCAGATCAGCAAAACAAAGAACTATAAGCAAGTTGATAAGGTCAAAAATTACTTGCAACCATATTTTGTAATCTAGATGAGATTAACATTCAAAAAAATAGGTGCAAGCAATTCTCGACCTTAATGACACTTATCTAAAAATGTGCTTTTAGGCGATTATAGACATCGCTGATCACGAATATATAAAAAAATAATTGATATTATGCATGCTCATAAGGTCGAAATTTGCTTGGACCTATTTTTTGTAATCTAGATACGATACCCATTCAAAAAAATAGGTGGAAGCAATTCTCGACCTTATGAACATGCATAATATTTATTTATTTTTTACATATTCGTGATCAGTGATGTTCATAAACGCCTAAAAACACATTTTTAGAGAAGTGTCATTAAGGTCGAGAATTGCTTGCACCTATTTTTTTGAATGTTAATCTCATCTAGATTACAAAATATGGCTGCAAGTAATTTTTGACCTTATCAACTTGCATATAGTCCTTTGTTTTGCTGATCTGCATATGGTTTTTCGATCTTCTTTTGTTTATTTAACCGTCATTTATTTTGCCGATCTTCATTTGCTAGCCGATCTTCACCGATCTTCATTTGTTTTACCGATCTGCATTTGTTTTGTTGATCTTCATTTGTTTGATCGATCTTCATTTGTTTGATCGATCTTCATTTGTTTCGTTGATCTTCATTTGTTTTACCGATCTTCGATCTTTGTTTTTTTACTACTGGGAATAAAATAGTCTCACTAGTTCTGCTACGGAACTATTGGGAATGGAAAAGTCTCAGTAGTTCCGCTACGGAACTATTGGGAATGGAAAAGTCTCAGTAGTTCCGCTACGGAACTACTGAGAATAGAAAATTCTCACTAGTTCCGCCACGGAACTACTGAGAATAAAAATGTCCCAGTAGTTCCGTGGTGCGGAACTACTGGGAAAAAAAAGTCTCACTAGTTCCGCCACGGAACTATTGGGACAAAAAGTCTCACTAGTTCCGTCGCGGAACTACTGCCGCGGAACTACTGGGAATGAAGGCAAAAGCCATGTCTGCGGCACAGAATCAAAAGCTTTCTTGTAGTCTTTCCAACATATCGCCAGATTCTTGCGGTTACGGCGCACAGTGATCAATTTTCAACTTTTAGGTGGACGAAAATATTGAAAGCAAGAAATGTATTATTTTCAATATAAAATTTATTTATTACACTGAATTTGTTATGTATCATGCATTATTATGTATTTTAAAACACAATGTAAATTATTAAATCATTAACAGACATATTAATTCTTGATTTTCTTCGTCAACTATACAAGGTTCGTCTGGTAACGCTATAGCATCGCAGGAAAGAGCACCTTTTTTCTGAACGTTACTGAGTGAAGATTGGGGATCCGATATACTAGTTAAATTTTAAAGAAGTCTTCATTTTGTTGCTTTTCGGAATATTTTTCTGGTATTATGTTCCCTATAATATTTTATCTCTTTATGTTGACATTCCTGTGCATTTTTACCTAGTTGGCCGTTAAGCAATAAAAAATAATCAATCATTGATCAATGATATACTTGCCATGGAGCAAAATCTTATAACTGTGGGTGGCATAGGATCATTTAACCTTCGTCGCTTTGTTCTATCACAAACATTCGAAAAGAGCTGTTTTGGCCGCCCTTTACGCGTATTCTGTGATGTAGAAGGTTCACTTGTTTGTGTACCGGAGATAATACTGCATTTATTAAGCCAATTCTGGTATTTTTCCCATACTTAGAGACGTCCCGGCTAGTTGATATTCAATTTCTAGCGGCTGAATTACAAAAGCTATGAGTGGTATTACGCAAGTTGTTTCTCTCTGCAACGTCCAAATTTGGCACTCCAATGGTATCTAATACGAAGCTAAGTAGCATGTCTTTTGATTGCTTAGCCGTAGGTTTCATTGGAGGATGTTACTTAAGCACATTGAACAAAGCTGGATTTTTTATTGTAGTACCGTTACTTAAAAAATCATTCACTTTGTTCAAGAAGGGCAAAAATGAGCAAAAAAGTCTCATTGAATATAACAGCTGAGGGCTTAATACTTCTAGATCTTAACTTAAATATTTAATGTTTCTTTATGTTTCTTTAAAGATATGTTTCTCAGAAGCCCAACAAATAGGGTAAAATTTTCTATGTGAATTATTAATTTTATTTCTGAACAATAAGAACTATGAAGCATAAACTAACACTTAGAATAAATCAATATACCTTTAAGAATATGCACCATTTTTTTTTAAATTCCGCAGTAAACAACTTACACTACAAAATATAACTAACTTTTCTGGATAAATCACGTGTAAACAGCAATTTATCAATGCAATTTGCGGAGTCGATATCTTTGAGCATTAATATCTGTTGACACAAACAAACATATCAAAAAAGAATTGTAGCACGAAGTGTACACAATACTCATAAGCACGTAGCGACTATTTTTTCCAACTACCTTCATTTTGAGAATAATGAATTTCGTCCAGCTAAAATTCAATAATTGATCATTGTGCGGCGTGTCTGTTGGCTAATGGCCATATCAATTATAAGGAGCTCTTTAGTGCCACGAGACCCACTTCTGCATCCATTCTGAGAAGTGGACAAGATGGAATTGTCAATCAAGTGTGACGATATTTTCCCTCTCAGAATAGATGTTAGAAGTTTATAGATGGTAGGGAGACACGTAATGGGTCTATAATTTTTTGGGTCTGTGGCACTACCAGACTTATACAAAATATGGGTAATGCCAGTAGTGGCGAAATCTGGCACCGATCCTGAATTTAGGCATGATTCGAATTGAGATGCCAAACGTTCATGTGAGATCTTAAACCATTTTAACCAAAAATTGTGCAATCCGTCTGGTCCCGCCGACTTCCAATTCGGCAGCAGACGGACTGCACTGGAGACGTCTTTCGTTAGTATGGTTATTGGCGCCATGGTTTTAATAGGATCACAGAAACGTTCAACATCTCGCATCCAATCACCCTCAGTGTGATCAACGGGCACCAACCAAATGTTGCGCCAGAATGAGGTAGTTACATCATCATCTGGTCGCCGCACATTGGTCCCAGTAGAGTCAGGACGCTCCCATTATTATTATTATCGTCACGCCTTTATCCGCAAAGGGACATATATTATATATGGTGGTGAGCCGTACTTCCGTGTTGTTATAGCCTGATGTTAAAATTTTCAAGCCACCCGTAAGGCCTTCCACTTGGCTTAATAACGGCCATTATATAGGCAACTGGGACCAAAGACTTAGTGTGCCTTCCGAAGCATGTGTGAAAGTAATGGCGAAAAAACGTCTGCCCGATTGGTTCTAAACTACCTGGATTGGGAGCCACGGGTTCTTTTACTTTATTTGCTAGAAGCTATGATTTGATTTATTACTTTCAGTCCTGAAGGATGACTGAGTATGACAAAGAAAGCCATGTTGCAAGCGTTTGGCTGGCACGACCCGAATTTGCTAATTCCGGATGTTCTTGCCAGCCAAACGTACATGCCGTTGACTTCTCAGTCCCGTAGGAGCCACGTTCAGTGATCAGCATCAGATTAGCGTTAAATTTGGAACATGTTGAAGCTATTTTGTGCGGCCTTGGTAATAAAGTGTGTGTATTGTGGCAGCGGGTGCTGCACGTGGCGAGCGCGCACCGCATGTTCGTGACGGGGCTGTCGTTCGTGCCGGTGCGCGGCTACGGGCCCGCCGTCACCTCGCGCAGTGAGGCCGCGCTGCTGTCCATCTCCGTGGACAACTGCATCTGCGTGCACTCGCTGCCGCCCCCCAGTGAGTATACACTGTGTTGTGCTGCAGGTGTAGGGCCCGCCGTCACCTCGCGCAGTGAGGCCGCGCTGCTGTCCATCTCCGTGGACAACTGCCTCTGCGTGCACTCGCTGCCGCCCCCCAGTGAGTATACACTGTGTTGTGCTGCAGGTGTAGGGCCCGCCGTCACCTCGCGCAGTGAGGCCGCGCTGCTGTCCATCTCCGTGGACAACTGCCTCTGCGTGCACTCGCTGCCGCCCCCCAGTGAGTATACACTGTGTTGTACTGCAGGTGTAGGGCCCGCCGTCACCTCGCGCAGTGAGGCCGCGCTGCTGTCCATCTCCGTGGACAACTGCCTCTGCGTGCACTCGCTGCCGCCCCCCAGTGAGTATACACTGTGTTGTACTGCAGGTGTAAGGCCCGCCGTCACCTCGCGCAGTGAGGCCGCGCTGCTGTCCATCTCCGTGGACAACTGCCTCTGCGTGCACTCGCTGCCGCCCCCCAGTGAGTATACACTGTGTTGTACTGCAGGTGTAAGGCCCGCCGTCACCTCGCGCAGTGAGGCCGCGCTGCTGTCCATCTCCGTGGACAACTTTCTCTGCGTGCACTCGCTGCCGCCCCCCAGTGAGTATACACTGTGTTGTACTGCAGGTGTAGGGCCCGCCGTCACCTCGCGCAGTGAGGCCGCGCTGCTGTCCATCTCCGTGGACAACTGCCTCTGCGTGCACTCGCTGCCGCCCCCCAGTGAGTATACACTGTGTTGTACTGCAGGTGTAAGGCCCGCCGTCACCTCGCGCAGTGAGGCCGCGCTGCTGTCCATCTCCGTGGACAACTTCCTCTGCGTGCACTCGCTGCCGCCCCCCAGTGAGTATACACTGTGTTGTACTGCAGGTGTAAGGCCCGCCGTCACCTCGCGCAGTGAGGCCGCGCTGCTGTCCATCTCCGTGGACAACTGCCTCTGCGTGCACTCGCTGCCGCCCCCCAGTGAGTATACACTGTGTTGTGCTGCAGGTGTAGGGCCCGCCGTCACCTCGCGCAGTGAGGCCGCGCTGCTGTCCATCTCCGTGGACAACTGCCTCTGCGTGCACTCTCTGCCGCCCCCCAGTGAGTATACACTGTGTTGTACTGCAGGTGTAGGGCCCGCCGTCACCTCGCGCAGTGAGGCCGCGCTGCTGTCCATCTCCGTGGACAACTGCCTCTGCGTGCACTCTCTGCCGCCCCCCAGTGAGTATACACTGTGTTGTACTGCAGGTGTAGGGCCCGCCGTCACCTCGCGCAGTGAGGCCGCGCTGCTGTCCATCTCCGTGGACAACTGCCTTTGCGTGCACTCTCTGCCGCCCCCCAGTGAGTATACACTGTGTTGTACTGCAGGTGTAGGGCCCGCCGTCACCTCGCGCAGTGAGGCCGCGCTGCTGTCCATCTCCGTGGACAACTGCCTCTGCGTGCACTCTCTGCCGCCCCCCAGTGAGTATACACTGTGTTGTGCTGCAGGTGTAGGGCCCGCCGTCACCTCGCGCAGTGAGGCCGCGCTGCTGTCCATCTCCGTGGACAACTGCCTCTGCGTGCACTCGCTGCCGCCCCCCAGTGAGTATACACTGTGTTGTACTGAAGGTGTAGAGCCCGCCGTCACCTCACGCAGTGAGGCCGCGCTGCTGTCCATCTCCGTGACAACCCCAGTGAGTATAGCCCGCCCTGTAGTACCGAACTGGGTAACTGCATTCAATAATGAGAATATCCTTGTCCCTATAGAAACGGTTCTAGCACCCATTTTACCATACATGCTCATTATTTACAGTGAAAATATGCCATATTTTTTTAAATTTTATTTAGCTCAACTCTCTTGGGAAGTGGCACGATGATATAGCTTATAGCCTATTTTTACTTCACAATAATTTAACTTTCTAAAAGCAAACATTTTTACAGTTATCGATTACAAACGAACAAATCTTTCCTTTTTATAATGTTATTATTACTCTAGTTGTTATTTATGTATAGATTTATTTAAACCGCACTTTTCTCCACAGGTAGGACTGTACCTGCCTGGGTTGCCATCCTACTAATAATATTTGTTCTGTTCTGTACGTTCACGCTGTGCTCGTACATGGGCATTTAACGACGATCACAGTCTGTATAATATATTTATTGTAAACGTAAAACTATTTCTGGTAAGTAATAAAATTGGGGGTTTAGAGTAATGTTATTGTAATAGGCAATTATGTATATTACACTCATATACATATTATGTATGTATAAATAGGATTAATGGAAATATATGAGGTGCAATGTTGCAGTTATATTTTTTGTTTTTTTCAAACTAGTCTTTTGAAATTTCTCTTCTATGGACAGCCCGAGTAGAGGAAGATCACAGAGCCCCCAGACGTCACTCATTTTCTGATGGACAAAATATATACGAGTGATTAGTGGTAGGGTGTACTATGATCATATGACTAGTTGCTACCTTGGCCAGACGGCCAATTTTCAGGTAGCAATTAATCAAGTTACATAAAAACACTGATCACCTCACTTAAATTCTGATAGCTGATTTTAACATATATTCTACACAATATCGTTAAAAATCAGCATTCATTACTCCCAGACACATGCGGTCGGCGGCTTTACGTTACAGACGCTTCAATGCACTGAAAAAATTTTATTAAGGTCACTTATTTTCTGATGCTTGATTTTTATATATGTTATTCAGACAACTATTTTAAAACGTTTTGCAAACGGACAGACCGATCCAAGGGGCCAAACATTCCCCAGACCCAATTTTAATGTCGCTGAGAGTATGGGCGCGGGCATTATCCGTGCGTATTATGCGTATGTAGCATGTCTAATCGAAGTCGGAATTAATATTGAAATGTAAATAAAAATGCATAAGTACCTATTAGTAATTAACGCCTGTCATTTTAAAATTTACATTTTCGTATTTGTTTTATTTAAAATAGAGAATTAAGTTTTAAAGGTAATAATTTGAAAATCACGTAAATAATCAAAGATTAACTTTGAGAAAAGTGCTCGTCTGACCGCAATAATTATAGAATTGTGCCTTACAAACTGTTTCATGATTTTTTTTTAATCGAATTAATTTTAATTTTTTAAAGTAAATATCAAGAGGTTTACAAAATATTAATAATTTAATTAAATAACAGCAACCTTTTCAAATAATTATTTTTTCTAATCTTCATTGTCATCGTCGTTGAAGTCAGGTAATTCATCATCGAGTCAATCTTGATATCGAATATCTAAATCGTCATCTTGTTCATCAGTGTTTTCCTCGGGCTAAGGCTCGTTACCAATAAATAATTATTTGAAAAGGTTGCTGTTATTTAATTAAATTATTAATACTTTGTAAACCTCTTGATGTTTACTTTAAAAAAATAAAAAAAATCGATTAAAAAAATTTCATAAAACAGTTTGTAAGGCACAATTCTATAATTACTAGCTGACCTGCGCAACTTCGTTTGCGTCAAATGAGAGTGACAAAGAGAGTGGTATAGTATTAATATTTTAAGTAGGTAATATAATCCCGTCGCATTTACTCTCGTCGCGTGTCTTAGGTATATTTAATAGAGGGTTGTGGTAGGTTTTAATATTGTGTGTAAAAAGTGATATAATTTTTTCCGTCGCATCGCTTATATTCATTTAGAGTTGACCCGCACCGCACAACTTTGTTGAAGTGATATAATGTTTCCCGTCACATTTATTTTTGTCCGTTTTTTGGTACGGAACTCATCGTGTGCGAGTCCGACTCGCACTTGGCCGGTATTATCTTTCAGTTGATTGGCTACTGCTGCAGAAAACGTTTACTTCCGACGCGTAGTCGAGTTGCGTCGCTCATATTTTAAAAATTATTGTGAAGGTTATTGTAAGTGAACCTTAAAAGATGGGCATTTGCTGTTCAGGACTTTTTTTTGTAAATTTTTAAGAGGAAACATTTTGTAGTACACAATTTTTACGTATCTTTAACCATTTACGCAACGTACGCAATGAAACCTCACAAAAGAAATACATTTTTCCCGTTCTTAAAACATTATTCATGGCTGCTACGCTCCTATTTGTCTTAGCGTGATGTTATATAGCCATTAGCCATCCTCAATAAATGGACTAAAAAACTGTAAAATTATTTTTGTAATGCAACCAGTAGTTTCTGAGATCCTAGCACAAACAAACTCTTCAGTTTGATAATATTGTGAGCTAACCTTAAAAGAAAGACAAATAATTTGACTCACTCACAATAGTGAGCGAACCTTACAACAAAGACATATGCTGTCGCGGACTTTTTTATAGAACTTTTTAAGAGAAACAATTTTGTAATATCCATTTTTTACGTAACTTTAACCATTTAGGCAGCGTACGCCTCGGAAGCTCTTAGGTATGGTAAAAATAATTCCCCGTTTTCGAAACATTCTTCATTGCTGCTCCGCTCCTATTCATCTTAGCGTGATGTTATATAACCTACAGCCATCCTCAATAGATGGACTATCAAACTGTAAAAGAAGTTTTGAAATCGAACCAGTAGTTCCTGAGATCCTAGCGTTCAAACAAACAAACAAAATCTTCAGCTTTATAATATTAGTATGGATTGCGGTCAGACGAGCACTTTTCTCAAAGTTAATCTTTGATTATTTACGTGATTTTCAAATTATTACATTTAAAACTTAATTCTCTATTAAATAAAACAAATACAAAAATGTAAATTTTAAAATGACAGGCGTTAATTACTAATAGGTACTTATGCATTTTTATTTACATTTCAATATTAATTCTGACTTCGATTAGACATGCTACATACACGCATAATACGCACGGATAATGCCCGCGCCCATACTCTCAGCGACATTAAAATTGGGTCTGGGGAATGTTTGGCCCCTTGGATCGGTCTGTCCGTTTGCAAAACGTTTTAAAATAGTTGTCTGAATAACATAATTATATAAAAATCAAGCATCAGAAAATAAGTGACCTTAATAAATTTTTTTCAGAGCTTTGAAGCGTCTGTAAGGTGAAACCGCCGACCGCATATGTCTGGGAGTAATGAATACTGATTTTTAACGATATTGTGTAAAATATATGTTAAAATCAGCTATCAGAATTTAAGTGACATGAGCAGTGTTTTTATGTACCTTGATTAATTGCTACCAGAAAATTGGCCGTCTGGCCAAGGTAGCAACTAGTCATATGATCATAGTACACCCCACCACTAATCACTCGTACATATTTTGTCCATCAGAAAATGAGTGACGTCTGGGGGCTCTGGGATCTTGGACCAGAGGGACTATGCGATAAGCGTCCAACTTTCTGGACGGTAGAAGCATCAGGGCCGTCGTTGATTGCAGCTGGTCCGACTACATACATACACGCCTTTCCTCCGCGAAGGGCATGGCAGAAGCATATTATATATGCCCATATTTAACCTTTTAGATTTTGTTCCACGTAATAGATGGTATTGATATGGTATAGGCGCAGGTTGTGACTGACTGCTGTTGAAATTCTTCAAGCCGGCCCATAAAGGCCTTCAACTCGACTTAGCGACGTGCTTTTTTCCTGGCAACCGGGACCAACGGCTTAACGACTTAACGTGCCTTCCGAAGCACGGAAACGCTCATAAACAAATGTCACAAAGTGGTCACCCATCTCTCATAAAATGTTGCTCACTGCAGCAATCGTTTACAGAACACAGACCGCGGGGCCACGAGCGCTTCTTCTCAGACTACATGACCATAAATGCTGAGTGTTCGGTTCGGTGTTGTCCCCTACTCTCTTGTTGCTGCCTGCGAGTTCCAAATGTTCAATGTTAAATGAGGTTACCGAGATGGTAGGTAATTACATAACATTGTTGGTAGAATGAGAACACTTTGTTGGTTGCAACAAGTGTTGTCGCAGCTACTCGTCCTCAGGTTGGCTGGTTCTCGGCTCGTGTATGCGTAGTAAGGAGGATGAGGCGCTCTTCAATAAATATTTTATTCTTAGATAATATTGTAATTAATTTAATATCTGACAATACAAATTGGTTAGTACAAGGTATACAATAAAAAACATCGGCCAAGTGCGAGTCGGCCTCGCGCACACAGGGTTCCGTACCAAAAATAGGTCAAAAATCACGTTTATTTTACGGGGCCTTTATCTCCCTATTTTTTTCTGATTTCAGTATTTGTTGTTATAGCGGCAACAGTAATACATCATCTGTGAAAACTTCATCTCTCTAGCTGTCACAGTTCCTGAGATACAGCCTCGTGACGGACGGTGAAGTCTCATCAATAGGGTCCCGCTTGTACCCTTTGGGTACGGAACCCTATAAACTAAGTTTAGGTACAGCCAGTATGTGTGATGGATGAGTCAACGTATGTGGCCGGTATCAGCACCGCACAGCTCCTCTCATTGATCCCCTGGCAGTCCCGAGTGCAGCTTTACCGTTGTAATAAATATGCATTACCGCAATAGAGGACGGTAACAGCATCCATGGCACATTTACACACGGTTAAAAAAATACATTCATTCATAGCCAGTTCGAGAAGGTTTCCTGCTACGCACACTACATACATATACATATCGACAACTACTAGGTACCTATGAACATGTTTGACCTCGTGTCTGTGAACTCTGTGAGCGGTGTCTATGTGTGCGTAGCCTCAGCGACTTTAGTGTGTAGCTTCCATCTAATTTCTGGCTGGTCTATATATATTCAGAGTAGCATCTTCAATATCGTCAACTTCTACCCGATCAGCAGACAGCGGACTGGGGTGTCGGTGTGCATAGGTGCAATAGTGCTCGCCGTCTATCGCCAATCGCGTTTCTGTCTCGTCCACTACAATCTCCATAGTGAAGGGCTGACCATCTTTAAAGGGAAACGGTCTGAAATAGAATACACAAATAGGTGTAAATAAATAATAGACTGGTACTTGCAAGGCTTAAGATAATATTTATGTTATGAAAAGATAACTTGTAAAAAAAACTTATCAGTCTCTCAACTCAGTTTTTGTTCGCAAGTTGTGAAGTTCATGTAACAGGTACCAAGTTGGTTACATTTATCCAGTCTCTTATGTCTGTAGGTACGTAATTAGCTACATAGTAACATCATATACTAAACATATCAATATTTACTGGGCATTAAGTGGCAATTTTTTTAAGACTTAACCTTAAGCGCTCGTGGCCCCGCGGGCTTAGTGTTCTGTAAACGATCACTGCAGTAAGCAACTTTTACTATGGCCAGTCCTCGGATGGGTGACCATCCATGTGACCACTTTGTGACATTTATTTGAGCGTTTCCGTGCTTCAGAAGGTACATTAAGCCGTTGGTCCCGGTTGCCAGTAAAATGGCAGTCGTTAAGCCAAGTTGAAAGTCGTGCTCACCACTTATTACGTGGGACAAATTATAAAAAGGTGAAGTGTGGGCATATAATAATAGGCCTCTGCCTACCCCTTCGGGGAAAAAGGTGTGATCATATGTATGTATGTACTTAAGGCCTTTATCTTAACTTAACGACTGCCATTTTACTCGCAACCGGACCAACAACTTAACGCTCGCAATAAATGCCAAACCAAGTGGTCACGTGGTGGTCACCCATCCAAGTGTGTTTGCTCGTACCTAGACGCAGCAGTCTCATCACGCCCCCATGCGCCGCCACGACGTGTGCTCCTTGCCACGTCACGTTGTGTTCGTCTTACAGAGATGTGCACTGGAATATCTGTATAGAGTGATCCACATCTCAAGTACACGCTGAACCTGCAATTTGAAAGATTACTTCGAGTTTGCAAATATGACGGTTGCATTTGCATCTAAAATATTCATTGAAGGCTGAGGCCACATTTGCCGCGGTCCGCGGTGGTTTCTAACCTCAAAATGACTAACCATAGACTCGATTTCATTGGTTTTGACATTTTGGGGTTAGAATTTGACATTTTGAGACTAGAAACCGCCGTAAATTGCAAATGCGGCCCCAGGCTTAGATTAGTTCCTAGAGTGAACTGTCAAAGAAGTAGTGTCGGTTATTAATTTAATAATAGGTAATTTGCTACAGAGAATGCAGTTATCTCTTAAAAGAATCGTAACACCATGGATTTAGAATTTTTCGTTGAGAGTAGCGATAAGTTCTAAATCTACGAGTGACACATAACCATTCTAGAAAAGAAGGCTCGGATGCAAACGTTCAAGTTAGACCTTTAAGGTATCTCTCTCATTCTCGGTACTTTGTGCCCGGTACAGAACAAAGGAACAATAGAGGCTATACCTATTTTTAACCGACTTCAAAAAAAGGAGGAGGTTCTCAATTTTCGACTTCAATACTATATTTTAATAATTTAATAATTTCTTATAAATCAAAATACGTATTACTTAAGTACTTAGGCACCTTGTTTTTCAGTTTCAGTGATGCTTGAGGTCGGTTATTTTTTGTTATTTTTTTTGTATGTTGACATACGCCAGAAGACAATCTACATACAAAGTGCGCTCGAGCTACGCACACATAGACATCGCTCACCGGATTTCACGGACACGAGGTCAAAGGATTCTCAATACAGGTTTGTGCGCGAGTGTGCGTAGCCGAGGTTGTTTGAAAAAAAAAAGTACATACATGAGATTGCTTTCTGTACCTTATTATTTTGTGTACGTACCCTGACCTATCACTGCACGTGCCGGTGACAACAATACGTGATCCAATGCTCAGCGGTTCCTTTAGTACCTTCACACGTGTGTTCGACCGCGACTCGTCGATCTCGGCCAGCCGGTACTGAAATCACATCTAGTTATAGATTTTATAGCCTTTCTGTTGTGTTACTCCGGAGGGGGGGGGGGGGGCATACACTCACTACAAAAAGGCTATCACTAGCACATTATGCACTTTTTGCTTAACCACTTGTACTTTATTCCACGATTTTAATTATTACTAAACTAGCAGACGCGCGCGGCTTCGACCGCGTGAATTTTTAGTTCCCGCTTCCCGTGGGAATATTTTCCCGGGATTGTTACATTACTATTTTAGTAAGTTGTTGTGTCCCACCGCTATAGTGGAAGTACTAACGTCACTTGTCGACTGTCGGTGGCACGGACAAGCCACACACATTATACATTACTGTGTGAAGTCTTCATTAATGCAATTAATAGTCAATACCAACACGTCTTTTCAAGGACCCACATAACACCTTAGATGTGTTATTCCGGACTATACTCTATCCCTGTACCAAATTTCAGCCAGATCCATTCCGCCATTAGAGCGCGATTGAGTAACAAACATCCAAACATTCAAACATCTTCACAAACGTTCACATTTTATAATATTAGTAGGATGACAGATACGAGTAATGTTACGTTTTCCTTTCACTAATTAATGTATGAACTGACAGACGTCAAATGTTAAAGTACATATTAAAATGACGTCACTTTAGTAGGATATAGGTAACGACTTTATATAACCAAAGGATATAACCAGACCGGTTCCGCTTTACAGCATTTTCAAAGGTAATTTCCTGTTCATACACATTCTTTCCTTACCTAAGCTACGTTTCTAAACACAATGATCTTTTTTATTCACGTGAGACTGTGGGTATACAAATAAAGTTTTGGCGTTCTAAAAATTCTCCCTAAAAATGGGGAAATTTGAAATTCACCATTAATTGACCCAAATCAAATTCACATTATAAATTATAATTAAAATCTACATACAAAATTGATTATAAAATATTTAAATTTGCAATTAAATTCCAGTCAAATCACTAGGCCACAGAATTGTTGTGTTTGGAGTTATAGGTAGTTACCGTTTACGTTTTTTTAGAGAATGAACTGAAATATTTAACACTTTAAAACGGAGTAGGTACTGTTTGTAGGTGCAGGGACTAGCTAGTTAGGGTTTCCTACCCGAAGGGGCAAGCAGGACCCTATTATTACTGAGACTTCGCTGTTCGTCTGTCTGTATGTCTGTCTGTCTGTCCGTCACGAGGCTGTATCTCATGAACGGTGATAGCCAGGAAGCTGAAATTTTTACAGATTGTGTATTTCTGTTGCCGCTATAACAACAAATACCTACATGCCGCTATAACACAACTAAAAACAGAAAAACAATACGAGGGGCTCCCATACAACAAACGTGACGCTGTTTTCGGTTTTTGGTACGGAACCCCCCGTGGGCGAGTCCAACTCGCATTTGGATGGTTTCTTAAATATTTATCTGTTTGCTTTTGTAATCTATTCATGTGACGAAGACGCAACGACAACCGAGATTCTCTTGTCACCATACGTACTTTAGACGAGGATTCATTCCTAGGCAGTCTGCTGGTAGAGAACCCGCTAGGCATAGGCACGTCGGAGTTTGAGGAGGCTATGTTCATAAGCACTGCGAAGGCCTCAGACTCAGTGAGCAGGGAGGAACGGGCTGGACCTTCAGCGAACTGCTGAGGAGTGAGCGTCAGGAAGCGGATCTTCTCAATGGCACTGCGGATTTTTGGTTTGTTATTGATATCTGAAAAAAGAAACATCTTTTTACTATTACATTATGCTCCTGTGAATAGGATAATATTATCTAGGTACGTTGTATACAGGGTGTCCCACGGCTATGCCACATGGAGGGAAAGTACCTTAAATATTGTAGATGGAACATTTTACTGAAAGAAGACATTATTTAAATTTCAAAAACAACTTAAACTGCATTCATAGATTTTTAAATAAATACATGGTTGAGCCGGGAATCGAACCCGCTACACGAGAAAAAATTATTACCCCGTAGCTTTATCACACCGATCGGAAGACTTCATTATAAGGATTATTTTTTGCTAAGTAACATAGTGTCAGAAATAAAAGGAAGACCATGAATTTTAATATTTTTAATACAAAAGTCCCGTACAGTTGAACAAACAATAAAGTCGCACACTTTTGATTATTTTACTCCTTGTCGATCTTTTGATCTTGCTGTGGTGGATATTTATAATAATACGTCCAAGTGCTGTTTGTAGCTCGTGGACATTTTCATTTCTTGTAAACTACATTTAATACAGGCTGCGGTGACCACCGATACTTCTGGTGGGCCCGTATGCTTGTCTGCCACCTTAGTGGTATATAAAAAAAATACTTGTCATAACCCCATAAAAATCTAACGTTGTTAGATCTGTGGATCTCGGCGGCCATCGTATTTGTCCCGATCCAGGGATGAAAGTCTTCATTAAGATCACCGGCGATGACAGCTTTTCATTTTTCTAAACAAAATTTCGCATCAAATGTTAAAATACATGGTCTTCCTTTTATTTTAGACACTATGTTATTTAACAAAAAAAATTTTTCAATAAAAAATTAAACCGACTTCAAGCAAATCCTGAAAAATAAAATTTTACTTAGCACAAAGTAATATGTATTTTGATTTTATCAGATTTTATTCAATATCATATTGAAGTCGGCGCCAAGTAAACCGATAGTTTTATGTAGGTATTATATTGATGGCACCAACTTCAATATTATATTGAATTAAATATGATAAATCAAAATACATATTACTTTGTGCTAAGTAAAATTTTACTTTTCAGGATTTGCTTGAAGTCGGTTTAATTTTTTATTGAAAAATTTTTTTTCATCATTTTAAGTGACGGGTGAATTGAAAAATATAGGTATCTATCTAGGTGAAAGTTCTCATCGATACAAATCAATCAAGCCCAAACACAAGGTAGCTGCTGTAAATCGTTAAGGAATTCCCTCGACTGTCTTTCGGTTCCATCATCAGATCGACTTCAGACATTCAGTAAATTGTAGTACCTTTAAGCACTGAATTAAAAAGTTAACAAACGCACTAGTTGTCCCTACAATTTTCGGTGGTTGCCTTCGATTTCTCCTGAATCTCATCATCAGATTCTGACCTGGTGAAATTGGGACCACCTCAGAAGTGAACTCTATCCAACAAAAAGCAGATTTGAAATTCGTCTATAATTGACGAAATATCCGTGCACATACATAAAACATTGAGAATTTCCTTTTTTTTAAGTCGGATCTATCAATCTAAGTGTAAAGTTCTCATCAATACAAATCAATCAAGCCCAAACACAAGGTAACTGCTGTAAATTGTTAAGGAATGCCCTCGACTGTCTTTCGACTTTATCATCAGATAGACTCCAGACCTTCATTAAAATGTAGAACATTAAAGCACTTAACTAAAAAGTTAACAAGCGCACTAGTTGTCCCTACAATTTTAGGTGGTTGCCCTCGTTTTCTCCTGGATCCCATCATCAGATCCTGACATGGTGAAAATGGGACCACCTCAGAAGTAAACCCTATTCAACAAAAAAAGAAATTTTGAAATCCGTCTATAATTGACGGAAATATCGCCTGACATACATAAAAAAAAATACATACAGACGAATTGAGAACCTCCTCCTTTTTTTGAAGTCGGTTAAAAAATAATCCTCATGATGAAGCCTTTCGATCGGTATGATAAACCTACGGGTGATTATGTTTTCTCGTGTAGCGGGTTCGATTCCCGGCTCAACCATGTAAGTGTTTAAATTGTTTTTTAAATTAAAATAATGTCTTCTTTCAGTAAAATGTTCCATCTACAATATTTAAGGTACTTTCTCTCTATGTGGCATAGCCGTCGGACACAGGGCCTGATTTACCCATAAGCTAACTAAGCTGAAGCTTAGGGCGCCAGGACCGAGGGGGCGCCTGGCGTCGGGCTAGGCGCTGGGCTGTGAGTTACGGTACTCCCACAATTTTTTTTCAGAATCTTAAATTACATTACCTGGTGAATATTTGATCAGCAATGTTAACTAACATTAGCGAACATTAATTTTGATCGCAACGTTATAATATATTTTTATGTTAGGTAATGTTTATTAACTAATTTAACTAATTTTAAACCAAATTTCTTCAATGTTAGGAGCACAATTTATTTATTTACGTGAATATTTACAATAAACGTCTGACAATTCTAAACAGATTGTAACAACTCCTAACAACATGTGTAACATTTTGTAACAGCCAGTTTGGGAACACCATTATCCTGAAGTACATAATAATATTTGGTAATTTAGTGAAAATAAAAAATACGTACGTTAAAATTAAATTCCTACGCCCCGGAACAAATTGCACTGTTGAGGCGGTGAAAACGCGCATGGAGGCCTCCCTGTGGAGTGGCTGGAAATACACCATGGCAGCCTCACTCACCTGCCGAATGCCACAGATACTTACCGGCTTGCTACCTTGTTTTGTTTTAAACACGAGTGCATCAGTAAGTATCTGCAACGCACACAGCATAAGTTAACACCCGAGTACTTACTAGCACTGCGGTGACTGCAGCGATAATACAGCGCTTAATGCACTGGCGGAGTGCTCAGCATTTGAACTGCAACATCGTTGCGAGCCTGGGCGTAGATGTTCTCACGCTGGAGACTATAGTCTTCAATGGGAGAAAATATGAAGCCGCTGAGTCTTTTGTGAGCAAGTTGTGTTTGCGAAAGAAGCAGCGGGAGAGGAAACTCCCTCCCAAGTTCCGTAGTCGACGGCAGAGTCGTCGCACACTGCAATACGCTCAGGACTACCCGCCTCCATGATGACGAGTTGTCATCATGCCGGTCTTAAAGCAGATCAGGGCGATGGCGTGGTTTACTAATGTTTGCCATAATTTCAAATGCCATACTGGTATTTGCCATAATTTCATTAGAAATAACGCTTCAGTTGCCATAATCGTGAAATGACATAAAATGACTTTCACTAATTCCATTGGTCATAATCGATCAAGTGTCATAATAATTTAAATCCATAAATGTATATGCCATAATTTTCGTTTTCAATAATGCCATTTTCCATAACTTTTATTCACCATAATATATCTAAATAAAGATAATTTATACGACACAATTTTTTATTTACAATTAAACCTAAAACTAAACCTCATATGGCGTCTACTAACTAAGCACGACGGAGCCCTGCTTCGCGGGGCTCCTACTTCTGGTTGGTTTAAAAAAAACCACCTATTATATTCTAATCTAACCTATCCTAGTCGGATTGCACTGAGTCGGGGTGTTAACGATGATTAATTTTGACCTAATAATATTACGTATTATTTTCATAATTATATCAAATTTTGATTATGTCAAGAGTCGATTATGAGATGTATTACTTATGGAAACTAATTATTATGATATGTTGTTATAGAAAGTCATTTAATGGCAAATAAAAGTTATCACTGTTGAGTTGTTAAGGCAAACGTTATTAGTATAAATGATAATAGTGCAAGTAAATATTATGATCGGGGATGATTATGGCAAACAATATTAGTGCAAATGTATTTATGGAAAACGAGAGAAGACCCGATGGCGTGTCTCATCACCCGTCAAAGAAATAGAATAGTACCCTATTCTCATCCCGATACACCCGAATCCCCCTAAGAAATGAGATAAAACCCAAACCCACGGGAGGAATTGCGATGGCAGACAAAGTCTGTTTCGTAGCCCTTTAAACCTGCCGACATTTTCGATCAGTTTAGTGCAAACTGCCGGAAGTGATCAGTAATATCACATCGGGGACACCGCAAATTTATAAATATTAATTTTTCGACTGTTTGTTACTTTTCTTTCATTTCGTGACAGTCAAGAAAGTTTTTTCGAAAAAGAAATAGATGCCATTACTAGAAAAACAACAGATCTCTTGTTTTACGTCGAAATGTCCGGATGGTTGGTGCTTAACTACCGGGATCGAGCCGTTCCATTCAGCTTACACCAATGTTTCAGCTTCGCTCTACCACCTTATTTGGTACCTTTCGTATTTCATCTACCTACCTAATTTTTCATCTACCTACCTAATTACTGACAAATTCATTAACCTCGCCGAAAAACGAGAAGTGTTATAAGTTTGACCTATGGATCTGGGCATGTGTGTGGCATTGTAGGCTAGCAGCTCAACAGATAGGCCAATTTGTCGGTTTTCTATGCTCGAAAGCCGAAGTGCCGGGGATGGTTCACAGCTATAAATTTTGCAGATCATCAGCTCACTTCCTGAGTGATGAAGGGAATTCACTAAAATTCGGTGGTCCGATTTATCGGAAACTGGATGTACCTAGGTACTGTTAGGTAATTTGATGTTATTTTCACTACATGGTAACCTGTTACTGGCTGATGCATCAAATAGTCTGCGTGATACCCAACTCCTCAGTAAATTACAAGTTAGTTGCACCTGGGGGCGCTTATTCATAGCTAGCTTAGGGCGCGCGGAACCCTAAATCAGGCCCTGGGACACCCTCTATAATTCTACTATGCTTGTACCCCTATTTAATTAGCAAAAACAACGCGACACTTACGTTTATTATCATGTGAAGGATGTTCACCAACATCACCATCCTTCTGCGGTTGGGCGCCCACAATTCCTACCTGTAACATCAGTACGAGTAGGTATAAGGTTAATGGTAGACCCGAGAAGTCATTTCGGTAGTTAATAATCTACCAGTCCCGGATCCTGATAAGCAAGCCCCGGGCGGCAGATTTTTTAGGGTTCCGTCCTACCCGAAGGGTAAAAATGGGATTTCGGGAACCTATTCATGAGACTTCCCCGTCCTTTACGAGGCTGTAACCCAGGAACCGTGATAGCTAGAGAGATGATTTTTTTACAAATTACCTATGTACTTCTGTTGCTGCTATAACAACAAATATTAAAATTAGAAAAATAATGATATTTAAGGGCCTCTCGCATACTACAAATATTATTTTCTGTAGTTTTTTGGTACGGAACCCTCCGAGCGCGAGTCCGACTCGAACTTCAGCCGGATTTTTTGCGAGGGTCAGCTAGTTTATAAATCTATACATATAATAAATTAAATTAACCTAAATGTACGAAAAAGTGTACGTCGCTTGCTCCTGCTTCACTTGCCATGATTACTTCTGTACCTATATTGGCTGCTGAAAGCTAAGCTACGAACGTAGTTTATAGTGAAATACTTAAAAAAATATTTATCTGTATATCGTAAGTTTTACTGGAAAATATTATGATTCACCACTTTGACTATAGGTACATTATAATATCTTAAAATTGCAGCTTATAATGTTTGTCTATTTGTATCTAGGTCCAATCAAAGTATCGCTGAAAACCCAGAGGACCAAATTTCACAAACCTTTCGTATTTGCGCTATCTACATATAAGATTACGATTCATCACGCTACTAACTCTTTTTAATGTTAGGTTGTCACTCTGACCTCGAACCGACTAAAACCACTAGGTCTCTATCTATCCATCTAGGGCACTCGTGGTTAGGATAGAGAGCAACTCAAATTTTCATTATAACATAATTATGACGCTGACGAAGTCGCGGGCAACAGCTAGTAAAATAATAAAAGACTAACACTCCCTTCTGTAGTCCTCTTATCTTGAGCTTTATCATAACGGACGGCCGCTTCAAACAAGTCCAGCTCACTGTCAATGTTCAAGTGGTCCAGGGAGAACACGGTGATGACTGTGTTGAGTTCCACATCCTCAAAACTGCTGTCATTTAGAACTTCTTTAGTATTTGTACTGATTATCTGTAATTTATTTGATAAAAGAAATACTTAAACCAATAATAGTCCAGTCAAAATAAACGAAAAAATGTGGTTACCTTGCAAATGTGACAGCCTCGTTGGTATAGAAGTCAAAATATGTGACTGCGGATCATGAGGTCGTGGGTTCGATTCCCACCGTACAGATAATTTTTGTAATTCATAAATGTTGGTCTCGAGAGTCGGCGTGTTCCTATGTATGATAGAGGTACTCATACTTTTCATCGAAAACAGTTCACCGAAAAGACACTTCATCGAAAACACTTCATCGAAAACACTTCGCCGAAAACAGTTCATCGAAAACACTTCATCGAAAAACACTTTATCGAAAACATTTTACCGAAAAAGCATTTCCTCGAAAAACACTTTTCCGAAATAACACTTCACCGAAAATCATTTATCCGAAAGACAGATCATCGAAAACACTTCCTCGAAAAGCAGATCGCCGAAAACACTTCTCCGAAAGACAGATCACCGAAGACACTTCTTCGAAAGGCAGATCACCGAAAACACTTCTCCGAAAGGCAGATCGCCGAAAACACTTCTCCGAAAAGTGACAGAGAGTTGTTTACACGCAAACACTTCCCCGATGATAGCTTCCCAAACGAAACATCCCGATAAAGAAATTCCATAGCGAAGACCAGATGTTGATTTATGAAAAGCAGTAATCACAAAGTCATCCCCAAGACTTCAGAACTAATTCATGAATTTTCTGTCATAAAAGTTGCTTTATATTAGTAACCTTTAAATTCTAAGAAAAAGATTGAATCATCTTGAATATATATATTAAAAAATACATTGTGAAATACCTCAACCTCAACATTTCAGCTGATTGACGCCCTTCGGGAAGGATACCGAGGAAGTGTTTCCGTGTAAAAGTCGTTCGACATCTTTTTCGGTGAAAAGTCATTCGAAGAAATGTTTTCGGTGAAGTGTCGAAGATTTATGAGAGAATCAGAACAATAATTTGGAGCACTTCTGCTATAACCGCACAGCATAGTGTGTATCAAGTCTGACCTGAGGCGCGCTGGTAGCGGGTACGAAACCTGGATTTCTATTTTCTTTTTGTTTTTATTTTACTTTCTGTGATTTCTGTAGTTTTTAAAGTATTATTATTCATTTTTTGTAGTGTGTTAATTTTTTTTTTAATCTATCCTTTTTTTGAACAAATCGCTCATTTTTCAATAGTCACTACACTACTTTGGACTAGATGGCGTTGTGTGCCATTTCACTCATTTAATATTATGTATGTGTATCATTTTTGATTGATGGGTATTTAAGTAATTATGAAACAATTGTATTTAATGACCTAATATTGTCAAGTTTTCGAGGTGTTATTCCCAGTGTTTTCTACCTGCGAGGACGATATTATAATTTTCGTAGAAATGGACAATAGGGTCTGCAGGTAAGATATATAATGTTTCTGTAGAAAATTATGAAACCAATTTGTTTGTTTTTTTCAACGTTAATATCAAGATTTTAGTTGTTGCAAAAGTTTAGGTATCAGTTGGTAAGTAGGTAATCCATTCATGAACTTGCCTTGACAACAGTACCTACCTACCTAGCTGAACTCAACCCCATGAGGTTTAGCAATTTATCGATTTTCCACGTAATGTAGGTACCAAGTCACATTATTACACCTAATTTCCTCTTCCTCAGCTGCGCTGTGGTACCTATTGTAAACGGTATAAAAGAGTCTTAATTAATGCAATATGATCTGCTATTATGATAGATAAATAATATCTTAACATAGTTTAATAAAATTAAAAGTAGTGCCATCTATCTATTAATTACTTCATAAGTTTTAAACGTGTGCCACAAGATGGCGATAATCACAATGTCCTCCTAGTGATAAAATTACGTTGATGCCGCATAGATGGCATTAGTATTAAATTAATTTCGATAATTTAATCTAGTTTCTTGCTTTTTAAATTAATATAACTAATCAGTGAAGCTTAGGTAATGTAGGGGAAACTGCGACTGGTCACTGAAGTACTACGGAAATTATAATATCGTCCTCGCAGGTAGAAAACACTGGGAATAATACCTCGAAAACTTGACAATATTAGGTCATTATATAATAATAATAAATATTCACGGACATTTCACACAACGCTATCTGATCCCAAAGTAAGCCAGGGCGCCGATTCTCGACCACACGACGTGAATGCGTGGACGCAAATTTATGGGTGAAACGTCGTCCGTCTCATGTTCGCCGTTCCTAAATATGAGACAGGCGACGTGTCACCCGCCGATTTCCGTCCACGCATTCATGTCGTGTGAAGCGAGAATCGGTGCCCAGTGAATAACATGCTTATGTTATGGGTATCAAACCACGGATAGTAATACTTTATACTTACTTTTAAATACATACATAATATACATATTATCCATACAACACACCCAGACTCTTGAGACAAAAAAAATATGGCTCTCACAAATATTTGTCTACGGTGGGAATCGAACCCACGACCTCCAGCGCCGCAGGCGGTATCACTACCGACTGCGCCACAGAGGCAGTCAAAAATACAATTGAATCTATTTTATAACTTTACAGACTTTACCAGATAAATAAGTGAAATGGCACACAACGCCATCTAGTCCAAAGTAGTGTAGTGGCTATTGAAAAATGAAAAATTGAAAAATGAAACATGATTCGGAGCTAATTCATGCAAAAAAAGTATAGATTAAAAATATTATTTCATACAATACAAAAAATTATTATACTATACTATACTATCTTCACAAAAAAAAAATGAATATAATATTACTTTAAAAACTATAGAAAACACAAAAAGTGAAATAAAAACAATAAGAAACAGTACCAGGATTCGTACCCGCTACCAGCGCGCCTCAGGTCAGACTTAATACACACTATGCTGTGCGGTTGTTGTACAGGTGCTTCAAATTATTGTTCTAATTCCCTCATAAAACTTCGACACTTTACCGAAAACATTTCTTCGAATGACATTTCACCGAAAAAAACTGTCGAACGACTTTTACACGGAAGCATTACATTTTTCCGAAGAGCGTTAATCAGCTGAAATGTTGAGGTTGAGATTTGTAGGTAGGTTGAAGAAGGGGGGGGGGGGGGCACAGAAATGGCAAACTTTAAGAAGGAATCTTTTTATCCATTACCGACCGATCCGTTGTTGGGTTATCAGGTTAGGTTAGATTCGATAAAATGTTAATCGAGGAACTGGTACCTAAATAATAAAGTTGTTCCGCGTATTTGTGTTATAAGGACAGCCATTCGTAGAAATGTTTTCGGTGAAGTAAATAAATATTCACGGACATTTCACACAACGCTATCTGATCCCAAAGTAAGCTAGGAATAACCTGCTTGTGTTATGGGTATTAATACTTATATAATTTTAAAAACATACATATTATACATAGAAACACCCAGACTCTTGAGACAAACATTTATGGGTCACACAAATATTTGTCTCCGGTGGGAATCGAACCCACGACCTCCAGCGCCACAGGCGGTATCACTACCAACCGCGCCACAGAGGCAAGTGTTTTCGGTTAAATGTCATTCGATGAAGTGTCTTTTTCGGCGAACTGATTTTCGTATAAGTGTTTTCGGTAAAATGCAGTTTCGATAAAGTGTTTTCGACAAAGTGTTTTCGATGAAATGTCTTTCGGGGAAGTGCCTTTCGATAAAATGTCATTTCGGTGAACTGTCTTTCGACGAAGTGTCTTTTCGGGGAAATGTTTTCGATGAAGTGTTTTCGGTGAAAAGTCGTTTCGACGAAGTGTTTTCGACGAAGTGTTTTCGACGAAATGTCGTTCGGGAAAGTGTTTTTCGGTGAAGTGTTTTCGATGAAGTGTAATGATACGTATGATAGACTAGCTGACCCGCGCAACTTCGTTTGCGGCACATGAGAGTTGGAAAGAAAGAGGTATGGTATTTATATTTTGAGTATTATAATGTTTTCCGTCACATTTACTCTCGTCGCGCCTAGTCCCGTCGCGTCGCTTATATTCATTAGAGCTGACCCGCACAACTTCGTTTGCATCACATGAGAGTAAGAAGGTGAGAGGTGTGGTATTAATATGTAAAGTGATATAATGTTTCCCGTTGCATTTACTTCCACCCGTCCTTTTTTTGGTACGGAACTTATGTGTGTCCGACTCGCACTTGGCCGGTTTTTGTCGTTCAGTTTTCTGGCTACCACTGCAGATCACACTATCGCTCATACTTCAAAACTTATTAAAAGGGGTTATTGTTAGTGAACCTTAAAAGATAGGCATATGCTGTTGACGACATTTTTTTAACTGTTATAGGGGAACATTTTTGTTATAGAAAATTTTCACGTAACTTTAACCATTTACGCAACGTACGCAGTGGAAGCTCTCAAAAGAAAGAAATTTTCCCCGTTCTCAAAACATTATTTATGGCTGCTCCACTCCTATTCGTATTTGCGTGATTTTATATCGCCATTAGCCATCCTCAATAAAGGGGCTATTAAACTGTAAAATAATTTTCGAAATGCAATCAGTAGTTTCTGAGATCCTGGGACCAACAAACTCTTCAGTTTTATAATATTGTGAGCGAACCTTAAGAAACAGACAAATTAGGTTATTGTGAGCTAACCTTAAAAGATAGACATATACTGCTACGGATTTCTTTTTAGAACTTTATAAGAGAAACAATATTGTAATACACAATTTTACGTATCTTTAACGCAGCGTATGCCTCGGAAGCTCTCAGACGGTAAAAAAATATTCCCGTTTTCGAAACATTATTGATTGCTGCTTCGCCCCTATTTGTCTAAGCATGATACTATATAGCCCATAGCCATCCTCAATAAATGGACTATCAAACTGTAAAAGATGTTTTTAAATCCAACCCGTAGTTCCTGAGATCCTAGCGTTCAACCAAACCAACAAACACACTCTTTAGTTTTATAATATTCCTATGTATGATAGATAATATTTTCAACACGTTTCCTACCTACTGCCTACCGATGGGAGCCCCAGATGGATGTCCCCAGAAACAGCAGGTTATTCCTAGCTTACTTTGGGATCAAATAGTTGTGTGAAAATGTCCGTGAATATTTATTTATTTAAATTTACTATACATATATGTGGGTAAGTTTTTAAAATAGAATCGCAACACACAAAATGGAAGCCAATTCAAATCCAAATTATTTATTCTTCAAACAATAATGTAAAACAAAGTTCAACTATTAAATAAAGGGATATAATAAACCGAGCCTCAAAAGTTTTATTCGGCCACGGCATTTAGCTTCTGATTTATTACTTAAGCCACGCGAAAATGAAATAGCCTCTAATACAGTGGTGGGCAAACTTTTTCAATGGGGGGCCAAAAAAATTAAGAAATTTCAGGGGAGGGCCAGAATTATGGATTTTGGGCAGAAACTTTTAATCATATTTACACTACTTTACTTTACAGTACCTACTTACACACCTGTCATTGTAGGCGTGTCGGACCCATAGATTTAGAATTTTTCGCTACTCTCAATAGATACACATAGCGTGCGAGCGAGACCTCATTTACCAGTACACATAGCTCGAGAGGAAAAGAGATAGCAACTTGTGACTCTTAATTTATCACCCTAGCACCCGTGGTGATAATATGTCATTCATATTTTACAATATTCTGTAGTGATCTTACGAATAAAATGGAAAATTTAATATTTTCTACGATGGTGTCGAGTTCAGTCTGTGAATTTGATATTAAATAACATATATAGATATTCATATATAGATATTCATATATTCATTTTTACACATAGATATTTCTTTTTTGGTTTCGTTTTTTAACTGACACTGTTTAGCTTGGACATTCTAAATCTATGGTCGGACCTATGAAATTGCTTTTTATGTGCTATATTTTAAATGGCAGTTCGAGTTGTATCGTAGGAACTTTCATTCAGCAACGCAAACAGGTTTTTATCAGTAAGTCGGCTCTGATAAAGTCTGTTATCTTCACCTATGCGTCTATTACTATACTAAGTATTAACTTTAACTTCTACATAATACTCCAGGACCGTCAAAATATAATTATCGCGGGCCATATTCTAAGTAGGTATTCATTTTGAAAGACCGTCTCGGCGGGCCGGATTAAATTCATTCGCGGGCCGGAGTTGGTCCGCGGGCCGTAGTTTGCCCATCACTGCTCTAATACATAAGTAAATAAAACTACACTACACTAAACGTACACAGTAAAACGGAAATATTCGATTATAAGCATCAAATAAAGATCAACAATTGTTTTAACTTGTCCTGCGAATTAATATATTAACACCTAATTTACTAATTCAGGCACAGATTTTACATGTAACCACCATTTTCACCATTTCAGCGCTGCACTTCATATGTCTCGGCTGATGAGGTGTAGCATTAATGCTGAGATGGTGACCCATTTAGCACGGAAAAATTATTATATAATCTAGGCAATGCTTTTCATGGTCATGTTTATTTTCTTGCAATTGTGTAATGTGCGTGTTCTGAATAAATGGTTTTTCTTTCTTTCATTTTATATTACAGCTTCAAAACAAAAGCCTCAAAAAACATAATTTAAGCCTCCATAGACATAATCAGTTTTTATAACTAAGCATGTAAAATAAATACCTATATCATATTCTGTTTTCGTGAAAATAGCCACTGCAAGGTTTGACGCAAGTGCAAAGGACGACAGCACAGAGCATCGCGCGCCTTTACAGAGGGAGAGGCCAACTCTGGCAAACCCCCTCTGGCAATAATTTGACATTTTGACGACTAAAAGTGCCCACTTACATAAAAACTGTTTTTGAAGTTTCTTTCACTAGACTAAGTCTAGTTGACAGCGTGAGCGGTTGACTTGTCATTTTATAAAAATGATGAAATAATTAGATATTAATACAAAAATAAATATGATTAAAGAAATCTGAAGAAAAATGTTATTATCTTGTGTAAGTAAGTAATTTTATAACAAGTTATTATTATTTACACCTATTTAAACGTATAGATAATATTCAGATTTGTTCAGCAACTTTACCGGACGTCACATCAATACATGGATTGGTTGAGCGACTTGGGGTGATATGACACAAAATGTATCATGTGTGTGTAAAATTTATGAGTGTATTGTTTAAAGTGTATATATAGGCTTCGTATTGACAGTCGATTGCTATTGTAGTGCGAGTCTAAGAAAGTGTGGGTGAGGAAGATTTCCCCCCGCCACCCGCAAAATATGACAGACAAATTTGTACCGAGCAATCGTTCTATGCCGTCTCCCCTTAGACAGTTCGCGTTGCTCTATGGACGACAGCGACCGGCCATTTGCATCAATCAGAGACCACTATTTGATATCACTTTGTAACTAAAGACAGATTACGCTTACCGGACCAGAAAGTGAGGTCAAGATAGCAAATACTAAACTCTAAAGTGTATATATGTATATTATATTATTTTTTTTATACACTTTTGAGTCTAGTAATAATTATGTGGAATTTTTTTTTTAACACAAAAGAAATATATGTGGATAATGTCGTCATAATATTCACGATTAATGAGAAATTACTCGTTACGTGTAAACTGTGTTTAGCACTGCCACGTTATTGTACTCACTTTTGGGTTTAGTATTTGCTTTCTTGGTCGTACTTTTTTGTTTGGTAAGCGCTATCTGACTTTAGTTCTATAATCTGTATTAATCGGTATAATGTCCAGGCATTCTGTAGAATACCGGAAACTTGCAGGCAAGGCAATATATGAAATATACGAGAGTATGGAAGGTTCGTTCGCTGCTTGCAAAGGTTGGGTTAGGTTGGAACAGTGACCACTAACGCGCGAAGGCGAGCGAACGAAGCGAGCATGCCGCGGCAGTGGCCGCCGAGCACCAGAAGTCATATAAATTTAACATTTTGCATTATGTTACAATTTATAATTTCTCGATAGTTTATAATTTTCCGGTATTTAAAATTTTATGGTGACCCAAGACCTATATTTATTTTACACATTGCCGGTGGACCAGCAGGTATTCTATGCAATCCCTAGGAATGTTGTACAATACCTAGACAAAGTATGAACAATCATAATACTTATTCAAAACATTTCATACATTACATTACGTCTGGAGTCTGGGGCAGGTGTTCCTTAGAATGCAGGTATCTATTGTATAGAATATCCGAATTATAAAGACTGCAGGTAACACATAATAATAAATAAAAGCATTTAGGCCCGCTCCCGTGTTGAAATGGACTTGCTTGTCCGTTTCCACCATATTTTGAGACTGCACATAGTCGGCTTAACAAAGTCGGCCTTGCAAAGCAAGGAAACTCTCGCAAATCAAATGTTACAAAGTGGTCACCCATCCGAGTACCAGCAATAGCGTTAGTTGCTTATTGCAGTGATCTTTTACAAAAGACTGAATCAGTGGCTACAAGTGGTTCTAGCCATTTAGGTAATATTTGTGGCCATATTTTGCTTTTTGATGGCAAATTTACTTAACTTTGATGATCCATTAATGAGGGACGAGTCACATTTTAAACATGCTGAATTAGGAAATTAGAAGCTACGATATTAATAAATAATGTATATTTCGATGCTATTTTTAGTATTTTTAAAGTTTACTGTTTGAAAACTGTTTTAAAAAATAATCACGATGCTGAAATAAATTAACAGTGGCTAATAAAGAAGTTAAATGGTGGCTATAATCTATAAATTCTGACGCTCATTAATTGTGGCTGACTTATTAATTTAGGAGGTAAAGTATTTTTTCGGAGGCCAATAATGCTATTAAAAAGAAGGTGGTTTAATTAGCACCCTTAAATAATTACCTACATACATAATTAGTCACGCCTTTATCCCCTTAGGGTTTGGGTGTAAGGGGCCCCACCACCACCTAATTTTGGGGGCCCAAGCGACCTCACCTGCACGTGGTGCACCTGCCGAAAAACTAACGAGGCTCCGCGATTTTTCAGGTACCCCCATGGTGGACTAGGCTCCCATGTGGGTGCCAGGTGGTACAAAGTGTTGGTCCGGGGGGGTACCACCGTGCAGCTGTGAAAAGCCCCCCAAGTAACCCAGCCCCGGTTGGGTTGCGTTCGGGGTTCAGCAGCTGCACAGCCGGGCCCGGGGCGATGTTTGATGCAGCAGGGGGTCTAAGTTTGCCGCTGGCGTAGAGGCTGGTGCAGAGGCGTAGTATGGGAAGAAGAGGAAACTTGGAGCGAACAGGTAGTACTTGTGAATATGTTACTTACAGAAAATGTTTAGACTGGATAGTATGAATGATATGTAATGGTCTAAGAGCCCATGAACATCTACCAGTATGTATTTGACCAGACCTGAGGTTTTGTACACTGAGACTCCTATACCTACCATGCATTATGCAGTGACTCACTAAACTCTAAGTGAGTCACGCGACGACTGCGCAGCCAGGACAGGTATCGATTTTTGACTAGTTTTAAATGCATTTGACCACGTTTGCCGTTTTAAAAAAATGAAAATATATTATTATTACTATCGGAAAATAAGAATGGCAGACCATTATCGTGAGTTTTACTTAGTGGCAGACGATTTTGAAAATGCCTAAAAAATTTTTTTTTAAAACTATTTGACCAGATCTGACATTGAAACATTTGATTGATTATGGTCTTAAAAGCTTATATTCAAAAAGGCAGACGTCTACATAGAGCATTTACATAAAAAAATAATAAAATATTACCCACTACTCGGTCAGATGAATACGCATTCCGTTCGCTGTTTTACATTAATATCAATATAAATACTGTGGGACATTCACACACAACGCCATCTAGCCCAAACCAAGATAATATAAGCTTTTGCTATGAGATTTAGACAACTGACAAACATACTTAGATCTTTCTTAATAGATATAGGCCTAAACATTATACCTAGAAGTTACATAGAAACACCTGAACTACGAAAAACTATTAAATATGACTGCCTCGTTGGTCTAGAGATCGTAAAGCCCAAATGAGGATCACGAAGTCGTGGAATGTTTCCCAACATGCCACAAAAAAACATGTGAGCCACTAATATAATTTGTCTACAGTCTGGGTGTTTCTATGTAGGTATTAACAAAAAAAAATGAATCAAGTATTAATATCCTGTTGTCTGATTTCCATAACACAATCAAGGTATTCCTAGTTTACTTTGGGATCACATTATAAGTACTGTGTAAAAATTGTACGCATCTGTAAATAATTTGTTTTTCTAAAGTTTTATAATTCTAATTTTATATATTTTACTATTATAATTTTAATATGAAAGAATCATAAATAATGCGGTATACGCTGATAAATCACATAGATTACCTACCTACTATTTATATTTTGTTATTATTTCGACATGTCAAAATATTAAGTGTTAAATGAGTTAAGAGGGAACATGGGCTCAGAGAAATTTGAAAAATAGGTATTGGAATTTAGATGTTGCCGTCGCAGTGCACCTAATAACAACCCCGTAATGTGCGATAAGAAAAACTTTAGTTCAGATCGATTTTATTTGGACGAGTAGATTCGTAGTTAGAGGACTAACAGGCAAATTCAAAACAATTTTTAGATATTTGCATTTGACATACAAGAAATTTTACAACACCAAGAAAATGCAAGCACCGCAATGACAGATTGTCAAATAACGAAACTTCAATTCAACGCAAAGTTTTCGATGTCAAAGGAGTAAAAATTTCTTTTAAAAATATAAATCTCTAGTTTAGAATGATCAAATAAGTTTTAAAGTACTGCTTATTTAAATTCAGTTTCTTAGGAATATTAAGAAACTACTCGTTGCATTTGCCTATTAATTCCGTAAAAAAATTCATGTGCATGCATTATGTATTGCCCGGTTTGAACATTATTTCCGTACAGATACGGACAAATCCGTATATATGGCAAGACTGAACATGCATGCGGCTACAACGAGTACCAGCACGCGCCGTACGCACCGCATTATGACGCATTTTACGAAAAACGGAGTGTGCAGTGCGGGTGAAATGCGAGGTTTCATATCATTACATACAACGAAATCTAAAATGCGGCGCGGTCGGCGCGTACGGAGCGTACGTTGCTAATAAATGTGCGATCAGCTTTAGAGAACATACTAACTGTCAAACAAAAAAAGATCAAACCTGACGTATGGTTTAGTCATAAAAATAAATTTATTAAAATGAGGCGTTATTGAAACCTTTTTTTGTGTTCTGGTTTAATCTGCAATCAGTATTTTTCTTTTCTTGAACTATAAGCAGATTATGTTGGGTAGATATATTGACATGTGGAGTGTGCCTCTCAGCAGAGACATCTACTCCTTAGGTCCACAGCTCAGTCACTCGCAAGATGTAGGCTCAATATGTCCCTTCTTTATATTTGGATTTTCTTCTTCTTATTGAAATCTAAAAACTATTGCTCAAGAGTCTGTATGACGCTAAATAGACTATCATCTTGATCTAGATCACAGGAGTCGTAAGGTCTACTAAATTAACTCTTTTTTAGTCAAAAAGGTCGTGAATTTTAAGCTGGATCTTCTATACTTAATGTCTGGTTTAAAATGTATTTTATAATTACCAGAAAGACAATAGTAAATCTTATTTAACTCGAACCACATGTTGTTTTTTAATTATTACAGTTCTTTTAAGTAATTTATTTCGTTAAAACGCACAGAACTGAACGTATCTACCACTTTCTTGTACGCTGAAATTAATATCTAATATCTTCTTTAAACTGATTAGCGTCAGGGGGGCTCTTAACAGGTAATTTTAAGTAATCATTTGCTGTTCTAAATTACTCAGGAACATCTATAGATACTGTGTCTATAGCATTAAAATATATACGTGGAGCTATAAGTAGTAGGTAATAAATTCGTCGTGACAAATTTAAAGAGTAAAAAAGCACTATTTTAAAACATTACTTTAAAATACAAAATAAATACAGTGACATAGGTAGGTACTCGCAAGTAAAATATATACGTTGGTGCGGGCGTTAGTGAAACAGACTGTCGCTCTGAGATCTTGGGTTCGATTCATGGGTCGGACAAATATTTGTTTGACCCACAAATAGTTGTTTCAGGGTTTAGGTGTCTCTATGTAGAATGTGTAAGTACCTACCTAAGTATTAAGAAAGATCTAAGTATGTTTGTCAGTTGTCTAAATCTCATAGCAAAAGCTTTTATTATCTTAGTTTAGGCTAGATAGCATTGTGTGTGAATGTCCCACAGTATTTATATTGATATTAATGTAAAACAGCGAACGGAATGCGTCTTCATCTGACCGAGTAGTAGGTAATATTTTATTATTTTTTTATGTAAATGCTCTATGTAGACGTCTGCCTTTTTGAATATAAGCTTTTAAGACCATAATCAATCAAATGTTTCAATGGCAGATCTGGTCAAATACTTTAAAAAAAAATTTTTTGGGCATTTTCAAAATCGTCTGCCACTAAGAAAAACTCACGATAATGGTCTGCCATTCTTATTTTCCGATAGTAATAATAATATATTTTAATTTTTTTAAAACGGCAAACGTGGTCAAATGCATTTAAAACTAGTCAAAAATCGATACCTGTCCTGGCTGCGCAGTCATCGCGTGACTCACTTAGAGTTTAGTGAGTTACTGCATAATGCATGGTAGGCATAGGAGTCTCAGTGTACAAAACCTCAGGTCTGGTCAAATACATACTGGTAGATGTTCATGGGCTCTTAGACCATAAGTGGTATATTGTAAATTTACCTGTATACACTTCTCCATCAGTAGATCCTCCTCGTACAAACATGCAAACTTATATGCGCGGCAGGCATTTCTCGGGTCAAGGCCTGACCCCAGGTACTTAGTACATTCCTTGAACAAATGTGGCAACATGTACTTCTTAGCGCCATAGCATAGCTCACAAGCATTGTCATAAGAAGTTATATTAATGCTGTCAGTGTATACGTACCTAAAAAGACAGATATTTCTTTAGTACATTAAGTCCGCCAGTACACTAAAGGATACAAGGTAAGGTACCTAGTGAAATAGTGCGCAAACATTACAATTTTGAATTAAAAAGGTGTTACAATCCCGTAATCCGTCAAATCAATCGACCAGCGTCACCTACAGTGGGTGTATGGCAACCTGCATGGACGTGACTGTTAATAGGAAAGGGAAACACTTAAGACTACGAGATATCTGTCAAAATATGCTTTTATTATAAACTAGCTGACCCGCGCAACTTCGTTTGCGTCACATGAGAGTGAGAAAGAGAGGTGTGGTATAAATATTTAAAGTGATATAATGTTTCCAGTCGCATTTACTCCCGTAGCGTCGCTTATATTCATTAGAGCTGACCCGCACAACTTCGTTTGCGTCACATGATGACAAGAGAGAGATGAGGTGAGAAGGACAGAGGTGTTAATATGTAAAGTGATATAATATTTCCCGTCGCAGTTACTTCCATTCGTACGTTTTCTGGTACGGAACTTATCGTGTGCGAGCCCGACTCGCACTTGGCCGGTTTTTATGGTTCAGTTGACTGTGTACGTAGCGCGAGGCGATACTTATGGCTATGTCTCATTTCTGTGTATGTATCGCCTGGCGATACTTTTGCCTTCAGACAGTTTGCGCTCTTGTAGCGCAAATAGTACTATCTCTATCCTGCTCAAAGTTTTATGGAGTGTTCTTAGAAAGAAACGGGACAAGTATATGATAAATTTGTATGGCGAGCTATATTGTGTCCATATTAAAATTACAAAGCTGAAAAGTGTTTCTGTTTGTTTGTTTGTTGGAACGCTAGAATCTCAGGAACTATTGGTTGGATTAAAAAAATCTGTTATAGTTTGATAGTCCATTTATTGAGGATGGCTATAGGCTTTATAACATCACGCTAAGACGAATAGGAGCGGAGCAGCAATAAATAATTTTTCGAAAACCGGGATTTTGTTTTACCTGCCGAGAGCTTCCCAGGCATACGCTGCGTAAATGGAAGATGTACCGGACGCTCGTGCACAGAACGCTCTCACGTCCGGTACTTGGGGTTGCGGGATGCGGAGGTGGCGCACGGCTGGGCTTTTGTACCCGGTCGCGTGCCCGGCGGTTCAGGCTCCGACCCAGTTCTACTGTCTGCGGCGAAGTCTGCAGTAAGTACTTGATCAGGGTACTTACCTGGATTGCCGATCGATACCTTGTGGCGAGGATGAAGAATGAAGCAAATATTACGAAGGTACGTGCGGTGGAGGAGCTCTATACGTAACGCGGGCTAACTGTTGCTATATGGACGCGGACTAACTGTTTCTACACGGACACGGGTAAAATAATACTGTTCGAACGCGAGACAGAACGGTACGGAGTGGGATGGACGTCGACAGCCCTCTGGTCCCACTAGGTCTTCTGTCTCCCCCGTGCCCGTAGCCCGTCAACCGTTAACTATTGACTGTTTTCACTGTTCACGTTCACCGTAGATTTACCGTAGCTTTACATAAAAAACTGTTCGCTAAGGTCACAGTATAAAGAGTACTAACCAGTATTGTAGCTCCCTACAAACGGACGAAGCGCAAGCTATACCTACGATTCTCGTTTTCGGCAGGCCTTTCAGCATGTTAGCAGGCGATTGTGCCGAGTAGACGAATGGACGATGTGTCGTTTTTTAGATAGTAACCGCGCGTGTTTTATTTACTAAAAATATTTAATATGACAACTAGAGTCTATTGTGCTTGTTTTGGTTGCATGAATTCGTCAATAACGCACCCAGAGATAACGTTTTTTAGATTACCTGGAAACTCCGAAAGGTAAGACTATAAATTGATTTTACTTAAGTACTAATTGGTACTATACTACTAGTTGACTAAAGTAAAACAAAGTGATTGACACGAGTGAACTGGGTAGTTACATGAAGTAGGTATGTTTGTGTTTAAAACTAGACTTGTGCTTGCTCAGTCAGTGAACGGTACGATCCAATATAGTACAATATCCAAAAAAAACTAGTTCAGAACTCTAGTACGTGTAGGTAGTACATTTAGTTCCGTTGTCAGTTCGTAGTTATTTAGTTGAGAGCAATGATTTAGGTATGTTTCAAGAGTATTCATTTCTTTGTGGATGACCGATGTTACAGTACACGCTAAGTGTACTGTAACATCGGTCATCCACAAAGAAACAAACCGTATGACTTTGATTGACAGCATTTTTGTTACCTTTGATTTTTATTACACGCATAGAGACAAATATGAACTTCCAAAATTTAACACAACTTGACAATGTACGAAAAGTACTAGTGTACTAGAGACTGACTAGAACTTTCAAATCGAAAAATAGTTTTAATTTTGTAAATCAAAAATTTAACGCAATGATTATAAAGACTAGAATTCCGTGATTCTATCACTGACGAAACATGTGATGAGCCGATTATTATTGTCTACGCCGCTTACTCGTTTTCAAATTTCTATACCCGTCTCACTCCATCGTTAGTATAACGGGCGCTGCGCCGCCACGCCGCCGCCCCGCGCCGCCAGCCGTTGCGGGGATATTATATTATTACTCACAAAGTATTTTTTTCTATACTAATATTATAAAGAGGAAAGATTTGTTTTTTTGTTTGTTTGTTTGTTTGTAACGAATAGGCTCCGGAACTACTGGTCCGATTTGAAAAATTCTTTTACTGTTGGGAAAGCTTCCCAACAGTGAAAGAATTTTTCTCTTTGCGGGTAACATAGGCTATATTTTATTCCCGTATTCCCACGGGAACGGGAACTACGCGGGTGAAACCGCGTGACGTCCGCTAGTGTTTAAATAAAAAAAGGTACATATTTACTCGAAATTGAAGCCGGTTGTCAGTAAAACGACAATCCTTAATACAGATTGAAGGCCTTGTGGGCGGATTGAAAAAATTGAACTGCATTATGCTCACTATATATACGCGTACGTAAAACTATAAGGTAAAATGTGGGCGTATACTATGCCTCTGCCTACACCTTCAGGGATAAAGGCGTGACTATATGAATATATGTATGCACATATTTACAATCGCAATACTAAATAGAAAATCAAAGTAGGCACATATTATTAAAATGCTGTAGGTGGGCAGCCCTATCGCATGCTTACGTACCGCGCGGCTGTAGGCATTTATTTCTAAAACCCGGCTGAGTCAAACTACAGTATACAGTGCTAAGGTACTTCGAAACTTTACCTTAACGAGAACCGTGTAGAGCTCCCCAAATCTGTCGCAAATTTTATTATATTTTCGGTATCATACACCCATAAAAGCTGTTGCAGCTAAGTATACAAACATGTTACAAACATGGTGAAAACTGGTAATGGAGTGCTAATCCAATACCTTTCTGAAACTGTAACTAGTATCATTGTGACAAGTCTAGATTTCTTAGTACTCAAAGAAACATGTACGACTCTATACAAATTTAGGCGTCCTATACCCATTATTTGAATTTTATTGCAAATCTAGACACTGTAGGGTATAGGAACGCTTCGAAACTGTTAAATTACTATATTTTAAACAGCTTTAAACAATTCAAAACATTCTAGACTCTATAACTAGGTATCTAGGCTCAAGAAAACATGTTATCAATAAAACAAAACGACGAATAAAAACACGGTAAAAAACTATTAAAACTGTACCTATACTAAAGTTACGTAATAAATTATGAAACTATAAAGATTGTTTTATTTACAATTCTAGTGTCCCTAAGTCCTATCTAGGTACTCACACGAGTCCTAGGTTACCTAATTCGACATTTAAACACTATTTTGACTTAAATTGTCTCTAATCACTTTGAACACTGTTTTTTAGGCACTATATCGACTTTAGGAACACTGGGTTAGCACTTAGATCACAGCACAAGCACTAGAAGTCTGTTTTTTACGAGGCTATCGCGAACATCTCTCCCGCCGTGCAGCAGAGTGTCTCGGCGGTTTCACGGTGCTGCAGTCTTCGGTGAGCGGCTATTTTGGGTAGCGGGACGATCTTCTTTGCGGGCCGTTTCAACAAGCCCGCGGTGGTTTGCACCTCGACGGTCCGGATCTGGGAGTCGGCGCCGCGGCCACGTGTTGCGGGGCAGGTTGCCGTCGGCGCACAGTGGTCTGAAAATCGAGCTCCCCTTTCGTAGAAAGTCAATGTGGGATATTCATAAAACCAAAATATGGAACGTGTCAGGTATACATTCCTTTAATGCATATTGTAGTATGAATGATTTAAGTTACTCCGCGCCTGATAAAAAAAATATTTAGTTTTTTTTTGTATGGGAGAAAATACATAAAGTACATTTTCTTGCGACTGAATGAAACTGAAAGGCTGGTACTCATACGAGCTATTGCCGCTCTTAAGGCGATTACTTTGACATACCACTCATGTACCTTTAGGTGCCGCTTCACACGTAGGATTTTTTTGAAATTTCGAATTTTCGGTATTGATTTTTTTAAGTATGTGACGCATTTCAATAATTTGCTCCGACCCTTAATGAGGGTAGTTATACATAAATAGAATGTTTGGCATGAATTCTGTCAGTAACGTTTAGCACTTGTGCGCGGGCTGGTACTCATACGAGCTATTGCCGCTCTTAAGGCGATTACTTTGACATACCACTCATGTACCTTTAGGTGCCGCTTCACACGTAGGATTTTTTTGAAATTTCGAATTTTCGGTATTGATTTTTTTAAGTATGTGACGCATTTAAATAATTTGCTCCGACCCTTAATGAGGGTAGTTATACATAAATAGAATGTTTGGCATGAATTCTGTCAGTAACGTTTAGCACTTGTGCGCGTAAACTTTAATTTTTCTGTTCTTTCCAATTTCCTATTGCGATGGAAGGTTTTAGTATCAATCTTGATACTTTCATGTTTGTGGCCAACAACACTTCTTTCTCAGATCCCAATGTGTTGTTTGAAGTGTTTGTGAATAGAGTTGATTTGTCAGAAAATGAAAAGAAAGACTTGAAACAATTCTGCCAAAACTTATGTGTGTACATTGAAAAGGAAATGGATCTCATGTAATCGCACGCGACATACTTTCATTAAAAACTACGAAGCATGGCTCCAAGAAGACATCAAATGGCCTGAAGTCATCAAGGAAAAGATGACTTCCTCAGTAACGATAGATCAGTCACCATGTTCGAGTTCTGAATTTCCCGTAAACGAAGGTGTATCAACATCCGCACAACCACAGACTTGTAGTGTTGGAACCTCAACATCTCTTGGAAACTAAAGAAAGCAGTTTTCGGAGTTAAGCTCGTTACAGAAGAGAAGGAGAGTAGAAGAGCTTTTAAATCATCCAACGGAAAGTCTTGCTTATGCAACTGGCTTGAAGGCGCAAAATAAAGATGTAGCAGACATAATAAAATTAGTCACAGAGAATCCCGAAGAGACAACAAAGATAAAAGATATGCTGAAAACTAAGAAAAATGTGCCCGTATATTCTGCTGATAAAGTTTTAGGTATTTTGACTTCGTTGAAGCTGTCGCAGCAATGCGACAGCTTCAACGAAGTCAAAAGCCAGTTGCATATGCATGACTTTCTTTGGATGATTTAAAAGCTCTTCTACTCTCCTTCTCTTCTGTAACAGGCTTAACTCCGAAAACTGCTGCTTTCTTTGGTTTCCAAGAGATGTTGAGGTTCCATCTTCCAACACTACAAGTCTGTGGTTGTGCAAATGTTGATACACCTTCGTTTACGGGAAATTCGGAACTGGAACATGGTGACTGATGACTCCCAAACTGAATTTTGACAAATCTTTCTACGACAAGATTTTACTTCCACAACATGAAACTCCGATACGACTTAATTTCGACAAAATTTTAGATCGAAACAACTTAATCCCGACACTACTCTACTCCGACAAAGGAAGAAACGCTTTGTCGGAGTACAGTAGTGTCGACATTAGGTTGTTTCGATCAAAAATATTGTCGAAATTGAGTCGTATCGGAATTTCATGTTGTCGAAGTAAAATCTTGTCGTAGATGGATTTGTCGAAATTCAGTTTGGGAGTCCATGTGTCGACACTACTGTACTCCGACAAAGCGTTTCTTCCTTTGTCGGAGTAGAGTAGTGTCGGGATTAAGTTGTTTCGATCTAAAATTTTGTCGAAATTAAGTCTTATCGGAGTTTCATGCTGTCGAAGTAAAATCTTGTCGTAGAAGGATTTGTCGAAATACAGTTTGGGAGTCCGAAGCATGGCTCCAAGAGGACATCAAATGGCCTGAAGTCATCAAGGAAAAGATGCCTTCATCAGTAACGATAGATCTGTCACCATGTTCCAGTTCCGAATTTCCCTTAAACCAAGGTGTATCAACATTCACACAACCACAGACTTGTAGTGTTGGAACCTCAACATCTCTTGGAAACCAAAGAAAGCAGTTTTTGGAGTTAAGCCTGTTACCGAAGAGAACAGAGTAGAAGAGCTTTTAAATCATCCAACGGAAGTCATGCATATACAACTGGCTTTTGACTTCGTTGAAGCTGTCGCATTGCTGCGACAGCTTCAACGAAGTCAAAATACCTAAAGCTTTATCAGCAGAATATACGGGCACATTTTTCTTTGTTTTCAGTATATCTTTTATCCTTGTAGTCTCTTCGGGATTCTCTGTGACTAATTTTATTATGTCTGCTACATCTTTATTTTGCGCCTTCAAGCCAGTTGCATAAGCAAGACTTTCCGTTGGATGATTTAAAAGCTCTTCTACTCTCCTTCTCTTCTGTAACGAGCTTAACTCCGAAAACTGCTTTCTTTGGTTTCCAAGAGATGTTGAGGTTCCAACACTACAAGTCTGTGGTTGTGCGGATGTTGATACACCTTCGTTTACGGGAAATTCGGAACTGAAACATGGTGACTGATCTATCGTTACTGAGGAAGTCATCTTTTCCTTGATGACTTCAGGCCATTTGATGTCTTCTTGGAGCCATGCTTCGTACTTTTTAATGAAAGTATGTCGCGTGCGATTACATGAGATCCATTTTCTTTTCAATGCACACACATAAGTTTGGCAGAATTGTTTCAAGTCTTTCTTTTCATTTTCTGACAAATCAACGCTATTCACAAAAACTTCAAATAACACATTGGGATCTGAGAAAGAAGTGTTGTTGGCCACAAACATGAAAATATCAAGATTGATACCAAGACCTTCCATCGCAATAGAAAATTGGAAAGAACAGAAAAATTAAAGTTTACGCGCACAGTGCTAAACGTTACTGACAGAATTCATGCCAAACATTCTATTTATGTATAACTACCCTCATTAAGGGTCGGAGCAAATTATTTAAATGCGTCACATACTTAAAAAATACAATACCGAAAATTCGAAATTAAAAAAAAAATCCTACGTGTGAAGCGGCACCCAAAGGTACATGAGTGGTATGTCAAAGTAATCGCCTTAATAGCGGCAATAGCTCGTATGAGTACCAGCCTTTCAGTTTCATTCAGTCGCAAGAAAATGTACTTTATGTAATTTCTCCCATACAAAAAAAAACTAAATATTTTTTTTCTCTGGCGCGGAGTAACTTAAATCATTCATACTACAATATGCATTAAAGGAATGTATACCTGACACGTTCCATATTTTGGTTTTATGAATATCCCACATTGACTTTCTACGAAAGGGGAGCTCGATTTTCAGACCACTGTGCGGCGATGAGGACGGGGTCGCCGACCTCGATCGGCGCACCGCACCCGCGGGGCTCCCGCCGGTGCTGCAGCTCGGGTAGGTACTCACGTACCCAGCGGCGCCAGAACATGTCAGCAAGCGCTTGCGCCCGCCGCCAGTGTTTCTTGCTGTCGGTGTCGGATGCGGTGAACTTCCCTAGTGATGGGAGTCGTGACGAGCCACCGAACAGTATGTGATTCGGGGTCAGTGACTCGTCGTCTTCGGCGTTCACGGAGACGTGTGTGAGTGGGCGGCTGTTAACTGTGTACAACCTCACACAGTAGCGTTGACAGGACTTCTTCGTGGGGGCGACGGTCGTGTAGGACGGTGTAGAGAGCCGTCTTACAGCACCGTACCAGTCTCTCCCATGCCCCCCCCCCCCCCCCCATAAAGGGAGCGCCAGGCGATGCCGCGTCGGTTGGCTTCTTGAGATACGGCTTCCCGCATCTCTCTGTCGGCGCCGTGCATGTTGGTGCCGTTGTCACTGTAGATTTCGGAGGGGCACCCACGGCGCGCTGCGAATCTTCGAAGGGCGAGTATAGCCGAGTCAGAGCTCAGGCTAGCGGCGATCTCGAGGTGTACGGCTCGGGATGTGAGGCACGTGAATAGCGCCACGTACCGCTTCTGGTGCTGTTTCCCGACGGTGACGGAAAGTGGCCCGAAGTAGTCTAGCCCTGTAAAAGTAAATGGTCGGTTATGGTGGGCGAGGCGATTTCTTGGGTGATCGCCGGTCGCCGGTTCTGGAGGTTGTGCCTTGCGGATTCTGCACTGTAGGCACTCTGTGACAACCTTCTTGGTAGTGGGGCGTAAACGCACTACCCAGTAGTGTTGACGGACCTCGTTGACTATTGTTTCTGTATCGCTGTGATGTAGTCTTCGGTGCGTCCAGTCTATGTATAACTGAACGATTCTGTGGCCGCCGTCGAGTATGGGCGGTCTCTTTGTCTGTTCAGACACACCTGCGGTGGCGGCTTTACGACTGCGGAGTGTGAGGACGTCGTCTCGGAGTTCTATCGTGAGCAAGCGTAGACAGCTGTTCGGTGTGACGCTCTCCCCCCTTCGGAGACTGTATAGCTCGGCGCTAAAAGATTCTTCTTGGACCGTCTTCGTGAGTAATTTTTCTGCGGCACGGAGATAGTCGGCGGTTAGCGGTACGTAGTTGCGGGAGCTAATGGTAGGATGAGGCGTAGCGGTCTTCCTGCGGCTTGCGTTTTCTTTATTTTTTGTACGACGCCAGTCCGGATCTGCTTGCGGGTTCTTGCGAGTCCTTTTGTATGCGACGGTGAAACTCGTCTGTCTACATCTATTTATAAACTGTAGAACTCTGGCTGTAGCGTATAATAATCGTTCCCATCTAGAAAATCTAGACGGGTCGGGGATAGTTTCGGCGGTCTTCCTTAGGCGGCTAGTTTCTGTAACCGTGGTGACTCGTTCTTCACCGGTCGTTTCGTTGACGGGTGGTTTATCGGTGGGCCATGTGGACGGATCTTCGTATAAGAAAGAGGGGCCGTAGAACCACTCGTGCTGCGAGTTGAAGTTGGCAGGGATGGCCCGGGTGGCTACGTCAGCGACGTTCATTTTCGTAGGCACCCAACGCCAGTCTTCAACCCGGCTGTGATCCTCTATCTCTGCTAATCGGTGTGCGACGAAAGGCTTGTACTGACCCTCTTCTTATCCAGGACAACACGGTCTTGCTGTCGGTCCAATAAACGGCGGCTTCTGGCTTGGAACGGTGTTCTTCGATGACTGAGGCGGCTAGACGTGTCCCCATCACAGCGGCTTGTAGTTCAAGGCGGGGTATCGAGAGCACTTTCAGCGGAGCGACTCGCGCTTTAGCTAGGGCGAGCGAAACGTAAACTCGTCCGTCTGAGGTCATTGCCCTCCAGTACACCGCAGCTGCGTAGGTAGTCTCGCTCGCGTCTGTGAACACATGTAACTGTAGAGATGTTGTATCACTGTAGCCAGGGTAGCATCTCGCGACCTTTACTGTCGCGAGATTAAGTAAATGCTGTATCCACGCTGTCCACTGCTTAGCTAGACCTTCTTCTAGAGAGGTTGGTCCCATTCAGCGCCGAGTCTCCACGCTTCCTGTAGTAGCTGTTTAACTCGAACTGTGACGAATGAAGCTAGTCCTAGGGGGTCGTATAACGACATCACTATCCGTAAGGCTTCTCTTTTGGTAGGTGACGCCTTCTCTATTAATTCGTGTGGGAGGCGGGCGAGCTTAAGGTTGTAGCTTATATAGTGTATCGGTGCCCGGGTCCCACATGAGACCGAGTATTTTCTCCTCGTGCCCTTTACATGCTAGACCCACGATCTCATTCTGATCGGTATTCGGTTCTAGGTTCTGTTTCACCACTACGGAGTTGGAGACCCATCTTCTCAAGTGGAAACACGCTTCTTCATGTGTTTCCCTGACGAGTGAAGCGACCCGTACGGCTTCCAACTCGTTCTCGAAGCTGTCGAGGTAGTCGTCCATGTAGTGGTTTTCTATTATGGCTTTCACTGCCTCCGGTCTGTCGGAGAGATGCCTTCTCGCGTTCCAATTCTTCGCGAAGATAGCGGTGCACGGAGAGCTTGCCGCGCAGAAAATTATAGACTTCATACAGTATTCTTGAGGCGCTCCTTCTCTTCTGTCCCCCCTCCAGAGGTAACGTAGCGCGTCCCTGTCTTCTTCTCGGACCCGTACCTGCATAAACATTTCAGTAATGTCAGCTGATACGGCGATGCGGTGGCGTCGGAATCTCATTAAGACGCCCGGGAGTGATTGAAGAAGATCTGGGCCGGTGAGTAGGTAATCATTCAGCGATGACCCTCTTGACTTCGCGGCGGCGTCGTGTACGATGCGTAGCTTCTCCGGCTTGCTCGGATTGTAGACATCGAAGTGAGGCAGGTACCACGTTCTTCCCGGTTTAATTTGCTTCAGGGCTAATTCGGCATAACCCTTTTCTACTAGGGCATTCATCTGTTCGGAATACTTCGATTTCAATAACGGCTGTCTGTCTAGCTTCTTTTCTATTGACACAAGCCTTTTCATGGCGGTGTCGTAACTGTCGGGCATCGCGGCGTCTTCTTTCTTCCATAGAAGCGCCGTCTCTATACGCCCGTCGGTAGACTTCACTGTAGTCTCTTCTAAAATCTTTTCGGCTCGCACCTCGGGGTCACTGACCGGACGACGCGGATTAATCGTCAGGGACTCGAGGGCGAAGAACTCCTTCAGTTGATGCTCAATTTTTTCATCTACGGACACTATGTGGTTGACGAAATGTACCTGCTGCCCGAGTGTGCGCGCATGCGCACCGTGCAGCACCCAACCCAAGGGCGTGAGCGAAGCGGCTGGTTGATGCCGGGGTCCTCTTCTGACTTCACTTGCCAGTAGGAGGTGCCAGTTGTCCTGGCCTATCAGCATCTTTGGTGTTCCTGTGCGGTATGTAAGTCGGTGATCGATGCCGGTGAGGTGCTTACAGCCGTTAATATCTTTACGGCTGACTGCTTATGACGACAGGTGTAGCGCGGGAACGGTGCGTAGCTGGATAGGTACGTTATCCCCTTCGGTGTTTTTCAGCGAGATGCTAACACGACGCGAACTGGGTACCACGATCGACGTGTTACCGATGGCACGTAGAGAGATGGAGTCAGTCTTCCCCTTCGCACCGATGTCGGCCGCCAAGTCTTCCTCGATGAGCGAGACCGTCGAGCCGTCGTCGAGAAGCGCGTAGGCAGGCACCTCTCCCGCCGGTCCGACCACTGTCACTGGTAGGATCTTGAGGAAGGCTTGACAGTTCGTGCGTAGAGAAGAGCTGGCGACGGTTTCTTCTGGGCGGGGCTCCTTCTGTTGACTCTTTTCGTAGTGCAGAGTTTTGTGATGTGTCGCGGAGCATCCGTTGACGCTACATCTGGTGGACTTACATGGATTGATGTGACGTGAGCGTAGGCACCGGAAGCAAAGCGCGTGTTTCCTTGCCAGCTGCCATCTGCCGTCGGAGTCTGCTCTTCTGTACGTGTCACATTCCACTGGATAATGCCCGTACCGGTCACATATCTTGCACTTCACTTCTGTTCGCTCGGCTGTGGTAAACGTTCTGTGAGTGGTGCGTGTGCGGCTTTTTTTTTTTTTTTTTTTTTTTAACGTGAGGGAAAATCCTCGTAGGATGCTATGCCGGACTCTTACCGACTAAAAAACCTCACGTAGCGCCCAACAGCCTATGGTTGAGAGCCCCGGGTAAGCCCTCAGGAAGGATGTCCCGTGACTCCCAACAGACCTACGGCCGCCAATGCGGCCTCGCCCAGGGGGTGGTTCGGGTGCAATCCCGCGTCTATGGGGGGTTTCGGGTGTGACCCCGCTTCTAAGGGGGGGCGTGCGTGAGTGCTCACGTCACGCTGCCGTCATGGGCCTGCTTCTGTAAGGACGGTGAGCGGCCCTCTCACCGTCCTCAGACCCCCGGTCATGGAGGCCGATAGTCCTCGGCGAAGACACGTCGGCGGCGCCCAGGGCGCCGACTGCGGAACTCGGGTGGGAGAGTTCTCTCCCGCACCCGGCCCGCCGCCTCCTTCGCGAGCATGACCTGCTCGCAGAAAGAGGCGGCGCAGTCCCACTTACTCCCGCTGGAGAGCATGGCTCGCACCATGGCCTCAAGCGAGAGAGTGTCCACGCCCAGACCCACTACGAGGACCTGTCGCTGTTGTGCCCACGCCGTGCACTCCACCAGCGTGTGGAGCGCCGTGTCATCGCTGCGGTCCTCGCAGTGCTGACACTCGGCCGTGGTTTCCCGGTGTTTTCGCCACAGATACCTACCGAAGCTACCGTGCCCGGCAAGCATCTGTGTCAACCGGTAGGAGAGAGCACCGTGTCTTCTCTCCAGCCACTCGTCCATGACCGGTCTGACGGCCGCGATTGTGGCGAATCCCCCCTTTGGTTGCTCAAGTCGCACCTTCCATGTCTCCACGGTTTCCTGGTGGAGCAGGGGGTGCGTGTGCGGCTTGTTGTGTTGTTCTCTTCGCGGATGTTCTCCGCCGGGGCGAATGCACTACGTACGCAGGCACGTTCTGTAATAAACTCGCTAAACAAACACAAATCCGGCACTGACTTATATTTGTTTACGTACCTGCTATACCATTTCTCACGTAGCACACTCGGTAGTTTCTCACAGAGCGCTTGCAGAAGTTCGGCTTTGATGAGATAGTGCTGTTTCTTAAGGGCCTGGAGGGTGACGACACCGCTTCTAATCTTACCTGCGAAGTTGCACACGTCCCTAGGGGAGTCCTGGCAACGCGGTAAGGCTCGTAGCTTTAATATCTCTGCTTGAGCGATGGCGTCCGGTCTTCCAAACTGCAATTTCAGATCCTTCACTATCTTATCTGGTTGAGCGTGGGCGATGAGTTCGGAGTTCACTGTTTCTAGGGCTTTACCCTTAAGGCTCCTTCGGAGCCTAGCTGTATTCTCCACGTCGCCGTCGTTGAAGAATTTCTTTGTGGTGTCGTATATAGCACGAAACGATAACCACTCGGTGTGCGCGCCGCCGAACGTCGGTAGGGTCATCACGGCTTTTGACACCCCAGGATGCGGATACACTGTAGAGTCTTGTCTCTTATCGGCGAGCGCGGCGAGTTTAAGGATCATACTTACGAATGAAAAAAGAATCAAAGCCACTTGAAGCACAGTTTTCTCAGAATCATGGCATGAACTTAACCTTTTTTTGGCGCTCGGCGGTCGGGTCGCCGAAATGAGTCGTATTTTGAGAAGCTTGTAAATTGAAAAAAAATGTATGACGAGTTGTATTTTTTCTGTTGAATATTGTGAAATAGGATGTATTTAATAAAATAAATTACAAAAAAATTGGAATTTTACAATACTTTTTTTTAACAACTTTTGTAGAGAAAACTGGTGAAAAATTACAAATTCTTATTTCTAATAGAAATTAGTAATACATTACCAGGCAAAACTGGTCTTATCTATCATTTTATCATTAGCTTGTTTCATAACGATTCCAGTGAGGTAAGTATTTTATATGGCTGCCATAGAAAAGTTATGAGAAATCGCCATTTTAAGAACATCAGCCGACGCCGCGCCGACGCCGCGCGCGCTTCTGGAGTAGGGTAGGTACACAGATGCGAGGTTCCGCGCGCTGAGGAAGTGACACAGTGACATTTACTATTTTACAAGGGTTCAAATCGTACACACCTCATCTCGTCAAAAAGCCGTTAGATCTTGTCCTCAGCGACCTGACTCCATCAACACGTTATACGTAATATATAGATAAGTAACAAACGATAGGTATACTTACATATGGAAAGGGGGCCAGTTCCATTAAACTAATACTATATTGAACTAAAACCAGTACTCAAAAATGTTTCGACTAGTTATATTTTAGATAATTTCTTATCAGGACATCCATGCGGCCGCGTGCATGTTGGTTATCGCGGTAGGACTTCGGATTACTATCCCACGATTTAAGTGGTCGGAGGGGGGCTGGAGGGGGGAGGGGGGTGTGTAGAACCCCCCCCTTGACGGAAAAGTTGCGGACGCCCCCCCTTTTTGAGTTATGATTTTTTTTATATTCTAACCTAACTTTCGCATTTTCTTGGTTTGAAATCGATTTCAAGGTCGAAATTGGAAGATGGAAAATGGAGGGGGAGGGGGGAATCCCCCTGACCCCTCCCCAAAGTTAGGAAATCAATAGTTACCTTAAATTTAGATTTTTATTTTTTGAGGTTATGTTCAATAAAATCGACGACATAAGTAATCGTTCTCCAAATAAGAACTCGTCGACAAGCCAAAAAAAAAAAACCACGAAAGCTAAGGCGGGAGCTCCGCTCCGCTTCGCTCCCGCCTTAGCCTTCTAACCTAACCTATCCGAGTCGGGGTGTTAACCATTAAGTACTAATTATGGTTGAATTAGGGATGCGCGTAATTCAAATGCCGACCTGGGGTTGAAAAAAAAACTACGCGTCTCCTATACAAGACACAAATTCACAAATAGGGTGTCATTTGAAAGGGTTGACCTTGACCAACCCATAGAATGCGTACGACGTTTTACGTTTAGTTTCACATATCGGCAACCGTCATTAAATTATTATAATATTTAATAGCATTCATTTATATAAATATACGTAATATAATAAAATATGCATAAAATTTAACTTAATAACTAAATATCATTATTAATTAAATTTTTAAATGAAGTAAAACATTGTTGTGCGTTAATGTTACGTAAAACAAAACGTATTGGACGAGCCGAATGTCAAAAACATTGGGAGTGTTTGTGTTCTGTGGTGAAAAGTGACAAATTATTGGTGTTTTTTTACGATTTTCATTATTTTTTTTCTCGTTAACCATTAATCTCCGCAAGTTAAAACTTCGCGTGGAGGCTTCTAATAATATTAGCTTTGTGTATAAAAAATATGAACCTCAAACTCGATGGCAGCTAATCTAAAGTTAAGCCGTTATCGCGACTAAAAGAACTTGGTATTTTCAATATGGTAGGTATACTAGGTATTCAATGAGGTGTGTTTGACCACCAGTCCTATTAAAATTAAGAATAAAAACTTAGACTTATTTCAAATTAGAACATGATCTCGTTGCATACTCACTCTAACAGAGATCTAAAGACCTCAGGTTCCAAATCCAAAATACGAATAGGATCATTCCTCTCAGCCATGGCGCCATAGAACATCTTCTGGAATACAGGCGAGGCCTTCGCCAGAATCAGCTTATGACCACTAATTAGAACCGGGTGAGGTTCAGTACCCACTGAGAAGGTACAGTCAGACAACTCTCCAGATTGCAGAAGATAAGCTCCTCTTTGCTTTATATCCGTGCATGTGTGTTGCCAATCAGTCGGCGCGTCTGCCATTGTATAGCTTTGTATTAACTAAACTTATTCGAGAAAACCACTAAACTTGTTCTGTATCTTCAACCCACACACGGAAAATATTCTTATTTACTACTACTCTTTTATCATTATCCTTTTCTGGACAGCTCAGCAATGTCATGTTTTGACAGCAGTTGTCTATGATCACAGTGTTGTAACTATACTGACTGATTCCACAGACATAAGAATAAGCAGACGAAACATATTTTTCTAGCTATAGTTACGGAAGTATAGCAATACTTTGTCCTTTTCATTTCTTCTAGTTATTGTATAGCGCTATCTTTGTTTTCTGTGTAGCAACATCTAACTCACACTTTGACACGGAAAGCTGACTTGTGACAAGTTTTGAAAACATCATGGCGGTATCTGTGATTGTTCAAAATGTACGACAAGTTCAAAAGTGAAAATATAATTCATATTTGTATTAAAAAGGGAACTAAGGTTAAAAATAAAAGTGGTCTAGTGTTGTGTAAACAATTGTGAAAGTTTTGGTCACAAAATATCACCAGGAATAACTTTTCACAGGTAATTTATGTTGTACCTAGTACGAATACGATAATTTACTCTGCGATATTTATTCAAAATGTTGAAAGTGTCTTGGTAAACACGTTAAAAAGTTTTTAATTAATGTTACCAACATTTTCCATATATCATTTGGTTACTGTCGTTACCCAGAACTAAGATTTCTTTAATTTACGTACACATTGCACTGATAATGACATGCCAGGTGCTATTGTTCTATGCGGGGACGAACTCAGTTCGGAGGCCGTTTTATTTAAAAAATGTATTTTGTGTTTTACTAGTCAACACTTTTATAGTCGGTTAGTTATCAAAACTGTGCCCAAATATTTCGTCTAAAATGACTACGAATTCTATTTAACAGGGTTTATTACTTGTTAACAAGGTATTATGTAGTAAGTACATATTTACAAACAAGTGTAATGGTCACTTTTGCACTGAGAGAGGTCAGGGGCGGGTTTACTTTATTTTCAGTTTATTTTATTTAAGTACATATTTTCATTTTTTTAAAGGATCTGTCGGAAAACAATGAAAAACGAAAAAGAAAAATGATTGAATTGATGGGTTCTTTATTGATTTCGTATTAATTCCGATAAATTCATTAAATGCTGTGCTATTTACGTCCAGAGATGTTCTTGCTTGCTTTATCTGAAACAAATTAAATAAACTTTTTTCTCAAAGAGAATAGCTAGCATTTGTTATAGTATCTAGCAATATAGAAAATGCAACTATACAGCGACCCCGTTGCCCTTCTTAGTAACAAGCCTTACAAGCGGAGACAGAATTGCTGACGCGAGATGACGCAATGCAGCCGTACTTACACGTGGAGACAAAACTGCTGACTTGATGAGGCGATATTCGTCACATGCAACCGGATGCCAGTTATACCCGATACTCGTGGAATAGCCGTAGATCATTCTGATTCTAACATCGGTCGGAACCACTTACTTTTAATTGTAATTTCTTTGTAATTTCTGTGTTAATTAAATTTAGTTAAAAATCATTTTGGTTTTTTTTGGGTCCTCCGGCAGCGACTTCCTTATTTGGCGCAGTCGGTAGGATACTCGAGGCGTCTCGAAATAGCTAATTGGGGTGGTTCTCGCATCGAATATCGTACCCTTACCGCTAAATCGCTACCGCCGTTGCGAGCGATCGCGTTCGCCGAGTATCCTGAAAGAAGAACCTGACGTCGTGCCCGGAGGAGAAATCCAGACATCGATCCCAGAGGTGCTGAAATGCAGTTGATGTAAGTACACTAAAAATTGTTTTTGTGTGTTGCTCTCAACTTCCCTTTTCCTATAGTTAGTATTAATAATTAGCAATCATTTTTCACCCTAAGCAAACTACTCCCAGAGGGCCTGTGCGCTCTAGAGAAGCACGTAGGTTAGACTTAGACTCGAATAGAGATATTAGCGGAGATTCTAATAGCATTAGTAATAGTTTAAATAGCATTAGGTCTGTAAGTTCCGAATTTAACACTATGGCAGACGCAATTTATAAAACCTTACGTTTAGTGCCAAATTTTGATGGGAATCTGCACATCTTGCCAAGATTTATTCAGCTTTGCGACCAAATTGTTTCTGAGTATACAGATGCTAATCCTGGTAACGTAAACATATCATAAGTACAACAATGTTGGATCCAACACCTAGATGCTGTAAATCTCATGTTCACAGCCATAGACATATAACACGTTATAACACACATGTAGGCCGCCGGGTGATACGATAACTACATTGACTCCCAACTCTAGGATCATCAAACATCAGTGGCTCACACAGAGCATCGCAGCTCTAGTAACATCAAATTTCATTGACTCGGTACATCAAATATCATTGACTCCAGTTCTAGGACCATCAAATGTAGGTATACAGGGTCGGCTCACTTACCCATGCGTGACACTCATGACAATACAGGCCCAGCAAATCGTAGACATGATCACACAATAGTTTTATCTATTAGACGGGTGAGTAATAACATGTAAACGGAATACCAACCTTTGTAGATGTGCTATCAGACTTCGCACACGCGGTACAGGATAAACTTGACCGTACACATAAACCTTGCGTCTTGATATCATAGTATACCAGCTTATTATGTTGTTCGACTTTAACTAAATGACGTGCAAAGAAAATTATCCATTTGACATTAGAAACGGAATCATATTCAAATTTAGATAAAAAACAAATAGACCGACGCGATATTACCATGGAGTCTGTACCTCCATTAGCAATCTCCTTGGAGTATAACTTCAGAACTTCGCAAGATCATCAGATCTTCGCGACACGATCATAAATATTTAAGACAGTAAAAAGTGTATGGTGATTTTTAGGGCATCGAACCCAAAGGGCAAAAACGGCACAGTATTACTCGGGTGTCAGTCTGTCGGTCACAAGACTGTATCACATGAACCGTGATAGCGAGAAATTTGAAATATTCACAGGTGATGTATTTCTGTTGCCGCTATAAAAACAAATACTTACTTACTAAAACATGAAAAAATAGTAATCATTAGGGTCTCTGCAACAAACGTGATATTAGCCGTTGTTTGGTACCTACGGAACCCTCCGTGCGCGAATCCGACTTGCACTTGGTTTATTTTAGACTTAAATCTAATCCCTGTTCCAAATATCATTTGTTCAGCCGCCTTTAGAGTGAAAAAGCAACATACACAAATACTTGATTCGGTGCCGACTTACTGTCTTTTGTGTGTGTATTGATTACGCTTTTTCCCCTAATGTTGGGTATACTTTTATGTCTGTGGTAAAATATCGGCCAAAAATCATCGCCTCGATGAGAAATGGAGCTGGATATGGGTGATTACTTCGATTAATACAAATAAAAAAAATACATGAAAAAATATCGTTTAATTTTTTCATACATAACGGCAACTTCATAAGTAAAGACCTAATATATAAAATTAAACTTGGAAAAAAACAATAATTTAAAAAAAAAATTATAAAATAATATGTTTGAGTGAAATAATTTCTATAAAAGTAGAGTCATTTCCACAGACATTTTTACTTATATGTCGGTAGATTCGACCCTGGATTCGTTCTAATATCTATGCTTGGTCTGCTCATTCTTATATGTCTGTGACTGATTCCATGTATAATTAGACCAGTGCAGATAGCTTTTAAAATATAAAAAAATTGTAGTAGAATGAAACCTGTTTCAAAAGGAAGACAATCTGACAAAAGTAACAGGAAAAATAATTTACGGGCGATCTGAGGTCGGGAAGTAAAAAAATGGGGGTTTTAAGGGAGGAAAAGGGGCTTTCTCGATTTCTGACAAAACCACAAGTCCTATGAAAAAATGATTAATGACAAAGTTGTAGGAAATAAAAAAATCTACAACTTTTGCATTTACTTTTTTATGACCTAACCTCAAAAAGTATGTCAAAAACTCAAAAACCCAGATTTTGAGTTTTTGATTTTTTTCTATTACAAATATCTTTGTTTTTTCATGAAATTTGGCAGAAACCTTTCTTATTATGTTCCTAATGCATTGTAATTTTTTTGATCCAAAATGATTATTTTTTCTCCTTTTATTGACTTAATATCGCAAAAGCATTGAAATTTTCAATCGAAAAATCACCTGTCAAAATATCAGATATTTTTTAAAAATTGGTGGGCTTTTTGTTACTTACTTAATCTCTTTCTTTCTGATGATGTAAAAATATATATACATCACAATGGTAAATTTTGCTATTTTAATTATTCATGTACAATTTTGAGCTATCTATACTTACTTACTAATATTATAAAGCGGAAGAGTTTGTTTGTTTGTATGGTTGAACGCTAGGATCTCAGGAACTACTGGTTGGATTTCAAAAATTCTTTTACAGTTTGATAGTTCATTTATTGAGAATGGCTATAGGCTATATAACATCACGCTAAGACGAATAGATGCAAATCAGCAATCAATAATGTTTCGAAAACAGGAAATATTTTTTACCGCCTGAGAGCTTCCGAGGCGTACGCTGCGTAAATAGTTAAAGATACGTAAAAATTGTGTATTACAATTTTGTTTCTCTTAAAAAGTTCTAAAAAAAGCCCGCGGCAGCATATGTCTATCTCTTAAGGTTCGCTCACAATAACCTAATTTGTCTGTTTCTTAAGGTTCGCTCACAATATTATAAAACTGAAGAGTTTGTTTGTCCTAGGATCTCAGAAACTACTGGTTGCATTTCGAAAATTATTTTACAGTTTAATAGACCATTTATTGAGGATGGCTAATGGCGACATAAAATCACGCTAATGCGAATAGTAGCGGAGCAGCCATAAATAATGTTTCGAGAACGGGGAAAATTTCTTTCTTTTGAGAGCTTATACTGCGTACGTTGCGTAAATGGTTAAAGTTACGTAAAAATGTTTCCCTTTAAAAGTTACAAAAAAATGTCTTCAACAGCATATGCCTATCTTTTAAGGTTCACTTACAATGACCCCTTTTAATAAGTTTTGAAGTATTAGCGACGCGACGGGAGTAGGTAAACGTGGTCTGCAGTGGTAGCCAATCAACTGAACGATAAAAACCGGCCAAGTGCGAGTCGGACATACATGAGTTCCGTACCAAAAAAAGGACGGGTGGAAGTAAATGCATCGGGAAACAATATATAACTTTACATATTAATATCACACCTCTCTCCATCTCAATCTCATGTGATGCAAACGAAGTTGTGCGGGTCAGCTCTAATGAATATAAGCGACGCGACGGGAGTAAATGCGAAGGGAAACATTATATCACCTTAAATATTAATACTACGCCTCTCTCTTTCTCGCTCATGTGACGCAAACGAAGTTGTGCGGGTCAGCTCTAATGTATATAAGCGACGCGACGGGACTAGGCGCGACGAGAGTAAATGCGACGGGAAACATTATATTACTCAAAATATTAATACCATACTTACCTCTCTTTTTCTAACTCTCATGTGCCGCAAACGAAGTTGCGCGGGTCAGCTAGTCTATATAAAGTTCATTTGGTCTTACATGAAACGGTTTTAATTCATTATCTTCACATCGTTCCGACCAACCGGATTGTAAGAAATAAATTAAGTACTCTTTTCATAATAAGGTCTTTGGAAGCACTTTCTCGTACGTCTTGTTTGGTTATAGGTAAGAAACTCTGTGCGAAGTGTAAATACGTAATTTGTTCGCGCTCCCTAGTCGCACTACCGGCCGGCAACCGAGACAACGCATCAGCTGAGTGAGTTGTTATCGCTCCGCACGTACTCGATTACGTAGTCGTACCCCGCCAGTATAACCGCCCAGCGCTGTAGCCTGCTCGCGACCATCACTGGAATGCCCTTTTTATCACCAAAAATCGACACTAATGGTTTATGGTCAGTTCTCAATATAAATTTTCTACCGTATAAGTACTGATGAAACTTCCTAATGCCGAATATAATAGATAAAGCTTCTTTTTCTATCTGCGAGTAGCCGCGTTCAGCTACATTTAATGTACCTACGTGACGCGTACGCTATGGGTCTCTCAGCGCTGCCTACCCCGGTGGCGGCTCCGGCGGCGCGAGTGCCCGGCATTAAATGCGAGATCACGGCGCCTATCCCTACGCTACTCGCGTCTGTTGTTAGAACTAACGGTAAGTCCGGTGAGTAATGCACCAAAATTTCGCCAGAAATTAATAATTTCTTTACTTTATTGAAAGCTTTGTTACACTTACTTGTCCAAACAAATGGGGCGTCTTTTTTTAATAGTTTTTAGATTGGTTCTAAAATGGTACTAATGTTTTGAACGAATTTTGCGTAATACATAATAAGTCCTAGAAAAGAACGCACTTCGTTTAAATTTTAAGGCACGGGCGCTTCGCTTATAGCCTGTATCTTATCCGGACTAGTGTGTACACCATCTTTATTTACAACGAATCCCAAGTATGTTACTGAGTCCGCAAAAAAGTACATTTATTACGCTTAATTTTCAACCCTTACCTACATCTGAAGCTTTTCATAAACTTTATTTAAAGTATCTAATTGTTCCTGGTTTGTTCTACCCGTCAATATAACGTCATCCAAAAATACCCCCACTCTAGGCATATTACCAAATATTTGTTCAATTTCTCTTTGAAATATTCCAGGACTGGACGAAGCTCCATAAATTAAGCTATTATAGCGAAATAAACCTTTATGTGTATTTATAACAGTATATTTCTTTGACTCGTCCAATTCTAACTGTGCATAGGCCTGATAAAAATCTATCTTCGTGAACTTTACCCCACCATGTAATTTAGCAAGCAAATCCTCTACTTTAGGCAAGGGAAAACGGTCCACCTCTAAACATTTATTCAAGGTAAGTTTGAAATCACCACATACCCGTATGCTGCCATCCTTTTTCATCACTGGTACAATCGGGGTGGCCCAGTCGGACGAGTCGACGGGCGTGATCACCCCCTCCCGCACCAGTCGTTCCAGCTCGCGCTCCACCTGGTCGCGCAGCGCGTATGCCAGCGGTCTGGCGGCAAGTACACGGGCTTAGCGTCCGGTTGCAGTCGGAACCCGACCGTACCACCAGTGAACCTTCCCAAGCCGTCTTCAAATACCTCAGCAAATCTGGAACTAAATTTAACAAAATCAAAATTGGGTTCCCTAGTTACTTGATGGCATGTTACTGGTGGGGGCCATGTAATCTTTAATTCTTCTATCCACTCTCTACCTAACAAATTAGTTGTGCCTTGTTCTATTTCATACAGACTTAATCTTTTTCTGGCACTCCCGTAGCTTACAACAGGCGTAAACATGCCCCGTGGGAATACAGTCTCCCCTTGATGGCTTCTCACGGCGCGTGATATCACAAGTCGCGCCGCGCCGAGCCGATTTGTACGCGCTACCCGTTCTCACGGCGCGGCGCGCGTAGGAGCGCGTCGGCGCGGCGCACTTGGTCCCGCCGCAGCGAGGTCGACACTTCAGTCCGAGACACGCAACGCGTCATGTCGCAAGAAGAAGAAATCTCCGCTGTTGCCGCTTTTGTGTTATTTAGTGGATATTCTTTACTTAACAAGAAAAAGAAAAGAAAAAGACGCTGGTGGATGACATCGTTTAATAACTGCGATTTATTGGCTGATGCATCGCTCCCTCACCGACACCCCGCGCCACGCGCCACCCCGCGCGCGCACGAGTCACCACTAGTGGTGGTTAATATAGCATATAGCAACATTACAAAGCATGCTTTCTAAACATAGCATATAGCAAATGCTATGACGGCTATCAGTTATTGCTAAATGCTATCTACGATTTACAAAACGCTCATAGCAGGTGTGTGCCGTCGCAGTGCGCAGCACCGGAATATCGCGTGCGCGGTTTATAGCATTTAGCAATAAAGCATCTAGCAGGCAACGCGGTCTCCAGTCGTTACAAGGTAACAATTGCTGTCGGTCGCTCGGCGTGTATTTTTGTTTCACGCACCGGCGGCACCGTGCGCACTTTGAATTTCCAATCTCGGACGGATTAAGTAATAATAAGTTGGTAGTTTATCGGAACTAGGTACTGTTAATACGTTATTTTGTTTCTCGTTGATCTATTATACTAATATACTTTCGCAAAAATGTACCTACGTCAATTTTTTTTACGTTATGACATTTTGTTAATTATTTATTAGTAAATGCATCAATTAAAGATAGTTCTAAGTCTGTAAGGTACAAGAGAATTTTTTATTTCACTGTATTTTATATACATATAGTCACGCCTTTAATCCCCGAAAAGGTAGGCAGAGGCATATTATATGCCCACATTTCACCTTTAAAATTTTGTCCCACGTAACAGGTGGTGAGACGTATTGCCGTGTTGAAATGGACAGGCACAGGTTGTAACCAAAGACTATCTTTGGTTGTAACTGCCTGCAGTTGAAGTTTTTTAAGCCGCCTCATAAATGCCTTCAACCTTGCTTAACGACTGCCATTTTAATGGCAACCGGGACCAACGGCTTAACGTGCCTTCCGAAGCACGAAAACGATCAAATAAATGTCACAAAGTGTTCACATGAGTGGTTCTAGTATTTTAAAGAAAGAGGAAAAAGAAAGAGAAAGAAGAAAAGGCCTCGTGACGGACAGACAGACAAACAGTCACGTTTTTCAGCTTTAGGTACGAAACTCTCATAAAAAGTGCTTTTTATGTCAATATTTAAGAGTTGCGATTTAATATTAACAGTCCGTTCGATCGTGTTATATGCCCGCATAAATAAAGCATGCTATAAAATCGCATGAAATACAGCATGCTATAAAAATAAAGCACATATCATCTAGCAAGTTATTTCTTTATAGCAACTTTGAACATTACTAGTCACCACGAGTGCGCTCGCGCCGCGCCAGCCCGCACCTTTGAAGTTACCGACTTCGATCGGATAGGACGCGCCTGCTCGCGCCAGCCCGCGTCCCCTCGAGCCATTCCCTTCACACGGCGCGTAGGCTCGACCTGGCGCGGCGCGACTTGTGATATCACGCGCCGTGAGAAGCCACCATCCGCAACTTCAGATTACAACTACTTAGCTTGTAACCATTAATTTTTTCTAAAAAAGTGTTGTGACCTATACAAGAAATAGCACTACCAGTATCTATTTCCATTGACATCTGCACATTGTCTACCCTAACATTAATAGAATAGATTTGATATTTTAACAACTTGTGACACGAATGATTATTAATAAATACCTCATCACTTTCATCCGATTCCACGTTGAGATTGTCCATTAACTGATTTATTTGTCTGGTTACTGTCTTCACGTTCGGACACACTCGGCGTAGGTGCCCCTCCTTCAGACATACCCGGCATACAAATGTGCGATATTTACAGGTGGCGACGTCATGCTGTTGGCCACAAGCACTGCACGTCCCGCTCTTGGCGCTGCCGGTGTTGCCGCTGTACCCGACCTTCTCACTGCTCACTGGCCTCTGAGCTCCGCCAGTACCCCGGTTCCTCGAGGCGTGGCCCTTGCCCGCCGTCTGTCCCCGGCTATGGCTCCGCGTACCGCGATCTCTGTGCTGTGGCGCCATCTGACAGACCATGGTCGGTCCGTTACTCTGACGTGATGCACGTCTTCTCTGTCTTCACCTCGACGGCTGCTGCGTCAGCCTCTGCCCTCTCCAACGTGATCGCCAGTTTAAACGCACTCTCGAACGTGATATTGTCCTCCGCGAACAACCTCTGTCTGATGGTATCGCTTGCTAGTCCACAAACAAACTGATCGCGCAAATTCTCCATCAAACTTGTTGCATTGAACCCACAATGTTTAGAAAGCTTCTTCAACTCCGACACGTATTCCGCTATGCTTTCCTCTCTTTGACGTCGCTGCCGAAACTTAAACCGCTCTGCCAAAATACTGGGTTTTGGTTGTAGGTAGCCCCGCATAATTTTTACGAGGTCACTATAACCTTTTGCCACTGGTCGCACTGGAGTACACAGGTTTACCATCAACTCGTACGCTTCACTGCCCACAACTGTTATTAATGTGGCCACTTTTACTGCATCCTTAACGTCGTTGACAATAAAATACTGTTCAAGCCGCTCCACGTACAGTTCCCAGCTATCACTGTGTATGTCGAAACAATTTATCTTCCCGATCGGCATTTTTACAGTGATAATAATATTCCGCAACGCTTAGCTCGATAATCGTCGCCAGTTATTATGTATGACGGCTGCCTACACCACAACAGCACTATAGGATGAATATAGGTTCGCTCGCAAAAGAAACACACGTCCGTTACACCTGGCGTTTAATCCACGACAAAATACCAATCTACCTACAGCACACTTACAAGCACAATTAATTAGTAAGTAATAATTGATTTATTCGACACAGTCGCCAAACCTACGATATTTGCGCTGGTTTTAATAAAATATGATAAAATCGTCAATATCTTACAATGAAACAGGTGCCGGTAATGAATTTTTATGTTGTTATTATTTTATTTTATATTGTTATTAATGCAGTTTTTAAATAATAAACAATGCATTACTTGAAAAATATAGGTATTTATGACATAAATTTATGAAATGGTGCCTAAACGTAGGTATGAATGAATTATTAATGGTTCCATGCGAAATTCGTCACTTTGAATATTCACCCATTTAGTCTTCAGCGAAGAATTCTTCGTAACATCGTTTCAACAAAAATTAAGCAACAATTTGACAATAACGATAATGGCCTATTCAACTATTGCAAAATCTTGCCAGTCCAAAATCAAGTGATAGTCAATATGTTACTCAAAGAAAACTTTTTTAATCAAAAATTTCGAACCAAAATAAAACATACTGTATATACTCGGGCGGTAGCTCGAAACCAGTTGTGTACGAGTGGCGCAAACAATAATAGGCTTGTGTCCTTAATTTCAAAAATCATTTAATTTTGTAGCTTTATATCTATATGATCACTAAAATGTAATATTTTGATTTAAAACAATCATTTACATAGTTTATTTTGTGATTTAAAAAATGAATTTCAATTTGTATCGAAAACGCTCATGGCGCCTTGTGTGACGTCACTTGATGCCAAACAAAACAAAAATAAAATGTGTAATTTTTTTTATGAGTCCTTTCAATAATTTGTTTTGAGATTAAAAGTTTTAGTACAAAAAAGAAACGTTTAGGGGTTTTAATCTATATAATACTAGCTGATGCCCGCAGCTTCGCCCGCGTAAACGTTGGTTCCCGTTCCCGCTTTCGATGGGAACTTATTCCCGAGGTAAAAAGTAGCCTATATGTTATTCCAGACTACAATCTATCCTTGTACCAAATTTCAGCCAGATCCGTCCAGCCGTTAGAGCGTGAAAGAGTAACAAACATCCACACTCACAAACTTTCACATTTATAATATTAGTAAGAAGTAAGATATATTAAGATATTTGGGGGAATCTGGGAATTTGAAGTTGGTTTTTAGAGGAACATTCCGTAGGAGTTGGCATCACTTTGGCATAAGTAACCAAAGCCAGTATAAATGAATTGAAAAAAAAAATGCCATTGGCATTACCACAGTATAAATATGTTGTTTAGCATTACTGTGTGGCAGGTGTTTGACAATGTTATGTTAGCGTTCGTCTGATTTCCATATTAATTTATAATTAATCCGTCGTATGACAAGTGATGTGTGCCTGAACGAAATGAAATCAATTGTATTTTATGAAAACGTATGAGAATCTAAACAATTACACAAGATGACACGACTTGTGACACAAGATGTCAAGACTCGAGGACTGCCAGAGTGCGTCAAACGTAAAAAAGCAAACTGTGACGTCACACTATCTGATAGTAGACTTGCGCAAAACAGTACCCGATGATGTCCTGACATATGGCTTAGCTTTCCGAACCGTGCCATATGGCATTCGAACAGTACCCGGACCAGTACCCGATCTTTCGTACAAGTACATACAGTGTTCTGATTGTTCTGACAGGTGTCGGACCTTCATAAACCGTATTAAGAAAAATAGACCTTATTCACAAGCGAATAAAGTTCTCTTGAACCCGGACCAGTACCCGGTCTTTCGTACGAGTACATACAGTGTCGTGATTGTTCTGACAGGTGTCGGACCTTCATAAACCGTATTAAGAAAAATAGACCTTATTCACAAGCGAATAAAGTTCTCTTGAACCCGGACCAGTACCCGGTCTTTCGTACGAGTACATACAGTGTCGTGATTGTTCTGACAGGTGCCGGACCCTCATAAATCGTATCAAGAAAAATACACCTTATTTTTATTTGCATAAAGTTCTTTTGAATTTGCATGCCATTATGCGCCATCTAGTGCAACCCAGGCAAAACAGATACGACAGGGTGGACGTATCTAAATTATCCCAGTTGCACCAGGTGTCGCTGTTATAAAATGTATGTGTAATAGAACCTTGACATATACAGAATAAGGTCTATTTTTTCTTGATAAAGTCCCTTTGAGTTGCTTATGTTGGTACGATCGAATAGAACATAGAACCACAGATAATCATCATTACATAGTATAAAACAAAGTCAAGTTTTTCTGTCCCTATGTCCCTTTGTATTTTTTTTTTTATACTACTCAGGTGGCAGACAAGCTTACGACCCACCGGAAGGTTGGTAACCGTAGCCTATAGACGTTAGCAACACCAGAGGCGCTACACACGCGCTGCCGACCCGGGCGCAGGTTGTGACGACCCACAGTTGAAATTTTTCAAGCCGCCCGTAAGGCCTTCAACTTGGCTTAACGACTGTCATTTTACTGATAACCGGGACCAACGGCTTATCGTGCCTTCCGAAGCACGGAAACGCTTATATCTTTAAAATCTTTAAAACGCGTATGCTTAAATCTTTAAAACTACGCAACGGATTTTGATGCGGTTTTTTTTTATAGATAGAGTGATTCAAGAGGAAGGTTTATATGTATAATAAGATCCATTAAATAGTGTAGAAATACTGTATACCCGTGCGAAGCCGGAGCGGGCCGCTAGTTTATAATATTTTCTATAAAAGAACTAACTCATTCGTTTCGTGAGAGTAAGAAATGTGGTCAACGTGCTCTAGATGGCGTTGGTACTGCTATCATACTAATATTATCTTTATTCAAACATAATAAAGCCTATATTTAGGTTTATGAAAACGGAACGGAAAGGTCCTGCTGAGTGTTCTGACAGATCCCAGTTTTTTTTTATTATTAATTTGAACACGCTTTGGTTACTAAGACCGAATGCCTAGTCTTGTTTCTTTTTTTATCTTCATTTCACATTTCTGAAGTCCCAGTCAAAGTCAAGTATAGTCTTCGGAATCCACAGTTAATACACACAAAACATTTGAAAATACTCTAATTTAGAAAAATTATACAACGGAGCGATAACCGCTCTTGGCTGCTTCGCGCCAAAAAGTCCAGATGCCGTTTAAAACAGCAACAAGAAACATAGACCATAATATATCTGCAGACCTTATGAATGCCATAATGTACTAATTCCCGCTTTGCAAAAAAGAAAGGGGGGGGGGGCGAGGGTCACTTATGTTTGCATGTGTTTGCTTGCCCCTTATGGTTGGGGCTTTCTTAAAGGGGGATGAAAATTTTGTTGTATTTGATCAGGATATCACGCACGGTTTTCGAGATACAAGATTTAGAAAAAAAAATCTACCTTGTAATCATTCTCTTTTATGAAACTGCTAGCTGATGAGGATGACTGCAACACCGCCAGCATGGACCCTTTTTGACGATTGATATCAAACCAACAAATAAATCTATACTACATTTATTTATTTATTTTTTATTTATTCAAGCATACTCTTTTCACTACCCTTACAGGACCCTTACCCCAACACAGTAGTGAAGTTACAATAAAATTAAAAATTACACACAATTACATTAAATAATAATAATAATAGAATAGGATTAACAATTTCACATTACTCTTATTAATCGACTTCTTTCCGTAACTAAAGTGAAATTATAAAATATAAAAATTACCTATAAACCTAGTCACATTGAAATATCATCAAAAATTCCAATATTAAATTGACATATTATACTTACATACAATTTTACTATTATAGACAACTAGACAACTCGAGTACAATCATAAAATCAAGTGAAATATAAATTATAATCATTATTGCATACCTATCAAATTAAAATGTCAAAGGATATTAAATGTATTAAAAATGTCAAAATTTAAAATGTCAAAGGATATTAAATGTATTAAAAATGTCAAAATTTACATGTCAATAAATTTCAAAAAGTCAAATTAAATTATAATAATGATGAGATAAAAAATAAAACAAATAGTCAAAAGATTAAAATGTCAACAAACTAAGTAAATTAAAAATCCATATCTACTTACATACTATAACAGATTACAATCAATATGACCTTTGCAAGTTCACCCAATCGACAGGAGAATATGTCAATTCTACTGCTTACCTCATTGATAATGTGGATGGAGCGGACCATCGGCGATTTCTTAAGTAAATTGGTCTTAGCCATTGGCACCGCCAGTAGTTGCGGACGACGCCGTCTCCACACATACTTATCAGGTACACTGAGATTCAGCTGCACAAGCACTCCCGGGTTATATGTATTACCCCGCAGTATATTTACCAGATAAGAAGTAAGGGTAAACTCTCGCCTTACCCCTAACTGGTTGTATCCGACCATACCTAGTACAAATAACGTAGGATACATCAGTGGATACAAAGGATACACACCGTACAGCTTCATGTATAAATACCTAGTAAATTTATTTTGTATTTTCTCTAACATTAATTTGTACTTATCTTCATGCGGTGACCATATGACAGAACTATGTTCCAGGTGGCTCCTAACCAATGTATCGAACAAGACCCTGATCGTACTGATACTGGTAAATCCTTGAGACTGTCTCAGCACGAAACCCAAATTTCTGTATGCCTTTTTGCAAACACTGGAGATGTGATCACGAAAAGACACGTCAGCCGTCATTAAAACCCCTAAATCCCGTACCTGCGTGACACGTTGCATAGTTTCGGTCCCTATTCTGTACTGAAAGGTTATAGGTTTTCGGACACGAGTGAAAGATATAACCGCACTCTTAGATGTATTAAATGATAGATAATTATCCTCTGCCCACCTCACGACACTATCTATATCCTCTTGCAAGCGTTCACAGTCGGGTTCTCCACGAATCTCAATCAACAACTTCAGATCATCGGCAAACAATAAGCATGAACTGTGTTTAACTACTTCTGGTAGGTCGTTAATCATTATGAGAAACTCCAGAGGCCCTAAATTACTTCCTTGGCTCACGCCAGATCTGGTAAAATAAGGCTCCGATACGCACCCATTGTATTCCACATACTGCTGTCGGTCTTTCATATAGCTTGCAAAAAAATTGAGCATGTGTTCAGTGCATCCGATCGCTGCAAGCTTGGTCAGTAAAACATCATTCTGGACAACGTCGAAAGCTTTTTTAAAATCAAAATACGCTGCATCGATCTGCCCACGAGAATCCACAGCAGGTACCACCTGCGCCATAAAATTCAGGAGATTGCTGGTAGTACTACAACCGCGACGGAATCCGTGTTGTGCGTCCGATATCAGCCCTCGCACCTGTGCCTGCATACTACGCTGAATAGCTGATTCGAACACCTTGGCTGGAGTCGACAACACTGCAACCGGTCTATAGCCTGCCACGTCTGAGCCTGACCTACCCTTAGGTATGGGAATGACCTTAGTGGTTTTCCAATACGTTGGAAAGATCTCGGACATCAGACTAATGTTAAATATGTGCTGAAGAGGACTTGCCAGCACTCTATTACAGTCCTTAAACAAAAATGGAGGTATACCATCAGGCCCGGTTGACCGCTTCGGTTTTAGACTAGCGAGAGCTCGGCTAACATCCGCCCAGCTCAGAGCGTCGAGCTTCACGCACACGCCAGAGTCAACACGTGCCGATGCCGCTCTCATAGACGCCTTAACATCTAGCAGTGGTGGTGAGGCAATATAAACAGATCTAAAAAACTGAGAAAAGTGCTCCACACTTTCAGAGTCTGATAAGGGCTCCCCATCTCTTAAAATAGTCTGTCTCTCACGTTTACCCCTTTTATTTTTAATATACTGCCAAAAAGACCTTGGCTCGTTCTTAAACTGGCATTGAATATTGTTAATATAAAGTTTATATGCCGATGCTGTTGCATTTTTAATACGCGTCCTGCACTCGGCAAACTCCCTGTAATCCGTAACCAGTTTGGTTTGTTTGTACCGTTTGTGAAGCCTAGATTTAAGTTGAAGATCTTTTATTATGGCACTCGTGTACCACTCAGGGTATTTATATTTGGACTGTACATAAGCCTTCTTTTTTGGTACACACTGATTCAAAATATTATTTAATGTATTATAAAAATAATTAACAGCTTCTTCTATGTCTATTATTTCATACAATGCCGACCAATCGACCGACGCTAAACTAGCATATAACAGTTGATAATTAGCCTTATAAAAATTCCACTGCGGTCGCAAACAAGGCGCGCCGCCACCGAGCGCGTGCTGGCTCGCAGGAGCGCCCGCAACAGGCGCCACGCTCCGCACAGGCAACATTATGCCACCTTAGTGGTATAAAAAATCGTTATTCGTAATGTATATTTGGCGGATGGGGGGTTTCAACGGGGGGTCAAAAATGCCATTATTTTTACGATAGCACGCACCGTTTTCGAGATAATTAAAAAAATAAAATATGTCACTTTTTCTTCATTTATCATAGTAACAAATATTATTCGTTTAATATATTATTATCTGGCAGGTACTACACGTGCCTCGACTAATGGGCTCTTATATGGTCAATATGCACTTGACAAGTCGATTAAAATATGAATGAAAGTAGCTTCAGTGTGCATGATTTCTTTGCACATGTGTATGCATCGACGTGTATGTACACTTGATATTGACTCAATTCGCTTGACCATCTCCTGAGCCCATTAAGCAGGCAGGCGTGCCTCAAGTATTCATATAACATTCATCAGTATTCGTTACTACTCGTACACGTTAAGTTGAGATACACTACGTAACAAAATGTTCCCAAGCGTGCATCATTCCGGTCACCCGGTCGCTCGGACCACAGATAGTATAATATATTCTATCTCGGACTCGGACGCGGCCGAGTATTTATATTCTATCTCGGACTCGGACGCGGCCGAGTCCGAGATAGAATATATCGTCGAACGGCCGAACGTCGACTGTACGCGCCCGAGCGGTGTATCGCGTCCGAGAAAGGTCCTGGGTCCTGCTAAATTTTGTCGCGTACTGGGTACTGAACCAGTATGCGGTTATGCCATATAACACGTCCGGCAGTACGAACAGTACCTACCCAAGTCTATCTGATAGAAGTGTTTGATGTCACGTGACTGATTGCCTATTTTTTCCAATCTTATTTTCTAAAAATAATAGTAATCCTTAATTTGTGTACCAATTTGTATTAATTTTTGTTATTTATGTATTGGACATAGTCGTTAGAAACACACATCAATCAGATTTATTCTTAGTGGACACAAGCCTATGGCGAGCGAACGGCTGCGTACAGTAGCAGTACTACCAGTTTTATAAGTTACACCGATGTACAGTCACCTCCAATATTGCATGGGCCCCTTAAGATCTATAATCCCATGCACATTTGAGTCCATATTCACAAAAACTCCACTACATGGCGCAACTTTGCTCGAATATAATATTGCATAGACACCTTAGAATCACAAAAAATGTAATAGATGGCATATTTACATTACTCAAAAGATTAATGAGTTGCTATTTTGACAATAATCGCGTTGCTGTGTGAGGTATTAAAAATCGGCAACGCTAGATACTTGACTTCCAATGTTATCCGAGAGATGGCGTCAATTCTCAGTGCAAAGCAATTTCGTTTCGGATTGTAAGGCGCGAAAATATATCTACCAATCATAGCGCGCCACATATTCCCGCGAAAATACTCGCCTGCTATTGGCTGATGCGTACGTGCCATCTCTGGCTCGGCAGTCAGTCTGTCTGTCTAGACAACGGTGTAGTCGCGTTCATTGCTCTGTCGTACACATCCTGTTCACGTCTTGTTATTTTCGACCTTAAGTTAGTAGCAATAAGTTCGAAATTGCTTTGCAATTTTCATTCGGTTTAATTCTTCAGTAGGATGAGCTATTCTGCGCAGCCGAATAACGCCGATGCGACTTATAAACGTGGTAGTACTGTACCTAATTCCTAGACTAATTAACGCACTGCCGCTTAAATTTCGAACTATAGACAATGTTGTACCTAATTTGAAACATACATTAAAAAATTATTTCATAGAAGCACTATTGTGAATTTATATTATCAACAATGTAGACTAATAAGTAGCATTAGATACAAACTGCAGGTTTTTTATAATGCTTAAGTACATTTTGCTATTAATAATTGTTTATATTATAAATAAATTCAAAAAAAAATTTAAGGGGTCCCGACACGATCAATTGGCAATTGTCAAGCACGTAAAATATCATATATATACGTCGATGCACACACACATGCAAAGAAATCACGAACACTGAAGCAACTTCCATTCATATTTAACGTGATTGACAATTGCAAGGCATGATCATGTCGGGAGCCCATTACTTCGGTATATCAATCGCTACCTAGACACTATAATCCGTTCACAGTTCATTTACCTCTGACAGATCGTTTTCTGTATGTTGGTATTGCAGTAAAGTCCCCTTAGGAGTGCCAGCTTAAGACATTTTGCTGCGTAATATGGGAGATTATAAGATGTTAACGTTAGCACTAACAATTATTTTTTTATGTAAATATCTAATTGTCAATTTACATAACTTAACTAAACACGTGATTCTGATACTTTAAGATTGTACTTGTTATTATTTTCATGATCACAAGTTTATGTACCTACTCTACTTCTTTCAAAAACATAATTGCTATAAAATTTTCACCGTTACATTAGGTATTAAAACATCTAAACAATAAATTAAACTAACTCACAAACAGCGGCGAAGGCTGAATTTTTTCAAAAGGAAAGCCGGTGAAAATAATATTATCCAGTTGGTCACACCTGTAGTGTAGGTATTTTGCGTATTTATTAAATGGTGGCGCGCGGCGGTGTAATGCCTTTTGTGTTTTGTTTGCCACCTGTACTATACTCGTAAGATCCATGTACTTAATTTAAAACAATGTCTTACGTGCATGATAAATTGGCTTATAAAAAAGTATCATAAATTATCTACTGATGACTAAAAAGATATTCAAATTTACACTAACCATGTTTTGAAATTATTCTACTACTCTCTGCAAGCTCATACCTACCTATTTCAAATTGTCTCGATTGAAGTTAATTGAAAATAATTCATAAATTTGGGACTTAAGACGCGAAATAGGTATAGGTACTTCTAATGTTTTTAATAATATGCATGTACTAGCTAATGCCCGCAGTTTCACCCGCGTAAAATTAGTTCCCGTGGGAAGTTACTCCCGGGATAAAAAGTAGCCTATGTGTTATTCCAGACTATAATGGATATCTGTATCAAATTTCAGCCCGATCCGTTCAGCCGTTCGAGCCTGAAAGAGTAACAAACATCCACATTCACACACACAAACTTTCACATTTATAATATTAGTAAGATTTCAAGTACCTATAGAGTATTAAAAACCGCGATATTTTACAATACAAAATTGAAATAAAAACATACTCCTTATCTATTTTTTCAAAAATATCTGACAAAGTGATTCTATGGAACAAAACTGCTTTATTATGTTATAAACTATTAATGAAACATTCAGCCAAAATAAAGATTATTAGGTATCCCAAGCCATTGAACTAATATCACTAGCGTATTCTGAGATACCTACTTGATAAATATAAAAAAACTGACCTTTATTTTTTATCGAACCCGTAATACCGAAGGCCTACGTCCATCAGTGAGCATTGTATGTGACTCCAAAACAATAATCATGTGTACAGAAATCACAACAAAACACAGAACACAAAACACAATTTTACACACTTTCACGATGTATTTAGTACTTGAAGTAGATAATTATTTATAATTAACTAATAAACAGCACAATACTTTATAAAGTCAATTGAAACTATGTTATGTTTTATTATTATTCACGGGAAACGCATGTGAAATGAAGTAATAACAACACATCAAATTAAAAACACACTTCGATGCAAAACGTTTCGACGTGCGTTAGGTGCATTTAAATTGGTCGAGTTTTCAAGTCAAATACGTTGTCCTTTTCTATTATTATGACTGTCTCAGGTGTAAGCCACGAACTCATGGCTTACTTTAGGCGAAAATCCACGAATCAAATCTTGAAAAAATGTGAGAGAATAGGACGCATATATACATTTGCGTAGTACTAACGAAGCAGACGCAAAATGATCAGGAAGCCGGGCTTGCCGCGTGATGTCAGAGATAGGGTCTTTGAACTTTGACTCGAAAATTTATTGCTATGACTTTTGTAGCAGGGGTTGAGACGAAAATGCCCACTTACCATGTAAATTTGCAAATATTTTTATATTAGGTGCTTACATATGAAATTGGCGTTTTGTATAGGAGGAACAAAAAGTCGAATATTTTTAAATATAATATATTTAATTAATCAAAGTATGAACCATTGTTTTCTATGCATTTTTGCCATCTCATAGGTAGTTCATTGATCCCTTTACTAAAAAAACCAGTCGGACGGGAATCAATAAAATCTGTGAAGGCGATTTGGATTGCCCCATCAGAGTTGAATTTTTTCCCTTGCAAGAAGTTGTCCAAATTTCGAAAAAAGTGGTAATCTGTTGGAGCAAGATCCGGGGAGTACGGAGGATGTTTTAGACATTCCAATTGAAGCTCTTCTAATTTGGTAGCCGTCTGTTGTGCAGTGTGTGGTCTAGCGTTGTCGTGAAGCAGCAGTGGCGTGGAGCGATTGACCAGCCTAGGTTGTTTAGCCGCTAGCTTTTCCATCATGGTTTGCAATTGCTGACAATAGACATCAGCCGTAATAGTCTGGCCAGATTTGAGAAAACTGTAATGAACAATACCGGCACTAGTCCACCAAACGCTTACAAGTAACTTTTTTGGGGTTAATTTTCGCTTGGGGCAGGATTTGGCTGGCTGGCCAGGATCCAACCATTGCGCTGAGCGCTTTCGATTATCGTAAAGAATCCATTTTTCGTCACAGGTAATGATTCGGTTTAAAAAACCTTCATTATTGTGCCGGTTCAGTAATGTAACGCAGCAGTCGACGCGCTTTTGCCGGTTTGCTTCAGTCAATTCGTGAGGTACCCACCTTTCAAGCTTTTTAATCTTCCCAATTTGCTTCAAGTGAATTAAAACAGTTTTATCACTAACACCGCAGCCTGCAGCTAACTCGGACGTGGTTTGCGATGGATCCGCTTCCACAATAGCCTTCAATACTTCATTATCAACTTGAGTCTCAGGCCGTCCACGGGGCTTGTTCTGCAGGTCGACATTTCCTGAACGAAAACGTTGGAACCAAAAACGAACTGTGTTTTCTTTTGCAACATGACCGCCATACACATCATTCACCCTTCTAGTCGTTTCCGCAGCACTAGTGCCACGGCGGAACTCGTACTCGTAAATAATGCGATATTTTAAGTTTTCCATTTTGTAAAATGAGTGACGTAAACAGAAAAAAACAGAAGAAAAAAACAAATGAATGACGGTCATCGAAGGATAAATACATGAGTAAATAGCTGGGAAAATTTGAATTTGGAATTCCTTACCAAAGAGGAGAAAATCGTAATTAAAGTGGCCAGTACGAAAAACGCCAATTTGATGTGTAAGCACCTAATATTTGAATGAGTGTTCGAGAATATATAATTGTGTTTATTAGTTATGAGTAAATATTACATGTCACTGCCCGATCTGAAAAGGGAAGCCACAAGGAATGGGCTTCTATGGACAATTCGCCACTGCTCACAAACCATATTGTCAGTTCTACATCTCAATCAATAACTTCTCCCCAGTCTTCCTAAGCCAATATCTCTCCCAAACTCCAAAACCAGCAATCACAATCATACGAAAAAATCCTCAGCTGTTTTTTCTATTGACAGCATTCAAAACTCAAATTAATGTTTTTATAAAATTCGAAAGACAACTCTTTAAAAGTATCGATTTAAACTTTTTACATATCCTTAACATCCCCTCTAAGTTTAAATTACAACAATCTTCTTAAACTCCTTCTTAAAACCCATATTATACTATCATTAATAATATATATTACCTCAACCTATCCTCCAACAAAACAAAATTTGAAATTAATTAACCAACTATACAAATACAAATACAAATACAAATTCTTTATTTGCGATAAATAGGGTACAAAATGGTGTTACATCATATAAATTGGATAATCCTTGCCTATTCAGCCATTGAAATAGCATGCAAAATTTCGATTATTTCACCGTCACATTTTAACAAGTAAGTATGTCATTACATAATTTAATTATAAGAGACCACAGACATTAGTGATAAATTAAATTAAATTCTTCAAAAATAATTAATTCCCAACAATTACAATAATAAATAAATACTATTTGAAGTCACTTAAAACTAGAGTTTAGTTAGTAATTGAATACATAAATACACAAACATAATCCACTGATACCTTAACATAACTACGTCAAATAACAATTCAGAACATAGATGGACACATGATTTTCATTAATAGAAAAATAAAATTTGTGACTCATGGTATCAAATCCGTCACCGAGTAATAACGCTTCTCCAGGAGCCAAGTCCTCAGTTGCGAACAAAATTTGTTAAAAGGCAGGTCTCTAATATTTTTTGGAATTGCATTAAAAATTCGCCCACACCTAACATAGCAGCTTTTCTTCGAATACATTGAGGTCTTTGGAACTCTTGACAAAACAATTCTGTCAGGATTTCTCGTGTTCCTTGGATATATATCTCTCGCAGTTTTAAATAAGTCCGGGGTGTGATTTCACAAATTTGGCTGCCTCCAAAATGTACATTGAAGGTAATGTGAGAATTTTAATTTTTTTGAATAGAGGCCTACAGGATACCCAAGGCGGCACGCCAGCAATAGCTCTAATGCACTTCTTTTGCGCTAAGAAGGCTTTTTGAACATCAGTTGAACTACCCCATAGAATAAGACCATAGTTTAGTAAGGTTAGGTGGGGAAATGGGAACATACTTTATTTTTCTTGTGATATATTGTGTTTTAATTTGAATTTGACATAGTAATGTATTTCATAAATATGTGACTTCTATTTACATGTAGCTCGACGATATGAAAGGGATTTTTACATTATGTTTGGTACTTTTGATGAAAAACGCAAAATCATCATCCTTGTCCTGTTGTTCCCCTTTCCCGGTTTTTGGGGTAAAGGAAACTATCTCCATAATTGTGTCAATATTATTATCTGTCTATGCCATAGATTTAGAATCGAAAAATTCTAAATCTATGGTCTATGCCAGTGATGGGCAAAGTACGGCCCGCGGGCCATCTCCGGCCCGCGAAAGCATTTAATCCGGCCCGCCGACGGTCCTTCGACTTGAATAGGTACTACCTAGTAAATGACCCGCGATAATTATATTTTGACGGTCCAGAAGTATTACGTAGATTCTATTTAGTAGAGCAATAGACACATACTCGTAGGTAAAGCGCACAGATTTTTACAACCATGAAATTGCGGAACAAGTCAAGCACAAACCTACTCGACTGACCGATGAACACCTTTTCGTGCTGCTGAAAGTTACTTCGTCACAATTCGAACTTGCGTTCGAAATATGGCACATAAAAAGCAATTTCATACGTCTCACACGCCTACCATCGTAGAACCTTCGAATAACAGTAAAATTCAATTTTTTTACGTTTGTGCAAGTGTACAAGTACTGTAAAGTTTTCATATTATAATACTTATATGTAGAAAAGTTTCAGTACAAAACCCCTTTTTAGGGTTTCGTTCACAAAGGGTAAAAACGGGACCGTATCCCTGAGACTTCGCTGTCCGTCTGTCTGTCTGCCTGTCCGTCATGAGTCTGTATCTTAGTAACCATGATTTTACTAAACATAATTTTCACAGATGATGCATTCCTGTTACCGCTAAGACAACAAATACTAAAATCAGAAAAGATGGGTGGAAAAGGGTGCGGGGCTCTCATACAACAAACGTGATTTTTGCCGTTTTTGTACTGAATCCTCTGTGCGCGATTCCGACTCGCACTTGGCCGGTTTGTTCCCATAATTCTGGCCCTCCCCTCAAAATGTCTTATTTTTTCTGGCCCCCTGTTAAAAAAGTTTGCCCACCACTGGTCTATGCGATGTATGCAAGTTACATAGTTTATCCTTTTGTCAATCAAATTTGAATTCTATTGGTCAGAAATAAAGTTCAAAATGGGAAACAATAACAAAAAACGGAATTCGGGGTAAGGGAAACATACGACACCCAGACAGAGGTTGTCAACCAAGGCAATATGGGCTATATATTTCATCGCGGCACCACGGCAGCGGCAGCGCGACCAGTCACCCGCCACCAACAAAATACAAAAAATCCCCAAAATACAAAATACAAAAAGCCACCAACAAAATACAAAAAGCGCCGCCAATTTAAACATTTTGTTATGTGGTGGCGACTGGTCATGCAACCGTGGTGTCCCGGAGAAATATAGCTCAAGCAATGATTTGGTTATATTTGTGGTAGGTACTATAAATAACCCTACATTAACATAAAAACACACACATGTATAACTAACAATTTATTCATTTACTAGCTGAGCCCGCAACTTCGTTTACGTCACATAAGGTGTATGAAAGGAAAGGTATTTCTTCATCAGAGTCATCAAGCAGCGTCTGAAACTGCCCTGTTTGCTTAATCATAAAAGAGCTTAATGATTAAGTCTATTTTAAAACAATTCAGTCCACGCCTTCGGCGCGGACTGAATTGTTTAAAAATAGTCTTAATCATTAAGCTCTTTTATGATTAAGCCAACACGCCAGTTTAGGTTCACTCACATTCAAAGAAACCCCTACAATTAAAATCAATACATATAATAAAATCGTAACAGGTCGCTGTCTGTACATGGAAGATAAATAAGAAAAAATATTATAGGGGGGCTTTATGAACGTGTTAGATTCGTCTCGTAGAGGGTAGGTATATCAATACATACGGTCAAGCCTTTTATCCCCGAAGGGATAGCCAGAGGCATATTCTGTAAGGAGTATTATGAGAGTATATGCATATCTTACAAACGCAATAGAACCCAAAACAATGATTTTTTAGAATTTTTGTCTGTTTGTCTGTATGTCTGTATATCTGTTTGTCTGTACGGTTGTGCACGCTAATCTCAGTAACCGCTCAACCGATTGCAATGCGGTTTTTTTTTATAAATTAGATATTTTGAAAATTTTAGTTGTAGGGGTTTCTTTGAATGTGAGTGAACCTAAACTGGCGTGTTGGCTTAATCATAAAAACATTAAAATGCATGTTGGCTTAATTGTTTAAAAATAGTCTTAATCATTAAGCTCTTTTATGATTAAGCAAACAGGGCAGTTTCAGACGCTGCTTGATGACTCTGATGAAGAAATACCTCTCCTTTCATACACCTTATGTGACGTAAACGAAGTTGCGGGCTCAGCTAGTTTTCAATATATCTGATTCTTAAAAGTGTTATAACTCTTTTATTTCTAAACCGATTTACATAAAACAAACGCTAAATGTTAACTGGAGCAAACCTCAACACAATAAAAAAAACCGTATTGCAATCGGTTGAGCGGTTACTGAGATTAGCGTGCACAACCGTACAGACAAACAGATATACAGACATACAGACAAACAGACAAAAATTCTAAAAATCATTGTTTTGGGTTCTGTTGCGTTCCTAAAGCCCCCCTATAATATTTTTTTTTTATTTATCTTGCATGTACAGACAGCGACCCGTTACGATTTTATTATATGTGTCTACGCTGACACTTGGAGCCAATGAAACTCAGAAAAGGTTGATATCTTGAATATATTGAAGTAAGGTAAAAACAGGTGCTCGCGGCGCGACGAATATTGGAAGTGAAGAGAACCGTTAAAATTTAGTGTATGAGTAAGTTGATCTAGTTATTGTAGGTAATTGCAAAAATAATGAGTACTTTATATAATGCAAGTTGCGCTGCGAGCTTCTAGGTACAAATTATTATTGAGTAAAATTAGTTGAGAGAATAAGACTTGCTGTTCAAAATCCATCAGGCGCTCTGTGCCTGAACATACTCCCGCCCCGTTGAAAGCGGTTAAGGTTTCAACCTCTGATGTCGTCAGCAGGGAGCGGACACAGTCGCACGAACGGCCTTCTTATGCGACCCCTGACAGTGTTGATGTCCGCTACGCGTGAGATACCGTCAGCTCCAGGGTAGAGGCGTAGTACTCGGCCTAGTCTCCAGTTTAAGGGTGGGACATTGTCTTCCTGGATCAGTACCATGTCTCCCACATTGAGTTTGGCGCCATCAGTCTTCCATTTAGTCCGATATTGTAGCTCGGAAAAATATTCCTTCTGCCACCGGTTCCAGAAATGCTGGCGGATTTTTTCTATGCGCTCATAGCGTCGCAACTGGCTTTCGCTGGCAGTCTGTAGGCACGGTGATGGTAGCGACGTCAACGGCCTCCCGATGAGAAAGTGACCTGGAGAGAGAGGTAGGTAGTCGTTAGGAGAGGATGACATAGGACACAAAGGACGACTATTTAGTATGGCCTCCACTTGTGCAAATAATGTGAGTATCTCTTCGAACGTCAAGTGACTATTACCCATTACTCTTTTTATGTGATATTTAGCACTTCTCATGCCGCGCTCCCAGATTCCGCAAAAGTGGGGAGAATAGGGTACCATGAAGTTAAATGTAATGTTATTATGATTTCCAAACTCAACTAAATGCTCTGAATTATTCTTTATGAAAACGCCTATCTCTTTAGACGCTGCAACAAAATTTCGACCGTTATCAGAGAATACCTCCATCGGCTTTCCTCTGCGAGATATAAACCTTCGAAATGCCATCAAAAAACCATCCTTTGATAGATCACTGACAGCCTCTAAATGTATGCATTTATAACGTAAACAAATGAACAGACACATGTAACATTTGGTTATTTTACTACCGCGACCCTTGCGGTTTATAATATTAAAGGGACCAGTATAGTCTACACCTACTGATTTAAACGGGTAATCAGGCGTTATTCTTTGTGCAGGTAAATCGCCCATTTTTGGTTGTAACGTTTTACCCACCATTCTTCTGCATAGAACACAGCGATTGAATACACGCCTAGCTAGCTTCCTACCATTTATTGGCCATACCGATTCACGCACTATATACAACAGCTGCTGCGGCCCAGCATGCATGTTGAGAGAATGCTCCCGCTCAAACAGTAACTCGGTAAGCCGGTGAGATCCGTGCAACAGTACGGGATGCTTTTTCTCATAAGTAATACAATCGGACGCAGCAAGCCTCCCGCCCACTCGTATGACGTTGTAAACATTATCGAAATATGGTGCCAAAGATAATATTTTAGATGTAGTATTTAAAGATTTATTTTTAATTAATTGATCATATTCAACCGGGAATGACTGTCGTTGAGCGATTGAACATAGTAAATAAAATGCATCATTTAACTCGCTTGCGCTTAAACTAGATAAAATTCTATCTTGAGGATTTTTACAATTATGAATAAATCGTTTAATGTAAGCTAACGTTCTTTGTAATCGGTTTAATTTAGAAAATCGATTAAAATCAATGACTGATTCAAAAATTGTAACAGTGTTAGCCTTAAGCTCAGGTAATAATTCTGTACTAACCTTTTTAAGCGTGGGCCACTCCGACTCGTCTTTGTTTAGAAAATCTGGGCCATGCCACCACAACCCCATCGACAACATCTGTCTCGCATTTACACCACGGGTTATAAGATCTGCGGGGTTACAATGGGTGGGGACATAACGCCACGATAATGTATTTGTTAACTCCGAAATTTCTAATGTTCTATTAGCCACAAAAGGTTTTAACTTCTTAGGGTCATTACGCAACCAAGCCAGAACTACACTCGAGTCACACCAATGAACACAACGCGTTGGTTTGTATCGCAATGCATCGTTAACTGACTTGCATAGGCGAGCAGCGAGTAAGCAAGCCGATAATTCCAGTTTCGGAATTGTGAGTTGCTTCACAGGTGCGACCCGAGAACGCGCGCATAAGAGAGAGACACGAACATTGTTATAGGTATCTGTAGATCGCATATATATACACGCACCATATGCGCTTTGTGACGCATCACTGAATGAATGCATTTCTATAGATACAGGTTCGTTACACAGTACACGTCTAGGTATATCAGCCCCGGATCTAGAGATTTTTTTAGGCGGGGCAAAATGTGAAAATGCCGCCCCCCTTAATCCCCCCCCCCCCCTATTATTTTAGGTTCCTTAATTCAAAGTTGAGAGTAGTTTTAGCGAAGGTACAAATCTGCGTCTTGCACAGTAGACACCTTTTTTGGAGGGATTTTTAGATACTTATGGAAATCCGACATGGATGTTATGCCGAAGTCTTACCGTCTGAAAGCACACTAATTCTACCACTGCCTACGGTCTGAAGCCCCGGGTAAGCCTTCGGAAAGATGTCCCAGGATTCCCAACGGACTTTGGCTACCATTGCGACCTTACCTAGGGGTTTGGGTCCTCTTCCGCATCTTTGGGGGTTGTTCAGGTGTTGTCCCGCTTCTTGGAACGTGTGGCGTGCGTGTAATGTCACGTCACTCTATCTTCTTGGGCCTACTTCTGTCAAAAAGGTGAGCAGGCCACTAGCCGTTCTCAGGCCCCCGGTCATAGAGACCAAGAGTCTTGGGCGAAGACAAGTCTGCAGCGGGGGCGCCGCTGTTATCTCCAGTTTCCTGCTTCTTTCCCGATACTCCACGCCACGCCACTCGCCAACATTAACTGTCCGCAGAAAGTCGAGGCAACATCCCACTTAGGTACTCCCACTGGAGATCATGGCCCCCATGATTTCCAGCGAGAGAATGTCCACGACCAGACCTGCTAATAGGACCTGGCGCTGTTTCGCTCACGCTGGGCACTCCTCCACTGTGTACAGCCGCTGTGTCCTGACTGCGTTCCCCGCGGTGCTGTCACTCAGCTGTGGTATCCCGGTATATTCGTCACACAGGAGCTCCCGTGCCCAGTAATCATCTGCGACAACCGGTAGAAGAGGTTGCCGTTGCTCCTCTCCTTCAGAAGAGAGGGTAGAGAAGAAAAGGGGATCTTTTAGCTGTAAATGCACATTCCTGTGTTTCCTAGCATTTTACTCCATAAGGTTTTCGAAATTAAATTGGGAAATGCGGCCAGCCTAGGTCTAGATCCGCCCCGAGATGCCGCCTCATTTCTTCTACGTCGGACCGCGCCCCTCTGAACTCTGAACGGTCAGAGGATGTCTAGATAGTCTTTCAGTAGTATTATCGCATTATGAAGAGAGGGTAGAGGACGGACAGGAGATCTTTCAGCTGTAAACGCACACGTCTTTATTTCCTGGCATTAAAATCTACCAGTTTTTTAAATCCCATTGGTAAATGCGGTCAGACCCGGTCGAGATACGCTACGAGCTGCCTCCTCTGTTCCTCCAGGTCGGGCCGCCCCTCCATTGGACGGCCAGATTAACTCTCCTGTAGAGTACCTACTGTCGTCTGCATAACAACTAGTGCACCCAAGGGATAATATTCCGAAGAAATAGTGTTGGACTACACAGATCCCTGTGGTACTCTTGAATTAAACTGCAGAACGCAGGGAACCTGACCAGCACAGAGGACTAATAGATTTATTTATTTATTTATTTATTAAGATTTACCAACATTTAATACACTGATACAAGCTTCAGGAGTTACATTAAATACGTTTTTAAAACAAGTGTAACAAACAATTATAGGTAAATACAGCATGCTATATTAAACTAGGTAAGTAGGTACCTACACTTAAACTTAAAAAAAAACAATTTTGACAATTATTAATAGGATAATTCGAAACATAGAGAAGGTAGTTCAAGGAACCAATTAGTGATTTTCACTTCTATAATATTCCATTAGTGTGAATCGAAACTTGGTTAGCGAGTCTGCATGGATATCTACAAGAGCACTTGTTTGATTTGCCAACCTAGAGAACCTTGGGATTGGGGAGTTAGCCCCATAAGCTGTTCTGCGTAATGGAGGGTAGAAGGGTGTGACGCAGTTACGAGGGTATCTAGCCGGTACTCGAATATTGATCTTACCTAATAATTGTGGGCAACTAAAGTAGCTATGCAATAGCTTATACATAAAGATGTTGTCAAGGAGATCCCTACGATCTGACAATGATATCAGTCCACATTTCTTGAGCTTTGAACAGTATGTGACTCTTTTCTTAGTCTTTAAATTTTTGTACGACAAGTGCCATAAGAACCTTTTTTGTATACGTTCCAAGCGCATCGAGTGAACAGCGAAATGAGGTCTCCAGACTACGCTGCAGTACTCCAAGATACTGCGGACCAGACTATTGTACAATAGTATTTTAGGTTTACAACTGCGGAAAATTTTTGCGTTACGTATCACGAAACCTAGCATTTTAGACGCTCGTTTAATTATGCTTTCCACGTGGGGAACAAATGTTAGCTTCCTATCCATGATTACCCCGAGATCTTTTATTTGTTCAACTTCCTGTATCTGCTCATTGTCTATGAAGTAGTTGCAGTCTAATAGATTAACCTTCCTAGAAAATTTGATATGATAACACTTTTGGGTGTTAAGTTGCATCCCATTTTGATCACACCATACACACAATCTGTTGAGATCATCCTGAAGTAATGAGACATCGGCCAGAGATTCTACTATTCTGCCAAACTTCAGGTCATCCGCATAAATATAACTCTCGGAGAAATGTAGACATGTTGGAAGGTCATTGACAAAGAAATTAAACAAAATAGGGCCAATATGGGAACCTTGAGGTACACCGGAAGTAACGCCTCGAGTACTTGATTCAAAACCGTTCACAACTACCGAGAAACTACGTTCATGGAGATATGACTGTAGCCACTTCAGTAAGGTGCCTGAAATACCATACATCGATAGCTTCTGAAGAAGAATCTTATGCGGAACGCGGTCAAATGCCTTACTAAAGTCAGTATATATAACGTGGAATTGTTTGCCAGAGTCCATAGCTTCGGTAAGGGTCTCTGTAAACGCAACTAAGTTTGTACTAGTAGATCTAGATGTGACAAATCCATGTTGGCTGGGGTTGACATATAAGTTAAAGTGTTTGTTTATGAAGGGACACACTTGAGACTCAAAAACTTTTGCGAATGTTGACAGTATTGAGATAGGTCGGTAATTAGTGACAGTATCGTCCTTGTCTGACTTATGGATGGGGACTATTTTAGCTTTCTTCCACTCTGTTGGAAAGATTCCAGTTGTTAAAGATTTGTTAAAAATCATCAGCAAGGGTGTAACGAGTTGTTCAGCACATGATACGATAAAAACGGGTGGTATGCCATCTGGACCCGCTCCTTTACCACAATCCAGATTCTTCAATTTTGACAACAAGCTATCGTACTGAATGACAGAGGGTATCAAATCGAGACCCAAGTTATGCAAGTTAGTTAGGTAGTTAGATGAGTCGACTACGTTAGTATTATTTATGCCAGTATAAACCGATGAGAAATATGAGGCGAACATCTCACATATATGGGTGCCATCTGAAGCAGTCTCATGGCCATTTGTCATTGTCAGCGGGTAAGATCCGGAGCCACCCCGTTTTGTTTTTACGTAGGCCCAGAAGTGTTTTACATTTTTTGAGATGTTATTCTCCAATCGCTCGACATACTGAATATAGCTGGAGTTAATGAGTGAAGAACATCTCTTAGTGATAATTTTCAGTTCAAGTTCGTCTCGAGGGTTTTTATATTTTTTGAAACGACATCTAAGGTTATATTTTTCTTTTAATGAAATAATCAAGGAACGGTTAAACCGTGGAGGGTAATGACTGCGTTTATTGACTTTTTTCGGCACGAATTCCTCTATAACTTTCCTAATGAATTCGTAAAAAACTCTAACCATTTCGTTCACACCAACCATGCAATCGAAAATCTCTGCCCAATTAATTCCTGATAAGTATTTTTGTATCTGATCATAGTCAGCTTTATAATAATTATACTTTGTTGTGTTGACATTATAGGTAAGTTTGACTCTTTCGAATATTGGTATAAAAATGTCTAGGGGAGGATGAAGTTTGTCTACTTTGACACTAAGGGGGGAGAGAGACTCTGTAACAGAAGTTTTCTGAGTGTATGTTAACACAAGATCAAGAATGCGACCCTGGCAATTCACTATACGGTTATGTTGGGTGAGGTCATTTAGGTTTAAAAAATCAATCAAGGGTTGGCCTTTACTGGGCACTGAATAACCGACACCTAATTTGTCTAACAAGTTCCAATTCACATCTCGTAAATTAAAATCGCCAATTATGCAAGTGTTTAAGTCGGTGCGCTCACTAATAGTGTTATATTTATCTAAGAAATGTTTCAGCATGATACTTTTTAAAGGAGATGGTAAATACACTGCGCAGAGAGCTACACGATGCACATTACGAGCAGTGGGGATGTCTAAAGTAACCCATAGGTCCTCACACTGACTCTCCCAGCAATAAACGCGTTCAGATTTTATGTTTTTTGTCACAGCCACTAAGGTACCACCGCCATCTTTTTCATCATCAAAGCCTGAATCGGCCCTGTCTCTTCTGAAAACCTTATACCTGTCATCGAATAGCTCACTGCTCAGCATATCGCTATTTAGCCAAGTTTCTGTAAGTATAACAATGTCATAATCTGTACCAAATAGCTGGTTAAAAAAACCGTGAGTTTTGGTTCGTAATCCTCTAGTATTCTGATAATAAATTTTTAGTTGATCGAATTTTAATTAGTTATAGCCACTACAAGTACATTACAATAACAACAGTAAAAATATAAGTAAGTAACTTAATCTAGGTTAGTTTATTCAGCATACCAACATCTTTTACAAGAATATATCCAGCATCATCTGCTTTCCGCATAAAGACCCTGCCATTTCTCACCCAAACGTATTTATAGCCTTTATCTCTAGCTGTGAGTCTTGCAGCCGCATGGAGGGCTTTGTTGGTAGGAGACAAGTGTTCCATCACATATATGGGCTTCTTAATTCCTGAAAAACCGATGAGTGTACTATTCAGTTTGTTATCCGGGTTAGTTCTGTTGTAGTTAGCCGTGGCAGCGAGGAACTGGTCTCGAACTCTTGGAGAGCCAAGTTGCACCACTATAGAGCGTGGTCGTGTGCTGGAACGGTCCAGCTTGGCTACACGCGTGCAGTTACGTATGTCCTCCGTTTGAATTTCACACCCGACCACCTCTCCAAGCTGGGCAACGATTTGATAAAGATTTTCATTATTTTTCTCCGGTACGCACTGAAGTTCCACATTGCTAGACCGAGTTTGTTGTTCCAGCTGGTTGGTGCGCGATGTGAGCTCGCTGACAGCAGTTTTCAAGCTCTGATTCTCTTGTACGAGATTCTTTATAAGTCTTTTCGATTCTTCGTGTTCCCTGACAATCTGTTCGTAACTATTGTTCAGAAAACTCAATGCCTCACTGATTTGTGATATTTCATCCTTGACTGGCTTAAGCTCCCTATTGATCGAGTCCATAATGGTAGTGTTCAGTTTGCCAAGCATTTTTTGCAATTCATTTGCCATTACTTCTTCAATGGTCTTTCGCAGAGTGTTTTCGTTATAAGCTATGTCGGAGCTCACCTGCGGCGGGGAATGAATAGCTTGTCTTTTGTTGCCTCTAGCTAAGGAAACGTTGCGTATTGGAGTGTGATCCTTTTTATTAGATTTTGGCATGCATGAAGGACATTTCCACTTATGGGTTGAGATAGATTCTTCTTCGATAGATAAGCATATAAAATGAAACATCTTATGACACACATTACACTCCAAGTAAGATTCATTCGTAGCGCCCTGCGCGCAACATCCCCACGCAGTCGGCCGATCGGTTGGTTTACTCATAATGAACACTATGCGCTTACAAAAAGTGAAAGTAAGTTGATATCACTGATGATCCAGGTTAGTGCCGCCGTTCTAGCGCAGGGCGTATGCAGATTCCAGCTTAGGGCCGCCGCGCCGCTCACTGAGTGCGGGTTGCCCTAGGTCAGTTTTTGAAAAATAAATGTCGGGTGGTTAACAGATTGCAATGTTTTCTCACTTGCAGTTTTTTGTTTGAATCACACTTAATATTAGTTATTCAATCCAAGTTTTTATGCACCAATGACAGAGAAGTATTCACTTTAAAATTAATCACTTTAGGAGTTGCGAATATTTACTTTTACTGCAAATATTAAATTAATTGTCGGAGAAACTAATAACAAGTATTGAGCGTATCGATACCCGCGCGCTACTCTATACGTCACCCGTGCAGGAAACTGACCATCCAGCGGCACAATTGAGTTTACTTATAATATTTAGTGGTTGATTATGCTATCTGTTGATTTATGGTGCAACAAGAGATTTATTAAGAAGAACACAACAATTTTTCAAAAAATTGAATATGAATTGCTGTGGTCGCCGCCGCCCCTGCGTTGGCCGCCTTCACAACACGCTGCAAGATTGTAAAGTGATGCATGCATGGGAATGTTTGATTCCTTCCAAGCATCTGGGATATATCTATAGTTAATTTCGGATTTAATTTGAGCATAATTATTTCTTGTGAAAAGAGAGTTGAATAAGTTGTAATGTTTATTATTAGGTAGGTAATCTACTATCGTCAAGGTACTTACTGATGATTTGTGCATTTGTCTGCAAAGTTTGAATTTGTCGCCCTCTGATTCGCCGCCCCCCTGGTCTTGCCGCCCGGGGCACGGGCCCCGGCTTGCCCCCCCCTAGATCCGGGGCTGAGGTATATAATAGTTCTGTATGTATGTTATACTATCTTGGAATGCCTTCCAGCTGTTTTCAATATCGTGAGATACAGGATCATCCCAATCCAACCGTTGCATCCATAATTTCTGAATTAACATTTTAGGTATTATTATCACAGGACTAAGCATACCCAACGGGTCAAAGATTTTGAATGACTGTGATAATATAGATCTTTTAGTTACGGTTGCGCAATTTAACATAGTGTTTACAGGAAAATGCAAATTATCAGTGCTCGGATCCCATCCGAGCCCAAGTGTGCTGGTTGATTTACTAATCGTCAGCTTTTCGTTGAAATTTAATAAATCAGAATTTTGTGAGAATATAGACGAATTACTCTTGTATTTTCTCAAGTTAAAGCAACCCGACTTTAATTTGCTTGAGATAGCCTTTTGTATGTAAATAAGCTGATTTTCATCGTCACAACCGGTTATCAAATCGTCAACAAAGAAATCGGATTGTATTATTGTTTTTATAAAATCATCATCGCATTCTTCACCGAGCGCATATAGACATCGCGTGCTTAGATAACTTGCACTGGCAGTGCCGTATGTTAGTGTATTTAATTTTAATATTTTGAATGGCATGGATGCATGTTCACGCCATAATATGAGTTGTAAATGAGAATCAGTTTCGGTAACCTGTACTTGTCGGTACATTTTCTCAATGTCTCCGGTCAAAAGGGTTTTTGTACTGCCTAGCTCTTATAAGTATGGAGAACAGGGAATCTTGGATATTAGGACCTGCCATTAAGATGTCATTTAGGGCATAACCCGACGAGGATTTTGCCGAGCCATCAAATACTTACGACTCTTAACTTAGTGGATTCGCTTGAATCCTTAAGAACGGCATGATGACATAAAAAGTAGGAAGGGTCCGGTTGTGTATGTACCTCGGAAAGATGACCTAATCTTTTATACTCTGCTATAAATTCCGAATATTCGATTTTTAAACTAGGATCCCGTTTGAAACGTCTTTCCAAACTAATAAATCTTTTTTTAGCTAACGGGTATGTATCACCTAAACAGTCTGGTGTATCTGCTAACGGTAACTTGACCTGAAACCTACCGTCACTTAATCTTATTGTGTTTGATACAAAATGTTGTTCGCAATGTTTATCGTTTGGAGTTAAACTCGGTTTTTGTGAAATGCTTTCAAGCTCCCAAAATTTAGGAAGTAGGCTGTCTATAGCCTCAGATTGTTCTGTTGATGAACTGTGATTACATTGAATTTGTTTATTAAGCTTATTTGTATATATGGGGCCGGAGATTAACCAACCAAGCTTTGAATTTTGAAGTCTAGGTAATTGGGGCCCTAAAGAACATTGTTCATTTCCTATTAAGTCCCAAAATAGATCCGCACCGATCAGCACATCAATCATAGATGGCTTGTAAAAAGTAGGATCGGCCAGAATAATATTATTAGGAATCCTAAGACCCTTTATATTGATAGGAGTCCGCGGTAATTCCGACGTTAACTCATTTAGCACAAGGCATGAAATCTGTACACTAAAGTTCGTATTAATGGAATTGAATTGGGCAGTACAAGTGTGTACTGCGTGATCTGTGCGATTGTTACCTATGCCTATCACCTGTAAATTATTTATCTGAGTCGATGGAAGTGCTAAGGCTGTTTGTAATGATTTGGTAATGAAGGTTGATTGACTTCCGCTGTCTAGCAACGCCCGAGCCCTAACTCGTTGATTTGTGCTTGTATTACAAACTTCTATGATGGCAGTTGATAACAAGACTTGTTGATTTTGTGTGGTATAATTTACGAGCGTGTTAGGCTCTGAAATGTCTATCGAATTGTTCGCCACCGCAGCGGTAGGAGTATGAATTAACGAATTATGCCTTGCTTTGCACTGAGGACGTGGTCCCATCCGACATTGACTTAGGTTGTGACCTTGACGAAGGCAATTCCTACATAAATTGTATTTATTAACGTCCTTCAACCTATCGTGCACACTTTTAGATTTGAACACAACGCAGTCGTAAATTCTATGACTACCTCCACAAACCACGCACGAAAAACCTGTTGCGCGTTGAAACTAGTGAGCGCCTTCGTTTGCGGTACAGGTTTTTTATGGTTGTTATACGATTCACTATGACCACGAGAGTTTGTAGGTAACATTACACCAAAATTACCACGATTATTTCTATTTATAGATTCTAAAACATCGGCGCGATCGGTTAAAAATTTATGAAACTGTATTAATGTGGGTATATCATCAATTGTATTACGGTACTCTTCCCACTTGGTCAGAGTCTCGCTATCCAATTTTGAAGAGAATATATAGATAAGCAACATATCCCACTTGTCCGTAGGCTGTCCTAAAGTATTTAAAGCACGTAAATTTTTTGTTACATGATCGACTAAAAATCGTAAAGACTTCTCTGACTCACGCGTTATGGGTTGAATATTTAATAAAGATTTAAGATGATGGTTAGTGAGAATACGCTTATTATTGTAGCGATCACAGAGAAGCTTCCATGCCTCAGAATAATTTCTTGATGACACCTCAAGATTGCTGATAATTCTAGAAGCTTCACCATCCAAATATGATAATAGATAATGAAATTTGTGAACATCAGAAATTCTAGAATTATTATGTATCAGGCTTTCAAAAGTGTCATGAAACTCCAACCAACGGAAGTACGCTCCATCAAATTTTGAAATATTAATTTGAGGTAGTTTGAACCCCATCAAGCTACCACCTCCATGATCATGAGAGCAGTGAGCAAAGGTATCATGGAGTGATGAGTCACGCCTTTGTTCAACCTTATTGTAATCATCAATTATTTTCTTAGTCGAGGCAATGTTCGATACAAAATCCTGCTCAATGCTTTCACGCTCATCTAATTCCCTATATAAATTATCCGAATTCAGAACCTCTATTTGAGTTTGCAAATCATCAAACCTAATCGACAGAGCTTCGAATTTGCCAAGTTTTAGAGTCAACTCCGCTAAATCTATACTTGACAACTCCTGTTTCTGACCCAGGTTGTTTAGAAAATGTTTGTATTTTGTAATTTGACCTTTGATCGAACTACGTCTTACAATTAACTCTTTCAACTTAATTTGTTCCACATCAACCTGAGTACTCATAGTGACCGAGTAATGCAAAATAGAAACTAGATAACAATTTTTTCAACAGATTCCAACGGTCGTATATAGATTACGCAGGCAAATGTAGGTAGATTCAAATATATACGGGTATGGGCCACCAACTCGGCGTAGCAACAATGCTTTTAAAATATGCAGCTAGATTTGTAATGCTAAAGGCGCCGAGTAACCTATGATTGAATTAAATTTATAGGGAGATATGAAATTATTATAACGATCTAGAAACAGACTGGGATTTCGGTTTCATCTACCGGTAGGTACCTACATAATATGCTATTTGGCAACCACCGGACTCGAAATGTCTTTCGAGCAAGTAAATGAAAGTAGTTAATTACGAATAAAATTTAAAATTAACACCAAATGAAAAATAAAAAAACACGTCTATGCTCTAAACACAATAGCGGTAATGTGTAGGTACTTAGACAAATTCCTTAAAGTCTTCAAATTGCATCAAACTTACACTGACTAATAATCAACTGTCGCTTCAAAAGAAACACTTGAGTTAAATGCAACAAGTCTTGACCATTACTAAATGGAATTCAAGGACTTTAGGGAAGGAATAGAGTAAGAAAAAGGAATTTGGACACTTATCTCTTGGGATCGGCTGACGTCGCTCGGTGTACAGCTTTTAGATGCTCCACTGCCTGGGACTGCAAATCGCCAAGATGTTGAGTGTGTCGCTCGGTGTGTAGCTTTGGCCGCTCCACTGCCCGAGTGCTTCGGTGGGTTGACTTCTTGCCGCGAGCAGCTGATTAAATTGCTTGATTGAGTCTTGCTTGATTCTTGATTGCTTTAATTGTTGCTTTTGGTTCCCCTCATGGGCCACCAATTGACACTTGGAGCCAATGAAACTCAGAAAAGGTTGATATCTTGAATATATTGAAGTAAGGTAAAAACAGGTGCTCGCGGCGCGACGAATATTGGAAGTGAAGAGAACCGTTAAAATTTAGTGTATGAGTAAGTTGATCTAGTTATTGTAGGTAATTGCAAAAATAATGAGTACTTTATATAATGCAAGTTGCGCTGCGAGCTTCTAGGTACAGTCAGCATCAGATAGATATGTGCTTCCAAAGTAGTCAAAATTATGTAAAGAATATAAATTCAATTTTATGTTCGCAGACATAGCATTCAAATAGTTGTAAGCATCCAGAGTGTTCAAAACATCTTCGCTGTAAGTTGTCAATATTATGTTAGCTGTTACAGTGTTCATATTAATGTTGTCAAATAGGTCGTTTAATGGTATCTATGCACCGTAGAGCCAAAAGTCATTAAGGCCGGCTACAATCCCCTTTTGAGTCATGTTACTCAAAACTAAGGCCTGCCACACATAGTGCATTGTTAGTTCGCTCACCAGGTGTGTTAAATGAATATTTAAAATCTGATGGCTTAAAACTAGTGCAACAGCTAGTCTAGTAAGAACTCACATAAACTACGTCAACGTTATTATATTAACGCAAAAAATCGCTGCGTTACCCATTTCTAGTAATATTTCGGGGCATATTTATTGCACTGACTGTATAAATATAATACTGTATAATAAAAAAAAAATCTAAATAAAATAAATCAAAACAACGAGTTGTAAAAAAGAACTTATATTTTCTTAGAATCTAGTGTAACCACCGTTGGCATTGATTACATCAAGAAGGCGTTGTCTCATTGATCTAACTGTGTTAAAACAGAATGAACTTCCCCTCAATGATTCCCAAATTGCATTTACATGCATCCGTAAATTTTCGGTACTGCGAGCCTGTTCATGATCCCACATTTGGACCATTCTACCCCAGACGTTCTCAATAGGATTAAGGTCTGGGCTTTTGGGAGGTAGGGTTATTAAATTTAACACTCCGTTTTCAGAAATATAATCCTGAACCACTCTTGAATTATGTACAGAGCTTCCGTCTTGTATAAAAGTTATCGCCTCTTCAAAGGGATAAAATATTTGTGCTGTGGGTAACAACACCTCTTCCAAAACATCTTTATGTCAATCTATTTAGACGCCCACCAACTTCGATTAACTCACCGGGTCCAACTTCCGAAATCCATCCCCAAAAACCAAGCGATATGCGTCCACTTCTGTTATTGGGCAAGATATTTTCTTCATTATATCTTGTAGGGTAGACTGGGTACGGTTAAAACGGTGGACGGTTGAAACAACGCGAATATCTCGTAAACAGTGCGTGATGAGGGGATGGGTCCAAGAGAAGTATGAAGCGGGTGACAAGCCAAAACACGAATTTTAGTATCGCGTTGTTCTACGGGCGCTGTGCTTGGCTATAGGAGGCCCCATTGTGTTTTTTGACGGACAAGTAAGTATTTTTGTTCTTACATTTTTGCAATTATTTAGATTTTGTATAAAGTTAGAGTATTGAGAGTTTTCTTTCGTTTTAATTGAAGTTTGTAGAATATTGTAGTATTATTATTTTTAAATTAAATGTGTCATAATTCTAACTGTGAAACTTTTTATACCAAGCGGGGGGTTGGGGCCAGTTGAAACATTATTTGTGGGTACGTTTGAAACATTTTATTTATTCAATTTTCTTGTTTCTCAGATACCAAAGGTACGCCAAAGAAAGACTACGAAAGGTCGGGTTGACTTAGCAACATGCAAACAAGCATATGAGGATGTAAAAGCGGGATTGTTTTGTTTAGCTCGATTTTTGTTTTGTTGATAGTTAAAAAAAATACCAATATTGTAAATTAGCAATATTGCAAATATTACTGTCACCAAAATCTTACTATAATTTAATTTAAGTTGTACTTGATGTAAAACTTCAAAGTCTGATAAAAAATACTGTTAGGTTATAAGTATTGCCAAAGACTATTCTATATTAATAAAAAATATTTGTAATTTTCATCTGTACCATTAAAATATTATTAGATGACTAGTTCTTTACTGTTTGTTTTTGTTATTTTTCTAATGAAACGTGATAACTTATAATATTTTGTATTATTTGCATGTGTTTCATTTGACCCCAGGCACTGTTTCAACCGACCCTGACTTGGGGACGGTTAAAACAAATTACCGTATTTTTTCAACACAGTTTTACACAGAAAAATAATATAAAGTGATTTCAAATAGCATTGCCCATTAGTAGACAGATAAATGGTCTTTTGTTTAATACATTTCTTTCATCGCTGGCTTAACAAATTCCGATGCTATGCCCGATAAACGCAAAAATGTTTCTACCGTACCCAGTCTACTCTATTATTGTATCTCCACAGAGAGAGGCGACCATGCGTAGAGTTATAAAACGCTTTTTCATCAACAAAAACAACCTTACTAAAATCGTAATCTAAATAGCCGGCCTTAATGACTTTTGGCTCTACGGTGCATAGATACCATTAAACGACCTATTTGACGTGTGCGTTCGCGCAGCGGAATGTTGTTGAATTTAAAGATTTTAATTATGCAGATATTTAGTGTATGACGTCGTGTAATTGTGTATGGTAAAAGAAAATTTGTGTATGCAGCCATTGTGGAGAAATTCGCTAAAAACTGATTCCGCTGGGCGAACGTTGACCTGGCGGCACTTTTTTTAAATCCATGCACTTAGAAGGAAAAAAATGGGTGCAACAATTAGTGTGTATTTGTGTGTAATTGTGTATGTATGAATAAAATTAGTGTATGCATTGACTTCGGAGAAATTCAAGTTTCCGCTACGCGAACGTTTGGCCATTAGCTAGTTTTCATATAAAGCGCTTATTTAGAGAGCTGTAGATTTTTACATACGTTGTTTTGAATTTGTTTATATTTGTTTAAGAAACCGATTTAGAAAAAAACGTAGGGTTTAAAAGATAAAAATATAAACGTAAAATACGCTTATTAGATCGTAGTTCGTAAAGTATGCACTTTGGGGTCTAGATTTTCACGTTTATTCAAACCTTGTAAGTGCTCGCAACACGTTGCCAAGTATCAATTAAGTTCCGTAAGTAATTAAAGGGTTATAGGACAATTTACCTTGAATATATCACTGTTTACAAAGCAGTCAAATATCACGACGTCCTAAGTGAATTGCATAGTAAAATTTATTTCAATAGTTAGTTTATTAATTCAACTACTCATATGCAAAATTTCATCTCATTAAATTCAGTAATTAAAGAGAAACAATTAAAATACTGACAAAGCATCGAAAGCCTACATAACCCGACCAAGTTCGAATAGCCACAAAAAAGCGGCCGCGCAATATATTTAGGTAACATTCTAAAATTTACAGTCTAATACCGGTTTTGAATTGGTACAGGTGATAACACAATTGTTGTTTCGATATAATTTATAGGCTGCTAATTAAAGAATATTTAATATTTTCTTGAAAATACCTTTTTATACCAATGTTTTAGTTTATAAGCACATTATAAATGGTGATTTTTAGGTATATTAGGCAGACTCTCAAATCTGAACATCTGAATAGTCTAGTTATTTGATCAGTGATTTAAATTTTTATTGAAGCTCAAAATACTTAATATCCTTACCCTCATATTCATCATCGTTTATTAAACCTATTTTAGTTAAAACACATTTTAAGTCTATTGCTGTCTCTAACCAATGACAGTATGTTTAGCAAGCGTTTGTTAACGTTAAGTTTTTATGAACAAGGGACTAGTCATGAGAAGCACCTCAGCTGCGCTCCTGATACGCTCGAAATACACGCGCCTGTGCGCGCACATGAGTTGTATGCCAAGTTCTGCCGTTACTGGGGCGCGCGCCCAAGGATTGTCATGTTAGTCGCTTAGAGCTGTATTTTCATTCATTCATTCATATGCTTACGGCTGTTGGCCTAGAAAGGGTAGGCAGAGGTGTGACATTTCTGTGTCACCCACATTATGCCATTTTTGGGTTTCTACGTTACAGGTGGCGAGAAATAAATAGTAAATACATAATTACTATATTTAATTATAAATATTTTTGTTATTATATGTAATTATAAATATTTTTGTACACAGATGTTTAATTAGAGAAGTACTTGTTAACAGAAGATTTATTTTTATCGTAGATAGTGGCGTTATTATTAAAAAAATATTTTTCGTTCAAGAAATGCAATTGTTTTATTTTTTCCTAACGCTTGTGTACGCAACTGTACCATACTAATAAATACTATACTGGAAGGTTAAGAACGTTACTAAGATATATGGCACGGCCGCTTTTTTGTAGCCATTCGAACTTGGTCGGGTTATGTAGGCTTTCGATGCTTAGTCAGTATTTTAATTGTTTCTCTTTAATTACTGAATTTAATGAGATGAAATTTTGCATGTGAGTAGTTGAATTAATAAACTAATTATTGGAATACATTTTACTATGCAATTCCTTTAGAACGTCGTGATATTTGACTGCTTTGTAAACAGTGATCTATTCACGGTAAATTGTCCTATAACCCTTTAATTACTAACGGAACTTCATTGATACTTGGCAACATGTTGCAGGCACTTACAAGGTTTGTATAAACGTGAAAATCTAGACCCCAAAGTGCATACTTTACGAACTACGATCTAATTAGCGTATTTTACGTTTATATTTTTATCTTTTAAGCCCTAGGTTTTTTTCTAAATCGGTTTTTCAAACAAATATAAACAAATTCAAAACAACGTATGTAAAAATCTACAGCTCTCTATATAAGCGCTTTATATGAAAACTAGCTAATGGCCAAACGTTCGCGTAGCGGAAACTTGAATTTCTCCGAAGTCAATGCATACACTAATTTTATTCATACATACACAATTACACACAAATACACACTAATTGTTGGACTCATTTTTTTTCTTCTAAGTGCATGGATTTAAAAAAAGTGCCGCCAGGACAACGTTCGCCCAGCGGAATCAGTTTTTAGCGAATTTCTCCACAATGGCTGCACACACAAATTTTCTTTTACCATACACAATTACACGACGTCATACACTAAATATCTGCATAATTAAAATCTTTAAATTCAACAACATTCCGCTGCGCGAACGCACACCTATTTGACAACATTAATATGAACACTGTAACTAACATAATATTGACAACTTACATCGAAGATGTTTTGAACACTCTGGATGCTTACAACTATTTGAATGCTATGTCTGCGAACATAAAATTGAATTTATATTCTTTACATAATTTTGACTACTTTGGAAGTACATAATTATCTATCTGATGCTGACTGTACAAATTATTATTGAGTAAAATTAGTTGAGAGAATAAGACTTGCTGTTCAAAATCCATCAGGCGCTCTGTGCCTGAAAAATATGTATTGATTATTAAGTAATTAGGAGTTGTAAATTCAAGTAGTGTAAATTAAAAGAATCAAAAGACATTTTGAAGCTTATGTGACCTCTTCGGCCAATAATAGATAAAAGCCTTTCTCACATAATTTCTAGGCATTCTGCATTTCTGTAACAAATAATATAACAATTACACGATCGAACGAAGATTATTAAATGTACTTATAATAATAAAACACACTACATATTATTTACTTTAGGACAGGGAACCGGGCATACGTCAAACCAGTTCTTAAAAGGTTTACCCCCTCTGACATCGGCAAAGAGAAACATATGTTTTCCTTACCCCAGTCAGCACAGTTCCTCTTACCCCACTTATAATTTTTAGGTTAGGTTTCAAAACAAGTGGTTAAATCTATGTGTGTTGCATAGTTTTTCACGTTTCATAGATAATATAATCTAATTTTAAGTATAACAGAACACTTACCAATGTTTATACACTTCCAGCAAAAAAAAAAAGATGCACAAATTACTAAAAGAAAAAAGCACGTCGAGCTCACGTATCCGCGGAGATCGCACAAAATTTTTGATTGCGTCATAATTATTGTATTTTGGTGTGAGAAAGAGCCATCTATGTTTTTTCTTTGAAATTAAATTGACATTACTGCTTTATCAACCGCGTAAATATAGAGAAATTGTGTATAGTGTTTGTTATACGAACTGCTGTTTCCCTTGCCCCGTAGTTCCTGTTACTTACCCCACCTGACCTTACCAAAGAAACGTATCCATGGTAGGCTGTCAGTACTGTTTCTAGTCTAGAGGTATTTCGTAGTTTATAAAGGACATACTATACAAATTTATTTAGTTTGCAACATATTTTGCTGATTTATGTGCTTTCAAAATAGTTTTCCTTATCCCAGTCCCTCTCCTATCACAGCCTTTTCCTATCCTGAAATCCCTTTCTGATTTCTTCACCCCGATCCCATCCTCTCTCCGCCAAGCCAAGGTTGCCGTGCCTATGTGCTGCGTGACTAGGGGCGAGCCTAGTATTAGCGTGCTTATTACCCTGGGACCGGGCGAACCCAGAATAAGGTTAGCCTTACTTGGACAAGCGGGGCTCTGTTCAGGTGGACATGTTTTTCCCTTGCTACTCGTGGGAACGCAATGGAATTGATAAATTTAAACACTTAGAATGACCGCGATGTGGTTCCGCGCTGCTGTCTATCTCCGTGGACAACCCCAGTGAGTATAGCCCGCCCTGTAGTACCGGACTGGGTAACTGTATTTATTAATGAGAATATCTTTGTCCCTGTAAAAACGGTATATAATAAAATTGGGGGTTTAGAGTAATGTTACTGTAATAGGCAATTATGTATCTATATTACACTCATATACATATTATGTATGTATAAATAGGATTAATGGAAATATATGAGGTGCAATGTTGCAGTTATATTTGTTTTTTATTTCAAACTAGTGTTATGAAATTCCTCTTCTATGGACAGCCCGAGGGACTATGCGATAAGCGTCTATATAACTTACTGGACGGTAGAAGCATCAGGGCCGTCGTTGATTGCAGCTGGTCCGACTACATACATACACGGTCACGCCTTTCATCCGCGAAGGGCGTGAAGCATATTATATATGCCCACATTTAACCTTTTAGATTTTGTTCCACGTAATAGATGGTATTGATATGGTATAGGCGCAGGTTGTGACTGTCCGCTGTTGAAATTCTTCAAGCCGGCCCATAAAGGCCTTCAACTTGACTTAGCGACGTGCTTTTTTCCTGGCAACCGGGACCAACGGCTTAACGACTTAACGTGCCTTCCGAAGCACGGAAATGCTCGTAAACAAATGTCACAAAGTGGTCATGAGTTGGTCACCCATCTACGACAGGCCACAGTAAATGTTGCTCACTGCAGCAATCGTTTACAGAACACAGACCGCGGGGCCACGAGCGCTTCTTCTCCGACTACATGACCATAAATGCTGAGTGTTCGGTTCGGTGTTGTCCCCTACTCTCTTGTTGCTGCCTGCGAGTTCCAAATGTTCAATGTTAAATGACGTTACCGAGATGGTAGGTAATTACATAACATTGTTGGTAGAATGAGATCACTTTGTTGGTTGCAACAAGTGTTGGCACAGCTACTCGTCCTCAGGTTGGCTGGTTCTCGTCTCGTGTATGCGTAGTAAGGATGGGGCGCTCTTCAATAAATGTTTTATTCTTAGATAATATTGTAATTAATTTAATATCTGACAATACAAATTGGTTAGTACAAGGTATACAATAAAAAACATCGGCCAAGTGTGAGTCGGCCTCGCGCACACAGGGTTCCGTACCAAAAAGAGTTCAAAAATCACGTTTATTTTACGGGGCCTTTATCTCCCTATTTTTTTCTGATTTCAGTAGATATTTGTTGTTATAGCGGCAACAGTAATACATCATCTGTGAAAACTTCATCTCTCTAGCTGTCACAGTTCCTGAGATACAGCCTCGTGACGGACGGTGAAGTCTCATCAATAGGGTCCCGCTTGTACCCTTTGGGTACGGAACCCTATAAACTAAGTAATAATAATAATAATAATAATCATTTAATCCTGCTATTACAATTTCACATTATCCACAAAGAATAAAATATTTTACAGTATAATAATGGTATGGTTACATAGGTTTTGCGCCCTTGACACCCAAGCTAAGATTTAACTTGTGTTATGGGTGTCAAGTCCCTCAAATGCGTGTTACATCCATGTAAACACACAAAGTTGAACGCTTCGAGTATATCTATCTAGGTCTACATTAATATCATTCTAAGGTAAGTGACTTTCGTGTAACAACAAAAAAACAAATAAAAATAGAATAAAACATTGCTAAAAAATATAAAAGTATAAAAGAATAAAAAAAGAATAATAATAACATGCTCTGCTATGATGTGAGGGTGTTGTGTATGTCTGGGTGAGTGTAAAATGTGTGTGTATTATATATATGTCTATGTGTAATGTATATAGAATATGAATGGCTCAGGAGTGTGGTGTTATGTAATCATGGGGGACAATAGTTCCTCAACCTCTTCGTAGCAGAGATTCATTATCCACTTACTAATCCTATCCCTGCATTCAAATTTGTTTAGGGTAAAGATATTACATTTCTTGTTAACAACATTGTATAGTCGGCTCGCAGCTATCACGAAGTGTCTTCCAGCCAGTTTTGTTCTATGTCGTTTTACAGCACACACTCTCTTGGATCTACGTGAAGTGAGTCGATTATAATCTAGTTCCAGACTTCCATGTTTACGCATCAGGGTATGGAGCACATACAGCTGTCTCACAGACATTACCCGGCAATTCTTATACAATGTGGCTGTACAAAATCGAAAGTGCTTGAACGTCATAACCTTGAGGACCGCTCTCTGAGCCCTTTCGAGTGTTATCATTGTAGTCTTCGGTGTTCCACCCCACACTGTTATACCAAACGATATTATGGACTGACACAGGGAGATGTATACTGTCCTCAAGGTCTCAGCATCCGCACTATATCGCAGCTTTTTAAATATGGCGATAATTCTTCGAACCCTACCGCTCAGTTCCAGTTAAGTTTAGGTACAGCCAGTATGTGTGATGGATGAGTCAACGTATGTGGCCGGTATCAGCACCGCACAGCTCCTCTCATTGATCCCCTGGCAGTCCCGAGTGCAGCTTTACCGTTGTAATAAATATGCATTACCGCAATAGAGGACGGTAACAGCATCCATGGCACATTTTCACACGGTTAGAAAAATACATTCATTCATAGCCAGTTCGAGAAGGTTTCCTGCTACGCACACTCGCGCACAATTCAATATCGACAACTACTAGGTACCTATGAACATGTTTGACCTCGTGTCTGTGAACTCTGTGAGCGGTGTCTATGTGTGCGTAGCCTCAGCGACTTTAGTGTGTAGCTTCCATCTAATTTGTGGTTTAGGCTCGTCTATATATATTCAGAGTAAGATCTTCAATATCGACAACTTCTACCCGATCAGCAGACAGTGGACTGGGGTGTCGGTGTGCATAGGTGCAATAGTGCTCGCCGTCTATCGCCAATCGCGTTTCTGTCTCGTCCACTACAATCTCCATAGTGAAGGGCTGACCATCTTTAAAGGGAAACGGTCTGAAATAGAATACACAAATAGGTTTAAATAAATAATAGACTGGTACTTGCAAGGCTTACGATAATATTTATGCCATGAAAAGATAACTTGTAAAAAAGACTAATTAGTCTCTCAACTCAGTTTTTGTTTGCAAGTTGTGAAGTTCATGTAACAGGTACCAAGTTGGTTACATTTATCCAGTCTCTTATGTCTGTAGGTACGTAATTAGCTACATAGTAACATCATATACTAAACATATCAATATTTACTGGGCATTAAGTGGCAATTTTTTTTAATACTTAAGGCCTTCAGCGCTCGTGGCCCCGCGGGCTTAGTGTTCTGTAAACGATCACTGCAGTAAGCAACTTTTACTATGGCCAGTTCTTGGATGGGTGACCATTCATGTGACCACATTTATTTGAGCGTTTCCGTGCTTCGGAAAGCACGTTAAGCCGTTGGTCCCGGTTGTCAGTAAAATGGCAGTCGTTAAGCCAAGTTGAAAGTCGTTTTAGGCGGCATGAAAAATTTCAACTGCAGACAGTCACAACCTGCGCCTGTCCATCTCAACACGGCAATACAGTTTACCACCTATTACGTGGGACAAATTATAAAAAGGTGAAGTGTGGGCATTATAGGCCTCTGCCTACCCCTTCGGGGATAAAGGTGTGATCATATGTATGTATGTACTTAAGGCCTCTATCTTAACTTAACGACTGCCATTTTACTCGCAACCGGACCAACGACTTAACGCTCGCAATAAATGTCCCCAAGTGGTCACGTGGTGGTCACCCATCCAAGTGTGTTTGCTCGTACCTAGACGCAGCAGTCTCCTCACGCCCCCGTGCGCCGCCACGACATGTGGTCCATGCCACGACACGTTGTTGTTGTCTTACAGAGATGTGCACTGGGATATCTCCACGGAGTGATTCACATTGCAAGTACACGGTGAACCTGCAATTTGAAAGATTACTTCGAGTTTGCAAATATGACGGTTGCATTTGCATCTAAAATATTCATTTAAGGCTGAGGCCGCATTTGCGGTTACCGCGGTCCGCGGTGGTTTATAACCTCAAAATGTCAAACCATAGACCCGATTTCATTGGTTTTGACATTTTTGAGTTAGAATTTGACATTTTGAGACTAGAAACCGCCGTAAATTGCAAATGCGGCCCCAGGCTTAGATTAGTTTCAAGAGTGAACTGTCAAAGAAGTACCTAGTAGGTAGTAGGTAATTAATTTAATAATAGGTAATTTGCTACAGAGAATGCAGTTATCTCTTAAAAGAATCGTAACACCATGGATTTAGAATTTTTCGTTGAGAGTAGCGAAAAGTTCTAAATCTACGAGTGACACATAACCATTCTAGAAAAGAAGGCTCGGATGTACAAGTTCAAGTTAGACCTTTAAGGTATCTCTCTCATTCTCGGTACTTTGTGCCCGGTACAGAACAAAGGAACAATAGAGGCTATACCTATTTTTAACCGACTTCAAAAAAAGGAGGAGGTTCTCAATTTTCGACTTCAATACTATATTTTAATAATTTAATAATTTCTTATAAATCAAAATACGTATTACTTAAGTACTTAGGCACCTTGTTTTTCAGTTTCAGTGATATGTTTGAAGTCGGTTATTTTTTGTTATTTTTTTTTATGTTGACATACGCCAGAAGACAATCTACATACAAAGTGCGCTCGAGCTACGCACACATAGACACCGCTCACCGGATTTCACGGACACGAGGTCAAAGGATTTTCAATACAGGTTTGTGCGCGAGTGTGCGTAGCCGAGGGTAGGTTCGAAAAAAAAAAGTACATACATGAGATTGCTTTCTGTACCTTATTATTTTGTGTAGGTACGTACCAATCACTACTGTACGTGCCGGTGACAACAATACGTGATCCAATGCTCAGCGGTTCCTTTAGTACCTTCACACGTGTGTTCGACCGCGACTCGTCGATCTCGGCCAGCCGGTACTGAAATCACATCTAGTTATAGATTTTATAGCCTTTCTGTTGTGTTACTCCGGAGGGGGGGGGGGGGGCATACACTCACTACAAAAAGGCTATCACTAGCACATTATGCACTTTTTGCTTAACTACTTGTACTTTATTCCACGATTTTAATTATTACTAAACTAGCAGACGCGCGCGGCTTCGACCGCGTGAATTTTTAGTTTCCGCTTCCCGTGGGAATATTTTCCCGGGATTGTTACATTACTATTTTAGTAAGTTGTTGTGTCCCACCGCTATAGTGGAAGTACTAACGTCACTTGTCGACTGTCGGTGGCGCGGACAAGCCACACACATTATACATTACTGTGTGAAGTCTTCATTAATGCAATTAATAGTCAATACCAACACATCTTCTATTCATATCAAGGACCCACATAACACCTTAGATGTGTTATTCCGGACTATACTCTATCCCTGTACCAAATTTCAGCCAGATCCATTCAGCCATTAGAGCGCGATTGAGTAACAAACATCCAAACATTCAAACATCTTCACAAACTTTCACATTTTATAATATTAGTAGGATGACAGATACGAGTAATGTTACGTTTTGCTTTCACTAATTAATGTATGAACTGACAGACGTCAAATGTTAAAGTACATATTAAAATGACGTCACTTTAGTAGGATATAGGTAACGACTTTATATAACCAAAGGATATAACCAGACCGGTTCCGCTTTACAGCATTTTCAAAGGTAATTTCCTGTTCATACACATTCTTTCCTTACCTAAGCTACGTTTCTAAACACTATGATCTTTTTTATTCATGTGAGATTGTGGGTATACAAATAAAGTAAAAAAAATCCCTAAAAATGGGGAAATTTTAAATTCACCATTAATTGACCCAAATCAAATTAACATTATAAATTATAATTAAAATCTACATACAAAATTTATTATAAATTATTTAAATTTGGAATTAAATTCCAGTCAAATCACTAGGCCTCAGAATTGTTGTGTTTGGAGTTATAGGTAGTTACCGTTTACGTTTTTTTAGAGAATGAACTGAAATCTTAAACACTTTAAAACGGAGTAGGTACTGTTTGTAGGTGCAGGGACTAGCTAGTTAGGGTTTCCTACCCGAAGGGTAACAAGCAGGACCCTATTGTTACTGAGACTTCGCTGTTCGTCTGTCTGTATGTCTGTCAGTCTGTCCGTCACGAGGCTGTATCTCATGAACGGTGATAGCCAGGAAGCTGAAATTTTCACAGATTGTGTATTTCTGTTGCCGCTATAACAACAAATACCTACATGCCGCTATAACACAACTAAAAACAGAAAAACAATATGAGGGGCTCCCATACAACAAACGTGATGCTGTTTTCAGTTTTTGGTACGGAACCCTCCGTGGGCGAGTCCAACTCGCATTTGGATGGTTTCTTAAATATTTATCTGTTTGCTTTTGTAATCTATTCATGTGACGAAGACGCAACGACAACCGAGATTCTCTTGTCACCATACGTACTTTAAAGGATTCATTCCTAGGCAGTCTGCTGATAGAGAACCCGCTAGGCATAGGCACGTCGGAGTTTGAGGAGGCCATGTTCATAAACACTGCGAAGGCCTCAGTCTCAGTGAGCAGGGAGGAACGGGCTGGACCTTCAGCGAACTGCTGAGGAGTGAGCGTCAGGAAGCGGATCTTCTCAATGGCACTGCGGATTTTTGGTTTGTTATTGATATCTGAAAAAAGAAACATCTTTTTACTATTACATTATGCTCCTGTGAATAGGATAATATTATCTAGGTACGTTGTATACAGGGTGTCCCACGGCTATGCCACATGGAGGGAAAGTACCTTAAATGTAGTAGATGGAACCTTTTACTGAAAGAAGACATTATTTAAATTTCAAAAACAACTTAAACTGCATTCATAGATTTTTAAATAAATACATGGTTGAGCCGGGAATCGAACCCGCTACACGAGAAAAAATTAGCCCCGTAGCTTTATCATACCAATCGAAAGGCTTCATTATAAGGATTATTTTTTGCTAAGTAACATAGTGTCAGAAATAAAAGGAAGACTATGAATTTTAATATTTTTAATACAAAAGTCCCGTACTGTTTAATACAAAGTCGCACACTTTTGATTATTTTACTCCTTGTCGATCTTTTGATCTTGCTGTGGTGGATATTTATAATAATACGTCCAAGTTCTGTTTTGTAGCTCGTGGACATTTTCATTTCTTGTAAACTACATTTAATACAGGCTGCGGTGACCACCGGCACTTCTGGTGGGCCCGTATGCTTGTCTGCCACCTTAGTGGTATATAAAAAAAATACTTGTCATAACCCCATAAAAATAAACGTTGTTAGATCTGTGGATCTCGGCGGCCGTCGTATTTGTCCCGATCCAGGGACGAAAGTCTTCATTAAGATCACCGGCGATGACAGTTTTTCATTTTTAACTTCAAAAAAAGGAGGAGGACTTAATTCGTCTGTATGTATTTTATTTTATGTATGTCAAGCGATAATTCCGTCAATTATAGACGAATTTCAAAAATTTTTTTTTTAAACAAAATTTCACATCAAATGTTAAAATACATGGTCTTCCTTTTATTTTAGACACTATGTTATTTCACAAAAAATAATCCTCATGATGAAGCCTTTCGATCGGTATAATAAACCTACGGGTGATTGTTTTCTCGTGTAGCAGGTTCGATTCCCGGCTCAACCATGTAAGTGTTTAAATTGTTTTTTAAATTAAAATAATGTGTTCTTTCAGTAAAATGTTCCATCTACAATATTTAAGGTACTTTCTCTCTATGTGGCATAGCCGTCGGACACCCTCTATAATTCTACTATGCTTGTACCCCTATTTAATTAGCAAAAACAACGCGACACTTACGTTTATTATCATGTGAAGGATGTTCACCAACATCACCATCCTTCTGCGGTTGGGCGCCCACAATTCCTACCTGTAACATCAGTACGAGTAGGTATAAGGTTAATGGTAGACCCGAGAAGTCATTTCGGTAGTTAATAATCTACCAGTCCCGGATCCTGATTAGCAAGCCCCGGGCAGCAGATTTTTTTAGGGTTCCGTATCTACCCAAAGGCCCAAAGGGTAAAAACAGGATTTCGGGAACCTATTCATGAGACGTCGCCGTCCTTTACGCGGCTGTAACCCAGGAACGAGAGATGATTTTTTTATAAATTACATAAGTAGGTACTTCTGTTGCTGCTATAACACCAAATATTAAAATTAGAAAAATAATGATAAGGGCCTCCCATACTACAAATGTGACTTTATGTGGTTATTGGGTACGTAACCCTCCGAGCACGAGTCCGACTCGAACTTTGGTCGGTGTTTTTGCGAGGGTCAGCTAGTTTATAAATAAAATAATAAAAGACTAACACTCTCTTCTGTAGTCCTCTTATCTTGAGCTTTATCATACCGGACGGCCGCTTCAAACAAGTCCAGCTCACTGTCAATGTTCAAGTGGTCCAGGGAGAACACGGTGATGACTGTGTTGAGTTCCACATCCTCAAAACTGCTGTCATTTAGAACTTCTTTAGTATTTGTACTGATTATCTGTAATTTATTTAATAAAAAAATACTTAAACCAATAATAGTCCAATCAAAATAAACGAAAAAATGTGGTTACCTTGCAAATGTGACTGCCTCGTTGGTATAGAGGTCAAAATATGTGACTGCGGATCATGAGGTCGTGGGTTCGATTCCCACCGTAAAAAAATATTGTGTAATTCATAAATGTTTGTCTCGAGAGTCGGCGTGTTCCTATGTATGATAGATAATATGTATATTCAACACGCTTCCTACCTACTGCCTACGGTTGGGAGCCCCGGCCCCGGGTAAGCCCTCGTGTCCCCTGTGCCCAGAAACAGCAGGTTATTCCTAGTTTACTTTGGGATCAGATAGTTGTAATATACCTACATAATATGTGGGTCAGTTTTTAAATTAGAATGGCAACACACAAAATGGAAGTGTTATTTTCCAAACAATAATGTAAAACAAAAATCAACTATTAAATAAATACCTACATACATAATTAGTCACGCCTTTATCCTCTTAGGGTTAGGCAGAGGTATAGTATACGCCCACATTACCCCTTATAGTTTTATGTCCCACGTAATAGATGGTGCGCCTAATGCCGTGTATTAAAAAATATAGATACCTATAGCACGTTCGTTCTAAGTTTGCCGCTGGCGTAGAGGCTGGTGCAGAGGCGTAGTATGGGAAGAAGAGGAAACTTGGAGCGAACGGGTAGTACTTGTGAATATGTTACTTACAGAAAATGTTTAGTGTTTAGACTGGATAGTATCAATGATATCTATGTGGTATATTGATCATTTACCTGTATACACTTCTCCATCAGTAGATCCTCCTCGTACAAACATGCAAACTCATATGTGCGGCAGGCATTTCTCGGGTTAAGGCCTGACCCCAGGTACTTAGTACATTCCTTGAACAAATGTGGCAACATGTACTTCTTAGCGCCGTAGCATAGCTCACAAGCATTGTCATATGAAGTTATATTAATGCTGTCAGTGTATACGTACCTAAAAAGACAGATATTTCTTTAGTACATTAAGTCCGCCAGTACACTAAGGATACATAGGTAAGGTACCTAGTGAAATAGTGCACAAACATTATAATTTTGAATTAAAAAGGTGTAACAATCCCGTAATACGTCAAATCAATCGACCAGCGTCACCTACAGTGGGTGTATGGCAACCTGCATGGACGTGACTGTTAGGAAAGGGAAACACTTAAGTAATTACGAGATATCTGTCAAAATATGCTTTTATTATAAACTAGCTGACCCGCGCAACTTCGTTTGCGTCACATGAGAGTGAGAAAGAGAGAGGTGTGGTATAAATATTTAAAGTGATATAATGTTTCCAGTCGCATTTACTCCCGTAGCGTCGCTTATATTCATTAGAGCTGACCCGCACAACTTCGTTTGCGTCACATGATGACAAGAGAGAGATGAGGTGAGAAGGACAGAGGTGTTAATATGTAAAGTGATATAATATTTCCCGTCGCAGTTACTTCCATTCGTACGTTTTCTGGAACGGAACTCATCGTGTGCGAACCCGACTTGCACTTGGCCGGTTTTTATGGTTCAGTTGACTGTGTACGTAGCGCGAGGCGATACTTATGGCTATGTCTCATTTCTGTGTATGTATCGCCTGGCGATACTTTTGCCTTCAGACAGTTTGCGCTCTTGTAGCGCAAATAGTACTATCTCTATCCTGCTCAAAGTTTTATGGAGTGTTCTTAGAAAGAAACGGGACAAGTATATGATGAATTTGTATGGCGAGCTATATTGTGTCCATACTAATATTATAAAGCTGAAAAGTGTTTCTGTTTGTTTGTTTGTTGGAACGCTAGAATCTCAGGAACTACTGGTTGGATTTAAAAAAATCTGTTATAGTTTGATAGTCCATTTATTGAGGATGGCTATAGGTTTTATAACATCACGCTAAGACGAATAGGAGCGGAGCAGCAATAAATAATTTTTCAAAAACCGGGATTTTGTTTTACCTTCTGAGAGCTTCCCAGGCATACGCTGCGTAAATGGTTTAAGTTACGTATAAATTGTGTATTACAAAATTTTTCCTCATAAATATCTTTTAAGATTCACCTACAATAACCCTCTGACATATATACACAAGTTTTAAAATATTAGCGACACAACGCGACGCGACGGGCGTAAACGTGGTCTGCCGTGGTAGTTCACACAGAGGGCTACAAAATATCGGATTAAAAATAGAAAAGGACATAAGGTTACAACTGCCGGCGGACAAACAACCGAGGTGCAAGGAAAAGTATATTTACCAATCAAATTTGAAAACAAAATTCAAATCGTTACGGTTTACATAGTGCCTAACATAACTACAAACTTGATTCTAGGCATAGATTTCTGGCTCAGATTTAATCTATGTCCTAAGTACTTCGGACATATACCCATGATAGTGGATGATGATCCTAAACTATCAATAATAACCCAACAACAAACAACCCTGTGTGACTGGCGCAGTCTTACACAACAACAACGCATGATAGCAGAAGAGACAATATCCAAATGTGCAGATATACCTATCATATGAAAAATTAGGGCTAGGCAGAACACATCTCATAGAACATACGATAGACACTGGCGACAGCAAGCCGATCAAACAACGCACCTATAGGATGTCCCCTGAGAAGACAAGAATAGTATCAGAACAAATAGACGAAACGATAAAGGCTGATATCATCGAGCCCAGTCAGAGCCCGTGGTCAAGTCCAGTACTAATTGTCAACAAAAAAGACGGCAAGCCCGGGTTCTGCTTGGACAGTTGCAAGCTTAATGCAGTCATAAAAAAGGACACATATAGCCTGCCTTACATATCAGAAATACTAGACAACTTGAGGGAGGTAAAATATCTAACAACACTAGATCTTTCTAAAGCCTTCTGGCAAATTCCTCTAGCACCAAAAGATAGGGAAAAGACAGCCTTCTTCATCCCAGGACAAGGAGCGTACCAGTACAAAGTTTTACCTTTTGGCCGCAGTAACTCAAGGTGTTCGCAACAAAGGCTTATAGATACTCAATTTGGTCCACAATTTCAAAATAAGGTGTTCTGCTACATAGACATTTTATTATTGAAAATAGAAAATATTATAGGTACTTAGAAATGTTGAGATTATTTTCTGTATTTGCTACTCATTTAAGAATATTTTCTTGAAAATACCTTTTTTATACCAATGTTTTAGTTTATAAGCACTTTTGGAATGTTGATTTTTAGGTATATTAGGCAGAATGTCAAAGCTAAACAACTGAATAATCTAGTTATGTGATCTGTGATTGTTAATCTGTGATTTTATTACCTTTTTTATACCAATGTTTTAGTTTATAAGCACTTTTTAATGTTAATTTTTAGGTATATTAGGCAGACTCTCAAATGTAAACAACTGAATAGTCTAGTTATGTGATCTGTGATTGTTAATCTGTGATTTTATTATTAAAACTAGAAAATATTATAAGTACTTAGAAATGTTGAGATTATTTTCTGTATTTGCTACTCATTTAAGAATATTTTATTGAAAATACCTTGTTTATACCAATGTTTTAGTTTGTAAGCACTTTTAAATGTTGATTTTTAGGTAAGTATATTAGGCAGACTCTGAAATCTAAACAACTGAATAGTCTAGTTATGTGATCTGTGATTGTTAATCTGTGATTTTATTATTAAAACTAGAAAATATTATAAGTACTTAGAAATGTTGAAGTTATTTTCTGTACTTATTTGCTACTAATTAAAGAATATTTTCTTGAAAATACCTTTTTTATACCAATGTTTTAGTTTATAAGCACATTTTAAATGGTGTTTTTTAGGTATATTAGGCAGACTCTCAAATCTAAACAACTGAATAGTCTAGTTATGTGATCAGTGATTTAAATTTTTATTGAAGCTCGAAATACATATTATCCTTACCCTCATAATAATAATAATAATAAGCCTTTATTTCAGAAATTATTACATGCTTTATTTGATGAATATTAATAAATTTCAATAAATTAAATTACATTTATCATCATAATTGTGTTTTAAAATTAATTATACTACATCCCTAAATGAATATACTGGTTGAATTTATAGTCGTTTTGGAACGGAAAGGTTTAGGCCCAGTTTCGATAACAGAACCGATCGGCACTGTCAATTTGAAAATCAACAATAAAAAATTACGAAAATGTCAAAATCTACATCGTTTGCCAAAATCAAAACGAGAACACCTGGTTATTCGTTTAAATTTCACCAAATACGTTTACTACAATTTTCTACTACAATTTTTCATTCAATGTCTAACGTTCCAATCAGTAAGAAGAGTCACCGCGCCGGGAAAATTCGACCAATCACAACGCATGAACGCATCGGTCCACGTGGACTCGTTGCCAAGTAACGTCGGTAGTAGGTACTCGACTAGTTCGTCTTGTATGTAGGTAGGTAAATACGCTCGGCCGACCGCGGCGCGCAGTTCGACTATAACTCGCGCGGAGTATTGTCGTCGCATTTGACTTTTATTTGTGGTCGGAAATAAAACGATTAGTTTACACTCGAGAGTACGAATCTCGTGATGAATTACGCAGTGCGATAGTGGACGCCTTTGAAATAGTGAAAAGTGACAGAGACACATTGAATAAACTAAAAGACAATAGCCTAAAACGTGCCCGTTTGTGTATCGAACGTTCTGGACTCCATTTTGAGCAGTTGCTAAGGTACAGGGAAGTGTAAATAAACTGTGAATAGGTAGGTCTAGGTATTTAAGTTGATTATTTTGTAAATAGCTCCAATTTTTTAAATACGCCGGAAATACTCCCTATTTGTTCGTGTTTATTTTCATTATTATTACATAAACCTTATTAATTCACCGTAAAATAGAACAATATTAAAGTATTTCCGACGGTCCTAAGCCCGCGTAAAGTATGAAGGAGAAATTGGAGTCCTTTATTATTATCTAAGTACCTATTATTATCGAAACGATGCATTCGGTCAATGAACTGATCAAATGGAGACACGCGCCGCGGCGTAGGTACCTATGGGTTTCGGAGTTTCATTCATTGAAAAGTTCAATGAATAATCGAAGCGCTACTAATGTTTCAACTCGAACGAGTGATAAAGATTACATAAAAGTCATTTTTTTATTATAACCTGCACAGCTGTTTTGACACTCCGAAATGGTTCCATTATTGATTCCGAGTAACCCCCTCTCGGGTCCAGAACGACTATAAATTCAACCAGTATAAAAAATTATATTAATAAAATTTCAATAAATTGATAAAATTAAAAAATAATAGGTATCAATAAAATTTCAATAAATTGATAAAATTAAAAAATAATATTAATAAAATCTCAATAAATTAAATTACATAATTATATTATAATTATACTATGTCCCTAAATGAAAATATAAAAATACTACATGCATTATTTGATAAATATTAATAAATTTCAATAAATTGCATTGCATTTATCATAATGTTTTAATCAAAAATTAATTATACTTTGTCCCTTTTAACTCATTGCTATCATCGTAATTGAATATTATATAAATAAAATTTCAATAGATTGATATTCATCATTACATATTTAAATTCATTATATTATGTCCCTAATTTCTAATTGTCTGTCGACAAAGGCCTCCTCAAGCTCCCTCCAGTGTTGCCTGTCTAGTGCTGCTCTCCTCCAGTAAGGTCCGGCTATATACTTTATCTCGTCCTCCCATCGTTTGTACTGTCCTCCTCTACGTCTCTTTCCATCCCTGGGGTACCAGTTTGTGATAATTTTGCTCCACTTTCCATGTTTACTTCGCAACATATGTCCTGTCCAGCTCCACTTTTGCTTATCTATTTTCTCTAAGATATCTGTAAGCTTTGTTTTTTCTCTTATACTGTTACTGTTAATCTTATCTGATTTTCTTACATGCAGTATACTCCTTTCCATAGCTCTTTGGCAACTTCTTAGACTGTCTCTATGTTTTTTATAGTGACCGACCGAAGTTTCGGTTTCGGTTTCGGTTTCGGCCAGTTTCGGCCAAAAATTCGAGTTTCGGCCGCAGTTTCGGTTTCGGCCAAAATGGGCCGAAACTTTCTGCCGGGCCGAAACTCACGTGTTCGTTAATTTTGACTGACTGGCTCTACTTGTGACATGGTTGGGGTCAGCCTAACTAGTTAATATGTTACTAACCTAAGATTCATAGATTTAGGTACAAACGACTTCCAATCAATAGTTACAATATAACAATTTAATTCAAACCACAAGCAATTATAATCATTGAGAAGTATTAGACAGTTACCCCTGTGTTATGTCTTAGACCACCTTTTTAGGGTCCCGTTTTTACTTTTTGGTTACGGAATCCTTTGGTTACGGAATCCTAAAAAGGTGGTCTAGGATATTACATGAACCTACCCCTTTGTAGTCGATTCCGCACAAAAAGGGTAAAAACAGGGCCCCATTACTTATTACAGACTTCGTTAGTCGTCTGTCCGTGTGTCAGCAGAATGTAACTCATGCACTGTGATATTTAGACAGTTAAAAATTTCCCAGATGATGTATTTCTGATGCTGCTATAGAAACAAATAATAAAAACAGACAAAATAACAATATATAGGGGGCCTCCCATACAATTATTGTGGGGCGGCAGTGGTAGCCATAGTCTGTCGGGATTCCTGAAACACTCTTCCGAGGAATTAGCCGTAGCTAGTAAGCATCAGTGACAACCGGTTCGAGAGAGCGTCGTGGCTCTTCTCTAACTACTCGTCCATGAAAGGTCTGACCACCTCGATTGTGTCGATTCGCCCTCTTGGTTGCTCAAGTCGCACGTTCCAGGTCTCCTTGGTTTCCTGGTGGAGATCGGACCACCGAGACTCGCTTTCTCGAGACGCAGGTCTAGGGCCCGATTTCAGAACTTTTACTATGGCCAGCCCTTAGTTTTGGGACCAAACTTGGAAGTGGTATTCGAAGTTCCACCGGCTATTGAGTACGAACCCCAGAAACGTCATCGAGGGCTTGATGCCGATGCTGACCCCTTCCAAGGTCCTCGGAAAGCACAGGTCCTCGGATTTGTGAAGGGCGATCTCAAGACCCAGCCGTCGTATTCGACTAACGACTTGAGCAACCCCTGCCGTGACCTTTAGGGCTGCGTATCGGTGCGTTGCTCCTAGCGCTGTAACGAGGGTGTCACCGGGCGTAACACATTACGCTGACACCTCTGAACAAAGGACCACGCAGCACTCAATCGTAACCAATGTTTAGCAGAAGCTGTCCTAAGTCCGATCCCTGTGGAACACCGAACGATACATCTTACCGACCCGGCCCTAGCCAGCTCGGGTAAGTTATAGCCCTCTCGGCAAGATAGGCCCGGACAGTTCGACGGAGGTAGGGACGCATTCCATGGTAAATAAGCGCCTCCCTAACGTAGCACCAGGGCAAGGTGTTGAAGGCGTTGGCGATGTCAAGATACACTGCCACCACCACCTCATCCTGTTCTGTTGCCACCATAACAAAAAATACCTTCTAAAATTGGAAGCGCTCGTAGACCCACGGAGAATCACTGCAGTAAGCAACTTTCACTATGGCCAGTCCTTGGATGGGTGACCATCCATGTGACCACTTTGTGACATTAATTTGAGCGTTTGCGTGTTTCGGGCGGCACTTTAAGCCGTTGGTCCCGGTTGCCAGTAAAATGACAGTCGTTAAGTCAAGGTGAAGGCCTTTTTAGGCGGCTTCAAAAATTTTGACAGCAAGCAGGCACAACCTGCTCCTGTCCATCTCAACACGGCAATACGGCTCACCACCTATTATATGGGGCAAATTCTAAAAAACTTGAAATGTGGGCATGTAATATGCCTCTGCCTACCTCTTCGGCATAAAGGCGCGACCATATATACATGTGGTCGCACCTTTATGCCGAAGCCGCGTATGTATATAAAATGTGAAAAAAAAATCCACACAATGAACGTAATTTCTGTAACGTAACTTACGTAACCCCTCTGTGCGCGAATCCGACTCGCACTTGGCTGGTCTTTTTTTTTTTTCAATATGAACACGTGAGTTTCGGTTTCGGTTTCGGCCAAAACTGATCCTGAGGCCGAAAGTTCGGTTTCGGTTTCGGTTTCGGCTGAAAAACCAGTTTCGGTCGGACACTAGTTTTTTATTTAGTGCCCAAGTTTCACAGCCATATGTGAGACAAGGTAGTATACATGTGTTGAATGTTTTTCTTTTAGTAGAGAGGTTGTAGTCCTTGCTTTTCATTATATCTTTCAAACTCCTGTACCTTCTCCATGCTGATGCGATTCTTATATTAATTTCTTTGTTCGTTTGATCATCTATGGCAATAATTTGACCTAGGTAAGTGTATTCATTTACAAATTCTAGCAGTTTCCCATTTACAGTTATATTCACCTCTGGTGAATTTGTCATGAGCTTTGTTTTTCCCCCGTTCATTTCTAGACCAACAGATTTACTTGCATTTGCTAATTCTTGTATCATATGTTCCAGTTTGCTGGGGTTTTCCTCGAATAATACTACATCGTCTGCAAAACGAAGATGATTGAGTCTGGACCCATCAATGTTTAACCCCAGTTGTTCCCAATTTAGTTTCCTAAACACGTTTTCGAGAACTGCAGAGAAGAGCTTGGGAGAGAGGGGGTACCCTCATATTCATAATCGTTTATTAAACCTATTTTAGTTAAGACACGTTTTAAGTCTATTGCTGTCTCTAACCAATGACAGAGTATGTTTAGCAAGCGTTTGTTAACGTTAAGTTTTTATGAACAAGGGACTAGTCATGACAAGCACCTCCTGATACGCTCCTGTGCGCGCACATGAGTTGTATGCCAAGTTCTGCCGTTACTGGGGCGCGCGCCCAAGGATTGTCATGATTAGTCGCTAAGAGCTGTATTTGCATTCATCATTCATATGCTCACGGCTGTTGGCCCAGAAGGGGTAGGCAGAGGTGTGACATTTCTGTGTCACCCACATTTTGCCATTCTTGGGTTTCTACGTAACAGGTGGCGAGAAATAAATAATAAATAGGTACATAATTATTATATGTAATTGCAAATATTTTTGTACAGAGATGTTTAATTAGAGAAGTACTTGTTAATAGAAGATTTATTTTTATCGTAGATAGTGGCATTATTATTAAAAAAATATTATTCGTTCAAGAAATGCAATTGTTTTATTTTTTCCTAACGCTTGTGTACGCAACTGTACCATATTAATAAATACTATACTGGAAGGTTAAGAACGTTACTAAGATATGTGTGATCCTACCCAACACGACCACGGATGATAACCTTAATTTTAATGCGGTACTTATTCATGAAATAAAGTGTACTTAATTGTACTTATGAGTTTAAAATTTGTACTCACATATTTTCGCTGTTATAACATATAGGTCGTGGTCGTGCTAGGTAGTACCTTCTTAGCACGACCACTATACATTTTAGCTATTTTTGTAAACTTTAAGATGGAGAATAATGTAAATAAATTGTACTGAATTGTACTCCATTTTATAGATAACTAGCTGACCCCCGCAACTTCGTTTGCGTGATAAATGAAGAACCGCTCAACCGATTTTGTGCAAACTTCACATAAACCATCTACTAAATAGTCCAAACAAAGCCTAAACATATGGTTTGGATAGGTGAGCCCATTCTTGAGTTATAAAATTACAACGAAAAGTGGCATTGATTTTTATATATATAGATTTTGAGCAGTCTTTATATACCGTTTTAAACGTTTTGTTTCTACGGTACCTACATCAATCGGCACAATGTTACGCTATTTCTATTTCTAAGTACGCAAAATCATGAACATCTACCAGTATGTATTTGACCAGACCTGAGGTTTTGTACACTGAGACTCCTATACCTACCATGCATTATGCAGTGACTCACTAAACTCTAAGTGGAGCACGCGACGAATGCGCAGCCAGGACAGGTATCGATTTTTGACTAGTTTTAAATGCATTTGACCACGTTTGCCGTTTTAAAAAAATGAAAATATATTATTATTATTATCGGAAAATAAGAATGGCTGACCATTATCGTGAGTTTTACTTAGTGGCAGACGATTTTGAAAATGCCCAAAAATTTTTTCAAGTATTAATATCCTGTTGTCTGATTTCCATAACACAATCAAGGTAATCCTAGTTTACTTTGGAATCACATAAATACTGTGTAAAAAATTTAGGCATCTGTAACTAATTTGTCTTTCTAAAGTTTTATAATTCTAATTTTATATATTTTACTATTATAATTTTCATATGAAAGAATCATAAATAATACGGTATACGCTGATAAATAGCATCGATTACCTACTATTTATATTTTTTTATTATTTCGACATGTCAAAATTTTAAGTGTTAAATGAGTTAAGAGGGAACATGGGCTCAGAGAAATTTGCAAAATAGGTATTTGAATTTAGATTTTGTCGTAGCAGTGCACCTAATAACAACCCCGTAATGTGCGATAAAAATAACTTTACTTCAGATCGATTTAATTTGGACGATATCGATGTTTCGTAGTTAGAGGACTAACAGGCAAATTCAAATAGACTATCATCTTGATCTAGATCACAGGAATCGTAAGGTCTACTAAATTAATTCTTTATTTGTCAAAAATGTCGTGAATTTTAAGCTGGATCTTCTATACTTGATGTCTGGTTTAAAATGTATTTTATAATTACCAGAAAGACAATTCTAAATCTTAACTAACTGGAACCACATGTTGTTTTTTAATTATTACAGTCTTTAATTAATTTATATCGTTAAATACGCATAAAACTGAACGTATCTGTATCTACCACTTTCTTGTACGCTGAAATTTATATCTGTTATCTTTTTTAAACTGATCAGCGTCAGGTGGGCTCTTAACTGGTAATTTTTAGTAATCATTTGCAGTTCGAAATTACTCAGGAACATCTATAGTATTGAAATATATACGTGGAGGTATAAGTAGTAATATATTCGTCGTGACAAATTTAAAGAGTAAAAAACACTATTTTAAAACATTACTTTAAAATATAAAATAGGAACTCGCAAGTAAAATAGGTATATCATGTATTGTCGACTGCGCCGTTGGTGCAGGCGTTAGTGAAACAGACTGTCGCTCTGAGGTCTTGGGTTCGATTCATGGGTCGGACAAATATTTGTTTGACCCACAAATAGTTGTTTCAGGGTTTAAGTGTCTCTATGTATAATGTGTAGGTACCTACCTATGTATTAAGAAAGATCTAAGTATGTTTGTCAGTTGTCTAAATCTCATAGCAAAAGCTTACATTATCTTAGTTTGGGCTAGATGGCTTTGTGTGTGAATGTCCCACAGTATTTTTATTGATATTAATGTAAAACAGCGAACGGAATGCGTGTTCATCTGACCGAGTAGTGGGTAAGATTTTATTATTTTTTTATGTAAATGCTCTATGTAGACGTCTGCCTTTTTGAATATAAGCTTTTAAGACCATAATCAACCAAATGTTTCAATGGCAGATCTGGTCAAATACTTTAAAAAAAAAATTTTTTGGGCATTTTCAAAATAGTCTGCCACTAAGTAAAACTCACTATAATGGTCAGCCATTCTTATTTTCCGATAACAATAATAATATATTTTCATTTTTTTAAAACGGCAAACGTGGTCAAATGCATTTAAAACTAGTCAAAAATCGATACCTGTCCTGGCTGCGCATTCGTCGCGTGCTCCACTTAGAGTTTAGTGAGTCACTGCATAATGCATGGTAGGTATAGGAGTCTCAGTGTACAAAACCTCAGGTCTGGTCAAATGCATACTGGTAGATGTTCATGGGCTCTTAGACCATAACACATAGGTAATTCGAAAGAAGGGATATAAATTTGGTTGAGAATATAAATATATGATCGTAATATATATACAGGGTGGAATTTAAAGACGGTAGTTGGAGGGAAAATACCCTTAATATTGATAATGGCAAGTTTTGCTGAAAGGAAACATTCCTTTATTTTAAAAAGTAAGTAAAACTGCATTTTAAGATTTTTGAAAAATCCACTGCTTGAGTCGGGAATCGAACCTGGGAGATGTAAAAAAACATGTATTTTATGATACCCACCGAAACAGTCTTTAATAAGGATCAATTTCTTTTAAACAACGTAGTATCTTAAATTAAAGGAAGATCAAGTAAAATGTGTTTTTATTGTAAAGCTTACTCACTATCTGAAGCAGTCTAACTGAGAACCTCCTACTTTTTTTTGAAGTTGGTTGGTTAAGTGACCAGAACGAATATTCCCATGCACAGAAAATAGAATATTTTTTTAACCAACTTCAAAAAAAGGAGAAGAATCTCAATTAGACTTTTTTTTTTCTTCAGATAGTGTGTAAGCTTTACAATAAAAACAGATTTACTTGGTCTTCCTTTAATTTAAGATAGTATGTTACTTAAAAGAAATTGTTCCTTATTAAAGACTCTTTCGGTTGGTATCATAAAACACAGGATGTTTTTTTTTTCATATATCCCAGGTTCGATTCCCGGCTTAAGCAGGTGATTTTTCAAAAATCTTTAAATGCAGTTTTACTTACTTTTGAAAATAAAGGAATGTTTCCTTTCAACAAAACTTGCCATTATCAAGATTAAGGGTATTTTCCCTCCAACTACCGTCTTTAAATTCCATCCTGTGTTTGGGTGTAACAAAACTACCTCTCCAAATTTCATGAGATGACTTGGCATCGGAAATCAAACACAAATATTTAATAAAAAAAGGGGGGTTAATTTTTTTATTGAAAAAAAAAAAAAATTGTCGCACATTAAGAATCCATTTTTAACCGCGGCAATTCGAGGTAACATGGTCGCCGTGGCAAAACAAACACGGAGCACCCGTCTGGCTGTCGCTGTCGATTTCTACTGCCGCTCAGTAGCGATAGAAAGGGTGATAATGAAAATTTATAGGACCTTTAAAACGTATTTACGGTTAAAGTATTCATGTGATTTTTTTTCTTCATTTTTGTAATATTTCAAGACTGATGCCACGTCACGTGACGAAATTTGAACAGGTAGTTTTGTTACACCCAATATACTACGATCATATATTTATTTTTGGAACGAAGTTCCTTATCGCGCGTTGTGAAGGGGGCTAGACGGAAAAAATTCTCACGAAAAGTTGTAACGACACTTTTTTTACCGACTTCAAAAAAGGAGGAGGTTACTCAATTCGGCCGTTTATATGTTTTTGCTATAGTATGGAGGGTAGAGGTACCTCTACTCTCCTTTAAAATGGGGGGGGGGGTTTAATATGGGGGAAGGGGGGTGGGGGAAGGGGGGAAGGGGGAGGGTTTGAAGGGGGGAAGGGAGAGGGGAGGGGCAAGGGGAAGGGGGGAAGGGAGAGGGGAGGGGCAAGGGGAAGGGGGGAAGTGGGGTGGGGGGAGGGGGTAATAAAATGGGGTTTAATAATAAAAAATGTTTTTGTTTTTGTTTTTGTTTTTGTTTTTGTTTTTGTTTTTGTTTTTGTTTTTGTTTTTGTTTTTGTTTTTGTTTTTGTTTTTGTTTTTGTTTTTGTTTTTGTTTTTGTTTTTGTTTTTGTTTTTGTTTTTGTTTTTGTTTTTGTTTTTGTTTTTGTTTTTGTTTTTGTTTTTGTTTTTGTTTTTGTTTTTGTTTTTGTTTTTGTTTTTGTTTTTGTTTTTGTTTTTGTTTTTGTTTTTGTTTTTGTTTTTGTTTTTGTTTTTGTTTTTGTTTTTGTTTTTGTTTTTGTTTTTGTTTTTGTTTTTGTTTTTGTTTTTGTTTTTGTTTTTGTTTTTGTTTTTGTTTTTGTTTTTGTTTTTGTTTTTGTTTTTGTTTTTGTTTTTGTTTTTGTTTTTGTTTTTGTTTTTGTTTTTGTTTTTGTTTTTGTTTTTGTTTTTGTTTTTGTTTTTGTTTTTGTTTTTGTTTTTGTTTTTGTTTTTGTTTTTGTTTTTGTTTTTGTTTTTGTTTTTGTTTTTGTTTTTGTTTTTGTTTTTGTTTTTGTTTTTGTTTTTGTTTTTGTTTTTGTTTTTGTTTTTGTTTTTGTTTTTGTTTTTGTTTTTGTTTTTGTTTTTGTTTTTGTTTTTGTTTTTGTTTTTGTTTTTGTTTTTGTTTTTGTTTTTGTTTTTGTTTTTGTTTTTGTTTTTGTTTTTGTTTTTGTTTTTGTTTTTGTTTTTGTTTTTGTTTTTGTTTTTGTTTTTGTTTTTGTTTTTGTTTTTGTTTTTGTTTTTGTTTTTGTTTTTGTTTTTGTTTTTGTTTTTGTTTTTGTTTTTGTTTTTGTTTTTGTTTTTGTTTTTGTTTTTGTTTTTGTTTTTGTTTTTGTTTTTGTTTTTGTTTTTGTTTTTGTTTTTGTTTTTGTTTTTGTTTTTGTTTTTGTTTTTGTTTTTGTTTTTGTTTTTGTTTTTGTTTTTGTTTTTGTTTTTGTTTTTGTTTTTGTTTTTGTTTTTGTTTTTGTTTTTGTTTTTGTTTTTGTTTTTGTTTTTGTTTTTGTTTTTGTTTTTGTTTTTGTTTTTGTTTTTGTTTTTGTTTTTGTTTTTGTTTTTGTTTTTGTTTTTGTTTTTGTTTTTGTTTTTGTTTTTGTTTTTGTTTTTGTTTTTGTTTTTGTTTTTGTTTTTGTTTTTGTTTTTGTTTTTGTTTTTGTTTTTGTTTTTGTTTTTGTTTTTGTTTTTGTTTTTGTTTTTGTTTTTGTTTTTGTTTTTGTTTTTGTTTTTGTTTTTGTTTTTGTTTTTGTTTTTGTTTTTGTTTTTGTTTTTGTTTTTGTTTTTGTTTTTGTTTTTGTTTTTGTTTTTGTTTTTGTTTTTGTTTTTGTTTTTGTTTTTGTTTTTGTTTTTGTTTTTGTTTTTGTTTTTGTTTTTGTTTTTGTTTTTGTTTTTGTTTTTGTTTTTGTTTTTGTTTTTGTTTTTGTTTTTGTTTTTGTTTTTGTTTTTGTTTTTGTTTTTGTTTTTGTTTTTGTTTTTGTTTTTGTTTTTGTTTTTGTTTTTGTTTTTGTTTTTGTTTTTGTTTTTGTTTTTGTTTTTGTTTTTGTTTTTGTTTTTGTTTTTGTTTTTGTTTTTGTTTTTGTTTTTGTTTTTGTTTTTGTTTTTGTTTTTGTTTTTGTTTTTGTTTTTGTTTTTGTTTTTGTTTTTGTTTTTGTTTTTGTTTTTGTTTTTGTTTTTGTTTTTGTTTTTGTTTTTGTTTTTGTTTTTGTTTTTGTTTTTGTTTTTGTTTTTGTTTTTGTTTTTGTTTTTGTTTTTGTTTTTGTTTTTGTTTTTGTTTTTGTTTTTGTTTTTGTTTTTGTTTTTGTTTTTGTTTTTGTTTTTGTTTTTGTTTTTGTTTTTGTTTTTGTTTTTGTTTTTGTTTTTGTTTTTGTTTTTGTTTTTGTTTTTGTTTTTGTTTTTGTTTTTGTTTTTGTTTTTGTTTTTGTTTTTGTTTTTGTTTTTGTTTTTGTTTTTGTTTTTGTTTTTGTTTTTGTTTTTGTTTTTGTTTTTGTTTTTGTTTTTGTTTTTGTTTTTGTTTTTGTTTTTGTTTTTGTTTTTGTTTTTGTTTTTGTTTTTGTTTTTGTTTTTGTTTTTGTTTTTGTTTTTGTTTTTGTTTTTGTTTTTGTTTTTGTTTTTGTTTTTGTTTTTGTTTTTGTTTTTGTTTTTGTTTTTGTTTTTGTTTTTGTTTTTGTTTTTGTTTTTGTTTTTGTTTTTGTTTTTGTTTTTGTTTTTGTTTTTGTTTTTGTTTTTGTTTTTGTTTTTGTTTTTGTTTTTGTTTTTGTTTTTGTTTTTGTTTTTGTTTTTGTTTTTGTTTTTGTTTTTGTTTTTGTTTTTGTTTTTGTTTTTGTTTTTGTTTTTGTTTTTGTTTTTGTTTTTGTTTTTGTTTTTGTTTTTGTTTTTGTTTTTGTTTTTGTTTTTGTTTTTGTTTTTGTTTTTGTTTTTGTTTTTGTTTTTGTTTTTGTTTTTGTTTTTGTTTTTGTTTTTGTTTTTGTTTTTGTTTTTGTTTTTGTTTTTGTTTTTGTTTTTGTTTTTGTTTTTGTTTTTGTTTTTGTTTTTGTTTTTGTTTTTGTTTTTGTTTTTGTTTTTGTTTTTGTTTTTGTTTTTGTTTTTGTTTTTGTTTTTGTTTTTGTTTTTGTTTTTGTTTTTGTTTTTGTTTTTGTTTTTGTTTTTGTTTTTGTTTTTGTTTTTGTTTTTGTTTTTGTTTTTGTTTTTGTTTTTGTTTTTGTTTTTGTTTTTGTTTTTGTTTTTGTTTTTGTTTTTGTTTTTGTTTTTGTTTTTGTTTTTGTTTTTGTTTTTGTTTTTGTTTTTGTTTTTGTTTTTGTTTTTGTTTTTGTTTTTGTTTTTGTTTTTGTTTTTGTTTTTGTTTTTGTTTTTGTTTTTGTTTTTGTTTTTGTTTTTGTTTTTGTTTTTGTTTTTGTTTTTGTTTTTGTTTTTGTTTTTGTTTTTGTTTTTGTTTTTGTTTTTGTTTTTGTTTTTGTTTTTGTTTTTGTTTTTGTTTTTGTTTTTGTTTTTGTTTTTGTTTTTGTTTTTGTTTTTGTTTTTGTTTTTGTTTTTGTTTTTGTTTTTGTTTTTGTTTTTGTTTTTGTTTTTGTTTTTGTTTTTGTTTTTGTTTTTGTTTTTGTTTTTGTTTTTGTTTTTGTACAATAAAATTTTAAAATTAAAATAAAATTTTATTACAATTCCTGCACTTATTAATTGAAAGGAACTTCGTTCCATTCGGGTGTCCCTTGACACCTCTCAAGTTTTTTTATTTATTTATGTACACACAATAAATATAAGAATCACGACATAAAGAAAGATAGGTACAATGGTACTGCTTATTTCTATAAGAAATATCTCCCAGCAGACCAGCGAAAGGAGAACATGAAGAATGAAAAAGAAATTTTAAAAGTGTGTAAGGAATGTGTTAGAACTAAATTAATATACATACAAAATTACTGAAAGAATATATAAATTTATTAATTATTGATAGGTATAAAATGTACGTAAATATATATATATATATATATATATATATATATATATATATATATATGGTATAAATAAACATTATTTACTTACTTACATATACTTAATAAATACATAAATAGGTTTATAGTGTAGATATATAATATTCACGGACTTTCCTTTTGAATGTAGTGAGAGTTTTGCTGTCTCTGATGTTAGGGGGTAGTGAATTCCACAATCTGACCGCATGCACAGTGAAGGAATAAGTAAAGAAATCAGTTTTGTGTCGAGGGGTTTTGAGAAGTAGGCGGAGGTTAGACCTGCAGGGAGCGTCAAGAGAGCGAACAAATGAGAACCGCTCCCTCATACCTTGGATTGTAAAGGATATTGAAAAGTAGATTAAGAATTCGAGTGTTCCGGCGAAGACGGATAGGAAGCCACTTGAGTTCTTTGCGAAAATGGGAAACGTGATCGTACTTTCTAAGATTGAATATGAAGCGTATACATAAATTTTGCAACCTCTCAAGTTTATCTAGAAGCTCCTCGGTGGCGTCTAAATAGCAAGCATCAGCGTAGTCAATAATAGGTTGTATAAGAGTTTGTGCAAGAGTAATTTTCGTCTTCAGGGGCAAGAGGCTCTGGAGACATTTCAAAGAGTGAAAAGAAAAATGAACCTTCTTGCTGACATCGCTAATGTGAGCACTCCAAGATAGCGTGGTATCCATAATCACACCCAGGTTCTTCACGGAGTTCGCATATGGAATGTGAATACCAGCCAAGAGCACCGGGTTCAATGTCGACACAGGTAGGTTGTCACATTGGTATTTACTACCAATCACGATAGCTTGCGACTTAGAAGGATTAATGAGTAATCCGACCGACATGGCCCAGCTACTTAATCTATCCAAATCCTGGTTCATGGATGATATTCCAGAAAGTGCATCTATACTCGTTAAATGGCGATACAGCTGCAAGTCATCTGCATAGAGATGGAAGTTACTGGAAATGTGACTCGTAGCAGAGTTGATAAAGATAGAAAAGAGAAGAGGAGATAAAACGCCACCCTGAGGCACGCCCGCAGATAGCTCGCACCAATCAGAAGACATCTGACCGATACGAACACACTGAGTGCGACCCCGAAGATAAGAGTCAAACCAGGATACAACGGGGGAGGAGACGTTTTTAGACCTCAAAGTAGCAAGCAGTACATCGAAGTCAACGGAAGTGAAGGCACTACTGGAGTCAAGGAGAACTAAAAGTGTTAATTGTTTTCGCTCCATAGCCCACCGGATGTCATCTGTCACTTTAATAAGTGCAGTGACGGTGCTATGTCCAGCGCGAAATCCTGACTGAAAGGGGCTGAGGGAGTTAGAAGACGATAAAAAGACAGAGAGTTGCCGATGAACAATATGCTCAAGCACTTTGGAGAGAAACGGAAGAATAAAATATTCATAATAGAATATTTATATTCTCAACCAAATTTATATCCCTTCTTTCGAATTACCTATGTGTTATGAAATGTAATGTTATTTGATTTTGCGTACTTAGAAATAGAAATAGCGTAACATTGTGCCGATTGATGTACCGTAGAAACAAAACGTTTAAAACGGTATATAAAGACTGCCCAAAATTATCTATAAAATGGAGTACAATTCAGTACAGTTTATTTACATTATTCTCCATCTTAAAGTTTCCAAAAATACCTAAAATTTATAGTGGTCGTGCTAAGAAGGTACTACCTAGCACGACCACGACCTATATGTTATAACAGCTTTTTTTAACACTTTATTTCATGAATAAGTACCGCATTAAAATTAAGGTTATCATCCGTGGTCGTGTTGGGTAGGATCACACTATGGCACGGCCGCTTTTTTGTAGCCATTCGAACTTGGTCGGGTTATGTAGGCTTTCGATGCTTAGTCAGTATTTTAATTGTTTCTCTTTAATTACTGAATTTAATGAGATGAAATTTTGCATGTAAGTAGTTAAATTAATAAACTAATTATTGGAATAAATTTTACAATGCAATTCCTTTAGAACATCGTGATATTTGACTGCTTTGTAAACAGTGATCTATTCAAGGTTAATTGTCCTATGGCCCTTTAATTTCTAACGGAACTGCATTGATACTTGGCAACATGTTGCAGGCACTTACAAGGTTTGTATAAACGTGAAAATCTAGACCCCTAAGTGCATACTTTACGAACTACGATCTAATAAGCGTATTTTACGTTTATATTTTTATCTTTTAAACCTTACGTTTTTTTCTAAATCGGTTTTTTAAACAAATATAAACAAATTGAAAACAACGTATGTAAAAATCTACAGCTCTCTATATATAAGCGCTTTATATGAAATCTAGCTAATGGCCAAACGTTCGCGTAGCGGAAACTTAAATTTCTCCGAAGTTTATGCATACACTAATTTTATTCATACATACACAATTACACACAAATTGTTGGACACATTTTTTTTCTTCTAAGTGCATGGATTTATAAAAAGTTCCGCCGGGACAACGTTCGCCCAGCGGAATCAGTTTTTAGCGAATTTCTCCACAATGGTTGCATACACAATTTTTTTTTTACCATACACAATTACACGACGTCATACACTAAATATCTGCATAATTAAAATCTTTAAATTCAACAACATTCCGCTGCGCGAACGCACACTATTTCAGAAAGGACATTAATCTCCTCAAAAAGGTACAACGAAGAACCACTAAAATGGTACCAGCACTCAAAAGGTTACCATATGAGGAACGCCTGAAGCAACTTGGACTCACAGCCCTGGAACAACGAAGGCACCGTGGAGACCTAATCGAGACCTAAAAAATCCTAACAGAGTATAATAACTCATCTGTGCTGCCCGGACTTTTCACCATGAATAGTAATGAACACCTTAGAGGGAATTCTCTGAAACTCCATAGGCAACTATGTACAAGTGACCCACGCAAACACTTTTTGCCTAACCAAGTGGTGAAATCCTGGAACAAATTACTGGAAACAGTTATAAGTGCTCCCCTCTGTGAACTTCTTTAAGAACAGACTGGACAAATTCTTAAACGACCAAGTGCACTAGATATGCACACATCAGCTATAAGCTGCTAGTGCATTATATAATAATAATAATAATAATAGTAGCATATTTTACAATAGTTAGCTCCCATTGCAGATGGTCCATTACCGTTCTTCTACATAAGGCGGATGTGGATTGTTTGCAGTGGGGTCCCATTTCCCTTTAGATTAAAAGTCTCAAAGGGCCTCTGCATGTTGGACCTGTGTCCCCATGTAAGCCTACCAAAAGTCCGGGTGTCTTCGTAAGAAAAAAAAAGAAGATACCCGTGTGAAAGAGAGACATAATAATAAATTAGTAAATAAAGAATTTAATACATTCTTTATTTACTATATTAGATGATAGATAAAGAATAGAGATAAGGCTATAATATAGAATAATTCTTTATTTACTATTTTACAAGGGTTCAAATCGTACACACCTCATCTCGTCAAAAAGCCGTTTGATCTTGTCCTCATCGACCTGACTCCATCAACACGTTATATGTAAGTACCGGAACAGATATTGGGAACTTGTAATAAGTAACAAACGATAGGTATACTTACATCGATCTGGAAAGGGGGCCAGTTCCATTGAACTAATACTATATTGAACTAATACCAGTACTGAAAAATGTTTCGACTAGTTATATTTTAGATAATTTCTTATCAGGACATCCATGCGGCCGCGTGTATGTTGGTTATTGCGACTAAAAGAACTTGGTATTTTCAATATGGTAGGTATTCAATGAGGTGTGTTGTGACCACCTGTCCTATTAAAATTAAGAATAAAATCTTAGACTTATTTCAAATTAGAACATGTGGTGATCTCGTTGCATACTCACTCTAACAGAGATCTAAAGACCTCAGGTTCCAAATCCAAAATACGAATAGGATCATTCCTCTCAGCCATGGCGCCATAGAACATCTTCTGGAATACAGGCGAGGCCTTCGCCAGAATCAGCTTATGACCACTAATTAGAACCGGGTGAGGTTCAGTACCCACTGAGAAGGTACAGTCAGACAACTCTCCAGATTGCAGAAGATAAGCTCCTCTTTGCTTTATATCCGTGCATGTGTGTTGCCAATCAGTCGGCGCGTCTGCCATTGTATAGCTTTGTATAAACTAAACTTATTCGAGAAAACCACTAAACTTGTTCTGTATCTTCAACCCACACACGGAAAATATTCTTATTTACTCTTTTATCATTGATTTTTATTTTAATAAGTGATACATAATAGTCCTTTTCTGGACACTGGACAGCTCAGCAAGACAGCAATCATGTAAACATGTCATGTTTTGACAGAAGTTGTCTATGATCATAGTGTTGTAACTATACCCATAGATTTAGAATTTTTCGCTACTCTCAATAGATATACAAAGCGTGCGAGCGAGACCTCATTATCCATAGCACTTAGCTCGAGAGGAAAAGAGAAAGCAAATTGTGTACTCATATGTCAGTATTTTGAATCGCTGAGCCCGCTGGGATCCTATGGCGGCTCCATGAAGCTATAGATAAACATGGAGGCCACACTTCGAATACCTACTTAAAGCGTAGTCTGTATATTACTGTCTTGCTCTGTGTGGGCTCTACGTCTCTTTCTAAGTAGAGTAGCCCTATTTTTATTTTTGCCAGGATATTTCATTTTCTATACATTCTTTATTGTACACAATAAAGACAATATATATTCATAATTCAATTAGATGCACAATACATACATTCATACATAAGGTCACGCCTTTATGTCCGGTGGGGTAGGCAGAGGTATATTATCATTTCACCTTTTTAAGAATTGGTCCCACGGAATAGGTGGTGAAAATTTATTATATAATCTAGCTGTAGCTAGCGACTTCGTACGCTGCATTATCTTTAGATTGATATAACTTTTTCATTTATGAACCGATTGACATGAAACAAACACTAAATGTTAAGTGGAGTAAACCGCAACTCAATAAAGAAAACTGCATTGCAATCGGTTGAGCGATTGCTGAGATTAGCGTGCACAAACGTACAGACAAACAGACAAAAATTCTAAAAACCATTGTTTTGGGTTCTATTGCGTCCAAAAAGCCCCCCTATAAACTTTTTTCTTATATATCTTCAAAGTACAGACAGGACCAGGTATTATTTTATTAAGTATTGTTTTGGGTTCTATTGCGTTCATAAAGCCCCCCTATAATATTTTTTCTTATTTATCTTCCATGTACAGACAGCGACCTGTTACGATTTTATTATATGTATTGATATGTATTGATTGATGATTGATATTGATAATGAGTTGTACAAAGGCGAGATTAACTCGAAACTCATAATCTGTCAAAACTGTCAGTTGAGAATGGTTGTTGAATTTTTTGCTCCAGTGAAAAATAATCTTTTTTGGTGCTAAAAACAATAATAAGTTAACAATTCTGGTGGATTGAAGTGAAGATCAAACAATATAAAAATAAAAAGGAAACTTCTATTGCAAATAAAGTGAAATATTCTCTCCGGTGCCGGTGACGTCACTACAACCTGCACAAAAGTTTTTCTCGCAACTCGCCAGCTACTCTCATTACAAAAAAAAAAGGGTGAAAATATCGACCCGGGACTGTTGTAAGGTAAAATTATTACTAATACCTTATAAGAACCATGGCTGGAGTACAACGCACACCACCTAAAGCGCAGAGATCACCAACAAAAACCCAATCAGAACCAGATATAAACTCAGCAGTTACCATAAACGAATTTGTCAAAACAACCAGAAATAAACGTCCTCGTAAGGAGACCTCGCCGCAAGATTTAACTTCCAATCCTCTAAAAAAGGATTCCACCATAGCAAGTATGTTGGCCGAGCAGACTTCCGTTATGTCTAGGCTGGTGTCAGACATAGCAGAAATAAAGCTACAAAATTCTAAGATTCAAGCATCTAACACAGAAATAAGCAAAGCTAACGAGGAAATTATTAAATCTATGTCATTTATTAACACACAATTTGAAGATCTGAAAAAAGAAGTAGAGGAATTGAGAAGACATAGAAAGGAACAAAATCAGTACATAGAAACATTAGAAAAAAAAGTACTTGACCTGCAACACAAATCAAGGTCCTCAGGAATAGAAATTCGCAATATACCACAGGCGAACACCGAGCCTATGGCCAACCTTACACAAGTGATACGCGACATAGGTGAAGTGATCGGCATTCAGACCTTTGAAACGGAACTTCGTGACATATATCGCTTACCTGGCAAGTCGTCAACTGCTTCTACTACTCCACGCCCCATAATTGCCGAATTTACCACGGTCCGGAAAAAGCAAGCTTTCATCACCGCTGTTCGCACTTTCAACAAAAACAAGAGTAGGAATGATAAGATAAATACCTCTCATATAGGCATACCAGGAGTATCTACACCTGTTTATATAGGAGAACAGCTTCCTTCCATCACAAGAAAATTACATCAAGTGGTACGGGAATTTGCTAAAAGCAACAACTACAAGTACTGTTGGATATCCAATGGGAATATTTTCATGCGAAAATCAGAAGGTGACAAACAGATATTAATCCGGTCAGAGAAATGCCTAGAATCTATCAAGATCTGACTGTTAATTATTAAGTTTCAGTTAAGTAAAAATTGTCTGTTGCACTCCTTTATCATATATTTTTTCTTTAGGATGACTGTCTGGCTGAGACAATCCACAATTGCAAACAAATACACTTGTACTAATTTATACACCTGTCTGGCATTCCAATTTATACACAAATCACAATATCCCATAACATACACTAATCACAATCACAATAATCAAAGTAAGAGTGTGCTGATATCATATGGCAAATCAAGGGTAAACTTGCTTTTCCCTGTACACAATCAACAACTAATAATTATGTATAAATATGTGCTCACCCTAAAATATAATAAACTTATAACAATTGTCCTGTACATACATGTAAATCTCAAACAACATGTCATAATCATTAATAATTTAATAAATACTTATATCAAATATAAACTTAAGGGTCTTATTCATAATAAAACGCTTATCGAAAGTTTAAACCTATATTAGTTAAAACGTTCATTAAGCTTAATAAAGGTTTATTAAAAATCTTTATTCATAATCGTTTTATAAAGCTCTGATAACTAAAATAGGTTTATCGTACTTAATATTGCCATTATACAGAAAAAAATGTGATTTCAATACGATTTTGTAATTGAAAACAAGCTTTAAAAAGAAAACATGCCAACCTGCCAAAATTATCTTGCCAACACAATGTCATAACTCAATTCAGTGTCATACTTCAAGTCAAGGGGCCGTCCAGTAATCACGTTAGGCTCCAAAGGTGGTTTGATAAGTACTCTATTGATATTTTATTTTTTCTATTGATATTTTATTTTAATTTTTAAATATGGAAAAAGAATTGGTTTCGAGCAGGATTCGAACCTGCGTCTTCGACGATCCGTGCCGACGCGTTATCCACTCCACTCCGAAGACGCAGGTTCGAATCCTGCTCGAAACCAATTCTTTTTCCATATTTAAATTTTTATGATCAGTTAGCATACTAATTACTTTTCAAAAATAATATTAATGTTCGGGCTGGTTTCATCATAAATCGATTGAATATAGGTGCGATTCTATACATTCGTGCCGAGTAACTTTCTAAAAAAAAGTGCCGGTAGATTTTTTTGTTTAACGTGAGGGAAAATCCTCATGGATGTTATGCCGGACTCCTACCGACTAAAAAACCTCACGTCACGCCCAACAGCCTGTGGTTGAGAGCCCCGGGGAAGCCCTCGGAAGGATGTCCCAGAACTCCCAACAGACCCACGGCCGCCGCTGCGGCCTCGCTCAGGGGGTGGTTCGGGTGAAATCCTGCGTCTTTGGGGGGTTTCGGGTGTGATCCCGCTTCTAAGGGGGGGCGTGCGTGAATTGCTCACGTCACGCTGCCGTCTTGGGCCTGCTTCTGTAAGGACGGTGAGCCGCCCTCTCACCGTCCTCAGGCCCCCGGTCATGGTGGCCGATAGTCCTCGGCGAAGACACGTCGGCGGCGCCCAGGCCAGCCAGGCAGGTGTTTTCGCCACAGATTTCGAGAGAGATTCGCTACCGTACCCGGCAAGCATCTGTGTCAACCGGTAGGAGAGAGCACCGTGTCTCCTCTCCAGCCACTCGTCCATGACCGGTCTGACGGCCGCGATTGTGGCGAATCCCCCCTTTGGTTGCTCAAGTCGCACCTTCCTTGTCTCCACGGTTTCCTGTTGGAGTAGGGACCGCTGGGCCTCGATTTCTCGATTAGTGGGAATTTGGCCCCGCTCCAGCGCCTCCTTGCGCCATCTGAACAGTGACGCAAGGGCTATCGCTTCCAGGTCCCATGGAGGGGTCCCGGCTAGGAGACATGCCGCCTCACCGGAGATCGTGCGGTATCCCCTTATCACCCTGATGGCCATCACTCTCTGCGGTCTCAGCAATCTAGCCACATTGCTGGCCGTCAGGGTTTCCGCCCATACAGGAGCTCCGTATCGAGCCATGCTTCGCACGATCCCCAGGTACAGTCTCCTGTAGGGAGCGTTGGGTCCCCTGATGTTGGGCATCAGCCGCGCCAGTGCGAAGTTCCACCGGCCATCGAGTACGAGCCCCAGATACTTCATCGAGGGCTCGATGCCGATGCTGACGCCCCCTACCTGTAGGCTGGATCCCGCAGGTGGCCCCATCCGAGGTCCGTGGAAGCACAGAGCCTCGGATTTGTGAAGGGCGACCTCGAGACCCAGCCGCCGAATCCGACCCACGACTTGAGCAACCCCTGCCGTGGCCTTTAGTGCTGCGTCACGGTGCGTTGCTCCCCGCGCTGTAACGAGGGTGTCGTCGGCGTAACACGTTACGCCGACCCCTCTGAGCAACGGACCACGCAGCACCCAGTCGTCACCGATGTTCCACAGTAGCGGCCCTAACACCGATCCCTGTGGAACACCGCACGACACATCTCGCCGACCCGGCCCTAGCCAGCTCGGGTAAGTTATGGCTCTCTCGGAGAGATAAGCCCCGACAATTCCCAAGACGTATAGTAACGTGGAAAATTTAATTGGTTCCGAGTAGGTTTCGGTGGTGGAGTGGATAACGCGTCGGCACAGATCGCCGAAGACGTAGGTCCGAATTCTGCTCGAAACCAATTCTTTTTCCATATTTAAAATTTATGATCAGTTAGCATACTAATTGCTTTTCAAAAATAATCTTGATATTTCATTTATGCACTCGTAGTCGATTAAAAGAGAAAACAACTTTCACTATGCCCAATCCTTGGATGGGTGACCACCACATTTATTTGCAAGTGTTTCTGTGCTTCGAAAGGCATGTTAAACGGTCCCGGGGTGACCACCACATTACCACTTTGTGAAATTTATTTGCAAGTGTTTCTGTACTTCGAAAGGCATGTTAAGCCGCTGGTCCCGGTTGACAGTAATTTGACAGAATGAGACAAAACATTCAATAATGGATCGTGACAACTTGTGCCTGTACATTTCCACATGGCTCACAACCTATTACGTGGGACAAAATGCTATAAGTTAAAATATGGTCATATACCACAGTTTCGTCAAAGTGACGACTCACTTTGACGAAAATGTCGTGACTATAATGTATTTGTCTTTCTGTTTATATTTTACTATGCAGTTCCTACATATTTGAATTCATAACCTATAATGTTTTATTAGGTCTCCACATATCAAATAATAATTTAATAACAAGTGCCATACTTAATTACAAATATTTATATTTAATTAAATGAGTTTGGGCACGAAAATAATCAAGTACGGTTAATTGAACTATAAGAACACTTACGCACATCGTCACTATTTGCATGCTAAACGATACCGAATTACCTGAACCATGATGTACACGCTAGACAATATACGCTATAAACCGATAAAAAAGTTCAAAAAAACGTGATTATTGGACGACCCCCGAAGAGAATGTAACACACTCTATAGAAAACATTTCTTGTCCTATTGTCTAGAAACGTCAAAACCAGAAACAGCTGACCGCAATCGGCCATGTTTTTTGCTATCGAACGCTTAAAATAGGTTTAAAGAAGGGTCTTCGCTTCGTTAAAATAGTGTCACTTTATCGAAGGTTTAAACAACGTTTTAGCGCTAATAAACGATTATGAATAACACTTTTAGACAATCCTTTAATAACGGCTTATTAAACCTCTGATAACTTATTATGAATAAGACCGAAGTCTACAAAGTTCTTGGTTATCACGGGTTGAGATGAAACAGAGTGTACACATCAATACTTGGCTTCCACAGTTTTCAACACATCTATCAGACACCTTTCACATTGTTGTAATATTGGATGATTTCTACAATGCTACATATATATGTACATGTACAGATATACCTGTAATAATACTAAATTGCAACCTTGGGCTTAATTTTGAATATTATATATTTTATCTTTAATAATTTAATAAATACTCATATCAAATATAAACTAAGTCTACAAAGTTCTTGGTTATCACGGGTTGAGATGAAACAGAGTGTACACATCAATACTTGGCTTCCACAGTTTTCAACACATCTATCAGACACCTTTCACATTGTTGTAATATTGGATGATTTCTACAATGCTACATATATATGTACATGTACAGATATACCTGTAATAATACTAAATTGCAACCTTGGGCTTAATTTTGAATATTATATATTTTATCTTTAATAATTTAATAAATACTCATATCAAATATAAACTAAGTCTACAAAGTTCTTGGTTATCACGGGTTGAGATTAAACAGAGTGTACACATCAATACTTGGCTTCCACAGTTTTCAACACATCTATCAGACACCTTTCACATTGTTGTAATATTGGATGGTTTCTGCAATGCTACATGTATATGTACATGTGCAGATATACCTGTAATAATACTAAATTGCAACCTTGGGCTTAATTTTGAATATTATTATTTTGTCTTTAATAATTTAATAAATACTCATATCAAATATAAACTAAGTCTACAAAGTTCTGGGTTATCACGGGTTGAGATTAAACAGAGTGTACACATTAATACTTGGCTTCCACAGTTTTCAACACATCTATCAGACACCTTTCACATTGTTGTAATATTGGATGATTTCTGCAGTGCTACATATGTATGTACATGTACAGATATACCTGTGATAATACTAAATTGCAACCCTGGGCTTAATTTTGAATATTATATATTTTGTCTTTAATAATTTAATAAATACTCATATCAAATATAAACTAAGTCTACAGGGTTCTTGGTTATCACGGGTTGAGATTGGACAGAGTGTACACATCAATACTTGGCCTCCACAGTTTTCAACACATCTATCAGACACCTTTCACATTGTTGTAATATTGGATGGTTTCTACAGTGCTACATGTATATGTACATGTACGGATATACCTGAGATAATACTAAATTGCAACCTTGGGCTTAATTTTGAATATTAAGTATATATTTTATCTTTGATAATTTAATAAATACTCATATCAAATATAAACTAAGTCTACAGGGTTCTTGGTTATCACGGGTTGAGATTAAACAGAGTGTACACATCAATACTTGGCTTCCACAGTTTTCAACACATCTACCAGACACCTTTCACATTGTTGTAATATTGGATGGTTTCTACAATGCTACATATATATGTAGTATTGTACCTGTGATGGTACTAAATTGCAACCTTGGGCTTAATTTTGAATATTATATATTTTACCAATGGCTAATATTAACAATATAAACAACGAACTTGACTCACTACAGGAGGAAAACTCTTTTTTGTGCAATCCAGCCGACATATGTAAGCTAATAAAACCCTCCGAAAGTGACTTAACAGTTCTGCACTTAAACATACGCAGTATAAATAAAAACTTTAGTGAACTCCAGGTGTTGTTGGAATTGATGAGAGTTGACCTTGATGTCATTGTACTCACCGAGTGTTGGCTGAGTGTTGTTAGTGAGATTCCCATCTTGCCAGGGTTTAACTCATACTCAACTGTCACCAATTGTAACCAGAATGACGGTGTTGTGATATATGCGAGGTCAAATCTCAACATATCGGTGACGGAGCCTTATTTTGGGGGTGGAAACTGTCTTACTTGTACCATTGATGATAAAAAACTTGCTATTGTAGCAATCTATCGCTCCCCCTCATATAATTCCAAGGAGAGCTATGAAATGTTTTTAAATAGTCTAAATGATACATACACTAGACTCTCCTCTTGGCAGAATATTGTCCTGACTGGTGACTTCAATATAGATATCATAACGGATGGTATGGATGAAAGAAGAGTGGATTATCTAACCCTAAATTTGTCCCATGGGCTTTTCCCAACACATCATTTCCCCACGCGATTAGAGAAGTGTATAGACCACACCCTCGTAAGAACTAAGTTGCCTCTGACTACACTGATTGTTGATTCCTACATTACTGATCATAAACCCTTACTTTTACATATAGCAAACACGAAAGTCAAACACAAAACAAGCCTCTGCACTTACGTCAATTACAAAGCAATATCTGAAACTATAGCAGTCGCGGATTTTTCTGCACTTTATCATATTCTAGAACCCAACGCATTGATGGACTCCTGTATTCATTTGCTAACAACTATTATAAACGAACATACTACACACTACACTACTACTCGCAAATACAAGACTATTAAACCATGGGTAACCCCGGGACTGTTGAGGTGCATAAAAAATCGTGACAGAATGCACACCAAATCGAAAAAATCTCCAGATAATATTGTACTGAAAATCACTTACACCCGATACCGTAATTTCTGCAATGGTCTACTCCGTAATTTAAAAATCGCATATGAAAAAAATGAACTAGACAAAGCAAAAAACAATCCCAAAGCCCTTTGGAAAACGATAAAAGCAATAACCAACACTGGTCGATCAAAATCTAGCCCGACTGAATTGTTGAAGGTGTGCGACAGCCCGGGATCCTCTGTTAATGAGATTTGTAAAACGTTGAGCAGAGTCGGCGAGACTTTAGCAACTCAAGTGTTAAATAGGTACACCTTCAGGAATAAAATAAAACTTGAAATCACAACTTTACATTTACATTTATTTGAACAGCGTTACCGCCTATCTACGCGTTCAGAATGAAGAGAGAGCTCCCAATATGATTGCCCGCCATTTTATACATTTACCCCCAGAAGCTGCTAATTAGACAATACTATTTAATTACACAATATTATACAAAACTAACTTAGCAATTATGGATAATTATAATTAATATTTTTAGTACTCGATACAACACAAAACACAGTTATCATGTCAATAATTATTAGAACTAAATAGTGATGTTGAGTATGTTGGAGTAAGCGCCATCTGGTTGTATTTGTAACACTCGGCCATCCTGTAAAGGCCGTGTCCCACGGTCCTCATGGTACGGTACATTGTCCTCATGGCTTGATTAGTCATTCGTCATTCGTCAGCGTATAGAATCGGGAGTTCTGAAACAAACATTTAACAGCAGTAACTTGTGTTCAACAACATTACGTGTTCGATTGTAGTCAACCTAACAAACATTTTGTTCATTTATTGATAATTATTATACATATAATAAAATGATAGAAAAATCAAAACTGTACATTGGAGATATTTAAAAAAAAAAAACTCGCTGGGTGTTCAAAATAAGATACCGAAGCCGAAAATATAGTTAGAATTTTTTTTGTCGGTTTGTCTGTTTGCTTCGCTTAGTTCGGAAGGATCTCGAAAAGCACTTAATAGATTTGATTCAAATTTTGCACAAATATTAACTAATCACGCTACATATCCTAGGGGCTAAGCAGAGAGCAATCAAAGTGGCATCATAACATAATTTTCACGCGTACGAAGTCACGGGCAACAGCTAGTACCTGTATAAAATACTTAATAACAGGGTAGGTAGGAATGCATTAATTTTTTAAAATAATTGGAGGTTATGCCGACTGCATCATAAATATAAACATGCAGACTCGAGACAAATGTTTTTGGGTCGCACAAATTTGTCTCAGGTGGGAATCCAACCCACATCCATCCGGTTACAAGTCGGCTAACATGCTAATGTGGAAAAAAAGACATACGGCAGAAAGAGTTCAGTTCTCAGTTTTGAAGTTGGTTATTAAAATACGTATATCAGTCTCGAGCAGGATTCGAACCCACATCTCTAGCTGCGACACAGTTGCTATTTAAACCAAAGTTACGGGCAGATAAAACATGTTAAAATTTTTATTGTTATTTTATAACTTTACACACTGCTATAATCATTTTCGTGGATTTAAGCACACCTTATTGTGACTCCTTATTTTGTATTTACGTATAATGGACTTCTTCACACAGCGAGAAGCAAAACTCCAAATCTATTCATACAGTAATCGGTTTAAATGCATGGGATTGATCACACAGCATTCCTTACTTGTATGAATTAATTTACACAGAATCACACAACAATCCATTGACATATAGGGATTTGTCACACAGACATCAATGTAAATATGGATTTGTCACACAGACATCAATGTAAATATGGATTTGTCACATAGACACAGCTTATCACACAGATTATCACACAGATTATCACACAGATTATCACACAGATTATCTCCAGATTATCACACAGATTATCACACAGATTATCACAGTCATAGTCATTGCCAAAAGAGATCTCTGACAAAGGTCTATAACTTTTTTTGTAGGGCAACGTATGAGTTTTCTTTCAACAGGCTAGTAACCATTGAAGAAGTTTACAGAACTAAATGGCCTAAACCACAAGGCCTAACTATTGTTCAATGAAGCCTGGAAAAGATCCTTCTCTACTAGGTAGATTCCCAAAATTATTTTTCGATTTTCTACATTGTAGAATAGAGAACCAAAAGGAATAAGCCTACACAGTTTCCGGCCGGTGACTCTCAGGACGGTGCTGAGTTCTGAACTAGGGTTACTTTGAATCATTGGCATTTTATCAGCGTTATGTATATATCCATATGAAATAAATGTATCTTGACTTACTATAAATTAATCCACACAGCATATTTACACTTAACACGAGTTTTCAGTATGCACTCGACCACATCTATACTCTATTATACTTATATTATAAAGAGGAAAGATTTGATTGATTGTTTATTTGTTTGCATATTAATAGGAAAACTAACAACCTATAACCTCCAGTATGTAGGCATGAAATTTGCGAGTGCATATCACTAATGATTGTATCAAAACATTTCCTCTGGCAGTTTTCATCTACTCTGAGTGCACGTAAATGCTACTTTGTGTTATATGTAGATATATGTATATAGATAGTTTTTAGTCCTACCTTTCGTTTAAGTTGCAACTACCAAAGTAGGTATATCTATGCATATATGTAATATGTACCAAATACTGAGTTATAAGATGTACACACATCCAAATCGGAAAGGTGGTGCAATAACAATAGTTCAAACTGCTTTAAATTCACTGTCAAGACACTCCGAATACACCTTTGAAAGTATAACAGGCACTTTAATCGCGAGCACGACAATTAATAACAAAAATGTTAACTGTGTAATTTATAGACCGCCATCGAATAGCGAACTAGGTAGGTATGCGTGTTTCCGAACTTGACAAACTCATAACTAAATGCAGTCTCACTGAATATAGGTACTCAGTGACACAAACACATCCCTCACATCGAGACTCATTTGAATGAAATCTAGGCACGGTTTTGTGTACGGCATATCAGATTATACCGAATCAGCAAGACTAGCGGATCATCGCATTGTAGTACTCGCTCCGAATAGAAATTAACTGAATTGCTATGATCGATCGTCGTATTTTGCACAATGAACTTAATTCAATCGATTGGTATATCATTGAAGGCATAAGCTGTCCTGGCCGAATATGATAGTTTTCGAAGTGCATTTAGTACAGCCCAGTTTAGTAACTACTCGCAATGTCATTCACCACAAACAACCGAAGATTTTAACTTCTGTCAAATAAGAGACGAATTATTTGCCACATGGAAGTCAGCTCCCACTAATAGATAGACATCCAGGACTGCACTCATCAGCTACAGTCTACAGTATAAAAAGTTACGCAACAAAACTCATAAAAAAAAACTGAATATTGTAGAAACGACTTCTAGACAATATTAAAAACTTTGGCAAAGCTACAAAATCTGTGGCATTTAATTATTGCTATTTGCGGAAGGGTCTCTCGCTGCAACAGATGATATTATTACAAAAGCGTTTAGCTATCAGAACCTACCCTCCTATGGAATAGCCAATAAATTTGCAGTGAAATTTCAAAGCTCGGTTAACGAGTTGATGACACAGTATCATTCTTCTTCTTGGCGATAAGGACTATTTTCAAAATGTGTAACTCAGCATGATAGTTAACCCCAGGCAAATTAAACACTATTTTAAATAAGCTTGTTACCTATACCTATAGCGCCTGATAAATATAAGTTTCAAATTTCGTCAATCTATTGCTAACCACATTAATACTAGTCTCAAAACAGGAAAATATTCCAACGGATTGCGTTAGCGTTCGTCGGGTCCAGAATTTTAGTCAACAGTAATATCTACAAAATCAATTTGACTTTCAACCGAGAAAAAAAGGAAAAGTCGACTTATCAATATTTACAGCCTAAAAATACAGTGTATCTAAAAAACATGTGAAAAAGCTTGATAGCTGCCTATAAGAACTGCTGTACTTGTCCAAAAATCGAGGGTGTTGAGCATCATTACCCATTATACCCTTGAGAAATTTCATTGGCTTCCTCATATTCACTTACTAATTATGTGAAAAACTTTGAGCTTTTCTGGCAAATATGCTATTGACGATAGAGTACCATTTAAAGTTGAACTCGTGCTGTATAACGTACCTAGTAATACTTACACTACTTACTAACTGATATCGATTATCGGATACTGCATAGCGAGCTATGGAAGAACGTATAAGCCTTATCTTGATCGAAATCATGAACTCCAATTAAGGCTTCTCAAAAAAAGTTGTACGACATGATTTAAACCAAAAATATAGAAATAATGATAGCGAATGCTATAACTCTTGTAAAGTTTTCTCCATACACACGGTTACGTAACTATAGTCTTCATATACTTAGAATAGTTTTTTTTTTATCCATGTTTTCTACAAGAAATATCTTATACCATGCCCAAATGAAACAATAGAAAAGTAGTATCGGTTGGAGCAGTAAATGTTTTCGGAGAGAGAACTGCTGCGTACCTTATCCTTCGCATTACATATAGCTAGTACTATATTTTTGTAGTTGTAGCTACACAAAGCATATTGTTATGTCGTGTGTCCAATAAGTAACTTTGCGCAAAAATGTAAACAAACGCATTTGATCCTATATATCCATAGCTACTTGCATTGAGTATTCACCCTGATTATATCCCAGTGTCTAGGAGTCATACAGTGTTCTTACAATCATTTCGACAGCAAATAACTTCTTTATGATAGTTTATTTTCATTTAAAATACCTACTCAGGATAGTAAAAAAATTCAATGATTCACACTATATTTTTCTACTCGTCTGTCTTAGACAACGATTGTCAAAACATGACATGTTTACATTATTGCCAGATTGGGCAGGATTGGACATTATGTAACAAATGTAAAATAAGTGAATGGCAAATTAGATGTAAAATCACACAGTTAATTCGACCGGCCAATATTAAGCATAAAATAGATATTCCATCACACAGATGTATTCATCACACAGATGTATTCATCACACAGATGTATTCATCACACAGATGTATTCATCACACAGATGTATTCATCACACAGATGTATTCATCACACAGATGTATTCATCACACCGATGTATTCATCACACAGATGTATTCATCACACAGATGTATTCATCACACAGATGTATTCATCACACAGACGTATTCATCACACAGATGTATTCATCACACAGATGTATTCATCACACAGATGTATTCATCACACAGATGTATTCATCACACAGATGTATTCATTAAGCTGGATTCAAATTGTCATCTGCAGAATGTACGGTACTCCGCATAAACCCTGCGGATTTTTGGTTTGCTATTGGGGTTATTTCATATTATATGAAAGTAAAAAAATATTACAGACTCTGAAATAGTTTTCAACTTATGGACTTTCCGTATTCCAAACTTTACAAACTGATTTGACAATTTTCAAATGAGAGGTACTGTTTAATTATAACAGAAGGTAGTCACGTTTCCTAAATGCATTCGTAGTGCTTATAAATAGAATGGTGTGGTCATTTTCGATTTTAATAATTGTCTACCCACATAAACATCGCCTTGATTTTAATTTAAATTAACTGGAAACTACTCAATACAGTTAGATGCGGGTTGATACATGTCCCTCAACACAATTATCTTAAAAGACGATCTTAACCAAACTAGTACAAAAGATGACACTTACTACGCAATTGATATTAAATTTTTCTTTGAACTTAATAACCTATCCGATGTCATACTATCAACTAAAACTATGCCTTTCAGTCAGTCTCTCAATGATAAGAAATATGTAGGTCCTAATCTTCATCACCTGCATCTACAAAACCTCACGATCGTCGGTCTTGGTACCGGGTCCGATTATAATGCCTATATTTGACTTTCGACAAAAGCTACACCTATTAATTTGCTGCCAGACACTGGCAGCGATATATGCCTCGAACTGGTGATCATTCTCGGTCACGAATCTTTAGCAATTATTAACACAGATCTCAAACAAAGAAAGTAATGTTTAACTGACCTTTCTATCTGGATGATGTCGTGAGCTCCTCTCGAAACCTGGTCATCTCTACAGCATCGCTCACCCAGCGTCGTTTTCGTGCAGGATTTAATTTGTTAGAAAAAAAAAATTGCTTTCTTTTTCGTCTTCTGGTCTGAAACTGCCGCCTACAACTAAAATACTCCAAATCTATCTAAGCTGGGTCTTATCCCACTTCTGAAGTGTTAAATAGGTACACCTTCAGGAATAAAATAAAACTTGAAATCACAACTTTACATTTACATTTATTTGAACAGCGTTACCGCCTATCTACGCGTTCAGAATGAAGAGAGAGCTCCCAATATGATTGCCCGCCATTTTATACATTTACCCCCAGAAGCTGCTAATTAGACAATACTATTTAATTACACAATATTATACAAAACTAACTTAGCAATTATGGATAATTATAATTAATATTTTTAGTACTCGATACAACACAAAACACAGTTATCATGTCAATAATTATTAGAACTAAATAGTGATGTTGAGTATGTTGGAGTAAGCGCCATCTGGTTGTATTTGTAACACAAATTATCACTCGGGCCCCATACTACTCGTGGAGAAGCGTCACCGTCATCTCACTTCCCTGATGTCTCTCCATGTAACTCCCTCGCCTTACTAGAGGTGGATGAATCTGAGGTTGAGTCGCTTATTCTTCAACTACGCACCGACAGTGCAGTGGGATGGGATGGTATTTCACCTCTAATTCTCAGACAAAATCGTAACATCTTGACTCCGCATTTAACATACATATTTAACACTTGTTTGAAAAAGGGTATCTTTCCCGATGCTTTGAAAAAAGCGATAGTCCATCCTATCCACAAGGGGGGTGACAGAAGCTGTGTCAATAATTATAGGCCCATTTCGATCTTAACAACAATATCTAAGTTATTGGAAAGAGTATTAGGTAATCGGTTGAGGGACTTTTTGGATTCAAACAAAATTATTTCTAAAAACCAGTATGGTTTTCGACCAGGTATGTCTACAGAAGATGCAGTGCTGAATCTGAGTCAATTAGTTGCTCAAAATTTGGATAGGAAAAATAAGTGCCTAGGTGTTTTTCTTGACCTATCTAAGGCATTTGACACAGTTTCTGTTGCCCTACTTATCTCTAAACTGGAACACGTGGGTGTGAGAGGGATCGCCCTCGACATCTTTAAGAGTTACCTGCACAATCGCACTCAACGAGTCAAAATTAACGAATATTACAGTGACGAGGTCACAATGTCCTACGGTGTCCCTCAGGGAAGTATCTTGGGCCCAATTTTATTCCAAATTTATGTAAATGACCTGTGTAACATGTCCCTTCCTGACACCAGCATTTATTCATACGCCGATGATACGGCACTGATAATTTCGGGTTCAACATGGGAAATAGTCAAAACCAGTGCGGAAAGAGCACTCATGAATATAACCGAATGGCTCAATAAAAACCTCCTGACCCTAAATTTAAAAAAGACATGCTATATTCCTTTTGCATTGCGCCCTAAAACATCTCCAGGGTCCTCTTTCTCCATAATTGCTCACACTTGCCATGGTTCGGCAGAGCCGTGTCTCTGCTCAGAGATCACAAAAACCGAAAATGTGCGGTATCTGGGTGTACAGATTGACTCTGGTCTGCGATGGGACAAGCAGACCGAAACACTCACTACAAGGACCATGAAGCTGATTCATATTTTTAAGGCTCTGAGAAATTCCGCAAACCCAGAAACACTAAGAATGGTGTTCCTCACGCTTTGTCAATCAATCATCGGCTATTGCATACCAGTGTGGGGGGGTGCGGTGAAAACGGACATCATAACGGTTGAGAGAGCGCAAAGAGCAATACTAAAAGTCATGTCCCGTAAACACTTTCGCTACCCTACAACACAATTATATTTAGAATGTAGGATACTAACGGTTCGCCAGTTATATGTGCTACGGACACTTCTGAGGAAACACAAGAGTGTTCCTCCTTCTAATCCAAATCGTCGCACTAATTTCCCTTTTAGTACAAGGCATCGAACAACTTTTGCGAAGCATCAATTTTACGTGCTTAGTGCATATATTTACAAACAAATTAATAAAAAACTTAGAATTGTTGATCTTAACAATAATCAGCTAAAATCGAATGTTAGAGAGTGGCTTCTGAAGCAGGATTATTTACAGACGGAAGCTCTGTTAACATTTATAGCGTAAACCTAAATATATATTTATAGTTATTATTAGTTATTATTATTATTTATTTATTTTTTTATTCTATACAAATCTGAAATAAAATACATGAACACACCAATTATACCATCATACCATCATTCGCACGCACTCCATCACTCACTCACTCACTTACTCACTCACTCACTCACTTACTCACTCACCCACGCACTCACACACACACATACACACATCACACACACGCACCGCACACTATTGAATGTAAACTAAGACAAGGATATTATTAAAAAGGAACTGACTTACACATTGTACTGATTGTATCGGTGGGAGGGGATGAGATAGGATAAGATATCTTATCTTGACTCATTTTATCTTGCCGAGTGAGGATATTTTTCTTTTGTGATTTACTTTTTTAAATCTGTCTCTTATAATACAGGATTATCCTAGTTTAAGAGGCAGGGTCTCTCAATAATAATCATTTTAGATGGGTACCTACTAGCTTGATCGTTGTAAGGAAACGATAATGACAAACTTATGAGGTGGTTGTTCCATATTCTTCTTGTCTTGTTATATTCGGGTGTCATTTGAGTCAAAAAGTCTTAAGTTTATATGTGTATGTACCCGAATTATACAAGGCTGGTTTAGTGGGATTGACTGCGCGGATGTCACATATCTGATGTTGTAAATAAACATAAACAGAATTTTAGTATTTTCTAGTATAATTTCATTAGAAAACGGGAACAGTCTAGAACCAAATTGTATTTTAAGCTTTAATGGTTTGGATTGACATTCGTTTTTCCTTAACAGAGAAGATTAGCACAAATTTTGTTACTGCCCGTCCGCTCTAACCTTGCCGCTAGCGTAGAGGCGTATACCCGAATTGTTGACTGGACGGAGTAGATTGGCGGTGACTAGTGTCACTTACCTCGTCCACAGTTTACTAAATAGTTACTACGTACCTCGTCTTAGAAAACACTCAACATTGTATGAGGGAGTGACATTGCTTGCTGTCGGTTTGCTTCGTCTAGTTAAAAATTCGATTTTGGTATGGAGCCGAGCGGCGGGGTTGGAGCGAGCGAGCAGTATATAAAAAGCAGTATATAAAATATAAAATGTATCCTAACGTGAAGCCTAGTAGATTAAAGACATAATATTGTAGTATTTTTTTTTATGAATAAGTAACTAATTGTTTAAGTGTGTACCTATTATGTAAGAAATATTGTTTTGAGTTGTGAATGATACAGTCGGCGTCGATAGTATGGGGGCGAGCTGTCTGTTCAAAATGATTCAAATAATTCTTATTTCAAAAGGAACTAAGTGTTCTACAAATGTTCTTATAATGAGCCTTATGTCATAGCAGTAAGGTTTAAATTTCTTCGTCCTTGTGATTATTTGGAATAGACTGCTTCTCTCTATATTGTTTCACTATGACTGTTTAGCTAGATAAGTGATCAAAACGTGTCATATACTTTTCGGTAATAAAAAGTTTTATTATTAAAAAAAAAAAAAAAAAAAAAAAAAAACTATTTTCTCTTTAGGTTAGGTTTTGGTTTGTCAGGTTTGTCCCGCGCAGACGGCAAGAGACCGGACGGACTGACCCTGTGTGGACGTGAGTGTGGGACGCAACATGCGTCAGCACTTTCGCCGCCAGTCAAAAGTACGCGGAGATGGAGTCGCGTTATCTGGTCGTACCAGTAGCTGTAAAAACGATGGGCTGTTGCGGGAGTGATGCTAAGGCTCTGGTCTCGGAGATCGGCCGTAGGCTACAAGACTCCCACGCCACGCCTGGTCGTACCACCCGTCGACCACGTCGTCGTACTGGTACAAAGGATACTATCCAGCGCGGCAACGCTGCTAGTGTATTGGGCACCTTTGCGCCTGGTATGATCAGGGGTGGAATGTTCAGTAGGCAATAGTTTAGTAGTTTAGTTATTTAATCTACTTATTTATTTTATTTTTATGTAGGTATGTGTTTTTAATATGATTATTGGACAATAATTTAGGAACAGGATTATTGGACAATAAGTTAGTAACTGTTGATGGTTTTAAGCGCTTTGTTACTACATCATAATCGGTTTTTTGAAAATGCAAATTGCAAATCCTGGCTCTTTCATAGAACTTCATTTTTTTTAATATGGAAAAGGAGGCACCATATTCCGGCACTTTTTAGAAAGTTACACGACACGAATGTATAGAATTTCACCTATATCCATTCGATTTATAAGGTACGCGAGAAGACGCAGGTTCAAATCCCGCCCCGAAACCAACTCCTTTTCCATATTAAAAATTTATGATTAGTTAGCAGTTTAGTTAGCAATTAAAAAAATATTTTAATGTTCGGGCAGGTTTCATCATAAATCGAATATTGTACTTCGGCTATATTGCGAATCTGCTATTTTGAGAATCCTAATGTGAATAAGGGAATGAAATTACATAATGTTGATAATTCTTTGCGGCACATCTCTAATGCAGTGAGACTACGGGTATTTTTTTCCCCCATAGTACCACCGCAAGGTAGTGGGACTACGGGGAAAAAAATATCCCCGTGGTCCCACTAGTGGGTCGTACTGGTGTGACCACGGGTAACAGCCGATGAATGGATAGGTTCAATTCTATACATTCGTGCCGTGTAACTTTCTAAAAAGTGTCGGTAGATGGTGCATACGTCGCCCCAAGACGTATATAAGGTGGTTTGGTTGGTTCCGACTAAGTTTTGGTGGCCGAGTGCAGTGGTACGCAAGAAGACGCAGGTTCGAATCCCGCTCCGAAACCAACTCCTTTTCCATATTTAAAATGTATGATCAGTTAGCATACTAACTGCTTTTATAAAAAATATCCTAACTTAATTTTTAATAGTACAATGGATAACCATATTTCTCGCTGAATACTATTTTTAGGAAACCTAAAACAATTAATCATCATTAACATACGATAACAATACTTAACTTTTTTTATTTACTCTAATAATGACATTCGTGTTTCTTCTAATAATACACAGGAAGTCCCAGATAAATCTTCAATATAGTCACACTACTTCACAACGTTTCCTATTGTGTGAGAACAATGAAGTCAATTCAATTCTTTCAATGGCCTTCTGTGCTCTTAGCATCAACTCGCCAATGTCCCGTATCTAGAGCTAACAGCGAAGGAGGTTTTAGTGTCTCGGGATTTGAACAGTAGACTTAAGTGCGACGTCAATTCCGGCAGAATCTAAACACAAGGACAACACAATTATTGGTTAGTATAGACTACAAATATACTTATATGGTATAGACTACATAATACCTATATTCTATTTTAAACAATAAAGTATTTAGGATATAGAATTCTACAGTTTTAGATTATTTATTAGTATGTAATTGGTAAGGATTTTTATAAAGGGAGTATAAACTAAGGATAGGAGACATTTGAAAGAGGTAGGGCGGGGGATATTTGTGGGAAGGACATCATATAGTGAGAATCTTTGGTGAGGGCAACAGAAGAAAATATGTTCTGCATCACCCTCCTCCAAACCGCACTCGCAGAGCGAGTGATCCCTTATCCTAATCTTTGCCAGATGAACAGGTGTACAGGCATGGCCTAAACGGAGACGACAAACAATCGATACCGCTCGCTTGTCAACACATCGATGTTTAAAAAACCAGGGCTTAGTAGGGACTACTGGTTGAATATCACAGTAATGCTTACCCTTGATTTTTGTTGATCTTTGCCAATCCACTTGCCAAGCCCGTGTCAGACTGTCCCTAATTACCTGAGTCCCCTTCTTACCCACCACACTACCAAGCCACACTACCGGTAGTGTCGTGGGGAAATTTCTTTCCCTTTTACACTACCAGCTCGTAGTGTCGCGGGTAATTTCTAAAAGGTCTTACATCTTCGTTCCCATCGACACTACTGAGAAACCGCACTACCAAAATACTCTACCGGTAGTGTCGTAGGGAATAATTCTGCACTAGCAGCCCTTCTTACCCACCACACTACCAAGCCAAAACAAATGCAGATCAGTGAAACAAATGAAGATCGGTGAAACAAATGAAGATCGACAAAACAAATGAAGACCGGTAAAACATATGCAGATCAATAAAACAAAAGACTATTAGCAAGTTGATAAGGTCAAAACTACTCGCAGCCATATTTTGTAATCTAGATGCGATGGCCATTCAAAAAAATAAGCGCAAGTAATTCTCACCCTTAATGACACTTATCTAAATATGTGCTTTTAGGCGTTTATAGACATCACTGATCACGAATATATAAAAAATAAATAGATATTATGCATGCTCATAAGGTCAAAATTTGCTTGGACACATTTTTTGTAATCTAGATGCGATAAACATTAATAAAATAGGTGCAAGCAAGCAAAATTCTTGACCTTATGAACATGCATGATATTTATCTTTTTTTTTTACATATTCATGATCAGTTATGTCTATTAAACGCCAAAAAGCACATTTTTTGAGTTGTGTCATTAAGGTCGAGAGTTGCTTGCAACTATTTTTTTGAATGGCAATCGCATCTAGATTACAAAATATGGCTGCAAGTAGTTTTTGACCTTATAATCTTGCTTATAGTCTTTTGTTTTATTGATCTGCATATGTTTTATCGGTCTTCATTTGTGAGATGTTCATTATTTCGTCGACCGTCATTAATTATGTCGATCTTCATTTGTTTTACCGGTCTTCATTTGTTTCGTTGATCTTAGTTTGTTTACCTACATTCTGAGGCTTCCATGTACGAAACCCCTTCCTGACCCATGTACGCTTTGATAGATTTTTGTCGATCCTGCTCAGGGCACGCCTTACTAATAGAGTAATGTGTCCCCGAGCAGTACAGACACAATGCCTTGCCCTCTTCTAATAATACACAGGAAGTCCCAGATAAATCTTCAATATAGTCACACTACTTCACAACGTTTCCTATTGTGTGAAAACAATGAAGTCAACCGCCATTCTATTGTTGGTTGACACTTTGACAGTTGACATGTAGTACCAATGTTGCCACGTTACAGAATCCTTAGAAAATGGGAATGTAATTCACTGATTCGAGAACCCAATCACGCATATTATTGGATAAAGTATTTCAATTTACACATTAAATAATCGTAGTCGAACTATAGAGCTATTTATAAATTATTTTACTTGCATTTTTGGTTGGTATGGTCTATTTCTATTATTTTCTGGGAGATACTAATAAGAAGATAGCAGCACTGCACAATTCACTAGAAAGAGAAGGTTAGCCCACAGAGAGTGAGATAGAGATACGTAGGTATTTGACTCAAGCGGTTGTTCGAAGTGTGGCCTCCATGTTTATCTACAGCTTCATGGGCGGCTCTATGTTATTTATAATATCCAATAATCTGTAGTGATCTTACGATTAAAATAGAAAATTTTATATTTTCAACAATATTGTCGTGTTTAGTGTGTGAATAGGATATTACAAAACGCAATTATACGAAGAAAGACTCGTTTAACAGGTCATTTGTGACTTCGTTCATTCCATTTTTGACGTACATATTTTGCCAAATTGGATGCAAAATTTCAGTGAAAGTCCAACTCATAACGTAGATTATGCATTTTCCTTCATACATAACACAATATTTAATGTGTACCTAAATGCATTTTTGGAGGATATATAAGGCAGAAATAGAAAGGGCTGTTTACAGTAAAATAGTCATGGGTAGGTATCGATAAGGATGTCGATAGTTCATTATAGTGGCATTGCTACAAACAAACTTATCTGGATTTAATTTACTACAAATATGATTGATTTTTACTCGAACTGTGTTATTTAACCTTTTTTTTAGGGTTTTGTGCCTATTTTAATATAATATTTCCAAAATTTGTGATCCATTTTGAGTTGAATTTTTATAATTTTACTTCACTTAAGGTACTCCTCGCCACACCGGGATGTTTGCTGTGCAAGGCGCAGATTAGCCTCTGCGTCGAATACTGTTCTCACCTTTGGGATGACTGTGCGAGGTACTTACTGGACGCGCTTGGCGCTATGCAGAGACGTGTTATCCGATTTCAATTATAGGTTGTCCTAAGATGACGGTAAGCCTCGAGCCGTTAGCGCAGCAAAGAACCATAGCGTCCTTGGCTGCCTTCTACTGAATGTATCAAGGCGAATGTTCTGAAGAGCTCTTCAACCTGATCCCACCATCTCCTTTCCGATTCCGAACAACACGTCGGGCAGAGGTGCCACTCATATATAGCGGAGAGAATCTTCGCCAGAACTGAGCGTTTCAAAAGATCGTTCCTCTGTCGAACTACAAAATCCTGGAACGACCTGCCCGCACATGTGTTTCCCTCATTTTACAATCCCGGGTTCTACAAGCGGAGCGTGAAGAGGCACATCATAGGGCCGCCAACTTGAGGACTACTGTCAGAAGTCTTGTGTGCTGTAAGCATGGCCCCCATTCGCTAGATGCGCCACGGCTTTCCATTAGTTTCCATCAGTGGCGACGTCAATTTGGCGAGGTTAATATATTTAAAAAAATCTACGAGTAATATCTTTTATTGTTACTAGGGTTCAATAATAAATGAGTTTCTAGGTTTAGTATTACGATAAGAGTTGGATTTTTAGTAAAATTTCAAATTCAATTGGCAAAATATATATGTACGGCAACAATGCAATGTACGATGCCATAAATTACATGTTAAAAGTGTATTTTCACATTCACACACTGAATCAAAATTCGTAAAATCACTACAGAATTTCTAATATTACGAGTTACCCCATATAATCCCATTTTTACTTTTTCATAGTCGATTACATTCAAATTAACAATTTATTCCCCAAAACAAGAAGTTGGAGATGAAACTTCTAAGCACTTTGTGTGCTTAGAAGTTTCATTTCCATTCCATCCATTTATACAGATACTTTTATCGATAACATAGGTGTGACCATTCAACAACACTATTTAACCCACACATAGATCTTTCATTTTTGGTCTCGTCTTCAGTTTGACACTGTTCATCTTGTACATTCTAAATCTATGACTATACCACTGACCTGTAATAGTATCTGGACTGGTGATCGGTTCCATAAAAGTGTGCCTAATTGAAAATCGCCATTTGGCGCTGACGGCAGCTAGCGAATGTACTTGGAACTAATACTAGTGATGTACAACACCTGTCTTGGTGTCGATAAAATTTTTACCAGATATCGACTATACTACGATTATTAATTCGAGTCAGTAAAATGACATTTTCAGTGATGCGGGTTTTTTGTCACAAATAAATAGTGATGAGGTTGAATCGAGTTTTACAATTAAGTCAACAACAAGTTAGTCGAGATTATATTTTTTATCCAATATCAAACAGTAATTAAATATTGCATAAAACCACCTATACCGTATTTCAACTCACTCAAATAATGCAGTAAACTAACAATTTGGATCTCGATCGCTCCATAATTATTTACCTACATTTAAATATAATTTCAAGAGGACCTAGAGTGAGGTGTGTATGGACCATAGATTTAGAATGTACAAGATGAACAGTGTCAAACTGAAGTAGAGACCAAAAATGAAAGATCTATGTGTGAGTTAAATAGTGTTGTTGAATGGTCACACCTATGTTATCGATAAAAGTATCTGTATAATAGGTATTGTGTGCTTAGAAGTTTGATTTCCAACTTCTTGTTTTGGGGAATAAATTCTTAATTTGAATGTAATCGACTATGAAAAAGTAAAAATGGGGTTATACCTAAGTAACTCGTAATATTTGAAATTCTGTAGTGATCTTACGAATTTTGATTCAGTGTGTGAATGTAAAAAATACACTTTTAACAGGTAATTTATGGCATCGTACATTGCATTTTTGCCGCACCTATAATTGCCAACTGAATTTGAAATTTTACTGAAAATCCAACTCTTATCGTAATACTAAACCTCAAAACTCATTTATTATTGAACCCTAGTAACAATAAAGATATTACTCGAAGAATTTCTTTAAATATATTAACCTCGCCAAATTGACTTCGCCACTGATGGAAATTAATGGAAAGCCGAGGCGCATCTAGCGAATGGGGGCCACGCTCACAGCACACAAGACTTCTGAAAGTAGCCCTTAAGTTGGCGGCCCTATGATGTGCCCTTCACGCTCCGTTTGTAGAACCTGGAATTGTAAAATGAGGGAAACACATGTGCTGGCACGTCGTTCCAGGTTTTCATAGTTCGACAGAGAACCGATCTTTATTTATTTATTTATCTTTATTTTTTTCTACGACCATTTGGTAATTTGTTTAATACATAACCACAAGTCATATCTTCTTAAGCTTTTTTCTTAGCTTTTATAATAATGTTATAGTTAGCTAATTTAATATGCTGGTAAGGTCCATATTTCTCCAATCATATTTTTTTTTTTTTTTTTTTTATAGTCCGTTCACAGTTTATTTACCTCTGACAGATCGTTTTCTGTATGTTGGTATTGCAGTAAACTCCCCATAGGAGCCAGCTTAAGACATTTTGCCGCGTATTATGGGAGATTTTATGATGTAAACGTTAGCACTTACAATTAATTTTCTATGTAAATATCTAATTGTCAACATAGGCATTAACTTTACTAAACACGTGATTCTGATACTATAAGATTGTACTTAAGTTACAATTCACTACAGGATACAGAATATGACCTGATATACTGGCATCTGTACTAGGTTTCCCTGTCGAACAGATTACCAGGCCCCCGCCGAGCAGACTAGTTGTAAAGATTATTCTAGTTCCATGTTCTCTTTCAATGTTGTAGGTACTTATTAGTTCTTATTTATTTGAACAATAATAATAACATAAAATATTTGTGAATTAACATTTTGTGAAAAAAGTGACATTAATGACTTATACCTAAACTTTAAATATTACTTACATTGTTTATTACAGTTATAATCATCAAAATTCCCTCAATACAATTTAATTCTAGTTCCCTTACATTAGGACTTATTATGTGTGTGTGCGTGTGTGTGTGTGTGTGTGTGTGTGTGTGTGTGTGTGTGTATGTGTGTGTGTGTGTGTGTGTGTGTGTGTGTGTGTGTGTGTGTGTGCGCGTGTGTGTGTGTGTGTTAGCGAGAGAGAGATAGCACTCAAGTTACCACAGTGATCAGATTCTCGGTACTCTCATAATCCAACTCCAACAGCCATGCCGTAATCACCCCCTTGCATCTATACTTAGTAAGTCCATATATTGACAGGGCTGAGTTGAGCTTGTTGTATAGGTATGTCCCCAAGAAACAGAAAAACTTTTGAGCAAAACTGGTTCTACAGAGTACAGATGCTGCAACTAGATTTCTTCTCCGTTTCCTAACCAAGAGTAATGGATCGTACAACATGAGAGAGTGCTTCCTAAGGACAGTAGCCAACACAAACAGCTGGCGCACAGTGAGAACATGACAGGTCCTATACAGCTCTGAGGTTGGGTGAAAAAATGAGAGTGAGTAGCCCACCTTAAGGACCGCTCTTTGAGCACGTTCTAGTTTTAATAGTAATGCCTTTGAGCAGCCGCCCCAGACAGAAATACAATAGCTTAACAATGATTGGCACAGCGCAAAGTAGGTCGATCTAATAACCTCCCTATCTGCCACTCGCTGAAGGCTCTTAAACACGAATATAAGTTTTCTGATTCGCGATGTCAGATGGTCTATGTGTACCTCAAAGTTGAGATTTTGATCAATAGTTATGCCGAGATACCTGACTTCCCGCTCCCTCTTTAGTTCAGTGTACGAACACCCCTGCATCATCGGCGATTTGGAGTATGGGCATTGGTAAGTATGCGCAATTAGTTTGTACGTAGAGGGTTCGGTGCTACTATAGTTTCTCATTGTGAAGGTAAGATATTTGGTTTTTTCGGTATTAAGCGTGAGGCGATTGTCGCCAAGCCATCCAATAACTATATTCAGCCCTGCCTGTGCGTGCTGGTATACCTCTTCCCAGGTGTCCCCCGAGAATACAAGAGCTGTGTCGTCTGCAAAAGTAATAATCCTACCGTTTTGCAGCTTTGTGTCACAAAGGTCATTAATAAATGCCAGAAACAGGGTAGGGCCCAAAATACTACCCTGTGGTACGCCGCACGTCAGCCCAAGGTCATCACTCACCCATTCCTCTATTCTGACTCTTTGCGACCTGTTTGTCAAATAACTCTCAAAAAACCCCAATTGCTGGCCCCTGACGCCCATTCTCTCCAGCTTACCCAGCAGCAGAGATTTGGAGACCGTATCAAAGGCCTTAGCCAGATCCAGAAACACCGCTATAACCTTTCTCTTGTTTTCTAGTTGGGTCGTAATGTGGTCAGTAAGCTCGTGCACAGCATCACATGTCGATCTTCCCGCACGGAACCCAAATTGGTTAGGGGACAGAATGTTCTTAGTTTCCAAGTAGTTTACTAGATTTTTGTTGGCTATCTTTTCCAATACTTTGGAAAGGGCAGGGAGGATAGAAATTGGTCTGTAGTTATTGACTTGGTCCCTCGCTCCATTCTTGTGTATCGGATGAACTATTGAGAGTTTAAAGTGATCCGGGAAAACACCAGAAGACAAAGACAGATTGCAAATGTATGTAAGAGGGGCCACAATCAAGTCCCTGTATCTCTTAATGAAAGCCGCTGGCAAGGTATCATGTCCCGGCGCGCAGTCTCCCCTCATGTTGGACAATAAAGTATGTAGTTCTATGTCATCAGTAGGAAGCAGGACAAAAGAGTGCGGGAGAGACGACATAGGCCTGCCACCCAGAGCCGCAGGTACGCTTCTGGAAATATCCTCAGCCATAGTTCTCCCTATGTCCACAAAGTATTTATTTACTTGGTTGATTGATTGGCGAGGGTTTTTGGGACAAATTAGTTCCCTCGGTGAATTTTTTTGCTTCTCCAAGCCAGAGATAATCTTGATCTGCTCCCATAGCCTTTTATTGTTATGCTTGGCTTTAATAAGCTGTGCTTTTTCGTATTCTTTTTTGGTATTTTTCAAAACAGCATTGCAATAATTTCTGTAACGGTTATATGTGATTCTTAGTATTTCGTTACCCGGATACTTTTTCGTCTTGATATGTAACCTATCCCTGTTTTGAATACATCTAAGCAGTCCAGGCGTTATCCAAGGTTTAAGAATTCTTTTGCGCCTTGGGGCTTTTTTGGTGGAAGTATGTTTATCTTTAAGTTCCGTAAGCAAATTAATAAAGTATGATACAGCTTCGTTGGGATTTCCTACTGCGTATAAAGGACCCCAGTCCAGCTGGCCAATTTCTTTGTCCACACCATCATAGTCTATCGATTGAATTTCTCTATGTTGAGTGTGGGCCGGTTTCTCAAGTTTAAGACTAGCAACAACTGTATAATGGTCAGTCAGAGTTAATGAATCACACAGCAGCGGGCGAGCAGTCTCGTTTTGAAAAAGATGTGGTCTATGCTCGTTTTAATATGAGTAATATCATTATGACCCGGAAGCATGCCGTGCGCGGCCAGGAGATCAAGATAGTCATTTGCTCGTTGATCGCTAGAATTGGGTGATATATCTATGTTTATGTCTCCTGTCAAAATGATATTACTCACAGACTTGATCGAAACCAAAAATGTATTCAAGGATTCCAAAAACCTAGACACACATCTAACTGCCGGTGGTCTATAAATAGCTAGGATACCAGTATGATTGCTCACCATCACAAAGACAGCATTGCAGTCCCCGATCTGGGGAAACGTCACATTAAAATTACAAGATGACCGGCAGTAGACCACCACACCCTCATTTTGGGTGATACAATTTGGTGATGTGTGATATGTATATCTCTCCATCAAGGGTATGAGAGGGTTTAGCGGCAGCCAGCACTCGGTCAAAACCATGACATCCCAATCAACGTCAGACCGCGCCATGAGCGTCTGGAAGCCAGGCATATTGCAGCCTATACTTCTTATATTTTGTACAATAATATTTAATGATTGTTTTCCAGTGAAAATTTGATTCTTACATTGCTCCATTAGACAAGTGGAGCTCTCTGCGAGCGACACGTTGTCCAAATCAAGGTTGAAGTCATCGCGTGCATTGCAATCGAACTTTGTAGAAATATAGTCACACAGCAATAGACACCGCACCCGAAGCGCGATCCGTCTCCCTCCCCGTCTCCGTCAGTATATTATATAATACTAGCTGTAGCCCGCGACTTCGTACGCTGCATTATCTTTAGATTGATATAACTTTTTTATTTATGAACCGACTAGCGGACGTCACGCGGTTTCACCCGCGTAGTTCCCGTTCCCGTTGGGATACGGGAATAAAATATAGCCTATGTTCACCGAAAAGAGTGTGCTTTCCAACAGTGAAAGAATTTTTCAAATCGGTCCAGTAGTTCCGGAGCCTATTCGTTACAAACAAACAAACAAACAAAAAAACAAATCTTTCCTCTTTATAATATTAGTATAGATAATACGTATTGTAAATATGTAATAGATATTACATATTATAAATAAATAAATAAATATTCACGGACATTTCACACAACGCTAGCGCAAAGTAAGCTAGGAATAATACTAATAATAATAATATAGACCACGGATATTAATACTTATATACTATTTAAATACATACATATACATAGAAACACCCATACTCTTCAAACAAATATTTATGGGTCACACAAATATTTGTCTCCGGTGGGAATCGAACCCAGTCGGTAGTGATACCGCCTGCGGCGCCTGAGATCGTAGGCGCCGCGGGCGGTATCACTACCGACTGTAAATTTTTATGTCCAATATAAAATTTAAAATTCAATAAAAAAAACACTTTCACACCTAATAAAATAAAGAATGTCTAAAATGTCTAAGTCTATTGATTGCCGAACATCACTATTGTAGCGGGTCACCCTTTTTTGTATCAGTGACAGTCGCACTTGTCATTTTACTGACTGAGATTAATAATCCGACGGTACGATGTAAATTTTATTTTTGTACCAATGATGTTTACATAATATGAATGACTACTTTAAAGTACTTAAGTAGGCTAACCATCAAGCTCGCGAATTCAATTTCGCGAGCTTAATATAAAAAAAAAGAGTTTGTTTGCTTAAACAGTGGTCGCAGGTATGTTGCCAAAGTAGCGTTACTATTGTAAATCGGCTGAAAAATGACACCGGACACAACCCACAGTCATTAAGGTTGTCTTTAATCATAATTGGGTTATGTTAGAACTTAAAGCTAGGCGTTCAATAGGCGGATGGGCCGAGCCGGGCCGCAACGCAAAAATCCGCATGCCATACGTTTTTAATGAAACTGTGTTTCGTTGCGGCCCGCCTCTAGTAAAGGCAGATGCTACACAATTTCATATGAAACGTACGGCACGCGAATTTTTGCTCTGCGTGGCGGCCCGGTCCGCCTGGTGGACGCCTCGCTTAACGTGAGCCGTGCGAGCGTGCTCCCCGAAGCAGCCAATGCCAACTTGCTATTCCGCCTCAATGGCAACTATTTCCCATTTACTTCCCGAAGCAGCCGTGCCCAGAGAGGAATTTTGTTAAGTGATAGGTTAATTAGGATTAGGATTTATTGTAGTTTTGTTTGTTTGCAGTAGGTAAGTACAGAGGAGGGAAGGTATTTAAAAAATATGAAATCACACATTTATTACGGGATATTTTTAAATGCACATCTGTATAATTTTTAAAAGAAAATTATCACATATTTTAAAAAGATTGAAAAACAAAGTAGATTCTCTTAAAATAGGCTTGTGTCCACTAGGAATAAATCTGATTGATGTGTGTTTCTAACGACTATGTCCAATAAATGAATAATTAACCATAGATGCTAAGTTATATTTCACACGCTAGTTAGTTACTGTTTCGATTATCTACTACAATTTTAAGTGTTTATTAATAATTTTAATATGTTCATTAAATTATTAAAGTACTTTTACCATGCCTCTTGTTTTTTAAACTACGAATTTTGGCATTGGACAGAAAATTATCGATGTACATTTTGACATCCCTATTAAACATTATAGGTTATAAAAATATTCGTAAAATCCCCGAAACTCGAAGGGTATTCGCTTAGGATAGTAAAAAAAACCTAAATTATTGTTTTATAATAATTGTTTAAGAATTAGATTCTTAGATTTACTTACTTGTGAAAAGAGACGCCACAGCCCTTCTCGTATCTTGTTTTACAATATACACACGATCTCATGATAAATATCTACTTAATTACACAATAAACTAAATTTATGTATCAAAACACTTCAAATTTATAGCAATCACAGTAATAACTTAAAAATATTCAAAGGCGATTGTTTACACGACTATGGAAGCTCGTATCACTTTGAAGTTTGAGGTACCAAGGAAAAAAAACCTGCGTCGTGATGGTATTATCGTGTATTTTAATAAATAAAAATAAATTATTATGCGACACTACGGATTTCATGGCAAATCGTTCATTAGATTAGGTGTGGAATGCCTTGATTTTCTGTACTATTGGCCACAAAGAGTTCAATAATACCTTTTTGATTACCTGTTGAGTTCCAAATGATAAATGGATAGTCGAAGCTAATTATTGGTTATGCTTGTGGTAAGTAATTATCATCATCCGAGCGTTGTTCCTGACATTTTTTGGCTCAACGTCAACTGCAAGTGGTGAAATTGCTGACCAGCGGAGGCTTTGGTGCAGATGTTCATGTAAAGTGGGATTCTAAATTCTCCATCACCAACAAAAGCGTAACACAGGCACTAAAAAGGATATTAATAACGAAAGCTAATAAAAACAGCATACAGCGAAAGCATATCAATTGCAAGTGAGTTACTCTGGCGTTGATTGCACTCTCAAAAGTTACAGCTTTAATGAGAATGGAAATTATTAGTAATAAATAATACAATACAGTACATAATGAATTATTTATTTGTAAATAACAACCTATGGTGCGCTGAGAACATACTATTGATGGCGGTATTGCTACATAATATACATTTTCATAGGCAAGTAAATATTTAATAGGACTGTGACAGAACAGTTATCCTGTGACACTCACACCAAACTCCTGATAGAAAAAGACAATAGTATTATAAATATTATAAAGAGGAAAGATTTGTTTTTTTGTTTGTTTGTAACGAATAGGCTCCGGAACTACTGGACCGATTTGAAAAATTCTTTCACTGTTGGAAAGCTGCACTCTTTGCGGGTAACATAGGCTATATTTTATTCCCGTATTCCCACGGGAACGGTAACTACGCGGGTGAAACCACGTGACGTCCGCTAGTAGTATTATAAAAGGTGATATGTTTAACAAACCTTTTACAGTATGTACTACTATCTTAAATATGTGAGCATATTATAAAACTAGTGACAAAAATAACATTTCGATGACCGTGTCCGTTAGGAATGGCAAATTGAACTTCTATTGAATTTACAGTATTATTATTATTATTATATTAACTAAGCACACTGGCAGCTCAGTGAGCAGATGTGTGTGTGTATCTAATCGATAGATATGTAGACTTTGTCCAGACTGTTTTTGAATGCATGAACAGTGGTTGTACCCACGACATGCTCAGGCAACTTATTTCATTCCGTGACTACTCTATTAGGTAGAAAATGTTTCAGGGTTCAGTAGGTAGGTGTTTAGCTACTACTATCTTAAATAAGGCCTTAAACTGGATGTTTGTAGCCATCGCCCCACTCACCGCTGACACCCAATTTGAGGCCTACTAGAATCACAAGTAATAGAACTAAGAAATGGGACGCTAACCGAACAAGAAAGTGAGGTGAAAGCAAATACTAAATCCAAACGTGAGTAAGTACTGTATATCTCTGGAAGTGAATATACGCGAATAACACCGTTATGATATGACGGCATTATTCGCTGCACATAAGAAATCATTCGTTACTTATGGATGGTGTTCAGCACTGCCACATTAAAGTACTCATTTTTGGATTCAATATTCGATTCTGCTTTCATGGCCTGACTTTCTTAATGATAACGCCATCTGTCTTAAGCTCTATAATCTGTGAATAGAATATGTCATGATAACTGCTATCATAAGATATTCTGTTACATAGTTAAATAAAAGAGCATCTTAAATAACAAAGTTAAATGACAGAACATCTTGTAGCACCAGTATTTTAAATAACGGTGTTCCGTTACTTAAAAGACTGGTCCTACAAGATGTTCCCATCCAAGGTGCTTATATCTTAATTCATCAAGTCACATTAACAGGTCATATAATATGGTGCTCACCAATAGCATGGTGCTAGTGTCTCCAGAGTCAAATGACTGCTATACATAATAACTATTCACACAGATAAAAATAGCTGGCTTAGTTTTAATAGGCATAGTATGGCTTTTATGGAATAAAAGCCATCTCAGATAGTCATGTGACTTTTACCCAAATACCGTGGCACTAATTGTTCAGTCCAAATATCTCTAGCTTTATTCATGTAGCAATAACGTGTAGTCCTGGATATATTAAATAACCCAGTCAACCTTTCGTTACTGTCACCAGTCCTTAATTTAAATGAAGGCAAATAGATACTAAGTGCTAAATGTATAATATTCAATAGATCATAGAACTGAGTAGCACTTATTCCTAGTCAATAGTGGCACAGATTATTGAACTGTATGAACATTACTGAAGTCTGGCTTTTTAGTACTAATCCTTCCAACAGTTTGTATTTGTTTGAATTTATGTTTCGTTCCTTGTGCCTAACTTGTGGCTGATACCAAGGTTCTGGTGGTAGAGATGATGGTAGAGCTGCATTGTCTTGCATACAGTTGCTCTGCATGAACCACATGGTTGGAATTGTGAAGTGAATGCTGTTGTACTGCCATTCTAGCCCACCTTTAATAGCTGTGCATACTTTCTCCAGGTGAGGACCTTGAATAGAAAAATATATACAACATTAGATAGACTGTTTAAATAACTAATACAATCACCTTCCGCATCCAGTCGCAGGTTGCAACCTTTTCTAGTGTTGGTCCAACCATCTGGCGGGTGGACGTCCTACTCTAGAATGCCAGATTCCACTTTAGAACTCATTCGCTCCATCAACAGTTGGTTCTTCTGCAGATATGGCCAGCCCAATGTCATTTTAATGTACCTACTTATTCAGCGAGCTATGTCCACTAGAGCATTTAACAATGTTAATAAAAACATAACTGTATTTTGAACTCACAACATCACTTAGTCTATATAATATAACTGTAATTAAATACATACCAAGTGAGGAGATATCCTGGTAAGCCATATGTTCTTTTCTTCACAATAAAACAATTAGCCACAGCGTAGATATTAAATCTAAGTCCAAATGATGGGGCTACTTCCTTCCAGTTTGAAGAACAGATTGCAACAATTCATAGTATATTCTATGCGCACTGTATTGTCATGTGATATCTAGAACATAAACAGTTTATATGTCAAATAATTTTTAATTATTATGCTATAATGCACTAGCAAATCCTGGGATCAGATCATTGAACTTGTGTTTATTTATTTATTAAACCATCCGACCTGCGCAACAATGTTACCCTTACAGCTTGGCTATTTTGTACAATAGTGTATTGTATGTACTATAGGTACCTAGTTAACCTTCCCCTTGAATCACAATCTGTTGCTGAAAAGTGCAGTTAATTCAGCACTTATCACAGATTTGATAGTTTGTCCCTTGTTATTAGATAATGTGGTTTGGCAAAAAAATATTTCTAGGATTGCTACCACATCGTCTAGGGACCGCATTGGGGCTTTGGCAAGTGAAGAATAGAAAACGCCGCTCATATTATAACCTAACTGTCGGTCACATTATTTATAGGTTATAGGTGTTTAGTTCATATTGTGTTGGTATTAATAACAATATACACTTACCAACGTTGGCGAAACCCCTGAGGATAATGGCAGTCTTGATTTAGGTCAATATTTTCCATGTTTTCCATAATGACTGCCACCGGCGATGTAACAATTGAACCGAACAAAAGCCACATCGACGAATATATTCAATACAACCTAATATAAAAGTTAGAAAACGTAAAAGTACACTCTTTTCACACTCCTTGCAGTAAATTCTAACTTATTTTACTACTATAAAGATGTTTTGAAACAACCAATAAAAGAAATTATGAACCGTTATAAGGCATGCGGGCGCCGGGCGGCCTTTGACAAATAGTGCTGACAGTTGTGGATAATGACAGTTAATCGTTAAATCAATCGATACTTCTCTTCAAATAATTCGATACCTATTTTAACAAGATTTCACCTTTATATATTGTTGAATTAGTTTATTACGTAATTACTTTAATGAATCTATACTAATACTATAGTAATATTATAAAGCTGAAGAGTTTTTTTGTTTGTAGCTTTTTTTTTAGTTTGTTTGAACAATAGGATCTCAGAAACTACTGGTTAGATTTCAAAAATTCTTTTATGGTTTGATAGTCAATTTATTGAAAATGGCTATAGGCTATATAACATTACGCTGAGACGAATAGGAGCGGAGCAGCAATGAATAATGTTTTGAAAAAAGGACAAAAATATTTATTTTGAGAGCTTCCGTTACGTCCGCTGCGTAAATGATTGAAGTTTGGTGAAAATTGAGTATTACTAAATTGATTCTCTTACAATAACCTGCTTAATAAGTTTTAAAATATTAGCGACGCTGCGCTCCGCGACGGAAGTACACGTGATGGGAGTAAATGCGACAGGAAACGTGATTTTGGAATACTAATACGACACTTCTCTCTTTCCCACTCTTAAGTGACGCAAACGAAATTGTGCGGATCAGCTCTAACGAAAGTAAGCGACGCGACGGGAAACATTATATTACTTTAAAATATTAATATCATACTCTTTCTCACTCTTATGATGACGCAAACGAAGTTGCGCGGCTCAGCCAGTCGTATATATAAATAAATAATCAAAGCACTAACATTAATAAGGTTCTTTAAAAGGGTTTTTGGAAGGTCTCTACAGGGTCGGCAGCGCAAATGTGGCGCTTTTGGTGTTGCAAACGTTCATAGGCTTGGGTGACCACCAGTCCTTCTGGTGGGCCGTATGCTTTTCTATCACCTTGGTGGTATAAAAAAAAGAAGCTTGTTGATCGATTTCTTATAATCTCAATCGATAGAATAACTATGTAATTCTTTACATAGTTATTCGATTTTCTTTATTTCGTTCGATCATTGGTTTTAATCGATGCATATAAATAAATTGAATTATTTTAGAATAGGTATGCTCTTCCCTCAAGTCAACAGCCGCCATGATATATTTGGCTGTCAGGGCGGAAAATGCATTAGAAACTGTTAAAGTGCTTTTGTATTTGCCCTAGTACTAAGGATGTTTTACTGTTAAATTTAATCTTAAAATACATTTACAGTAATTAACATAATTTCCGATTTAAAGCACTACTTCGTTGAAAGTGATACCATGAATGGTCATTCTTCTTTCACACATAAACTCCTTCTGAAATAAACAAACAACGGCCATTTGCAAACTAAAACTAATTTAGTTCTCAGTGCAATCGACAGCGGCGCTTTGAATCGGCACAAAAAAGTAGCTGTCATTTTGTATGGAATAGCCAGTCCAGCGATTATTATTACAGGTCAGTGAACTATACTGATTCCACAGACATATAAGAATATGCAGACGAAACATATTTTTCTAGCTATAGTTACGGAAGTGTAGCAATACTTTGTCCTTTTCATTTCTTCTAGTTATTGTATGTATAGCGCTATCTTTGTTTTCTGTGTAGCAACATCTAACTCACACTTTGACACAGAAAGCTGACTTGTGACAATCTGTGGTGACAAGTTTTAAAAACATCATGGCGGTATCTGTGATTGTTCAAAATGTACGACAACTTCAAAAGTGAAAATATAATTCATATTTGTATTAAAAAGGGAACTAAGGTTAAAAATAAAAGTGGTCAAGTGTTGTGTAAACAATTGTGAAAGTTTTGGTCACAAAATATCACCAGGAATAACTTTTCACAGGTAATTTATGTTGTACCTAGTACGAATACGATAAATTAATCAGCGATATTTATTCAAAAGCTGAGCCTGCAACTTCGTTTACGTCACATAAGGTGTATGAAAGGAGAGGTACTTCTTCATCAGACTCATCAAGCAGCGTGTGAAACTGCCCTGTTGGCTTAATCATAAAAGAGCTTGAAGATAAGTTCAGGCACACATCACTTGTCATATGACGGATTAATTTTAAATTAATATGGAAATCAGACGAACGCTAACATAACATTGTCAAACACCTGTCACACAGTAATGCCAATGGCATTTTTTTTTCAATTCATTTATACTGGCTTTGGTTACTTAGACCCGTAGAGGGAGAATATACCTAGAGAAGTCATCGGCGTATACCTTTTGAGGTAGCGCTATTATGACATCGGTGTTACCCACTCACGCCAAATGTTTTTACCTGAGAAATAGGTAAATTCATATAAAGAAGCTACTATACCAAAAAATTGGTATTGAGGTAGCTAACAGCCCAGATTAAGACATAGGCTACTTTTATAGTCCAGGTGCGTCTGTTTGAACGTTTATAACCACATATATCACCCGATTGTGAGTAAAATTACAATCCTAACGCCAAGTTGAAGGCCTTATGGGCGGCTTGAAATTTTCAACTGCGGGTCGCGGCGACCTGTCCATTTCAAGAAGGCAATGGGCTCACCACCTTTTACGTGGGAAATAAAACTCAAAATTCAAAATTTTAAAAAACATTTATTTCGCATTTCTAATACATAGGCACTTGCGATGCGACACGTCCATGAATACAAAAAAAGTTAGTACCACCAGTTCGGAACGCGGCCTGCTTGAGAAGAACTGGCAAGAAACTTATTTTTGTGTCTGGTAACGAAACTAGATTTTTTTTTGTACATACTTACAACAGTTTGTCTATAAAGTCGTGAAATTAAATGAGGGCGCTGCTGAATGCATGTATGCAACCCTATATAGTACGACCAAAATGATTTTGATACGAGGAGTTCGTTTCGAGTAAAATCTTACTAATATTATAAATGCGACAGTTTGTGAGTGTGGATGTTTATTACTCTTACACGCTCGAACGGTTAAAGGGATCTGGCTGAAATTTGGTACAGGGATACATTATAATCTGGAATAACCATGGCTACTTTTTATTCCGGGAATAAGTTCTTACGGGAAGCGGGAACGGGAACAATACAAATATTATAAATGCGAAAGCTTATGAGTGTGGATGTGAGACTCTTTCACGCTCGAACAGTTGAACTGATCTGGCTGAAATTTGGTACAGGGATACGTTATAGTCTGGAATAACACATAGGCTACTTTTCATCCCGGGAATAAGTTCCTACGGGAAGCGGGAACGAGAACAAATTCGACACGGGCGAAGCTGCGGGCATCAGCTAGTGAGTTAATAAATAAAACACATTATACATTTTTAATTTTGTTTCTGTTTTATTGAATCAGATCCAGAATAAAGTTATTGAACCAGATCCAGAAGCCCCGGTCTAATAGCGTCTTACAACCCACCAGCAGGTACCTAGCAGTCCCAATTGCTTTGCCACAATCATGTAATTACATGTTTTATCTGTAACTTTCCCCCATCTGACAAGGATTTTTTTGGAGCAGTGCTCAAATATTAAAATCGTCTATTTCTTTCTTTGCCGACCTTTTCTGTGTTTACCAGGAGTTTCAAACTTTCCTTCATTATTAAAACCTTCGTTAACTATTCGCCTAACTGTACTCTCTGATTTTCCTGAAAAGAGTAAAAAAAGAAAATTAATTACATATTGGAAACAAACTATTGACATGAAGCAATTAATTCAAAATAAAAATTGGTAGAAAACCAGATTGAACTGAGTATCAAAAATGTAGGTCGTACTATAAAATAACCATGTTGTTCTAACCCAGTGGTTCCCAAACTTATTTTGTCTACTGCCCACTTTGAGAATAAATATTTTTTTAGCGCCCCCATTTCTTCACCTATTTAAAAACCACTATAACTTCAAATTAAATTAATGAATTATTGTGACCTAACATTTTTTTTTTTTTACACAACATCAAATATATATTTGACGTTGTGTAAAAAAAAAAAGTATATTAACAGAGAATTCTAAACGAAACTTTTACTATAACCCGCAACTTGAAACCTGAGCGCAGTAGGTAACATACAACGGCGCTTAGGTCTCAAGTTAACTCTTACGGGCTCCACCTGCCAATAAGAATGATTATTGAAACGCAACTTTATAGTATTAAAACAGAGTATCTTTTATTAAAAATATAACTAAAATAATCAATCCTTATATAAAAACTAATGTGAAGGATGAATCTGATGCTGTTTAATAAGTTTGTTGATATCAGGTTCCAATTTACTCAAGAACAGTCGCAAGTCGCCACGTTCGGTAACAAGCAAACGATTTCTCTTTTTAGTAAGCAGTGTTGTCACAGCACTAAATCCACGTTCACACAAATATGACGATGGGAATGCTATCAAGAATCGTTGAACGATTGACCACAATCCAGGGTACAATTGAGGGATCGGTTTTTGAAGCCAAAATTCTTGGTAACCATTTTTGAACTTGATTTTTATTTCCTCGTTTGTTGTCAATTCTATAAGTTCTTCTTCCAGCTGAGGTGACATTGCTGTGTTGACATTTGAAAACGGATCCAACACCCAGTCTGGTATTTCCAAGTTCAAAATGTCCTGGTATCGTTCGGTGAAGTCAATGTGGAGGTTTTCCAAGTGTTGGCAGTAGGCAAACAATTCGTCGTTACTGCATGATACTGATAAATTTGGAAAATTGTGAAACTCACGTCTGCCCAGATTCTTTTTGTGTAGAAGCAGTTTGCCTGCGAAAGCAGCAACGACGTTTTTTGTTTTAATTTTTAGTTTATCGCCTTGCAGTTAGAGATTCATGTCGTTGAACAATTTATACAAGTCTGTCATGTAAGCTATATCATTCTTTGATGTTATGAGCTTGTCGTGCAATTCTGTATCTTTAGTTTCCAAGAACTATATAACAGAGTCAAACAGGTTGTAAAATCGAGTCAGACAATTGCCTCTTGATAGCCAACGAACTTCAGTATGAAACAACAAACGGTTGAAATCCTCGTCATTAGTAACACAAAGCTGATGAAATAATCTATCATTCAAAGAGCTGTTGCGGATTTTATTGACAGCTTTGATGACATATTGCAGTGATTGAAATAGTTTTTCACTTAAGTTTCTAGCAACTAAATGTTGTCTATGAATAACGCAATGTACACCAAGGACATCTGGAATTTTATTTTTTAAGTACGCTATGAAGCCTTTATGGCACCCTGTCATAGCCGGAGCGCCATTCGTAGCAACTGAAATAATATTTTTCAAAGGAATCTCTTTCTCATCGCAAAACTTTTCCAATGTATTGAATATGGTTTCACCTTTTGTATCGGTCTCTAAATTTCTAGCAAATAATAGTTCTTCACATATTTTCTCATCTTTAATAAACCTCACGTAAGACAACAACAATGCTTCATTAGTTGGTAAAGTGGACTCATCGAGCTGAATTGAGAATTGACTTGTCCTCAGGTGATCGCACAATGATTCTTCAATGTTTTCAGCCATTTTATCAATTCGTCTTTGCACAGAATTATTACTCAAAGGAATTTTTCGGATAATATCTGCGGCCGGTTTATGAAGCACAGTAGTTATTTATTGCTGGCAATATTAACTCTTCTCCGATGTTATGTGGTTTGCCTTTTTGAGCAATTAACAAAGAGATATTGTACGAAGCTCGAAGTCCGTCGTCATCTTGCTTAGCAGCCGCCGAAAATAGTTTTACTACACTTGGCTGAGTATTATGCTTCTTCTCTAGGTCTTGAAAATATGCTACATTCTTGTCTTTCTTATCTGGATGCATTTTATTCAAATGATCTTGCAGCCTTGAAGGCTTCATTGCTTCATTCGAAAATGTTTTTAGATATAGAAGACACAAAGGCGACGATCGGTTTGTGGGATTTTCAATAAATCCGAATTTAATATATTCCGCAGAGTATTGCCGTCTCTTCTTTTTTACTTCCGACATTGTTTTGCTTTGAGAAATACGTTCAACTTCGCGAGTAGAGGAGGCGTAAGTACTGCTCATCTATTGCGCGCGAGACCACAAATGAAAATAAAATAAATATTACATTGTTTATATAGGAATGCTTAAGCAGCACGCACCGACAGGAATAAAACAAACATGCATAAACTCGTTTATCTCATTCGACGCTCAATCGTACTCAACAAGTCCGAACAAGCATTCAATGAACCAGCCGACGGATACAGGAATGCACAATTCGGATTATTTAACAAAAACTTGTTAAAACATGATAGATATCTACGAGTACCTACTAATAATTATTAATTTTTTCTATATTAAATAAAATAGGACAGATATATGAACTACGCGAAGAGAAATATAGAACCGAGTTTGAGCAATCTTTTAATTCATATTAGTTGATGTTCACAAGTTGTTGTTGAGAGTCGAGAGCTCTTGCAGTTGTTGTTTAAGAGGCCTCTTAGCTAAATAAAGTTACAAATCACCCCTCGTCCGCCCGCCTCTACACAACGCCCCCATTTTCTTCTGGGTCTCTTACCGCCCCCCTTGAGACCTGCAGCGCCCACAAGGGGGCGTTATCGCCCACTTTGGGAAAGACTGTAATCTAACCACTGACTTACATTATAGGTAGATTGTAAGTTTAAGATTCTAACCTAAAAATATGCAAACAATGCCTTTTTTTTGTCTCCAAATCGTAAATTCAGTAAATTTGTAACTTCAGACAGATTCAAAACAAACAATAACACGATTACATACCCACCAAAGATGCTGTTCGCTCATAAACATCCTCAAAATCCCACAACAATTGTCCAGATTGGTACTCCGCGAAACATCACTGGAAAACTTTAAAAATCACTTCCTGCGCACCACTCCGATTTTCTTTACTCATTTCTCAAACCTTTATGCGTAGTTTGGTCTCAATTTGTTGCAGTTTAATCCAAACATTAAAGTTACGTGAGAGAGTAAACGAAATTCGACGATAGCATTGACAACTGACGTACTTATGTTTCTTGTTGCCAGTGTTGCCACACACATAACTATTTTTAGTTCCTCAAACATTCATTTCACGACTTTATAGACAAACTGTAGTTACATAAGATTTTCAAAAAAAAAATATAAAAATGTGAATGTCCTGACTGAATGATAATCAACGCACAGCCCAAACCGCTGGGACTAGAAAGTCCAAATTTGGCAAGTAGGTTCCTTGTATGGTCTAGGGATCCACTAAGAAAGTATTTTTGGAAATTGTGCTACTAAAGGGGTAAAATAAGAGATGGAAGTTTGTATGAAAGTCCGTCATTTTCAGATCTAGATGCACAAAATTTGTTAAACCTGTGTCTTTTAAGAAATAAACGAACAAGTGTATCAGTTTTTTCAAAATTTTACTACTAAGAGGATAACTCCCATAACAAGTACCCATAACACAAGCAGGTAATTCCTAGCTTACTTTGGGATCAGATAGCGCTGTGTGAAATGTCCGTGAATATTTATTTATTTAAAAAAAAAAAAAAAATAAGTGTTAAAAGTTTGTATGGAATATTCGTCACTTTCAATGTAAAAAGTTAGAAGCTTTAATGAATACATATAAGCGACGCGACAGCGGGATTAAGCGCGACACGGGAGTAAATGCGACGAATTTATTTATTATTTATAGAAACCATGTCATCGATGTTAGAGAAAACAAAAACTGCATACCTAGATTTGAAATAATCTCTTGCACAGCTGGGGAATTGAAATACTATTAACTCCATATGACCTATACAATCAATATTTACCTAATTAGAAATAATGTAAGTTTTATTTTCAAAACGACCGGGTTTGATTCCCGGACAGTGCAAGAGATTTAAAAAAAAAATGCAGTTCTTATTTTCTCTAAAATCGATGACATGGTTCCTAAGAACAGATCTTTGTATCTCATAAATTTACAGACTTGCCCATACTGACCGTTCCGAATGTTACACCCGGTATATCTATAACTAGCTTCCTATGTGCGGCTACGCCGGCATTTATGGTCCCTACCCGTCTTTGGCAGGAAGTAGCGTTATCTTGATATTCTATAGCCTATGTTACTCAGTGATGTGATAATGTGGGATTCTATTAGTGAAAAAAATGATTAAAATAGATCTAGTAGTTTCGGAGCCTATTCATTACAAATAAACAAAAATCCTCTGCTTTTTATAATATTAGTATAGATTAATAACTTACATGAAAAACAGAGAGTGAAGGAATCGAATTTGGATTCAAATAAGTCCTTGTTTTTGCCTTCCGAAAACAACAGGATTCAAAATGTTTTGAACAAATCCGAGCATTCTTGTCAGGTTGCCAATGTTTTCTGCCTGTTGCTTGAATCCATAAAACTCTCATACTTATATCCTCTGGAAACCTAAAAGTAAATAAAACGATAGCTATAAATTTCAATATTGTTGGGTAAACTTTACCAAACACTGGTCACACTCCCCCGATTATACGGACATGGATGATTGACCCCTAGACAACATGGCCGTCTTAATGTATATGAGCTACATAATTCTGTCGGATAATACAAAAAAATAATTCGAGAAATATACTTAAAAGTATGTAAATTAAGGCGCAAAGATAGTGAATACTAATCTACGAAGTAAATTATATCATTATATACATACAAAACAGCATAAATGGGCTTACTTACCGATGAAAGGTTATGTTCGGAGTTTTCCGTTCTGGGCGATTTGTACAGTCTTTAACACAACAACGCACCATTATTAAGAAAAAATTTACACTTTTATAAGCTCCAAACAACTTCTAACTTCACAAATAAGTCACTATCACCAATTTTTTGACAAAACACTATCGAACACGCTTTTGTTTGGGACCAACGAAAGAGGTTCCAAACAAATGAAAACGCATACGGTGAGCGAGACAAAAAAGTGGCGTCTGTCTCGCTTACTCTTGTGTAAATATTATATATGTGTCACTTTCACTCATGACTAACATTATTTAATGTCTTCTCTAGGTATATTCTCCCTCTACGCTTAGACCATATGCCAAAGTGATGCCATCTCCTACGGAATGTTCCTCTAAAAACCAACTTCAAATTCCCAGATTCCCCTAAATATCTTAATATATCTTACTTCTTACTAATATTATAAATGTGAAAGTTTGTGAGTGTGGATGTTTGTTACTCTTTCACGCTCTAACGGCTGGACGGATCTGGCTGAAATTTGGTTCAAGGATAGATTGTAGTCTGGAATAACACATAGGCTACTTTTTACCCCGGGAATAAGTTCCCATGGAAAGCGGGAACGGGAACCAACGTTTACGCGGGCGAAGCTGCGGGCATCAGCTAGTATTATACAGATTAAAACCCCTAAACGTTTCTTTTTTGTACTAAAACTTTTAATCTCAAAACAAATTATTGAAAGGACTCATAAAAAAAATTACACATTTTATTTTTGTTTTGTAAGGCATCAAGTGACAAGGCGCCATGAGCGTTTTCGATACAAATTGAAATTCATTTTTTAAATCACAAAATAAACTATGTAAATGATTGTTTTAAATCAAAATATTAAATTTTAGTGATCATATAGATATAAAGCTACAAAATTAAATGATTTTTGAAATTAAGGACACAAGCCTATTATTGTTTGCGCCACTCGTACACAACTGGTTTCGAGCTACCGCCCGAGTATATACCTACCTACAGAATGTTTTATTTTGGTTCGAAATTTTTGATTAAAAAAGTTTTCTTTGAGTAAAATATACTGAACTTGATTTTGGACTGGCAAGATTTTGCAATAGTTGAATAGGCCATTATCGTTATTGTCAAATTGTTGCTTATTTTTTGTTGAAACGATGTTACGAAGAATTCTTCGCTGAAGACTAAATGGGTGAATATTCAAAGTGACGAATTTCGCATGGAACCATTAATAATTCATTCATACCTACGTTTAGGCACCATTTCATTTTATGTCATGGATACCTATATTCTTCAAGTAATGCATTGTTTATTATTTAAAAACTACATTAATAACAATATAAAATAAAATAAAAACAACATAAAAATTCATTACCGGCACCTGTTTCATTGTAAGATATTGACGATTTTATCATATTTTATTAAAACCAGCGCAAATATCGTAGGTTTGGCGACTGTGTCGAATAAATCAATTATTACTTACTAATTAATTGTGCTTGTAAGTGTGATGTAGGTAGATTGGTATTTTGTCGTGGATTAAACGCCAGTTGTAACGGACGTGTGTTTCTTTTGCGAGCGAACCTATATTCATCCTATAGTGCTGTTGTGGTGTAGGCAGCCGTCATACATAATAACTGGCGACGATTATCGAGCTAAGCGTGGCTGAATATTTTTATCACTATAAAAATGCCGATCGGGAAGATAAATTGTTTCGACATACACAGTGATAGCTGGGAACTGTACGTGGAGCGGCTTGAACAGTATTTTATTGTCAACGACGTTATGGATGCAGTGAAAGTGGCCACATTAATAACAGTGGTGGGCAGTGAAGCGTACGAGTTGATGGTAAACCTGTGTACTCCAGTGCGACCAGCGGAAAAAGGTTATACTGACCTCGTAAAAATTATGCGGGGCTACGCTACCTACAACCAAAACCCAGTATTTTGGCAGAGCGGTTTAAGTTTCGGCAGCGACGTCAAAGAGAGGAAAGCATAGCGGAATACGTGTCGGAGTTGAAGAAGCTTTCTAAACATTGTGGGTTCAATGCAACAAGTTTGATGGAGAATTTGCGCGATCAGTTTGTTTGTGGACTAGCAAGCGATACCATCAGACAGAGGTTGTTCGCGGAGGACAATATCACGTTCGAGAGTGCGTTTAAACTGGCGATCACGTTGGAGATGGCAGAGGCTGACGCAGCAGCCGTCGAGGTGAAGACAGATGCACGTCAGAGTAACGGACCGACCATGGTCTGTCAGATGGCGCCACAGCACAGAGATCGCGGTACGCGGAGCCATAGCCGGGGACAGACGGCGGGCAAGGGCCACGCCTCGAGGAACCGGGGTACTGGCGGAGCTCAGAGGCCAGTGAGCAGTGAGAAGGTCGGGTACAGCGGCAACACCGGCAGCGCCAAGAGCGGGACGTGCAGTGCTTGTGGCCAACAATAGGATTAATGGAAATATATGAGGTGCAATGTTGCAGTTACATTTGTTTGTTTTTTTTCAAACTTGGTTGTTGGCTATTGGCCTAGACATCGCAAAAGCCTTTGATAGGGTATGGCATGCGTCGCTTCTTTCCAAGCTGCCGTCATATGGATTATCGCATCAGTTGTGCCACTGGTTGGCCAGCTTCCTGAACGGGCGACGGATTCGGGTCCTCTGTGATGGTCAGGCTTCCTGTTTTTTTCAGGTAAATGCCGGAGTACCACAGGGATCGGTATTGTCCCCAACTCTCTTTCTTCTGCATATCAATGACATGCTGTCCCTTGGGTGCATTCATTGTTATGCGGATGACAGTACTCTTCATGGGAGCTATTCTGGCCGTCCAGCGGCAGGGCGAGGCGACGTGGATGAGAAGAGACGACAACTCGTGGCGGATCTCGATCTGTACCTGGGCCGCATTGCCCAATGGGGTTCAGACAACCTGGTCGAGTTCAATGCCAGAAAAACACAGGCGTGTGCGTTTACAGCTAAGAAGTCCCCATTCCTACCCCTGCCCTCTCTTCAGAGCATTACAATTCCACTAAAGGACAACCTGGAGATCCTCGGTATAGACGTCCGGCGTGAGCTCAATCACAAAAACTACATAGAGAGCTGTATTGGTCTGGCCTCGCGGAAACTGGGAATCCTGAATAAGGTGAGACGGTATTTCACGCGACATCAGAGATGTTTACTGTACAAGACGCAGATTCGTCCCTGCGCAGAGTACTGTTCTCACCTTTGGGATGACTCCGCGAGGTACTTGTTAGACGCGCTTGACGCTATGCAGAGACGTGCTATCCGAATAATTGGTTGTCCTGAGGTGACGGGAGGCCTCGAACCTTTGTCGCAGCGAAGAACCATAGCGTTCTTGGCTGCCTTCTATCGAATGTATCACGGCGAATGTTCTGAAGAGCTCTTCAACTTGATCCCACCATCTCCTTTCCGATCCCGAACAACGCGTGCCGGGCAGAGATGCCACTCATACACAGTGGAGAGAATCTTCGCCAGAACCGAGCGTTTCAAAAGATCGTTCCTCTGTCGAACTATAAAAACATGGAACGACCTGCCCGCACACGTCTTTCCCTCATCTTACAATCCCGGGTTCTTCAAGAGGAGCGTGAAGAGGCACATCACAGGGCCGCCAACTTGAGGACCAGAAGTGGCCCCCAATCGCTAGATGCGCCACTGCTTTCTTACCATCAGGCTGGTGGCGACGTCAATTTGGCGAGCTGAATATAAAAAAAAAAAAAAAAAACTGGTCTTATGAATTTCCTCTTCTATGGACAGCCCGAGGGACTATGTGATGGGTGTCCAACTTTCTGGACGGTAGAAGCATCAGGGCCGTCGTTGATTGCAGCTGGTCCGACTACATACATACACGGTCACGCCTTTCCTCCGCGAAGGGCGTGGCAGAAGCATATTATATATGCCCACATTTAACCTTTTAGATTTTGTCCCACGTAATAGATGGTATTGATATGGTATAGGCGCGCAGGTTGTGACTGTCCGCTGTTGAAATTCTTTAAGGGGCGGTTATTCCGCACAAGTAGGCATTTGGCGCTCCCCTCGCCCCGGGCGCAAGACACACCGCGCGCCGGCAGCGGCAGTCAACTCTCATGCCACAGTATACAGTATAGTAGAAAGAAACAGCATGCTAACTTTGTTTGACGTAGTAAATGCATCTAACTTTATTAAGTGTAGTGATTTATTAGTTTCGTAAATAAAAATAAAAGAGATAATCGTAAATAAATTATGTATATTATACTATTATTTTTAAGCTAAAGAGTTTGTTTGTTTGTTTAGTTGTTCTAACTCTAGAGTCTAAGAGACTGCTAGTTGAATTTCAAGAGTTTCTTAACAGAATGTCCATTTTTGAAAAATACCAAAATATATAACATCACGCTAAGGCGAATAAGAGCTTACCAGCAACGAAACATTTTTCGACAACTAGGATATTTCATTTCTTTTGAGAGTTTCCGTTGCGTACGTTTGCTACAGTTGCGTAAAAAATGTAAATTACATAATAGCTGGTCATAAAAATGTCTAAAGTTTTCTAAAGTTGGTATGCTAAGTATGAATCACGGGATCATTGTGCAATCCAAAATGGCCGCCGCGCCGTAATCACAAAATGTCATGATGGGTATCGTTTAAGGGGTTTCTTGGTATGCGGAGTACGAATCACGTGATAATTTTGCAATCCAATATGGGTGCCGCGCCGTAATCACAAAATTTCATAATGGGTATCGTTTAAGGGGTTTCTTGGTATGCTGAGTACGAATCACGTGATAATTTTGCAATCCAAAATGGCGGCCGTGGTGTAATCACAAAAATTCATGATGGGTATCGTTTAAAGGGTTTTTTGGTATGCGGACTACGAATTACGTACTAATTTTGCAATCCAATATGGCCACCGCGCCGTAATCACACAATTTCATGATGGGTATAGTTTAAGGGAATTCATGGTATGCTTAAGTATGAATCACATGATAATTTTGCAATCCAATATGGCCACCGAGGTGTGATCACAAAATTTCATGATGGGTATCGTTTAAGGGGTTTTTTTGGTATGCTGAGTACGAATCACATGATAATTTTGCAATCCAATATGGGCGCCGCGCCGTAATCATAAAATTTTATGATGGGTATCGTTTAAAGGGTTTCTTGGTATGCTGAGTACGAATCACGTGATAATTTCGCAATCCAAAATGGCCGCCTCGGTGTAATCACAAAATTTCATGATGGGTATCGTTTAAAGGGTTTTTGGTATGCTGAGTACGAATTACGTGATAATTTTGCAATCCAAAATGGCCACCGCGCCGTAATCACATAATTTCGTAATGAATATCGTTTAATGGGTTTTTTCGAATGCTGAGTACGAATAACATGATCATTTTGGAATTCAATTTGGCCGCCTAAGCTATTTAGGCCTACTTGCGCGGAGAGTCGAGTTAAATATATAAATACAAGCTGTAGATTTAGTAGTGTGCAATACTTGCACACGTGACTCTACTGCCTACACTCGTTAATACTTCGTGATAAAAAAAAAACATTTTTTTTAGTCTTTTTTCATATTGAATTCGTTTTTTAATTCCAACGGGAACTCTGCCTAACCTCCACTGACGAATAATACGTGAACTTATGAAACAGAAAAACCGGTCAAAGGCGAGTTCCGTACCAAAAAACGGCAAAAAGTGAGCAGTGAACGTCGAACGCAGCCAGTATGCCTAATACCTACAAACGATCAGCTGGACGCTAGAGGTCATAGCACTGGGTAATAAATAGGCATTATGCGAGTATCATTTACAATCTTTCGCTTTTTAGATTTATTAATAATTATTAAGTACTTACTTAAATTTAAGTTCACGTATTATTGGCCAGTGGGTACAGGCAGAGGTTCTTTGCAAATAAAATCAAATTTGACATGAAAAAAAAAAAACATTTTTTTTATCACGAAATATTAACGAGTGTAGGCAGTAGAGTCACGTGTGCAAGTATTGCACACTACTAAATCTACAGCCGGTATAGAGTTAGTAAGCTCTGAGTTAAATAAATAACTTCTTAACTCTGACCACGTCTTGCACAGTTGCAAATTGGCACGCGGTTAACTAACTCACAGTAAACCGAACAAGTTTTTTTAGTCTGTCGTTCCATGCAATCCAACCACACACAAATGTTAGAACGAAGAATGGAACATGTGTCTCTATCTCTTTTACACTACAGTCTGCTACGTATGATTTACGATACTACCATACTTACGATACTACCATTTACGACACCCATCATGAAATTTTGTGATTACACTGCGGCGGCCATTTTGGATTGCAAAATTTTCACGTGATTCGTACTCAGCATACCAAAAACCCCCTTAAACGATACCCATCATGAAATTTTGTGATTACGGCGCGGCGGCCATCTTGTATTGCAAAATTAGTACGCGATTCGTACTCAGCATACCAAAAAACCCCTTAAACGATACCCATCATGAAATTTAGTGATTACGGCGCGGCGGCCATCTTGAATTGCAAAATTAGTACGCGATTCGTACTCAGCATACCAACAAATCCCTTAAACGATACCCATCATGAAATTTTGTGATTACGGCGCGGCGGCTATATTCGATTGCAAAATTATCACGTGATTCGTACTCAACATACGAACAAACCTCTTAAACGATACCCATCATGAAGTTTTGTGATTACGGCGCGGCGGCCATATTGGATTGCAAAATTATCACGTGATTCGTACTCAGCATACCAAAAAACCCCTTAAACGATACCCATCATGAAATTTTGTGATTACGGCGCGGCGCCCATATTGGATTGCAAAATTAGTACGTGATTCGTACTCAGCATACCAAAAAACCCGTTAAACGACACCCATCATGAAATTTTGTGATTACACTGCGGCGGCCATTTTGGATTGCAAAATTATCACGTGATTCGTACTCAGCATACCAAAAAACCCCTTAAACGATACCCATCATGAAATTTTGTGATTACGGCGCGGCGGCCATCTTGTATTGCAAAATTAGTACGCGATTCGTACTCAGCATACCAAAAAACCCCTTAAACGATACCCATCATGAAATTTTGTGATTACGGCGCGGCGGCCATCTTGTATTGCAAAATTAGTACGCGATTCGTACTCAGCATACCAAAAAATCCCTTAAACGATACCCATCATGAAATTTTGTGATAACGGCGCGGCGGCTATATTCGATTGCAAAATTATCACGTGATTCGTACTCAACATACGAACAAACCCCTTAAACGATACCCATCATGAAGTTTTGTGATTACGGCGCGGCGGCCATATTGGATTGCAAAATTATCACGTGATTCGTACTCAGCATACCAAAAAACCCCTTAAACGATACCCATCATGAAATTTTGTGATTACGGCGCGGCGCCCATATTGGATTGCAAAATTATCACGTGATTCGTACTCCGCATACCAAGAAACCCCTTAAACGATACCCATCATGACATTTTGTGATTACGGCGCGGCGTCCATATTGAATTGCAAAATTAGTACGTGATTCGTACTCAGCATACCAAAAAACCCTTTAAACGATACCCATCATGAAATTTTGTGATTACGGCGCGGCGGCCATCTTGTATTGCAAAATTAGTACGCGATTCGTACTCAGCATACCAAAAAACCCCTTAAACGATACCCATCATGAAATTTTGTGATTACGGCGTGGCCGCCATGTTGGATTGCGAAATTATCATGTGATTCGTAGACATTTTAATGCATTAGGTAGCTGGTTACCATGTCGTGAAAACACTTAAAAAGTAAAAGATCACCACATTTTTACCATGAGTCGCGTATGTATTTGTAACGGTTAATCTAATTACATTTTGCCCATTACTGATATTTTTATACTGTGGCGCGATTTCAACGTAATTTGGCATAATAATTACAAAATAGTTGCGAAAAAAACTGACACAGGTCCTGCTTCCACAAGCGCCAGGGCGAGACTGATCGGCCGTCAGCGGCAGTGTTGCCGTTTCAAATAAAATAAAGTCTCTAGATCTCGATGAAAAAGTCCCTAGATATTGAAAAAACTGTATTTAAAAAATCCGCTAGAAGTCGCTAAAAATTTCAAACAGCGCAACTTCGTTTGTGTCACATAAGAGAGAGTAGCTATATCACCCGTTCCCGTCGAATTTACTTCCGTCGCGTTGCGTTTACTACCTTAGTAAAATTTTGAAAAACGCTGATACACGTGTTCATTTATTTCTTAAAAGACGTAAGTGTACGAAGTTGCATACTTCCAAATTTGAAAATGACGAACTTTCCATACAAACGTTTATCACCTATTTTACCCTCTTCGTAGTTAAATTTTGAGAAAACGCTGATACACGTATTCATTTATTTCCTTAAAGATACAGGTTTATGAAATTTAATGCATCTAGCTCTGAAAATGACGGACTTTCATACAAACTTCTGTCCCTTATTTTACCCCTTTAGTAGCAGAATTTCCAGAAATTCTTCCTTAGTGGGTGCTTACATCATAATATGCATCTACTGTCGAAATTTCAAGTCTGTATGTCCAGCGGTTTAGGCTCTGCATTAATGAATCAATCAGTCAGTCAGTCAGTCAGTCGGGACATGTAATTTTATATGTATAGATAAGAAGTGTAGTATAAATTAATGCAAATTTGGATAATCACGCATTTATTCATATCAGTCATACCTATATTGGCAAAAAAGAAAAGAAAAACTGAAACTAAGGTTCAAGCAATCAAAAATCGCTATGGCAAAACGAGCAAAAGGCTTTCGTTAGATCGGTCAAAGCAGGTTTTAACACATTTTAAATTCGTCTTGCTTCTCCCATTTTGGTCCATATTTCTGAGCATAAGTTTTCTTTCTTAAAGGAATATCCATTTCTACGAATTTGGTATAATAACTACTTGAACACAATAATTACTACTTTACAAAGTACATACAGTGTTGAAAAAAAAATGTTTCATTTCTACTAATTTAAGGTAATTAGCTTTGAATACAAGAAATCGTTAGAAGTCGCTAAAAAAAATTAAGTCGCTAGATGGTAATAAATAGTCTCTAAACTCATCAAAAATCCGCTAGATCTAGCGACAAAGTCGCTAAAACGGCAACACTGGTCAGCGGCGCTATTCTATTGCGTTTGGTAGATATTCGTAATTCGTACATGATAACTATGTAAATAGTTGTTTATAGAAAAACGCTCGGAAAATGTGTATAAAAACTTAATACCTTTAATTGAGTGCAAAAAAATATATAAAATGTTAATAGTTTAGCCACAGTTTTGAAAAAACTTTTCTGAGAGAGTCAACTTTGGGATTTTTTTCTATCTAGTGAAATTTATTGGATCGTGTAACGGGCTCGGAATATGTTTAGCTTATATCCTTAACTATTATATATATATTTTTAAGATTTAAAAACCCTTTACTTTTTGACTAGGATTGTTTCAAAAAACTCAAAATCTGACCCACGCGGCCTTAAGCCGGCCCATAAAGGCCTTCAACTTGACTTAGCGACATGCTTTTTTCCTGGCAACCGGGACCAACGGCTTAACAACTTAACGTGCCTTCCGAAGCACGGAAATGCTCGTAAACAAATGTCAAAAAGTGGTCATGAGTTGGTCACCCATCTTATCTACGACAGGCCACAGTTAATGTTGCTCACTGCAGCAATCGTTTACAGAACACAGACCGCGGGGCCACGAGCGCTTCTTCTCCGACTACATGACCATAAATGCTGAGTGTTCGGTTCGGTGTTGTCCCCTACTCTCTTGTTGCTGCCTGCGAGTTCCAAATGTTCAATGTTAAATGACGTTACCGAGATGGTAGGTAATTACATAACATTGTTGGTAGAATGAGAACACTTTGTTGGTTGCAACAAGTGTTGGCACAGCTACTCGTCCTCAGGTTGGCTGGTTCTCGGCTCGTGTATGCGTAGTAAGGAGGATGGGGCGCTCTTCAATAAATATTTTATTCTTAGATAATATTGAAATTAATTTAATATCTGACAATACAAATTGGTTAGTACAAGGTATACAATAAAAAACATCGGCCAAGTGCGAGTCGGCCTCGCGCACACAGGGTTCCGTACCAAAAACAGGTCAAAAATCACGTTTGTTGTACGGGGCCTTTATCCCCCTATTTTTTTCTGATTTCAGTATTTGTTGTTATAGCGGCAACAGTAATACATCGTCTGTGAAAACTTCAGCTCTCTAGCTGTCACAGTTCCTGAGATACAGCCTCGTGACGGACGGTGAAGTCTCATCAATAGGGTCCCGCTTGTACCCTTTGGGTACGGAACCCTATAAACTAAGTTTAGGTACAGCCAGTATGTGTGATGGATGAGTCAACGTATGTGGCCGGTATCAGCACCGCACAGCTCCTCTCATTGATCCCCTGGCAGTCCCGAGTGCAGCTTTACCGTTGTAATAAATATGCATTACCGCAATAGAGGACGGTAACAGCATCCATGGCACATTTTCACACGATTAAAAAAATACATTCATTCATAGCCAGTTCGAGAAGGTTTCCTGCTACGCACACTCGCGCACAATTCAATATCGACAACTACTAGGTACCTATGAACATGTTTGACCTCGTGTCTGTGAACTCTGTAAGCGGTGTCTATGTGTGCGTAGCCTCAGCGACTTTAGTGTGTAGCTTCCATCTAATTTGTGGTTTAGGCTGGTCTATATATATTCAGAGTAAGATCTTTAATAGAGTTAACTCGTACCCAATCAGCAGACAGCGGACTGGGGTGTCGGTGTGCATAGGTGCAATAGTGCTCGCCGTCTATCGCCAATCGCGTTTCTGTCTCGTCCACTACAATCTCCATAGTGAAGGGCTGACCATCTTTAAAGGGAAACGGTCTGAAATAGAATACACAAATAGGTATAAATAAATAATAGACTGGTACTTGCAAGGCTTACGATAATATTTATGCCATGAAAAGAAACTTGTAATTAGTCTCTCAACTCAGTTTTGTTTGCAAGTTGTGAAGTTCATGTAACAGGTACCAAGTTGGTTACATTTATCCAGTCTCTTATGTCTGTAGGTACGTAATTAGCTACATAGTAACATCATATACTAAACATATCAATATTTACTGGGCATTAAGTTATTATTTATTATTAATTTTTTTATACTTAAGGCCTTCAGCGCTCGTGGCCCCGCGGGCTTAGTGTTCTGTAAACGATCACTGCAGTAAGCAACTTTTACTATGGCCAGTTCTTGGATGGGTGAACATTCATGTGACCACATTTATTTGAGCGTTTCCGTGCTTCGGAAGGCACGTTAAGCCGTTGGTCCCGGTTGTCAGTAAAATGGCAGTCGTTAAGCCAAGTTGAAAGTCGTTTTAGGCGGCTTGAAAAATTTCAACTGCAGACAGTCACAACCTGCGCCTGTCCATCTCAACACGGCAATACAGCTCACCACCTATTACGTGGGACAAATTATAAAAAGGTGAAGTATGGGCATTATAGGCCTCTGCCTACCACTTCGGGGATGAAGGTGTGATCATACGTATGTATGTACTTAAGGCCTCTATCTTAACTTAACGACTGCCATTTTACTCGCAACCGGACCAACGACTTAACGCTCGCAATAAATGTCCCCAAGTGGTCACGTGGTGGTCACCCATCCAAGTGTGTTTGCTCGTACCTAGACGCTGCAGTCTCCCTAGGCCCCCATGCGCCGCCACGACGTGTGTTCCTTGCCACGACACGTTGTTGTTGTCTTACAGAGATGTACACTGGGATATCTCCATCGAATGATCCACATTGCAAGAACACGTTGAACCTGCAATTTGAAAGATTACTTCGAGTTTGCAAATACGACGGTTGCATTGCATCTAAAATATTCATTTAAGACTGAGGCCACATTTGCGGTTACCGCGGTCCGCGGTGGTTTCTAACCTCACAATGACTAACCATAGACTCGATTTCATTGGTTTTGACATTTTGGGGTTAGAATTTGACATTTTGAGACTAGAAACCGCCGCGGTAAATTGCAAATGCGGCCCCAGGCTTAGATTAGTTCCAAGAGTCAACTTTCAAAGAAGTAGTGTCGGTTATTAATTTAATAATAGGTAATTTGCTACAGAGAATGCAGTTATCTCTTAAAAAAATCGTAACACCATGGATTTAGAATTTTTCGTTGAGAGTAGCGAAAAGTTCTAAATCTACGAGTGACACATAACCATTCTAGAAAAGAAGGCTCGGATGTAAACGTTCAAGTTAGACCTTTAAGGTATCTCTCTCATTCTCGGTACTTTGTGCCCGGTACAGAACAAAGGAACAATAGAGGCTATACCTATTTTTAACCGACTTCAAAAAAAAAGGAGGAGGTTCTCAATTCGACTTCAATATTATATTTTAATAATTTCTTATAAATCAAAATACGTATTACTTAAGTACTTAGGTACCTTGTTTTTAAGTTTCAGTGATATGCTTGAAGTCGGTTATTTATTGTTATTTTTTTATGTTGACATACGCCAGAAGACAATCTACATACAAAGTGCGCTCGAGCTACGCACACATAGACACCGCTCACCGGATTTCACGGACACGAGGTCAAAGGATTCTCAATACAGGTTTGTGCGCGAGTGTGCGTAGCCGAGGGTAGGTTTGAAAAAAAAGTACATACATGAGATTGCTTTCTGTACCTTATTATTTTGTGTACGTACCCTGACCTATCACTGTACGTGCCGGTGACAACAATACGTAATCCAATGCTCAGCGGTTCCTTTAGTACCTTCACACGTGTGTTCGACCGCGACTCGTCGATCTCGGCCAGCCGGTACTGAAATCACATCTAGTTATAGATTTTATAGCCTTTCTGTTGTGTTACTCCGGAGGGGGAGGGGGGGGGGGACTACAAAAAGGCTATCACTAGCACATTATGCACTTTTTGTTTAACCACTTGTACTTTATTCCACGATTTTAATTATTACTAAACTAGCTGACGCGCGCGGCTTCGCCCGCGTGTGTTTATAGTTCCCGTTCCCGCTTCCCGTGGGAATATTTTCCCGGGATTGTTACTTTACTATTTTAGTAAGTTGTTGTGTCCCACCGCTATAGTGGAAGTACTAACGTCACTTGTCGACTGTCGGTGGCACGGACAAGCCACACACATTATACATTACTGTGTGAAGTCTTCATTAATGCAATTGATAGTCAATACCAACACATCTTCTATTCATATCAAGGACCCACATAACACCTTAGATGTGTTATTCCGGACTATACTCTATCCCTGTACCAAATTTCAGCCAGATCCATTCAGCCATTAGAGCGCGATTGAGTAACAAACATCCAAACATTCAAACATCTTCACAAACGTTCACATTTTATAATATTAGTAGGATGACAGATACGAGTAATTGTACGTTTTGCTTTCACTAATTAATGTATGAACTGACAGACGTCAAATGTTAAAGTACATATTAAAATGACGTCACTTTAGTAGGATATAGGTAACGACTTTATATAACCAAAGGATATAACCAGACCGGTTCCGCTTTACAGCATTTTCAAAGGTAATTTCCTGTTCATACACATTCTTTCCTTACCTAAGCTACGTTTCTAAACACAATGATCTTTTTTATTAATGTGAGACTGTGGGTATACAAATAAAGTTTTGGCGTTCTATAAATTCTCCCTAAAAATGGGGAAATTTGAAATTCACCATTAATTGACCCAAATCAAATTCACATTATAAATTATAATTAAAATTTACATACAAAATTGATTATAAATTATTTAAATTTGCAATTAAATTCCAGTCAAATCACTAGACCTCAGAATTGTTGTGTTTGGAGTTATAGGTAGTTACCGTTTACGTTTTTTTAGAGAATGAACTGAAATCTTAAACACTTTTTAAATCGGAGTAGGTACTGTTTGTAGGTGCAGGGACTAGCTAGTTAGGGTTTCCTACCCGAAGGGTAACAAACAGGACCTTGTTATTACTGAAACTTCGCTGTTCGTCTGTCTGTATGTCTGTCAGTGTGTCCGTCACGAGGCTGTATCTCATGAACAGTGATAGCCAGGAAGCTGAAATTTTCACAGATTGTGTATTTCTGTTGCCGCTATATCAACAAATACCTACATGCCGCTATAACACAACTAAAAACAGAAAAACAATACGAGGGGCTCCCATACAACAAACGTGATGCTGTTTTCAGTTTTTGGTACGGAACCCTCCGTGGGCGAGTCCAACTCGCATTTGGATGGTTTCTTAAATATTATCTGTTTGCTTTGGAATCTATTCATGTGACGAAGACGCAACGACAACCGAGATTCTCTTGTCACCATACGTACTTTAGACGAGGATTCGTTCCTAGGCACTCTGCTGGTAGAGAACCCACTAGATCTAGGCAGTCTGCTGGTAGAGAACCCACTAGGCATAGGCACGTCGGAGTTTGAGGAGGCTATGTTCATAAACACTGCGAAGGCCTCAGACTCAGTGAGCAGGGAGGAACGGGCTGGACCTTCAGCGAACTGCTGAGGAGTGAGCGTCAGGAAGCGGATCTTCTCAATGGCACTGCGGATTTTTGGTTTGTTATTGATATCTGAAAAAAGAAACATCTTTTTACTATTACATTATGCTCCTGTGAATAGGATAATATTATCTAGGTACGTTGTATACAGGATGTCCCACGGCTATGCCACATGGAGGGAAAGTACCTTAAATATTGTAGATGGAACATTTTACTGAAAGAAGACATTATTTAAATTTCAAAAACAACTTAAACTGCATTCATAGATTTTTAAATAAATACATGGTTGAGCCGGGAATCGAACCCGCTACACGAGAAAAAAATATTACCCCGTACTTTTATCATACCAATCGAAAGGCTTCATTATAAGGATTATTTTTTGCTAAGTAACATAGTGTCAGAAATAAAAGGAAGACCATGAATTTTAATATTTTTAATACAAAAGTCCCGTACTGTTGAATACAAAGTCGCACACTTTTGATTATTTTACTCCTTGTCGATCTTTTGATCTTGCTGTGGTGGATATTTATAATAATACGTCCAAGTTCTGTTTGTAGCTCGTGGACATTTTTATTTCTTGTAAACTACATTTAATACAGGCTGCGGTGACCACCGGCACTTCTGGTGGGCCCGTATGCTTGTCTGACACCTTAGTGGTATATAAAAAAAATACTTGTCATAACCCCATAAAAATCTAACGTTGTTAGATCTGTGGATCTCGGCGGCCATCGTATTTGTCCCGATCCAGGGACGAAAGTCTTCATTGAAATCACCGGCGATGACAGCTTTTCATTTTTAACTTCAAAAAAAGTTCTTAATTCGTCTGTAGTACTTACAGACGAATTAAGAACCTCCTCCTTTTTTTGAAGTTATTCCGTCATTCAGTCAGGACATTCACATTTTTATATTTTTTTTTTGAAAATCTTATGTAACTACAATTTGTCTATAAAGTCGTGAAATGAATGTTTGAGGAACTAAAAATAGTTATGTGTGAGGCAACACTGGCAACACGAAACATAAGTACGTCAGTTGTCAATGCTATCGTCGAATTTCGTTTACTCTCTCACGTAACTTTAATGTTTGGATTAAACTGCAACAAATTAAAACCAAACTACGCATAAAGGTTTGAGAAATGAGTAAAGAAAATCGGAGTGGTGCGCAGGAAGTGATTTTTAAAGTTTTCCAGTGATGTTTCGCGGAGTACCAAGCTGGACAAGTGTTGTGGAATTTTGAGGATGTTTATGAGCGAACAGCATCTTTGGTGGGTATGTAATCGTGTTATTGTTTGTTTTGAATCTGTCTGAAGTTACAAATTTACTGAATTTACGATTTGGAGACAAAAAAAGGCATTGTTTACGTTGCATATTTTTAGGTTAGAATCTTAAACTTACAATCTACCTGTAATGTAAGTCAGTGGTTAGAATAACATTGTTAGTAGGATATTTTATAGTACGACCTACATTTTTGATACTCAGTTCAATCTGGTTTTCTACCAATTTTTTATTTTGAATTAATTGCTTCATGTCAATTGTTTGTTTCCATTAGGTAATTAATTTTCTTTTTTTACTCTTTTCAGGAAAATCAGAGAGTACAGTTAGGCGAATAGTTAACGAAGGTTTTAATAATGAAGGAAAGTTTGAAACTCCTGGGAAACACAGAAAAGGTCGGCAAAGAAAGAAATAGACGATTTTAATATTTGAGCACTGCGCCAAAAAAATCCTTGTCAGATGGGGGAAAGTTACAGATAAAACATGTTATTACATGATTGTGGTGAAGCAATTGGGACTGCTAGGCACCTGCTGGTGGGTTGTAAGACGCTATTAGACCGGGGCTTCTGGATCTGGTTCAATAACTTTATTCTGGATCTGATTCAATAAAACAGAAACAAAATTAAAAATGTATAATGTGTTTTATTTATTAACTCACTAGCTGATGCCCGCAGCTTCGCCCGTGTTGAATTTGTTCTCGTTCCCGCTTGCCGTAGGAACTTATTCCCGGGATGAAAAGTAGCCTATGTGTTATTCCAGACTATAATGTATCCCTGTACCAAATTTCAGCCAGATCAGTTCAACTGTTCGAGCGTCAAAGAGTCTCACATCCACACTCATAAGCTTTCGCATTTATAATATTTGTATTGTTCCCGTTCCCGCTTCTCGTAAGAACTAATTCCCGGAATAAAAAGTAGCCATGGTTATTCCAGATTATAATGTATCACTGCACCAAATTTCAGCCAGATCCCTTTAACCGTTCGAGCGTGTAAGAGTAATAAACATCCACATTCACAAACTGTCGCATTTATAATATTAGTAAGATTTTACTCGGAACGAACTCCTCGTATCAAAAATCGTTTTAGTCGTACTATATCGACGGTTAAAAGGCGAATTGATTCAAGCGCCACTCTGGGCGAAATTGAGTTATATACATCATTGGAATCGTGGAATTTTTCCGCGTCGTTTGAGCCGGGTTTGAGGCAAATCGGAGCACTTTTTTGGCGCTTGACTCCATGACGAATTTGGGTATCTTTTCTACTTATTAGGTATCAAGTGTAGTAATTTTGGTTGTTTTTTTCAAAGCATGTATATAAACCCATTTAAAAAAATATTTTTATTACTATCTGTAGTTTAAACCATTAATCCCTAGATAAATTAAAATGGTTTTGACGTTTGAATTGTTTTTACTTGAACTCAAATAATTTAACTTGGATGTTAATTCATTTCGCTTCAACCAGATTTATTAATGTATGCAACTTTAATCATTTTGCTTTGAACATGTGAATATTATCTCTGTCGCTTGAATTAATCTTACCTGAATAAGTATAATGGAAATATATGACTTGTGCTGATTATCCTTGACCAGTTTTTAGTATTTATGCCATTTAGAACAATTTTCTCTAAGCATAAAATAAATATGTGCACGTTTGATTCCTTTATATTAGTTTAATAATTAAACTTATGTCATACTTAAATTAGTTTACTTCTTTCACCTTGCATTAAAAATGGCATTTATATCTCAAGTAACAGAACACAAACCAACGCGGGTAGGTACTTGGACTCACAACACACGTGTCGCGCGTAGTTTCGAGGTCGGTTCAGTCTACTGCGCGATGCCAGATAAGTCGGATGTTTACGTAATTATTAAACGCGCGAAGATAGTTAGTAACAAAATTCCATTAATTTAGTTATTATTAATTATAACATTGTGTTTTAGTAGTTAAGCAATCCTTATTATACGTATAAAGAGTTTTTAATTACGAGAAATAATGGAGGGAAAAGACTAAAGTACACACATCAACACCGTCTAGGGACATTTTTTAAAAAGTTCTGCATCTCAAAAAGACTGGCCGATTTTAAAAACTTTTGATTGAATCTTATTTTGTAGGTATATTTGAATGATTCCAAATTTGAAATTAAAAAAAAATTAAAGCAAATGATTTGCGCGGCATTAGTATAGCGAAGTTATAAATTTTAATTTTACCGACGACGATAGTTAATTGGTTTTATTCATTTGTTTTGTCCAGTTGAAGTTTTAAAGCTAGTTATTGATTAATTACGAATTTATTTCATTGTGTAAGTCATGCAGTGACGCCATTTATTTAGAGAAGAAATGCTAAGGGCAGTAGGCATGCTCCAAGCTGGGGCTACTCAGCGGAGTATTGCTGAGGAGATTGGAACCAGGCAAAACGTTATTTCAAGATTGTGGTCACGTTATCGTGCAACCGGGGAAGTGGCTGAAAGACACCGTGGCGGGAGACGCATAACCACCTAACGACAAGACCGATTTTTACAAGTTACCGCGAGAATGCAGCCAAACGTTACAGCCGTGCAGTTGGTTAAACGGCTCCAGTCAGAACACCAATTGCTTGTCAGTGACCAAACTGTGAGGAGAAGACTGCATGAAGCTAACCTTTATGCTCGCAGGCCACTTCGTACTCCAGCACTACGCAGAGGAAATCGTGGACGAAGATTAGAGGGGGCTCGTGAACATTTGCTTTGGGAAGATAACCAGTGGTCTGTAGTACCTACTGTTTACCGATGAGTCCCGATTCGGTTTTCATCCCGATTCACGAAGAGTACGCGTTTGGCGAGTTCCTGGTCGTGAGAGTCGTCTGCAACACCCCCAGGTAGTCCATCCATACAAGGGCGGGACAATTATGGTTTGGGCGGGAATTTGTTTTGGTGGAAGAACGGACCTCGTTTGGATTAGAAACACCATGGCCGCTGAAAAATACCGCGACCAGGTGCTTGTACCCATTGTCTACCCTCATCGACTTCAAATGGGTCAAGACTTTACTCTCATGCATGACAACGCCCGTCTGCACACAGCGCGAGCGGTGACCAGCTGGCTGCAGGACCATGACGTGTCGGTATTACCCTGGCCGGCGCAATCGCCTGATTTAAACCCCATGGAGCATGCGTGGGACATGCTCCAAAGAAGGGCTTATAAGAATTTTCCTGCAGACATTGCGACTGAAGAGCAACTTTTTTTGCATCTTAGCAGAACTTGGGACAATATCCCGCAGCGAGACTTTGATAACTTAATTCAAAGCATGAAAAACCGTTGCAGGACCGTGGTTAACGTCATGGGTGGTTTTACTGACTACTGATTTTTCCTATCAGTGCAAAAAATTGAAAAGAAATTACTTATTTTTTATTTTTTCGTAAATGACACATTCATCTTTAGTTGCACCATTTTTTTACTTTTTGTTTTCATTTTAATAAAATTTTATACATATAAGTCGAAAATATATTTTTATTTTATTTTAAAATATAGTCTGAAAAATGGGCTTCCTAAGAATATAACATTGTTGCATATTATTCCTAACATATTTTCTGAAAATTGAGAAATATCCCTAGACGGTGTTGATGTGTGTATTTTAGAGAGGTGATAAGTAAAAGCTCCGAAAGTGATGTGAAGTGCAAAAAAAAAAGCAGGCTGTTGATAAATTGAAGAATAAACCAAGCCCCAATAAGGAAAATAAAATATCATATTTTGTAAGTACATACATCCTAATTATACATTTATTAGTGTAAAGTACCCATAAAAAGCGATTTTTATGGGCGATGGGGAATTTTAAAGTCTCATGTTCTTAAAAGTGTGCCAATTTTATCTATTTAAGTTACTTTTCTTAAAATTTATGTGACATTTCATTCGCTTTCCCTGCATCGGGAATTTTAGTTTATTACCTTTGAGCTATTTTTCTCAATTTAGATTTAAATAAATCTTGCGATTAAAACAATTTGCTATAAATAGTTAATACAACACTGTGTAATTTGAGTTATTCCTCCTCGAACATTTACAACTAGGTCAACGGTTTAACTCATTTATCCATGAACAATTGAGAAATAGGTAAGTGATTTCAATCATTTATTCATGAACAGTTGACTTATAGGTAAGTGATTTAATTCATGTATCCATGAACAGTTGACAAATGGGTAAGTGATTTGAATCATTTATCCTTGATCTGTTAAAGAAACAAGGAACACATAAACTATTTTGTTTTGAATACATAAATCGTCATTGTGTACATAACTCTTTCTGTCCTGATCAAAAAATTATGCAAAATGGCTCAAGTTACAATTTACTTGCTTTAAAAACACCTTTTATCTGTTATAATATTATCATAAATTAGCAAAAAATATACCGCTTTTTAGTTGGGGAGATTTGTACATTTTTATTATATACTTTAGGAATAGTGATTTTTTTTCTTAAAAAATAAACTTTAAAATGCTCTCCTGTAAAGTTCTCAAAATGGCGCTTGAATCAAGTCGCCTTTTAACCGTCGATATAGGGTTGCTACATGCATCCAGCAGCGCCCTCATTTAATTTCACGACTTTATAGACAAACTGTATTTTATTTTATGTATGTCAAGCGATAATTCCGTTAATTATAGACGAATTTCAAATTTTTTTTTTTAAACAAAATTTCGCATCAAATGTTAAAATACATGGTCTTCCTTTTATTTTAGACACTATGTTATTTAACAAAAAATAATCCTCATGATGAAGCCTTTCGATCGGTATAATAAACCTACGGTTGATTGTTTTTAACCGACTTCAAAAAAAGGAGGAGGTTCTCAATTCGTACGCTATGTTTTTTTTATTTTTTTTTTGGTATGTATGTTACGCGATAGCGGCGCCAATTATGGATGGATTTTGAAAATTCTTTTTTTGTTTGAAAGAGGCTACTTCTGAGGTGGTCCCATATCCAGGGTATCAGGATCTGATGCTGGGATCCAGGAGAAATCGAGGGCAACCACCTAAAATTGTAGGGACAACTAGTGCGTTTGTTAACTTTTTGAATATATAAATAAAATTTAATGAAGGTCTGGAGTCGATCTGATGATGGAACCGAAAGACAGTCGAGCGAATTCCTTAACGATTTACAGCAGTTACCTTGTGTTTCGGCTTGATTGATTTGTGTTGATGAGAACTTTACACCTAGATAGAAATACTTTTCGGTCCACCCGTCACTTAAAATAAAAAAATAAAAATTTTAAATAAAAAATAGAACCGACTTCATACAAATCCTTAAAAATAAAATTTACCTAGCACATTGTAATTTGTATTTTGATTTATCCGATTTTATTCAATATAATATTGAAGTTGGTGCCATTAATAATACCTACCTAAACCTATGAGTTTACTTGGCACCGACTTCAATATGATGTTGAATAAAATCTGATAAATCAAAATACATATTACAATGTGCTAGGTAAATTTTATTTTTAAGGATTTGTATGAAGTCGGTTCTATTTTTTATTTAAAATTTTTTCTCGTGTAGCAGGTTCGATTCCCGGCTCAACCATGTAAGTGTTTAAATTGTTTTTAAATTAAAATAATGTCTTCTTTCAGTAAAATGTTCCATCTACAATATTTAAGGTACTTTCTCTCTATGTGGCATAGCCGTCGGACACCCTCTATAATTCTACTATGCTTGTACCCCTATTTAATTAGCAAAAACAACGCGACACTTACGTTTATTATCATGTGAAGGATGTTCACCAATATCACCATCCTTCTGCGGTTGGGCGTCCACAATTCCTACCTGTAACATCAGTACGAGTAGGTATAAGGTTAATGGTAGACCCGAGAAGTCATTTCGGTAGTTAATAATCTACCAGTCCCGGATCCTGATTAGCAAGCCCCGGGCGGCAGATTTTTTAGGGTTCCGTACCTACCCGAGGGGTAAAAATGGGATTTCGGGAACCTATTCATGAGACTTCCCCGTCCTTTACGCGGCTGTAACCCAGGAACCGTGATAGCTAGAGAGATGATTTTTTTACAAATTACCTATGTACTTCTGTTGCTGCTATAACAACAAATATTAAAATTAGAAAAATAATGATATTTAAGGGCCTCTCGCATACTACAAATATTATTTTTTGTAGTTTTTTGGTACGGAACCCTCCGAGCGCGAGTCCGACTCGAACTTCAGCCGGATTTTTTGCGAGGGTCAGCTAGTTTATAAATCTATATATATAATAAATTAAATTAACCTAAACGTAGGTACGTAAAAGTGTACGTCGCTTGCTCCTGCTGCTGCTGCTGCTGAAAGCCAAGCTACGAACGTGGTATATAGCGAAATTCTTAAAAAAAATATTTATCTGTATATCATAAGTTTTACTGGAAAATATTCACCACTTTGGCTATAGGTACTAACATAGGTACATTATAATATCTTAAAATTGCAGCTTATAATGTTTGTCTATTTGTATCTAGGTCCAATCTAAGTATCGCTAAAAACCCAGAGGACCAAATTTCACAAACCTTTCGTATTTGTGCTATCTACATATAAGATTACGATTCATCACGCTACTTACTCTTTATAATGTTAGGTTGTCATTCTGACCTCGAACCGACTAAAACCACTAGGTCTCTATCTATCCATCTAGGGCACTCGGGGTTAGGACAGAGAGCAACTCAAATTTTCATTATAACATAATTATGACGCTGACGAAGTCGCGGGCAACAGCTAGTAAAATAATAAAAGACTAACACTCCGTTCTGTAGTCCTCTTATCTTGAGCTTTATCATACCGGACGGCCGCTTCAAACAAGTCCAGCTCACTGTCAATGTTCAAGTGGTCCAGGGAGAACACGGTGATGACTGTGTTGAGTTCCACATCCTCAAAACTGCTGTCATTTAGAACTTCTTTAGTATTTGTACTGATTATCTGTAATTTATTTAATAAAAAAATACTTAAACCAATAATAGTCCAATCAAAATAAACGAAAAAATGTGGTTACCTTGCAAATGTGACTGCCTCGTTGGTATAGAGGTCAAAATATGTGGCTGCGGATCATGAGGTCGTGGGTTCGATTCCCACCGTAAAAAAATATTGTGTAATTCATAAATGTTTGTCTCGAGAGTCGGCGTGTTCCTATGTATGATAGATAATATGTATATTCAACACGCTTCCTACCTACTGCCTACGGTTGGGAGCCCCGGCCCCGGGTAAGCCCTCGGAAGGATGTGCCCAGAAACAGCAGGTTATTCCTAGTTTACTTTGGGATCAGATAGTTGTAATATACCTACATAATATGTGGGTCAGTTTTTAAATTAGAATGGCAACACACAAAATGGAAGTGTTATTTTCCAAACAATAATGTAAAACAAAAATCAACTATTAAATAAATACCTACATACATAATTAGTCACGCCTTTGTCCTCTTAGGGTTAGGCAGAGGTATAGTATACGCCCACATTACCCCTTATAGTTTTATGTCCCACGTAATAGATGGTGCGCCTAATGCCGTGTATTAAAAAATATAGATACCTATAGCCATAGATTTAGGATTTTTCGCTACTCTCAATAGATATACAAAGCGAGCGAGCGAGACCTCATTATCCATAACACTTAGCTCGAGAGGAAAAGAGAAAGCAAATTGTGTACTCATATGTCAGTATTTTGAATCGCTGAATCCAGTGGAATCCAATGGCGGCTCTATGTTATTCATAATATTCAATAATCTGTAGTGATCTTACGATTAAAATAGAAAATTATAAATTTTCAACGATGGTGTCGTGTTTAGTGTGTGAATAGGATATTACAAAACGCAATTATACGAAGAAAGACTCGTTTAATAGGTCATTTAAGACTTCGTTCATTCCATTTTTGCCATACATATTTTGCCAAATTGAATATGAAATTTCACTGAAAGTCCAACTCATAACGTAGATTATGCATTTTCCTTCATACTTATCACAATATTGAATGTGTAAATGCATTCTTGGAGGATATTTAGGGCAGAAATAAAAAGGGCTGTTTACAGTAAAATAGTCATGGGTAGGTATCGATGATGTCGATAGTTCATTATAGTGGCATTGCTACAAACAAACTTATCTGGATTTAATTTATTATAAATATGATTGATTTTTACTCGAACTGTGTATTTTAACCTTTTTTTAGGGTTATGTGCCTATTTTAATATAATATTTCCAAAATTTGTGAACCATTTTGAGTTGAATTTTTATAATTTTACTTCACTTAAGGTACTCCAAGCCACACTGGGATGTTTGCTGTGCAAGGCGCAGATTAGCCTCTGCGTCGAATACTGTTTTCACCTTTGGGATGACTGTACGAGGTACTTACTGGACGCGCTTGGCGCTATGCAGAGACGTGTTATCCGATTCGAATTATAGGTTGTCCTAAGATGGCGGTAAGCCTCGAGCCGTTAGCGCAGCAAAGAACCATTGCGTCCTTGGCTGCCTTCTACCGAATGTATCACGGCGAATGTTCTGAAGAGCTCTTCAACCTGATCCCACCATCTCCTTTCCGATTCCGAACAACACGTCGGGCAGAGGTGCCAGAGGTTCGCCAGAACTGAGCGTTTCAAAAGATCGTTTCTCTGTCGAACTATGAAATCCTGGAACGACCTGCCCGCACATATGTTTCCTTCATTTTACAATCCCGGGTTCTACAAGCGGAGCATGAAGAGGCACATCATAGGGCCGCCAACTTGAGGACTACTGTCAGAAGTCTTGTGTGCTGTAAGCGTGGCCCCCATTCGCTATATGCGCCACGGCTTTCTATTAGTTTCCATCAGTGACGACGTCAATTTGGCGGGTCATATCACAAAACAATACGATACAATATAAGTACATCAAAAAAGATATTTAAAAAAATCTACGAGTAATATCTTTTATTGTTACTAGGGTTCAATAATAAATGAGTTTCTAGTTTAGTATTACGATAAGAGTTGAATTTTCAGTAAAATTTCAAATTCAATTGGCAAAATATAAGGTACGGCAACAATGCAATGTATGATGCCATAAATTACCTGTTAAACTGTTCACACACTGAATCGAAATTCGTAAGATCACTACAGAATTTCAAATATTACGAGTTACCCCATATTACCCCATTTTTACTTTTTCACAGTCGATTACATTCAAATTAACAATTTATTCCCCAAAACAAGAAGTTGGAAATGAAACTTCTAAGCACACAATTATACAGATACTTTTATCGATAACATAGGTGTGACCATTCCACAACACTATTTAACTCACACATAGATCTTTCATTTTTGGTCTCGTCTTCAGTTTGACACTGTTCATCCTATAGCACGTTCGTTCTAAGTTTGCCGCTGGCGTAGAGGCTGGTGCAGAGGCGTAGTATGGGAAGAAGAGGAAACTTGGAGCGAACGGGTAGTACTTGTGAATATGTTACTTACAGAAAATGTTTAGTCTGGATAGTATCAATGATATGTATGTGGTATATTGAACATTTACCTGTATACACTTCTCCATCAGTAGATCCTCCTCGTACAAACATGCAGACTCATATGCGCGGCAGGCATTTCTCGGGTCAAGGCCTGACCACCGGTACTTAGTACATTCCTTGAACAAATGTGGCAACATGTACTTCTTAGCACCATAGCATAGCTCACAAGCATTGTCATAAGAAGTTATATTAATGCTGTCAGTGTATACGTACCTAAAAAGACAGATATTTCTTTAGTACATTAAGTCCGCCAGTACACTAAAGGATACAAGGTAAGGTACCTAGTGAAATAGTGCGCAAACATTACAATTTTGAATTAAAAAGGTGTTACAATCCCGTAATCCGTCAAATCAATCGACCAGCGTCACCTACAGTGGGTGTAAAGGCTATATTATACAGAATGTAGATAAAAAGTAGTCGGTCTCTTCTCCCTTCTCCCTCGTGGTCCCATTAATGGGACAAAATCCTGGGACCACGAGAAAACGGATTATTTTGACTAATTGGGCGTTTTGGGAAGTGGACGTTTTGGGAAGTGGACGTTTTGGGAAAGGGACGTTTTGGGAAGTGGACGTTTTGGGAAGAGGGCGTTTTGAGAAGTGGGCGATTTGGGAAGTGTGCGTTTTGGGAAGTGGTCCTTATGAGTCAAAAGGTGGCAACCTGCATGGACGTGACTGTTAGGAAAGGGAAACACTTAAGTAATTACGAGATATCTGTCAAAATATGCTTTTATTATAAACTAGCTGACCCGCGCAACTTCGTTTGCGTCACATGAGAGTGAGAAAGAGAGAGGTGTGGTATAAATATTTAAAGTGATATAATGTTTCCAGTCGCATTTACTCCCGTCGCGTCGCTTATATTCACTAGAGCTGACCCGCACAACTTCGTTTGCGTCACATGATGAGAAGAGAGAGATGAGGTGAGAAGGACAGGGGTGTTAATATGTAAAGTGATATAATATTTCCCGTCGCATTTACTTCCGTTCGTGCGTTTTTTGGTACGGAACTCATCGTTCCGTACCAAAAATTGCCGACTCGCAATTGGCCGGTTTTTATCGTTCAGTTGACTGACTACCAGCCTGATGCAACTCCCATACAACGAAAAAATGTATGGAGTTTGCGCTCCTTCTTTTTTTTAAATCATATAAATATACCTATATATACTACGAAAAAGAATTTCTGCTCTATGCCGCAGTAACTCATTCTTTCATTCATTCATTTTTTGATAGTAATGGATTCCTTTTCTCTTTGTTGTTTATGTTATTTAAACCACTTCAAAGAATAACGATTAGGAACCTAGAACAAATATAATACAACAAACAAATTAACAAAGAATAACGATTAGGAACGGAGGATCTCTTTTGTAGGTAGGACTTGTATTTAATTAGTTGCAGCTGGGGGCGCATATTCATAGCTAGCCTAGGGCGCGCGGAACCCTTAATCAGGCCCTGCACACATCAGTGCATCACACAATTTGATGTCTCTGAAGCAGAGTGTGCTGAAATCTAATATTGACTTTATCTTCTTACAGATGTGAGCTGTGGATACAATATGGGATATTAACAGATGTGGGAAACACTGATAGAAAATATGAATACGCGATTGGAACGTTCACAAGACATTTTTTAAATAAAGAATTTTATTTGTCGTATTATGTTTGTATTATTACCTAAAATACATCCAGCATGTGTTTCACATAAAATCCAGGTGCGGTATACAACCATTCTCATATTATAAGGATGATTGCACACCCCACCTAGGTTTTGTAGGATTGGGACCCAGGTCGAAAAATATTATCGATATCGATATATTTTTGATTATTTCTCTCGATCCTGGGTCCCAACCCTACAAACAAGTTTGCAACCTAAGGGACCAAATGAAGTTTTTAACGTCTTTGTGTTGGTACCTATTGATTCTGTGCGTAAACTTTTAAATGAATCAAAATGAAAGTATGGGAGTCCCGTCTCTTAAACCTAGTGTTACATTCTCTTTGCTGACTACCACGACAGACCACGTTTACTCCCGTCGCGTCGCGTTGTGTCGTTAATATTTTAAAACTTATTATGTAAGAGTGTTATTGTAGGTGAACCTTAAAAGATATTTATGAGGAAAAATTTTGTAATACACAATTTTTACGTAACTTAAACCGTTTACGCAGCGTATGCCTGGGAAGCTCAGACAGTAAAACAAAATCCCGGTTTTCGAAACCTTCTTTATTGCTGCTCCGCTCCTATTCGTCTTAGCGTGATGTTATAAAGCCTATAGCCATCCTCAATAAATGGACTATCAAACAATAACAGATTTTTTAAATCCAACCAATAGTTCCTGAGATCCTAGCGTTCCAACAAACAAACAGAAACACTTTTCAGCTTTATAATATTAGTATGGACACAATATAGCTCGCCATACAAATTCATCGTATGATACGAAAATATGAAATACTAGCTGACCCTCGCAACTTCGTTTACGTCACATAAGGTCTGTGAAAGGAGAGGTATTGACTCATGGGAGCGTATGAAACTGCCCTGTTTGCTTAATCATAATAGAGCTTAAAGATTAAGTCCATTCTAATTCAATTCAGAATTATTTTACAATAGCCTTAATCATTAAGCTCTTTTATGATAAAGCCAACACGCCAGTTTAGATTTACCCTTACATTGAAAGGAATCCTTGAATTCTAGGTTTTGTGAAAATTGAGATGTCTCTAATTCCTGAACTACAAAACCCTCAACATTGAAACTTGTGTGAAACAATCCTTAAACTATTCCCTTTATAACACTGGAAAAAAAATTGTAATCAGACCACGCATTGAAATTAACATTTTTCTTTCATCCCCTCTCCCAAAGGAACCGCGCAAAATATCGGGATCAAAAGTATCCTAGAACCTTCCTCGGATCATAAGATAAGATTGTACCAAGTTTCATTCAAATGGATTCAGTAGTTTCGGCGTGATACTTATTCGGGATACAGACAGACAGACAGATAGACAGACATGAAAATTTTAAATTACATTTTCGTCTTCAGTATCGATTAGAGAACGCCCTACAATTAAAATTTTCAAAAAATCTTCCATGTACAGACTCTCGCTCGACCCTCTACAGTTTTATTATAAGTATAGATAGAAGATAGATTATTTATTATCTTCGTCGTGTGTGATAGTCCATTGAAATGTATGGCGAGCGATATTGTATCTTAAGATAAAATATTATAGTATCTTAGCCGTGTGCAGCGCTCCTTTAGTGAACTCCACTGCGGGTGACGTAACCTACGACAAACTTATTATTTGCGGTTGGTACCTGATTTCATTTTCTGATATATAGTTTTGCTCCTTGATTTCGCCGGTAACAGGTTCATGGTCATGTTTGACGCAGCTTCCAGAATGTCTGGTGGTGTAGAATTCCCACCATCCTCGCTTTAAGACATGTTTTTATACAAAAACTAATTTATTTTACAAACAAAACCAAACTTTGTTTAATTTAAATGTAAAATGTTGGCGCCAAGGCGCAAACATCGATTGCGCATGCGTGTTTTTTTCTTTTTTTAGGCTGCGGAGGCCTTTTTTTAAAGTAGGTATAGGTTCAAACTTCTTTTACCAGCTGGAGGTTGTATAGGTTGTATCGCAATGATTAAAAAGTTATATTATGATATAGGTGTCCATACAAGACCTGTATCGTAATAAAACTTTTTTTTTGGCCTGTGCGTAATGTTGGTCATAAGAGTATTGATTTAAATTTTGTAATCTTTGTATTATAGTATCAGAGTAGATAATAGTTATTTATGATACAAGTGTAGTACGTACAGTTTGTCTATAAAGTCGTGACATGAATGTTTGAGGAACTAAAAATAGTTATGTGTGTGGCAACACTGGCAACACGAAACATTAGTACGTCAGTTGTCAATACTATCGTCGAATTTCGTTTACTCTATCACGTAACTTTAATGTTTGGATTAAACTGCAACAAATGGAGACCAAACTACGCATAAAGGTTTGAGAAATGAGTAAAGAAAATCGGAGTGGTGCGCAGGAAGTGATTTTTAAAGTTTTCCAGTGATGTTTCGCGGAGTAACAATCTGGACAATTGTTGTGGGATTTTGAGGATGTTTATGAGCGAACAGCATCTTTGGTGGGTATGTAATCGTGTTATTGTTTGTTTTGAATCTGTCTGAAGTTACAAATATACTGAATTTACGATTTGGAGACAAAAAAAAGGCATTGTTTGCATATTTTTAGGTTAGAATCTTAAACTTACAATCTACCTATAATGTAAGTCAGTGGTTAGAACAACATGGTTATTTTATAGTACGACCTACATTTTTGATACTCAGTTCAATCTGGTTTTCTACCAATTTTTATTTTGAATTAATTGCTTCATGTCAATAGTTTGTTTCCAATATGTAATTAATTTTCTTTTTTTACTCTTTTCAGGAAAATCAGAGAGTACAGTTAGGCGAATAGTTAACGAAGGTTTTAATAATGAAGGAAAGTTTGAAACTCCTGGTAAACACAGAAAAGGTCGGCAAAGAAAGAAATAGACGATTTTAATATTTGAGCACTGCGCCAAAAAAATCCTTGTCAGATGGGGGAAAGTTACAGATAAAACATGTAATTACATGATTGTGGCAAAGCAATTGGGACTGCTAGGCACCTGCTGGTGGGTTGTAAGACGCTATTAGACCGGGGCTTCTGGATCTGGTTCAATAACTTTATTCTGGATCTGATTCAATAAAACAGAAACAAAATTAAAATGTATAATGTGTTTTATTTATTAACTCACTAGCTGATGCCCGCAGCTTCGCCCGTGTCGAATTTGTTCTCGTTCCCGCTTCCCGTAGGAACTTATTCCCGGGATGAAAAGTAGCCTATGTGTTATTCCAGACTATAATATAATGTATCCCTGTACCAAATTTCAGCCAGATCAGTTCAACTGTTCGAGCGTGAAAGAGTCTCACATCCACACTCATAAGCTTTCGCATTTATAATATTTGTATTGTTCCCGTTCCCGCTTCCCGTAAGAACTTATTCCCGGAATAAAAAGTAGCCATGGTTATTCCAGATTATAATGTATCCCTGTACCAAATTTCAGCCAGATCCCTATAACCGTTCGAGCGTGTAAGAGTAATAAACATCCACACTCACAAACTGTCGCATTTATAATATTAGTAAGATTTTACTCGGAACGAACTCCTCGTATCAAAATCATTTTGGTCGTACTACACTCGAGAGCAATGAATCCGGGTCACTTAAAGAATCCTAAAAATCTCGGAAACTAAAAATGATAGGTTAATGCAATAAATTGTATTTAATAGACAATGTAATACTCCTTAAATGAAGGTATTAAAACTTCTTAGTTATTGTAAAGTTATATCATAAAAAAATCAAATTTGAAAAAGGGCCACTTTCGAAGATGGAACTACGAAATTACAGCATTTGGTGTTGCTTTTGTTTGTAATCTTTCATTTATGTGGGTACATAAACCATGTTGATAGTGCTCTATATTCATTAATCAAGCTGAAATTATGTCGCTTACGCCTGAAGAATGCACCAGAATACTTACAATGCTGGAAACCGGCCGGAGTCAGCGCGATACAGCCAGGACTGTCGGTGTGTCGCTGTCAACAGTACAAAGAGTTCTCCGACGTTACGAAGAAACTGGTTCTAACCTACGCAGACCAGGAACGGGCAGAACCAGGTGTACCACAGCACGAGAAGACCGATACTTGGTGAACACCATGCTTCGAAATCGCTTTCTCACAGGAACTGAACTCACCAATCAGTTTCGACGCCTCGGAGGAAGTAACCCAAGTGCATGGACAGTAAGACGTCGGCTTGCTGAATCTAACTTAAAACCCCTTAGACCTGCAAACGCCCTAAACTGGAGCGTGGGCATCGTATTTCGAGACTAAGGTATGCCCAGAGCCACGTAAATTGGAGTATTGAAGATTGGTCAAAAGTTATGTTCTCCGACGAATCAAAATTTATGCTCTACAAGCACGATGGAAGACACAGAGTGTATCGAAGACCAGGGGAAAGATTCAAGCAAGCATGCATCGAAGAAAAAGTAGCCTACGGTGGTGGGTCTGTACTTGTGTGGGCCGGAATTTCTTCTGAAAGTCGCACAGAGCTGGTGATCATAGAAAACGGCTCTTTAACTAGCGTAAGATATGTGGAAGAAATCCTCAATGATCACGTTGGTCCATTTATGGTCAATTTAGGTGAGGATGCTATATTTATGCATGACAATGCCCGACCTCATACAGGTAGGATTGTGAATGACTACCTTCAAGAGATGAACATTACTCGTATGGAGTGGCCAGCGCGCAGCCCGGATATCAACCCGATCGAGCATGCTTGGGACGAGCTAGGCAGATGCGTAAAACAACGAAACCCTCCCCCAATCACGCTTCGTGAGCTCAAAATTGCTCTCACAGAGGAATGGGAGAATATTCCCCAAAATCGTATAAGGAACTTGGTGTACAGCATGCCAAACCGCGTAAACGCAGTAATGGAAGCACGAGGAGGCAATACGAAGTATTAAAATTCAAGAAAATCGTAATAAAGTTCAAAATTTCATGTTTCCTATTTTTGTTTTAAGGAGAGATCGGCAGTTTTTTCTTTATGTAATTTTGTGTTAATAAAATGTATGGTGACTCATATTTTTTTTACTTTCATTTAAGGAGTATTACATTGTCTATTAAATACAATTTATTGCATTAACCTATCATTTTTAGTTTCCGAGATTTTTAACATTCTTTAAGTGACCCGGATTCATTGCTCTCGAGTGTATATAGGGTTGCATACATGCATTCAGCAGCGCCCTCATTTAATTTCACGACTTTATAGACAAACTGTATGTTGGTCATTACACTCGAGGTGATATTGCACTGCTAGGAAACCGAGAGTGTAATGACCAAACCTCAAGTGTGTCATACGACGTTTTTCAACACACTAACGAGTAAAAAAACAAATTTTATAATTATTCGTATTCAAATAAACAATGCTCACAGCACAGACTCAAAGTTTGTTAAAAGTAGGGCGCTCCGCGCTAATTTTTTTTTTCTGCGCGCGGCTTGTTAGAATCCGTTCACAGTTATATTACCTCTCTGACTGACAGCTAGGGTTGTAAAATGACGTAATTTTACTGAAAACGCTGGTAAAATACGGGTATTTTACTGTAATTTATATAAATAACGGTAAAATTACTGGCTACATATGTGTAGTGAATGGAGGTAGGCATAATAACGAGCGCGCGCGCGCGCGCCAGTAGTGCTACATGCGTGCGACGTTGCCGATTAGTGCAATTTTACTGATCAAACGGCAAACCGGGGAGCGGGGCAGACTGGCGAAGCGGCGGTCATTTGAGTTGTTTTAACTGACTACCCTATACGTGTATTAAGTAAACTGTAAAGTCTGCATTATTTGTGAAAATTATGCCACGAAATCCAGCTAAAGTGTGGGATTATTTCCAAGTGTTACATGAACATAATAAAAGAAAACATTTGGTGTGTATATTTTGTAATACGGAGTACAAAAATGCTAATGCTACTCGGATGACAGAACATTTTGAGAAATGTAAAAAGTGTCCTACTGATGTTAAGTTATTATTCAAAAAAACTACACCTAATAATTTTAATGTCCGAAGTTCTTCTATGCTACTACCACCGATTTCAACCCATTTATTAACTTCACACACGCAGTCAGCTTCTGAAATACCATCTACATCGTCATTAGATAATGAAAGATCATTTTCACAAAATACAACTTATTCAACAGAAGCTAGTACTTGCCACTATGATAAAGATAAGATTGATGCAGCTATCGCTCGCGCCATATATGTCTCTGGGGCGCCTTTGAGTATGCTAGATTGTAAAACCTGGAAAGAAGCTCTGCAGCTTATGCTTCCGAGTTATGAACCACCATCCAGGTATGCTTTAAGTAACGTGCTTTTAAACGCTGAATATGCTCGTGTAAAGAGCAATTCAGAAGAAAAAATCAAGTCGGCAGTCGCACTTGGCATAGCAGTCGATGGGTGGACAAATGTTAATGGGAAAGGTGTGCTGAATTTTATGATAACTACACCAGATCCACTTTATTACAAATGTATTGTACCTGGGACTGAAAAGGAAAGTGGACGCTACATAGGTGAGAAGATCATTGAAGTATTGGATGAAATTGGACCTACTAAATTTATACTTCTGGTAACGGACAATGCCAGTAACATGAAAGTTGCTTGGAGAGAAGTTCAATTGAAATACCCTCATATTTTTTGTGTTGGATGTGCGTCCCATTCCTTAAATTTAATTTTTAAAGATATTAAAAACATCACAAATATTCGGGATACCCACAGACAAGCAAATCTTATAGCTAATATCATAAAAAAAAAACACAAACTTTTAGCACTATTTCGGCAAATTCAAGAATCAAAATATGGAAAGGTTAGTTGCTCGCTAAAGTTATCGTGTAATACGAGGTGGGGTGCAGTAGTCCTACAATTGGAGTCAATGCTAAAAAACAGAGAAGCTTTGGAGGCATTGGCCATAGCTCACAATACTGATGGTAGCGATATCCGTAGCACTTTGTTAAATATCACTTTTTGGGAAGCAATCGAACAGGTGACGCGAATACTGAAGCCACTGCTTGTTGCCATTACAAAATCGGAGGCCAACACAGCTCTTCTATCAGATGTACCGCAGTTCTTTAAAATTGCATATGAAGCTGTAGAAAGAGAACTAAATGAGAGCAATTTATTTACCGAGCAAGACAAACACGTCATAAGGACAGCTATCACAGATCGGCGTAACTTTTGCTTACAAGCAGTTCATTTTGCAGCAAATCTAATTGATCCTCGGTATAGAGGACTTGATCTAAGTGCAGAAGAATTCACTGAGGCACTGGGAGCTATAACACAAATTGCTAACTTTAATGATCTGGATAATACTAAAGTGTCTACAAATATTGCCGAGTTTATGTCAAAAACTGGTTTTTGGGCTAATGAAATGATGTGGAGCTGTGTACAGGCAGTTGAACCACGAATCTGGTGGCAGACTTATGGACGTTCACAAGTAATTAGTGCAATAGCTAATCGTTTACTCAGCGTGACACCTTCATCAGCAGCCTGCGAAAGAAACTGGTCACTTTTTGGATCTACGCATACAAAACTTAGAAACCGTCTGACAGACGACAGGGTAAATAAGCTTATAATGATTCGATCTAATTTGAAATACACAGATACAGATTCTTTTGAAATGGATATGTTCGATATTGAAACTGTAGATGAAGAATCGGAAACAGAAGACATAATAATAGATCCATTATCTATATAATTATGTATTTATTTAAGATTACAAACATAGAAAATGACACAATGAAACTTTTATGATTATTTGTATATCTAACTAGACAATATAATGTCTGGTTAAATATCTCGATACTTACATTGAATAATATTTTATTGTTAAAATATGATGTCAAATTATTGTGAAGTTGTTAATTATTATCGTTGATCATTGGCAAATTTTAATAATTAAAGAAATATGTTACGTTAATTATTTTAATACCTTATTTCGTTTCAAAAGTAAATTAAAAGATTGATTTTACAATGCTTGTTTCTCTTTAAAATACTCTATTTTATCTAAAAAAAATATGGGTTGCACAAATTGTACCAATACCAGAATAACTTCGCCCAATCCCGAACCAATCTGATCAACCTAGGTCGGTGGTGATGGCCGGTTGCATGCAATGAGTGACTGACTAGTGGCTCCATCTGTTGCAAGCAGTGGAACTTTTTTTAGTAGGTAGTAATTTAATACGTTTTTTACTTAATGTTACCGTAATTTACCGTTATTTTACTTAAGATATCGTATTTTACCGAATTTTACGAAAGTAATATTACCGCTTTACATCACTACTGACAGCTCGTCGATCGTTTTCTGTGTGTTGGCATTGCAGTCAATTCGCCCTATGAGTGCCCGCCTAAGACATTTTACCAAATTAAGTGGAGATTATAACCTTCAAACCTTTAGCACGAATAGTTTTGTTTTTAATGTCACAATAAACTTAACTTTACTAAGACAGTGCTCCTGTTACTATGCGATTGTATTTAGATTTATTTATTTTTTATGAATTTCTGAAAAAAATAAATCACTACCACCACTAACGAAGGCGAAGTTGCTGTTTCCACAACGTTCCACAACTCAAATAATGGTCACACCCGAAAAATACGCCAGCAAAAAAAGAAAGTAAGTTTCAACAAAAAGTAAGATTACATGGGAGAAACCAAAACTTGTTGGGGTAACACAGCAATCAAGATAGGCAACCTAAGTGCTAGAGGTAATATATCTCTGAACGGACTATAGCAATTGGAGCGTACTGCACGAACAAATTACGCTAAACAGCCAAACGCAAAATGTAAAAAATCAAATTTTCATGTATTTATAAATTAGTTTCACGTTGAATTATTAATTAAAGCGCAGCGAAGAACCATAGCGTCCTTGGCTGCGTTCTACCGAATGTATCACGGTGAATGTTATGAAGCGCTCTTCAACCTGATCCCACCCTCTCCTTTCCGATCCCGAATAACGCGTGCCGGGCAGAGGTGCCACTCATACACAGTGGAAAAAAATTTCGCCAGAACGGAGCGTTTCAAAAGATCGTTCCTCTGTCGAACTATAAAAACATGAAACGACCAGCCCGCACACGTGTTTCCCTCATCTTACAATCCCGGGTTCTTCAAGAGGAGCGTGAAGAGGCCTTAGACCATATAACACGGGACTAGCCTTTGCGAACCACCGCATACAAAAATATTCACAATACATCACAGGGCCGCTAACTAGAGGACCACTGTCAGAAGTGGCCTCCAATCGCTAGATGCGCCACGGCTTTCCATCAGGCTCGTGGCGACGTCAATTTCGCGAGCTAAATATAAAAAAAAAATGTAAATACTTTGTTGAAAATTTATCTTATTCAAGGTGGTCCCTACACTTCTTATTTTTTTGCAAAAATAGTGTTATTTTTAGTCATATAATGTTGAAACGTAAATCAAAACCTTTTTTCGAGATTTAAAATTAAAACTATAACCCAGTTAAGTGAAGAGCAAATAGAATGCATAAATAATATCTTTCAGCTAGGTACAAACTTAATTTGATCCAATATAAAATAAAACACTAGTGCGATCAAGAAAAAAAGCACAAGTATTTAATACCATGGTTAATGAGTGTAAAAGCCATGTGATAAAAACCAATTTATGAGCAAGGGTGTTGAAAATGAGGGGTGTGGGGTAGGACAACCTCCACGTGGTACACCCTGGTAACGTGGACGACGACGTGCGCTTTGTGCAAGGCGCACGTCGTCGCCCATGGCCAATAGTCCACCAAGGAGGGGGTCGTAAAGGCCACTTCGGGCTACTCCGCCTACGCTCTGTTAAGGCCGCGTGGGTCAGATTTTGAGTTTTTTGAAACAATCCTAGTCAAAAAGTAAAGGGTTTTTAAATCTGAAAAAATATATATAAGCTAAACATATTCCGAGCCCGTTAGACGATCCAATAAATTTCACTAGATAGAAAAAAATCCCAAAGTTGACTCTCTCAGAAAAGTTTTTTCAAAACTGTGGCTAAACTATTAACATTTTATATATTTTTTTGGCACTCAATTAAAGGTATTAAGTTTTTATATACATTTTCCGAGCGTTTTTCTTTAGACAACTATTTACATAGTTATCATGTACGAATATCTACCAAACGCAATAGAATTGCGCCGCTGACGGCCGATCAGTCTCGCCCTGGCGCTTGTGGAGGCAGGACCTGTGTCAGTTTTTTTCGCAACTATTTCGTAATTATTATGCCAAATTACGTTGAAATCGCGCCACAGTATAAAAATATCAGTAATGGGCAAAATGTAATTAGATTAACCGTTACAAATACATACGCGACTCATGGTAAAAATGTGGTGATCTTTTACTTCTTAAGTGTTTTCACGACATGGTAACCAGCTACCTAATGCCTTAAAATGTCTACGAATTACATGATAATTTCGCAATCCAACATGGCAGCCACGCCGTAATCACAAAATTTCATGATGGGTATCGTTTAAGAGATTTTTTGGTATGCTGAGTACGAAGTACGTGATAATTTTGCAATCCAATATGGCCGCCACGCCGTAATCACAAAATTTCATGATGGGTATCGTTTAAGGGGTTTGTTCGTATGCTGAGTACGAATCGCGTACTAATTTTGCAATACAAGATGGCCGCCGCGCCGTAATCACAAAATTTCATGATGGGTATCGTTTAAGGGGTTTTTGGTAAGCTGAGTACGAATCACGTGATAATTTTGCAATCCAATATGGCCGCCACGCCGTAATCACAAAATTTCATGATGGGTATCGTTTAAGGGGTTTGTTCGTATGCTGAGTACGAATCGCGTACTAATTTTGCAATACAAGATGGCCGCCGCGCCGTAATCACAAAATTTCATGATGGGTATCGTTTAAGGGGTTTTTGGTAAGCTGAGTACGAATCACGTGATAATTTTGCAATCCAATATGCCCGCCGCGCCGTAGTCACAAAATTTTATGATTGGTATCGTAAATGGTAGTATCGTAAGTATGGTAGTATCGTAAATCATACGTAGCAGACTGTAGTGTAAAAGAGATAGAGACACATGTTCCATTCTTCGTTCTAACATTTGTGTGTGGTTGGATTGCATGGAACGACAGACTAAAAAAACTTGTTCGGTTTACTGTGAGTTAGTTAACCGCGTGCCAATTTGCAACTGTGCAAGACGTGGTCAGAGTTAAGAAGTTATTTATTTAACTCAGAGCTTACTAACTCTATATTTATATATTTAACTCGACTCTCCGCGCAAGTAGGCCTAAATAGCTTAGGCGGCCAAATTGAATTCCAAAATGATCATGTTATTCGTACTCAGCATTCGAAAAAACCCATTAAACGATATTCATTACGAAATTATGTGATTACGGCGCGGTGGCCATTTTGGATTGCAAAATTATCATGTGATTCGTCCTCAGCATACCAAAAAACCCCTTAAACGATAACCATCATGGATTTTTGCGATCACGGCGCGGCGGCCATATTGCATTTCAAAATTATCACAGGATTCGTACTCAGCATACCAATACACCCCTTAAACCATTGGTTTTCAAAGTGGGGGGCGCGCCTCCCTGGCGAGGCGCGAAGACATGTACAGGGGGGCGCGGTTAGATCAGAGTGGCATCACAAGAGCAAGCTATGGAAATTTTGAAAAGATGCTAAGACACAATTTTGGGTTAAATATCTCAAATCTTATACCTTTTTTATTAATATACATGGGTAGCATTGGTTATAATAATAAAAACAAAGTTTCGATGCAAACTAATTTTGGTAGTTAGTAATATACGTTGTGCAATGTTTTATCTCTATTAAATTCACAATCGCGAATTTTGTCAAAATCATGCAAGCACATCTTTGACGCAATTTGTAAGTCTGACCGTGAATGGCTGGCATCAGGATAATAAGAGAGTGACGCACGATCTCCGTCGAGGCTGCCTGTCTCCTACCTGGGAACCCTCCATGGGACCTGGAAGCGAGGGCCCTGGAGGAGCTGCAGTGATACCATAGGCCTGTTCCGTTAGCTGTCAAATTGGGAACTCACTACTATGGAGGTGGTGATGCCGATCATAGAAGAGTGGCTTAAGAGGCGCCATTGTAGCCTCACCTACCGTGTATCATAGATATTTACCGGGCATGGGTGCTTCGGTAAGTATCTGTGGTGCATACATCGGGGGGCAACACCTGAATGCCAGCACTTTGGTTACTTCAGCGAGGACACGGTGCCGGATATTGTGACGGTGCTCAGCGTGGACGCTGCAACGCCGAGACCTGGTCGCAGGCCTAGTGTGGACATTCTCACTCTCAAGACCGTGTTGGGCCATGGTCCCAAGCTGTGTCTTTCAGCGTGCAAAAAATGGTGGCGTGGTGGGAGCGGGAGATAAATATGCCCAAGACTACCAGCCTTCATAACCGAGGGCCTGAGAACGACGGGTTTGCTGCTCGCCGATCTTACAGAAGCAGGCCAAGATGGTGGCGTGTCTCTTCATCCATCAAAGAAGTAGGATGGTAAACAATCATAATCATAATCATTTATTCCATGCGAACAAGAAGGTCTGAGATGTATTTATAAACTTTATTACCTACCTACTCCTATTTTATTTAATAATTGTATGTTTCAGGGTTCCGTGTCCAAAGGGCCAAAACGGGACCCTATTCAAGAAACTTCGGCGCCCGTCTGTCTGTCTTTCCGTCACGATTTTGTATTTCAGGCACCTCGATAGCTAGAGAGCTAAAATTTTCACATAATAATGTATTTCTGTTAGCGCCATAATAACAAATACTAAAATCAGAAAAATAATAATTACTGTTATTTTATTTTTAAATTGTTTGGCGAGCCCACTTGCTGTTCCGTGGGCTGAGGGGAGGCGTGGGCATATTAATTTTAACAGTAGGGGGCGTGATACCTATAAGTTTTGGAACCCCTGCCTTAAACGATACCCATCATGATATTTTGTGATTACGGCGCGGCGGCCATATTGTATTGCAAAATTATCACGTAATTCGTACTCAGCATACCAAAAACCTTTTAAACGATACCCATCATGAAATTTTGTGATTACACCGAGGCGGCCATTTTGGATTGCGAATTTATCACGTGATTCGTTCTCAGCATACCAAGAAACCCTTTAAACGATACCCATCATAAAATTTTGTGATTACGGCGCGGCGCCCATATTGGATTGCAAAATTATCATGTGATTCGTACTCAGCATACCAAAAAACCCCTTAAACGATACCCATCATGAAATTTTGTGATCACACCGCGGTGGCCATATTGGATTGCAAAATTATCATGTGATTCATACTTAGCATACCAAGAATTCCCTTAAACTATACCCATCATGAAATTGTGTGATTACGGCGCGGTGGCCATATTGGATTGCAAAATTAGTACGTAATTCGTACTCAGCATACCAAAAAGCCCTTTAAACGATACCCATCATGAATTTTTGTGATTACACCGCGGCCGCCATTTTGGATTGCAAAATTATCACGTGATTCGTACTCAGCATACCAAGAAACCCCTTGAACGATACCCATCATGAAATTTTGTGATTACGGCGCGGCGCCCATATTGGATTGCAAAATTATCACGTGATTCGTACTCAGCATACAAAAAAACCCCTTAAACGATACCCATCATGACATTTTGTGATTACGGCGCGGCGTCCATATTGGATTGCAAAATTAGTACGTGATTCGTACTCAGCATACCAAAAAACCCTTTAAACGACACCCATCATGAAATTTTGTGATTACACCGCGGCGGCCATTTTGGATTGCACAATGATCCCGTGATTCATATAGCATACCAACTTTAGAAAACTTTAGAAATTTTTATGACCAGGTATTATGTAATTTACATTTTTTACGCAACTGTAGCAAACGTACGCAACGGAAACTCTCAAAAGAAATGAAATATCCTAGTTGTCGAAAAATGTTTCGTTGCTGCTAAGCTCTTATTCGCCTTAGCGTGATGTTATATATTTTGGTATTTTTCAAAAATGGACATTCTGTTAAGAAACTCTTGAAATTCAACTAGCAGTCTCTTAGACTCTAGAGTTAGAACAACTAAACAAACAAACAAACTCTTTAGCTTAAAAATAATAGTATAATATACATAATTTATTTACGATTAACTCTTTTATTTTTATTTACGAAACTAATAAATCACTACACTTAATAAAGTTAGATGCATTTACTACGTCAAACAAAGTTAGCATGCTGTTTCTTTCTACTATACTGTATACTGTGGCATGAGAGTTGACTGCCGCTGCCGGCGCACGGTGTGTCTTGCGCCCGGGGCGAGGGGAGCGCCAAATGCCTACTTGTGCGCAATAACCGCCCCTTAAGCAGAGCGTACTGAGCGGAGTTACCGCAGGGCGTGTAGGCCCTCTGCTCACGCAGGGACCTACAGGCATTCGTGCCAGCGTCGGAGTTGGAGAGGACCAGCCACCCTCCTCGCGTTCCGTAACTCCTAGGGTCATCGCAACCATCCAACTGGTGGCACCAGTTGGTACGCTGTGACCGTAGGGCCCGGAGGGCTTGCCTTAATTGGTCGGCCCGCGACAAGGATAGTCTGTAAAACCCGAGAGCAAAGTCGTAAGGCCTGTAGGGCACCTGGAGCACCCTACACCTAGAGATACCATGATACAGCGAACATGGATAAAGTACAATGTCAAAAAATTATTTGTGAGTTTATTATGTAGCTATTTTTATAATAAATAACTAATAAAGAAATTAATATTACTCTCTATCTATGTAATCAATTTAGTTTTTTTTTCATTACCTATTCAAAAGTATTCTGGTTTGTGCGAGACGTAGAGGGAGAATATACCTAGAGAAGACATTAAATAATGTTAGTCATGAGTGAAAGTGACACATATATAATATTTACACAAGAGTAAGCGAGACAGACGCCACTTTTTTTGTCTCGCTCACCGTATGCGTTTTCATTTGTTTGGAACCTCTTTCGTTGGTCCCAAACAAAAGCGTGTTCGATAGTGTTTTGTCGAAAAATTGGTGATAGTGACTTATTTGTGAAGTTAGAAGTTGTTTGGAGCTTATAAAAGTGTAAAATTTTTCTTAATAATGGTGCGTTGTTGTGTTAAAGACTGTACAAATCGCCCAGAACGGAAAACTCCGAACATAACCTTTCATCGGTAACTAAGCCCATTTATGCTGTTTTGTATGTATATAATGATATAATTTACTTCGTAGATTAGTGTTCACGATCTTTGCGCCTTAATTTACATACTTTTAAGTATATTTCTCGAATAATTTTTTTGTATTATCCGACAGAATTATGTAGCTCATATACATTCGACGGCCATGTTGTCTAGGGGTCAATCATCCATGTCCGTATAATCGGGGGAGTGTGACCAGTGTTTGGTAAAGTTTACCCAACAATATTGAAATTTATAGCTATCGTTTTATTTACTTTTAGGTTTCCAGAGGATATAAGTATGAGAGTTTTATGGATTCAAGTAACAGGCAGAAAACATTGGCAACCTGACAAGAATGCTCGGATTTGTTCAAAACATTTTGAATCCTGTTGTTTTCGGAAGGCAAAAACAAGGACTTATTTGAATCCAAATTCGATTACTTCACTCTCTGTTTTTCATGTAAGTTATTAATCTATACTAATATTATAAAAAGCAGAGGATTTTTGTTTATTTGTAATGAATAGGCTCCGAAACTACTAGATCTATTTTAATCATTTTTTCACTAATAGAATCCCACATTATCACATCACTGAGTAACATAGGCTATAGAATATCAAGATAACGCTACTTCCTGCCAAAGACGGGTAGTGACCATAAATGCCGGCGTAGCCGCACATAGAAAGCTAGTTATAGATATACCGGGTGTATCATTCGGAACGGTCAGTATGGGCAAGTCTGTAAATTTATGAGATACAAAGATCTGTTCTTAGGAACCATGTCATCGATTTTAGAAAAAATAAGAACTGCATTTTTTTTTTAAATCTCTTGCACTGTCCGGGAATCAAACCCGGTCGTTTTGAAAATAAAACTTACATTTTTTCTAATTAGGTAAATATTGATTGTATAGGTCATATGGAGTTAATAGTATTTCAATTCCCCAGCTGTGCAAGAGATTATTTCAAATCTAGGTATGCAGTTTTTGTTTTCTCTAACATCGATGACATGGTTTCTATAAATAATAAATAAATATGCACGGACATCTCACACAACGCTATCTGATCCCAAAGTAAGCTAGGAATAACCTGCTTGTGTTATGGGTATCAGACCACGGATATTAATACTTATATACTTTTTAAATACATACATATTGTACATAGAAACACCCAGACCCTTGAGACAAACATTTATGGGTCACACAAATATTTGTCTCCGGTGGGAATCGAACCCACGACCTACAGCGCCGCAGGCGGTATCACTACCGACTGCGCCACAGAGGCGGTATCACTACCGACTGCGCCACAGAGTTTCTAAGAACAGATCTTTGTACTTCTTATATTATCAGTGTTGCCCAATGTTACACTCTGTATACTTGTACTAATTATATTAGTAATCAATAATCAATAGTAATAAGCATATACTTACTTTTTTTACAGGATAACGAAAAGAGTATAGTTTTATTTGAGCAGCCTAGTACTAGTCAACTGCCTGTGGTAAGCAGTGTTCTTTCGGGTTGGGTTAATAACAGAAATATATCTGTTATTAACCCAATCAAATATGTGTTAACCGTAACCAGAATACACAGAATAATTATGCAACAGAATTAATAGGTTAACCGAAACTACATGTTACCGTTTCGTATACAGTAACCGTAACCGAATTGATAAAGGTTATTTTGCTTGTTGCACTCTACTCGTAGGTAGGTACCTAGATGCCTCTCGTGCGGCCCGACAGCGGCCGGAGCGAGCGTCGGCGTCTCCTTTGTTCTTCGCTCGTCAAAGCGATTTCTTTCACGCACACATAGGTACAATAGAAAGAATCAAAATAAATGTATTTTACGAATTTTACGATGCACCACTGTTTGTTTATGTTTAACTGAGTCGCGTGTTTCGGTGTTACTGACGTGTGCCGTCTATCATGCCGATTCATGTCATATTGTGTCAATTATCCTGGGAAGTTTTTGTGTAACGTGAAGTGCAAAATTATTTGTTATTTTACGAAATCAATACCAACTACCATTAATTAATACGAATACCTTTTATTGGGTATACTCAATCATTGTAAGTACCTACATAGACTACTTGTGTTATGCCGCGCCACCGCTGCATCGTTGTTTTCATGTTGGATATGGTATAAGGGATTTTTGGTATGCTGAGTACGAATTTCGGGTTAATTTTACAATCCAATATGGCCGCCGCGCCACTCTAGTAAAATTTCATGTTGGATATCGTTTATGGGGTTTTTGGGTATGCTGAGTACGAATTTCTGGTTAATTTTGCAATCCAATATGGCCGCCGCGCCACTCTAGTAAAATTTAATGTTGGATATCGTATAAGGGGTTTTTGGGTATGGTGAGAACGAATTTCGGGTTAATTTTGCAATCCAATATGGCCGCCACGCCACCGTCGTAAAATTTCATGTTGGATATCGTATAAGGGGTTTTTGAGTATGCTGAGTACGAATTTCGGGTTAATTTTGCAATCCAATATGGCCGCCGCGCCACTCTAGTAAAATTTCATGTTGTATATAGCTTAAAGGGTTTTGGGTATGCTGAGTACGAATTTCGGGTTAATTTTGTAATCAAATATGGCCGCCGCACCACTGTTATAAAATTTCATGTTGGATATCTTATAAGGGGTTTTTTGGTATGCTGAGTCCGAATTTCGGGTTAATTTTGCAGTGCAATATGGCCGTCGCACCACCGATGTAAAATTTCATGTTGGATATCGTATAAGGGGCTTAATTGTATGCTGAATACGAATTTCGGATTAATTTTGCAATCCAATATGGCCGGTGCACCACCGTTGTAAAATTTTAATTTGAACCCAAAATTCGAACTCAGCATACCAAAAACCCTGTCATACGATATCCAATATGAAATTTTACAACGGTGGCGCGGCACCCACATAGTATTTAAAAGTTAACCCGAAATTCGTACTCAGCATACCAAAAAACCCCTTATGTCATATTCAACATGAAATTTTACAACGGTGGTGCAGCGGCAATATTGGATTGCAACATTAACCCGAGGTTCGTACTCAGCATACCAAAAAACCCCTAATACAATATCCAAATAAAAAATTTTCAACAGTGGCGCACCGGCCATTTTGGATTGCAAAATGAACCCTAAATTCGTACTCAGCATATCAAAAAAACCCCCTTATACGACATCCAACATGAAATTTACAACGGCGCGAGGCGTGGCAGCCGTGTTAGATTGCAAAATTAACCCGAAATTCATGTTCAGCTTACCAAAAAATCTCTCTTATACGATATCCAACATGAAATTTTACAACGGTGGTGCTGTGGCCATATTGGATTGCAAAATTAACCCGAAATTTGTACTCAGCATACCAAGACACCCCTTATACGATATCCAACATGAAAGGACCATGAGACAAATTGGGCTCAGTGTCCAACAGAGTTATACCATATGCCGTTGTAATGATTTTGGTTTGTACTAAAATTGTTACTACCGGCACCACCTTCAATTCCATTGCAGAAAAAAGATATGCACCTAAATAGGTTTTGCGTAAAAAGCGGCAGGTTAGGTGGAGGGGAGACGTCGAACCGAATAAAAATGATTTTAACTGTTAGGAGCTGTTTTATTTTTTATGTATACATTAAACCTGGAATTAAAACTTGTGAAAGATGTCAATCAACAAAACCTACAATGCCATAACAGCACTACTTTTTAGTTTATTTATGGTCGGAGAAAAATGTTTATAGGAAAATAACCCCATGGATTATTCGCAAAAATGAGTTTAAATCTTTATATTTAGTGCTTTACAAGTATATTCAAAGTGATTTCATCTCTGTTGGTGGGTGAGCCCAGGCTTCATACATTTTTGCCCATGGTCCTTTTATAACAGTGGCGCGGCGGCCATATTGGATTGCAAAATTAACCCAAAATTTGTACTCAGCATACCAAAAAACACCTTATACGACATCCAACATGAAATTTTATAACATTGGTGCGGCGGCCATCTTGGATTGCAAAATTAACCCAAAATTCATACTTAGCATACCCAAAACCCCTTATACGATATCCAACATGAAATTTTACAACGGTGGCGCGGCGGCCATATTGTATTGCAAAATTAACACAAAATTCGTACTCAGCACACCAAAAAACCTCTTATGTTATATTCAACATGAAATTTTACAACGGTGGTGCGGCGGCAATATTGGATAACAACATTAACCCGAGGTTCGTACTCAGCATACCCAAAAACCCCTAATACAATATCCAAGTTAAAATTTTTCAACAGTGGCGCACCGGCCATTTTGCATTGCTAAATAAACCCTAAATTCGTACTCAGCATATCAAAAAAACCCCTTCTACGATATCCAACATGAAATTTACAAAGGCCCGCGGCGTGGCAGCCGTGTTAGATTGAAAAATTATTTCGAAATTCATGTTTAGCACTCATTCTTATAGAATTCGGGACTTGACGCGAAATACTATTTACTTACATTCACCGACGTCGCCTCAGTCCAACCGCGACCACGGGCGCTGCAACGTGCTCGAAACGTCGGTGAATGTAAGTAAATAGTATTTCGCGTGAAGTCCCGAATTCTATAAGAATGAGTGTTAAAAACCGCGATAGTTTAAAAATAATCATGTTCAGCATACCAAAAAATCTTTCTTATACGATATCCAACATGAAATTTTACAACGGTGGCGCTGCGGCCATTTTGGATTGCAAAATTCATCCAAAATTTGTACTCAGAATAGCAAAACACCCCTTATACGATATCCAACATGAAATTTTATAACAGTGGCGCGGCGGCCACATTGGATTGCAAAATTAACCCGAAATTTGTACTCAGCATACCAAAAAACACCTTATACGACATCCAACATAAAATTTTTTAACAGTGGTGCGGCGGCCATCTTGGATTGCAAAATTAACCCGAAATTCGTACTCAGCATACCGAAAAACCCCTTATACGATATCCAACATGAAATTTTACAACGGTGGCGCGGCAGCCATATTGTATTGCAAAATTAACACGAAATTCGTACAAAGCATACACAAAAACCCCTTATACGATATCCAATATGAAATTTTACAACGGTGGCGCGGCGGCCATATTGGATTGCAAAATTAACCCAAAATTCGTACTTACCATACAAAAAAACCCCTTGTACGATATCCAACATGAAATTTTACAAGGGTGGCGCGGCGGCCATATTGGATTGCAAGTGTAACCCGAAATTCGTACTCAGCCTATCAAGAAGCTTCAGAAAAATATCCAACATGTTATTATATAACTGCAAAACGGCGGCCATTTTGTAATCGCTTTATAATAAAAACTATTATCCATGCAACATTAACACTGAATTTCATTTCAACCTACGAATAATGTATTCTACTAACAAAATTTTGTTCGCCGTTCGGGACATTCCCTCCCGCGTCTCGTCCCTTGTCCCCCTCACTGTATGATCTGTCGGCTGTGTCATTAATCTGTATCGTAACCTAAAAACCCAGGTTAACATTTTATATGTCTTAACAGTTTCAATACATTAACCGTTTCAAAGAGTTATCAAAACACATCATTCAACTTTTTAACCTTATTGATAAATAACCGATATAAAGTGTTAACCGTATCGATATGTAACCCTTATAAAAGGTTAGCGATTTGGTCTGTAACCGTTTATTTCGGTTAATCTTTTGTATGGGTTTTCCGTTCACTGGTGGTAAGTTTACCAACGTACATACACTCAAGCTTTCAAGATAAGTGTGTAAGTTAATTTTAGTAGATGTTTAAGAACTATTTTATTTTTTATAGGATTACCATGAAGTTAGTGGAGAACAATCAGGTTTAACGACAATGGCTATAGAAATTCAGACCAGTACTAGTCAACTGCCTGTGGTATGTTTACCAACGTACATACACTCAAGTTTTCAAAGTAAGTGTGTAAGTTAATTTGAATAGATGTTTATTAACTATATTATTTTTTGTAGGATTACCATGAAGCTAGTGGAGAACAATCAGGGGGCCGAGTCTGCTATTTTCCATCAAAAAGCCGGTCCAGTGCGATTCTATTACGATATTAAAGCGATTTGTCCTAAATTTGCTAGTCGCGTAAATCTTGTCTATCACCACTATAGAACATCGATAGAATATAAATAGAATCGCAAAAGCAGAGACAAGGGCTTTATTTTGGTTTGGTTGTTTTGACTCTTGTCAGTCAGTAGTAGTAGGTGTTTTTTAGGTTATCTACAAATTACATAAGTGACTTTTGTAGAGAAATACGATGTAAAATTGTGAACTTTACCTATAAACAAACGTGAACTTTATAAACGGCTTCAAAGCAAAGAGTGACAGTGTTATCCAGAAGAACTATCAATCAAATCAGCCTATCGCAGTCCACTGCTGGACGTAGGCCTTTGCCAGTTTACGCCACAATTCACGGTCCTGCGCCTTCTGCATTCAGTCCCAGCCTACGACCTTTACCAGGGTCGTCGGTCCATCTAACGGGTGGTACCCCACGGTTGCCGAGACGCGGTTGGAAGAACTATACTTATCCTAGAAATTTGAGACAAAACTCAAATGTAAAAAACTGGTCCAGCAATGAATTTCATTTTGAAGAAAGGGCTTTGGATGCTAAAATTCATAGAATAAACGCAGGAGACTGTATATTTTCATATACATATATAACAGCAGTTTATTCAAGTCTTCTACAAATACATCTTTACAGAAAAAATATTGAACAATAACCTCATGATAACTCAAGATTGTGAATAGTGAAAGTTTTTATCTACAAACAACTACTCTGTCATATGAAAGTTGGTTTTTAAATTGATTAACACTAGTGTACCTAACTACTCAACGGACTTAAAAAGTTATTTCATCATTGTGAAATCACGGTATTCCACAGCAACAATGTGATATAGCCAAACAATCTCAATACAGACAGCTTTTATTAGTGCCCGTGTGTGATAGAACTGATAGATAATATGATGGATAGTAAAAATAAATATGCTATTATCATTTTGTTAATACTCAAGGAAGCTGAGCAGTGATAATTTTAATAAATCATAGTTTTTGTTTTTTTTTGTCAAATTACTGAACATTTCAGAAATCAGGCTTTTCTAGATTGCCATTTTCCTCTTTTAGTAAAAGCTATTTGTTTAAAATATTTAAAAGTTAGGGTACATTACGCAGTAAAAAAATGTCCGAAGCAAATAATAAGGTACGAAACTTTTATACTAAATTAGTTTTGTTTAAAGGTCAGTGAACTATCTATACTAATATTATAGAGAGGAAAGATTTGTTTGTTTGCATCGAATAGGCTCCGAAACTACTGGACCGATTTGAAAAATTCCTTCACTGTTGGGAAGCAACACTCTTCCCGGTGAACATAGGCTATATTTTATTCCCGTATTCCTACGGGAACGTGAGCTACGCGAGTGAAACCGCGTGACGTCCGCTAGTTTAAAATACAAATATATTTAGAACTTGTCTCTTCTCTACTATTATAAAATTGTAAAAATAGCTGTGACGGTACATTCAAGATAAATTAAAAAAAAAACTGTATACGACTAATTTAAGGGTTCGGAGTCCAAATCTATAATTTTTTTTCTTCGTGTCTGTTTGTTTGTTTATTTGTTCGGAGTTGAAGCAAAATTCAGCAGCTTGAGCATAATGTACTACTTAGATTTTGTAGCTATTTTTTCAACTTAAATATTGCTGTATGCTTATACAATACTAGCTGACCCGCGCAACTTCTTTTGCGTCACATGAGAGTGAGAAAGAGAGAGATGGGTTTGGTATTAATATTTTAAGTAATATAATATTTCCCGTCGCATTTACTCCCGTGTCGCGCTTAATCCCGCTGTCGCGTCGCTTATAAGTATTTCATTTATCTTGGCGAGCACACAAGCAGTGTGATGACTAACAGTGGTTTTGGGGTACCACAGGGGAGTGTTTTGGGAAGTACTCTATTTTTAATTTATATTAATGACCTTTGCTCCTCTACACTACAAAATGGTGTAATTATATCTTATGCTGACGACACAGTTCTCTTGTTCGCCGCAGAATCACGTGAGGAGTTATATACTCGTGCACAACGAGGCTTTAATTTTGCGACTAATTGGCTCAATAAAAACCTACTAACGCTTAATGCTGATAAGACAAAATATATTTTATTTGCAATGAGGAACACTAACAAAAACTTTAGTGTCCTAGAAATACTCACACACAGCTGTAGAACTGCTTGCCCACCATGCCTTTGTCTTGCATTGACTAAAACTGACGATATAAAATACCTGTGAGTCACGATTGACACAAATCTAAATTTCCGTAAACAAATAAGTTCGCTCAGTACAAGAGTACGCAAATTAATTTACATATTTAAACATTTGCGAGTAATAGCAAATTTTAAACTAATTAAACAGGTATATCTGGCTTTGGGTCAATCAATTATCACATATTGCATAACAACCTGGGGTGGTGCTGGAAATTCAGTCCTTCTCCCGCTAGAACGTTCTCAACGAGCACTATTAAAGGTGGCCTCTTGTCGGCCATTTAGGTTTTTTTTTTTTTTTTTTAACGTGAGGGAAAATCCTCGTAGGATGCTATGCCGGACTCTTACCGACTAAAAAACCTCACGTAACGCCCAACAGCCTATGGTTGAGAGCCCCGGGTAAGCCCTCAGGAAGGATGTCCCGTGACTCACAACAGACCTACGGCCGCCAATGCGGCCTCGCCCAGGGGGTGGTTCGGGTGCAATCCCGCGTCTATGGGGGGTTTCGGGTGTGACCCCGCTTCTAAGGGGGGGCGTGCGTGAGTGCTCACGTCACGCTGCCGTCATGGGCCTGCTTCTGTAAGGACGGTGAGCGGCCCTCTCACCGTCCTCAGACCCCCGGTCATGGAGGCCGATAGTCCTCGGCGAAGACACGTCGGCGGCGCCCAGGGCGCCGACTGCGGAACTCGGGTGGGAGAGTTCTCTCCCGCACCCGGCCCGCCGCCTCCTTCGCGAGCATGACCTGCTCGCAGAAAGAGGCGGCGCAGTCCCACTTACTCCCGCTGGAGAGCATGGCTCGCACCATGGCCTCAAGCGAGAGAGTGTCCACGCCCAGACCCACTACGAGGACCTGTCGCTGTTGTGCCCACGCCGTGCACTCCACCAGCGTGTGGAGCGCCGTGTCATCGCTGCGGTCCTCGCAGTGCTGACACTCGGCCGTGGTTTCCCGGTGTTTTCGCCACAGATACCTACCGAAGCTACCGTGCCCGGCAAGCATCTGTGTCAACCGGTAGGAGAGAGCACCGTGTCTTCTCTCCAGCCACTCGTCCATGACCGGTCTGACGGCCGCGATTGTGGCGAATCCCCCCTTTGGTTGCTCAAGTCGCACCTTCCATGTCTCCACGGTTTCCTGGTGGAGCAGGGTCCGCTGGGCCTCGATTTCTCGAGACGCAGGCCTTTGGCCCCGCTCCAGCGCCTCCTTGCGCCACCTGAACAGTGACGCAAGGGCTCTCGCTTCCAGGTCCCATGGAGGGGTCCCGGCTAGGAGACATGCCGCCTCACCGGAGATCGTGCGGTATCCTCTTATCACCCTGACGGCCATCACTCTCTGCGCGGCCATTTAGGTACCCCACACAGCAACTATATAGTGAATGGGACGTACTAACAGTTCAGCAATTATTTATTTTAAATATTGTATTACACCAGCATACCAAGCTTCCTTCACCCAGAGTAGATCTGAACAAGCGACGGAAGGATTTAGTTTGCAAAACCCCTTTAACCCGACACGCTTTTATGAAAAAATTTCACACCTTTTTGGGCCCCTATTTGTATAAAAAGATAAATAAGATACTAACACTTAGTCACCTAAATTACAGAGATGCTAAGATCTTGGTCGTTGATTACTTGAGAGACCTAAACCGCGAGGACACGGAAAAGTTACTTGAGATTATTAATTGAATGTTTTATTGTTAACCTAAACCTATGTCTAAATAATAGACTATTAATTAGATACTGTTAAATTATTGTTTCTTATACGTAAGATAAATTCAGATCAGTGAGGGTCTGAAACACAGGTTTGACATAAACCTAGATCAGACTTGTCGCACGTAAGCAAGATGGCCTACATTAGTTATTTACCTCTTTAAATTGTATTTTAAGCCGAATCGTATAAAATGTAATTATAATTGTCTAGCATAAGCATTAATAATTGTATTTAGTAATGTAGACCAGGCGATTTTTGTTTGTTTACGAGTGAAATCTATTTGTAAAATTGATCAATAAAATTCTATTCTACTCTATTCTATTCTATTCTATTCTATTAAAGCTTCTAACTTTTTAACATTGAAAGTGACGAATATTCCATACAAAGTTTTATCACTTATTTTTTTTTTTTTTTAAATAAATAAATATTCACGGACATTTCACACAGCGCTGTCTGATCCCAAAGTAAGCTAGGAATTACCTGCTTGTGTTATGGGTACTTGTTATGGGAGTTATCCTCTTAGTAGTAAAATTTTGAAAAAACTGATACACTTGTTCGTTTATTTCCTAAAAGACACAGGTTTAACAAATTTTGTGCATCTAGATCTGAAAATGACGGACTTTCGTACAAACTTCCATCTCTTATTTTACCCCTTTAGTAGCACAATTTCCAAAAATACTTTCTTAGTGGATCCCTAGACCATACAAGGAACCTACTTGCCTAATTTGGACTTTCTAGTCCCAGCGGTTTGGGCTGTGCGTTGATTATCATTCAGTCAGGACATTCACATTTTTATATTTTTTTTTGAAAATCTTATGTAACTAAGTATGTACAAAAAAAAATCTAGTTTCGTTACCAGACACAAAAATAAGTTTCTTGCCAGTTCTTCTCAAGCAGGCCGCGTTCCGAACTGGTGGTACTAACTTTTTTTGTATTCATGGACGTGTCGCAAGTGCCTAGGTATTAGAAATGCGAAATAAATGTTTTTTTTAAATTTTGAATTTTGAGTTTTATTTCCCACGTAAAAGGTGATGAGCCCATTGCCTTCTTGAGATGGACAGGTCGCCGCGACCCGCAGTTGAAAATTTTCAAGCCGCCCATAAGGCCTTCAACTTGGCGTTAGGATTGTAATTTTACTCACAATCGGGTGATATATGTGGTTATAAACGTTCAAACAGACGCACCTGGACTATACTACTACTCAATACCAATTTTTTGGTATAGTAGCTTCTTTATATGAATTTACCTATTTCTCAGGTAAAAACATTTGGCGTGAGTGGGTAACACCGATGTCATAATAGCGCTATCTCAAAAGGTATACGCCGATGACTTCTCTAGGTATATTCTCCCTCTACGGTGCGAGAGTATGCTTCCGAGGGTAGGTTTGAAAAAAAAGTACCTCATACAGTTTGTCTATGAAGTCGTGAAATTAAATGAGGGCGCTGCTGAATGCATGTAGCAACCCTATATAGTACGACCAAAATGATTTTGATACGAGAAGTTCGTTCCGAGTAAAATCTTACTAATATTATAAAGTTTGTGTGTGGATGTTAGTTACTCTTTCACGCTCGAACGGTTGAACGGATCTGGCTGAAATTTGATACAGGGATACATTATAGTTTGGAATAACACATAGGCTACTTTTCATCCCGGGAATAAGTTCCTACGGGAAGCGGGAAAGAGAACAAATTTGACACGGGCGAAGCTGCAGTGAGTTAATAAATAAAACACATTATACATTTATAATTTTGTTTCTGTTTTATTGAACCAGATCCAGAATAAAGTTATTGAACCAGATCCAGAAGCCCCGGTCTAATAGCGTCTTACAACCCACCAGCAGGTGCCTAGTAGCCCCAATTGCTTCGCCACAATCATGTAATTAGGTACATGTTTTTACCTGTGACTTTCCCCCATCTGACAAGGATTTTTTGGCGCATATTTTTTTGGCGCTGTGCACAAATATTAAAGTCATCTATTTCTTTCTTTGCCGACCTTTTCTGTGTTTCCCAGAAGTTTCAAACTTTCCATCATCATTGAAACCTTCGTTATCTATCTGCCTAATTGTACTCTCTGATATTCCTGAAAAGAGTTAAAAAAAAAATTAATTACTGAATGGAAACAAACTATTGACATGAAACAATTAATTTATTCAAAATATAAAATTGGTAGAAAACCAGATTGAACTGAGTACTAACGTATCAAAAATTTTGATCGTACTATAAAATAACCTACTAACAATGTTATTCTAACCTAAAAATATGCAACGTAAACAATACCTTTTTTTATCTCCAAATCGTAAACTCAGTAAATTTGTAACTTTAGACAGATTCAAAACAAACAATAACACGATTACATACCCACCAAAGATGCTGTTTGCCCATAAACATCCTCCAAATCCCACAACAATTGCCCAGCATTGCACCACCAAACATAACTGGAAAACTTTAAAAATAGTGACCGACCGAAGTTTCATTTAAAATTTCCCCTCGGGGTTTAGGGGTCATGCGTTGCTTCTCATGGAGCTAACGTTACACCCTGAGGGTACAGTAGTGGCTTCTTCAATCAGATCCCTAAGATTCAATATCTTAGGGATTAACGAAAAAGCCCACATTAGGAGGAAGGGCATAACGGTACTCCGTTCGGTGAGCAGCCCGCCTGGGGCAGTACCTCCGCCCTGCAGAAGACCGCGGTAATAGTAGCCTGACTCCGGTTGGGTTATGTTCTCCGTCGGTTAGCAGGGTTCCAGAGCTCATTGGGGTGACTCTGTGCCGGTGACGGTGAGACCAGAGGCTTAATCTGTCTCCATTGGCGGATAGAGGCGCGGAATATTGGTACGGCGGTCAGGGAGACCCGGTGAAACGGTTGACCGCTGACCGCCCGCAGGCTGTACGGAACCCGAACCTGGGGATTACATAATCTCCGCCCCAGGAGGCTGAACCAGCAGCCTGTGTAAAGTCCCTGGTGCTGTGGTCGTGCCGGAGGAGGATACCGGAGTGGACGTGGCCACTGCATCGGGGGGGGACCGGGGGCCCTTCCGTACGCCGTGCCAATCTACCGCACTACCTCTGTCTGCCTTTGGTTAGTTAGAGTCTCACTTAGTCTCTTGCGCCACCGGCACACAGGCATCCCTTCACTTTTCTAACCCCCCTTTCTTAAAAAATATGGCTAGAAGAAGAAAAAGAGAACGAGTATACACAGCGGCATCGTCGTCCACACTTTACATGGGCCTTTGCAACATCAGAGGTATGCATAAGAACCTCAATGTAGTCCACCAACATCTCGAAACTGCGAAGCCGACTCTTCTTTTCTTGACGGAGACGCAGATCTCATGCCCGGGCGATACATCTTACTTAATGTACCCAGGCTATAAGCTTGAGTACAACTTCAGGCCGAAAGCCGGGGTATGTATGTACGTCCGTGATGATGTCTGCTGTCGCCGTCTTACAAGCCTTGAAGACAGGGACCTGTCTACGTTATGGGCGCGCGTGGATCACGGGGGCCACACTCGGATCTACGCGTGCGTGTACAGGTCTCACAGCGGTAACACGGACACAGTTCGCCTTTTTGACCACCTGCAACAATCGACTGACAAGGTGATTGAGCAGTATCCCACTGCGGAGATAGTGATTCTGGGGGATTTCAACGGTCATCATGTTGACTGGTTGGGCTCCCGGATGACCGACTTTGCGGGGAAAGCGGCACACGAATTTGCCCTGACCTATGGGTTCTCCCAACTGGTTAAATCCCATACGAGGATACCAGACAAGGAGAACGAACATAGTGCATTGCTGGACCTCCTGCTGACAACGCGTCCGGATGGATACAACGTCTCAGTGGATGCTCCGCTCGGATCGTCGGACCACTGTATCATTCGGGCGCATGTGCCACTCGCAAGGCCTGAACCACCTCGGCCCAAGGAGTGGCGACATGTGTGGCACTATAAGTCAGCAGACTGGGATGGACTGCGGGAGTTCTTCGCGTCGTACCCGTGGAGGCGGCTTTGTTTTGCCTCAGACGATCTGGATTCCTGCGCTGCAGCAGTCGCTGAGGGGATCTTGGAGGGCATGGAGTGCTACATTCCTAACCGCTGGATCCCTGTAGGAGCAAAAAAGCGACCGTGGTTCAATCGGCTCTGCAGAGAAGCGTTGATGCTGAAAGAATCTGCCTACAGAGCCTGGACCACGGCTCGTGCAAATTCAGATCCAAACATCTCTGAGGTGAAACGCAAATTAAATGCCGCCTCGAGGGCTAGCAAGAAAGCAATTGTCAGGGCTAAATTCGATTTCGTCGGCAGAATTGGTGAGCGGCTAGCAGGGTACCCATCAGGGAGTCGTGAATTCTGGTCGCTTGCCAAAGCTGCCGAGGGAAACTTCTGTCAGTCAGGTTTACCACCTTTGCTTAAACCCGACGGTAGTCTGGCCCAGAGTGCCGGGGAGAAGGCCGACCTTTTGGGTTTTCTCTTTGCCGCTAACTCAACCATGAGCGACGGGGGTGCTGTGCCGCCGGACGTTCCGTGGTGTGGAACTTCCATGCCGGAAGTTAAATTCACGCAGCGGGACGTCCGACGGGAGCTTCGTTCTCTGGACGTTCATAAGTCGAGTGGGCCGGACGGTATACCCGCGGTGGTACTTAAGCAGTGTGGTCCAGAGTTGTGTCCGGTACTTACACGTCTTTTCACGCTTTCATATTCTATGCGACAAGTCCCGGCGTCGTGGAAGATCGCGTATGTGCATCCTGTGCCCAAGAAGGGTGATAGGACCGACCCGGCCAATTACAGGCCTATAGCCGTCACTTCCCTATTGTCTAAGGTGATGGAGCGTGTAATTAATACACAGCTCCTGAGGTACCTTGAGGAAAACGACCTGCTCAGTGACCGGCAGTACGGTTTCCGTCACGGTCGCTCGACGGGCGATCTTCTCGTGTGCCTCACACACCGATGGGCGACGGCTATCGAGAGTAAGGGCGAGGCTCTAGCAGTGAGCCTCGACATTTCTAAAGCCTTTGACCGGGTCTGGCACCGTGGTCTTCTTAATAAATTGCCCTCCTACGGACTGACCGAAAGATTATGCGGATGGGTGTCCAGCTTTTTGGCCGGTAGAAGCATCAGGGCTGTTGTCGACGGCAGCTGTTCTGACTGCATGGCCATTAACGCTGGAGTACCGCAAGGCTCAGTGTTGTCCCCTACTCTGTTTCTGCTGCATATCAATGACATGTTGTCTATTGACGGCATTCATTGTTATGCAGACGACAGTACGGGGGACACTTGTTACACAGGCCGCCCCGGTATCTCTCGGGACGCAGTGGAAGAAAGTCGTGAACAGCTTGTGTCTGAAATCGAGGCTACTCTTACTAGAGTGTCCGATTGGGGTAGACAAAACCTTGTCCAGTTCAACCCTTCGAAGACACAGGCGTGTTTCTTCACCGCTAAGAAAGCCCCAATTACTGTAGCGCCACAATTCCAGGGCACATCTCTTTACATCTCTAAAAGTATAGGGATCCTTGGTGTTGACATCTCCAGTGACGTTCAGTTCCGCAGTCATTTGGAGGACAAGGCCAAGCTGGCGTCCAAGAAGCTCGGTGTGCTCAACAGGGCGCGGCGGTACTTTACTGCGGCGCAAACACTGCTTCTCTATAAGTCGCAAGTGCGGCCACACATGGAGTACTGCTGTCACCTCTGGGCGGGGGCACCTGAATATCAGCTTCGTCCATTTGACTCGGTGCAGAGGCGAGCTGTGAGAGTTGTCAACGATCCTATACTGACAGGTGGTGTTGAACCTCTTCGCGACAGGAGAGACTTTGCCTCCTTATGCGTGTTCTACCGCCTGTACAATGGCATGTGCTCTGAGGAATTGTTTGACATGATGCCCACGGCTACGTTCTATCATCGCACCGCTCGCCATAGACTGGGATTTCATCCTCACACCCTACATCCGGAGCGTTCGAGCACGGTTAGATCCGATAGGGGATTTCTTCCGCGCACGCTTAGGTTGTGGAATGATCTTCCTGCCTCGGTTTTCCCAAACGCCTACAGTATGGGGTTCTTCAAAAGGGGTCTAAGAAGGTTTTTACAGGGTCGGCAGCGCGAGTGTGGCGCCTCTGGTGTTGCAAACGTTCATAGGCTGCGGTGACCACCTGTCCTCCTGGTGGGCCGTATGCTTGTCTGCCACCTTAGTGGTATAAAAAAAAAAATAAAAAAAAAAAAAGTTTCGGTTTCGGTTTCGATTTCGGCCAGTTTCGGCCAAAAAATCGAGTTTCGGCCGCAGTTTCGGTTTCGGCCAAAATGGGCCGAAACTCACGTGTTCATGAATTTTGAGTGCCTGGCTCTACTTGTGCCGTGGTTGGGGTCAGCCTAACCAGATAATATGTTACTAACCTAAGATTTAGAGATTTACAAACGACTTCTAATCAATAGTTCCAATATAACAATTTTATTCAAACCACGAGCAATTACAATCATTGAGAAGTATTAGACAGTTACCTCTGTGTTATGTCTTAGACCACCTTTTTAGGGTCCTGTTTTTACTTTTTGGTTACGAAACCCTAAAAAGGTGATCTAGGACATTACATGAACCTACCATTTTGTAGTCGATTCCGCACAAAAAGGGTAAAAACAGGGCCCCATTACCAAGACTTCGTTGGTCGTCTGTCTGTCGGCAGACTGTAACTCATGCACTGTGATATTTAGACAGTTAAAATTTCCCAGATGATGTATTTCTGTTGCTGTTACAAAAACAAATAATAAAACAGACAAAGTAACAATATTAAAGGGGGCCTTCCATACAATTATTGTGAGACCACGGCAGTGGTAGACAAAGTCTGTCGAGAATCCAGAAACACCCTTCCGAGGAATTACCCGGGACACCCTCACATCTTTGAAAACCGGTACAAGAGAGCGCCGTGGTTCCACTCCAACAACTCGTTCATGACCGATCTGACCGCCTCGATTGTATCGATTCCCCCTATTGGTTGCTCAAGTCGCACCTTTCAGGTCTCCTTGGTTTGCTGGTGGAGATCGGACCGCCGAGCCTCGATTTCTCGAGACGCAGGCCTTTGGCCCGACTCAAGCGCGTCCTTACGCCATTTAAACAATGACGCAAGGACTCTCGCTTCCAGGTGCCATGGAGGGGTCCCGGCTAGGAGACATGTCGACTCAATTGAGATCGTGCGGTATCTCCTATCACCCTGACGGCCATCGCCTTCTGCGGGCTAAGCAATCTAGCTGCATTGCATGGCCATCAGGTTCTCCGTCCATACGGGGGCCCTGTATAGGGCCATGCTCCGCACGATCCCAAGATACAGTCTTCTGCAGGAAGCGTTGGGTCCCTCGATGTTGGGCAGCAACCGCGAGAGTGCGGCTGATACCTACTAAAATCAGAAGTGCTCGTAGCGCCGCGGAGGATCATTGCAGTAAGCGACTTTCACTATGCCCAGCCCTTAGTTTTGAGGCAATCCTTACCTGTAAGTTGTATCGCACAGGTGGCCCCTTCCAAAGTCCGTGAAAGCACAGGTCCTCGGATTTGCGACCTAGCCGCCGTATTCGACCAAGGACTTGAGCAACCCCTGCCGTGACCTTTAGGGCTCCGTATCGGTGCGTTGCTCCTAGTGCTGTAACGGGGGTGCCATCGGGCGTAACACATTACGCTGACACCTCTGAGCAAAGGACTACGCAGCACTCAATCGTAACCAATGTTTAGCAGAAGCGGTCCTAAGTTCGATCCCTGTGGAACACCTAACGATACATGTCACCGACACTTTGTGAAATTAATTTCGTACGTATTTCGGAAGGCACGTTGAGCCGGCGGTCCCGGTTGCCAGTAAAATGACAGTCGTTAAACAAAGTTGAAGGCCTTTTTAGGCGGCTTGAAATATTTTTACAGCAAGGAGCTACAACCTGCGCCTGTCTATCTCAACACGGCAATACGGCTCACCACCTATTATGTGGGGCAAATTCTAAGAAGGTGAAACGTGGGCATATAATATGCCTCTGCCTACCCCTTTGGGATAAAGGCGTGACCATATGTATGAATGTATGAAAAAAAAAATAATTACACAATAAACGTAATTTCTGTAACGTAACGTAGGTAACCCCTCTGTGCGCAAATCCGACTCGCACTTGGCTGGTTTTTTTTTGTTCAATATGAACACGTGAGTTTCGGTTTCGGTTTCGGTTTCGGCCGAAACTGACCCTGGGGCCGAAAGTTCGGTTTCGGTTTCGGTTTCGGCTGAAAAACCAGTTTCGGTCGGACACTATTTAAAAATCACTTCCCGCGCACCACTCCGATTTTTTTACTCATTTTTCAAACCTTTATGCGTAGTTTGGTTTCAATTTGTTGCAGTTTAATCCATACAATAAAATTACGTGAGAAGAAAACTATTCCACAAACGAAATTCGACGATAGCATTGACAACTGACGTACTTATGTTTCGTGTTGCCACACACATTAATTGTTAGTTCCTCAAACATTCATTTCACCGTCACGACTTTAAAGACAAACTGTACCTACATGAGATTGCGTTCTGTTCCTTATTATTTTGTTTCCAAAGCTAGTGACCCTAGAATACTCACACACACATTGAAGCTTGATTTAAGCATTCACATTACGTCTATATTAAAAAACGTCTATAGGCTGCGGTTACCAACCTTCCGGTGGGCCGTAAGCTTGTCTGCCACCTAAGTAGTATAAAAAAAAAATATTAGTGTGGGTGAAAACGAACATTTTTGTATGGAGTTTCCACCCTGTGGTGTTAGCTAACAGTCACACGCGTACGACGGTCAGGGATAGATACACCGCGAGCATGCCACGCACTTAGCTCCCCACCCCGGCTCGTCGTGTGAACGTATATATTTATTTCTATATGCTACCATCTACCTTTTACAAAAGTTAATAAAACCAATTTTCTAATTCTACATTTTCATTTACTGCCAGATTCGCAAAACAATAGGTAGAGCTTGTAAGGAAGAACCTGGCAAGAAAACTCACGCCCACTCTTTTCAAATACTTTGCAATTACACAATATTTAATTTGCTATATCCTACATCTACCTTTCACAAAAGTTAATAAAACAATTATATATTCTTTTTCTAATACTTCCATTAACTTTCAATAATAATTACCGGTTAACAACTCTTCATCATTTTCTTTATTACACGCGGATAAAAGGATACTGTTAATGTTGGATTTAAAATTGGAGGAAAGGTAGGTATATCCCAAATATACCTTTCCTCCAATTTTAAATCCAACATCAACAGTATCCTTTTATCCGCGTGTTCATTTCTACATTTCGGTGCCTGGTTTCAAAATATACCTCTGAAAATTCTATATCTATACTAATATTATAAAGATGAAAGACTCGATTGCCCGTTTGTTTGTTTATTTGCATCGAATAGGCCCCGAAGCCGATTTGAAAAATTCCCTCACTGTTGGGAAGCCACGCTCTTCCCAGTGAACATAGGCTACACTTTACTCCTGCACTCCCACGGGAACGGGAGCCATGCGGGTGACGCCTTGCGACGTTCTGTTACGGGTCTCGATGTATAGTCCGTTCACAGTTTATTTACCTCTGACAGATCGTTTTCTGTATGTTGGTATTGCATTAAAGTCCCCCTATGAGTGCCAGCTTAAGACATTTTGCCGCGTAATAGGGGAGATTATAAGATGTCACGTTAGCACTAACAATTATTTTTTTATGTAAATATCTAATTGTCAATATACATAACTTTACTAAACACATGATTCTGATACTACAAGATTGTACTTAAGTTTTATTTTTATTGATATGGATATTTAAAAAAGACACTCATTACCATCACCAAGAAGGGCGAAGTTACTCCTTCCACATCTCAAATAATTTCCGCGCCCGAAAAGCGGCAACAAAAAAGAAAATAAGTCTCGACTTTAAGGTTAGAGTACATGGGATAAATAAAATCTTAGTATGGTAACACGAAAATCAAGCAAGCCAACATCAGCGCTAGAGGTAAATTAACTATGAACGGACTATAAAGGCTTTTTTAAAAAATAAAACTTAGGGGTTTGGTTAAGACAGCCGTCTGGTATAGAGGTCGGGATGAGACTGAACGTAAATGGAAGGGACTGATGTCAGTAGGGCTGATAGTTGCTGACTGTGTGAGGAGTGAATGCGTGGTGTGCCGGATAGGGTACAGGTGTCAACCGTAACACCTCCCAGGGGTGGACTAAACATCGGGGTAAAGTTTCGATGTTGAGGGGAAAAGGACGATAATTTACACGTTCATCCTAATACCAGGAGATGGAGTATCTTCGGGTTCTGGGTGCCGTTTATTGATTCTAATAGAAGTGACTGGTTCAGGGTCCGGAGTCTGAATTGAAGTTGAATTCATAGGAATGGATTGGGAGAATTTAGGAAAATTGCGGATAAGACTGCTGTGCGATTTAATTTAAAAAAACAGCTTAAAAATACAAAATCCAAACATAACACAAAGTATCACTATAATTGGCAGTGGCGATCACAATAGATCAGTAATGGTCGCAGTGAGACTAGCTTCAAAGGCTAGAAAAGCCACTCTCCCTCGAATGATAATAAAAATAAAAATCACTATAATTAAAATTAAGTAATGAGTCTCGTATCTTATAATTTGATGTTGATTTAAGATTTTGTCTGTCTCGTCGGTCATAGAATTAAGCTTTGATTTTGTTTCTAATGTAAAGAAATCTAAGTCAATATTTTGTAATTTTAGAGGAGATTCATTACTCTTGGTGTTTATAAACTTATCTAAAGTACAGCAAGAATCGTTAATAATATTGAAGTCGGATCGGATTACACTAGCATTAACAAGGAAATAGTTAAATCTAGGTATAAGTTTTGTACTCTTACAATATGCGATACAGTTATTCGGAACACTCAAAATTCCTGTACCGATGATACTTAAGTCTATAATCTTTTGGTTACGACATTCGATGTAGAGTTTAGTATTTTGGGACTGTATATAAATCCAATTATTGTCTTGAAGTGGTTTCCATAAGTCAATTTGTCCTTGAAAGGACCTTGTTTGACACTGCACTGGTAAAACGCTCACGACATTTGACATAATTTCACTTTCACAACTTGGATTCGCACTCGATGGGAACACTGTGCGTTAGGACCACGGGTGTACAGTCAGCTGCAGAGTAAAGTATACAGATAAATACGTAAAGATTATGGCCAACGTGACGAGTGCGTCACGTGGTCATTGCCCCGCGCAGCTCCCTTCCCCGCTGTCTCCACCTATACCCATGTATCTATTATTTCAAATATTATGCACTTTGCATGTTTTAAATTATGGTATGGTCTAACCATATGCCAACAATAACTTACAAAAAGAACTTATTGAGCCGGTGAATATACGAACCCGCGTACTCAGGCACCGGCCATCTAATAGACAGCGCCTTATACGACTAGGCTATTGAAACAGTTAACAACAACGGTGAAATTTCTGATAGCTTTATTCATTTCATCTAACGGAGTTAATAACGACCGTATCTCATAGACGTATGATAATAGTTTTGTTTAAAATTTCTCTAGAATACTTCTATTTGTTATACTGTAATTGAGGGTAACTTCAATATTACATTGTAAATCGTCATCGTTACGTCCATGTGTGATATACTTACTCATTGTAATATTATTCAATTTGCTAAATTTTGAACCTGTGGTTTATTATTTACTGATAGTATGATTATATCAACAACTTTTTAAAGACTTAACTATTGATATCTGAATATGAAACAAGAATAACGAAAATGGTGCGATATATGGGTATATATAACCGGTAAGATTTACGTTATACACGATACATTAACTTTTGTTTTATTTTAGTGTAATTTAAATATTATAATTTTTTTACAGAGAAAAACTGTTCAGAGTTGAATAATAATGAAAGATATCAAGCAAGCGGTGGTGTAAGATGTGATCATAAAGGCACTAAATTATATAAAGATAAATTGAGCAGATGTTTAACGCTAAAAACGGATTGATTTGAAATTATGCAAGAGATTAACACTAGGTAAATAAAACTCTCACTAAAATCGTGTTCCGATTATTATTTTTGACATTTACTGTTTATAATATTACATCAAATTTTAAAAGTTTGAATGTTTTAGGTTTCTGGGGATGAATGTCTTCAATGGGCCCAGGTGAGCTAATGGAAATAGTTGACCGCATCAGCAGCAAATCCAGAAGGTTAAATTTACGTGATTTAGGATAATTCTTCGTAGCATTTGTCTTGATTCGTGTATAACTGGCTGGAGGTTCAAGAAAACATAACAGTGTTTGTCTCAACTTTAAGCCGGCCGGGCTTAAAGTTGAGACGAAAATCATATAGAAAACTGGTGGGGTCCGATGGTTTTTAACTAGGTCACCAGTAATCAGAAATAATTAATCTTTTTTATTATCATTCCAGTTACACTTGTTTTAAAAGTCTTTTAGTATGTTAACGATACACCATCAGACCTCACAATTTTTTTAAATGTTGTGTTAAATGGGTTATCATTTGTGTGATAAAAGAGAAAGATATATATTGCCATACGGTAATAGTTTGGCATGTTGGTTCTTCCTCTCTGATTCACAAGCACAAAATGATAATATTGATACTTTTATTCACAACTTTAAACGGAAGAATATTGTATGTTTTAAGGAATATAGAATTTTATCAAATATTATATATTCTAAGCCCAACCCCTCAGGGTATCTATTTTGTGTTTTGTTATAATATATATAATAATCTTAGTTTATAGGTAAATTTTGTAAACGTAATTTAATATAGACTGATGCAATACTGTATACTCAAACTATATTTTCCATTAATGCTATGAAATAAAACATTATTTTCATGCAAACTAATTATTTTAATAGCCCGTAATCCACTTAAGACTTAAACATTTAATGTCATAAATAAAACTTGGCGAGAGGTGATCGATGAAATTTAAAAAATAAAAGCAAAAAGAATTGCTCCCACGAAGATTCGAACTCGGGCCTACTGATTTGGTTAAGCAACTGTTTTAACCATTAGACCACCACATCAATTAGATGCAGATTCGAAAAACTTAAACACTTTGCTTGGCGAGAGGTGATCGATGAAATTTAAAAAATAAAAGCAAAAAGAATTGCTCCCACGAAGATTCGAACTCGGGCCTACTGATTTGCTTACGCAACTGTTTTAACCATTAGACCACCACATCCATTAGATTCAGAATCGAAAAAATTAAACACTTTGAATTGAAAAAAGAATGTGTATCCTTTTCTCTGAAGCTGACTGTACAGCACGGAATCGAGCTGCTCTTCTACACAAAGATGGTACCTGCAGTGTACCTCAGTGTACTCTTAATGAAATCCAGTGTACTTCTTTTGATAAAAAAATATATAATACAATTTGTACACCCGCCATTCTACAGTTAAGACTGCGGGTGTGCATTTTTCCCATCAGGAGATGCGTATTTTACAAATGTTTTTTTTGTAAATATGTGTACCTGCAGTGTACTTTAGTATACCATTAATGAAATTCAATTTACCTTCTCGGATAAAATATTATATAATTAAGTATGTACACCCGCCATTCTAAGTTTAGAACTGCGGGTGTACCTACATTTTTTTCTCGGCAAGCAGATGCATATTTTTTTTTTTTTTTTTTTTTTATGCGTACCTACTGTGTACCTGCATATAAAAATATTCAATATAACTAACTAGCTGTTCCCCGCGGCTTCGACCGCGTAAAAGTCGTTATCGCGTAAAATCATAACCCTCCTTTTGCGCAGTTGGTTAAAAAGTAGTCTATGTCCTTCCCAGGGCCTCGAACTATCTCTATACCAAATTTCATCTCAATCGATCCAGCCGTTTAGGCGTAAAAGCGTCACAGACAGACATACAGACCATCTCTGGAAGTTTAGAATTCCATGCTCAGACCACTCTGTTGCTGATAAAATGCTTTAAGTATATTATTTACCCGTCTGCGAAGGAGGGTTATGTTTTTCTAGCCTAATAATGTATGTATAGGTACATATTATTATAGAGTATATGTATGGTATGTATATTTTTACCCTTGCTTGAGGTACCCCATTGTCTCAACATTTATTACTCGTATTTTCAACATCCTACTAATATATCCCTACTACGCGTATAAATGCGAAAGTAACTCTGTCTGTCTGTCTGTTACGCTTTCACGCCTAAACAGCTGGATCGATGGAGATAAAATTTAGTATAGAGATAGTTCGAGGCCCTGGGAAGGACATAGACTACTTTTTAACCGACTGCGCAAAAGGAGGGTTATGATTTTACGTGATAATGACTTTTACGCGGTCGAAGCCGCGGGGAACAGCTAGTTACTTATATTTAATATTTTTATATGCAGGTACACAGTAGGTACGCATAAAAAAAATAAAAAACCAGTTAAATATGCATCTGCTTGCCGAGAAAAAAATGTACACCCGCAGTTCTAAACTTAGAATGGCGGGTGTACATACTTAATTATATAATATTTTATCCGAGAAGGTAAATTGAATTTCATTAATGGTATACCATTAATGGTATACCATTAATGAAATTCAATTTACCTTCTAGGATAAAATTACATTTTTAAATATGTGTACCTGCAGTGTACCTTAGTATACTAAGGTACACTGCAGGTACACATATTTCCAAAAAAAAACATTTGTAAAATACGCATCTCCTGATGGGAAAAATGCACACCCGCAGTCCTAACTGTAGGATCGCGGGTGTACACATTGTACTATATATTTTTTTATCAAAAGAAGTACACCGGATTTCATTAAGGGTACACTGAGGTACACTGCAGGTACCATCTTTGTGTAGAGGAGCAGCTCGATTCCGTGCTGTACACCCGTGGTCCTAACGCACATCATGATTTCGCAGACGTATTCGCGTGAGTTTATCGCTGTGCATTCTGTGAGTGAGTTAAGGTTACAATATTCTGATTTGTCCTTGGTCATTGCAGTGTATTTACTAGTTGGTATTATAAAACTAAAAGTGTTCGGTTTCACATGGTCGTGTGGAGTAGGTAAAGCTATATTATGGAATAAGTCATATTCTTTAGGTGATCCTAAGAATGAATACAATCTTATTGTTTAGGCTATAACATACTATAGGTACTAGAGACATTCAACAAATTATGAATGTTGCTTAGCGCTAGGGTTAAAGGTAGCTTAAAATCTACCGGTAAGTGCCTGTAGTTATCGACAATTTCTTGGTACAATTGAACAGGTGATAACACGGCCGGATGTAGGATATTCTTAGTGCATAACATGATAGCATTTGTTATATCTTCTAACTGAAAAGATATAGTAAGAATGGACGCTTCTAGACTACTTAAAATTGAATTAATATTGGCTTTTACACTTTGTTCATTAGAGATTTCTGTAATATTTGTTAACTTCGAAGAGAAAATGTCAATAGCTAGATTAAGGCTGGCCTCATTCATTTTCATTGAGTGTAATGTGCTATTAAATTTTGATAATATTGAGGAAGTAACAATAATATTCTCTTTAATTATTGAGCCCAGTCTTTTTTCATTATCCTGAATACTTTGAATGGCGTTGTCATACTTTACAGCGTCGGTCGTCCTCATTCAGAGTAGGTACCAAATATAGTTTTGGATAAGCTGCCAATAGCTCCTATCCAGGTCCCTCGTTTGGCTCTTTTATTCGTCAGGTGTGAGATAGACGAGTATTCCGAAGCTATATCGTGATAAAGTATTGTGACATTCTAATTGGTAAGATGTTTCGATTTTAATTTGGTTGCATATCAGACGTAAAGTGCCTATTATCGAATTTATATTTTTTAAATGAGGATCGATGTATGATATGTCAAGAGGGGTTACTATATCTAAGTGGCTTACGCGGATTTTCAGTTCACCAATAGGGTCAAAGTAAATACCCGGGCTCGTGTTAATTTGTTGTATAAATTCCGGATGACCATGAGCCAGTATGCTGCAATAAAAAGAGGCCTTGAGTGACGATTCACGTTATTATATCTAAACTAATATATAAACCTAGGGATGCGGGGTGCTATTAACATCTTAAGGACCCCAAGGGGTCGGATCCTCCTCGTGGTGCATCCTGGGCAACGAAGTAGCGACCACTCAAGTCTGTGGGGGAGTTGTGCTACTTTGGCTAATTCCGGCCGAGGCGGGAGTAACCCACCTGTGCGTTGCTCGGTGGTGTGTGTTGCTGCCGGCCGTGCCGTTATACACGGCCGGCAGCAGCAGTGCTGGGTCGCTGTCGCTTCGCCACCTTTGCTGGCGAGACGATGGCGGCCAAGTGGGAGAGGCACTGCGTGGGGGGCGGGAGTTTGGGTAAATGCTCCCGCCCTGCCATGCAGTTCGGGCTGCCGGCCGTGAATAACGGCGCGACCGGCGGCAACAGTGCTGGGCCGCTGTCACCTCGCCAGTTGACGAGGTGATGGTGAAGTGGTTTGGTTGTAGATGTACCACTTTCTAAGTACTTGCAACTTCAGAGTATCGACGGGCAGAGGTATTAGGTAGATAAAATTACACGCGAAAGCAGAGAGTAGAGTGTATTTATTACATTCAAAACATTGCTTTTATACCTAGTCCTAAACAATAGAAATAATAAAGTACAAACTATCACAATGCATCAATCCAGAATACACCGGTTAAGATATCGTTACACGAGGCGAACGACGTCTGTACCTGACGAAGTAGGCGTGGCTATGCTGCATTCAGTGCGCAGGATTAACTTGCACGTCTACTCGCTACACCACTCCCCCGGCGAGACCGTAACTACGGTCGATAGTAATCTGGGAATCTAACGACTCGACCACTTGCTGTCTTCTTGACTGCTGACTGTTTGCACGGGGTATGGACTTGGGTCGGTGGAGAATCTAAGATTTCTTTCGCCATATATGCTGCTTTCAAGCGATCTATCGTGACTCTCTGGGGTTTTCCTTGCACGTCTATATCGTAGGTCTTCTCGCTGCGACGAAGAACTTTGTATGGTCCCAAATATGGTGCCTGGAGTGATCGTCTTACTGGACCTCGTCGTAAGAAGACGTGTGTGGCTGTGTGTAGATCCTTGGGGATATAGAACGGCCGACTGGAGCTTGTGTGCCATGAAGTGGGCTGTGGCGTTAGCTTTGCCATATGAGCTCTCAGTCTACTGACTACGTCCGTCATATCAACTGGATCTTGAGGGCTGGTGGTAAGGAACTGTCCAGGTAAACGTAGCGGCTCACCGTAGACAAGTTCGGCTATCGATGTCTGCAAATCCTCTTTCCAAGCGCTGCGAATGCCCATTAGGACCCATGGGAGTGCTTCTGTCCAATGAGATGAACCATGGCAGATGATCGCAGCTTTCAGTGTACGATGCGTTCTTTCGACAATGCCATTAGCTGCTGGGTGGTACGCTGTGGTGAGATGATGTGTGGCACCTACCAGTGCAACTAGGTTTCTGAAGACTTGTGAAACGAACTGTGGTCCTCGGTCGGTGGTTATGTGCTCAGGGCATCCAAACCGTGCTATCCATCCTGTTGTTAGGGCGTTTACACAGGTTTCAGCTGTTATATCTTGCAGGGGGTACGCTTCGAGCCAACGTGTTGCATGGTCGACGATCGTGAGGCAATATTTGTGATTGCTCGACACAGGTAAGGGACCTATAAGATCTAGGTGTATGTGTTGGAAACGTCCTGATGGTGGATTGAAACTGCTTAGTGGAGCTGATCTATGGCGGCCAACTTTGCTTTTCTGGCATGCTTCACATTCCATGGCCCACTGTCTACAATCCCGTCTTACGCCTGGCCATACAAATCTTTGTGTCACCAAGTGAATACTAGCTTTGGCACCAGGGTGGCTTAAGTTGTGGAGTGACAGAAATACTTGTTTGCGTAACGACTTTGTGATGAATGGCCTAATCATTGCTGTCACATCACAATAGAGCTCGATGTTGCTGTCAGGTAATGTGACTTTCTCCAGCCGCAGAGACGAGCCGTTGCGAAGAAGATCGTTAAGCTCAGGGTCGGATTGTTGTTCCCTAGCCAGGGCTTTGTAGTCTATCGGCTGTGTGAGCTCGTTAACTCGGGATAAGGTGTCGGCTACAACGTTGTTCTTTCCCTTGATATACCTAATGTCCGTTGTAAATTGGCTGATATAGTCAAGGTATCGAAACTGTCTTGGAGAACAGTTCTCTCTGTTGTTTTTGAAGGCAAACGTTAGTGGCTTGTGGTCAGTAGTGACGGAGAAATCTCGTGCTTCAACCATGAATCTGAAGTAACGTATAGCCTCGTAGATCGCCAAAAGTTCTCGGTCGTAGGGGCTATATTTCTTTTGAGATGGGCTGAGCTTCCTTGAAAAGAAGGCCAAAGGCTGCCAATCCTGATCTTTTCGTTGTTGCAAGACTGCACCTATTGCTGTATCAGACGCATCTGTCTGAATTGTCATTTCAGCTGTGGGATCTGGATGCGCTAACAGTGCAAGATCTGATAGGCTTTGCTTGCACTTCTCAAATGCTTCTAAAACTTCTGGTGTCACATTGATTGGATGTGAACCTTTGATTTTCGGACCAGTAAGTAAGGCATGTAGTGGAGCTTGAAGGGTAGCTGCAGCTGGGATAAAGCGTCGATAGAAATTGAGCATACCGAGAAAACGTCTTAGTTCTTTTACCGTTCTGGGTATTGGAAATTCTTGCATGGCTTTGATTTTGGTATTTAACGGTTGTATCCCTTCTGCAGAGACTTTGAATCCCAAGAATTCTACTTCTGGTTTGCCAAAGACGCACTTGTTTGTGTTTATTAGTACTCCATAGTCACTTAGTCTTTGGAACAGTTGCCTTAGGTGTTCTTGATGTTGACTTTGACTGTTGCTACTGACGAGGATGTCATCCAGGTAACAAAAGCAGAAGTCTAGGCCTCTGAGGACCTCATCCATGAAGCGCTGGAAGGTCTGGGCTGCGTTGCGGAGGCCGAAGGTCATGAATAAAAATTCAAATAATCCTATAGGCGTGGTTATTGCAGTCTTTGGAATGTCTTCCTCAAACACCGGGATCTGATTATAGGCTTTTACCAGGTCGATGGTAGAATAAATAGTAGATCCATTCAGTTGATGTGTAAAATCTTGCAAATGCCTGATGGGATATTGGTCAGGGATGGTACGCGCATTAAGAAGTCTGTAGTCTCCACAAGGTCGCCAGCCATCATTCTTCTTGCGTACCAAGTGGAGTGGTGAAGACCAGGGGCTGTCTGATTTTCGCGCTGTACCGTTTTGCAGCATGTCTTCGAACTCAGCTTTTGCCACCTTTAGGCGTCCCGGGTCCAAGCGGCGAGGTCGACTGGCTATTGGTGGGCCTGGGGTAGTACGGATGTGGTGTACCGTGGTGTGTTTTACCACGTTAGGTTTTCCAGCAGGGCGAGTGACATCAGGGTACTGTCTTAGTAGACGGTGATACACTGAGTCTTCTGAGGTGGTGCGAATGGAAGTAATTCCCTCAGCTGATGATTGTTGTGGCGCAGCAACTGTTAGCGTAGTTACTCCATCAATTAGGCGCTGGTTTCGGCAGTCGATTAAAATGTTGTAGTAGCCCAAAAAGTCGACTCCGATAATAGGTTTTGTGACGTCTGCTACGATGAAACGCCAAGTGAATGCACGTCGTAGTCCTAGATCTAGTGTAAGCGGCAAGTCACCGTAGGTGGGGATGATTGTTCCATTGGCTGCAAATAGCTCGTAGCGCGTTTTCATTCGTGGCTCCCGAACAGCGGACCGTGGGAAGACACACAGGTCTGAACCCGTATCAATAAGATATTGAATCTTAGTCTTGCGGTCCGTAATGAACAGGCGGCTCGTAATTGCTAGGCAGTCGTTTACCGCCACTAATGGCTGCCTGGGAAGTTTTCCGCCTTCTTGTAGGTACATGGCTGTGTGCATTTTCTCGCTTTCTCTCGGTATCGGTTGTGGTAGAAGCAGAAGGAGTTGTTATTGGAGCGTGAGCGCGAACGGTACCTCTGACTGTTTAATCCATTTCTGGAGCGTGAGCGTGATAGTCTACGCATGTCCGTGCTCATTGTCTCGAGTCTTCTACTAAGCTCCTCCACAGTACGAGTTAGCGTTGCTATCGTGCTACTTGTATCTGAAACTGGCGTTGTACTGGCTACTTGCATGGTAACTGGCGCGGTTACTTGCATGGTTACTGGCATGACATCATGGACACGATCTGCTAATTCGGAGATATCTTCTAACGTCATTTTCGACTGCTGAGCTGCTATGCAGGTCTGCAGGTGAGAAGGTAACCTACTGGCCCAGATGGTCTTGATGAAGTCCGGAGGTACATTAGAACCAGCAAGTAGTTGTAAGTGCCGGAGAAATTGTGAAGGCTTCCTGTCTCCCATCTCCTCATGCATAAGAAGTTGTTTGATCTTACGTTCTTGTGAGGCTGATAAACGTCGGATGAGTTCAGATTTCAGGGTTTCGAATTTGTTTGTAGTAGGTGGGGACACAATAATGTCTCGAATTTCAGTTGAATGTTGTGCTTCCAGCTGCGCCTGCACGTAGTGAAATTTCGTCTCGTCCTTGGTGATGTTTGACAAAGCGAATTGTCCCTCCAATTGTGCGAACCATAACTCGGGGTCGTCGGGGTTGAACGGGGGTGTCCTCACTCCAACGCGGTACGCTTCTCCTAATACGACGTTAGCGGTCGTACTTACCTTGTCTGTCATTTTGCTTCTCTGTATAATCAGCAAAACGGAACCGGGTGCGATGCTAGGATGAAGATGATGCCTGTTCCAATGCGTACGAGACGGTAACCGGTAGTAACGCTCAGATGATAGCGACGTTACTCCTACCTAATACGTACAGAAAGGTAACGGATGCAACCAGTATTGACGCTCGGATGATGAAGGTACGTAAGAACTTCTTCCAGGGTCACCAGTGAAGTGGTTTGGTTGTAGATGTACCACTTTCTAAGTACTTGCAACTTCAGAGTATCGACGGGCAGAGGTATTAGGTAGATAAAATTACACGCGAAAGCAGAGAGTAGAGTGTATTTATTACATTCAAAACATTGCTTTTATACCTAGTCCTAAACAATAGAAATAATAAAGTACAAACTATCACAATGCATCAATCCAGAATACACCGGTTAAGATATCGTTACACGAGGCGAACGACGTCTGTACCTGACGAAGTAGGCGTGGCTATGCTGCATTCAGTGCGCAGGATTAACTTGCACGTCTACTCGCTACAATGGCGGCAAAGCGGGAGGTGCACTGTGCGGGGGAGCGGGAGTAACGGATAATGCTCCCGCTCTGCCGGGCAGTTCGGGGGTGCCGCGGTAAGGAGTCACTGCGCGCCCCCGATTGTTTCTTGACCGTGGGCGTAAGGTCGGGGGACCCCGCCCACCAACGGTCACATGGCGGTGGGCACCTTCCCCGTGTTCCGGGGGTGCCCATTAGCGCACGCCTGCGCCAGCCGCTCTCTGTCTCCTCTATTACAGAGGGGCGCTCGAGAGCGGTGCAGGCGTGGTCTTCAGCTCCTTAAGGAGCTTTGGGGAGCCGCCCATCTGACTCCCCCGAGGAGAGCCCCAAATAAACGGGGCGCCCCTAGCCGGGTCGACGTAAATAATCTTTTGATATCCCTCGGCCCGGCTAAAGGGTGAGGAGGAACACCGCGGGGTTTAGTGGGTAGGACGGGCCATTCCGGACCGGGCCGGGAGTCCCACACACCATCCCAGCTGCCCCCGCAGCTGGGATGAAGGCGCGTAAAGGCGTTCCCCGCGTCAACAAAAAAAAAATGAAAAAAAAATATATAAAAATAAATTAAAAGAAATAGTGTACATGTGTAAACGTGTAAATGAATAAAGGAAGAAATAAAAATATACAAAGAGAAATGAAACACGTAATCGGATAGATCCGATTTATAATATCATAAAATTAGGTATGTTCCACTTGGGTCTCCACGTGTTTAACTTCATCGAAGTGGTGTTTCACGTGGCGTCTATTTATAAGTAACGTTAACGTATGGTTACTATGAACTTTTACAATTTTATACGGCCCTTTCCATAGGGGAGATAAGGCTTTACGTAGTCTAAAAGGGTTCTTTAATAGAACGTAATCACCAACTTTGTATTCTACAGATCGGCTATGGGAGTCATAGTAATTCTTTGAATTTTTTTTAGATCTTTCAATAAATTCTTTAGCTTTGTCGCGCGTGTGTTTCATACGGTGCTGCGACATTTTTACATATTCTGGATATGTGGCGTTTGAGCCGTCATTATAAACCGAATCTGGAATGTGAGGTTTATGTCCAAATAATAATTCAAATGGCGAATAATGTGTAGTTGAATGGACAGCAGTGTTGTATGCCAACATAGCAGTATAAACATACCGCGGCCAATTGTCTTGGTTTTCGTTAGTGTAGGATTTTAAATATTCTTTGAGTGTGGAGTGACTCCGTTCTAGAGCTCCTTGCGTCTGAGGGTGATATGGAGCAGACCAATTGTTTTACTTTTAAAAATTCGCATGTCTTTTTATACAGTTCGGCTGTAAAATTTGTGCCTTGATCAGTAAGTATATGTTTTGGAATACCAAATAGGGATATAAAATGGAGAAGACACTCACACGATTCTTCGGCGGTTATACTACGAATGGGATACGCTAATGAGAACTTTGTAAGGTCGTCTTGCATTGTCAGAATGAATTTAAGTTTGGCTGCACCAGATTCAGGCAAGGGTCCAACGATATCTATGGATAGTCTCTCACAGGGTGCAGTTGAAGTGGAAGTTATTATCGTTGGTGCTCTATTAATTCTGCGTAGGGCTTTATTGGTCTGACAAGGAGAGCAGTTTTTTATATAGTTTTCGATATCACCGCGCATACCTTTCCAATAGAACCTTTCTCGAATACGACTTAGCATCCTATTAATACCCAGGTGTCCTGCAATTGGAATATCATGGTTTTCTTTGAGGATCTTGGTAATTTCACTCGGTGAAGGATATATAATTTTATTGTGATATATGTGAATTCTTATGTTAGTCCCATCGAACAGATAGCTAAACATATTATTTTTTACAAAGGAGTGTTTATCAAAAGGGTTTTCAAAGTCAGATGTTGCAACATCACTTATTAAAGGGTATGACATCATTATTTCATCGCGTGCAAATTTTAAAGATTTAAATATATCTGGGTATGAGTAATCATCAAAATGATGAACTTTTGTAAATAAGAACAGATAAGTTTTATTTTCGGTTTCAACAGGTAAAAAGGTATGAAGGGATTTTTCTCGTTCCAGGAATGCTATTCGTTCAGATTCTGTACAGATATCAAGAATTTCTTGAACATATGGCATGGACTCGTCCATATCTATTGAGGTTGGTGTAATTATTAGTTTTTGTGTTCCCTTGATCAGGCTTTCGTTATGTTCTAAAATAAGGGTGTTGTGTGACCTGGCAGGTGATCTTAAGAATTGATTATAGGTTCTTTCTGGTGAAGGCACATTTTCCAGTTCTAGTAGAGGGGTTTCTGGACTAAGCTGAACTGGTGGAACGGGCAATGTTTCAGGGTGTTGCCAGCTAGTGGAAGGTTGGGGTTCTTTTTCAGGATGTGGGGAACTACATTGCCTGTAAGAGATTGCTTTTTAGCAATAAGGCCGCCCTCTGTACATTTTTACTACTTTAATCTCTTTATATGTATGTTTTTGTATTGGTGTGCAATAAAGTTTAATCTAATCTAATCTAACTACGTCGGGATGCGGGGTCCTACTAACATCTTAAGGACCCCAATGGGTCGGATCATCCTCGTGGTGCATCCTGGGCAACGGAGTAGCGACCACTCCCCTTCCTCTGTGGGGGAGTTGTGCTACTCTGGCTAATTCCGGCCGAGGCGGGAGTAACCCACCTGTGGGTTGCTCGGTGGTGTGTGTTGCTGCCGGCCGTGCCGTTATTCACGGCCGGCAGCAGCAGTGCTGGATCGCCGTCGCTTCGCCACCTTTGCTGGCGAGACGATGGCGGCAAAGTGGGAGAGGCACTGCGTGGGGGGCGGGAGTTTGGGTAAATGCTCGCGTCCTGTCATGCAGTTCGGGCTGCCGGCCGTGAATAACGGCGCGACCGGCGGCAACAGTGCTGGGCCGCTGTCACCTCGCCAGTTGACGAGGTGATGGCGGCAAAGCGGGAGGTGCACTGTGCGGGGGAGCGGGAGTAACGGATAATGCTCCCGCTCTGCCGTGCAGTTAGGGGCAGTGAACGGAAAACCCATTTAAAAGATTAACCGAAATAAACGGTTACAGATTGAATCGGTAACCTTTTATAAGGGTTACATATCGATACGGTTAACACTTTATATCGGTTAATTTATCAATAAGGTTTAAAAGTTGAATGATGTGTTTAGATAACCCTTTGAAACGGTTAATCTATTGAAACTGTTATCACATACAATGTTAACCTGGGTTTTTAGTTACGATACAGGTTAATGACACAGCCGACCTTTGGACCTTTGGACTTTTGGATTTTGGACTTTTGAACTTTTGGACTTTTGGACTTTTGGACTTTTGGACTTTTGGACTTTTGAACTTTAGACTTTTGGACTTTTGGCCTTCAGGACTTTTGGACTTTTAGACTTTTGGACTAAAAGTAATTTCAATAAGGTCATGAAGAAGTTTCACTTCTTACGTATGTACAGGCACACATTTTTTTATTATAAAGCGATTACAAAATGGCCCCCGTTTCGCAGTTATATACCTAATGTCTTGCTGGATATTTTTCTAAAGCTTTTTGATATATTGAGTACGAATTTCAGGTTAATTTTGCAATCCAATATGGCTGCCGCGCCTCGCCGTTGTAAAATTTCATGTTGGATATCGTATAAGGGGTTTTTTGGTATGCTGAGTACGAATTTTGGGTTCATTTTGCAATCCAATATGGCCGCCGCGGAACCGATGTAATATTTCATGTTGGATATCGTATAATGGGTTTTTGGGTATGCTGAGTTCGAATTTTGGGTTAATTTTGCAATCCAATATGGCCGCCGCGCCACTGTTATAAAATTTCATGTTGCATATCGTATAAGGGGTTTTTTGGTATGCTGAGTACGAATTTAGGGTTATTTTTGCAATCCAATATGGCCGCCGCGCCACCGCTGTGAAATTTCATGTTGGATATCGTATAAGCGGTTTTTGGGTATGCCGAGTAGGAATTTCGGGTTAATTTTGCAATCCAAGATGGCCGCCGCGCTCTGATATAAAATTCATGTTGGATATCGTATAAGGGGTATTTTGGTATGCTGAGTACAAATTTCGGGCTAATTTTGCAATCCAATATGGCCGCCGCGCCACCGTTGTAAAATTTCATGTCGGAAATAGTATAAGGGGTTTTTTGGTATGCTGAGTACAAATATCGGGCTAATTTTGCAATCCATAATGGCCGCCGCGCCACCGTTCTAAAATTTCATGTCAGAAATAGTATAACAAGTATTTGGGTATGCTGAGTACGAATTTCAAGTTAATTTTGCAATCCAATATGGCCACCACACCACCGATGTAAAATTTCATGTTGGACATCGTATAAGTGATTTTTTGGTATGCTGAGTACGAATTTCGGGTTAATTTTGCAATCCAAGATGGCCGCCGCGCCACTGATATAAAATTTCATGTTGGATATCGTATAAGGGGTATTTTGGTATGCTGAGTACAAATTTCAGGCTAATTTTGCAATCCAATATGGCCGCCGCGCCACCGTTGTAAAATTTCATGTCGGAAATAGTATAAGGGGTTTTTTGGTATGCTGAGTACAAATATTGGGCTAATTTTGCAATCCATAATGGCCGCCGCGCCACCGTTGTAAAATTTCATGTCAGAAATAGTATAACAAGTATTTTGGGTATGCTGAGTACGAATTTCAAGTTAATTTTGCAATCCAATATGGCCACCGCATCACCGATGTAAAATTTCATGTTGGACATCGTATAAGACATTTTTTGGTATGCTGAGTACGAATTTAGGCAGACATTGAAAATCAGTTACTGTGATTTGCAATGATATCGCTATCATAGTTTTGCTGAATGTCGGCCTATTGCAAGCTCAGTGTACAGAATTTTTATTCATATTTTTAGTGTATATTATAACCCCAACGTGCTTTTGACCGCACATAGCGCCACGTCAAGTGTTAAGTGCGTGATACCGCGCCATAGAGTAAAATATGCGTACTTAGACACAGAAAATAATATGTGTGGTCTCCGGACACGTTCAAATAACCAACAATAACTTGACGAAAATAAATGTATACAACTAAACACTGTTATCTACTTTCATTTAATATTTTAACAGAGTTGACTCAATCTTGTTGACCGTGTCTGGAGACCAAAATATGATAGGAAGTTGCAGCAATTTTAAAGATGGGCCCGCTGCTACCAGTTTTCATAATGTTTTCGCTGACTTTGTCGATAGTGGCGGATGTGGCTGTACTTGAGTTGTGATTGTGTATTTATTTATTTTTATTCGTTTTCCTTTTCATTTTTGCTGAAATGTGGAAAAGTTACAAAAATTTGTGGCGAACTTTATACTTACTGTAATACTGGCCTGTATGGGCGTGTTATAATTTTCTGCCTATGTAGGTATGTAGTAAGTCGGTTGAATGCATTTTGTGGTTGAAATGTATAGAAGAAGAAAAAAACTGTCCTGTAGTTTTGCAATAAACATTTATTTATTTATTTAATTTCGGGTTAATTTTGCAATCCAATATTGCCGCCACACCACCGTAGTAAAATTTCATGTTGGATATAGCATAAGGGGTTTTTTGGTATGCTGAGTACGAATTTTGGATTTATTTTGCAATCCAATAGGTATGGCAGCCGCACCTCCACGAGTCTCTACTCTACTCTTTCTCTACTCAGCATACCAAAACCCTTAAAGCGATATCCAATATGAAATTTTATAACGACGGCGTGGCGGCCATATTAGATTGCAAAATTAACCCAAAATTCGTACCCAGCATACCAGAAAACTCTTATACGATATCCAACATGAAACTTTACAACGGTGGCGTGGCGGCCATATTGAGTTGCAAAATTAACCCGAAATTCGTACTCACCATACCCGAAAACCCCTTATACGATATCCAACATGAAATTTTACTATAGTGGCGCGGAGGCCATATTGGATTGCAAAATTAACCCGGAATTTGTACTCAGCATACCCAAAAAGCCTTATACGGTATACAACATAAAATTTTACAACATTGGCGTGGCGGCCATATTGGATTGCAAAAGTAACCCAAAATAGTACTCACCATACCCAAAAACCCCTTATACGATAGCCAACATCAAATTTTACTACAGTGGCGCGGCGGCCATATTGGAGTGCAAAATTAACCCGAAATTCGTACTCAGCGTACCCAAAAACCCCTTATACGATATCCAACATTAAATTTTACAATGGCGGCGCGGCAGCCATATTGGATTACAAAATTAACTGAAAATTCGTACTCAGCATACCCAAAAACCCCTTATACGATAACCAACATTAAATTTTACAATGGCGGCGCAGCAGCCATATTGGATTACAAAATTAACCGAAAATTCGTACTCAGCATACCAAAAAACCCCTTATACGATATCCAACATAAAATTTTACAACGGTGGCGTGGCGGCCATATTGGATTGCAAGATTAAACCCAAAATTCGTACTCACCATACCCAAAAACCCCTTATACGATTTCCAACATGAAATTTTACTACAGTGGTTCGGCGGCCATATTGGATTGCAAAATTAACCTGAAATTCGTACTCAACATACCCAAAAACCCCTTATACGATATCCAACTTAAATTTTACAACGGCGGCGCGGCAGCCATATTGGATTGCAAAATTAACCGAAAATTCTTACTCAGCATACCAAAAAAACCCCTTATACGATATCCAACCTTAAATTTTAGAACAGTGGTGCGGCGGCCACATTGGATAGCAAAATTAATCCGAAATTCGTACTCAGCATACCCAAAAACCCCTTATACGATATCCAACATGAAATTTTACAACGGTGGCGTGGCGGCCATATTGGGTTGGAAATTTAACCCGAAATTCGTACTCAGCATACCCAAAAACCCCTTATACGATATCCAACATAAAATTTTACAACGGTGGCGTGGCGGCCATATTGGATTGCAAAATTAACCCGAAATTCGTACTCAGCATACCCAAAAACCCCTTATACGATATCCAACATGAAAAGAACGGTCGCTGCACCGTTGTTTTCATGTGGCGCGTAAAATAAACTGACACTGCACACAATAAGACATGAATCGGCATGATCGACGTCACACGGCAGTAACACTGGAAAACGCGACTCAGTTAAATATAAACAAACAGTGGTGCATACTAAAATTCGTAAAATACATTTGATTCTTTCTATTTGTACCTATGTGTGCGTGAAAGGAATCGCTTTGGCGAACGAAGAACAAAGGAGACGCCGACCGGCATCTAGGTACCTACCTACCTACGAGAAGAGTGCAACAAGCAAAATAACCTTTATCAATTCGGTTACGGTTACTGTATACAAAACGGTAACATGTTGTTTCTGTTAAGCTATTAATTCTGTTACATTATTATTCGGTGTATTCTGGTTACGGTTAACACATATTTGATTGGGTTAATAACAGATATATTTCTGTTATTAACCCAAACCGAAAGAACACTGGTTAGGGGGCGCTGCGGTGAGGAGTCACTGCGTGCCCCCGATTGTTTCTTGACCGTGGGCGTAAGGTCGGGGGACCCCGCCCACCAACGGTCACATGGCGGTGGGCACCTTCCCCGTGTTCCGGGGGTGCCCATTAGCGCACGCCTGCGCCAGCCGCTCTCTGTCTCCTCTATTACAGAGGGGCGCTCGAGAGCGGTGCAGGCGTGGTCTTCAGCTCCTTAGGGAGCTTTGGGGAGCCGCCCATCTGGCTCCCACGAGGAGAGCCCCGAATAAACGGGGCGCCCCTAGCCGGGTCGACGTGAATAATCTTTTGATATCCCTCGGCCCGGCTAAAGGGTGAGGAGGAACACCGCGGGGTTTAGTGGGTAGGACGGTCCATTCCGGACCGGGCCGGGAGTCCCACACACCATCCCAGCTGCCCCCGCAGCTGGGATGAAGGCGCGTAAAGGCGTTCCCCGCGTCAACAAAAAAAAAAAAAATCTAACTACGTCGTGCGTTCCCCGCGTCAACAAAAAAAAATCTAACTACGTCGAGTAGGACAAGGTAAGGTTTCAGGGTGGTGCCAGCTTGTGGAAGGTTGAGGTTCTATTTCAGAATGCTGTGAATTACGACGGACAGGAGAAACAGGTAGGTTTTCAGGATGTTGTTGGCTAGTTGAAGGTTGTGGTTCGCTAGAGCTCAAGTATTCCATTACTTCATTTTCAATTTCAGGGTTTATTAGGACAGCATCCAGACTAGACGATGGAGATATTAGGAGATCTTGCAAATCATTAGTTGACCCATCAGGTGAGTTATGTGGGTTAATGTTAGGGCTTGCATTAGAGGTTAGTGAGCCCTTGTTATCAGGAAATATAGGGTTTACAGGGTATCTAGATAGAGCGTCAGCCGTGGCCGAGTGTCAGCACTGCGAGGACCGCAGCGATGACACGGCGCTCCACACTCTGGTGGAGTGCACGGCGTGGGCACAACAGCGCCAGGTCCTCGTAGTGGGTCTGGGCGTGGACACTCTCTCGCTCGAGGCCATGGTGCGAGCCATGCTCTCCAGCGGGAGTAAGTGGGACTGCGCCGCCTCTTTCTGCGAGCAGGTCATGCTCGCGAAGGAGGCGGCGGGCCGGGTGCGGGAGAGAACTCTCCCACCCGAGTTCCGCAGTCGGCGCCCTGGGCGCCGCCGACGTGTCTTCGCCGAGGACTGTCGGCCTCCATGACCGGGGGTCTGAGGACGGTGAGAGGGCCGCTCACCGTCCTTTCAGAAGCAGGCCCATGACGGCAGCGTGACGTGAGCAACTCACGCACGCCCCCCCCCCCCCCTTAGAAGCGGGGTCACACCCGAAACCCCCCATAGACGCGGGATTGCACCCGAACCACCCCCTGTGCGAGGCCGCAGTGGCGGCCGTAGGTCTGTTGGGAGTCACGGGACATCCTTCCTGAGGGCTTACCCGGGGCTCTGAACCATAGGCTGTTGGGCGTTACGTGAGGTTTTTTAGTCGGTAAGAGTCCGGCATAGCATCCTACGAGGATTTTCCCTCACGTTAAAAAAAAAAAGAAAAAAAAAAAAAGGGCGTCAGCCGCTGAGTTTAATTTGCCTTTGCGGTACACTATTTCATAATCGTATTCTTCCAGTTTTAACCTCCATCGCTGAAGTTTACTACTTGGGTCTTTGTGGTTGGACAACCATTTCAGAGGTCTATGATCAGTGATTATGAGAAATTTATGTCCGTAAAGGTAAGGTCGAAATGTTTTACATCCATATAATATAGCCAATAACTCTTTCTCCATTGTGCTGTAATTGCATTCGCTCTTATTGAGTGTTCGAGAAGCGTAGGCTACAGGTTGGTCTTTACTTACAGATCCTTGGGAGAGTACAGCACTAACAGCGTAGTTCGAGGCATCGCATGTGAGTATAAAGGGTTGAGAGAAATCAGGATAGATGAGAAGCGGAGCAGTTGTTAATCTGCTTTTTAATGTCTCAAAGGCAAGTTGTTGTTGGTTTTCCCATTGGAATGGTGTATCTTTTTTCAGGAGATTGGTAAGAGCCTTTGCAGACTTGGAGAATTCTGGGATAATACGTCGGTAGTAAGAGACAAGACCAAGGAAAGATTTAATATCTTTGGGAGTGCTTGGGACAGGGAAGTTAGTTACAGCCTTGATTTTTTCTGGATTTGGTTTAACACCTTGTTCAGTGATTATGTGGCCAAGATAACAGACTTCTCGTCGCAAAAACTCGCACTTATCAGGCTGTAATTTAAGTTTGAAATCGCGGATTCGTTGAAAGATGGCTGTTAGGTTAAGGATGCTAGATTTAAGGTCATAACCATACGAAACAATGTCGTCAAGGTACACAAAGCATTTTATACCTTGTAAACCGGATAGAACAGAGTTCATTAGTCTCTGGAACGTCGCAGGAGCATTTTTAAGGCCGAATGGCATTCTTTTAAAGTGGAAATGTCCTTCTGGGATGGTAAAGGCAGTCTTAGGTTTATCAGTTTCATTTAATTCTATCTGATGAAACCCAGAGGCTAGGTCTAGTGTGCAGAAATATTTACTATTTCCCAGTTGATCAAGGATTTCAGCGATTTGAGGAATAGGGTATGTGTCGCCGATTGTGATATCGTTCAGCTTGCGGTAGTCAATGACTACTCTCCATTTTTGGACATTGGAAGCGTCGAGTTTTTGGGAACGACCCATATGGGTGATGACCAAGGGGAATCGGAGGGTTCAATTATATTTTGTTCCAGCATCTTATCAACTTGTTTGCGGACTTCGGTTTTATGAATTTCAGGGAATCTATAAGGTTTCGTGTAGATTGGTACGTCTTTCGTGGTTTTAATTTCATGTTTGAGGGCGCTCGTATGGCTAAGGTTTTCTCCGGGGAGATAGAAAATATCGGAAAAGTCGGAACATAGTTGTAGAAGGGCATCCTTCTCTTCTATATTGAGATGAGAGACTCGTAATTGTTTAAGCACCTCTTCTGTCCGTTTTAAGCTATTGGTTGAATTATCTATATAATTTATTGCTCTAGGAGGCTGTTCTTCAATTTTTTGGGAATCGAGGCAGTCGAGGTTTAGGTTCAGATTAGAGTTCAAAGTCACAGGTTTTTCAGAGGTATTTACAATGGTTAGGTTAACTCTTTTATTTTCTTTAACGCGTACTAAACAATTTGCAATCAATAGGGTATCCGAGAGGTTTTGGTCAATGATTAAACCTTCTTTTATTTCAGGGTTTGAGACGGAGCATTCAATTACTGTTTCGGTCTTAGGGGGAATTATGTAGGCAGGATCATGGAAATGTAACTTTAAGGATTATTTGCCAATCCAGAGTAGGTTATCATTGTAATTTATGTTGCAGCTAAGTGCATTGAGCATGTCCGATCCTAAAATACCATCGTATGGTAAGTGTACAGTATCCATAATATGAAACAGATGTAATATTTTGTATTTAGGAAGCTGAATTTTTAATAAAAAGTGTCCCAGGGTACTAATGGGTGTAACTGTCGAATCGATACCTTTTATTTGAATAGTGTTTTTTACAATTTTGGGTTGGTATACAATGCATGAATATTTTATTAGGCTAACAGAGGATCCAGAGTCAACTAATAAGGAAAGTGGGATGTCCGATACTGAGGACAGGACAAGAACGTGGGGTAATAATGTTTTTGCAGGATTATTTGTTATTTCAAAAACATTGGATTTAGAAGATTTTATCGGAACAACTTTATTGTGTTGTTGCGTGGATAAGCCATCTTGTAGCGATGCTTTGGATATAGAAGATTTTTTGTTATGCTGATGCATGGGTAAGTCATCATGTAGCGATGCTTTGGATATAGAAGATTTTTTGTTATGCTGATGCATGGGTAAGTTAGGATTAGATTTGACGGTGCCGATTTCTAAACTGTGAGGTCCCGTACGACACTGGGACGAGACGGTTATTCGTTTTTTGGGTCATTATCTACGGTGTCGTAGCCTTCTACTGGCTCAAATACTTGATCGTGGTCATTTTGGTTTGATGTTTCGTCGGCTTCGGTTCGACTGACAGTTTTGTTGTACTGCTGTTTGCAGTCTTGTAAATCGGTTAAGAGACGAGCATAGTGTTTTCTCTCGCTGAACTGGGTTTTTAAAAATTCTTTAGCTGTTGCCAATTGGTGAACTCTTTTATTTTTATTTGTCACAATTTTCTTTTTTGCAACGGATCTGGTTATTGGACCTGACGGGGGGGGGGGGGGTCACAATATTCCTACTCCGCTTCACTTATTGAAATTTCAGGTTTTTCAAATTTCGGGCTTTGGGCTCTGTCTGTCGACATTGTTTTATAGAATATAACTAGTAAAGCAGTGTATAAAATTATTTTACAGTACAAAACACAAGTGACCAAGTGGATAAAATCACTCACTGGAATGCAGACAGTGCGATAAGGATGATCATAACGTAGTGTATTGGTCTCGGCGAAGTGACGCGTTGATAAGCTTCGGGCCGTCGTCGTTGCGTCGTTGCGTTGTCAATCGTTGTACTTAGTGCGTAAGCGCAACAAGGTAACCTCTGGTGAGAGACCGGCTGCAGTACGGGCAGTACGCAGCAGTGGGCCTCTCGCGAGTTTGGTCACAATCACAACACAAACACCAGACACAACACTGGGTATCCAGCAGGGCTGGGCGAACTCGTTACGCCGATGTAGTATGCACTTTAGATTTGGCACTTTCTCAACACGCACTCGCGTCGGATTATGGTTTGTATTAGGTTAGGAGACGATCCGGGGACTCTTTTTTTTGAATCCCACCGCTGCCACCAAATGTTACGGGTCTCGATGTAAAGGCTTTTTTAAAAAATAAAACTTAGGGGTTTGGTTAAGACAGCCGTCTGGTATAGAGGTCGGGATGAGACTGAACGTAAATGGAAGGGACTGATGTCAGTAGGGCTGATAGTTGCTGACTGTGTGAGGAGTGAATGCGTGGTGTGCCGGATAGGGTACAGGTGTCAACCATAACAGTTCGCTAGTTAAAATAAATTATACGAGTACGTATATTACATCACGTCTATAGCCCCAAAAGCGTAAGTGCCGATATACATACATCCCTGTAGTCAAGCCGCTCATAAAGTCATCTACCGGGTCCAACAACTGACCTGGTGCTGTCAACCGGAACCAGTCTCAAGGCATGGAAACGCTGATTCCAAATGTCACAAAGTGATCAGCCATCTCACATAAGATGCTCAGCGCAGCAATCGTTGGTAGAGCACGTCAGGGAGGCTATGAGCGCTTCACACTCACACAGTTTTATTGCTCAATCAGAGAAAGTAAATTATCTCTATTGACACAAATATGTTCTCAAATTGATTTTCCTGTAATGGAATTAGACACGATAGTAAAGCAAATAATAGCCCGCCAAAAGCACACGTTTCTGACCTCCCGAGATCCTGGTCACTGAATTATCTCGAAACTATTCGTCAGAAACTTTAATATATCAAGTGTTCTACTGCTCAGCCCACGCGAGAACTTCTGTCTTAGTTGGACAGCAACGTCTTTCAGGGTCTTTCCGATTATTGTTGCAGCATGCAATTTTTTGGGAATACCTACTAGTGCGAAAGCCGTATCATCGAATTTTTGGTACTTCGAAAACCTTTCACCGACATCACCATACTGCGACGCCTCGTTAAGTCGATGTCTTGTTACTGCGATGGTTCGTTACATCGAAAAACCCTACTGCGAACGATTTTACTGCGAAGCTTTGTTCCTTCGACATCTTGGTACTACGCTGTTTCGTTACATCGAAAAAATGTACTGCGAAGCCTGGTCCAGTCTACGTGCAATTTTTGGTTACCATATTTCATTTTAAAGCAGAGAATATGTACAAAGGTCGTAATAAATAATCAATATACCTACCAGTGCCTGAGATTGCAAAGTTTGTAAGGGACTACGTGATTCCCTGGTCCGATCTTCTTCAAATTTGGCATAAAACATCTTTAAAGTAATCATGATCCAGTCTAATGACCATAATGTCATTAGCAGGTTGTTGAGACGTACTAGGTTGAGACGTAATATTCATAGGTGACTCCATCAAGAGGGCAGACCCTGCGGTAGGCTGAAAATATAGTATTAAATGTAAACAGATAGATTTATTTTTATTGACATCAGTGTAACACTATACCTGATGACTATTAATAGTGAATCAACTTTGTTGGTTAATACAAACAACACTGTTTCAACATCAAGTAGAAAAAAAAAACCATGGGCATCAAGTATTATTAAAGGTATACTAAAACTAACTGATCACAATTAATGCTGGGATGAAGAGAATAACTAGGTAGGTACTTCTACTTTTTTTATACCACTTAGGAGGCAGATAGCCTCCGTGGGTTGGCGGTAGTGCATGCGACTGCTGCTATGCAGGTGGGTGTGGGTTTGATTCCCGCTCAGTGCAAATATTTTTGAAGATGAACTCCCTGCCTAAGGCTAGAGGTGCGATGATAGAATGTAGCCGTGGGCGTTTCAAACGATTACTCTGAAGGTAAAAGAAACACAGCGAGGCAAAGTACCATAAAAATCTATAATACTCACTTGAGATTCTTTGGATGTACTCGGCTCATCTCGTAAACAAGCCAAAATATTTATTGCATCAGTAGGTATAGCAAATTTATTCAATCTTTTCCTGTCATTGGTAGTAAATGAAGAATCATCAAAATGCTTTGAACATAGCATCATATGTTGTCTATACAATTTTTTCAGTGATTCCTCGGATTTCCAGTCATCATTTGGAAAGCAATATGTTGCCCAAACTTTTGCCCTGAAATACGGGTAGTTGTTAGTGTTGAAGTTTAAGTTCTTTTTAGTAGAGACAGCATGATAACAGTTTACTTACTTAAGGGCTCCATGCATAGATGGGAGCGGAAACCTGTGAAAGGTCAAAGAACTGTCGTCCTTCGAAGTAATGCCGCATTTCACGCACTTCACAGTTTTAACTTTTCCAGCCATGATAAAAAAAAGTAGGTAGGTAGTAGGTGAGCGTAATTTCGCAATAGACTCGATTTTTATAAAATAACAGAATAGCGTCAATTTCGCACACACAAATGAGTCTCAATCTCGCGCTGATCTTCAAAACACTTCTGGACGATATTCCGGCAGAAGAACAACAATTATCACAATAATATAGAGAAATCTTCACAGAGCAATTTAATCCGTAACGATGAAAATTGTTGTGATGAAAAATGTGCAAACATGACACAATTGACAATTTGCCTGACAGTTCTTTTTTGGTACCTAATGCTTTCTCATTCTTTTGTAGAGCGCTTTCCTTTGTTAACAAATCCTGCCACCGGCTCCGTGTGTTGGCATTGGCGACTTAGGAAGTTGACACCCCCTGCCCTAAACTAAAGGATGTTGGTAAGGTCGATGCTGTGCTCTAGGCGGTCTTGTACGCCGTGGTACACAGGGGACCATTATTCTTTCAGAATTGGCATATCCACTTTTTGTGGTTCTTACTGCTCATTCCACATGACAACAGTATCTTTTTTTTTATACACGGGTAAGGATATGTCGGGGAGAGGTCGATGCTGTCAAAGACCGGGGCCCTAGGGGATGTTGGTAGGGTCGATGCTGTGCTCTAGGCGGTTTTGTACGCCGTGGTACACGGAGGACCATTATTCTTTCAGGATTGGCATATCCACTTTTTGTGGTTCTTACTGCTCATTCCACATGAAAACAGTACTTTTTTTTTATACACGGGTAAGGATATGTAGGGGCGAGGTCGATGCTGTCAAAGACAGGGGCCCTAGGGGATGTTGGTAAGGTCGATGCTGGGCTCTAGGCGGTCTTGTACGCCGTGGTACACTGGGGATAATCAAATAGATTTTAATTAGTAATTCTCGGTGCGGCGACATATATTTTTTAATATACGATTTTTAAAGTACAGTAAAACACTAACACATGACATATATGGTTTCCCAGTATTTTATTTGTATTATAGGGGAACACCCAAAAATTCCGAAATATGTTTTTAAATTTCTTTCGATGTTCAAAATTCCGAAGATTATAATTCCTAAGAAATAAAGCTCCGAATATTCAAAAGGACGATATTCATTTATCCGAAAGTCAAAAGTACGAATTTTAATTTTTCCTTATTTCATTAGTACGAATGATCAAAAGTCCGTATTGTTATTTTCCCAAAAAACATTATTCCGAATTTCAAATTTCCGAAAATTCATTGTTAACGTAATAACTTTCTACAAAAAATAGGTTAAAGTTAAAATTGATATTATCCAGAGTTTTATAAATTAATAAGCATATACCTATTGAATGATTTTGTAATTAAATAGAGTATTCGTGTAAGTTAAAAATGAAGTAGAAACCCGACTCGCTGTGGTTCTTACCCGGAGTGACAAGAGTAAAGAAGATTCAATTAGGTTAGGTTAAGTTAGAACTGTGACCCCCTTTGAAATACCAGTTAAAAGCGTGGAGGAAGGACATTCCTCGATTGCAAGAAGCTTCTCTCGTCACTCTCAACTCGTCACGTAATTATGGAACGCTAATGAATGCCTGCAAGCATGTCTGCCTGTCTGCTTGCTTGCACATGGTTAAGGTCTCGTGTAATTTATAATCAGTAGACTACGTTGCGGCCATAACAATGGGTGCGTCTCATAACGTATAAACTCATTTGGTCTATTTTCATTTTATTATCGTTCATAAGATATAATCAATATGAGATGTACCCACTGTAGATATAATTTCTTTACACATAAAATTTATTTATTCTTAAACTTAAATGGCTTAACGTTGTTTGATATAACGTTTATATACCGTCGAGACCCCTTATTTCGCCTGGGTTTTTATTTTGAAAGTATTTTAAATTGACTTGAGTAAAAAACGATTTTACTTAACACAGGCTATTACTTTAGACGATGTAAGTATCGAATATCATTATAATTAGGCTACAAATTGACTCTAAAGGTCATAGGCGAAGTTTCGGTCTTTTTCCTAACTTCGCCTACGGTATATTACGGGGTCTTATGAAGCTTATGTTTGTTGTCAACTAGGCTATTAAATTTAGAATCCAAAAAAAGAAATATTAACCTTACCCGGAACGCAATAAAGACACAATTTCTTTAAAAAATGTATAGTAGGCGAAATTTGGAAGCGATTTGAAGATGTTCCATACAATTGATCTAACTTTGATAGGGTTGTCACAATTCTTGGTAACTTGCCTTACTGTGAAAAAGGTGATTAATGAATTAAGAAAATAATTGTTATAAAAAATAATCATCTACAATAAAAAATGAAGTCACTTAGTCAATAGTACCCACAATTTGCTCATCAGATAACCAAGTTGAGAATCCTGTATCTCTCAGAAAAGGTGTTTCCCATTGAATTTTACGAAAAATTCATCGGAGATGGTTGGTTTTTCAAAGTCCCAACCTAAGAAATTCTCACTGCGTCATTTGCATTCATAGCACAACAGAATTCACAATACCTATATGATTTTAAACTAACATGGTCATTACTATACTTTTATTACTAACTAGCTGACCCGCGCAACTTCGTTTGCGTCACATGAGAGTGAGGTATGGTATTAATATTTCGAGTAGGTATTATAATGTTTCCCGTTGCATTTACCCCCGTCGCGCTTATTATAGTCGCGTCGCGTCGCTTGTATTCATTATGGCGCATCACATGAGAGAGAAGGATGTGACTTTAACACCTCTCGTTAAAGTGGTATAATGTTTCCCGTCGCTTTTACTTCCACCCATCCGTTTTCCGGTATGGAACTCATCGCGTGCGAGTCCGACTCGCACTTGGCCGGTTTTGATCGTTCAGTTGACTGGCTGCCACTGCAGACCAAATTTACTCCCATCACGTCGCTCGTACTTTAAAACTTAATAAGAGGGTTATTGTAAGTGAACCTTAAAAGATAGGCATATGCTGTCAAGGACTTTTTTTTATAACTTTTTAAGAGAAACAATTTTTACGTAACTTTAACTATTTATGCAGCGTCAGCAATGGAAGCTCTCAAAAGAAAGAAATAATCCCCGTTCTCGAAACATTATTCCTGGCTGCTCCGCTCCTAGTCGTCTTAGCGTGATGTTATATTGCCATTAGCCAGCCTAAATAAATGGACTATTAAACTGTATAAATAATTTTTGAAATGCAACCAGTAGTTTCTGAGATCCTAGTACAAACAAACTCTTCAGTTTCATTATATCGTGAGCAAACCTTAAGAGATAGACAAATTAGGTTATTGTGAGCGAACCTTAAAAGATAGACATATGCTGTCGCGGACTTTTTTTTAGAAATTTTTAAGAGAAACAATTTCGTAATACACAATTTTTACCTAACTGTAACCATTTACGCAGCGTACGCCTCGGAAGCTCTCAGACAGTAAAAAATATTCCCCGTTTTCAAAACATTCTTGATTGCTGCTCCGCTCCTATTCGTTTTAGCGTGATGAAAAGTATACTATAACCTGCCCAGGAGTATGAAGAATAATTGTATCTATTTTCGTTAAAATCCGTCGAGTAGTTTTTGTTTCTATAAGGAACATACAGACAGACAGACAGACAGACAGACAGACAAAAATTTTATTGATTGCATTTTTGGCATCAGTATCGATCACTAATCACCCCCTGATAGTTATTTTGAAAATATATTTCATGTACAGAATTGACCTCTCTACAGATTTATTATAAGTATAGATAACGTGATTTTAGAATTGACAACCCTACGGGTAGGCGAAGATTGGTAACAATGTGACCGTCACTACCACCTCGGCAGCATTTTATGCCATTTTGAGCTCAAATTGTACGCTAGATAAAAAATAATTACGTTATATTACAGCCAAATTAATGTATGTTGTAGTCAAATAAAATGTTTAACATTCCACTGCCTACAACACTGCTTAAATACTAAATTTTCTACACCGACCAAAAAACGTAGTACATTTTCCAACACAAAAAAAGCTTTTGTAATGAACATAGGTAAGTTAGTCGCAATTAAGCTGAAGAATCTTGCTATGAATGAAATATACTTGCTCATGAGCAGTTTTATGCGAGGTTTAATCAATAGGTTTCTTGGTAATTTTGAATTTTGTGAAATCAGGCGAAATTTGGTAACCTAGGCGACATTAGGGGTCTCGACGGTAATCGAAAATTATTTGGTCTAACGTTTAATATGTATAAAACCCCTAACGTTTAACATATATAAAAAACGTCATTACAGTTAACATTCCGACTCAGAGTACTCCGACTCGGATGGGTTAGGTAGGTATGTTGAGAGCCCTGTAATCTCCGCACAATCGTTTATCACCAGTTTTCTTTTGGACCATGACGATAGGGCTAGCATAAGGAGAGGACGACTCTCTAATTACATTACTATCCAGCATCTCTTGAACCATGTTACGACCCATGGTCCTTTCTGAATATGACATGCGATAGGGTCGGTAAACCACCGGTGTCGCATCATCCAGCTCAATAGTCATTTCGGACACAGTCGTATAACCAAGATCGCGTAAGTCGTATGAGAAACACGTATTGTATTTTGTCAACAAGTTTTGTAATATTTTGAGCTGTAGATTAGGGTTATAGTTAACAGAGGACTTCATTTCTGTATCGTCAAAAGTTATACTCAATAAGTTCAAAACAATGTCGGTCGACAAAGGTCTTACCTGTTGAGAACGAGTTAGAAGCGTTCCTGGCGATATGTTCAAGGAGTTTGAAGTTAGATTCCAAATCATAATTGCTCCGCATCCGCTTTTGACCTCGTACTGACCTGGTAGCAGATAATATTCTTTACCCTCTGGACCGTGTAAAGCGCTAGTCACATAAACACAGCAATCGATTTCGGTATCAACACAAAAGCGTATTGGTTGTAGTCCGTTAGCAGGTATTTGATATTCACCGCGAGTAACCAAGTTAACCTTACCTGGGGGCATCCTTTGGAAGGATATTTTGTGTGGAGTTTTCACGATTAAGATATCGGGCCTTTCTGTAAAAGAGTGGCCTAATAGTACCGGGTATAATAGCACATAATCTTCTACGACGTATAAATCAATTGTTTCTTTCAGGCCCTGGATTTCGACAAGAGCTATTGTAATACCTATAGGACTTATCAGGTTAGCACCTATGCCCTTGAGCAAAGGTAAGTTTGGGCGAGCAGTTACTTCAAGACCTTGAGAGTTTGCGTCGCTCACTCTGATCAGAGAACATTGACTACCTAGGTCGACGTGGCACGAAGTAACCTGTCCATTTCCCGTAATGTCTAGAATGTACTTACTTATACCGATATCTTCAGTAATGATTTCAGATACCTGTTTTTGCATCTGAGAATCATCACTCAATGTTTTAGTTTTATCTGGCTCATTCGTTGACAAAGTGTCCCTAGGTCTTGACCTGCAAACTTTGGCTCAAATGACCATATTTGTCACAATTTGTGCATTTTTAAGCTATTGCATAGCTTCTATCGCGGGCCTTGCGTGGAGACTGAATCCAGAAATTCTGTCACGAAAACGAATCACACTCCCGGCTACCTTCGGCCACGTTCGTGTATCTTGCACTTCATATATAGTGGAATTCAACAGATTCAAACAATGTAGTAAACAAACAGATTGGATCTCGACTCTCCATAATTACTTACATTTAAATATCAATCCTGATCATATTCGTTTTAAGGAACCATAGTTAGATTTATGCGGCCATTTCGACACTAATTTACCTTTAGAATATAGAATAATTTCATGAAAAATACCTTGATGATAAAAATTTATTATTCTTGCTTGTCATTAAATTATTTTTTCTCAGTCTTGTTTGTCTTTGGCATAGTGTTGTTTAACGGTTGTACTTACTCGCTTATTGATTATGAAAAGATGTTTAATCATAATCAGTTTGACAACAATTAGTTTAATAGTATAATAAATCGGTAATCGAAAACAGTACTGTGTGAGTGTGTATTGTTCTGAAGTTCTGCGAGGTTTTTCTATTATCTCTAATTAGGTATATCAACGACTTTGCTTCAAGTACTTTGGCTTTTGGACATTTTCTTTGCGATCTAATTAAAACTTTTTTATACATACTCATATAATTTCTAAGTATGCATACATACGGAGAATTTAAAACGGCAGTAACTGAGTGATTAAAACCAATGGAATATGAATCTGTGGAAGACCTTCTACAAGTTCTTTAAAATCAACTCACATAAACATACATGCAACAAACAAACACACACACACCCTCACACACACTCACTCACTCACACACACACACACACACACTCACACACTCACACACACACTCACTCACACACACACTCACACACACTTACGCACACTCACACGCACATGCACACACACACACACACACACACACACACACACACACACACACACACAGAAAGAGAGAGAGAGAGAGAGAGACACACATACACACAGACACACACACACACACAGACACTCATACACACATACACACACACACACGCACGCCTAAGCATGCTTTAAGATTTTGTATTGGTTTTGTTTCATATTTTATCGTTTTCTCTTTGTAAAATTATTATAAGTTAATAAGTTAGTAGGAAACAATTTTAAAATTTTAATAGTTCTGTGTAAACATAAATTGTCAAGTCTCAATATTTTGGAGGAGAACACTGACTGCAACACAGTTTGTACTAGCGCAGGTATCAGGGAATTCCAATTTCATGTATGTACACAATTAATGGCAATAAAGAATTTATCTATTTATTTATACATATTATACTTAGAAAACATCAAATCTTCGAAACAAACATTGGTAGATCCCACGATTTTTTGGCCTGCCCGGGAATCGAACCCAGGACCCCAGCGCGACAGTCAGTTATATTACCGAATGCCACCGAGGCAGGCAAATAAGAATCTGGAGGGTACAGATATTGTTCTTCTCCTACATCCAAATTTCCTCCGATGAGGAGTTCGATTCGTCAATCCTATCCTGGTTATCCGTAATTGTTGTACGTTAGGATTGAAGAATCGAGGATGGGTACCTCTGAAGAAAGCCGATAACATCAGGATATTTTATAATTATTTTAAAGTTTTTAGGGGATATTTTTAAATGCACCTCTGTTTAATTTTTCTGCACACTAGGTAACTCCACTAATTTACTGAATGCAAACCAGAAAATTAAATGCTGTGCAGAATAACCAAATGATTAACTAAACATGTCCTACTTAAAAAACTTAAATATTACTCAGAACGAGTTGACCTTTTTAATCGAATTCACACCAAAAATGTGGTTCGTACATCGAATATATGATTTGTGAAACAGAAATACGAATTGCATATCAAAAATACTAACTTGCACTCTAAATAGTACTATCTTATAACGGAATATTAGGTAGGTTAGGTTAGGTTAGACTTTTAATTTTTTGATCAATAAAATTTAATTTTGTAGAGGGGACCGATTAAATTGAGGATTTATTTAGAATAAACGATGTTCCTAAAAGTAAATTAGGTGATAAATTTCTTTAAAAAAGTTTTTATATTTTTGTTGAACAATGGAATTTTTAGATATACTATTCTGATAATAGTTATTCGTTCAGTAAAACAGTTCTGCAAATACCATTAAACAGTATAATGAATTTGGTTTATTTAGTGTGCATAATTAGTGTGCAAGTCAGTATTTTTGGTTTAACTTTGTAATATTTTGTTCGAAAAAAGGGAATAAATCCGGGTTGAAGGCTGGAGACTTCGAAATCTGGAAGTGGACATATATTATTGTATGCCCTACGAATGGTGCCGCCTGACGTTTTAATCTCCGCCACTCTGGAGATACGGTCTCTTCCTGGGTAGAGCTTGATCACTCTCCCTAACGACCATAGAAGCGGAGGAAGAGTCTTGTCTTTAATCATTACCAGAGACCCAGGTTTGAGCTCTGACTTTGAAGACCTCCATTTAGTCTTTGACTGCAGTAGAGACACATACTCCATCTTGAAACGATTCCAAAAGTGCTGCTTTATAAGCTCTATTCGTTTAAAGCGCTCAAGAGCATTAATGTTGCTGGATGACACCTCAGGATGTGGAATAACCACGAGTGGTCGTCCAATTAAAAAGTGGGCTGGAGTTAAGGCGGAAAGATCACAAGGATCAGAGGACAGTGGGGTTAAAGGACGAGAGTTTAAAACTGCCTCTATTTGAGTAAGGCAAGTAGCCATCTCTTCAAATGTAAAATGAGTAAGTTGCAGTAACCTACGAAGATGATGCTTAGTTGAGCGTACTGTCGCCTCGGCTAATCCGTTAAAGCTTGGGCTAGAAACAGGTACAAATTTAAAAATAATTCCTTCTTGTGCAACACGACCCTCAAGGTTCGATTGTGCTAGGAATTTGGACAGTTCGTTGAAGGTACCCACGAAGTTTGTACCATTATCCGACGTGATACTAGCAGGCTTACCACGCCGTGAAACAAAACGATTTAAAGCGGCTAGGTAAGCTTCAGTCGATAGCGCCGACACGAGTTCTAGATGACAGGCCTTTACAGAGTGGCAAACGAAAATAGCTAAATAACATTTAATAAGTTTGCAACCCCTACCTTTCCGGTCTGCTATCAACACTGGCCCAGCATAATCCACAGAACTGTGTAAAAATGGGAACTCTAATTCAGTTCTTGATGCTGGTAACTGTCCCATAACAGGCTGTACAGTTTCAGCCCTGAACCTACAACACCGAACACATTTATGATAAATAGCCTTAGAGAGGTTTCTACCACCTAAGGGCCAATATGTTAGCCTTATATTTGCTAAAAGTAATTGTGGTCCAGCGTGTAAATATTTCAAATGAAAATAATTAAATAAGATCTTGGTAAAGTGGTGTTTACCACAGATTAAAATAGGATATTTTGTATCAAAACTATAAGGGGAATTACTAAGTCTGCCTCCGACTCTTATTACACCATTTGAATCTAAAAACGGTGACAAAGAAGAGAGTCTATTCTTGGTAGGCAGTGTCTTTCCAGTTTTAAGATAACATATTCATCAGGAAACATTTCTAATTGAACCTTATATAGTATTAAATTTAATGAGTTTTGTAACTCTGTTACTGATAAGTGACCATTAAGTTTAGTTACGTTCCGACAATTATATACAAATCTTTGTAAATAGGCTATTGATCTTTGCAAATGTGAGAAACGCGAATTTCTATCAATAACATTGTTGATTAAATCATTATTAGGAATATTGTTATGCAACACAGAACAAGACTGTACTAACTCAGGTAAATCGTGCTTCTCGTTAACATTAGGCATTTTGGGCCAATCATTTTCAGGATTTAACAAGAATGTGGGGCCAGACCACCACAAGGAAGAACTACTGATGGAATCAGCCTTCACCCCCCGAGAAGCAAGATCCGCCGGGTTGTCTTTCGAAGGTACGTAGCGCCACTGGTGACCTGCAGTAATATCTTGTATTTCATGAACACGATTTTTCACAAAACTTTTTAATTGAAGTGGTGATGTAGTCAACCACCCAAGAACGATAGTTGAATCACACCAAAATGTAGAATTACTTAATTTATTCAAAGTTAAAGAGGCCAGTACTTTAGTAAACAACCTTGCAGCGAGCAAGGCTCCGCAAAGCTCAAGACGAGGGATCGTCGTGGGCCCTATCGGCGCTATTCTATTTTTAGATGATAAGAGGTTTACAGTAACTAGACCTGATGTATGCACAGACCGAATATACAGACACGCGCCGTATGCTCGTTCTGAAGCGTCAGAAAAAACGTGAATTTCATGACTACATGCGTCATCACTAAGAACCCAACGGGGTATTTTTAATTCGTTAAGATAAGGTAAAATATTAGCAAAATTTAACCAACTGTTTTTAATTTCAACAGATACTTCGTCATCCCATGTATATTGGTCAATCCACAGCCTCTGCATTATAAGTTTAGCCTCCACTACGCACGGGCCTACTAGGCCAAGGGGGTCGTAAATCTGACTTATTACAGAGAGGATATGACGTTTGGTTACCTTTTTCTTAAGTTCAATATTAATAGAAAATGATAAAATATCTGAATTACAGTTCCAAAATAAGCCTAAAGTTTTAGATGCAATGTTTTCATTAGTTTCAGAAAAATCTAATACATTATCTGTTTCATTATTACTAGAGGAAATTTGTTTCAAAATTAATTTGCTATTAGATCTAAATTTTCTTAAATTAAATTGTGCTGTTTGTAACGTGTTTATGACTCCCTTACAGAGAGAAACAGTATCAGCAATAGTGGAAGAACCCCCTATGTAATCGTCGACATAAAAGTCTTTAAGAATTGATTGTTTTACGTCATTATTAGGGGCGTCAGAAGCTAAAGTAACTAAACATTTTGTAGCTAAATAAGGTGCAGAAGTCATACCATATGTTAATCTATTTATGGTGTACGTTTTCAAAGGTTCATAACTATTATAACGAAAAATTATTTGTTGCAAAGAGCGTTGAGACTTATCAATTTCTATAGCTCTGTACATTTTTTCTATGTCTCCGGTGACGACGTATTTATGTTGCCGGAAACGTAATAAAATAGAATAAAGATCTTCCTGTACAGTGGGACCGACCATCTGGATTTCGTTAAGAGATACACCAGAAGAAGTGGTCGCAGAAGCGTCAAAGACTGTACGAAGCTTGGTAGTGAGACTCGACTCACGGATGACACCGTGGTGAGGTAAAAAATAACTAACGGTTTGACGACAACCAGGCAAAGACTCCTTATTTTCAGTCATGTGACCTAAACGTTCATATTCCTGCATGAATTCTATGTACCTATTTTTGAAGACAGGATCTCTTTGAAATTTTCGTTCTAAAGATAGGAAACGATATTTCGAGCCGGATTGATATAGGGTATTGTGGTGGTCTGGCCCCACATTCTTGTTAAATCATGAAAACGATTGGCCCAAAATGCCCAATGTTAACGAGAAGCACGATTTACCTGAGTTAGTACAGTCTTGTTCTGTGTTGCATAACAATATTCCTAATAATGATTTAATCAACAATGTTATTGATAAAAATTCGCGTTTCTCACATTTGCAAAGATCAATAGCCTATTTACAAAGATTTATTTATAATTGTCGTAACGTAACTAAACTTAATGGTCACTTATCAGTAACAGAGTTACAAAACTCATTAAATTTAATACTATTTAAGGTTCAATTAGAAATGTTTCCTGATGAATATGTTATCTTAAAAACTGGAAAGACACTGCCTACCAAGAATAGACTCTCTTCTTTGTCACCGTTTTTAGATTCAAATGGTGTAATAAGAGTCGGAGGCAGACTTAGTAATTCCCCTTATAGTTTTGATACAAAATATCCTATTTTAATCTGTGGTAAACACCACTTTACCAAGATCTTATTTAATTATTTTCATTTGAAATATTTACACGCTGGACCACAATTACTTTTAGCAAATATAAGGCTAACATATTGGCCCTTAGGTGGTAGAAACCTCTCTAAGGCTATTTATCATAAATGTGTTCGGTGTTGTAGGTTCAGGGCTGAAACTGTACAGCCTGTTATGGGACAGTTACCAGCATCAAGAACTGAATTAGAGTTCCCATTTTTACACAGTTCTGTGGATTATGCTGGGCCAGTGTTGATAGCAGACCGGAAAGGTAGGGGTTGCAAACTTATTAAATGTTATTTAGCTATTTTCGTTTGCCACTCTGAAAAGGCCTGTCATCTCGAACTCGTGTCGGCGCTATCGACTGAAGCTTACCTAGCCGCTTTAAATCGTTTTGTTTCACGGCGTGGTAAGCCTGCTAGTATCACGTCGGATAATGGTACAAACTTCGTGGGTACCTTCAACGAACTGTCCAAATTCCTAGCACAATCGAACCTTGAGGGTCGTGTTGCACAAGAAGGAATTATTTTTAAATTTGTACCTGTTTCTAGCCCAAGCTTTAACGGATTAGCCGAGGCGACAGTACGCTCAACTAAGCATCATCTTCGTAGGTTACTGCAACTTACTCATTTTACATTTGAAGAGATGGCTACTTGCCTTACGCAAATAGAGGCAGTTTTAAACTCTCGTCCTTTAACCCCACTGTCCTCTGATCCTTGTGATCTTTCCGCCTTAACTCCAGCCCACTTTTTAATTGGACGACCACTCGTGGCTATTCCACATCCTGAGGTGTCATCCAGCAACATTAATGCTCTTGAGCGCTTTAAACGAATAGAGCTTATAAAGCAGCACTTTCGGAATCGTTTCAAGATGGAGTATGTGTCTCTACTGCAGTCAAAGACTAAATGGAGGTCTTCAAAGTCAGAGCTCAAACCTGGGTCTCTGGTAATGATTAAAGACAAGACTCTTCCTCCGCTTCTATGGTCGTTAGGGAGAGTGATCAAGCTCTACCCAGGAAGAGACCGTATCTCCAGAGTGGCGGAGATTAAAACGTCAGGCGGCACCATTCGTAGGGCATACAATAATATATGTCCACTTCCAGATTTCGAAGTCTCCAGCCTTCAACCCGGGGAGCATGTTGCGGAGCAACAAAACGCATCCTAGCGGGCAGCGGCGCGGTGCGGTGCAGCGGCGCGCGGGGACGGCTCCGACGGGCGCGGTTCGACGTTCGACATACTATTTAACTACATTGGAAACTACCAACCTACTCGTATTGGGTCATCACCGCGGTCGATCCTCTTAAAATTATATTTATATTTTATTTTAATTTAACTTCTTGCTAAATGTACGAGAAAAGTTCTGGCGATTAAACCAGCATATACAGTCCACTGCTTTTGATTATATCCACTGGATCCTCGACACAGATATCGATTTAAATACATGTCTTTAATTAGTACTTTTTTAAGAGAAACAATTTTGTAGTACCTACATATTTTTTCCATAACTATAAATATTTACGCAGCACACGCAACGAAGCTCTCAAAAGGAATAACTTTTCCCCCGTTTTTGAAACATTTATTATTACTGCTCCGCTTCTATTCGTTGTAGCGTGATGTTATATGCCACTCCACTATAGCCTATGACACTCCACAATAACGTAGCTTTCTATTGGTGAAAGGATTTTTTAAATCGGTTCAGTAGATCCCGAGATTACCCCTTACAATTTAACAAACACACAAACTTCTTTATAATATTAGTATAGAAGTATAGATTATAAATGCGAAAGTTTGTGAGTGTGGATGTTTGTTACTCTTTCACGCTCAAACCGCTGAACGGATCGGGCTGAAATTTGGTACAGAGATACATTGTAGTCTGGAATAACACATAGGCTACCTTTTATCCCGGGAATAACTTCCCGCGGGAACAAATTTGACGCGGGCGAAGCTGCGGGCATCAGCTAGTATTCTTATATAGAAATAATTATACTAGCATAGTTGATAAAAAATGCTATGTAATAGCTTTATCGCGGCAGTCCCCGAGTGCCACACGTCTTTTTTTTAATGGTTTGTCACATTTGAAACTTGGGTGACCAACTTCATTGCAGTTAAAAAAATATAGGTTGAACGTGTATCATATGGGTCGCAGGCCCGCTCGCCCCTCAGTTTTCGCCCCTTATGAGCTTAGGGTTACTTTTTGCCCCTTCATATTTTAGATATGCCAATTCGCCCCTTGATTATCATTAGCTTGGAAAGTACAGTCAGAAAAAAGAGGTGGGTTTGACACCAGAATACTGCTGACACCTTTGGGATGACTCTACGAAGTATTAGCTGGACACGTTGCTATGCAATGACATGATTAGGTTTTACAAATGGCTATGACAACCCCTCAATCAGAACTTATCACGTGACCACGAGCCCCCCCCCCCCCCCCCCCGTCTCAGTGTTGAAACCCCCTCCCCATCCGGAACATATCACGTGACTCCCCCCCACCGCAGAGTCTGGAGGTACTCGTGGAGAATCAGAAATAGAAATCAGTATGAAACCCAACCAGAACTTATCACGTGACCACCAGCCCCCCCCCCCGTAATAGAGTAGAAAATCTTAAATCAGTATCACAGCCTCCCCCCCCCCCATCCCGACCATATCACGTGACACGTGGTACGAGACCCCCCCCCCCCCACCATTGCAGTCTGGACGTACTAATGGAGAAATTTTGAAATCAGTATCAAACCCTCCAACTTTAACCAGAACTTATCACGTGATCAACATCCCCCCCCCCTCCCCCGAAAGCTTGCACCCTTTTAATAAATTGGTAAAAGTGAATTTAACACTTAAACATATCTATTATTATAATATGTTTTACTTACCTTTTTTTGTGCGTACTGTACCTAACTCATGTAATAGCCATAGAAATAGTCTTAAGGGGCGAATAGATACACCAAAATAATTTATTTAATGTTTAAATTATACTCGCCCTTCGGAAGGGGCGAATCGATACACCAATAAGGGGCGAGTTGGGAGTTTTATTTAAAGGGGCGAGATCTGAGGGGCGAGCGGGCCTGCGACCTCATATGCGAGCGCCGCCAGCCGCGCTGGCACAGGGATTTTTTTTTAACTTGATGGAAAATCCTCATGGAAGTTATGGATGCTATGCCGGACTCCTACCGACTAAGTAACTTCACGTAACGCCCAACAGTCTATGGTTGGAAGCCCCGGGTAAGCCCTCGGAAGGATGTCCCAGGACTCCCAACAGAGACACACATACACAGGCACACGCTGGTACTAGTATCACACGCATCTCCTAAGTCACACGCGTCTCCAAGTCGTTTGACATTATTTTGGGCCCGTGAAATCTGTGAGCGGTGTCTATGTGTGCGTAGCCTCAGCGACTTTAGTAGGTAGGTTTCCCTATCTAATTTGTGGTAGGTTTCCATATCTGTACTATCTAATTCGTTGCACGAAGTTGATTACGATTAGCCATGTGTGATAACTGTGATAAGGGGATTCCGATAATATTTCTGATATACTTAGATATGATTCATGATCAACAATTTTTTAAAAAATGATGTTCAGTTTAATTCTGCTGAAGTTTGAGGTGCCAAGGCGTCAAAGTAAGTCTGTTAAAAATGATAGTGTAAATGAATAATGAAGTATTTGGTTATACAACGTGTCCCAAAATTCAACGATAAGCGGGCGCCAAAAGGTAGACCTGCTCATGAGCACTCGAGGAAAAATAATAAAAAAAATATACCTAATTTTTTTTGGTTACAAAATAAATTTAGAAAATCTTTTAAAAATTTACACCTTTTATGATATTTTGAGCTACCGCGACCACAATTTCTCAAATATGCTTAAGGTTTTTTTTTGAATCGGATACCTCAACCTCACCTCGTGGTTTCGATTCCCATCGGAGACAAATATTTGTGTGACCCATAAATGTTTGTCTCAAGAGTCTGGGTGTTTCTATGTATAATATTATTATGTATGTATTTAAAAGTATATAAGTATTAATATCCGTGGTCTGATACCCATAACACAAGCAGGTTATTCCTAGCTTACTTTGGGATCAGATAGCGTTGTGTGAGATGTCCGTGAATATTTATTTATTTATTTATTTACCTAAGTAGTATTACTATTCACCACAACTCTTAAAAATACTAAAATGCATGCAGTTTTTACACAAAAATTAAACAAAAACTTAGATTCACTCTACTTTGACTAATGGTCTTGTAAAAAAAAAGTATGGGCACCACTACGGCCAGTTATTTTTAAAATTGACGCAACTAATTAAGTTTCCAAAATGGTACAATACTCAGATAACTAGTCACAAAAAAAATATGCCCACCATTTGTAAACCAGAATCAAAATTCATAATTTTTCTTGTTCTTGTCAATCTTGTCACTTTTACTTTATGTTATTCCCAGTTGTTCCGTTGAAGTAGTTCCGTGGCGGAACTAGTGAGACTTTTTGTCCCAGTTGTCCCGCGGAACTAAGCATCAATAATTCGGTTCCCATTAGTTCCGCGGAACAAAGTAGAAATGAAATACTAATAAATTCATTCCCAGTAGTTCCGCGGAACAAAGCATAAATTAAAAACGAATAAATTAAGTCCCAGTAGTTCCGCGGAACAAAGCATAAATTAAAAACTAATAAATCAAGTTCCAGTAGCCCCGCGGGAGAAAGCATCTCTTACATAGGAGTATTTTATGTTCCCATTAGTTCCCTGCGGTGCCTTACGGCTATTTTCTCATACAATTAAAAACAAATGAAGATCGACAAAACAAAAGAAGATTGACGAAACAAACGAAGATCGACGAAACAAATGAAGATCAATGAAACAAATGAAGATCAACAAAACACAATATGAATGACGGTTGGAAAAACAAATGACGATCGAAAAAACATATGCAGATCAATAAAACAAAAGACTATAAGCAAGTTGATAAGGTCAAAAGTTTCTTACAGTCATATTTTGTAAGTTACATGCGATAACCATTCAAAAAATAGGTGCAAGCAATTTTCGACCTTATGGATATGCATAATATTTATTTATTTTTTTATATATTCGTGATCTGTGATGTCTATAAACGCCTGAAAGCACATTTTTATATTAGTGCCATTAAAGTCGAGAATCGCTTGCACCTATTTTTTTTAATGCTAATCGCATTTTGATTACAAAAAATGGCTGCAAGTAACTTTTAACCTTATCAACTTGCTTATAGTCTTTTGTTTTATTGATCTGCATAATGTTTTTTCGAACGTTATTTGTTTTTCCAACTGTCATTTGTTTTGCTGACCTTCATTTGTTTCGGCGATCTTCATTTGCTTTTGTCGATCTTCATTTGTTTTTGTAGATCTTTATTTGTTTTCAAAATTATTTAACTACTTTATACTTTCCACTCGCATGTCCTAAAAGATCCACATTCATAAAAAATAAAAATACTTTAAGGTATTAAAGTGGTCATAATATAATGTCCATAAAGATCCATGATAGTTCCGCTACGGAACTATTGGGAATAGAAAAGTCTCACTAGTTCCGCTGCGGAACTACTGAGAATAGAAAAGTCTCAGTAGTTCCGCCAGGGAACTACTGAGAATAGAAAAGTCTCACTAGTTCCGCCACGGAACTACTGAGAATAAAAATGTCCCAGCGGAACTACTGGGAAAAAAAAGTCTCACTAGTTCCGCCACGGAACTATTGGGACAAAAAGTCTCATTAGTTCCGTCGCGGAACAACTGCCGCGGAACTACTGGGAATGAAAGCACAAAACGAGTCATAAGTTGCAAATTCCTAAAATTTTCATGGAACGGACGATAAAATTTAAAAGTAAGAGTGAGAGAGAGAGAGAAAGATAGCGAGAAGTGTACGTTAGAGAGGGATGGATAGATGTTCTTTGTTGAGTGATAATAATGCAGGTAGATAACATTCTGTTCTCAGCAATGAGAGAGAGAGAAACATAGCGAGAAGTGTACGTTAGAGAGGTATGGATAGATGTTCTTTGTTGAGTGATAATAATGCAGTTATATAACATCCTGTTCTCAGCAAATCAGTACGCTCTGCTCCTTTGTTTACTGCGCACCTTTCCATTCAATTGACGTGGCTCTCGTACTAACGACTTTTGGCTTTGCATTTTGAACTGGATTTAAGTGATCTGCAAACTGAACTGACCTGGCATTATTTGGAACTGTGACAGTGTTTTGTGAATTGGACTTTTGGCGTGTATTGGACTGTTTAGCGTTATCATGCCGCTACCATACACGCCGATGGAATACGCTAACATGCATCTAATTTATGGAGAATGTCGGTGCAATGCTAACGCTGCTAGCAGATTGTATCGCAAAAGGACGAAACGCTCAAAGATATCCAGATTATCGAGTATTTCTGAATGTGCATCAAGCGTTTTCGGAGGGTCGTATGCCGTCAGCTAGAAGAAACGCTGGCAGACCTAGATCGGAATACGATGAAGAAGTTCTCAATGAAATAAACATTGATTCGACTACCTCAGTACGTGCCATAGAAGCAGCTACGGGAATCCCAAAAAGTTCAGCACATCGAATTCTAAAACGTCACCGGCTGCACAGACATCATTACAGACGTGTGCAAACGTTAGTATCACGGGACTATCCACTGCGGGTCACATTTTGCCGTGTGATGCTTCAAAAGCACCGGGAAGATCCTCAGTTCTTGGACAAAGTACTATGGTCAGATGAATCAACCTGCAAGAAAGATGGCTATCTAAATCTTCAGAACCTACACAGCTGGAGCACTGAGAATCCGCACCTGATGAGACAAGACAAATCCCAATATCAATTTAAGGTCAACTTATGGACGGACATATTAAATGGAAAAGTGATTGGGCCTTTTGAATTACAAGGAAACTTGAATGGGGACAGTTATTTAAACTTTTTACAAAATGATTTGCCAGAATTACTAGAAGACGTTCCCTTAAGAGATGTACAAAATATGTGGTATCAAAATAATGGTTGCCCAGCTCACTACGCTCGTCCTGTTAGACAATACCTAGACCGGCTAGACCAAGAGTATCCGGGGCGTTGGATCGGGCGACTTGGTCCTATCTTATGGCCCCCCCGATCACCCGACCTAAACCCCTGGACTTTTTTTATTGGGTTTGTATCAAAGACAGGATTTACGCAAACCGATTACAACATTGGACGAGCTTCGGCTAAAAATTACTCAGGCTGCAGCACATATCAACGCTAGAAGATATGCACGAAAACTAAAACGATCCTTTTTAATAGTGATATAAAAAAGATGTTTAGGAATATATTGGTCAATCCTATTCAAACTTCGCTTCAAAATATTTTGTGGCGCGATAAGGCTGAAGAGCCAATAAAATGCATCCGTCTGGATACCGTAACCTACGGTATGAAGAGCTCGAGTTATCTTGCCACACGTTGTCTGCTTGAGCTTGCCAACCAGCACGAACAAGAATTTCCGCTTGCATCATTTATTATCAAAAATTGTGTGTACGTGGATGACATATTATACGCAGACTCTAATTTAACTTCGCTTTTTGATGCTAAAATGCAACTCGACAGCTTGCTAAGTTTAGGGGGATTTGCAATGCATAAATGGGCGTCTAATTGTGAAGCTTTCTTGCATGAAACACCTGCGGATGAGAGACAATTAACATTGAACTTCAAAGCAAAGGCTGCAGTATAAAAACGCTTGGTTTAACCATAGATACTAAACGAGATTGTTTTGTTATAAAGTGTCCTAAGGCATTCACACATAGAGCAGAGACTAAACGACAGATATTGAGTCAGATAGCAAAAATTTATGACCCCATTGGCTTCTGTACACCAATTGTGGTGAAGGCTAAGGTCATCATGCAAAGGTTGTGGTGCGAGGAAATTGACTGGGATGCCAGTCCATCGCAACAGTTAATGAATGAATGGTCAGAGTTTGCATGTGGCTTAATGGCCCTTGAGCCTATTTATATGAATAGGAACATCCAGATTCCCGACATCACGCAGTACGTGCAGCTGGTCGGCTTCGCCGACGCGAGTAGCTCCACAGGCTATGGCGCTTGCTTGTATCTCCGGGTGGTTGACCAAACAGGTAAGGTTGCAATATCGCTACTTTGTTCAAAATCTAGAATCAACCCCCAGAAGAAAACGCTGACGATTCCTAGGTTGGAGCTAAATGCTATACTGCTACTGGCAAAATTGGCTCATAAGGTCTATGATACAATTAAAATCAAAGTCAAAATAAATGATGTCCTTTTGTTCTCTGACTCACAAATAGCCTTGTCGTGGATCAATACTAGCGTGACTAAGTTACAAGCGTATGTATCAAACAGAGCAAGAGTAGTGCAACAGTTGACCGATAGATGGCATTGGGGCTATGTCAACACACATCAAAATCCTGCAGACTACATTAGCAGGGGCTTAAACCCATACGAGCTTTCTACGTGTAATATGTGGTGGAATGGGCCAGATTTCCTGCAGCACAGTGATTATAAATTAAGCTCTAATAATTACTCACCCATAAATGACTTACCTGAGCTGAAGAATAGTACTATAGCTTCCTTTGTAGATAACTCTGCGGCCACTGTGTTACTCCTTGCCCTGAAAGAAAAAGAAATCTCGAATATATTAGAAAAATATTCTGATATTAATAAAATGACGCGTGTATTAGCATATGTGTTACGTTTCTATCATAATTCTAGACAAAAGGATAAAATACAGGTAAATTACTTGTCAAGCAAAGAACTTGAGCAAGCACTAGCTCTCTTGATAAAGCATGAACAAGAAGCGCACTTTAGTGAAGAAATACGATCACTACAAAAAAGTGAAAATATTAAGGGTTCCCTGAAACCTTTGCATCCATTTGTAGATGATAAGGGCTTAGTGCGTGTAGGTGGGAGGCTGCAGAACTCTGCACTTTCATATAGCCAAAAGCACCCAATAATTTTGCCAAAAGGTTCCAAGTTGACAAATTTACTCATAACCCGCGAGCATCTTAGATTATTTCATGCTGGACCGAAATTATTATTGTCCCAGTTAAATCAAAAATACTGGCTCGTAAACGGTTTACGGCAAGTCAAGAAAATAACTCATGCATGCTTACCTTGTTTCAGACTAAAGGCAACTTGTGCAAAACAGCTGATGGGATCATTGCCAAAACAGCGCTTTACTGCCTCCAGAGCCTTTCAAGTTGTCGGAATAGATTACGCTGGGCCGATACAAATTAAAAATTCGAGAGTAAGACGGGCTTTGCAGACTAAAGGATATGTTTGCGTATTCGTATGTTTTAATACTAAGGCGATTCACTTAGAATTGGCATCTGATTTGACATCCGAAACATTCCTTGCATGCTTTAAAAGATTTATCTCGCGACGTGCTATGCCCAGTGAGGTTTTTTGCGACAACGGAGGTGCCTTCAAAGGCGCGGCAAACCATCTAGCTGAATTGTACAAGCTAAATAGCTCTAAAGAGCATCAAACACTGGTGTATCATTATGCAGCCCAGCAAGGCATTAAATTCAATTTTACACCAAGTTTTTCACCTGTGTTTGCTGGCCTTGCCGAGAGTTCGGTGAAGAGCATGAAATATCATTTAAAAAGACAACTTCAAAAGAGTATACTTACGTACGAACAGTTAAATACGATTTTATGTCAAATTGAAGGCATACTAAATTCTAGGCCGTTAATGCCATTAAGCTCAGAAGCATCAGATTTTAGCTACTTGACTCCAGGACATTTTCTTTTGGGTACTCCATTAATGAGTTACCCAGAACCAGACATATCAGAACAACACACAAATAGACTTCGGTTTTGGCAGCTGGTGGAAAGCATCAAACAGGGGTTTTGGAAGGTATGGCATAAACAATATCTAAATAGCTTACAGTGTAGGCCTAAATGGCGCGACGCGTTGCCAAATATTTGTGTTGGCAACTTAGTGCTACTTAAAGAACCTAATTCATCCCCTCTATATTGGCCAGTAGCACGAGTGTCTAAAGTTTTTCCAGGTGGTGACGGTAAGGTCAGAGCCTTTGAAATAACTGCCCCTCATTGTTTGCCATTGCAAAGTGTATACCAGATCACTTTCAGGTATATGTTTGTTACCTTTAGCTAATTAAAGCTAATAGTATGTACCACAGAAAAATTAGAAATATTACCTTGTTTAAAATGTCTTTATTAATTCATAAGTTTAAACAACAATTGTTTACTAAGTTATTAGCATAAGCACTAACAAGTGTACCTAAGGAGTTAGTGCCTATCGGTTATTCTAGAGTAACTTATGAGGTTTCTCAGAACTGATTTAATCCAATTATTATAAGTAACATTCTTTGGCTTAAATTTTGAGTCTGGCTACAGTAGTACATTACGAATCTTTTTATTGTACAATTACCTAGCTATCATATTAGATATAATGCGATTAAATTGAATGTAAACGTTGAAAGTCAACATGACTCGTAATATGTTAATCATTATAGGTTATAACTAACACATAAGTTTTTATGTAATGTAAATTTCTAAAGTTGCCACTGCTCGCAATATGTTACTCATTGTGTAAAATAATATAAGTATGGTTTGAAATTAACCTATTTATGCCTTGAGTGTATCTACTAAGCTTATTACTTGCAAGGGCTTGATAGAGGCTGAATTATTTAAACTCGGTTTCTTGTAAAACTCGTAATTAGATACTTAGCATTCCTGAGGCCGCAGCATGTTGGCAACCCAAAAAACCTAATTATTAGGTGTGGCAACATTTTGTAATTGTACTAGAACTTCCTGTGTCGACTGCCATGTACGAACGCAACGTGTACCTAAGTTTATAAAATTACTAATAAAGTGCTGTTTAGTTTACGAGTGTTTTCTCGCCTACCAAACCTCCTCGACGGTCCACAATATGTGTGTGTGTGAGTGTGTGCGCGCGTATGTGTGTGTGTGTGTGTGTGTGTGTGGTGACCTGATGGTAAGATGATGGTAAGATCATGTATATGTTAAGCTTCTTCTATTTGAGTATCTGTATGATGTCCATCCACTTTTCACTCCATTCCTGTTAAAGTTTATTTAAAAGTAAGTTTTTGTAATTTTATTATTATGACATATGTTTTATGAAACACGTTATTGTTTTATTAGATTAATACATTATTTTCTTCAAATCTTAATGAAAAATCACGATATAATACAAAAATGTTTTTTCTTAAAATACCATGTTTCACGCAATAAATGATTTCATTATTATTAATGTTGCTAAAAAAGTAGGAAAAAATTATAGTCGTCTGCTTATAAGTATCTCTCAAAAACTCCCGATCCTGTATGCTAGTCATATTATTTTTTATGTAGGTGGGACAGTACTAAGCTAAAATGTAGTTTATTAACAATTGTAACTGTAAAAAAGCGAACTAGACATATTTTCTTGAAGAAAATAAGAAAAATGATATTTTGTCATATAGTTCCCAAAGGGGTGCCTAGGGGTACCTAAAATGTTTGGCAGATATTTTGGTAACTACCCATTAAAAGTCACTATAAGCGTTAAAATAAGAAAACATAAGAAAATCGCCTTTTTTAATGTGCTTTTCCATACATTGAAATCAGTTTTTGTCGAATATTTTTTTAAATTGAAGTCTAATCAAAATTGTGTAGTATTGTTTTCGACTACAATTATTAAGATAAACACACTGGCATCATTAGTTTTTTAAAATTCAGTAAAACGATTTTCAAGATTCCTATGTCCGCCGATTTGTATGAATCGATCCACTGTGCGGCGCCGTAATAATATATAAGAGAAGCGTCTGTGCTTCCATTTCGACGTCAAACCTTACACTAAAGCTCTTGGCCTACATGCTTGGCTTCAACTGCGTTAAGTCAGATTCGACTGCAGACAACTGTATGCAGTTGAATATAGCAACTGCATGCAGTCGCTGCGATGCAGTCCGTCTGATGGCAGCCTAACATAGTAAGGTAGGATGGCCGGGTGGGATAGGTTAATAGCCGGTACTTACGCTAAAGGTAATGTCAGTTAATTTTAGATTTCTTTAATATTTTAGTTATGGGTAGGAATAAGATAAACAATATAAATATATAGATATACCTACCTACTGTGATTCATGATTTATTTTTGGTTTTTACGTGCATTTATATAAGCGTTGTTTTTCTAGGTTTTTTTAAACCATTCATAATTTTTTTCCTTACATTCCATTAAATTGTTAGTTACATACATGTCGACCTAATAAAACCGTATTAAAACATGGTTGATTCGTAACATTCGTTTTATTACAACAATCATAATAGGTTCAACCCTAGCGCAATCTTACGATGACGTCACTCGCACAGCGGGCAACACAATCTCGACGCTATGGACGCGTGTTTAAGGTACAATTCTTCTCGTTCTGAGCAGCAGGTATTGTTATTAAAATTCTGTAGGCTAATATAGCGTAGGTATTGTCGCTTTTGTATGGGAGTGACGTATCTGTTACGTAGTAACTATTTATAGTGGAATTCAACAGATGTAAATAATATAGTAAACAAAGCAATTGGATCTTGACTGCTCCATAATTACTTACACTTAATTATCAATCCTGATCATAGTCGTTTCAAGGAACTCTAGTTAGATTTATGCGGACATTTCGACACTAATAAACCTTTAGATTATAGAATAATTTAATGAAAAATACTCGGATGGTAAAAATTTAAGACTGTCATTTTTGCTTGTCATTAAATTATTTTTTCTCAGACTTGTTTGTCTTTGCCATAGTGTTGTAAAACTGTTGTACTGGCCAATTGATTTTAAAAGGAGGTCATTGTTTTATCAATCTGTCAGTTCGAAAAAATGTACTTACTTTAATAATATATATAACTTATTGACCCAGAGAGCGACGAGTGCGAGTCTTTGCCCCTTTCACACGTACCGGTTGCCGGGTGCCGGGTACCCGGGTGTATGGCCGTGTACTATAGCTTTCACACGTAACGGCGTGATTTGCCCGGCAACCGCTTGCATTCGCCGCCGGTTACCCGGCACCGGCTACCCGGCAACCGGTACGTGTGAAAAGGCACTTTGAGTTTGGGTCTTCGATTCTACAGTATAGACGATTTTGCTTTCGTCCGTATGTGTGTGTGCATGTCAGTTTCGGTCAGTTTCGGTGAACTAGATATAAATCAATGATTACTTACATAATTAGAATCAGTATAGTTACAACACTATGATCATAGACAACTTCTGTCAAAACATGACATGTTTACATGATTGCTGAGCTGTCCAGAAAAAGACTATAGTAATCTGTGGCCGAGGGTAGACTTGAAAAAAAAGTACCTACATACATGAGATTGCGTTCTGTTCCTTATTATTTAATTTCCATAGCTAGTGTCCCTAGTATACTCACACACACATTCAAGCTTGATTCAAGCATTCACATTACGTGTATATTAGTGTGGGTGAAAACGAACATTTTTGTATGGAGTTTCCACCCTGTGATAATACTATGCGGACAATAGCTAGTGCATTACAAAACGAATTCTGTAAGGGTAAACATAAAATTCTCTTTCGATATGTTTATAATTGTAATATCTATAGTTTCAATGAATCGAGAAAATGTTTATTAATATTAGTAGCAATTTTAATTATTATTATTATTATTAAAATCCCCTTTTTTAATTAATTTTAGGTTGAACACTCAACATTGATTGAAAAGTCCACGGAGGTTGAGGTAACACCACGGAAACAGAAACTATTCAAGCAATTAAATCGGCAGACGCTTTTAGCCCAGATACGAAACAAGAAATTGGCGATATTACGTTCGAAAAATCAGCGTCTTATGAAGAAAAACGCTGAACTGTCCGCAATTGTAGAAAAATTGCAAGAAAAACGGCTAACTAATCAAGAGACAGCAGATTTATTATCCTCTATTAATCCAGGCGATACGAACTTTTTAAAATTTCAAAGAAGCAAATACTCACCTGAAGTGCGCAAATTTGCGTTAAATTTGCATTTTATTAGTTCATCGACCTATTGCTGAAAACCATTACTCTCGTTTAATTGTAGCTATATGCAAAAAATATTTGAATGTACGTATTCATTATGCCACAAAACCTTGTTGTAATAGAGTTGACAACATACGAAATATGTACACTAAATTAATTTTATTTAAAGGACATTAAAAACTTGAAAATTGGAATTTTGTGCAACTTGTTTCATTTTTTTTATTTAAACACGCTGAATAAAGAATCAAGGTCGGGTATAATGCCAATGCAATCGGGATGCGGGGTCCTACAAACATCTTCAGGACCCCAATAGATCGGATCCTCCTCGTGGTGCATCCTGGGCAACGGAGTAGCGACCACTCCCCTTCCTCTGTGGGGGAGTTGCGCTACTCTGGCAAATTCCGGCCCAGGTGGGAGCAACCCACCCCCCTGTTGCCGCCGGTCGTCATTAACGGCCGACAGCAGCAATGCTGGGTTGCCGTCGCTTCGCCACTTTGCTGCCATTGCGGGGGGCGGGAGTTTGGGTAGATGCTCCCGCCCTGCCATGCAGTTCGGACTGCCGGCCGTGAATAACGACGCGGCTGGCGGCAACAGTGTTGTCAGTTGACGAGATCTGCGCGGAGGAGCGGGAGCAATGGATATACTCCCACTCATCCGTGCAGTTCGGGGGCACCGCGGTAAGCGCGCTGCCGATTGTTTTTTGACCGTGGGCATAAGGTCGGGGGACAACGCCCGCTAACGCTATCTATATCATATCCTATCTATATCTATATCCTACGCGTAGGACTCTGTAAAACCTCGTCCCTCTTTTAGGGCAATGTACGCTGATAATCATCAAAAAAATTACTGATGCTGATAAAAAATATTTAACATAATTACAGTTATCAGTATTCTTTATGCCTAAATTGTTATGTATTTGAGTTTTATAAAGGATGTAATGCCAGAAAACATTATATCATTATACCTAACGGATTTAAAAAAGTCGTGGGGTAAAATTTTTAGGGACTAACAACACTAAAATATATAATATAAATATTCACGGACATCCGAAAGGGACAAACACAGTATCATATGTACTATGTGTTTGTCCCTTTCGGGTGTACGCGCTTGGCTAATCCAGGGTATACAGTTTGTCTATAAAGTCGTGAAATTAAATGAGGGCGCTGCTGAATTCATGTAGCAACCCTATATAGTACGACTAAAATGATTTTGATACGAGGAGTTCGTTCCGAGTAAAATCTTACTAATATTATAAATGCGACAGTTTGCGAGTGTGGATGTTTATTACTCTTACACGCTCGAAAGGCTAAAGAGATCTGGCTGAAATTTGGTAAAGGGATACATTATAATCTGGAATAACCATGGCTACTTTTTATTCCGGGAATAAGTTCTTACGGGAAGCGGGAACGGGAACAATACAAATATTATAAATGCGAAAGCTTATGAGTGTGGATGTGAGACTCTCACGCTCGAACAGTTGAACTGATCTGGCTGAAATTTGGTACAGGGATACACTATAGTCTGGAATAACACATAGGCTACTTTTCATCCCGGGAATAAGTTCGTACGGGAAGCGGGAACGAGAACAAATTCGACACGGGCGAAGCTGCGGGTATCAGCTAGTGAGTTAATAAATAAAACACATTATAGATTTTTAATTTTTTCCAGAACCAGATCCAGAAGCCCCGGTCTAATAGCGTCTTACAACCCACCAGCACCTGCTGGTGGGTTGTAAGCAATTGGGACTGCTAGGCACCTGCCTAGCAGTCCCAATTGCTTCGCCATAATCGTGTAATTACATGCTTTATCTGTAACTTTCCCCCATCTGACAAGGATTTTTTTGGCGCAGTGCACAAATATTAAAATCGTTTATTTCTTTCTTTGCCGACCTTTTCTGTGTTTCCCAGGAGTTTCAAACTTTCCTTCATTATTAAAACCTTCGTTAACTATTCGCCTAACTGTACTCTCTGATTTTCCTGAAAAGAGTAAAAAAAGAAAATTAATTACGTAATGGAAACAAACTATTGACATGAAGCAATTAATTCAAAATAAAAAATTGGTAGAAAACCAGATTTAACTGAGTATCAAATATATAGGTCGTACTATAAAATAACCTACTAACAATATTATTCTAACCACTGACTTACATTATAGGTAGATTAGATTGTAAGTCTGCGATTCTAACCTAAAAATATGCAACGTAAACAATGCCTTTTTGTCTCCAAATCGTAAATTCAGTAAATTTGTAACTTCAGACAGATTCGAAACAAACAATAACACGATTACATACCCACCAAAGATGCTGTTCGCTCATAAACATCTTCAAAATCCCACAACAATTGTCCAGCTTGTTACTCCGCGAAACATCACTGGAAAACTTTAAAAATCACTTCCTGCGCACCACTCCGATTTTCTTTACTCATTTCGCAAACCTTTATGCATAGTTTGGTTTCAATTTGTTGCAGTTTAATCCAAACAATATAGTTACGTGAGAGAGTGAACGAAATTCGACGATAGCATTGACAACTGACGTACTTATGTTTTGTGTTGCCAGTGTTGCCACACACATAACTATTTTTAGTTCCTCAAACATTCATTTCACGACTTTATAGACAAACTGTACTTGATCCTAGGCTGGCGGTTTTCTCGCTCAGCAAATAGGTATTGCTATTCAAAGGGGGAATGCTGCTTGTCTTTTGGGCAAAATGCCACGGGGGCCTTATTTAGGTTTAGTTTAGATAGTAATAATGTAAATATGTAGATATGTAATAAGAATAATTCTCTGTAATTTGTGGTAGGTTTCCATATCTGTACTATGTATCTTATTAATTGTTGTACGAAGTTGATTGCGATTAGCCATGTGTGATAACTGTGATAAGGGGTTCGCTAAGGCAAATTCCGATAATATTCCTAATATAGATATGATTCATGATCAACAATTTAAAATAAAATAATGTTCAGTTTAATTCTGCTGAAGTTCGCGGTGCCAAGGCGTCAATGTAGGTAAGTCTGTTTAAATGATAGTGTAAATGATTAAGGAAATATTTATGTACTTACGTGCCTACCTACATAATTCATTATCCATTATTTATAATATATTATACACTAATATACATACAATAATTTATATCATATTTACAAGGGAACATCGATAAAAAAAGGGGCAATAGGAAATAAGACTATGCATCAAAAAACTCTTTATATACACTCGAGAGCAATGAATCCGGGTCACTTAAAGAATGTTAAAAATCTCGGAAACTAAAAATGATAGGTTAATGCAATAAATTGTATTTAATAGACAATGTAATACTCCTTAAATGAAAGTAAAAAAAAAATATGATTCACCATACATTTTATTAACACAAAATTACATAAAGAAAAAACTGCTGATCTCTCCTTAAAACAAAAATAGGAAACATGAAATTTTTGAACTTTATTACGATTTTCTTGAATTTTAATACTTCGTATTGCCTCCTCGTGCTTCCATTACTGCGTTTACGCGGTTTGGCATGCTGTACACCAAGTTCCTTATACGATTTTGGGGAATATTCTCCCATTCCTCTGTGAGAGCAATTTTGAGCTCACGAAGCGTGATTGGGGGAGGGTTTCGTTGTTTTACGCATCTGCCTAGCTCGTCCCAAGCATGCTCGATCGGGTTGATATCCGAGCTGCGCGCTGGCCACTCCATACGAGTAATGTTCATCTCTTGAAGGTAGTCATTCACAATCCTACCTGTATGAGGTCGGGCATTGTCATGCATAAATATAGCATCCTCACCTAAATTGACCATAAATGGACCAACGTGATCATTGAGGATTTCTTCCACATATCTTACGCTAGTTAAAGAGCCGTTTTCTATGATCACCAGCTCTGTGCGACTTTCAGAAGAAATTCCGGCCCACACAAGTACAGACCCACCACCGTAGGCTACTTTTTCTTCGATGCATGCTTGCTTGAATCTTTCCCCTGGTCTTCGATACACTCTGTGTCTTCCATCGTGCTTGTAGAGCATAAATTTTGATTCGTCGGAGAACATAACTTTTGACCAATCTTCAATACTCCAATTTACGTGGCTCTGGGCATACCTTAGTCTCGAAATACGATGCCCACGCTCCAGTTTAGGGCCGTTTGCAGGTCTAAGGGGTTTTAAGTTAGATTCAGCAAGCCGACGTCTTACTGTCCATGCACTTGGGTTACTTCCTCCGAGGCGTCGAAACTGATTGGTGAGTTCAGTTCCTGTGAGAAAGCGATTTCGAAGCATGGTGTTCACCAAATATCGGTCTTCTCGTGCTGTGGTACACCTGGTTCTGCCCGTTCCTGGTCTGCGTAGGTTAGAACCAGTTTCTTCGTAACGTCGGAGAACTCTTTGTACTGTTGACAGCGACACACCGACAGTCCTGGCTGTATCGCGCTGACTCCGGCCGGTTTCCAGCATTGTAAGTATTCTGGTGCATTCTTCAGGCGTAAGCGACATAATTTCAGCTTGATTAATGAATATAGAGCACTATCAACATGGTTTATGTACCCACATAAATGACAGATTACAAACAAAAGCAACACCAAATGCTGTAATTTCGTAGTTCCATCTTCGAAAGTGGCCCTTTTTCAAATTTGATTTTTTTATGATATAACTTTACAATAACTAAGAAGTTTTAATACCTTCATTTAAGGAGTATTACATTGTCTATTAAATACAATTTATTGCATTAACCTAGCATTTTTAGTTTCCGAGATTTTTAGGATTCTTTAAGTGACCCGGATTCATTGCTCTCGAGTGTAATATTATAAAGTTACGAGTGTTTTTAAGTTGTTTATTGGTGTTTTTGAAAGCTCAGAAAATACTGGTTGGAATCCAAAAATTCTAACTGCTTTGTATAAATTTTTAATCGACTTCAAAAAAGGAGGAAGTTCTCAATTCGTCTATATATTTAAAAAAAAATCTGATATATCCAAAGACATATTACTTTGTGCTAAGTAAATTTTATTTTTCAGTTTTTGTTTGAATTCGGTTTTATTTTGTTAAAAAAAATATAAAAATGTTGTTGAATTCTAACTATGTACCTACCTAGCAGTTTCTGAGATCTTAGCTTTCAACTTTATAGTATTATTTATAAGTATAATAAACACTTTATAATATTATATGAGTAGTAGACTCATATAAATATAATATAAAATAAATAAAATAATAAAATATAATATTATAAAGTGTTTATTTGTTGGTTTATTAGTTTGTTTGAAAGCCAGACGATGATTACCGAACAAATATAAATTCAAAAGTGAATAGTCATCGGTTCCCAAAGCGGATTCCGCGGAACCTAGGGGTTCCGTAGACCAGTCTTCAGGGTTCCGCCAAAATGACGACCCACTGCTGTTGAAATAATTATCTTTAAGTAATTATTTTTGCTTGTGTCTTGGAGGGGTTAAATTGGACAAGGTTACGTCCACCCCAATCGGACACTCATGCGCAAGTAGTCTGGATTTCAGACACCAGTTGTTCACAACTTTCTTCCACTAAGCACCGAGAGATTTTGGGTCGGCCTGTGATAAAGTGTCGCCCGTACTAATATAGCAATATATCGTCAGCATAGCAATGAATGCCGACAATAGACAGTTTATCATTTATACGCAGCATAAATAGAGTGGGGGGGGGGACAAGATTTCACGCAGGCGGAACCGCGGGCATTGTCTAGCTAGCTAGTTTTCTTTAACCTTTTATGGGGTTCCGTAGAATAAAACATATTTGTTTGGTGTTCCGTAACCTTAAAAGTTTAGGAAGCCCTGGAATAGGTAGGTGTCTACGCTGACACTTGGAGCCAATGAAACTCAGAAAAGGTTGATATCTTCAATATATTGAAGTAAGGTAAAAACAGGTGCTCGCGGCGCGACGAATATTGGAAGTGAAGAGAACCGTTAAAATTTAGTGTATGAGTAAGTTGATCTAGTTATTGTAGGTAATTGCAAAAATAATGAGTACTTTATATAATGCAAGTTGCGCTGCGAGCTTCTAGGTACAAATTATTATTGAGTAAAATTAGTTGAGAGAATAAGACTTGCTGTTCAAAATCCATCAGGCGCTCTGTGCCTGAACATACTCCCTCCCCGTTGAAAGCGGTTAAGGTTTCAACCTCTGATGTCGTCAGCAGGGAGCGGACACAGTCGCACGAACGGCCTTCTTATGCGACCCCTGACAGTGTTGATGTCCGCTACGCGTGAGATACCGTCAGCTCCAGGGTAGAGGCGTAGTACTCGGCCTAGTCTCCAGCTTAAGGGTGGGACATTGTCTTCCTGGATCAGTACCATGTCTCCCACATTGAGTTTGGCGCCATCAGTCTTCCATTTAGTCCGATTTTGTAGCTCGGAAAAGTATTCCTTCTGCCACCGGTTCCAGAAATGCTGGCGGATTTTTTCTATGCGCTCATAGCGTCGCAACTGGCTTTCGCTGGCAGTCTGTAGGCACGGTGATGGTAGCGACGTCAACGGCCTCCCGATGAGAAAGTGACCTGGAGAGAGAGGTAGGTAGTCGTTAGGAGAGGATGACATAGGACACAAAGGACGACTATTTAGTATGGCCTCCACTTGTGCAAATAATGTGAGTATCTCTTCGAACGTCAAGTGACCATTACCCATTACTCTTTTTATGTGATATTTAGCACTTCTCATCCCGCGCTCCCAGATTCCGCAAAAGTGGGGAGAGTAGGGTACCATGAAGTTAAATTTAATGTTATTATGATTTCCAAACTCAACTAAATGCTCTGAATTATTCTTTATGAAAACGCCTATCTCTTTAGACGCTGCAACAAAATTTCGACCGTTATCAGAGAATACCTCCATCGGCTTTCCTCTGCGAGATATAAACCTTCGAAATGCCATCAAAAAACCATCCTTTGATAGATCACTGACAGCCTCTAAATGTATGCATTTATAACGTAAACAAATGAACAGACACATGTAACATTTGGTTATTTTACTACCGCGACCCTTGCGGTTTATAATATTAAAGGGACCAGTATAGTCTACACCTACTGATTTAAACGGGTAATCAGGCGTTATTCTTTGTGCAGGTAAATCGCCCATTTTTGGTTGTAACGTTTTACCCACCATTCTTCTGCATAGAACACAGCGATTGAATACACGCCTAGCTAGCTTCCTACCATTTATTGGCCATACCGATTCACGCACTATATACAACAGCTGCTGCGGCCCAGCATGCATGTTGAGAGAATGCTCCCGCTCAAACAGTAACTCGGTAAGCCGGTGAGATCCGTGCAACAGTACGGGATGCTTTTTCTCATAAGTGATACAATCGGACGCAGCAAGCCTCCCGCCCACTCGTATGACGTTGTAAACATTATCGAAATATGGTGCCAAAGATAATATTTTAGATGTAGTATTTAAAGATTTATTTTTAATTAATTGATCATATTCAACCGGGAATGACTGTCGTTGAGCGATTGAACATAGTAAATAAAATGCATCATTTAACTCGCTTGCGCTTAAACTAGATAAAATTCTATCATGAGGAATTTTACAATTATGAATAAATCGTTTAATGTAAGCTAACGTTCTTTGTAATCGGTTTAATTTAGAAAATCGATTAAAATCAATGACTGATTCAAAAATTGTAACAGTGTTAGCCTTAAGCTCAGGTAATAATTCTGTACTAACCTTTTTAAGCGTGGGCCACTCCGACTCGTCTTTGTTTAGAAAATCTGGGCCATGCCACCACAACCCCATCGACAACATCTGTCTCGCATTTACACCACGGGTTATAAGATCTGCGGGGTTACAATGGGTGGGGACATAACGCCACGATAATGTATTTGTTAACTCCGAAATTTCTAATGTTCTATTAGCCACAAAAGGTTTTAACTTCTTAGGGTCATTACGCAACCAAGCCAGAACTACACTCGAGTCACACCAATGAACACAACGCGTTGGTTTGTATCGCAATGCATCGTTAACTGACTTGCATAGGCGAGCAGCGAGTAAGCAAGCCGATAATTCCAGTTTCGGAATTGTGAGTTGCTTCACAGGTGCGACCCGAGAACGCGCGCATAAGAGAGAGACACGAACATTGTTATAGGTATCTGTAGAACGCAGGGCCTGATTTACCCATAAGCTAACTAAGCTGAAGCTTAGGGCGCCAGGATCAAGGGGGCGCCTGGCGTTGGGCTCGGCGCAGGGCGGTGACTTACGGTGCTCCCAAAAAGGAGCACACAAAACATCTAGCAATTTTAAACAGATTGTAACAACTCCTAACAACGTGTTTAAAATTGTTAGTTAACATTTTGTTACACCAAAGTACATCATAACATTTGGTAATTTAGTGAAAATACAAATACGTGCGTTAAAATTAAATTCCTGCTCATCCCGTGTCGCGTTCAAGGCACCCAGGAACCAAAGTGAATGCGTGTCCAGCCTTTTGGCCGGTAGAAGCATAGGTTCTGAATGCGGGTTAGGGGACATTCGTCCCACTATGGAAGTGGTCCGAGTACCAGTTGCCCCTCTCAAAATTTGATAATGGTTAACTGGGCCCACATAAAATTTGTGTTGAATGGTTATAAAAAAAAAATAACCACGAAGGCTAAAGCGGGAGCTCCGCTCCGCTTCGCTATCCGAGTCGAGGTGTTAACCATAATAAGTGAAGAGTAACACCCTGACTCAGAGTACCCCGATTCGGATAGGTTAGGTTAGAAGGCTAAGGCGGGAGCGAAGCGGAGCAGAGCTCCCGCCGTAGCCTTCGTGGTTATTTTTTTTATAACCCACCGGTATATATATGGACATTCTGGGATTTGGACATTTTGGGACATGGACAACGTTATGATGAATATTGGACATTTTGCGAACTGGACATTCTGCGCCTAAACGCCCTTCACTTGGTTGGAACCAAAACAGATGTGGGCCCAGTTAACCATTATCAAATTTTGAGAGGGGCAACTGGTACTCGGGCCAGTTCCAAAGTGGGACGAATGTCCCCTAACCCCCTGAATGCATGGTCATAAACGCTGGAGTACGACAAGGCTCAGTGTTGTCGCCCACTCAGTTTCTGTTGTATATCAATGAGATGTTGTCTATTGACGGCATTCATTGTTATGTGGACGACAGTACGGGCGACACTTGTTACACGGGCCGCACCGGTATCTCTCGGGCTGCAGTGGAAGAAAGCTGTGAACAACTTGTGTTTGAAATCGAGACAACTCGCAATAGAGTGTCCGATTGGGAAAAACAAAATCTTGTTCAATTCAACCCTACTAAGATACAATTTTGTGTATTCGCCGCAAAGAAAACCCAATTTACTGTAGCGCCATAATTTCAGGGCACAACTCTCTTCTACTCTGACAGTATAGGTATCCTTGGTGTTGACATCTTCAGTGACGTTCAGTTCCGAAGTGATTTGGAGAATAAGGCCAAGCTGGCGTCCAAGCCGCTCGGTGTGCTCACAGGGCGCGGCGGTACTTACTGCGGCGCAAACACTGCTTCTGTTTAAGTCGCAAATGCGGCCGCATATGGAGTACAGCTGCCACTGCTGGGTGGGAGCACCAGAATATCAGAATAAATTGACTGAATTCTTCCGTTCGACTCGGTGCAGAGGCGAGCCATGAAGTGGTCAACGATCCCATGCTTGCAGGTGGTGTGGAACCTCTTCGCGACAGGAGAGACTGCCTCCTTGTGCGTGACCACCGGTACATCTGGTGGGCCGTATGCTTGTCTGCCACTTTGGTGTTATAAAAAAAGTGTGAGACGGTGCTGTTGAGACGGTGAAACCGGTCATCGTGTAGTGGCTGGAAAGGCACCATCGCACCAATATTACTGACGATTTAATTAACCCCGCCGAAAAACAAGAAGTGTTTTAGTTTGCCCTGTGTATGTGTGTGTCTGTCTGTGGCATCGTAGCAGTCGCAGCCCAACAGATGAGCCAATTTTGCTGTTTTCTATGCTCGAAAGCCAATGTGCCGGGACCATCCTCAGCACATCGGCTTTCGAACCGTTCTTAGCTTTAAACCGTTCTTAGAAATTTTGCACTTCCTGAGTTATGAAGGGATTTCACTAAGATTCACTGGTTCGATTTATCGGAAACTGGATGTACCGAGGTACTGTTAGGTACTTTAATGTTGTTTTTATCTTGCTTTTTACTGGCCGATGCATCAAGTCATAACTTCATAAGAAGTCTCAGAATCGGGTTTTATTTTATTTTCAAATTAACAAAGAATAACGATTAGGAACTTAGGATCAGCTTACGAGTCTCTTTTGTAAGTAGGACTTAAATTAGTTGCAGCTGGGGGCGCATATTCATAGCTAGCTTAGGGCGCGCGGAACCCTAAATCAGGCCCTGGTAGAACGCATATATATACACGCACTATATGCGCTTTGTGACGCATCACTGAATGAATGCATTTCTATAGATACAGGTTCGTTACACAGTACACGTCTAGGTATATAATAGTTCTGTATGTATGTTATACTATCTTGGAATGCCTTCCAGCTGTTTTCAATATCGTGAGATACAGGATCATCCCAATCCAACCGTTGCATCCATAATTTCTGAATTAACATTTTAGGTACTATTATCACAGGACTCAGCATACCTAACGGGTCAAATATTTTGAATGACTGTGATAATATAGATCTTTTAGTTACGGTTGCGCAATTTAACATAGTGTTTACAGGAAAATGCAAATTATCAGTGCTCGGATCCCATCCGAGCCCAAGTGTGCTGGTTGATTTACTAATCGTCAGCTTTTCGTTGAAATTTAATAAATCAGAATTTTGTGAGAATATAGACGAATTACTCTTGTATTTTCTCAAGTTAAAGCAACCCGACTTTAATTTGCTTGAGATAGCCTTTTGTATGTAAATAAGCTGATTTTCATCGTCACAACCGGTTATCAAATCGTCAACAAAGAAATCGGATTGTATTATTGTTTTTATAAAATCATCATCGCATTCTTCACCGAGCGCATATAGACATCGCGTGCTTAGATAACTTGCACTGGCAGTGCCGTATGTTAGCGTATTTAATTTTAATATTTTGAATGGCATGGATGCATGTTCACGCCATAATATGAGTTGTAAATGAGAATCAGTTTCGGTAACCTGTACTTGTCGGTACATTTTCTCAATGTCTCCGGTCAAAAGGTATTTGTACTGCCTAGCTCTTATAAGTATGGAGAACAGGGAATCTTGGATATTAGGACCTGCCATTAAGATGTCATTTAGGGCATAACCCGACGAGGATTTTGCCGAGCCATCAAATACGACTCTTAACTTAGTGGATTCGCTTGAATCCTTAAGAACGGCATGATGACATAAAAAGTAGGAAGGGTCCGGTTGTGTATGTACCTCGGAAAGATGACCTAATCTTTTATACTCTGCTATAAATTCCGAATATTCGATTTTTAAACTAGGATCCCGTTTGAAACGTCTTTCCAAACTAATAAATCTTTTTTTAGCTAAAGGGTAGGTATCACCTAAACAGTCTGGTGTATCTGCTAACGGTAACTTGACCTGAAATCTACCGTCACTTAATCTTATTGTGTTTGATACAAAATGTTGTTCGCAATATTTATCGTTTGGAGTTAAACTCGGTTTTTGTGAAATGATTTCAAGCTCCCAAAATTTAGGAAGTAGGCTGTCTATAGCCTCAGATTGTTCTGTTGATGAACTGTGATTACATTGAATTTGTTTATTAAGCTTATTTGTATATATGGGGCCGGAGATTAACCAACCAAGCTTTGAATTTTGAAGTCTAGGTAATTGGGGCCCTAAAGAACATTGTTCATTTCCTATTAAGTCCCAAAATAGATCCGCACCGATCAGCACATCAATCATAGATGGCTTGTAAAAAGTAGGATCGGCCAGAATAATATTATTAGGAATCCTAAGACCCTTTATATTGATAGGAGTCCGCGGTAATTCCGACGTTAACTCATTTAGCACAAGGCATGAAATCTGTACACTAAAGTTCGTATTAATGGAATTGAATTGGGCAGTACAAGTGTGTACTGCGTGATCTGTGCGATTGTTACCTATGCCTATCACCTGTAAATTATTTATCTGAGTCGATGGAAGTGCTAAGGCTGTTTGTAATGATTTGGTAATGAAGGTTGATTGACTTCCGCTGTCTAGCAACGCCCGAGCCTTAACTCTTTGATTTGTGCTTGTATTACAAACTTCTATGATGGCAGTTGATAACAAGACTTGTTGGTTTTGTGTGGTATAATTTACGAGCGTGTTAGGCTCTGAAATGTCTATCGAATTGTTCGCCACCGCAGCGGTAGGAGTATGAATTAACGAATTATGCCTTGCTTTGCACTGAGGGCATGGTCCCATCCGACATTGACTTAGGTTGTGACCTTGACGAAGGCAATTCCTACATAAATTGTATTTATTAACGTCCTTCAACCTATCGTGCACACTTTTAGATTTGAATACAACACAGTCGTAAATTCTATGACTACCTCCACAAACCACGCACGAAAAACCTGATGTACCTTGCGCGTTGAAACTAGTGAGCGCCTTCGTTTGCGGTACAGATTTTTTATGGTTGTTATACGATTCACTATGACCACGAGAGTCTGTAGGTAACATTACACCAAAACTACCACGATTATTTCTATTTATAGATTCTAAAACATCGGCGCGATCGGTTAAAAATTTATGAAACTGTATTAATGTGGGTATATCATCAATTGTATTACGGTACTCTTCCCACTTGGTCAGAGTCTCGCTATCCAATTTTGAAGAGAATATATAGATAAGCAACATATCCCACTTGTCCGTAGGCTGTCCTAAAGTATTTAAAGCACGTAAATTTTTTGTTACATGATCGACTAAAAATCGTAAAGACTTCTCTGACTCACGCGTTATGGGTTGAATATTTAATAAAGATTTAAGATGATGGTTAGTGAGAATACGCTTATTATTGTAGCGATCACAGAGAAGATTCCATGCCTCAGAATAATTTCTTGATGACACCTCAAGATTGCTGATAATTCTAGAAGCTTCACCATCCAAATATGATAATAGATAATGAAATTTGTGAACATCAGAAATTCTAGAATTATTATGTATCAGGCTTTCAAAAGTGTCATGAAACTCCAACCAACGGAAGTACGCTCCATCAAATTTTGAAATATTAATTTGAGGTAGTTTGAACCCCATCAAGCTACCACCTCCATGATCATGAGAGCAGTGAGCAAAGGTATCATGGAGTGATGAGTCACGCCTTTGTTCAACCTTATTGTAATCATCAATTATTTTCTTAGTCGAGGCAATGTTCGATACAAAATCCTGCTCAATGCTTTCACGTTCATCTAATTCCCTATATAAATTATCCGAATTCAGAACCTCTATTTGAGTTTGCAAATCATCAAACCTAATCGACAGAGCTTCGAATTTGCCAAGTTTTAGAGTCAACTCCGCTAAATCTATACTTGACAACTCCTGTTTCTGACCCAGGTTGTTTAGAAAATGTTTGTATTTTGTAATTTGACCTTTGATTGAACTACGTCTTACAATTAACTCTTTCAACTTAATTTGTTCCACATCAACCTGAGTACTCATAGTGACCGAGTAATGCAAAATAGAAATTAGATAACAATTTTTTCAACAGATTCCAACGATCGTATATAGATTACGCAGGCAAATGTAGGTAGATTCAAATATATACGGGTATGGGCCACCAACTCGGCGTAGCAACAATGCTTTTAAAATATGCAGCTAGATTGTGGTGCTAAAGGCGCCGAGTAACCTATGATTGAATTAAATTTATAGGGAGATATGAAATTATTATAACGTTCTAGAAACAGACTGGGATTTCGGTTTCATCTACTGGTAGGTACCTACATAATATGCTATTTGGCAACTACCGGACTCGAAATGTCTTTCGAGCAAGTAAATGAAAGTAGTTAACGAATAAAATTTAAAATTAACACTAAATGAAAAATAAAAAACACGTCTATGCTCTAAACACAATAGCGGTAATGTGTAGGTACTTAGACAAATTCCTTAAAGTCTTCAAATTGCATCAAACTTACACTGACTAATAATCAACTATTGATTCAAAAGAAACACTTGAGTTAAATGCAACAAGTCTTGACCATTACTAAATGGAATTCAAGGACTTTAGGGAAGGAATAGAGTAGGTAAGAAAAAGGAATTTGGACACTTATCTCTTGGGATCCGCTGACGTCGCTCGGTGTACAGCTTTTAGATGCTCCACTGCCCGGGACTGCAAATCGCCAAGATGTTGAGTGCGTCGCTCGGTGTGTAGCTTTGGCCGCTCCACTGCCCGAGTGCTTCGGTGGGTTGACTTCTTGCCGCGAGCAGCTGATGAAATTGCTTGATTGAGTCTTGATTGATTCTTAATTGCTTTAATTGTTGCTTTTGGTTCCCCTCATGGGCCTCCAATTTATGTCTACGCTGACACTTGGAGCCAATGAAACTCAGAAAAGGTTGATATCTTGAATATATTGAAGTAAGGTAAAAACAGGTGCTCGCGGCGCGACGAATATTGGAAGTGAAGAGAACCGTTAAAATTTAGTGTATGAGTAAGTTGATCTAGTTATTGTAGGTAATTGCAAAAATAATGAGTACTTTATATAATGCAAGTTGCGCTGCGAGCTTCTAGGTACAAATTATTATTGAGTAAAATTAGTTGAGAGAATAAGACTTGCTGTTCAAAATCCATCAGGCGCTCTGTGCCTGAACAGTAGGTACTACGTAAACTCTCTTGAAATGAACCTATTGCCGTCGTTATTATGACGGCATTATTGTTATAATTAGTTATACTGGGTGTAACAAAATTACCTCTCCAAATTTCGTCACGTGACGTCATCAGTCAAGAAACATTACAAAAATGAAGAAAAAAAAATCACATGAATACTTTAACCGTAAAGCCGTTTTAAAGGTCCTATAAATTTTCATTTTCACCCTTTCTATCGCTACTGAGCGGCAGTAGAAAGCGACAACGACAGCCAGACGGGTGCTCTGTGTTTGTTTTGCCAAGGCGACCATGTTACCTCAAATTGCCGCGGTAAAAAATGAATTCTTAGGCTAAGAACTCACGAAGCGATTTTGTACCGTGGCCGCCGCGGTTGCGGAACTGCGGTTTTATTTCTAAACTCACGAGACCGGTTATTTGTGCGGTTACACAGCCGCCGCGGTTGCGATTATCGCCCGCAAACGTGGCGGGTGATAATCGCAAGACACAAGACGGGCAGTTAACGATCAGTTGAAATTCAAACTGCCATGGACACGTTAAATTCTTATACTTATATTCTTCTAAGCTCTTATCCCATAGAACTGGCCTTTCTTGCACTAAAGTAATAAGTAGATCGACCTCGATTTCCATTTTATAATGTTTGTTGAACGTGCACACAAAACACGTCCGATGCCGCAAGTAACTGGAGCAAAATGCCAAAATGGCGTTGGATTTCTGTACCCTCGCGCCGCCGCCCGCGCCGCGCCGCCCGGCCGCAGAGCGCGCGGGCGCAACCCGCCGAGGATGCGGGTAACCGCGGCCCGCGCGATTCTACTAGTTGCCCGCCGGTGCAGCGGGCCCCGCAAACAAACGCGCAAACGGCGGCCGTAAAACGCGTCGTGAAATGTGCTTTAATTTTTTACATATATATCTGCACTCTACAGAAGCTGCGGGCCCGTAAACGCGGTGGGTGCGGGTGAAAACCGCTCCATGAGTTCTTAGCCTTAATGTGCGACAAAAAAATTAAAAAAAAATTAAAAAATTTACTTATTTTATCTGATTATTTCGGGTATACTGTGCGCCTGCACCGAAAAAAATTGATTTCCGATGCCAAGTCATCTCATGAAATTTGGAGAGGTAATTTTGTTACACCCAATATATAATAGTATTATCGTAGGTACTAATATTATATCCTTCTAATTATAAATGTGAAAGGTTGTGAAGTTGTTTGGATGTTTGGATGTTTGTTACTCAATCACATTCTTACGGCCAATAGCATCGGGTTGAAATTTGGTAGGCACAAGCATAGATTATAGTCTGGAATGTGTATCGCAGGAATATGTTCCCACGGGAAGCGGAAATGGGAATCAAATTACACGCATGCGAAGCAGAGAGCTTCGCTTGCGTGGCGTATATCATCTACAGTGTGTAGCATTCGGAGCGGTCAGTATGGGCATACGTGTAAAGACTAATAGTGAGTCAACTCCATTGTTAAATCGTACAATACCTACAACGCTATCTCTTCATAAAATATGCTAGGGTTGTCACAAAAATACTTTCGTTGATTAACTAAGGGTTTGTGTAATTGTAGGTTAGTAAATAAAATAGTAGGTACTCATGTCACTATAATCTATCTATCTTTATTAGGTTTATTTTTAGGAAAGAAAGAAAGAAAGAAAGAAGAAAGCGTGGTTGGATTATTTATTATTTATTTATTTAAAAACTTTATGCACAAAAAAAGTACAAAGGTGGACTTAATGCCGTAGGCATTTTCTTCCAGTCAACCTTAGGGTGATGCAGAGATAGGTAATTTAAGGTAGGTGCTTAAGGATGTGATGAAAAAAAAAATGTTTATGTAGAAATGTATGATCACGTGCCCTCCCAGTCCAGACCCCACAACACTCATTCAATTAACAACTTGAACAAATGCAGCCAGATCCAGACCAAACGAACACCCAATCACGATACTGCCATACATATTAAGGTATACATACATACATATATAAATATATATTCACAGATATACATATTACATACATATAAATACATACACACATTAATATATATACACTAAGAAATACATTACGAAAATATAATCATAATACACAATTAATATACATACAAGTACAAATACCCTATAGAAATTTACATCATGTAATAGAAAAAGTCTTTCCTAAACATTGTAAAGCTCGTGTACTTTATTTTTGAAAGTGATACGGTTGGTGCATGTCCTGACTTCCGGCGGAAGTGCGTTCCAGAGACGGGTTGCCTGCACGTAGAATGACGAATCACTCTTGGATGAAGTGTGAGCGGGGCAGCAAAGAAGGCGATTGTTCGAAGAACGCAAATTTTTATTGTGATGAGAGCAAAGTAATTGAAAATGAGATGTTAAGTAAGAAGGAGCATTAGGATAGTTCATGAGTGAAAAGAGCATCGTTACAGCACGCAATTTGCGACGCTGACGTATAGGCAACCAACCCAACTCGGAACGATAAACGGAGACATGATCATATTTACGAAGTTTGTAAACGAATCGAATGCAATTGTTGAGAAGTCGATCGAGTTTATTGAGTAGATCTGCATTCAGGTCGAGGTAGCACACATCACCATAGTCTATGACAGGAAATAGAAGAGTCTGAACCAGCATTGCCTTGGTTTTCGGTGGAAGAAAGTTCCTGAGTCGATAAAGGGCACGAAGTGTTCCAGTAACTTTCTGACAAACGTTGGTGACTTGAGCTCTCCAATCGAGGGTTTTATCGAGATACAGGCCTAAGTTTTTAACGCTGAGAGTGACTGGGATGGTTCTTGTGTTATAGGTTATTGGCGGCAAATTTACACCATCCAGTCGGCTCAGCATTTGACTACTCCCAATTATAATACCTTGACATTTATCAGGGTTTACGGTAAGCCCAAAGCGGTCACACCAGTGGCCCATTGCGTTTAGGTCAGTGTTTATTTTTGTTATGGCTTCCCGAAGATTTTCTACTCTTGTTTGGCTATACAACTGTAGATCATCTGCATACAGATGATACGCACACTGAAGTTCTTTGGTTAAGAGGTTAATGAATATTGAAAACAGAAGAGGAGAGAGTATACCGCCTTGAGGAACACCAGCGTCTAGATTGCGCCAAGTCGATGACTTCTCGTCAACGCGAACCGACTGCTGACGACCCCGAAGATACGATGAGAACCATTCCAATTCGCCAGATGAAATCTTTAGGTGAGCAAGGATAGATAAAAGGATATCATGATTGACACAATTAAATGCGTTGGAAAAATCTACTAATACCAGCACTGTAACTTCACCCTTCTCCATTCCCGCCTTGACATCACCCGTTACCTTCAAGAGAGCTGTCGTGGTACTGTGGCCTATCCTGAAACCCGATTGAAGTGGACTCAGAATGTTATTTAGACGGATGAACTTGGTCAACTGGCTGTGCACACAAGATTCCAGCACCTTCGACAGAAACGGGAGGATGGAGATTGGGCGATAGTGACTAGGCAAAGAGGGAGAGGAAATTTTTGGGAGTGGAAGAACATAGGCTTTACGCCATATGGTAGGAAATTGACGAGATTCAAGAGAAAAATTTATGATGTAGGAAATAGCAGGAAGGAGTTGGTTTATAATGGTTGTTATCATGCGACGACTAATATTATCGCAACCTACAGCTTTGGATGTTATGGACATAATTACCTTCTTGACCTCATCTGACGTTACTAGAGAAAATTTAAAAAAGTCATAATTGGGACAGACAAGGCCGGCCACAAAGCCTACCGTTTGACGCCTTGTTAGGTCATCAATTTGTTTAGAGGTGGAGAAATGACTATTAATGACGTCTAACTCAAGCGTTTTGGGCAGCTCCATGTGCCCAATTCTACCAATACCCAACGACCTGAGAAACTTCCATACATCAGCAGGTGATGCGGAAGAAATGTTAGCATAGATATGTCGGCGTTTGGCGTTGCGTATCATCTGGTTACAGCGATTCCTAGCAGTTTTGTAAGCGATCCAGTCTAATTCCCTCCGGTGCTTCTTAAAAATTTGATAAGCCTTGTCTCTGCGTTTCATTGCCGTGCGAACCTCAGCTGTTATCCATGGAGCTGGAGGACGTTTTATTCTCACTTTTCTAACTGGAGCATGAGTATCATACAGGCTATGAACTATTGAATTAAACACTAAAATCTTCTCATCGACAGTATTTGCCTCAAGTAGTGGGTCCCAGTCAACTGCAGATGCATCTTCACTCAACTCAGCAACATTCATCCGACCAAAGCAACGCTTATACAGTATTTTGGGTTTCAGTTTGGGAGGTTTGAGGATATATGAAACAAAAATTAGGTCGTGGTGGGAAAAAGCTGGAGCAAGATACTGACCATGCGAAGAAACAAGTGAAGGCAAAGAAGTTATAATTAAATCTAGCCAAGTATCAGGCACGTCTTTATTATGATGTGTGGCCTGCAGTGGCAACACATGAAGATTGGCAGATTCAACTATATGATGTAGTTTGATAGCTCGCGAAGAGCTACTTGCGAGAAGGTTGGTATTAAGATCACCCATGATGATGTGATGCTCATAATCAGACCCCAAGGATTCTAAGACCGATTCGATATCAGTGAAATAGTTGACAGTGGGGGGGCAATAAACAACACCAAGCACAATTTTGATATTTTTAACCCATACCTCAAGAAAAAGGTACTCTGCGGTAGCAGAATACTGAGAGGGAGATGAAGCGATTATTTTATAGGGAAAATCGCTGCGAAGATATATTGCGACCCCACCCCTTTCTTTACCTGTTCTATCATTCCGTATCAGAATGAAGCCAGGAAGTGGATATGTAGTTGAAAGATGTTCAGGTTTTAGAAACGTTTCAGAGATCAGGACAGCAGATCTCATCTTTGCAACTGAATGATAGTATGAAAGACACGAAAAAAGAAATTTACCGCCTCTGCAAGAATGAAGCCAAAGCTTTAGTGAAAGAGAAGCGTGAAAGAATAAATTTGATTGCGGAAGAGAAGCTGACGAAGAATTTCGAGACAAATACCAAACTCTATTGGAGGGAGGTCAAGAAGTCTCGGAGCTTTTCGTCAGTTTCCAGAATGGATAAGATAAAGAGTAAAGCTGGGGACATTCTTGCGGACCCATTAGAGGTGTTAGAGCGGTGGAATGAGTACTTTGGAGAAATGTATGAATATCTCCCGGATGCGGGCACTGCGAGGGAGTCGACGACTGATCTTGCGGTGCAAGCATCAAGCGGAGATATTACTTTGGAAGAGATTGAATGGTCTATACGAAGCTTGAAAAATGGAAAGTCTGCGGGAATTGATAGGATATCTTCTGAAATGATCAAATTAGGTGGTCCTTGCGTCCGGGACGCCTTCTGGTCATTGAGCAATCTATGCTGGAAGACTGGAAGGGTCCCAATGGACTGGAGGCGTGCTATCATCGTGCCCTTGTATAAAGGCAAGGGCTCACGTATGGAGTGCGCCAACTATAGGGCCATCAGTTTGATCAGTATAGCAGCTAAAGTGTATGGCAAAATTATTGAAAGGAGAATGAGGGTGGTATCTGACGGATTACTGTGGGAGGCGCAGGGTGGTTTCCGAAATGGAAGGGGATGTATGGACCAAGTTTTCTCGCTCCGCAACATTGTAGAGAAGCAGCTGGCTGTAGGCCAGAAGGTTTTCTGCGGTTTTGTGGACATGGAGAAAGCATTTGACAGAGTTGCACGGAAGGATCTCTGGGATATATTGCCAGGATACGGGATTGATGGTGCGCTGCTTCGTGCTGTGCAGTCTACATATGTGGGATGTACGGCATGTGTGCGGGTGGGCGGCAGCCTGTCTCCCTGGTTTGACGTCAACATTGGCGTCAGACAGGGCTGCGTGCTGTCGGCTCTGCTGTTTGTCCTGTACCTGGACGATTGTCTTAAGAGAGTAAGATCGATGAATGTTGGATTGCGAATGGGTGACTTACTTGTGAACTGTTTGCTGTATGCAGATGATGCCGTGCTCATAGCCGAATCGCCATCAGAACTACAGTCACTAGTCACAACGATGAAAGATGATTGTCTAATGAGAGGCTTACATTTGAACGCGACTAGAACGAAAGTGATGGTATTCGAAAGAGAAAAGGACAGAACGAATGCCAGGATAACTGTAAATGATGTAGTGCTGGAACAGGTCGATGAGTTTGTATATCTTGGATGTGCATTTAGCAGGGATGGACGGTACACCGCTGATGTAGAAAAGAGGGTAACTGCGGGCAATAGTGTGAATGGAGCGTTAGGCAAACTTTTAGATACCAAGGCCTTAAGTCAAAAGGCCCAGGTCGCAGTACACAATGCGGTGCTGATACCTATGCTAACGTATGGAAGCAAGAGTTGGGTATGGCAGGAAACGCATAAAAGTAGAATAAACGCGGTCGAGATGCGCGCGCTATCCAAAATCTGCGGAGTAACGCCTGCAGATCGCGTTCGGAATGAAGATGTACGAAAGAGAGTTGGTCTGAAAGAGAGTGTCGGTGTTAAAGTAAGAAAGGGCATGCTACAATGGTTTGGGCATGTGGAACGAATGGGAGATGAACGAATGACAAAACAGATATACAACGCGAAAGTGGATGGACGTAGGAGTCGGGGAAGGCCACGACACACCTACCACGACCAAATTAATCGTGTGTTAGTTGAAGGTGGTGTCAAGAGCCGTAGGAACCGACGTGCATGCATGAAAGAAAAATGAAAGTTGAAGAAGCAAGTGAGGTGTGTATGGACCGTGCCGTGTGGCGCTCGGTTCTTTCTGCCTACCCCGCAAGGGATTTGGCGTGAAGATAGTTAGTTAGTTAGTTCGTTTATTTTGATTGCGAGCTTCCGTTGCGTACACTGCGTAAATGATTCAAGTTTCGTAAAAATGTGTGGTAAGTACAAAATTGTTTCTAAATAAGTTCGAAAATAAAGCGTATACAGCGTATGTTTATCAAGGTTCGCTTACAATAACCTTTTAGTTACTTAAATATTAGCGACGCAACGGTCGTAAATGCGACAGAAAATATTATATTAATATATTAATACAACACCTCTCTCTTTCTATTATGTGTTGCGTCACTTAAGAGAAAAAGAGGTGCTTTATAAAGGCATGTATTTAAATCGATATCTGTATATTCCCTTTTTCCGAACTAAATATTTCTAAGTTAAACCGAAAATACTGACTTGCACACTAATAATGCACACTAAATAAATCGAATTCATAATACTGTTTAATGTTATTTGCAGAACTGTTTTACTAAACGAACAACTATTATCATAACAGTATATCTAACAATTTCATCAGTTCAACAAAAATATTAAAACTCTTTAAAGGAAAACCATCCCCTAATTTACTTTTAGGAACATCGTTTATTCTAAGTAAAACCCCAATTTAATCATTCACCTCTACAAAATTAAAAAATATTGATAAAAAAAATAAAAACCTAACCTAACCTATTCCGTTATAAGATTGTACAATTTAGAGTGCAAGTAAGTATTTTTGATAAACAATCCGTATTTCTGTTTTGCAAATCATATCTTCGATGTGCGAACCACATTTTTGGTATGAATTCGGATAAAAAGGTCATCTATTTCTGAGTTATATTTTGGTTTTTTAAGTAGGACATGTTTAGTTAATCAATTGGATTTATTGCACAGCATTTAATTTTCTGGTTTGCATTCAGTAAATTAGTGGAGTTACCTTGTGTGCAGAAAAATTAAACAGATGTGCATTTAAAAATATCCCTTTTATAAATAACGAAGTTGCCTGGGTTAGGTCTAACGAATATAAGCGACGCGACGGGAGTATATGCGGCGGGGAACATTATAATTACTTAACATCATACCACACCGCTCTCTTTCTCTCTCTTGTAACGCAAACGAAGTCAGCTAGTTAGTAATTTATATATGTATCATGTTGAACCTTACACAGTTCAAGTACCTAATGGTACCCACGCGACTACGTACCTATATCATATTATAAGATACATACTAGCTGAGCAGACAGACGTTGTCCTGCCATAACTATGAATATGGAAATCGGTATCCCGAATTCTGAGTTCCCGGTTACTGGTATCGAGTTCCCAGTTCCTGGTTTTCATTCCCCAGTTCGTTTTTATGTTTCCGGTTCCCATTTTGACGCTTCGAGTTCCAAGACCCGATCTAAAATTGCAATAGAAACCATTTCCTTGAACAGTTTGATGTCGACTTGATATTTTATTTCTCAAAATAGGTATGAAATAACACTACATCATTGAACATTTCGGCGAGACGAGTGTGTTATTCTTTATTTATAGACTATATAACATCATCATATTATATTATTATTATATACCAAGGTACATTCTATTTTAGTTTTGTATTTTCGATGTTCGTCCACCAGCGGGAGCACCTCAGGCATCGCGGTTAGGGGGGCGACCCCGCTCTCCGACATACCGCACCGCATCGTTGCTCCGCCAAACGGCCGAGTTGAACCACTATTAGTCTTTACACGTATGGTATAGGCAAGTCTGTAAATCTAGACACGCGGCAGCGTGTCAAGCCAAGTTCAAGCAAAGGAACTGGCTAGCCAGCGCCGAGTGTCATTTTACACGAACCACTTGCACGAGCCACTTTTAACCCTTCTTTAACTTAAAACCTCTTTAACATAAACACATAAAACTACGTGTGTTTAATTAGGTATATCTAAGGACATCTAGAAGCCCAAATTACATTAAGCTAGCTCAAACGGTTATAAAGATATGAAGGTCAAAAAGTCGTAAATTTTAGCACTGACTGACTGACTGACATATAGTACATAAATCTAACCTACTTCCAGATGATCTACCTAGAAGGATGAAATTTGGAATCCAGTTCGGTAATTGAGTGTAAGCGTAGGAAAATATAAGAAGGTTCAAGACCTCTATGTCTGATATCTCCATATCTTCAAATGACTCATCTGTGTGAATTCAAAACTTTGAGCAGAAACTAGCTCCTCCCACCGCTCCTTCTGTTTTAGAGTCCACTACTTTATCTTCCTTAACTACCCATCCTAGTCACTTCTTTGATTCCCCCTTTTCTCAGGATGAGTTACAGGCGGTTCTACGGCCCTTAAAGGATTCTTCTCCTGGGATTGATGGAATCCCATACTCTTTTATAACTAAAAGCAGCTTGGAAACTAAAACCTTTTTTCTCAACATTTTAAATCTTATTTTCCTTTCCGGTATTCCTCCTGACGAGTGGAAATCCCAAATTATCCTTCCAATACTGAAACCAGGTAAACCAAGTAATGACTGCTCAAGCTATCGACCTATAGCACTCTCCTGCACTATGGCCAAAATTATGGAACACCTAATCAAAAATCGCCTGGAATGGTTCATAGAAAGCCAAGGACTTCATTCTCAAAGTCAGTTTGGCTTCCGTAAAGGTCTGGGAACAATGGATAGCTTGGGCATTTTTACTACGGACATTCGAATAGCTCTGTCAAGGAATCAGCATTGTGTGGGGGTATTTCTGGACATAGCCTCCGCATATGATAATGTACTGCTTCCGGTCCTCAGGCAAAAATTACAAAATTTGAGTGTTCCAGAGAAGATAGTTGATTTCATTTCTAATTTACTCTCCGGTAGGACTATTTCTGTTAGATCTCAAAATTCTATATTACCTCCTAGAATGGTGTGGAGAGGTCTTCCACAGGGCTCTGTGCTTAGTCCCCTTCTTTACAATATATATACAGCTGATTTAGATCTCTCAGTCAATTCCTTCTGTAACATACTGCAGTATGCGGACGATTTAGCACTATACATCTCTGTGGATGACATATCGGATGCTGTGTCTAGACTTACGTCTGCCATTTTCTATCTTCAATCCTGGCTAATGGATCATGGGTTATCGCTGTCAGTTCCTAAGAGCTCAGTAGTTGTCTTTACTCGTCAGATGTCTGTAAGTGATTGCTTGATTACTTATGAAAATCAAGTCTTTCCTGTGAGGGAATCAGTAAAATTTTTGATTATAGCAGATTTGATGGATAGCAGAATGACTGGAGTTCCTCACATTCACCAGATCGTGTTGAAATGTGAAAGGAATTTAAATATCCTACGCTCGTTATCTGGCACCTGGTGGGGAGCCCACCCCTACTGTCAAAAGTTACTTTATTAACTCAATTATCCGAAGTCACTTGGATTACGGCAGCTATCTCTTAGAGCCATGTAATAAGACTTCGCTCAATTCCCTGGATAAGATTCAATCCAAATGCCTGCGATCAGTTATCGGAGCCATGAAATCCTCTCCAATCAACGCTCTCCAGGTTGAATGTGGAGATCCTCCCCTAAGACTAAGGAGACAGTATCTCGCTGACAGGTATTTTTTCAAAACCTCCCAACTTGCCCTCCACCCTCTTATTCCTAAATTGCACACACTTTCAGAACTTATTTCATCTGGTTCTAACTGGTCAAAGAAAGTTTATCCTTGTTTATTTAATAGTTTTCTTGAATCCTTACGTCTCGATTTTCCTTGCTCACATTCCAAATCTAATCCCCTATTTGAAATTCCATTTGAGGCAATTATCCATTTTCCTGATATCATCATTAATTCGGGCATCAATAAAGATTCTCTAGAAGCTGATAGACAGCTGATGTCCATAATCCACCAAAGGTGGCACGATCGATTGACCCTATATCCAGATGCCTCTAAATCACTGGTCTCCTCATGTGTTGGGTCAGCAGTCTGGATTCCCCGATACAAAATTATCCTTTCCTTTAAATCTCCTTCTGTTAACTCAATCTTCACAGGAGAAGCTATTGCCATACTAGAGGCCCTTTTATATATAGAGTCTCATAATGTAGATAAGTCGGTAATCTTTTCTGACTCTAAGAGCTGCTTAATGGCAGTTATGGCTAACCAATTCTCCAGTAACTGTAAATCCCCTCTTATTCTCCAAATCAAGAGTACACTCTTTAGATGCTGTTCTAAGGGACTGCTGGTTTGCCTGGTCTGGATTCCTGGACATAGTGGAATTGTTGGCAATTCAATGGCTGATTCTTTGGCCAAAGATGCCATCTCTAACGGATCTCTTGATCATTTCCGAGCCTACTCCCAAGACTTTGCCTCTCTGTCTAGATCTAGTCTATGTTCAAGATGGAGGAATCTTTGGATTCAATCTAGCAAAGTTAAAGGCTTACACTATGCTACCCTTCAAATTGATATCCCTGCTAAACCTTGGTTTTTTAAGTTCCGGGAAGCTAGTAAAATCTCAACTTCGGTTATCTGTCGTCTTCGGTTGGGTCATGCTAGCACTAACGTTTTTCTAAGGAAAATAAGGATTAGGGATAATTCTCTATGTGAATGTGGATTGGACGAAGATACTACAAACCATATATTCTTTGAATGCGTAAGAAGGAATGGATCCTTATATGATTGTCTCCCTTCAGAACATTTCCCACGTCCTATTAACTTCAACTCCCTCCTGACCTATGTTGATTCCCCCCATATATACATTGTATGTGATTACATCGACTCCTATAATATTAAACTTTAGAACATTGTGTGTCTCTGCTGAATTAATAACATATTCTGTGTGGTTTAATGTTGTATTTTTTTTCATTGTTCCATGTACCGTCTACAACACGAATCTTGGATTTTGGACAATTAGTTTCTTACTTCCTAATTTTTTACCCTGTACACTCACAAAACTTTGATCCTTTTATTAAGTGTGGACCGCATTAACACTTACCAAATCCACACTGAGTCTTTGGCGGAAAACAGTATCGCCATAAGAAAGAAAAAAAAAAGTAAATTAAATATTTTATAGTTTACAAATCAATGAATACTTACACAAAAAGTACAACACAATTGGTTACTTATGTTGACCTATATACCACGATTACCAAACTATGCCGATGAATGTATTATCGGAAAGAAAGAAAAAAAAACATCCACTGTGTTTGTAAACAAAGAAGCTACATCAACAAAACAAATTGAGACCCTTCAAAACCGTGTTAGTGCCCAAATTATATGTATAGTGCTAATACTATATTGTATTTATCAATTATTTAGTGGATCTCCAGGCCGCAAACCGATGAGAACAATCCGACCCAACTGCCCCTGCATCATGATTGTACCAAATCAAAAAAGTCCTTTGACATGATTCTTCTCACGGTATTAGCCCGTGTGCAGAATAAATCAAAGTTTAAAGTAGGAGGAAGATTATTATAGCTAGATGCACTTCTCAAGATAAATGAGTTGCGTCTATAATTTGTTGTGGCAAACGTCACATTAGGTACCGGTCGCTGACGCAGTCCAATTAAATTGGTCCTTAATCCTATATTACACAATAGTTCACTACTATTTACTCCGCCACTGGCTATGTTTGTTAAATAACACAAATCATTAATGTGTCGCCTATGTTCAAGTGTCAGAAAATGATACCGTCTGCATCGGTGGTTATAATCCATGGACCTTTGCTGTGTTCTATAATCTAAGTATCTCATGAACTTTTTTGGACTTTCTCAATGGCTGACTTGTAAATCTCATATTGAGGATTCGAAACTTGAGAATAGTACTCCAAATGGCTACGCACATAAGCACAATAGAGAACTTTAATTGGTTTTATTATACCTACAAAGATCTGTTCTTAGGAAAAGAAAAACTGCATACATAGATTTCAAATAAAAACCGGCAGTGCGAGTCGGACCCGCCCATGAAGGGATCCGAAGCAGCAAGAAACATAATATAAACGATCTTGTAGTTTGTTGTTAGATCTCGTTCAATCCAATTTTCGGTGGAAGTTTGCATGCCAATATACCTACATCAAATATATTCTTTTTAGATTTATCATTCTCTTATTTTAGAAGTTAGTGGGGGGGGGGGGACACATTTTCCACTTTGGAAGTGTCTCTGGCGCAAACTACCTATTCAGTTTAGAAAAAAATGATGTTAGAAACCATAGTAGCGTTTTCGAAGACCTATCTATAAATACCCCACACGTATGAGTATGATGAAAAAAAAATTGAGTTTCAGTTCTAAGTATGGGGACCCCCCAAAATTTATTGCTTTTTTCCTTTTTTGTGTCAAATTTTAATGTGGTTCACAGAATACTTCTAGTGACCGTTTGCCGTTTGGCTACGGAACCCTAAAAATATCTCTTGCAGCTCTAGCACAGTTCGGGAATCAAACCTTTGAAAAATAAAGCGTACATTATTTTTATTTGAATTTCGATTGAATAGGTCATAAGCAGTAAATAATACTATGAAACATGATATCTAAAATTAATAGAATGCATTGTATTTCATGTTCTTTAATATAATTGAGTGCCCACAATGTTCGTAATGTAACTAACTAAGACCGAAGCTAGTAATAATATGTTAGTTATGTATTGTACACTTCATATTGCTATTTACGTAAAAAGTAATTAAAATAATGCAGTAGTTTCTGTATTTTGCTATATGTAATATACACACAGATTTTTATTGTTCTCTGCCGAGTCTCTAACTAATATTCCTGCAACGTTTTAGTTCAATCAATCCAACGTCTTACATATTTCGTTGCTCTCTGCTTAGCCCCTAGGATATGTAGCGTGATAATATATAGCCTATTTGAAGACCCTACCTCTTTTTTTTTTGTTTAACGTCAGGGAAAATCCTCATGGATGTTATGCGGACTCCTACCGACGAAAAAAACCTCACGTAACGCCCAACAGCCTATGGTTGGGAGCCCTGGGTAAGCCCTCAGAAGGATGTCCCAGGACTCCCAACAGAGACACTACCTCTAGTTAATATTTGTGCGAAATTTGAAATCAAATCTATTAAGTATATAATAATTTGAAGCGCTCGTGGCCCCGCGGACTCAGTGTTCTGTAAACGATCACTGCAGTAAGCAACTTTCACTATGGCCGGTCCATGGATGGGTGACCATCCATGTGATCACTTTGTGACATTTATTGAGCGTTTCCGTGCTTCGGAAGGCACGTTAAGCCGTTGGTCCCGGTTGCCAGTGAAATGGCAGTCGTTAAGCCAAGTTGAAGGCTTTATTTCAACAGCAGGCATCACAACCTGGCCGCCTGTCCATTTAAAAACACGGCAATGTATAGGTTATACCACCTTTAAAAGCTTTCAAAATTATAGTTCCGTGTAAATTTTGGTTTCAATATGTCGCGATTTGTCAATTTGGTACAAGTTCAAAACTTTAATTGGTCGTCCTGAAAAGTAGTGTTTTGTAGTTCCGACATTGTTAAGAGGGTTAACGCACAAATACATGATTTCACGCGTTTGAAACGTTTGTTTCTGAAGAAACTACCAATGTTTAGTAAGTATGATTAATGTGTAAGAGTAATATATTTCCTTGTCTAAAAATAGCTCAAATCAAAATAAACGTGGCATAACTAGGTTTTTATTAAAAACAGTGTTTACACACCTCGTTTGAAGAAATTCTACGAAACAAGGCATCTTTGCCAATCGGGTGGTATAAAATTAATTGATGTACACAGAAATTAAAGCTGCTATAAGTATCTTCGTATTGTCTTCTTTAAAGCCGCCTAAGAAAATTATACCGAAATATATTTCTTATCACCAAAACATGACAAATAAAGTTTCCAAAAAACGTCGTACTTTGATGAACTTCATCACGATTTTTGGTACACTTCTAGTTTACAGAATGGTGATCTTTTTACATTTACAGACTGATCATGATATCACGAATTGAATACATCAGTAATATTCTAGAAACCTCTTTAAACATATCTATAATAACGTAATAAAAAGAGTCCTCAAACTCGATGCACGGGCCGCGAGAAATTAGTACCAGAGAGAGGAGGTATCACTTTATTTCCCGCGTTCCCAGTCAGGTATTATCGTAATATTCGAATACTTTGAGTGTGCTCAACGCCACTTGATACTTTTTCAATTTTGTCCGCGCTGGGTGATAAACCCTCTTAATAGCTACGGTCGACATATAGTAGTAGGTATCACTTAATACAATAAAAATCAATGACAAAAGATTAAATAAGAATATTTTCCCTGTGTTGTTCCAGCTCATTGTTCTAATCCAGTAAGGAAGAAACAGAACAAGTTTAGTGGTTTTCTCGAATAAGTTTAGTTTATACAAAGCTATACAATGGCAGACGCGCCGACTGATTGGCAACACACATGCACGGATATAAAGCAAAGAGGAGCTTATCTTCTGCAATCTGGAGAGTTGTCTGACTGTACCTTCTCAGTGGGTACTGAACCTCACCCGGTTCTAATTAGTGGTCATAAGCTGATTCTGGCGAAGGCCTCGCCTGTATTCCAGAAGATGTTCTATGGCGCCATGGCTGAGAGGAATGATCCTATTCGTATTTTGGATTTGGAACCTGAGGTCTTTAGATCTCTGTTAGAGTGAGTATGCAACGAGATCACCACATGTTCTAATTTGAAATAAGTCTAAGTTTTTATTCTTAATTTTAATAGGACAGGTGGTCACAACACACCTCATTGAATACCTACCATATTGAAAATACCAAGTTCTTTTAGTCGCGATAACCAACATACACGCGGCCGCGTGGATGTCCTGATAAGAAATTATCAATACATATAATATCATCAATATCAATCAATACATATAATAAAATCGTAACAGGTCGCTGTCTGTACATGGAATACCTATAAATAAGAAAAAATATTACAGGGGGCTTTATGAACGCAATAGAACCCAAAACAATGATTTTTTGAATTTTTGTCTGTATGTCTGTTTGTCTGTACGTTTGTGCACGCTAATCTCAGTAACCGCTTAACTGATTGCAATGGGGTTTTTTATTGTGTTGAGGTTTGCTCCACTTAACACTTACTCTCATATTCATAATCGTTTACTAAACCTATTTTATTAAAACACACTTTAAGTCTATTGCTGTCTCTAACGAGTATGGTTAGAGACAGCAATAGACTTAAAATGTGTTTTAACTAAAATAGTTTTAATAAACGATTATGAATATGGGGGTTCGTGTTTATTTCATGTCAATCGGTTTATAAATAAAAAAGTTATGACACTTTTAAGAATCAGATATTTTGAAAATTTAAATTGTAGGGGTTTCTTTGAATGTGAGTCTAAATCTAAACTGGCGTGTTGGCTTAATCATAAAAGAGCTTAATGATTAGGACTACCTATTTTAAAACAATTCAGTCCGAATTGTTTTAAAATCGACGTTAATCTTTACGCTCTTTTATGATTAAGCAAACAGGGCAGTTTCACACACTGGTTGATGAGTCTGAACAGGGCCGTCTTATAGCGCCAGGGTGCGAAGCTCAGACTGCGCACACCCCCCCCCCCCCCCCGGTTAACCAAAAAACGCAATAATTTTTTGATGTTTCACTTCTTTTTCTCTTAGATCTGTAATCTATATAATATATATAATGCTACTGCTCCACCTGCGTTAACATTAATGTTGATGTCCAAATACTCGATAATTAAGTCATTAAGAATGCGCTTTGGCTACATTAAGGTCACAACGGGTTTACTAATGTTTGCCATAATTTAATATGCCATAATTTCATATGCCATACTGGTATTTGCCAAAATTTCATTAGAAATAACGCTTCAGTTGCCATAATCGTGAAATGACATAAAATGACTTTTACTAATTCCATTGGTCATAATCGATCAAGTGTCATAATAATTTATGTAAATCAATAAATGTATTTGCCATAATTTTCGTTTTCAATAATGCCATTTTCCATAACTTTTATTCACCATAATATAAATATAATTTATACGACACAGATTTTTTATTCACAATTAAACCTAAAACTAAACCTCATAATGGCCTCTACTAACCAAGCTCGTCGGAGCCCCGCTTTGCGAGGCTCCTACTTCTGGGTGGTTTAAAAAAGAACCACGAAGACTAAGGCGGGAGCTTCGCTTCGCTTCGCATCCGCCTTAGTCTTCTATCCTAACCTATCCGAGTCGGATTGCACTGAGTCGGGGTGTTAAGAATAATTAATTTCGACCTAACAATATTATATCAAATTTTGATTATGTCAAGAGTCGATTATGAGATGTGTTACTTATGGAAACTAATTATAATGATATTATGTTGTTATAGAAAGTCATTTTATGGCAAATAAAAGTTATCACTATTGAGTTGTTAAGGCAAACATTATTACACAATATTATGATCGGGAATGATTATGGCAAACAATATTAGTGCAAATGAATTTATGGAAAACGAGAGAAGACCGTCACAACGCCGTAGAGTGGATTAATTCAAGAAGTTACGCGTTAACACAAGATGGAGGTTGAACCTAATCACACAATGGGGATTTAAGGGGACTAGTTTAGAAAAAGACGAAACCCCGCAAATGAAGGCATTTTTTGTCTACCTATGCAAACGGAAAATAATAGCCAGAAATAGATTTTTAATCTTAAAAATCGGTGTCAAAATATGCTTTGGTTGTAAATTTTATATTATTTATACATAATGTGTAAAGCAATCATAGAGTAAGACCCAAATTTTTAGATGAATGCCCGCGAAATGAGATGGCGTTAACTGGCGTTAATGTAGCCAACATCGCTTAGCGCGCCAAACTACCTGCTAAAACCCTTTGATGTGTCGAAAAAAACCGCCAGCCCGAGCTTTAATGCCATTACTAATGCCGTTTGTAATTTACCACGTTAAAACCTTGGCCACATCTACGTTAAAGTGCTATTATGGTGTTAATCGCGTTAAGATGCAGGTGGAGCAGTAGCATAAACGTGAATGTCCTGACTGACTGATAATCAACGCACATCCCAAACCGCTGGGACTAGAAAGTCCAAATTTGTCAAATAGGTTCCTTGTATGATCTAGGGTCCACTAAGAAAGGATTTTTGGAAATTCCACCATTAAGGTGGCAAAAATTACAATTAACACCCTAAACACCTAATAATAGAGGCCATTTCGCTTAAAGTGCGGGCGCCAGGCGCTTATGTCAAAGGGCGCATCAAACGTCTTTGGAATGGAGATATTGCCGTATGCGTCTATATTAATATTATAAAGAGGAAAGATTTGACTGTTTGTTTGTTCGTTTGCATTGAATAGGTTCCGGAACTACTGGACCAATTTGAAAAATTCTTTCACTGTTGGGAAGCTACACTCTTTGCGGTGAACATAGGTTTTTTTTTTTTTAATTCCCGTATTCCCACGGAAACGGGAACTACGTGGGTGAAACCGCGTGACGTCCGCTAGTGTTAAATAAATTTAATTGTTATGTATATCGAAACAAGAGCTATCTTACCTTGCATATCGTAAGCGGTATGACACGTGCCGAAAGGCAAAAGTGACAATAATACAATGGTAATTTAATATGGGTGATTATTTGACGTTAGTTTACGAAACAGGGGATGGCGTTAATATTAAATTAATATTGTACTTATGAGTTAAAGTTTAATTTGGTAAGGAAATATCGAAATGTTTAGAGCTCGGCCTGCGCCCCCTCGGGCTCGGCGCCCGGGTGCGGCCGCGCCTCTGAACCCCCGGTTAAGACGGCCCTGAGTCTGAAGAAGAAATACCTCTCCTTTTATACACCTTATGTGACATAAACGAAGTTGCGGGGTCAGCTAGTCTAAAATAAAAGTAGTCGAAACATTTTGTAGCATTTATTTTCTATAGATGCAGTATTCAGGATGTGAAAGCAGCCTATTCGAGTTATCTTTTTTTAATCGGTTGTCAGTGGTGACATTTCTGCTGTCAGAATGACAGGATGTCATAAGGATCAGTGACGAATCGTTTTTGCATTCAATGAAAGCAGGTTTTGCATGAGATTCGAGACGATTCCACGTGAGAGAGGGGATAAAGCCCTGATACAAAGTTCCAAGTCTCTTTTTACGATCGGCTAAGGACGAGGGAAATTGATATTACTCTGAGTGGCACGCCTCAATTTTTCTTTGGAGGTTGTAAGTTGCAACCTGAGGACCTGTTAAGGAATTAGTCTGAGTTTACTTATTTTCCTCAGAAAGAATAAGTTTCTGTTTCAACCTACACCCGGGATACCGGTAAGTGTCATTTCTTGTTTGCAAAGCGGTTCGAATTTCGTCGGTCGCGATGTCAGTTATTTCATTTGTCGTTTACTTGTCATAACAGGGTTTTTTACTACGGGGAAAAGCGGCCCGTCCACGGTTAGCAAAACCACACCCAATGACACGTGGACTACATGAGCGAGGTGTTTTGAGAGGAACCAGCCGCCTCCACGTGGCATTCTCGTGCTGTGCTGCTCTCAACTTACTCAAGGCCAGTAATTGTCACCCAATTATAAGTGTAGTTAGCTGCTTACCAGTTTTACCTGCTCACGCGGCAGTGGTCTATTGAGTAGTATTAGTACCTAAGCCCTGACTATACTTCTGTGTACCTGTGATATTTGTGTCTATCAGTGAATAAGCTCTCTGTGTGTCTCTGTGTATCTCTGTGTACGTAATAAATATATGTGTGTACACCCTATTGGCTGTTTTCGTCAGAGCCCTGGCCTCCCTTGCGCACCCACTAGAAACTCTGTAACAAGGCGCCCTGGGAAAGAGTTCTCTGCATAGCTACCTCGCGCTAGTTGGTGAGTAACATCATTGTGTTACAATTTTTGAGTACTGGTATTAGTTCAATATAGTATTAGTTCAATGGAACTGGCCCCCTTTCCATATCGATGTAAGTAGGTATACCTATCGTTTGTTACTTATTAAAAATTCCCAATATCTGTTCCGGTACTTACATATTACGTATAACGTGTTGATGGAGTCAGGTCGCTGAGGACAAGATCTAACGGCTTTTTGACGAGATGAGGTGTGTACGATTTGAACCCTTGTAAAATAGTAAATAAAGAATTATTCTATATTATAGCCTTATCTCTATTCTTTATCTATGATCTAATATAGTAAATAAAGAATTTATTAAATTCTTTATTTAGGTACTAATTTACACATGTTTGTTGAAGTAAAACTTCTTTAGGCGCGACAGGAAGTAACTCTGATTTTTTTCTGATGGAAGTAACGCTTTTTTTTGTTTAACGTGAGGGAAAATCCTCATGGATGTTATGCCGGACTCCTACCGACTAAAAAACCTCACGTCACGCCCAACAGCCTGTGGATGGGAGCCCCGGGGAGCCCTCGGAAGGATGTCCCAGAACTCCCAACAGGGGAAGTAACGCTTACTATTTGATACGATTGAATGATATTAATATAAATCATTTCAGTGATATAATTATGCCGTCAATGGCAAAGAAGTTTTACTTCAATCGCGCGTAAAGGTTACACGCACACACTTTTTTTTTTGACGCTGGGAACGCAGTTACGCGCATCATCCCAGCCACGGGGCCAGCTGGGACGGTGCGTGGGACTCCCGGCCCGGTCCTGAAACGGACTGTCTTACCCACTAAACCTCCTGGTGTTAGTCCTCACCCTATATACGGGCCGAGGGATATCAAGAAGATTATTCACGTCGACCCGGCTAGGGGCGCCCCGTTAATTCGAAGCTCTCCTCGGAGGAGCCAGATGAGCGGTTCCCCAGAGCTCCTTATGGAACTAAAAGCCCCGCCTGCACCTACACCGCTCTCGGGCGCCCCTCTGTAAGCCGAGGCAGGATGCACCGCGTGGGGGATCCGAACCATTAAGGTCCTTAAGATGTTATAGTAGGACCCCGCATCCCAAAGAGCAGGTGTCTATTTTCTATCTCACATTAATCTCTTGTTAATCTGCTACACAACAAGAAAAACGTTATTTTAGAGCTTATATTGTAATAAGTCTCACTCATAGTTATTTATTCAAAATCGAACAAAACCTGGTGCTTCATAAAAGTATTGCCAAATCTTTGTTTTTCGCGTCTTTAAAAATTTAAGTCATAAAATGCAGTCATCTAAAAATTTGGGGCTTGTACAACCAAGTTGCACAATAATGTATTTAGCCGTAATTAGAAATAAGTTATTAAATGCTAACGGCAACAAACACCACCGATATGCACAGAAAGAAAGAAAGAAAGAAAGAAAAATAAATTTATTTCCGATAGGCATATACAGATGCTCTTGTAAAACGTCCAGAATATAAATCAAAATCTACCACCAGTTCACAACGCGACCCACCTGAGAAGAACGGCAAGAAACTCAGCGGGTTATTCTTTTTAGAGCTCTATTTACAAAATGAATCTAAAAACTATGCATTTTAACAATTTTTTGAGAATCCAGTAGAGCACATTCAATAGGTGTTATTTTAATGTGAAACATAATTAGGTATGAATCAGTACAATAAAAGCATTTAACAAAACAAGTTGACAATATCGTATATCAAGCAAAGACTTCTATATAACTGAGGTAGACATGCCCTACGCACCGATTTTTGAAACCTATAAACTGAGCTAATTAGCAGCGTTGCTCGCACTGTAGTGAGTCAAAACTTCGAAAGTAGGTACTTGGCTTGCAATCGGAGTCCATACGCCTTCTCTTTTACCCTTGTTCTATTCGTATATTGCTATTGTGTGTGGTGACAATTACGTAAAAAATATTTATAAGTGAGTGTAGTCTTAGCAATGTGTGTGTTTGAGGATTGCTTTTGAAATCTCGTTTGTTAGAGTACGGCGCGTCTACCTCAGTTTATATAGAAGTCTTTGATATCAAGTACTCAGATCATCCTAGCACTAGCAAACTTATCACCAAATGTTGGGAAACATCCCTACATTTTATGGTGCTTCGAGTTATTTTTTTTAATTTATCGAATGTTTTTGTGAAGGATATGTCATGTTTAAGAAAGTAGCGAATTGGTTGACTGGCCTCCCACAAGCGGGTCTCACCAGTTAAATTGAGAAGGCGCACATACTTTCGTGAGACTACGGTCATTCACTGAGCAACAAATCTAATTGGGACGACAGCAGCCCAAGAGGTTTTGTGAACATCGAAAGATCAATCAAGCAGCACCAGTAAATCAATCAAGCATTATCAGCATCAACAGCATATTTATCAAGCATCACCATCATTTTATCAAGCACGAGCGGTTCCCTGCCACGCTCCGCTGTGACTTTTTATGGTGGTTTCATGTAACCTATGAGAAATGAGTACCTAATAAATATTTCCATAACGCTCACGCTCGAAAACTCATAACTTTAAAAAATAACATGCAAAACATATCTGACCTCTTTTTTAGGTAGCTACTCCCCTTTATTATTCTGAATGCAAGGAGGGTGCAATCAAACTTCTCATAAAAAAACAGCAATCTGGTAGGTACGTTCTGGTACGTTCTAAGTAGGTAGGTTGTTTATAAAATTTTGTTCTTGGCTGAATATAATAAAAAAAGCGTACTGCGCCATCTTTTTATACCTATACTCTGTTAAAACTAGGATGATAATTTTGATAGCTCACGTCTATGAAGTACCGTATTTGTTTATGTCAAGAATACCTCAAAAAATTACCGTAGCATATAGACGAGTACCGCACAATTGACCATAGACAAATGAATCGAATAAATCGAATTAAACTATATTATTTTAAATGAAAGTAAAGTTATTACGTGGGAATCTACTAGTTTTTTTTTTGTAATATTAAGCATGTTTTGTTATGTTAACCTAAATATTAAGCACGTTATTAAATAATGTAAATAGGTATTATAGGCGCCATATTATGCATAATATTGGATTTTCGTTCAAAAAATGGAATAAAAGAAAGATTGTTATGAAGCGTACAGATATTATGCTGGCACGCATAGATTTTTTTAGAAAAGCTAAAAAAATTACAATTTGGGGCTCTGTTATTTTTCTCGATGAGACGTGGCTTAATGCGTGCTTATACATGAAGATAGATAGAATAGATAAGTGAACAGTCTCTGACTCGTTACATGACTGTCATACTGAATTTCGAAGTTCAAAATAGCGATGAACTGTAGTCACTGATCTGTTTTATTACCACTGGATTGGCTGTCTCATACAAATGACAGCGAATTATTTGTGCCGATTTGAAACGCCTCTCGAGTTGGTTTAAGGAAGTTGGTTTAAGGAACTAAATCTGACGTATCATGCAAATGACTTACCGTGTCGCGCCGGGAATTACGAATTATTTTGTAGTTTAAAGACTTTTGTGCAGTTTAGTGAGGATTTGTGTGGTTACAAAAAAGCAATAGACATGGTGAAATGTGTGTTTTGCAATATTAGCTTCAAAAAAGGAAGCAACATTAAGTAGATTTCACAGGTAAGTTGAATTTTTGTAATTTTTATCATTAAATCAGCCTGACCTACGTGTAAAATGCTTGATTATTTACAAAATATGTATAAGAATAATATATAGGTGAGATTAAATTATTTTTAAGCACAAAAATAAGATTTTAATTTCGTTTAGTGATGTCCATGTTGTCGTTTCGATAAACTTGATCATGGTCTGATGTGATCGAAAACTTTTCGTTATAAGTAATGGTATCATTTTGCATTACATATGGTCACGCCTTCATCCCCGAAGGGGTAGGCAGAGGCATACTATATGCCCACATTTCACCATTTTAGAATTTGTCCCACATAACAATTGATGAGCCGTATTGCCGTGTTGAGATGGACAGGCGCATGTGACTGCCCGCTGTTGAAATTTTTCAAGCCGCCCAAAAAGGTTTTCAACATGGCTTAACGACTGCCATTTTACTGACAACCGGGACCAACTGATTAACGTGCCTTCCGAAGAACGGATACGCACAAATAAATGTGACAAAGTGGTCACCAGAATGGTCACCCATCCAAGGACTGGCCATAGTGAAAGTTGCTTACTGCAGTGATTATTTACAGAACACTCAGTCCGCGGGGCCACGAGCGCTTCAATATATAATAATGGTATCAACCAAACAAAATCTTATTAGTAATATTTATTTAACTTATTTTCTAACATTAACTTGTGTGGGTAATACTTACTACATAATGTTTTTTACTCTATTGATGTATGCTTATTTTATTGCAGATTTCCAACTGATCCAAAAATCAGGAGTGCATGGCTTGGCAACATCTGGCGATCGTCTGTGTTCTAATCATTTTGATGTTAAATGTTATTATAAGCCAGTCCTTCCCAAAGTGGGCGATAACGCCCCTTTGTGGGCGCTCCAGGTCTCAAGGGGGGCGGTAAGAGACCCAGAAGAAAATGGGGGCGTTGTGTTTTGGGTGATTTGTAACTTTATTTAGCTAAGAGGCCTCTTAAACAACAACTGCAAGAGCTCTCGACTTTCAACAACAACTTGTGAACATCAACTAATATGAATTTAAAGATTGCTCAAACTCGGTTCTATATTTCTCTTCGCGTAGTTCATATATCTGTCCTATTTTATTTAATATAGAAACAATTAATAGTTATTAGTACTCGTAGATATCTATCATGTTTTAACAAGTTTTTGTTAAATAACCCGAATTCTGCATTCCTGTATCAGTCGGCTGGTTCATTGAATGCTTGTTCGGACTTGTTGAGTACGATTGAGCGTCGAATGAGATAAACGAGTTTATGCATGTTTGTTTTATTCCTGTCGGTGCGTGCTGCTTAAGTGTATCATGTTTTTGTTAAATAACCCGAATTGTGCATTCCTGTATCAGTCGGCTGGTTCATTGAATGCTTGTTCGGACTTGTTGAGTACGATTGAGCGTCGAATGAGATAAACGAGTTTATGCATGTTTGTTTTATTCCTGTCGGTGCGTGCTGCTTAAGCATTCCTATATAAACAATGTAATATTTATTTTATTTTCATTTGTGGTCTCGCGCGCAATAGATGAGCAGTACTTACGCCTCCTCTACTCGCGAAGTTGAACGTATTTCTCAAAGCAAAACAATGTCGGAAGTAAAAAAGAAGAGACGGCAATACTCTGCGGAATATATTAAATTCGGATTTGAAAATTCCACAAACCGATCGTCGCCTTTGTGTCTTCTATGTCTAAAAACATTTTCGAATGAAGCAATGAAGCCTTCAAGGCTGCAAGATCATTTGAATAAAATGCATCCAGATAAGAAAGACAAGAATGTAGCATATTTTCAAGACCTAGAGAAGAAGCATAATACTCAGCCAAGTGTAGTAAAACTATTTTCGGCGGCTGCTAAGCAAGATGACGACGGACTTCGAGCTTCGTACAATATCTCTTTGTTAATTGCTCAAAAAGGCAAACCACAACATCGGAGAAGAGTTAATATTGCCAGCAATAAATGAAGTAATAACTACTGTGCTTCATAAACCGGCCGCAGATATTATCCGAAAAATTCCTTTGAGTAATAATTCTGTGCAAAGACGAATTGATGAAATGGCTGAAAACATTGAAGAATCATTGTGCGATCACCTGAGGACAAGTCAATTCTCAATTCAGCTCGATGAGTCCACTTTACCAACTAATGAAGCATTGTTGTTGTCTTACGTGAGGTTTATTAAAGATGAGAAAATATGTGAAGAACTATTATTTGCTAGAAATTTAGAGACCGATACAAAAGGTGAAACCATATTCAATACATTGGAAAAGTTTTGCGATGAGAAAGAGATTCCTTTGAAAAATATTATTTCAGTTGCTACGGATGGCGCTCCGGCTATGACAGGGTGCCATAAAGGCTTCATAGCGTACTTAAAAAATTAAATTCCAGATGTCCTTGGTGTACATTGCGTTATTCATAGACAACATTTAGTTGCTATAAACTTAAGTGAAAAACTATTTCAATCACTGCAATATGTCATCAAAGCAGTCAATAAAATCCGCAACAGCTCTTTGAATGATAGATTATTTCATCAGCTTTGTGTTACTAATGACGAGGATTTCAACCGTTTGTTGTTTCATACTGAAGTTCGGTGGCTATCAAGAGGCAATTGTCTGACTCGATTTTACAACCTGTTTGACTCTGTTATAGAGTTCTTGGAAACTAAAGATACAGAATTGCACGACAAGCTCATAACATCAAAGAATGATATAGCTTACATGACAGACCTGTATAAATTGTTCAACGACATGAATCTCCAACTGCAAGGCGATAAACTAAATTTAATTAAAACAAAAAACGTCGTTGCTGCTTTCGCAGCCAAACTGCTTCTACACCAAAAGAATCTGGGCAGACGTGAGTTTCACAATTTTCCAAATTTATCAGTATCATGCAGTAACGACGAATTGTTTGCCTACTGCCAACATTTGGAAAACCTTCACATTGACTTCACCGAACGATACCAGGACATTTTGAACTTGGAAATACCAGACTGGGTGTTGGATCCGTTTTCAAATGTCAACACAGCAATGTCACCTCAGCTGGAAGAAGAACTTATAGAATTGACAACAAACGAGGAAATAAAAATCAAGTTCAAAAATGGTTACCAAGAATTTTGGCTTCAAAAACTGATCCCTCAATTGTACCCTGGATTGTGGTCAATCGTTCAACGATTCTTGATAGCATTCCCATCGTCATATTTGTGTGAACGTGGATTTAGTGCTGTGACAATACTGCTTACTAAAAAGAGAAATCGTTTGCTTGTTACCGAATGTGGCGACTTGCGACTGTTCTTGAGTAATTTGGAACCTGATATCAACAAACTTATTAAACAGCATCAGATTCATCCTTCACATTAGTTTTTATATACTTAAGGATTGATTATTTTAGTTATATTTTTAATAAAAGATACTCTGTTTTAATACTATAAAGTTGCGTTTCAATAATCATTCTTATTGGCAGGTGGAGCCCGTAAGAGTTAACTTGGGACCTAAGCGCCGTTGTATGTTACCTACTGCGCTCTGGTTTCAAGTTGCGGGTTATACTTAGTAAAAGTTTCGTTTATAATTCTCTGTTAATACATAATATACTTTTTTTTTTTACACAACATCACATATATTAGGTAGGTCACAATAATTAATTAATTTAATTTGAAGTTATAGTGGTTTTTAAATAGGTGAAAAAATGGGGGCGCTAAAAAAATATTTATTCTCAAAGTGGGCAGTAGACAAAATAAGTTTGGGAACCACTGTTATAAGCATTACACAAAAACTTCCCGGTTAATAAATAGTATACCGTCCGCTGGTGTACCATAGTTTTACAATAAAGTGTAAAATAAATAAATGATTAATAAAATTACGTTTATTTTTATTTTTTTCTACTTTCTATTTCTATGGCGCATGATATTCGCGCTTCGTGGTGAAATGGACAATGATAAATGCATCAAATTAACTGAAGTATATGAAAGCCACAGACACTTATGGGATCCACGTTCACCGCACAATGATCTTTGTCTGTCTGCCTTTTATTCTTTTTGTAGGGATTCATGATTACTAAAGCTGCAGCGAATTGGCATACGTCACCCATGGTAGCTAGTAAGAAACTATAGAAATTCGTTGCTCAGCTTGAGGCACGCTGCCGAGTTGCTGATTAATTTGGCCCAAGTGGAGATGCATGTAATTTCCCCAGCACTCGGCACGCTCAGATTGAGGCAGCTCGCCCCGCGGCTGCTCAAGTGGAGATGCGCCTTAATACCTCTGTCACTGTATACCAGTGGTTCCCAAACTTATTTTGTCTACTGCCCACTTTGAGAATAAATATTTTTTTAGCGCCCCCATTTTTCACCTATTTAAAAACCACTATAACTTCAAATTAAATTAACTTAACTCTTACGGGCTCCACCTGCCAATAAGAATGATTATTGAAACGCAACTTTATAGTATTAAAACAGAGTATCTTTTATTAAAAATATAACTAAAATAATCAATCCTTATATAAAAACCAATGTGAAGGATGAATCTGATGCTGTTTAATAAGTTTGTTGATATCAGGTTCCAATTTACTCAAGAACAGTCGCAAGTGGCCACGTTCGGTAACAAGCAAACGATTTCTCTTTTTAGTAAGCAGTGTTGTCACAGCACTAAATCCACGTTCACACAAATATGACGATGGGAATGCTATCAAGAATCGTTGAACGATTGACCACAATCCAGGGTACAATTGAGGGATCGGTTTTTGAAGCCAAAATTCTTGGTAACCATTTTTGAACTTGATTTTTATTTCCTCGTTTGTTGTCAATTATATAAGTTCTTCTTCCAGCTGAGGTGACATTGCTGTGTTGACATTTGAAAACGGATCCAACACCCAGTCTGGTATTTCCAAGTTCAAAATGTCCTGGTATCGTTCGGTAAAGTCAATGTGGAGGTTTTCAAATGTTGGCAGTAGGCAAACAATTCGTCGTTACTGCATGATACTGATAAATTTGGAAAATTGTGAAACTCACGTCTGCCCAGATTCTTTTAGTGTAGAAGCAGTTTGGCTGCGAAAGCAGCAACGTTTTTTGTTTTAATTAAATTTAGTTTATCGCCTTGCAGTTGGAGATTCATGTCGTTGAACAATTTATACAGGTCTGTCATGTAAGCTATATCATTCTTTGATGTTATGAGCTTGTCGTGCAATTCTGTATCTTTAGTTTCCAAGAACTCTATAACAGAGTCAAACAGGTTGTAAAATCGAGTCAGACAATTGCCTCTTGATAGCCAACGAACTTCAGTATGAAACAACAAACGGTTGAAATCCTCGTCATTAGTAACACAAAGCTGATGAAATAATCTATCATTCAAAGAGCTGTTGCGGATTTTATTGACTGCTTTGATGACATATTGCAGTGATTGAAATAGTTTTTCACTTAAGTTTCTAGCAACTAAATGTTGTCTATGAATAACGCAATGTACACCAAGGACATCTGGAATTTTATTTTTTAAGTACGCTATGAAGCCTTTATGGCACCCTGTCATAGCCGGAGCGCCATCCGTAGCAACTGAAATAATATTTTTCAAAGGAATCTCTTTCTCATCGCAAAACTTTTCCAATGTATTGAATATGGTTTCACCTTTTGTATCGGTCTCTAAATTTCTAGCAAATTTTCTTTACATATTTTCTCATCTTTAATAAACCTCACGTAAGACAACAACAATGCTTCATTAGTTGGTAAAATGGACTCATCGAGCTGAATTGAGAATTGACTTGTCCTCAGGTGATCGCACAATGATTCTTCAATGTTTTCAGCCATTTCATCAATTCGTCTTTGCACAGAATTATTACTCAAAGGAATTTTTCGGATAATATCTGCGGCCGGTTTATGAAGCACAGTAGTTATTACTTCATTTATTGCTGGCAATATTAACTCTTCTCCGATGTTATGTGGTTTGCCTTTTTGAGCAATTAACAAAGAGATATTGTACGAAGCTCGAAGTCCGTCGTCATCTTGCTTAGCAGCCGCCGAAAATAGTTTTACTACACTTGGCTGAGTATTATGCTTCTTCTCTAGGTCTTGAAAATATGCTGCATTCTTGTCTTTCTTATCTGGATGCATTTTATTCAAATGATCTTGCAGCCTTAAGGCTTCATTGCTTCATTCGAAAATGTTTTTAGACATAGAAGACACAAAGGTGACGATCGGTTTGTGGGATTTTCAATAAATCCGAATTTAATATATTCCGCAGAGTATTGCCGTCTCTTCTTTTTTACTTCCGACATTGTTTTGCTTTGAGAAATACGTTCAACTTCGCGAGTAGAGGAGGCGTAAGTACTGCTCATCTATTGCGCGCGAGACCACAAATGAAAATAAAATAAATATTACATTGTTTATATAGGAATGCTAAAGCAGCACGCACCGACAGGAATAAAACAAACATGCATAAACTGGTTTATCTCATTCGACGCTCAATCGTACTCAACAAGTCCGAACAAGCATTCAATGAACCAGCCGACTGATACAGGAATGCACAATTCGGGTTATTTAACAAAAACTTGTTAAAACATGATAGATATCTACGAGTACTAATAACTATTATTTTTTTCTATATTAAATAAAATAGGACAGATATATGAACTACGCGAAGAGAAATATAGAACCGAGTTTGAGCAATCTTTTAATTCATATTAGTTGATGTTCACAAGTTGTTGTTGAGAGTCGAGAGCTCTTGCAGTTCTTGTTTAAGAGGCCTCTTAGCTAAATAAAGTTACAAATCACCCCCCGCCCGCCCGCCTCTACACAACGCCCCCATTTTCTTCTGGGTCTCTTACCGCCCCCCTTGAGACCTGCAGCGCCCACAAGGGGGCGTTATCGCCCACTTTGGGAAAGACTGTTCTAGATCGATCAGTTAGTCAGTTTTTGTTTTTATATAATTCTATCAAATCAGCACGTACGCTCTTGGACGTAGGCCCGTCCTAATTTACGTCCTGCGTCTTCCGCATCCAGCCTGCGACCTCTTCGTCCTCGGTCCATCTGTCGGGTAGACCGAGTACAGAAAATCAGAACTTATTCGGCCGTTTCCTTCCGCCGTTTTCTGTTTTTATATGTATAGATATAATTTTGAATAACTAAATCACAATACGTGTTACTTTGAGCGAAGTAAATCTATATCGGTATTTGTAAAAATAGATGATGTATTGTATAGTTTATTCCCGTTAGTCCCCTCGACTTTATCCCCCGAAGGGGACGAACGGGAAGTCACAAAAATAATATTTAATCAGTTTCCGATCGTCCCATTCCTAATTCAAGAGGCTGCAGGCTTTGTCCTCTTACTGTTTTTGTGCTAATACATAATACTTTGTTTACAAAATGTGTAATATAGTTTCTCCTATTGTGACCAGACATATACTGTAGATTTCATCTGCTAATTTGTTCATCTATAATGCCTCTGATTGTTTGTATTCATCTAATTGGCTATCCCTGTACAAAATATAAGAGTAAGCGAAGATGGTAATACCTACTCTTTGTTATTCGGATGAACCGTGTACAGTACACCTTATCTAGTACTTATTCTTTCATAATTCCTAGCCAGCCATGTTCAGGTTTTCATCTCACAAATGTATTTTGACATTCAAAATAATATGAAGGCAATTTCGCTTATTAAAATAAATATACCTACCTATAAATAAAATGCACAGTTTTAACAAAATTACATAATACAATTTGAAATGTTTTGACGTTTATGAAAAATTGTTATTGTTGTTCAACGACGTATTATAATATAGACACGTCATGTACGAACATCACGGCTTTCAAAAATGGCAAATATTTTTTATATTCAGAAAAAGAATTTCTATGAAATTATCTATGGTAGCATGTATGAAAATTAAGGCAATTGCCTGACTTTTTTGTTGCCATTTTTAAGTGTTGGTAACGTATCTATAGTTTTTTATATATCATTGTTGTTGTTCATTTGTTTGTCCAAAGGTTTATCAAAAATAAGACCAATTTTTTTATTAAAAGTTCAGCTGTCATGTGTGAAAAAAAAGTTTAAAAAGTACCGACTACGGAGTAGGTATCAATACGAACTATGAGGCAAATGCCCACAATTTTTTTTTTCTAACCCACTTAAAACATGTTAAATGATAAATTTTAATAAAATAAAATACACGGCTCCCATCAATTCGGTTAAGAGAAATAGCCCAACTCTTATCAAGGTAGGTAATCTCACTTAATATTGTATGAACATAAGAATAAATTAGAACATCTATTCATCTATACTTATAATATAACTGTTGAGGGTCGAGAGTCTGTACATGGAAGATATTTTGAAAATTTTAATTGGAGGGCGTTCTATAGTCGATACTGAACCCGAAAATGTAATTTAAACTTTTCATGTCTGTCTGTCTGTCTGTGTAGGCATATACAATGTAATACTACATAATATATTATAACATTTTATTTTTCCAGCCCACGGCAGCAGAGTCTGCATTCTTGACGGAGTCAGATATGGTTATTAGGCCTAGTATGTCTCAACATCCTGCATATGACAACATAGTAGGTGACCATGAAGACCTTGAAAGAAATACCTCAACTCCAATCATGGTAATTTCATTTGTGTAGTTGTTGTTTATGTACATGTATTTTTGTATGTAACAAATAATCACAAACACTACTGGACCAATTTGAAAAATTTCTTCATTTTTTTTTTTTTTTTTTTATATTCAGCTCGCCAAATTGACGTCGCCACCAGCCTGATGGTAAGAAAGCAGTGGCGCATCTAGCGATTGGGGGCCACTTCTTACAGTGGTCCTCAAGTTGGCGGCCCTGTGATGTGCCTCTTCACGCTCCTCTTGAAGAACCCGGGATTGTAAGATGAGGGAAAGACGTGTGCGGGCAGGTCGTTCCATTAAGGTGCTTCCTCACCGGGAGCATTCGCGCGTAATGTAACGTTCGAGAATTACAGCCGGTGAGGGAGGTGAATCGAGCATTACAATGCGCGCCTTGTAATGATACAATGTGTATCGTTTTGATTAAACTCGTAACATCAATGCGCTTTGCGCACCTTGTAATGATACAATGTGTAATGTTTTGATACAACTTGTAACAGCAGTGCGCTTTTTTTATTGCGGCTGCACACTGGTCCGTATTTAAAATAAGTGGACATACGATCTAAGATGTCAAATGCTTTTGGGAAAAAAATAGTAGTACGAGTACGCATTTCTGGTTAATTTTGCAATCCAATATGGCCGCCGCGCCACCGTTGTAAAATTTCATGTTGGATACCGTATAAGGGGTTTTTTGGTATGCTGAGTTCGAATTTTGGGTTAATTTAGAGATCCAATATGGCCGCCGCGCCGTTATCACAAAATTTCATGATGGGTATCGTTTAAGGGATTTTTTGGTATGCCGAGTACGAATTTCGGGTTAATTTAGAGATCCAATATGGCCGCCGCCCCAAAATCACAAAATTTTATGATGGGTATCGTTAAAGGGGTTTTTTGGTATGCTGAGTACGAAATTTATGATAATTTTGCAATCCAAAATGGCCGCCGCGCCACTATCACAAAATTTCATGATGGGTATCGTGTAAGGGGTTTTTTGGTATGCTGAGTACGAATTTCGGGTTAATTTAGAGATCCAATATGGCCGCCGCGCCGTTACCACAAAATTTCATGATGGGTATCGTTTAAGGGGTCTTTTAGTATGCTGAATACGAATTTCGGGTTAATTTAGAGATCCAATATGGCCGCCGCGCCGTTATCACAAAATATCATGATGGGTATCGTTTAAGGGGTTTTTTAGTATGCTGAATACGAATTTCGGGTTAATTTAGAGATCCAATATGGCCGCCGCGCCGTTATCACAAAATTTCATGATGGGTATCGTTTAAGGGGTTTTTTGATATGCTGAGTACGAATTTCGGGTCAATTTAGAGATCCATTATAGCCGCCGCGCCGTTATCACAAAATTTCATAATGGGTATCGTTTAAGGGGATTTTTGGTATGCTTAGTACGAATCTTAGGTCAATTTTGCAATCCAAGATGGCCGCCTTACACCGTTGTAAAATTTCATGCTGTACGTATGAGGGGTTTTTTGGTATGCTGAGTACGAATTTCAGGTTAACGTTTGCCATCCAAAATGGCCGCCGTGCCACTGTTGTGAAATTTTATGTTGTATATCGATTATAGGGTTTTTTGGTATGCCAAATACGAATTTCAGATAAATTTTGCAATCCAATATGGCTGCCTCGCCACCGTTGTAAAATTTCATGTAGCATATCGTATAAATGGAATTTTGATATGCTGAGTACGAATTTAGGGTTAATTTTGCAAAATTATCTTGAAATTCGTACTCAGCATACCAAAAAACCCCTTAAACGATACCCATCATGAAATTTTGTGATAACGGCGCGGCGGCCATATTGGATCTCTAAATAACCCGAAATTCGTACTCAGCATACCAAAAACCCCCTTAAACGATACCCATCATGAAATTTTGTGACTTCGGCGCGGCGGCCATATTGGATTGCAAAATTATCATGTAATCACCTACAGAGATAGATTATAGTCTGAAATGATACAAGTTTTATCCCGGGAATAAGTTCCCATGAGACGCGGAAAAGAGAACAAAATTTCACGCAGGCAAAGCTGCGGGCATCAGCTAGTCTATTATAAATCTTACATTACACGCGAATGCTCGTGTCGGTCAGGGAGGTAGCATCGTAACGTAATGCTTGAGTTGAATCTATAAATGTTACATTACACGCGAATGCTCGAGTCAGTCAGGGAGGTAGCATCGTAACGTAATGCTCGAATCGAATCTATAAATGTTACATTACACGCGAACGCTCGTCGGTCAGGGAGGTAGCATCGTAACGCAATGCTCGAGTCGAATCTAATTTGTTACATTACAGGCGAATGCTCCGGTGAGGGAGCACCTTTAGGAAACTCCACGCCTCAGGCTCCTATCATTACGCTTCTATCCAAGGGAATGGAGCAGTAATCATAAATGTCAATAAATCAGATAGATTTTCATTCATAATTTCAAATCGATTAAATTGCAGGCATATAATTTTAAATGGATTAAAGAAGTGCAAAGGCAGTTCAAAGTATGCCAAGATCTTGCCTGGGAGGGGGTGGCTGCAAGCAATATCTCTAGGAATAAACTGAAATAGAGGATGAAGATTTGTTATTTTTTGAAGTGAAACTTCTTTATCGGCGTTGGAAAAAAATTTGCGTCACGTCACGTCACGATTTTTGGTTACGCGCCATCTTTGTTCTGTTCCCCACCACGGTGGATTCGAATTAAGAGTACTTTATCCAGGGATAGCATGTCATTTAAGGGTTTTTGGACTTTTGGACTTTTGGGCTTTTGGACTTTTGGACTTTTGGACTTTTGGACTTTTGGACTTTTGGATGGGACATTGGTACTTTGGGACTTTTGGACTTTTGGCCTTTGGGACTTTTGGACTTTTAGATGGGACCTTGGTACTTTGGGTCTTTGGGACTTTGGGACTTTGGGACTTTGGGACTTTTGGACTTTTGGCCTTTGGGACTTTGGGACTTTGGGACTTTTGGACTTTTGGACTTTGGGACTTTGGGACTTTGGGACTTTGGGACTTTGGGACTTTGCGACTTTGCGACTTTGGGACTTTGGGACTTTGGGACTTTTAGATGGGACCTTGGTACTTTGGGTCTTTGGGACTTTGGAACTTTGGGACTTTGGGACTTTGGGAGTTTGGGAGTTTGGGAGTTTGGGACTTTGGGACTTTGGGACTTTGGGACTTTTGGACTTTTGGCCTTTGGGACTTTGGGACTTTGGGACTTTGGGACTTTGGGACCTTGAGACTTTGGGACTTTGGGACTTTTGGACTTTGGCCTTTTGGACTTTTGGACTTTGGACTTTGGACTTTTGGACTTTTGTACTTTTGTACTTTTTGACTTAATTTAAGGTGAGGTGAAAATTAAGTTTATGAAGAAGTTTCACTTCGTACGTGTGTACACTAAGTACACGCAATTTTTTAAGCTAGCTAACTACATGTGACTTTCATTTTCTTTTCAGGAGTCGCATAGCAGAGGAATACTTAAAGATATAAATGTGAAAAAAGTTACGGATCTTACACCTCGAAAAAGAAAATTGTATCAAAGATGCAGGAAAAATATGTCAGAAATATTAAGACTGCGAAGAAATTTCAAACGAGTGAAAAAGTGTAACAGAAATGTATTAACTGTTTTACACTCTGATTCCTCAGTTAATAGCTTATTGAAAAGCAAATTGAGCAGCTCTTTTTATTTGTTGCTGCAAAGCCAATTAAAAAATGTGCCAAAAAAACTAAATGGACGGAGATGGTCTCTAGACGACAAAGTTCTTGCATTAAGCATTTTAAAAAAATCAAGTGCTTGCTATAGATTGCTGAGTCGAATGTTTTGTTTACCCAGTATTAGTTCTTTAAAAAATTTATTGAACAGAATACCGTTGCTGTGTGGCATAAATGAGCAAGTGACTAAAACTATTAAAGAAATCACCAGAACAAGAACAGTGCAAGACAACCTATGTCTGGTGGCTTTTGACGAGATGTCAATTAGAAAAAACTTGACCTACAATTCAAAACTTGACCACTATGATGGCTACCAGGACCATGCAAGCCAGGGTCGATCCCCAGAAGTAGCAACCCATGCATTAACATTTATGGCTATTGGCATACGAAAAGCTTGGAAACAACCTATGGCCTTTTATTTTTCTGGTAATTGCGTTACAGCAGACAGATTAGCTGTACTTATTAAAGAGGTGGGTCCGTTTCTCATACATTTTTTTTTAATAATAAATAACTAAATATTCACGGACATTTCACACAACGCTATTTGATCCTAAAGTAAGCTAGGAATAACCTGCTTGTGTTATGGGTATCAGACCATGGATATTAATACTTATATACTTTTAAATACATACATATTATACATAGAAACACCCAGACTCTTGAGACAAACATTTATGGGGTCACACAAATATTTGTCTTCGGTGTGAATCGAACCCACGACCTGCAGCGCCGCAGGCGGTATCACTACAGACTGCGCCACTGAGGCAGTCAAAATAATAATAAAAGTAGACCAAGAGACTTCAACACTAATTTCCTGATCTATACTAATTTCCAACTATTAATAGACAGCTGATCAACTACTTAAATACTAAAAATTAAAATTTTCAGGTTTTGACTGCTTGTTTTGGCGCTGGCTTGGAAGTCATGGGCGTGGTGTGTGATTTAGATGGCGTAAATATACGTGCTATTAATAAACTAGGGTCCTCGACCGAACAACCTTATTTCGTACATGACGGACACGAAATAGTAACGATCCTGGACCCACCACACTTATTAAAATGCTTTAGGAACAATTTTTTAAAGCATGATATTCAATATCTACAAGATGTACAAGTAGATGGCCAACAAAGTTTAGGTAAGTATTGAAAATAGTATTTGAAATAAATTATCTGGCAGTGGCATTGATGATGATGATAATTTTTTTTTATTGCAGGGGTAGCTAAGTGGAGTCACATCGAGAAATTCTACCACTTAGATAACAAGAATGAGAATTTCGTTTTTGCTCCAGCGTTAACCCAGCAGCATCTGCGGCCAAATGGCAAACAAAAAATGAAAGTGCGCTTAGCTGCTCAAGTTTTAAGCCATTCAGTTGCAGCTGGTTTATTTGCCAAAGTAGCACAAAGTAAGTTGTTATATTTAATTTCACTGTTTTTTTATACCACTTACGTGGCAGACAAGCACACGGCTCGCCTGATGGAAAGTGGTGTGGCTTATGTACGAGTGCAAAACCAAGGGCGCCGCGTTTACCCTCTGAAAACCAAGAAACCTTGTATTTGTCAAGGAGCTCACTGTCGTCTACCATCTATCTATCTCTCACAGTCCGCTCTGAACAGTAAATAAAAGTCTTATTAATGCTAGTGCTGTATTAAAAAATATATGAAATAATTTATTTTCAGATGAATTACCGCAAGATGCCGTAGCAACTGCAGCATTACTGTCCAAAATGGACAATTTATTTGATGCAATGAATGGAGACACAGCAGACCACAAACGTGGCAAACCTTACCTAACAAATATGTCCGAAGCCAGCCGTCATAGTGAATTGTTCACTAAAATGAGATTTTTTTTTTCAAATATGAAATTTTTAGGGGCTAGGAGCAAGCCACCATCACAAGACGGCTGGCTGAGGACACTTAACGCAATCGAGCGTATTTTTAAAAATTTAAAGAAAAGTAATGTAACAACATTGTCTGTGCGGAGGCTGAACCAAGATCCTCTCGAAAACTGTTTTGGATGCATTAGAAGCAATTGTGGTTGCAACCCAAACCCCACTTCGGTGCAATATGTTGCAGCATTAAAAACCAGTATCATAACTAATTTAATTAATAATAACAAAAACAGAAACTGTCTGGATGACAAAAATAATTTATTAAATAATTTTAAGTTTTTTTTGAACCAGGGTATTGATCAAAGAAACCCTGCGAGGGATCAGAATCCCTCACAGGGTTTCTTTGATCAGGGACCCAATATTTCCCCGGAAGAAATAGACATACCTCAGTGTTCTGGAGAAATGCAAGCTTGCGCATATGTATGCGGATACATTGCTAAGAAAATGTCACTTAGTTGCCAATTTTGCAAACGCATTATGCTTGCCGATCCAAACACTGAGGTTTGTCATATATTTACGTCATTTAAAGAGTACAGTGAAGTAAAAAGTAGTTTGAAATACATTCAGCCCAGTTTCTGTAAGCTGGTTGAAAATGCTGCAACTATAATTAATAAATTCCTTGCAGAGAATGCACACAAAGAAAATATAAAACTTATTTTAAAAAATAAATGTCTAAATCTGAATAAAGATTGGTTGATGGGTTGCGAAGAACATTTTACTAGCAACGTACAAAATATTATTAACAGTACAATTGCTATATGCACCAAAAGGTTTTCGACCTTAAAAAATCGAGGATTTGTGGAGGAAGCCTCCAAACACTCGTTAGCGCGAAAAATAAATATTTTAAGAAATATTTAAAAACCTTGTTTTATTTATTTTTAGATCATTTAGTTTTAATAAATTGAGTTGAGTTTGAGTTAACGGTCAACTAGATTTATACTGTAAAATCATGTTATACCATATTTACAGTGTAAAGGGCTAATCGTTTGCATAACTTATCGATTTGGATAAATTAATTATTTGGCCTTTACTGATAAAAATTTACACAGGGTTTATTACAGCTGTTATGTCAAAATTTTGTATGGCAATTTTCACTTCAGGGTATACCTATAATGTATATACTGATTATGTGAAAATTTCCATGCAAAATTTTGACATAATATGTAGCTGCTGCAACAAAAATACTATACTCTGTTAAAACTATAAATGATAATTTTGATAGCTCACGCCTATGAAGTACCGTATTTGTTTATGTCAAGAATACCTCAAAAAAAATACCGTAGCACATAGACGAGTACCGCCCACTTATCGTAGTGAAGCGTCTTCCAAGAATACCGCACAATTGACCATAGACAAATGAATCGAATAAATCGAATTAAACTATATTATTTTAAATGAAAGTAAAATGATTACGTGGGAATCTACTAGTTTTTTCTGTAATATTAAGCATGTTTTGTAATATTAACCTAAATATTAAGCACGTTATTAAATAATATAAATATTATAGGCGCCATATCATGCATAATATTGGATTTTCGTTTAAAAAATAGAATAAAAGAAAGATTGTTATGGAGCGTACAGATATTATGCTGGCACGCATAGATTTTTTAAGAAAAGCTAAAAAAATTACAAATTGGGACTCTGTTATTTTTCTCGATGAGACGTGGCTTAATGCCAATCACACCGTGCCGAAAGCATGGACCGATGACACAGCACTGTCTGTTTCAAAAGTACCCGAAGGCAAAGGACAGCGACTTATAATTACACATGCAGGATCGGCAACTGGTTTTGTACCTAATTGTTTGTTAGCCTTTAAATCAACGAAAACAAATGAGTATCACGAAGAAATGAATTTTGAGAAATTCAAAGAGTGGTTCTTGGTGTTACTAGAAAATTTACATGAACCACATATTATAATAATGGATAACGCGCCATACCACTCCGTGCAAAAAGACAAAGCTCCAACATCAGCCAATAACAAACTGGAATTGATATCCTGGCTGCAAAGCAAAGGAGTAGAAGCAAAGGAAACAATGTTAAAACAAGACTGCTCTGTTTAGTTAAAGAAAATAGACCAAAAAAGCCAAATTCATTTTGGACGAGATTGCTGAGCAACGTGGCCATACAGTTCTCAGATTGCCACCGTATCACTGCCACTACAATGCCATCGAACTGATTTGCGCTAATATCAAAGGTATTTTTTTCTTTATCCTAGCACCTCAATTGTTAAAAACAGATAATTTACGTTATTATTTATATTATTTATTTATGTTTTATAGGTCATGCAGCCAAAAACAATACTTCTCCACCATTTACTGCCAAGAAAATGTTCACACTTTTACAAAATGCGTGTTACTGCGGAGAACTGGAGGAAAGTCATAGAACATACGAAAAAAATTATTGAAGAGGACAGGGAGTGCGATGTTCACTTTGATAACATCTGTGAACAGCAAGAATTTATTATTTGCCTTGGTGATGGTTTGAGTAGTGATGAAGAGGATGAGGATTTAGGTTGTGCACCCCTGAAAGAATTAAAATAGTAATTTAGATTTATTTTTCGTTTCATTTCACCTAAGGCCCTTCCTCGGCAGCGGGTAGGGAGCGGGGAGAAATATCCTTCCGTAGTTCCGCAGTCGGCGACTCGGTGGCCTGAGAAAGGCGAGTTGGCTGCTCGCCGTTCTTGCTGAAGAAGGCCAAAACGGTGCCGTGTTTCTTTGCCCCTCTTAGTGGCGGATAGTACCCAACTCTCCTCCTCTTCCCCCAAGTACCGAGATAACTCCCCAGACGTGGGATAGCACCTGAACCCCCTAGGCAGGCCTAAGTGGTCGCCAAAGTCTGCCGGGAGCCCCGGGACATCCTTCCGAGACAGTTGTAAGGCATCCTGTGGTCTTAGTAACTAGGAATCCATAGCATCCATGTTAGATTCCACACTTAAAAAGAGGCTCTTCCTCAACAACGATTTGGGGCTTGCGTATATTCTACTGAACAAGTTCATTAGGTACCGATAAAATATGCGCAAGATCGTAGTCGTGAGAGGGCTTTTATTTTTTTTTTCATTTCACGTCACGTCCTTACGTGAATTTAATTTAAAAAGGTGTAAGGTGGTTCCTGAATTAATATGGACGTCGTCAGTCAGTCAGTTCTTGTTTTTATATATATAGATAATAAAAACGTTTTTGTTACTATCGATTTCAAATTTTACTGGAACGGTAATCGAATAGATTCATTAACGATTATACACTATGGGGTGCACTATTCAGAGCTATCAAAATTATCAACCTAATTTTAACAGAGTATAAATAAATTCAAATCTCCCGCGCTAAGAAAGTTTACTGGTGGCATAAACTGTAGCGCTAGTGTAGCCTCTGTAAGCAGTTTTGCAGTATGAAGTTGCAGTTCTTCTCTCGGAGTATAAGTGTTCTGTGGTTTAGGGCCTCTGTCTTGAACAGCATCGACCTCTCACCGACCTATCCTTACCTGTGTATAGAAACTTTTTTTTTGTTATGTGGAATGAGCAGTAAAATTTACTGAGCGCATCATAACCAGCTCACTGTTTTCATTGATGATGAGCGGTAACACTTGATGCTACTATGAAGCGGGTTATGAATTATTTTCGCTCAAGTAACTTTTTAATATTTACTTTGCAGATCTAGATCATCGCCGATCAGTATGGCCGTGTCGCCGCACCGAGAATTACTCATTAAAATCTATTGGATTATAAATAGATTTAAACCATTACAATGAGCAACTTTACTGATACCTTTCTATATTGTGATACTAGCTTTTGCCCGCGACTTCGTCCGCGTTTTCGTCGTTTTTCGTAAAAAAGTAACATATGTCCTTCCTCAGGGTTCAGTGGTTTTGATGTGAGAGACAGATTAACTTTCGTATTTTAGAAGGGAAATATAATCATTATGTCAATCCACAATACTGTTAAAAAATATCGCAATAAGGAACCGCAGAATATTATTAGGTACTAGCTTTTGCCCGCGACTTCGTCCGCGTTTTCGTCGTTTTTCGTAAAAAAGTAACATATGTCCTTCCTCGGGGTTCAGTGGTTTTGATGTGAGAGACAGATTAACTTTCGTATTTTAGAAGGGAAATATAATCATTATGTCAATCCACAATACTGTTAAAAAATATCGCAATAAGGAACCTCAGAATATTATTAGGTATTAATAGCTGTGCCCCGAGACCATCAGCGTGTAACTCCTTGTATGTTATTATGTTAATGTGTTGGTAATATTGTTTAGATCACTTTCACATGAGGCTTAAGTACATATATAATGAAAATACTTCAGCGCAAAGCTTCCTGGTACGTGAACATAAAGATTTCTAGAACTGCTAACCCCGGCAAGAGAGACATATAACTGACCATGTGAAAAACAACTGACCATGTGAAAAACAACTGACACCGAGATCTACTCCAGCAACACGAAAAGTCTGCCCTTGAGCCTTATTTATTGTCATTGCATAACACCGATACTGGGAATTGCGTTCTTTTAAATTGGAATGGAAAATTATTTGGTATTATGGGATTTCTGGGAATAAAGATGGTTTCTCCTGCACCGCAACCTGTTAAAATTTGAGCATCGATTAGATTTTGTTGCAACTGGGTTACTTTAAGCCGAGTTCCATTGCAAAGTTGTGGTGGTCTTAAATTTCGGAGCAGAATAATCGGAATGTCAATAACAACATCGTCTACTTTTCTCAAATCTACAAAATGATGTTGGTCCTCGCACTGTATGTAATAAGATGTAATAATAATCTCAAAAATAATCCTTATAGCATGATTCAGTATTCACGTGCGACGGTGCGATCGATGGCTTATATAAGTTTGGTGTTTCTATACCGATTTCTATGATTCTTTTTTTATTGAATAGGTAATAATGTTATTTTTTTTTAAATTCGGGATGAGTGAGAGTTGTAACATTTATATTGTATGTGTAGTATTGTCAAGTTTTCGGCTTGACAATCATCATTGAGCGTGTCAAAGCGCCTTATTCAATTCATTGTTTTTTTTGGCTTTGGCAACATCTCTCTGGTAAGGAGTCGATACCTAGTCGCTGGTTTTTTGCGTTGTCAGACAGGAACTACAATATAAAACGGGTTTTGAAGGAATTTTCTGGTGGAGTGCATAGTCAGGGTATAAATAGCCCTGCCATGAGGTCACAAGCTGTCTTCTAACATCTAGCCAATACGATTCACATCTTGGTTAACGTTGAGCTCTGATGATTTAGCGCACCTCATGTGTTGCGAGGTTATAGTTTGACGCAGGCACTGTACAAACCTGAGGACTTGTTGAGGAATATAGCCTAGGTTCTACTTTCCTCACAAAGAATAAGTTTCTGTTTCAACCTACACCCGGGATACCGGGTTTTTTTACTACGGAGAAAGCGGCCTTATGTACGCTGTCTTATCTCATTCCTGAGGCGGTAATCATAATCAGGAATATCAAAGGTATCTCTAAGCTCACTAATAAGATCCTCATATGAGATGAAGTTAGCTTTGTTAACAACTTCTCTAAGATTAGTAAACCTCTGTGCAAACTGACATCTAAAAACTTTAAGTTTGAATGGACCCCTGAGGCTGAACAGGCCTTTAACCTGCTAAAGTCAGCCTTGGTCTCTGCCCCTATATTAAAAATGCCTAACTTTGAGCTGCCCTTCCGCATTCTTAGTGACGCGTCAGCTTACTCAGTTGCTGCTGTACTGACACAAACTCACGATGGTGTTGAGCACACTATCGCCTATTGTAGCCGTTCTCTCAACAAGAACGAGGTGAACTACAGCACAACTGAGCGAGAACTTCTGGCCGTGATTTTCGCTTTGGAACAATTTCGACAGTACGTCGAAGGCCAAAAATGTACGGTCGTCACGGACCATTCATCTCTTCTGTGGTTCCATAAACTCAAAAATCCCATGGGTCGTCTAGCACGTTGGAGCATGAGGCTCAGTCAATTCGATTTTGACATAGAGCATCGAAAAGGTAAAGACCACGTTGTACCTGATGCTCTGTCTCGTATCAAGATTGAGTCCCTCGATGCAGTACCCACTAAAGACCCGTGGTATGACCACACCATGAATAGTGTTCGGAAGAACCCGAGGAAGTCACCAAACTTTGACATTCGTGACAACCTTTTATATAGGTTAACTAAAAATAAATATTCTCTGACTTCAGACTTTGACTGGAAGCTGGTGGTACCTCAGGAGGATCGCTTGCCCCTGCTCTCTAAGTACCACGATGACACACTAAGTGCCCATGGTGGTGTTTGGAAGACACATAAAAGGTTAGCCCTAAATTATTACTGGCCCAAGATGTACGAGGACGTCAAAGAATATGTCGGGAATTGCGAAATCTGTAAGCAGTACAAACCCGTAAACACGTCTCGTCCCGGCCTAATGGGTAGCCCGAAGCGGGTTTCGAAGCCATTCGAAGCTATCTCTGTCGATCTGCTAGGTCCCTTTCCCACTTCGAGCAATAGAAACGTACACCTGATCGTGGTCTCCGACTACTTTAGCAAATATGTCATGTTGTGCCCTGTTCGGGTTGCCACAGGCGCTGTAGTCGCGAGATTTATAGAGAAGAGTGTATTTCTCGTGCACGGGGTCTGCAAGACTATTTACATGGATAATGGCCCTCAGTTTGTGAGTAAGCCATTTAAGGATCTGTTGGCTAGATACAATGTACCTAATATATATTATAACCCTAGGTATCATGCCCAAACTAATCAGGCGGAACGAACTATTCGTAATGTGGTTCAAGCGATCTCATGCTATGTGAAGTCACAACACAAGTCTTGGGATCAGTTCTTGGTTGAGATACAGTGTGCTTTAAACACTGCAGTTAACGAAGCAACTCGTTTCACCCCTTACTTTTTGGTACATGGTAGGGAATTTATTGGAGATGGAGTGTTATACAGGCAGACAGATATCGCGTGCCATCCTACTTCAGTCTCTGTAGACGATCCATCAGCCTTCGGTGTCAAGCTGAGAGAAATACAACGCATTTACGACCAGGTGAGGAAACATTTGAACGTTGCCCACCAGCGTAATGAAAAGTATTACAACCTCAGAAAAAGGCATGTAGAGCTGAAAGTGGGACAGATAGTTTACAAACGCACGTTCTACCTGTCCAACAAGGCCAAGAATTTTACTTCTAAGCTAGCCCCTAAGTTCCTTAAATGTGTGGTGACTGCTAAACGATCCCCTTTAGTATATAGGCTATCAGATCTGGACGGTAAGGATCTTGGGGAGTACCATATCAAGGACATCCTGAAGTATCAGGAGGAGCCGTCTCCAATACCTAACGTAACTACATAGCACTGTTTCTCTAGTTTATTAAACCAGTGCTATGTGATCATTATGTAAGACTATTTAATCTTTTGTTTGTATTTCTATGTGTGTACGTGACTTCAAATTGTCACGTTGTAGTTTCTTCTATGCACCGCACCGAGCGTTTTCTCTCATTCGCTCTACAATATCCTGAGAGCTTGTGTAGTGTTAGGGTATCAGCAGCCAGTAAAGGGAGCATTCGCTTTCTATGAAGGGCATTAGACTCTAGTTACTAAGCCTATCCGGTACACGAGTCAGTGTCTAGTTAGGTGTATAGGAGGATCTTTCTTTGTTATTGTAATAGTAGCAGTCAGCTTGGGGTTGAAGGACCTAGCTGGTTGTCTTTGTTTATTAGTGAGTACTTTTCTGTTTTCTTTATTGGGTATTTCCAGCGTGTCATATCCGCAGGAAATACTATTAAGGGGGGGGTGGTTGTAACATTTATATTGTATGTGTAGTATTGTCAAGTTTTCGGCTTGACAATCATCATTGAGCGTGTCAAAGCGCCTTATTCAATTCATTGTTTTTTTTGGCTTTGGCAACATCTCTCTGGTAAGGAGTCGATACCTAGTCGCTGGTTTTTTGCGTTGTCAGACAGGAACTACAATATAAAACGGGTTATGAAGGAATTTTCTGGTGGAGTCACTGACCTGTAATAGTATCTGGACTGGTGATCGGTTTCATAAAAGTGTGCCTAATTGAAAATCGCCATTTGGCGCTGACGGCAGCTAGCGAATGTACTTGGAACTAATACTAGTGATGTACAACACCTGTCTTGGTGTCGATAAAAACTATACCAGATATCGACTACAATGTTAATTTTATTTTTGTACCAATGATGTTTACATAATATGAATGACTACTTTAAAGTACCTAAGTAGGCTAACCATCAGCTTGCTATTCCGCCTCAATGGCAACTATTTCCCATTTACTTCCCGAAGGAGCCGTGCCCAGAGAGGAATTTTGTTAAGTGACAGGTTAATTAGGATTAGGATTTATTGTAGTTTTGTTTGTTTGCAGTAGGTAAGTACAGAGGAGGGTAGGTATTTAAAAACAATATGAAATCACACATTTATTACGGTATATTTTTAAATGCACATCTGTATAATTTTTAAAAGGAAATTATCTATATAAATATATCACATATTTTAAAAAGATTGAAAAACAAAGTAGATTCTCTTAAAATAGGCTTGTCTTCACTAAGAATAAATCTGATTGATGTGTGTTTCTAACGACTATGTCCAATATATAAATAACAAAAAGTAATATAAATTGGTACACAAATTAAGGATTAGGTACTATTATTTTTAGAAAATAAGATTGGAATAAATAGGCATTCCGTCACGTCACATCAAATACCTCTATCAGAAAGTGTGACGTAACAGCTTGCATTACATGTATACATGTTTTTGCATTTGGTTGACACATGTTTTTACCCATGACAAAGTAGACATATTTATAAATGTTTGGATGTATCCAAATTATTGCCTGTGTAGATGAATACCAAATTATGTAAACTGTACGTGTATCCATATTTTTGCCCTTGACTGTACCTTAATTTGATTTATGTTTGTGTGTTATTCAGAACGATCAGTGTAATAATTCGTTTTTGGCGCCTTGTTGATGCAAGACAAATTATTGATTGAACTCGGGGTTAGCAGTTAACTCTGGGTTAAACACGTTAAATCAGATCTGTGCAAGTGAGCCTTAGAAAGCATCACTGCTATAGAGAAAGAATACTTCAAATAACCCAATAGTCGTAGAGCATTGTTGACTTGGCATGAATAGGCCATTCAACTTGGAAACTACTACCTAGTGTTGACTCTTGTTACAAATGACTATGGTCATGGTAACTGTTTACTATCAGGCGGGCTGTATACTCGTTTGGAAATTTGTGGTATTATAAAAAAAAACCTGCTTCCTCTGGATTCATATGGCTATGCTGAGAATCATCAGTTGGTAACTGGACTTGCATATGTACTTCAGGTGAATTAGATTTAGGTAAGTTGATTGGACTATCACGGGAGCATGGGTCATCATATGTAGATGAATCAGTTTCTGCAGTGACCAACGATGAATCAGTTTCTGAAAAATATTGAGTGTTGGTTATCTATATTCAATTATATTTCTTAAATACCAAAGAAGTATTCACTAACTAATTTACACCTACCAAGAAATATTGTAGGTATACTGCACTTTTTTAAAGCAGTCCGTGACCCATGTTTTAATAAACAGTCATCAGTAAAATATTTTGAACAAAGATAATCTGATGTTTTCGGAGTCCAATTGACAAGCTTCATTTTTTTTAGCCACAGTTTTAAACTGTAATCGGAGGGAAACCTGTAATAAAAGGAACATTTAAATATTATGAACAAGAGTAAATAATTTAATTATTAACAAAAAATAGTCTCACTAAGTGTTATAATTCAATGTTAGTGCTAGAAAGTTATATTTCACACGCTAGTTAGTTACTGTTTCGATTATCAACTACAATTTTAAGTGTTTATTAATAATTTTAATATGTTCATTAAATTATTAAAGAACTTTTACCATGCCTCTTGTTTTTTAAACTACGAATTTTGGCATTGGACAGAAAATTATCGATATACATTTTGACATCCCTATTAATCATTATAGGTTATAAAAATATTCGTAAAATCCCCGAAACTCGAAGGGTATTCGCTTATGATAGTAAAAAAAACCTAAATTATGGTTTTATAATAATTGTTTAAGAATTAGATTCTTAGATTCACTTACTTGTGAAAAGAGACGCCACAGCCCTTCTCGTATCTTGTTTTACAATATACACACGATCTCATGCTAAATATCTACTTAATTACACTATGAACTAAATTTATACATCAAAACACTTCAAATTTATACCAATCACAGTAATAACTTAAAAATATTCGAAATTTCACACATAAACTCCTTCTGAAATAAACAAACAACGGCCATTTGCAAACTAATTTAGTTCTCAGTGCACTCGGCAGAGGCGCTTTGAATCGGCCCAAAAAAGTAGCTGTCATTTTGTATGGAATAGCCTGTCCAGCGATTATTATTACAGGTCAGTGGGTGGAGTGCATAGTCAGGGTATAAATAGCCCTGCCATGAGGTCACAAGCTGTCTTCTAACATCTAGCCAATACGATTCACATCTTAGTTAACGTTGAGCTCTGATGATTTAGCGCACCTCATGTGTTGCGAGGTTATAGTTTGACGCAGGCACTGTACAAACCTGAGGACTTGTTGAGGAATATAGCCTAGGTTCTACTTTCCTCACAAAGAATAAGTTTCTGTTTCAACCTACACCCGGGATACCGGGTTTTTTTACTACGGAGAAAGCGGCCCGTCCACGGTTGGCAGAGCCACATCCAAAGACACGTGGACTGCACGAGCGAGGGGTTTTGAGGGGAACCAGCCGCCTCCACGTGGCATTCTCGTGCTGTGCTGCTCTCAGCTTCACTCAAGGCCAGTAATTGTCACCCAATTATAAGCGTAGTTAGCTGCTTACCAGTTTTACCTGCTCACGCGGCAGTGGTCTATTGAGTAATATTAGTACCTAAGCCGTGACTATACTTCTGTGTACCTGTGATATTTGTGTCTATCAGTGAATAAGCTCTCTGTGTATCTCTGTGTTATATAAATATATGTGTGTACACCCTACCTGACTGTTTTCGTCAGAGCCCTGGCCTACCCTTGCACGCACACTGGAATCTCTGTAGTAAGGCGCCCTGGGAAAGAGTTCTCTGCATAGCTACCTCGCGCTAGTTGGTGAGTAACACTGATCATCACTGAGTTACAGAGTATTATAAACGTAAGCGTAAACAAATATAATCAGAATGCTCCGAACTGCTAAGCTATCAGGAGTTACACGTTATATTGTGAGTCAACCATAAAAGATAGACATAGGATATTTTTTAGACAATTTTATGTAGAATACGAATATGTATTTCCGTCATACATGATTTCTATGTAACTTTAACCATTAAGGCTGCACACGCGACGGAAGCTTAAAAAATGGAGTAATTTCTCCCGTTTTCCAAAAATTTACCTTCACTACTCTGCTCCTATTGATTTAGCGTGATGAAAAGTACACTATAACCTGCCCAGGAGTATAAAGAATAATTTGTATCAATTTTCGTTAAAATCTGTCGAGTAGTTTTTGTTTCTATAAGGAACATACAGACAGACAGACAGACAGACAAAAATTTTACTGATTGCATTTTTGGCTACGGTATCTTCTGTGGAACATCCAGCAAGCTTCTGTTTTAAATATTTAATGTACAGTTTTGTATTTTCTATCATTTTATTAATATTTAAAGATAGGTGGATAGATAAGACATAGTAATTGATGATTTTTTATAGTTTATTATACATCCAAGCAATCGTATAAATTATTATTATTTTTTGTGCACATGCTTGTGTAAATAAATACATAATTAATCATGAATATAAAAAAATAATTTTAATACAATTTCAGTACAAAAAATGATCAAGAGATGGCACTTATCGATTAAAATTCGAGCTAGCGTTTGCCTACCTGAAGAATTATATATGAATGTCATCTAGCCTTCACTTTACCGTTTTATTATAGACTAGCTGAGCCCGCAACTTCGTTTACGTCACGTAAGGTGTATGAAAGGAAAGGTATTTCTTCATCAGAGTCATCAAGCAGCGTCTGAAACAGCCCTGTTTGCTTAATCATAAAAGAGCTTAATGATTAAGTCTACTTTAAAATAATTCAGTCCACGCCTTCGGCACGGACTGAGTATGACTAGTGTTGCCGCTCGATAGTTGACTATTGATATTATATCGATAGGCTATCGATAGTCGACTATTGTTAGCCTATCGATATTTCTATCGATAGAATCGATAGTGTCGATACTATCGATTGTATCGATAGCACCATTAGTATGAATACTATCGACACACAGTAATACTATCGATAGAATCGATAGAATCGTTTTTCAATACCTAATGTACTATCGATAATATCGATAGTATCAATACTATTGATGCTGAACATTGCAATGACAATCGATAGTGTCGATAGTATCGATAATATCGATAGTTTTGTTTTATCGATAGTGACCTTTCCTTCAATAGTATTGGTTGGAGTCTGTAGTCTAAAACAGGGCTTCCTAAACTTTTAAGGTTAAAGGAACACCAAGCAAATATGGTTTATTCTACGGAACCCCATAAAAGGTTATAGCAAACTAGCTAGTTAGACAATGTCCGTGGTTCCACCTGCGTGAAATCCTGTTACCATTCCCGCTTCCCATGAAAACGTTTTTCCGGGATAAAAAAGCTTTTTTATTAAGCTCATCAAATTGACTGATGGAAGCCATAGCGACATTTAACGATTGCGGGCCATTCTCACAGTCCGTAAGACTTCTGACAGTGGTCCTCAAGTTGGCGACCCTGTGTTGTTCCTTTTGACGCTCCGCTTGAAGAACCCGGGATTGTAAGAGGAGAGAAGTACGTGCGTGAGCAGGTCGTTTCAAACTTTTACAGATCGACAGAGGAACGATCTTTTGAATCGCTCAGTTCTGGCGAAGTACTCTCCGCTGTAAGAGCGTTACCTACATTTTGGCTGGCATGCATAATTTCAGGATCGAAAATGGGAGGGTAGGATTAGGTTGAAGAGCTCTATTGAGAGCTAGGCTAAGCTAATAAATATCTCTTTTTTTTTTGTTTTTTGGGATGTACGCTTTTGTTACTGCAGCTGGCAGAAATAAATTGTTTTTCTTTCTTTCTATTTAAATAGCCTATGTCTTATTCCAGGCCAGAACCCCTCAGGGATCAGGGGATAAGTGTTACTTCTTCACGGAGCTAACGCAACACCCTTTGGGCACAGTAAATTTGGCTTTTTCAATTAGCTCCTTTAAATCAAATATCTTTGGAATTAAATAAAAGGCCACATTAGAAGGGAGGGCATAACGGTAATCTCTTCTTTGAGCTCCGCTCTGCAGAAGACAGCGGTAATAGTAATCGGGCTTCGTGTTGGGTTGTGTTCTCCGTCGGTGAGCAGGGTTCCAGAGCTCATTGGGGTGGTTATATGCGGGTGATGGTGAGACCAGAGGCTTGTCTGCTTTCATTAGCTGGTATGGGCGCGGAACATTCGTACGGCTTGGTGGTCAGGGAAACCCGGTGAAACGGTTGACAACAGGGCCCCCGCAGGCTGCACGGGACCCAAACCTGAGAATTAATTTATCTCCGACCCAGGGGGCTGAAACAGCAGCCTGTGTCACCACCATTTCAACACCATGGCAAGGAAAAAGAAAAATATGAAACGGTTTACAGAGGCATTGTCGTCCACACTTCAAATGGACTTTTGTCACATCAGAGACATACACAAGAACATCAACGTAGTCCACCACCACCTGGAATCTGCGCAGCCGATCCTATTTTTCTTGACGGAGACGCAAATCTCCTGCCCGGACTTAATGTTCCTTGGCTACAAGCTGGAGCACAGCTACAGCTTTAGGTGAAAAGCTGGGGTGTGTTTGTATAATATGTACCTTTAAGACAGGGATCGGATCGCATCGGATCTACTAGTACGCGTGTTTGTACAGGTATCACAGCGATGATACGGCCTGGTGGACTGCCTTTCTGGGAGTCGTGAATTGTGGTCGCTTGCCAAAGCTGCCTAGAGAAACAATTGTCGGTCGGGTTTGCCACCCCTTATTAAACCGGATGGTAGACTGGCTCAGAGTACCAAGGAGAAAGCCGACCTTTTGGGTTCTCTCTTTACCTCCAACTCGAATATGAACGACGTGGGTTCTTCGCCGCCTGGCATACCCTGGTGTGGCAATTCCATTCCAGAAATTAAATTTAGTCAGCGGGACGGTAGGCGGGAGCTTCAATCCGTGATCCCGTTCATAAGTCGAGTGGACCAGATGGCATACCTGCGGTGGTAGTTTGGTCCTGAGTTGTGTCCTGTGCTTACTCGACTTTTCATACTTTCATATTCTATGAAAAAGTCTCAGCTTCGTGGAAGATCGCGCACGTGCATCCTTTACCCAAGAAGGGTGATAGAACCGACCCGGCCAATTACAGGCCTATAGCCGTTACCTCCCTTTTATCTTAGGTTGTTCCTTTTATCTGAGGTACCTTGAAAAACACGACCTGCTCAGTGACTGGCAATACGGTTTCTGTCACGGTCGCTCGACTGGCGGTCTTGTATGCGCAAAAATATAGATAGTATCGATACTACCGATAGTATTAAAAATTGTTATATAATACTATCGATAGTATTGATAATATCGATAGTAAATTTGATATTGAACTTCGATACTATCGGTACTATTGACAATATCGATACTATCGATAGACCAATCGATATTATAGATTATTTTCGAGGTCAACTATCGATAGTCAAACTATCGATATTGCGGCAACACTAAGTATGACAAAGAAAGCCATGTTGCAAGCGTTTGGCTGGCATGACACGAATTTGCTAATTCCGGATGTTCTTGCCAGTCTGTCGCAACTACGTACAAGCAAAAAAATGTATGAAACATGACCAAATTGTAATGGCGACTATATGTGTCTCACTCAATTACTCTATCTGCCTCGCTTGTTCCTTGAGGAAATGTCATCTGTCTGTCACTGTAGATGTCAAGTTGTTATTCGTTATTTTCAATTTATTTTCTCTGAAAGATATTATTGAATTAATTGAGATTATAGCTTATTTTTGCTATCAGTTCGTTCTCTATATTATATTCTTTTGTGTTTGTTCTACATAGTTTATCGAATTATGCATTAAAAAAAGTGTGAAATATGCGGTTTAAAATCTGGAAGAAAAGACGGCACAAAACGGTTTCTCATGGCCAGATTTCCTATGGATGAGCTTCGGTGAGTAGTATATTAGTAAATCTATCAATGGTTCATAGGTTATATGGGTGAAAACAATGAAAATTATATATTGTGTATTCGTTAGGAAAATAGTGTGGTAGTAGTTTTGCAATTACTTATATATCGATGTTTTATTTTTAGTTTTAAGGAATGGGTGAAGAAAACAGGAAACGAGGATTTAGCATATATACCCATAGAGAAACTCCACCAGTTAAAATTTGTTGGCGGAAAACATTTTACTGACAAAGATTTTAGGAAAAAAAGGACGCAGTTAAAGAAATTTGCAGTTCCATCAATAAGACTCACTGCCAAGCCACTTAACACAAAAATATGTTAAAAAAACACAAGAATAATTGTCATTATTTTTGTTTCAGCCAATTACTACCATGTGTATAAAGTGAGTGGTACAAAGTGATTAAAGACGAAGGCAATAATGAAGCAAGCATCCTAATATTTAGTATTCAAAAGGGTCAATATTATATACAGTCACTACAGCGAGCTGCAGAATTGATTGAACAGACAAATTTAATTAAAAATAAAATTGCTTGATTAATGGATTCAGCTAAATAATCACCATCACCATAACAAAAGGTTGGTGCCACTTCAGAAATCATGGCTACATATCTATAACTCGTACGATAAAAAATATTAAAAATAACACAAAAATATTGTAATTATCTCATTATTTTGTTTCAGCTAATTACTGTACTTTAGTGATTAAAGACGAAGGCAATAATGAAGCAAGCGTCCTAATATTTGGTAATTAAAAAGGGTCATTATGATACACAGTCAGAATAAGAAATAAGGCACTGAAATTACAAATATTGATTTTTTAAATAAATATAATAATATTTTATGAACTTATCATTTTACAACCAAAACTGAGCCTATACTAGATGTAAAGACCACTGCATTTATCGATATCGATAAATATAGTATCGATATCGATAAATATAGTATACATCACTATTTTTCCCTAATGTTGGCAACTGTATGTGTTAAAGTTGTTAGGTTGGCTATTGTCAGTTGATCATGGTTTGACATTTCGTAAGACTATTTCGCACTATGGAAGTCCCGTCTCTTCTTACGTAGTATTGTATTCTCTTTGGTTCTTGCCAGCCAAACGTACCTACATGCCGTTGACTTCTCAGTCCCGTAGGAGCCCCATTCAGTGATCAGCATCAGATTAGCATTAAAGGGCGATGTTTACACGACTATGGAAGCTCGTATCACTTTGAAGTTTGAGGTACCAAGGAAAAAAAACCTGTTTCGTGATGGTATTATCGTGTATTTTAAGAAATAAAATTAAATTATTATGTGACACTCCGGATTTCATGGCAAATCGTACATTAGATTAGGTGTGGAATGCCTTGATTTTTTGTACTATTGGGCACAAAGAGTTCAATAATACCTTTTTGATTTGCCTTGGTAATAAAGTGTATGTATTGTGGTAGCGGGTGCTGCACGTGGCAAGCGCGCACCGCATGTTCGTGACGGGGCTGTCGTTCGTGCCGGTGCGCGGCTACGGGGCCGCCGTCACCTCGCGCAGTGAGGCCGCGCTGCTGTCCATCTCCGTGGACAACTGCCTCTGCGTGCACTCGCTGCCGCCCCCCAGTGAGTATACACTGTGTTGTACTGCAGGTGTAGGGCCCGCCGTCACCTCGCGCAGTTAGTCCGTGCTGCTGTCCATCTCCGTGGACAACTGCCTCTGTGTGCACTCGCTGCCGCCCCCCAGTGAGTATACACTGTGTTGTACTGCAGGTGTAGGGCCCGCCGTCACCTCGCGCAGTGAGGCCGCGCTGCTGTCCATCTCCGTGGACAACTGCCTCTGTGTGCACTCGCTGCCGCCCCCCAGTGAGTATACACTGTGGTGTACTGCAGGTGTAGGGCCCGCCGTCACCTCGCGCAGTTAGTCCGTGCTGCTGTCCATCTCCGTGGACAACTGCCTCTGTGTGCACTCGCTGCCGCCCCCCAGTGAGTATACACTGTGTTGTACTGCAGGTGTAGGGCCCGCCGTCACCTCGCGCAGTTAGTCCGTGCTGCTGTCCATCTCCGTGGACAACTGCCTCTGTGTGCACTCGCTGCCGCCCCCCAGTGAGTATACACTGTGTTGTACTGCAGGTGTAAGGCCCGCCGTCACCTCGCGCAGTGAGGCCGCGCTGCTGTCCATCTCCGTGGACAACTGCCTCTGCGTGCACTCGCTGCCGCCCCCCAGTGAGTATACACTGTGTTGTACTGCAGGTGTAGGGCCCGCCGTCACCTCGCGCAGTGAGGCCGCGCTGCTGTCCATCTCAGTGGACAACTGCCTCTGCGTGCACTCGCTGCCGCCCCCCAGTGAGTATACACTGTGTTGTACTGCAGGTGTAAGGCCCGCCGTCACCTCGCGCAGTGAGGCCGCGCTGCTGTCCATCTCCGTGGACAACTGCCTCTGCGTGCACTCGCTGCCGCCCCCCAGTGAGTATACACTGTGTTGTACTGCAGGTGTAGGGCCCGCCGTCACCTCGCGCAGTGAGGCCGCGCTGCTGTCCATCTCAGTGGACAACTGCCTCTGCGTGCACTCGCTGCCGCCCCCCAGTGAGTATACACTGTGTTGTACTGCAGGTGTAGGGCCCGCCGTCACCTCGCGCAGTGAGGCCGCGCTGCTGTCCATCTCCGTGGACAACTGCCTCTGCGTGCACTCGCTGCCGCCCCCCAGTAAGTATACACTGTGTTGTACTGCAGGTGTAGGGCCCGCCGTCACCTCGCGCAGTAAGTCCGTGCTGCTGTCCATCTCCGTGGACAACTGCCTCTGTGTGCACTCGCTGCCGCCCCCCAGTGAGTATACACTGTGTTGTGCTGCAGGTGTAAGGCCCGCCGTCACCTCGCGCAGTGAGGCCGCGCTGCTGTCCATCTCCGTGGACAACTGCCTCTGCGTGCACTCGCTGCCGCCCCCCAGTGAGTATACACTGTGTTGTACTGCAGGTGTAGGGCCCGCCGTCACCTCGCGCAGTGAGGCCGCGCTGCTGTCCATCTCAGTGGACAACTGCCTCTGCGTGCACTCGCTGCCGCCCCCCAGTGAGTATACACTGTGTTGTACTGCAGGTGTAGGGCCCGCCGTCACCTCGCGCAGTGAGGCCGCGCTGCTGTCCATCTCCGTGGACAACTGCCTCTGCGTGCACTCGCTGCCGCCCCCCAGTGAGTATACACTGTGTTGTGCTGCAGGTGTAAGGCCCGCCGTCACCTCGCGCAGTGAGGCCGCGCTGCTGTCCATCTCCGTGGACAACTGCCTCTGCGTGCACTCGCTGCCGCCCCCCAGTGAGTATACACTGTGTTGTACTGCAGGTGTAGGGCCCGCCGTCACCTCGCGCAGTGAGGCCGCGCTGCTGTCCATCTCCGTGGACAACTGCCTCTGCGTGCACTCGCTGCCGCCCCCCAGTGAGTATACACTGTGTTGTACTGCAGGTGTAGGGCCCGCCGTCACCTCGCGCAGTGAGGCCGCGCTGCTGTCCATCTCAGTGGACAACTGCCTCTGCGTGCACTCGCTGCCGCCCCCCAGTGAGTATACACTGTGTTGTACTGCAGGTGTAGGGCCCGCCGTCACCTCGCGCAGTGAGGCCGCGCTGCTGTCCATCTCCGTGGACAACTGCCTCTGTGTGCACTCGCTGCCGCCCCCCAGTGAGTATACACTGTGTTGTACTGCAGGTGTAGGGCCCGCCGTCACCTCGCGCAGTGAGGCCGCGCTGCTGTCTATCTCCGTGGACAACCCCAGTGAGTATAGCCCGCCCTGTAGTACCGGACTGGGTAACTGTATTCAATAATGAGAATATCCTTGTCCCTATAGAAACGGTTCTAGCACCCATTTTACCATACATGCTCATTATTTACAGTGAAAATATGCCATATTTTTTTAAATTTTATTATTATAGCTCAACTCTCTTGGGAAGTGGCACGATGATATAGCTTATAGCCTATTTTTACTTCACAATAATTTAACTTTCTAAAAGCAAACATTTTTACAGTAATCTATTACAAACGAATAAATCTTTCCTCTTTACAATGTTATTATTACTCTAGTTGTTATTTATGTATAGATTTATTTAAACCGCACTTTTCTCCACAGGTACTGTACCTGCCTGGGTTGCCATCCTACTAATAATATTTGTTCTGTTCTGTACGTTCACGCTGTGCTCGTACATGGGCATTTAACGACGATCACATTCTGTATAATATATTTATTGTAAACGTAAAACTATTTCTTGTAAGTAATAAAATTGGGGGTTTAGAGTAATGTTATTGTAATAAGTTTGCAATTATGTATATTACACTCATTTACATATTATGTAATGAGTATTCATTCTCGTCCGAGCTTATGTATTCATTCATTCTCGTCCGAGCGATTGCGTTATTATGTATTCATTCTCGTCCGAGCGACAGTCTATACAGCACGCCTCCAACGATTTTTTTCCGAACCATCCCAAGTTTACAGTGGTTGTCAATCTTCGGTTATTTTTACTAGGCGCGAAAATGAATTGTGCATCTTGTAATAATACATTCAGTGATGGAGTACAATGTCAGCATTGTTTAAAGCAGTTCGATTTTGGCTGTGCGGGTATTTCAGAAGGTGGATATAGAAAATTGGGCCCTGAAAGAAGAGCAGCATGGAAGTGTTCCTTATGTCGACTACCATCACCTAAACCAGCCCGTGATACCCAATTGGATGCAATTATGGGTAAGCTCAATGAAATGTCCACTCAGTTGAATTGTCTGCCATCCCTTTTAGATGACGTAAAAGGAATAAAACACAAAATATCTCAACTGCAAAATGCTAATGAAATTGCTATAAAATCGATGGAAGAAATTACTTCTCGTGTCGGAGATGTTGAAAAGCGTACTACTGTTTTGGAGTCCTCTTTGGATGGCATATCTGGTACAAAGGCTGAACTTGACTTAATGCTACGTAAGGATTTAGCACGTGACCAGTGGTCGCGTTTGAATAACGCAGAAATCAAGGGTGTGCCTATAAAAAAGTCAGAAAATCTATTCGAAATACTGGATAAAATTGGTACAATTGTGAACTATAAGTTTGTTAAAAGCCAGATTAATTATATTAGCAGAATCCCCAGTCATAACACTAAGGATAAATCCATCGTAGTAAGTTTCGTAAACAGGTATGTTAAGGAAGACTTTGTGGCATCTGCGCGTATGGCCAAAACCCTGGTTGCGGCGGATATTGGATTCACGGGACTCACCCAGCGTGTATACGTCAATGATCACCTTTCACCGGAATATAAGAAACTATTGACGAAAACTAAGCTGATTGCAAAGGATAAGGGTTATCAATACGTTTGGGTGAAATTTTCGAAGATTCATGTCCGTAAAAATGATACATCTCCGATACATGTCATAAATCATTCCTTAGATTTAAACAAACTAAATTAATTTGTCACTTAATTCGATTATCGAAATATATCACTAGTTCTTATTATAAGCTGAAAGTTGTATTATGTGTTAAAATGTTGCACACACCTGCGGTCATTAGTAAACCTTTTGTTAAGAAATCTTGCCTGCACTTTGTATTCATACTAGTAAGTGTAAGTGTTGTAATTCGTGTCGACCATCAGTCGAATATGTTGGTCTCTTTTACGCTAATAGAAAACCACTACTACTATCCTGCATACACATATTATTTTTGTAACTGTGGGTGGATTTGTATTTGTATTGTTTCTTTTAAGCAGTATGAATATTGCGTGATACTTTTATTGTTATCTGGTCCCGAGCGTTTTGTAATAGTCAAATCGAATTGTATTTTTTTGAAACAGCGTTTCATATTATTTGTTTATACCTGTACTGGCAGGATTGTTTTTGTTTCTATATTGATATTGCGTAAACTGTCTCAATGTTGGTATTAAACTTCTACTATCAAAACGTTCGCGGACTAAGGACGAAAACTTCGGTATTCAAACGCAATGTTCTTCAGAATAACTATGATGTTATATTGATAACTGAGACATGGCTGAAAGATAGCTTTTTTGATAGTGAGTTGTTTGATAGCAGATATATGGTTTGGCGTCGTGACCGCCGCTATGAAGTAACTGGACAGTCGAAGGGAGGGGGTGTAATGATAGGTACGCGTAGGGAATTGCCGGTTTGTGCCCGTCCTGAATGGTGTTCTACGGCTGAGGATTTATGGATTACACTACAGTTGGGTAATGGTGTTTGTTTACATATTTGTATACTTTATTTGTGTAATGAGAAGCATGGCCCCAGTTTTTCTCAGCAACTTGAAAGTTTTTTGAACAAATTGCGTTTAGTGGTTAGTTTGCATCCCGAAGATCACTTTGTAGTGTCGGGAGACTTCAATATGAGAAGGATTAGATGGACTCCAGCAAGCAACTCACTTTTTTTAGTGGCCCCAGATACAACGGGCAAAAATGAGACGGATTTTATTGACGAACTGGCTGTCGTTAACTTGCAGCAATATAATTATGTAAAAAAAAATTACGGTGGTGTGCTCCTTGACTTAGTTCTTTCTAATGATGTGATACGCCTTTATGAATGTATAAATCCTTTAGTTCCACTCGATCAGAACCATAATGCATTGAAATTCAGCTTTGAACCTAAATCGAGTTTACTATTGAAACCGGCCACCCGGACTAAGTTTTGTTTTCATAAGGCCAACTTTGAAAATATTAAAATTTCCCTCTCAGGTATAGACTGGGAGGATAAGTTTGGCAATGTAAGTATAGATGAAGCGGTCCGCCTCTTTTATCAGTGCCTTAATGAGGTACGTGAGAAACATGTACCTAAGGTAACAACATTGGCTAGTCATTTTCCTCCCTGGTACTCACCCGCCCTTAAGAAGGTTCTTAAGGAAAAATATAAATTTTATTCAAAATTTAAACGTTATGGGATGTTGGTAGACTTGCATACGGTTCAGATACTAACTAGGCGGGCAAAAGTATTGGAAGAAGTTTGTTATGACAGCTATATAGCAAAGGTTGAAAGTTCAATTAAAGTCAATCCCAAATTCTTTTGGTCGCATTTGAAATCATTATCTGGGTCTCCATCAATTCCTTCGAATGTGTCACATAATAATATAAATGCGTCGTCGGGAAACGATATATGTAACTTGTTCGCGGATTATTTTCATTCCATTTTTCTACCTGTGCAAAACTTCTCACAAGTTAATGCTGACGTGCAAGATGAAGTACTGGACTTGGATGCTAATCTCCACACTATTGAAATTACACCTGAACTCGTCAAGGATAAATTGGACAAGCTGGATTGTTTTAAATCGGCAGGGCCCGACCATTTTCCTCCAATTTTATTTCATAAGTGCTCGAATGAATTATCTATACCTTTATCGTATTTGTTTCAAATGTCAATACGTACTGGTATCATGCCCGCCATTTGGAAGTCGGCCTTTGTTTCACCGATACATAAAAAGGGTCCCAAAGATTTAGTAACAAACTATCGTCCGATCTCTAAGCTGTGTGTGGTGGCAAAGGTTCTTGAAAAAATTGTCTATGAACAGCTTTATAATTCTTTAAAATATCAATTTCCCTCCTCACAACATGGTTTTCTTAAAGGCAGATCAACAATCAGTAACCTTACACTATTTAATGATTTTTTAACCCACACCATGGATAGCGGTTATCAAGCTGATGTTATATACACAGATTACAGTAAGGCATTCGACCGAATTGACCATGTGATTTTGGTGAGGAAACTGGGAGAAGCCGGGATAAGGGGGGATCTGTTACGGTGGTTTAGTTCTTACATTGATAATAGATCTCAGGCTGTGGTTCTAGGTAACTATATATCTGGATGGAAGTCTGTCCCTAGCGGCGTGCCGCAGGGTTCCTTGCTGGGTCCTTTACTCTTCATCATCTTCATATCTGACATTGATAAATGTTTCCATAACTCTACAATTCTTAGTTTCGCTGATGATATGAAAATTTTTAGGTCTATCACTTGTTTGAGTGATGCTGTAGCCCTACAAGAGGACCTATTGCGTTTAGATAGATACTGTGTGGCAAATAAATTAGATTTGAATACTAGTAAATGTTTACAGATCACTTTTACAAGAAAATTAGACATTATTAAGTTTAACTATTCTCTTAAAAATTGCGAATTAACTAACGTAAATGAAATTAGGGACCTGGGTGTAATTCATGATGCTAAATTAATGTTCGACTCTCATGTTGCATCAATAATTAACAAGGCTTCTAAAGCTCTTGGATTCATCTTAAGAGCCACAAAAGATTTTCAAGAAGCCAAAACATTTAAAATTCTTTATTCCACTTATGTTAGATGTCACTTGGAGTATGCGTCACAGGTTTGGAACCCTAGGTATAGCTGTTACATTGATCGTCTTGAAAACATACAAAGAAAATTTATAAAACATCTGAATTATCGCACTAGATCGTCTATTAGGGATTACAATAAAACGTGTGTTAAACATCACTTTTTATCTCTAGAAAATCGTCGGGAAATGTCCGACATTTTATATCTATCAAGAATAGTTCGACCCTCAGCCCTTGATTGTCCAGACTTGCTGAGTAAGATTGATCTATACACACCAAGGCATCTTTTTAGATCTAGCCCATTGTTTGTTCTTCCTTCAGCAGCTACTAACTATCGCCAAAACAGTTTTTTGTATCGGTCATGTGTTAGTTATAACAGATTGCTGCGTAAGAGACCTGAATTGGACATAACATGTTCGACCTCAATAAATGCACTTAAACGAATATTATATAATATATACTTCAATAATAATGCAGGTTAAACTATGTACATCAATTTAACTTCATTGATCGTGATCAGCAGGTGATATTATATTATATTATTTTTAATGTAGTTATATCTCTGTATAGTTAGCTAATGTTATGGTATCTATGTATCTACATTTCGGACTATGCACATTATTACTTTGTTGCCATCTGTGGAGACTTATTAATAGCTTTGTGTAGCTACCTTGTTTTCATATTGCCATGTAATTAGCTGATAGTCTTCCTAAAATTCAATAAATAAAAATAAAAAAAAATAAAAAATAAAAAATGTATGTATAAATAGGATTAATGGAAATATATGAGGTGCAATGTTGCAGTTATATTTATTATTTTTTTCAAACTAGTCTTACGAAATTCCTCTTCTATGGATAGCCCGAGGGAATATGTGATGAGTGTCCAACTTTCTGGACGGTAGAAGCATCAGGGCCGTCGTTGATTGCAGCTGGTCCCACTACTGCTCGTTCGCTTTAACTTTGCCGTTCGGCTCCATACTAAAGTCGAATTTTTGATTAAACGAAGTAAATTGACAGCAACTAATGTCACTTTTTCTAATAATGTTCCATATTTTCTATGACGAAGTGACATTAGCTACTGTTAATTTACTTCGTCTAATTAACAAGCCTCTACGCCAGCGGCAAAGTTAGAGCGAACGGGTAGTACCTACATACATACACGGTCACGCCTTTCATCCGCGAAGGGCGTGGCAGAAGCATATTATATATGCCCACATTTAACCTTTTAGATTTTGTCCCACGTAATAGATGGTATTGATATGGATAGGCGCTGACCGCTGTTGAAATTCTTCAAGCCGGCCCATAAAGGCCTTCAACTTGACTTAGCGACGTGCTTTTTTCATGACAACCGGGACCAACGGCTTAACGACTTAACGTGCCTTTCGAAGCACGGAAACGCTCGCAAATAAATGTCACAAAGTGGTCATGAGGTGGTCACCCATCTATGACCGGCCACAGTAACTGTTGCTCACTGCAGCAATCGTTTACAGAACACAGACCGCGGGGCCACGAGCGCTTCTTCTCCGACTACATGACCATAAATGCTGAGTGTTCGGTTCGGTGTTGTCCCCTACTCTCTTGTTGCTGCCTGCGAGTTCCAAATGTTCAATGTTAAATGACGTTACCGAGATGGTAGGTAATTACATAACATTGTTGGTAGAATGAGATCACTTTGTTGATTGCAACAAGTGTTGTCGCAGCTACTCGTCCTCAGGTTGGCTGGTTCTCGGCTCGTGTATGCGTAGTAAGGAGGATGGGGCGCTCTTCAATAAATATTTTATTCTTAGATAATATTGTAATTAATTTAATATCTGACAATACAAATTGGTTAGGTTAGGTTAGGTTAGGTTAGGTAATTTTCACACGGTTAGAAAAAAATAATTCATTCATAGCCAGTTCGAGGTTTCCCGCTACGCACACTCGCGCACAATTCAATATCGACAACTACTAGGTACCTATGAACATGTTTGACCTCGTGTCTGTGAACTCTGTGAGCGGTGTCTATGTGTGCGTAGCCTCAGCGACTTTAGTGTGTAGCTTCCATCTAATTTGTGGTTTAGGCTGGTCTATATATATTCAGAGTAACATCTTTAATAGAAATAACTCGTACATATCGAGCAGACAGCGGACTGGGGTGTCGGTGTGTATAGGTGCAATAGTGCTCGCCGTCTATCGCCAATCGCGTTTCTGTCTCGTCCACTACAATCTCCATAGTGAAGGGCTGACCATCTTTAAAGGGAAACGGTCTGAAATAGAATACACAAATAGGTATAAATAAATAATAGACTGGTACTTGCAAGGCTTACGATAATATTTATGCCATGAAAAAATAACTTGTAATTAGTCTCTCAACTCAGTTTTTGTTTGCAAGTTGTGAAGTTCATGTAACAGGTACCAAGTTGGTTACATTTATCCAGTCTCTTATGTCTGTAGGTACGTAATTAGCTACATAGTAACATCATATACTAAACATATCAATATTTACTGGGCATTAAGTGGCAATTTTTTTAAGACATAAGGCCTTAACCGATCGTGGCCCTGCGGAATCAGTGTTCTGTAAACGATCACTGCAGTAAGCAACTTTCACTATGGCCGGTCCATGGATGGGTGACCATCCATGAGATCACTTTGCGACATTTATTTGAGCGTTTCCGTGCTTCGGAAGGCACGTTAAGCCATTGGTCCCGGTTGCAAGTAAAATGGCAGTCGTTAAGCCGAGTTGAAAGTCGTTTTAGGCGGCTTGAAAAATTTCAACTGCAGACAGTCACAACCTGCGCCTGTCCATCTCAACACGGCAATACAGTTTACCACCTATTACGTGGGACAAATTATAAAAAGGTGAAGTGTGGGCATTATAGGCCTCTGCCTACCACTTCGGGGATGAAGGTGTGATCATATGTATGTATGTACTTAAGGCCTTTATCTTAACTTAACGACTGCCATTTTACTCGCAACCGGACCAACGACTTAACGCTCGCAATAAATGTCCCCAAGTGGTCACGTGGTGGTCACCCATCCAAGTGTGTTTGCTCGTACCTAGACGCAGCAGTCTCCTCACGCACCCATGCGCCGGCACGACGTGTGCTCCTTGCCACGTGACGTTGTGGTGGTCTTACACAGATGTGCACTGGGATATCTCCATCGAATGATTCACATTGCAAGAACACGTCGAACCTGCAATTTGAAAGATTACTTCGAGTTTGCAAATACGACGGTTGCATTGCATCTAAAATATTCATTGAAGGCTGAGGCCACATTTGCGGTTACCACGGTCCGCGGTGGTTTCTAACCTCACAATTACTAACCATAGACTCGATTTCATTGGTTTTGACATTTTGGGGTTAGAATTTGACATTTTGAGACTAGAAACCGCCGTAAATTGCAAATGCGACCCCAGGCTTAGATTAGTTCCAAGAGTGAACTGTCAAAGAAGTAGTGTCGGTTATTAATTTAATAATAGGTAATTTGCTACAGAGAATGCAGTTATCTCTTAAAAGAATCGTAACACCATGGATTTAGAATTTTTCGTTGAGAGTAGCGAAAAGTTCTAAATCTACGAGTGACACATAACCATTCTAGAAAAGAAGGCTCGGATGCAAACGTTCAAGTTAGACCTTTAAGTTATCTCTCTCATTCTCGGTACTTTGTGCCCGGTACAGAACAAAGGAAAAATAGAGGCTATACCTATTTTTAACCGACTTCAAAAAAAAGGAGGAGGTTCTCAATTCGACTTCAATAATATATTTTAATAATTTCTTATAAATCAAAATACGTATTACTTAAGTACTTAGGCACCTTGTTTTTCAGTTTCAGTGATATGCTTGAAGTCGGTTATTTATTGTTATTTTTTTTTATGTTGACATACGCAAGAAGACAATCTACATACAAAGTGCGCTCGAGCTACGCACACATAGACACCGCTCACCGGATTTCACGGACACGAGGTCAAAGTTAGTACTCTTTATACTGTGGTCAAAGAATTCTCATAGTAATTTTAATACAGGTTTGTGCGCGAGTGTGCGTAGCCGAGGTTGTTTGAAAAAAAAAAAAGTACATACATGAGATTGCTTTCTGTACCTTATTATTTTGTGTACGTACCCTGGCCAATCACTACTGTACGTGCCGGTGACAACAATACGTGATCCAATGCTCAGCGGTTCCTTTAGTACCTTCCGAGTTGTGCCCGACTGCGACAGCGACCGCAACTCGTCGATCTCGGCCAGCCGGTACTGAAATCACATCTAGTTATAGATTTTTATAGCCTTTCGTTGTGTTACTCCGGAGGGGGAGGGGGGGGGGGGATACACTACAAAAGGCTATCACTATCACATTATGCACTTTTTGCTTAACCACTTGTACTTTATTCCACGATTTTAATTATTACTAAACTAGCTGATGCGCGCGGCTTAGACCGCGTGAATTTTTAGTTTCCGCTTCCCGTGGGAATATTTTCCCGGGATTGTTACATTACTATTTTAGTAAGTTGTTGTGTCCCACCGCTATAGTGGAAGTACTAACGTCACTTGTCGACTGTCGGTGGCACGGACAAGCCACACACATTATACATTACTGTGTGAAGTCTTCATTAATGCAATTAATAGTCAATACCAACACGTCTTTTATTCATATCAAGGACCCACATAACACCTTAGATGTGTTATTCCGGACTATACTCTATCCCTGTACCAAATTTCAGCCAGATCCATTCCGCCATTAGAGCGCGATTGAGTAACAAACATCCAAACATTCAAACATCTTCACAAACGTTCACATTTTATAATATTAGGTGCTTACACATCAAATTGGCGTTTTTCGTACTGGCCACTTTAATTACAATTTTCTCCTCTTTGGTAAGGAATTCCAAATTAAATTTTCCCAGCTATTTACTCATGTATTTATCCTTCGATGACCGTCATTCATTTGTTTTTTTCTTCTGTTTTTTTCTGTTTGCGTCACTCATTTTACAAAATGGAAAACTTAAAATATCGCATTATTTACGAGTACGAGTTCCGCCGTGGCACTAGTGCTGCGGAAACGACTAGAAGGGTGAATGATGTGTATGGCGGTCATGTTGCAAAAGAAAACACAGTTCGTTTTTGGTTCCAACGTTTTCGTTCAGGAAATGTCGACCTGCAGAACAAGCCCCGTGGACGGCCTGAGACTCAAGTTGATAATGAAGTATTGAAGGCTATTGTGGAAGCGGATCCATCGCAAACCACGTCCGAGTTAGCTGCAGGCTGCGGTGTTAGTGATAAAACTGTTTTAATTCACTTGAAGCAAATGGGGAAGATTAAAAAGCTTGAAAGGTGGGTACCTCACGAATTGACTGAAGCAAACCGGCAAAAGCGCGTCGACTGCTGCGTTACATTACTGAACCGGCACAATAATGAAGGTATTTTAAACCGAATCATTACCTGTGACGAAAAATGGATTCTTTACGATAATCGAAAGCGCTCAGCGCAATGGTTGGATCCTGGCCAGCCAGCCAAATCCTGCCCCAAGCGAAAATTAACCCCAAAAAAGTTACTTGTAAGCGTTTGGTGGACTAGTGCCGGTATTGTTCATTACAGTTTTCTCAAATCTGGCCAGACTATTACGGCTGATGTCTATTGTCAGCAATTGCAAACCATGATGGAAAAGCTAGCGGCTAAACAACCTAGGCTGGTCAATCGCTCCACGCCACTGCTGCTTCACGACAACGCTAGACCACACACTGCACAACAGACGGCTACCAAATTAGAAGAGCTTCAATTGGAATGTCTAAAACATCCTCCGTACTCCCCGGATCTTGCTCCAACAGATTACCATTTTTTTCGAAATTTGGACAACTTCTTGCAAGGGAAAAAATTCAACTCTGATGGGGCAGTCCAAATCGCCTTCACAGTTTTTATTGATTCCCGTCCGACTGGTTTTTTTAGTAAAGGGATCAATGAACTACCTATGAGATGGCAAAAATGCATAGAAAACAATGGTTCATACTTTGATTAATTAAATATATTATATTTAAAAATATTCGACTTTTTGTTCCTCCTATACAAAACGCCAATTTCATATGTAAGCACCTAATATTAGTAGGATGACAGATACGAGTAATGTTACGTTTTCCTTTCACTAATTAATGTATGAACTGACAGACGTCAAATGTTAAAGTACATATTAAAATGACGCCACTTTAGTAGGATATAGGTAACGACTTTATATAACCAAAGGATATAACCAGACCGGTTCCGCTTTACAGCATTTTCAAAGGTAATTTCCTGTTCATACACATTCTTTCCTTACCTAAGCTACGTTTCTAAACACTATGATCTTTTTTATTCACGTGAGACTGTGGGTATACAAATAAAGTTTTGGCGTTCTAAAAATTCTCCCTAAAAATGGGGAAATTTGAAATTCACCATTAATTGACCCAAATCAAATTCACATTATAAATTATAATTAAAATCTACATACAAAATTGATTATAAAATATTTAAATTTGCAATTAAATTCCAGTCAAATCACTAGGCCACAGAATTGTTGTGTTTGGAGTTATAGGTAGTTACCGTTTACGTTTTTTTAGAGAATGAACTGAAATATTTAACACTTTAAATCGGAGTAGGTACTGTTTGTAGGTGCAGGGACTAGCTAGTTAGAGTTTCCTACCCGAAGGGTAACGAACAGGACCCTATTGTTACTGAGACTTCGCTGTTCGTCTGTCTGTATGTCTGTCAGTGTGTCCGTCACGAGGCTGTATCTCATGAACGGTGATAGCCAGGAAGCTGAAATTTTTACAGATTGTGTATTTCTGTTGCCGCTATAACAACAAATACCTACATGCCGCTATAACACAACTAAAAACAGAAAAACAATATGAGGGGCTCCCATACAACAAACGTGATGCTGTTTTCAGTTTTTGGTACGGAACCCTCCGTGGGCGAGTCCAACTCGCATTTGGATGGTTTCTTAAATATTTATCTGTTTGCTTTTGTAATCTATTCATGTGACGAAGACGCAACGACAACCGAGATTCTCTTGTCTCCATACGTACTTTAGACGAGGATTCATCCCCAGGCAGTCTGCTGGTAGAGAACCCACTAGACCTAGGCAGTCTGCTGGTAGAGAACCCACTAGACCTAGGCAGTCTGCTGGTAGAGAACCCGCTAGGCATAGGCACGTCGGAGCTTGAGGAGACTATGTTCATAAGCACTGCGAAGGCCTCAGACTCAGTGAGCAGGGAGGAACGGGCTGGACCTTCAGCGAACTGCTGAGGAGTGAGCGTCAGGAAGCGGATCTTCTCAATGGCACTGCGGATTTTTGGTTTGTTATTGATATCTGAAAAAAGAAACATCTCTTTACTATTACATTATGCTCCTGTGAATAGGATAATATTATCTAGGTACGTTGTATACAGGGTGTCCCACGGCTATGCCACATGGAGGGAAAGTACCTTAAATGTTGTAGATGGAACCTTTTACTGAAAGAAGACATTATTTAAATTTCAAAAACAACTTAAACTGCATTCATAGATTTTTAAATAAATACATGGTTGAGCCGGGAATCGAACCCGCTACACGAGAAAAAATTATTACCCCGTAGCTTTATCACACCGATCGGAAGACTTTATTATAAGGATTATTTTTTGCTAAGTAACATAGTGTCAGAAATAAAAGGAAGACCATGAATTTTAATATTTTTAATAGATACAAAAGTCCCGTACTGTTGAATACAAAGTCGCACACTTTTGATTATTTTACTCCTTGTCGATCTTTTGATCTTGCTGTGGTGGATATTTATAATAATACGTCCAAGTTCTGTTTGTAGCTCGTGGACATTTTAATTTCTTGTAAACTACATTTAATACAGGCTGCGGTGACCACCGGCACTTCTGGTGGGCCCGTATGCTTGTCTGCCACCTTCGTGGTATATAAAAAAAATACTTGTCATAACCCCATAAAAATCTAACGTTGTTAGATCTGTGGATCTCGGCGGCCATCGTATTTGTCCCGATCCAGGGACGAAAGTCTTCATTGAAATTACCGGCGATGACAGCTTTTCATTTTTAACTTCAAAAAAAGGAGGAGGTTCTTAATTCGTCTGTATGTATTTTATTTTATGTATGTCAAGCGATAATACCGTCTTAAAATTTTTTTTTTAAACAAAATTTCGCATCAAATGTTAAAATACATGGTCTTCCTTTTATTTTTGACACTATGTTATTTAACAAAAAATAATCCTCATGATGAAGCCTTTCGATCGGTATAATAAACCTACGGGTGATTGTTTTCTCGTGTAGCAGGTTCGATTCCCGGCTCAACCATGGAAGTGTTTAAATTGTTTTTTAAATTGTTTTTTAAATTAAAATAATGTCTTCTTTCAGTAAAATGTTTCATCTACAATATTTAAGGTACTTTCTCTCTATGTGGCATAGCCGTCGGACACCCTCTATAATTCTACTATGCTTGTACCCCTATTTAATTAGCAAAAACAACGCGACACTTACGTTTATTATCATGTGAAGGATGTTCACCAACATCACCATCCTTCTGCGGTTGGGCGCCCACAATTCCTACCTGTAACATCAGTACGAGTAGGTATAAGGTTAATGGTAGACCCCGAGTGATTTTTTCACAAATTACCTATTTACTTCTGTTGCTGCTATAACAACAAATATTAAAATTAGAAAAATAATGATATTTAAGGGCCTTTTTTTTTTTTTTTTTTTTTAACGTGAGGGAAAATCCTCGTAGGATGCTATGCCGGACTCTTACCGACTAAAAAACCTCACGTAACGCCCAACAGCCTATGGTTGAGAGCCCCGGGTAAGCCCTCAGGAAGGATGTCCCGTGACTCCCAACAGACCTACGGCCGCCAATGCGGCCTCGCCCAGGGGGTGGTTCGGGTGCAATCCCGCGTCTATGGGGGGTTTCGGGTGTGACGTCACGTCACGCTGCCGTCATGGGCCTGCTTCTGTAAGGACGGTGAGCGGCCCTCTCACCGTCCTCAGACCCCCGGTCATGGAGGCCGATAGTCCTCGGCGAAGACACGTCGGCGGCGCCCAGGGCGCCGACTGCGGAACTCGGGTGGGAGAGTTCTCTCCCGCACCCGGCCCGCCGCCTCCTTCGCGAGCATGACCTGCTCGCAGAACGAGGCGGCGCAGTCCCACTTACTCCCGCTGGAGAGCATGGCTCGCACCATGGCCTCAAGCGAGAGGGTGTCCACGCCCAGACCCACTACGAGGACCTGTCGCTGTTGTGCGCACGCCGTGCACTCCACCAGCGTGTGGAGCGCCGTGTCATCGCTGCGGTCCTCGCAGTGCTGACATTCGGCCGTGGTTTCCCGGTGTTTTCGCCACAGATACCTACCGAAGCTACCGTGCCCGGCAAGCATCTGTGTCAACCGGTAGGAGAGAGCACCGTGTCTTCTCTCCAGCCACTCGTCCATGACCGGTCTGACGGCCGCGATTGTGGCGAATCCCCCCTTTGGTTGCTCAAGTCGCGTCTTCCATGTCTCCAGGGTTTCCTGGTGGAGCAGGGTCCGCTGGGCCTCGATTTCTCGAGACGCAGGCCTTTGGCCCCGCTCCAGCGCCTCCTTGCGCCATCTGAACAGTGACGCAAGGGCTCTCGCTTCCAGGTCCCATGGAGGGGTCCCGGCTAGGAGACATGCCACCTCACCGGAGATCGTGCGGTATCCTCTTATCACCCTGACGGCCATCACTCTCTGCGGGCTCATCAGTCTAGCCTCATTGCTGGCCGTCAGGGTCTCCGCCCATACGGGAGCCCCGTACAGGGCCATGCTTCGCACGATCCCAAGGTACAGCCTCCTGTAGGGAGCGTTGGGTCCCCTGATGTTGGGCATCAGCCGCGCGAGTGCGGCCGATGCTCCCCTCAGTTTTGGGACCAAACTTCGGAAATGATGTCCGAAGTTCCACCGGCCATCGAGTACGAGCCCCAGATACTTCATCGAGGGCTCGATGCCGATGCTGACGCCCCCCACCTGTAGGCTGGATCCCGCAGGTGGCCCCATCCGAGGTCCGTGAAAGCACAGAGCCTCGGATTTGTGAAGGGCGACCTCAAGACCCAGCCGCCGAATCCGACCCACGACCTGAGCAACCCCTGCCGTGGCCTTAAGTGCTGCGGCACGGTGCGTTGCTCCCCGCGCCGTAACGAGGGTGTCGTCGGCGTAACATGTTACGCCGACCCCTCTGAGCAACGGACCACGCAGCACCCAGTCGTAACCGATGTTCCACAGGAGCGGCCCTAAAACCGATCCCTGTGGAACACCGCACGACACATCTCGCCGACCCGGCCCTAGCCAGCTCGGGTAAGTTATGGCTCTCTCGGAAAGATAAGCCCCGACAATTCGACGGAGGTAGGGAGGCACTCCATGATAGATAAGCGCCTCCCTGACGCAGTTCCAGGGCAAGGTGTTGAATGCGTTGGCGATGTCGAGAGACACCGCCACCACCACCTCACCCTGTGAGACTGCTTCCTCCGTCAGGCCTCTAATGCGCATGATCGCGTCCACGGTGGAGCGTCCCTGACGGAAGCCAAACTGGCTATCCGCCAGATCAGGCCCCACGCGTGTGAGGTGCCCGACGAGGCGTTGTGCAATAATGCGCTCAAAGAGCTTGCACACCTCGTCGAACAACACGATCGGCCGGTACCCTGATGGGGAATTTGCCGGCCGCCCCGCCTTTCGAATCAAGACCAGTTTCCCTGTCTTCCAGACCTTGGGAAACTGGCCTTTTTCGAGGCATGCGCTATAAAGACCCATAAGTCGAGGCCCAAGCTCCTCGAGAGCCAGGACCCATGCACGGCCTGGAATGCCGTCGGGTCCAGGGGCGGTGTTTCTACGGGATTTAAGCCGCAGGACAGCCGCCCCTAACTCACCCTCGGTGACTACGGGCACGTCGTTCTCGCTGTCTTCCGCGTTGGGCGCCTGAGACGGAGCCATGCGCGGAGGAACGTGTTCCTCCGCTCTCGACGGGAACAAGGAGTCCAGGACCCCCTCCAGCCGCTCCGGCTGGAGACTCTGGGTTAGTGGGGGCGCCTTAGGGCGTAATTTGCCTCTTACCATGAGGTACGGGCGCCCCCACGGGTTCCGCTCCAGAGTCTCCATCAGCTCTTCGCGGCCCAATTTTTTGGACCGCTTGATGGCGGTCTGGAGGGCCCTCTTGGCCTCCTTGTACCCATCGTAGAGCTCCGTCTCTCGGGCTGCCGCATCGTCTGGGCGGCGACGCCTTCGGCGAAACCTGGTGTACCGGCGGCGCGCGGTAACGCAATCCACGCGCAACTGCGCGATTTCCGGCGTCCACCAGTACACCTGTTTCCTCGCCGGTCTGGGCCTAGCCCTGGGCATCGCCGCATCGCAGATGTGCGACATGGCTCTCCCGAACCACTCCACCTCGGTATCAACATCGGCAGGCCCGTCCGCTGTCGGAATCCAGGACTGCACGATGGCCGCCTCCAGGAGAGCCTCCCGATCCAGGCGATGGAGTGCCCAACGCGGTTCCGGGGGATTCGCGATTGTTGGCGGCAGGTTAGGTGGAGGGGAGACGTCGAACCGAATATATCGGTGATCTGACGACGTCTCCTCCTCCTCCACCACGCGCCATCCCTGGACACGGCGGGCGAGCTCAGGGGTCGCAAACGAAACGTCTATGACCGAGCTGAGCCCCCGCCGCGTCCAGGTTGCGACATTCCCCCGGTTCAGGATGACTAGGCCACGTGTAGTGACCCAGTCCTCCAGTATCCTCCCCCTGCCTCTGGTTTCCCGGGAGCCCCAAGCCTGCGACCAGGCATTGAAGTCTCCCAGGACCAGGACAGGGCGAGGCCGGCATGCAGCGAGAACGACGTCCAGCTCAGGGAGCCATAGCTCAAACTGATGCTGGTCGAGGCTCGGCGAGACGTAAACGGCCACGACAGCCACACCCTCATATTCCGCCGCGACGCAACCCGGGCCCCTAGCAATAAGCGCTAGGCGCGAGTCGTCCGCGCCGGTCCCCCCAAAGATGGTCGCCATGCCGTCCAGATCCACCGGGCTTCCCGGGTGAACCCAGTACGGCTCAGCGACGACGACAATATTAATGGACCACTGCCTGATGCTCTGGTACAGAAGGTCCTGAGCACCAGTGCAGTGGTTCAGATTCACCTGCAGGATGCGGATATGGGTGTCCATTAATGGACGTCCATATCCGCACCCTGCCGCGAACGTGCACCCACACCCTCACCCCTCCGTGCGGACGGACGGGGCTTCGGCCTTGAGGCAGCGCAGGTCTTACTGCCCGCCCGGTGGTTTGCCTCCTTGCCCTCCGCCACGCATTTAAAACAGCGTGGCGGAGCGTCACAGGCAAGGGCCGTGTGACCGGGCTGACTACAGCGGAAGCACCGATCGCCCACGGTGACTTCCGCCGCACACTGCACTCCCACATGCCCCACGACCAGGCACCTATAGCACCTGTCTTCGCGGGGCTGCAGGAGATGCACCTGCGCCCTCAGGAAGCCTCCAATAAGGAGGCTCTGTCCGTCCGCCACTTTCTGGGCCGCCGCGACGGGACAGCTCACGACCACCGACCCGTGACCAGTGGGGCCAAAGCGGATTTCGCCTGACCTCACCTGATCACGGGGGCAGCCACTCGCCTCCACGACGGCGGAGATTATCTCCTCCGTCGTGGCCGCGTCATCCAGACCCGAGATGCGCAGACTCGCGCATTTGTTGGGTCTGGTGATGCGGACGTCACCCTTGTCCAGCGACTCCCGCAGCTTTGCCGCTAAGGCATCCGCTTTGGGGCCGCTGGTGGCGCCGGAGACCTCGAGGAGGCGCGCTCCGGTGCGCGTCACCTTGCACCGGAGCCCCCCCTCAATCTCGAGGGCCTTGAGGTCTACTGAGGCTTTCGCCTGCCTCAGTACCTCGGCGTACCCCACGCCCTTCGCCTTGCCTTCTGTCGTCACCGTAATGACGACGGCAGTGGAGCGAGGAGCGCGGAGCCTCTTCGGCGCCTTCGCCGCGGCGGCCTTTGCCGCTTTTGCGGCGACCTTTGCCGCCTTCTTGGCGGCCTTCGCCGCCTTTTTGGCGGCCTTAGCCGCCTTCTTCTTTGCTCCCGCCACCTCCCAGATCCCCTCTCTAGAGGAAGTCTGGGGTGCGGCGGGAGCGCTGGCTGTGCTGGTGGAGGCGGGGTTGCCACCTCCATCAGGTGCCGTCTTCTTGGGGGCGGAGGCCTTCCGCTGGAGACCGGGAGCCCCACTGGGTGCAGCCGTCGTCGCGTACGACGTGACGGCGGGTGCCGCCAGCGGCGGGCGGTATGCCCGGTCCTCGAGGACGCCGAGGCGGCGCTCGATGGTCTCCAGCAGTTGGACCATCGTCGGGGTCGCCTTAGGTGCACGGGGAGCGGGGGTTTTAACACCCCGAGCCTCCCCGGCCCCCTGGACGAGCTGCGTAAGCTTGCCGATTTCCTCCCGCATCAGCTCTTGCTGCTTGCGGGAGTCGGCAAGCTCCTTCTCCAGGCTCGCATCCCGAGCCCGGAGCTTCCCCTCCTCGCTGGAGACGCTCCTCTCAAGGAGCTCCTCCAGCGCCTTCGTCGCCCCTGTGACGGCTTCCGTCACAACCTTCTTTTTGCCCGCAACATTCTTGGCGCCCTTTACGGCGCCAGTAATGCGGGCAAAAGCCGCCAATATTTCCTTCGCCGCCGGCACCTCCGTGACCTTCCCGCTTGGCAGCGGGGGCACAATCGCCGGCGGCTCTGCCACCCTCCCTCTCGCTCTGTAGAGGTCGGCTTTCCGACCTCTACCCGCGGTGGTAGCAGCTACCTTCCTAGGAAGGCTACCTTCCTCCTCGCTGCTGGAAGATTCGGACCCAGGCCGACGGAACAGGCCTTTGCCTGGTCCGCTTGACCTAGGTCGCTTCCGCCTCGCTTCTTCGGCATGGAGACCGAGGGTATCCTCGGTCTCGGTACCCATATCAACTGCCGACTCCATCTCGGAGCCGGCACGGGTTGACGCGACCTCCGCGTCACTGGGGGTGGTTTTAAGGCACACCCCTGGGCCTGAACTATGGTGACCCCTCCCATATACCACCAGGGATGAACCCTGGCGGGGGTTGACATGCCGAGACATGCCAAGCGATTCCCCGGACACTGTCCGGGTGCGCCCCTGGGTAGCTACATCTGTAATAATTTGCTCCATAGTAAGTTTTGCTGTTTTGCGTCCGCCGACGTAAGGGTGGGAGTGGGGAAGTTGGGAGAGGATGTGAGGATGGGAAGGGTGGGAAGGTGGGAGTGACGCCCTAGGCACTGAGTTCCCCCCAGCGATGCATCAAATTGCCGGGCGTCAGAGCGTGAGATTCGGGTTATTTTTTATAGAGGTTTTCTTCCTCGCAACTCCAAAGAGCCACCGTGCCCGTCTGTTGCCAGACGGGGTTACGGCTCGGCCGAACGATGGTCCCCATGGGACCGTGTACTTCGCCTCTGATCGCTCAGAGGCGTAGTACTCGCCGCCCTGAGAGCTCTCCGCTAAGTACGCTCTGCATAACAGAGCGCATGCGGAGAACTCGAAACCGGCCATGAAGGCCCCCCCCCTCCTTGGTGGACTATTGGCCGTGGGCGACGACGTGCGCCTCGTGCGAAGCCCACATCGTCGTCCACGTTACCAGGATGCACCACGTGGAGGTTGTCCTACCCAGCACCCCATATTTAAGGGCCTCTCGCATACTACAAATATTATTTTCTGTAGTTTTTTGGTACGGAACCCTCCGAGCGCGAGTCCGACTCGAACTTCAGGCGGATTTTTTGCGAGGGTCAGCTAGTTTATAAATCTATACATATAATTAATTAAATTAACCTAAATGTACGAAAAAGTGTACGTCGCTTGCTCCTGCTTCACTTGCCATGATTACTTCTGTACCTATATTGGCTGCTGAAAGCTAAGCTAGGAACGTAGTTTATAGTGAAATACTTAAAAAAATATTTATCTGTATATCATAAGTTTTACTGGAAAATATTATGATTCACCACTTTGACTATAGGTACATTATAATATCTTAAAATTGCAGCTTATAATGTTTGTCTATTTGTATCTAGGTCCAATCTAAGTATCGCTGAAAACCCAGAGGACCAAATTTCACTAACCTTTCATATTTGTGCTATCTACATATAAGATTACGATTCATCACGCTACTTACTCTTTTTAATGTTAGGTTGTCACTCTGACCTTGAACCGACTAAAACCACTAGGTCTCTATCTATCCATCTAGGGCACTCGGGGTTAGGACAGAGAGCAACTCAAATTTTCATTATAACATAATTATGACGCTGACGAAGTCGCGGGCAACAGCTAGTAAAATAATAAAAGACTAACACTCCCTTCTGTAGTCCTCTTATCTTGAGCTTTATCATACCGGACGGCCGCTTCAAACAAGTCCAGCTCACTGTCAATGTTCAATTGGTCCAGAGAGAACACGGTGATGACTGTGTTGAGTTCCACATCCTCAAAACTGCTGTCATTTAGAACTTCTTTAGTATTTGTACTGATTATCTGTAATTTATTTGATAAAAAAAATACTTAAACCAATAATGGTCCAGTCAAAATAAACGAAAAAATGTGGTTACCTTGTAATTGTGACGGCCTCGTTGGTATAGAGGTCAAAATATGTGACTGCGGATCATGAGGCCGTGGGTTCGATTCCCACCGTGGCGTGTTCCTATGTATGATAGACTAGCTGACCCGCGCAACTTCGTTTGCGGCACATGAGAGTTGGAAAGAGAGAGGTATGGTATTAATATTTTGAGTACCTAATATAATGTTTTCCGTCACATTTACTCTCGTCGCGCCTAGTCCCGTCGCGTCGCTTATATTCATTAGAGCTGACCCGCTCAACTGCGTTTGCATCACATGAGAGTGAGAAGGAGAGAGGTGTTGTATTAATATGTAAAGTGATATAATGTTTCCCGTTGCATTTACTTCCACCCGTCCTTTTTTTGGTACGGAACTTATGTGTGTCCGACTCGCACTTGGCCGGTTTTTGTCGTTCAGTTTTCTGGCTACCACTGCAGACCATGTTTACTCAAGTCGCGTCGCTCATACTTCAAAACTTATTAAAAGGAGTTATTGTTAGTGAACCTGAAAAGATAGGCATATTGTGCTGTTGACGACATTTTTTTAACTGTTATAGGGGAACATTTTTGTTATAGAAAATTTTCACGTAACTTTAACCATTTACGCAACGTACGCAGTGGAAGCTCTCAAAAGAAAGAAATTTTCCCCGTTCTCAAAACATGATTTATGGCTGCTCCGCTCCTGTTCGTATTAGCGTGATTTTATATCGCCTTTAGCCATCCTCAATAAATGGGCTATTAAACTGTAAAATAATTTTCGAAATGCAATCAGTAGTTTCTGAGATCGTGGGACAAACAAACTCTTCAGTTTTATAATATTGTGAGCGAACCTTAAGAAACAGACAAATTAGGTTATTGTGAGCGAACCTTAAAAGATAGACATAATACTGCTACGGATTTTTTTAAGAACTTGATAAGAGAAGAAACAATATTGTAAGGGTGCTAATTAAACGAACTTCTTTTTAATAGCATTATTGGTCTCCGAAAAAATACTTTGCCTCCCAAATTAATAATTCAGCCACAATTAATGAGAGTCAGAATTTACAGATTATAGCCACCTTTTCATTTCATTATTAGCCACTGTTAATATAATTCAGCATCGTGATTATTTTTTGGCATCTAATTTTGTAACATGCATTCAAACAGTAAACTTCTAAATTACAAAAAAATGGCATCAAAATAGACATTATTTATTAATATTGTAGCTTCTAATTTCCTAATTCAGCATGTTTGAAATGTAACTCGTCCCACATTAATGGATCATCAAAGTTAAGTAAAATTGTCATCAAAAAGCAAATTATGGCCACTAATTACCACTATTTAGGTAATACCTAAATAGCTAGAACCACTTGTTGCCACAGACTCAGTCTTTTGTAAACGATCACTGCAGTATGCAACTACCGCTATTGCTGGTGCTCGGATGGGTGACCACTTTGTAACATTTGATTTGCGAGAGTTTTCTTGCTTTGCAAGGCACATTAAGCCGACTGTGTGGGATGTCATAATGTGGTGGAAACGGACAAGTGAGTCTGTTTCAACACGGAAGCGTGGGACAGACCTTCGGGCATAAATGCTTTTATTTATTATTGTTATCTGCAGTCTGTGGCGACCGCCACATAGCGAACATTAACAGAAGTCCTGCATCGCGATATGAAAGATCTCACAACGAAGAATAGATAAATCCTGAATCGCGATGTCAGAGTTCACATGGCGATGAATGATATAACCAACAGTCCAACATCAACCGTGGGGCTTCGGCCCGCCAGGCGCGATCACCTAGCCTGGTCGGAGGATCCTCCCTTTGTGTGTTGGAGGAACATTCCCAACCTTTCCTCCACATTGGTGACCCCGACGTGATCGAAAGCAGCCTTCACGAAGCAGATCAGCAGCATCATCATCGCCACCTTTACAGCACTCCAGTATGCCCGGTAAACAGTCTCAGCCAGCCAGCATCTACGGCCTCTACAGGGATACCACAAGCTAGCAGCGACCGCTCCAGCCTGGTTACCTCTTCGGCCACATCAGCGTCTAGGCACCGAACCCTGCACTACTACGGTACTTGTAAGAAGAGCGCATCTCTCCCGTCTACGCAGCAGCCTACGCATCGAACCGCCCCGACTCACTGAGGGTACCGCAGCACGGCGCACCGCACCATTGTACTTAGCCCCGACTCACTGGGACTAGCAGTATTCGATTCCGACTCACTGGAATCAGCGGCATACGATTTCGACTCACTGAAATCAGCGGCACAGTTCCGACTCACTGGAACTAGCGGAGTACAGTTCCAACTAAATGGAACTACACGAACTGGCACTGGCGCATCTGACACCAGACTCATACTCGCAATCGACCTCCGGTCTCGGAGGGGAGTGATGTGGCGACCGCCACATAGCGAACATTAACAGAAGTCCTGCATCGCGATATGAAAGATCTCACAACGAAGAATAGATAAATCCTGAATCGCGATGTCAGAGTTCACATGGCGATGAATGATATAACCAACAGTCCAACATCAACCGTGGGGCTTCGGCCCGCCAGGCGCGATCACCTAGCCTGGTCGGAGGATCCTCCCTTTGTGTGTTGGAGGAACATTCCCAACCTTTCCTCCACAAGTCTTTATAATTTAGATATTCTAATATAATATCTGTGCATTCTAAGGAATACCTGCTCCAGACTCCAGACGCCTCGTCCAAATAGTGTATGCAATGTTTTGAATAATTATATGATTGTTCACACTTTGTCTAGGTATTGTACAAAATTCCCAATGATTGCATAGAATACCTGCTGGTCCACCGGCAATGTGTAAAATAAATAGGTCTTTTGTCCCCATAAAATTGTAATAAACATACTGCAAAATTATAAACTATAGAAGAGAAATTGTAACATAATTCAAAATATTAAATTTATATAACATCTGGCGCTCAGCGGTCGCTGTTGCGGCATGCTCGCTTCGCTCGCTCGCCTTCGCTCGTTAGTGGTCACTGTTCTAACCTAACCTAATCTTTGCAAGCAGCGAACAAACCTTCCATACTCTCGTATATTTTATACATTGCCTTGCCTGCAAGTTTCAGGTTTTCTATAGAATGCCTAGACATCTCAGATTTCCGTTAGTGACATAATATATGTATGCATGGAATACAGATTACAGAACTTAAAAAAGTAAGACCTAGAAAGCAAATACTAAACCCAAAAGTGAGTATTATAATGTGGCAGGCCTAAACACTGTTCACACGTAACGAGTAATTTCTCATTAATGGTGAAATTTATGACGACATTATCCGCATATTCACTCAAAATTGTATAATGTATTATACACTTTTGAGTTTAGTATTTGCTTTCTTTTTTGTTTAGTTTAAGATCATTTTTTGTTTATATTCATTGTGCGTGTCCTTAATAAAATATTTTTCTTTCTTTCTTTCTTTCTTTCTTGACCTCACTTTCTTGTTCGGTAAGCGTAATCTGTCTTTAGTTACAAAGTGATATCAAACAGCGGTCTCTAATTGATGCAAATGGCCGGTCGCTGTCGTTCTTTGCACTTACGTCAAACCTTGCAGTGGCAATTTTTACGAAAAAAGAATGTGATATATTTATTTTACACGCTAAGTTATAAAAACTGATGTTGTCTGTGGAGGCTTAAATTATAATTTTTTGAGGCTCTCGATTTGAAGCCGTGAAATATAAAATGGTAATTACATTTAAAATCTGTGGCTGAATTAGTAAATTAGGTGTTAATATATAAATACGCAGGACAAGTTAAAATAATTGTTGATCTTTATTTGATGCTTATAACGGAATGTTTAGGTGACCTTGTAAAGAGGACGAATTAGTATATTAGGGGCTAATTCATTTTCGGGTGGCTTAGTTATTAAATCAGAAGCTAAATGCCGTGGCCGATTAAAACTTTTGAGGCTCGGTTTATTATATCCCATATTGTAATACACATTTTTTACATATCTTTAACTATTTACGCAGCGCACCTACGCCTCGGAAGCTCTCAGACGGTAAAAAAATATTCCCCGTTTTCGAAACATTATTGATTGCTGCTTCGCCCCTATTTGTCTTAGCATGATACTATACAGTGCTTCGGAAGGCACGTTAAGCCGTTGGTCCCGGTTGCCAGTAAAATGGCAGTCGTTAAGTTAAGTTGAAGGCTTTATTTCAACAGCAGGCAGTCACAACCTGCGCCTGTCCATTTAAACACGGCAATACGGCTCACCACCTATTACGTGGAACAAATTATACAAAGGTGAAATGTGGGCATATAATATGCCTCTGCCTACCCCTTCGGGGATAAAGGCGTGACCATATGTATGTATGTATGATACTATATAGCCTATAGCCATCCTCAATAAATGGACTATCAAACTGTAAAAGATTTTTTTAAATCCAACCCGTAGTTCCTGAGATCATAGCGTTCAACCAAACCAACAAACACACTCTTTAGTTTTATAAAATTCCTATGTATGATAGATAATATGTATTTTCAACACGTTTCCTACCTACTGCCTACCGTTGGGAGCCCCAGATGGATGCCCCCAGAAACAGCAGGTTATTCCTAGCTTACTTTGGGATCAGATAGTTGTGTGAAAATGTCCCTGAATATTTATTTATTTAAATTTACTAATATACATATACAATGTGAGTAAGTTTTTAAAATAGAATCGTAACACACAAAATGGAAGCCAATTCAAATCCAAATTATGTATTCTCCAAACAATTCTACAGTAAAACAAAGTTCAACTATTAAATAAAGGGATATAATAAACCGAGCCTCAAAAGTTTTATTCGGATACGGCATTTAGCTTCTGATTTATTACTTAAGCCACGCGAAAATGAAATAGCCTCTAATACATAAGTAAATAAAACTACACTACACTAAACGTACACAGTGAAACGGAAACATTCGATTATAAGCATCAAATAAAGATCAACAATTATTTTATCTTGTCCTGCGAATTAATATATTATTAACACCTAATTTACTAATTCAGCCACAGATTTTACACGTAACCACCATTTTCACCATTTCAGCGCTGCACTTCATATGTCTCGGCTGATGAGGTGTAGCATTAATGCTGAGATGGTGACCCATTTAGCACGGAAAAATTATTATATAATCTAGGCAATGCTTTTCATGGTCATGTTTATTTTCTTGCAATTGTGTAATGTGCGTGTTCTGAATAAATGGTTTTTCTTTCTTTCTTTCATTTTATATTTTACAGCTTCAAAACAAAAGCCTCAAAAAATATAATTTAAGCCTCCATAGACATAATCAGTTTTTATAACTAAGCGTGTAAAATAAATATATCATATTCTGTTTTCGTGACAATAGCCACTGCAAGGTTTGAAGCAAGTGCAAAGGACGACAGCGACCGGCCATTTGCATCAATCAGAGACCGCTATTTGATATCACTTTGTAACTAAAGACAGATTACGCTTACCGGACCAGAAAGTGAGGTCAAGATAGCAAATACTAAACTCTAAAGTGTATATATGTATATTATATAATTTTTTTATACACTTTTGAGTTTAGTAATAATTATGTGGAAATTTTTTTTAACACAAAAGAAATATATGTGGATAATGTCGTCATAATATTCACGATTAATGAGAAATTACTCGTTACGTGTAAACTGTGTTTAGCACTGCCACGTTATTGTACTCACTTTTGGGTTTAGTATTTGCTTTCTTGGTCGTACTTTTTTGTTTGGTAAGCGCTATCTGACTTTAGTTCTATAATCTGTATTAATCGGTATAATGTCCAGGCATTCTGTAGAATACCGGAAACTTGCAGGCAAGGCAATATATGAAATATACGAGAGTATGGAAGGTTCGTTCGCTGCCTGTAAATATTGGGTTAGGTTGGAACAGTGACCACTAACGCGCGAAGGCGAGCGAACGAAGCGAACATGCCACGGCAGTGGCCGCCGAGCGCCAGAAGTCATATAAATTTATCATTTTGCATTATGTTACAATTTATAATTTCTCGATAGTTTATAATTTTGCGGTATTTAAAATTTTATGGTGACCCAAGACCTATATTTATTTTACACATTGCCGGTGGACCAGCAGGTATTCTATGCAATCCCTAGGAATGTTGTACAATACCTAGACAAAGTATGAACAATCATAATTCAAAACATTTCATACATTACGTGGATGGGGCGTCTGGAGTCTGGGGCAGGTGTTCCTTAGAATGCAGGTATTGTCTGCAGGTAACACATAATAATAAATAAAAGCATTTAGGCCCGCTCACGTGTTGAAACGGACTTGCTTGTCCGTTTCCACCATATTTTGAGACTGCACATAGTCGGCTTAACAAAGTCGGCCTTGCAAAGCAAGGAAACTCTCGCAAATCAAATGTTACAAAGTGGTCACCCATCCGAGTACCAGCAATAGCGTTAGTTGCTTATTGCAGTGATCTTTTACAAAAGACTGTGACTCATTCCCTTCGGTCTATTCTTCAGTGCTGATATAATTGTGGGTCGACCACTACCCTTTATGGTGTTCAGCGGCGAATCTGAAGAATAGGTCAACCACCTCACCTACCACCACTACCCCTCACTGTGGCCAAGACACCCTTAGCCTCAGCAGTCGTATGAGTCTGTGCGATTGGCAGTGAGTAATCTCTCCGCATCCTGGACATCCTTCCAACCATCCGTCTGCCACCTTAGGTCGCATGGTGCAGGCATCCCGTAACTATCTATCTATGTATATATTCACCATACTAGGTATATGCTAGGCTAGGGCCTTAGGGTACTAGGGACGTTAGGGTTCGTTAGGAACTTAGCGTGTTAGGTAGATACGTTAGGGTTAAAATCACACTATAGGGTAGAACAGAGCCTTAGCGAATTAGGCACGTTAGGGTTCAATAGGGACTTGCGTGTTAGGTAGGGCTCCGTAGGTTCTTACCTTACAGTTGTGCGCGTGCAGTCGGTTACAATTAGGGTGACGGCTGTACAACTGAGTCAGTGGCTACAAGTGGTTCTAGCCATTTAGGTAATATTTGTGGCCATATTTTGCTTTTTGAAGGCAATTTTACTTAACTTTGATGATCCATTAATGTGGGACGAGTTACATTTTAAACATGCTGAATTAGGAAATTAGAAGCTACGATATTAATAAATAATGTATATTTCGATGCTATTTTTAGTATTTTTAAAGATTACTGTTTGAATGCATGTTACAAAATTAGATGCTAAAAATAATCACGATGCTAAAATAAATTAACAGTGGCTAATAAAGAAGTTAAATGGTGGCTTAGGGTTAGGCAGAGGTATAGTATACGCCCACATTACCCCTTATAGTTTTATGTCCCACGTAATAGATGGTGAGCCTAATGCCGTGTATTAAAAGAAGAAAGAAAGACAGAAAAATTGTTTATTCCACACACAAGAAAAAATACCAATAAAATACTAAAATACCTACATACATCCTTAAAAACTAATACACGATTCCATTGCCATACATTATGTGGAATAACGGCCGCCTCTCAGCTTAATGCTGTCTGCATGTAAAACATGCAGCCAGCGCTGGTTTTCAGAGACGGCCGGACGCGACGCGACGACTGTATGACAGACAGGCAAGCCATCACCAAAATGCAAAAAATAAAATACAAAAATGAACAAACATCACCAATCCCAAACAAATAATAAATAAAATATATATTAATATTTTTGACAAAGAGTAAAAATTAAATTTAGAGGAATGGCAACATTTCTAGTCGTTTCCGCCTCCGACTCCGAGAGACGGACGGACGCGGAGACGCCACCACACGACCACGCCATATTTTATTTTCTTTGACGCCATTAATGTCATGTCAATTTCAATATGTACACTTTCATTTTCATTTCACTCATAATGATTTAATGAACCGGTTAGACCAGACAACGGTAACGTGTTATTCAAGTACTTAATGATGAAGATAACAAAACAAAACAAACAGCAATGCCGACATTTTATGTGGAGCTGCATGTGATTTCGATTTGCATCCAGTAATTAATGTTCGTTTAAAAGTGTAAAATGTGTCCAATGTTGTGCTAATCTTTACCAGTTTTTCTACAATTTTGGGATCATTCACAATTTCTACTCACAAAACACCATGACCCTATTCTCAAAGGGGCTATTTTCACTGTCGCCGATTACAAACAATCATGCGACGCTGTGAAATTAGGTAAGCAAAAACATTTTAAGTACTTGTAGAAATACCTCCGCACAAATTGGTTCGGTGTTCACTACTTATTTAAAATTAAATAGGAATTAAATGTATTTCTTTTTTTTTTTTTCTTTTCTAGAAATTAAACAGTAAATCATAAATAAATAAAAAATATATATACCTATAGCCCGTTCGTTCTAAGTTTGCCGCTGGCGTAGAGGCTGGTGCAGAGGCGTAGTATGGGAAGAAGAGGAAACTTGGAGCGAACGGGTAGTACTTGTGAATATGTTACTTACAGAAAATGTTTAGACTGGATAGTATCAATGATATGTATGTGGTATATTGTAAATTTACCTGTATACACTTCTCCATCAGTAGATCCTCCTCGTACAAACATGCAAACTCATATGCGCGGCAGGCATTTCTCGGGTTAAGGCCTGACCACAGGTACTTAGTACATTCCTTGAACAAATGTGGCAACATGTACTTCTTAGCGCCATAGCATAGCTCACAAGCATTGTCATATGAAGTTATATTAATGCTGTCAGTGTATACGTACCTAAAAAGACAGATATTTCTTTAGTACATTAAGTCCGCCAGTACACTAAGGATACATAGGTAAGGTACCTAGTGAAATAGTGCACAAACATTATAATTTTGAATTAAAAAGGTGTAACAATCCCGCAGGCTTATTACGTATGTTACAATAGGCAAGCGATAGCGATAATCTCGCGGAAATCGCGCGATAATCGCTGTTTGTTGACAGTTTCGTATTACGTATCAACGATCGTTTTGCCATAGCCAACTAGCGACGGTGCTGCCTCTGTAGGACAATCAGTAAATTAAAAAGTGCATTTGTGCTATACTGCGGCAGCGATCTGGCGATAATTTCGTATTACTACCCGTTCGCTCTAACTTTGCCGCTGGCGTAGATGCGTATACCTGAATTGTTAATTAGACGAACTAAATTGACAGTAGCTAATGTCACTTCGTCATAGAAAATACGCAACATTGTATGAAGAAGTGACATTAGTTGCTGTCAATTTTCTTCGTCTAATTAAAAATTCGACTTTAGTATGGAGCCGAGCGGCAAAGTTAGAGCGAACGAGCAGTACGTATCGTTTTTGACAACCTCCAGGCAGCGATTTCGATATATTATTAGTGTATGTGTGTACTGAGAGACCTCTTTCATTTTTTGCGGATTTTTGCACTTTAACTAACAATAGTGCTGCGAGCACGTGTTCGGACGCGCTTTCTAACCGATCACTAAGCTTTCCAAATATTTTAGCAAATTTTACTATGCACTTTTGTTAGTTAAACTGCAAAAATCCGAAAAAATAAAAGTGGTCTCTCAGCACACACATACACTGATGAAATGCCCAACAGATGTGACAGTACCCAGTTTTCAGTGATCGCCACGTAATTGTTTATGGCGCTAGTTTCGTAGTGATAAGTGCGACGTAGCGATTAGCGAACGATTCGCTATAGAATTTAACGTAATACCATTTTTTCCGCCACCAGCGATAAATCGTGCGATGATAGCGCAATGATTGCGCGATTATCGCTGATCGCTGTTTTATACGTAATCAGCCTGCCGTAATACGTCAAATCAATCGACCAGCGTCACCTACAGTAGGTGTATGGCAACCTGCATGGACGTGACTGTTAATAGGAAAGGGAAACACTTAAGTAATTACGAGATATCTGTCAAAATATGCTTTTATTATAAACTAGCTGACCCGCGCAACTTCGTTTGCGTCACATGAGAGTGAGAAAGAGAGAGGTGTGGTATAAATATTTAAAGTGATATAATGTTTCCAGTCGCATTTACTCCCGTAGCGTCGCTTATATTCATTAGAGCTGACCCGCACAACTTCGTTTGCGTCACATGATGACAAGAGAGAGATGAGGTGAGAAGGACAGAGGTGTTAATATGTAAAGTGATATAATATTTCCCGTCGCAGTTACTTCCATTCGTACGTTTTCTGGTACGGAACTCATCGTGTGCGGCACGACTCGCACTTGGCCGGTTTTTATCGTTCAGTTGACTGTGTACGTAGCGCGAGGCGATACTTATGGCTATGTCTCATTTCTGTGTATGTATCGCCTGGCGATACTTTTGCCTTCAGACAGTTTGCGCTCTTGTAGCGCAAATAGTACTATCTCTATCCTGCTCAAAGTTTTATGGAGTGTTCTTAGAAAGAAACGGGACAAGTATATGATGAATTTGTATGGCGAGCTATATTGTGTCCCTACTAATATTATAAAGCTGAAAAGTGTTTCTGTTTGTTTGTTTGTTTGTTGGAACGCTAGAATCTCAGGAACTACTGGTTGGATTTAAAAAAATCTGTTATAGTTTGATAGTCCATTTATTGAGGATGGCTATAGGTTTTATAACATCACGCTAAGACGAATAGGAGCGGAGCAGCAATAAATAATTTTTCGAAAACCGGGATTTTGTTTTACCTTCTGAGAGCTTCCCAGGCATACGCTGCGTAAATGGTTTAAGTTACGTATAAATTGTGTATTACAAAATTTTTCCTCATAAATATCTTTTAAGATTCACCTACAATAACCCTCTGACATATATATACACAAGTTTTAAAATATTAGCGACACAACGCGACGCGACGGGCGTAAAATGGTCTGCCGTGGTAGTTCACACAGAGGGCTACAAAATATCGGATTAAAAATAGAAAAGGACATAAGAACAACGGTTACAACTGCCGGCGGACAAACAACCGAGGTGCAAGGAAAAGTATATTTACCAATCAAATTTGAAAACAAAATTCAAATCGTTACGGTTTACATAGTGCCTAACATAACTACAAACTTGATTCTAGGCATAGATTTCTGGCTCAGATTTAATCTATGTCCTAAGTACTTCGGACATATACCCATGATAGTGGATGATGATCCTAAACTATCAATAATAACCCAACAACAAACAACCCTGTGTGACTGGCGCAGTCTTACACAACAACAACGCATGATAACAGAAGAGACAATATCCAAATGTGCAGATATACCTATCGTATGAAAAATTAGGGCTAGGCAGAACACATCTCATAGAACATACGATAGACACTGGCGACAGCAAGCCGATCAAACAACGCACCTATAGGATGTCCCCTGAGAAGACAAGAATAGTATCAGAACAAATAGACGAAACGATAAAGGCTGATATCATCGAGCCCAGTCAGAGCCCGTGGTCAAGTCCAGTACTAATTGTCAACAAAAAAGACGGCAAGCCCGCATTCTGCTTGGACAGTTGCAAGCTTAATGCACTCATAAAAAAGGACACATATAGCCTGCCTTACATATCAGAAATACTAGACAACTTGAGGGAGGTAAAATATCTAACAACACTAGATCTTTCTAAAGCCTTCTGGCAAATTCCTCTAGCACCAAAAGATAGGGAAAAGACAGCCTTCTTCATCCCAGGACAAGGAGCGTACCAGTACAAAGTTTTACCTTTTGGCCGCAGTAACTCAAGGTGTTCGCAACAAAGGCTTATAGATACTCAATTTGGTCCACAATTTCAAAATAAGGTGTTCTGCTACATAGACATTTTATTATTGAAAATAGAAAATATTATAGGTACTTAGAAATGTTGAGATTATTTTCTGTATTTGCTACTCATTTAAGAATATTTTCTTGAAAATACCTTGTTTATACCAATGTTTTAGTTTATAAGCACTTTTTGAATGTTGATTTTTAAGAATATTAGGCAGAATGTCAAATCTAAACAACTGAATACTCTAGTTATGTGATCTGTGATTGTTAATCTGTGATTTTATTATTGAAACTAGAAAATATTATAAGTAAGTACTTAGAAATCTTGAAGTTATTTTCTGTACTTATTTGCTACTCATTTAATTAAGAATATTTTCTTGAGATTACCCTTTTTATACCAATGTTTTAGTTTGTAAGCACTTTTTAAATGTTGATTTTTAGGTATATTAGGCAGACTCTCAAATCTAAACAACTGAATAGTCTAGTTATATGATCTGTGATTGTTAATCTGTGATTTTATTATTGAAACTAGAAAATATTATAAGTACTTAGAAATGTTGAGATTATTTTCTGTATTTGCTACTAATTAAAGAATATTTTCTTGAAAATACCTTTTTTATACCAATGTTTTAGTTTATAAGCACATTTTAAATGGTGTTTTTAGGTATATTAGGCAGACTCTCAAATCTAAACAACTGAATAGTCTAGTTATGTGATCAGTGATTTAAATTTTTATTGAAGCTCGAAATACATACTACTGTAAAACCCGCTTAAGACGATTTCTCAGGGACCCTACCAAAAACGCGTCTTAAGCGAGAAAGCGTATATACGCTTTCTCGCTTTCTTTCTTTTTTCTTTCTCCCTATCCCGCATAATACGCGTATTATGCGGGATAGGGAAAATAAAACGTACTACTGTTATTATGTATTTTGTTTTAATTTTGGTACTGATTCCAGCCATTTGAAGCGTTAAAATCAGTGATCTGTAAGCTTTCAGAAAACTTACGTACTTTCTCGCATATTAAGGGGCCACTTATGGACAGTTTTAAAGCTCGTGCTTGATGTTTTTTTCCAATTTATCAAACTTTCCTACCTTTTGCTTTTTTCTCTGCACACCTCCCAATCTGTATTTTTCTTTTATTTTTTCTCTATTCTTTAAAATGGTACGTAACGTAGAAACTGGTAAGTGAAGCTCAGCAGCTAACTGAGTTTGATTTGTTGTTTGTGATTTTTATCAAAAACTTTCAATATCTCAATGTTTTCTTGAAGTGACAATGCCTTTCGCTTAATTGTAGGCATATTGTACCACAAACAAATGATGCAATATGTATCAAGTCAAGAATTGTCGCGTTAGGACCGCCTCGGCTGGGCTCGGCGGCGGGCGTATTAAACGGGATGACGAATCGTATTAAGCGTTAAGAAATGTATGAAAATATGTCTCAAGTTGCAGGGACTGGCGAAAAGTGGCGTATTATCCGAGAAATCGTATTAAGCGCGATCGTCTTAAACGGGTTCTACTGTATTATCCTTACCCTCATATTCATAATCGTTTATTAAACCTATTTTAGTTAAGACACATTTTAAGTCTATTGCTGTCTCTAACCAATGACAGAGTATGTTTAGCAAGCGTTTGTTAACGTTAAGTTTTTATGAACAAGGGACTAGTCATGACAAGCACCTCAGCTACGCTCCTGATACGCTCCTGTGCGCGCACATGAGTTGTATGCCAAGTTCTGCCGTTACTGGGGCGCGCGCCCAAGGATTGTCATGATTAGTCGCTAAGAGCTGTATTTGCATTCATCATTCATATGCTCACGGCTGTTGGCCCAGAAGGGGTAGGCAGAGGTGTGACATTTCTGTGTCACCCACATTTTGCCATTCTTGGGTTTCTACGTAACAGGTGGCGAGAAATAAATAATAAATAGGTACATAATTATTATATGTAATTACGAATATTTTTGTACAGAGATGTTTAATTAGAGAAGTACTTGTTAATAGAAGATTTATTTTTATCGTAGATAGTGGCATTATTATTAAAAAAATATTATTCGTTCAAGAAATGCAATTGTTTTATTTTTTCCTAACGCTTGTGTACGCAACTGTACCATATTAATAAATACTATACTGGAAGGTTAAGAACATTACCAACATTACTAAGATATATGGCACGGCCGCTTTTTTGTAGCCATTCGAACTTGGTCGGGTTATGTAGGCTTTCGATGCTTAGTCAGTATTTTAATTGTTTCTCTTTAATTACTGAATTTAATGAGATGAAATTTTGCATGTAAGTAGTTAAATTAATAAACTAATTATTGGAATAAATTTTACAATGCAATTCCTTTAGAACATCGTGATATTTGACTGCTTTGTAAACAGTGATCTATTCAAGGTTAATTGTCCTATGGCCCTTTAATTTCTAACGGAACTGCATTGATACTTGGCAACATATTGCAGGCACTTACAAGGTTTGTATAAACGTGAAAATCTAGACCCCTAAGTGCATACTTTACGAACTACGATCTAATAAGCGTATTTTACGTTTATATTTTTATGTTTTAAACCTTACGTTTTTTTCTAAATCGGTTTTTTTAACAAATATAAACAAATTCAAAACAACGTATGTAAAAATCTACAGCTTTGTATATATAAGCGCTTTATATGAAAACTAGCTAATGGCCAAACGTTCGCGTAGCGGAAACTTAAATTTCTCCGAAGTTTATGCATACACTAATTTTATTCATACATACACATATACACACAAATTGTTGGACACATTTTTTTTCTTCTAAGTGCATGGATTTAAAAAAAGTTCCGCCGGGACAACGTTCGCCCAGCGGAATCAGTTTTTAGCGAATTTCTCCACAATGGCTGCATACACATTTTTTTTTACCATACACAATTACACGACGTCATACACCAAATATCTGCATAATTAAAATCTTTAAATTCAACAACATTCCGCTGCGCGAACGCACACCATTTCAGAAAGGACATTAATCTCCTCAAAAAGGTACAATGAAGAACCACTAAAATGGTACCAGCACTCAAAAGGTTACCATATGAGGAACGCCTGAAGCAACTTGGACTCACAACCCTGGAACAACGAAGGCACCGTGGAAACCTAATCGAGACCTAAAAAATCCTAACAGAGTACTATAACTCATCTGTGCTGCCCGGACTTTTCACCATGAATAGTAATGAACACCTTAGAGGGCATTCTCTGAAACTCCATAGGCAACTATGTACAAGTGACCCACGCAAACACTTTTTGCCTAACCAAGTGGTGAAATCCTGGAACAAATTACTGGAAACAGTTATAAGTGCTCCCCTCTGTGAACTTCTTTAAGAACAGACTGGACAAATTCTGAAACGACCAAGTGCACTAGATATGCACACATCAGCTATAAGCTGCTAGTGCATTATATAATAATAATAATAATAAGAACTTGGCGCTAGTGGGTACCCTGGACTCAATTCTACCAAGCTATTTTGATACTTGTGTAGATATAAGTGATGCACACTCAATTCTGTATTGCGCGGCTATAACATTGTGTCGAGTGGCTGGTGTAAAATTTCCGAAATTTGAGCCGGCCACTGGACCCAAGTCTATTCCAGTCTGGCAATGCAGAATTGAGCGTCGCATCGCTGAGACCAGGGTACTCATTAGTAAACTAAGCTGCTTTAGGACAGGGAACACCCGTCCCAGAGTGATGCGTTTTGTGACTCGTGCATTCGCGGGGACCGATATCAGTCCTCGCGAATACTCAGTGCGGGTCACAGAACGTATTGACTTCCTAAAGCAGAAAATTTATGCGTGGGCGAGCCGCATACGGAGGTACAAGAAGAGAGTGGATCGCTATATTCAGAATCGCTCGTTCCAAAAGGATGAGAGATGGGTGTATAGAAGATGGGAGCAACCCGATTCGAGTGTGACTGATAGGTGCCTACCAGATGCTGAAACCACAAGTACATTCTGGCGAGGCATTTGGTCGGTACCTGTTGGTCATACAGAGTGTGAGTGGATGCGGGATGTCGAACAATCATGTGAGTCGATACAGACTATGGAACCAGTCCTAATAACATCTAGTGACATAGCCAGTGCGGTTCGTTCGTTGCCCAATTGGAAATCAACTGGGCCGGACGGACTGCACAATTTTTGGCTGAAATGGTTTCATAGCTCACATGCTTGTTTGGCATCCTGTTTTCAGTCATCACTTGAGTCCGGGTCGCTTCCATGTTTTATGACTTCGGGTATAACACACCTCCTCTACAAATCCGGTAGTACTACGGACCCTAAAAATTATAGACCGATAACCTGTTTACCAACGGTCTATAAGCTTCTCACATCTATTTTGAGAGTTAAATTAACAACACACATCTATACTTATAATAAATCTGTAGAAGTGAAAATTCTGTACATTCAAAATATTAAAAAAATAAATAGCAGGGGGTGTTACTAGACCGACACCGAACACAAAAATGTGATTAAAAAAATTTTTGTCTGTCTGTCTGTCTGTCTGTCTGTCTGTCTGTCTGTCTGTTTGTTCAGGCATCACGCAAAAACTACCGTGTCGATTACGATGAAACTTAGTATAATTATTCTTTAATAGCCTGGGCACCACACTGGGTACTTTTTATCCCGGAAAAGTATATAGAATTCAAACCAAACTTAATTTTGCGGTTCGATCCCTAGACCCAAAGTTATTATCAATTATTGCTTAAACGGTTAATGGTACGATGATGAGACTAAGCATGAGCGTTGATTGTTATAATATGAAAAAAGTAATTTTAACATTTTTGCAAATTCCACCTCCAAAGGTATAAAAAAGGAGGGTAAAGTTTGTATGGGACAACGTGATTCCTTGGTCCGATCGACTAAAAATTTGGCATATAGCATTATTAACATAATTGATGGAAGACGTGTTTCGTATTTTATTGAATTTTATACTATAACGAGCTAAAAGGGAATGTAAATTATTTTGGGGCTGATTTTCTGCGGAGTTGATATCAATACTCCTTAAATACTCTTATTTTATACTTAAATTACTTTTTATTTTGACACATAATTTGTGAAAGCGTTGTCATTTATGTTATGGTTTTACTTCAGACTTCAAAGTGATGATTTTACTTTGTATTCTCTTTGCTACAAAGCCATAAAGTTAAATTAAGGGCCGGCGCCCATTTTCGGCATCGGCAAGGAAAAGGATTTTTTGGTGGCAAATAGCAATATACTATAATATAATGGCAATAAAGTAGAAATTTCCGTGATATGTGGTCGTAATAACAAAAATACCGCTTCGGTATGCTTGAGGCTGCTGTATCGGCAGCCTTGAGAATGCTTCAGGATGCTTCGGCATCCGCCATTTGCATCAAAGGTTGTTCACCCAAAATCTTCTTGATTGATTATATTTCTCTTCTTCTTCAGCAAGAGTTGCTATGAACACTAGATCCCAGTCCACCATATTAAATACAATTCAGACAACTAGCTTGTAACAACTCTGAGACTGTTATACGATATTGAGACGCTTCGGCAAGCTACAGGATGGTGCGGCATCCTTAAGGACGCCTCGTCATCCCTAAGAACGTTGCAGCATGCCAAAGCATAATTGCCGATAGTGTGCGCTTGCATGTAGGATGCTGAAGGATCCTTTTCCTTGCCGATGCCGATAATGGGCGCCGGCCCTAAAAGCGCTATTTTGGTATAATATTAACCAAATATGCTATACGGAAGTATAATTGGTAATTTATTCAAATATTGTGTGATAAAATACATTTGTGAAAAGAACAAGAAAATTCTAAGATGGCTAGCCAGAAAAAATGAAAGACCACGCTTCAGGTAGTCTCCACTGGTCAATAAAATAACACCGCATGTTACCATCTACGCTCAATCCTTACGACAAAGATTGTCAGCAGACTGATCATGGAAGGCATGAACTTTATTCTACATATAGTGCTGACTACATTCTGTCAGGAAACAGACTCACTAAGTCTTTGTAAAATACGGGAATGGCCTTTACAAAGACTACATTCGACAGGACTGAAAATAGCCATTACAATGAACATGAACTCTCAGCTGATGAAATTTACATTGTTATTACGTAACCAGGTCATGATTGGACCATCTGTATTAGGAGGACAAAGCCTACAGTAGTTCGGTTGTAACACTAAGATGATCAGTGTTACTCACCAACTAGCGCGAGGTAGCTATGCAGAGAACTCTTTCCCAGGGCGCCTTACTACAGAGATTCCAGTGTGCGTGCAAGGGTAGGCCAGGGCTCTGACGAAAACAGTCAGGTAGGGTGTACACACATATATTTATATAACACAGAGATACACAGAGACACACAGAGAGCTTATTCACTGATAGACACAAATATCACAGGTACACAGAAGTATAGTCAGTGCTTAGGTACTTATGCTACTAAGCTACACATAAGTAGTGGATTTACTGGCCTGCAGAGTGAGCTGAGTGAGAGTGACTGCCTGTTGTTACTGCCAGGTGATGACGGCAGATACCTCTCACATGAGAAGCTCGTGTAGTCCGCACTTCCACGTTGTCGTACCACGTGCAGCCCACTAACTTATAGGTGCGGCACCAAATATCTCATCCGGCAACTAGCCCCGTAGTAAAAAACCCTGTCATGAAAGAAACGACAAATTAAGATCTTGGCTGCGCGACAGACGACAATCGACCCGCTTTGCAAAAGAAGAAGTGACTCACCAGTTTTCTGGGTAAAATGTAGCAAGATGCAATGCAGCAACCCAATCACAGCCCGTTAGGCCACGCGAGGTAACAAATAATCGCGCTTGAGCGAAAAACTGATTCGCGGCACAGTCTCAGAGCAAAAGCCAAAGGACCTCCAACTACCCCAAAGCAGGTCTCGGTCAAAAGTCCGGTCTTTCACGAAAAATCTTAACAAAACCCGTTCCTTTAAATGCGAAACGCTTCGTCACCGAACTTATGACATCCTGTCATTCTGACAGCAGAAATGTCACCACTGACAACCGATTAAAAAAAGATAACTCGATAAGGCTGCTTTCACATCCTAAATACTGCATCTATAGAAAATAAATGCTACAACCACCCCCCCTTTAATAGTATTTCCTGCGGATATGACACGCTGGAAATACACAATAAAGAAAACAGAAAAGTACTGACTAATAAACAAAGACAACCAGCTAGGTCCTTCAAACACCAGCTGACTACGACCATTACAATACCAAAGAAAGATCCTCCTATGTACCTAACTAGACACTGACTCGTGTACCGGTTAGGCTAAGTAACTAGAGTCTAATGCCCTTCATAGAAAACGAATGCTCCCTTTACTCACTGCCGATACCCTAACACTACCCAAGCTCTCAGGATAATGTAGAGTACTAAGAAGCGAATGAGAGAAAAACGCTCGGTGCGGTGCATAGAAGAAACTACAACGTGACAATTTAAAGTCACGTACACATATAGAAATACAAACAAAAGATTAAAATAGTCTTACATAATGATCACATAGCACTGGTTTAATAAACTAGAGAAACAGTGCTATGTAGTTACGTTAGGTATTGGAGACTGCTCCTCCTGATACTTCAGGATGTCCTTGATATGGTACTCCCCAAGATCCTTACCGTCCAGATCTGACAGCCTATATACTAAAGGGGATCGTTTAGCAGTCACCACACATTTAAGGAACTTAGGAGCTAGCTTAGCAGTAAAATTCTTGGCCTTGTTGGACAGGTAGAACGTGCGTTTGTAAACTATCTGTCCCACTTTCAGCTCTACATGCCTTTTTCTGAGGTTGTAATACTTTTCATTACGCTGGTGGGCAACGTTCAAATGTTTCCTCACCTGGTCGTAAATGCGTTGTATTTCTCTCAGCTTGACACCGAAGGCTGATGGATCGTCTACAGAGACTGAAGTAGGATGGCACGCGATATCTGTCTGCCTGTACAGCACTCCATCCCCAATAAATTCCCTACCATGTACCAAAAAGTAAGGGGTGAAACGAGTTGCTTCGTTAACTGCAGTGTTTAAAGCACACTGTATCTCAACCAAGAACTGATCCCAAGACTTGTGTTGTGACTTCACATAGCATGAGATCGCTTGAACCACATTGCGAATAGCTCGTTCCGCCTGATTAGTTTGGGCATGATACCTAGGGTTATAATATATATTAGGTACATTGTATTTAGCCAACAGATCCTTAAATGGCTTACTCACAAACTGAGGGCCATTATCCATGTAAATAGTCTTGCAGACTCCGTGCACGAGAAACACACTCTTCTCTATGAACCTCGCGACTACAGCGCCTGTGGCAACCCGAACAGGGCACAACATGACGTATTTGCTAAAGTAGTCGGAGACCACGATCAGGTGTACGTTTCTATTGCTCGAAGTGGGAAAGGGACCAAGCAGATCGACAGAGATAGCTTCGAATGGCTTCGAAACCCGCTTCGGGCTACCCATTAGGCCGGGACGAGACGTATTTACGGGTTTGTACTGCTTGCATGTTTCGCAATTCCCAACATATTCTTTGACGTCCTCGTACATCTTGGGCCAGTAATAATTTAGGGCTAACCTTTTATGCGTCTTCCAAACGCCACCATGGGCACTAAGTGTGTCATCGTGGTACTTAGAGAGCAGGGGCAAGCGATCCTCCTGAGGTACCACCAGCTTCCAGTCAAAGTCTGAAGTCAAAGAATATTTATTTTTAGTTAACCTCATATAGAAGGTTGTCACGAATGTCATAATTTGGTGACTTCCTAGGGTTCTTCCGAACACTATTCATGGTGTGGTCATACCACGGGTCTTTAGTGGGTACTGCATCGAGGGAATCAATTTTGATACGAGACAGAGCATCAGGTACAACGTGGTCTTTACCTTTTCGATGCTCTATGTCAAAATCGAATTGACTGAGCCTCATGCTCCAACGTGCTAGACGACCCGTGGGATTTTTTAGCTTATGGAACCACAGAAGAGATGAATGATCCGTGACGACCGTACATTTTTGGCCTTCGACGTACTGTCGAAATTGTTCCAAAGCGAAAATCACGGCCAGAAGTTCTCGCTCCGTTGTGCTGTAGTTCACTTCGTTCTTGTTGAGAGAACGGCTACAGTAGGCGATAGGGTGCTCAACACCATCGTGAGTTTGTGTCAGTACAGCAGCAACTGAGTAAGCTGACGCGTCACTAAGAATGCGGAAGGGCATCTCAAAGTTAGGCATTTTTAATATAGGGGCAGAAACCAAGGCTGACTTTAGCAGGTTAAAGGACTGTTCAGCCTCAGGGGTCCATTCGAACTTAAGGTTCGTAGAAGTGAGTTTGCACAGAGGTTTACTAATCTTCGAGAAGTTGTTAACAAAGCGACGATACCAGCCGGCCATTCCCAGAAATCTCTTAACCTCCTTAGGGTTAGAAGGGGTGGGATAGTTGAGGATAACCTCAACTTTACCCGGGTCTGTCCGTAAGCCATGTTTGTCCACATAATACCCCAGGTATTTGAGTTCACTCCGACAAAAGTGGGATTTTTTCATATTAATAGTTAGGCCAGCATCCTTGAGTTGCTGATAGACTCTATGTAAGAGCTCTACATGCTCCTCAAAGGTGCTGGACACACAGACTATGTCATCCTGAAACGCAAATACCTTGTTGTCGAACTCGGGACCAAACAGACGGTCCATGAGGCGTTGCATCGTGGCACTGGCACCGACAAGACCGAAGCACATGGAATTGTAATGGAACAATCCTCTCCGGGGAACCGTAAAAGCAGTCTTCTCAGCAGACTGGAGTGAGTCGAATGGAATCTGCCAGTAGGCCGCACTCAGATCTACAGAGGTTAAATACTTAGCATTATTAAGATGGTCTAAGATTTGATTGATATAGGGTAAGGGGTAGGCGTCACTCTTAGACACAGAGTTCAGCTTGCGAGAGTCCAAGCACAATCTGAGGTCGCCGTTCGCCTTCTCCACCATGACCACTGGAGAGTTCCAGGCGGACTGAGACGGGGACACTACTCCCATCTCCAGCATTCGGTCCAGCTCGGCTTCCAGGGCCTTCTGCTTAAGGGGAGAGAGCGGATAATAACGCTGCTTGATCGGCTTGCTGTCACCAGTGTCAATGACATGGTGCACAAGTGAGGTCCGACCTAAACCCACCTTATCAGTGTTCAACGAGTCGAACTTTTCAATGACCTCGTTGATTACACACCTTTGTTTAGTTGTCAGGTTGTCGTAATCCTCGAGGCCACCGTTAAGGGACACAGACTCTATAGGATTATTATCACTAAAGCTATCAAGACTAATATTTTGTAAAATTAACTTATCACTTAACTTAAATTGTTGCCAGAAATCCACTCCAAATATCATGGAGGTGGTTATACCTGGGACAACATAGAACTTGACAACTCGGATAACCGAATTGTACTCAATTGGCAAAGAGATACAACCCAGACATTGCAAGTGAGTGCTGTCTGCAGTTGTAATACGAAAAGTAGGATTGATACTCACAAGATCAAAACCCAGTTCCAAGAAGATGCGGTGCGCTCCCTTACCTAGTATAGAGCAGGAGGCACCGGAATCTAGAAGGCCTAAGACATTTAAATTTAAAACCTTAACAACTAGATACGGTCTAATGTCACTATCCCGTTTAGGAAACAGGACCTTATCAGAAATAGACTCAGATACAGAGTGATGCACAGAGTTCCTAATAAGGCCCTGGCCTACGCGTTTTTTGACTTGCTAGTACAGTGTGAGCAGTCTGGGGTCTTGACTCCTTTGAGACCACACCGGAAACACACCAGCTCCCTTGACTGTGTGCAGCTGTATGCAGTGTGACCGCCCCCGCCGCAACGAAAGCATTTGCGATCGTGGGGGGTAACCGGCGTCTCCACTGCAGACACCTGCTTAGCGGGCTTTTGTACACCTTTGTTCTTAAGCTGGTGTAAGTCAGATGTAATCTCAAACTTGTCAAGAGCAGGCTCATGGAAAGCGTCTGCCCTAGTGCGCGCAAGCTCCAAGCGCTTACCCAAACGTCTCAAGTCATCTACAGAGTTGACATCATGCAAGGCCAGTTCCTTCATGTAGTCAGGTCTAATGTTGTGCATGAGAATGTCCAGCTGTTCCTCACTGGGCATCTTACATGACAACCTTGAGAACATGGCTTGCATTGTACATATATAGTTAACCAAGGACTCAGAGCGGGCTTGTGTACGCTGTCTTATCTCGTTCCTGAGGCGGTAATCATAATCAGGAATATCGAAGGTATCTCTAAGCTCACTAATAAGATCCTCATATGAGATGAAGTTAGCTTTGTTTGTACGGAACCAAGACAAAGCCGGTCCATCCAACAGGTCGGAGAAAGCCATAAGGAGTCTAGGCTTAGTAACCTCCCGAGCACATCTAAGTTCCTCTAATCTCTCTAAAAACACACGTACACAAGTAGAACCATCATATTTTAAGTTAAATGAACATAAGTTAAGGGGACGTTCTTTATACACTATGTTACATGTAGAACTATTCCTACTTGAACTAGCTCGCACCGAGCGGTCCTCTCTCACTACTGGTGAAGTATATTCCACCTGGTCACGACCCGAAGGATCATCACCATCATCATCCGAACCTTCGGATTCAGAATCACTACTGGGTTCAGCCCTAGCGATGATCTTCACTAGCCTACCACGAATATCCACCAGGTCGGGGCAATCCAGACCACAACGAGCCAACCTACTCAATAAGTAGTTGGCTCTGATGGACACCCTAAGACGACCACCTTTATTAATGAAAATGTCACCTGACTGAATAGCCTCCTCCAGCTCGGAGACTCTTGGAAGGCAGATCGAGAGCTCAGCCGGTGCATCAGCGGGTACCGGAGCACTCGCTTTGATGCTACCTCGACGGACGAGTCGGTGTGCCGTTCTTAGCTCACTCCGAAGGCCAGACACTGTCGTTTCCGGTTCCACTGAAATACCCATGTGGGACAGCTCGTTAGCAAGTTCATCCTTTCTTAAATAATTAATATATTTTTTCATCTGTGCCATTATGTAAAAATTTACTTACAACAATTATAAATATAAAATGGCACAGATAGGGATCAATTACAAAGTAAAAATGTAAATTGAGTTACAACAAAGTGTACTAAGTTAGGTAATTATGTTTCAAATTGACTTTTAGAATTTAACAAAGATTAAGGGTATACTAAGAGAGAAAAGTTTCTAAATTTTCTGATAACACAGTTCAGGTTAATAATTAAAATTACAAGGTATCAACATACCTTCAAAAAAAAATTTATAATTACACAGAGTGAAATTCACTAAGTTAACACAGAGGTGAAGCTATAGAATAATATATGTAATATATTAATCTATGCTAATATAATATTACAATAAATATATGTGTGCACCATAAAAAGGAACATAACAAAGAAAAGAAACACAATAAGAAAAGAAGTGGGTATGCCAAATAAAATCAAAAAGTTTTTCCAAAATCACAGCTATTTTAAATTTTTGAATTTAGAATTTTGTGTCTTTTCCAGCCAAAGATGTAGGAAGCTGGAAGAAGACGAAAGGGAAGGTTTTGTGCTTAGCTGCTAGCACCACCAATTAACGTCCTGGAGCGTCTCGGACGATTCCAGAATGGTTTCGCCAGAGATAACCACCTATGCACACACACCAGACTGAGACTACCGCAGAGTAGACCCAGAGATTTGCCCCACGTTGGGCGCCAATTTGTAACACTAAGATGATCAGTGTTACTCACCAACTAGCGCGAGGTAGCTATGCAGAGAACTCTTTCCCAGGGCGCCTTACTACAGAGATTCCAGTGTGCGTGCAAGGGTAGGCCAGGGCTCTGACGAAAACAGTCAGGTAGGGTGTACACACATATATTTATATAACACAGAGATACACAGAGACACACAGAGAGCTTATTCACTGATAGACACAAATATCACAGGTACACAGAAGTATAGTCAGTGCTTAGGTACTTATGCTACTAAGCTACACATAAGTAGTGGATTTACTGGCCTGCAGAGTGAGCTGAGTGAGAGTGACTGCCTGTTGTTACTGCCAGGTGATGACGGCAGATACCTCTCACATGAGAAGCTCGTGTAGTCCGCACTTCCACGTTGTCGTACCACGTGCAGCCCACTAACTTATAGGTGCGGCACCAAATATCTCATCCGGCAACTAGCCCCGTAGTAAAAAACCCTGTCATGAAAGAAACGACAAATTAAGATCTTGGCTGCGCGACAGACGACAATCGACCCGCTTTGCAAAAGAAGAAGTGACTCACCAGTTTTCTGGGTAAAATGTAGCAAGATGCAATGCAGCAACCCAATCACAGCCCGTTAGGCCACGCGAGGTAACAAATAATCGCGCTTGAGCGAAAAACTGATTCGCGGCACAGTCTCAGAGCAAAAGCCAAAGGACCTCCAACTACCCCAAAGCAGGTCTCGGTCAAAAGTCCGGTCTTTCACGAAAAATCTTAACAAAACCCGTTCCTTTAAATGCGAAACGCTTCGTCACCGAACTTATGACATCCTGTCATTCTGACAGCAGAAATGTCACCACTGACAACCGATTAAAAAAAGATAACTCGATAAGGCTGCTTTCACATCCTAAATACTGCATCTATAGAAAATAAATGCTACACGGTTTGTCCAAACGTCGTAGGCTGGGACTACCTGAAGAAGGAACTAAGTTACGATGTCAATTGCTTAGAAGAGAAGTTGTGTCAAGTAGTAGTTTAGCCATTGAATTAAGAAATGTATTTAATAAATAAATTTACTTGGCTCATATATTATGCATTATGAATTTGTTAATAAGAAATCTATCTAACTAGGTATTATTATAAATGCGAATGTTTGTGAGTGTGGATGTTTGTTACTCTTTTACGCTGTAACGGCTGAACGGATCTGGCTGAAATTTGGTGGCTACAGAAATATGTTATAGTCTAGGAACAAAACTTCACGCAGGCGAAGCTGCGGGCATCAGCTAGTTGAAAATAATTCTATAATGTCCAACTCTCAAAATGGATGTAGAAGCGGGTCACGTGGTACTAAAGAACTCCTTATTCTTGACATGGCCATTAATCAGCAGGTTCGTCGTAACAGGAAAAACCTTGCGACATGCTGGATTGATTACAAGAAGGCCTATGATTCAGTGCCACATACATGGCTGTTGAGGGTGCTGGAGTTGTATAAAGTTGATGCAACTCTTAGCACCTTCTTGAAGACATGTATGGGGCAATGGACAACGGCTCTTGTATATCCAGGATGTCGTCAGGTTCCTGGGAATGGCGAGCCTGTCAGGATCAAGAGGGGTATATTTCAGGGTGACAGTCTGAGTCCCTTATGGTTTTGCCTGGCGCTGAATCCTCTCAGTACCTTACTGGAGGGTTCAGGGCTAGGCTATCAGTTCAGGAGAGGAGGTCAAGTTGTTTCCCACCTGCTTTACATGGATGACTTGAAATTATTTGCCTCCACCGATTCCCACTTGATAAAGTTACTAAAAGTCACAGAAGCTTTCAGTAATTCTATTAAAATGGAATTTGGTGTAGATAAATGCGCTGTCATGCATGTAAAGAAGGGACGAATTGTGGAATCTGAAAGAGTACATCTTTCTGATTTCACAAAACTTAAATCCATCTCCGCGACTGAAACTTATAAGTATCTGGGTATGTCGCAGGCATTAGGTATTACAGAGGTTGGCATGAAACAAACGTTGGTGGACCGTTTCTTTGGCCGCCTGAAAAAAGTACTGAAAAGTCTTGTATCGGGCGGTAACAAGGTGCGGGCTATCAACGGTTGGGCCATGCCAATCTTAATCTATTCCTTCGGCATACTTAGATGGACTCAGACTGAATTAGACGCCCTGGATAGGAAAGTCCGTTCTCTGTTGACCATAAACCGAATGCATCACCCACGTTCGTCTGTAATGAGGTTGTATATTCCACGAAAGTGTGGAGGTCGTGGCTTTTTAAATGCCAAGACCTTACACAATCGTGAGGTATACAACCTTAGGGAATATTTCCTTCATGCTGACGTGGGTATGCATCGGGATGTGGTAGCAATAGATAATGGACTGACCCCTCTTGCTCTTGCCAAAAAGAACTGGCACAAACCAGTAATAATGACTACTAATGATCGCAAGGAGATATGGCGGGGCAAAGAGCTGCATGGACGATTTTATCGGGCCTTACACGGGCCCGATGCAGATCTATTAACATCTGTATCTTGGTTACGTTTCGGTGATTTGTTTGGAGAAACTGAAGGTTTTGTCTGTGCAATTACAGACGAAGTTGTCATGACGAATAACTATCGGAAATATATTTTGAGAGATGGTACGGTTGACATATGTCGGGCATGTCACCTACCGGGTGAATCTCTTAGACATATTATTTCTGGTTGTCCTCGTCTTGCCAATGGCGAGTATTTGCATAGACACAACCAAGTAGCCAGGATAATCCATCAGCAACTTGCACTAAACTATAAACTTGTAGATTTAGAGGTACCATATTACAGGTATGTGCCCGACCCAGTTCTAGAGAATGGTCGTGTCACGTTATACTGGGATCGGTCTATTATCACTGACAGGACTATTGTCGCCAATAAGCCTGATATAGTGGTAATAGATCGATCAGAGCGCCTCGCAATAATCGTTGATATTACAGTTCCACATGACGAGAATCTCCAGAAAGCAGAAAAAGATAAACAATTAAAATATTTGGACTTGGCTCACGAGGTTGTCGACATGTGGGATGTAGATTCAGCGATTATTGTTCCGATAGTCGTATCAGCACACGGTCTGATCGCCAAGAGCCTCGATCAACATCTTAAGAGGCTCTCTTTAGGCAGTTGGGTCAAGGGCTTGATGCAAAAGGCGGTTTTGCTGAGCACGGCGCGCATTGTGAGGAGATTCCTGTCTCTGGAGCCCTGACCACCGGTAGCTTGGTCCCTGTACCCGATGCCGGTGGGAAACTATTTTTTTATATTTTTAAATGTATTTTTTATATGTATATTTAAAAATGTAAATTTATATGTTGTTTATATTTAATAAAGAGGAATAATAATAATAGTAGCATATTTTACAATAGTTAGCTCCCATTGCAGATGGTCCATTACCGTTCTTCTACATAAGGCGGATGTGGATTGTTTGCAGTGGGGTCCCATTTCCCTTTAGATTAAAAGTCTCAAAGGGCCTCTGCATGTTGGACCTGTGTCCCCATGTAAGCCTACCAAAAGTCCGGGTGTCTTCGTAAGAAAAAAAAAAGAAGATACCCGTGTGAAAGAGAGACATAATAATAAATTAGTAAATAAAGAATTTAATACATTCTTTATTTACTATATTAGATGATAGATAAAGAATAGAGATAAGGCTATAATATAGAATAATTCTTTATTTACTATTTTACAAGGGTTCAAATCGTTCACACCTCATCTCGTCAAAAAGCCGTTTGATCTTGTCCTTATCGACCTGACTCCATCAACACGTTATACGTAATATGTAAGTACCGGAACAGATATTGGGAACTTGTAATAAGTAACAAACGATAGGTATACTTACATCAATCTGGAAAGGGGGCCAGTTCCATTGAACTAATACTATATTGAACTAATACCAGTACTCAAAAATGTTTCGACTAGTTATATTTTAGATAATTTCTTATCAGGACATCCATGCGGCCGCGTGTATGTTGGTTATTGCGACTAAAAGAACTTGGTATTTTCAATATGGTAGGTATTCAATGAGGTGTGTTGTGACCACCTGTCCTATTAAAATTAAGAATAAAATCTTAGACTTATTTCAAATTAGAACATGTGGTGATCTCGTTGCATACTCACTCTAACAGAGATCTAAAGACCTCAGGTTCCAAATCCAAAATACGAATAGGATCATTCCTCTCAGCCATGGCGCCATAGAACATCTTCTGGAATACAGGCGAGGCCTTCGCCAGAATTAGCTTATGACCACTAATTAGAACCGGGTGAGGTTCAGTACCCACTGAGAAGGTACAGTCAGACAACTCTCCAGATTGCAGAAGATAAGCTCCTCTTTGCTTTATATCCGTGCATGTGTGTTGCCAATCAGTCGGCGCGTCTGCCATTGTATAGCTTTGTATAAACTAAACTTATTCAAGAAAACCACTAAACTTGTTCTGTTTCTTCCTAACTGGATTAGAACAATGAGCTGGAACAACACAGGGAAAATATTCTTATTTATTCTTTTGTCATTGATTTTTATTGTATTAAGTGATACCTACTACTATATGTCGACCGTAGCTATTAACAATGTCGGAACTACAAAACACTACTTTTCAGGACGACCAATGAAAGTTTTGAACTTGTACCAAATTGACAAATCGCGACATAATTGAAACCAAAATTTACACGGAACTATAATTTTGAAAGCTTTTAAAGGTGGTATAACCTATACATTGCCGTGTTTTTAAATGGACAGGCGCAGGTTGTGATGCCTGCTGTTGAAATAAAGCCTTCAACTTGGCTTAACGGCTGCCATTTTACTGGCAACCGGGACCAACGGCTTAACGTGCCTTCCGAAGCACGGAAACGCTCATAAATGTCACAAAGTGATCACATGGTCACCCATCCATGGACCGGCCATAGTGAAAGTTGCTTACTGCAGTGATCGTTTACAGAACACTGAGTCCGCGGGGCCACGAGCGCTTCAAATTATTATATACTTAATAGATTTGATTTCAAATTTCGCACAAATATTAACTAGAGGTAGGGTCTCTGTTGGGAGTCCTGGGACATCCTTCTGAGGGCTTACCCAGGGCTCCCAACCATAGGCTGTTGGGCGTTACGTGAGGTTTTTTAGTCGGTAGGAGTCCGCATAACATCCATGAGGATTTTCCCTGACGTTAAACAAAAAAAAAGAGGTAGGGTCTTCAAATAGGCTATATATTATCACGCTACATATCCTAGGGGCTAAGCAGAGAGCAACGAAATATGTAAGACGTTGGATTGATTGAACTAAAACGTTGCAGGAATATTAGTTAGAGACTCGGCAGAGAACAATAAAAATCTGTGTGTATATTACATATAGCAAAATACAGAAACTACTGCATTATTTTAATTACTTTTTACGTGAATAGCAATATGAAGTGTACAATACATAACTAACATATTATAACTAGCTTCGGTCTTAGTTAGTTACATTACGAACATTGTAGGCTCAATTATAAATACAATGCATTCTATTAATTTTAGATATCATGTTTCATAGTATTATTTACTGCTTATGACCTATGCAATCGAAATTCAAATAAAAATAATGTACGCTTTATTTTTCAAAGGTTTGATTCCCGAACTGTGCTAGAGCTGCAAGAGATATTTTTAGGGTTCCGTAGCCAAACGGCAAAAACGAAACCCTTTTAGATTCGTCATGTCTGTGTGTCTGTCTGTCCGTCCGTATGGTACGGTCACTAGATGTATTCTGTGAACCACATTAAATATTTTACACAAAAAAAGAAAAAAACAATAAATTTTGGGGGTCCCCATACTTAGAACTGAAACTCAATTTTTTTTTCATCATACCCCATACGTGTGGGGTATTTATAGATAGGTCTTCAAAAATGCTAGATCGTTTATAATAGGTTTCTTGCTGCTTCGGATCCCTTCATGGACGGGTCCGACTCGCACTGCCGGTTTTTATTTGAAATCTATGTACCTATGCAGTTTTTCTTTTCCTAAGAACAGATCTTTGTAGGTATGTCTTATATCCCACCGATAACATAAATGTAAAAACCGGCCAAGTGCGAGTCATACCCGCCCATGAAGGGTTCCGTAGCAGCAAGTAACATACTATAAAAGTTCTTGCAGTTCGTTGTAACTTTGATTGAAGTTTTAATGGCGGCTGTACACACTCGTCGAGACACCCCGAGACAGGCCGAGTGCGAGTGTGTACAGGGCGCACTCGTCTCGTCTCGCTCTCTCGTTCTCGTCTCGGTCGCTCTCGGTGGCGTGTCGGTTTTTGCGCCCGAGTCAAAGGGTCTCGTTGGCTCTCGCGAGGTAAATGAGAGCGGGCATGTACACACTCGTTAATTTAGTTGCCCTCAGAAAGTTTTAATGAACAGACGTATTTCATTAAATGGTCTAAGAACTCGAATTATAGTTTTTTGCCTCTATTCAGTCTGGAGCTGCAGCGGAATCAGTTTATAATCGTTTTTTTATTTAATAAACATTTTAGTATAATATTAGCTTGCAGTACAAAAACAAACAGCAGCAGCAATTTCCACGTCCATTGTCGCGGGAGTGCTATGAGACTCTGAGCTTACGAGTGTGTACAGGCATGCTCTCGTCGAGAGCCTTCTCGGCCGAGGCTCTCGGCGAGAGGCTCTCGACGAGTGTGTACAGCCGCCATAACACGTTTGCTGTGGTAGTGATTTTTCTAGGCGAAAATTGCGGTTTATGGCGTATTAAAAAAAACTATCTACTAGATCTCGTTCAAACCAATTTTCGTTGGAAGTTTTTATGGCAATGTACATCACATATTTTTTTTAGATATATCATTCTCTTAGTTTAGAAGTTAGAGGGGGGGACACACATATTTCCACTTTGGAAGTGTGTCTTGCTCAAACTGTTCACTTTAGAAAAAAATTATGTTAAAAACCTCAAAAGCATTTTCAGTTCTGAGTATGGGGACCCCCAAAATTCACTGCTTTTTTTCTAGTTTTATGTGAAAATCTTAATGCGGTTTACAGAATACATCTATTTACCAAGTTTCAACAGCAAAGGTCTTATAGTTTCTGAGAAAAGTTGCTGTGACATACGGACGGACAGACAGACATGACGAATCTATAAGGGTTCCGTTTTTAGCCTATGTATATATATATATATATATATATATATAGTTATAGCTATGGAACCCTAAAAAGGAGAGCCAAGTTCACTACAAAAATTATGCTTGGCTGTGGGCTTCGCCGCAAAAAGAATAGAGATCTAATGAGTGCCAAGTTCTATACAAAATCCATAACATTATGAACAAGTGTTAAACTCTATTTCTTTACTTTTTCGGACACCTATAACAATTCCTGTTAAGTATTTAAAAAAATGTCAGATATTAAAGCAGGCTAGATTTGACTTGGCCAGTTTTCCTTACATCAGTCATTTTATAAAGTTATTCAACATATATATATATATTTTTAATTCTGATAAAACTTATAGAGACGGGTTGTCTATACTCTAGTCTATGCTAAAATTATAAAGAGGAAAGATTTGTTTTTTGTTTGTTTGTTTGTAACGAATAGGCTCCGGAACTACTAAACCGATTTGAAAAATTCTTTTAATGTTGGAAAGCTACACTCTTTGCAGTGAACAAAGGCTATATTTTATTCCCATATTCCCACGGGTAAGGGAACTACGCGGGTGAAACCACGTGACGTCCGCTAGTATAATATATTTATTCATTGAATCTCATGTACCTACCCATGTACTTTACTTTTATACTTATACTGGTTTATTCACGAAGAACGTTTGTGGTTATAGTATGACAATTGAGAAAGAAGCAGGATGAACATAAATGTAATAAAACAATAAATAACCAAATCTTAAGCGGCTTGGCTAGCCAATTCCTTTGCTTGAACTTGTCTGCGCTGCCGCGTGTCAAGACAAGTTTTTTTTTCGATTTATGATGAAACCAGCCCGAACATTATAGTCCAGTCATTTGGTCGTAAAAATAGAGGTTACCTGGAAAGTTTTCCGGGAGTTTTGAAAATTGGCAATTTTATAGATTTTGATATGCTCTTTCCGAATTTCAACTTTGCCACCTCGTATGTTTGTCGCTCGCGCCGCCATATTGATAAAATGGCGCCCAAAAGCAGTTTTTTGATAATAACTCCTTTCCGGCGCATTTTACAGGAAAACATATCCATACAAAATGAAAGTAGAGAAAATTTCCTGCAACTTATGTCATAACCTTTTCTTTCCTAAAATCAATAGTTTCGGTGTACGAGCGCCGTAAACCATTATACATCCACACCAACGTGTAATATTCACTTTAAACTGCTCATACTGTGATTTGTAAATTATTAAAATTATACAAAGGTTAAATTTTGTTCCATAGAGTGAAAACCTAGCTAACTATAGTCTGTCATGTCTCCACATGTATAAAGAAATGCGTCCCTTCTGTGTCAGGCCCCTTCTTTCCCTTCTAAGAAATATCTAGCCCCAGCTGAGCTCAATAGAAATATTCAGTCTGAGTCATCAGTATACGTTTATCATTTCACAGTGTCGTTTGCATTTACAGAGCCATGGCTTCTAATGAAGTAAACTGCTTTATTTGTGGTGATATACTGCAAGAAAGTGAAGTTATTGAAGTGAAGGAAAAAGGATTGGAAACTTGTATTGAATTAACTTTACGGCGTTCCTACGCCGAAACTATTTATTTTAGGGAAAAAAAGATTATGACAAATTGTAGGAAATTTCCTGTACTTTTATTTTGTGTAGATATGTTTTCCAGTAAAAATGCGTCGGAAAGGAGTTATTATCAAAAAACTGCTTTTAGGCGCCATTTTTTCAATATGGCGGCGCGAGCAGCAAACATACGAGGTGGCAAAGTTGAAATTTGGAAAGAGCATATCAAAATCTATAAAATTACCAATTTTCAAAACTCCCGGAAAACTTTCCAGGTAACCTCTATTTTTACGACCAAATGACTGGACTATAATGTTCGGGCTGGTTTCATCATAAATCGAAAAAAAAACTTGTCTTGACACGCGGCAGCGCAGACAAGTTCAAGCAAAGCAATACCAAATGACTGGACTATTAAGATTATTTTTGAAAAACAATTTGTATGCTAACTGATCATAAATTTTAAATATGGGAAAAGAAATTGGTTTCGAGCAGGATTCGAACCTGCATCTTCCCGCATACCGTGCAAGATTAAAATTTATGATCAGTTAGCATACTAATTGCTTTTCAAAAATAATCTTAATAAATAGATTATAGTGACAGGAGTAAAGAAAATAAAGAAAGAAAATAAATTTATTTATAAAACGCACATTTACACATGTTAAAAAACACACATACGTACTACGAAGACAAATAATATTAACAACTGTGCGCATCTTAAATGGGTCGCCATCTCAGCATAAATGCTCAGTAAAATAGGAGTACCTACTATTTTATTTACTTACCTACATTTACACAAACCCTTAGTTAATCAACGGAAGTATTTTTGTGACAACCCTAGCATATTTTATGTCGAGATAGCGTTATAGTTATTTTGCGATTTAACAATGGAGTTGACTCACTTTTAGTCTTTACAAGTATGCCCACACTGACCGCTCCGAATGCTAGAAATTGGAGTCCTTTATTTGTAACTAAAAGCGAATGCTTTCGGTCAATGAATTGATCATATGTTTCGGCGTTTCATTCATTGAAAAATGTCAATGAATAATCGAAGCGCTACTAATGTTTCAACTCGAACAAGTGAAAATGAAAACACAAAAGTAATTTTTTTTTGTTATAGCCTGTACAGCAATTTTGACCCCCCGAAATCGTTCCATTATTGATTACGAGTAACCCCCTTTCGGGTCCAGAACGACTATAAATTCTAACAGTATAATAGTATCTATTATCGTACTAATATTATATCCTTCTAATTATAAATGTGAAAGATTGTGAAGTTGTTTGGATGTTTGGATATTTAGATGTTTGGATGTTTATTACTCAATCACATTCTAACGGCCAATCGCATCGGGTTGAAATTTGGTAGGTACAGTTATAGATTATAGTCTGGAATGTGTATCGCGGGAAGTTGTTCCCACGGGAAGCGGAAATGGGAATCAAATCCACGCAGGTGAAGCAAAAAGCTTCGCTTGCGTGGCGTATATCATCTACAGTGTGTAGCATTCGGAGCGGTCAGTATGGGCCAGTCTGTAAATCTAGACACGCGGCAGCGTGTCAAGCCAAGTTCAAGCAAAGAAATTGGCTAGCCAGCGCCGAGTGTAATATTACACGAACCACTTGCACGAGCCACTTTTGACCCTTCTTTAACTGAAAACCTCTTTAATGTAAACACATTTAACTACGTGTGTTTAATTAGGTATATCTAAGGAAATCTAGAAGCCCAAATTTTATTATGCTAGCTCAAACGGTTATAAAGATATGAAGGTCAAAAAGTCGTAAATTGTGGCACTGACTGACTGACTGACATTACTACCGCAATCTAACCTACTTCTAGATGACCTAGAAGGATAAAATTTGCGTGAATGTAAGCGTAGGAAAAAATCTGAAACTGAAAAAACGTTAAAAAATAGGTGCTTCCCCATACATTTATTTTTAAACTAGCTGATGCCCGCAGCTTCACCCGCGTAATATTTCTTCTTATCCCCTTGGGGGTAGAATTTATCAAAATCCTTTCTTAACGGATGCTTACGTCTTAACATCTACCTGCATGCCAAATTTCAGCCCGACCCGTTCAGTGGTTTGGGCTGTGCGTTGATAGATCACTATGTCAGTCAGTCAGTCACCTTTGAGTTATATATATTTAGATTGTAGCGTTGGAACCGTTACAACGTTACAAGCCGATATTTGAAACTATTCCAATATATGTATTATTATATTTGCTATATAAGAAACCATTGTGATGAAAAAAATAAATATTATTATAAAAAAAAAGTTAAGTCAAAAATAAGTGGTGTCCCCTACAAAAAACTTGCAATACGCGCTAAACAACCGGCCAACGGTGTGTCGTCAGCGGTGCGCGGCACCACTTAGCACAGAACAGAAGTAAATCTACATAAAAGCGTTCCCAAGCAACACATAAACATAGACACCGCTTACGAATACTGATTTAGTTATTTATTGTTTTATTACATTTATGTTCATCCTGCTTCTTTCTCAATTGTCATACTATAACCACAAACGTTCTTCGTGCCTAAACCAGTAACAGTATAAAGTAAAGTACATAGGTACATGAGATGCAAAGAATAAATAAATACTTTATACAACCCGTTCTCTATAAGTTTTATCAGAATTAAAAAATATATTTATATGTTGAATAGCTTTATAAAATGACTGATGTAAGGAAAACTGGCCAAGTCAAATCTAGCCTACTTTAAGATCTCACATTTTTTTAAATAACAGCAATTGTTATAGGTGTCCGAAAAAGTAAAGAAATAGAGTTTAACACTTGTTCATAATGTTATGGATTTTGTATAGAACTTGGCACTCATTTAGATCTCTATTCTTTTTGCGGCGAAGCCCACAGCCAAGCATAATTTTTGTAGTGAACTTGACTCTCCTTTTTAGGGTTCCGTAGCCAAATGGCGAAAACGGAACCCTTATAGATTCGTCATGTCTGTCCGTCCGTCCGTGTGTCACAGAAACTATAAGACCTTTGCTGTTGAAACTTGGTAAATAGATGTATTCTGTGAACCGCATTAGGATTTCGACTGCCTCTGTGGCGCAGTCGGTAGTGATACCGCCTGCGGCGGGCGCTGGAGGTCGTGGGTTCGATTCCAACCGGAGACAAATATTTGTGTGACCCATAAATGTTTGTCTGGGTGTTTCTATGTATAATATGTATGTATTTAAAAGTATATAAGTATTAATTTATTTCCGTGGTCTGATACCCATAACACAAGCAGGTTATTCCTAGCTTACTTTGGGATCAGATAGGGCTGTGTGAAAAAAAAAATTCACATAAAACTAGAAAAAAAGCAGTAAATTTTGGGGGTAAATACTCAGAACTGAATTCAAATTTTTTTTATCAAACCCAAACGTCTTCAAAAATGCTTTTGAGGTTTTTAACATATTTTTTTTCTAAAGTGAACAGTTTGAGCAAGAGACACTTCCAAAGTGGAAATATGTGCACTTCCCCCCCCCCCCCCCCCCTCTAACTTCTAAACTAAGAGGATGATAAATCTAAAAAAAATATAATCCGGTGATTGGTTGAAAGCTTTCCCTACAGCCAACACCGGAACTTTTTTGGAACCGGACATCCTAAGAATTTCAGTTGGTTTGAGACTTGGCGTCACGCTTTGCGCTCCACATCGATGCCCCTGTGGTTTTAACGTTGACACTTTGGGGCATCATGGTCTTTCATGTTTAAAGAGCGCAGGCCGCTTCTCACGCCACGCTGCGCTGAATGACATCATCCGCCGTGCTCTTGCCACCGCCAATGTGCCTGCGCTCTTAGAGCCAAACGGCGTTTTCAGGGACGATGGCAAGAGACCGGATGGTATAACTTTGATACCGTGGGAGATGGGTCGGGTCCTGGTGTGGGATGCAACTTGTGTTGACACTCTAGCCCCGTCCCATCTTCCTAAAACAAAATTAAAAGCCAGTGCAGCAGCGGAAGCGGCTGAAAATATTAAAATTAATAAATATAAGGGTCTCGACTCATCGTATCGTTTTTGTCCAGTCGGTGTCGAGACCCTAGGTCCATGGGGTCCCAATGCGCAAAAATTTTTCAAGAATTTGAAAAAGCGCCTTGTGGAGTCAACTGGTGACCCAAGGGCTGGCAGTTTTCTCGCTCAACGAATAGGCATTGCTATTCAAAGGGGGAATGCTGCTAGTCTTTTGGGCACAATGCCACGGGGGCCTTATTTAGGTTTAGTTTAGATAGTAATAATGTAAATATAGATATGTAATAATTATGTTTCTCTGTAATGTATTACTACAATATATTAATTCACATTCGGGGTTAAAAAAAATATATGATGTACAATTGAATTGAAAAATACTCGGACAATCCGAAACGAAATTCCTTTGCAATGCGAATTTCCGCCATCTCTCGGATAAAACGTTGTAAGTTACACTTACTAGGAACTTACAACGTTCCTAGAATTCAAAAAAATTATTACACACGAGCTAGATGGCACTACTGCGGTAAAACTTGAAAATATTAAGATCTTGAAGTATGTTGTATTATGTTTTAACATCATTATGCCTTTTACATTACTGCTTTTTAGTAAGATTTAATAAAATTGCATTCCGAAATTCATTTTACTTAGAAAAGTAAATTCACAAAAAGTCAAACCCAGAGTCGGGATCGAACTCAAGTCAAACACTTCCGTTTCTACTTTCTATAGAAGGTGATACATTCCAACGTTTTGCCATTCAACCACAGTGACAATGACGTCTCAGCTTGAAATTTAAAAATACCTCGTACTACCCATACATTTATTATCTATACTTAATATTATAGAGAAGTAAAGTTTGTGTGTTTGTTAAATTGTAATGGGTAGGTAATCTCGGGATCTACTGAACCGATTTTAAAAATTCTTTCACCAATAGGAAGCTACGTTATTGTGGAGTGTTATAGGCTATATAGCATCACGCTACAACGAATAGGAGCGGAGCAGTAATAATAAAATAAACGAGGGAAAAGTTATTCCTTTTGAGAGCGTCGTTGCGTGAGCTGCGTAAATAGTTATAGTTAAGTAAAAAATATGTACTACAAAATTGTTTCTCTTAAAAAAGTTCCAAAAAAATTGCGCGATAGCATGTGTCTATCTTTGGGTTGGTGCACAATAACCATTTTAATAGCAATCAATTTTTTTCTACAATAATGCCTCGGGAAGCCAGAAGATATATTTGTTGGTTATCATCGTCTGGCTTTCAAACAAACTAATAAACCAACAATAAAACAAATAAAACTAGCGGCCCACTCCGGCTTCGCACGGGTATACAGTATTAATCCACTATGTAATGGATGTTATTATTCATTAAACCTTCCTCTTCAATCACTCTATCTATTAAAAAAAAGCCGCATCAAAATCCGTTGCATAGTTTTAAAGATTTAAGCATACATAGGGTCTTCAGTACATAGTTCAATGAACATAGAAACACAGCCTAACAAATTGTAAAAAGTTTTACTTGATGTTCGATAGATGGCGTTAGCTCCGAATTAGATGGCGATATTGTTAAACACTTCAAGTATCTAATATATCATTTAGTGCATTTTACTATTTTCGAACAATTACAATAGATCAGGTGACAAGTTTGAGTTTTATTTAACATCTTAGTCATCCCAACAGTTCAAGTTGTTCCATTCAAAGTGACAGCTAGCCTGCCACTTTGACATTGGTCCTTAGAGCCGGTTAGGCCATTCTTTTTAGGACAACGGTCTAGTGTTAGACCGAACCCGTAATCGCAGTGGATCGCTGCGGCAAAGGTACGTGGAAGGAAGCACTGCCTAGTGTTGCTGAGTAAGCGCATTTTGGCTAAGGAGTACAACACTAGCAGCCTGCAGTTGACGCGGCGCAGCTACAGAGGGCGCTTACGTCGAAGATAGATTGAAGTGAGATTGTTTTGTGAAGTGCAAACTGTGAGTACATTTTATTGTTTTTAATACATGAAGATATTATCTGTCAAGCAATAATAAACAGCAGTAAGGGTCAATATTGGATGCCAAAGGAATTCTTGAGATGCCTTATTTCAACGAACTAATTAAAATAGAAGATTTGGTGTATATTTTGAACTTTGAAAATTTAGTTTAACTTTAGTTATAAATTGTGCATGTTAGTTATTAAGGACTTAGAATAATTTATAGAAAACGCGGGAACCGTAAATCTAGGTTAGCCGCCGATAGTAAACACTTGTTCAAACACTTGTATTTTTTTCGAGACTAAGTTGAACGTAAGTGTTTGAGAAATTCATGTTTGTTGATAAATGATTAACTTGTCTAAGGTATAAGTCTATACTACAATAACTACGTTAGTACAGGATATTTACTCTAATTATTTTACAGGATTTTTGTAGTGATTGAGTCTTTGTTTACTTTATAATTTTTAGTTTCTTTCAATTTACAAATGTGTCTGAGGTAAGCTTACTCACACTGATAACTTATAGGATTTGTTATACTTTATAGGTGCCTTTTTAGGGTTCATGAGATTTGAACTCATTCTAATATCTAAGTTAAATTATTTTAAACTTAGTTTAAGAGTTATTGGTTTGGCAGCTACTTTTATTTGATTTGATAGTTTTAACTTAACAATATGGAGGGGTTACTTCATATAATAAAAAATTTGCAAAATAATATTCAGAAAGGGTTCACTAATTTTAAGAAAAGTCCGAAAGATAGGCTCACTTTAGAATACATAGAAACTAAGCAGGAACTGTTGGAACAACAATGGTCCAAGTTTATAGAGGCCCATAGCAAATTTCATGAGAATCATAGCGCAGAAGTTTCGATTAAAAATGTTGATGAAATCTATGATATTTCTGAGGAAAGTTACATTAATCATAAGTCGCTCATGAAATCAATATGGAACAAATTAAATACAAAAATCTCAACCCAAAATAGAACTGACGAGGTTCCCAAAAAATCTAGTTCTTTTGTTAAGCTGCATAGGATATCAATCCCTACATTTTCAGGGAAGTACAGTGAATGGACAACTTTCAATGATCTGTTTAAAGCGTTAGTCCATAAAAACGAATCACTTGATGATTGCCAAAAGCTGCATTATTTAAAAAATCATCTATCTGGTGAAGCCGAGCAGTTGATTAGGCATACCCCTATCAGCGACGCTAATTATGCCCAGTGTTGGGACATTTTAAAAAAGCGCTATAATAATAAAAATTACTTAGCCAATTGCATTTTGAAGCGTCTGTTTTCCCAAAAGCGTTTATATTCCGAGTCAGGTGTTGGTCTGAAAGAATTGTGCGACACGACCAACGATTGTTTAAATGCCTTGAAGAATTTGGACGTGGATGTGTCTACATGGGACATAATTATTATTCACATAGTAGCTTCTAAATTAGATTTTGAAACTCGAAAGCAGTGGAAATTAAGTGTTGGTCCCACTACCGGTAACGATTTGCCCACGTTTGAACAACCTTGAATACATAAAAAAATCTATAAAAAACTTTTTTTTTTATTTAACTCCAAAATATTATAATTTAAGATCTATTCATCAAGATAAACACAAAGAAGAATGACCATTCATGGTATCACTTTCAACGAAGTAGTGCTTTAAATCGGAAATTATGTTAATTACTGTAAATGTATTTTAAGATTAAATTTAACAGTAAAACATCCTTAGTACTAGGGCAAATACAAAAGCACTTTAACAGTTTCTAATGCATTTTCCGCCCTGACAGCCAAATATATCATGGCGGCTGTTGACTTGAGGGAAGAGCATACCTATTCTAAAATAATTCAATTTATTTATATGCATCGATTAAAACCAATGATCAAACGAAATAAAGAAAATCGAATAACTATGTAAAGAATTACATAGTTATTCTATCGATTGAGATAATAAGAAATCGATCAACAAGCTTCTTTTTTTTATACCACCAAGGAGATAGACAAGCATACGGCCCACCAGAAGGACTGGTGGTCACCCTAGCCTATGAACGTTTGCAACACCAAAAGCGCCACATTTGCGCTGCCGACCCTGTAGAGACCTTCCAAAAACCCTTTTAAAGAACCTTATTAAGTGCTTTGATTATTTATTTATATTTACGACTGGCTGAGCCGCGCAACTTCGTTTGCGTCATCATAAGAGTGAGAAAGAGTATGATATTAATATTTTAAAGTAATATAATGTTTCCCGTCGCGTCGTCGCTTACTTTCGTTAGAGCTGATCCGCACAATTTCGTTTGCGTCACTTAAGAGGGGGAAAGAGAGAAGTGTCGTATTAGTATTTCAAACGTTTCCTGTCGCATTTACTCCCATCACGTGTACTTCCGTCGCGGAGCGCAGCGTCGCTAATATTTTAAAACTTATTAAGCAGGTTATTGTAAGAGAATCAATTTAGTAATACTCAATTTTCACCAAACTTCAATCATTTACGCAGCGGACGTAACGGAAGCTCTCAAAATAAATATTTTTGTCCTTTTTTCAAAACATTATTCATTGCTGCTCCGCTCCTATTCGTCTCAGCGTAATGTTATATAGCCTATAGCCATTTTCAATAAATTGACTTTCAAACCATTAAAGAATTTTTGAAATCTAACCAGTAGTTTCTGAGATCCTATTGTTCAAACAAACTAAAAAAAAAGCTACAAATAAACAAACTCTTCAGCTTTATAATATAAGTATAGTATTAGTATAGATTCATTAAAGTAATTACGTAATAAACTAATTCAGCAATATATAAAGGTGAAATCTTGATTTAAAATAGGTATCGAATTATTTAAAGAGAAGTATCGATTGATTTAACGATTAACTGTCATTATCCACAACTGTCAGCACTATTTGTCAAAGGCCGCCCGGCGCCCGCATGCCATAGATCGGTTCATAATTTCTTTCATTGGTTGTTTCAAAACATCTTTTTAGTAGTAAACTATGTTAGAATTTACTGCAAGGAGTGCGAAAAGAGTGTACTTTTACGTTTCTAACTTTTATATTAGGTTGTATTGAATATATTCGTCGATGTGGCTTTTGTTCGGTTCAATTGTTACATCGCCGGTGGCAGTCATTATAGAAAACATGGAAAATATTGACATAAATCAACACTGCCATTATCCTCAGGGGTTTCGCCAACGTTGGTAAGTGTATATTATTATTAATACCTACACAATATGAACTAAACACCTATAACCTATAAATAATGTGACCGACAGTTAGGTTATAATATGAGCGGCGTTTTCTATTCTTCACTTGCCATAGCCCCAATGCGGTCCCTAGACGATTTGGTAGCAATCCTAGAAATATTTTATTGCCAAATCACATTATCTAATAACAAGGGACAAACTATCAAATCTGTGATAAGTGCTGAATTTACTGCAGTTTTCAGCAACAGATAGTGATTCAAGGGGAAGGTTAACTACCTATAGTACATACAATACACTATTGTACAAAATAGCCAAGCTGTAAGGGTAACATTGTTGCGCGGGTCAGATGGTTTAATAAATAAATAAACACAAGTTCAATGATCTAATCCCAAGATTTGCTAGTGCATTGAAGCTTATTAATTAAAAATTATTTGACATAGAAACTGTTTATGTTATAGATATCACATGACAATACACTGTGCATAGAATATGCAATGAAAATTGTTGCAATCTGTTCTTCAAACTGGAAGGAAGTAGCCCCATCATTTGGACGTAGATTTAATATCTACGCTATGGCTAATTGTTTTATTGTGAAGAAAAGAACATATGGCTTACCAGGATATCTCCTCACTTGGTATGTATTTAATTATAGTTATTTTGGTAGAATCATCTGAACATCAGTCTTGTTTATTTCTAAAGTGCTCGCAATAAATAACTCTGTTATTAATTATATATTATGATTGACTAGTGGACGTCACATGGTTTCACCCATGTAGCTTCTGTTCCTGTAGGAATACGGTAATAAAATCTAGGTTTACTACCCGGGGATAGTGTTGCTTCCCAACCGTGAAAGAATTTTTCAAATCGGTCGAGTAGTTCTGGAGCTTATTCAATACAAACAAACAATGTAATCATTCCTCTTTATAATATTAGTATAAATGGTATAATATAGACTAAGTGATGTTGTAATGAGTTCAGAATACACAATGTTTTATTAACATTGTTAAATGCTCTAGTCGCCATAGCTCGCTGAATAAGTAGGTACATTAAAGTGACAGTGGGCTGGCCATATCTGCAGAAGAACCGACTGTTAATGGAGCGAATGAGTTCTAAAGTGGAAACTGACATTCTAGAGTAGGATGTCCACCCACCACATGGACCAATAAACCAGAAAAGGTTGCAAGTTGTGACTGGATGCAGACTATTAGTTATTTAAACAGTCTATCTAATGTTGTATATATTTTTCTATTCAAGGTCCTCACCTGGAGAAAGTATGCATAGCTATTAAAGGTGGGCTAGAATGGCAGTACAACAACATTCACTTCATAATTCCAACCATGTGGTCCAGCCAGAGCATCTGTATACAAGACAATGCAGCTCCACCATCATCTCTACCACCAGAACCTTGGTACCAGCCACAAGTTAGGCACAAGGAACCAAACATAAATTCAAACAAATACAAACTTGTAGCCATACAATGACTGTTGGAAGGATTAGCACTAAAAGCCAGATTTCAGTAATGTTCATACAGTTCAATAATCTGTGCCACTATTGACTAGGAATAAGTGCTACTCCGTTCTATGATCTATTGAATATAATACATTTAGCACTTAGTATCTACTTGCCTTCATTTAAATTAAGGACTGGTGACAGTAAGGAAAGGTTGACTGGGTTATATAATATATCCAGGACTACACTTGAATGCTACATGAATAAAGCTAGAGATGTTTGGACTGAAAATTAGTGCCACGGTATTTGGGTAAAGGTCACATGACAATCTGAGATGACTTTTATGGAAACATACTATGCCTATTGAATCTAAGCCGGCTATAATTATCTGTGTGAATGGTTATTATGTATAGCAGTTATTTGACTCTGAAGACAATAGCACCATGCCAATATGACCTGTGACTTGATGAATTAAGATATAAGCACTTTAGGATGGGATGCTCCGTTACTTAAGATACTGGTGCTACGAGGTGTTCTGTCATTTAACTTTGTTATATAAGAGGCGCTTTTATTTAACTAACTATGTAACAGAATATTTTATGATAGCAGTTATCATGACATATTCTATTCACAGATTATAGAACTTAAATACAGATGGCGTTATCATCAAGAAAGTCAGCCCATGAAAGAAGAAGCGAATATTGAATCCAAAAATAAGTACTGTAATGCGACAGTGCTGAACACTATCCATATGTAACGAATGATTTCTTATGTGCAGCGAATAATGCCGTCATATCATGACGGTGTTATTCGCGTATTCACTTCCAGAGATATACAGTACTTACTTACGTTTGGATTTAGTATTTGCTTTCACCTCACTTTCTTGTTCGGTTAGCGTCCCATTTCTTAGTTCTATTACTTGTGATTCTAGTAGGCCTCAAATTGGGTGTCTGCGGTGAGTGGGGCGATGGCTACTAATGCGAGAGCGAGGCCCACGCGTACAAGTGAGTAGGCAACTTCGAACACACGATAACAAACCCACCGAGTGTGGTGTGCATTATAATTATGCGAGCACAGTGCCGCCCGCGCCGCCCTCTCTTGTGCTCTGCGCGCTGTAGCATCACTTTGCCCCGCTCGCCGCGGACATCCAGTTTGAGGCCTTATTTAAGATAGTAGTAGCTAAACACCTGCCTACTGAACCCTCAAACATTTTCTACCTAATAGAGTAGTCACGGAATGGAATAAGTTGCCTGAGCATGTCGTGGGTGCACCCACTTTTAATGCATTCAAAAACCGTCTGGACAAAGTCTACAGATCTATCGATTAGATACACACACACATCAGCTCACTGAGCTGCCAGTGTGCTTAGTTAATATAATAATAATAATACTGTAAATTCTATAGGAGTTCAATTTGCCATTCCTAACGGACACGGTCATGGAAATGTTATTTTTGTCACTAGTTTTATAATATGCTCAAATATTTAAGATAGTAGTACCTTCTGTAAAAGGTTTGTTAAACATATCACCTTTTATAATACTATTGTCTTTTCTATCAGGAGTTTGGTGTGAGTGTCACAGAATAACTGTTCTGTCACAGTCCTATTAAATATTTACTTGCCTATGAAAATGTATATTATGTAGCAATACCGCCATCAATAGTATGTTCTCGGCGCATCATAGGTTGTTATTTACAAATAAATAATTCATATTGTACTGTATTGTATTATTTATTAGTAATAATTTCCATTCTCATTAAATCTGTAACTTTTGAGAGTGCAATCAACGCCAGAGTAACTCACTTGCAATTGATATGTTTTCGCTGTATGCTGTTTTTATTAGCATTCGTTATAAATATCCTTTTTAGTGCCTGTGTTACGCTTTTGTTGATGATGGAGAATCTAGAATCCCACCTTACATGAACATCTGCACCAAAGCCTCCGCTGGTCAGCAAGTTCACCACTTGCAGTTGACGTTGACCCAAAAAATGTCAGGAACAACGCTCGGATGATGATAATTACTTACCACAAGCTTATCCAACAATTAGCTTCGACTATCCATTTATCATTTGGAACTCAATAGGTAATCAAAAAGGTATTATTGAACTCTTTGTGGCCAATAGTACAGAAAATCAAGGCATTCCACACCTAATCTAATGTACGATTTGCCATGAAAACCGGAGTGTCACATAATAATTTATTTTTATTTCTTAAAATACACGATAATACCATCACGACGCAGGTTTTTTATCCTTGGTACCTCAAACTTCAAAGTGATACGAGCTTCCATAGTCATTTAAACATCGCCCTTTGCTCTAAATGTCATTGAAATGATAAAAATCAGCGACGGCTTAAAACCGGGTAATTATGACCCACCATGCAGTTGCTGTACCTATTTTCTACCATGCTGACGGGTTAAACGTGAAGTAAATCCTACATGGATACTATATCGGTGAATGGTTAACACCCCGACTCAGAGTACCCCGACTCGGATAGGTTAGGTTAGAAGGCTATGCCCGCTTTCCACTGCGTAAGTGAAATGAGCGAGAAATAGTTGACCGGAACGGAGTTTGAAATGATAAATAGTTTTTGCCTTCCACTGAGAAAGAGTTTTAAAATAATTTATTTCGCCTTCCACTGACAACGAGGTCAACTGGGCGGAGCGGGAAATGAACGACTACTCCGTTCATTTTCTGCCTCGTTTTTGCTCCATCCAGCGAGGTTGTGCATCCTTTTGCGAGCGGGGAGCTGAGCACCCAGTATTGTGAAGCCCTTTTTTTACTTAACGTGGGGAAAATCCTCATGGATGCTATGACTTCTACTGACTGAAAACCCTCACGTATCCTGCCTAACTGCCTACGGTTGGAAACCCCGGGTAAGCCCTCGGAAGGATAACCCAGGACTCCCAACAGACCTATGACTACCACTGCGGCCTCATCGAGGGGGGGGGGGGGGGGATTGGGTGCTACTCCTCGTTTTTGGGGGGATTTTCGGGTGTAATCCCGCTTCTTAGGGGTGGCGTGCGTAAATCCCTCACATCACGCTGTCGTCTAAGTGCCTGCTTCTGTAAGAACGGTGAGAAGCCCCATCACCAAAAACAAAACGGGTATCGCAACCAAAACTGGTACCGAAAGCGAAATTGGTTCCAAAACCGGTACCAAAACCAAAATTGCTAACCAAGACTGGCACCGAAATTGTTATCTACCGAAACCAAAATAGGTTCCTAAATCAAAAATGGAACCGAAACCAGAATTGTTACCAAAATCAAAACTGGTATCGCAACCAAACCTGGTACTTACTGAAACCCAAACTGGCACTAAAACTAAAATAGGTACCAAAACTAAAACTGGTACCGACAAAATTGGTCCTCGTTCAGTCAATCATTCAGTTATCAATATTGAGAGTTTTACACGCTCCGTGTACATAATACTAAAAACTTTATTAAAATACTTACTAATAATATTTTGGACATTAATAAGGCAAGTTATATGATATGACATTCGGCTGGCAACCCCAGCGGTGAAAACAGTGTTCAAGATCGGTACTTTATAAAATTAAATAACATACCGTAATAGTGCATAATTTCAGCTGGAAAGCGATTATTATTGAAGTACATAACCTCGGAAAGGAACATACAATACATCTACCATCAGTTGAAGCAAGTGAGTGATCTAATACTTAAAATAACATCTCTTAATAATGGAGACTTTGTTGAAACATTTGAAATCCACTTTCACTTTCAAGTTTCACTTTTAACGGTAATTCAAAGAATTATTGATATTGCTTGTGGCATCATATAATTTAACCGACAATTTTGAATTATCCATTAGTATGTGATTGTACTGCAACTGACCAAATACGGAAATCAGTTGAAATTGATAAACTGACGAGATTCATACACGGACCAGATAAGCCAACTGACGAATTAAAGAAAGTGACGAATTAAGGATATTAGTGAAATTGACTAATTTCAAAAGTGACCAGTTGGCGAAAGTGACGAATTAACAAATCTGTCGAGTAGATAGCTAACTCATCGACATTGTTTATCAAGAATGACAGACATGACAGCTAAGTAAACTGATAGACAGACATCTGACAAATGACAGATGCGTTTAGTTGTCGCATCGTAAATACTAAAGGGTGCGCCACAAACACGCAAAACGTTAGTATTGGTTACAGAAAATTGCTGCACATATTTTACATAATAATATTATTGCATTGAATTAATCAAGATGGAAAATGTGACCATAAGAAATAAAATAACAAGGGCACAATCAGAGTCAAATTTATTATCTGTCAGTAGTCAAAATTTATTAAACTCGACAATGCTGGATTCCAGCATCATGAGTAATATGAGTATGAAGAGTGTTATGAGTTTGTCGACTAACGATCAATCTATAATAGTGGATTTAAAACGAGAAATCGTGGAAACTAAAAAACAATTAAAAGTAGCTGACCAAGAAATTTAAAACTTGAATTACGAAAACTCTCAGTTAAAACAAGATATTCAAGCGCAGCAAAGGCAATAGAATTACTAAAAAAGGTAAACTTCAATACCCCTCAACGTAAAAGCGATTCCTCTCCTACTGCGAATAGATTACTGGATATGAAAATACATACTTCTCGTCACTCGCCTATTCACCTTAGTCAAAGCATATGCTTCAATGATAAGATATCAAAGCCCCCTCTTAATGTACAAAAGACCAAAAACAGTATGACTGAGTGCCTTACAAATAATGAACCACTGACAACTACGGGGAATAACGTGCTGAAAAAACTTAATCTTGAACATAAACATAATGAAGATTTTGAACATTTACCCACTGTTACACGTAAAAAAAAGAGCAAGATAATCATACTAAGCGATGGGCAGGGACGTGGTCTACGTAAGCCGCTTCAGGACTTACTTGGACTAGAGTATACGGTTTTCTCATATATAAAAGCAGACGCTGCACTAAATGAGGTCTTACAAAACAACAGGAATGAAATAAGTACCCTCTCAAAAAATTATTGTGTCATTGTATTGGCTGGATGCTGCGATCAGAATCCACATGATCTCGGTGTAAGTCTGCACAACTGGCTGACAACGGCCACTCATACGAACGTCATCATATGCGAGGTACCCCGGAATAAATATCTTAATGAATGTAAACTGAATTATGAGCTGAAATTTATTAGTCAGAAATTCAAAAATGTGCTTTTTGTGAATATGAACTATTCAAGGAGAATTCCATTAAGACATAATTTTGTTTTAAATTTGGCAAGACCGTTGCTAAAAGAAATACACTCATTTGCAAAAAAAAACGGGCGGTTTTGATTTTCATTCATCTTTAAAAAGATACAATACCAAAAAGGTTTCAATCGTTTGTACTCGTTGCTGGCCGGTTTTGAAAATGCCGTGGTATTTAAAAAAGTACGTTCTAAATTCAAATTTTCATATGATGTTCATTTTTACAGAAAACCCCTTTTTATCCTACATTTTTGGCGCGAAGTTCCAGAAGTTAACATCGACTTTCACAACTTTTATTCAATTTTTATCGATTCATTTCATATCCTTGACTGTCAAAGCTTTATTTATTGCTGTTTGGCTGTATCAAAAATGGTAGATAAAGTGGTAAAAGCTACCAAAATTATCGCGCTGCTTGAAGAGGGTTGCAGCCAATGTTTCGTGGCTAGGAGGCTAAATGTTAGTCGCTCGACGGTCCAAAGGACCTGGCAGCGATATCAGGAGACTGGTTCCGTCGAGAAAAGGCCTGGTTCTGGAAGAAAACCATGTACCCAACCATGGGATGATCGTTTTCTTGTGAGTCGCGCATTGAGAAATCGCAAATCTTCGTATGTGGATCTTAAGAACAACCTCCAAGAAGTAAGAAATGTGCATATTAGTCTATGGACGGTCAGGAGGAGGCTTCTCGCTGCCAATATACGCAGTCACCGCCCGGTCCGCGGCCCGAAATTACTCCGTGAGCACAGAGTTCACAGGCTTAGGTTCGCTAGAAATTGTGAATCATGGACTCAAGAAGATTGGAATAGGGTTTTGTTCTCTGATGAAGCCAGGATATCTCTGTTCGGTGAAGATCGACGTCGGCGAGTGCTAAGAAGACAAGGAGAGCGCTTTGCAGATGCATGTTCCGAAGAAATCACACCTTATGGTGGGGGCTCTGTTATGTTTTGGGCAGGAATAAATTCAATGGAACGTACAGAGTTAGTATTCATTGAAAACGGCTCACTGACTGGGCATCGATACATAACGGAAGTTCTAATTCCTCATGCACAACCCGCATTGTCCGCTCTAGGTCAAGACTCGATTTTTATGGACGACAATGCTCGCGCCCACCGATCCCGCGATGTTAATGCGTATGTGCAAGAGGTCGGCATTCGTCGTTTGGATTGGCCAGCTCGAAGTCCCGACCTCAATCCCATAGAACATATCTGGGACGTTCTAAAACGGCGTGTGAGATCAGTACACCCGGCTCCGCAGACCATCAGATAGCTGAAGAATGTGATTACTGTGGAGTGGGAACGTATTCCGCAAGCAAGTATCCGGGATATACTCGCTAGCATGCCCAGACGATACTTTATTAAAGAAAAACAAACAAAAAAACTTTTTTATTTTTACTTCATGAGCATATGCACTACTAGCGAACATACACTACTAGCGAGGTTTAGCATTATTTCCCATAAATTGTAACAAAATTTTATGAAATACTGATGAAAACGATTATTTTCTTATTAATTTACCAAATTGTGAGGATAAAACTACCTATAATTATCAAACAAAGCAATATTAACATTTGAAATGGTTTATTGCTTAGGTGCCCGTTTTTTTTGCAAATGAGTGTATTATGTTTGGTTTATCACTATCAATTGTTGCAATATGAGCAATCTCTTAAGCCGCCAAATAAATGTAAAACTTGTGTTGATAAATCTACTCAAGTAAATTTTGATGTTGATCAAATGGAAGTTACAAAAAACAACCTTCCTGTGATTGACCATAAAGACAGCCCCAATGAGCTCATGCAGAATAAATGTAGAAGTAATAGTTTATTTCGTCTATATTCATATAACTATAATGCATTAGAACATTGCTGGGCTGTCCAATAAATCTGACATGCTCTCTGTCTGTATTGATGAGTTAGCCACGCAAAACATTTTTATTGACATAATATGTATTACTGAACAACATGAAGAATGGTGATGATGTCTATATTACTTTGCCAAATTATCGGATAGCTACCTGTTACATGAGAAAGACTAGACACGGAGGTTCGTGTATATTGGTAAGGAATCATTTAAGATTTACTCCACTAACTGAACTCTCGAAGCTTTCGATTGAGAACATTTTGGAGTGTTCTGCAGTTGAAATTCTAGAGCACCAAATAATTCTTCTTTGTATTTATAGATCACCGGACAATGCTATAGGTTCTTTGAATGGGTTCTTCACAACATTTAGAAAAGTCTTAAGTAAATTACCAGTAAAGGGCAAAAAACAGTCGTATGTGGAGACTTTAATATTGACACACTAAAACAAACAAAGGCCTCTACTGAATTCATTGAATTATTAAGTACGTTCAATTTGAGGTTAGAGTTCAAGGAGATCACTAGATTTATTACTAAGACTTGTTTAGACAACATAGCCCATAACTTCAGGACATGTCGAGGTATTACTAGGGAACTAGCACTGTCAGACCATAATTCCCAAATTATAAAAAATCCTGTAAAAAAGACCTTCACTTTTAAGTATTGGTACCAGATGAGAAGGGACTACTCTAAGGAAAACAAAGCAATATTTATGAAATATCTAAATCAGTTAACAAACAACGATGTTTATGAATGTACAGATGGCAACAATGCCTTTAATAATTTTCATGACAATTTCATTATGCTATACAATTTATGCTTTCCTTCAGTAAAAATAAGGATAAACAATAAAACAAGACCTATGTGGATCTCGCGCGGTATGAAAATATGTAGCAAGCGAAAGCGACATCTGCTGTGGCAATTTAGAAAGCAACCAAATGAAAACAATAAAAATACTTTGAAATCTTAGGTGCTCCCTCACCGGGAGCATTCGCGCGTAATGTAACTTTACGAGTCGAGAATTACAGCCGGTGAGGGAGGTGAACCGAGCATTGCAATGCGCGCCTTGTAATGATACAAGACGAGGTTACAGCAGTGAAGGAGGAGAATCGAGCATTCGAATGCGCGCCTTGTAATGATACAATGTGTATCGTTTTGATACAACTCGTAACATTTATAGATTCGACTCGAGCATTACGTTACGATGCTACCTCCCTGATCGACACGAGCATTCGCGTGTAATGTAACATTTATTGTAGACTAGCTGATGCCCGCAGCTTCGCCTGCGTGAAATTTTGTTCTCTTTTCCGCGTCTCTTGGGAACTTATTCCCGGGATAAAACTTGTATCAATTCCGACTGGTATACCGTCACAATACCAGAAATTATAATGCCTTAACTCAAAATATCGTAGCCCGAAATACCCGAAATCAAAATATCAATATTCAAAAGGCAAATATTCATAATATAAATAATTTAAAACGCCTTACGGTCGAATAACCGAAACCCAAAAAATAAATTTATCAAATACCTTATCTTAAAATGTTCAAACGCAAAATACCTTTTTTTTAAATGATTTAAATCCTACAAGGATGCTATATATCTGTGAATGGTTAAAAGCGGAGCTCCCGCCTTAGCCTTCGTGGTTTTTTTTTTTTTTTATTTTTCGTTAGCCCACTGTAGTACTTTTGTAACTCTGAATCAAAGTGCTTTAACATGAGGTAAATCCTACATGGATACTATGCCGGACTCCTACCGACTAAAAACCACACGTATCCTACATAACAGCCTACAGTTGGGAGCCCCGGGTAAGTCTTCAGAAGGATACCCAAGGACCAACAGACCTAACGGCTACAAGTGCGGCCCTGTGTTAACGTTACCAAATTCACACCGTAGGTATCGGTAAGTAACGATATTTTCATAAAGATAATTTTTTTGCGGTATATGAGTATCGGTAATTTGGTGCGATTTCGGTAAAAATAATGTTAATAATTTACCGCTATAAGTATCGATACTTTTATCGTTACTTGCGTTGTTGCCAATCCGTGCAGGTGAACCGCGAACTGCCGCGGCGCGGGCGCCGGGGCGCGTGTAGCGGAACGGCAACATCGCACGCTCGCTTTGCTACTACCTGTTCGCGCTAAGTTTGCCGGTCGCTTCCCATACTACGCCTCTACATGAGCCTGTACGCTAGCGGGTTTTTTGGGGTTCAAAATGGATTGAGAATAATAACCATTCTCGTCATTATCTGCCGATAAAAAGTATAAAGTTATTAGACGCTGTTTTATGATAATACTAGCTGACCCGTACAACTTCGTTTGCGTCACATATGAGAGAGTAAATCCCCCGTTCCCGTCGCATTTACTCTGAGTGACCAAAAAACGCATAAAAAAGCGCGTTAAAACGGGATGAAAAGTATCCTATGTCCGTCTCCTGGTTCCAAGCTATGTCCGTCTCCTGGTTCCAAGCTACCTCTCCACCAATTTTCAGCCAAATCGGTACAGCCGTTCTTGAGTTATAAATAGTGTAACTAGCACGACTTTCTTTTATATTATATATAGATATAGACTAGCGGTTACCTGCCACGCTTTGCTTTTTTTACGGTGGTTTCATGTACCTATGAGAAATGAGTAACAAACCAAAGGATGGGTACATTTCAAAAAAGTTGAATGTTGAGCCGTAACCAAAATTATAAATCTTTCTGAAAATCTAATTAACATCCAAATCAATAGAAGCTTCACTTGAAAAGAAAAAACTAATCTGTGCTCAATGTTCAGTTCAAAAAAATAAATTCACTCTAATAATATTTTTCTAACGCGCCAAAACTCTAACTTTAAAAATAACATGCAAAACATATCTGACCTCTTTATTAGGTAAGTACTCTCTTTTTTTATTACTATGAATGCAAGGAGGCCGCAATTAAACTTCTCTTAAAAACAGCAATCTGGTAGGTACCTTCTAAATAGGTTGTTTATAATAAATTTTGTTCTGAAGCTGGCAGAATATAATTTAAAAAAAAAGCGACCAGCGCCATTAATTGGTAAAATCACTTTTTAAAGCTGTTTTGTTCTTATTTCTGTTATGATAAAAGTGTATAAAGTAGCCTAAAACCATCTCTGAATCCTATTGTATATCGTGTCCAATCCTATTGTATATCGTGTTAATCTTAAAATATCTCGTAAGAAAACGAAAGAAAGAGATGAAAGAAAAATACCGGTATTTAACGATATTATAGGATGCATTTGGTAACGCTATCAAGTCCAGGATAAAAGTAACGATACTTTTTACCGATAAATCATCGGTAGCGTTAAGTCAAAGTATCGGTAAAAGACCACCCAACTATCGTTACCACGTATATCGTTACCATTCCATATAACGTTATCTTCCTACGACGAAGGTAACGATACCAACTTTTTAACGATATTCAAAGCCCTGAGTGCGGCTTCACTTAGGTGGGGAGGGGGGGGGGGGGTAAATAAGTTAAAGCCAAATAACAAAACGTGTGAGTGACACATTGTATTCTATTTTCGGTATTTTAAATTAAGGATATTTGAAAATTTGTATTTTGAATTCTGATATAATGATTATTTGTATTTTAAATTTAGACATTTTGCGGTAAGGTGTACTGAAATAAGGTATTTTGAATGTTAAGGTATTTCGAATTCGGGTATTTTGGTCTAATGCATTTTAAGTAAAGGCATTTTGATTTCTGGTATTTTAATATATAACCTTTCAGACTATAATCTATCTCTGTAGGTGATTACATGATAATTTTGCAATCCAATATGGCCGCCGCGCCAAAATCACAAAATTTCATGATGGGTATCGTTTAAGGGGGTTTTTGGTATGTTGAGTACGAATTTCGGGTTAATTTAGAGATCCAATATGGCAGCCGCGCCGAAATCACAAAATTTCATGACGGGTATCGTTTAAGGGGTTTTTTTGTATGCTGAGTACGAATTTCGAGTTAATTTAGAGCAGTGATTTTCAACCTTTTTCATGATGCGACCCCCCTGACATAAACAAATATTTAGCGACCCCCCCGACCCTTCAATTTTTACATGTATGTATGTGTATGTTACAGTGTAACAAATATTCCTTCTATCCGACGTTTTATAAAGAAAACATAAAGGAAAGTACCTTTGTATCTTTGCAATTTGAGAAATCCACGGATATTGCGGTTTTTGCGCAGTTTGTAACTTTTGTGCGTTTTGCATCCAGTGAAAATTTTATGGAAGAAATATTATTTTGCAGAGCGCTTCTTACTACTTGCATACTTGCTTGCATAACATGTGATAGGTCGTGAGCTGTATTGCCATGTTGATATGGACAGGCGCAGGTTTTGACTGCCCGCTGTTAAACTTTTCAAGCCACCCATAAATGCCTTCAACTTGGATTAACGACTACCATTTTACTGGCAACTGGTATCAACGGCTTAACGTACCTTCCTAACGTGCCTTGGAAACACTCGCAAATAAATGTTACGAAGTGGTCATGTGGTGATCACTCGTCCATGACCAGCCTTAGTAAATTTTGCTTACTACAGTGGGGCCACGAGTGCTTTTGAAAGAACAGATGCCAAACGCTTGTTAGGTGCAATGCTTTCTCCATCGCCACGCTCTTGCTTGTAGTCGTCGTCAAAATATCAAAATAACTTCGATTATTTTCGTTGACACAATCTTTTACTGTTGAAGTCAGATATGAGATAAACATCAAGGCATAATATATAACTGGTATGAAAATAGAGTAAGATCATTAGAAGAATTATGTCATTACTTCTCAGTGCAAGAGACATCGCCGACCACCCTGACACTTGAAATTCAAATCTGCTAATTTGAATACTTTTGAGTAAGAAAGAAACAGAAACCTGGAATTGATTGCTGAGGTTTTGAAATGTTTGATTCCATTAGCCACATCCTACTTATGCGATTTGGCATTTTTATTATTTCCCAACTAAAAAGTAAGCAAAGAAAGAGCTTAAACTTGGAAAACAATTTAATTTCAGGTGTAGCAAATTCAGATTTGGCTATTTCTCCTGGTTGCTTAAATTTGATGGTCACACGCTTATATTTTCTAAACCGTATGAGTTAGAAAGAAATGTTTTAAAATAGTGGATAAAACAGCTATTAAGCTATAAAATACATGAAATTTGTTGCAATAGAAGTAAATATTCATACCAAAAATTAACACGAAAGGTCAAAATCGGGGTCATTTTTCGCATTCTACTCGTGTCACACTTCCCGATTCAGTTAAACATTTGGTTACTGCTTCACCAAATTTCCATAGATTTTGAAGTTACATACACTAAATTCACCGTAATAACATACACTACACAGACAGTATTACAAAAAAAATCTTCTAACTATTATTTAGAACTTAAAACACAATATACATCGGTCACACGAATCTAGGTACTCTAAATTTGCGTAGTAACCGGTTTACTGTTGACCAAAACGACCGCCCCAATAACAAAACTCAACTTAACTGAACGTTATTCGAGCTCGGGCATCGCGAGAGTGCAACGTGCAACTCCTGGCTCCTTAAGAAAAAAAAATATCATTAAGTTTCTACATTTGACACTTAATTCGAGTACTTTTCGTGGGTGACTTTTTGTACATTGTATAATAGCTATTGAAGTCAGAGTTTATTCATCGAAACCGCAAATTAATTGAGATATTTATGTAGTATTTGATTTAAAACGTAACGGCTAAACTTTGTCGGAATTTAAAAAAAAGCTATGTTTTCGTTACCTTCGTGTCACATCCTTCGTGGCGTTTTACCCACGAAGGTGAGTTTATGCCACGAAGGTGATCTCTGACTAGTTTCAGTAAGAGTGGTACTCTTTTAGATTCGTATTGTAGTAGATATGTAGCGGAATAATAGTAGAACAAATAAGTAGGTACCTACAATCATGGCAAAGGACAGAGCAATACCTATAACATTCCGTGTGAAGCCCTTTTATAGGAGTAGAAATCCCACCGGACGTTATGCCAGATCCAAACCGTCTAAAACCCCCATCGTAGCTACTTACCCGTCTAGTATTAGGCGCCCCGGCAACTCCTTAGAATGATGTATCAGGGCACCCGACAGGCTTAGGCTATCACCGTGGCCTCGCCTACGCGTTCGGGTGTTATCTTGCGTCTTTTGGGTTAGTTCAGATGCTTTTCCGCTTCTTGAGGCTGCGGCATGCTAAGAACTTTTGAACAAAGACACAATGACCTTCGCGTCCAAGTCTCAAGAAGAAATCCTGGGAAAGAGTCATGCCACCTAAAGCTAAATCAAGGCACCTACTACCTTATACTTATATCAACTTAAATACATTTAGGTACCTAGTACTCGTCGAGTTTTCCGGCAAGGCGGTTTGTGACTACTCTCGAGAACAACTTGTAAACATGGCTAAGGAGTGAGATGGGTATATAATTCTTCAGCAAGGTCTTGTCACCTTTTTTGAAAAACAGAGCCACCGCACTCCCGCTCCACGCTCTAGGTGTTTGTCCCTGTTGGAGGACGGAATTAAAGAGACTCGTCCGCTCTTTGAGAACTAGAGTCCCGCCAGCTTTAAGAATCTCAGTCGTTATTCCGTCCTCTCCAGGGTTTTTAGTAGTTCGAGAGCAGCCCTGATCTCGCCCTGGTCAATATCCAGAATGTCTTCGGTATAGTGGCGCATTAGTGGGGCTCTGTGGTCACGGTCGCTAGGTCCAGTCGGTCTTTTTTTCCGTGATGCATATAGTTCTCTGTTGAAGCTCCTAACTTCTTCGAGAATCTCGAGGTCTCGGTTTTGCCACCCGCTGTCTTCAATTTTGTCAGACGAGGTCTTCCGAGCTGTTGGGCAAAGACTTTAGACCCCAATTTTGTGTGATCGCTGCCTCTACGATGTTGGTGTTACAACGTCTGAGGTCGCGTCATAGCAGCTTTCGGATTTTGATGTTTAAATCTCTCTGGTCTGACGAAGACCAAAAGTAAGCAAAAGTAAGTATGCATAGATTTTTATTTTTTTATTGAGGTTCGCAAACTGGATTCTCGGCAACACTATTCAACATCGCTCATTTAGACTCAGTTCAGCCGAGAACTCAGTGCGAACACAGCATGCATCCTAATTTTCGCACTTCAATGAAATGTAGATGGCGTTTCCCGTCTGATTCTCATGAGCTCGAGGGTCTCGGGCGAAAGCTAGGAACACCTATTTTTGCTTTTTTCCAGACTGAAACCTTCGGGACACTTGTTGTAGCGTCCTGACTACAGTGTCGGCCTTATCGTGATCGTTGCCAGTGGTTTCCAGCAGATCGAAACGATTTTGAAGCTCCAATTGAAACTTCTCGGCACACAAAGCTATTTGGAGCGCAGTAGGTCGGAGAGTAGGTTTCATCATCCGGGCCCTTTCGACGCGGAATTCTAAATTCAGAGACGCTCTGACGAGTCGGTGATCATTTCCGGTATTAAACCTGTTGATCACAGAGACATCTTCTCCAAATATACACCTCCTGTCCGACATGATGAATTTTATCTCGTTCCTTGTGACCTTGTTGGGGCTTCGCCAAGTCCACCTTCTATGGGGTTTCTTTTTAAAGAATGAGTTCATCAAGAAGAGCCCCTGAGCCTCAAGAAAGTTGATAAGCATACTGCCCCGCGGCCCCCGGTCATTTCTACGCCCAACACCAAAAAGTCCGATTTCCGCGTTCTTGTACTTTGACAGTGAAGTCCCCTATCATAACATTGTAGTGAGTCTTGGCAGTACCGTGTAATGCTTTCACCACGTCCTCGTACACGGTCTCAACTGCCTCGTCAGTGCTTCTCGAAGTTGGGGCATAGGTAAACCTGAATCACCTTCAGGGAGTCCTGTTGGTAAGTCTCAGTATTACGTATGCTACCCAAGGCGAAACACTCCTGATCTCCACAATGCTGCTAACGAGTTCCTTTTTCACCGTAAAGCCGACATTGCCCTCGGAAGAATGTCTTCCATCACCTTCCCGAAAGTAGAATAGGTCACCCGACCCAAGGGTTAGCGTGTCCTCCCCCTTTCTTCGGACTTCGCACAACACCAGTATGTGCCAGTTTATGCGACCCAGTTCTACCTCGAGTTCGGTGAGCCGGTCGTCCAGCCGCAGAGTGCTTCCATTATAAGTAGCGAGGTTCGGACATTCTCACACAACATCATCTAGCCCAAATTAAGACAATATAAGCTTGTACTATGGGATATAGACAACTGATAATTTGCCACTTTGTGCCAAAGAGATGTACTGTGTTATTTTTATAATATAATGGTTCTAGAATAACTTTTACGTCAAAAGCATGTGTAGGTATAGGATCTGGTAATTGTTTTTAGTTAAGTAGCTGTTACCATATAACTATTCGGCAGAACTAACTTATAATTTGTACTTAAATAATGATTAATAATGTCTGTAAAGCTACTGCGTCACCTTCGTGGATCGTCGCGTCACCTACGTGGGATCAAATAATTCAAAACCTTATTCTTCCAAATCTGACTCAAAATTTAACTTGTTGACTTATATATGTTACTTAACTTACCAAACGCTTTGTGTTTGTTTAAAAAAATTGTTAAAATCATCAGTATTTAAAATTTACCATGAAGGTGACGATGAGAATCGTAAAAAGTAGAAATAGCCATTTACGATAACCAATCGATACGATAACAAAACGATAAAAATATTAAATAATTAAGGCCGAACAGGGAGCATTTTTTAAGAGAAATTGATTAATCAAAAACAAGCACAATCTTCGCATTAACATGAGTCTTAGGATTTTATTATTTTGTTAATTTGTTCGTATTATCATACAAATGTTAATGAGTATAACCCCTTTGTTAAAATTTTTTACTTGATAAACCGATCTTTTTAATTTTATTATTTTTAACTGATGTAGTTCTCTAGACCTTTGGCGACCCCCTACAGAAGCTACGCGACCCCCCAGGGGGTTGCGACCCACAGGTTGAAAAACACTGATTTAGAGAACCAATATGGCCGCCGCGCCGTGATCACAAAATTTCATGATGGGTAGCGTTTAAGGGGTTTTTTAGTATGCTGAATACGAATTTCGGGTTAATTTAGAGATCCAATATGGCCGCCGCCCCGTTATCACAAAATTTTATGATGGGTATCGTTTAAGGGGTTTTTTGATATGCTGAGTACGAATTTCGGGTTAATTTAGAGATCCAATATGGCCGCCGCGCCGTTATCACAAAATTTCATGATGGGTATCGTTTAAGGGGTTTTTTGATATGCTGAGTACGAATTTCGGGTCAGTTTAGAGATCCAATATGGCCGCCGCGCCGTTATCATAAAATTTCATGATGGGTATCGTGTAAGGGGTTTTTTGGTAGGCTGAGTACGAATTTCGGGTTAATTTAGAGAACCAATATGGCCGCCGCGCCGTTATCACAAAATTTCATGATGGGTATCGTTTAAGGGGTTTTTTAGTATGCTGAGTACGAATTTCGGGTTAATTTAGAGATCCAATATGGCCGCCGTGCCGTTATCACAAAATTTCATGATGGGTATCGTTTAAGGGGTTTTTTGGTATGCCGAGTACGAATTTCGGGTTAATTTAGAGAACCAATATGGCCGCCGCGCCGTTATCACAAAATTTCATGATGGGTATCGTTTAAGGGGTTTTTTAGTATGCTGAATACGAATTTCGGGTTAATTTAGAGATCCAATATGGCCGCCGCGCCGTTATCACAAAATTTCATGATGGGTATCGTTTAAGGGGGTTTTTGGTATGTTGAGTACGAATTTCGGGTTAATTTAGAGATCCAATATGGCAGCCGCGCCGAAATCACAAAATTTCATGACGGGTATCGTTTAAGGGGTTTTTTTGTATGCTGAGTACGAATTTCGAGTTAATTTAGAGCAGTGATTTTCAACCTTTTTCATGATGCGACCCCCCTGACATAAACAAATATTTAGCGACCCCCCCGACCCTTCAATTTTTACATGTATGTATGTGTATGTTACAGTGTAACAAATATTCCTTCTATCCGACGTTTTATAAAGAAAACATAAAGGAAAGTACCTTTGTATCTTTGCAATTTGAGAAATCCACGGATATTGCGGTTTTTGCGCAGTTTGTAACTTTTGTGCGTTTTGCATCCAGTGAAAATTTTATGGAAGAAATATTATTTTGCAGAGCGCTTCTTACTACTTGCATACTTGCTTGCATAACATGTGATAGGTCGTGAGCTGTATTGCCATGTTGATATGGACAGGCGCAGGTTTTGACTGCCCGCTGTTAAACTTTTCAAGCCACCCATAAATGCCTTCAACTTGGATTAACGACTACCATTTTACTGGCAACTGGTATCAACGGCTTAACGTACCTTCCTAACGTGCCTTGGAAACACTCGCAAATAAATGTTACGAAGTGGTCATGTGGTGATCACTCGTCCATGACCAGCCTTAGTAAATTTTGCTTACTACAGTGGGGCCACGAGTGCTTTTGAAAGAACAGATGCCAAACGCTTGTTAGGTGCAATGCTTTCTCCATCGCCACGCTCTTGCTTGTAGTCGTCGTCAAAATATCAAAATAACTTCGATTATTTTCGTTGACACAATCTTTTACTGTTGAAGTCAGATATGAGATAAACATCAAGGCATAATATATAACTGGTATGAAAATAGAGTAAGATCATTAGAAGAATTATGTCATTACTTCTCAGTGCAAGAGACATCGCCGACCACCCTGACACTTGAAATTCAAATCTGCTAATTTGAATACTTTTGAGTAAGAAAGAAACAGAAACCTGGAATTGATTGCTGAGGTTTTGAAATGTTTGATTCCATTAGCCACATCCTACTTATGCGATTTGGCATTTTTATTATTTCCCAACTAAAAAGTAAGCAAAGAAAGAGCTTAAACTTGGAAAACAATTTAATTTCAGGTGTAGCAAATTCAGATTTACGATAACCAATCGATACGATAACAAAACGATAAAAATATTAAATAATTAAGGCCGAACAGGGAGCATTTTTTAAGAGAAATTGATTAATCAAAAACAAGCACAATCTTCGCATTAACATGAGTCTTAGGATTTTATTATTTTGTTAATTTGTTCGTATTATCATACAAATGTTAATGAGTATAACCCCTTTGTTAAAATTTTTTACTTGATAAACCGATCTTTTTAATTTTATTATTTTTAACTGATGTAGTTCTCTAGACCTTTGGCGACCCCCTACAGAAGCTACGCGACCCCCCAGGGGGTTGCGACCCACAGGTTGAAAAACACTGATTTAGAGAACCAATATGGCCGCCGCGCCGTGATCACAAAATTTCATGATGGGTAGCGTTTAAGGGGTTTTTTAGTATGCTGAATACGAATTTCGGGTTAATTTAGAGATCCAATATGGCCGCCGCCCCGTTATCACAAAATTTTATGATGGGTATCGTTTAAGGGGTTTTTTGATATGCTGAGTACGAATTTCGGGTTAATTTAGAGATCCAATATGGCCGCCGCGCCGTTATCACAAAATTTCATGATGGGTATCGTTTAAGGGGTTTTTTGATATGCTGAGTACGAATTTCGGGTCAGTTTAGAGATCCAATATGGCCGCCGCGCCGTTATCATAAAATTTCATGATGGGTATCGTGTAAGGGGTTTTTTGGTAGGCTGAGTACGAATTTCGGGTTAACTTAGAGAACCAATATGGCCGCCGCGCCGTTATCACAAAATTTCATGATGGGTATCGTTTAAGGGGTTTTTTAGTATGCTGAGTACGAATTTCGGGTTAATTTAGAGATCCAATATGGCCGCCGTGCCGTTATCACAAAATTTCATGATGGGTATCGTTTAAGGGGTTTTTTGGTATGCCGAGTACGAATTTCGGGTTAATTTAGAGAACCAATATGGCCGCCGCGCCGTTATCACAAAATTTCATGATGGGTATCGTTTAAGGGGTTTTTTAGTATGCTGAATACGAATTTCGGGTTAATTTAGAGATCCAATATGGCCGCCGCGCCGTTATCACAAAATTTCATGATGGGTATCGTTTAAGGGGGTTTTTGGTATGTTGAGTACGAATTTCGGGTTAATTTAGAGATCCAATATGGCAGCCGCGCCGAAATCACAAAATTTCATGACGGGTATCGTTTAAGGGGTTTTTTTGTATGCTGAGTACGAATTTCGAGTTAATTTAGAGCAGTGATTTTCAACCTTTTTCATGATGCGACCCCCCTGACATAAACAAATATTTAGCGACCCCCCCGACCCTTCAATTTTTACATGTATGTATGTGTATGTTACAGTGTAACAAATATTCCTTCTATCCGACGTTTTATAAAGAAAACATAAAGGAAAGTACCTTTGTATCTTTGCAATTTGAGAAATCCACGGATATTGCGGTTTTTGCGCAGTTTGTAACTTTTGTGCGTTTTGCATCCAGTGAAAATTTTATGGAAGAAATATTATTTTGCAGAGCGCTTCTTACTACTTGCATACTTGCTTGCATAACATGTGATAGGTCGTGAGCTGTATTGCCATGTTGATATGGACAGGCGCAGGTTTTGACTGCCCGCTGTTAAACTTTTCAAGCCACCCATAAATGCCTTCAACTTGGATTAACGACTACCATTTTACTGGCAACTGGTATCAACGGCTTAACGTACCTTCCTAACGTGCCTTGGAAACACTCGCAAATAAATGTTACGAAGTGGTCATGTGGTGATCACTCGTCCATGACCAGCCTTAGTAAATTTTGCTTACTACAGTGGGGCCACGAGTGCTTTTGAAAGAACAGATGCCAAACGCTTGTTAGGTGCAATGCTTTCTCCATCGCCACGCTCTTGCTTGTAGTCGTCGTCAAAATATCAAAATAACTTCGATTATTTTCGTTGACACAATCTTTTACTGTTGAAGTCAGATATGAGATAAACATCAAGGCATAATATATAACTGGTATGAAAATAGAGTAAGATCATTAGAAGAATTATGTCATTACTTCTCAGTGCAAGAGACATCGCCGACCACCCTGACACTTGAAATTCAAATCTGCTAATTTGAATACTTTTGAGTAAGAAAGAAACAGAAACCTGGAATTGATTGCTGAGGTTTTGAAATGTTTGATTCCATTAGCCACATCCTACTTATGCGATTTGGCATTTTTATTATTTCCCAACTAAAAAGTAAGCAAAGAAAGAGCTTAAACTTGGAAAACAATTTAATTTCAGGTGTAGCAAATTCAGATTTACGATAACCAATCGATACGATAACAAAACGATAAAAATATTAAATAATTAAGGCCGAACAGGGAGCATTTTTTAAGAGAAATTGATTAATCAAAAACAAGCACAATCTTCGCATTAACATGAGTCTTAGGATTTTATTATTTTGTTAATTTGTTCGTATTATCATACAAATGTTAATGAGTATAACCCCTTTGTTAAAATTTTTTACTTGATAAACCGATCTTTTTAATTTTATTATTTTTAACTGATGTAGTTCTCTAGACCTTTGGCGACCCCCTACAGAAGCTACGCGACCCCCCAGGGGGTTGCGACCCACAGGTTGAAAAACACTGATTTAGAGAACCAATATGGCCGCCGCGCCGTGATCACAAAATTTCATGATGGGTAGCGTTTAAGGGGTTTTTTAGTATGCTGAATACGAATTTCGGGTTAATTTAGAGATCCAATATGGCCGCCGCCCCGTTATCACAAAATTTTATGATGGGTATCGTTTAAGGGGTTTTTTGATATGCTGAGTACGAATTTCGGGTTAATTTAGAGATCCAATATGGCCGCCGCGCCGTTATCACAAAATTTCATGATGGGTATCGTTTAAGGGGTTTTTTGATATGCTGAGTACGAATTTCGGGTCAGTTTAGAGATCCAATATGGCCGCCGCGCCGTTATCATAAAATTTCATGATGGGTATCGTGTAAGGGGTTTTTTGGTAGGCTGAGTACGAATTTCGGGTTAATTTAGAGAACCAATATGGCCGCCGCGCCGTTATCACAAAATTTCATGATGGGTATCGTTTAAGGGGTTTTTTAGTATGCTGAGTACGAATTTCGGGTTAATTTAGAGATCCAATATGGCCGCCGTGCCGTTATCACAAAATTTCATGATGGGTATCGTTTAAGGGGTTTTTTGGTATGCCGAGTACGAATTTCGGGTTAATTTAGAGAACCAATATGGCCGCCGCGCCGTTATCACAAAATTTCATGATGGGTATCGTTTAAGGGGTTTTTTAGTATGCTGAATACGAATTTCGGGTTAATTTAGAGATCCAATATGGCCGCCGCGCCGTTATCACAAAATTTCATGATGGGTATCGTTTAAGGGGTTTTTTGATATGCTGAGTACGAATTTCGGGTCAATTTAGAGATCCTATATGGCCACCGCGCCGTTATCACAAAATTTCATGATGGGTATCGTTTAAGGGGTTTTTTGGTATGCCGAGTACGAATTTCGGGTTAATTTAGAGAACCAATATGGCCGCCGCGCCGTTATCACAAAATTTCATGATGGGTATCGTTTAAGGGGTTTTTTAGTATGCTGAATACGAATTTTAGGTTAATTTAGAGATCCAATATGGCCGCCGCGCCATTATCACAAAATTTCATGATGGGTATCGTTTAAGGGGTTTTTTGATATGCTGAGTACGAATTTTGGGTCAATTTAGAGATCCTATATGGCCGCCGCGCCGTTATCACAAAATTTCATGATGGGTGTCGTTTAAGGGGTTTTTTAGTATGCTGAATACGAATTTCGGGTTAATTTAGAGATCCAATATGGCCGCCGCGCCGTTATCACAAAATTTCATCATGGGTATCGTTTAAGGGGTTTTTTGATATGCTGAGTACGAATTTCGGGTCAATTTAGAGATCCTATATGGCCGCCGCGCCGTTATCACAAAATTTCAAGATGGGTATCGTTTAAAGGGTGTTTTGGTATGCTAAGTACGAATTTCAGGTTAATTTAAAGATTCAAATATGGCCGCCGCGCCGTTATCACAAAATTTCATAATGGGTATCGTTTAAGGGGATTTTTGGTATGCTGAGTACGAATCTTTGGTCAATTTTGCAATCCAAGATGGCCGCCTCTCACCGTTGTAAAATTTCATGCTGTATATCGTATGAGGGGTTTTTTGGTATGCTGAGTACGAATTTCAGGTTAACGTTTGCCATCCAAAATGGCCGCCGTGCCACTGTTGTGAAATTTCATGTTGCATATCGTTTATGGGGTTTTTTGGTATGCCAAATACGAATTTCAGGTAAATTTTGCAATCCAATATGGCTGCCTCGCCACCGTTGTAAAATTTCATGTAGCATATCGTATAAATGGAATTTTGATATGCTGAGTACGAATTTAGGGTTAATTTTGCAAAATTATCTTGAAATTCGTACTCAGCATACCAAAAACCCCTTAAACGATACCCATCATGAAATTTTGTGATAACGGCGCGGCGGCCATATTGGATTGCAAAATTATTATAAAATTCGTACTCAGCATACCAAAAAACCCCTTAAACGATACCCATCACGAAATTTTGTGATTTCGGCGTGGCGGCCATATTGGATCTCTAAATTAACCTTAAATTCGTACTCAGCATACCAAAAAACCCCTTAAACGATACCCATCATGAAATTTTGTGATCGTGGCGCGGCGGCCATTTTGGATTGCAAAATTATCATAAATTTCGTACTCAGCATACCAAAAAACCCGTTTAACGATACCCATCATGAAATTTTGTGATTTTGGGGCGGCGGCCATATTGGATTGCAAAATTATCATGTAATCACCTACAGAGATAGATTATAGTCTGAAATGATACAAGTTTTATCCCGGGAATAAGTTCCTGAAAAAAGGTTGCCTGGAAGAAATTGCATTTAGCGATAAGGCCGCCCGTTGTACATTTTTAAAACATGTTTTCCGTATGTCATGTAATTCTAAAATGGTGTACAATAAAGAATATTTCTATTCTATTCTATTCCCATGAGACGCGGAAAAGAGAACAAAATTTCACGCAGGCGAAGCTGCGGGCATCAGCTAGTCTATAATAAATGTTACATTACTCGCGAATGCTCGTGTCGGTCAGGGAGGTAGCATCGTAACGTAATGCTCGAGTCGAATCTATAAATGTTACATTACACGCGAATGCTTGAGTCAGTCAGGGAGGTAGCATCGTAACGTAATGCTCGAGTCGAATCTATAAATGTTACATTACATGCGAACGCTCGTCGGTCAGGGAGGTAGCATCGTAACGCCCCATGCTCGAGTCGAATCTAATTTGTTACATTACAGGCGAATGCTCCCGGTGAGGGAGCACCTTTATGCTAAGCGTTATAAAACTATTATCAAACTAACGAAAAAGTCTCAGAACTGTTATTTAATTAAATCTGCGAGTAATAAATGCAAAGCTACATGGAAGGTGATAAATGGGACAAAGAGTAAATATCCGACTGAAACTATTGACCAACTAATTTATAATGACGTAATAATCAATAACCCTAACGACATCGCCACATCATTTAATGACTTTTTTCTTGGTATTAATAATTTTAGCATACCTTCTGACTCACATAATAATTTATTAAACAGTATGACATTTAACTCCAATTCAGTATTTATGAGGCCAACTATGCCCTATGACATATACAAAATACTACAGATGTTATTAGGAATGTAGCTCATATTATATCACAACCTATTAGCCATATTGTAAACCTGTGCATAGAGCAAGGCGTTTTCCCGGATAAACTTAAGATATCTGTAATAAAGCCTATGGTATACCGTCATAATACCAGAAATCATAATGCCTTTACTTAAAATGCCTGAGCCCAAAATACCCGAAATCAAAATATCAATATTCAAAAGGCAAATATTTATAATATAAATAATTTAAAATGCCTTACGGTCGAATAACCGAAACCCAAAAAACAAATTTATCAAATACCTTATCCTAAAATGTTCAAACACAAAATACCTTTTTTTTAACATGATTTAAATCCTACATGGATGCTATATATCTGTGAATGGTTAACACCCCGACTCAGAGTATCCCGACTCGGATTTTTTTTTTTTTATTTTTCGTTAGCCCACTGTAGTACTTTTGTAACTCTGAATCAAAGTGTTTTAACATGAGGTAAATCCTACATGGATACTATGCCGGACTCCTACCGACTAAAAACCACACGTATCCTACATTACAGCCTACAGTTGGGAGCCCCGGGTAAGCCCTCAGACGGATACCCAAGGACCAACAGACCTACGGCTACAACTGCGGCTTCACTTAGGTGGGGGGTGGGGTGGGGGGGGGGCTGCAAAATAAGTTAAAGTCAAATAACAAAACGTGTGAGTGGCAATAAATCTTTATTTCTTAAATCATTCATTTATTAACTATGCGCTATTATAATGAACTGGTATAGCATAATATATACCTAATAATACCCAGTAGATTATAGCGATAAACTGGGTAGGTTATGGTTTTTTTATATTCACATTGTATTCTATTTTCGGTATTTTAAATTAAGGATATTTGAAAATTTGTATTTTGAATTCTGATATAATAATTATTTGTATTTTAAGTTTAGACATTATAAGGTAAGGTGAACTGAAATAAGGTATTTTGAATGTTAAGGTATTTCGAATTCGGGTATTTTGGTCTAATGCATTTTAAGTAAAGGCATTTTGATTTCTGGTATTTTAATATATAACCAAAGCCTATATTTAAAAAAGGGGACAAGACAAACAGAAACAATTATAGGCCTATCGCACTCATATCTATTTTTGCTAAAATTTTTGAGAAGATAATACATAAATGCATATATAACTTCTTAGAAACTTATAACTTATTAACAACCTGTTGTAAGGTTTCGTGATTTTTGCCTGAATTTTTGCAATATGGCAATGAAGGTAGTTTGAGAATTCAACTGGTGGGGATTGTCAATAAAAAGCAACAACGCCATTTTGTGGCTCTCAGTCGTAAACTACACGTCGCTAGATAGAAACGTAAAAGTGTAATTGGGCAATGGGGAGCATTGTTGACGGTGGAAGGTGATCGTTTATGCATAGTAAGGTGGCCACCCTAAACCTGCTGTATGGGTCGCAAGCCCCAGACACTGTTGCAATGTTCTTCCTTGTGCCACGTGGTGTATAAGTATTCCTAGTTGTGTTTGTTATGTAAAAAAATAAAGAAGGAGTGATGATATCTCTGTGTTTTCTTCTGAGGTTCTACATCTCAGAAGTGGCACTGTGATCCACGCCATGTAAGTACACGCATCATTTTGTATCATCATTTTGTATTAAATGGTTACTTTGGTTAGTAGGATAAACTATGTATCTGCCTTGCCATAACATGGGTTTAGTAAGAAGGAGGAATATTGCTGGTTAAGATTTAATAATGAAGGATAGATAATGCTGGTTAAGGTTTAGTAAGGCGATAGATATTGCTGGTTAATTCAATTAGTACTTTTCATCTAACAGTATGTTGAGTTTTGCTAAGTGATGGTAAAATAGGCCGTTAGGTTTTACCTACATGGTAGCACAGATTTCATGGACATGAGATCAAAGGATTTTCAAAGTTATTTCGATACTGGTTTGTGCGCGAGAGCGCGTAGGCGAGGGTAGGTTTGAAAAAGGAAGTAAACAGTAGATACATGAGTTTGCGTTTTGTACCTTGTTGTTTTATGGTAGTAGTTTAAAAAAAAAAGGTGTTGCGATTCTGTTAATAAAAGAAAAGTGGAATAAGTGGGTAGAAAAGAAATCTTGCAAGTTTAGTGGTTAGGTCACTGTGTTTGTGTAGATTCGGTATTTGAAGTTGAATACATTATCAAGTCATTTTAGTGTGAATATTCAGGATATTAGTTCATGGATGGAGTTTCGTGTAGGTGTACCTACTTGTTTGGTGTTTGGTGCAAAAGTAAGGTTCTACAATGGATTTCGCAATTAACATTATCTCATTGCAATGCGCTGGTCGCGTTAGTACCTAGGTACTCGGTTTAAGATTAGGTCTACGAATATCAAGCGCCTAGTGTCGAGGATGAGTGTAAAAAAAACTTGGGTACTGCTTTGAGAGGCTAACAAATACGTCTATTAATGATATTGCGATTGATAAGAGTAGGCATCCATCCTATTAAGGCGGCCAAGTGCAGCTTTGCCTATCTAGGCGAAAAGTCGTACCAAGGTCTAGGGAGGCAGCCAGCCTCGTTATGTGACCACATTGAGAGACTCTTCTTGTACAGTACGGTACGGGGTACATCGGTGAAGCCGAGGGTTTCCTACTTCGTTATATTCGGGTTCTATTGTAGCTAATGTTTCTGGTGTGACTGTTAAGGTGAGCACCCACGTGTTTATAGTTTTCATTGTGGTGTTTCATTGGACTGTTTGTTTGGATGGTTGACAAGATGTGGCTATGACAAGATAAATAGTTGAGATGACATGATAAGATATCCTTATGAAATTTTTCTAGTTGCACTAAGTATGATGACTTTGTCACACCTATTGGAATACTGTTGGGGTTCCTAATTGGTATGAATGCTTATAAGGGAAAGTGCAACAAACATTGGAAGCTCTATTAGAGGTTATTTATATCTATGTGATAAGCAGATCACCTTACCATAGGGTTTTTTTTAGTGGTTTCGATACTATACCTAGCCATTTAGGCCCTTGATTTCTTTTTGAATTGTTTTTGTTGTTTAACGAATATTGTGGAAAAGTAAGTGAAGTTTTTCAATATCTCGGTTACAGATGTTAACCAAGAACTAAGTTTTTATAAGTTTGATAATCGTATTTAATCGAAAATAGTTAGAATTAGAATGATCGAGTGTTCTCGAACGGGTGCATTCAAGTCGGCGTTTTAATAAAACTTGTAGTTTTGTAAAAGGTTTAGAGATCTGCAGGTCTGGATCTATGGTTCGGTTAATGGTTTTGGTTAAGAGAATATATATCTACCTACGTATCTTAGGTTGGCGATATGAAAAGGTCCGTTAGTTACCCTGTACACTGATGTGAAAGTGGTTTTGGTCGTGTCCGTTAAAACGTTTTCAGGTTCAAACGATCAGCAGGTAATTCGATGCGATAACTTAACTCGGCTGTGATGAGTGTTTGTGTGTGTGATCATATTTTGTGAGAGCTGTTGAATTTCAGTTATGTTGGAAGTAAAAGTGAATTTTTAATGTAACTACCGACGGAATATTCGTCGATACCTGTGTTGCTACCTTTACGTTGGGTGGCGCCTTCGATGGTTAGAATCAGTCTCAGCCCGGCGGATGGTGCTGCAGTCTGTATTTAGATTATTTATTAATGTAGACGAGGTTGACCAGGTCAACTAGAGTTTTCTAATTTTTTAAGCAAAGAGCCAAAATTATGATTTGTGGGTTACATTTTTATTGACCGAACGTGATTGGGATGGACTCCAGAATGCAATCCTGGAATGACTGATGTTATCTGATCGTATTTCCTTAGATAATTATAATGTAATTCATTTAGTTAGAAGATATCAGACTAAGTAGTGATTCGAGTTGTAACGTCGTTGGACGTTACCGGCTACAGGATGGTTAAATGGTTGCCCAACTCCTGGTCAACAAAACCCCCCCAGTTTTGTTGACCAGGAGTTATACAAAATGTTGGGTATAGATATGAAATGTAGGTATGAGCCACCGTCACTTATTTCATGGACGGGATTAATCTGTTCAGGGAATGGTGTGGCCACTGCCATGCCATTCCCCATAATGTTTTTCGGAAGACATGTACAGTAACTGGCTACCGGTGTACTTTAACTCTAAATTTTGTTAATTTTCATGTGACGAGTTCTGGGAAAAAAAATGAACCGGAGAGCGCCTTAGCCTCGAGAACCTCTACGATGATCGGTTGCGCTCTGGGTGCCCGGCGTCGTCGGCGCAGTGGAGAGTCCGCAGTCAGGGGTCACCAGCAGCGTGTGTACCAGCGTGCGTACAAGCAGCGAGCATGCAAGCGGCGTGCATATGAGCATCATGCGCGCGAGCAGTGACCACAATCGGCTCGCATTGTACCTAGCGGAACTACGGGAGGCGCGTAGTTATGAAGATCGAAGTGTATAAGTTGGCGTTTATAGTTTTGAAAGCCTATAAGTTGGCGTTTATAGGTTTTGAAAGCCTATAAGTTGGCATTTATAAATTTTGAAAGCCTATAAGTTGGCGTTTATAAGTTTTGAAAGCCTATATAAGTTACCGTTTATAAGTTTTGAAAGCCCATAAGTTGGCGTTTATAAGTTTTGATTTTCTATAAGTTTTGAAAGCCTAAGTTGGCGTTTCTAAGTTTTGAAAGCCTATAAGTTAGCGTTTCTAAGTTTTGAAAGCCTATAAGTTGGCATTTATAAATTTTGAAAGCCTATAAGTTGGCGTTTATAAGTTTTGATTTTCTATAAGTTTTGAAAGCCTAAGTTGGCGTTTCTAAGTTTTGAAAGCCTATAAGTTGGCGTTTCTAAGTTTTGAAAGCCTATAAGTTGGCGTTTAGAAGTTTTGAAAGCCTATAAGTTGGCGTTTATAGGTTTTGGAGGCCTGTGGGTTGGCGTTTATAGGTTTTGGAAGCCTATAGGTTGGCGTTTATGGGTTTTGAAGGCCTATAAGTTGGCGTTTATGGGTTTTGAAGGCCTATAAGTTGGCGTTTATGGGTCTTGAAAGCCTATGGGTTGGCGTTTATAAGTTTTGAGCTATACGTGTCGTTCCTGAGGAGTTCTATGTATATATATGTAACCTGAGCTGAGCAATAAATAAGTTTGAAAAGTCTACCGCGTTACCTTCCCTCTGAGATAACCTACAAATTGATACTATAAAGTTATATGTTTAGTATGTGTAATAGTGTTAATGTGTTATAATGTTGAGTGGTTCAGCAGTATAGTTAGTTATCAAGATATATAATGATTATATTATGAACCCTATTAAACAAAAGTATGTGCCGTCTGGAAAAGAAAAACAATCACATGTCTGTACGATTTGAATAAAGTTGAACTATTTTCCATTGCTTAGACACGAGTAGACCTAGTTTGTTACTATTTATGCGAGATTCACAAGTTCCCAATGTTAAGATTCTAACTGGTTACTATTTTGGAGGGCAAAAAAATTAAGATTTCCCTTTGTTTAGAATGATTGCTGATTACTATGAAAGAGTAAGTTGAAAGATTTTCCATTGTTCAGATACATAGTTTGTTACTATTTAAGCTAATGTCAAAACGGTTTTCCATTGTTTCAATTAATAGCTTGTTACTGTTTAAACGAAAGTAAGTTCCTAATGTTTAAATAGTTTATTGTTTGATCGAAAGTTAATTTTTCCCACTGTTCAGATAAATAGTTTGGTGTTGTTTAAACTTCAGATAAATAGTTTGGTATTGTTTAAACAAAAGTCAAAAGGTTTTCCATTGTTCAGATAGATAGTTTATTGTTTAAGCGAAGGTTAAAAGATTTGCAACTGTTCAAATACAGTTTGTTATTGTATTAACTAAAGCTTTAAGGTTTTCCAGTGTTCAGATAGTTTGTTATTGTTTAAGCGAAAGTTAAAGAATTTTCCACTGTTCATATAGATTGTTACTGTTTAAATGAAAGTCAAAAGGTTTTCCATTGTTCAGACAGATAGTTTATTGTTTAAGCGAAAGTTAAAAGATTTTTCAAATACAGTTTATTGTACCAACTAAAGCTATAAGATTTTCCGGTGTTCAGATAGTTTGTTATTGTTTAAGCGAAAGTTAGAAGATTTCCCACTATTCAGGTATACCGTTGGTTACTATTCAACTGAAAGTTAAAAGACTTGTTCAGGTATAAGCCACTACTAGTAAGCGAAACTTAAAAGGACTTCCTATTGTTGAGATTGATGGCGGTGACTTTTGACTATTGAAAGTGGAGAAAGTTCATTTCTTTATTGATGAAGTTAGTTGAACATAGAAATTCTTGAAGAGAAAATATTTAAATCGTGATGGGTTATCTTTCACTACAGACTAACTGATGTTCTAATTTGTAAATGTATTAGATATTATAAAGTATCAGATAAATGAAAGTTTCTGAAATTATGTAAAATTGTGTCAAACACGACACATGGAAAACTAAAACATGGTAAAAATGTTTTTTATATGTCATTGATAGATTGTATTGAGTTACATTGGATTGGTTAAATTGATCTAATTTATTTAGAAGGTTATCACCAGCTCAGTTGAATGTTAAATTTGTTTATCGATTTGCCATTGCATTAAATGGGTATTCTGTAACATTAATCTTGACGGGCAGAGTGTAAGGTTTCACCAGATGCGTGTATGAGGACATACACGTCGTCAGGATGGTCGAGTGTAAGGTTTCGTGATTTTTGCCTGAATTTTTGCAATATGGCAATGAAGGTAGTTTGAGAATTCAACTGGTGGGGATTGTCAATAAAAAGCAACAACGCCATTTTGTGGCTCTCAGTCGTAAACTACACGTCGCTAGATAGAAACGTAAAAGTGTAATTGGGCAATGGGGAGCATTGTTGACGGTGGAAGGTGATCGTTTATGCATAGTAAGGTGGCCACCCTAAACCTGCTGTATGGGTCGCAAGCCCCAGACACTGTTGCAATGTTCTTCCTTGTGCCACGTGGTGTATAAGTATTCCTAGTTGTGTTTGTTATGTAAAAAAATAAAGAAGGAGTGATGATATCTCTGTGTTTTCTTCTGAGGTTCTACACTGTCAATACGGTTTCAGAAACGGCAAATCGATCAATATAGCAATATATAATTTCTTATTCAATGTATTAACAAATTTGGACAAAGGGCCGCCTGCTGTGGCTTTATATATGGACATGTCAAAGGCATTTGATCGCGTTGACCATAATATTTTATTGGGTAAATTGTATGCATGTGGTATACGGGGTAATGTGTACAACCTAGTAAAATCATATCTCTCAGACAGACAACAGTACACTCAAGTGAAATGGTTCAACTCCGTAACAAAACTGGAAGAAATGTGTAGCTCTGAGCCAGGAATAGCGAAATACGGTGTTCCACAAGGGAGTATGTTAGGACCTTTATTCTTCTTGATATATATAAATGACATGCCTTCTGTGACACATCATGACATGACGCTGTTTGCTGATGACAGCACTATCCTGTTTACGAATGATGATATTAATAACATAGAATCGGACATTAATCAATCGTTAGGACCTATTATTGACTGGCTTGGAAAGAATAATTTAACAATTAATTTCACGAAAACTAAAATAATGAACTTTAGAATAAGAACTCCACGGGTTCCTACTCTGAGAGTTCGTTATCTGGATGATGATATTGAAGAAACCGCAATAACAAAATTTTTAGGGTTATATATTGATGAAAAACTCAACTGGAAGCATCATATTGATCATGTATGTGGAAAGCTGGCACAGTTTACATATGCACTGAGGAAACTAAGTAAGGTAGCAAATACACAGACTCTATTGACAGCGTACCACGGATATGTCAGCTCAACTCTTAGGTATGGTGTAATTTTTTGGGGCAATTGTACAGACAGACACCGTGTTTTTGTTGCCCAGAAACGCTGTATTAGGGCCATGTTTAACTTTTATAAACCAGACTCATGTGTGCCACATTTCAAGAAAATGAACCTCTTGACATTTCCATGTGTTTTTATTTTTGAGACTGCGATGTTTGTGAAGAGATACTCTGATCTGTTCAGTTATAGAACGCGTGTAAGACACAGACATAAATTGCATATGGTTCCCAGCAAAACAAAAATAAAGCATGAAAGTATCTTCTGCTTGGCCCCACGCATATTCAATGGGATTCCTGAACATATTCGGACTATACCGGTGCTAGAAACGTTTAAAAGGAAACTGCATGACTTACTAGTGAGTAAATGTTATTACTCATTACAGGACTTCCTATCAGATAGCTCACTTTTGCACTAGGGTCATTATCCGTCAGTTCTGTTGTGGTCTGTAAGCGTATTAAATACAACTTCTTCTGACATAATATTTGATTATTGTGACTAAGTATTTTAATTATTTACATATTATGACATCTTGACAATTATATAATTATAAATTAACTGACATTTCATAATAAATTTGTATTATTCTCTATAAAATTCTAAATAATTATTCAAATCCTACTCTGTTATTGTGTAAGTGCTATTATGTGTATCAAACTTATTTGTGTATCAGTCTATTGTACAAATACCTATAACATGTGTTTTGTAGGTCCAGACATTGGAATGATTCTATTCAGGCATTGTAGTATTTTTGATGGGAGAATAAATTGCATGTAAATTAATGTAAATTGTTCAAAGATTTCGTATGCCTCAAGGCGGGCGAAACATAGCAGATCTTGTGCATATTATTTAACATCTGTATAACCTATGTTTTTACGAAATAAAATTATTTGTATTTGTATTTGTATTTGTATTCTGAAACCAGTATTGTAACCGGAACCAGAACTGGTTCAAAAAATAAAAATGGCACCGACACCAGAATTGCCTCAGAAACCAAAACTGGTACCAAAACCGGTGCCAAAACTGGTACCAAAACCGAAACTGGTGCCAAAAATAAAACTGGTATCAAAACCAAAATTATGTCCAAACCCAATCAAGGCGGGTGGCGGGACGTTACGACTCCGTTCAAAACTAGTTTTCAAGAGCATACGCAGCGGACTCCGCTTTACTCGCTTGCTCCTCTCTGCTTTACTCTTTTGCAGTGGAAGTAATTGTATGAAATATAATAAAACTAGTTCAGCTAGTTTCGTACGGAGTCCGTGGGAAACTCGCTGAACTCGTTCAACTCGCTCACTACGCTCCGCTCGTCTCCGCTTTGGTGGAAGGACATGTATTAAAAATAATCGTTACAAGTATAGCGGAGTCCGTAATGGGTCCGACTCGAGTAGAGTAATATTGAGAGTTCTAACTCACTCCGCTCGTTAAAACTCTCAATATTACTGATCTATAACTCAATCAATATTACAGGTGGTGGTGCAATATAGTAAATATTACATAACCTAAGTATAGCAACCTACATAGCACGTATGAAACGATCGTCGCGTCGCTAAGCCTTTGTCGGCACATCACTCCCAGCGAGGTCTCGTTACGCGCGTCGCGCGCGGCTGTCGAGCTTCGCCGAATGCAATATGATAATGATGCAGGTGCATATTTAGGTATGAGAAATGTTATTGTATACAATTCTCATACATAAATGCACCTGCTACTGATCGCTAATAATATTCCATGAATGAAATTACTTGACTAGTTTTACCTACGACTTCACTATTTAATATTTTATCTACGATCAATTTTACATAAAAACATATTTTTATAATAGATATCTACTTATTTTAAGTAAATCTATACATATAATAAAATGATAGAAAAGTCAAAACTGTACATTGGAAAAATTAAAAAAAAAAAAACTTGCTGGGTGTTCAACATAAGATACCGAAGCCGAAAATATAGTTAGAAAAATTTTTGTCTGTCTGTTTGTCTGTTTGTCTGTTTGCTTTGCTTTGTCCGGAAGGATCTCGAAAAGTACTCAATAGATTTGATTCAAATTTTGCACAAATATTACCTAGGGGTAGGGTGTTAAAATAGGTTACATATTATCACGCTTCATATCCTAGGGGCTAAGCAGAGAGCAATCAAATTGGCATTGTAACAATTTTCACGCGTACGAAGTCGCGGGCAACAGCTAGTAGTTAGATAAAAACTATATTGTAAGACCGTATTATATTCGTATTATATATTAGCACTTTGACTTTATCGAGATCGACTGTTGCCCAACTTTCTACCTTGAAACGAAAACCTGTACTAAACCCTAGCTTGTTATTTAGTGGATGCACTGCCTAGCAGGATCGGTTGGCTTGAGGTCCAAAGGTGTTGATGTAGGTCGCGTGTAAGATATTGAACGATCGTGAAGCGCTCGTGGCCCCGCGGACTCAGTGTTCTGTAAACGATCACTGCAGTAAGCAACTTTCACTATGGCCGGTCCATGGATGGGTGACCATTCATGTGATCACTTTGTGACATTTATTTGAGCGTTTCCGTGCTTCGGAAGGCACGATAAGCCGTTGGTCCCGGTTGCCAGTAAAATGGCAGTCGTTAAGCAAAGTTGAAGGCTTTATTTCAACAGCAGGCAGTCACAACCTGCGCCTGTCCATTTAAACACGGCAATACGGCTCACCACCTATTACGTGGGACAAATTATACAAAAAAAGGTGAAATGTGGGCATATTATGCCTCTGCCTACCCCTTCGGGGATAAAGGCGTGACCATATGTATGTATGTATGTATGTATGTATAATTATTATACATATAAACACCCAGACCAATGCAAATAGTCATATTCATGCAAACAAATTATTGCACCGTGCGGGAATCGAATCCATCACGCCATGGAGGCTGACATTTTCCTTGAACAAATTTTAGCCAGATCCGTTTAGCTACACACCTACATATTAAGAAGAATATCTTTAAAAAACTTTTATGTTTAAATATAATAATTAGTGGGATCAAAAATTAAGTTATTCGTTAAAATTATAATAATAATAATAATAATACAAATTTATATTAATACAGGATTGTACAAGTTTGCGACTGCCTCTGTGGCGCGGTCGGAAGTGTAACCGACTGACGCGCAGATGGTCTCGGGTTCGAATCCCGGGTCGGACCAAATACTTTGTGTGATCAATCACAAATGTTTGTTTCGGAGTCTGGGTGCCTCGGAGAGCACGTTAAGCCGTCGGTCCCGGTTGCCATACTAACATCTATGGCAGTCGTTACGGTTAGTTGGAGCCCTCAAAAGTCCAACTAGTCTAACTATAGAACTTCGATATCGTCAATTTGGTTGTGGAGGTCAGATGGTAGTCGCTCCACGGAAAAATACCGAATTTCAGCCGCATCATAGTTACGACTAGAAAGCCGACCCCAACTAAAAAAAATGTTGGGAATTGGCTCGGATGATAATGACAGAATTGTACAAGTTGTAGGATTTTTACACGTGGAGTATGTAAATTTACTCAATGTGATTCTTTGAAGTTAAGTGGGTCGAAAATGCTTACACGAATTACATTAGGGCTGCCACTATTAGTTAATAATCAATAAATTAAAATAATACATTTTATTTTTCGATACAATAAAATATTGTATGAAGGATTTAATAGGTATTTACACTGGTGTCAAATAATTAATCGAGATTACCTACTCTTTGAACATAATGAATATTTGAATATTATAATCCAGATAATTTAGTTTTTTAATCAAATACTTACCTCATTTCTGATCACATTTTATATCTAAAAATAAAATAAATTAAATGTTTATATTTTTTATTAATACTGACAGCATTTATTAATGCAATTTTTTATTTCAAATACATTGGGAAAAATGAAATGCTCAAGTAGGACTCGAAACCATGACCTTTCCCTTACAGGGAATGCTCAGCCAACTGAGCTATGGAGCGATTACAATTTGAGTTATTATTAAATAATGAAATTATAAGAAAGACAATTTTTTATATGTATAATGTTAAGTTTAATTTTTATTTCCATTTCCTGTATTTACTGTATACAAACATAATAGGGAAATGTAAATATTAAGTAAACTTTACGTCATACAAAATATTTTCATAAATATTTACATTATTATTAGATATGTATAACTTATTAATACTTTCATGAAGAATTTACATTACTTTTATCTTAATTTGATTATTTCCATTACGTAACGTGACGAGATATTTTTTCCTAAGCGTAGTGACAACCCTAACGTATTTTGCTAAATTATCATTAATTTTCTTATAAAATCCGGAATCATTCAGTCAGTGCTTCATTCTGACTTCGTTATACCGTTGAACGAATCCATTGGAGCAACCACCATCTTGAAGACCTTCCACCTTGAAGACCAAGACCTTTTACCTTGAAGACTAAACACCTGGCTCCAGATTTTTGTGAGTTTAATCGTCATTGTACCTACCTAAAAATGTGAGTTCCTAAGTTATAAAATATTCTATCCCATGTTCTATTGTTTTTAAGTGAGAAATCTTTTTAACCTTTAAACAAATTTGCCAGAACTAAACCTATCGTTATTTTGTGCACGATGACGATGAGTGATACTAACTAGTGATAGCGTATTAGTCTTGTCAAATTTTATTAGTTTGAGTGACTACCGAATTGTTGCAATTGACGGACTAAACACTTCGTTTTCTGAGTTACTAGTCGCAATTAATAACTATTCTGTTCATAATATTTACAGGTCGGATTCAGAGTACGATAGTGACAACAGTGCGACGTCGATCGACGCCGCCAAGTCAAATTCGAAGGCAGCTAAGGGGGGGTGGAAAGCGCAAATCGTCACCAGCTGTCAAAAGCGTTGCAAGCGATCATATAAGGTACGTCCGTATGTACCAGTACGTACATGTTCATTACTTATCTATACTAATATCATAAAATATGCGAAAGTAACACTTTCTGTCTGTCTGTAACAAGGTAAAGCGTAACAACGCTTTTACGCCTCCTAAACCGCTTTACCTATTGATGAAATTGGATGTGGGGTAGATCAGACCATGTGAAAGACTAAAGCTATGTCGACATCCTCACGGACGTAGCCGCGGGCAAAAGCTGGTTATATTATAATTTACGAGTAAAAAATCTAGTGTTGTTAAAAATAGTTTTTTACGATGAGGAAGTTTTTGTGAAGATAATGTGATAGTTTTCTGAGTAGGTTTCTGTGTATTTATTTACTATTTGTAACTTATAATAGGTATTATGTTTTCAGAGCGGACCAAGAGTTCGATTGTGACAAAGTGGTAAGGAGCGAGGCTGGGACGTTGAAAAAGGCTCCCGTCAAACGCAAGTCATCTGCTAGAAGTACCTCAAGCGAATATTCAAGGTAATTATTACTCATTAGTAGATACTCTTATACCCAGCTGATGTAAAGTGATGATAACATACCAAATACTACCAATTAAAATACGTATAATCAATTACATTACGCAATATATGAGTGAGCGAGGTTACGTGCTAAATAATGGTAGTTTTGCTATTTTTATTAATATAATATTATTATGAGCAATTTATTTATTTTTCTGGCTAAGTAGTAATGAGTGACCGTAGTTGCAAATCCAGAAGTCTAGGGTTCGAGTTCCATTAGTATCAAACTTTGTGTGTCGTTCATGACAATCATCTATTAATCTGTTCACGTAATATTCCTAACTGAAGCAAAACTGATGTTGTCCAGTTCATAACAATCTTATCATAACATAACGATTCATAACATCCAATTCATAATGATCATTTATTATTTATGTAATGAACATTATACTAAGGTACAATATTATAATATAGAAAATTTCCCTGTTTCAGAGCTTCAAAGAAAAAGGCTGCGCAAAAGGGATACGACATCTTCCACCTTGACAGTAAAACTCCCACCGTCAACACCGGCAGAGCTCCATCCACATCGGTGCTTTACAATCGGGTGGCTAACGGTCAAACGAGGCGTACGGTGTCTACCGAGGGTCCCTTCCACATTGAGTTGAAGGTGTACAACTCGGTTGACGTCCAAGAAGGTGGCGACGACCTTTGGAAAAAATCTCTGCTGTGGTTGAAGCTTCGGACTGACGAGGAATCTCCTCACTGGGCTCATCTACAAAAATTTGTTAGGCAAGCCAGCGAGTTGTTCGCAGATTCTGAAGCCACTTTCTTTTCTAATAAAATTAATTTTAAATAAGTCCGTACCTACTAAACTTAATATAATTGTCTATTTGTATGTTATACATAAAAATATTAAATAAATTTGATTAATTCATTGACCATCATAAATTTCAATTAAAAATTCCATCCTAATCTGTCTGTGTGTTTCACCAATTAATATGCCGTTCTGTGATAGCTGTGGTGTTGAGGTAAATGGTAAGAAATGGATAGGACATTTAAGGAGTAAAATACACCGAAAGTCAGATAACGTAATTACTTTAGATCATGGCGTGGAGAAAGTGAACTCTGCTTTTAAAAATCGATTAGCAACATATAGATTACATACTCTTGACACGAACGAACAGACATCTTTACCTGTTTTCTTCAGACACCTTCACAGTAGGGTCAAATCTTTAATTGATCAATCTCTTGCAGCTCACACTTCCCTTAAGGTTAACTTTCATATATACTCAAAGTTTGTACTACTTAAACATAACATACCAGAAGTTAAATCATTTGAAACCAAAAATATTATTATATGTATGAACTATGATTTTACAAAGCTCTTTACAGATGTTGCTAATCAATTACTGAAAAAGATAGACGAATTTGAAGAGCGGGATTCTGGTTGGACTTTTCTTAATAACTGTTACATGGAGGTAAATATAAATAGGTATCAACCGCTCCGTGGTTCAAGATTTATTGATTTACCTCCGATCATTAAAAATAAAAAGGCATGTGTAAATATTCGTAACAATGATGTATATTGTTTCCTGTGGTCGGTCACGGCAGCTCTTTACCCAGCAAATAGGAACATTCAGAGAGTTTCTTCATATCCAAATTTTTTCAATCTGTTTAACATAGAAGGAATGTCATTTCCAGTAACTTTTACCGATATACAAATGTTTGAAAAAAATAATCCAAGATTACGAATAAATGTATATGGCTTAGAAAATAATAGACAGATCATAGGACCTTTATACAAATCTGGGTTTAATAATGATAACAAAAAAACGGTTAATTTACTATTATTAGAAAAGAGCAGATATTCACATTACTGTCTGATCAAAGATTTATCGCGTTTGGTGAGAAAACAAATAACTAACCATAACGGGAAATTATTTTTTTGTGACGAGTGTTTGCTATTTTTTAGATCAAGTATGGAAATTGATTCTCATGTATGTGCCGGTGTAATGACTCAGCTACCGCAAAAAGGTTCAGTGATTGAGTTTAAAAACTACGAAAGGAAACAAAATGTGCCATATGTAATTTACGCAGATTTTGAAGCCATGTTGGTTCCAGTGCAAGGGTGCAACCAGGATCCCTCTGTTGCGAGTACCTCAGTATGTCAGGTACATATACCTATAGCATTCGCTTATTATATAGTTTGTTCGTTTGATGAAAGTAGAAATCGTTTTGTATCTTATCGTGGGGAAGATTGTGTAGATAAATTTGTTGAGAATATTTACAGGGATGTTCAATTGATTAACAACAATCTGTCGAATAGTGTACCAATTATATTTAACAACGAAGATTCTGTTAAATTCAATGAAAGCACTCGTTGTCATATTTGTCAAAACTTACTAATCACAGACCGAGTAAGAGATCACTGTCATATGACAGGTCAATATCGAGGAGCCGCACATAACTACTGTAATTTGATGTATAAACTTCCAAAATTTATACCAATTTTCTTTCATAATCTTTCAGGTTACGATTGCCATTTTTTTATTAAAAAATTAGGAGAAGCTCGCGGTTCACTTAAAATCATAGCTAAAAATAAAGAGTCATATATTTCTTTTACAAAATTTATACAAGTTTCTAGAGATGAATATGTACAACTTCGGTTTGTGGACTCCTTTAAATTTTTATCTACTAGTTTAGACAAATTAGTAAAAAGTTTGAAACCAGAACAGTTTATACACTTAAAAAACAATTTCTCTTGTCCAAAACAATTTAAATTACTTACGCGAAAAGGTGTATATCCTTATGATTATATGATCAACATAAATCGTTATAAGGAGACAGTTCTGCCTGAAAAATGTTATTTTTATAATTCCCTAAATAATCAACATATTTCATTAGCAGATTACCAGCATGCTAAATTGGTATGGTCTGAATTTAAAATAAAAAATCTAGGTGATTATACTGATCTTTACCTCAAAACTGACGTACTTTTGTTGACTGACGTTTTTGAAAACTTTAGAAATACTTCTAAGCGATTTTACCAATTAGATCCAGCTTTTTATGTAACAGCTCCTAGCTTATCATGGGACGCGATGCTTCTCAAAACGGGAATTAAGTTAGAACTTATTGATGATTTAGCAATAATAAGGTTAATACAAGAGGGTATAAGAGGAGGTCTTTGTATGAGTTCCCATCGTTATGTAAAAAGTAATAATAAATATATGGAAGATTATGACCCTCAACAAGATGATATATTTATTTATTTATTTATTTATTTATTTTATTTATTTTAAACTTTAGCACTAAGTACAAGGCGGACTTAATGCCTTAGGCATTATCTACCAGTCTACCTGAGGGTGATGCAGAGATAACATTAGGTAGGTGCTCAGGGATATGTCGAGAGCTGTTTACGAAATAATTCAAGCCGTCATCGTCATATTAAAGTACAAAAGTGATTTTACATACATATATAAATACATACAAACCTACATAAATACATACATAAATATATACATACATACATACATACATACATACATACATACATACTTATATACATAAAAAAAATACATACCTACATAAATAAACATATAACCAAAAATATCATAGATGAGATAAAGGGGGAAAAATAGATTTGCAACAATGAACCATTAATAATATTTCAGTTTTAGAGCAGTACTGAAGATTGTAGCGAAACTGCCAAGATTCTTTCCTTTATGGTACACTATAAAGTAGCCGTACTTTCTCCTTAAAGGATTCCCTACTAGTGGCTAACCTAACTTCAAGGGGGAGAGCATTCCAGAAAAGAATGGACTGAACCACGAAAGAAGAGTGTATAAAATCAGAGGAGTGAGTGGGACAACGAAGAAGAAGATTTTTAGATGAGCGCAAGTTTTTGTTATGATTAGAACATAGCAGTTGAAAATAAGGAGTCAAGTAAGTAGGAGCATGAGGAGAGTGTAGTATTGAATAAACCATAGTCACCGCACGCAAACTACGCCGGCGACGTATGGGCAACCATTCCAGCTCGTCCCGATAAGCCGAGACGTGATCGTATTTTCGGAGATTGAAAACAAATCGAATGCAATTATTGAGAAGTCGGTCAAGCTTATTGAGCAGATCTGCATTCAGGCCAAAAAAGCACACATCACCATAGTCAATAATAGGAAAGATTATCATCTGCACAAGCGTTATCTTGGTACTAACAGGAAGAAAGTTTTTGAGTCTGTAAAATGCCCGTAGTGTTCCAGTAACCTTCTGGCTGATATTAGTAACCTGAGCACGCCAATCAAGAGTGGAGTCAAGATACAATCCCAGGTTCTTAACTGTAGTCGTGACGGGGATAATTTGAGCCCTGAATGTACAGTTTGGCAGACTTACACCCTCTAGCTTGCTCATCATCCGGGAGCTTCCTATTATAATGCATTGACATTTCTCCGGATTAACTGATAGGCCGAACCTGTCACACCAGCTCCCTAAAGAATCTAAATCTCTATTTATCCTGTCCATAGCCTCCCCAATGTTATCAACCCTAGCTTGACTATACATCTGCAAGTCATCAGCATACAGATGATACGCACACTGAAGATCAGTAATGAGGAAATTAATAAATATAGAAAATAGAAGAGGAGAGAGTATACCGCCTTGTGGGACCCCAGCATTTAGCTTACACCAGCATGACGAAGTATCATTAACAGAAACTGATTGCTGGCGGTCCCGAAGGTAAGAGGAGAACCATTCCAACTCGTCAGATGAGATTCCAATGTGAGCAAGAACAGCCAATAAGATGTCATGATTGACACTGTTAAAAGCATTAGAGAAGTCCACTAACACCAGAACTGTAACCATGCCCCTCTCCATACCTTCCCTAATATCTCCAGTTATCTTAAGAAGGGCAGTAGTGGTGCTGTGACCTGGCCTAAAACCAGATTGAAGAGGGCTCAATAAAGCGTTACGGGAAATAAATTTAGACAGTTGGCTTTGCACACATGCCTCCAACACCTTAGACAGAAAAGGAAGTATGGATATTGGACGAAAGTGTTTAGGCAGGGATGGGTTTGAAATTTTGGGTAAGGGACGTACGTAGGCTTGACGCCACAGACTAGGAAATTGGCCAGAAACGAGGGAAAAGTTAATGATATGAGAAATAGCAGGAAGGAGCTGTTCAAGGATGGTGGTAATCATGCGGCGACTGATGTTGTCGCAGCCAACTGCTTTGGATTTTATTGAAATAATGATCTTTTTAATCTCATCCTCCGAGACCGGAGAAAATCTAAAAGGAGCATAACTGGGAATCGGCAGAACAGCCAGAGAATCTACCGTTTGACGTTTAATTGGATCGGCCATGGCATTTGAAGTGGAGAAATGTTTATTAATGACATCCAACCCAATTGTCTTAGGAAAATCCAACTGCCTAGTCCTACCAATTCCCAGCGTACCCAAAAATCTCCATATATCTACAGATGAAGACGAGGCAATGCTTTCAAATATATGGCGGCGTTTAGAGTTACGTATCACCTGATTGCACCGATTCCGAGCAGTTTTGTATAGATCCCAGTTGACATCCGATCTGTTATTTTTAAATTTACGAAATGCCCGATCCCTACCCTTCATTGCTAAACGGACCTCATCCGTAATCCATGGCGCTGGAGGACGTTTTAACTTAACCCTCTTAATGGGTGCATGCTTATCGTAAATTTCCATGATAACTCGGTTAAACTCATGAACCTTATCATCGACAGTTTTAGCCTCCACCAGTAGGTCCCAATCAATCCCAGAAGCATCTTTCAGTAATGAATTGATGTCAACCTGCCCAAAACAACGCATGTGCAGAACTTTAGGTTTTAATTTCGGCGGCTTGAGCGTATAGGACATGTAAATGAGATCGTGATGAGAGAAAGCAGGAGCGAGAAGCTGTCCATGAGAGTGAACTAAAGAAGGAGAAGAGGTAATAATCAGGTCGAGCAAAGTGTCAGGTACATCCACGTTGTGATGTGTGGCCTGTAGTGGTAATATATGAAGACAAGCCGACTCAACTATGTGCCGTAGCCTAACAGCTCGAGAAGAGTTAGGAATGAGGAGATTTGTGTTAAGGTCACCCATGATGATGTGGTGCTCATAATCAGGCCCCAAGGATTCTAAAACCGATTCCAAATCAGTGAAGTAGTCAACAGTAGGGGGGCAATAAACAACTCCAAGAAGGACCTTTACCCCCTTAACCCACACCTCAAGGAAAATAAATTCTGCAGTAGCAGCGTACTGCGGTGGAGATGAGGCTACAATTTTATGAGAAAAGTCACTACGGAGATAAATTGCAACCCCACCCCTCTCCCTACCCTCTCTATCATTTCGAATCAAAATAAAACCTGGCAGTGCATAGTATGCAGAAAGATGATTATCTTTAAAGAAACTCTCTGAAACCAAAATTGCATGTGCCTGGGAATCAGAAAACGTTTCTAAGAGGTCACTATAGTGATAAGGTACGCTTTCCGCATTTATATGGCAAATATTCAGTGTTCTGCCCAATTCAGATTCAAAACGCGTACACAGTTGTTCACCTAGTGTACCAATTACAGAGTCAAAACTGTCATTTTCAGTTATGGAATCTCCATCATATGCAGAATGATATGACAAATTCTCATCAGATGAGCTACTCATAATAGTAAACAAATAAAATAAATATAATATAAATATAAAATATTAAATAAATAAATACAGACAAAATAATATTAAAATATTCCTGTGCTATGTAGAAGTAACTTATTCTCAATATCTCTGCACCACCCACCAGCAAACACACACCATCATAGACAAATAAACAGTTGTGGGTGCCCACTAAATATGATTAGATACATTGTCAAAATTATGGGGAGACTTTATTAACCTGACCGTATACAACCCGTCTAAAAAAAAAAAAAAAAAAAGATAAATCTAGATGCCATCGCATCGCCTCAGTGTGTTGTTACCCTAATGTCTAATTGTCAAAATTATGACATTGACATTGACATGTCAATGTCATGCTTTGTTTTGATACGAATGAAAAATGAAAGCGATACACAACAATAGATACAAGTATTACCAGTCGGTATTTGCAAAGAAGAAAGTGAATCAATGAAGTTTGAATGTATAACACATCAGTAGGCACCCCAGGACAAAATAAAACATATGAACAAAATCAAGTTGAACTGAAAAAAGGCACAATCAATGTCCAGATAAACACTATCATCGCAAGTAATGCAAAAAGGTCAATTGAGAAAAATCTTCAAGATCAAGACTATGTTTTCCGAGCACTCACGTCTGACCCCGCTTTCGGATGCTTATCGAGAATGGTGGAGAGTTCATCAGAAGTGGTTATCCGGTGTCGACGTCCATCGGGCGCTTTAATCATGATATTACCATCCTGTGTCCAACAACAGCGCATTCCAAAATGAAGCCTTGCCCTGACAAACAATGTTTGCCGGGTCTTAGTTAGGAACTCCCTAACTGATATAGAAGACCCTCTGAATCTAGACTTTGCATTCCAGACTGTAGACTTGATGTTCACGTCACTAAATCTCACCAGGATGGGACGATGATGTCCGGTACTAGAGGCACCCAGGCGATGGCAAGTCTTAATAGATGTTGCTGGAATATCCTTTAAAGCCATCTTAGTTTGCAGTAACTCCATAATAGTGGTTGTACAGTTCTCCCGGTCTACTTCTGCGATACCGTTAAACACCAAGACCTTCCTTCGCTGCCAACTGTCGACTGCATCCGTGGCCCTGGCACATTCCGCAATCTGTTTCCGAAGAACGCCCAGGATATTAAATATTAGCTCCCGAAATGTGCGAAACTCTTCAGCAACCTTAGCCACAGTGTCTTTGGCTGCACTACTTCCTTGTAACTGGGCTTGGAGCTCATCCATCTTCCGGATAAAGTTCTCCTCCAGGGTCTTCTGTGCAGACTGTACTTCCTCAAGCTGAGACATGATACTCAGGACAGCAACAAACAGTGATAGTGATAATAAGTTCAGTGTAGTGTGACGAATGCTGGTAGGTGGCTTATTAAACTGTAAGTAACTTACATGTACTGCTACAAATGTGTGTACACACTTATTATCATGTACACAGACAGATAGTACAGCAAAACTTTACTAAACTTTAATAATTCTATTTTAATTAAAATATTCAATGCAAAGATATGTGTTAACTTTATTTACACCTACCGCCTTTTTTTCTTTATTTATTGTATACTTAGATTGCAATAATTTATATGGGTATGCTATGTGCCAACCTTTACCTTTATCAAACTTCAGGTTTCTTGATAAAAATGAGATAGAAAATCTAAACATCGAGAATATAAAAGATGATGCAGATTATGGGTTCATATTAGAGGTAGATTTACTTTATCCTAAATATTTACACCGTTTGCATAATGACTTGCCATTTTGTCCTGAGAAATGTGTGCCTCCTGGAGGTAAAATTTCTAAACTTGTCACAACTTTATATGATAAATATAAATACGTAATACATTACGTACATTTGAAAAATTGTATTAAGCATGGATTAATATTAAACAAAGTGCATCGCGTTATAACTTTTAGGCAGAAAGCTTTTTTAAAACAATATATAGACCTCAATACCGAGCTTAGACAAAAAGCAGTGACCGAATTTGAACAAGACTTTTTTAAATTGCTTAATAACAGTATATTCGGTAAAACGCTAGAAAATAATGAAAATCGTGTAAAAGTTCATTTAGTAAATCAGTGGAGTGATAGCGATAATAAAACAAAAAAGAGATTAAGTGCAGATACCTTGGTTGCCAGACCTAACTTCCATAGTGCTTCTATATTTTCTGAGAATTTGGTTGCGATTCAAATGAAACCCGAAAAAATTGTTATGGATAAACCCCTATATATAGGTTTCTCTGTATTAGAACTATCAAAAAAACATATGTACGATTTTCACTATTCTATTATGCGCCCACATTATAGAGAACTTATCAAGTTATGCTATACGGATACAGACAGTTTTATTTATAAAATTGAAACTAACGACTTTTACAATGATATGAAAAACTACTTTATTAGTTATTTTGATACTAGTAATTATAGTAAAAGTAATCCGTTTAGTTTACCGATTTTGAATAAAAAGGTGCCAGGTCTATTTAAAGACGAAATGGGAGGTAAAATAATCAGGGAATTCATTGGTCTACGTCCCAAATTATATTGTATTCAATCTGAGCAATGTACTTTAAAAAAAGCTAAAGGTGTTAAGAAATGCGTAGTGAGAGACTTAGTAAAAGCAGATTATAAAAAAACGTTAACCAATAATGAAATAACTCGTAAACAAAATTTATTATTTAAATCCTTGAAACACGAGTTAGTAACCCGTAGTGTCAACAAAGTTGTATTATCATCCAATGATGATAAGCGGTATATATTAAAGGACAACATTCACACTGTTTCCTGGGGTAATTGCTCAATTTTAGGTTGAATTTTAGGACGTTTAATTGAAATTTATGATGGGTTTTAGTTTTTCATAAGTATGACATTGTGATGTTTAAAAATGTATTTAAGTACTTTAAGTTTTTATCTCATAAGAATGTACCTACCTACCTATGTCTTTTACTCTTATTTATAAATAAATGCCTACATAATGTTGTAATCATATTTTCGTTTTATTTTACTTCATTCTCAACTAGTGACATACATTATAGAATACTTTTGCGACACACATAAGTAAAGGGTAAACTGTACCCGAATCAGGTTTGTTAAAATTTTCATGTCTCAACCTGTTCTTGAAACGAAGGGGCATCAACATCCGCACAACCATCTATATAATAATTATTGCAGTAGTGAGGTAACACGTCATAGAATTTTTTCTTTTGCTTTGCTAAGCACAATACGTGTTTTTACATGATAGGACTTTCATGTTTCAACTTGTACGTCGTAAGTATTTTGTTGTTTAAAGAAATATGTATTAGAAATAGTATCATATTTCAGAAACTGTGGGTATATAATCCCGTTGTTAATTTTATAAGTTCATTGTTTCATTCTGAATTTATCACTAACGACGAGGACATACATTATACGAGCAACTTTAAATTTATATATTAGTTTACAAATCGACATACAACATGGTAAGATATTTTATTTGATAAACTTATATAATATTGTGTTTATAGAAAAGGTAACACGTCACGTAACGTAGATAACATACTAACGTTTTTTTTATTTTCAGAACACAAATAAGAATATATTCACGATAGAAACCACAGAAGACACTGAAGAAAGAAACGGTTTGCCAAATGGATTGTATTCACCAGAATCGCTTCCAAATGCGCAAGATCCATATGCATTTGACGAAGAAACTGAACGATTATGGATCGCAGCTCAAAGTACACACCGTGAAACGCCTAAAAAAAACACCGAGAGAAAGAAATCCACGCGCAAGTCAGAATCAAAAATAGTGAGTAAAATATTAAAGAAACATAGACAACCTTCATACATCATAAACTGTGAATCAACAAAAGGACGGCGTTTGATCAAAATTGAGATTACGGACCTGGGCGGATCATGTGAGAGTGAAGAGGAGATAATAAAGGCACAATATATTGTCAAAGATCCAGTTGATGAAATTTCTGATCAAGCCGAAAATTTAATACATAATATATCAAAAAAAATATGCGGCTATTCTTTCCCTAACATTTATTAATAATAGTTCTTGTTTTAAAATATTCCTTACTAGATTAATTTTGTGTAAGTTTGTAAATAAATGTGTTCGTCATTTGTATTGAAATTAATATTTCATAAATAATTTATGTTTTATTATTATTTAGTGTAAAAATGATAATATGCATTAAAAGTTATATTAAGAAATAAAAATTAATGAAGATTTAAAGTTTGTTTTATTGAAATATTTATGAGTAAAATGTACATACATACATATAATCACGCCTTTATCCCCGGAGGGTTAGGCAGAGATGAGTAAACACCCACGTTTCACCGAATATTTGAGCCCTACGTAATAGATGGTGAGCCCATTGCCGCATTTCGGGCTGTCTTTTAGACTCGAGCCACACAAAAATGGTTGAGTCTAGGCTGTATACAGCTTGATGATTATATTATACCATTTTTTATACAAATTTTAATTGCTGATGTCATATTTATATTTTATTAAAATTTTATTGTGTGTACTGTGAAAATAATGTGTTAAATAATTATAGATAGGTATTTAAAATGTGGGTTAAAAATAAAAACCATTTACTTTAAAAAATTGTTTTATTTATTAAAACTGTGTATAGGAAGACAAATTACCTTTCTTGCTCTATTAAATAGTTCTTTATACATAAAACATTTTTAAGTGCACATTGTTTAGTATGATTAATACAATTAAAACTTGTCTCATTATTTGAATATTTGTTATGCAACAGTGATAAATTTGGGCACTTGTCTTCACCAAGATCTATACAAATACAATTCATACAAAGATCTTGAATCCACTTAACTTTTTCTAAGCCCTTTACAAAAATTTCTTTATTTTCTAGATAAGGAACAATTATGCGTCGAAATTCTCTATAGTCGATATAACCTTCATTCCAGTAAATCCCTCTGTTTCTCTCCAACCACGTAACTTGTTTTTTTTTCATTCGTAGTTAAGTATTTAAATAAGTATGGGGGCTTTATTAAGAATGTTTGGGTATAAACACAGGTGGCCAGAGCTAATTCTTTGACTATAAAGTTATTACAAGTGTCTTTAAAACCCTGAACATCTACTATAATAGTATTTTTGTTCATGATATCTTTCTCACGGTGCTACTTAACGGCTTATACTCGATTATACAATCGTTCAATATAAGACAATATGCGGAAGTTTGATCTGGTATATCAATATCACTTTCAATTTCCACTCTAACATCCACAACAGGACCTGATTTAAGATTATCTGGTTGTCTAGAACAATCTACGACAAATAACGGAGCAATATTTTTAAATTGTTTCTCACTTAATAACGGTTCACCGCGAAGACCTCCGTAATATGAGTGTTGGAATCTGGTGTATTGTTCATATATTAAAGCAATTCTGCTATTCGAGAAACTTGAATTTAAATTTTCGTAAGGGAAGTAGGTTGAATTTAGGTATACTCTAACATCACGAACGTCACAGTGATCAAACCGAGACATATCCAATTTTGAATTATTTTTTCTATTTGTTTGCAGACCAATAATAACAAATCTTGGTTTCTCTATTTGCGATGATGTTTTTATGGACCAAGTATGTTTAGTAGTTTTTGGTAGAGCCGGATATTCATATAAATCCCAATTCCTGAATATCATCTGGAGTGGTCGATCTTTTTCTAGCAGTTTTAACATATTTATTTTTTCTCTATCGGATACTTTGACATGTGGTACGCGCCATATTATTTTATTTATAATAATATCTTCTACCGTTTCACCATCGTTAAGTTTTAGGGCGTTCAGATTAGTATTACTTCGCAACAATATTAATTCATGTTTGCTGTTTATCACTACTTTCTTGAAATCTTCTGCAAAACCAAGAATGTTACAGAGGGGTATAGAAGCAGAAAAGCTACCCCCATTTGTGCTATTTATGCCATCGATATTCCAACCCCAAGCATTAGATACTTTAGCCTCGTTTCCGTTCATTGATATTAATGATTTCATTGTGGTAGTTATACCAGCGTTTTTTATTTTATCTATTTCCACTCCATTTATCTCATACCTTATATCTTGAAACAAGTAAAGTAAACTATTGTTTGTGAAATGAACGCTACTGACTCTCTCTTTCGAATTTCCACCCTTGTTTACAACAACAGTTCCTTCCAAAAACAAAGTGCTTGCTGATGGTAATATATACAAGTCTTGTTGATTAATAGGTATCCTGATTTCATCGCTTCTATTGAAACTTGTTACGTAAGGCTTGTAAGAGTGAAATTCAATTCCTTCCACAGAGTTGTTGTATACAGGAGCGGATAAAACATCTAGTATATTCATTTTAACAAACCAATCGCTTTAAGAAATGCTTTATTATTGTTATTCAATTTTATGACCTTTTTGGAGCGAGCTCTTATTGGTTTGATAGTTTTAGTAGGACTGTTATTTTTAGTTGGACGAACCACATATTTATTATAATCTATCATTGTTTTCTTCTGATATGTAGATACAACTGCACTTCTTCACCTCGCAAATTTATTAAGTTATTATTTATATCTAACAGCCTTATCTGTATGCAGCTTATATTGGTTTGGTTTATTGGAAAGTAGATTGCGTTTTTCGGAATTTCTATAATCCTGTATCCAGGTGGAACATTAAGTGCAAATTCGTGCAAGATGTGACTGGATTGACCGTTTATATAAGAACCGCTAACTATGTCACATTCAATCCTTATGACAGTCGTAGGTAAAATGTTAACTGGAAACTCTGATACATGATATTTATTTGCTTCTAAGATCTGTTTTTTAAATCCCAATAAAGTTCCAAATGTACCTTCTTTAGTAAAATCTATAGTTGATGTACAAAATAAAATAGTTTTTAAGGTGTTGTTATTACAATGGAGTTTTATGGATGCATCTTTTATCTCAGTTTTTAAATAGTCACCAATATCTTGTAATTCATAAGTTCCTTCAGGTATCTCAATAACATTTTTAGAACCATAGTATAATTTATTGTTTGTATTATCAAAATTTGGAATAGAATTATACGTAGAGAAATGTAATAATGCACATTCATACTCCCCAACTAATGGCAACGTGTTTGGATAATAGGTAGATAATACCGATGAGTTTCCAGTTATCGATAAGGTGAGTGACATCTTGCAAATGATGGAAATGAAAGAGTGATATAAGATTTATAGTATTTTTATTTAAAGTATTATAATTATAATAAAGATTTGTAGTATTTAATCCAAAAAGTTTGCAAATAACTTAAACACATATGTCCACAAACTATTGTGTTAAATTGTTGATATCTATCATAGTTATAATGAACATCACAGTTCTTAAAATATAGCATTAATTCTCTTGGCGGTTTTAAATCACCATAGCTATCAAAATATTCACAATAATTGTTTATTTTAACATAAGCTACCCAATGCGTTCCATCATTTCTCGAATTATCTAGGTTAACTATAGCACATTCAATTCGTTTTGGGGTTTTTGGTAACTGATCCCTCATATAAACTCCTCGAAAGTAGGGAATACAATAGTCAAACTTCTGAATATCGATATTAGTTAAAGCGCGATTAGGTAGCTGATCAATTAGTTTTTTGAAGGATTTATAAACAATCCCTGACCTTGCTTATGTGGTTTAATGTATAAACCTTTGCCTATTGCTATAGCCTCCATAGTTTTATTATGACGTTCAGTTTCTTGCAATTTTTTCTGACCGTGTTTATAATCATTCACTGTTTTTGCAATACCAGCTGCACCACCGGCTAATGCTCCTAAAGCAGACAAACCAGCAAAAATTGGGATTAAAGGTAGAATGCCTCCAGTTTTTGGTATAGGTATCATTCGAGGTACTCGAACTTTTGGAAGGCATGGAACTAATTTTCGAGCAACCATATAAGCCATATTTATTAATGACTTATCATCTTTAGGTGAGAGTTTTTTGATTTTTCTTTTTATTTTTTTAACAAAGTTATTAAAGGTCTTAACACCAGCACCAGACTTCAATTTAGCTTTCATAACTTTGTTTACTATCCACGAACTAATCTTTTCCCCTGTTCGAGCATCTTTTGCTTTAAGTCTTTGTTTAGCCATATCTATAAGACGTAAGTCAGCTTTTTGACGGTTAGGTAGGTCCGTGTAGTTTGCGTATGCGATATCGTGATGCATACAAGCTTCGTCTAACTTGTTTACACCTTTATCACCACGTAGTAATCGTTTTGAAAGCTTTGTTCCTGGTCCACAATAGTTATAACCGGGTATGTGTAGTTCGAATGGTAAATGATTAATGATACTGTTTATTAGTCCACCACCTTGCATCGTCCAAAGACTAATGAATATACTTTAAAATTATGTATCACTTATATAATTAACTTATTCCACTATTGCAGTCTTATCAATCCAACTGTTCTCTTTGTTATTTAAACCCAACCATTTTACAAACAGTTTGTTTCCTTTCTTTTTTAATACCTTTTCTATCAAATAGACACCAGGGCAGGACGACTTTTGAAGCTCTTGTTCGTAAAAAGTTCCCAATATGAGTTGTTTTTGATTATCTTCAATGTGATATGTTATTGGTACAGTGTTATTTATCTTTTTTATAGAAAATAATTCTGTTGACCAGTTAGGAGTGTATCCTTTCTCAAATATATGTTTGTACTTACTAATTCGAACTTTATCACCAATTATAAACTTTGGACGACATTTTCGGGTTACCTTTATCACGGAGTTCATAATATTATTTTTAATGTCCGTTTCATTAAACTTATTGACATTAACAGGTGCCAATTTAATAGTACGATGTTTTGTGTTGTTATATGTCTTCACAACACCGTTCAAGCCACCATCTATCCACTTATAGTGACCGTTCAAGCTAAAGTATTTGTACAATTTATTTTTAATTGTTTTAATAACTCGTTCTACAATTGAAGCCTTTTTGGTTGAAAATGTAGAATAGTGATTAATATTATAGTTCTGTAAAAGCTTTTGAAATGTAGAATTATAGAACTCAGTACCCATATCAGTTTGCAGATGAGTTGGTTTCCTGTGATTAGTAAAAAGTAATTTTTCAAATGCATGAGAGACATCATGTTTGGATTTAGTTTTTAACGGTTCCACCCAAACGTACTTTGAGAAGCAGTCAATAACAATTAAAATATAATTATATCCTTTATTAAAGGTTTTTAGATTTTGCATATCAACTAAATCTGCTTGCCACAAATCATCAACACCTTTTAAAATTACAGATCTTCGAGGAAAATTTTTTCGTGCTGCTTTATGTATTTCATTAACGATTTGTTGTTTCGTCATTTTAACAAACTTTAAGGCCTATATTTTTCGATCTTTTAATATAGATTGAATTGCGTCTTGAATTAGTCTATCAACTGCTTTTCTTGTATAAAATGAATTTTCCAAATGAGTCATTATCTCAGACATTATTGTTTTTAAAGCTTTCTCAATGTGGTTTTGAACACTATTTGGAATAGAACTTTGTAATTTTTGTAAGTCATTCATTAGTACACCTTTCAATTCATCTACATAAGCTTTATTTACTGCATCATCTGCGTCTTGAGGAGGTTTGACGCCTTTTAACCTTGATGTCTTCAAGTCATAATCTCCATTATCAGATTTTATAAATGCGTTATCATTAAAATCAAGTATTTCCGATATACGCATTCGCTTATGAATATAATGACCAAATTTGTCTACATTCATATTATAGGTGTATTATGTTGAACGGTATACAGGGTGAATTTTTCAAAAGGGATTGGATGGCCAAATCCGAAACTATAAGGAATAGCGAAAAATGCTCAAAGGAGTCACGAGCCCGATTTTGAAGAAACTGAAAACCTCATCATTAGATTTTTGAAAAACTAATAATCCTAGCTGGGAATCGAACCCATTGGTTATGAAAAAAAAACACACCCTATATTATTTCACCATACGTTAGTGTTGCTATTAAGGATCTTATTCTGGGAAGTAATGACATACGGCAAACTAAAGGAAAGTGCTCATCTTTAACAAAATACAATTTATTTTGCTTACGTTGACTGATTAACTGTTCAAAATGTAGACCATTGTTTTCAATACATAGCTGGATTCGAGACCTCAAAGATAGTACTGCGTTCAATATTATTGATTCCGTTTAGAATATTCTCCAAATAATCATTCTGAGCATGATTTAAAACACGGTATAGTTACTATCTATTCTGGGATTTTGAACGAAACGAATTAAGGTACCTACATGAAATATGAATTCTATTAAAATTCCAAACTTTCCTTAAATTTGCCGTATATCATTACTTCGCAGAATTTGATCCTTATCAGCGACACTATCGTATGGTGTAATAATAAAGGGTGTGTTTTTTTTTTTCAAAATCAATGGGTTCGATTCTCACCTAGGATTATTGGTTTTTCAAAAATCTAATGATGAGGTTTTAAGTTTTATCAAAATCGGGCTCGTGACTCCTTTGAGCATTTTTAGCTATTCCTTATAGTTTCGGAGTTGGCCATCCAAGCCCTTTTCAAAAATTCACCCTGTATAGTAAAATGACACACATATAATATTAGTAGATTTATTTATTTAATGATTTTGCTTTCACGCAGTTCTTCAATGATAGATATTATTTCATTGTCTAGTCCTGTGTTACCAGCATCTCGAGAAGCAATTAATAACTTTAATCTATCAACCAATTCATTGGGATCATCCCAATATACAAAATCTGTATTTTTTTTCCACATTTTTGTTAAGGGTAATCCTTTTCCTACTTTCTGTCTACAGCTGGGACTTCTACTTTCTTGATCGAAAAGTGGTTTAATAACTTGCAAATATTTTTGTCCTTTATTACTTTTAATTGGTTTTTTTGAATCGAAATCACGACGATGTGCATTCGTTACAAGTAACATTGCCTTATAATTTTGTTTGTCATGGTCATTAACCAAGCTCAGATCAATGTCTTTTTTTAACAGTAACTCTCGCAACCCAGGTGTACTTTCGTACTTGTGTCCGGCTACAGTAATAACTTTATCCCCAATTGTTATGTTAGCAGAACCTAACATTAACTTTCCACGTTCTTTTCTTATACCAAATGGTACATCTAATAGTACTTGTGAAGATAACGACCAAGATGATGCATCTGGATTAGTACCGACTAATGACTGAAATGAAGAGTCCGATGAGGGTTCCGATTCGTTACTAGCAATACTGCTATCATCTGTTTCTTTCATATCTTGGTCTTGTGGTTCTTGGGGTTCTATTTTTTCCTCCTTTTTTGTTAGAGCTAAGTGGTTATTAGTGTTGGCTATTAAATTGAGAGATTCTGTAACAGGCTTAAAAACTGTATCAAGCACTTGTCTGTTATTTTCTTCAAAATCCTTCATGGTACGTATTTTTTTCCTTACAGCTTGTGTTGCATCTACAATTTGTTTTTTCAATGATTTTTCCATTATGTGAAATAGATGGTAATCCAATAAGAGCCGATTAAAGAATAACAAGAAACTGAAAGCTGTCTATTTAAATATTCAAATTTTATCTAATTCTACAAAAGTGTCAAACTTTTTTCTATAGCACCCGTTGTTTTTAGGACAGTCTTTATTAATCACAACATAGTCATAAGGCTCTTTCCATATTTGAGAACACATGTTACGAAATTCCAACCACGTCATGTCAGTGTTAACATGTTCTTCATAAACATGTTTCAAATTAATTTCATCTTGCTTAAAAAGCACAATTAAGTTAGCGTTATCTCTTATTAGTTGTTTAGGTATTTTGCTATAAGTTTGATTTAAATAAAAACTGTCAATCAATTTATGTCTTCCCATGGCAAAATAATCACGCATATTACTTTGATTTTCACATGCTACATCGTCAAAAATAATCACTGAATTAGGTTTTGCATCTGAAACTTTCATAACGTCATCATTTGCCTGATATTTCTGAAAACTGACTCCTGGTACTCCTCGTAAAACCTTTTCTAAAAAAATGTACTTTGGTTGATATAGAGTTTTAGAATATACATAAACATTATGAAATGTCAATCCATTTTCGTGCAAAAGGAGACCAATTAACAAATTGGTTTTTCCACAATTTGATGGTCCGCAAATGATGCAACGTACTGTATTCGGCAATAATTCTCCATGGCGTAACTCGATTTTTGGTAAATCATTACAGATTATACTAATCTGTAATGATTGTGCTTGTTTAATGAATTTCATGTTTGATGCAATGCTGACGGGCTGGTTATGAACAGATGTAATTATGACATTATGTATTTATAACCGTAAATAGGTATACCAAAACTGCTTACAGACAACACAATAGGTAAACGTAAGATTGTACTGTTTATGAAATAACTCTATCGCTAACTAACAGAGCATCTTTCTTCACAATTACGACGCAGGGGATCGCAGAGAGCCGATTGAACGGTAGTGTATTGAACAGCATTAAAATGTCGAACGTTGGCTTAGGTAAATGATTTTACAAAGAGTTATTATATTGCACCACCACCTGTAATAACGAAGTGAGTTAGAACTCTCAATCGTGCATGTGCGATTGAGAGTTATAGATCAGTAATATTGAGAGTTCAACGAGCGGAGTGAGTTAGAACTCTCAATATTACTCTACTGACTCGCTCGCAGTAGAAGGCGTGCATAAGGCGGGAGCGAAGCGGAGCGGAGCTCCCTCCTTAGCCTTCGTGGTCTTTTTTATTTTTCGTTAGCCCACTGTAGTACTTTTGTAACTCTGCATCGAAGTGTTCACGTGAGTCGTTCAACCAATCAACATACACCTCGACTTTGTCGGATTATTTAATGGCAAGACGCCATAAATTAATCAATTTACTAAAATATATACGTTAAATAATACATTTCAACTGCCGTTTCTTATTTTCCGAGTGCTGATCAACTACCTAGAAAATTGATCAACTTACGAGTCTTGTTATTTTCCGGTGACATACAAACAAAGTTGTATAATTATTGTTCCTTTTTTGGTCTTATTATAGGTAGGATTGTGTGTTACATTTTACGCAGATATGACAGAACACATTGTATTCTATTTTTGGTATTGTAATATAAGGATAATTGAAATTTTGGATTCTGATATGATAATTATAATGTATTTTAAATTTAGACATTGTATGGTAAGGGGTACTGGATTAAGGTATTTTGAATATTAAGTAATTTCGAATTCGAGTATTTTGGGCTAATGCATTTTAAGTAAAGGCATTCTGATTTCTGGTATTTTATATACTGTGTCATGAGCACTCGAGAAAAAAAAAATCTACCTAATTATTTTTTTTGGTTACTAAATAAATTTAGAAATTCTTTGAAAATTTACACCTTTTATGATATTTTGAGCTACCACGACTACAATTTCTCAAATATGCTTAAGGTTTTTTGTATCGGATACCTAAGAAGTACTACAATTTACCACAACTCTCAAAAATACTAAAATGCCCGCAGTTTTTACACAAAAATTGATCAAAATAATATTTTTCCCTTAAATTTAAACAAAAAATTAGATTAACTCTACCAGGCCTCCGTCACTCGCTCAAAACCGCGCGCTATGTACCTACCGCTCGGCATATCCCTAGGGATACAACTGGCAGAGGGCTGCCGAACGCCCGACTGAGCGCTCGTATCGCACCGTACCGCACGTTTCCCGCGCTTACGCTTCGAAATACCGAAACCACGTAATTATTGTGCAGTGGATGGGTGTAATAGTACAGAAACAAAAGAAAATTTGTCGTTTTTTAAATTGCCGAGAGACGAAGAAAGCTGAGTAATATTTTAAATCTTATCAATTTGAATGTTTTCACCATTTATTTGTTTGAACATAAGTAGGTAGATGATAAGTATGTAAATCGGACGTTAACCCGGCGTCATGGGGGTTGGGTCTGTGAGACCCGTCACATTTTATTTAATTTCTAGTTCGGTTAATATTCGAGCGACGTTGCCCTTCTTACCAATAGCTGGAGCTGTTGAGTGCTTCTTTGCATCGCAAGTGACACATTAGTCGTGATACATCCGCAGCAGGAGCTACAGGTGCACAAAATTGAATAGGGTATGTGAGACCCATACCCACAGTCAGCGTAACAATTTTGCACCGTTTCGTATAGATATTGTTTTAATTATTATCTGTGTTTTTATCATTTTATGTTAGAGTTTTGTTGATGTTTACCATTTTAGTTGCTGATATAATAGTTTAATGTATTTTGTTTCTATTTTTTGTAGGAGATTAGTAAAAAACGCATCAAAATTAGGCAGAATGATAACGTATTCTTGCAATTTTAGTAAAGTCAGACTCTGATTTTCAGTTGCCAGAGTGTGAGTGTCGAAGAAGATCACTTGAGTGAGCATAGTAATCCACTAGGAATAAATACAAATTTTGTCCCACAAAACCGTACAGACAGATTAATCAAGTCACATCAAACTGTGACATATCTAGCTCTATGTCTAGTGACACAAAGCAAGATATATCAGAGTCTGATGATGATGATGATATTCCATTGTCTGTTTGATTATGACTCTCTGAATATATTGTTCCATGCCAATATAATAAACAGAATAAATAATAATAGTTCACAAACAAAACGAAGACAATATATAAAAAAGCTAGTTCTCAGTCTTGTCATGGAACGCCTAAAACTTCGCCAAAATGTATCAGTGCTTCCATGTAGGAAAATTGGGAAATTTGTCGTTGGTGAATTTTCAGGGGAATCTCCGTGAGTAAAGACTAATATTCGCATAAGGTGCCAAGTGTGTCCAGCCAAGAAAAACCGTAAGACAAAATGCACCTACGAGAGTTGTAACAAATATATTTGTGTACAACATTTATTAACTTTCTGTGCTGACTGTATCAAAAATAATGATTCGGAGCGATTAATTCTTATATTTTTCTTGTGTTTCCTACCAAAAATGCCAGTAAAACATTAAGGCTGATTGTTAATTAATTATAAAAGTACAAAAAAATTATCTTCTACTTAAATAGTAGAAGATAATTTTTTTGTTGACATTTGTCGTTCCTTTTTTAGAGTTCTGTTAAATATAATTAAAACCTAATATAGTATGACATTTGTGTTTGATTTCTATACTTAAATACCTAAAAACTAATTAAGAATAAATAATAACTTAATTTTTTATAAAATACTAGCTGACCCGCGCAACTTCGTTTGCGTGATAAATCAAGAACCGGTCGACCGATTGTATGCAAACTTCACATAAACCATCTATTAAATAGTCCGAACAAAGCCTAAAAATTTGGTTTGGATAGGTGACCCCGATCTCGAGTTATAAAATTACAACGAAAAGTGGCATTGATTTTTATATATATAGATTGGAATAATTTTGCCATTAATGAACGGGTCTGTGAGACCCACCCCAACGTCCGTGTAATACTTTTCCAGCCCCATGACGCCAGGTTAAGGAGTTATTTGAGTCAGGTATTATAAAATTGTTGTTTTTTATAGGCAATTCAATGTTTTATAGAAGTTGTAGGTAAATGGTTTTATAGGTAGTCGAAGCGCTCGTGGCCCCGGGGACTCAGTGTTCTGTAATCGATAACTGTAGTAAGCAACTTTCACTATGGCCAGTTCTTGGATGGGTGACCATTCATGTGACCACTTTGTGACCTTTATTTGAGCGTTTCCGTGCTTCGGAAGGCACGTTAGGCTGTTGGTCCCGGTTGCCAATAAAATAGCAGTCAGCCAAGTTGAAGGCCTAGCTAGAGGGTCACAACCTGTACTTGGTACAAACTATAAAAAATGAAATGTGGGCATCTAATATGCCTCTGCCTTCCCCTTCGGAGATCAACGCTTCACCATATGTATGTGTGTGTGTAACATAGTAAGGTAGGATGGCCGGGTGAGATAGGTGAATAGTCGGTACTTACGCTAAAGGTAATGTCAGTTAAATTTAGATTTCTTTGATATTTTAGTTATGGGTAGGCATAAGATAAACAATATAAATATATAGGTATACCTACCTACTGTGAATCATAATTTATTTTTGGTTTTTACGTGCATTTATAAAAGCGTGTTTTTCTAGGGTTTTTTAAACCATTCATAATTTTTTTCCTTACATTCCAATACATTGTTAGTTACAAACACGTCGACCTAATAAAAGCGTATTAAAACATGGTTGATTCGTAACATTTGTTTTATTACAACAATCATTATAGGTTCAACCCTAGCGCATTCTTACGATGACGTCACTCGCACAGCGGGCAACACAGTCTCGACGCTATGAGCGCGTGTTTAAGGTACAATTCTTCTCGTTCTGAGCAGCAGGTATTATTATTAAAATTTTGTAGGCTAATATAGCGTAGGTATTGTCGCTTTTGTATGGGAGTGATGTATCTGTTACGTAGTAACTATTTAGTAATCTGTGACTCTACTTTGACTAATGGTCTTGTAAAAAAAAAGTATGGGCAGACCCATACTTTTTTTTTACAAGACCATTAGTCAAAGTAGAATGAATCTAAGTTTTTGTTTAATTTTTGTGTAAAAACTGCATGCATTTTAGTATTTTTAAGAGTTGTGGTGAATAGTAATACTACTTAGGTAAATAAATAAATAAATAAATATTCACGGACATCTCACACAACGCTATCTGATCCCAAAGTAAGCTAGGAATAACCTGCTTGTGTTATGGGTATCAGACCACGGATATTAATACTTATATACTTTTAAATACATACATAATAATATTATACATAGAAACACCCAGACTCTTGAGACAAACATTTATGGGTCACACAAATATTTGTCTCCGGTGGGAATCGAACCCACGAGGTGAGGTTGAGGTATCCGATACAAAAAAAAAACCTTAAGCATATTTGAGAAATTGTGGTCGCGGTAGCTCAAAATATCATAAAAGGTGTAAATTTTTAAAAGATTTTCTAAATTTATTTTGTAACCAAAAAAAATTAGGTATATTTTTTTTTTTATTTTTCCTCGAGTGCTCATAAGCAGGTCTACCTTTTGGCGCCCGCTTATCGTTGAATTTTGGGACACGTTGTATAACCAAATACTTCATTATTCATTTACACTATCATTTTTAACAGACTTACTTTGACGCCTTGGCACCTCGAACTTCAGCAGAATTAAACTAAACATAATTTTTTTAAAAATTGTTGATCATGAATCATATCTAAGTATATCAGAAATATTATCGGAATCCCCTTATCACAGTTATCACACATGGCTAATCGTAATCAACTTCGTGCAACAAATTAGATAGTACAGATATGGAAACCTACCACAAATTAGATAGGGAAACCTACCTACTAAAGTCGCTGAGGCTACGCACACATAGACACCGCTCACAGATTTCACGGGCCCAAAATAATGTCAAACGACTTGGAGACGCGTGTGACTTAGGAGATGCGTGTGATACTTGTACCAGCGTGTGCCTGTGTATGTGTGTCTCTGTTGGGAGTCCTGGGACATCCTTCCGAGGGCTTACCCGGGGCTTCCAACCATAGACTGTTGGGCGTTACGTGAAGTTACTTAGTCGGTAGGAGTCCGGCATAGCATCCATAACTTCCATGAGGATTTTCCCTCAAGTTAAAAAAAAAAATCCTGTGCCAGCGCGGCTGGCGGCGCTCGCATATGATACACGTTCAACCTATATTTTTTTAACTGCAATGAAGTTGGTCACCCAAGTTTCAAATGTGACAAACCATTAAAAAATGCACAAATTGTGACAAACATGGTCATTTGAGCCAAAGTTTGCAGGTCAAGACTTAGGGACACTTTGTCAACGAATGAGCCAGATAAAACTAAAACATTGAGTGATGATTCTCAGATGCAAAAACAGGTATCTGAAATCATTACTGAAGATATCGGTATAAGTAAGTACATTCTAGATTCTAGACATTACGGTAAATGGACAGGTTACTTCGTGCCACGTCGACCTAGGTAGTCAATGTTCTCTGATCAGAGTGAGCGACGCAAACTCTCTCGGCCTTGAAGTAACTGCTCGCCCAAACTTACCTTTGCTCAGGGGCATAGGTGCTAACCTGATAAGTCCTATAGGTATTACAATAGCTCTTGTCGAAATCCAGGGCCTCAAAAAAACAATTGATTTATACGTCGTAGAAGATTATGTCCTATTATACCCGGTACTATTAGGCCACTCTTTTACAGAAAGGCCCGATATCTTAATCGTGAAAACTCCACACAAAATATCCTTCCAAAGGATCCCCCAGGTAAGGTTAACTTGGTTACTCGCGGTGAATATCAAATACCTGCTAACGGACTACAACCAATACGCTTTTGTGTTGATACCGAAATCGATTGCTGTGTTTATGTGACTAGCGCTTTACACGGTCCAGAGGGTAAGGAATATTATCTGCTACCAGGTCAGTACGAGGTCAAAAGCGGATGCGGAGCAATTATGATTTGGAATCTAACTTCAAACTCCTTGAACATATCGCCAGGAACGCTTCTAACCCGTTCTCAACAGGTAAGACCTTTGTCGACCGACATTGTTTTGAACTTATTGAGTATAACTTTTGACGATTAAGAAATGAATCCCTTTGTTAACTATAACCCTAATCTAAATATGGAGCAGCTCAAAATATTACAAAACTTGTTGACAAAATACAATACGTGTTTCTCATACGACTTACGCGATCTTGGTTATACGACTGTGTCCGAAATGACTATTGAGCTGGATGATGCGACACTGGTGGTTCACCGACCCTAGCGCATGTCATATTCAGAAAGGACCATGGGTCGTAACATGGTTCAAGAGATGCTGGACAGTAATGTAATTAGAGAGTCGTCCTCTCCTTATGCTAGCCCCATCGTCATGGTCCAAAAGAAAACTGGTGATAAACGATTGTGCGTAAATTACAGGGCTCTCAACAGGAAAACCAAGAAGGACCACTACCCAATGCCAGGAGTTGAAGATTAGTTAGATCTACTTGCAGGTAATGCTTTGTTTACTTCCCTAGATTTACTTAGCATCTGGCTATTACCAGATCCCTATATCTGAGGAATCTCGTCAAAAGACCGCTTTCGTGACCCTTGATGGACAATATGAGTATAATCGCGTCCATTTTGGATTGGTCAATGCTCCGTCAGTTTTTCAATCGTCAAAGAACAATCAACAAAAATTAAATCCTTATGGAGGCGAAGGTAAAATATGCTATTTTATATATGGACGACATACTGATTCCATCTAAGGACTTTGGCGAGGGTTTGACGCGCTTAGAAGAAGTATTACAGCTATTAAAACGTGGTGGGTTAAAGTTGAAAGTCAGTGTTTTTTTTGCTTAAATTGATATTCACAGTAGCTACAAATTAAAAAATTAAGTAAAGACTTGCAATAAAGAAGCGATATCATAAGATATCGCTTGTTTATTGCAAGAATGTTATAACAAAAAAAATGAAGCTTTACAGGAGAGCGGTTTTAAAGTATCAATTTGATTTATTCGTCTATAATACGGGTACACTACATTAATACGAAAAACTTAATTCCGAAAGTCACAATCACGAATTTCATAATTCCGATTTTTATAATTCCGAATGATTCGAAACTCCGATAGTCAAAAATCCGATGTTTCATAAATACTTTTTATTAAAAGTCAGAATTTCAAAATTCCGAATGTTTATTATTCAGACTGTCAGAATGCCGAATTTCAAAAAACCGAACCGTATAATTCCGAATAATTAAAAATCCACCATATTATAAATACGAACTCCGATTGTCAAAAATCCGAAACATTATAAATACGAACTCCAATTATCGAAAACTCGAAAAAAAAAGACACGTCCGTAATAAACTCGCATTGAGGCGCTCATAGCCACGCTTGAGTTTCTGTAAACGATTACTGTCAGTAATAGACATGCGCAAAACGTTACACTAAAAAGTAATGTCATATGGCATTACATTTCGTACCGCGTCACATTACTTTGTACTATGACTTTTATCATGACATTCTCATGCGGTGGGCGGCGGCGGCACAAAGTTATAAAATATTAATCGCGCGCTGCGTGCGCGCCAAATCCAGCATTCGTTCGCATCGCATTATAGTCACAGGACGAAATGTCGTACGTTGTCCTAACTGAACTTGACTAATGCGAATGTACGCACGCACGTTAAGGTGTAAATAAAGTAACGTATGATGTGGTTTATGTGTACCTGTATGCAAAGTAAACTTAATAGTGTTCGAATAGGTATTATATATAATAGATCTAATAACCTTAATTGAGTTAGTTTTAGTTTGATTGTTAGTACTTAGTTAGTTTTTGTTTGGTGTGAATGTCTGCAAGAGCAATAACCACATTTTGATTTTTGTCTAGGAACCACTTCTTCAAAATGATTCCAAAGCAGACTCGCTTTTCTATTTGTTGCCATTATGCTTACAAACTAATCACGTAATCACTATCTCGTAAATACACTCGTCTGTGTATTATACACTATATTTACACTATTTACTACTTTTTACGCTATTATAATTATATATTTACACCATTAGCTATTTTTTTACCGACGACATCAAAACTTGAAAGTTTATAATAAATTAATATAATAAAGTTGCCGCTTTGTAAACAATCAAAACGCTAACTAAACAAACTGCAAAGTATCACAGAGTCAAACATAGGTACGTACGTAATGCTGGGTCCACATTTGTGTCATATCATCGACTAGTGTAGTGTGTAATCGTGTCGAACATGTAACGCTTAATGTGGACGGGCCTAGGTTATGCCGCCTGGTTGTGCTGTCAGTGGCAAGCCTGTCACAGACGTAGCTATAATTATATGGGATATTTTTAAATGCACCTCAGTTTAATTTTTCTGCACACTAGGTACCTCCACTAATTTACTGAATGCAAACCAGAAATTTAAATGCTGTGCAAAAAAACTAATTGATTAACTAAACTTGTCCTACTTAAAAAACTTAAATATTACTCAGAACGAGACGACCTTTTTAATCGAATTCACACCAAAAGTGTGGTTTGTACATCGAATATATGATTTGTGAAACAAAAATACGAATTGCATACCAAAAATACTAACTTGCACTCTAAATAGTACTATCTTATAACGGAATAGGTTAGGTTAGGTTAAACTTTTATTTTTTTGGATCAATAAAATTTAATTTTGTAGAGGTGACTGATTAAATTGTGGTTTTACTTAGAATAAACGATGTTCCTAAAAGTAAATTAGGCGATAGATTTCCTTAAAAAAGTTTTAATATTTTTGTTGAACAATGGAATTTTTAGATATACTATTCTGATAATAGTTATTCGTTCAGTAAAACAGTTCTGCAAATACCATTAAACAGTATAATGAATTTGGTTTATTTAGTGTGCATAATTAGTGTGCAAGTCAGTATTTTTGGTTTAACTTTGAAATATTTTGTTCGGAAAAAGAGAATAAACAGATATCGATTTAAATACATGCCTAATTATATTAACATATGGAGATACCTATACTAATATTATACATAGTAAAATTTGATTGTTTGTTTGTATGTTAGTTTTTTTTGCATTGAATATGCCCAAAAGTACTGAACCGATTTGGATAATTCTTTCATTGTTTTGATGAAAGCTCGGGTGACTTATACTATTTTATTCCCGTATTCCCACGGAAACGGGAGCCACGCCGGTGCAACCGCGGGACATTGACTATTATATTATATTACTAGCTGACCCGCGCAACTTCGTTTGCGGCACATGAGAGTGAGAAAGAGAGAGGTATAGTATTAATAATTTGAGTTTCACTCTACTATAACACGCTTCTGGGAAGTCCGGAAATGATCCCGGGAGTTCCCAGGCGGTTCAGTAGTTTAGGTAAGGTAATTTGTCCTGGAGTCAATAATGCAATAACTCAGAGTATTAATACATTTATTATTAATACACAATTAAACCAGTAAAACTTATATCTAACTTATATAACTAGGTACTCATCCGGATTCAGGGATAGGACTTCCTTTTTCTCCGGGATATGCACAGTAAGGCTCTATGCCTATATTTTCAATTGTATTCTACGGGTATAAGCAGGGGTTTTTTAAATCTTAACTTGGAAGCTCATTCAGAAAAGAACAAACAATATTTTTTATATACACCCTCTTCAACCATAGATATCCCTAAACTTTCCCTTACTATTATTTTTAACCCCATTTTAAAACATTTAATATACAAAAGAACATTACCCCCTTTTCTAAATTTCACAAACGCCTGCCTGATAAAAATAAATTTACTTAAAATATACTTTTTTTTTTACATGAAAATTACCCACAATTAATTTACTTAATAAATTTTATGCAATTGATGCTTACCAGAGCTTCCGTTTTCAAATGTATAATTTTTTTTTAATACTTGGGCTATGTACGCCCTCACTGGTATTTCAGTGAAATATATTTTATAGAATAATTTACTTTGATGTAAAATTTCTTCGACAGTATGAAGTAAAATAAATTAATTTTAGTTAGTTCCTGATTTCCTCTTCTACTATTGCGCACGCTTATATATAGCTTACATCCCACCATATCTCCTTCCACCAACTACCCCTACTTTGACACTATTAAGGACACACCCATTATACCGACCTAAGTATACCCAGATATACCTACGCTTAATAGCGCCTAATAAACCAATATAGCAAATCTATGTTTTACGCCACAATATCCCCTGCCCAAGAGAAAATTTTGTCCCTATAGACAAAATTTAAGACTAATAATTCAATTTAACAAGATTGAATTATAGTTATATAATATAATTCTCTAATAACTGAATTAGTAGATAATATTTCCATTTAAATATCTCCATAGAGTAATTCTGATGGTGTTCACAAGATAGATAGAAAAAAGACGTATTTAAGGCTTAATATTAAGAAATCCAGGTAATACGAACCGCCTGAATGTAATATAGAATATGGCTTGAATTGAAGACTGAGATTTCTATAACCGTCTCAGAGAAGAAAATTTATATAACAACATATACAACGATGTAATAACATTGTATTATGTCTATATAACGGAAATGCAATATATTTGCATAATAATAAGCAAGCCTTTAAGAGCTTCCTATTAAGTACTACGTAAATCTACGAGGGCAAACTTACAGCTTCAGAGTGGCAGAATTTACTACTAAAACCAAGAAACAGAAATATAGCACTGAATACACCTACAGAATCATCCTACTAGAATTCTAACCAAAAATATACAAACAACCCAGAAAAAATTATCATATGTACCAACCTTAACATTTCACTTATATCCAATATCCAATAATATATGTATTAACGTTTTCAAAACGTATGCATCACTATTAACATACTGCATGTGCATAAAACTTTCATAACTTCATAATTCTTAATACTTCGTAATTGTACAAACTCACGGCACGTAAACAACTTTCACTTATCATGACAATGAATTCACAATGTGACCTCAAGCTTAACAATATTTTGAGGTACCCTCATAAATTTTCACAATTATTCATAAGGTCTCTTACACACTGACTTAAATTTCTCGTGTATGTTTGACTGTCCGCGACAACATCCAAAAGAAAATCAACACTCATTTTAAATAATTGACCTGACATTGCTATTCTTGTCTTACTTACTTTAATTTAACTTGATAAAAATCTAAAAATAAAATGACGTTAATTTTGTTTCAGCATAGGGAAAAAAAAAATTTTTTTTTTTTTTTAGCGATGCAGTTTATTTGTATGCAAAGTTACCTACTGACTATTTCAACTTTCATAATTCACCGGACTCACCCATTCCTTTGAATAATGTGCCTTTCATACATCACGCTCATAAAATACTCATGCACACTTGTGTCATCAATACAATCACATGATGACGCAATTCTTATATACAAGAGAATTTAGCTTAAATTTTATACTAAATCTCAACATTATTCATTGAAACCGTATCCTGTCCTTACACTTGTGGAATTATGAGATGAAATGCAGTCTGTAAGAACCCTAACGATATTCACATGATATTCACAACTACCCATACTTATGAGAAAAATAAATGATACAACGATTTATTTACTTTGACTATTTTTAGCTACAAGGTTAATTTTTTGGAATTATTTTCTGAAGATGATAATTATCTATTCTTTGTAATTATTAAGTTTAAATATTAGTATTGCTAACTGTTATATAGCATTATTGGAATGATTTTAATGACAAATATTTGTTACCTACCCCAAAAAAAAAATTATATTACTAAGGTGGCTATCGATATAGAAAAGACATAACTTTATGAAGGTGGCAGATAAACATACGGCCCCCAGAAGGACTGGCGGTTACCGCAGCCTATGAACATTTGCCTCACCATAGGCGACAAACTCATGCTGCCGACCCTGTAAAACCCTTTTATGACCCTTTTTAAAGAACCCCATACTATTTTAACTGTAGAAACCGGCGCACAACCGCGAATAAGTACTTCACACGTTAATTTACTTTTATTGAGCAAGAAATACCTAATTTTATTGATATCCATATTAAACGGTTCTGGTAAGCACCGAATCACTCACAATTTTTAAGACACAAATCACTTTTTCTATTCACACAGAACTACAATAACATTCAGATTTTCCTGAAACAATAGCAATTTATATAAAACAAAACCTACCGTGAAAGGTTTGCATTCATAAATCTTTAAAACATTAACAAATTTTATTTCTAACAAGAAGGTTCGTAACAATTTTACTAATGTGGGTATATTTTTTGCGTTAAAGTTACTACACGGAAATATTAAAAACAATGAGGGTAGAATTTTTTCCTTATGATGAACAATACAAAATATGAATATGACTATTAAGCCAACATTTATATAATAAAAGATATTCTACTATTACAGTTTCAAGTAAAAAGTAAACTGTCTTTCTGGGCATAAAGTTAGACTCCAACTTGCAGTGGGGGCCTTATATCGAGAAAGTCTCGGGCAGACTGAGCTCTGCAGCCTATGCCGTTAAAAAGATCCGACAACTGACAGACATTAGAACTGCGCGTCTTGTCTACTTTAGCTATTTCCACAGTGTCATGACCTATGGCATACTATTATGGGGTAACGCTGCCGACATCGAATGTATCTTTGTGTTGCAGAAAAGGGCTGTCCGGGCTATTTAAGGTATGGGGTTTCGGGAGTCATTAAGAGAAAAGTTTAAGGATATCAACATCGTAACTGTGTATTCACAGTACATATATGAAAACTTATTATGTACTCATAAAAATAAAGGCAAATTTATTAAAAATAGTGATATCCATAACCTAAACTTAAGAAATAAGAATAAATTGGCTGTACCTAGATTTAGGCTTAATAAAATAAGCAATTCTTTTGCAGGCAATTGTATTCGAATGTACAATACATTGCCGACAGCCATAACAGGTTTGTCAGTTAATAAATTTAAAAAACTAGTAAAACTTAAATTGTGCCAGAAAGCTTATTATAGCATTAAAGACTTTCTAGAAGACAAGACTGCCTGGCAGTGACACGAATTGCTCCTTTCTACATTTAAAAAAAAACTGTATTAGATACTAAGATGAATAAGAGGGACCGGACTGAGTTTCTTGGGGTGTTCTTCTCAGTCTGTAGCATTTCCGAACCCCCGGTAGAGTTACAAAAATTTTGACAAACCTAAATAATTTTTTAAAAATTTCAAAGGGAATAAATTTTATTTTATTTTATTTTATTTTACTGTAATTAAATTTGGGGACAAGCTACGTTCATAAAAATTTGTGTTAAGAATTTTCCAATTTCGGAATACCCGTTTAGCCAAAAAATGTAAACTGCAAATAAAAAGTTTAAAATTCGGGCATCCAGACTAGCATAGGCCAAGGGCGTCTAATCCTTGAGGTAGCACTAATTTCGGGGGAGGCTACCTGCTAGCGGGAAACACCTTACAATAAAAATTATAATTTATCTAGGATTCACTAGACCCAGCAAATCTGTAATACCACCAATAAGATATCAACTCCAGGACAATTAATTATGTTCGGGCGCCATAACACGCTTCTGGGAAGTCCGGAAATGATCCCGGGAGTTCCCAGGCGGTTCAGTAGTTTAGGTAAGGTAATTTGTCCTGGAGTCAATAATGCAATAACTCAGAGTATTAATACATTTATTATTAATACACAATTAAACCAGTAAAACTTATATCTAACTTATATAACTAGGTACTCATCCGGATTCAGGGATAGGACTTCCTTTTTCTCCGGGATATGCACAGTAAGGCTCTATGCCTATATTTTCAATTGTATTCTACGGGTATAAGCAGGGGTTTTTTAAATCTTAACTTGGAAGCTCATTCAGAAAAGAACAAACAATATTTTTTATATACACCCTCTTCAACCATAGATATCCCTAAACTTTCCCTTACTATTATTTTTAACCCCATTTTAAAACATTTAATATACAAAAGAACATTACCCCCTTTTCTAAATTTCACAAACGCCTGCCTGATAAAAATAAATTTACTTAAAATATACTTTTTTTTTTACATGAAAATTACCCACAATTAATTTACTTAATAAATTTTATGCAATTGATGCTTACCAGAGCTTCCGTTTTCAAATGTATAATTTTTTTTAAATACTTGGGCTATGTACGCCCTCACTGGTATTTCAGTGAAATATATTTTATAGAATAATTTACTTTGATGTAAAATTTCTTCGACAGTATGAAGTAAAATAAATTAATTTTAGTTAGTTCCTGATTTCCTCTTCTACTATTGCGCACGCTTATATATAGCTTACATCCCACCATATCTCCTTCCACCAACTACCCCTACTTTGACACTATTAAGGACACACCCATTATACCGACCTAAGCATACCCAGATATACCTACGCTTAATAGCGCCTAATAAACCAATATAGCAAATCTATGTTTTACGCCACATAATGTTTCCCGTCGCATTTACTCTCGTCGCGCCTAGTCCCGTCGCGCCGCTTATATACATTAGAGCTGACCCGCACAACTTTGTTTGCGTCACATGAGCGAGAAAGAGAGAGAAGAAGTATAAATATTTAAGGTGATATAATATTTTCCTTCGCATTTACTCCCGTCGCGTCGCTTACATTCATTAGAGCTGACCCGCACAACTTTGTTTGCATCACATAAGAGTGAGAAGGAGAGAGGTGTGGCGTTAGTAAAGTGTTGTTAGAAAAGTGATGTTTCCCGTCGCATTTAATTCCGCCTGTCCTTTTTTGGTACGGAACTCATGTGGGTCCGACTCGCACTTGGCCAGTTTTTATCGTTCAGTTGATTGGCTACCACTGCAGACCACGTTTACTCCCGTCGTTACGTCGCTCATAGTTTAAAACTTATTGAAAGGGGTTATTGTAAGTGAACCTTCAAAGATAGGCATATGCTGGTGAGGACATTTTTTTATAACTTTTGAAGAGAAATATTTTTGTAATACATTATTTTCACGTAACTTTAACCATTTACGCAACGTACGCAATGGAAGCTCTCAAAAGAAAGAAATTTTCCCCGTTCTCGAAACATTATTTATGGCTGCTCCGCTCCTATTCGTCTTATCGTGATGTTATATCGCAGTTAGCCATCCTTAATAAACGGACTATTAAACTAAAAATTAATTTATGAAATGCAATTAGTAGTTTCTGAGATCCTAGGACAAACAAACTCTTCAGTTTTGTAATTTTGTGAGCGAACCTTAAGAAACAGACAAATTAGGTTATTGTGATCGAACCTTAAAAGATAGACATATATATGCTGCCGCGGACTTTTTTTTAGAACTTTTTAAGAGAAACAATATTGTAGTACACCATATTTACGTAACTTTAACCATAAAAGCAGCTCTCAGACGGTAAAAAATATTCCCCGTTTTCGAAACATTCTTCATTACTGCTCCGCTCCTATTCATCTTAGCGTGATGTTATATAGCCTATAGCCATCCATACTAATATTATAAAGCTGAAGAGTTTGTTTGTTTGTTTGTTTGTTTGTTTGAACGCTAGGATCTCAGGAACTACTGGTTCGATTTCAAAACTTTTTTTCCAGTTTGATAGTCCATTTATTGAGGATGGCTATAGGCTATATAACATTACGCTAAGATGAATAGGAGCGGAGCAGCAATGAAGAATGTTTCGAAAACGGGGAATTATTTTTACCGTCTGAGAGCTTCCGAGGCGTACGCTGCCTAAATGGTTTAAGTTACGTAAAAATTGTGTATTACAAAATTGTTCCTCTTAAAAAGTTCTATAAAAAAATCCGCGACAGCATATGTCTATCTTTTAAGGTTCGCTCACAATAAACTCATTTGTCTTTCTTTTTAAGGTTAGCTCACAATATTATCAAACTGAAGAGTTTGTATGTGCTAGGATCTCAGAAACTACTGGTTGCATTACAAAAATAATTTCACAGTTTTTTAGTTCATTTATTGAGGATGAATAATGGCTATATAACATCACGCTAAGACAAATAGGAGCGGAGCAGCCATGAATAATGTTTTAAGAATGGGGAAAATTTATTTCTTTTGTGAGCTTTCATTGCGTACGTTGCGTCAATGGTTAAAGTTACGTAAAAATTGTGGACTACAAAATGTTTCCTCTTAAAAAATTACAAAAAAAAGTCCTGAACAGCATATGCCCATCTTTTAAGGTTCACTTACAATAACCTTCACAATAATTTTTAAAATATGAGCGACGCAACTCGACTACGCGTCTGGAGTAAACGTTTTCTGCAGCAGTAGCCAGTCAACTGAAAGATAATACCGGCCAAGTGCGAGTCCGTACCAAAAAACGGACAAAAATAAATGTGACGGGAAACACTATATCACTTCAACAAAGTTGTGCGGGTCAACTCTAACAGAATATAAGCGACGCGACGGGAAAAATTATATCACTTTATACACACACACAATATTAAAACCTACCACAACTCTCTAATAAATATACCTGCCTTATACTGTATCAGTGAGGACCTATAATTGGCTGTGTGATATTAACTTAAATAGTTTATTCATTTTTTGTGGCTGTTGGTCGTCCGAATAAATAAATAAATAAAATAAATAAGTAAATAAATATACCTAAAACACGCGACGAGAGTAAATGCGACGGGATTATATTACCTACTTAAAATATTAATATCTACTATACCACTCTCTTTGTCACTCTCATGTGACGCAAACGAAGTTGCGCGGGTCAGCTAGTCCTCAATAAATGAACTATCAAACTGTAAAAGAATTTTTGAAATCCAACCTGTAGTTCCGGAGATCCTAGCGTTCAAACAAACAAACAAACAAACAAACTCTTCAGCTTTATAATATTAGTATGGATAGCAAGTAATACACACGGGAGTTAAACTATAATATATTTTTAATCTTACTCGGTCTACACAATCGCCTTTAAAATATATCGAGATATAATCTGTCGACATATTTTGTTGAGCGCATAGAAATTTGTTATAGCTCCGTGTGTGGACTCTCGTAAATTTAGTTAGAAGATATGTCGTAACGTAATTTGCCTTGCTATGTTTCATATTCATTTATATTATAGTTAGGTACGTATGTGAAGGGCTTTATATTGTGCTGACAGGCAGCTGCAAGTTTTAAATATCGAATGCAAGGAACGGGTCATGGAACTTTTCTTTTTTAAAAAATAAGTACATACTTCCCGTTCGCTCTAAGTTGCCGGCCGCTTTCCCTACTACGCCTCTACACCAGCCATAAAGCCAGCAGCAAACTTGGAATGAACGGGCTGTAGACATTATCTCATTGGTAGTAACTATGCATTTCGTACTGTGACTGGTATTGTATTGTAGATAATACGTACATACATACATATGGTCACGCCTTTATCCCCGAAGGGGTAGGCAGAGGCATATTATATGCCAACATTTCACCTTATTTTTGAATTTGTGCCAAGTAATAGGTGGTGAGTCATATTGCCGTGTTGAGATGGAGAGGCGCAGGTTGTGACTGCCTGCTGTTGAAAGTTTTAAAGCTGCCTAAAAAGGCCCTCAACTTGGCTTGACGATTGCCATTTTACTGGCAACCGGGACCGTCGGCTTAACGTGCCTTCCGTAGCACGGAAACGCTCAAATAAATGTCACCAAGTTGTCACATGGATGGTCACCCATCCAAGGACTGGCCGTAGTGAAAGTTGCTTGCTGCTGAGATCGTTTACAGAACGCTGGGGAAACGGGGCCACGAGCGCTTCTTGTCTTGTTGATATTAATGATATAAAAAACCGGCCAAGTGCGAGTCAGACAGTCTGACTCGCACTTGGCCGGTTTTTTTCCGCACGGAGGGCTCCGTTGCGGAAAATCTCGTCTGTTATATAGGAGCCCCCCTTAATCATAATTTTACTATATGATGTTCCCCCGCGTGAAATTCGGTACCCATTCCCGCTTCCCGTGGGAACATATTTCCGGGTTGACAATAGTAGTCTCTGTTATTCCAGACTATTAGCTATCTGTACCAAATTTTAGCCCAATCCGTTAGAGCGTGATTGAGTAACAAGCATCCAAACATCTTCACAAACAAACCAGGGAAGTAGGTTGTATTTGTTATAACAACAAGTACTAAAAGTAATTATTATTAAAGCGGCAAAACTGAAACCTACATCATCTGTGAAAATGTCAACTTTCTAGCTATCACGGTTCATGAGATACAGCCTCGTGATGGATAGACAAACAGACGGACGGAGAAATCTCATGAATAGGGTCCCATTTTTTTACCCTTTAGGTGCGGAACCCTAAGAATTGTAAAATTAAATTAGATCTTAAAATCGGGCACAGCGATGATTTATAATATTATTGTCACAAAGTAACCAGATGGTAATCACCATCCAAAGAATTGCCATAGCTAAAGTTGTTTGCTTCAGTGATCGTTTATGGAACACAAAGTCACCGGGGCGACGAGCGATCCAAACTCGAGTGGTTCACTCTGTACCCCGTCTCTGTGTTTGTCCCGTTCAGTGTTCCTCAACGTGGGTCATAAATGCAAATGCGGACGTCTCCTGGTGACGCGGACAATGAACAGCACCGAATACCCTATGAAAGTACACACCAAAACCCATTTTCGATTTCACGACCCGTTCCACGTGTATTTAATGTGTGTCCGTATACAAACAGCGTCTACACTGGGCATGACTACTAGTTAGTAACGCCATATATCACCGTGACGTTTATTCTACGTGAAGCATTTTCTTCGGGTGTTCGGCATGGATAGCCCCGAAGCTGCAGTTTTCATGGTATCAAAACGCAAGTCTGACACAGTAGTGGAGAAACGTGCTGTCCAAATGTAACAAATGTGGACGCAGCATAACGTAATGAATACGAACGAAGCAGCATTGAGAAAAATTAGACCTTATTGTGTCAACGTAAAGTTAAAATTAAAATAAACTTGTCGCCTGCCGGTCGTGCCGCCCGAGTCGAGTAACGCGTGGCGGCTAGTACTAAACAAATAACGCTTTTTCGCTCACACACGTGCGGAACGGCAACGTGTGACGAGTGACGATTGCATGGAATGCGCGCGTATCGACATTCAACACCGCAGACGGCACGTTTGTCCCGATTGTACTATATTTTGTCATGATACATTTCGTCGAGTAACGTACACTGTCATGGTACTCAAGCGAGTCACATGACAAGTAATGCATTACTTACGTTACTTACACATGCCTAGACAGTAAACTACTATTGTTATGGGGTAAGTAATCATTACATAGTATAAAAACAAAGTCGCTTTTTCTGTCCCTATGTCCGTTTGTATGCTTAAATCTTTAAAACTACGCAACGGATTTTGATGTGGTTTTTTTAAATAGATAGAGTGATTCAAGAGGAAGGTTTATATGTATAATAACATCCATTAAATAGTGGAGTTATACTGTATACCCGTGCGAAGCCGGAGCGGGCCGCTAGTAGATGATATAACAACAAAATCTCTAATATTTACAACATACATATAACACCGGAACCTATAATTTTATTTAATATTCGATTAGTTAATATAATTAACGATTGTATAATTTTAAAATAACTAATTTTTATATGCAAACATACATTAAATATAACATCGTTTGACATAACATACATGAAATATAAAATCGTTTGACATAACTATTTCTGGGTGGTTTAAAAAAAAATGAGTCGGAATGTTAACTGTAATGACGTTTTATATATATGTTAAACGTTAGGGGTTTTATACATATTAAACGTTAGACCAAATAATTTTCGATTATATAAACGTTATATCAAACAACGTTAAGCCATTTAAGTATAAGAATAAATAAATTTCATGTGTAAAGAAATTATATCTACAGTTGGTACATCTCATATCGATTATATCTTATGAACGATAATAAAATAAAATAGACCAAATGAGGTTATACGTTATGAGACGCACCCATTGTTATGGCCGCAACGTAGTCTATCTAAATATATATAACTCAAAGGTGACTGACTGACTGACATAGTGATCTATCAACGCACAGCCCAAACCACTGGACGGATCGAGCTGAAAATTGGCATGCAGGTAGATGTTATGACATAGGCATCCGCTAAGAAAGGATTTTGATAAATTCTACCCCCAAGGCAATAAAATACGGGAAGCGGGAACGGGAATAAATTTTACGCGAGCGAAGCTGCGTGCATCAGCTAGTTGATTATAAATTACACGAGACCTTAACCATGTGCAAGCAAGCAGACAGGCAGACACGCTTGCAGGCATTCATTAGCGTTCCATAATTACGTGACGAGTTGAGAGTGACGAGAGAAGCTTGTTACTGCAATCGAGGAATGTCCTTCCTGCACGCTTTTAACTGGTATTTCAAAGGGGGTCACAGTTCTAACTTAACCTAACCTAATTGAATCTTCTTTACTCTTGTCACTCCGGGTAAGGACCACAGCGAGTCGGGTTTCTACTTCATTTTTAACTTACACGAATACTCATATTAATTTATAAAACTCTGGATAATATCAATTTTAACTTTAACCTATTTTTTGTAGAAAGTTATTACGTTAACAATGAATTTTCGGAAATTTGAAATTCGGTATAATGTTTTTTGGGAAAATAACAATACGGACTTTTGATCATTCGTACTAATGAAATAAGGAAAAATTAGAATTCGTACTTTTGACTTTCGGATAAATGAATATCGTCCTTTTGAATATTCGGAGCTTTATTTCTTAGGAATTATAATCTTCGGAATTTTGAACATCGGCGTATTGAAATTCGAAAAACATATTTCGGAATTTTTGGATGTTCCCCTATAATACAAATAAAATACTGGGAAACCATATATGTCATGTGTTAGTGTTTTACTATACTTTAAAAATCGTATATTAAAAAATATATGTCGCAGCACCGAGAATTACTAATTAAAATCTATTTGATTATCCCCAGTGTACCACGGCATACAAGACCGCCTAGAGCACAGCATCGACCTTACCAACATCCCCTAGGGCCCCTGTCTTTGACAGCATCGACCTCGCCCCTACATATCCTTACCCGTGTATAAAAAAAATTACTATTGTCATGTGAAATGAGCAGTAAGAACCACAAAAAGTGAATATCCCAATCCTGAAAGAATAATGGTCCCCCGTGTACCACGGCGTACAAGACCGCATAGAGCACAGCATCGACCCTACCAACATCCCCTAGGGCCCCTGTCTTTGACAGCATCGACCTCTCCCCTACATATCCTTACCCGTGTATAAAAAAAAAGATACTGTTGTCATGTGGAATGAGCAGTAAGAACCACAAAAAGTGGATATCCCAATCCTGAAAGAATAATGGTCCCCTGTGTACCACGGCGTACAAGACCGCCTAGAGCACAGCATCGACCTTACCAACATCCTTTAGGGCCTCTGTCTTAAACATCATCGACCTCTCACCGACCTATCCTTACCTGTGTATAGAAACTTTTTTTTTTTGTTATGTGGAATGAGCAGTAAAATTTACTGAGCGCATCATAACCAGCTCACTGTTTTCATTGATGATGAGCGGTAACACTTGATGCTACTATGAAGCGGGTTATGAATTATTTTCGCTCAAGTAACTTTTTAATATTTACTTTGCAGATCTAGATCTTAACACACGATGCAGAGCACGCATCGCCGATCAGTATGGCCGTGTCGCCGCACCGAGAATTACTAATTAAAATCTATTGGATTATAAATAGATTTAAACCATTACAATGAGCAACTTTACTGATACCTTTCTATATTGTGATATAAGGTTCGAATGGAAATAGATGTAGAATTTGTTAACACTGATTTGTATAACCTGATGTGGTGTTAAACTAATTTAGTTACTTATGTGTGATGTGAGTATGTAGGTTCGTAAGAACCTACAATAAAAACTATTGTTAAATATTCGTAATGACAATTAACACGAACATTTTCGGCATTTAAAATGTTTTTATTCACAAATAGGATTTCTTGTTACTCCTATTGTTTCGACAGGGTTCATTTTACTGTAAATTAAGAACGTTTGACGATTTCTTTCACGTAAGCCGTTTGTTTAAGTTATTGAATTAATTAATTGATTTATCAAGAACAAATTGAAGCGCAAATCTTTGATTTATTAAGAAAACATTAAAAATAAAGCCACGTGTTTTGTGACAGCAATTTGAGTGGCGGGGATTAATAAATAGACAGCGACCTGGGCCGGAGACTCACTTTGCTGCTGGATTTTGAAGAGAAAACATTGTGAGTAGATTCTATGTTGGTTTTAATTTAGAATAAAAATTATTGGTGTTCCATTTACTTGTTTTTATTGCTGTGCCTCTGAAATAAATATCCCAGTGTTCTGCTGCTTTATAAATGCTTAAGTAGTTACTGTTATTTAACTAGATGGCCATCTCTAAGTGTAATAAAGCGTAAGCAGATCCGGTGACCTACTCCAGGTCAGCGGGCCTGCTCTTTTTAAAAACAGCTGGCGTGTGTCTACTCCGACATATATAAATATTACCTATTATAAGTAGTTTTAAAACATAGTAATATAGTCCTCACTTGTGTCATTGTTGCAGAAAAAAGCTAAATATTAAAAGTATTTTCTCAAAATAAGTTATTATACACCACAAAATACGCAAGAATTCGCGATCTAAAACAAATAATGACGGTATTGCATAAAAAAGATTGAATTCGTTACCTTGAAATAAGACAGCCTCTGCAGGTTTAAACTTTTATTTTCAACATAGAGCAACGCGAACTGTCTGTAAAGGCGCGCGATGCTCTGTGATTTTCAAATACAAAAATAACGAAATTATAACAACTTTTAATAAAACTTCTTTACTTACTAACTACTTATTGCAAATATCTTAGGTACGTGCTTTGTAATATTTAAAAACATTCTAAAATCAGCATAATCAAATCTCTAAAATATAAAAAAATATTCGAAAAGGAACGTAGCATAGACACTTTAAGCTTAAACTTAAAAACATAATTCTTAACACAAATGTGGACCATATCTCAGGTACTCATTATTAACAGTCTCATAATTTCAGTCTATAATCAGTTAGAGACCTTATTCTTAGCATTCCATGGATTCTAAGTGCGGGCCCCGAGTCCATAGCGTGGCACAGGGGGGAACACCCCGAAGGCGTCTGGGACTTGCGACCCATTTGAGAAGGTTTAGGGTGGCCACCTTACTATTTCCTCCCCTGCCCAACCAGATTTGGTTAGACCCTATCAATGCCGCTTTGGATATTCGTCTTAGTAAAGAGCTTACTGAAGCTCTTGGCAATCCAAGGTCTTAAAATAAATTATACAGGGCTTTAGCTGGAATTCCATTTGCTCCTACTTCTATGGAATAGAGTTTAACCGCATAGCCATTTTTGGTTAACTCCTTGGTCAAGTCAAAGTATTTATTTATCTTCATGGCGTTGTCCTTCGGTATGTTGGTCTCCCACGGCACCGTGAGCTCCACGAGCACTGCTCGCTTATGTATCCTTGAAAACAGGAATATGTCGGGTCTGGATGGCGAGGTACATACATCCTCCGGGATTTTGTAGTGTTTTTCATACGTGTCTGCGAGTATGATCATATCGGCGACTTTCTTTGAACAGCCTTCCTTTACAAACGCAATGTCATTTCTTATGTTTGTGGCTCTAGCTACCGCCAAACTGACAGCCTCACGTATGATTTCCAATACCCTATTGTTGGCGTGAGTAATGACGCCGGTCTAATAGCGTCCTACAACCCACCAGCAGGTGCCTAGCAGTTCCAATTGCTTCTCAAGTTTTATCTGTGGGTTTCCCCCACCTGACTAGATTACTTTGGTCAGAGAGGGTCAACTGAAACGCGTTCAGATCGAATCTAAGCAAACCCGGCGACCAGTCGTAGAACAAGGTATGCTACTGCAAGGCCATGGGAATACAAAACTCGCCTAGAGTAAGCCACTGGTTCTGCATCTCTAGGTTCATCGCGTGCACTTTATAGGCGTCATTCGCATCCTGCTCCAGAAAAGATTTTGTAACGTCTTTATCTGTTTGTCCCCGGATACTACTCAAACCTACTCTACCAGTCTGCGAACCCATCATGAATTTCTTGTATAATTGGAGGCGTGACTAAAGTTCTGCTATATTTTTATCCTTTGGAAGGATTTTGCCAGACGTTCATTTTAGTAACTCTTAGATGTTTATAGAGTTCCGACGGCGTCTTAAACTTCATTCCGAAGTTATTAGAGGCTCTGTATAGTGCCGACGGGTCGGCTGATTGAGTTAGCCCTAGCCACGACTTCAACGTCTTCGTAACATTCGCATCCAATCTTAAACACCGCCCGCAGGCTGTACGGAACCCGAACCTGGGGATTACATAATCTCCGCCCCAGGAGGCTGAACCAGCAGGCTGTGTAAAGTCCCTGGTGCGGTGGTCGTGCCGGAGGAGGATACCTGAGTGGACGCGGCCACTGCATCGGGGGGGGACCGGGGGCCCTTCCGTACGCCGCCGCCGTGCCAATCTACCGCACTACCTCTGTCTGCCTTTGGTTAGTAAGAGTCTCGCTTAGTCTCTTGCACACAGGCACCTCTTCACTTTTTTAACCCCCCTTTTTTAAAAAAACATGGCTAAAGGAGAAAAGAGAAAAAAAGTATACACAGCGGCTTCGTCGTCCACACTTTACATGGGCCTTTGCAACATCAGAGGTATGCGCAAGAACCTCAACGTAGTCCACCACAGATTTCATGCCCGGGCGATACATCCTACTTAATGTACCCTGGCTATAAGCTTGAGTACAACTTCAAGCCGAAAGCCGGGGTATGTATGTACGTCCGTGATGATGTCTGCTGTCACCGTCTTACAAGCCTTGAAGACAGGGACCTGTCTACGTTATGGGCGCGCGTGGATCACGGGGGCCATAATCGGATCTACGCGTGCGTGTACAGGCATCACAGCGGTAACACGGACACAGTTCGCCTTTTTGACCACCTGCAACAATCGATTGACAAGGTGATTGAGCAGTATCCTTCTGCGGAGATTGTAATTCTGGGGGACTTCAATGGTCATCATGTTGACTGGTTGGGCTCCCGGATGACCAACTTTGCGGGGAAAGCTGCACACGAATTTGCCCTGACCTATGGGTTCTCCCAACTGGTTAAATCCCATACGAGGATACCAGACAAGAAGAACGAGCATAGTGCATTGCTGGACCTCCTGCTGACTACGCGTCCGGATGGATACAACGTCTCGGTGGATGTTCCGCTCGGATCGTCGGACCACTGTATCATTCGGGCGCATGTGCCTCTCGCAAGGCCTGAACCAACTCGGCCCAAGGAGTGGCGACATGTATGGCACTATAAGCCAGCAGACTGGGATGGACTGCGGGAGTTCTTCGCGTAGTACCCGTGGAGGCGGCTTTGTTTTGCCTCAGACGATCTGGATTCCTGCGCTGCAGCAGTCGCTTAGGGGATCTTGGAGGGCATGGAGTGCTACATTCCCAACCGTTGGATCCCTGTAGGAGCAAAAAAGCGACCGAGGTTCAATCGGCTCTGCAGAGAAGCTTTGATGCTGAAAGAATCTGCCTACAGCGCCTAGACCACGGCTCGTGCAAATTCAGATCCTAACATCTCTGAGGTGAAACGCAAATTAAATGCCGCCTCGAGGGCCAGCAAAAGAGCAATTGTCAGGGCTAAATTCGATTTCGTCGGCAGAATTGGTGAGCGGCTAGCAGGGTACCCTTCAGGGAGTCGTGAATTCTGGTCACTTGCCAAAGCTGCCGAGGGAAACTTCTGTCAGTCAGGTTTACCACCTTTGCTTAAACCCGACGGTAGTCTGGCCCAGAGTGCCAGGGAGAAGGCCGACCTTTTGGGTTTTCTCTTTGCCTCTAACTCGACCATGAGCGACGTTCCGTGGTGTGGAACTTCCATGCCGGAAGTTCAATTTACGCAGCGGGAAGTCCGACGGGAGCTTCGTTCTCTGGACGTTCATAAGTCGAGTGGGCCGGACGGTATACCCGCGGTAGTACTTAAGCAGTGTGGTCCAGAGTTGTGTCCGGTACTTACACGTCTTTTCACGCTTTCATATTCCATGCGACAAGTCCCGGCGTCGTGGAAGATCGCGTATGTGCATCCTGTGCCCAAGAAGGGTGATAGGACCGACCCGGCCCATTACAGGCCTATAGCCGTCACCTCCCTATTGTCTAAGGTGATGGAGCGTGTACTTAATTAATACACAGCTCCTGAGGTACCTTGAGGAAAACGACCTGCTCAGTGACCGGCAGTACGGTTTTCGAGTAGTTGGGAATTAGGGTTTCTGGATCAGAGGAGATCCATAAACCGCTAATTCCCAACCATTCAACTATTCAATCTAGTATTCAAATAATTATCTGTCATGCATGATAGACTTTCTGGATCCGTCAACGCCCAATCCCATCTATTCAGTCAGTATGTATGGGTTCGCTAATTCCCAACCATTCAACCATTCAACTATTCAATCTAGTATTCAAATATTTATCTGTCATGCATGATAGACTTTCTGGATCCGTCAACGCCCAATCCCATCTATTCAGTCAGTATGTATGGGTTCTATGATTCTCATTCAAGCTCGGGTTAGGTCTACAAAACCTAGACTATTATCTATTCTAATTATTCGAGTCCATACCGTAAAACCTTTACCATTCAATCATTCAGCCTAGTATTCTAATATCAATTACTATTTGAAATAATGTGAAAGCCAAAAACATTGAACAGATCGTTTAATGAATAAATCGATCATTAAATCACTTCAAGTTTCGAAGATAAAATTAGTCTTTAAGTTATCTATAGCAATATAGGTGATATAACTCAATGGATTATGTGATTGAACTATCGAGAATGGTATGCGCTCAGATTACCTCTCTCAGCTTCATACCTGTATAAGTACTAAAGTATGCGTTTAGTTACATTGTAGTTACACATATTGAGTGAAATAAAAAGACATATATTTTATAGAACGTTTATTATTATTAATTCTTGATTATTAGAATATACAAATATATTTATTTAGTATTTAAGTACAAAATAAATCTTCATCCAAATATATCCAAAGCCATAACAATAAATTACTAGATATTAGTAGGTAAGTACTTATTATTATGGTTTTGGATCAATTTCGTCCTGAATTTTATTTATTAGTTGCCTGGCACAATTGTATATATCATCATATAAAACAGTTTTAACCACATGTTGCGCACAAACATCCGCATCACACTCACATAACAGTTCTCCTAATTTGGGGGCACTGTGCACATCATATATCTCAATTTTTATTACTTTTATTCCTCGTGTCACCGGTTTTTTTATAAATTGATACATTTTCTGCTCCGAATTTGGTCTCTTATGTGTAAGACCCAACGTTTTTTGCATAGATTTTTGTGGTGGTTGGTTGGCTGGTATAAAATTGAATAATTCTTCACTGTCCTGTAAAGAAACGTTTACTTAAATTACCTTGTACTGAAAAACCATCTGATTATGTACAATTGTAATACGAAATACTACGGCTACTACCACACTCGTCTAGCGGTTAAGGCGTCAGACTTGTGATCAAGACCTTGCGTATTCGTATCACAGTAATTACACTACCAGCTTGGACTTATTTCTAACACATAATATTTAGATTATCTCGCTAGAATACTTCTAATTTTGGTACCTATTAATCTTAAAACACTAATAGCGATCCATCTTCAACGTGAGAGTTACCAACCCTTGTATTGCTAGCATCCATTTTCTACAGTTACCAGTTTCTGTTGGATGGTTAGTATTAGCCAACATTTAACTATCCATTAAAGAAAGATAATATCTTAACTTACCGACATTATGCTGCACTTATAACGCACTGTTCAAGACTATAGCAAATGATGGAATAACATTAAATGTAAGCATAACAATATATTTGTTTGAGAAGTATAGATGTTGGAATGTCGCCATAAATGGATGAAATTGATACCACCCAACATCGCGTCGCGACATGTTAACGAAGTCAATATTATAAATATATTATGTATGATTGTACTTTATTCATTGTTTTTTTCCATACAACTCGCTGAGAAAATATAACAAGCTTAGTCGCGGTACATTATTAGTATGTCCTCATTCACAATATAGCTATGTCAGCGGTTTTTATTCGTTGACTTCTTAATATTTATCAAAATTTGAACCCGTGTCACATACTATCATTAAACACGGGTTTATCTGCATTTATTATATCTCCTAATTTTAAGAAAACCAATCAACACTAACATTTTTCTAAGCATATTTTCGACAAACAGAAGAGAGGATAATAATATTTTATTGTCTACTAGCAAGCTATAAGCTTGTGCTATGCGATCTAGACAACTGATAAACAAACTTATATATTTCTCAATACATAGGTACATAGATAATATACATAGGAAAGACCAAAATTAAGAAAATATACATTCATGGATCACATTAACATTTGTTCCGATCCGGGAATCGAACCAAACACCTCAATGGCAGTCGCATACTACTTACGCAATATAATATTAACATTAAATCATCTCTTTGAGGTGTTGCTTAAAATATAAGGTAAACTACACACTAGGAGCATTGGCGTATATTATATAATTACGAATTTTGCTCTCGCATATGGTAAGTACATATGGTCACATGTTAGTTTTACAGTTCAACGTAAATTTTAATTCAGCGTTTTTCTTTTATCGCTATATTAATTTAGTTTATAATTTATGCAGTTTAGATAGCTTTAATTGAAGAGTTTATGTACCTAATGTAGTAAGTTTGAACTGAATGGCTAAACAAAATAAATATAAATTCGTTTTCAAATGATTTACCTACTCTGAAACAAAGTTGAATACAAACTATTGAACTTGAACAGTCATAGTGAGAATCAACCCTAACCGCAGCGATGTGTAGCAGAGGTAAGTAATTCAATATTGTATAAACACAAATCTATTTGGGTGCAGTATTCTTGACACAGCATTTTAGCAACACGTGGCCAGCACCATATTCGGGATAATATGCGGAGTAAGTAATTCTATATTGTTTAAAAGACAATCGTATTTGGATGCAGGGATCTGACATAGCATTTTAGAAACACGTGCCCGTTACCATATTCGGGATGATATGACGTAGATTTACCATTATTTAAGAGACTGCCTCTCAAAGCTATGCCGCAGATACTCTACCGGAGCTGAAGTGATTACCACAACGAGCTTACGTATACCTGCCTATCGGATCCTGTACCTACAAAATGTAAGTCACTATTATATTATTTATTAATACGTGATTAAAAAGCACTCGTGCTATCATTCAGCAATCCTATTATTCAATCGTTCAACTATTCAATCGTTCCACTATTCAATCGTTCCACTATTAATTCATTCTAATTTGCAATCATTCATGATATACATAGTATCTAAATTCTATCAACCTGTTATTCAAATATTTCATATTTTATTGATAGATACTACAAATTATTGTTATAAGTTATTTATATGAATGTCTTTGTTTTCAGGTCCAAACAAATGGCTGACCAATTATTCCCGTCTTCAGACGAGTCAGAAGTTAACATCCCGGTGAAGACCAAGAATAAGAAGCGAAAGTTTGCAGAAAAAGCATCAACCAGCCAGCCTGTGAGCAGTTCAGCTACAGGCAGTCAGCCATCAACTAGTCAACCAACCAGTAAGAAACAGAAGTCGAGGGCTACGATCCGCGATCTCTTCGGAGCCGATAGCGATGATTGCAGCACCCCCACTGGTAAAAATCCTGCACCTATTTATTCATATCTAACACGTAGGTTGGCTAATGGATTCTCGCGTCAAATAGATGAAGGAAAATCTGGAAACTTTTTCATTGAATTAAAAATTTATGATTGTGAGGAAATTGAACGAGTGCCACCAATGAACCGATGGAGACACGCTATAATAACTGTTAAAAATAAAACAAGTTTAGATTCAAAGTCCTGGAAGCATTTAAGTGAATTTGTGAAAGAGACAGGGAATGAATTTAAAAATTGTGCAGCCACGTTTATAAACTCTTATCAGTAAATAGGTAAAGAGAAATCTGATTATTCATTAATCATTATATACCTATTGCTATACACATTAAACTGTATTTAATCCCTAGCATAAGACTACTATGTATATGAATCAGACCATGCATTGTTTCTCTTTTCAGTGCTACCACTCACCTCTTATTCATCAGGCAGTTATATTAATTGTGATAAATGTAAAATTGGAATACCGATTCATGAATACAGATATCATAAACGAACTAATATTCATAAATCTAACTGTTTAATAAAATCGAAATTTGAACATATAGACATAATAGCTACAGCCTTTAAGAACAGAATAATGACATATCGCTTAAACCCATCGAAAGAAGACGAGTACCTCTTCCTAGAGGCGTTCTTAGATGACAAGCGAGATGATGTATACAAAGTAATTGAGTTATCGCTTATTAAACATACTTGTATTAAAGTAAACTTTGAGTTGTTTGCATACTTTGTTTTACCTAAATATGGTGAACAGCAGCAGCAGCTGAAGTCATTTAATACAAAATATGAAGTTTTGTATAAAAGTACTGATTTGAATAATATTTATCTGAATTTAAAAGAGATTTTTAAAACGAAATTAACCGAATTCGAGCACTGTGAATCTGGATGGTCATTTACATCCATTAGTCATTTAGAAATTAATATTAATAAATATTCCCCGATGAGGGGTGGTTCTTATATAGACTTGCCAGCAGTTATTAAAAATACAAAGAGTTGTATAAATATCAAAAATAATGATGAATATTGTTTTTTATGGAGCATCTTAGCAGCATTATATCCAACAAAAAATAATGTTTGTAGAACAAGCTCTTACCCACATTTTAGTTTAGTATTTAATGTAAATGGGATGTCATTCCCACCATCCTCTAAGGACATCAAGTTGTTTGAAATTAATAACAAATATTTAAGTATTAATATCTATGGATTAGATGAATATCATAGAGTAACTGGCCCACTCTATGTAACAAATTTAAAGAAAGATAAACATATTAATTTATTGTATTTTGAGAAAAATAAGAAAGCGCATTATTGTTTAATAAAAAGCCTTTTACGTTTAGTGAGACGTCAAGTATCACGAAGTAAAGGTTCGATGTATTTATGTGAAACATGCCTACAATTTTTTACTAGCCAAATAAAGTTCAACACCCATGCATGTTCAAAAATTATGACATTATTACCAGACAAACACACCAAATTACAGTTTAAACATTTCGAAAGACAACAAAAAATCAACTTTGTAATATATGCTGATTTTGAAAGTCTACTTTATAATTTTAATGAAACAAATGCCAACAAAAATACCATAAAACATAAATTGCATCGACCTTCATGTTTTGCATTTTATGTTTGTTGTTATCATGATAGTAGCCTAAATAAATTTGTTACTTATCGAGGACCTAATTGTGTGCAAGTGTTTGTTCAGAAATTAATTGAAGAAACCAAGTTAATACATGATATTTTAATAACAGAAAAAGCTATGAAACCAATGACTCCTGAACAAATGCATAATTATCGTGATGCAACTACCTGTCATATTTGTAAAAATCTATTATTTAGTGACAAAGTATGTGATCACGATCATATTACAGGAGAATACAGAGGTGCAGCTCATTCGCAATGTAATTTAATGTATAAAGTCTGTTCATTCATACCTGTAATTTTTCATAACTTATCCGGATATGACTCACACATATTTATTAAAGAACTATCAGTTTATGAAGGTGAAATAATGGTAATTCCAAAAACAAAAGAAAAATACTTATCTATTACAAAAATCATTAAAACGGATAAACAGAAGCCTTTGCAAATTAAATTCATAGATTCATTCCAATTCCTCAATACCAGTCTCGATAATCTAAGTAAAAGTTTAATAGATAGTGATTTTATAAATTTACGAGTCCATTTTCCCGATGACTCTAAATTTGAATTAATTAGAAGAAAAGGAATATATCCTTATGAATATATTGATTCATGGAAGAAATATAATGACGTACAACTGCCCACAAAATGTTGTTTTTATAATAGTTTGCAAATGAAGCATATTACTGATAACGAGTATTCACATGCACAGACCATTTGGAATACATTTGCCATTAATAGTCTTGGTGAATATACTGATTTATATTTAAAGTCTGATGTGCTATTATTATGCGATATATTTGAAAACTTTAGAAAAATATGTCTTCAACATTATAATCTAGATCCTGCATATTATGTAAGTTCACCCGGCTTAAGTTGGGATGCTATGCTCCTTTACACTGGTGTACAATTAGAGTTAATTCATGATCTAGAAATGTATAACATGATTGAAAAAGGAATACGCGGTGGATTAGCACAGTGCTCTCATCGGTATGCTCAAGCAAATAATATTTACACACCTAATTTCGATGATTCTAAACCATCGACATATTTGATATATCTGTACTACTGTAATAATCTTTATGGATATGCTATGATGAAAAAATTACCAATATCAGATTTTGAATTTATGTCAACTTCTGAAATAAATAATTTTTGCTTATCTAATATCCCTGATGATGCTGAATATGGTTACATTTTAGAAGTTGATGTCGCGTACCCTAATTATTTACATAAATTACACAACGATTTGCCTTTCGCTCCAGAAAAATTCATACCCATAGGAGGAAAGACAGAGAAGCTCATTGCAAATTTATATGACAAATACAACTATATTACACATTATGTGTATTTAAAAGAATGTCTAAAAAATGGACTTATTTTAAGAAAAATTCATCGTATACTTAAATTTAAACAAGAAAACTTTTTGAAGGACTATATAGACTTAAATACTCAATTGCGACAAACAGCTACCACATCGTTTGAAAGAGACTTCTTCAAGCTTTTGAACAATTCGATATTTGGTAAAACAATCGAAAATAAACGAAAACAGCTTGACGTAAAATTGGTGAATAGCTGGAATGATGATAATAATAGGACAAATAAAAAAGTAGGTGCAGAAAAACTGATAGCAAAACCAAATTTAAAAAGCGTTTGTGTGTTCAGTGATGATTTTCTTGCAGTTCAAATGAATCCCGAAAAACTTATTTTAGATAGACCGATTTATATTGGGTTTACTGTACAACATGTATATAATTTCCATTACGATTTTATTAAAAACAAGTATGGTAAAAAAGCCAAATTGTGCTATACAGACACTGATAGTTTATTGTACTTAATACATACGCACGATTTTTATAAAGATATGAAAGATAATATAATACAATTTGATACCAGTAACTTTGACATTAATAATCCTTATTGTATACCTAAGTTACATGATAAGATTCCCGGCTTATTTAAAGATGAGTTGGGTGGTGATGTAATCACTGAGTTTGTTGGCTTGAGAGCAAAACTTTATTGTATTGAGTCAATAAAAGCATGCATTAATAAAGCTAAAGGTGTATCAAAGCCCATTACTAAGAATTTGAGAATGACTGACTATAAGAGAGTTTTATTTCAGAACATTACTTTAAAATGTAAAATGCAAATGATTAAATCAAACAAACATGTAATTTATTCGCAGGAAGTGAATAAAGTAATGTTAAATAGATTAGATGATAAACGACTAGTTCGACCAAATCAAATAGATACATTCTCTTGGGGTCACTGTGATGGCATATGATTGTGTAAATTTATATGGATACGCAATGATTTATGTATATATTAGACATTTAATAAATGGTATTATGTTCAATCATTGTTTTTTATTTTTCATATACCTAAGTTACATGATAAGATTCCTGGCTTATTTAAAGATGAGTTGGGTGGTGATGTAATCACTGAGTTTGATTGTGTAAATTTATATGGATACGCAATGATTTATGTATATTAGACATTTAATAAATGGTATTATGTTCAATCATTGTTTTTTATTTTTCATTTTAATTTCACCTTGGGTAGGAAATAGTATGAAAAACAAACACACTATAGAAATAAAACATTTATTAAGTTAATTAAAATTATGAAATACAAAAGTTATTTTTTAAACACCATCGCTTAATACACAATACATTCCTTAAAGCACAATAGTTCTTATGAGCAAAACAATTATACAAAGATAGATCTTTACAGTAAAGATCACTAAGAGTTTCTAAATTAGGAACACTTTTATTTTCACATATGTCAGAAACATTATTATGACCACATAGCTCTTGAACCCACTTTATTTTCTCACTACCTTTAACAAGAACCTTTTTTTCCTTCAAATAGGGTTTGATTATTTTAGAAAATTCTCTGTAATCAATATATCCTTCGCTCCAGCGGTAACCTCTATTCCTTTCAATCCACCAAATGCGTCTTTTTTCTTCATCAGTCAGCGAGGAGAACGGATAAGGAGGTTTTATTAAGAATATGTGAGTATATTCCAACGTAGCTATAGCTAATTCCTTGACTATGAAGTTATTATAAAGATCTTTAAAACCTTGAACATCTACTATAATAGTATTTTTGTTCATGATATCTTTCTCACGGTGCTACTTAACGGTTTATACTCGATTATACAGTCGTTCAATATAAGACAATATGCTGAAGTTTGATCTGGTATATCAATGTCACTTTCAATTTCCACTCTGACATCGACAACAGGTCCTGACTTAAGATTATCTGGTTGTCTAGAACAATCTACGACAAATAACGGAGCAATATTTTTAAATTGTTTCTCACTTAATAACGGTTCACCGCGACGACCTCCGTAATACGAGTGTTGGAATCTGGTGTATTGTTCATATATTAAAGCAATTCTGTTATTTGAGAAACTTTAATTTAAATTTTCGTAAGGGAAGTAGGTTGAATTTAGGTATACTCTAACATCACGAACGTTACAGTGATCAAACTGAGACATATCCAATTTTGAATATTTTTTTCTATTTGTTTGCAGACCAATAATAACAAATCTTGGTTTCTCTATTTGCGATGATGTTTTTATGGACCAAGTATGTTTAGTAGTTTTTGGTAGAGCTGGATATTCATATAAATCCCAATTCCTGAATATCATCTGGAGTGCTCGATCTTTTTCTAACAGTTTTAACATATTTATTTTTTCTTTATCGGATACTTTGACATGTGGTACACGCCATATTATTTTATTTATAATAATATCTTCTACCGTTTCACCATCGTTAAGTTTTAGGGCGTTCAGATTAGTATTACTTCGCAACAATATTAATTCATGTTTGCTGTTTATCACTACTTTCTTGAAATCTTCTGCAAAACCAAGAATGTTACAGAGGGGTATAGAAGCAGAAAAGTTACCCCCATTTGTACTATTTATGCCATCGATATTCCAACCCCAAGCATTAGATACTTTAGCCTCGTTTTCGTTCATTGATATTAATGATTTCATTGTGGTAGTTATACCAGCGTTTTTTATTTTATCTATTTCCACTCCATTTATCTCATACCTTATAACTTGAAACAAGTAAAGTAAACTATTGTTTGTGAAATGAACGCTACTGACTCTCTCTTTCGAATTTCCACCCTTGTTTACAACAACAGTTCCTTCCAAAAACAAAGTGCTTGCTGATGGTAATATATACAAGTCTTGTTGATTAATAGGTATCCTGATTTCATCGCTTCTATTGAAACTTGTTACGTAAGGCTTGTAAGAGTGAAATTCAATTCCTTCCACAGAGTTGTTGTATGCAGGAGTGGATAAAACATCTAGTATATTCATTTTAACAAACCAATCGCTTTAAGAAATGCTTTATTATTGTTATTCAATTTTATGACCTTTTTGGAGCGACCTCTTATTGGTTTGATAGTTTGAGTAGGACTGTTATTTTTAGTTGGACGAACCACATATTTATTATAATCTATCATTGTTTTCTTCTGATATGTAGATACAACTGCACTTCTTCACCTCGCAAATTTATTAAGTTATTATTTATATCTAACAGCCGTATCTGTATGCAGCTTATATTGGTTTGGTTTATTGGAAAGTAGATTGCGTTTTTAGGAATTTCTATAATCCTGTATCCAGGTGGAACATTAAGTGCAAATTCGTGCAAGATGTGACTGGATTGACCGTTTATATAAGAACCGCTAACTATGTCACATTCAATCCTTATGACAGTCGTAGGCAAAATGTTAACTGGAAACTCTGATACATGATATTTATTTGCTTCTAAGATCTGTTTTTCAAATCCCAATAAACTTCCGAATGTACCTTCTTTAGTAAAATCTATAGTTGATGTACAAAATAACATAGTTTTTAAGGTGTTGTTATTACAATGGAGTTTTATGGATGCATCTTTTATCTCAGTTTTTAAATAGTCACCAATATCTTGCAATTCATAAGTTCCTTCAGGTATCTCAAGAACATTTTTAGAACCATAATATAATTTATTGTTTGTATTATCAAAATTTGGAATAGAATTATATGTAGAGAAATGTAATAATGCACATTCATACTCCCCAACTAATGGCAACGTGTTTGGATAATAGGTAGATAATACTGATGAGTTTCCAGTTATCGATAAGGTGAGTGACATCTTCCAAATGATGGAAATGAAAGAGTGATATAAAATTTATAGTATTTATTCCAAAAAGTTTGCAAATAACTTAAACACATATGTCCACAAACTATTGTGTTGAATTGTTGATATCTATTATAGTTATAATGAACATCACAGTTCTTAAAATATAGCATCAATTCTCTTGGCGGTTTTAAATCACCAAAGCTATCAAAATATTCACAATAATTGTTTATTTTAACATAAGCTACCCAATGCGTTCCATCATTTCTCGAATTATCTAGGTTAACTATAGCACATTCAATTCGTTTAGGTATTTTTGGTAATTGATCCTTCATATAAACTCCTCGAAAGTAGGGAATACAATAGCCATACTTCTGAATATCGATATTAGTTAAAGCGCGATTTGGTAGCTGATCAATTAGTTTTTTGATGGATTTATAAACAATCCCTGACCTTGCTTATGTGGTTTAATGTATAGACCTTTACCTATTGCTATAGCCTCCATAGTTTTATTATGACGTTCAGTTTCTTGTAATTTTTTCTGACCGTGTTTATAATCATTCACAGTTTTTGCAATACCAGCTGCACCACCAGCTAATGCTCCTAAAGCAGATAAACCAGCAAAAATTGGGATTAAAGGTAGAATGCCTCCAGTTTTTGGTATAGGTATCATTCGAGGTACTCGAACTTTTGGAATGCATGGAACTAATTTTCTGGCAACCATATAAGCTATATTTATTAATGACTTATTATCTTTAGGTGAGAGTTTTTTGATTTTTCTTTTTATTTTTCTAACAAAGTTATTAAAAGTCTTAACACCAGCACCAGACTTCAATTTAGCTTTCATAACTTTGTTTACTATCCACGAACTAATCTTTTCCCCTGTTCGAGCATCTTTTGCTTTAAGTCTTTGTTTAGCCATATCTATAAGACGTAAGTCGGCTTTGTGACGGTTAGGTAGGTCTGTGTAGTTTGCGTATGCAATATCGTGATGCATACAAGCTTCGTCTAACTTGTTTACACCTTTATCACCACGTAGTAATCGTTTTGAAAGCTTTGTCCCTGGTCCACAATAGTTATAACCGGGTATGTGTAGTTCGAATGGTAAATGATTAATGATACTGTTTATTAGTCCACCACCTTGCATCGTCCAAAGAATAATGAATATACTTTTAAATTATATACCACTTATATAATTAACTTATTCTACTATTGCAGTCTTATCAATCCAACTGTTCTCTTTGTTATTTAAACCCAACCATTTTACAAACAGTTTGTTTCCTTTCTTTTTTAATACTTTTTCTATCAAATAGACACCAGGGCAGGACGACTTTTGAAGCTCTTGTTCGTAAAAAGTTCCCAATATGACTTGTTTCTGATTATCTTCAATGCGATACGTTATTGGTACAGTGTTATTTATCTTTTTTATAGTAAATAATTCTGTTGACCAGTTAGGAGTGTATCCTTTCTCAAATATATGTTTGTACTTACTAATTCGAACTTTGTCACCAATTATAAACTTTGGACGAGATTTTTGGGTTGCCTTTATCATGAAATTCGTAATATTATTTTTAATGTCCGTTTCATTAAACTTATTGACATTAACAGGTGCAAATTTAATAGTACGATGTTTTGTGTTGTTATATCGATACCTCTGGGCTCAAAGGTCGTAAAGGACAAAATGGGACTTTTCAGGAGAAGCAAAAAACAAAAGAAAAAAAATATTTTGTACTCTAACTTTTTTGTTTCTTGAGCTATTTTAATAAAACCAAGGAAGAAAGGGCTTAGAATTTATAGTATTTTCTAAGGCAGATTAAAAAAAATACCCTAGTGCTGTATTTACCGAGATAGATTTCCTTTACGACCATAAATTTGAAAATAAAAGTCCTTTACACCCGTCAAATTTCCATCCTAAGATTTCACCGAAGGGTGTAAATCTACTTCACTGCGCTATTCTGAAGAAAATAAGGTAATAATCGACTAGTGTAATAATTTTTAGGTCATAAGGATCACTTGCTAACTCATTTTTAAGGGCTACATTATTAAATAAACTTATATTTTTTAATATTAAGCTCGTCAAATTAACGTCGCCACCACCCTGATGGTAAGCCGTGGTGCATCTAACGATTGGGGGCCAGTCTCACAGTCTGTGAGACTTTCGACAGTGGTTCCTCAAGTTGCCGGCCCTGTGATGTGCCTCTTCACGCTCCTCTTGAAGAACCCGGGATTGTAAGATGAGGGAAAAACGTATGCGGGCAGGTCGTTCCATGTTCTTATAGTTCGACAGATGAACGATCTTTTGAAATGCTTGGTTCAGGCGAAAATTCTCTCCACTGTGTATGAGTGGCATCTCTGCCCCGGCACGCGTTGTTCGGGTTTGGAAAGGAGATGGTAGGATTAGGTTGAATCGAGCTCTTCAGAACATTCACCGTAATACATTCGGTAGAAGGCAGCCAAGGACGCTATAGTTCTTCGTTGCGCTAACGGTTCGAGGCCTCCCGTCACCTCAGGACAACCAATTATTCGGATAGCACGTCGCTGCATAGCGTTGACGCTAGTTGGTGTCTTGCGGAGTCATCCCAAATGTGAGAACAGAATTCGACGCAGGGGCGAATCTTCGTGTTGTACAGTAAACATCTCTGATGTGACGTGAAATAGTCTCAGCTTATTCAGGAATTCTAGTTTCCACGAGGCCAGCCCAATACATCTCTCTTCGTAGGTTTTGTGATTGAGCTTTCTTTTAGTGGAACCGTAATGTTCCGAAGACAGGGTAGGGATAGCAATGGGGACTTCTTAGCTGTAAACTGTGTGTTTTTCTGGCATTGAACTCGACCAAGTGGTCCGAACCCCATTGGGCAATGCGACCCAGGTCCCAGTGAAGATCCGCCACGAGTTGTCGTCTCTTTCCTTCCACGTCACCTCGCCCCTCCGCTGGACGGCCAGAATAGCTCCCATGCAGAGTACTATCATCCGCATAACAATGAATGCACCCAAGGGACAGCATGTCATTGATATGCAGAAGAAAGAGAGTTGGGGAAAATACCGATCCCTGTGGTACTCCGGCATATACCTGCAAAAAGCAGGAAGCCTGACCATCACAGAGGACCCGTGTACGTCGCCCGTGCAGGAAGCTGGCCAACCATCGGCACAACTGAGGCGATAGACCGTATGCCGGCAGCTTGGAAAGATGCGACGCATGTCATACCCTATCAAAGGCTTTAGCCATGTCTAGGCCAATAGCCAGAGATTCACCGTGCTTCTCCATAGCCTCACCCCAGGTGTGTTTAATGTACGCTAAGTGGTCACCCGTTGATCGTTTCGGCCTAAAGCCATATTGACAATCGCTAATTAACAAGTGATCCTCCAGATAGCGCATGAGCTGTTTGTTGATAATTAGCTCGAACATTTTGCAGATTACGGTGGTTACGGCTATGGTGCGATAGTTGGCCGGATCCGACCGATCCCCTTTCTTGGGGATCGGCTGAACGTTCGCCTCCTACCAAGCCTTCGACTCTTCTCCCGACGAATAGGAAAGACGATACAGCTTTGGACATAATTCAGCTGCACACTTCTTCAGCACCAATGCCGCACTGCCGGATTACTCCGGATCCGGCATCGTGGTTCCACAGTCGGCGATAGTGGGAGGTTGCTTGCCACAGTCATCGACCCGGGAATTAGCCGCAAAGAGATTGACTGACTGATTTCTCTTGGGCCTTGTTAGCCAGTCATCCGTCAAGATAGCGCAGCGGCGCGGCGGCAGCAAGAGCTTGCAAAAGTTGGCCTGCACGGCTTTGGTCAGTTGCCAGTATTCACGTCTGCCCGTCGGATGTTACGTGAGCTCCTGACCAAGCCGCGTGATGCGCTGGGCGTCCACTCTCTTGAAGGCTCTCTTACTGGACCTAGTGGCTCTGTTGTACACGGCTTTGAGGCGGGCCACTTTCTGGTCGCGCACAGACCGAGCCCTGATCCAGGCGCGGTAAGCCGCCTATTTTTGTTGAACAGCTACGGCGCACTTACGCCCGAACAAGGGGCGGGCTTTGCGGATGCTGGCGACATCAATGTATGGAATGTAATCTCAATGATGAAGCCCTCCCTGCAAAGCAGCGCTGACTCCAAGGGACGGCCGACTGACTCAGGAGGACTCAAGGCAAAATAAACGGATTCGTTCGTTGGCGCTGAAGAACGAAGAAATTTAATTATATTTGCGGTTTTTCGCACTCCATTTGACAAAACGATGATGTGGTTTTTAACAAGTTTTCGTCAATAATTACGCCAAGGTATTTAATGCGGTCTGTCCTTTGGATAAATTCACATTTGCAACCTTTCATTTCTTAGCAGTAGTGTAATTTGATACCAAGAGATGTATAATGGGCCGATCTAGCTGTTTTATGAAAACATACATATTTAGTTTTACTGGCATTCAGTGTCACAAAATTATAACGCAACCATGTTGACACTTGCCCCAGGCCCAACTCGGCTTTCGTAAATTTTTTAGCCCAACTTGCACCATCAAATATAACAACAGTGTCATCGGCATAGCATATTATACTATCCATATACATTATAAAAAGCGTTGGGCCAAGCACGCTACCCTGTGGGTCTCCAAAGTCGATTGTATCTAGCTCACTTTTAAAGTTACCCACTTTACGCTACAAGTAGCAGTATGGATGTAAAGGACATCAGGACAGGTCCTGATGTCCTTTACATCCATATTTTTGAGGTGACTTATAGGGAGTATAGGACCATTTAAAATTTTTATTTGTTTTACAACCAAAATTTTCTTTATATTTTCCTTTACTACCAAAATAATTTCACTCTAGTAGGTAAGTGTTATTTACTTCCATATTTTCACGGTAAACTTGGCTTAAAGTCTCAGATTATGTGGGTCGTAAAGGCATTTTTTTTGCGAATTTCGTAAAACGGAATATACAGATCGATAGGGAATTAAAAATTGAGTAAAACTGTATCAAAAAGTCATTTTCGCCCAAATGTCCTTTACGACCTTTGAGCCCAGAGGTATCGATATGTCTTCACAACATCGTTCAAGCCACCATCTATCCACTTATAGTGTCCGTTCAAGCTAAAGTATTTGTACAATTTATTTTTAATAGTTTTAATAACTCGTTCTACAATTGAAGCCTTTTTGGTTGAAAATGTAGAGTAGTGATTAATATTATAGTTCTGTAAAAGCTTTTGAAATGTAGAATTATAGAACTCAGTACCCATATCAGTTTGCAGATGAGTTGGTATCCTGTGATTAGTAGAAAGTAATTTTTCAAATGCATGAGAGACATCATGTTTGGATTTAGTTTTTAATGGTTCCACCCAAACGTACTTTGAGAAGCAGTCAATAACTATTAAAATATAGTTATATCCTTTATTAAAGGTTTTTAGGTTTTGCATATCAGCTAAATCTGCTTGCCACAAATCATCAATACCTTTTAAAATTACAGATCGTCGAGGAAAATTTTTTCGTGCTGCTTTATGTATTTCATTGACGATTTGTTGTTTTGTCATTTTAACAAAATTTAAGGTCTATGTTTTTCGATCTTTTAATATAGATTGAATTGCGTCTTGAACTAGTCTATCAACTGCTTTCCTTGTGTAAAATTTGCTTTCCAAATGAGTCTCTATCTCAGACATTATTGTTTTTAAAGCTTTCTCTATGTGGTTTTGAACACTATTTGGAATAGAACTTTGCAATTTTCGTAAGTCATTGATTAGTACACCTTTCAATTCATCTACATAGGCTTTATTTACTGCATCGTCTGCGTCTTGTGGAGGTTTGACACCTTTTAGCCTCGATGTCTTCAAGTCATAATCTCCATAATCAGATTTTATTAATGCGTTATCATTAAAATCAAGTATTTCCGATATACGCATTCGCTTATGAATATAATGTCCAAATTTGTCTACATTCATATTAAAGGTGTGTTATGTTGAACGGTATATAGTAAAATGACACACATATAATATTAGTTGATTTATTTATTTAATAATTTTGCTTTCACGTAGTTCTTCAATGATAGATATTATTTCATTATCTAGTCCTGTGTTACCAGCATCTCGAGAAGCAATTAATAACTTTAATCTATCAACCAATTCATTGGGATCATCCCAATATACAAAATCTGTGTTTTTTTTCCACATTTTTGTTAAAGGTAATCCTTTTCCTACTTTCTGTCTACAACTTGGACTTCTACTTTCTTGATCGAAAAGTGGTTTAATAACTTGCAAATATTTTTGTCCTTTATTACTTTTAATTGGTTTTTTTGAATCGAAATCACGACGATGTGCATTCGTTACAAGTAACATTGCCTTATAATTTTGCTTGTCATGCTCATTAACCAAGCTCAGATCAATGTCTTTTTTTAACAGTAACTCTCGCAACCCAGGTGTACTTTCGTACTTGCGTCCGGCTACAGTAATAACTTTATCCCCAATAGTTATGTTAGAGGAACCCAACATTAACTTTCCACGTTCATTTCTTATACCAAATGGTACATCTGATAGTACTTGTGAAGATAACGACCAAGATGATGCATCTGGATTAGTACCGACTAATGACTGAAATGAAGAGTCCGATGAGGGTTCCGATTCATTACTAGCAATACTGCTATCATCTGTTTCTTTCATATCTTGGTCTTGTGGTACTTGGGGTTCTACTTTTTCCTCCTTTTTTGTTAGAGCTAAGTGGTTATTAGTGTTGGCTATTAAATTGAGAGAGTCTGTAACAGGTTTAAAAACTGTATCAAGAGCATACTTATTACTATCTTCAAAATCCTTCATTTTACGTATTTTTTTCTTGACAGCTTCTGTCGCATCAACAATTTGTTTTTTCAATGATTTATCCATTATGTAAAATATGTGGTAATCGAATAAGAACCAATTGCAGAATAACAATAAAGTGACTGCAGTCTACTTAAATATTCAAATATCATCTAATAATACAAAAGTGTCAAACGTTTTTCTATAGCAACCGTTGTTTCTAGAACAATCTTTATTAATTACCACATAATCAAAAGGCTCTTTCCATATTAGGGAACACATTTCTCGAAATTTCAACCATGACATATCGGTGTTAACATGTTCTTCGTAAACATGTTTCAAATTAACTTCATCTTGCTTAAAAAGCACAATTAAGTTAGCATTATCTCTTACAAGTTGTTTAGGTATTTTGGTGTAAGTTTGATTTAAATAAAAACTGTCAATTAATTTATGTCTTCCCATGGCAAAATAATCACGCATATTACTTTGATTTTCACATGCTACATCATCAAAAATAATCACAGAATTAGGTTTTGCATCTGCAACCTTTAAAACGTCATCATTTGCTTGGTATGTCTGGAGAGTGATACCTGGTACTCGTCGTAAAACCTTTTCTAAAAAGATGTACTTTGGTTGAAGTAGCGTTTTAGAATATACATAAACATTCTGAAATGTCAATCCATTTTCGTGCAATAGAAGACCAATTAATAAGTTAGTTTTTCCACAATTTGATGGTCCGCATATGATGCAGCGTACTGTATTCGGTAATAATTCTCCATGGCGTAACTTATTTTTTGTTAAATCGTCACAGATTGTATTGACCTGCAACGATTGTGTTTGTTTAACGAATTTCATGTTTGCTATGCAATACTGATCGACTCGTAATGAAAAGATGAATTTATAACATAAATATTTATAACTACAAGTAGTCGAACCAAACTGGTTACAGAAAACCTGTAGGTTATAAAGGAACGGAAGGTGGTGAAAATGCGACTGTAATAAATCGAATTTCAATCGAAAGTCATAAACGCGTTATACGGAGTGAACGGTAAGTCATTTTATGATATTGGGCACGCTAGATCACTTTTGTGACGAAGACGAACGAAGTGAGTCGTAGGAACGATAAAAGTGGTCTAGAATGGCACAAAATATACACTACTTACATACTGACTGAATAGATGGGATTGGGTGTTAAGGGATCCAGAAAGTCTATCATGATGGATCATTATTAGAATACTAGATTGAATAGTTGAATGGTTGGGAATTAGTGGTTTATGGATCTCCTCTGATCCAGAAACCCTAATTCCCAACTACTTTTTCGTCACGGTCGCTCGACGGGCGATCTTCTCGTGTGCCCTACACACCGATGGGCGACGGCTATCGAGAGTAAGGGCGAGGCTCTAGCAGTGAGCCTCGACATTTCTAAAGCCTTTGACCGGGTCTGGCACCGTGGTCTTGTTAAAAAATTGCCCTCCTACGGACTGACCGAGAGATTATGCGGATGGGTGTCCAGCTTTTTGGCCGGTAGAAGCATCAGGGCTGTTGTCGACGGCAGCTGTTCTGACTGCATGGCCATTAACGCTGGAGTACCGCAAGGCTCAGTGTTGTCCTCTACCCTGTTTCTGCTGCATATCAATGACATGTTGTCTATTGACGGCATTCATTGTTATGCGGACGGCAGTACAGGGGACACTTGTAACACAGGCCGCCCCGGTATCTCTCGGGACGCAGTGGAAGAAAGTCTGAAATCGAGGCTACTCTTACTAGAGTGTCCGATTGGGGTAGACAAAACCTTGTCCAGTTCAATCCCTCCAAGACACAGGCGTGTTTCTTCACCGCTGAGAAAACCCCAATTACTGTAGCGCCAGAATTCCAGGGCACATCTCTTTCCATCTCTAAAAGTATAGGGATCCTTGGTGTTGACATCTCCAGTGACGTTCAGTTCCGCAGTCATTTGGAGGACAAGGCCAAGCTGGCGTCCAAGAAGCTCGGTGTGCTCAACAGGGCGCGGCGGTACTTTACTGCGGCGCAAACACTGCTTCTCTATAAGTCGTAAGTGCGGCCGCACATGGAGTACTGCTGTCACCTCTGGGCGGGGGCACCTGAATATCAGCCTCGTCCATTTGATTCGGTGCAGAGGTGAGCTGTGAGAGTTGTCAACGATCCTATACTGACAGGTGGTGTAGAACCTCTTCGCGACAGGAGAGACTTTGCCTCCTTATGCGTGTTCTACCGCCTGTACAATGGTATGTGCTCTGAGGAATTGTTTGACATGATGCCCACGGCTACCTTCTATCATCGCACCGCTCGCCATAGACAGGGATTTCATCCTCACACCCCACGTCCGGAGCGTTCGAGCACTGTTAGATCCGGTAGGGGTTTTCTTCCGCGCACGCTTAGGTTGTGTAATGATCTTCCTGCCTCGGTTTTCCCAAACGCCTACAGTATGGGGTTCTTCAAAAGGGGTCTAAGAAGGTTTTTACAGGGTCGGCAGCGCGAGTGTGGCGCCTCTGGTGTTGCAAACGTTCATAGGCTGCGGTGACCACCAGTCCTTCTGGTGGGCCGTATGCTTGTCTGCCACCTTAGTGGTATAAAAAAAAATGTTATACATATACACGGAAATGAAAATAGTTTTGTCCCCTACCCAAAATCTGATATACTTAGGACTGTTCGAGGATAAGCCGGCAATTGCCGCATGTTCTCATACAAAAAGCAAATAGACGGCACTTATAAGCGTATTTTAATCGCATGAGGTGAGTTGTATAGTCATTGTATACAAAGATATCCTTGACAAACTTTGAGTCACCGATTTCAAAGGGATTTCTGGGACAGATGCATTTGTATTTGTCATTTATTAAACTATGTATATATTACTATAAAAATTAATGAGGACTCTATAACTATTCATTGTTTGAATAAAAATAAGCATAACCTTGAGGAACTTATAGTTTTTGCTATGACAGCTAAAGTTTACCAAAAATGTGTCGTGGACAACCATCGATACGATAAAATCGGGGCTTTATATTTTTTTCCTAATAATCTATAATATTTATGAATAAAATATTTGTGGCCTCATAAAGATAACAACTTCTCCTACACATAAAAAATAATAGAAACATACAGTACTATCGATTTCATCCGTGCCACGTAAAAATTGCTGCTCGGATATTCACCCATATATTGTCAGAGTAGCATCTTTAAAAGGGGTAACTCGTACCCACTCAGCTAACAGCGTACTGGGGTCTCGGTGTACAAAACTGCAATAGTGCTCGCCGTCTATCGCCAATCGCGTTTCTGTGATGTCCACTACAATCTCCATAGTGAAGGGCTGACCATCTTTAAAGGGAAACGGTCTGAAATAGAATACAAAAATAGGTATAAATAAATAATAGACTGGTACTTGCAAGGCTTACGATAATATTTATGCCATGAAAATATAACTTGTGAAAAAAGATTTATTAGTCTCAAAAAGTTGTGCTAACAGGTACCACAGCCCCATAGATCTAGGGGGGGGGGGGGGGTTTGGCAAGCCGGGGCCCCGCCCCGGGCGGCAAAATCAGAGAGCGACAAATTCAAATTTTCAGACAAATGCCCAACTCATCAGTGAAATTGTTAAATATCCTTTTATTAGTGGGGCGTGGTTATAAATGTTCTATTATCTATATTACGATGCACAAAAACAATTCGGTGAGATGTCATGTGAACCTCATTACAAACATTCCAACTTGTTCAAGTCTTTTCTAAAGAAATAATGATAGTATTTGCTCAAATTTTGCAGCCCGGAACATAATGTCTTTGGCTACATTTTACCAAATTTTTCACAGCGAGTGTTTTGAAGAACTCGTCCACTTAATCCCACCTTCTCCTCTTCAATCCCGAACAACGAGCGCCGCCCCTTCGCCAAAACAGAGCGATTCAAAAGATCGGTCCACTATCGAACTATAAAAGCTTGGAATGACCAGGGGCGGCCTGACGTGAAGAAAAAGAGGCGGCAACTCGTGGTGGATCTCGACCAGGATCTGACCGCATTTAACAAAAGGATTTACAAAAATGACAGCAAACATAGGCGCGTGCGTTTACCACTGAAAGATTATCAACATTCCTACGTCTATCCTCTCCTCAGCATGAGAAAATACCACTGAAGGGCTATCTAAACATTCATCCTAGGCCTAGACGTCCATCGCAAGTTTAATAACAATAATAACAAAAACATACCGATGTATGGTGCCTACGTCGATTTAAGCCGTATGATGTGAAAAAAAAAAAAAAAAAAAAAAGAATCAGTCGGAAGAGAGTAGTATCACAATAAATTTGTGATTTTGTTAGCATACTAATTGAGACTATCATACTAATTGAGGGGGCCTGAGGGCGTTGAGGGGGCAGCTCACCGTGCTAACAGAAGCAGGCCTTAGACGACAGCACGCCCCCCCAAGATGCGCGATAGCACCCGAAGCAAGGTGAGGCCGCAATGGTAGCCGTAGGTCTGTTGGGAGTCCTGGGGTATCATTCCGAGGGCTTACCCGGGATTCCCAACCGTAGGCTGTTGGCAGGACACGTGAGGTTTTTTAGTACTTCACGTAAAACTAAAAAAAGCATACTAATTGATTTTCAAAATCATCCATTCCAAAAAATACATTAAGGTAGGTACACTGGACGAATTCAATCCACTTCTCAATCGACTCTACAGCAAACTAGGAGTCCTATATTGGGATCTTCTCGCCACAATGTCTGTTGAGAGACGCAGGTTGGTACCTTCGCTAATACTGCTGTCGTGAGAAAGTCCACATACATTTATTTATTAATTTAACGACTCCCATTTCATTCGCAACCGGACCAACGACTTAAAGCTCGCAAATAAATGTCACCAAGTGGTCACCCATCCAAGTGTGTTTTCTCGTACCTAGACGCAGCAGTCTCCTAAGTCTCCCCAGGCCCCCGTGCGTCGCCACGATATGTGATCCTTACCACGTCACGTTCTGGTCGTCTTACAGAGAAGTCCACTTGAAAAATGTAATAGCGATGTGCAGCAGATCCCCAGGACACGCCGAACCTGCAATTTGAAAGATTACTTTGAGTTGCAAATATGACGGTTGCATTTGCATCTAAAATATTCATTGAAGGCTCAGGCCGCATTTGCGGTTACCGCGCACTGTTTTTTTTTTTTTTTTTTTTGTGGAAATCCTACATGGATGCTATGCCGGACTCCTACCGACTAAAACCACACGATGCTCTACAACTGTCTACGGCCGGGAGTCCCGGGTAAGCCCTCGGAAGGATGTCGGAAAATAAAAGACTGTTTCGGACCATAAATCCATAACTTTGTTATCTGTTGATGAAATCGATTGAAATTTTGCACAAATATAGAGCACTAGATAAGGCTTCAGTGGTCATGATTTGGTTCGGATTTAATTTAGTGGTAAGCAGTTTAAAAAATTAAGAAACTAAATTGTTGCTAGAAATTAACTTTTATTTTATTTTCTAAGTGAAAATATTACATAATTTGTGTTGTGAACCACTTTTATTTATACACTCGACTATTATATAAATAAAACCGGTCAATTGCGAGTCAAATTCACAATCAGGATGGTTCCGTATCCAAAAAACGGCAAAATAATTACGTTTGTTGTATGGGAGTCCCCTTTAATTTTTATTTTTTTATTTTTAGTACATGTAGTTATATAGGCAACAGAAATACATAATCTGTAAATATTTCAGCTATCACCTATCACGGTTCCTGAGATACAGCCTGGTGATAGAGGGACAGGCAGACTGACAGCGGCCTCTCAGTAATACGGTTCCGTTTTTACCCTTTGCGTACGGAACTCTAAAATATAATAAAATATTTTCCTACTTAAATAAGCAAAAACAAACCAGCCAAGTGCGAATTGGACTCGCGCGCAAAGGTTTTCGTACCAAAAACCGCAAAATACCACTTTTGCTGTACAGGAGCCCCCCTAAATATTCACAACTTTTCTGATTTTAGTTTTTTTGGGTATAGTGGCAACAGAAACGCATCATCTGTGAAAATTTGATCTCTCGAGCTATCGATTTCGATCTCGACGGTCATCTGTTTTGCTCACCTGCACGCGGTGCACCTGCATACTAATAACGAGGCTCCGCGTATTTAGGTACCATAGATGAAGCTAGCCCCTACGCCTTGTCACTCACTGCTGTAGCAAGTACCGCTCCGTCTTCACTTCTCCCATCCAATTCCCAAATGTCATGGCAGCGCACAAAAGAAAAAAATGTATCACAGCGGCCGCTGCGACCAGTCCCGGAAACGTTCTGTTCGAGGTGGAGTTCGCTAACATCCGCGGACTCCATGCCAACCTCGACGTCGTCTTTCACCATCTAGAGACAGCACGGCCAGCTGTGATGTTCCTAACGGAGACGCAAATACGCCGCCCTGCCGATCAGTCGTACCTTTGTTACCCCGGCTATATCATCGAGGAATTATTTCGAGATAAAGCCGGGGTGTGCGCGTTCGTTAGGGCGGATGTTTGCTGTCGCCGGCTGCGCTGCCTTGAGAACCCTTCCTTCTCCGTCCTTTGGCTGCACGTAGATCACGGCTCAATGAGTCAGATTAGACAGGGGAAGCTGAGACAACGAGGCTTTTTAGCACCTCAGCGAGGGAGCAGATGACGGACTTCTGGGGGACTTCAATGGTCACCACATTGAGTGGTTGGGGTCCCTCAGGACTGATCCTGCGGGACGGACCGCCCACGCGTTCGCTCTCTCTCATGGTCTAACCCAAGTGGTACGCGGGATTAGCCGCATACCGAACTTCAGACCATGAACCCGCCCTGCTGGACTTACTGCTGACTTGTAATCCAGCACAGTACAGTGTGTCGGTTGGCGCTCCACTTGGTAAATCCGACCACGGTGTTGTGCGTGCCCGCCTGCAGGTGTCATCTCCTGCAAGGGCAGCAGAGGTGACGCGGCGATTGTGGCGCTCGTCAGCAGACTGGGACGATCTTCGAGAATACTATGCAACCGTCCCGTGGAGTCAGCGCTGCTTTGCGGAGAGGGCTTCATCGGAAAGCGCCACTGCGGTTGCTGGCGAGATTACGTTAGGTTTGACATACTACATTCCATACACTGATGTCGCCAGTATCCGCAAAGCTCGCCCCTGGTTCGGGCGTGAGTGCGCCGTTGCTGTTCAACAAAAACAGACAGCGTACCGCGCCTGAATCAGGGCTCGGGCGGCGCGTGACCCGAACGTGGCCCGCCTCAAGGCAGCGTACAACAGAGCCACTAGGTTCAGTAAGAGAGCCTTCAAGAGAGCGGACGCCCAGCGCGTCACGCGGCTTGGTCAGGAGCTCACGTCACATCCAACGGGCAGCCGTGGATACTGGCAACTGGCCAAAGCCGTGCAGGCCAACTACTGCAAGCCTTCGCTGCCGCCGCTGCGCTATCCTGACGGATCACTGGCTCACAAGGCCCAGGAGATAGCTGAAATGCTTGCCAACCTCTTTGCGGCTAATTCCCGGGTCGATGACTGTGGCAAGCAATCCCCCACTATCGCCGACTGTGGAACCACTCTGCCGGATATTGTAATCCGGCAGTGCGATGATCGAGCGGTGCTACGGTCACTCGATACGCGGAAAGCCAGTGGTCCTGATGGCATCCCGTCGGTGGTGATGAGAAAATGTGCTCACACGCCTGTATCGCCTATTTCACTCGTCGGGGGAAGTGCCGGAGGCTTGGAAGGAGGCGAACGTCCAGTCAATCCCCAAGAAAGGGGATCGGTTGGATTCGGCCAACTATCACCCCATAGCCGTAACCACCGTCATCTGCAATGTGTTCGAGCTAATTATAAACAAACAGCTCATGCGCTACCTGGAGGATCACTCGCTAATTAACTATCGTCAATATGGTTTTAGACCGAAACGATCAACGGGTGACCTCCTAGCGTACATAACACACACCTGGGGTGAGGCTATGGAGAGGCACGGCGAATCTCTGGCTATTGGCCTAGACATCGCTAAAGCCTTTGATAGGGTATGGCATGCGTCGCTTCTTTCCAAGCTGCCGGCATACGGTCTATCGTCTTAGTTGTGCCGCTGGTTGGCCAGCTTCCTGCACGGGCGACGTATGCGGGTCCTCTGTGGTGGTCAGGCTTCCTGCTTGTTGCAGGTAAATGCCGGAGTACCACAGGGATCGGTATTGTCCCCAACTCTCTTTCTTCAGCATATCACTGACATGCTGTTCCCTGCTTGTATTCATTGTTATGCGGATGATAGTACTCAGCATGGGAGCTATTCTGGCCGTCCAGCGGAGGGGCGAGGCGACGTGGAGGGGAAGAGACGACAACTCGTGGCGATCTCGACCGGGACCTGGGCCGCATTGCCCAATTGGGTTTGAGAGTGTGCGTTTACAGCTAAGAAGTCCCCATTCCTACCCCTACCCACTCTTCAGAGCATTATTGCTAACAGCATACCATGGCTTAGTGTCAGCAAATCTCAGATTTGGTATTATCTTTTGGGGTAACTCAACTAATAAAGAATATGTATTCAAGGCTCAAAAAAGATGTGTAAGAACTATGTTCAGGCTGCAGGTCACTGACAGCTGTAAACCTTACTTTAAACAATACAGAATACTTACGGTTCCATCGTTGTATATCTCGGAGAGTGCAATGTTTGTTAAATGTAATCCTAAATTATTTCCAAAGTTGTCAGATGGAGTAAGTCGAAGTCGACGTGACAACAGTAGACTCTGTATTCATCATTCAAAGACAGCACTCATGCGCAAAAGCTTTTTTTGTATGGCTCCAATTATTTATAATAAATTGCCTAAAAGTTGGAAGGAGCTTGCTGTCCATGTTTTTAAAAAGAAACTGAATGCACTTTTAAATGATAAAGCATATTATGATATTGACGAATTCTTAAATGATAATATAGTGACATTTTAATTAATTTATTTATCCAATTTATAATGTTTGTTGGAATTTCAATAATGATACAGTATTTCATCATAGTTAATGTTCATGCATGTCTCTAATATTTGCACGCCGTACAGGCAAAACATGACTGGTCTATTTAATTGTATGTAATCTTCTTATCTGTATACTTATGTGTGCATACTCATGTTCCGCAAATAAATTGAATTGAATTGAATTGAATTGAATTGAATTGAATTACGGTTCCACTAAAGGACAACCTGGAGATTCTCGGTATAGACGTCCGGCGTGAGCTCAATCACAATAACTACATAGAGAGATGTATTGGGCTGGCCTCGCGGAAACTAGGAATCATGAATAAGGTGAGACGGTATTTTACGCCACATCAAAGATGTTTACTATTCAAGACGCAGATTCGCCCCTACGTCGAATACTGTTCTCACCTTTGGGATGACGCCGCGAGGTACTGACTAGACGCACTTGACGCTATGCAGAGACGTGCTGTCCGAATTATTGGTTGTCCTGAGGTGACGGGACGCCTCGAACCATTAGCGCAGCGAAGAACCATAGCGTCCTTGGCTGCCTTCTACCGAATGTATCACGGTGAATGTTCTGAAGAGCTCTTCAACCTGATCCCACCCTCTCCTTTCCGATCCCGAACAACGCGTGCCGGGCAGAGGTGCCACTCAAACACAGTGGAAAGAATTTTCGCCATAACGGAGCGTTTCAAAAGATCGTTCCTCTGTCGAACTATAAAAACATGGAACGACCTGCCCGCACACGTGTTTCCCTCATCTTACAATCCCGGGTTCTTCAAGAGGAGCGTGAAGAGGCACATCACAGGGCCGCTAACTTGAGGACCACTGTCAGAAGTGGCCCCCAATCGCTAGATGCGCCACGGCTTTCCATCAGGCTCGTGGCGACGTCAATTTGGCGAGCTAAATATAACATAAAAAATCAAAGTCTCAGTAATAGGTTTCCGTTTTCCTTTGAGTACGGAACCCTAAAAAGTAAAGCTAAGTAAAAAAAATTGTTCTTCTGGTAAATCAAAATCGATTAAAACACTCGGGCGCGGCGACACGACTCGTATTGTCGCCGCGCCCGAGTGTTTCTTTTCTTTTCTTTCGAGGGCTTCTTGATCCGGACTTACGTTATCTATGAGATTCCTATATAAAATATTTTTATAACTGTCAACAGAACTAAGTTCCTCCATAATTCTTGCTTTTGTTCGTTCTCCAATTAAACATAATCCCTGATGATTAGAGATTAGGATTAGGAGGCTTTTTCTGTTTTTGATTTTGTGCCATGCCCTCTATACCCTGAACAACTGCCCCCTTTAGGCCCCCCTATTGGGCAAAGCGGACACGAGTTGAGGTTTCGTATTTTGCTTATAAGTCAACCGTTATTCTATTTCCGATAAATCAAACCATACTCCATTCGAAAGCGTTCAGTAATGCATCTTTGGGAAAAACAAAAAATAATCTGGCTGTATTATAAATCAATTTTTTTCCAGCTTTCCCCTAAGGTAGACTTTGGGCACATCTCCTCTACTTTGTATTTCAGTTTTAGTGATATGCTTGAAGTCGGTTATTTTTTGTTATTTTTTTTTAAGTTGACATACGCCACCAGAAGGCATACAAAGTGCGCTCGAGCTACGCACACATAGTCACCCGCTCACCGGAATTCACGGACACGAAGTCAAAGGATTTTCATAGTAATTTCAATACTGGTTTGTGCGTGAGTGTGCGTAGCCGAGGGTAGGTTTGAAAAAAAAGTACATTCATGAGATTGTTTTCTGTACCTTATTATTTTGTGTACGTACCGTGGCCAATCACTACTGGGCGTGCCGGTGAACACAATACGTGATCCAATGCTCAGCGGTTCCTTTAGTCTCTTCAGAGTTTTGTTCGACCCCGACTCGTCGATCTCGGCCAGCCGGTACTGAAATCACATCTAGTTATAGATTTTAAAGCCTTTTTGTTGTGTTACCGGAGGGGGGGGGGGGCATACACTATAAAAAGGCTATCACTAGCAAATTATGCACTTTTTGCTTAACCACTTGTACTTTATTCCATGATTTTTATTATTACTAACCTAGGCGGAAGTACTAACGTCACTTGTCAACTGTCGGTGGCACGTACAAGCCACAGTGAAGTCTTAATTAATGCAATTAATAGTCAATACCAACAAAGATATTTTATTCATATCAAGGACCCACATAGCACATTCAAACACCTAAACATCCGAACATCTTCACAGACTTTCACATTTTATAATATTGAAAGGATGACAGATACGAGTAATTTTACGTTTTGCTTTCACTAATTAATGTATGACCAGTCAAATCACTAGGCCTCAGAATTGTTGTGTTTGGAGTTATAGGTAGTTACCGTTTACGTTTTTTTAGAGAATGAACTGAAATCAAACACTTTAAAACGGAGTAGGTACTGTTTGTAGGTGCAGGGACTAGCTTGTTAGGGTTTCCTACCCGAAGGGTAACAAACAGGACCCTATTATTACTGAGACTTCGCTGTTCGTCTGTCTGTATGTCTGTCAGTGGTATACCGTCACAATACCAGAAATCATAATGCCTTTACTTAAAATGCCCGAGCCCAAAATACCCGAAATCGAAATATCAATATTCAAAAGGCAAATATTTATAATATAAATAATTTAAAATGCCTTACGGTCGAATAACCGAAACCAAAAAATAAATTTATCAAATACCTTATGTTGAAGTAGGTCAAAAATGTAAGTTAATTTAGTTCACATTGCAATCGATAGGTGGCGCACTGTAAACCTAAATCGCGCTGTTAAGATTCTCCGATGTTAATATAAGCTCGGTGATATTTTTGGTAAATAAAAACTATTACTATTATCTTGTCTGCATACTCTCGTGTATTTATTCAACCCTTTAAAAGTATTTAGATCATTCCCGTACATTTTGGTCCTTCGAGCCGGATATACGAACTAGTTAGGGAATTCCGTTGCGGTGAAGTTTTTGCCATAGTACGTGCACCGCGGCGGCTGTTAGGGAACACTGGAGGGGTTGTGGATCGCAACTCAGGTGTTGGAAGGGTTTCCCCGTGGAGGGAAACAACATCAGGTGACGCCAGGAGGACGTCATCAGCCAGCCCTGAGAAGACGAAGTACTGCAGTGCCGTCGTCAGCAGCGCAGCGTGACGTGTTCGGAGATCAGGTGATATTGTGATAGTGACGAAGATAAACTGTGAGTACATTTTGTGTTATATTATCAGTAGTGATTAACGAAGAATCAGTTCAAATTGCAACATTCCGAACATTCCCTTCCATTAACTTAGTCGTTTTAACAAGAATTTTGGACTTAGAAAAACTAGTGCATGAAATTTTAGGACTTAGAATTGTAAGCGAAAAAACGAGGGAACGTGGAGTCTATGTCCGATTTCGCACTGAGTTAAAGTTTTGCCAAACACTTGTAAAATTTTCAAGATTTATAAGTTGCCAAACACTTGTGGAATTTTCAAGAATTAAGTTTTTCCAAACACTTGTAGTATTTTAAAGACAAATATACTGAGTGAAAGATAAGTGTTTGCTAAGTTCATTTCTACATTAAAAAATGGAAAAATACGGCAATTTGCAAAGGAATTTAAAGACAACTATTGAAAAGTCAAGATCTAATTTTAAGAAAACACCTAAGGATCGTTTCTCTTATCAATACATTGATGCAAGGTTAGAGAAATTGGAACGAGATTGGCAAGCATTTTGTAAAAATCACTATGATATAATGGAACTAGATAGTGCAACTGTTAAATCATTGGAATATATTACGAACGATGTTTATGAAGCAACAGAGGAAATTTACATTTGCTACAAGTCGGAACTAAAGATCGCTTTATGTAATTATCCCGCTCCGGTCAATGACACAGTAGGTTCTAAGAACGGTCAAGATGTTTCTGTACCTAAGTCGTCTGGTTCTTCTGTAAGATTACCCAAAATAACTATCCCAACGTTCTCCGGGAAATATTCCGAATGGACATCCTTTCGTGACTTATTTATTTCTTTAGTGCATAGTAATCAATCTTTAGATTCAGTACAAAAATTACACTATTTAAAGGCACATCTTACAGGAGAAGCAGAACAATTGATAAGATTTGTACCTATAACAGCTAATAATTATGACCAGTGTTGGTCACAGTTAGAGTCTAGATATAATAACAAACGATATTTGTCCAATTGTATTTTGAAACGATTATTTAGTCAACGTAATTCTAGTGTCGAGTCAGCTATAGCATTAAAAGAATTGTTGGACACTACAACTGAGTGTTTACACGCATTAAAAAATTTAGAAATTGATATAAGCTCATGGGACATTATCATAATTCATATTGTTACTTATAAATTAGATCAAGATACTAGGAAGCAATGGGAACTACATGTTTCAAGTGACAACTCCAATGAGTTGCCAACTTTTAATCAGTTTTCAAAATTCTTAGAAAGTCGTTTTCGAGCACTAGAGTTTATTGAGCCTAAATCAAAATCTTTGGTTCAGTCAACTAATTTCCAAAATAAAGGTCACGTCAATAAACCAAAGGTGTTTCATATGTCTAATCAAACATTAAGTTGTGAATATTGCTCTGAAAGTCACAAATTATGTTTTTGTAAAAAGTTTGCTAAAATTAATTGTATGAAATGTCAATGAAAGACATGACTTTGTTATGAAAAATCATATGTGTTTTAACTGTTTAGGGAGTAACCATTCTGTAAAACATTGCCAAAAATCCACTACTTGCCGCCTATGTGGTCGTCATCATCACTCACTTCTCCACCCAAACAACAGCTCAGCAACTACTGTTGCACAACAAGATAGTAATGTTCAGGTCACAAAGGTCAAACCGTCCCCACCAGTGGCGGGATCGTCTTCGAATGAGAGTTCACCGATTTTCTCATGTTTTTCTTCAGGAAATTGTAGTCAGGTATTGTTAGCCACCGCACTAATCAATGCCGAGTCGAAATTCGGAGGCAAACAGGTTATCAGAGCTTTGATTGATCAAGGCTCACAGGCTTCGTTCATAACAGAGGCCACAGTACAAACATTGGGTCTAAAAAAGATTAGTGCCAATGGAATTATTTCAGGTGTTGGCGGAAATGGTAGTATCACTTCAAAATCAATAGTTTCTTTGAAAATTCAATCGAGAGTTGATCCATCTTTTGAAATTGTGGTCAGAGCGTATGTACTGAAATCAATAACCACTCTTCTCCCAGTTATGAAAATAACTGGGTTGCAAGAGTTAGATTTACATACGATTACATTAGCTGATCCCCAGTATAACAGGCCTAATAAGATTAACATTTTATTAGGTGCTGAAATTTACTGTCAGATCATACAACAAGGGCTTTTGAAAGGACCTACCGGTTCTCCTGTAGCTCAATGCACTTCTCTCGGCTGGATACTGTCTGGCTTGGTATCTAACAACGAAACAGATATCAAGGAAAATAAACTTGTTGTCATGAACGCTACCGTTAATGAGGACGACATTCTGAAAAGGTTCTGGGAATTGGAGTCAGATCATTCTTCGATTTCGCAAAAAATGTTAACTGAAGAACAAAAGAAATGTGAAGAATATTTTAACAGTACAACGCGTAGGGCGCCCGATGGCCGTTACGTGGTCAGATTACCTTTTCGCGATGCTAATCCTGCTTGTAAGTATGGTAGATTTCGGGAGATAGCTGAAAATAGATTTAAGTCGTTAGAAAAAAAGTTAAATAAAAATATAGAAATGAAAACAAGATACACAGATGTTATAAAAGAGTACTTGCATTTAGGTCACATGATTCCTGTTCCAGAGAATGATGATAAGCAGTCGGAATCTGTTTATCTTCCGCATCATGCAGTAGTACGAGAGGATAAGTCCACTACCAAGGTGAGAGTCGTCTTTGATGCATCATGTAAAGGTGTAAATGGTTTATCCTTGAACGACACATTACTTATAGGTCCACCATTGCAACCTGAGTTAAGACATCTAATTATACGATGGCGAGTACATCCTATTTGCTTGGCTGCCGAAATAATAAAAATGTATCGCCAGGTGCTAGTCCATGATGATGATGCAGTGTTTCAGCGAATATTGTGGAGAGACAATCCTGAAGATGCAATACAGGAATACCAGCTTCTCACTGTAACCTTTGGAACGGCTTCAGCCCCATATTTAGCAGTTAAAGCTCTTCAGCAAGTGGCACTGGATGAAGGAGACAAATTTCCAGAAGCTGCAAAAAAGGTTCTTGAAGATTTTTATATGGATGACCTTATGAGTGGCTGCGAAACAATAGAAGAAGGCATTCAATTATTTAAAGATATGAACATGTTACTAAGCAAAGGTGGATTTAAATTACAAAAATGGACCAGTAATGATGAAAGAGTAATTAAAGACTTTAATTTAGAAAATCGAGAAAAAGATACAGTAGGAAAACAGGACTTAGAACAAAATATGGAAATTAAATTGGATTCAATAATGAAAATTTTAGGACTCACCTGGAACCGTAGAGATGACATCTTCCAATACTCTGTAAAGCTTACGAAGACCTCAGGACCTGAAACAAAAAGAACTGTTATATCTAATATATCTCGGTTGTTTGATCCATTAGGTTGGCTGGCACCAGCATTGATAACAGCAAAGGTATTCATTCAAAAGCTGTGGTTAGCTGGAATAAGCTGGGATGAAGAAATTCCATACCAATTATTGAATGAATGGAATACTTACTGTAGTGAGCTGTCGCAACTTACGGAGTTCAAAATTCCTAGATGGCTGGGAACAAGAACGAGTGATATCAGAGTAGACTTACACGGATTTTCAGATGCTTCCAAGGTGGCATATGCAGCAGCAGTCTATATACGCAGAATTGATGCCACTGGTAACGTTCACGTCTCTCTGGTTGCAGCTAAAACTCGAGTCGCCCCTATAAAACAAATAAGCATACCGCGTCTAGAGTTATGTGGTGCAGTATTAGTGACACGTTTGTTAGTTGAGATGGCAGAAGTTTTAAATATTCCTAAAACTAACTTACGGGCATGGACAGATTCGACGGTTGTACTCTCATGGCTAAATAAACATCCAAGTTATTGGAAAACGTTTGTAGCGAACAGAGTTTCTGAAATTCTTACAACCTTAGATGCATCTCAATGGGCACACATACCTTCGAATCAGAACCCTGCAGACTGCGCGTCCAGAGGAATACGACCTGTAGAACTCATAAATAATAAATTGTGGTTACAAGGTCCAGAGATTTTACAAGAAGTTGAGATAAATTACCCGAGACCAAGAGAGTTAGAAGTTGATTTGGAAAGATCAATTGTAGCACATTGTTCATCTATTAATGATGATTTCATTTGGGACAGATACTCTTCTCTCTCTAAGTTGCTACGCATAGTAGCATATTGTAGACGGTTTCTGAATTATAAAACAGATAAGGATTGTACAAAATATTTGAGTAAATGGGAGATCGATGAGGCTTTGACTTGTTGTATTCGTCAATGCCAAAGGCAGGAGTTTGAAGAAGAATTTACAGAATTAAAACAGAAAGGTGAAGTTCAGACAAAAAGTAGTAAAATAAGAACACTTAATCCGTATATAGACGAGAAAGGTATTATTAGAGTTGGAGGAAGGCTTCAAAAGGCTCAACTGGAAGAGAAAACAAAACATCCAATTGTATTACCCCATCGATCTCATTTCACAGACTTAATCATCAGAGATGCTCATGATAAAACTTTGCATGGCGGACCACAACTCATGCTCACTTATATACGGTCAGCATATTTTATCATTGGAGTCAAAAATTTAGTAAGACATCATGTCCGTCGATGTGTTCCCTGTGTGAAGAATAGTGCGTCTGTGAAGACCCAAATGATGGGCTCTCTACCCTCAGTACGCGGAACTCCTTCTAGAGCATTCTTGCACAGTGGAGTGGACTACGCAGGACCTATTAATATTAGAACGTCTAAGGGACGAGGTCATAGGTCTTATAAAGGCTACATATGTTTATTTATATGTATGGCTACCCGAGCTATACATTTGGAAATGGTTAGCGATTTAACTTCTCAAGGTTTTTTGGCAGCCTTTAGAAGGTTCGTGTCTCGTAGAGGTCATTGCACGGATTTATGGAGCGACAATGGCACGAATTTTACTGGAGCTTCCAAGGAGTTAAGAGAGTTACTGATAGCACAAAGGTCCAATCTGACGGAAGACATAGCGGAAAGCTTAGCTCTCATCGGCACAACGTGGCACTTTATTCCCGCCCACGCCCCAAATTTTGGGGGGCTGTGGGAGGCGGGGGTAAGATCTACTAAACATCATTTAACCAGGGTCATAGGTCATCATACGCTCACTTTTGAAGAGATGACTACACTCTTAACACAGATTGAGGCGTGCCTAAACTCCAGGCCTCTCTCAGTGGCCTATGGCACAGATCCAGATGAGTGCACACCGCTGACTCCAGGACATTTTTTAATAGGAGAACCCATACTAACCGTCCCTGATGCCAACTATGAGGCAAGCCCTCTTAGTAGCCTGAAAAGATGGCATTTAGTGCAAGGCATGTTGCAAAACTTTTGGCGGAGATGGGCTAATGAGTACTTGACACATTTCCTGCATAGATATAAATGGACGAATAAAATACCTGAACCTCAAGTAGGAGATGTTGTTTTGGTGAAAGAAGATGATTTACCTCCCGCGAAGTGGCTTCTTGGTAGGATTGTTGAAAAACATCCAGGCACTGACAATCTTACACGAGTGGTTACATTGAAATGTAAAAATGCTTATTTAAAAAGACCCACCTCGAAATTGTGCGTTTTACCTGTCACAGATTAGTTTAAGTTTATGGCTGTTTAGTTTTAAGAAATTTATTGTTAGTTTTAAGAAACATTGTGTTAGAGTTACTAGTTTGTTATGTTACTAATTGTACGAGTGTTCTTTTTTTAACTTGTATAGTATTTTATGCTTATACTCGTAGAATATTCCCACCAAGGCTAAATTTGTATTCTTGTTGTTTATATGGTTTTCATGGTGTCTGTCACGGTGGGCGGTAATTTAAGGACAAAGGTCCTTGGTGGGCGGTATGTTGAAGTAGGTCAAAAATGTAAGTTAATTTAGTTCACATTGCAATCGATAGGTGGCGCACTGTAAACCTAAATCGCGCTGTTAAGATTCTCCGATGTTAATATAAGCTCGGTGATATTTTTGGTAAATAAAAACTATTACTATTATCTTGTCTGCATACTCTCGTGTATTTATTCAACCCTTTAAAAGTATTTAGATCATTCCCGTACACCTTATCCTAAAAATGTTCAAACACAAAATACCTTTTTTTAACATGATTTAAATCCTACATGGATGATGGATGGATGGATGCTGTATATCTGTGAATGGTTAACACCCCGACACAGAGTATCCCGACTCGGATAGGTTAGGTTAGAAGACTAAGGCGGGAGCGAAGCGAAGCGGAGCCTTCGTGGTTATTTTTTTTTTGAGTTTTCGTTAGCCCACTGTAGTACTTTTGTAACTCTGAATCAAAGTGTTTTAACATGAGGTAAATCCTACATGCATACTAAGCCGGACTCCTACCGACTAAAAACCACACGTATCCTACATAACAGCCTACAGTTGGGAGCCCCGGGTAAGCCCTCAGAAGGATACCCAAGGACCAACAGACCTAGGGCTACAACTGCGACTTCACTTAGGTTGGGGGGGGGGGGGGTGTATAAGTTAAAGCCAAATAACAAAACGTGTGAGTGACAGTGACACATTGTATTCTATTTTCGGTATTTTAAATTAAGGATATTTGAAAATTTGTATTTTGAATTCTGATATAATAATTATTTGTATTTTAAATTTAGACATTTTACGGTAAGGTGTACTGAAATAAGGTATTTTGAATGTTAAGGTATTTCGAATTCGGGTATTTTGGTCTAATGCATTTTAAGTAAAGGCATTTTGATTTCTGGTATTTTAATATATAACCCTGTCAGTCTGTCCGTCACGAGGCTGTATCTCATGAACGGTGACAGCCAGGAAGCTGAAATTTTCACAGATTGTGTATTTCTGTTGCCGCTATAACAACAAATACCTACATGCCGCTATAACACAACTAAAATCAGAAAAACAATACGAGGGGCTCCCATACAACAAACGTGATGCTGTTTTCAGTTTTTGGTACGGAACCCTCCGTGGGCGAGTCCAACTCGCATGTTTATCTGTTTGCTTTTGTAATCTATTCATGTCACGAAGACGCAACGACAACCGAGATTCTCTTGTCACCATACGTACTTTAGACGAGGATTCATCCCTAGGCAGTCTGCTGGTAGAGAACCCACTAGACCTAGGCAGTCTGCTGGTAGAGAACCTAGGCATAGGCACGTCGGAGTTTGAGGAGGCCATGTTCATAAACACTGCGAAGGCCTCAGACTCAGTGAGCAGGGAGGAACGGGCTGGACCTTCAGCAAACTGCTGAGGGGTGAGCGTCAGGAAGCGGATCTTCTCAATAGCACTGCGAATTTTTGGTTTGATATTGATATCTGAAAAAAGAAACGTCTTTTTTACATTATGCTCCTGTGAATAGGATAAAATTATCTAGGTACGTATAATGTACCCCTACTTAATATTAGCAAAACAACGTGCTGCCGTGATTAAGATAAGAGCCGAGTGCATGACTAGTTTCGAGTTCGAGTTTATTTTTTAACCGACTTCAAAAAAGGAGGAGGTTACTCAATTCGACCGTAGGTATATGTTTTTTTTTTATGTTTGTTCTTCTGATTACACACATATAAATAAAGCTTTTTTTAAATTGATTAATTGGTATAATAGTTAAAAGGTTGTACTTTGTATTATAGTTGTAAAAGAACTTCAAGTAATATTTTTTAATATAAGAAGATGTAAATAATTGTTATGGTAAGGAAATCCGACGAATCATTTAAAACGTAAGTAACACAGATAGAGCGCTAATTCTATGGAGCTCCTTTTATTGAGCTTTTGACAGCGAATAAAAGATAAGCATAGTTTAAGTAGGTAGTATAAACATAAACCGTCGTAACTTTGTCACTTAGGGCTCTAATGGTAAGAAACTATACTATACTATACTATACTATCTTCACGCCAAATCCCTTGCGGGGTAGGCAGAAAGAACCGAGCGCCACACGGCACGGTCCATACACACCCCACTCGCCTCTTCAACTTTCATTTTTCTTTTCATGCATGCACGTCGGTTCCTACGGCTCTTGACACCACCCTCCACTAACACATGATTAATTTGGTCGTGGTAGGTGTGTCGTGGTAAGAAACTCATAGTAAAAATATTTGTGCTGTTAATATTTACAAACTAATTGTATATTATAATAGTTATTATTTGTAAATAATGTACAAATAAATACAACAGTAATTATTGTGTATGTATTATAATAGAATTTTCAACACCCTTGCTCATAAATTGGTTTTTATCACATGGCTTTTACACTCATAAACCAAGGTACAGGGCTAGTAGCTTATGGGTACCTGATTTACCCATAAGCTAACTAAGCTGAAGCTTAGGGCGCCAGGATCAAGGGGGCGCCTGGCGTTGGGCCCGGCGCTAGGCTGTGACTTACGGTGCTCCCAAAAAGGAGCACACAAAACATCTAGCAATTTTTAACAGATTGTAACAACTCCTAACAACGTGTTTAAAATTGTTAGTTAACACTTTGTTACACCAAAGTACATAATAATATTTGGTAATTTAGTGAAAATACAAATACGTGCGTAAAATTAAATTCCTGCGCCCATCTCCCTGGCAGCGTGGTAGTAAATTATTTACTGTAAATACGACCCACCCGTGTCGCGTTCAAGGCACCCAGGAACCAAAGTGAATGGGTGTCCATCTTTTTGGCCGGTAGAAGCATAGGTTCTGAATGCATGGCCATAAACGCTGGAGTACCACAAGGCTCAGTGTTGTCCCCCCACTCTGTTTCTGTTGCATATCAATGAGATGTTGACTATTGACGGCATTCATTGTTATGCGGACGACAGTACGGGCGACACTTGTTACACGGGCCGCACCGGTATCTCTCGGGCTGCAGTGGAAGAAAGTTGTGAACAACTTGTGTTTGAAATCGAGAAAACTCGCAATAGAGTGTCCGATGGGAAAAAACAAAATCTTGTTCAATTCAACCCTACTAAGACACAAGTTTGTGTATTCACCGCAAAGAAAACCCAATTTACTGTAGCGCCATAATTTCAGGGCACAACTCTTCCTACTCTGACAGTATAGGTATCCTTGGTGTTGACATCTCCAGTGACGTTCAGTTCCGAAGTGATTTGGAGAATAAGGCCAAGCTGGCGTCCAAGCCGCTCGGTGTGCTCAACAGGGCGGGGCGGTACCTACGTACTGCGGCGCAAACACTGCTTCTGTTTAAGTCGCAAATGCGGCCGCTGATGAAATGGAGTACAGCTGCCGCTGCTGGGTGGGAGCACCAGAATATCAGAATGAATTGACTGAATTCTTCCGTTCGACTCGGTGCAGAGGCGAGCCATAAAGTGGTCAACGCTCCCATGCTTGCAGGTGGTGTGGAACCTCTTCACGACAGGAGAGACTGCCTCCTTGTGCGTGACCACTTTGGAGTTATAAAAAAAGTGTGAGACGGTGCTATTGAGACGGTGAAACCGGTCATGGAGGAGTGACTGGAAAGGCACCATCGCACCAATATTACTGACGATTTAATTAACCCCGCCGAAAAACGAGAAGTGTTTTAAGTTTGACCTGTGTATCTGTGTATATGTGTGTGTCTGTCTGTGGCATCGTAGCAGCCCAACAGATGAGCCAATTTTGCGGTTTTCTATGCTCGAAAGCTAATGCGCCGGGGCCATCCCCAGCACATCGGCTTTCGAACCGTTCTTAGCTATAAATTTTGCACTTCCTGAGTTATGAAGGGATTTCACTAAGATTCACTGGTTCGATTTATCGGAAACTGGATGTACCGAGGTACTGTTAGGTACTTTGATGGTATATTTATCTCGCTTTTTACTGGCTGATGCATCAAGTCATAACTTCATAAGAAGTCTCAGAATCGGGTTTTATTTTATTTTCAAATTAACAAAGAATAACGATTAGGAACTTAGGATCAGCTTACGTAGTCTCTTTTGTAGGTAGGACTTAAATTAGTTGCAGCTGGGGGCGCATATTCATAGCTAGCCTAGGGCGCGCGGAACCCTAAATCAGGCCCTGCCAAGGTATTAAACACTTGTGCATTTAATTTCTGTTTTTTTCTTGATCGCACTAGCACAGATTATAGAATATATTCTATACAGATGCACGAACAGAAACAAAAATCGGTTACACTCGTAACTCGCTCCACAGACCTGGCCGCCTATCTGTCAGTGTGGGAATCCTCAAATGTAACTAGATGGCGACGATATTTTTAGCAAAATGTTCAATTAGATTTCAAGGTCTTTGATTTCGTTTCAACTGTTTTGATAAAGTATTTAGTTATTTCAATCGTGACGCAGTCACTTAATTAGCACAGACTGGTAAACGGGCGGTATCCGGTGCATGCAAGCCCCAGTTCGAATCCCACTTTTCACACGATTCTTTTTGTTATCTTTTTAAGTTTTGCTTTTTGAACGTATCCACATTTTATGCTAATCAATATTTTTATTAAGTGAAAAAAGACTACTTACTCACACGGGACTTTGTCATTTTTTTATTATATAAGAAAAATATTATGAAAAAGTTGACATACTAATTGCTTTAAATAAGCATGTCATCTTTGTATTGAGTATTTATTTTTTGCAACTGATTGATTTAAAATTTAGATCAATCATCAACTGTTCTCATATCATATCCATACTAATATTATAAAGCTGAAGAGTTTGTTTGTTTGTTTGTTTGTACGCTAGGATCTCAGGAACTACTGGTTGGATTTCGAAAATTCTTTTACAGTTTCATAGTCCATTTATCGAGGATGGCTATAGGCTATATAACATCGGGCTAAGACGAATAGGAGCGGATCAGCAATCAATAATGCTTTGAAAACGGGGAATATTTTTTACCGTCTGAAAGCTTTAACCATCAGCGTACGCCTACGCTGCGTAAATGGTTAAAGTTACGTAAAAAACGTGAATTACTACCCGTTCGCTCTAACTTTGCCGCTGGCGTAGAGGCGTATACCCGAATTGTTAATTAGACGAAGTAAATTAACAGTAGCTAATGTCACTTCGTCATAGAAAATACGCAACATTATAAGAAGAAGTGACATTAGTTGCTGTGAATTAACTTCGTCTAATCAAAAATTCGACTTTAGTATGAAGCCGAACGGCAAAGTTAGAGCGAACGGGCAGTAAATACGTAATTTGTTTCTTTTAAAAAGTTCTAAAAAAAGCCCGCGACAGCATATGTCTATCTTTTAAGGTTCGCTCACAATAACCTAAATTGTCTATCTCTAAAGGTTCGCTCACGATATTATAAAACTGAAGAGTTTGTTTGTGCCAGGATCTCAGAAACTACTGGTTGCATTTCAAAAATTGTTATACAGTTTAATAGTCCGTTTATTAAGGATGGCCAATGGCGATTTAACATCACGCTAAGACGAATAGGAGCGGAGCAGCCATGAATAATGTTTTGAGAACGGGGAAAATTTCTTTCTTTTGAGAGCTTCCATTGCGTACGCTGCATAAATGGTTAAAGTTACGTAAAAATAGTGTACTACAAATTTGTTCCTCTTAAAAAGTTTTAAGGTTCACTTACAATAACCCTCTTTAAAGTATGAGCGACGCGACGGGAGTAAACGTGGTCTGCAGTGGTAGCCAGTCAACTGAACGATGGAAACCGGCCAAGTGCGAGTCGGACTCGCACACGATGAGTTCCATACCAAAAAACATATGGGCGGAAGTAAAAGCGACGGGAAACATTACATCACGTTAACACCTATCTCTTTCTCACTCTCATGTAACGCAAACGAAGTTGCGCGGGTCAGCTAGTTAATGATATGAGAACAGTTGGTAGATACTTAGCTTCAACTGTTCTGATATGACTAAGTATTTCACTCCATGTATCAGTCGCACAGTTAGCTCAGCGGGTAGGCGGGTGGCGCCTGATACGAGTTGACCCAGTTCAAATCCAGATGGTATCACGGTTCTTTTTGTTTTCTTTTTTTTACTTAATATTTTTATTATGAAGTGAAAATGACAATAAGCTCACACAGGACTTGTCCTTATTTTCATTTTACAATAAAAATAAATACTTACTATGGAAAAGTTGGCATAAGTACTAAAAAATAAATATTTTATCTTGGTAGATACTTATTTTTACAGCGGGCGGCAGGCGGAATTATATAAAAAAACCGGCCAAGTGCGAGTCGGACTCGTACACAGGGATCCGTACCAAAAAACGGCAAAAGTCACGATTTTTGAATGAGATTCCCCTTAATCTTTCCTTTTTTTCTGATTTTAGTATTTGTTGTTATAGCGGCAATAGGAATACATCTAGGGTTGCCAACTTTTTTTAGAAGAAATAGAGTATATCTGATTTCAATGGGGTAAAAAAAAGTACGGACTGACAAAGAAGAGTACATTTTATTTACAATTTAAAAATTGTACTTTTTAGAACCTTGGCAGTACCTACACAAGTGCTTTTTATTATTTTTAAAACTATCGGACGTTACGTGGTTTCTCCCGCGTAATTCCCGTTCCCGTGGGAATTTGGGAATAAAATATAGACTAGGTTCACTGCAAAGAGATTAGCTTCCCAACAGTGAAAGAGTTTTTGAAATCAGTTCTGTAGTTTCGGAGCCTATTCGATGCGAACAAACAAACAATCAAATCTTTCCTCTTAATAAATAACAAACGGAAGTCACGCGGTCCCGTTCCCGTGGGAATTCAGGAACCGTGGGAATTCTGATATCTGTGTTCCTAAGAGTGAAAGAATTTTTGATATCGGTTCAGTAGTTCCGGAGCCTATTCGATGCAAACAAACAATCAAATCTTTTCTCTTTATAGATAACTAGCGGACATCACGCGGTTTCACCCGCGTAGTTCTCGTTTCCGTGGGAATACGGGGATAAAATATAGCCTATGTTCACCGCAAAGAGTGTAACTTCCTAACAGTGAAAGAATTTTTCAAATCGGTCCAAAAGTTTCGGAGCCTATTCGATGCAAACAAACAAACAAACAATCAAATCTTTCCTCTATAATATTAGTATAAACTAGCGGACGTCACGCGGTTTCACCCGCGTAGTTCCCGTTCCCGTCGGAATACGGGAATGAAATATAGCCTATGTTCACCGCAAAGAGTGTAGCTTCCCAACAGTGAAAGATTTTTTAAATCGGCCCAGTAGTTCCGGAGCCTATTCGATGCAAACAAACAAACAATCAAATCTTTCCTCTTTATAATGTTAGTATAGATTGTAAGTCCATACAGGTAAACTCTAAACTTATGTACTTACTTCGATCAGGAGAAAAGATTCATACCTATTTCCTATAATTACTTAAGTCTGGCTCCACGGCCGGGGATCTTGGCCCATTCCGTTATACGAAAAAATATTCAGAGGAAACTTCAAAATCCCAGAAAAATCAAATCATGCGAAATATAGTATTTTCGCGTACTTTATTGTTCTCATAAAGTATACAGTACAAATACCCGAAATAAAGTACAATACTTTATTATAAAGTACTGTTGGCAACCCTAAATACCTACATCATCTGTGAAAATTTCAGCTCTCTGGCTATAACGGTTCCTGAGATACAGCGTCATGGCGGACAGACAGACAGACAGATGGCGAAGTCTCATCAATAGGTGTCGCGAAGATCTGATGATCTTGCGAAGTTCTGAAGTTATACTCCAAGGAGATTTCTACTGGAGGTACAGACTCCATGGTAATATCGCGTCGGTCTATTTGTTTTTTATCTAAATTTGAATATGATTCCGTTTCTAATGTCAAATGGATAGTTTTCTTTGCACGTCATTTAGTTAAAGCCGAACAGCTGGTCTAATATTATGAAGACGCAAGGTTTATGTGTACGGTCAAGTTTATCCTGTACCGCGTGTGCGAAGTCTGATAGCACATCTACAAAGGCTGGTATTCCTTTTACATGTTATAACTCACCCGTGTAATAGATTAGTAAACTATTGTGTGATTTGCTGGGCCTGTGTTGTCATGAGTGTCACGCATGGGTAAGTGAGCCGACCCTGTATACCTACATTTGATGGTCCTAGAAATGGAGTCAATGATATTTGATGTACCGAGTCAATGATATTTGATGTTACTAGAGCTGCGATGCTCTGTGTGAGCCACTGATGTTTGATGATCCTAGAGTTGGGAGTCAATGTAGTTATCGTATCCCCGGCGGCCTACCTGTGTGTTATAACGTGTTATATGTCTATGGCTGTGAACATGAGATTTACAGCATCTAGGTGTTGGATCCAACATTGTTGTACTTATGATATGTATAGGAATTCTCTTTGAGAATAAAGTTTATTTAATTTGTTTCAGATAAAGCAAGCAAGAACATCTCTGGACGTAAACAGCACAGCATTTTATGAATTTATCGGAATTAATATGAACCCAATAAAAAACCCAAAAAAAAAAGAGAAAAGAAAAAAAATCATCCATTTTTTTTCTTTTCTCTTTCTTTTTTCGACAATAGGGTCCCGTTTTTACCCTTTGGAACCCTAATAAAAGCTGGTACAAAATCTCGCTGGAACATATTTCTCTTACAATTATCACATAGATTACAGCTTTCATTTTTTACACGCTTCTGGGAAGTGTTCCCAGGAGTTCCCAGGCGGTTCAGTAGTTTAGGTAAGGTAAGATCATTTGTCCTGGAGTCAATAATGCCAGTACTACAAAGTATTATTACTTTTATTGTAATTCCACAATATTAAAACTTATATCTAACTTAAAAACTAGGTACTCATCCGGATTCTGGGGATGGGACTTCCCTCTTCCAGGATATGTAACAATATGGCTCTACGCCTATATTTTCAATAAATAGTTGCTTAGTTAATTGTTGCCATACAGGTACAAGCAGGGATTTCTAAACCCAAAATTGGAAGCTCATTCTGTAAAGAACAATATATATTTTATAAACACCCTCTTCAACCTATAGATATTCCCTAAACTTTCCTTTAGCTATTAATTTTTACTCCCCATTTTAAAACCCTTAATATATCAAAAGAACGTTACCCCCTTCATAAATTTCACAAACGCCTGCCTAATACACTCATTTGCAAAAAAAACGGGCACCTAAGCAATGAACCATTTCAAATGTTAATATTGCTGTGTTTGATAATTATAGGTAGTTTTATCCTCACAATTTGGTAAATTAATAAGAAAATAATCGTTTTCATCAGTATTTCATAAAATTTTGTTACAATTTATGGGAAATAATGCTAAACCTCGCTAGTAGTGTATGTTCGCTAGTAGTGCATATGCTCATGAAGTAAAAATAAAAAGTTTTTTTGTTTGTTTTTCTTTAATAAAGTAAAAGCAGATAAATGTTTAGTATCGAGTGTGACCCCCTCTAGCTAAAATCACAGCTTGAATTCGTCTGGGCATGCTAGCGAGTATATCCCGGATACTTGCTTGCGGAATACGTTCCCACTCCGCAGTAATCACATTCTTCAGCTCTCTGATGGTCTGCGGATGGTGTACTGATCTCACACGCCGTTTTAGAACGTCCCAGATATGTTCTATGGGATTGAGGTCGGGACTTCGAGCTGACCAATCCAAACGACGAATGCCGACCTCTTGCACATACGCATTAACATCGCGGGATCGGTGGGCGCGAGCATTGTCGTCCATAAAAATCGAGTCTTGACCTAGAGCGGCCAATGCGGGTTGTGCATGAGGAATTAGAACTTCCGTTATGTATCGATGCCCAGTCAGTGAGCCGTTTTCAATGAAGATTAACTCTGTACGTTCCATTGAATTTATTCCTGCCCAAAACATAACAGAGCCCCCACCATAAGGTGTGATTTCTTCGAAACATGCATCTGCAAAGCGCTCTTCTTGTCTTCTTAGCACTCGCCGACGTCGATCTTCACCGAACAGAGATATCCTGGCTTCATCAGAGAACAAAACCCTATTCCAATCTTCTTGAGTCCATGATTCACAATTTCTAGCGAACCTAAGCCTGTGAACTCTGTGCTCACGGAGTAATTTGGGGCCGCGGGCCGGGCGGTGACTACGTATATTGGCAGCGAGAAGCCTCCTCCTGACCGTCCATAGACTAATATGCACATTTCTTACTTCTTGCAGGTTGTTCTTAAGATCCACATACGAAGATTTGCGATTTCTCAATGCGCGACTCACAAGAAAACGATCATCCCGTGGTTGGGTACATGGTTTTCTTCCAGAACCAGGCCTTCTCTCGACGGATTCAGTCTCCTGATATCGCTGCCAGGTCCTTTGGACCGTCGAGCGACTAACATTTAGCCTCCTAGCCACGAAACATTGGCTGCAACCCTCTTCAAGCAGCGCGATAATTTTGGTAGCTTTTACCACTTTATCTACCGTTTTTGATACAGCCAAACAGCAATAAATAAAGCTTTGACAGTCAAGGACATGAAATTAATCGATAAAAATTGAATAAAAGTTGTGAAAGTCGATGTTAACTTCTGGAACTTCGCGCCAAAAAAGTAGGCTAAAAAGGGGTTTTCTGTAAAAATGAGCATCAAATGAAAATTTGAATTTAGAACGTACTTTTTTGAATACCACGGCATTTTTAAAACCGGCCAGTAACGTGTACAAACGATTGAAACCTTTTTGGTATTGTATCTTTTTAAAGATGAATGAAAATCAAAACCACCCGTTTTTTTTGCAAATGAGTGTATAATAAATTTACATAAAATATTTTTTTTGTACACGAAATTACCCACACTTAATTGACTAAATAAAAATTTACGTAATTGATGCTTACCAGAGCTTCCGTTTTCAAATATATGAATTTATTTTTCGTTTAAATACTTGGACTATGTAAGCCACTCACTGGTATTTCAGTGGAAATAATTTAGAGAATAATTACTTTCATATAAAATTTCTTCGACTGTATGAAATAGCAAAAATAAAATAATTTTGGTTACTTCCTGATTTGTCGCATTCTACCAATGCGCACGCTTATATATACGTCTTAAATCCCCCCCAGAAACCCTTTCCATCAACTTCCCTTTCTTTGACACTACTAGGATACACCCAACTAACTACCTACATATAAGCATATAAATAATATGCTTATAGCGCCTACCAAATATTTATAGCAATTCACTTGCGTGTAACGCTACAAAGTAAAAAAAAATAAGAAAAATACGAAAAGTAATGCAGTCAGTGGGGTTCGAACCAGAATTAACTTAAATATACGCCCAAAGCAACTTACGTACCCGCTGAGCTAAAGTGCCACTGAGGGAATCGGCCAAATAACGCTTTATAAGTTCATCACCACCACCGTTGCCGCTTGCTTGTTTCGATAACGTAAACTGGCCGTTCGTAAAAACTAATGAAATAATAATTTCTTTAACATCGATAAAAGATGGCGCTCATGTTAATCCTTGACATGATTAACATGAGCGCCATCTTTTATCTTAATCAAACGCTATCGAGAGATAATTTTTTCACAATCTACGTATATTCTATAATCAACGAGTTTGATGTGCTACTGTAGCAGCCAATATCATGATTTAATTTTTAAAATAATTTGCCATGCATAATATATCTAAATAAGATATTTTGAAATTTGAATTCCGGAATATAAAACTACTAGTGCCATCTTTTGATATTTTCTGTTTATTAAAGATAATCTGTATGAGTGGGTGCCCTTGGCACTAGTGTTTTATTTTATATTGGATCAAATTAAGTTTGTACCTCGCTGAAATATATTATTTATGCATTCTATTTGCTCTTAACTTAACTGCGGACACTCTCTCGCTGGAGACCATGGTGCGAGCAATGATCTCCAGCGGGAGTAAGTGAGACTGAGCTGCGTCTTTCTGAGAGCAGCTGGTGCTCGTGAAAGAGGCAGCGGGTAGGGAGCAGGAGAGAGCTCTCCCACCCAAGTTCCGCAGTTGGCGGCTGGGGTGCTACCGACGTGTTTTTATCCAAGACTATCGGCCTCCATGACCGGGGGCCTGAGGACGGTGAGGGGGCTGCCCACCGTTCGCACCTTCCAGGTCTCCACGGTTTCCTGGTGGAGCTGGGACCGCCTAGCTGTATTTTTCTTTGACGAATACGGGGCATATTGACCCGTAAAAAAGGATCATATAAAATTCGAATCCCTTCGGGTAACAGTGGATCACGATCCGATTAACCCCATTGGAGTAGGTATGATTCACTGTAACCCATTTACCAATAACAGAAATAATATTTTTATTTAAATATAATTAGCCTTTAAGATAAGATAAGATAAGATAAGATAATTTTTTATTTTACACGAAACATGGTTAAAAAGATGTTACATAATAAAAGTTGTTGGTACATCATGTCTCACCGTAGAAACGGTATGTAAATAATTAATATAAAACATTGAAAATCAGTTAAACATGTCCCAATCAATTATACAAATCAACAACACTACCAATTTTATAACATTTACACCTTCCAGACATTACAATTATAATAGAATACCTAATAATAAATAATGTTAATAGTCAATGTCAATTTTAATTAAAAATAATTGGATACAATGTCAAATATGATTAGGTCAGATTATATTCTTAATGTCAATAAATATTTAATTATGATAAAAATGTCGATACCTTAAAATGAAGCCCTACTGGGAGCTACATAGTTAAAAAAACAAACATTATTATTTATGCCATGTCTTTACAATCTAGGTATTCTTGAATTGTGTAGAAACATTTCTCTAAAAGTAATTCACGCGTAAGTTTTTTAAATTTAGCTAATTCAGTTATGTTTCTTATGGATATCGGGAGTTTATTGTATATGACTGGTGCCCTACAGAAAATACTGTTGTGCTTTGCAGCCGTTCTACTGGGCACCAGACACAACTTTCCTTTTTGACGCATTCTCGCCTTCAGGTCAAACAAGTTCATGTTTTGCTTAACGAATGTAAGAACTTCGAGAATGTATAAGCAAGGGAAACTCAATAATCCATACTGTTTAAAATAAGGCTTACACGATTCTTTGCGTTTAAGACTAAACATAGTTCTGAGACAACGCTTCTGTGCACATAACACTCGTAGCCAATCAGTGGAATTACCCCAGAAGATAATTCCATAGCGTAATATTGAGGATACCTGCCCATGGTAAGTTGCAATAAGGACATCTCTGCTAGTTATGGGTTTGAGTTTGTATAGACCATATGCAAATTGACTAACCCTTTTGCAAACATAATCAACGTGGGTTTTCCAGTTAACTTTTTGATCTAAGTGCAGTCCCAAAAATTTTATGTTTGTGTCTTCTTTTACTGTTGAACCCATATAACCTATTTTCAGGGATATGTGATTGCCTAAAGTCGGTCTCAGCTTAAAGTTAATGATTTTAGTTTTGTCAAAATTTATTCTAAGGTTATGCGTAGTCAACCAATTAATAATAGATGTCAATGAGTCATTTATATAGGATTCCTGATATGTCAGTTTTAAACCAGTATATAGCACTATAAACTAGTATATTTACAGCACAGTATAATACAGTTTTAGACACTGAGACACACACACACTAAAAGAAAATATACAAAGACATTGAAATATGTAAAAAACTTGGTAGCAAAACTATTTCCAATAATACGTAAATTATTTTTTTCGTACGTGCCTACGGACCGATGCGCTGTCGCGCCGCCTTCCGTTGAGACTCAGTGGCCGCGACTAGTCGGGTAGTGCGGGGTGTGGGAGGATGTGCGCTGACCCGAAGTGTAAATGTGTGAGTGCCATAGGCACATTCTTCCTTTATATAGATTCAAAAGGGAAATCAAGACACATCTTTTAAAAAGGGCATACTATACTATTGATGACTATTTTAATGATACAGAGACATGGACATAAGTTGCTTGCTCCTCACTTAATTAGGCGCGATTGTAAATGTCGCTTGTGTAGACAAAATTGTTGATCTTTATTGCATGACAAACGAATGTACTAAGACTATTTGAAAAGAGTGGCCGTGAGTTTTCTTGCCAGGTTCTTCCTCACAGGCTCTACCTATTGCTTTGCGAATCTGGCAGTAAATGTAAATGTAGAAGCAAAAATTTTGACGTTCATAAGTGTTACTTTGTAACCTAAATGAATAAAGATATTTTCATTTTCATTTTCATTTTCATTTTCACAAAGTTAAAACAAATGATCCACTGTTCCCCGTGATCCACTGATGCCCATGTTATGTTCCCCTAAGTATAATATATAAAATTAGGCATACTTTATTGAATTAATGAAACTGCCTAGGTACTGATGATGTAAATTAATGAAAAGGGAACTAAGTGTATCCCAATGATAGTTCACTTACTGTGGCATTGGTATAGTTACAACACTATGATCACAGACAACTTCTGTGTGATTCTTTGGCGGGAATTTGAAAGTAGCGCGCGCATTTTTTCTCGATTTTGTAAAAATAATTAATTTTAAGTTTTAAATAGTTTCAAGTCACTGTAAATATAGTTTTTGGATAGTTTGTCTTATAAGGAAATGGGTTCCGAAAGTGGCGGAGCCCATAAAACGGGTAGTAAACCTCTTCCATCAAAGAGGAAAAAAGACTCTAGTGTAATTTCAGATGCCAGCAGTAATAACTCAGATGAGGATCTTGATGTCACCAAACATCAACCTTACTATAAGCCTAACCACACCAGACGCTACCCAGAAAACTCAACTTGTACAACTTTTGCTGTTTACTTAGAGAGTACCAAGGAGGACACTAAATTTGGTAACAAAAATCCAATTTATTTAAATAATTTATTCAAAAGATTCATAAAAGAGAGTAAATGCAACCAAATATGCAGTCATATTTAATAATGCCCAAAATGCTAATGCACTTATCCGGGATTCAACTTTTCTTAAGAACCATGACTTGAAGGCTTTCATACCAGCTGCTACATCAGAATGCATCGGAGTGATAAGGTTTGTGCCAACCAATCTAAGCACCAAACATTTGTATGATACTTTGTCTTCTCAACAGGAAATACTTTGTGTAAGACGTTTCACTAAGAAAACAGATACTGGTATTGTTCCACTGCAGACTGTTTCCATCACATTTGCAGGAAGCTCCTTGCCTGAGTACATAAGTTATGAGTTATATAAGTTCCGAGTTAATGTATATATACGGCCTGTTACTCAATGTTTTAAATGTATGGGATTTGGACACACTATTAAATATTGTAAACGAGAGGTGGTATGCTCCATTTGTTCAGGAAGCCATAATTTTAAAGACTGTACACATACAGACAGTCCTTGTTGTGTCAATTGTAAAGGCAATCACATTGCAGTTTCTCGAGATTGCCCTGTGAAGGCACAAAAGATTATAGAAAATAAGGACAGAATTTTAAATAAGAATAGCTTTGCTAATAATAATAATAATAAATGTTGAATTAAGAAATGTTGACCAGATCCAGAGCACAAAGAGCACGACCTACACCTCCGGACTCATCGCCCAGCTCCGCCTCTCTTCCATGTGCACCACCAGGAATTGTAGAGGCGTCGAGCTCTAGCTCCAGCGATGAGTTTTTCTCTCCACCGACGTCGCCAATACCAGTACGTCGGCCGGGGAGAGGCCGGCCACCGCTATGCTTGGGACCCCGACGCCCACCGGCTTCGAATAGGGCCCCCGCTACCGGTGGTGATGTGCGCCGCATGAGATGGAATGCTTTAATTAATGAGAGCGTCATGCGGGCATATTATGCGGCAACGGAGGGAGGAACAATTCGCACTGCGTATCGTGACCGTATGCTGCACTTGTTTCGCGAACTTGAACCAGCTGTCGACGTTTCGGCTCAAAGATTATCGGATCAGGTACGTGCTATTCAACGTAATCATATGTTGGATAGCAGCGTACTTGAGAGACTACGCTTAGAGTATCTGGGGAATGACCATGTCATCTACAATCCGCCACTAAGGAACGAAGTAAGTACTACAAATATTGATTTTGAGGCTAATCAAAATATGGCAGTAGATGATATGGTTGTATCAACAGATACTAGGCACAATGAGGAGATACTGGTGGCTTTAGAGAGTGCGATTGCGGAATATCGGACTATGCCCACTAATATTAGGCCACGTCTACCTCGACTGCCCATGCATAGAAAGAACTTGGCACTGGTGAGTACTGTTGATTCACTATTATCTATGTATTTAGAAAATAGTGAAAATCTTAGTGATACTCATTCAATTCTGTACTGTGCTGCTATGGCAACATGTCGTGTAGCAGGTGTTCCACCTTTGGTGGAAAACCATGATACACGACCGACAAGACCTACCGTGGCGGGGTGGCAGCGCAGGATTGAACGACGTATCACTGAGACAAGAGTACTCATCAGCAAGTTATTTTGCTTCAGATCTGGTAATACTAGACCGAAGGTGATGCGCTTTGTGAACCGAGCATTTTCAGGAACTGGTATCAGTTCAAATGAATATGTATCTCGGGTCACAGAGCGCATCGACTTCCTGAAGCAAAAAGTATATGCATGGGCACATCGAATACGTAGATACAAAAAACGCGTAGACCGATATACCATTAATCGCAGATTCGAAAGCGACCAGAGATGGGTCTATAGAAATTGGGAACGATCTGATAAAGGTGTGAGTGACGGACATCTACCGGATGCTGAAGATACAAATAAATTTTGGCAGAGTATCTGGTCGGTACCCGTCAGTCACACCGAGGGGGATTGGATGTGTGATGTCAAGCGCGCATGTGACAAAATTCAAAGCATGGAAGAAGTAATTATAGATAGCTCTGATGTAGCTAGTGCAGTCCGTCCGTTATCTAATTGGAAATCTCCAGGTCCGGACGGACTGCACAATTTTTGGCTTAAATGGCTACGCAGTTCACATGCTCGACTGGCATCTCATTTCCAATCTGCTCTTGAATCTGGATCGTTACCAATTTTTATGACAACTGGTGTGACTCATCTGCTCCATAAATCAGGAAGTATCTCGAACCCCAACAATTACAGACCTATCACGTGTCTGCCATCGATTTATAAACTTCTAACATCCATTTTGAGAGATAAGATAAATAAACATATTAATGTGAATAATATTATGAGTTGCTCTCAAAATGGATGTAGAAGTAGGGCTCGAGGTACTAAGGAGCTTCTCCTCATTGATATGACCATTAGCCAACAAGTTCGTCGTAACCGTAAGAATCTGTCGACATGCTGGATAGATTATAAGAAGGCGTTTGATTCTGTACCTCATACGTGGCTCTTAAGGGTGCTGGAGTTGTACAAAGTTGATACAACTCTATGCACCTTTTTAAAGTCATGTATGGGGCAATGGAGGACTCTTCTTACCTATCCAGGATGTCGAGGGTTCTGCGGTGGCGGCGAGCCGATTAGGATCGAGCGGGGCATCTTTCAGGGTGACAGTTTGAGTCCTCTTTAGTTTTGCTTAGCACTGAACCCTCTTAGTACATTACTAGAGAGTTCAGGGCTAGGTTACAGACTACGAGGAGGAGGTCAGGTCATATCTCACTTGCTTTTCATGGATGACTTAAAGCTATTTGCCACAACTAATTCTCATTTGATTGACTTACTAAAGATAACTGAAAACTTTAGTAATTCAATCAAAATGGAATTCGGTGTGGATAAATGTGCAGTTAAGCATGTTAAGCGAGGACGGATGGTGGAATCGGAAGGTAGATTCCATTCACCTGAAGTCGCTTCTCGTATCTGACAGCTATAGGTACTTGGGTATGTCACAAGCGTTGGGCATCAATGAAGCTGACATGAAACAGTCGTTACGAGAGCGTTTCCTTTCTCGTCTGAGAAAAGTCCTAAATAGTCTTTTATCAGGCGGGAACAAGGTGCGTGCTTATAACGGCTGGGTCATGCCACTCTTGATGTACTCCTTTGGCATACTCAAGTGGACTCAAACTGAACTAGATGCCTTGGACAGAAGAGTTCGTACACTATTGACATCATATCGAATGCATCATCCGCGTTCATCGGTGATGAGGATGTACATCCCGCGGAAATGTGGTGGTCGAGGCTTCCTGAATGCTAAAACCCTACATAACCGCGAGGTGTACAACCTTAGAGAATACTTTCTACACATGAATGCGGATGTGCATCGGGATGTTGTCAAAGTGGATACTGGACTCACCCCGCTTGCCTTGGCTAAAGAGAACTGGCACAAACCTGTAATAATGGGTATCGATGACCGGCAGGAGATATGGAAGAGCAAGGAGCTCCACGGTAGGTTCTATAAGGCTTTGCATGGATCTCATGTAGACCTTATAGCCTCTGTGGCCTGGCTACGGTTCGGTGATCTCTTTGGAGAGACCGAGGGCTTTGTCTGTGCAATTGCAGATGAAGTTATCATGACGAACAACTACCGGAAATATATACTGAGGGATGGTACGATTGATGTATGTCGAGCGTGTCATCATCCTCAGGCATATTATCTCTGGTTGTTCTCGTCTTGCTAACGGCGAGTACTTGCACAGACACAACCTAGTAGCCAGGATCATCCATCAGCAACTTGCTCTGAAGTATCGCCTGGTGGATATCGAGGTTCCATATTACAGGTATGTAGCTGAGCCAGTTCTCGAAAATGGTCATATCACATTGTACTGGGATCGATCTATTATCACAGACAGGACTGTTGTTGCCAACAAACCTGATATTGTGGTCATAGATCGATCTGAGCGGCGAGCAATGATTATTGACATCACAATCCCACATGACGAGAATCTTGTGAAAGCTGAGAGTGATAAAAAAATTAAATATATTGACTTAGCTCGCGAGATTGTCGACATGTGGGAAGTTGATGCAGCAATCATTGTTCCTATAGTCATTTCCGTTAATGGTCTTATAGCTAAGAGCCTCGACCAACACCTTCAGAGGCTCGCGTTGGGCAGCTGGATCAAGGGCGTGATGCAGAAGGCAGTGCTACTGGACACGGCACGCATTGTGCGGAGGTTCCTGTCTCTGGAGCCCTGACCACCGGTAGCTTGGTCCCTGTACCCGATGCCGGTGGGATACTATATTTTAAATTTTTAAATGTATTTTCTTTTTATATCTATATTTAAAAATGTAATTTATAAGGTCATTAATTAAATAAAGAGAATAATAATAATAATAATAGACACAATAGCCCATTACGTAGTTAGCATATTTTACAATAGTTAGCTCCCTTTGCAGATGGTCCATTATCGTTCTTCTACATAAGGCGGATGTGGATTGTTTGCAGTGGGGGTCCCATTTCCCTTTAGATTAAAAGTCTCAAAGGGCCTCTGCATGTTGGACCTGTGTCCCCATGTAAGCCTACCAAAAGTCCGGGTGTCTTCGTAAGAAAAAAAAAAGAAGATACCCGTGTGAAAGAGAGACATAATAATAATATACCGAAGGTGACTGGATGTGTGATGTCGAGAAGGCATGTGAAGGCATTGTAGATATGGAACCTGTAAAAATAGACCATTTAGATGTGAGTAATGCAGTCCGTTCGTTATCAAATTGGAAAGCTCCAGGAGCGGACGGACTGCAAAACTTTTGGATGAAATGGTTCCGTAGTTCACATGCTTTTTTGGCATCTCAGTTCCAGGCAGCTATTGACTCTGGCTCGCTGCCAATTTTTATGACAACAGGAGTTACTCACCTGCTTCATAAGACAGGAAGTACCTCGAACCCCAGCAATTATAGGCCGATCACTTGCTTACCATCAGTCTATAAGCTTCTCACATCCATTTTGAGAGACAAAATTGCCAAGCATATTAGCTATAATACGGTAATAAGTGCCTCTCAGAATGGATGTAGAAGTGGCGGTCGAGGTACTAAAGAACTCCTCCTCATTGATATGGCCATCAGCCAACAGGTTCGCCGCAACCGTAAAGATCTTTCCGTATGTTGGATAGATTATAAGAAAGCGTTCGATTCCGTTCCTCATTCATGGCTTTTGAGGGTGTTGGAGTTGTATAAAATCGATGCAACTCTATGCACTAGAGATGCGCCGAATGTGAGTTGAACCGAATTCGAACATTCGGCCGAATATTCGGTATAAAATGTACCGAACCGAATATTCGGCCGAACTATTCGGCTCAAATTAACGCCGTAGACAAGTTAGTATAGGTCAGTTGACGAGGCTGGCGACGTTAGGCGCACAGCACTCAACCCCATGGCGACGAATCTCAATAGAACGGTTTGCAAGCGTGAAGAAAGTCGAAATGTCTTTTGTCTCTACCTTTAGTCACAAATATTTCACCAGTAAATCTCCGTCTAGGTAGGGATTCACCACTCTGCTGAGTGGCAAATCCCTGCGAACCACTATAGCAACAGAGCTGTGTTCAAAAACACTAATAGTGCGGGTATAGATGGTATAATTACTAAAATAATTAAAGATGTTGGTATGGATATTGCGCCTGTCCTCTGTCACTTAATCAATGAATGTAATGAACAGGGAGTATTCCCTCAAACACTGAAGCAAGTTATTGTTAAACCTATTTACAAGAAAGGTGATACTTTAACCATTGAGAATTATAGACCGATAGCTTTGATACCAATATTCGCTAAGGTATTCGAGAGAGTGATTTACAACTGTATGAATTCCTTCTTTGAGAAATATTCCATATTGGTGCCACAGCAATATGGATTTCGTAAGAATAAGAACATAAATATGGCAATTTATGATTTTCTGAGACATGTAATGAACAGTCTAGATAAGAGACGACTAGTAACTGGGTTGTTCCTAGATATGACAAAGGCTTTCGATCACGTTAGACATGATGTACTTTTAGATAAGCTTTATCAATATGGGATTAGGGGAAATGCGCATAAGCTTTTAACCTCCTATTTAACAGGCAGAGAACAACTGACTCAGATTACAAAAATATGTCCCAGAACAAAAACTGAAATAAATTATCAATCTGACATCAGAAAGGTTAAATATGGTGTACCACAGGGGAGTGTGCTGGGGCCATTACTGTTTTTGGTGTACATCAACAATTTGCCTTTCGCCATTACGGACAAGATGACGCTTTTTGCAGATGACTGCTCGGTTCTATATACTGGTTTAAAACTGACATATCAGGAATCCTATATAAATGACTCATTGACATCTATTATTGATTGGTTGACTACGCATAACCTTAGAATAAATTTTGACAAAACTAAAATCATTAACTTTAAGCTGAGACCGACTTTAGGCAATCACATATCCCTGAAAATAGGTTATATGGGTTCAACAGTAAAAGAAGACACGAACATAAAATTTTTGGGACTGCACTTAGATCAAAAAAATAACTGGAAAACCCACGTAGATTATGTTTGCAAAAGGGTTAGTCAATTTGCATATGGTCTATACAAACTCAAACCCATAACTAGCAGAGATGTCCTTATTGCAACTTACCATGGGCAGGTATCCTCAACATTACGCTATGGAATTATCTTCTGGGGTAATTCCACTGATTGGCTACGAGTGTTTCGTGCACAGAAGCGTTGTCTCAGAACTATGTTTAGTCTTAAACGCAAAGAATCGTGTAAGCCTTATTTTAAACAGTATGGATTATTGAGTTTCCCTTGCTTATACATTCTCGAAGTTCTTACATTCGTTAAGCAAAATATGAACTTGTTTGACCTGAAGGCGAGAATGCGTCAAAAAGGAAAGTTGTGTCTGGTGCCCAGTAGAACGGCTGCAAAGCACAACAGTATTTTCTGTAGGGCACCAGTCATATACAATAAACTCCCGATATCCAAAAGAAACATAACTGAATTAGCTAAATTTAAAAAACTTACGCGTGAATTACTTTTAGAGAAATGTTTCTACACAATTCAAGAATACCTAGATTGTAAAGACATGGCATAAATAATGTTTGTTTTTTTAACTATGTAGCTCCCAGTAGGGCTTCATTTTAAGGTATCGACATTTTTATCATAAGTAAATATTTATTGACATTAAGAATATAATCTGACCTAATCATATTTGACATTGTATCCAATTATTTTTAATTAAAATTGACATTGACTTAACATTATTTATTATTAGGTATTTAATTATAATTGTAATGTCTGGAAGGTGTAAATGTTATAAAATTGGTAGTGTTGTTGATTTGTATAATTGATTGGGACATGTTTAACTGATTTTCAATGTTTTATATTAATTATTTACATACCGTTTCTACGGTGAGACATGATGTACCAACAACTTTTATTATGTAACATCTTTTTAACAATGTTTCGTGTGTTGCCATTATAGTGGTTTGCTTAGGTCTAGATTCTGCAAGCTGTAAAAAATTGAAGTGGTCGTGAAGGCCCCTAAGTAGAAGATCGTTAATAATCCTCATAGCACGCCTCTACACCGAGTCGAACGGACAAAGCTGGAATTCAGGAGCACAAGCTCAAAAATTGCAACAGCACTCCATGTGTGGCTTTACGCGCGAATAGAGTAATTAGCGGGAGATGGTGAGCTGAACAGGCTCATTTTTAATGAAATGACTTTTGTTTTGGATTAAAATTTGGATTGAGATGAGTGAGGTGAATGTGTAATGGAAAAAGAGCAGTTAATTTTCACAGCGAGTTAGTTCATTTTAATTTGAAGTTTTGGACTGGCTGTGTGTGGTCGTGTTTTGTAGGTAATTCGTGATGATGTCGTGTGACTCGGAATCAAGTGAAAAAAGTACTTGCATATTGTCTCTTAAAGAAGAACAGACAAAACGGACTCAGTAATGACTCAGACCACTACCTAGAACAAGCCAGCTCATTAGAATAATTTCTGCCACACAGTCCTTGCCATCTCTACCATTTATTAGTGGGTATACGAGTATTTTGCGGGTTAAACGGATTTAATAATGGGTCTGCTCTGCTCGCGGTGAAAACCGGGCATTTTAGGGAAGCAACTCCGAGCTTTTTGGACGCCAGATTGGCCTTATCACCTAAATGACTACGTTTCTTTACCGTGCATCACCAGAGATCTCTGTACCATGACGTTAATCATGGGAAAACCCCTACCTTTTCAATAATTATTCATTTTGTTAATAATAATATCAACATTCGGTAATTATTCGGCAAATAAACCGAATATTCGGCCGAATTCGAACTTTCCAAAACTTGCCGAATGTACCGAATTCGAATATTCGGCCGAACATTCGGCGCATCTCTACTATGCACCTTTTTAAAGTCATGCATGAGTCAATGGAGAACTTTTCTTAGCTATCCAGGATATCGAAGGACATGCGGTGATGGTGAACCTGTAAAAATCGAGCGGGGAATATTCCAAGGTGACGGTTTGAGTCCTCTTTGGTTTTGTCTAGCACTGAACTCTTTAAGTACTCTACTTGAGGGTTCAGGGCTAGGTTATAAGTTGCGAAGAGGAGGTCAGGTAATATCTCACCTACTTTATATGGATGATTTAAAGCTGTTTGCCACAACAAACTCACAATTGATAGATTTACTAAAGGTTACTGAAAACTTTAGTAATTCTATCAAAATGGAGTTTGGTGTGGACAAATGTGCAGTCATGCATATCAAGCGAGGGAAGATAGTAGAATCAGATGGTATTCAGCTCTCTGATTCCATTCATCTGACGTCACTCCTCGTAACTGATACCTATAAGTACTTGGGTATATCGCAGGCTTTGTGCATCAATGAAGCTGACATGAAACATTCATTACGAGAGCGTTTCTTTGGTCGCCTGAAAAAAGTACTAAATAGTCTTTTGTCAGGTGGCAGCAAGGTGCGCGCTTATAATGGATGGGTCATGCCACTTCTGATGTACTCCTTTGGTATACTTAAGTGGACTCAAACCGAATTGGAAGCTTTGGACCGGAGAGTACGTACATTGTTAACGGCATACCGTATGCATCATCCACGTTCATCTCTGATGAGGCTGTACATCCCACGAAGATGTGGAGGACGAGGCTTTTTAAACGCTAAAACCCTTCATAACCGCGAGGTGTACAGCCTTAGACAGTATTTTCTTGATATGAATGTGTATATGCATCGTGATGTAGTTGCGGTGGACGCTGGTCTCACCCCACTTGGTTTGGCTAAAGAGAACTGGCGCAGACATACAGTGCTTAGCCTCGGTGACCGTCAGAGGGTATGGCAGAGTAAAGAGCTTCACGGTAGGTTCTATCAGGCCTTACATGGGTCTGATGTGGACTTTTTAGCTTCCGTCGCCTGGTTACGTTTCGGCGATCTCTTCGGAGAAACCGAAGGTTTTGTCTGTGCAATTGCAGATGAAGTTGTCAAGACGAACAACTATAGGAGGTATATTATGAGGGACGGCACGATCGATATTTGTCGAGCGTGTCACCAACCAGGTGAGTCCCTCAGACATATAGTTTCCGGTTGTCCTCGTCTTGCCAACAGCGAGTACTTGCACAGGCACAATCAAGTAGCCAGGATTATTCACCAACAGCTTGCTCTGAAATACCATCTGGTGGACGCAGAGGTTCCGTACTATAAGTATGTTGCTGAGCCAGTTCTTGAAGATGGTCCTATCACATTGTACTGGGACCGGTCTATCATCACAGACAGGACTGTTGTTGCAAACAAACCTGATATTGTGGTGATAGACAGGTCCGAGCGCAAGGTAATGATTGTCGATATCACAATCCCTCATGATGGCAATCTCGTGAAAGCTGAAAAAGATAAGGAAATTAAATATTTGGACTTAGCTCGCGAGATTGTCGACATGTGGGAGGTGGACTCGGCAATCATTGTCCCGATAGTTGTCTCAGTAAACGAACTTATAGCCAAGAGCCTCGACCAACATCTTAAGAGGCTCTCGTTAGGTAGCTGGGTCAAGGGCCAGATGCAGAAAGCAGTACTCCTCGATACGGCACGTATTGTTAGGAGGTTTCTGTCTCTGGAGTCGTAACCACCGGTATCTTGGTCCTTGTATCCGATGCCGGTGGGTTGCTGTTTTATATATTTTTAAATAGATTTTTATTTTGTATAAATTTATTTAAAAATGTATCAAATATGTGTATTAAATGTTAATAAAGGAAATAATAATAATAATAATAATAAATCTTTATTTTCAAGCAACATTAGAGAGAGTTACAGATGTTATTAACTTACTCTACGGCTCATAGATACATACCTTAATACTAAAAATACATATACATATAACTTAACCTAATTGACACGCACTGACGTCGACGTGTCGCGGGGCGGGGTGTCCCGTGTCGGCAGACGTCCTCTGAAGCGCCGATACTTCACCCCTCTCGGCCAGAAGTCAGGAGCCATGAAGGTGGTGATGCGGTCTGTAGGAACCCTCACCACAAAAGAGTTGAAGCTCACATTATGATGAGAGTTCAGCTTCTCCACCCTCAAACCCAACCCGGTTTTTTTCTGGAGATAGTCCACGACATCTACGACCTTCACGTTGTAGTGAACCCGGGATACGTAGACCATCGTAGATGGGACCTCTGCACGGAAGTGCTGCTCTATCGGTCTTGAAGCAGTACCGCACTGGTTCTTGCAGGAGGGTTTCCTCTTCTTCTTCATCACTACCGTGAAACCCTCTGCATCACAAGGCTCATTCCGCGGCGCCTTAACGGGTGCAGTGCTGCGCTGAGTGACGCTGCCCTGCTTCTTCCCCTTTGTTGGAGCGGCTGTAGGGGTGCTGGCCGTTGCAGCTGCGTAGTCACGTTGCTGAGGACGTGGCAGCGTGATAGTAGTCGGCATCTTCGCGGGGGAAGAGGCGGCGGCGGGGGCAGCGGGGCGCGAGCTCACGTTCGTAGTACACGCCACTGCCACCGGACACTCGGGCGAATCAAATTCTGCTGACGCGAAACTGCACAGTGACGCATTTTGCGCGCCTCGCCGTACATTGACATTATTAGAAGCCTCGTTGAGTGACCTACTAATTGAATTGTTGCTACGAAGTAACAATAATTCACCCTGCAGACCACTAATAGTTTTATCGGAGGCCCCTAATTTTGCCAACACATCAGCAAGGCTGGACTTCAGGAATGTTATGTCCTTAAGCAGTCTTGTCACGTCGACGTGGTCGAATCCCACCGGTGGGAGCATGTGCAGCTCCTTCGCGACGAAATCTGGCACGTCGTCAGGATCAGTTTCCTTCAGCAGGGTGATGATATCCTGCACACTTCGTTCCCCTCCATCCCTCCTTCGGGACGGCATCTGGGCAGTTTTGCCGACTGTTTGGTACAGCAACGCCTTACCACTGCAGATCTCCTGTTCCTTGAAATTGGATTTGCAGATCTGCATTATGCTGATCTCATCCATCGTGTCCACTGCATTCTGGATGAACGCCAGTAACTCGTTAACGATGACCGACTTGTTGGTAGCCATCGCACGGCGTAATGGCAGCGTTGCGTAAGCGACGCGTATCGCGAATTAATTATTAATAAATTAATAACGAGACCGCATTAGTGAGGCGCGACCGTTTCCGACCGCGCATCGCTAAGGTATCGATATATTTAATAATTTCCCTAGGTTAAGTAAATCCTTTTCACAGGTAGTACATCAACCTATTGTAAATTCGAATGTAAATGTAAAGAAAGACAAAGATTTAATTACAGAGATTATTAATAATTCTTCCATTCTATCTGCATTTGTTAAGACCCTGACCTCACTTTGCAAGAACACTGATAAATTACCTGTTAATTCTACAACAATTAAGGAATTATTTCTTAAAAATATTAACTCCTAAGTGCTACTACCTATCATGAATACCACAGTTCATTCTTCACCAGATTTTTTAAAGATAGTTCAGCACAATGTCCAGAGTCTAAAACCCAAGCTTTCCCTTGTAATTGATTTATTATATAAAAATGAAATAGACGTATTAATTTTGAACGAAACTTTCTTGAAAAAATCCGACACAATTCGAATTAGAGGTTACAAGTTATTTCGATGGGATGACAACGTCAACATAGGTCACGGTGGTGTTGCTATTTTATACAAACAGAATATTAAATGTAACTTTGTTCCTACGAGATCCAATGACAAAGTACAGACAATAGCTGTTACGATTGAAATGAAATATGGATCTATAAATATACTTGGTTGTTATTGTCCACCCAGAAAAGGTCGCTTTCCTGTAGCCTTTTTAAGAAATGTAATTAGTTCCTTAAACGCGCCTATATTATTGATGGGAGACTTAAATGCCCACCACACAGCTTTTGGGTGTCATAGTGATAAGCCTAGAGGTAAACAGATTTACGACATGATAGACGAGTTAAATCTATGTATATTAAACACAGGATCTATGACAACTGTTAATCGCCCCGATCAGTTACCTTCGGCTATTGATGTTTCTCTGGTTTCACCCATTCTCGCCGCATTATGCGATTGGTCTGTTCTTTCAGATGATCCTTTAGGTAGTTACCATTACCTTACTATGGTACATATGCATTTATCTCCTCAGATATATGACTATGTAGAACAACCTATTAAATATCTTTATAAAAATGTAAATTGGAAATCCTACACAGAAAAATCAAAACATTTTTGTGTCGACGTAGATGTTGAAGTTGATCCCATAAGGTCTTATAACTTGATTTGTGAATATATTAATAACTTAAAAGTAGATTTGTACCCGTAAGTAAACCCAGAGACCGTACTAGTACATCTCGTGTCCCTGTTCCGTGGTGGAACGAAATATGCACCAAGGCTGTTAATAGCAGTAAGCTGGCATTGCATGTTTACAAGTCATATCCATCATTAGAAAATTACATTGTGTATAAAAAATAGATGCAAGTAAAAAGTTAATACTAAAGGAGCAAAAAAGAAAAAGTTGGTTTGACTTATGTTCAAGCTTTGATAGATCAACATATATTGGAAAGATTTGGAATTTTATTAAAAAATTTAAACTCAAACTCAAACTCAAAAAATCATTTATTTCGCATAATCCTAATACATAGGCACTTGCGACACGTCAATGAATACAATGCAAATAGTACCACCAGTTCGGAACGCGGCACGCTTGAGAAGAACTGGCAAGAAACTCGGCGGGACTAATCGACTTAATCCAAAGAAAGAAGAAAGCAAAGATAACAGTTGGGTTAATGAATTTTTAGATTAAGTTGCTTTTAATATAGAATCCGATCAAGTAGAAAATATTCAACCCTATTTCGACGAAAATGATGTTAATGGCCATCTTATTACACCTTTTACGCTTAACGAGTTTCACTTATCACTAAATTCTAGAAAAGACACAAGCCCCGGTCTTGATGACATCCCTTACATCATCAATACATATAATAAAATCGTAACAGGTCGCTGTCTGTACATGGAAGATAAATAAGAAAAAATATTACAGGGGGGCTTTATGAACGCAATAGAACCCAAAACAATGATTTTTAGAATTTTTGTCTGTTTGTCTGTATGTCTGTATATCTGTTTGTCTGTACGGTTGTGCACGCTAATCTCAGTAACCGCTCAACCGATTGCAATGCGGTTTTTTTTATTGTGTTGAGGTTTGCTCCAGTTAACATTTAGCGTTTGTTTTATGTAAATCGGTTCAGAAATAAAAGAGTTATAACACTTTTAAGAATCAGATATTTTGAAAATTTTAATTGTAGGGGTTTCTTTGAATGTGAGTGAACCTAAACTGGCGTGTTGGCTTAATCATTAAGCTCTTTTATGATTAAGCAAACAGGGCAGTTTCAGACGCTGCTTGATGACTCTGATGAAGAAATACCTTTCCTTTCATACACCTTGACGTAAACGAAGTTGCGGGCTCAGCTAGTCTTAATTAAAAACCTGCACATAAACTGTAAAATAGCACTACTTAACATTTATAATAATTTATGGGAACAAGATCTAATTCCAGAGTCATGGAAAACTGTCGCAGTGGTACCTATTTTAAAAACTGATAAAGAACCAAATAACGCTAATTCTTATAGACCAATATCTCTATCTTCGTGTATGGGTAAGATTTTTGAAAACATGATAAAAATAGACTTGAGCTATACGCTGAATCTAGAGAACTTTTACCTTTTGATCAATACGGATTTCGGAAAGGGAAAAGTGCTGTAGATAGCCTGCTAAATTTTACAAGTGATATTAAACACGCTTTATTAAACAACTCATATCTTGTCAGTGTATTTCTAGATGTAGAAGGAGCGTTCGATAACATTGACTTAACTGAATTATATAGTGAAAATTTTACATAACTACAACATTCCAGGCAAAATGTCGAAATGGATATTTAACTTTTTTTATGGTCGAACTATTTTTGTTCGTTATAATAATACTCTGCATGGACCTCAGGTGGCATACAGAGGCGTTATGCAAGGAGCAACCTTATCCCCACTTGTTTACTTACTGTATACCGCTGAAATAGCCAAATATGTAAATTTGAACAACATTAAAATTTTACAATATGCTGATGACATTGTATTGTACTGTGCAAATAGGAATCTTCTACTTGCACAGGATTATCTAAATCAGGGATTAAAGGAACTAAATGCGTATTATGGCGATACGTTAAAATTGGCTATCAATCCGCATAAAAGTTCAGTCATGGTTTTTACAAATAGGATTGATCAAAATGAACGTGTATATATAAAGTATGTAAATAATATAAATATAAATGTTGTACATGAAAAAAAATTCCTAGGTATAATTTTTGACCGTAAAATTACTTTCTCGAGCCATGTAAATAAGGTAGTAAGTAAGATGCACAGAAGTGTAAATATAATGCGACACTTAGCGGGTGTTAGTTGGGGTATGGACCCAAAAATAATGAACATTATGTTTAAAGCAATAGTGAGAAGTCATTATGATTATGGAATAGTAGTTTATGGTCCATGCATTAACAGCACCTTGCTTCGAAAAGTAGAAGTTGTACAAAATATTGGTTTGCGTGTTATAACTGGTGCAATGTGTTCAACTCCCATAAATTCTTTAGAAATAGAAGCAGGTATTGCTCCTTTTAATGTAAGAACTGCATATATGGCAGATAAATTTTATTTAAAACTTTTTAGTAACAGCACATTTATGTTAAGATATAAGAATAATTTAATTTTGCAAGGCAATACAGAGCTTCAAGTGGAAACCTCTAAAATATATGTATCAGATAAATGGAATCTCGGAACAATTGAAATCCAGTGTACTACACCAAGTATTATAAAACACAAAGTTTTTAATAACACCGAATACTTAGATTATATTCAGACTGAAAAGCCCAATTACAGAAGAATTTACACAGATGGTTCTAAAACGGAAAAGTGCACAAAATCTGCCTATTATGACTCTAAAACAGGATTAGGCAAGTCATATACATTAGATATGAACTCAACCATATTCACTGCAGAGGCTTATGCTATTTATATGGCTATTATATACATAGCAAAAATTGAAGATACACAAAATTTCATGGTAATTACGGACTCTCTAAGTGTAATAAAAGCTTTGGAGAACATGAAAATCAGTTACAAAAACAATTTCGTAATATATTCAATTCGAGATAAGTTGTTTGAAGCACTTAACAAAAATATTGAATTCATGTGGGTACCGTCACATTCTGGCTATACTGGTAACGAAGTTGTGGATAAAATGTTGAGGGAAAGTGAGAGCACAATTATTGAAGATAACATTGTTCCGTTAACGGACTTCAATTTGCTAATAAAGGAAAGAATGTACCGCCAATGGCGCGTAAATTGGAACCATACACTGAAGACAAAAGGAAAGTGGTATGCGGAAATACAACCGACAATACCCAAGACATCGTGGCATTCGAAGTTGAAGGACCCGTCTAGAAAATTCATAACAACAATTAATAGAATTAGATTTGGCCATGGCTTATTTCCATCACACTTGAAAAGAATTAGTTTGCACAGAACTGGAGCCTGTGAACATTGCCAGGCCGAAGTAGCTGATCTTCAACATCTCATATTGGAATGCCCTGCCTTTACCATACACAGACTTATTCTGATAGATGGCTTAAGTAAAGTATTCAAAAATTCGGATAACATTCCTCGCCTCTTGCCATCTATTCTGAAGCATCCAAACGCATATTTCGATATTTACCAATATATCATCAATACATTGAAGACAATTTAAGACAATAGAGAACATGAAGGCATTAAGAAAGATGGGAAACATGGAAATTTGTTAAATTGAATAGTATGAATGTTGAACTTTATAGAAAAAAGGAAGTTATTTTAAGAAATTAGAACACTACAATATAGATTGGCTAAAAGGCTGAGGCTAAGAGCCGTAAAATAAATATAAAAAAAAAAAGACAACTTCTGTCAAAACATGACATGTTTACATGATTGCTGAGACGTCTAGAAAAAGACTATAGTGATATGGTAGTCATTAAGCCTTAAGGTCTTATGAGACGGCTTGAAAAATCAAATCAATTTTCCTGGGAAAGAGGCGTCTATTTATGTATTATATCTCGTTGCTACTGTATGCATAATTCATTCATATCCTTTAGTTTTTAAAGTCGGTTAACATTCAATTATTTTGGCGCATTTAAGAGAGATTTGCTTGTGTAGATAAAGAAGTCAAGTAAATAACAAACCGTGATTGATTTTAACTAATAGTAATTTTCTCAACTTTGTGAGTATAGGTATACCTACGAGTACCACTTAAATCTCGCGACAAGCTTTTATAACATTATAAATTGTGTAATGTATACATAGACGTAGAAGTTTATTCGTGCCACAAAAACTTCTATGTCTGGTAATGACGTTATATGCTGATTTTTTTTTTCTTCTTGTTCTTGGGCTTTCTCGGTTTGAGAGTATGCCAAAGTCAAGTTTTCATTGTGAAAATATAAATCATTTTCATATTATGATTCTTCTTATAAGCAGCGTATTCATGTATGTCCAAGTTTGGACTAAGTTCTACTCTAGTAAGGCGGTGGTACCTTACTAGGGCTTGCTGTGGAATTCGTCGACAAACTGCGCTTTATCACTTTCCAACACTTTTGCACGTTGTCGAAGCTTTATGTTTAATAATCCACCATAAATCACACATAAACACTCAAAATTACACTAGTTTTGAAAAATTATTAAAACACAATGTAACGCTTGTCTGAAAGTTTCCCGCCGAATCTTATATGCTGATAGTAAAAGTTTTCAAGTTCAAGTTTATTTTTTTCTTTTTAGGGCATTTAAATAAAAACTTGTTTTTTAAAAGATTTTTTTACTTTTAATTTATTAACAGACTTACTTACCTACTTTGACGCCTTGGCACCGCGAACTTCGGCAGAATTAAACTGAACATTATTTTTTTAAAAATTGTTGATCATGAATCATATCTATATCAGGAATATTATCGGTATTTGCCTCAGCGAACCCCTTATCACACATGGCTAATCGCAATCAACTTCGTACAACCATACCTTTTTTTTTAAGCTATGAACAGTGTGGCAATCAATGATATAAAAACTATAGATACGTTATAGACACTGGAAAATGGCAACACGTAAAGTAGGTAATTACCTGAAAATCTGTGACGCGGCTGTAGGGGTAGCGAAAGTTCTATAGTAACTGTTTTAAATTCTGTTAGTAAAGAAATCTCGAAAAAAACATGCCGTCATGTATCTTCAGAGGATCTACAAACTACACAGCAACTGTTCAATATAAAGACGTGTCGTTTCCTTCGTAAGTACCTACAACAGAAATAATAAAATTATTTTATTTTCTCGCGCCTAAAATGGCACCTAGCATAATGCACAAGGAAAATGTACTCTGTAGTCTGTGGTTCGGCGCGACGCATAGGGGATGTTGGGGAGTATTTGTACTAATGTTTTATTTTGCCATTTGATTTTTTTTATTTATGTAATTATATTTTTATAAAACAAAATAATAATATATTAAGATTATAAAGTAAAGAAGTCCACCTACGTACATTGTGCATGAAGTTTAAATAAATAATAAAACTATAGAGGCTCGAAAATCTGTACTTACGTGGAAGATAATTTGAAAATTTTAATTGTTGTTTTATTATTAATTAAATAAATTGGATTTATGACTTAAATTACGATAATAATAACTAATTCGATAAACTGCATTAATATTTTGTAAATTAAAATATTACTTACTTTACCCGTAAATAATTTAATCATATCAATAGTAAGGTTACGTCCGCACAGGCAGGCGGCTTGCTTGGCGCCTAGAGGCTAGCGAGTCACCTAGCGAGTCGCTTAGTAAAACGAACATACTTGAATGTTCGCGACCGGCCGCACTGCGCGCTTGGCGCCTAGTGAGTAGCTTAGCGTGTATCCAAGTAAACAAACATATTGGTTTTTTGTCGCCAGGCGCGAGGCATTTTGATTGCGGATGATAACCGAGGGTTGTATGAATCAATTCTCGAGGTATTTAGACGCTATAGTCCGAATCGGAATTGATTCTTTTATCCGTGTTAAACACTCTACGTTTCATTGCAAATATGAGGAAAATAAAACTAGTTATTGGCTATTTCTACTTTTTACGATTCTCATCGTCACCTTCATGGTAAATTTTAAATACTGATGATTTTAATTTTTTTTTTAAACAAACACAAAGCGTTTGGTAAGTTAAGTAACATATATAAGTCAACAAGTTGAATTTTGAGTCAGATTTGGAAGAATAAGGTTTTGAATTATTTGATCCCACGTAGGTGACGCGACGATCCACGAAGGTGACGCAGTAGCTTTACAGACATTATTAATCATTATTTAAGTACAAATTATAAGTTAGTTCTGCCGAATAGTTATACGGTAACAGTTACTTAACTAAAAACAATTACCAGATCCTATACCTACACATGCTTTTGACGTAAAAGTTATTCTGGAACCATTATATTATAAAAATAACACAGTACATCTCTTTGGCACAAAGTGGCAAATTATCAGTTGTCTAGATCCCATAGCATAAGCTTATATTGTCTTAATTTGGGCTAGATGATGTTGTGTGAGGATGTCAGAACCTCGCTACTTATAATGGAAGCACTCTGCGGCTGGACGATCGGCTCACCGACCGAACTCGAGGTAGAACTGGGTCGCATAAACTGGCACATACTGGTGTTGTGCGAAGTCCGAAGAAAGGGGGAGGACACGCTAACCCTTGGGTCGGGTGACCTATTCTACTTTCGGGAAGGTGATGGAAGACATTCTTCCGAGGGCGGTGTCGGCTTTACGGTGAAAAAGGAACTCGTTAGCAGCATTGTGGAGATCAGGGGTGTTTCGCCTCGGGTAGCATACGTAATACTGAGACTTACCAACAGGACTCCCTGAAGGTGATTCAGGTGTACCTATGCCCCAACTTCGAGAAGCACTGACGAGGCAGTTGAGACCGTGTACGAGGACGTGGTGAAAGCATTACACGGTACTGCCAAGACTCACTACAATGTTATGATAGGGGACTTCACTGTCAAAGTACCTACAAGAACGCGGTGAAACGAAAATCGGACTTTTTGGTGTTGGGCGTAGAAATGACCGGGGGGCCGCGGGGCAGTATGCAACTTTCTTGAGGCTCAGGGGCTCTTCTTGATGAACTCATTCTTTAAGAAGAAACCCCATAGAAGGTGGACTTGGCGAAGCCCCAACAAGGTCACAAGGAACGAGATAAAATTCATCATGTCGGACAGGAGGTGTATATTTGGAGAAGATGTCTCTGTGATCAACAGGTTTAATACCGGAAATGATCAGCGACTCGTCAGAGGGTCTCTGAATTTAGAATTCCGCGTCAAAAGGGCCCGGATGATGAAGCCTACTCTCCGACCTACTGCGCTCCAAATAGCTTTGTGTGCCGAGAAGTTTCAATTGGAGCTTCAAAATCGTTTCGATCTGCTGGAAACCACTGGCAACGATCACGATAAGGCCGACACTGTAGTCAGGACGCTACAACAAGTGTCGCGAAGGTTTCAGTCTGGTAAAAAGCAAAAATAGGTGTTCCCAGCTTTCGCCCGAGACCCTCGAGCTCATGAGAATCAGACGGGAAACGCCATCTACATTTCATTGAAGTGCGAAAATTAGGATGCATGCTGTGTTCGCACTGAGTTCTCGGCTGAACTGAGTCTAAATGAGCGATGTTATATAGTGTTGCCGAGAATCCAGTTTGCGAACCTCAATAAAAAAATAAAAATCTATGCATACTTACTTTTGCTTACTTTTGGTCTTCGTCAGACCGACAGAGAGATTTAAACATCAAAATCCGAAAGCTGCTATGACGCGACTTCAGACGTTTTAACACCAACATCGTAGAGGCAAAATTGGGGTACTAAAGTCTTTGCACAACAGCTCGAAAGGGGAACACCCAAAAATTCCGAAATATGTTTTTCCGAATTTCAATATTCCGATGTTCAAAATTCCGAAGATTATAATTCCTAAGAAACAAAGCTCCGAATATTCAAAAGGACGATATTCATTTATCCGAAAGTCATTAGTACGAATTTTTTTTTTCCTTATTTCATTAGTCCGAATAATCAAAAGACCGGACTGTTATTTTCCCGAAAAACATTATTGGAATCGGGAACATAAAATAATCGTCTTTAATGATAAGTTTTCGGGTTAAAACAGGAACGGGTGGAAACGACATTCACCCTTCGTATTTATGATATTTCGGATTTTTGATAATCGGAGTTCGTATTTATAATATGGCGGATTTTTAATGATTTGGAATTCAACGGTTCGGTTTCTTGAAATTCGGCATTCTGATAATTGGAATTGTAAACATTCGGAATTTTAAAATTATGACTTTTAATAAAAAGGATTTATGAAACATCGGATTTTTGACTTTCGGGATTTCGAATCATTCGGATTTATGAAATTCAGAATTATGAAATTCGTGATTGTGACTTTCGGATTTAAGTTTTTCGTATTAATGTAGTGTACCCGCTCGAAAGACCTCGTCTGACAAAATTGAAGACAGCGGGTGGCAAAACCGAGACCTCGAGATTCTCGAAGAAGTTAGGAGCTTCTACAGAGAACTATATGTGTTCGATAACTCAGTGAGCTAGTGGACTGTCTTTCTGGTAGTTCTTGCAGGCACACAAGACGACACAAGAAGTTTCGGAAATCGGACCGCCACCAAGAATGATTCGCCACTTACCCTGATTCCCGGTCTTCCTGAGGTTGCTCCGAGGCCTTGATATTCCCTTGAGGTTGTTTTCGAGTTGCCGTGTCGACCGAGGCACTGACACACACATGTATCGCGCACAATAGTTCCGAACCGCGTCCGAGATTTGACTGAACGGTCGATGAGTGGCCGCCCGCCTGGCGAGGCAGCGCGGGGCGGGTGCGGGGGGGGGGGAATAGCCAGCCGAGTGACGAACTCTCCCGATAGCCGACCGTTCGCCGAAACATCCTGCCGCCTAACCAAGGTTCTGCCTTGGTTACCCACTAAACCACCGAAGGCAATCCACAAAGCTTAGAGACAGGTCGTAAGATGTTCCCTTGCTGAGTCCTGACCTCTACAACTCTGACAATTCCGTCCCTACCCGGAAGTAACCTAACGATCCGACCGCGTTTCCATTGGAGAGGGGGTAAATTATCCTCCTTTATCAATATCAGGTCATCGACCTTGGGAGCCTCGTTATGAGAAGTCCACTTATGCCTTTGTTGGAGTGTGTGAAGATATTCACATCTCCACCGAGACCAGAAATGCTGGGATATCTTTTGAATAAGTTGGTACCGAGACAACCGGTGCTCCGGAGTTTCCGTGTAGGGATACTCAGGAAGTGCAACGAGAGGTTGCCCTATTAGGAAATGACCGGGGTCAATACATCAAGGTCTTCCGAGTCCGTACTAAGGGGGCAAAGCGGCCGAGAATTCATTACCGCTTCTACCTTGGTAAAAAAGGTGGTCAGCTCTTCGAAAGTGAGCTTGGCTTCTCCGAGAACCCGTTTCGCATGTGTCTTGGCACCCTTCACTGCCGACTCGAATATGCCACCGCTTGAAGGATTTGAAGGGCAATTGAAGAGCCAAGTTATGTTTTGAGCCGTCAGCTTCCGATCAATTTCCTGGTGATGGTTCCGTAAGAATATGTATAACTCCTTTAAATATTTATCGGTTCCCGTGAAGTTTGTACCGCAGTCTGATCGGATCAAGGACGGTACACCTCTCCTAGATACGAACCTAGTCAAGGCTGCCACGAAGGCTTCAACTGATAAGTTTGATACAATTTCTAGATGTACCGCCTTAACCGACAAGCAAATGAAAACGCATAAGTAACACTTTTGAACCCTTGCATTACGCAACGAGCTCGTTTTAACGTAAAAAGGTCCAGCGAAATCCGTGCCGACCCCGACGAAAGGTCTGACTCCGGTAACGCGATCGGCAGGCAAATCTGCCATATATGGCTGTTTAGGCCGAGCCCGGTGTCGAAAACATTGTACGCATTTAAACGTTATGTGTCGCGTGACACGCCGCGCCGAGATAATCCAGTAGCGTCGTGAGAGAATCGCACTCAACGCGTTAGCTCCGACGTGACAGTAGACCTTATGATAATGATTGACTAGCAAGTCTGTGAAACTACCCCTCGCCGGTATTAATATAGGGTGCCGTGACTCATATGGAAGGGTAGAGGCGCCGATTCTGCCGCCGACACGAATAATATCATCCCTGTCCAAAAATAAATTCAACCGTCGCAATGAATTTTTAATTTCAGTACCCGTTCGAAGGTTTGTCAATTCATCGGAGAAATTTTTTGACTGCACAATACGAATTAAGCACAGATTGGCGATTCTACGTTCCGACACCGTTAAACTACCGTAAACCTTCTCAGAGTTAATTTTTGAATTGTTTTTAAAGCGTAGTAAGTATGTAGTAACGTTTAGCAACTTTTCATATGAACTAAAACGATCTAATAAATTAAAATCCGATATCAATTCGTTTACATTAGCAACCCTAACGGCCGGCCTCAGGCCAGGTAACAAATCTGGCGGGAACTCTGGGCCCCCGGACGGCCACGTATGGGGCGGCCGCTCCAGCCAACTCGATCCCCACCACAAGGGATGGTTCAAGAGTTCTGCCGCCGAGCAACCGCGTGACGCAACGTCCGCACAATTCATCTCGCCGGGTACGTGACGCCAGTCGATGTTGGTCTTAGAGGTTATTATATCCGAAACCCGGTTTCCTTCAAAGACTTGTAATTTATGAGGTGGTGTCCGTAACCACGCCAAAACGATAGTGCTGTCGCACCAGCCTACAATTTGGTCTAACCGAACCTTATCCTCCATTGACTCGACCGTGTGATTAACCAACGTTGACAGCAACTTAGCACCATTCAACTCCAGTTTCGGTATGGTTAACTTAACCCTTAATGGCGTTATACGTGACTTAGCAATAAGTAGGCGTACGTGAGTCCGTCCGTCTGCGCCCTCCGCGCGCAAGTAGACTGCTGCAGCGTAACCGACGCTGGAGCCATCACAAAACCCGTGAAGAGTATATTTAGTCGGTCCTTCTAACTTGACACACCGGGGAATGGAGATACGTTGCAGATGCGGCAAGTCAGAGATGATATCCCTCCATTGTCGCACTAAATCTATGGGGGCCGGGGCATCCCAAGCTACCCCCTTTGAGTTATCAGAAGTCGCCAATAGGGACTGTAATAAAAGTTTTATTTTAAAAACTACTGGACAGATCCACCCAAGTGAGTCGTAAAGTCTAGCCACTATTGACAAAATACTACGACGTGTGACGTCACTATCTGTGGGCAGATTTACATGGTAAGTGAAATTGTCACATTTGGGGTCCCACTGAATGCCTAAAATCTTGACAAAACCCGTTCCATCCGAATCGCGATCATCGAAACGCCGCGGTGACTCCAAGTGTTCCGTGGGTAAGTCATTCAGTAATGCTGGCATATTACTGGACCATTTCCGTAACTCATAGCCGGCCGAATTCATCAATGAGATTAACTCATCGCGAAGCTCACGCGCCTCAATCAGCGAGTCTGCGCCGCCATTCAAATCGTCAACGTATGTGTTGTCTATGAGTAACTTAGCGGCACGGGTTTTATCAACCTCGTCCCGGGCGAGCTGGTGTAAGCAGCGTATGGCTATGAAAGAGCTCGACTTCAAACCGTATGTATTTGTGTTTAATTGATAGGTAAGTAGGGGCTCCGTGGGCGACGCTCGCCAGAGAATCAACTGATATCTCCGATCGTCCGGGTGAATCCACGTCTGCCTAAACATCATTTTAATATCCGTAGTAAATACAATTTGTGGAACCCTAAATTTCATTATAATATTAGTGATATCGTTTTGCAATCGTTCTCCCGAAAACAGACAGTCGTTTAATGACACTCCCGAACTTGTTTTCTGACTGCCATTGAATACAACGCGAATTTTATTCACATCGCCCGATTTTTTAAATACTCCGTGATGTGGGAGAAAGTAATGTTCTTGCCCCGAATTAATATCAAATTGCGATACACTCATGTGTCCCAGCCTAATATATTCATTAATAAATTCAATGTATTTCTCCCGAAATTCCGGATTCCGTTGCATCCGCCTCTCAAGCGACATAAATTGCTTATAAGCGGGCTGGCGTGAGTCTCCTAATAGACGTCTATCACCTGCCGAGATAAGAGGTAAGCGCGAGATATATTTACCGTCCGGGCCTCGCGATACCGTTGAAACAAATAATTGTTCGCATTCCAAGTCCTCGGGACTTTTAATTTTATTAAGAGGGGGTTCCTCAGATCGCCAAAACCTTTCCACCGTTTCCTTGAGTGTCAACTGGTTAACCGACGATTCGGCCAGCTCCCGCGTCTCCGGCGAAACTGGTCCGAATACCGCGAAATTAAATACCGTGCCCAACGCGTAGGGCCCACCCTGACACAAAGTAATCTTTTCCCCATTTAAGATTTGACCGAGTATATCACATCCAAAAATTACGTCTATCTCTGAAGAATTCAATGAGCCGTTATCTGCGAGTTTCAACTCTTTAAAAACCAAATTTGTTCTGTTAACCGAATAAGACGTAAGCCTTCTTAAAACTGCCGCCGTTACCGCTAGTACTGGGTGTTCTGAATGTTCTGGTTTGAAATATATAACAACAACGTGTTGATATGTATTGGCTTGAATGCCACCGATACCCGTGATTTGTACATTACTATAAGACCGTTTCAATCCGAGGGTAGATACCAAATCCCCCTTTATTACCGACATTTGAGCCCCTAAATCTAAGAGAGCCCGTGCTTTAACGAATTCACCATTTTTATTCTTAATTTCAATAATAGCTGTGGGTAGAACAACATTATACGGGTTTCGATGCAAAGACGTTGAAGATGAGTCATCATGTAACCTTAATTGCTATGCTGAATATTGCTTCTGAGAATTATTACGTGACTGACCGCGCGATTCGTGCGATTCCCGCCGTTCGCATGCCTGATAGCCGTTGCGCGAGCTGACCTGAACTACACGCTCAGCTGATGAGCGCGACGGTACCTCTCTTCTTTCGCGAGGAGAGGCCGTGCGCGTGCGACGACGCGGACGGTGGCTGCGGTAGCCAGGTCCCTCCGAAGGCGAGCTAGCGCGAGACGCAGTATAGTTGTGCATGCATATTAAGTCGTTGTGACCCCGATGGCCACAGCGTTTACATGCTGTCCTTTTATCGCACGTAGATGCCGAATGCTTACCAAAACATTTAAAGCATACGTTTTCAGCTCGCACCCAGTCTTTACGCTGACCCGCGGTTAATTTTTTAAATTTAAAACACTCCGAAATCATGTGACCGCTTATTTCACAGTATAAACAGCGCCTAGCGATTATTCGTTCATTCCTGTAAGATTCACTTTCGTTTCCGATAATGTGTATGGTGCGGCGGGTACGATTGTCCTTCAAGGTCGCGCCGTCAGCTGTTGTCGAGTCTATAAGCCGACATTCATTTTGCAAAAACTCCACAAGTTGATTGAATGTGGGTAGGGTGATTATATTTCCGCCGTACTTCTGTTCAAACCGAGTTTTAACGTCTAACGGAATTTTATTTAAGCTAATGAATAATAAAATATAAGACCATTGATCTATAGGAAGGCCTAAATTATTCAAGGCGCGAGTGGACTCCAACAGTGGGTTTAGAATTTTAGAACGCAGATCATAGGGTTTATTTAATGTAGGTAGCTGTAGGATTCTAGAAATGTGACTATCTGCTAGCATCCTGATATTTTCATATCTACCCTTAAGAATTTCTAAGCCTATATCTAGGGATTCGTCTACCATAGGTAAATGCCGTATTAAGGTATGCGGTTCATTTAACACATGAGAAACTAAGTAATGAAATTTTTCCGTCTTTGATATATCTTTCCGTGTTAGTACCAACGAACTGAATAGGCTTATAAAACTTGTCCACTGAAAAACGTCACCATCAAATTTGCATAAATCGATTCTGGGAAGTCTTGCCGTATTTGAACTCTCGGACGGTCTATGAACCCCGTCCAAACCCGGGTAAGCCGACGAGACCGCTTCCAGTTGATTATAAGCCAACTCCGCCTCATTATAATCAGCCGTATAGATTTTAATCATTTCCGGATCTACCGTATTATCCAGCAATAACTCATACTGTTCCGACAAAAGTGCGTATCGTTCATCGAGTTTACGTAATCTCGCCGAAATAACTGCATTGGTTTGAGTTTTTCCCGCGATCATTTCTAACGTGCTTCTAAGCCATTCGACTTGAATTTTAAATTTAGTTGATGATACCTTAGCCATTTTAAATCGTTAAGACTCCAAATCGTGATGCACCCACCCCCGGGTAAGAGAAAAAAAAATATATAACGGAACCCTACAATAAATCAATTAAATTGTTCTAATAACTGAGGATAATTTCACAAATATCGCATACCGCACAATATAATACAATAACCGAACCGCAAATGACAAACAAACTTAACGACTTTAGTTTGAATTGTATCCGACCGAATCGAGACTTGTGTCAGAGCTGTAAGTGGCGGTTAGGAATTTCAATTTTTAAATCTACAACCGACTTATGATTTGAAAAAATACCAACAAATATACCGAAATCCGGCTGAAATCCGCTCGAATGGACCATAAATATGTTCGATAACTCAGTGAGCTAGTGGACTGTCTTTCTGGTAGTTCTTGCAGGCACACAAGACGACACAAGAAGTTTCGGAAATCGGACCGCCACCAAGAATGATTCGCCACTTACCCTGATTCCCGGTCTTCCTGAGGTTGCTCCGAGGCCTTGATATTCCCTTGAGGTTGTTTTCGAGTTGCCGTGTCGACCGAGGCACTGACACACACATGTATCGCGCACAATAGTTCCGAACCGCGTCCGAGATTTGACTGAACGGTCGATGAGTGGCCGCCCGCCTGGCGAGGCAGCGCGGGGCGGGTGCGGGGGGGGGGGAATAGCCAGCCGAGTGACGAACTCTCCCGATAGCCGACCGTTCGCCGAAACAATATGCATCACGGAAAAAAAGACCGACGGGACCTAGCGACCGTGACCACAGAGCCCCACTAATGCGCCACTATACCGAAGACATTCTGGATATTGACCAGGGCGAGGTCAGGGCTGCTCTCGAACAACTAAAAACCAATAAATCCCTGGAGAGGACGGAATAACGACTGAGCTTCTTAAAGCTGGCGGGACTCTAGTTCTCAAAGAGCGGACGAGTCTCTTTAATTCTGTCCTCCAACAGGGACAAACACCTAAAGCGTGGAGCGGGAGTGCGGTGACTCTGTTTTTCAAAAAAGGTGACAAGACCTTGCTGAAGAATTATATACCCATCTCACTCCTTCGCCATGTTTACAAGTTGTTCTCGAGAGTAGTCACAAACCGCCTTGCCGGAAAACTCGACGAGTACTAGGTACCTAAATGTATTTAAGTTGATATAAGTATAAGGTAGTAGGTGCCTTGATTAAGCTTAAGGTGGCATGACTCTTTCCCAGGATTTCTTCTTGAGACTTGGACGCGAAGGTCATTGTGTCTTTGTTCAAAAGTTCTTAGCATGCCGCACGCCTCAAGAAGCGGAAAAGCATCTGAACTAACCCAAAAGACGCAAGATAACACCCGAACCCGTAGGCTAGGCCACGGTGATAGCCTAAGCCTGTCGGGTACCCTGATACATCATTATAAGGAGTTGCCCGGGGCGCCTAATACTAGACGGGTAAGTAACTACGATGGGGGTTTTAGACGGTTTGGATCTGGCATAACGTCCGGTGGGATTTCTACTCCTATAAAAGGGCTTCACACGGAATGTTATTGTATTGCTCTGTCCTTTGCCATGATTGTAGGTACCTACTTATTTGTTCTACTATTATTCCGCTACATATCTACTACAATACGAATCTAAAAGAGTACCTCTCTTACTGAAACTAGTCAGAGATCACCTTCGTGGCATAAACTCACCTTCGTGGGTAAAACGCCACGAAGGATGTGACACGAAGGTAACGAAAACATAGCTTTTTTTTAAATTCCGACAAAGTTTAGCCGTTACGTTTTAAATCAAATGCTACATAAATATCTCAATTAATTTGCGGTTTCGATGAATAAACTCTGACTTCAATAGCTATTATACAATGTACAAAAAGTCACCCACGAAAAGTACTCGAATTAAGTGTCAAATGTAGAAACTTACTGATATTTTTTTTCCTTAAGGAGCCAGGAGTTGCACGTTGCACTCTCGCGATGCCCGAGCTCGAATAACGTTTAGTTAAGTTGAGTTTTGTTATTGAGGCGGTCGTTTTGGTCAACAGTAAACCGTTTACTATGCAAATTTAGAGTACCTAGATTCGTGTGACCGATGTATATTGTGTTTTAAGTTCTAAATAATAGTTAGAAGATTTTTTTTGTAATACTGTGTGTGTAGTGTATGTTATTACGGTGAATTTAGTGTATGTAACTTTAAAATCTATGGAAATTTGGTGAAGCAGTAACCAAATGTTTAACTAAATCGGGAAGTGTGACACGAGTAGAATGCGAAAAATGACCCCGATTTTGACCTTTCGTGTTAATTTTTGGTATGAATATTTACTTCTATTGCAACAAATTTCATGTATTTTATAGCCTAATAGCTGTTTTATCCACTATTTTAAAACATTTCTTTCTAACTCATACGGTTTAGAAAATATAAGCGTGTGACCATCAAATTTAAGCAACCAGGAGAAATAGCCTATTTATCTAGGTACACTATTTATTGATAATATTTTATTGACAAAAAAGAAACCGACTTCAAACAAAACCAAAAACTGAAAAATAAAATTTACTTAGCACAAAGTTAGTATATTCTGATTTATCAGATATCATTAAATATAATACTGAAGTCGGTGCCAATATGACTATGAGAGAGAGAACCTAAGCCTACATAGTGTTACTCAAACAAAATCAAAAATCTCAAAAAAAATCTCAAAAGTACAAAATCTCAAAGGTGAAATGTGGGCATCTAATATGCCTCTGTCTACTCCTTTGTGGATAAAAAGCGTGATCATATGTATGAACCCAATATAGAGCAGTATAGAGCTAATTTTGAAAGGGACATCTTGTCAACATGCCGACAAGCAAATGACCAAGGCACCTAGCGACCCTCCACGCAAACCACCTTTCAGTGCGGCCACCGTGTATCCTAGCAAGTCGCCAGGATGCAAGCCACTAGGCTCTAGGCACCAAGCAAGCCGCCTGCCTGTGCGGACGTAGCCTAAGGGAAATACAAGTGTCCTTTTTTCCCCACATACCTCTGATAGTGACTTCATGCATGATACCACAGATAATTTATAAAATTCTTTTTTCAAATTTGTAAAAGTTTAGCTGTTTTTGAAAGCCGTAATGTTCGAGTATAAGGTGTCTATTTATGATACGTCTTCGGTGGCAATGCAATAAAACGGAAGACGGACTACATTGTCTAAATCTCGAGGATGCAAAATTGAAGTATAATTTAAAATTTTATATTGGATCAAATTAAGTTTGTATGTACCTCGCTGAAAGATATTATTTATACATTCTATTACATAGCTCTTAACTTAACTGGGTTATAGTTTTATTTTTGAATCACGAAAAAAGGTTTTGACTTACGTTTCAACATAATTATAATATATGACTAAAAATAACACTATTTTCGCAAAAAATAAGAAGTGTAGGTACCACCTTGAATACGATAAATTTTCAACAAATTATTTACTTTAGTATTAAAGTTAGCGGGATATTTACCATGTATTGTTGTGAGTTTCCGATATTTCGGCGCTGTTACAAGCACCATGATCACGGAGGAACTAATGTCAGTGACCATGAAAGTTTAAATTATTTACTTTAATTAATAGACCAGTGCAGATAGCTTTTAAAATATAAAAAATTAGTAGTAGAATGAAACCTATTGCAAAAGGAAGAGAATGTGACAAAAATAACAGGAAAAATTTACGGGAGATCTGAAGTCGGGAAGTGAAAAAAATGGGGGTTTTAAGGGGGGAAAAGGGGTTTCTCGATTTCCGACAAAACCACAAGCCCTATGGTTAAATATTTAATGGCAAAGTTGTAGGAAACAAAAAATCTACAACTTTTGCATTTACAATTTATGACCTAACCTCAAAAAGTATGTCAAAAGGTTTTTGATTTTTTTCTATTCCATAAATGTTTGATTTTTCATGAAATTTGGCAGTAACTTTTCTTTTTATGTTCCTAATGCACTGTGATTTTTTTGATCCAAAATGTTTATTTTTTCTTCTTTTATTGACTTAATATCGCAAAAGCATTAAAATTTTCAATCGAAAAAGCACCTGTCAAAATATCAGATATTTTTTAAAAATTGGTGAGGCTTTTGTTACTTAAAATCTCTTTTTTCTCACAATTTTGAGCTATTTATTAATATTTACACAAAAAATTATCGATTTTTTATTTTATTTATCAACGTACCATACAATCTTACGTTTTTCGAATTATTTAAAAGTAAATATTAATAAATAGCTCAAAATTGTACATGAATGATTGAAATAGAAAAATATGATAGGAGTTCTTTTGCATTTTCTGAGAAAATTTACCATTGTGATGTAGGTATATATATTTTCACATCATCAGAAAGAATAGATTTTAAGTAACAAACAGCCTACCAATTTTTAAAAAATATCTTATATTTTGACAGGTGATTTTTCGATTGAAAATTTCAATGCTTTTGCGATATTAAGTCAATAAAAGGAGAAAAAGTAAACATTTTAGATCAAAAAAAATACAGTGCATTAGGAACATAAACAGAAAGGTCGCTGCCAAGTTTCATGAAAAAACAAACATTTTTGTAATAGAAAAAAATCAAAAACTCAAAATCTGGGTTTTTTGAGTTTTTGTCATACTTTTTGAGGTTAGGTCATAAAAGAGATTTTTTTTATTTCCTACAACTTTGCCATTAAACATTTTTCCATAGGACTTGTGGTTTTGTCGGAAATCGAGAAAACCCCTTTTTCCCCCTTAAAACCCCCATTTTTTTTCACTTCCCGACTTCAGATCGCCCGTAAATTATTTTTTTTGTTATTTTTGTCATATTCTCTTCCTTTTGCAATGGGTTTCATTCTACTGCTATTTTTTTACATTTTTCATCATTTTCAGAGCTATCTGCACCGGTCTATAATAATTCAACGTGTTTATAAATACATGAAAATTAGATTTTTTACATTTTGCGTTTGGCTGTAATTGTTCGTGCAGTACCTACGCTCCAATTGCTAAAACGCCGCGCGCAGAAAAAAAAAATCAGTGCGGAGCGCGCCACTTTTAACAAACTTTAAGTCTGTGCTGTGAGCATTGTTTATTTGAGTACGAATAATTATAAAATTTGTTTTTTTACTCGTAAGTGTTTTGAAAAACGTCGTATGACACACTTGAGGTTTGGTCATTACACTCTCGGTTTCCTAGCAGTGCAATATCACCTCGAGTGTAATGACCAACATACCACACTTGTCAAAGACGTATCATACTTATATGGACACGTTATACACGAACATTGCGGCTTTCAAAAACAGCTAAATTTTTATAAATTTGAAAAAAGAATTCTATAAATTATTTGTGGTAGCATGCATGAAGTCAATATCAGAGGAATGTGGGGAAAAAGGGAAACTTGAATTACACTTACTCAGACATAATATGATTTATGTATTTACGGGTAAAGTACGTAACATTTAAATTTATAAAATGTTAATGTAGTTCATCGGATTAGTAATTATGAACGTAATTTAAGTCATAAAATAAAAATATAACAATATCATACAGAAACATTTATTTAATAAGTAATAATTTAGTACCACCTAGTAAGTAATCCAAATATTTGTAATTTAAATCATTTTAATAATCTTAATATATTATTATTATGTTTCATTATTTTTTTAAAGAAATATAATTACTTACCTAAATAAAAAATATGTATATTCAAATAGCAAAATAAAGCATTAGTACAAAATCTCCCCGACATCCGCTTACGGGTCGCGGGCGCCAAACCACAGACTATAGAGTACATATTTCTTGTGCATACATATTATGCTTGCCGCTATTTTATCGATCCGAGAAAATGAAATAATATTATTATTTCTATTGCACTTACGCATGAAATGACACGTTTTTATATTAAACAGTTGCTGTGTAGCTTGTGTATCATCTGAAGATACATGAAGGCATGTTACATAGTTACTATGCACTGAGATTGCACGTCAGCATTAACTTCACGCAGTGTGCAATGCGCAATTTCAAAGAACATTGCATCAGCTACGACACGAGGCGTCGAGTCAGCACAACGTGCCTGCCGCCGCCGCTCGCAACGTGTAACATGAGGACACCGGACGCCCGGCATCGTATGAAGCGTTCACTTTGGTCACAACATCGGTCCACTGTCGTCGTACTCTAATTTTATTAATTATAATTTTTGATGTAATTATTTTAATTAAATTTAGTTCAATAAATTTTGTATTTTTTTGGATCCTTCGGCTACAGCCTACGTATTTGGCGCAGTCGGTAGGATACTCGCGGGCCGGTTCGCGAGCGCGAGAGAAAATCGTTAAAAATCGCGAGTCACCCGGGTGGCCTTCGGACACCTCTACGAGTATCCAGAATCTACGAGTGCTGCAGCCAGAGGAGTATCCGGCCATTGATACACCAGAGAATACAAAATTATAACTCGGTGAGTGCTTTAGAATCGTTCTAGAGTCGCATCCCATTTAATCTAAGTTCTATCCAATTTTTCCAAGATTTTCCATCCACGGCAATCTCGGTCTCCTAGGTTAGATAGTAATAGGCATAGTGTTATAGATACTAATAGGAATTTAATGACTGAACAAGTGACAGAAGATAGTTCTAGTACCAGCATAGGATTAGGGCATTCGTCAAACATGACCGAATCAGTAGATCAAATCTACAAAGCTCTACGCTTAGTTCCGGAGTTCGATGGAAACTCCTATGTGCTAACTAGATTTATTAAATTATGTGACCAATTAGTCCAACAATATATGAAAGATGGGCCCGCATTTCAACTGACTAACTTAGCCTTGTTAAACGGAATTTTAAACAAGATAGTAGGTCCAGCCGCGCGTACTATAAATACAAATGGCATACCAGAAAATTGGCATGGCATTAGGAGTGCCCTAATAAACAATTTTGCCGATCAGAGAGACGAAACATCGTTGTACAACGATTTAGCGCTCCTGACCCAGGGTTCGGCAACGCCACAAGAATTCTACGAGCAATGCCAAAACTTGTTCAGTACCATTATGACATATATCAGCCTTCATGAGACGATTGCGAGCACCGTAGAATCCAAACGAGCTTTGTACAAAAAACTCACGTTGCAGTCATACTTGCGTGGTCTACGTGACCCGCTAGGTTCTCGCATTCGCTGCATGCGGCCTGATAGTCTCGAACAGGCTCTGGAGTTCGTGCACGAGGAAATGAACACCTTATATTTGCAGCAACGCAACGATCATGGTCCGAGCAGAAAGATCCAGGCTCAGCTCCAACCTCATCAGGTCAGTAATAGGTTTAATCATGATTTTAAACACCCTGTTCATATGCCGCAATCCGCTATGCGACCATTTAACTTAGCTCCTCCAAGGCCATTTGGCATGCCTGGGCCGTCGCGACCATTTATGCCTCAACCACAAGGGCCATTCACAAATTGGAGAAATCAGCCTCCGCAGTATCGTGGTCCCTCACGAACGCAGCAAATGTTTAGTTCACCCCCGCCTAATCATAAACCACAAAGTCAAGTATTTAAACTGCCAAATGCTAGACCTTCACCCAACAACGCTCCGCAACCCATGAGTGGCGTGAGCCACTATGTGCCCAAGCCATTTGCTCCACGGGTACAAAACGATTGGTCTAGGTTCGGAAATCCGCCCCCGTCCAACTATTTCAAATCAAGAGAGGCCAATTTCAATGATTTTTGTGACTTACCATCTTATGACTATAGCGACTATGGCTACTCTTATGCCGATGAATATTATCCCCAGGAGTACTACGAGTACCCTGATTATTCCTATATGAATGAATACTCATATGAGCAACCTCAAGGTATAGATACCTACGTCGCGGAAGAGGCGAACGACACCCCGGCCATAGAAAATGAGGATTTTCAGAAAGTTCTCAAATCAAGCAAGCTAAAATAGAAATTAACTTGCAAATTCAAAGGCAATTACCCTATATTAAAATTTCAAATCCCCCAGTTAAGTTACTAATAGACACAGGTGCCAACACGTCTTTTCTTAGTCCCGTAGCTATTAAGAACTTTCTGCCACATGTTCAATGGGACTACGACCCGTTTGAAATTACTAATATCCATGCCACAACAAGAAACAATCATTCCATTACAATACCGTGCTTCAATGAATTTCAAGAACCAGTAGACATGACGACAAAATTTTATGTATATTCCTTTCATGACTTCTTTGATGGTTTGATTGGCTATGACTTACTTGAAAAATTAGAGTCCAATATAGATTTAAAAAATAAAATGTTGGTCACGCGTAATTCCAGTATTCCCTTGTTAATGTACGATTCGTATAATAGTAACCTTTATGAAGATATAATACCTGCTAATTCTTCCAAATTGGTTAGGGTCCCTATAAACGCGCGAGATGGCGATGTCTCGGTTCCTGAGCAGCGCATTTCCAATTGCATTGTGCATGACTGTCTTACTACTGTTAGGAATAATAGAGGAATCGTGGAAATAACAAACCCTACACGACATGACATGGTATTCTCCATGGACACTCCAGTTCATGCAGAATTGTATAACTTTCAGTACACCGGTACCCAACAACCTATTGATCGCGCTAGGGAAGTACTAGATCGCTTACGAACCGACCACCTAAACCCCGAAGAAAAGGCAAACCTAGAGGCACTCTGCGCTAGATACGCCGATGTATTTTATATAGAGGGCGAACCTTTAACTTTTACAAATCAAATAAAACATTCTATACGTACTACAGATGAGTCCCCTATCTATACGAAAAGCTATAGGTATCCGTTTGTACATAAACAGGAAGTCCAGGAACAGATAACAAAGATGTTAGAGCAGAATATTATACGCCCATCTCAGTCTGCTTGGAGCTCCCCCATTTGGGTAGTGCCCAAGAAAAACGACGCCAGCGGTAAACCTAAATGGCGCTTGGTGATCGACTTTAGGAAAGTAAATGAAAAGACCATTGATGATCGGTATCCTATACCCAATATTTCGGACGTTCTAGACAAACTGGGCAACTGTCATTATTTTACAACTCTTGACCTTGCTAGTGGGTTCTACCAAGTCGAAATGGATCCAAAGGACATCCATAAGACCGCTTTTACGGTGGAACACGGGCATTTTGAGTTCCTTAGGATGCCTATGGGCCTAAAGAACTCTCCATCGACCTTCCAACGCGTCATGGACAACGTCCTTAGGGACCTGCAGAACAACATTTGTTTGGTGTACCTAGACGACATCATTGTGTTCAGTGTTTCTCTCCAAGAACACATGACGAATCTAGAAAAGGTTTTCCAACGACTCAGGGAATCAAACTTCAAGATTCAGATGAATAAATCAGAATTCTTGAGGTTGGAAACCAAATATCTAGGACACGTCATAGGCAAAGACGGGATCAAACCTAACCCTGACAAAATCATTGCCGTGCAAAAATTCCCATTACCTAAAACGGCCACCGAAATAAAACGGTTCTTAGGTTTATTAGGTTATTACAGAAAATTTATCCCTGATTTCGCCCGAATTACGAAACCCATGACTCAATGCCTAAAGAAAGGTTCTAAAATTATAACATCCGACCCCAACTACGTTAATTGTTTCGAGAAATGCAAAACTTTATTAACTAATGACCCCATCCTGCAATATCCCGACTTCAGCAAAGACTTCATACTGACTACTGACGCGTCCAACCTAGCCATTGGTGCCGTTCTTTCCCAAGGTCAGATAGGTACAGATAAACCAATAGCATACGCATCTCGCACACTTAACACCAGCGAAATTAACTATAGTACCATAGAGAAGGAATTGTTGGCCATCGTGTGGGCAACTAAATATTTTCGCCCCTACCTGTTCGGTAGAAAGTTCAAAATTGTCACCGACCACAAGCCACTTCAATGGGTTATGAACCTAAAGGAACCTAACTCTCGTTTAACTCGCTGGAGGTTAAAATTAAGCGAATATAATTTCACTACAGTCTATAAACAAGGTAAACTCAACACCAACGCAGACGCCTTGTCCCGTGTTGAGATACATAACGAGGATGCATGCTCCATAGCCGTTAACCCATCTGAGAAACCCCCTTCGATCTCAGGTTCAACTACCTTAACCGCCCATACAGATGCTGAAAACCCGATACTAGAAGTGCCGATTAGCGATGATCCTCTCAACAAATTTCATCGCCAGATTTCATTAGTAGTCGTAGGAGATATTAAAAAGCGACCCACAGTATCAAAGCCTTTCGAATCTCACACCAAAACCACTATACAATTATCAGAGTCCAATCTCGAAGTAGAAGTCGTTAACGCCATAAAGGAATACGTCCATCCCAAAGTTAAAACCGGTATTATCATACATCCTCCATTAGCCATGTATAATATCATTCCCATTATTCAAGAGAATTTTAGAAGCTCTGCCATGAACATAGTTCTTACAAAAAAGGAAGTTGAGAACGTCAAAGACTACTTAAGGCAACAAGAAATCATACGAAACTATCACGAGGGCAAGACTAACCACCGTGGCATAAACGAATGCTATCTTGCGCTATCGTACCGCTACTACTGGCCTAAAATGAAGGAAAGTGTAGCAAAATACATTAATGAATGCAGCATCTGTGGACAGGCAAAATATGACAGGAATCCTATTAAGCAAAGATTTTCTATAGTTCCCCCTTCTACTAAACCCTTCGAAACAGTGCACCTCGACCTTTTCACTGCTCAGAACGAGAAGTTTCTCACTTTAGTTGACGCTTTTTCTAAATACGCGCAAGCGTATCATCTCAGAGACGGTACAGCTCTCAGCGTCGTACAAGCCTTATTAACATATTGCACCCATCATGGCGTCCCATATACCATTATTACTGATCAAGGACCTGAATTTACCAATGCCTTATTCTCCGAATTTGTCCGACTTCACAAGATACAACATCATAAAATACTCGCCCATACTCCCAATGACAACGGAATAGTAGAACGGTTTCATTCTACCATCCTCGAACACCTTAGAATCCTTAAATTAGAGAAACGCAATGAACCTGTAATAAACCTTATGCCGTACGCTATTTTAGGTTATAACAATTCAATACATAGCTTCACTAGATGTAGACCCATAGATTTAATCACTGGACATTTCGATCCTCGAGATTCCTTAGACATCAGTTTATCCGAGCACTTATTACAACAATATCTATTAGACCATAAGAAAAGATTAACTCAAGTTTACGACATGATAAACGAAACGTCCCTTCACCATCGTACTGAACTAACAGAAGCTAGAAATAAGGACCGTGAACCCGAAAAGGAGTATACACCTGACCAACAAGTCTTTGTCAAAAATCCTCTAGCTAGTAGGCAAAAACTTGCACCGCGTTTCACTCAAGACTCAGTCCTAGCCGATCTTCCCATACATATTTATACTAAGAAGAAACGTGGCCCTGTCGCGAAGTCTCGCCTTAAGAGGAGTCCTAAAGATCTTGTATTGTTGCAGGATACTACCCTTACTACTACTCCAAATGACGCAGGGACAGGAAGTAGTAATTGACTCATTAGGTAACAGCCCCGGTCTACTCCCATTTAATCTAGGAACAACCAGAATTATTTCCCATTATCATTCTTTTCTTAACTTCGTTAATCTAGATATTATACGATCCCAGATCGAATTAATAAATTCTAAGATAGCCGAATTTAGGCCCAAACTAAATAATAAGACATCGTTTTTATTCGAACCACATTTTATCTATCTTACTGCTAAGTTAAATAGAATATCTACACAGCTAGAGTCCTTCGAACACAAACGAAACAAAAGAGGTCTCATAGATGGACTTGGTTCCATAATCAAGAGCATATCTGGAAATTTAGACCAAACCGATGCAAATAAATATGATAATGCTATTAGAATTCTCCAGAAAAACGAGCACAAGTTAGAGTCCCAAGTTAATCAACAGGTTAGCCTATCTAAAGACTGGGCTCTGCATAATGATAAACTACTAACTAATATAACCGAAAATCAAATACGAATAGGTCATGTTTTAAATAGAATACTTAGTAGTAAGGACACAGATTTTATTCACTACGCCCATATGGCACAGCATTTAATTATCCTTGGTGATAATATAGATAGCTTATTTGAGGAATTGCATAGACTAGAATATACTTTAGCTTTTATACGTGCATCGAGCACCCCCCATTCTATAATTAGCTTAAACGAAATTAGGAATATCTTAGGTAAGTTAGGAGCTCTTTATTCAAGTAAAGAAATCCTTGATTTAGAATTAAGAGATTATTATGAAGTAATTAGATTAGGATACTTTTACGTTGACAATCAGATAGTTATCGTATTTAAAGTACCGATTGCTCTCCCTCCTATTTATACCCTCTATAAACTATCCATTGTCCCAAATTTACACAACCAAATCCTTTTACCCATCTTACCCTTTATTGCGATCTCTGGAAATGATTTTAAGTACATAGAGGCTGAATGCCCGAAGACTAACACCTTGTATCTCTGTGAAACAAGAACCAAATACTACAATCAAGATGAAACGGATTGTATTCAACACTTAATCACCACCCAGGAGCTTCACTCTTCTTGCCAACCGGTTCCAGTTGTTTTAAAGAAGCAGGCCGTAGAACAACTTGACGAGAAGCATTACACTGTGAGCTTCCCACATCAAACCAGAGTGAAGATATCGTGCGGACAGGAGACATACAAGACTCTCGAAGGCAGCTACCTAGTTATCATCCCATATAACTGTCACATGCAAACTCCAGAGTTCACTATAGCTAACTCTAATAATCACATCAAAGGGTTTGCTTTAGAAATAATGCATGTCCCCACGCTCGAGGAAACCAAGACGTCCATTGGAAATCCAATCGTGCTGAATTCTATCGATCTTGGAAGCTTACACTCCATCAATAGCAAGATCTCGCTGCAAACTCCAGACCATTTAGATGAAGCAAGTGACCTGACCCTCTACCACACTACTATTCCAGTTTATCTCACTTTATTCGGCGCAGCTGCTCTCACGATGATACTTATGTACCGCCGACGTCAGAGAACAAAACAGCTTAACAAAAAGGAAGCCATAGAATTGGACAATGTGGCATCTTCAGGAATCTATGCCGAAATTCAAGAACAAGGAAAAATTAACCCCAGTAAGATACGGATCGACCACAGCAATATTTCGTCATCCTCTCATCTACAGATTTCGAAATAATTGCTGATCTATGGGGGGAGGTGTTACATAGTTACTATGCACTGAGATTGCACGTCAGCATTAACTTCACGCAGTGTGCAATGCGCAATTTCAAAGAACATTGCATCAGCTACGACACGAGGCGTCGAGTCAGCACAACGTGCCTGCCGCCGCCGCTCGCAACGTGTAACATGAGGACACCGGACGCCCGGCATCGTATGAAGCGTTCACTTTGGTCACAACATCGGTCCACTGTCGTCGTACTCTAATTTTATTAATTATAATTTTTGATGTAATTATTTTAATTAAATTTAGTTCAATAAATTTTGTATTTTTTTGGATCCTTCGGCTACAGCCTACGTATTTGGCATGCTTTTTTCGAGTTTTCTTTACTAACAGAATTTAAAACAGTGCTAATAGAACTTTCGCTAACCCTACAGCCGCAGATATTCAGGTAATTACCTACTTTACGTGTTGCCATTTTCAAGTGTCTATAACGTATCTATAGTTTTTATATCATTGACACTTGTATCATAAATAACTATTATCAAATACTCACATCATCTTACCATTTTTTTTTAACGTGAGGGAAAATCCTCTTATGATGCTATGCCGGACTTTTACCGACTAAAAAACCTCACGTAACGCCCAACAGCCTATGGTTGAGAGCCCCGAGTAAGCCCTCAGGAAGGATGTCCCGTGACTCCCATCAGACCTACGGCCGCTACTGCGGCCTCGCCCAGAGGGTGGTTCGGGTGCAATCCCGCGTCTATGGGGGATTTCGGGTGTGATCCCGCTTCTAAGGAGGGGCGTGCGTGAGTTGCTCACGTCACGCTGCCGTCATGGGCCTGCTTCTGTAAGGACGGTGAGCGGCCCTCTCACCATCCTCAGACCCCCGGTCATGGAGGCCGATAGTCCTCGGCGAAGACACGTCGGCGGCGCCTAGGGCGCCGACTGCGGAACTCGGGTGGGAGAGTTCTCTCCCGCACCCGGCCCGCCGCCTCCTTCGCGAGCATGACCTGCTCACAGAAAGAGGCGGCGCAGTCTCTGTCTTCTCTCCAGCCACTCGTCCATGACCGGTCTGACGGCCGCGATTGTGGCGAATCCCCCCTTTGGTTGCTCAAGTCGCACCTTCCATGTCTCCACGGTTTCCTGGTGGAGCAGGGTCCGCTGGGCCTCGATTTCTCGAGACGCAGGCCTTTGGCCCCGCTCCAGCGCCTCTTTGCGCCATCTGAACAGTGACGCAAGGGCTCTCGCTTCCAGGTCCCATGGAGGGGTCCCGGCTAGGAGACATGCCGCCTCACCGGAGATCGTGCGGTATCCTCTTATCACCCTGACGGCCATCACTCTCTGCAGGCTCAGCAGTCTAGCCTCATTGCTGGCCGCCAGGGTCTCCGCCCATACGGGAGCCCCGTACAGGGCCATGCTTCGCACGATCCCCAGGTACAGCCTCTTGTAGGGAGCGTTGGGTCCCCTGATGTTGGGCATCAGCCGCGCGAGTGCGGCCGATGCTCCCCTCAGTTTTGGGACCAAGCTTCGGAAGTGATGTCCGAAGTTCCACCGGCCATCGAGTAAGAGCCCCAGATACTTCATCGAGGGCTCGATGCCGATGCTGACGCCCCCTACCTGTAGGCTGGATCCCGCAGGTGGCCCCATCCGAGGTCCGTGGAAGCACAGAGCCTCGGATTTGTGAAGGGTGACCTCGAGACCCAGCCGCCGAATCCGACCCACGACCTGAGCAACCCCTGCCGTGGCCTTAAGTGCTGCGGCACGGTGCGTTGCTCCCCGCGCCGTAACGAGGGTGTCGTCGCCGACCCCTCTGAGCAACGGACCACGCAGCACCCAATCGTAACCGATGTTCCACAGGAGCGGTCCTAAAACCGATCCCTGTGGAACACCGCACGACACATCTCGCCGGCCCGGCCCTAGCCAGCTCGGGTAAGTTATGGCTCTCTCGGAGAGATAAGCCCCGACAATTCGACGGAGGTAGGGAGGCACTCCATGATAGATAAGCGCCTCCCTGACGCAGCTCCAGGGCAAGGTGTTGAATGCGTTGGCGATGTCGAGAGACACCGCCACCACCACCTCACCCTGTGAGACTGCTTCCTCCGTCAGGCCTCTAATGCGCATGATCGCGTCCACGGTGGAGCGTCCCTGACGGAAGCCAAACTGGCTATCCGCCAGATCAGGCCCCACGCGTGTGAGATGCCCGACGAGGCGTTGTGCAATAACACGCTCAAAGAGCTTGCACACCTCGTCGAGCAACACGATCGGCCGGTACTCTGATGGGGAATTTGCCGGCCGCCCCGCCTTTCGAATTAAGACCAGTTTCCCGGTCTTCCAGACCTGGGGAAACTGGCCTTTCTCGAGGCATGCGCTGAAGAGCCCAATTAGTCGAGGCCCAAGCTCCTCGAGAGCCAGGACCCACGCTCGGCCTGGAATGCCGTCGGGTCCAGGGGCGGTGGTTTTGCGGGATTTAAGCCGCAGAACAGCCGCCCCTAACTCACCCTCAGTGACTACGGGCACGTCGTTCTCGCTGCCTTCCGCGTTGGGCGCCTGAGACGGAGCCATGCGCGGAGAAATGTGTTCCTCCGCTCTCGACGGGAACAAGGAGTCCAGGACCTCCTCCAGCCGCTCCGGCTGGAGACTCTGAGTCAGTGGGGGTGCCTTAGGGCGTAATTTGCCCCTTACCATAAGGTACGGGCGCCCCCACGGGTTCCGCTCCAGAGTCTCCATCAGCTCATCGCGGCCCAACTTTTTGGACCGCTTGATGGCCGTCTGGAGGGCCCTCTTGGCCTCCTTGTACCCATCGTAAAGCTCCGTCTCTCGGGCTGCCGCATCGTCTGGGCGGCGACGCCTCCAGCGGAGTCTGGTGTAACGGCGGCGCGCGGTAACGCACTCCGCGCGCAACTGTGCGATTTCCGGCGTCCACCAGTACACCTGCTTCCTCGCCGGTCTGGGCCTAGCCCTACATCATCTTAGCATTAGCAAACCTATCACCAAATTAAGATTATTTTTGAAAAGCATTAGTAGGTACCTATGCTAACTGATCATAAATTTTAATTAGGGTGCCTACGGGCGGCGCCCCAAGACGTATATAAGGTGGAAAATTTGGTTGGTTCCGAGTAGGTTTCGGTGGCTAGTGTTTAACAGGGGGAGTCAACTCTCTAAGCATCACATGCGAACATCTGGGTGAATTTTGCTAGATGAAAAAGCGCTATACGTAGGGTTGCCAACCGTACTTTATAATAAAGTATTGTACTTTATTTCCGGTAATTGTACTTTATACTTTATGAGAACAATAAAGTACGCGAAAATACTTTATTTCGCATGATTTGATTTTTCTGGGATTTTGAAAAGTTTACTCTTAAAGTCTTAATATTTTTTCGTTTAACGGAATTATCCAAGGTCCCCGTGGAGCCAAACTTATGTAATTACAGGAAATATGAATCTTTTAAACTTAATAAGGAGCGAATACCCGCTAGGCTAAAAGCAGGGCCATTTCAAAGCTAGAAGGTGTCAAAATCAAAAGTGAAAAAAATAAACTTAATAACTTATACGTCAAAGTAGGAGGGCTGAATTTTATATAAAACTAGCGGTTCCCTGCCACACTTCGCTGTGACTTTTTTATGGTGGTTTCATGTACCTATGAGAAATGAGTAACAAACCAAAGGATGGGTACATTTCAAAAAAGTTGAATGTTGCGCCGTAACCAAAATTATAAATCTTTCTGAAAATCCAATCAACATCCAAATCAATAGCAGCTTCACTTGAAAAAATATCTATTCTGTGATGTCTGTGATCAATGTTCAGTTTTTTTAAAACATCGTGCGCACGCTTCAAAAAAATAAATTCACTCTAATAATATTTCCCTAACTCGACTAAACTCTAACTTCAAAAATAACAATCAAAACATATCTGACCTTTTTATTAGGTAAGTACTCTCTTTTATTATTCTAAATGCCAGGAGGCCGCAATCAAACTTCTCTTAAAAAACAGCAATCTGGTAGGTACCTTCTCAATAGGTTGTTTAATATATTTTGTTCTGAAGCTGACAGAATATAATTTAAAAAAAACGACGAGCGCCATCTATTGTTAAAATCACGTTTTAAAGCTGTTTTATCTTTATTGCTGTTATGATAAAAGTGTATAAAGTAGCCTAAAACCATCTCTGAATCCTATTGTATATCGTGTCCAATTTTAAGCTCAGTCGATTCAGTAAATTTTGAGTTTTTAATAAGTACTTAAACGCACACAACATTTTTATATATATAGATTAAATTAATAAATACATATAGAAATAAAATTAACAGTAACTTTTCCTTATACAAAATAAATTGTATTCTCCACAGAAATGGTTTGACAACCAGTTGGCTTTACTGAAAGTAAACCAACTGGTTGTCTTCTTTATCAGCAATATCGTTAAAAACCGCTTTAGAATTTCTTAGAAAATATAATGTAAGGTAAATTCAATTTAAAAAAGCTTAACATAGACATAGACAGCTTATATTCAGGAGCTATAGTTTTAAAAAAAGATCCAAGGTGTACCAAGTATAGTAATTCGATTGATTACTACTATACTGATTTTATGCAGAAATCCACTGCAGAAAAATGGCAGCAAAAAACAAGTCCTGAGGGCTTTATTCAATTAAAAAAAGAAATTGGTTATATTCTGTCTGATCCCGCCACTTCAGCATTCACAGAGATTTTTGTCAATAATGAATGTGAAGTAGCCGAAGAAAGGAACAGAAGTTAATTAAAATTGAGCTCCTGATCTACATAAATTTAGATTTGACCTGTATGGATTGATAAAATTACTTATTTAAAAAAAAATATCAATAAAGAAACCGACTCCGAACAAAACTAAAAATGGAAAAATAATTTTTTGTTAATTTTTTTTTTCACTATTTTTAGTGACGTGTAGACTGACTGACTCTATTTAGGTGTAAAGTTCTCGACAGTACAAATTAATCAAGCCGAAACCCAAGGTAACTGCTGTATATCGTTTAATTTTTGTAATTTTTAATTTTTAAATGTCCATTTCGGTTTGCCATCATCAGATCCTGACTTTATTAAAATGGAACCACCTTGGGAGGTTTTATTTTCGAACGAAAAAATTTTTCAAATCGGTCCATAAATGACGGAGTTCTGCGGGAACAAACATAAAAAAAATGAAAAGTAAAATACAAAAAATATATACGGTCAAATTGAGTAACCTCCTGCTTTTTTGAAGTCGGTTAAAAATAGTGAAAAGCTCTTGTAGCCTACTTCCAAAGATACTAAAAAGTATCATTTAAAAAATTGTAAATAAAAATAGGCATGTATTTAAATCGATGTCTGTTTATTCCCTTTTTCCGAACAAAATATTTCAAAGTTAAACCAAAAATACTGACTTGCACACTAATTATGCACACTAAATAAACCAAATTCATTATACTGTTTAATGGTATTTGCAGAACTGTTTTACTGATCGAATAACTATTATCAGAATAGTATATCTAAAAATTCCAATGTTCAACAAAAATATTAAATCTTTTTTAAGGAAATCTATCGCCTAATTTACTTTTAAGAACATCGTTTATTCTAAGTAAAACCTCAATTTAAGGGTCGGTTATAGCGCACAAGTAGGCATTTGGCGCTCCCCTCGCCCCGGACGCGAGACACACCGCGCGCCGGCAGCGGCAGTGAACTCTCATGCCACAGTATACAGTAGAGTAGAAAGAAACAGCATGCTAACTTTGTTTGACGTAGTAAATGCATCTAACTTTAATATGTGTAGTGGTTTATTAGAGTTTCGTAAATAAATGAGTTAATTATATATATTATACTATTATTTTTAAGCTAAAGAGTTTGTTTGTTTGTTTAGTTGTTTGAACTATAGAGTCTAAGAGACTGCTAGTTGAATTTCAAAAGTTCCTTAACAGAATGTCTATTTTCAAAAATAACAAAATATATATAACATCACGCTAAGCTAGCCTTTGGTTGTGGAATCATACATGACCATTAACCCGGCCCCTGGGGAGGTAGAGTCACCTTCTCTATCTCTCACTAGGGCAACTCTCGTCCGGCGCGTCCCAGCCGCGGGGGTGGGCACCCCGCGTCTCAGTAGGCCGAGGCGTTCGGGTGGCGAAGTTCGGACGGGGACCCGGTGCCGCGGGGTATATCGCGGTCGCCTGCCCAGGGTTACGGGTGAAGTCCTCAACGGCTGCGAAGGCGGAGATGGCAGGCATCGGTACGGCGGAGCAGGCGGAAGAGGCAATGCCCAGTGAAAGGCTGTCCTTACATATTGAGGTCCCAGGCTACACTGGAGCTACAACGCTAGGCAGGGCGGTGTAGTAAGGATGGCGGCGGAAGAGACTTTGGTCCAACGGCGGCGCCTAAGCTCTCCAGAAGAGTCACTGTCTTGGCGTCAGGCGGCAGCCGGCCGTAAAAAGAAAGCCACAAAACACTTCTCCTCACATGAAAATGAAAGATAAGGGCAATACTACTAGGGCGTACCCCGTAAGCGACGCAAATGCGAAAGATGCGATGAATACTAGGGCGTACCCCTGAAGCGACGTATATTTTGACAAGAACAAACATTCGCATTTGCAGCTTAACAGAATAAGACTTGCAACATGGAACTTGGGGTCTCTTACGGGAAGGAGTCAAGAATTGAGCAATATCTTACAAAAAAGGCGCATTAATATCTGCTGCCTACAAGAAACAAAATGGAAAGGCTCAAAATCCAAAGATATAGGAAACGACTACCAGGTCATCTATCACGGCATCGACAACAAACGGAACGGAGTGGCAATAGTTCTGGATAAAAATTTCAAGACCCGCATAGTAAATATCACACGAAAAAGCGATCGGCTTATTACTGTCAAACTGGCCCTGGATGAACAGCAAATTACCAACATCATATCAGCCTATGCTCCACAGATAGGCTGCACAGACGCTGAAAAGGCCGAATTCTGGGACGATTTTGACGAGCTGATGCAGAGCATACCACCAAACGAATATAAGATCATTGGTGGAGATATGAACGGTCATGTAGGTGCAAGAAACACAGCTTACGGCGTTGCCCACGGAGGGTTCGGGATTGGATATGCGAATAAACAGGGTGAGGACATCTTAGACTTTGCAGCAAGACACGCACTGACCCTAATAAATACAAACTTCCAAAAGAAAGCGGAGCACCTGATCACCTACAAGAGTGCGGGCAAAGTGTCACAAATAGACTTTATCATCTCGGACATCACTGTCAAGCAGAAGTTCAAAGACTGCAAAGCAATCCCTGGAGAAGCCTTGACATCCCAACACCGCATTCTAGTCGCCGTATACAATCTACCCAAACCTGTGAAAGTGGAGGTGGATAGAACACCTAGGACAAAATGGAACGAGCTGGATGGCCCAAAGGGGGAAACACTACTAACTGTGATTAAGAACTACCTTGAAACTGACGTTGGAACCAACTATGATTGCGCTGAAGGTATGTGGTTCAAGTTTGAAAAACGCTGTAAAGTAGAAGCAGCAGACATCTTGGGCGTGTCTAAGGGACCTCTTCGTACTGGGAAAGATCCTAAGTGGTGGAATAACAAAGTACAAGAGGCGTTGGCTGGAAAGAAAAGAAGATTCAAAGAATGGCAAAGCTCGCAGACGATGGAGGACAGGGACAAATATAAACAAGCAAAGAAGCAAGCAAAGAGATGTGTAGCGCAGGAGAGGGCAAATTCAAACCAAGATTTTTATGATAATTTGGAAAATGCTGCAACTGAAAATGAGGTCCTTAAAATTGCAAAGACTAGGCACAGAGCCACAATGGACATCAAAGTCAATAAATACATAAAGAGTAAAGACCAAATACTACTGACGGACAACACACAAATTAGCGACAGGTGGTATGAATATTATAAACAACTTTTAAACGAAGAATTCCCTCACGATAAGCCTATCCCCCTTGCAGAAACAAGCGGACCGATACCTGAAATCGACTCCGATGAAGTGAAACGGGCGGTGGCTAAAATGAAAAACCGAAAGGCTCCCGGCCCAGACGAAATCCCGGCAGACTTATGGAAGTGTCTCGGCCCTGTAGCGATTAACTGGTTGACTAAACTGTTTAATATCATCTTAATCACCAAACAAATACCGGAGTCATGGAGACGAAGCTATCTACTACCGTTCTACAAAAGTAAGGGTGATGTTGCACTGTGTGAAAACTATAGAGGCATAAAACTGACGTCACATACGCTAAAGATCTGGGAAAGAATTCTTAATAAACGCCTCTCAGCGCTCGCTGAAGTATCCCCAAATCAGTTCGGGTTCACAGCATCTAGATCTACCACCGATGCCATACAAGCAATCAGAATTCTGATGGAAAAGCATAGAAGCAACAAAAAGGACCTACACCTTACATTCATTGACCTCGAAAAAGCTTTTGACCGGGTACCACGTAACCTAGTGTGGCAGGCCCTTCGTGCCCAAAAAGTACCAGAATATTACATTGACCTCATACAGGACATGTACAAAAACGTCAGTACAATAGTTAGAAGCCTGGCGGGTTTAAGCAAGGCCTTCGAGGTCAAAGTGGGCGTCCATCAGGGATCTGCGCTCAGCCCTTTCCTGTTCAATCTGGTTATGGACTATCTCACTAAAGATATACCGGCACCATTACCGTGGGCCATGTTATACGCAGATGATATTGTACTGGCTGCCAATACCTCACAACATTTGCAGGAACTTCTAAACACCTGGACACACGCTCTGGAAAAATACGGATTGAGAGTAAGCAGAAGCAAAACGGAGTACCTGAAATGCCCTTTCAGCGGAAACTCAACTCCTGAAACGATATGCATTGGGTCAACACCTATTCCCACAGTAGATAAATTTAAATACTTAGGCTCTATGCTTACAACGGATGCCAACATAGACGCAGATGTGTCCCACAGAATAAATGTTGCATGGCAAAAATGGCGAACGCTTACCGGAGTGTTGTGCGATCCTCGCATGCCCATGAAAACCAAGGGCAAAGTATATAAGACTGCAGTCCGCCCGGCATTATTATATGGGTCCGAATGTTGGACAATTAAGACAACGCATGAACAACAGGTGCACGTCAGTGAGATGAAGATGCTGAGGTGGGCAGGGGGGGTGACCAGACTGGATAGGGTGCGCAATGAACACATACGCGGCAGTTTTAAAGTTGCGCCAATCATGGACAAAATGACCGAACACCGCCTCAGATGGTATGGACATGTAAAAAGACGCAGCGAAGATCACGTAGTGAAACTAGCCCTAAATATCCCAGAACAAAAGAGAGGCAGAGGCCGCCCGCCATCGACCTGGTGGTCAAATATCGAGAGAGACCTCAGGAAAGCCCAATTGCCAGAACCGACAACCCAAGACAGACGGTCTTGGCGCAGAAGAGTCAGGAGACCCGACCCCAAATAATGGGAACAGGGAAGGAAGAAGAAGATAACATCACGCTAAGGCGAATGAGAGCTGAGCAGCAACGAAACATTTTTCGAAAACTAGGATATTTCATTTTTTTTGAGAGTTTCCGTTGCGTACGTTTGCTAGATGGTTACAGTTGCGTAAAAAATGAAAATTACATAATAGCTGGTCATAAAAATTTCTAAAGTTTTCTAAAGTCGGTATGCTAAGTATGAATCACGTGATCATTTTGCAATTCAATATGGGCGCCGCGCCATAATCACAAAATTTCATGATGGGTATCGTTTAAGCTCGGCGCTCGTGGCCCCGCGGACTCAGTGTTCTGTAAACGATCACTGCAGTAAGCAACTTTCACTATGGCCAGTCCATGGATGGGTGACCATCCATGTGATCACTTCGTGATATTTATTTGAGCGTTTCCGTGCTTCGGAAGGCGCGTTAAGTCGTTGGTCCCGGTTGCCAGTAAAATGGCAGTCGTTAAGCTTAATTAAAGGCTTTATTTCAACAGCAGGCAGTCACAACCTGCGCCTGTCCATTTAAACACGGCAATACGGCTCACCACCTATTACGTGGGACAAATTATACAAAGGTAAAATGTGGGCATATAATATGCCGCTGCCTACCCCTTCGGGGATAAAGGCGTAACCATATGTATCGTTTAAGGGGTTTTTTGGTATGCTGAGTACGAATCACGGATAATTTTGCAATCCAATATGGCTGCTGCGCCATAATCATAAAATTTCATGTTGGGTATCGATTAAGGGGTTTTTTGTTATGTTGAGTACTAATCACGTGATAATTTTGCAATCCAATATGGCTGCTGCGCCATAATCATAAAATATCATGTTGGGTATCGATTAAGGGGTTTTTTGGCATGCTGAGTACGAATCACGTGATAATTTTGCAGTCCAATATGGCCGCCGCGCCGTTATCACAAAATTTCATGATGGGTATCCATCATGAAATTTTGTGATAACGGCGCGGCGGCCAGCTTGTATTGCAAAATTAGTACGTGATTCGTACTCAGCATACCAAAAAACCGCTTAAACGATACCCATCATGATTTTTTGAGATTACGGCGCGGCGGTCATATTGGATTGCAAAATTAACACGTAATTCGTACTCAGCATACCAAAAAACCCCTTAAACGATACCCATCATGAAATTTTGTGATTACGGCGCGGCGGCCATATTGGATTGCAAAATTATCACGTGATTCGTACTCAGCATACCAAAAAACCACTTAAACGATACCCATCATGATTTTTTGAGATTACGGCGCGGCGGTCATATTGGATTGCAAAATTAACACGTAATTCGTACTCAGCATACCAAAAAACCCCTTAAACGATACCCATCATGAAATTTTGTGATTACGGCGCGGTGGTCATATTGAATTGCAAAATTATCGCGTGATTCGTACTCAGCATACCAAAAAACCGCTTAAACGATACCCATCATGAATTTTTGAGGTTACGGCGCGGCGGTCATATTGGATTGCAAAATGAACACGTAATTCGTACTCAGCATACCAAAAAACCCCTTAAACGATACCCATCATGAAATTTTGTGATAACGACGCGGCGGCCATCTTGTATTGCAAAATTAGTACGTGATTCGTACTCAGCATACCAAAAAACCGCTTAAACGATACCCATCATGATTTTTGATATTACGGCGCGGCGGTCATATTGGATTGCAAAATTAACACGTAATTCGTACTCAGCATACCAAAAAACCCCTTAAACGATACCCATCATGAAATTTTGTGATTACGGCGTGGCCGCCATGTTGGATTGCGAAATTATCATGTAATTCGTAGACATTTTAATGCATTAGGTAGCTGGTTACCATGTCGTGAAAACACTTAAAAAGTAAAAGATCACCACATTTTTACCATGAGTCGCGTATGTATTTGTAACGGTTAATCTAATTACATTTTGCCCATTACTGATATTTTTATACTGTGGCGCGATTTCAACGTAATTTGGCATAATAATTACGAAATAGTTGCGAAAAAAACTGACACAGGTCCTGCCTCCACAAGCGCCAGGGCGAGACTGATCGGCCGTCAGCGGCAGTGTTGCCGTTTCAAATAAAATAAAGTCTCTAGATCTCGATGAAAAAGTCACTAGATACTGAAAAAACTGTATTTAAAAAATCCGCTAGAAGTCGCTAAAAATTTCAAACAGCTCGGGTCAGCTAGTCGGTGACTAGCTGACCCGCGCAACTTCGTTTGTGTCACATAGAAGAGAGTAGCTATATCACCCGTTACCGTCGAATTTACTTCCGTCGCGTTGCGTTTACTACCTTAGTAAAATTTTGAAAAACGCTGATACACGTGTTCATTTATTTCTTAAAAGACGTAAGTGTACGAAGTTTCATACTTCCAAATTTGAAAATGACGGAACTTTCCATAGAAACGTTTATCACCTACATATTTTACCCTCTTCGTAGTTAAATTTTGAGAAAACGCTGATACACGTATTCATTTATTTCCTTAAAGATACAGGTTTATGAAATTTAATGCATCTAGCTCTGAAAATGACAGACTTTCATACAAACTTCTGTCCCTTATTTTACCCCTTTAGTAGCAGAAAAGCACGTTTTAACCACATTTTAAATTCGTCTTGCTTCTCCCATTTTGGTCTATATTTCTGAGCATAAGTTTTCTTTCTTATAGGAATATCCATTTCTACGAATTTGGTATAATAACATTTGTTTTAATATTTGTTGTTATAATAACTAATGTTGTAATAGTAATGTTGGTATAATAACTACTTGAACACAATATTCACTACTTTACAAAGTACATACAGTGTTAAAAAAATGTTTCATATCTACTAATTTAAGCTTTGAATACAAGAAATCGTTAGAAGTCGCTAAAAAAAATTAAGTCGCTAGATGGTAATAAATAGTCTCTAAACTCATCAAAAATTATAATAAATAGTCTCTAAATTCTATTGCGTTTGGTAGATATTCGTACATGATAACTATGTAAATAGTTGTTTATAGAAAAACGCTCGGAAAATGTGTATAAAAACTTAATACCTTTAATTGAGTGCAAAAAAAATATATAAAATGTTAATAGTTTAGCCACAGTTTTGAAAAAACTTTTCTGAGAGAGTCAACTTTGGGATTTTTTTCTATCTAGTGAAATTTATTGGATCGTGTAACGGGCTCGGAATATGTTTAGCTTATATCCTTAACTATTATATATATATTTTTCAGATTTAAAAACCCTTTACTTTTGACTAGGATTGTTTCAAAAAACTCAAAATCTGACCCACGCGGCCTTAATCAGTCACCTCTACAAAATTAAATTTTATTGATCCAAAAAAGTAAAAGTTTAACCTAACCTAACCTATTCCGTTATAAGATAGTACTATTTAGAGTGCAAGTTAGTATTTTTGATATGCAATTAGTTTTTTTGTTTCACAAATCATATATTCGATGTACAAACCACATTTTTGGTGTGAATTCGATTAAAAAGGTCATCTCGTTCTGAGTTATATTTAAGTTTTTTAAGTAGGACATGTTTAGTTAATCAATTAGTTTTTTTGCACAGCATTTAATTTTCTGGTTTGAATTCAGTAAATTAGTGGAGGTACCTAGTGTGCAGAAAAATTAAACTGAGGTGCATTTAAAAATATCCCATAAAAATATATGTACTCTTTTTTGTAAATCGGTACTTTATTTTTACCCCCTTTGAAATCAGATATGGCTATTTCTACTTTTTCCGATTCTCATCGTCACCTTCATGGTAAATTTCAAATACTGATGATTTTAACATTTTTTTTAAACAAACACAAAGCGTTTGGTAAGTTAAGTAACATAAATAAGTCAACAAGTTAAATTTTGAGTCAGATTTGGAAGAATAAGGTTTTGAATTATTTGATCCCACGTAGGTGACGCGACGATCCACGAAGGTGACGCAGTAGCTTTACAGACATTATTAATCATTATTTAAGTACAAATTATAAGTTAGTTCTGCCGAATAGTTATATGGTAACAGCTACTTAACTAAAAACAATTACCAGATCCTATACCTACACATGCTTTTGACGTAAAAGTTATTCTGGAAACATTATATTATAAAAATAACACAGTACATCTCTTTGGCACAAAGTGGCAAATTATCAGTTGTCTAGATCCCACAGCATAAGCTTATATTGTCTTAATTTGGGCTAGATGATGTTGTGTGAGAATTTCCGAACCTCGCTACTCATAATGGAAGCACTCTGCGGCTGGACGATCGGCTCACCGAACTCGAGGTAGAACTGGGTCGCATAAACTGGCACATATGGTGTTGTGCGAAGTCCGAAGAAAGGGGGAGGACACGCTAACCCTTGGGTCGGGTGACCTATTCTACTTTCGGGAAGGTGATGGAAGACATTCTTTCGAGGGCGGTGTCAGCTTTACGGTGAAAAAGGAACTCGTTAGCAGCATTGTGGAGATCAGGAGTATTTCGCCTCGGGTAGCATACGTAATACTGAGACTTACCTACAGGGCTCCCTGAAGGTGATTCAGGTGTACCTATGCCCCAACTTCGAGAAGCACTGACGAGGCAGTTGAGACCGTGTACGAGGACGTGGTTAAAGGATTGCACGGTACTGCCAAGACTCACTACAATGTTATGATAGGGGACTTCACTGTCAAAGTACAAGAACGCGGTGAAACGAAAATCGGACTTTTTGGTGTTGGGCGTAGAAATGACCGGGGGCCGCGGGGCAGTATGCTTATCAACTTTCTTGAGGCTCAGGGGCTCTTCTTGATTAACTCATTCTTTAAGAAGAAACCCCATAGAAGGTGGACTTGGCGAAGCCCCAACAAGGTCACAAGGAACGAGATAAAATTCATCATGTCGGACAGGAGGTGTATATTTGGAGAAGATGTCTCTGTGATCAACAGGTTTAATACCGGAAATGATCACCGACTCGTCAGAGCGTCTCTGAATTTTTAGTTCTCATCAACTTACCCAATTAATGAAGGCCGTATGTAGTTATAAATTTCATCAGAGAGATAATCTGGTTATTTTCATAGGAAACAAGACTGATATAACCAAACAAAAACTTATTAAATATTATAATAAATTAAACTCATTAGATTTAAATAATATTATTATTTACACACTGCCCTACTGTGAGCATATGCCAGTTGTGGAAAATAGGATTAGGTACTATTTAAATTTGTCATTGGACACATTAACACTTCATAATAAAAAATTTAGTATAATTGATACTAACACTATTGTTAGGAAAAATTATTATTTCTATATGACTAAAGGAAAGCATAAGCTTCTGGATTATTTTAAAAGACAGGTAGCAATTTCGCTACATTATTTTATAGATACTTTAGCCAAAAATCTGGCTATCAAACCTGCTCCTTTTGAGCAGAAAAAGGACATTGATATTAGAACTCTGGATAGTTGTTTATATCCAACTAATTTAAATTAGATTATAGGACAAAAGAGCAACGTTCTTGCACTAAGCTTGACACAATGTATAAATCAATTAATGTTAAATCTAGCCATTTAGTTCTACATCAGCCACAGCATAATTTTATATCTGATTGCTTTCAGGCCGTTGAATCTTTTAATCTTAAAAATAATGCTTTACACCTGGTGCACCAAAATGTTGAAGGCCTGATTGGTGGAAAAGAATTGGAATTGGAATTGTACATGAACTTGAATGGCATTGATATTTTTTGTGTAACAGAACATTGGTTAAGGCCTTATCAAGTCATGTTCAATTTCAAAAATCACCAGGTTGCTAGCTCGTTCTGTAGAATGAAATATAAACGTGGAGGCTCTTTAATTATTATTAATAAGTCAATAAAGTGTAAAGAACGTAAAGACATAGTAGCCCTCTCTGTTGAACGAGTTATTGAGATAGCCAGTATAGAGTTTGAGCGGTTCATTGTACTAAGCATATACAGTCCCCCAGACGCTCCATATGTACAGTTTGAAGAAAAACTTGAAGAAGCATTGTTTAAATGCCAAAGTACTAAAAAAACGGTCCTGTTTTGTGGGGATCTCAATGTAGATGTTTTAGAAACTGCACGGGAACCTTTACAGAGGGAGAAAATGTTAAATTTGTTCAAGTCATTTGGTTTGTATAATATATTTTTGGAACCTACTCGTATAACTGCCACTAGTGCTACTTGTATTGATAATATTTATACTAATATAAATCCCATTAAAAAATGTATAGTGGACCCTGTAAAATCAGATCATCGCGGTCAGTTTGTTTCTTATCTGAGAAATAGTAGGGAAAATAAGAAGATAATTAGTTTTGTCCCAGTTAACACACATCGCTTGGAAACATTCAGAAGAAACTTAGTCAAGAAAATAACAGAATTGCCCAATTACACTAGTGTAGAAGAATCCTACTCTGATTTATTTAATTTGATACATGATGTGTTTGGGAAAATCTTTACCCCTAAGACTTTATCAATCGGAGGCAGCTCTGCTTTCAGTGACTGGGCAACACCCGGAATTTACAAAAGTCGCCATAAACTATATGAACTGTATTCTGAAAAATCGCATAATTTCAACCCAGAGTTTCAGGAATATGTTAAAAAATATTCAAAGATATTTAAGCAAGCCTGTACCTTAGCCAAGTCTAATTTCATTAGAAATAAAATTTTAGATTCTGCGAATGTCATTAAAACTACTTGGAACATTATAAATGCGGAATGTGGTAGGTGTACAGCGAATGAAAGAAAGTTTCATTTAAAGATAGACAATCGCCACGTTTCGGGGGATATGGATGTGGCGACCGAGTTCGAAAAATTTTTCAGTAATGTACCTATAGAGATTACTAACACTCTCCGGTCGTCTTCCACCTCCGCCGAGCTTTTATTAGCAGAATCTGTAGCTGCCTGTTAGGGCGCGTTCGAATTTACAGTTGTCAACTGCAACGACATCTTAAAAGCATTTAGATCTATTAATGTTAAAAAAACCGCTGACCTTAATGGGTTATCAGTAAAATCCGTATCAAGTATTATAGATGTCATTGCACCCCACTTGGCAACTGTGTTTAACGATTGCGTCTCAAGTGGTGTATTTCCTGATTTGATGAAACACAGTAAAGTTATACCACTGTTCAAGGCTGGCAGTGCTTCAGATCCGGGTAATTTCAGACCTATCTCGGTGTTGCCGACCTTGAGCAAGATATTTGAAAAACTAATACTAGAGCAGATGCTGATCTATTTTAATAGTCACAAATTGTTTCATGAGAAACAATTTGGCTTCACTAAAGGACGCTCGACTACCGATGCTGGTGTAGAGTTATTGAAATGTATTTACGAGGCCTGGGAGAATAAACAAGATGCAATTGGTGTGTTTTGCGATTTGTCTAAGGCATTTGATTGCGTCCAACATGAAACATTAATCAGGAAATTACACCATTATGGCATACGAAACAAGGCTCTCGATCTTCTGACTTCATATTTGAACAATAGAATTCAGAGGGTTGATGTTAATGGTACACGCTCAGAGGGCTCTGTAGTTACTATGGGCGTCCCACAGGGTTCAATACTCGGACCATTTTTATTCCTTATATATTTTAATGACCTACCCTTTTACGTGGGGGACAACAACAGGATTGTTTTGTTTGCAGATGATACTTCTTTGATTTTCAAAGTTAAAAAACAAATAGATAACTATGACGATGTCAACAACGCAATCTTGAAAGTGGTTCATTGGTTTAACACTAACAATCTTATACTGAATGATAATAAAACTAAATGCATAAAATTTACCTTGCCTAATGTAACACAGTCAGAAACCAATGTTCAACTTAATGGTCGGGTGTTGGAACTTGTGGAATCAACGACGTTCCTAGGGTTAACGGTCGATGCTGGTTTACAATGGGGTCCACATATTGTCAAACTAGCAAATAGATTAAGTTCAGCAGCATTTGCTGTACAAAAGATAAGGCACTTGACGGATGTAGATACGGCTAGAATAGTCTATTTCAGTTACTTTCATAGCATAATGTCTTACGGTATTCTACTGTGGGGCAATGCTGCAGATATAGATAAAATATTTATTTTACAAAAGCGGGCCATAAGAGCTATATATAGTAGATTAGGTCCAAGGGTCTCTCTGCGCGAAAAATTCAAAGAGGTTAAAATTCTTACAGTAGCATCACAATATATTTTTGAGAATCTGATGTACGTACAAAGAAATTTACATAGTTTCGCTAAGTTAAGTGATATACACAATGTCAACACTAGAAATAAAAGTAACCTTGCTGTTTATCATAGCAGATTGCACAAAATCAGCAATTCTTTCATGGGTAACTGTATACGCTTTTACAACAGGCTACCAGACGAAATTAAAAGTATGTCCCTTAATAAATTTAAAAAGGTTGTAAAAAGTGAATTGTACTGCAGGGGCTACTATACAATTGGTGATTATTTGTTGGATGGAGAAGCCTGGAAATGACCTGCTCTACTGGATTCTCAAAAAAAATGTTAAAATGCATAGTTTTTAGATTCATTTTGTAAATAGAGCTCTAAAAAGAATAACCCGCTGAGTTTCTTGCCAGTTCTTCTCAGGTGGGTCGCGTTGTGAACTGGTGGTAGATTTTGATTTATATTCTGGACGTTTTACAAGAGCATCTGTATATGCCTATGTGAAATAAATTTATTTTTCTTTTCTTTCTTTTTCTTTTCTTTAGAATTCCGCGTCGAAAGGGCCCAGATGATGAAGCCTACTCTCCGACCTACTGCGCTCCAAATAGCTTTGTGTGCCGAGAAGTTTCAATTGGAGCTTCAAAATCGTTTCGATCTGCTGGAAACCACTGGCAACGATCACGATAGGGCCGACACTGTAGTCAGGACGCTACAACAAGTGTCCCGAAGGTTTCAGTCTGGAAAGAAGCAAAAATAGGTGTTCCCAGCTTTCGCCCGAGACCCTCGATCTCATGAGAATCAGACGGGAAACGCCATCTACATTTCATTGAAGTGCGAAAATTAGGATGCATGCTGTGTTCGCACTGAGTTCTCGGCTGAAATGAGTCTAAATGAGCGATGTTGAATAGTGTTGCCGAGAATCCAGTTTGCGAACCTCAATAAAAAAATAAAAATCTATGCATACTTACTTTTGCTTACTTTTGGTCTTCGTCAGACGAGAGATTTAAACATCAAAATCCGAAAGCTGCTATGACGCAACCTCAGACGTTATAACACCAACATGGTAGAGGCAGCGATCACACAAAATTGGGGTACTAAAGTCTTTGCCCAACAGCTCGGAAGACCTCGTCTGACAAAATTGAAGACAGCGGGTGGCAAAACCGAGACCTCGAGATTCTCGAAGAAGTTAGGAGCTTCTACAGAGAACTATATGCATCACGGAAAAAAAGACCGACGGGACCTAGCGACCGTGACCACAGAGCCCCACTGTACCGTGCGCCACTATACCGAAGACATTCTGGATATTGACCAGGGCGAGGTCAGGGCTGCTCTCGAACAACTAAAAACCAATAAATCCCTGGAGAGGACGGAATAACGACTGAGCTTCTTAAAGCTGGCGGGACTCTAGTTCTCAAAGAGCGGACGAGTCTCTTTAATTCCGTCCTCCAACAGGGACAAACACCTAAAGCGTGGAGCGGGAGTGCGGTGGCTCTGTTTTACAAAAAAGGTGACAAGACCTTGCTGAAGAATTATATACACATCTCACTCCTTAGCCATGTTTACAAGTTGTTCTCGAGAGTAGTCACAAACCGCCTTGCCGGAAAACTCGACGAGTACTAGGTACCTAAATGTATTTAAGTTGATATAAGTATAAGGTAGTAGGTGCCTTGATTAAGCTTTAGGTGGCATGACTCTTTCCCAGGATTTCTTCTTGAGACTTGGACGCGAAGGTCATTGTGTCTTTGTTCAAAAGTTCTTAGCATGCCGCACGCCTCAAGAAGCGGAAAAGCATCTGAACTAACCCAAAAGACGCAAGATAACAACTGAACCCGTAGGCGAGGCCACGGTGATAGCCTAAGCCTGTCGGGTACCCTGATACATCATTCTAAGGAGTTGCCCGGGGCGCCTAATACTAGATGGGTAAGTAGCTACGATGGGGGTTTTAGACGGTTTGGATCTGGCATAACGTCCGGTGGGATTTCTACTCCTATAAAAGGGCTTCACACGGAATGTTATAGGTATTGCTCTGTCCTTTGCCATGATTGTAGGTACCTACTTATTTGTTCTACTATTATTCCGCTACATATCTACTACAATACGAATCTAAAAGAGTACCACTCTTACTGAAACTAGTCAGAGATCACCTTCGTGGCATAAACTTACCTTCGTGGGTAAAACGCCACGAAGGATGTGACACGAAGGTAACGAAAACATAGCTTTTTTTTAAATTGCGACAAAGTTTAGCCGTTACGTTTTAAATCAAATACTACATAAATATCTCAATTAATTTGCGGTTTCGATGAATAAACTCTGACTTCAATAGGTATTATACAATGTACAAAAAGTCACCCACGAAAAGTACTCGAATTAAGTGTCAAATGTAGAAACTTACTGATATTTTTTTTTCTTAAGGAGCCAGGAGTTGCACGTTGCACTCTCGCGATGCCCGAGCTCGAATAACGTTCAGTTAAGTTGAGTTTTGTTATTGGGGCGGTCGTTGTGGTCAACAGTAAACCGTTTACTACGCAAATTTAGAGTACCTAGATTCGTGTGACCGATGTATATTGTGTTTTAAGTTCTAAATAATAGTTAGAAGATTTTTTTTGTAATACTGTGTGTAGTGTATGTTATTACGGTGAATTTAGTGTATGTAACTTCAAAATCTATGGAAATTTGGTGAAGCAGTAACCAAATGTTTAACTGAATCGGGAAGTGTGACACGAGTAGAATGCGAAAAATGACCCCGATTTTGACCTTTCGTGTTAATTTTTGGTATGAATATTTACTTCTATTGCAACAAATTTCATGTATTTTATAGCTTAATAGCTGTTTTATCCACTATTTTAAAACATTTCTTTCTAACTCATACGGTTTAGAAAATATAAGCGTGTGACCATCAAATTTAAGCAACCAGGAGAAATAGCCATATACTTTATTTCTTCTAAAAAAAGTTGGCAACTCTAACTGTAGGTGACGCTGGTCGATTGATTTGACGGATTACAGGATTGTAACACCTTTTTAATACAAAATTATAATGTTTGTGGGCCACCGCCACACACAAATCGCGCGACAGTATAAAAATAGCACTATTTGACTAGGTACCTTACCTATGTATCCTTAGTGTACTGGCGGACTTAATGTAGGTAGGTACTAAAGAAATATATGTCTTTTTAGGTACGTATACACTGACAGCATTAATATAACTTCGTATGACAATGCTTGTTAGCTATGCTATGGCGCTAAGAAGTACATGTTGCCACATTTGTTCAAGGAATGTACTAAGTACCTGGGGTCAGGCCTTGACCCGAGAAATGCCTGCCGCGCATATGAGTTTGCATGTTTCTACGAGGAGGATCTACTGATGGAGAAGTGTATACAGGTAAATTAACAATTATACAATATACCACCTACATAACATTGATACTATCAAGTCTTTTCTGTAAGTAACATATTCACAAGTACTACCCGTTCGCTCCAAGTTTCCTCTTCTTCGCATACTACGCCTCTGCACCAGCTCTGAGTTTGCCGCTGGCGCGCGTGGAGACGCCAGCGGCAAACTCAGAACGAACGGGCTATAGGTATCTATATTTTTTAATACACTTCATTAGGCTCACCATCTATTACGTGGGACATAAAACTATAAGGGGTAATGTGGGCGTATACTATACCTCTGCCTAACCCTACGGGGATAAAGGCGTGACTAATTATGTATGTAGGTATTTATTTAATAGTTGATTTTTGTTTTACATTATTGTTTGGAGAATAACACTTCCATTTTGTGTGTTGCCATTCTGATTTAAAAACTGACCCATTTTTTATGTAGGTATATTAGTATATTTAAATAAATAAATATTCACGGACATTTCACACAACTATCTGATCCCAAAGTAAGCTAGGAATAACCTGCTGTTTCTTCCGGCACATCCTTCCGAGGGCTTACCCGGGGCCGGGGCTCCCAACCGTAGGCAGTAGGTAGGAAGCGTGTTGAATATACATATTATCTATCATACATAGGAACACGCCGACTCTCGAGACAAACATTAATGAATTACACATTTTTTCTCTACGGTGGAAATCGAACCCACGACCTCATGATCCGCAGTCACATATTTTGACCTCTATACCAACGAGGCAGTCATATTTGCAATGTAACCACATTTTTTCGTTTATTTTGACTGGACTATTATTCGTTTTAGTATTTTTTTTATCAAATAAATTACAGATAATCAGTACAAATACTAAAGAAGTTCTAAATGACAGCAGTTTTGAGGATGTGGAACTCAACACAGTCATCACCGTGTTCTCTCTGGACCACTTGAACATTGACAGTGAGCTGGACCTGTTTGAAGCGGCCGTCCAGCTCATAATAAGAGGACTACAGAAGGGAGTGTTAGTCTTTTATTATTTTATTTATAAACTAGCTGACCCTCGCAACTACGAGAAGAGAAAGAGTCGCAATGAATAAAAAACTGGTCTAAGTTCGAGTCGGACTCGTGCTCGGAGGGTTCCGTACCCAAAAAACCACATTAAATCACATTTGTAGTATGGGAGGCCCTTAAATATCATTACTTTCTAATTTTAATATTTGTTGTTATAGCAGCAACAGAAGTACATAGGTAATTTGTAAAAAAAAATCATCTCTCTAGCTATCACGGTTCCTGGGTTACAGCCTCGTAAAGGACGGGGAAGTCTCATGAATAGGTTCCCGGAATCTCGTTTTTAGGGTTCCGTAGCCAAATGGCAAAAACGGAACCCTTATAGATTCGTCATGTCTGTCTGTCTGTCCGTTCGTATGTCACAGGCACTTTTCTCCGAAACTATAAGGCCTATGCTATTGAAACTCGGTAAGTAGATGTACTTAGTCTGTAAAGCGCATTAAGATTTTCATACAAAACTACAAAAATAGCAGTAAATTTTGGGCGTTCCCATACTGAAACTAAAATTTTTTTTGACGTGACAACGTCTTATAATTCGATGGAGCCGGCTGTACGCACGAAAAATATGACGTATGCGGCGTTACCTCGTTCTGAGGCGTTCCATTTAAGGCTGAGTTGTCACGTTCAACTATCGTCAGTAAACCGACTTTACAGACAACCGATTTTTTTAATTAAACCCATACATATGTGGTAGGTATCTATAGATGGGTCTTCAAAAATGCTATAGAGGTTTTGAACATATTTTTTTTCTAAAGTGAATAGTATGGAAAAATGTGTCCCCCCCTCCTCTAACTTTTAAACTAAGAGAATGATAAATCTAAAAAATATATATGATGTACATTGCCATAAAAACTACCAACAAAAATTGGTTTGAACGAAATCTAGTTGGTAGTTTTTTTTTAATACGTCATATAACGCAATTTATTTTCTAGAAAAACCACTAACACTGCAAAAGTGTTAAAACATCAATCAAAGTTACAACGAACTACAAGAACTTTTATATTATGTTACTTGCTGCTACGGAACCCTTCATGGGTGAGTCCAACTCGCACTTGGCCGGTTTTTACCCTTTGGGTAGATAGATAGATAGATAGATAATGCTTTATTGTACACCATTACATAAAGTATTTTTAATCATAACTTAATAACTATAGTATGGGTAGGTACGGAACCCTAAAAATATCTGCCGCCGGGGCTTGCTAATCAGGATCCGGGACTGGTAGATTATTAACTACCGAAATGACTTCTCGGGTCTACCATTAACCTTATACCTACTCGTACTGATGTTACAGGTAGGAATTGTGGGCGCCCAACCGCAGAAGGATGGTGATGTTGGTGAACATCCTTCACATGATAATAAACGTAAGTGTCGCGTTGTTTGTGCTAATTAAATAGGGGTACAACGTGCCTAGATAATTTTATCCTATTCACAGGAGCATTATATAATAGTAAAAAGATGTTTTTTTTTTTCAGATATCAATAATAAACCAAAAATTGGCAGTGCCATTGAGAAGACCCGCTTCCTGACGCTCACTCCTCAGCAGTTCGCTGAAGGTCCAGCCCGTTCCTCCCTGCTCACTGAGTCTGAGGCCTTCGCAGTGCGTATGAACATAGCCTCCTCAAACTCCGACATGCCTATGCCCAGCGGGTTCTCTACCAGCAGACTGCCTAGGTCTAGTGGGTTCTCTACCAGCAGAGTGCCTGGGGATGAATCCTCGTCTAAAGTACGTATGGTGACAAGAGAATCTCGGTTGTCGTTGCGTCTTCGTCACATGAATAGATTACAAAAGCAAACAGATAAACATTTAAGAAACCATCCAAATGCGAGTTGGACTCGCCCACTGAGGGTTCCGTACCAAAAACTGAAAACAGCATCACGTTTGCTGTATGGGAGCCCCTCGTATTGTTTTTAGGTGTGTTATAGCGGCAACAGAAATACACAATCTGTGGAAATTTCAACTTCCTGGCTATCACTGTTCATGAGATACAGCCTCGGGACGGACAGACTGACAGACATACAGACAGACGAACAGCGAAGTCTCAGTAACAATAGGGTCCCGTTTGTTGCCCTTCGGGTAGGAAGCCCTAACTAGCTAGTCCCTGCACCTACAAAGAGTACCTACTTACTCCGTTTTAAAGTGTTTAAGATTCTTTCTCTAAAAAAAATAGGTAAACGGTAACTACCTATAACTCGATTCGATCGATTTGAATTGAATTTAATTGCAAATTTAAATAATTTATAATCCATTTTGTTTATAGATTTTAATTATAATGTTAATTTGATTTGGGTCAATTAATAGTGATTTTCAAATTTCCCCATTTTAGGGAGAGTTTTAAATGCCAATACTTTATTTGTTTACCCAGTCTCACATGAATAAAAAAGATCGTTGTGTTTAGAAACGTAGGTAGGAAAGAAAGTGTACGTTACCCCAGCAAAAAAGTAGCTCCTAGACTGATTTGAGTGGAACCTATATTTAGAGCGTATTACGCCATATATGTGCGCCGAAAAAAAAATTTGTGCGTGTTAACGTTTTAAAATTACCTTTGAAAATGCTGTAAAGCGGAACCGGTCTGGTTATATCCTTTGGTTATATAAAGTCGTTACCTATATCCTACTAAAGTGGCGTCATTTTAATATGTACTTTAACATTTGACGTCTGTCAGTTCATACATTAATTAGTGAAAGCAAAACGTAACATTACTCGTATCTGTCATCCTACTAATATTATAAAATGTGAACGTTTGTGAAGATGTTTGAATGTTTGGATGTTTGTTACTCAATCGCGCTCTAATGGCTGAAAGCAGCCTGATGCAAGGGTTACCATTTCTGAAGAAATGTATGCCTGATTTCCATGGTAAAAACGCCTGATTTTCACGAAAAATGCCTGATTTTCTTGAAAAATGCCGCATAATAAAAGAAATATTTTTAATTAATAAGTAAACTCAGTAAAACACATTGCTTGAATGATTTTTTAATTTGAAATCATCAATTTTCGTACACATTAGAGTAGGTAATAAGAAAATCAGGCAAATATATATTTTTTTTTTAATAAATGATTTGTTTTTCAATAAATGAAAAAGGAATTCCACTGTACGTTTTCTTACTTCTAATGATAAATTATTATCTTATGACGCCATTTTTAACCAGTCTTTTTGAGTTAAAATATAGGTATGCAACTCTTTACAATTAATCATTTCGCCTGACATAGAACAATGCCGGCCGGGCGCCTGATCAAGTGCTAAAATGCCTGGCAAATCAGGCGAAAGCCTGGCATATGGTAACCCTCATGCAACTCCCATACAACGAAAAAATGTATGGAGCTTGCGCTCCTTATTTTTTTTAAATCACATAAATATACCTACCTATACATACTACGAAAAAGAATTTCTGCTCTATGCCGCGGTATCTCATTCTTTCATTCATTCATTTTTTGATAGTAATGGATTCCTTTTCTCTTTGTTATTTTCTAATTTTGTACATTATGTAATAGTATATCGTGAGTAACAGTGTTTAATTGACATAAAGTGGAAGTGTGTTGAAAAAGTGCTAAATATGTGGTGAATAATCGGGAAGAAAAAGATGTCGAAAAGAGGTTATGTTATGACTAAATTCTTATTAAAAGAGCAACTACTACACCACAGGCACCAAATAACTGCATAATATCGTGTAGTAATCAAAGACGTATCATATATAGACACGTTATACACGAACATTGCGGCTTTCAAAAACAGCTACACTTTTATAAATTTGAAAAAAAATTCTGTAAATTATCTGTGGTAGCATGCATGAAGTCAATATCAGAGGAATGTGGGGAAAAAGGGAAACTTGAATTTCACTTACTGAGACATACCTAATATGGTTAATGTATTTACGGGTAAAGTATGTAATATTTAAATTTATAAAATGTTAATGTAGTTTATCGGATTAGTAATTATTAACGTAATTTAAGTCATAAAATAAAAATATAACAATATCATACAGAAACAATTATTTAATAAATAATAATTTAGTACCTAGTAAGTAATCCAAATATTTGTAATTTAAATCATTTTAATAATCTTAATATATTATTATTATGTTTCATTATTTTTTTAAAGACATATAATTACCTAAATAAAAAAGATATTCAAATAGCAAAATAAAACATTAGTACAAAATCTCCCCGACATCCCCTTACGGGTCGCGGGCGCCAAACCACAGACTATAGAGTATTATTATTATTCTTGCCGCCATTTTATCGATCCGAGAAAATGAAATAATATTATTATTTCTATTGTACTTACGCATGAAATGACACGTTTTTATATTGAACAGTTGCTGTGTAACTTGTGCATCATCTGAAGATACATGAAGGCATGTTTTCTTCGAGTTTTCTTTACTAACAGAATTTAAAACAGTGCTAATAGAACTTTCGCTAACCCTACAGCCGCGTCACCGATTTTCAGGTAATTACCTTCTTTACGTGTTGCCATTTTCAAGTGTCTATAACGTATCTATAGTTTTTATATCATTGGTAGTAATATGCTATTGCTACAGGAAATTGGTGGTAATGTATTTTTTCTTGTTTTTTTTTTTTTTCTTCTTCTTGGTCTTGGACTTTCTCGGTTTGAGAGTATGCCAAAGTCAAGTAAATTTCATTGTGAAAATATAAATCATTTTCATATTATGATTCTTCTTATGAGCAGACAGGGCCTGATTTACCCATAAGCTAACTAAGCTGAAGCTTAGGGCGCCAGGATCAAGGGGGCGCCTGGCGTTGGGCTCGGCGCAGGGCTGTGATTTACGGTGCTCCCAAAAAGGAGCACACAAAACATCTAGCAATTTTTAACAGATTGTAACAACTCCTAACAACATGTTTAAAATTGATAGTTAACATTTTGTTACACCAAAGTACATAATAATATTTGGTAATTTAGTGAAAATACAAAAACGTGCGTTAAAATTAAATTCCTGCGCCCTTTTTTCTGATATCTGTGCCTGCGCCCATCTCCCTGGCAGCGTGGTAGTTAATACGACAGCTCCACCCGTGTCGCGTTCAAGGCACCCAGGAAGCAAAGCGAATGGGTGTTCAGCTTTTTGGCCGGTATAAGCATAGGTTCGGAATGCATGGCCATAAACGCTGGAGTACCACAAGGCTCAGTGTTGTCCCCCACTCTGTTTCTGCTGCATATCAATGAGATGTGTCTATTGACGGCATTCATTGCTATGCGTACGACAGTACGGGCGACACTTGTTACACGGGCCGCACCGGTATCTCTCGGGCTGCAGTGGAAGAAAGCTGTGAACAACTTGTGTTTGAAATCGAGACAACTCGCAATAGAGTGTCCGATTGGGAAAAGCAAAATCTTGTTCAATTCAACCCTTCTAAGACACACGTTTGTGTATTCACCGCAAAGAAAACCCAATTTACTGTAGCGCCATAATTTCAGGGCAAAACTCTCTCCCACTCTGACAGTATAGGTATCCTTGGTGTTGACATCTCCAGTGATGTTCAGTTCCGAAGTGATTTGGAGAATAAGGCCAAGCTGGCGTCCAAGCCGCTCGGTGTGCTCAACAGGGCGCGGCGGTACTTACTGCGGCGCAAACACTGCTTCTGTTTAAGTCGCAAGTGCGGCCGCACATGGAGTACAGCTGCCACTGCTGGGTGGGGGCACCAGAATATCAGAATGAATTGACTGAATTCTTCCGTTCGACTCGGTGCAGAGGCGAGCCATGAAGTGGTAAACGATACCATGCTTGCAGGTGGTGTGGAACCTCTTCGCGACAGGAGAGACTTTGCCTCCTTGTACGTGACCACCGGTACATCTGGTGGGCCGTATGCTTGTCTGCTAAAAAGTGTGTGGTGCTGTTGAGACGGTGAAACCGGTCATGGAGGAGTGGCTGGAAAGGCACCATCGCACCAATATTACTGACGATTTAATTAACCCCGCCGAAAAACGAGAAGGTTTTAAGTTTTACCTGTGTATCTGTGTATGTGTGTGTCTGTCTGTGGCATCGTAGCAGCCCAACAGATGAGCCAATTTTGCGGTCATCTCCAGCACATCGGCTTTCGAACGGTTCTTAGCTATAAATTTTGCATTCATCAGCTTACTTCCTGAGTTATGAAGGGATTTCACTAAGATTCACTGGTTCGATTTATCGGAAACTGGATGTACCGAGGTACTGTTAGGTACTTTGATGGTATTTTTATCTCGCTTTTTACTGGCTGATGCATCAAGTCATAACTTCCTAAGAAGTCTCATAATCGGGTTTTATTTTATTTTAAAATAACAAAGAATAACGAATAGGAACTTAGGATCAGCTTACGTAGTCTCTTTTGTAGGTAGGACTCAAATTAGTTGCAGTTTCGGGCGCATATTCATAGCTAGCTTAGGGCGCGCGGAACCCTAAATCAGGCCCTGTGAGCAGAGCAGCGTATTCATGTATGTCCAAGTTTGGACTAAGTTCTACTCTAGTAAGGCGGTGGTACCTTACTAGGGCTTGCTGTGGAATTCGTCGACAAACCTAAAAACTCGCGTTTCACTGCGCTTTATCACTTTCCAACACTTTTGCACGTTGTTGAACCTTTATGTTTAATAATCCACCATAAATTACACATAAACACTCAAAATTACACTTTGAAAAATTATTAAAACACAATGTAATGCTTGTGTGAAGGTTTCCCGCCGAATCCCTTTTTTCTTGTTATTGATATATCATAGTATCATAGATAGGGATGTTCCACTGTTAGTCAAAAATCGATATTTTTCTTCAAGGTCTGATTAATTATCATAACTGTTCCTTTGTCTCCAACTTGGAGATAGGATACTATAAAAGTTAAATAACATATTATCACGTGCTTGGAGTCTCCAAACACGTGATAATATGTTATTTAACTTTTATAGTATCTTATCTCATACAAACTTGAGGTGATTAACTTCAGGTAGCTTAGGGATTCCGTGTTGCAATTTCCTAATGATTAGGTAGCTTAGTTTCTAATAAAGATTATACACTCGAGAGCAATGAATCCGGGTCACTTAAAGAATCCTAAAAATCTCGGAAACTAAAAATGCTAGGTTAATGCAATAAATTGTATTTAATAGACAATGTAATACTCCTTAAATGAAGGTATTAAAACTTCTTAGTTATTGTAAAGTTATATCATAAAAAAATCAAATTTGAAAAAGGGCCACTTTCGAAGATGGAACTACGAAATTACAGCATTTGGTGTTGCTTTTGTTTGTAATCTGTCATTTATGTGGGTACATAAACCATGTTGATAGTGCTCTATATTCATTAATCAAGCTGAAATTATGTCGCTTACGCCTGAAGAATGCACCAGAATACTTACAATGCTGGAAACCGGCCGGAGTCAGCGCGATACAGCCAGGACTGTCGGTGTGTCGCTGTCAACAGTACAAAGAGTTCTCCGACGTTACGAAGAAACTGGTTCTAACCTACGCAGACCAGGAACGGGCAGAACCAGGTGTACCACAGCACGAGAAGACCGATACTTGGTGAACACCATGCTTCGAAATCGCTTTCTCACAGGAACTGAACTCACTAATCAGTTTCGACGCCTCGGAGGAAGTAACCCAAGTGCATGGACAGTAAGACGTCGGCTTGCTGAATCTAACTTAAAACCCCTTAGACCTGCAAACGGCCCTAAACTGGAGCGTGGGCATCGTATTTCGAGACTAAGGTATGCCCAGAGCCACGTAAATTGGAGTATTGAAGATTGGTCAAAAGTTATGTTCTCCGACGAATCAAAATTTATGCTCTACAAGCACGATGGAAGACACAGAGTGTATCGAAGACCAGGGGAAAGATTCAAGCAAGCATGCATCGAAGAAAAAGTAGCCTACGGTGGTGGGTCTGTACTTGTGTGGGCCGGAATTTCTTCTGAAAGTCGCACAGAGCTGGTGATCATAGAAAACGGCTCTTTAACTAGCGTAAGATATGTGGAAGAAATCCTCAATGATCACGTTGGTCCATTTATGGTCAATTTAGGTGAGGATGCTATATTTATGCATGACAATGCCCGACCTCATACAGGTAGGATTGTGAATGACTACCTTCAAGAGATGAACATTACTCGTATGGAGTGGCCAGCGCGCAGCCCGGATATCAACCCGATCGAGCATGCTTGGGACGAGCTAGGCAGATGCGTAAAACAACGAAACCCTCCCCCAATCACGCTTCGTGAGCTCAAAATTGCTCTCACAGAGGAATGGGAGAATATTCCCCAAAATCGTATAAGGAACTAGGTGTACAGCATGCCAAACCGCGTAAACGCAGTAATGGAAGCACGAGGAGGCAATACGAAGTATTAAAATTCAAGAAAATCGTAATAAAGTTCAAAAATTTCATGTTTCCTATTTTTGTTTTAAGGAGAGATCAGCAGTTTTTTCTTTATGTAATTTTGTGTTAATAAAATGTATGGTGACTCATATTTTTTTTACTTTCATTTAAGGAGTATTACATTGTCTATTAAATACAATTTATTGCATTAACCTATCATTTTTAGTTTCCGAGATTTTTAACATTCTTTAAGTGACCCGGATTCATTGCTCTCGAGTGTAATACAAAATTTTGTGATTTTGTTAATTCAGCACCGCAATGTTTTCAAGTGCATATAATTATGGATATCGATCTACCGTCCTTCGCAATTGTTTGTAACTCGTCACTCCAATCCTACAGGTTTCACGATCTAGTTCGAACCACACTCAACTTCAGACACACATCAGTGCATCACAAAATTTGTTGTCTCTGAGGTAGAGTGTGCTGAAATCTAATATTGGGGAACACCCAAAAATTCCGAAATATGTTTTTCCGAATTTCAATATTCCGATGTTCAAAATTCCGAAGATTATAATTCCTAAGAAACAAAGCTCCGAATATTCAAAAGGACGATATTCATTTATCCGAAAGTCATAAGTACGAATTTTTATTTTTCCTAATTTCATTAGTACGAATAATCATAAGACCGGACTGTTATTTTCCCGAAAAACATTATTCAGAATTTCAAATATCCGAAAATTCACTGTTTAAGTTTTTTTAATAAAGTACGGTCAAGTCTAACTACCGAAGATATTATTTCCAAGTGAGTGGAAGGCAAACGTCAAAACAAAAAAAAAATAAACACGATGGCTAAGGCCGGAGCTCCGCTCCGCTTCGATTTTGCCTTAGCCTTCTAACCTAACCTATCCGAGTCGAGGTGTTAACCATAATAAGTGAATGGTTAACACCCCGACTCAGAGTACCCCGACTCGGATAGGTTAGGTTAGAAGGCTAAGGCGGGAGCTCCGCTCCGCTTCGCTCCCGCCTTAGCCTTCGTGGTTATTTTTTTTTGTTTTGTCGTTTGCCTTCCATTCACTTGGAAATAATATTTTCGGTAGTTAGACTTGACTATACTTTATTAAAAAAACGGGTGGAATCGGGAACATAAATAATCGTCTTTAATGATAAGTTTTAAAACAGGAACGGGTGGAAACGACATTCACCCTTCGTATTTATGATATTTCGGATTTTTGATAATCGGAGTTCGTATTTATAATATGGCGGATTTTTAATGATTCGGAATTCAACGGTTCGGTTTCTTGAAATTCGGCATTCTGACAGTCGGAATTGTAAACATTCGGAATTTTAAAATTATGACTTTTCATAAAAAGGAATTATGAAACATCGGATTTTTGACTTTCGGGATTTCGAATCATTCGGACTTATGAAATTCGGAATTATGAAATTCGTGATTGTGACTTTCGGAATTAAGTTTTTCGTATTAATGTAGTGTACCCCTAATATTGACTTTATCTTCTTACAGGTGTGAGCTGTGGATACAATATACTGGAATAGAGAACTTTTGTTGAACAGATGTGGGAAACACTGATAGAAAATTTGAATAGGCGGCAGAATACGCGATTGGAACGTTCACAAGATACTTTTTAAATAAAGAATTTTATTTGTCGTATTATGTTTTTAATTATTACCTAAAATACATCCAGCATGTGTTTGACATAAAATCCAGGTGCGGTTTACAACCATTCTCATATTATAAGGATGATTGCACACCCCACCTAGGTTTTGTAGGATTGGGACCCAGGTTGAGAATATTTATCGATATTGATATATTTTTGATTATTTCTCCCGACCCAGGGTCCCAACCCTACGAACAAGTTTGCAACCTAAGGGACCAAATGAAGTTTTTAACGTCTTTGTGTTGGTATTGATTCTGTGCGCAAACTTTTAAATGAATCAAAATGAAAGTATGGGAGTTCCGTCTCCTAAACGTAGTGTTACATTCTCTTTGGCTGAATGGATCTGGCTGAAATTTGGTACAGGGGTAGAGTATAGTCCGGAATAACACATCTAAGGTGTTATGTGGGTCCTTGATATGAATAGAAGATCTGTTGGTATTGACTATTAATTGCATTAATGAAGACTTCACACAGTAATGTATAATACCTATGTGTGGCTTGTCTGTGCCACCGACAGTTGACAAGTGACTTCCACCTAGTTTAGAAATAATTAAAATCGTGGAATAAAGTACAAGTGGTTAAGCAAAAAGTGCATAATGCGCTAGTGATAGCCTTTTGTAGTGTATCCCCCCCCCCCCTCCCCCTCCGGAGTAACACAAGAATATGCTATAAAATCTATAACTAGATGTGATTTCAGTACCGGCTGACCGAGATCGACGAGTCGCGGTCGCAAAAAAGTTTGAAGATACTAAAAAAAATTTAAAAATATTTAATTTGGTATGTGTAGATACCGTATATACATTCATATGCATGTAGTAGAAACCGGTTATTTTAATATTACAAACAGACACTCCAATTTTATTAATTGGTAGGTATACATATATTTACACCTCTTTTTGTATCTTATTTCAGACCGTTTCCCTTTAAAGATGGTCAGCCCTTCACTATGGAGATTGTAGTTGACAAGACATATTTAAACACGATTGGCGATAGACGGCGAGCACTATTGCAGTTATGCACACCGGTACCCCAGTCCGCTGTCTGCTAAATGGGTAAAAAAAATTATCTATAATACAGATGCTACTCTGAAAATATATAATAATAAAAAATAATAAAGTATTTTATTCGGATAACAGATATACAATTTATATCTAAATATATATAACTCATAGGTGACTGACTGACTGACATAGTGATCTATCAACGCACAGCCCAAACCACTGGACGGATCGGGCTGAAATTTGGCATGCAGGTAGATGTTATGACGTAGGCATCCGCTAAGAAAGGATTTTGATAAATTCTTCCCCCAAGGGGATAAAATACGGGAAGCGGGAACGAGAACAAATTTTACGCGGGCGAAGCTGCGGGCATCAGCTAGTCTCTTATATTACTACTGCACTGTTATAAAATTTTGAAGTTATTCCCGTATTTGGTGATAACCTATTTACTTTCTGTAAGTCCGTTTGCCAGTTGGCAAAGGCCTCCTCCAACCTACTCCATCCTGATCACTCTCTCTGGCCACTCTATTCCATGCTGTGGCTGCTACCTGCCTGATATCTTCGTCCCATCTTTTGTGTTGTCTGCCTTCTTTTCGTTTTACCTTCCCTTAGGTACCAATGTGTAATTATTTTACTCCATTTGTCCTTTCCTCTGACCATTTGTCCCGACCACTTCCATTTTAGGCTTTTTATTTTTAAGGTTACGTCCTGTACCTTAGTCATTTTCCTTATATTGATGTTTCTTATTCTGTCCGTCTCTTTACTCCTATCATGCTTCTATCCATTGCTATAAGTTGACAATTAGCAATTCTGTTGATTGTGTTTTTGGTTAAGGTTATGGCCCACGTTTGGCTTCCATACATCAATATTGGTTGAACGCGTAAACATTAACCAGCTAACAAAGTATAGGTGCAAAACAGTGGTTCCCCGCTGGCTCAAGTCATTCAGCTATGAGGAAACTGAAAAACTTGCTACATATTCCCTCGTCGACGGCGCGCGCACACACATTTACACATATTCACACACACACACACACACACTCACACACACACACACACACACACACACACACACACACACACACACACACATTCACACACACACACACATTCACACACGCAAAATCAATGAGCTATACTGACCATTTATATTCAAAGCCAGAATTTCCCATTCAAAGCTTCTGAAGATCATTTCCAAAACCGCGGAGAACAGTTTTTGACAGGGGGCTCCCATACAACAAACGTTATTTTTGCCCGGTATTTGGTATGGAACCCTCTGTGTGCGAGCCCGACTCGCACTCGGCTGATATTTTTTTATTGTATACCTTGTACTAACCAATTTGTATTGTCAGATATTAAATTAATTACAATACTTATTAGCCAAGAATAAAATATTTATTGAAGAGCGCCTCATCGTCCTTACTATGCCGAGAACCAGCCAACCTGAGAGTAGCCCCCAACACTTGTTGCAACCAACAATGTGAGCAGGCTGCTTTTAATCTACTCTAATCTAAAGGTTTCCGCTTTCCCCGACACTAGAGGAACTACAAATTTACCATCATGGGCCCATCTATAGGAACTTGACGGTGCTTCTTGACACTGCTTCTCTGAAGTCGCACATGGGGAAAACTGCTATCACTTTTGGATTGATAAACCTTAATTCTTCTCCCATTTGACTTAATGCTAAGAAAGGGGAGATATGATATGTCTACGCTGCTGTTCTTAAAAGCTGTCTAGCTAGCCACATTGCGACAAGATAGACTTCATCCTCTTATAGGAACGTGTTCTACCGCCTGTAGAATGGTAGGTATGTGCTCTGAGGATTGTTTGATATGATGCCTACGGCACGTTCCGTCATAGCACCGCTCGCCACAGGCAGTTCATCAGTGATGGGCGTAACAGATTACTGAAGTACCTAATTTAATTGGGTAGGTAATAATTGAATTAAATTAGTAATTGAATTACAATGTAACTTAATTTTACCGTAATCAATTACATCTCCTATACCTATATCTAGGTACTACCACAGATTACTAAATAGTTACTACGTAGTACTACTTCAAGTAGCCTTATGGACATCTGCGTGTTCATCCTCTCACAACGCGTCCCTTCTTCCGCGTACGTTTAGTCTGTGGACTGAACTTCTTGTCTCGGGTTTCTCAAACGTCTGCAGTATGGAGTTTCTCAAAAGGTATCTAATTAACGTAGAGGAAAAGTATTACTATATATATATCTTAAAAACAAAATTATGTTGGATTCAATTCTCAGTTTCTGTGGGCAAGTGAAGTCTTAATAAAAAGCCTGTTATCAAAAATACTTTTAATAAATAATAATACTATTATATTACATGTCAAATTCACGACACATCCTCGGTAGTTGAGGTTTGAGATTTCCATATTTATACATAAAAATATACGGCGATAAAAGATAATTTATGTAAAAGTAAGTACCTACCTATAGTACCAAACACAACGACAATAAACCATCAAGGTGTAGCTTTTCTTATTACGTGTAGCTTTTTTTTTTCATCCCTCATGGATGCTATGCCTACCACCGGAAGCCCCGGATGAGCCCTCGATTCAAAGCGTAGCGTAAAATAGGAGACGGCCGTCTGAAACTATATTACAGGAAGGGAGGGAGAGGAACGCACCACACACACTTGACATCATCAATTCTAACGATGAACAGTTAAGGATAACCTCAACCAACAGTAACGGTGGAAAAACTAATCGAACTCCTCTAGGAAAAGGATGATGCACAGATAATAATAGAAAAAGAACCAAATTATCTTGTAACAAGGAAGAGATGACGTTGAAATAACATGTTATATATTTACACACAACTAGACGCAGACCTACAACTTATTGATTTTGAACCTGTATGCAGAATTGAAGCCCCGAACTCTGCGGCAAGCCTAATGGTGAAATTAATTACAAGAGCAATTGATCAAAATTCAAAAACTATCAAAGTCCCAAACCGTAAAAGAATTTTAAAGGAATGGATCACTCCAGGTCTCTTACGGTGTGTGCGTCATCGGGATAAGCTAAAGAAAAAAACAAAAGAAGATCCCGGTAATATCATACTAGAAACGACATTCAAAAGATACAGAAACTATTGCATTAACCTGGTGAGGCAAGCTAAGGCTACCTATGACAAGACCTGTATCACCGAAGCAGGTAAGGATACTAAACAGTTATGGACAGCCATCAACACTATAACCAATAGACTCAAAACAAAGGACAATAGACAAGAACTGCTCACAATATCTGCAACGCCACTAGCATCAGTCAACCAAATAAACAACTACTTCGCAAACATAGGTAAAAATCTAGCCGAAGATATAAGCAACAGTATTACACTCAAGTCCCCTCCTACAAACAGACGAAATAGCCCACACACCATGGTTCTTCTGCCCGCGGACGAGGCGGAAATTGCGGGTGTGATTGCTTCTCTTCGCACTGAATGCTCTGCGGGATGGGATAGAATCACATGTGCCTTATTAAAAAAACATGTTTCAGTGATTGTCCGACCTCTGACCCATATCTGCAATCTCTCACTCCATACTGGGCAATTTCCAAAAGTGTTCAAGAAATCCATCATACACCCGATTTTTAAGAGTGGGGACAGAGGCCATGTCAGCAATTACAGACCTATAGCCGTGCTGCCCACCCTATCTAAGGTGCTTGAACGAATTATGAATCGCAGACTCGTGGACTACCTGACCAAATATAATATCCTTTCGCCTTCACAATATGGTTTCAGAGTTGGTCGATCCACATCCGATGCAGTTCATGACCTCACGAATTATATTGTTACCAACCTGGATGGTGGAAATAAAGTCATAGGAATATTCCTGGACCTTGCAAAGGCCTTCGACACGGTGTCTGTCTCCATTCTTATTGAGAAGATGGAGCGTATTGGAATAAGAGGGACACAGCTCAGACTTTTCGAAGACTATCTCAGTGAACGAACCCAGTGTGTTAAGGTGGATGAGCACATCAGCGAGGAGCAAGTGGTCACGTACGGTGTGCCGCAAGGCAGTGTGCTTGGCCCGACCCTGTTTCTCATCTACCTTAATGACCTGGGTCTGCTGACCCTCCCAAAGGGTAAAATAATTTCTTTTGCGGATGACACTGCTCTTCTATTCAGTGACACTACGTGGAGTGATGTTAGTGAACATGCACAGTCGGGCTTTAACAGGGTATCAAATTGGTTGCGTAATAATTTGCTAACTTTGAATGCGGCTAAAACCAACTATGTCACATTTGCAATTAAAACTTCATTACACCCTATCACTCCGTGCTCAATTGTTGCGCACTCATGTCCCGAGCCTCATAATAGTACCTGCTCCTGCGTACACTTGCACAAAGCCGACACAGTAAAATACCTAGGGGTACTAGTGGACAGTTGCCTCCGATTTCACGATCACATACACACTCTTAGTGGCAGAATGCGTAAGCTGATATACGTCTTTAAGACCCTAAGATCAGTAGCTGATGATGGATTAAGGACGTCTGTATACTTTGCCCTAGCACAGTCTCTGCTTACTTACTGCATCACATCCTGGGGTGGAGCACCACGCACCACTCTCATTGAACTAGAGAGGGCACAGAGAGCAGTATTGAAAGTGTCCATGGGCTTACCATTCTTATACTCAACTACCCTTTTATACAATAAGGCAAAAGTTCTAACAGTGCGCCAGTTATTTATCCAGCAGACAATCTTGATGCAGCATGGCCTCCTGAAATACGATCCTGCAATAGTCCGCGGCAGAAGACGGTATAACCCTGTAAATAGGAGTCAGCTGCGGCTCAAAACAAAATACTCTAAGCATTACTTCTGTCACTTGGGTCCTTATTTATACAAGAAAATTAACAGAATACTTCCTATTTACGAACTCACAAAAATCAAATGCAAAATGAAAGTAACAAGTTGGCTTAAGGCGTTTAGTTACGATGATACTGAAAATATATTGGCTATATTAACTTAGATATCACACACACACACACACACACACACACACACACACACACTAGCGCGCGCGCGCGCGCCCTACACACACGCACACACACAGGCACACACGCACAGACACACACACTCGCGCACACACTATACACATACATACTAACCATTAATAAAATAAAATAGATTATAATTATTATAGAATGTAGAATTATCTGATCATCATCACAATTCATAGTAAAGCTGAGTGCACAAACTTGAATACAATAGCATGTCAAAGGTGGAGACCTGGTGACCTGAAATACAGGTCTTGAACCTAGCTTAGGCATCAGTCTCCCACAATATATTTAATTTGAATAATGTTCAAAAATGTACTACTTATAAAACTTGTATTGTGGCGAGAAAATAAACGATATTATTACTATTACTATTACTATGTTATAGGCCTCAAACTGCATGTCAGTGACGAGCGGGGCGACGGCGGCAGCGGCGGCTAGAGTACAAGAGAGTAAGACAACTTTGAACCAACGATAACAAACGCATAAGTGAGCCACACCGCGCCTGACCGCGCACACTTTAAAAATTAGGTCAAAGTGTGCGTGGTGAGCTTAGTCCCATCCGTAAGCACTCCCACACAAGCAAATAGAATAGAAAAAAATGTTTATTTCTATGGTTCATGTTAGATTGTGTCCACTGATCAGTGTGTATTCGGATCTGTGGGTGTGTCAGCTACAGTCTACCTATTTACGTCTAGGAAAGATCTATAGATATAATTGCACACAAACAAACTGCGCTCGGTGCGTTTGTTACCGTTTGTTCTATGTTGCCTACTTTATTGTAGATACTGGTGGGCCGCGCTCTCGCCGCAATCACCGCCGCCGCCCCGCTTGTCTCTGACATCCAGTTTGATACCTTTGATTTGCTTCGACTGCACTTTTTTAAGTCGGTTTTCCTCTTGCCTCCTTTTATTACACAGTGGTTCAAGGAGAATTTACAGGCAGTATGAGTTTGGTAGAATATGGTTTTGCTGTGCCAAAGTGCCAGATTATCGTTGTATAACAACACACCCTCCGCCGTAAATAAAATTTAAAAATACGGCGCTTAAAGATTTACACACGTATACCTATCTATACATATGAATAGGGCGTAATTCAACTGCTATAATAATATGCCACACCTCGATTAGCTTGTAGTCTTCGAGTTTGATATTCATGGCCAGTAGAAATCTGTAGTTGTATCGCATTGGTATTTACAAAAACCGTAAGCTCTGTCTAGACATAGACATTTCAATACAGTCTGAGTCAAGTCTTAGCTGAGATAGAGCTCTATCGAAATGCACACACGAGCACAACTGCAATGTTAAAAAAGGTTAAATATATTCGGGAAATAGATCGGCATTAAGACGAAGGTCCAGCATGATTCGCGGTAAAATTGAGAAAAATGTAACCGAAGAAAATGAGTGGCCTAACTATTCAAACAAAAGTTTTTAGTAGTGAGAGACCTTAAAATACAATATTGAAAATAATAAAGTAAGGTCACACTACCTCTCATGGCCTCACGATTCTCACGAGCCAGATTGGTCTTAAACATTTTTCAGTGGTGAGAAAAAAAAACACAAAAAAGTAGGAAATATCTGCGAACCTGGCTCGTGACGTCATGTAAACTATACGGGATAATCCGCGCGCAACGAGAATGTGCGGAATCTTGTCAAATACCATACCATTCAATCGCGGGCGGGTTATACTAAATAGGCGAAAACGGGGCGAGGTGCGGGGAAGCGCGAGGGGAAGCCAGGTTAGCAGCTATTTCCGCCGTGTTGTACCTACCTACATATTGAAACAAAATAAAGTTCGGCCACTCTGGCTGACTGACAACACCTTTAAAACAATGTTAGAAAAACTCAGAAGCCTTACACAATATAAGTTAGGTCACCCTATAATTCAAGTTAGGTCACTGTGGTCTCTCATGGTCTCAAGACGTAGAATGGCCTAGTTACTGAAACATCGTTTTCAGTAATGAGAAGAAAGTCGTTCAAAATATACTACATTTATCTACTTAAAAAATAGCGTTAGGCCACTCTGGTTTTCCTGGTGGTTTCAATTATATAAATTCTATTTGCTCATCAAATAGTCATACGAACACAGCAGACGTCTTTTATAATTGTACATAATCACGTAATACACAATATAATTAAATATTTTATTGATTTACTAACAATAGTTAAGAGGATACAAATGGGCTCCGGAGACGGTCAAGCGACTTGAGCCAAGTCTGTCACTTGACTGTTTCCGGAGCCCATAACACATTATGGATCAATAGTCTGCAATAAATGTTTATTATTTTATTAGACGTGTAATGTAACATTCAATGGTTAACTTTGACATGGTTTCTTAACAAGTATTCGAATAAAAATGCCTGTATGTTATTTTTATACTATCGCGGTTTTTTACACTCACACATATAGAATTCGGGACTTTCAGCGCCCGCGGTCATGGTTCGGCCGACATGCAAAGTGTCCGAAAACGAAAGAATCAGATTCAGAATCCGAACCAATCAGATAAGTCGGTGTATGTACTTAAATATAAAGTACTAGCTGAGGCCCGAGGCTCCGCCCGCGTGGAATGTTAAAATAGATGTTGGCCGATTCTCAGACCTACTCAATATGCTCACAAAATTTCATGAGAATCGGTCAAGCCGTTTCGGAGGAGTATGGCAACGAAAACTGTGACACGAGAATTTTATATATTAGATTTAGTGTGAAGTCCCGAATTCTGTAAGTATGCCTGTAACCAATACATACATAGCGGTGCAAAAGGTACGCACATAGCTAGCGACACTCCGTAATGTGCTACCGTAGGGCTACTGACAAATGTTAACATGTCGCTTCACTGTACTATGGCCAATGAATACAATAGTTATCGAGAAGCACAGTTCTTAAGTTTTTTTTACAATTTTGTTGGGGGCATGCCAACTTGTAGTTTACAGGTACGATTTGAAAAATTCTTTCACTGTTGGAAAGCTGCACTATGCCCGGGTGGTATGGGCTATATTTTATTCCCGCGGGAACGGGAGATGCGCGGGTGAAACCATGTGACGTTCTGACGTTCGCTAGTCGGCTTAAAAGGATTAGGTATTTATTAAAAAATATTTCACGTCCTTTATTATTATTTAAAACAAGCTGACCCCGCAACTTCGTTTACGTCACATAAGGTGTATGAAAGAAGAGGTATTTCTTCATAGAACTCATCAACCAGCGTGTGAAACTGCCCTGTTTGCTTAATCATAAAAGAGCTTAAAGATTAAGTCTATTCTAAAACAATTCAACGCCTTCAGCGCGAATTGTCTCTTTGTGTTCTCTTTTATGATTAAGCCAACACGCCAGTTTAGATTGACCCATTTTTAGACTCATAAAAATGTCTATGTATGATTCTTTCTAGTGATATAACTTTTTTATTTATAAACCGATTGACATGAAATATACACTAAATATTAAGTGGGGCAAACCTCAACACAATAAAGAAAACCGCAATGCAATCGGTTAACTGTTACTGAGATTAGCGTGCACAAACGTACAGACAAACAGACAAAAATTCTAAAAATCATTCTTGAGGGTTCTATTGCGTTCATAAAGCCCCCCTATAATATTTTTTCTTATTTATCATCCATGTACAGACAGCGGACTGTTGCGATACTTGTTTATTATTATCTATTGACATAACATTTCTATAGATGTTTATACTGTATTTCAATAGCTTTGCGCAAAAATGTAAACAAACACATTTGATCCTATATATCCATAGTTACTTGCAATTGAATATTTACCCTGATTATATTCCAGTATCCAGGAGTCATACAGTGTTCTTACAATCATTTCGACACCAAATAACTTCTTTATGACAGTTTATTTTCATATAAAATACCTACTCAGGATAGTGAAAAATTAAATGATTCGTCATACTATATTTTTCTACTCATCTGTCTTAGATAACGATTGTCAAAACATGACATGTTTACATTATTGCCAGATCGGGTAGGATTGGACTATACAATGATTAATATAAAAATGGCTGCCGCACTGCGACTGTCGCGCCACCAAGCGGTAGTTTGTGTCACAGAAAATTTGTCTTCAGAGCGGCCTTAGAAACTACGCTTCTATCTAACTATGTATATAATATGCCATAGCAATGCCCTAAGGAGTGATGACAGTAAGGGTGATTTTCCATTATGCTATGTGGCTATAGATGCGTTTGGTATCCACCAATTATATTAGTACTCCACTAGTAACGTTGACCGTGTATATCGACAAAATACCTGACCCTTGCAACTTCGTTTACGTCACATAAGGTGTATGAAAGAATAGGTATTTTTTCATCAGACTCATAGGCACGTTTAAAACTGCCCTGTTTAGATTTACCCTTACATTCAAAGGTACCCTTGAAGGTTTAGCGAAAGTTGAGATGTGTCTCCCTCATGAAAAATATCGGGATCAAAAGTACCCAAGAACCTTCTTCGAATCATAAGCTCAGTTTGAGCCAAGTATCTTTCAAATTGAATCAGTAGTTTCGGCGTGATGCTTATTCGGGATACAGTCAGACAGAAAAAGAAATACATTTTCGGCTTTAGTATCGTCTACTAGACTAGAGAATGCCCTACAATAAAAAAAAATATGCTATACTACCCATTCGCTCTAACTTTGCCGCTGGCGTAGAGGCGTATACCCGAATTGTTAATTATACGAAGTAAATTGACAGTAGCTAATGTCACTTCGTCATAGAAAATACGCAACACTACAAGAAGAAGTGACATTAGTTGCTGTCAATTTACTTCGTCTAATCAAAAAATCGACTTTAGTATGGAGCCGAGCGGCAAAGTTAGAGCGAACGAGCAGTAGATAGATTGTGTGTAGATTGGATTTCGAACGCATCCATAGCAACGTAGCATAGCACATCTATGGTGGAAAAGCACCCTTACACTTTGAACTACAATAGGACACACTGACCTGCATTATACATGATTCTGCGTTTACTATACTACTTCTATTATTTTCGATAATCACTTTTTTCTTTGGAAACTATCTATACATATAATAAAATGATAGAAAAGTCAAAACTGTACATTGGAAATATTTAAAAAAAATACTCGCTGGGTGTTCAGCATAAGATACCGAAGCCGAAAATATAGTTAGAATAATTTTTGTCTGTTTGTCTGTTTATCTGTTTGTCTGTTTGCTTTGCTTTGTCCGGAAGGATCTCGAAAAGTACTCAATAGATTTGATTCAAATTTTGCACAAATATTACCTAGGGGTAGGGTCTTAAAATAGGCTTTATATTATCACGCTACATATCCTAGGGGCTAAGCAGAGAGCAATCAAATTGGCATTGTAACAATTTTCACGCGTACGAAGTCGCGGGCAACAGCTAGTAAATTATAAAGCCTACATTTGAGTTTCTTGAGATCTTTTTCACAAAATTATAATACACTAATTATACACGATTAAGTTGGTCACAGAATAGAATTTATGAGGTTGGCTACAGAATACAAAACGATTGGATTATTCCCAGTAGTTCTGTTGAAGTAGTACCGTGGCGGAACTGGCGAGACGTTTTTTTCTTAGTAGTCCCGCGGAACAAAGCACCACTAACATATTTAGTTATAGTTATGTCTATTACTATACATAATTATTAGTGGTATAACTATTACTAATACAACCAAAACTACTGGGAATAAAAATGTCCCAGTAGTTCCGCGCCACGGTACTACTGAGAAAAAAAGTCTCACTAGTTCCGCTACGGAACTACTGCCGCGGAACTACTGGGAATGTTCCCATACAGACAGACTGAGAGCAAGGTATATAACAAAAGGTATTTTTCATTCATTATTTTTAATTCTATGGAGAAATTAGTTCATGTAAAACATACACAGTTTACTATTATTGAAATATTTCCACCAGTATAAATAATGTATTTTGAAAAATATCAATATAAATGTATAATGAAAGTCAGGTGGCACAAAAACATTCGAATGTGATCCTTATAACAACAGGCATAAGAGCTATCGTTCACTCTACACGTACGCGGTGTCTAGTCCAGTTGTATGACGGGGTGGCCCCAACCTCGCCCACGGCAGCCCGCCGGCTAGTATGTGAAGATGATGGACCGGATGAGACCGTCGCGGACCGAGTCGCTGCTCTGGCCTATACCGAAGTTGAAGAACACGGACTCGGCGGCCACTTGCTGCGCGCACGTGCCCATTGGGTACCAGCCCACGCGGTTGAACACTATTGCCACTTTGTACACCTGGGGAATATTACATACATACATACATATGGTCACGCCTTTATCCCCGAAGGGGTAGGCAGAGGCATATTATATGCCCACATTTCACCTTTGTATAATTTGTCCCACGTAATAGGTGGTGAGCCGTATTGCCGTGTTAATATGGACAGGCGCAGGTTGTGACTGCCTGCTGTTGAAATAAAGCCTTCAACTTAGCTTAACGACTGCCATTTTACTGGCAACCGGGACCAACGGCTTAACGTGCCTTGCGAAGCACGGAAACGCTCAAATAAATGTCACAAAGTGATCACATGGATGGTCACCCATCCATGGACCGGCCATAGTGAAAGTTGCTTACTGCAGTGATCGTTTACAGAACACTGAGGCCGCGGGGCCACGAGCGCTTCATCGTCACGTATATCTTTATAGTTTTAATATCTGCGAAGGCACAAGGACCTGCGTGATGTTTTGTTGTAAGGCGCGCAGATAAAGGCAAAATTTTATTGCTAATTTAACTTTCAGGGGAAATCAGCGCCATCACGGTATGACACGAGAAAGGAGACCATAATACAGCGACAGCTAAGCAGCGTTTAATGCACTCAAAAAATAAACGCCAGTAATCGTCAAGGAGTCACTAGACAGCCTAACGAAAAAGAAACCAGAAGTAAGCGTAGCCCGGGCACCACGGTATCCTGGAAAACTCTATTTCGAAAGGGGCAGTTGTATTTGTGGGACCTAAGCTTGGCCAGTCAAAGTTCTTCATCAAAGGAATGGATACGGAAAAAACAAGCCAACTGCTCAAGCTAACCAGATTAAATATACATGTTTGGATGTTTGTTACTCAATCACGCTCTAACGGATTGGGCTGAAATTTGTTACAGAGGTAGCTTAAAGTCTGGAATAACACATAGGCACACTATTCATCCCGAAAATATATTCCCACGGGAAGCCGGAACGGGTACCTAATTTCACCACCGCCATATTTCGTACCAGCGAGCATCATCTTACCTTGTTCCGCTGTATGTAGACGGGGCGGTTGAACATGATGTCCAGCAGGTGGCGGTAGGGCACGCGGTTGGTGTAGTGCGTGTACGTGAGCCGCGCGCCGTCCGCGTCCAGCAGGTGCGCGTACAGCAGCTCGCAGTAGCCATTATCGTTACCTTGTTCCGCTGTATGTAGACGGGGCGGTTGAACATGATGTCCAGCAGGTGGCGGTAGGGCACGCGGTTGGTGTAGTGCGTGTACGTGAGCCGCGCGCCGTCCGCGTCCAGCAGGTGCGCGTACAGCAGCTCGCAGTAGCCATTATCGTTACCTTGTTCCGCTGTATGTAGACGGGGCGGTTGAACATGATGTCCAGCAGGTGGCGGTAGGGCACGCGGTTGGTGTAGTGCGTGTACGTGAGCCGCGCGCCGTCCGCGTCCAGCAGGTGCGCGTACAGCAGCTCGCAGTAGCCATTATCGTTACCTTGTTCCGCTGTATGTAGACGGGGCGGTTGAACATGATGTCCAGCAGGTGGCGGTAGGGCACGCGGTTGGTGTAGTGCGTGTACGTGAGCCGCGCGCCGTCCGCGTCCAGCAGGTGCGCGTACAGCAGCTCGCAGTAGCCATTATCGTTACCTTGTTCCGCTGTATGTAGACGGGGCGGTTGAACATGATGTCCAGCAGGTGGCGGTAGGGCACGCGGTTGGTGTAGTGCGTGTACGTGAGCCGCGCGCCGTCCGCGTCCAGCAGGTGCGCGTACAGCAGCTCGCAGTAGCCATTATCGTTACCTTGTTCCGCTGTATGTAGACGGGGCGGTTGAACATGATGTCCAGCAGGTGGCGGTAGGGCACGCGGTTGGTGTAGTGCGTGTACGTGAGCCGCGCGCCGTCCGCGTCCAGCAGGTGCGCGTACAGCAGCTCGCAGTAGCCATTATCGTTACCTTGTTCCGCTGTATGTAGACGGGGCGGTTGAACATGATGTCCAGCAGGTGGCGGTAGGGCACGCGGTTGGTGTAGTGCGTGTACGTGAGCCGCGCGCCGTCCGCGTCCAGCAGGTGCGCGTACAGCAGCTCGCAGTAGCCATTATCGTTACCTTGTTCCGCTGTATGTAGACGGGGCGGTTGAACATGATGTCCAGCAGGTGGCGGTAGGGCACGCGGTTGGTGTAGTGCGTGTACGTGAGCCGCGCGCCGTCCGCGTCCAGCAGGTGCGCGTACAGCAGCTCGCAGTAGCCATTATCGTTACCTTGTTCCGCTGTATGTAGACGGGGCGGTTGAACATGATGTCCAGCAGGTGGCGGTAGGGCACGCGGTTGGTGTAGTGCGTGTACGTGAGCCGCGCGCCGTCCGCGTCCAGCAGGTGCGCGTACAGCAGCTCGCAGTAGCCATTATCGTTACCTTGTTCCGCTGTATGTAGACGGGGCGGTTGAACATGATGTCCAGCAGGTGGCGGTAGGGCACGCGGTTGGTGTAGTGCGTGTACGTGAGCCGCGCGCCGTCCGCGTCCAGCAGGTGCGCGTACAGCAGCTCGCAGTAGCCATTATCGTTACCTTGTTCCGCTGTATGTAGACGGGGCGGTTGAACATGATGTCCAGCAGGTGGCGGTAGGGCACGCGGTTGGTGTAGTGCGTGTACGTGAGCCGCGCGCCGTCCGCGTCCAGCAGGTGCGCGTACAGCAGCTCGCAGTAGCCATTATCGTTACCTTGTTCCGCTGTATGTAGACGGGGCGGTTGAACATGATGTCCAGCAGGTGGCGGTAGGGCACGCGGTTGGTGTAGTGCGTGTACGTGAGCCGCGCGCCGTCCGCGTCCAGCAGGTGCGCGTACAGCAGCTCGCAGTAGCCATTATCGTTACCTTGTTCCGCTGTATGTAGACGGGGCGGTTGAACATGATGTCCAGCAGGTGGCGGTAGGGCACGCGGTTGGTGTAGTGCGTGTACGTGAGCCGCGCGCCGTCCGCGTCCAGCAGGTGCGCGTACAGCAGCTCGCAGTAGCCATTATCGTTACCTTGTTCCGCTGTATGTAGACGGGGCGGTTGAACATGATGTCCAGCAGGTGGCGGTAGGGCACGCGGTTGGTGTAGTGCGTGTACGTGAGCCGCGCGCCGTCCGCGTCCAGCAGGTGCGCGTACAGCAGCTCGCAGTAGCCATTATCGTTACCTTGTTCCGCTGTATGTAGACGGGGCGGTTGAACATGATGTCCAGCAGGTGGCGGTAGGGCACGCGGTTGGTGTAGTGCGTGTACGTGAGCCGCGCGCCGTCCGCGTCCAGCAGGTGCGCGTACAGCAGCTCGCAGTAGCCATTATCGTTACCTTGTTCCGCTGTATGTAGACGGGGCGGTTGAACATGATGTCCAGCAGGTGGCGGTAGGGCACGCGGTTGGTGTAGTGCGTGTACGTGAGCCGCGCGCCGTCCGCGTCCAGCAGGTGCGCGTACAGCAGCTCGCAGTAGCCATTATCGTTACCTTGTTCCGCTGTATGTAGACGGGGCGGTTGAACATGATGTCCAGCAGGTGGCGGTAGGGCACGCGGTTGGTGTAGTGCGTGTACGTGAGCCGCGCGCCGTCCGCGTCCAGCAGGTGCGCGTACAGCAGCTCGCAGTAGCCATTATCGTTACCTTGTTCCGCTGTATGTAGACGGGGCGGTTGAACATGATGTCCAGCAGGTGGCGGTAGGGCACGCGGTTGGTGTAGTGCGTGTACGTGAGCCGCGCGCCGTCCGCGTCCAGCAGGTGCGCGTACAGCAGCTCGCAGTAGCCATTATCGTTACCTTGTTCCGCTGTATGTAGACGGGGCGGTTGAACATGATGTCCAGCAGGTGGCGGTAGGGCACGCGGTTGGTGTAGTGCGTGTACGTGAGCCGCGCGCCGTCCGCGTCCAGCAGGTGCGCGTACAGCAGCTCGCAGTAGCCATTATCGTTACCTTGTTCCGCTGTATGTAGACGGGGCGGTTGAACATGATGTCCAGCAGGTGGCGGTAGGGCACGCGGTTGGTGTAGTGCGTGTACGTGAGCCGCGCGCCGTCCGCGTCCAGCAGGTGCGCGTACAGCAGCTCGCAGTAGCCATTATCGTTACCTTGTTCCGCTGTATGTAGACGGGGCGGTTGAACATGATGTCCAGCAGGTGGCGGTAGGGCACGCGGTTGGTGTAGTGCGTGTACGTGAGCCGCGCGCCGTCCGCGTCCAGCAGGTGCGCGTACAGCAGCTCGCAGTAGCCATTATCGTTACCTTGTTCCGCTGTATGTAGACGGGGCGGTTGAACATGATGTCCAGCAGGTGGCGGTAGGGCACGCGGTTGGTGTAGTGCGTGTACGTGAGCCGCGCGCCGTCCGCGTCCAGCAGGTGCGCGTACAGCAGCTCGCAGTAGCCATTATCGTTACCTTGTTCCGCTGTATGTAGACGGGGCGGTTGAACATGATGTCCAGCAGGTGGCGGTAGGGCACGCGGTTGGTGTAGTGCGTGTACGTGAGCCGCGCGCCGTCCGCGTCCAGCAGGTGCGCGTACAGCAGCTCGCAGTAGCCATTATCGTTACCTTGTTCCGCTGTATGTAGACGGGGCGGTTGAACATGATGTCCAGCAGGTGGCGGTAGGGCACGCGGTTGGTGTAGTGCGTGTACGTGAGCCGCGCGCCGTCCGCGTCCAGCAGGTGCGCGTACAGCAGCTCGCAGTAGCCATTATCGTTACCTTGTTCCGCTGTATGTAGACGGGGCGGTTGAACATGATGTCCAGCAGGTGGCGGTAGGGCACGCGGTTGGTGTAGTGCGTGTACGTGAGCCGCGCGCCGTCCGCGTCCAGCAGGTGCGCGTACAGCAGCTCGCAGTAGCCATTATCGTTACCTTGTTCCGCTGTATGTAGACGGGGCGGTTGAACATGATGTCCAGCAGGTGGCGGTAGGGCACGCGGTTGGTGTAGTGCGTGTACGTGAGCCGCGCGCCGTCCGCGTCCAGCAGGTGCGCGTACAGCAGCTCGCAGTAGCCATTATCGTTACCTTGTTCCGCTGTATGTAGACGGGGCGGTTGAACATGATGTCCAGCAGGTGGCGGTAGGGCACGCGGTTGGTGTAGTGCGTGTACGTGAGCCGCGCGCCGTCCGCGTCCAGCAGGTGCGCGTACAGCAGCTCGCAGTAGCCATTATCGTTACCTTGTTCCGCTGTATGTAGACGGGGCGGTTGAACATGATGTCCAGCAGGTGGCGGTAGGGCACGCGGTTGGTGTAGTGCGTGTACGTGAGCCGCGCGCCGTCCGCGTCCAGCAGGTGCGCGTACAGCAGCTCGCAGTAGCCATTATCGTTACCTTGTTCCGCTGTATGTAGACGGGGCGGTTGAACATGATGTCCAGCAGGTGGCGGTAGGGCACGCGGTTGGTGTAGTGCGTGTACGTGAGCCGCGCGCCGTCCGCGTCCAGCAGGTGCGCGTACAGCAGCTCGCAGTAGCCATTATCGTTACCTTGTTCCGCTGTATGTAGACGGGGCGGTTGAACATGATGTCCAGCAGGTGGCGGTAGGGCACGCGGTTGGTGTAGTGCGTGTACGTGAGCCGCGCGCCGTCCGCGTCCAGCAGGTGCGCGTACAGCAGCTCGCAGTAGCCATTATCGTTACCTTGTTCCGCTGTATGTAGACGGGGCGGTTGAACATGATGTCCAGCAGGTGGCGGTAGGGCACGCGGTTGGTGTAGTGCGTGTACGTGAGCCGCGCGCCGTCCGCGTCCAGCAGGTGCGCGTACAGCAGCTCGCAGTAGCCATTATCGTTACCTTGTTCCGCTGTATGTAGACGGGGCGGTTGAACATGATGTCCAGCAGGTGGCGGTAGGGCACGCGGTTGGTGTAGTGCGTGTACGTGAGCCGCGCGCCGTCCGCGTCCAGCAGGTGCGCGTACAGCAGCTCGCAGTAGCCATTATCGTTACCTTGTTCCGCTGTATGTAGACGGGGCGGTTGAACATGATGTCCAGCAGGTGGCGGTAGGGCACGCGGTTGGTGTAGTGCGTGTACGTGAGCCGCGCGCCGTCCGCGTCCAGCAGGTGCGCGTACAGCAGCTCGCAGTAGCCATTATCGTTACCTTGTTCCGCTGTATGTAGACGGGGCGGTTGAACATGATGTCCAGCAGGTGGCGGTAGGGCACGCGGTTGGTGTAGTGCGTGTACGTGAGCCGCGCGCCGTCCGCGTCCAGCAGGTGCGCGTACAGCAGCTCGCAGTAGCCATTATCGTTACCTTGTTCCGCTGTATGTAGACGGGGCGGTTGAACATGATGTCCAGCAGGTGGCGGTAGGGCACGCGGTTGGTGTAGTGCGTGTACGTGAGCCGCGCGCCGTCCGCGTCCAGCAGGTGCGCGTACAGCAGCTCGCAGTAGCCATTATCGTTACCTTGTTCCGCTGTATGTAGACGGGGCGGTTGAACATGATGTCCAGCAGGTGGCGGTAGGGCACGCGGTTGGTGTAGTGCGTGTACGTGAGCCGCGCGCCGTCCGCGTCCAGCAGGTGCGCGTACAGCAGCTCGCAGTAGCCATTATCGTTACCTTGTTCCGCTGTATGTAGACGGGGCGGTTGAACATGATGTCCAGCAGGTGGCGGTAGGGCACGCGGTTGGTGTAGTGCGTGTACGTGAGCCGCGCGCCGTCCGCGTCCAGCAGGTGCGCGTACAGCAGCTCGCAGTAGCCATTATCGTTACCTTGTTCCGCTGTATGTAGACGGGGCGGTTGAACATGATGTCCAGCAGGTGGCGGTAGGGCACGCGGTTGGTGTAGTGCGTGTACGTGAGCCGCGCGCCGTCCGCGTCCAGCAGGTGCGCGTACAGCAGCTCGCAGTAGCCATTATCGTTACCTTGTTCCGCTGTATGTAGACGGGGCGGTTGAACATGATGTCCAGCAGGTGGCGGTAGGGCACGCGGTTGGTGTAGTGCGTGTACGTGAGCCGCGCGCCGTCCGCGTCCAGCAGGTGCGCGTACAGCAGCTCGCAGTAGCCATTATCGTTACCTTGTTCCGCTGTATGTAGACGGGGCGGTTGAACATGATGTCCAGCAGGTGGCGGTAGGGCACGCGGTTGGTGTAGTGCGTGTACGTGAGCCGCGCGCCGTCCGCGTCCAGCAGGTGCGCGTACAGCAGCTCGCAGTAGCCATTATCGTTACCTTGTTCCGCTGTATGTAGACGGGGCGGTTGAACATGATGTCCAGCAGGTGGCGGTAGGGCACGCGGTTGGTGTAGTGCGTGTACGTGAGCCGCGCGCCGTCCGCGTCCAGCAGGTGCGCGTACAGCAGCTCGCAGTAGCCATTATCGTTACCTTGTTCCGCTGTATGTAGACGGGGCGGTTGAACATGATGTCCAGCAGGTGGCGGTAGGGCACGCGGTTGGTGTAGTGCGTGTACGTGAGCCGCGCGCCGTCCGCGTCCAGCAGGTGCGCGTACAGCAGCTCGCAGTAGCCATTATCGTTACCTTGTTCCGCTGTATGTAGACGGGGCGGTTGAACATGATGTCCAGCAGGTGGCGGTAGGGCACGCGGTTGGTGTAGTGCGTGTACGTGAGCCGCGCGCCGTCCGCGTCCAGCAGGTGCGCGTACAGCAGCTCGCAGTAGCCATTATCGTTACCTTGTTCCGCTGTATGTAGACGGGGCGGTTGAACATGATGTCCAGCAGGTGGCGGTAGGGCACGCGGTTGGTGTAGTGCGTGTACGTGAGCCGCGCGCCGTCCGCGTCCAGCAGGTGCGCGTACAGCAGCTCGCAGTAGCCATTATCGTTACCTTGTTCCGCTGTATGTAGACGGGGCGGTTGAACATGATGTCCAGCAGGTGGCGGTAGGGCACGCGGTTGGTGTAGTGCGTGTACGTGAGCCGCGCGCCGTCCGCGTCCAGCAGGTGCGCGTACAGCAGCTCGCAGTAGCCATTATCGTTACCTTGTTCCGCTGTATGTAGACGGGGCGGTTGAACATGATGTCCAGCAGGTGGCGGTAGGGCACGCGGTTGGTGTAGTGCGTGTACGTGAGCCGCGCGCCGTCCGCGTCCAGCAGGTGCGCGTACAGCAGCTCGCAGTAGCCATTATCGTTACCTTGTTCCGCTGTATGTAGACGGGGCGGTTGAACATGATGTCCAGCAGGTGGCGGTAGGGCACGCGGTTGGTGTAGTGCGTGTACGTGAGCCGCGCGCCGTCCGCGTCCAGCAGGTGCGCGTACAGCAGCTCGCAGTAGCCATTATCGTTACCTTGTTCCGCTGTATGTAGACGGGGCGGTTGAACATGATGTCCAGCAGGTGGCGGTAGGGCACGCGGTTGGTGTAGTGCGTGTACGTGAGCCGCGCGCCGTCCGCGTCCAGCAGGTGCGCGTACAGCAGCTCGCAGTAGCCATTATCGTTACCTTGTTCCGCTGTATGTAGACGGGGCGGTTGAACATGATGTCCAGCAGGTGGCGGTAGGGCACGCGGTTGGTGTAGTGCGTGTACGTGAGCCGCGCGCCGTCCGCGTCCAGCAGGTGCGCGTACAGCAGCTCGCAGTAGCCATTATCGTTACCTTGTTCCGCTGTATGTAGACGGGGCGGTTGAACATGATGTCCAGCAGGTGGCGGTAGGGCACGCGGTTGGTGTAGTGCGTGTACGTGAGCCGCGCGCCGTCCGCGTCCAGCAGGTGCGCGTACAGCAGCTCGCAGTAGCCATTATCGTTACCTTGTTCCGCTGTATGTAGACGGGGCGGTTGAACATGATGTCCAGCAGGTGGCGGTAGGGCACGCGGTTGGTGTAGTGCGTGTACGTGAGCCGCGCGCCGTCCGCGTCCAGCAGGTGCGCGTACAGCAGCTCGCAGTAGCCATTATCGTTACCTTGTTCCGCTGTATGTAGACGGGGCGGTTGAACATGATGTCCAGCAGGTGGCGGTAGGGCACGCGGTTGGTGTAGTGCGTGTACGTGAGCCGCGCGCCGTCCGCGTCCAGCAGGTGCGCGTACAGCAGCTCGCAGTAGCCATTATCGTTACCTTGTTCCGCTGTATGTAGACGGGGCGGTTGAACATGATGTCCAGCAGGTGGCGGTAGGGCACGCGGTTGGTGTAGTGCGTGTACGTGAGCCGCGCGCCGTCCGCGTCCAGCAGGTGCGCGTACAGCAGCTCGCAGTAGCCATTATCGTTACCTTGTTCCGCTGTATGTAGACGGGGCGGTTGAACATGATGTCCAGCAGGTGGCGGTAGGGCACGCGGTTGGTGTAGTGCGTGTACGTGAGCCGCGCGCCGTCCGCGTCCAGCAGGTGCGCGTACAGCAGCTCGCAGTAGCCATTATCGTTACCTTGTTCCGCTGTATGTAGACGGGGCGGTTGAACATGATGTCCAGCAGGTGGCGGTAGGGCACGCGGTTGGTGTAGTGCGTGTACGTGAGCCGCGCGCCGTCCGCGTCCAGCAGGTGCGCGTACAGCAGCTCGCAGTAGCCATTATCGTTACCTTGTTCCGCTGTATGTAGACGGGGCGGTTGAACATGATGTCCAGCAGGTGGCGGTAGGGCACGCGGTTGGTGTAGTGCGTGTACGTGAGCCGCGCGCCGTCCGCGTCCAGCAGGTGCGCGTACAGCAGCTCGCAGTAGCCATTATCGTTACCTTGTTCCGCTGTATGTAGACGGGGCGGTTGAACATGATGTCCAGCAGGTGGCGGTAGGGCACGCGGTTGGTGTAGTGCGTGTACGTGAGCCGCGCGCCGTCCGCGTCCAGCAGGTGCGCGTACAGCAGCTCGCAGTAGCCATTATCGTTACCTTGTTCCGCTGTATGTAGACGGGGCGGTTGAACATGATGTCCAGCAGGTGGCGGTAGGGCACGCGGTTGGTGTAGTGCGTGTACGTGAGCCGCGCGCCGTCCGCGTCCAGCAGGTGCGCGTACAGCAGCTCGCAGTAGCCATTATCGTTACCTTGTTCCGCTGTATGTAGACGGGGCGGTTGAACATGATGTCCAGCAGGTGGCGGTAGGGCACGCGGTTGGTGTAGTGCGTGTACGTGAGCCGCGCGCCGTCCGCGTCCAGCAGGTGCGCGTACAGCAGCTCGCAGTAGCCATTATCGTTACCTTGTTCCGCTGTATGTAGACGGGGCGGTTGAACATGATGTCCAGCAGGTGGCGGTAGGGCACGCGGTTGGTGTAGTGCGTGTACGTGAGCCGCGCGCCGTCCGCGTCCAGCAGGTGCGCGTACAGCAGCTCGCAGTAGCCATTATCGTTACCTTGTTCCGCTGTATGTAGACGGGGCGGTTGAACATGATGTCCAGCAGGTGGCGGTAGGGCACGCGGTTGGTGTAGTGCGTGTACGTGAGCCGCGCGCCGTCCGCGTCCAGCAGGTGCGCGTACAGCAGCTCGCAGTAGCCATTATCGTTACCTTGTTCCGCTGTATGTAGACGGGGCGGTTGAACATGATGTCCAGCAGGTGGCGGTAGGGCACGCGGTTGGTGTAGTGCGTGTACGTGAGCCGCGCGCCGTCCGCGTCCAGCAGGTGCGCGTACAGCAGCTCGCAGTAGCCATTATCGTTACCTTGTTCCGCTGTATGTAGACGGGGCGGTTGAACATGATGTCCAGCAGGTGGCGGTAGGGCACGCGGTTGGTGTAGTGCGTGTACGTGAGCCGCGCGCCGTCCGCGTCCAGCAGGTGCGCGTACAGCAGCTCGCAGTAGCCATTATCGTTACCTTGTTCCGCTGTATGTAGACGGGGCGGTTGAACATGATGTCCAGCAGGTGGCGGTAGGGCACGCGGTTGGTGTAGTGCGTGTACGTGAGCCGCGCGCCGTCCGCGTCCAGCAGGTGCGCGTACAGCAGCTCGCAGTAGCCATTATCGTTACCTTGTTCCGCTGTATGTAGACGGGGCGGTTGAACATGATGTCCAGCAGGTGGCGGTAGGGCACGCGGTTGGTGTAGTGCGTGTACGTGAGCCGCGCGCCGTCCGCGTCCAGCAGGTGCGCGTACAGCAGCTCGCAGTAGCCATTATCGTTACCTTGTTCCGCTGTATGTAGACGGGGCGGTTGAACATGATGTCCAGCAGGTGGCGGTAGGGCACGCGGTTGGTGTAGTGCGTGTACGTGAGCCGCGCGCCGTCCGCGTCCAGCAGGTGCGCGTACAGCAGCTCGCAGTAGCCGCCCCCCGCGCCGCCCCCCGCCCCGCCCCCCACGCACGACACGCCCTCCTCCGACGGCGCCTGCGTAGGTACCTACACCACATAGTGGAAGATTATTTAGAAGCGCTCGTGGCCCCGCGGACTCAGTGTTATGTAAACGATCACTGCAGTAAGCAACATTTACTATGGCCGGATATGGATGGGTGACCACCACGTGGACCACTTTGTGACATTTATTTACGAGCGCTTCCGTGCTTCGGAAGGCACGATAAGCCGTTGGTCCCGGTTGTCAATAAAATGACAGTCGTTAAGCCAAGTTGAAGGCCTTACGGGCGGCTTGAAAAATTTCAACTGTGGGTCGTCACAACATGCGCCCGGGTCGGCAGCACGTGTGTAGCGCCTCTGGTGTTGCAAACGTCTATAGGCTACGGTTACCAACCTTCCGGTGGGCCGTAAGCTTGTCTGCCACCTAAGTAGTATAAAAAAATATATATTCTCCAGTAGGGGCTTTCTCCCACGCTTAGGTTGTGGAATGACGTCCCTGCCTCGGTTTTCCCAAACGCCTTAAGTATGCGGCTCTTCAAAAGGAGTCTTAAAAGATTTTAACAGGGTCGGCAGCGCGAGTGTAGCTCCTCCGTTGTTGCAAACGTCCATAGGCAGCGGTGATCACCGTCTGGTGGGCCGTATGCATGTCTCAGCCACCTTGGTGGTATAAAAAATGTACAATCGATCAAATCATTTGAAGGTGGATTAGATAGTTCGATTCTGTAAGGACACTTGAAGATGCTGGGATACCTTATCCAATCCCAGAGAGGTGGCTGGGAAAATGGACGAAATGAGCAGCAGAACAGGCGGTCGGATCGTCCGCTCGGCATAGCCGGCGTTAACAAGAAAATAATAATCAATCAAATCACTCCCACTGTGTGGCGTCACAGCGGGAAAGAATACAAAACGTCGCCACCCCAATTCATTCTGAGGGTGTCGTAAAACAGGTTACAAGGGAATACTTCGCAAAACAATACATTGCGTAAAGCAGGACAACTCGAAACGAAACTCGATTGTCGTCCACGTATAACAAGTGCGCGTCAATGCAGTAGTCGCTAGAACCACTCCCACCCCGTACGCACGACACGCCCTCTTCTGATGGCGCCTGCGTAGGTACCTATGCGACAATAACAAATAATGTGATAGACTGCCTCTGTGGCGCGGTCGGTAGTGATACCGCCTGTGGCGCTGGAGGTCGTGGGTTCGATTCCCACCGGAGACAAATATTTGTGTGACCCATAAATGTTTTTCTCAAGAGTCTGGGTGTTTCTATGTATAATAAGTATGTATTTAAAAGTATATAAGTATTAATATCCGTGGTCTGATACCCATAACACAAGCAGGTTATTCCTAGCTTACTTTGGGATCAGTAGCGTTGTGTGAAATGTCCGTGAATATTTATTTATTTACACGGCGGTTGAACATGATGTCCAGCAGGTGTTATAGCGTTGTGTGAAATGTCCGTAAATATTTATTTATTTATAAAAAAAAATCCTATAAAGACAGGTTACCAATTCAGCGTCTTACAAAAGTGCTCATGCGCGTTGGTGAAGAGCTTAAGTTAAGGGATAATTACATCTCCCTGTTTCAAACCTCTACACAGTTTAATGAGACTGGTCTTTTAGTCCTGGAGCTAAATGGTCATGATGGCGGTGTCGTACAAGCAGTCTTTTAGTCCTGGAGCTAAATGGTCATGATGGCGGTGTCGTACAAGCAGTCTTTTAGTCCTGGAGCTAAATGGTCATGATGGCGGTGTCGTACAAGCAGTCTTTTAGTCCTGGAGCTAACTGGTCATGATGGCGGTGTCGTACAAGCAGTCTTTTAGTCCTGGAGCTAACTGGTCATGATGGCGGTGTCGTACAAGCAGTCTTTTAGTCCTGGAGCTAAATGGTCATGATGGCGGTATCGTACAAGCAGTCTTTTAGTCCTGGAGCTAACTGGTCATGATGGCGGTGTCGTACAAGCAGTCTTTTAGTCCTGGAGCTAACTGGTCATGATGGCGGTGTCGTACAAGCAGTCTTTTAGTCCTGGAGCTAACTGGTCATGATGGCGGTGTCGTACAAGCAGTCTTTTAGTCCTGGAGCTAAATGGTCATGATGGCGGTATCGTACAAGCATCTCAACACCTGGATGCCAGGACATCACTGTAGAGTATCGAGGTCATCCCAGCGGTTTCCCGGCGAACAAAGACTTTCTCGACCAATCTTATAAACTTCCTAAAATAAAACTTTAAAACAAATTACAGCTGTATATTGGTAAAATATTACATACCTGTACACCCAACAAACAGATATTCTTATCCACCATGAAAGTGACGGAGCAGTCTAGCACGCTGGTATTGAGGCAGTCGGTGTGCTGTATGAGAGCTCTCTGGCAGTAGATCTTGTTGGCATTAGCACCGTGGCGCTCCATGTGCTCCGGGACTCCTGGCACCGGAGGGTTGATCAGAGCTTGGACCATCGATGAATTACGGACACTCGCTGTAAACAAATACGCGGGCATTTTTGACAGCCGCCATTTTGATCTGTGATTGATTTAAAATGGCGGCTCGCAATTGAGCTTTCATAATGATACATGGCTTTTTTTGATGGTTTATTCAAAATGGCGTCATGTAATTAATGGAGTTTTTCTAAATAGATTCCCAATTAACTCTGAAGACATACAACTAAAGAGTAAAGAGGGAGGTATGGTAATATAATGTTTCCCGTCGCATTTACTCTCGTCGCGCCTAGTCCCGTCGCGTTGCGTATACTGGGTGTAACAAAACAACCTCTCCAAATTTTATGAGATGACTTTGCATCGGAAATCAAATACAAATATTTAATAAAAAAGAGGGGTTAATTTTTTAAAAAAAATTTTTGTCGCACATTAAGAATTCGTTTTTTACCGCGGCATTTCGAGGTAACATGGTCACCGTGGCAAAACAAACACGGAGCACCCGTCTGGCTGTCGTTGTCGCTTTCTACTGCCGCTCAGTAGCGATAGAAAGGGTAATAATGAAAATTTATAGGACCTTTAAAACGGATTTACGGTTAAAGTATTCATGTGATTCTTTTTATTATTTTTGTGATGTTTCTAGACTGATGCCACGTCACGTGACGAAATTTGGGGAGTGAATTTTGTTACACCCGATATACATTAGAGCTGACCCGCACAACTTCGTTTGCGTCACATGAGCGAGAAAGAGAGAGTTGTAGTATTAATATTTAAGGTGATACCTATATTGTTTCCCTTCGCATTTACTCCCGTCGCGTCGCTTATATTCATTAGAGCTGACCCGCACAACTTCGTTTGCATCACATGAGATTGAGAAGGATAGAGGTGTGGTATTAATATGTAATGTAAAGTGATATAATGTTTTCCGTTGCATTTACTTCCACCCGCCCTTTTTTTGGTACGGAACTCATGTATGTCCGACTCGCACTTGGCCGGTTTTTATTGTTCAGTTGATTGGCTACCACTGCAGACCACGTTTACTCCCGTCACGTCGCTCATACTTCAAAACTTATTAAAAGGGGTTATTGTAAGTGAACCTTAAAAGATAGGCATCTGTTGAAGACATTTTTTTTGTAACTTTTAAAGGGGAACATTTTTAATACAAAATTTTCACGTAATTCTAACCATTTACGCAACGTACGCAGTGGAAGCTTCTTTTTTTGTTTTTTTTTTATACCACTAGAGTGGCAGACAAGCATACGGCCCCACCAGATGTACCGGTGGTCACCGCAGCCTATGGACGTTTGCAACACCAGAGGCGCCACAATCGCGCTGCCGACTCTTTAAAAACCTTAGTCCCCTTTTGAAGAACCCCATACTGTAGGCGTCTGGGAAAACCGAAGCAGGGAGATCATTCCACAACCTAAGCGTACGCGGAAGAAAGCCTCTATTAGATCTCACCGTGCTCGAGCGCTCAGGACGCAACGTGTGAGGATGAACACCCTGTCTATGGCGAGCGGTGCGATGATAGAATGTAGCCGTAGGCATCATAACAAACAATTCTTTAGAGCACAAACCGTTGTACAGGCGGTAGAACACACACAGAGAAGCAAAGTCTCTCCTGTCACTAAGAGGTTCCACACCACCTGCACGTATGGGATCGTTGACAACTCTCATAGCTCGCCTTTGTACCGAGTCAAATGGACGAAGCTCTCAAAAGAAAGAAATTTTCCCCGTTATCGAAACATTATTTATGGCTGCTCCGCTCCTATTCGCGTTAGCGTGATTTTATTTCACCATTAGCCATCCTCTATAAATGGACTATTAAACTGAAAAATAATTTTCGAAATGCAACCAGTAGTTTCTGAGATCCTACGACAAACAAACTCTTCAGTTTTATAATATTGTGAGTGAACCTTAAGAAACAGACAAATTAGGTTATTGTGAGCGAACCTTAAGAGATAGACATATGCTGCCGCGGACGTATTTTTAGAACTTTTTAAGAGAAACAATATTGTACTACACAATTTTTACGTATCTTTAACTATTTACGCAGCGTACGCCTCGGAAGCTCTCAGACGGTAAAAATATTCCCCGTTTTCGAAACATTATTGATTGCTGCTTCGCCCCTATTCGTCTTAGCGTGATGTTATATAGCCTATAGCCATCCTCAATAAATGGACTATCAAACTGTGATGCGAACCTTCGTGCCTGGACGTGCGCGGCGGGTAGGGCGGCAGGCTGGGCGCGGCCGCTCCGAACACCTGCTCCAGGATCACGGGGCTCGGCGTGTCCACTGTCAGCGTCGCCTGTATCTGCAACGTACATTATATTATATCGAATAGGCTCCGAAACTACTGAACCGATTTGAAAACTTCTTTCACTGTTGGGAAGCAACACTCTCCCCGAATGACATAGGCTATATTTTATTCCCGTATTCCCACGGGAACGGGAGATACGAGGGTGAAACCGCGTGACGTTCGCCAGTAATATTATAAAGTGGAAAGATGTGATTGTTTGTTTACATTGAATAGGCTTCAAAAGTTCTGAACCGATTTGAAAAATTCTTTCACTGTTGGGAAGCTACTCTCTCCTGAATGACATAGGCTATATTTTATTCCCGTATTCCCACGGTAACGGGAGCTACGCGGGTGAAACCGAGTGACGTCCGCTAGTCTGCAATAACATAATATACAGTCATCGTTTCGCTCACACCGCCGCCGAACTTTGGAAAGAGACAGGGATTTTTATTTGAAGGTAAAAACCGGCCAAGGGCGAGTCGGATTCGCGCACAAAAAGTTCTGTACCAAAACAAGGCAGAAGAATTACGTTTGTTGTACTTATATATTATTTTTCTGTTTTTAGTATTTTTTGCTATAGCGGCAACAGAAATACATAATCTGTGAAAATTTTCTGCACTCTAGCTCACATCTCATAAGCTCTCAAGTGTCTCTTTTGGGTATGGAACCCTAAAAATGGTATCAAAGTGTCAGTGTCATTTTAGATTTTAAATTAATCACTTGAGTTTACATACATTTAAAGTCGAGGGTCCATCTCCAATCAGCTGTTTCCTAGGCACTCTGCTCATGGAGAACCCACTAGGCATAGGCACATCGGAGCTCGAAGAGAGTATGTTCATAAGCACTGCGAAGGCCTCAGACTCAGTGAGCAGGGAGGAACGGGCTGGACCTTCAGCGAACTGCTGAGGAGTGAGCGTCAGGAAGCGAATCTTCTCAATGGCACTGCGGATTTTTGGTTTGTCTTTGGTATCTGTAAAGGGTATTTAGTAAGTCGGTCTACGGTTTTTTGAGAATAAAAATTTATAGACTTTCTTGTCACATAGTCAGTTTGAAATTGGCAGGAATTATTATTATTATTTGAAATCAGTCCTCAGCAGAATCAACTTGTAATGTCTGTATCTCCATTAGAACTTGTAAGAGTATAAATGTTTATCAAGCATATTCTTGAAGTAATTCATATATTTTGCAATAAGTATTCAGAAAAAAAGATAATGAATATTTGTCAATGAAAATGGTATTGATTTGATTTATCATGTGTCTTTAGCAAGTGCAGTACATTTCAATCAGAATAAGAATAGTAATTGCACTCAGTCTCTCTCATATAACATGTTGAGTCATGCCCATATTCAATCTGCGTAAAAACTGTGACACTTACGTTTTTTACTTGTATCTTCTACTGGCCCAGATGTAGGATGTTCACCAACATCACCAACCTTCTGCGCTTCTACAATGGCCACCGGGCTGTTTTCGGCACTACTCTCCACATTCACCACCTGCAACTACATCATAAGCTTCTCGGTAACTAGATAATATTATACTTACTGTAATCATGAATAGAACCGTAAAAAAGTAAGTAGTTCGATCAAATCTAGTATAGAATAGATGCATGGCTTTGGCTCGAAAAATGGCACCACCTACAGCAAGACAAAATCATAGAATGGCCTTTTTTATTTAACGTGAGGGAAAATCCATCATGGATGCTATGCCGGACTCCTACCGACTAAAAAACCTCACGCAATGCCCAGCAGCCTATGATTGGGAGCCCCGGGTAAGCCCTCAGATGGATGTCCTAGGATCGAATGGCCTTCTGTGGCTCACAGCAGCTTCTCAACTATGTTGATAGTATGATGTTCAAAGTGTTCAGTTAAAATTGCAAAAAACACACTTTGCCTCAGTTCAGACACGGCGGGAACCGCGCGATTTTCATGCGATTCTAAAATCGCACGGGTCTTATTTATATGAGTTAGTTGGTAATCGTTCAGACATAACCGCGCGGCTACCGCGCGATTCCCGCATGTCTGAACGAGCGCTTATAAATGTGTAAAAAAGGGTGGTGTATCTTACTTTCAGCAAGTTGTGAATTGGTTTTAGGGTTTCAAATTGCCATTTAATAATACAACTGTTTTTTAAATTCAAATAGAGTAAGGATTATCAAGTGAAGTTACATACGCTAACTTTTTCCTTTGAAGTAGAAGGCCCAGGACTTTTAGCTCTCTTTTCACTAGGTGGTCCGTTTTCCGAAGGAGGACTGATACTCCGTTCTGTAGTTCTCTTATCTTGAGCTTTAGCATACCGTACGGCCGCTTCAAACAAGTCCAGCTCACTGTCAATGTTCAAGTGGTCCAGGGAGAACACGGTGATGACTGTGTTGAGTTCCACATCCTCAAAACTGCTGTCATTTAGAACTTCTTTAGTATTTGTACTGACTATCTGTAATTTGTTTAATAAAAAATATTAATAATATTACAATACATTAGAATATTGTACTGAGAATTAAACAGATTAAAATTATGGTAGTGAAAATGTTTAAACCAAAGAACCAAGAAAAGTAGTCATTCTATTCCAAGCAAAAACTTCCATTACTTTAACCATAAGTAGTAAATCTGTAACTTACCTGTATACACTTATCCATTAGTACATTCTCCTCAAACAAACGTGCAAACTCATATGCGCGGCAGGCATTTCTCGGATAAAGGTCTGACCATAGATACCTAGTACATTCCTTGACCAAATGTGGCAACATGTACTTTTTAGCGCCATAGCATAGCTCACAGGCTTTGTCAAAAGAACTTATATTGATGTTGTCAGTGTATATGTACCTATAAAAGACAGATATTTCTTTATTAAAGATGTATTTAGGTTCTCCATTTGAAAAGTAGTGGAAATAGTTGATCAAGCTTCATTCATGCGGTAGAAACATTCTACATGTGTTTAAACAAGATGTTATGAATTTGCAGATGAAAAAAATGAATGGAAAGACACATTGAGAGGATCTTATTGCTTGTTTTTGTGTACCTCATGGGGTATCATTGACAGATCTTGCGAAATTATTGTGGGATTGCCAAAACTTGTCAGTTAAGTAATGGATCTGTTTGTGAAGTAAGAAATAACTGTAAATTCCGAGTTATGAGTAAAAACTAATGATTCAAGTTGAAAATGTGATAATCTCGTTACATACTCACTCTAACAAAGCTCTAAAGGCCTCTGGTTGCACATCCAAAATAGGAATAGGATCATTCCTCTCAGCCATGCCGCCATAGAACATGGCCTCAAATACTGGTGAGGCCATCGCCAGAATCATCTTATGACCACCAATTAGAACCTGGTGAGGTTCAGTGCCCACTAGGAACGTACAATCAGACCACTGACCAGATTGCAGAAGATATGCTCCTCTTTGCTTTACTTTTACACATCCAAGTTGCCAATCTGTAGGCGCGCCTGCCATTTTATGTATAATATATTTATCAGATTCTTAATTAGGAGCACTTGATGAAGTTGGTGAACAAACTTTGCTTAGAAATAAATCAAAAAAATGAAAACAGTTGTTACAACATAGCCATTATTCCATCTACAAAAATAATCACAAATATGTACCAGTTCTGTTAACTGTCATTAGTGTCATTAATCAGTATTAGTAGTTTATTTATCCATTTTCGGATAGGCAAAGGCAATTTGAGCCATACAGCCCAGTCTTATATCATAAAAAATATTTTTCCTCAGTCCTCGTCCTCTAAGACCAGTCAAAGTCAAGTGCAGCCCTAAGTCAAAGTCAGTTTTCTCTAGTAAAGTGGTGGGACTTTACTAAAAGTGTCTCTGGAGTTTGTCGAGAAATGGAAGAATTACGTTTCACTGCGTTTTATCACTTTCCAACAATTGTGCACGTTGTCGAACTTTTATGCTTAAAAATCCACCACTTTTACTCATAAAACACTCGAAATACACCAATTTTAGAAAAAATTTCAACTGAGTAGACCGCATAACTCCCATTTCGCGCGCCAAGTAGGAGTGGGCGTTGAATCAACGAACCGTTTATAAAAACTGTTTTTCTACTATCAACGAATGACCGTTTTCGCTATACCAAAAATCTAGTTGATTCGTCGTCAACTGGTTTTATGAATGAACGCGAGCGGTAGAACGAACAAGAGAGTCGCTCTTGTTCGTTCTACCGCTCGCGGTCATCGTTCGCATTCATGAAACCGGTTGACGAATCAACTAGATTTTCAACGATTAAACTGTTTTCTCTATACGTACTTAAAATGTAGTTGAATTCGTCAACCGGTGTTATGTATATTAACGACGAAGGCGAGCGATAGAATGAGAGGGTCCAGCGAGTGGGAAGACGCATTCGCGGGGTAAGTAGAGCTTACGCGTAAGCAAGACGCTAATAGAGAAACAGTGGGAAAAGTGTGTAGAAAAGTTTAATTAATTTTAATGAATTAGGTACTATTTAATAAACCCATAAAAGTTTGAAAAAATGGGTGCAAGCCATTTCGACCTTATGTACATACTTGCTAAGACTATCGGTCATCGGCCTATAGTCTTTAGATTCCATTTATCCCTTTATTCGGTTTAAGTTAGATTCTGTTTAAGACAGATTCTGCTTACGACTGATTCTGTTGACGACAGATTCGCTTTAAGACAGAATTTGTACCCTCGAGTAGGAAATTTATATCTGGTACAAATGAAGATATTGATCTCCATTTGTTTTAAAAATAAATAAATTTACTGCCAGAGAACTACTGGAAACAAAGTCCGAAGTAATATAGTAGGTATAATAAAATAATCCACCTAAATAAACTGCGAATTAGTTTAGTAAGTACAAGTTGATAAACGAAGGACGCGCCACGCGTTGATACAACATAATCTATCTCAATCAACCGTTTATTATACGTAACTACATACAATAAATAGATACATAACCAGTTGAAAATGTTAACCGTTTTTTTAACCGGTTAATGGTTTGATGGCAACGGTTTCATTTCGTTGAATCAAATTCCGCCAACGACCCACTCCTAGCGCCAAGACCTGTCACTTTTTAATATTTTTCTTTTTTGTTTTCTTTTTTTGAAAAATTAATTTAAACTGGCTTTGGTTACTTAGACCATACGCCAAATCTTGTTTCTATATAATATCAGTAGCGTTACGTATTCGTGTCCAAGTTTGGTCTAAGTTCTACTCTAGTAAAGCGGTGGTACTTTACTAAAACTTGCTGTGGAATTCAACGGAATACCTAAAAGTCGCATTTCACTGCGCTATATCACTTTCCAACACTTGTGCACGTTGTCGAACCTTTATGTTAAAGAAACCACCATAAATTACACATAAGCATTCAAAAATACACTAGTTTTTAAAAATTATACAACGTAATGTAACCGCTTGTCTGTAAGTTTCGCGCCAAATTCTCCATTTTAATCAGATAATTTCATACATTTAGAATTTTTCGCTATTGTTTAAAAAGTTAAAATTACACCGTCCCGTCGCGTCGCGTCCACGTCCGTCCGCGTTTCCCAGAAGAAGCCTTTTTTTTATTTTTATTTATTTTTTTTTTTATATTAGCTCGCCAAATTGACGTCGCCACCAACCTGATGGACAGCCGTGGCGGATCTAGCAATTTAATTTTACGCGCGTATCCATAAGACTATACGCGCGTAGCGGATAATCGAGTCTCGTCCTCGTCGAAGCATTACAATATGTTTCCATAGGATTGGGGAATAGAAACAAAATTTCACGCTGGCGAAGCGGCGGATCATCAGCTAGTTCATCCATAAATTATAAACGAGATGATATATAAATATTTATATCTATATATATAAAAATTAATGCCACTTTTCGTTGTAATTTTATAACTCGAGAACGGGCTCACCTATCCAAACCAAATTTTTAGGCTTTGTTCGGACTATTAGTAGATGGTTTTTTTTTTTTTTTTTTTTTTTTTTTATACCACTAAGGTGGCAGACAAGCATACGGCCCACCAGAAGGACCGGTGGTCACCGCAGCCTATGAACGTTTGCAACACCAGAGGCGCCACACTCGCGCTGCCGACCCTGCAAAAACCTTCTAAGACCCCTTTTGAAGAACCCCATACTGTAGGCGTTTGGGAAAACCGAGGCAGGGAGATCATTCCACAACCTAAGCGTGCGCGGAAGAAAACCCCTATCGGATCTAACCGTGCTGGAACGCTCCGGACGCAGAGTGTGAGGATGAATTCCCTGTCTGTGGCGAGCGGTGCGGTGATAGAACGTAGCCGTGGGCATCATATCAAACAATTCCTCAGAGCACACACCATTGTACAGTCGGTAGAACACGCATAAGGAGGCAAAGTCTCTCCTGTCGCGAAGAGGTTCCACACCACTTGTAAGTATAGGATCGTTGACAACTCTTATAGCACGTCTTTGCACCGAGTCAAATGGACGAAGCTGATATTCAGGTGCCCCCGCCCAAAGGTGACAGCAGTACTCCATGTGCGGCCGCACTTGCGCCTTATACAGAAGCAGTGTTTGCGCCGCAGTGAAGTACCGCCGCGCCCTGTTGAGCACACCTAGCTTCTTGGACGCCAGCTTAGCCTTGTCCTCCAAATGACTACGGAACTGAACGTCACTGGAGATGTCAACGCCAAGGATCCCTATACTTTCGGAGATGGAAAGAGATGTGCCCTGAAATTGCGGCGCTACAGTAATTGGGGTTTGCTTAGCGGTGAAAAAACACGCTTGTGTCTTGGAAGGGTTGAACTGTACAAGATTTTGCCCACCCCAATCGGACACTCTAGTAAGAGTAGCCTCGATTTCAGACACAAGCTGTTCACGATTTTCCTTCACTGTGTCCCGAGAGATACCGGGGCGGCCTGTGTAACAAGTGTCCCCCGTACTGTCGTCCGCATAACAATGAATGCCGTCAATAGACAACATGTCATTGATATGCAGCAGAAACAGAGTAGGGGACAACACTGAGCCTTGCGGTACTCCAGCGTTTATGGCCATGCAGTCTGAACAGCTGCCGTCAACGACGGCCTTGATGCTTCTACCGGCCAGAAAGCTAGACACCCATCCGCATAATCTCTCGGGCAGTCCATATGAGGGCAATTTCGTAAGAAGACCACGGTGCCAGACCCGGTCAAAGGCCTTAGAGATGTCAAGGCTTACTGCTAGAGCCTCGCCCTTACTCTCGATAGCCGTCGCCCATCGGTGTGTGAGGCACACCAGAAGATCGCCCGTCGAGCGACCGTGACGGAAACCGTACTGCCGGTCACTGAGCCTGGTCGTGTTCCTCTAGGTACCTCAGGAGCTGTGTATTAATTACACGCTCCATCACCTTAGATAAAAGGGAGGTGACGGCTATAGGCCTATAGTTGGCCGGGTCGGTCCTGTCACCCTTCTTGGGCACAGGATGCACATACGCGATCTTCCATGACGCCGGGACTTGTTGCTTGGAATATGAAAGCGTGAAAAGACGTGTAAGTACCGGACACAACTCTGGACCACACTGCTTCAGTACCACCGCGGGTATACCATCCGGCCCACTCGACTTATGAACGTCCAGGGATCGAAGCTCACGTCGGACATTCCGCTGTGTAAATTTTACTTCCGGCATGGAAGTTCCACACCACGGAATATCCGGCGGCAAAGCACCCCCGTCGCTCATTGTCGAATTAGAGGCAAAGAGAAAACCCAAAAGGTCGGCTTTCTCCTTAGCGCTCTGGGCCAAATTACCGTCGGGTTTAAGTAAAGGTGGTAAACCTGACCGACAGAAATTTCCCTCGGCAGCTTTGGCAAGCAGGCTCTCGAGGCGGCATTTAATTTGCGTTTCACCTCAGAGATATTTGGATCTGAATTTGCACGAGCCGTGGTCCAAGCCCTAGAAGCAGATTCTTTCAACATCAAAGTTTCTCTGCAGAGCCGATTGAACCACGGTCGCTTTTTTGCTCCTACAGGGATCCAACGGTTAGGAATGTAACATTCCATGCCCTCCAAGATCCCCGCAGCGACTGCTGCAGCGCAAGAATCCAGATCCTCTGAGGCAAAACAAAGCCGCCTCCATGGGTACGACGCGAAAAACTCTCGCAGTCCATCCCAGTCTGCTGACTTATAGTGCCATACATGTCGCCACTCCTTGGGCCGAGGTGGTTCAGGCCTTGCGAGAGGCACATGCGCCCGAACGACACAGTGGTCCGACGATCCGAGTGGAGCATCCACTGAAACACTGTATCCGTCCGGCCGCGTTGTCAGCAGGAGATCCAGCAATGCACTATGCTCGTTCTTCTTGTCTGGTATCCTTGTGTGGGATTTAACCAGTTGAGAGAACCCATAGGTCAGGGCAAATTCGTGAGCAGCTTTCCCCGCAAAGTCGGTAGTCCGTGAGCCCAACCAGTCAACATGATGTCCGTTGAAATCTCCCAGAATCACTATCTCCGCGGAGGGATACTGCTCAATCACCTTGTCAGTCGCTTGTTGCAGGTGGTCAAAAAGGCGAACTGTGTCCGTGTTACCACCGCTATGAGACCTATACACGCACGCGTAGATCCGAGTGTGTCCCCCGTGATTGGTACTCAAGCTTGTAGCCAGGGTACATTAAGCAAGATGTATCGCCCGGACGTAAGATCTGCGTCTCCGTTAAGAAAAAAAGGGTCGGCTTCGCAGTTTCAAGATGGTGGTGGACTACGTTGATGTTCGTGCGCATACCTCTGATGTTGCAAAAGTCCACTCGAAGTGTGGACGACGATGCCGCTGTGGAAACCTTTTTCTTTCTCTTTGATTTAGCCATAGGTTTATGTGAAGTTTGCACAAAATCGGTTGAGCGGTTCTTCATTTATCACGCAAACGAAGTTGCGCGGGGCAGCCAGTGGTTATATATTAAAATACCAGAAATCAAAATGCCTTTACTTAAAATGCCTTAGACCAAAATACCCGAATTCAAAATACCTTAACATTCAAAATACCTTATTTCAGTTCACCTTACCTTAAAATGTCTAAACTTAAAATAAAAATAATTATTATATCAGAATTCAAAATACAAATTTTCAAATATCCTTAATTTAAAATACCGAAAATAGAATACAATGTGAATATAAAAAAAAACCATAACCTACCCAGTTTATCGCTATAACCTACTGGGTATTATTAGTTATATATTATGCTATACCAGTTCATTATATAGCGCATAGTTAATAAATGAATGATTTCAGAAATAAAGATTCATTGCCACTCACACGTTTTGTTATTTGACTTTAACTTATTTACACCCCCCCCCCCCCTCCCACCACCTAAGTGAAGCCGCAGTTGTAGCCGTAGGTCTGTTGGTCCTTGGGTATCCTTCTGAGGGCTTACCCGGGGCTCCCAACTGTAGGCTGTTATGTAGGATACGTGTGGTGTTTAGTCGGTAGGAGTCCGGCATAGTATCCATGTAGGATTTACCTCATGTTAAAACACTTTGATTCAGAGTTACAAAAGTACTACAGTGGGCTAACGAAAAATAAAAAAAAAATAACCACGAAGGCTAAGGCGGGAGCTCCGCTTCGCTTCGCTCCCGCCTTAGTCTTCTAACCTAACCTATCCGAGTCGGGATACTCTGAATCGGGGTGTTAACCATTTACAGATATATAGCATCCATGTAGGATTTAAATCATGTTAAAAAAAGGTATTTTGTGTTTGAACATTTTAGGATAAGGTATTTGATAAATTTATTTTTTGGGTTTCCGTTATTCGACCGTAAGGCATTTTAAATTATTTATATTATAAATATTTGCCTTTTGAATATTGATATTTCGATTTCGGGTATTTTGGGCTCAGGAGTAAAGGCATTATGATTTCTGGTATTATGACGGTATACCACTGACCTGTAATAATGATACTATTACAGGTCAGTGCGGTATACCCAGCCAGTACATTATACATTAGTTAGACGAAATTATTAATTTTATCTACTCTGATACTATAATACAAAGATTATAAAATTGAAATCAATACTATTATGACAAACATTACGCACAGGCCAAAAAAAAAGTTTTATTACGTTACAGGTCTTGTATGGACACCTATTCATAATAAAACTTTTTAATCATTACGATACACCCTATACAATCTCCAGCTGAAAAAGAAGTTTGAACCTCTACTTTTAAAAAAAATTGTGTCTCCAGAGTCGTAGACAGAGAAGTTTTCTCTGTCTACGCTCCAGAGTAGTGAAAAATCCTAAATCTATGGTCTCGGCAGCCAAAAAAAAAAAAAGAAACACGCATGCGCAATCGATGTTTGCGCCTTGGCGCCAACATTTAAATTAAACAAAGTTTGGTTTTGTTTGTAAAATAAATTAGTTTTTGTGTAAAAACATGTCTTATAGCGAGGATGGTGGTAATTGTACACCACCAGACATTCTGGAAACTGCGTCAAACATGACCATGAACCTGTTACCGGCGAAATCAAGGAGCAACTATATATCACAACAAAATGAAATCAGGTACATAATATAGTATGAGAGTAGATAAAGTAGTGTATGACACTGTACATAACTTGGTCTTATAACACTCGTGTGATACTATAAAAAAACTCGCCTACGGCTCGTTTTTTTAAAACACACTCGTGTTATAAGAACCCATAATATGCAACAGTGTCTTAAACTACTATTATTGGATGCTATACGTTAAGATATTCTCTTACGGATCCTACACGAAAATTGATTAACGTCAACTGGAATAAATATGTCAATAGTGTCAACTGTGTAAAGTTGTCAAAATGAAATTGATGAATTGGTTTACAATTTTACATGAAATCAAATAATTTCCTTGTTTTGTGCTAATAAGTGGAACGAATCAAACTGATGAAATACAATGAATCACGACGAGATAAAATCTGTTGTACAGGAAAAATTCCTATCGAGTGAACGAGTAACAGCCTTCCTATGTGACGCCAAAGTTTTGCATCCCGATTGGGTTAAAAAGGATCGGCTGCTGGCAATTGTTGAATTTGGTGACGAAAAAGCCGTATTCTGCTTGTTCACGTCATGTTACCCTCCGAAATCCTTCACAGATTTATCAATAGAGATTGTGTTGCCAATAGATAAGAGTTTTAAATGTGAAATAGATAATAAACCTTCCGATCCTGAAGCTATACTGTACCTGAACCTCCAATCTCGTAACAACAAGTATAAATTTGAAATCCAGATGACACCGCGCGTCGACAACTTTGTCGATGACCTGTTCAGAGGCATAGAAGCTGTCAACAAAGTTCCAACTCAGCCCGAGTTTGTCTGGCTCAAGAAGTATCACGGTAAAACTGACAATGAGATACTAACTCACACAATAATGTTGCCTGGAGGTGTCCCACACACGCAGAGCTCTGCACCAGTCGCTATTAGAGAGAGTCTGATCAAACATAAAATGTCTGATAAAGAATATGAGTACACATTTACCAAAAGATTTACTATATTCTGCGGTACATGGAATGTCAATGATAAATCTCCGACTATCCCTCTCAAGGAGTGGTTGAGCATAGATAAGGAACCTCCTGATATTTATGCTGTTGGTTTCCAAGAACTAGACCTATCTAAAGAAACATTCCTGTTTGACCAAACCTTCCGAGAAGATGAGTGGTACAATGCTGTTATAAGCTATGTGGATAAAAGATCAAAGTATGTTAAAGTAGAGAAAGTAAGACTGGTTGGCATGATGCTGATAGTCCTCATTAAGGAGAAGCATTTATCTCATGTCCGCAATATAGTGTGTGACACTGTTGGGACAGGCATCATGGGTAAGATGGGCAATAAAGGTGGTGTCTCCATAAGATTTGACCTCCACAGTACTTCATTATGTTTTGTCAACTCACATTTGGCAGCCCATGTTGAGGAATATGAGAGAAGGAATCAGGATTTTAGAGATATCTGTAACAGAACAAGGTTCATTCAGCCTAACCAACTTCCAAAAGGTATAAAAGACCATGATCATATATACTGGCTTGGAGATTTGAATTACCGTATCACCGAATTAGACCCAGTAACTGTAAAAAGGCTTGTCAATGACAGTAACTTTATACCAGTACTGGAGTGGGACCAACTCAAACAACAGCATAAAATCAACAATGTCTTTGCTGGCTACACAGAAGGTGATATAACATTTAAACCAACATATAAATATGACCCTGGGACTGACAACTGGGATTCTAGTGAGAAAAATAGAGCACCAGCTTGGTGTGATAGAATATTCTGGAAAGGAGACAAAATTTTTCAACTTGCATACCGGAGTCATCCATCGCTGAATATCAGTGATCACAAACCAGTGTCAGCCATATTTAACTCTGCAATAAAGGTGATAGATGAAGAGAAGTACAGAAAAGTATATGAGGAAGTTATAAAACAATTAGATAAAATGGAAAATGAACTTATACCACAAGTCAAAGTAGATCGAACAGAAATTGACTTTGGCACTGTAAAGTATTTAGAATTACAAGTACGAACTATCACAATAACTAATGTTGGTAAGCTCCCAGTTGAGTTTGAATTCATAAAGAAGTTAGATGAGACAAGTTTTTGCAAGGAATGGCTTATTGTAGAACCATATAAGAAATGTATTTGTGCTGATGAGACTTGCGAAATTCAACTGAAAGTACTTATAAATAAGACGTCAGCATGTAAGATGAATGCTGGCACTGACAAATTGTATGATATATTAGTTCTTCATTTGTATGGAGGGAAAGATATATTCATAACTATAAACGGAACATACCAAAGAAGTAGTTTTGGATGCTCTATAGAGGTTCTAGTTAATCTTAACATGCCAGTAAAAGAAGTTCCTGCGGGAAAACTGATTGAATTAGAAAATAAGAGAGACCAGTGTGTGTCCAATCAATCCACATACTCCATCCCGAAAGAAATTTGGTTTTTAGTAGATCACATCTATCTTCATGGATTGAAAGAACCCAATCTGTTTGAACAACCAGGGTTCCATTCAGAAATACTTCAGATAAGGGATTGGCTTGACAGTGGCTCCGTAGACCCTATACCTGGCAGTATTCACTCCGTCGCTGAAGCCTTGTTGTTACTTCTAGAGAGCACCGCCGATCCTATAATACCTTACAATCTACAATCTGTATGTTTAAGAGCATCTGCTAACTATTTACAGTGCAAGCAAATAATTATGGAATTGCCGGAGTTTAGAAAAAATGTATTCCTATATTTATGTGAATTTTTGCAAGAAGCCTTGCAACACAGCGACGAAAATGGACTGGATGCGAAGACATTATCTACGTTATTTGGCGCCATTTTCCTCAGGGATAATCCTAGCCAAACACAAGAACCACAATCACGAATAAACAGACAAGTAATAGATAAAAAGAAGTCTCAGTTTGTATACCACTTTTTAACTAATGACCATAGTGATTTGATATTCTCTAGGTAATCTATACATGATATAAATTTTGTTAGAAAAATGAGCGCGTATAAATTATGCCAATTAGCCCCAATGAGCGATTCATTTTTTCCAAGCTGTATTGTACAAAATGTACTTATTTGTTTATCGATATTTAAAATACTCAAAAATTTCCATTAGGACTCGTAGCAAATATTAATACTTTTGTATTATGTTAAATAGCAAAGAATTGTACCTATATGTGTAATATATTATTGTGTATTTAGCGGAAAAGTATACTCTCGATCTATTTTTGCTCTAATTACCTAATTAATGCTGCATTTATCCTGGCTATTTAATTAGCAAATGTGGTACCTATTTTAGAAATTACTGATAGCAGTGTGGGCCGATAACTGAAACCGGTACTACCCTGATGAAGCTCTTGAGCCCTTAGCATCTGATAAACGTCGCACACACACGATAGGCTTTAGTATTCAAGTAAAGTTGCAGTAAAAGGCGGCCTACAAAAGTCTGTTGTGTGCGCGCATCGTAAGACTACATTGCAACCAGGGCTCACAACTGGCAAGACGTTAGACACCTTTAATTCAATGCAATAAAATTGAAGATTCAATGCCAAATGAAACGAAAAAAGGAAAAGGAACACCGTTCACGAAATTACTTTTGCAAAACGACTGCAGTTTACTGCCGTCATTGAAAATACGACTATCACCACTGGCTAAAGCTGAAAATTGCACGCAGTCTTTTTCGATCTGCCTGTAAGGTACTTGACTAATGCCTAGTGTAAGATTTTGCGAGCGCTTAACGTACTCACAATGAAGCGTGTATTCGTAAATTTGTATGGAACCAATGCAAGTACCCGCGTTTACAGCTAGGTGGCACTGACTCGATTCCACAAGAATCGGCGTTAACGCGCTTACCGTGAATGTCGACAGGCGGATGCCAAAACTCGCACTACGCACGCCGATTGCGACGTGCTAACGTTTTTCTTTCGCTTGGTATTTTTAATTAATCTTATTTAACATCGATTTTAAGTTTAATTTTAAATTACCTCATCATACATACCATGTTTGCGCTGAGAATAAGTAGAACATTGACTGATTTGTTATCGTGAAGTGTCATAGAAAATGTATTATTAATTTAAATTCAAAATATAGATGAACAACATTGTATTATTTTAACTATTATCTCGACCAGCTTTGCGGCATTTCACGACTGTTTTTTTTTTTGATATAATGTTTGACCAATTCCTAAGTCTACGAAGGATTTTTCGTGTGGAAATCCTTCTTGGACGCTATGCGGGACTTTTACCGGCTAAAGCCGCACGGTCCTCTACCACTGCGTAGGCCGGGAGTCCCGGATAAACTACCATACTTACCTAAAATTTCCAAAAGATCTATCTCATTACCGACCCTCGGAATTTAGAAACGCCTCGAATATTATTTTTAAGATTCAGGTTCGAATAAAAATATACCCTATATGTGTGCCGAAATTCTAAGTGACTGTGGTAAAATGGCTAAAACTAATGACATTTAATTATAATAACTAGTATTATTACGTTTAGAAAATATTAGTGTTTCGTTTATTATTTAACAAATTTTTTTTATTGATTATTTATTTTTACAAGTAATTAACACAATAAGTACATGTCTAATTATATTATCGTTGGTTAACCTAGAAAAGGTATGACCCTAGATGTTTCGCTTGTAATTAGGCTCAGAGCTGTAACATTATGAGCTTTCTGGAATTATACTTTTCAACGTTGCTGACATAATTTCATTGTTAATAATTTTGTTAATTAAAAAATGTATTTTAGTCTTTAACAACGAATAAACGGCCAACCGTCATTAGCTTTAGGGTGTGTCGGGCGCATCGCAATCCGCCTAGATATACATACATTTGATAAGAACTATTGCACACTAAACCAGAGCAGTTAATTACGCGACGTCATCAGAGGGGCAAGTGCGAGTTTCGGCGAGCGCCTGTCGACATTCACGGATGAGCTCGTTATTGCCGATTTGTATGGAATCGAGACAAGTTCCCGCGGTTACAGCTAGGTGGCGAGGTCTCGATTCCACACGAATTGGCGCGCCGTGAATGTCGACAAGCTCACGCAAAAACTCTCACTTGCCCCTCTGTGCCTAGTGTAAAATTTTGCGAGCGCCTATCGTGATTTACGGTGAAGCGCGTCTTCGTGAATTAGCATGGAGTCGAGACAAGTTCCCGCGTTTACAGCTAGGTGGCGCGACTCTATTCCATACAAATATCGCTCATCGTGAGTCATGATAGGTGCTCGCAGAAACTCACACTAGGCACAAACAAAAAAGAACTTTTTGTAATCACAGCTTCGAACAGCATTGCGTCCAGCTGTCCAGCAGTATACTGTACTCAAAATCTCGTAAATTTTTCGTTCGAAGCTAATTTGAGTATTGTGTATTGCCTGCTATGGACCATCCGTCGACCGTCCTAATGTGCTAAGTAAGCCAGCATTTTACGTTGCAATGCGACCCGTCGCGCGTCGTAATGTACTCGATTCTTTACTATTTATAAGATGTTATATTAATTTGAAAAAGAAATATAGACTTGTTTTTATGAAAATAATATTTTGTACATTCATCACACTGATAATGATGCCAATGCCAAATTTAAAAAAAATATAAATTTTAATTCGAAATCTCGTACTTAACCCCACTAGGGCCTAGGCACTAGTCCAGCAAGCTTGTGTTAAAAAAAGTCCATTCACTTTTCTAATAAAGTAAACATTTTTGTGGGGTGTCATAATAATTAAAAACTAATGAGCCTCAGGAGATTTCTTTTTTGAAGGTAATTTTAAAATTCGCCAAGACAAGTGCAATGGCACTTCCGCACGGAGGGTTCCGTTACAAAAATCGGCAAATAATCACGTTTGTTGTATGGGAGCCTCCTAGGGCTTAGGGTAAGTTGCGCAACTCAGTTCTTCACCGTAAAAAAATGTCAGATCATATAAAACCAAGTCGGTTAATTTATTCAGTCCGTACATAAGAGACATTCTGTCTTGTTATTAGCTAACTTTACAACATCATTTAATAGAGTGACCATATCAGTACCTACCTATTAAAAATATTCTATGTTTAAAATAAAATAAATAGATTGACTTCGCAATCGCACTAAACAGTTTAATTTGATATTATTGTCTTTATCTTATTGTATATTTGTGAGATATGTACATTGTGTTTTCATGCGATGGCCAAGTCGATCCATTTTTGAGTGTTGAAATGGTCACTATAAAGTGTTGCAAGGTTTTAGCTAATTACGTAGGTAATAACTTAACACAGAAGGTCTCTTATGTTGTTGGGAGTCCTGGGACATCCTTCCGAGGCCTTACCCGGGGCTCCCGACCATAGGCTGCTGGGCGTTACGTGAGGTTTTTTAGTCTGTAGGAGTCCGGCATAGCATCCAGGATGGATTTTCCCTCACGTTAAAAAAAAGAAAAAATAAGGTCTCTTATGTAGGTACTTAGTTACTGAATAAATTAACCGACTTGGTTTTACGTAGATCTCAAAACTTTTAACGGTAGAAGAACTAAGTCGCGCGACTTGGCTTTTTTTACAAACTAGGTAGGTAATGTTTTTGCATTCAGATTTCCTGTTGTACACTCCTTGTAATAAGGACTATTATAATACACCTAAATTGCTTAGGCTGACAATTGTCCCAATTTTGTGTCTGAATGAAATGTATAAATAAAGGGTAGTTACCTAGGAATGTATAATAGATGATGAATATTTTACATGTATCTTTATTTCGTCATGTAATAGTGAATAAACTGTTAATTTATTGAACCATCATTTTTATTTATTCACCATAATATTTAAAACCTTACAAAATCGGAAATCTTCAATCACGGAATTATCACCTCACCTGCTGTTCTGTTTGCTGCTATAGGCAGGTCCGAATATCTACTCGAGCTTAACTCTTTTCCACATTTTAGGTTTTAAAATAATTTGATGTTTCAATTCCCTTATTTACGTTGAAACTCAAAACTGTGGATGATGTAAAATAGTGTAATTTAGATAGGTAGATTTCAACTCAATAACCTCCGCTTAAGGTTGCTGACCATCAGACGAAACGAATTATTTATTTCACTTGGGATCTAATTCACGCTCAAGATTCAACTTGGCAGTGTGGTAGGTACTTTGGTAGATTCCATTTATTGTGACCAAATTCGATGTGCAAACAAGCGGACCACGATGGACTCAATTAATAATAATGTCCGCCGGACTACTCTACAGGCGGTCGGGATTCCAAACCGGATCAAATCTGTGGTCCAATCGCGATCGTACCAAAATACGTGTTAACGATTTATAGTAGGTACAGAACCCTTCATGCGCGAGTCCGACTTGCACTTAGCCAGATTTCATTGACTTGGCTGGACACGCTGCCGCTTCTTCAGTTTACTGCCCGTTCGCTCTAAGTTTGCTGGTCGCCTCCGATACTACGCCTCTACACTACTCCAGCCTATACGCCAGTGGCAAACTTAGCGCGAACGGGACGTACTTGTATTTTGTTTGATTTTCCTTTCAAAATAAGATTCCAATAAAATTTCCCTAGATGCCGCCACAAACATACGCGTCAAATAAACAACGATCACATTTTTCATTCTTTTAATAACGCTCGGGACTCGGTAATAGTAATAAACAGATTAATATCATCAATACATGTAAATTAATATTCTAAAGAATGTAAAATGAGCATAATATTTTCTGTATTAATACTTTTTCTAAGCTTGCAACATCAATAACGCAGCATCCTAGATCATGAGTCGATGGATCGAATGTTGAAGAAGCGGCAGATTTGATTTCAACCAATCACAGCCACGCAAAGCGTTTTGTACACAGATCGGCTTGAAAAAAAGTCAAATCAAAAATCAAAACATTGTTGAACGAAAACGTCGACTTTTGACTCACATCCTGTCTTTCTATAATTTAAATTGAATTCAAAATAACTGTTTCAACTGCATAGGTGTTATAAAGTTTTGTTACGGGTTAGCAGATCAGTTAATCGTGTTCATCCTTTGTGTACAACGGACGCGCTGTTTATAAAAATCTTCTAGTTTCTTTGTTACTTTAGCGAGTTCAATTCAAACAAAGCAGAGCCATGGAAGTTGAAGCAGCTAAATGTAAGTTGAATTTAATTTTATTATTGTGTTTTTCTGGGCATATAGATGTCTATTTTAATTATTTAGTAATAAAGAAACAGTATACCTACTTCTATAATAACAAGGATTAAATAAATTATTTATTTTATTAGCAAAGTAGTAGAGAAATAAATTACTTACCTAATTTTAGGTTTGCATCTTGTATACTTTCAACAGGTACATTGTAAACAAAGCTTGTAACTTGTAAGTTATTCTTCCCGTCGCACTAGCCCCAATTTTATATAGGGTTACCCTGGATGCTTGGTCTTTGTTCTCCACTGGCATAGAATTTACTAAAGATATGATTTTAGACCGTATGTGTAGTCCTTCCAATTGCTAAAAGCTTTAAGTTTTGTACCTACATTATATTTTTCCAATCATCTCATTAACTTTTTTAAAAGTGTATTCATGAATCTAGGTATTTTTTTAATCATCACAACTTATTATTTGGTAGGTAGGTACCTATCTATTTTGGTAAGTACAAAGTTTTAAAACAGCTTTGTTAGGATTGTTGAAACTTAAACTTTTGATTGTTTTCGTGATTTATGAACTGAGAAAGAAAACTAATAAATTTCATGATGTTTAATGTAGGATTCTTAATTTCTTTTAAAAAAAAATATTTCTCCAAAAATTTTACGACCGAATTTTTTGTTTGACCTCTGACCCTTGAACCAGTTTTCATAAAATTTCTATGGGAAAAAATGTAATTCTACCCTATCGTAAAAATAATTCACCGTAAAGTGGGGTGACTTTGATAGTTTTTTGAAATTGTTTTACAAACATAAATACAATCACGCCTTTATCCCAAAGGGGTAGGCAGAGGCCATAGTATACGCCCACATTTCACCTTATAGTTTTATGTCCCACTTAAAGGGGAGTTGAGCCTATCGCCGTGTTGAAATAGACAGGCGCAGGTCGCGCGACCCGCAGTTGAAATTTTTCAAGCCACCCATTATGGCCTTCAACTTGGCTTAACGAATGTTATTTTACTGACAACCGGGTTTCATTTCGAGTTTTCCTTCTCTACACAATGGTCTTTTTGCGAAAGTGTTCCCTTAGTCGCCCTTTACGATACTCTTGGGATGTGTTGGGGTGGCGACATTTTGTACTACACGGGACCCCGTCGCCACACGTGGCATGAAATTGCATTAAAGGGTTTAATTTCATTTTAGTAACACTAGAGATGTAATAAAAGTCCCATACTGTCGATGTGGATTTTATTATTATCCTGTACGGTACAAGATAATTATAAAATCCAAAAATATACTGATTGATATTTAAGGCGAAAAAACTAATATGTGAACTAGGTACCTACTTAACGACTGAAAATGGGGTTACTTTGATAGTGTTTTAACGAAAGTAACAGTTTTAGGGTCGGCAGCGCGAGTGTGGCGCCTCTGGTGTTGCAAACGTTCATAGGCTGCGGTGACCACCGGTCCTTCTGGTGGGCCGTATGCTTGTCTGCCACCTTAGTGGTATAAAAAAAAAAAAAAAAAAAAAAACACCAATAGAACCCCAATATACTTAGCTTAGGTTGTGGAATGATCTCCCTGCCTCGGTTTTGCCAAACGCCTACAGTATGGGGTTCTTCAAAAGGGGTCTTAGAAGGTTTTTACAGGGTCGGCAGCGCGAGTGTGGCGCCTCTGGTGTTGCAAACGTTCTTAGGCTGCGGTGACCACCGGTCCTTCTGGTGGGCCGTATGCTTGTCTGCCACCTTAGTGGTATAAAAATAAAAAATAAAAACCTAGGTACCTACCTAGAATACGTAACCGTCATCATTTTTAATAGTATGTTCTCGACGGTGTATACTAATTTTTAACAGTTGCGATTTCTCTCAACTTTTTTGTAAGAACGGTAAGAACGAACCATCACTAGGTACCTAGGTAATAAGTAGGTAACCTACCTACCCAAAGGAAATGATAAATAGGGGCTGTCGACACTTCCGCAAGCAATGTTGAAAAACCGGCCAAGTGCTAGTCGAACTCCATAAACAACGCCAAAACATTAGTGCTAACCATCCTTCATTTTCAATATTTTTCTAATTTGAGTGGGCAAGTACTTATAGCGACAACAGAAGTTTATACATCATCTGTGAAAATTTCAGCAGTTTAATCATTCAGTCTAACCATCGCGGTTCACGAGATACAGCCTTGAGATTGAGGCTAGTGTAACCTCGGAAATAGGGTCCCGTTTTTACAATTTGAGCACGAAACCCTAAAAACGTAACCTACTATCAATGTCTCACTGTTAATCAAATCAAAGTCACCCCATGCTAACCATGTAGTGATACCTCCATGGAGAATTTGTTGTAAACAATAGAATTACGTACAGCTGGCCAATATTGTTATATCGGCTAGCTGTACGTAATTATAAAATAAATAGATATTCACGGACATCTCAGACAACGCTATCTGAACCCAAAGTAAGCTAGGAATAACCTGCTTGTGTTATGGGTATCAGACCACGGATATTAATACTTATATACTTTTAAATACATACATATTATACATAGAAACACCCAGACTCTTGAGACAAACATTTATGGGTCACACAAATATATGTCTCCGGTAGGAATCGAACCCACGACCTCCAGCGCCGCAGGCGGTATCACTACCGACTGCGCCACAGAGCAATTATGCTTTTTACTTAGCGAAAGTTTTCTACTCCTATGTCCATCTACGCTTAAGTCCATCTGTATCAACAGTAAGAACCAGAAATATTTTTTTTATTCTCATTTCTGTGTCAAGAACAATCGTTAAAGAGTTCCATCAAGATCTACGGGAATCAAGCCAACCTCTCCTGACTATGGTGCACCTACTGACAAAAGGTATACTGATAAGAGGTAGGCACCCGTTAAAGATTTGAAAGGTTAGAAGGCAGCCGCTTCGGCGAAATAGCGATCCGAGGGCTTTAAGGTTGAAAATGAATAGTTGCTGAAAGTCCCTGCGATTTGCTCAGCTCGTGTGTGGCGAATACAATCGTGTCCAATGTACTAAAAAGAGATTCTTTATAAGTTTTAACCTATTAAAAAAAAAGGAAATTCCAACCACAACTGTTTTTTTTTTGCCAAGACCAAATTTTTTGACCTCGCGATTACGAGGACTAAAAGAATAGTGGCAGTGCCACTATCTTCCTAACCGTGCCTTTCACCTTTAACTTGAAGAAGCGTTACCCCTTACTCCCCCTATACAACATTTACAGGAGGATTTCAAACTATTCACCGCTAGCGATATTTATTTCTCAAAAAGTTCAACGATCGTACTGAAAATTACTTTTCATTGTTTAATTGATGGTCCGTTAGTAATCATAACAACTTTGTTCAATTTGTTCGCTAACGTATTTGCTATTTGTCATCACCGCGACCGTTAAACCAGTTCGAATTTACCAACTGTCGAGTCGACCTCTGAGAAAGTGTATGTGTGGGTGGGTGTGTCATTGTAGGCCCGCGGTCGCGATTACAGCGGGTATATAAGCGATAGCGACGCCGGGTAACAATATTGTTATGTATACGAAGTTTCTTTTAAGAAAGAACAGCATGTTTCTTTCAATGCAAAAAATTGTTTCGAATTTACATTCTAAAACCCTATGTATTACGAGTTACGAGTATCAATCTTCTTAAAGTTACGAGAACGGAGAAAATTTCGTGTTTATTCCTTTAAGAGCAAACTCAATTAGAACTATCACAAAATAAAAATAAATAATACAATAAATGGTTATTAACCGAAAGGAGTGCGCTGATGATAAATCCCATTTGATTACGTATGGAAATCCACATGGATACTAGGCCGAACTTTACCGACTAAAATCGCACGGTGCCCAACCATCCGCCTGCGGCCGGAAGTCCAGGGTACCCCCCTTAGGACGGGTAACCCCAGGGCTCCCTGAAGATCTACCATCGCAGACTCTTCCCCTTTTAGTAGGGAAACCCTGAATTAAAGAACAAAATAACGAGTGATTTGACAAACTGGTTAATTTTTCTATCTTTTATTTTGCACCATTGATAGAGACTTAGACTTGAGTCCTGGAGTCATCGTTCCGAGGGCTCTCCCAACAGTAGGCACTAGGTAGGAAATGATGGTTTTTAGTCCGTAGGAGTCCGGCATAGCATCCATGTAGGATTCTCCTCACGTTAAAAAAAGACAAAGAAAAAGCCTCAGACCTATAAATTTGGTGAATTGTGGTTTCTGCTTTTGTCTTTCTTTAGTGCCTGTAGTTTCTAGCTTCTATCGCTCCCGCTTCATATCACCCCGCTCACTGATGTCATCGAGGACACAGCCGCATGCCGACGGTTAGCAAGGACACCAACCGTCGCGGTTACTCACCTACATCTCTTCCGCGCCAACATAACCAGTTTATACCTGTATTTTGTCTCTTGAATATCTGCCCTTTTAAGGGACAACGGCGACATAGCACGCGAAAGACCGGCGCCATATGTAAATATCTTCCTTGTAAAGAAACTTGTGTAGGAATCCGGAGTCGTAAGAATGCGCATATACTACTTTTTTTTGTTTATTCTCTTTGTTTTACATTTCTTCTTTAGACAAGCAAGCAAAATCAACTTTTAAATCCAGGGTATTATACAAAAAGCCTAAACAGGACGGATTTAGAAAAAAAATGTTAAGTACTGAAACTTATGATACAGCTGGTGATTTACTATCTTCGTTTTAGTTCCTCCTCACTAGGTACAAAACGCACAAATTTCAACAGTTACTTAATTTCGTTACACGTATTAGGTGGTTAGTCCCCCCTAGGTGATGCTGCTGTGGTAGCCGTAGGTCTGTTGGGAGTCCTGGGGTATCCTTCCGAGGGCTTACCGGGGGCTCCCAACCGTAGGCTGTTAGGTAGGATACGTGTGGTTTTTAGTCGATAGGAGTCCGGCAAAGCATCCATGTAGAATTTTCCTCACATTAAAAAAAAGGGTGACTGGTCTATTCCTATTGTCTTGTAATATAGAAGATTGGTACTGAAATTTACATTTATTTACAGTAAATTCAATCACCTTGAGCAATTGAGCGAAACTCCGCACCCTTTCATGATTAGATTTTATTTCGCAACATTGTGCGCCGACGAACGGCCATTAGTACGCAGGTTTGCAGAGAAATCAGGTCGGATTGTATCGTATACAAATTTAAGAGCGCACCTGACGCTAATCGGTTGAAAGAAAATAGAACATAGCGTAGGTACCTACAAGAAAGTAATTATTAGAAAAAGAAAGGTTTGAGTAAATGAAGATTTTACTATTGTATTTCTTACAAGCGGACGTCACACAATTTCATTAGCGTAGTTCCCGTTCCCGTGGGAATACGGAAATATATCATAGCCTATGTCACCCGCGGAGCGTGTAGCTTTCCAATAGTGAAAAAAAAATTCAAATCGATTCAATAGTTAGGAGCCTATTCGATGCAAACAATCAAATCTTACCTCTTTTTAATATTAGTAGATAAATAAAAAAAAATATAAAATAACAAAATAACGTTACGAAAACCTTGATTCGGGCATTAATCACTGGATCGAACTTCACCAACCGAAAGTCCTCTCCACTGATCGCCATTATTATCCACGTATGGTGCGTGAAGCCATTGAAATCAGAAAACAAAAATTTCAATAGGGATGATGGATACAAGCTCTCCGGGATGTGGAATTCAGTGATTAATAAACTTGAACGTAAAACTGTGCCAATTAAAACTGACGTAGTGAGTGTAGTGTGTCGCCGGCCTTATCCTTCGTTGTAATAACAACGCGCAACGGAGGGTAGTTCGACAAGAAATAACTTCGTGGTTTTTGTCGATCCTCGCCTCAGTCCAACCGCGACCACGGGCGCTGCAACGTGCTCGAAACGATTCCGAGCATAGAGTTAATGATTCTGGTGTTCCCCAGGGAAGTATTTTAGGACCTATGTTGTTCCTTTTATATATAAATGACCTTCCATGTGCCATCTCTAATAAATGTGTCCTGTTTGCGGATGACACAACGATTATCTTGAACTGTAAGAACATAAATACATATGAGCTTGAAATAAACAAAACTTTAGATGATGTAATCAAATGGCTGAATATAAATAAATTAAAAATAAATCTTGACAAAACAAAATTGATCCAATTTAAGACTTTTAAAAGTAAAGTAATAAACTTGAAAATCAGTCATAACAATACATTAGTTCAACAGGCATCTAGCGCCAAATTCTTAGGTATAACATTGGACGCACATTTCACATGGAAGGAACATATTCATCAACTATGCATTAAAATAAACAAATTTATTTTTGCTTTACGTAAGGTAAAAGACGTAACAAGCAGGCAAACCGCCTTAATGGTTTATCACTCTTACGTCTGTTCTATTATACGTTACGGGATAGTCGTCTGGGGTAACTCATCTGAACTTCTTCGAGTTTTCAGAGCTCAGAAAAAATGTATTCGCACGCTTTTTAACTTAAAGTGGTCTGAGTCCTGTAGACCATTATTCAAATCAGAAAATCTATTAACTGTACCAAGCATATACATTTACGAAGTTGCTAAATTTGTGAAACTCCGTGACCATCTATTTGAGAATAACAATAATATAGGAAAGCGACAGGTAACTCACCTTCCAAAGAAAATGCCAGCCCCAAAACTGGAACTATTTAGGAAAAACTGTGTTTACATGGCACCACTTATTTTCAACTCCTTACCCAAGGGAATGGCGGAATTACCGTGTTCCAAATTTTTGCGTGCATTAAGAGAGTGGTTAATAAAGGAAAGTTTTTACTCCACTGAAGACTTCCTGAAGAACAGCTCTTGCCGTTTCGGTGCGCATTGACTGGGAGACATTGTTTCAGTCATACTGATATTTTGATATTTTGCATAATCGACAGGTTCATTTTAAATTACGACTTATTTTAACTCTGACATGTTGTATTTTAAACTTGACTTATTATTTAACTTTGACATCTTGTACCTACTTAAATTTATATCGTTGCGATTTTAGTATCTTGAATTCTTTAATGACTCCCATTCTTCTAAATATTGCATGCAATAATCTGCATTTATGTCATATGCAACCGACGTGTTTATTTTGAATTTTGACATAATTTAACATTGACATTAGTTAATTTGTGACATGTTGAACTATTATTTGATTTCTTTGCACAATTAATATTTTGATCTTGTTGGATTACTCTTTGACTACTAGATTTTGCATGCGGAAAATCTGTATCTGTGATAGAAAGTAATTGAAATACCTATTTATTATAAATTTTGATATTGATATATTTTAAAATGTTGACATGTTGTATTTTAATAATTTCATTGCATAGAATCTTGTCACCTATAATATAATTTTTTTTTTTTTTTTTTTTTTTTATACCACTAGAGTGGCAGACAAGCATACGGCCCCACCAGATGTACCGGTGGTCACCGCAGCCTATGGACGTTTGCAACACCAGAGGCGCCACAATCGCGCTGCCGACTCTTTAAAAACCTTCTAAGTCCCCTTTTGAAGAACCCCATACTGTAGGCGTTTGGAAAAACCGAAGCAGGGAGGTCATTCCACAACCTAAGCGTACGCGGAAGAAAGCCTCTATTAGATCTCACCGTGCTCGAGCGCTCAGGACGCAACGTGTGAGGATGAACACCCTGTCTATGGCGAGCGGTGCGATGATAGAATGTAGCCGTAGGCATCATATCAAACAATTCTTCAGAGCACAAACCGTTGTACAGGCGGTAGAACACACACAGAGAAGCAAAGTCTCTCCTGTCACTAAGAGGTTCCACACCACCTGCAAGTATGGGATCGCTGACAACTCTCATAGCTCGCCTTTGCACCGAGTCAAATGGACGAAGCTGGTATTCGGGTGCCCCCGCCCAGAGGTGACAGCAGTACTCCATATGCGGACGCACTTGCGACTTATAGAGAAGCAGTGCTTGCGCCGCAGTAAAGTATCGCCGCGCCCTTCTGAGCACTCCGAGCTTCCTGGACGCCAGCTTGGCCTTGCCCTCCAAATGACTGCGGAACTGCACATCACTGGAGATGTCAACACCAAGGATCCCTATACTTTCAGAGATGGTGAGAGATGTGCCCTGAAATTGTGGCGCCACAGTGAATGGGGTCTTTTTTGCGGTGAAAACACAAACTTGTGTCTTGGTAGGGTTGAATTGGACAAGATTTTGTCGACCCCAATCGGACACTCTAGTGAGAGTAGCCTCGACTTCAGACACAAGTTGTTCACGACTTTCTTCCATTGCAACCCGAGAAATACCGGGGCGGCCCGTGTAATAAGTGTCGCCCGTACTGTCGTCCGCATAACAATGAATGCCGTCAATAGACAACATGTCATTGATATGCAGCAGAAACAAAGTAGGGGACAACACTGAGCCTTGTGGTACTCCAGCGTTTATGGCCATACAGTCAGAACAGCTGCCGTCAACGACGGCCCTGATGCTTCTACCGGCCAAAAAGCTGGACACCCATCCGCATAAACTCTCGGGCAGTCCATAGGAGGGCAATTTCGTAAGAAGACCACGGTGCCAGACCCGGTCAAAGGCTTTCGAGATGTCGAGGCTCACTGCTAGAGCCTCACCCTTACTCTCGATAGCCGCCGCCCAGCGGTGTGTGAGGTACACAAGAAGATCGCCCGTCGAGCGACCGTGACGGAAACCGTACTGCCGGTCACTGAGCAGGTCATGTTCCTCAAGGTACCTCAGGAGCTGTGTATTAATTACACGCTCCATCACCTTAGATAAAAGGGAGGTGACGGCTATAGGCCTATAATTGGCCGGGTCGGTCCTGTCACCCTTCTTGGGCACAGGATGCACGTGCGCGATCTTCCACGACGCCGGGACTTGCTTCATGGAGTATGAAAGCGTGAAAAGACGTGTAAGTACCGGACACAACTCCGGACCACACCGCTTAAGTACCACCGCTGGAATGCCGTCCGGCCCACTCGACTTATGAATATCTAGGGATTGAAGCTCCCGCCTGACGTCCCGTTGCTTGAACTTGATTTCTGGCATGGAAGTGCCACACCGAGGGATACCAGGCGGAAGCACACCTCCATCGTTCATGGTCGAGTTGGAGGCAAAGAGAGAACCCAAAAGGTCGGCCTTCTCCTTGGCACTCTGGGCCAGACTACCATCCAGTCTATGTAGAGGTGGTAATCCCGACCGACAAAAGTTTCCCTCGGCAGCTTTGGCGAGCGACCAGAATTCACGACTTCCAGAAGGGTAGCCGGCTAGTCGCTGACCAATTCTGCCGACGAAATCGAATTTAGCCCTGGCAACCGCTCTTTTACTGGCCCTCGAAGCGGCATTCAGTTTGCGTTTCACTTCAGAGATGCTAGGATCTGAGTTAGCGCGAGCCGTGGTCCAAGCTCTGTAGGCAGTTTCTTTCAACAATGTTGCATGCAGAAAACCTGTGGAACATGCTGAACACTAATTCATATTTTGTCATCTTTATACCTAACCATGTTTCGTGCAATAAATGATTATTTATTTATTTATTTTATTTAACGTCGGTGAATGTAAGTAAATAGTATTTCGCGTGAAGTCCCGAATTCTATAAGTATGAGTAACAAAATAACTTCAAACTTATGAGATCCAGCTCGAATTTCTCGAATTCGCCTTTCGACGCATATGACCAGATACGCAAATGACCCGATACGCAAGTGACCAGATCTTAAATACGCTAATGACCAGACACGCAATTGACCCGATACGCGAATGAACAGAATAAAAACGCATTCGACCTAAAGCAAGCGACCTGGGCACCAATTCTCGCTTCACACGACATGAATGCGTGGACGGAAATCGGCGGATGACGCGTCGCCTGTCTCATATTTAGGAACGGCGAAACATGAGACGGGCGACGTTTCACCCGTAAATTTGCGTCCACGCATTCACGTCGTGTGGTCGAGAATCGGCGCCCTGATATGTTAATCGCAATCGACCAGATTCGCAAACGACCAGAAATTAATACGCAATCGACCAGGTATTTACAAAAGTTTAATTTAATTTTTAGATGAGTGTCATTAAGGTCGAGAATTGCTTGCACCTATTTTTTTGAATGGTAATCAAATTTAGATTACAAAATATGGCTGTAAGTAATTTTTTACCTTATCAACTTGCTTATAGACTATGGTTTTAATGATCTGCATTTGTTTTTCGATCGTTATTTGTTTTGCCGATCTTAATTTGTGTTTTTCATTGGTTTTTTATTTTCATTTATTTTTCCGATCTTCATTTGTTTTTTCGATTTTCATTTGTTTTGCCGATCTTAATTTGTTTTTTTGATTTTCATTTGTTTTGTGATCTTCAATTGTTTTGTCGATCTTCATTTGTTTTTTGATCTTCATTTGTTTTTTCGATTTTAATTTGTTTTTTGATCTTCTTTTGTTTTGTCGATGTTCATTTGTTTTCTGGTCGTATAAGTATATTTTAAAATACTGATAATATGCAAAAAGAAATTCAGGTCATATGCGTCCCTGGTCTTATGCGTATTTATTAAATAATGGTCTTTTGCGTAAATAAATTCGGGTCATATGCGTATCTGGTCGTTTGCTGATGAAAATATGGTCATTTGCGTGTCGGGTCATTTGCGTTTTTGGTCATATGCGTCGAAAGGCGAAATCGAGGTATTTTAACAAAAAGCTATCGAGAATTATATTAGTAATCGTGTTTTTTGTCTCGAGCATTATTCGTTCTGACAACTGAAGTTACTTGTGTTATAAGGTTAATTTATTAGACCACACGAGTTCAAAGATCTATATCAATCAAGATAATAGTCTATTTAGTTTAGCGTCATACGAACTCTTAACGGTTAGGCTTTAGCTTTCTTCCCCTCTTTCTGAGCTTTTAATCAACGGCACCCTTGCGCATTCTGAACATCAGTGTCAATTTAATATCGTTTTAAATTGAGCGTCAAATTTAAAGCCAGTGGTACGAAACATTGCCAATATTAATTGTGTAATTATAAAGGAATCTGTGAGATTTCAAAATGTTGCTGTATAATTTCCCTTGCGGGCTTGGTGGGCGTAACCACGATTTGGTTTTTATTGGTGATACATATTGACTATTAGCGATAAACCTAGTTTCGGAGTCGGGAAATTATTTGTTAACTATAACAAAATATATATTTAAAAAATACGTGGAGGGCCCCGCAGACGTTAAGTTTAGCTATCTAATTTTTATTCCATTGGGCTGGATTTATGCTACTACATACTACCCGTTCGCTCTAACTTTGCCGCTGGCGTAGAGGCGTATACTCGAATTGTTAATTAGACGAAGTAAATTTACAGTAGCTAATGTCACTTCGTCATAGAAAATACGCAACATTGTATGAAGAAGTGACATTAGTTGCTGTCAATTTACTTCGTCTAATTAAAAATTCGACTTTAGTATGGAGCCGAGCGGCAAACTTAGAGCGAACGAGCAGTATAATATTTATAACTAGCTGATTTCGCGCAGTTTCACCCGTGTAGCTCCAGGCCTCATGAGAATAAAGGAATAAAATGTAGCCTGTGTTCACCGCGGATAGTGTAGTTTCCTAACAGTGAAAGAATTTTTCAAATCGGTTCAGTAGTTTCGGAGCCTATTCGATGCAAACAAACAGATCTTTCCTCTTTATAATAAAAGTATAGATGTGGCCTTAGCTATTAGGGTAGCTTACCCCACCAATTTCTAGATTATAGATGTAAGGGGTTTTGCGGTTGGACGTTTATAGGTGAGTAAGTAATCCGGTAATTTATGAATTAAGTTAATATAAGTAGATCCCTTTTTTTACGTGACGAAAAGTCCTACATGGATGCTATGCCGGACTCCTACCGATAAAAAACCACACGGATCCCGCCTAACAGCCTACGATTGGGAGCCCCGGGTAAGCCCTCGGAAGGATACCCCAGGACTCCCAACAGACCTACGGCTACCACTGCGGCCTCACCTAGGGGAAGGTTCAGGTGCTATCCCTCGTTTTTGGGGGTTTTCATGGGCCTGCTTCTGTGAGGACGGTGAGCAGCCCCCTCACCGTCCTCAGGCCCCCGACGGGCATGGAGGCCGATAGTCTTAGCTGAAGCTACCGTGCCCGGTAAATATATGTGACAACCGGCAGGAAAGAGCACCGTGTCTCCTCTCCAGCTACTCGTCCATGACCCGTCTGACGGCCGCGATTGTGGTGAATCCCTCCTTTGGTTGCTCAAGTCGCAACTTCCATGTCTCCAAGGTTTCCTGGCGGAGCTGCGACCGCTAGGCTCAGCTCCAGCGCCTCCTTGCGCCATTTAAACAGTGACGTAAGGGCTCTTGCTTCCAGGACCCTTGGAGGGGTCCCGGCTAGGAGACATGCCGCCTCATGAAAAATCGTGCGGTATCCCCTAATCACCCTGACGGCCATCGCCCTCTGCGGGCTCAGCAATCTAGCCACATTGCTGGCCTTTAGGGTCTCCGCCCATACTCAGTACAGTATAAATCCCTAGTAGAAACTTATAGGCTAGCTAGACGACTGTGATATATATATTCCCGTTATTCATTTTCATTTCACAGTTCATTAGTCTGATATCCAACGTTATTATCATGACAAAGAGTAGAATCCTCGGTTCCGTACACCGCACCAAAAGCAAATATTGACCATTGTCTGCGATGGAACGTAAACAGTTATGTTATTTCACTGAACACTTTGATAATACCAGCGAATTGTGTTGTGTTCAACTAGTTTATAAAATTATATTTGTCCTTCTGAAATTGTCTATCTATCAATCAATCAAATCAAACGCAGGGCCATTCATTCAAGAGAAGAAGAAGAAGAATCAATCAAATCGAATCTCGAACAACACCATTGAAAGTCCATATGACTCCAAATAGACTATTACTTTGATCTAGATCTCAGGACTCGTGAGGTCTAGATCAAAGTACTGAATTAAAATTAAAATTCGTTCCAACACAGACAACTTCAGTTCATGAACAAAAAACGCTGTAGGCTCGAAACACGATTACTGAAAAAATCCTCGATAGATTTTTGTGTTGAAAATACCTCGATTTCGTGAAATTTTAAGCTAAATCTCGTATGTTATAACTATAAGTTGTTTTTATAATATAAAATATTTATAAGAAAGACAATTGTAAAATTTTCATTTGCACTAGAGCATTTTTTTCATATTGGTTATAGTTTTTTTATAATAAATTTATTTCGTTAAAAGCGCACGAAAACCGATCGCATCTCTCTCTTTTTTGCACGCTAAAATGTATATCTGCTATCTGCTTTAAAAAATTTGGCGTCTGGTAGGCTCTTAAAACTTGGAAGGACCGGCCAGCCTGCCAGTTTCACTCTTCTTACAACCCTTTCTGCAAACGGAGCGTGAAGAGACACATCATTGGGTCGCGAACTTGAAAACCACTGACAATAGTGTTGTGCTTGTAGATTGTGGCTATAAGTACCCCAATGGCTAGAAGTCGTCTCGTCATGGATTTCCATAAGCCGGGCAGCCGTCGTTTTGGCGACCTAAATACGGTCAGTCCACAGATGTAGTCTCTTCCCAATTGCCTCTTGGGACATTCTTCCGAGGGCTTACCCGGAGCTCCCAACCATAGGCTTTTGGGCGTAACGTGAGGTTTTTTTAATCGGTAGGAGTCCGGCATATCCGCATATAGCATCCACGACGGATTTTCCCTCACGTTAATAAAAAAAGCCTATAACCTCTTCCCAAATTAATTTTAAAAGGGTCTTACTATACTTACTTCTGATTTCGGAAGTATAGTAAGACCCTTCCATAATGGACATGCTATCGAATGCACCAGGACTTTAGATGCCGGATTAGTTGTTCGTTCAAGCCTACGAGATGAAACAACAGGATTTCTGTTCCTTTACTACATAGGTATATTAGTATAAAGGTATTTACTCTGATAACAAGTTGAAGAACTTCGGGCCCAAGTCAACCTCACGTGCAAGCTCGTGCACCTGCTGAACAACGGACGAGGCTCTGACGACGGCGGTCCATTTCAACACGGCGATGGGCTCACCACCTATTACGTGGGACCGAATTGTACACGGTGAAATGTGGGCCGGTATAGGCCTCTGCCTACCCCTTCGGGGATAAAGGCGTGAGTATATGTATGTATGTAACAAGTTGATATGCGTCATAAAATTCCACTGAAGCGTAGTTCTTGTATGTTCCCAGAATACTGACAGCCAGTTCTTTGTGCTAAGTACAAAAATATAGATAAGTACGAGTTATTATACCTATAGCTATCTATGTCGGCACGGTTGCACCACTACTTTGTGTGTACATAATGCTTATCCTTTGTGTAAAAATTTTCTCAGCATTCTTTACGCAAATTAGCGAAATCTGTAAAATGTCATGACTACATTTTGATGACCATTTAGAGACTTTTGAGTCTCTCATCCGAAATCTAAATATATGTGGTCAATTTAATTTATTTTTATAGTCTCTCTAATTATTATCCTTGTATTGTAACTAATAAAACATTTCTAAAATCATTTGCAAAATAAATAAGGAGGTAGGTACCTATAATCTCAGCTGATTGACGCCCACTGTAGACCTTCCCAACAGTCCCATTTTTAGGGTTTCGTAGCCAAATGGCAAAAACGGAACCCTTATAGATTCGTCATGTCTGTCTGTCTGTCTGTCTGTCCGTCCGTGTGTCACAGCCACTTTTCGCCGAAACTATAAGGCCTATGCTATTGAAACTTGGTAACTAGATGTATTCTGTGAACCGCATTAAGATTCTTATATAAAACTAGAAAAAAAGCAGTAAATTTTGGGGGTCCCCATACTCAGAACTAAAACTCAAAAATTTTTTTTTCATCAAACCCATACGAGTGGGATATCTATAGATAGGTCTTCAAAAATGCTATTGAGGTTCCTAAAATCATTTTTTCCTCAAGTGAATAGTTTGCGCAAGAGACACTTCCAAAGTGGAAAAATGTGTCCCCCCCCCCCCTCTAACTTCTAAACTAAGCGACTGATAAATCTAAAAAAAAATATATGATGTACATTGCCATAAAAACTACCAACGAAAATTAATTTGAACGAGATAGAGCTAGTAGTTTTTTTTTAATACGTCATAAACCGCAATTTTCGGTTAGAAAAATCACTACCACTGCGAACGTGTTAAAACATCAATCAAAGTTACAACGAACTATAAGAACTTTTATATTATGTTACTTGCTGCTACGAAACCCTTCATGGGCGAGTCCAACTCGCACTAAAAACAGTACTTTCAAAATTTGTAAATTGCATTTGAAACTTTCTAATCGGTTAGTCATACTTATTGATCAATAACTTTTTAACACACATGCTGAAAAAAAAAAGTATGAATATGTACTCCTACACTACTTTCTATAGGTCCCAATTCTTATGATTATGCGCTTGTTGTCGAGCGCAATGAAAGCTGGTTTCTGGAACGTTGGCCAGAAAAGGCAAGACAGCTGTGGGCGATTCTTGTAGCGGCCCACGCCTTGTACACTTACCCACTAAGTAGTCGAAATCTAGGTACGTTTGGTGATTAATGTTGTTGTTCATTGAATATTAACGGTCTAGCTCTCGAAAGTTAATCAATGTTGCATGTAGGTAGTAAATAGCCATATAGAGGAACTGGTTTCCGGGTCATCGGGTCATGCCTAGGGCTTGAACTCCGGAATTCCGGAATTGTCATAATTCTGGAATTCCGATAAAATCTAATATCGTTCTCAATTCCGGAATTGGCAAGAGCAATACCGGTATTTCGATATTGAAAAAAAAAAACAGGTGGGGCTGTGTCGGGGCACACGGCCGTTGGTTTTAACGTGAATACGTCTCGTAACTGCGTCTCATCTGCGTAATTTCAACCGTACCAGCTGCAGATGTACTGGCACCGTCGTTGATCCGCTCGGTCGCATTCATTGCCGGCACTACTTGACTCGATCATTGTTTTATTGGTACCATTCGATTGCTGTTGAAATGCCCTTTCCAACCGTATACGATCTCTGTATTTCGATTTGGCTTTTCGACGCGTATAGGCCGACATTACATATTTTTTGATATTATTTTTTTATTTTAACACCTTATTATATTCACAGTTACAATTTTACACTAAATCGATAGATTTTGACGAGAAATGACGATTGAAACTTAAATGAACGTCGTAGCTTCACCGAGTCGAAAGTTATACTAAATAGAAATCTCGAGACGCAGCAAAATGACCTTCAAAATGGCGGGGCTGCCCCCTCCCCCGCGCGCGATGTGTTACAGTCCTTACTTAGCGTAATAAACTCTTTGATTCTTTAGCTATCCAGTGGTGTAACTGAAATTTGGATGGAGATGATAGATATGTAGCTACAACACTAAACTGTATCCCCCGATTTTGTTATCATTCGTTTTTTGGATTGCATCCCTATGGAAGTAATTTTAAAGACGTATTCACGTCAAAATATTTTCGCTTCTTCTTTAATTTCATTGCAAACAAAAATGTAGATTATAAGCTTCTTATGCAATTTAATTACCTTTAATTACTACAATTTATTGATGATTTCTATATTAACAAATTAATTCGATTATGTACTTAGGTATTAATAATTTTATTTGATGATATTTCTAAAACCTACTAAGAAAGTAAATCCATAAATTAATGGTATTTGTTAGAAAACATACTATTTAAATAATAATGATATTATTGATGACGTTTTTGTATTTTTTTTTACATTTAGACTTCAATTTATAGTACGAACTTAGACTTAGCTCTGACTTATGCTACGAGTTAAATTTAATTTTGATAGAAACGCTATAAGAATTTGACAGAGGTCTCGCCATAGTTCTAGTAGTTCTGACGGAACTCATGGGGTGAGTTAGGGGTGACTGTACTGCAGCTTAGATTCTGCAGGCACCGTGCCCTTGGACCCTACAGCATTCCAGGCCGAGCGTGGGTCCAGGCTTTTGAGGATCTCGGGCCTCGAGTGATGGGGCTCTTTAGTGCATGCCTCGAAAAAGGCTAGATTCCCAAGGTCTGGAGACAGGGAAACTGGTTCTGATCCGAAATACAAGGTGGTCGGCAGTCTACCCATCCGGGGATGGGCCGATCTCCGATCGGTCGATCCCCAACAATGTGACGCTCAAGGAGCTTGCATACCTCGCTAGGTATGCAAGCTCCTTGAGCGTATTATTGCACAGCGCACAGTCTGGCACCTCACACGGGTGGGGCCAGATCTGGCGGATAACCAATTTGGTTTCTGTCAAGGGCGCTCCACCGTAGATGCGATCATGCGCATTAGAAGACTGACGGAGGAAGTAACATCGCAGGGTGAGGTGGTGTTGAAAGCGATGGCGATGTCAAGAGACACCGGCATCGCCTTCAACACCTTGGCCTGGAGCTGCGTTAGGGACGCGCTTATTTATCACGGAGTGCCTCCCTACTTTCGTCGAATTGTCGGGGCCTATCTTTCCGAGAGGGCCATTACTTACCCAAGCTGGCTAGGGCCCAGCCGGGTCAGCGAGATACGTAGTGCGGTGTTCCGCAGAGATCAGTTTTAAGACCGCTTCTGTGGAACATCGGTTACGATTGGGTGCTGTGTGGTCCGTTGCTCAGAGGCGGCATGTCTTGTGGATCTGGCAGCGAGGCAACTTGCGTCCTTGTTTAAATAAATTGATTATATTTCTCGTTTATTCTTTTCTGGTGCAAGGAGGCGCTGGAGCGGGGTCATAGGCCTACGTCTTTTAGAAATCTAGGTTCGACAGTTCCAGCTCCACAAAGAAACCGTGGAGACCTGGACTTGAGCAACAAACCGAATCGCCACATCACATCACACAAGGGAGGAATCGCCGAATCGCCACAATCAAGGCAGTCATACCGGTCATGGGCGAGTGACTAGAGAGGAGCCACGGTGCGGGTGCTCTGTCCTACCGGTTGTCACAGATGCTTACCGGGCACGGGAGCTTTAGTAAGTATCTGTGACGAATACACTGGAAAACCACACCCGAGTGCAAGCACTGCTAGGAACGCAGTGAGGACACAGTACTTCACACATTAGTGGTGTGCACAGCCTGGGCTTAACAGCGCCCGGTCCTCTTGGTAGGTCTGGACGTAGACATTCTCTCGCTGGAGACCATTGCGCGAGCTATGATCTCCAGTGGGAGTAAGTGGGATGCCACTGCGTCTTTCTGAGATCAGTTAATGCGGCGAAAAGTGATCGAGAGAGAACGCTCCAACCCGAATTCCGCATGTCTTTGACCAAGACTATCGGCCTCCATAATCGGGGGCCAGAGGACGGTGGGAGGGCTAATCGTCGTCCTTACAAAAACACGCCCAAGACGAAAGTGTGATATGAAAGTTTCACGCACGCCACACGCCCTGATATGCGGGATAACACCTGAACAAGCCCCAATTAGGCGGGATAGCACCCGAACCTCCTAGGTGAGGCCGCAGTGATAGTCAAGGTCTGTGGGGAATCCTGGGTGTGGGCGTTGGAGGTCACTGGTGCCGTCGCGCTTCCACTGGTGGCGCAGGTGGTGAGTTTGGGTAGCAAAGAAATACTCAGATTGCTGGATTGAGTCGCGAATACGCCCGAGAGGAGGCAAAGTTGCGGTATGCGTGCTAGCGTTTGCCTAGGATGACGTCTCAAGTGCAACTAAGGACGCGCGGCGATGCGCGTAGAACGTTCCACGGCCGAGGTACATACATCATGTGCAAGCGCTGCCTCCCCTCAGTACAACTCACGAAGTTTATTCCAAAATAAACCTTAAATCTATTCACATAAGGCCGTATGTCTTAAATACTACTTACAGCTAGACACATCTATTACTTATTGTAAAACCTACGAAAACGTAAATTATGAAGGAGCAGCGTGTCCATCGTCAACACTTTCCCCCCTAGTGTCGTCACTACGACACTCATCATTGAGCCGAAGTAAAGCCACACGTGAAGCAGGTCGCTTCATGACTCCCATCCTGGTCCGTATGTCTACCACCCTTACTCTGCCGTCCTTGCCGGGGTAAACGTTGTGTATGATACCTTTAGGCCAACAGTTTCGGGATAACGACGGGTCCACTACGACAACGATGTCGCCTACCTTTAGTTGCTGACCTTCGCTAGTCCACTTCGATCGAGGTACGAGACAAGGTAAAACTTCTCTAACCCACCTACTCCAGAACAAGTCCGCCAGACGCTGAGCTATCCGCCACTGACGCCGCAAGTACAAGTCAGTGTCGTCAAAAACTCCGGGTACTGGTAAGTTAGAAGAACTTCCTAGCAAGAAATGGTTCGGCGTTAGGGTCTCTTGACTACTGGGATCTACAGACACATGGGTAAGTGGCCTACTATTTATTATATTTTCCACTTCCGCTAAAAATGTAGTTAAAACCTCTTCACGAGGTGACCTTTCCTTTAAGACCGTTTTTAGGGCCGACTTTACTGACCTAATCAATCGTTCCCAGGCTCCGCCCATAAAAGGGCTCCCGGGTGGAATAAATTTCCATTTGACACCATGATTCAAGACTTCTGACTCCACGCGCGCCCTATCTAATTCCTGATACGATTTTTTAAGCTCACTGTTAGCCCCGTGGAAGTTAGTACCGTTATCAGAAATAATCGTATGTGGCCATCCTCGCCGTGAGGCCATTCGTCTTAAGGCCATGATAAGGGAGCCAGCCGTTAGAGAAGGTACAACCTCCAAATGTACCGCTCGTACTGTGAGGCAAGTAAACAGTACCCCGTAACGTTTCTGTCTTTGACGGCCGACCGCCACGTCCATCGGTCCAAACAGATCGACACCACACATAGTGAAGGCTCGCTGGTGGTGGGCCATACGGTCTGCCGGTAAGTCGCCGAGTCGCGGAGTGCTGGGAGACGCTTTCCTAATCCTACAAGATAAACATCGCGAAGCCACTGTACGAACAGTGGGCCTAAGGTTAATTACCCAGTAAGTCTGCCGTAGCTCGTTTACAACTAATTCATTAAACGAGTGTGCCATACGTTCATGATAGTGCTTAACAATCAGTCGGGCTACGTGATGACGTCCGTCTAAGATGATCGGAGTTTTCATTTGCTCATCAATATGCTTGGCGGCGTTGATACGCCCGCCGACACGCAAGAGCCCGTCACTATCTATGAAAGGTGTTAAATGGCGTAAACGGCTATCACAGCTAATTTGTTCACGTTTCATCAACAAATCTATTTCTGACAGAAATGATTGTGACTGTGAGTAGCGTAGTAATAAAACTTCGCCTTTACTCATTAAAGTTTGATTAATGAGGGAAGCTTTGTTATTCCTACACTTCTCAATAAATAGAAGCACAGTAGCAGTACATCGCAATAAACGTAGCCAAGATGAAAATCGCGTCGGGTCCGGAACAGGTAAGTTACAATTCACTAAGTTAATGTTACAAACTATATTAATTTGTTCTAATATTTCATTACTAAAGTTATTATTTATCATTTCAGGTTGGTGCGGCCAGCGCTCAGGCGCCTCGTACAGAAAGGAAGGTCCGGTAAACCACGATGACTCACTATGTAAGTTATAACTATTTATTTTTGTAGCTAAATCAGCTAAATTCAATTCTGTAGGTACATAATTCCATTCAGTAACTTTTGATAACTCATCAATTTCACCTAATCTATTTGCAATAAAAGTTTTATAATTCCTACGGTCATTCCTAATCCAATGCAAAACCACGGTTGAATCTGTCCAGAAGAACGTGTGTGAAGGTTTAATTCTATGTTCCTTCTTTATTGTTTCAGCTAAACGACATGCTAACAGCGCCCCCTGCAACTCAAGCCGGGGTATAGAAATCGCTTTTAGCGGCGAGATCCGGTTCTTACTGGCTACGAATGAGACGCATACTCGTCCATCGCTGCACATCTTACGCCAATATCCAACAGCGGCGTACGCGCGGGGCGATGCATCGCAAAATAAATGCAACTGTAGCGATGTCTCGCTCGCACCCGCGACAGTGGTGCATAAGTTAAAGACAGCCTGCTCGCTCTCACCCTGCCGAAAGTACCATCTCGGAATACGAATATCTTTTAATGATTTTAATTGCTCAACCCAATCAATAAATTGTTTAAATAATTGTTCATTTATTTGTTCATCCCATGAAATACCTAATTTCCAAACTTCTTGCATAATTATTTTTGATTTTACAGTAAACGGGTTTAACAAGCCATGAATGTCATAGATTGACATAATTATACTTAACAATTCACGCTTAGAAGGCGATCTTCTGTATTCTAAAATATCACTGGGAATACGTTTCAAAGACAAGTCGAATGCAAACGTATCGCTGAATGGATACCACAGTAATCCCAGCGTTCGCTCCGATTGTTGTTCAATATTGAACCTTACCGCCTTGTCACTAAGGATCTCTTTAGGCGTCTCGTCTAGAACTTCTACGTTATTGCTTAACCAGTCTCGCATAATAAAATTACCTTGTTTGTTAATGAACGTTATCTCATTCACTAACTTTTTTGCAGTAACAGAATCGCTCATACTATCTATATAATTATCCATATATTGATTTTTCCTAATAGCATGCACGGCATCGGTCATCGTCTGTTCGAATCGTTCAGTGTTTTTAATTTGATTTACGTACTGAGCGACAAACGGTGAACAACGCGCACCAAAGATCAATGACGTCATAGCGTATTTTTTCACAACACAATCCGAAGTAAAGGAATGCAAAGTCTTATCAGTCGAGCTTAGGGGTCGGTTCCCGTGCAACGAATGATCGTCACACCACAAAAATCGTAATGAGTGTGAATCTTCATCACGAACTTTTATACGCAAAAACATGTCCTGAATATCTCCAATTACGCCTATAATATTTTCCCTAAATCTAAACATTATACCTAACAAGGATTGCAATAAATCGGGACCTGTCAATAGGAAATCATTTAACGAAAAATTATCGGACTTGGCTGCCGCGTCGAAAACCAACCTTAATTTATTTTTATTTGGGTTGTCTACGCCAAAGTGCGGTAAATACCAAATACGACTACTCATCCTAGCGTTAATGACATCATCATTAGTTAGTTCTTTAGCGAAATTGTTTGTTAATAAATGACTTATTCTTTCACGATACCGATCAGAATATTCTCTGTTCAGGGACATTTTTCTACGAATTGATTTTAACCGTTTTAGAGCGTTCGGAAACGAATCAGGCATTTTAAAATCATCTGACTTCCAGGGCAGTCCGACATACCACTGACCGTCACGAAGCTCAGAGGTACTATCTAAAATAGAAATGGCACGAATGTGATCCGCGTTCTGACGAGGTTGGGTACCTATTCCTATAGAATCCAACATAAAATGTTTGCGAACCTCGTCATGCAACTGTGCACACTTATGCGTACAATCCTTCGAAAGGTTATCTGTGAATTGAGTGGAAACATCATTCGGTAAGGTATCACCCGAGTAAGAAGTGCATAAATGAAAAATGGGTTCAACTGTTGGCCATGTTTGTTCAGAGCTATCGAGAGTGTGGGAGACATACGGATCGGGACTAAGTGTGACTTCACTTACCGCGTTTCCATGTACACACCAACCCAGGGCTGTCTTTGACACATAGGGCCCACGCTGCTCGCTCCGTTGGCACTGCACAGGAGTGATCAGGTGATGGTGATCTTGACCTATAAGTAGCATAGGTTGCGCATTACAATTACACAAATTTATGTTATTAACACACAATTTTTTAAACAAAGATTTGGACATTGTCTGTATGGGAAGGTTCAATTCACTTATTTTACGAGCGTTAATGCTAAAGTTTTCACCGTCACTATTAGTGACTTTAAAGTTTAGTAGTTCACTTTGACATGTTAGTTCACTATTGTTCCATGCACACCGTGCGCGAAGTGTCTGTGCCTTCCCGTGAAGGCCTAACTGGTCGGCTAGATCAGCCGCGATCAGCGATACTGTCGCTCCATCATCCAGTAGGGCGTGCGTATGGAAACTACCTGAGGGGCCGTGCACCTGGAGTGGCACCACTTTCAAAAATACTTTGGTAGTGACGGAGGTTTCTGTATGTGTCACTACCTCGGTGCTCTCTGGGGGGTCACGCTCGGGATCTTCGATCGTCTCTGAGGTACCTTTACCCCCCTTAGGTGTCCAGTGCAGGAGTGGGTGGTGAGGCTGGTTACAGCCTTCTATGTCGCAGCCACTGGCGGTGCAAGCTGTCGGGTCATCGTGACGTAGCGATAGACACCTGTAACATAGTTTATTTGTTCGCGCGAATCGCCAGCGATCTTTACGTAAAGCGCGCTTAAATCGTGAGCAGGAAATAACACTGTGACCCTTCTTCTTACAATATTTACAATGATTGTTGTTACCTTGGGCGTCTACGGTGAATAAAATCGACTGCAGCTGTTTCTTTTCACGCTCCTTTCTCCCGTCTGGAAGGGGGCGAATGTGGCTAACTCCTGAAAATGCGATTTTATTCGCCTCAAGCAACAAAAACTCACTTATAATTTCCAATTTGGGTAGTTCACAGGTATGCTGTTTTTCATACAGGTAATCTGTCCATTTGGTTAGCAAGACCGTTGGCAACTTCGAAGCTATTATAGACACCAACTCCGGGCTTCGAAGGTAATCATTCTGCTTTAATGATTTTGCTGCTACAACATAGTTGCGAATTTTCACCGCAAAATTGATTATTTCACCTTGAAAATATGTAGGTAGTGGGTGTAATTTTTTCAATTGTGACACAATTTCATTCATGATACTTTCTGGTTTTCCGAAACATAATTCCAGCGTATCCATGATCACGGTAGGCGTAGTCCCGCCTATCAAAAGCGAGGAAACCGCTTCCTTGGCCTCACCGCGAAGACATTTGCGTAACCGCCAGACATTTTCAGCGTCACTGTATCGGCAGCGCGTACTGGACTCCATGTAGGCTTCTTTGAACCCTAGCCACTCCAGTGGGTCTCCGAAAAATAACGGTAAATCTTTAGACGTGGCTAACCTGGTCAGTAGCTCCTTCTGGCCTCTTGCAGTGACAGTGAACGCGTCTTTTAGTACGTCGGCGAGATTTTCCACCTCCTTCTGGGTATTTTTCTCACGGGTAAATTCTTGTTCGGTAGTATCTAACCACTTGTTCACTTTACTAGCGGCTGCGGAAGACCGCGACGAATGACGCGATTCCAACTCCGCTATATCCATCTGGAACTTCTTCTCTATTAGTTTGGCCTGGATTCTGGCTTTGGCCTCTGCTACCTCCATGTCCAACTTAGCTTTAGCCTCGGCCGCCTGGATTTCAAGTTGGCGGCGGCGTTCTGCCATCGCTGATGAGGTTTTTGCAGATGTCTTACCCATACTGCATACGCTTCTGGGTACCTCTCCTTCCTTAGGGATCATCTGGTCTCCCTTGGAGTCTGTCAGCAATAGCGGTATCTTCTTCAGCTCCTCACCGCCGTGTTCAGTTTCCGTACCGCGTGGTTTTCTAACGCGGCGAGCGGGTGTACGAAACGTGGACGCCATTTTGCGCACGGGCGGTGTGATCCGGCCGGAGGACCAAATTGTGGGCGTTGGAGGTCACTGGTGCCGTCGCGCTTCCACTGGTGGCGCAGGTGGTGAGTTTGGGTAGCAAAGAAATACTCAGATTGCTGGATTGAGTCGCGAATACGCCCGAGAGGAGGCAAAGTTGCGGTATGCGTGCTAGCGTTTGCCTAGGATGACGCCTCAAGTGCAACTAAGGACGCGCGGCGATGCGCGTAGAACGTTCCACGGCCGAGGTACATACATCATGTGCAAGCGCTGCCTCCCCTCAGTACAACTCACGAAGTTTATTCCAAAATAAACCTTAAATCTATTCACATAAGGCCGTATGTCTTAAATACTACTTACAGCTAGACACATCTATTACTTATTGTAAAACCTACGAAAACGTAAATTATGAAGGAGCAGCGTGTCCATCGTCAACACTGGGGTTATCCTTCTGAGGGCTTACCCGGGCCAACCGTAGGCAATAGTTAGGAAACGTGTGGTTTTTAGTTGGTTACGTTAAAATAAGTAATGTTACTGGGAAACAAAGTAGTTTATCACTAATCACGTAACACTGCCAGCTCCCGTTTCTTTTTTTTTACATATTACTATTTTGTACAAAACAAAACTTATTTGAGTTCCGGAATTCCGGAATTCCGGAATTGAAATACTGAATATCGAAACCCAATTCCGGAACTGAAAAAGCGTCCGATATTCAAGCCCTAGTCATGCCATGAAAGGACCTTCTTCCCTTTCCCATACCTCCCTTTTTATATCCATTCCTTCCTTTTTGGGTTTTTCTTCCTTTCCGTTCAAAGGCTTCAAGGTTCATGGTCTCAATGAAGCTAGAAAATGATGAAACGTGGATCCCCAAGTTAGCTCAAACAGTGAAAGCATACATTCATAATGAGTAATGACACATCGGAGTAGATAAAGCTGATGCACAGGATGAGGATCAACCATCACATTCGGGGCTAGTTTACGCTAACGTAAACCCCTTTGCCTAATTCTAGTATCACTCTAAAAATACGGCTCTCTCAGAAATACTGATAAGTTTTCAAAATAAATGTCGTTGTTTGCTTAGATTATAGAGTAACTATAGAGTAATTATAGAGTAGAATTAGAGAGTCTATATCAGTGGTGGGCAAACTTTCTTAATGGGGGGGGGGGGGGCAGACATAATTATGAAATTTCAAGGGCGGGCCAGAATTATAGGATTCTCGTTGAGTTTTTTCGCTATTTGATGGTCGTAAAAGTCTGTTCGCACACATACGACGACGCAAACATCGCCATAACTTTCTGCTAGATGGCTCCTTTACCAATGCTTCTATTGTTATACTAAGTAGAATCTTAAAAAAATACTTCTAAACAGTCAAAATATAATTATCGTTGGCCATATACTATTCATGTCGATGGACCGTCGGCGGGCCGGATTAAATGTATTGCGGGCCGGAGTTGGCCCGCGGGCCGAACTTTGCCCATCACTGGTCTATATTCTTACTTTCTTAGGTTGTTTGATTAAAAATGGAAAGAATGCCATTTACTTTAATCGGTATTGCTACACATTCACAAAGAAACTGCTTTTTTACAGTGACAATCGAATGAAAGGGACTTGAGGTACCAAAATTATAAGACCCAGGTGTCTCCTGACCACAATATTCACATGCACTGAAAGAGAAATCACACCGATTGCCAAATTTCAAAGAATTTATCATTTCAAAGTTCCATCGAAGGTTGCTATGCCATGCCAAGTTCCTATCACTGGCGTATATCTAGTTTTGTCATTAATTTGAACTTTATTGGTGCTATAAATCCGGCCTAGTAGCGGTTTCACTAGACATTTTATTGTTTTGGTATGGGGTTCGCCGTCTGTCCTCGCAAAAGATCGTCTGACTACGTAAAAGCTAAAAGCTCCGAAATGTTATGTAGCCGGCTTTTAGTGCAGCTTAAACTTTTTTATGTTATTGAAAACATCAAACTAAGAGCACACAGATCGTCTAAACTTTTAGGCTTTTTATAGACAAACAAAAGTCTGTTTCCTAACACTATTTTGGACACTTTTTTTGCTACCCAAAGGTAGGTTTTACAAGATGAAATGTAACTGAGATTTCGGTACTACTTACCTATTATTTTTGGTATCAAATAATACTTAATGACCCATTGACATAATTATATTCTACGTAGTACATATAGATCGATGTAATGACCACTGTTTAGGACGATACACGATGCAACTGCAGAGATGATTAGGTATTTTTAATAGCAATAATTATAATTATTGCTGCAGTTGCAGTCGTGAGCGCAGACATATTATTTCAATGACTGAAGGACCCACTCCGGATCTTGGAGCTCCCCTCCCTCATAAGCTCCCATTTCGTACAAACTTCAGCATTCCCGTAGTAGTAAATACAAACAGCGTTGAAATATATCAAGCAATTTATTTAAAACGGTGCCAAAAACGTTTATTCAGGTTCATTGCGCATGACCTGAGCCGTGCCGAGGTGAATAATCTATAGTAGGTAGGTATGCAGCGCCTAGTGAGATTGGCTAGCGGTGCAGCGCAACGGTACATCGCACACAGCTCATGGCTCAATGGAATACGTACAGCGAGCTTGCGAAAAAAGCACGACGAATTTGGGCCAATTCATTTTCGTTCGGTTACCTTTTGAAAAGTAACCATTTCTGATAACTTCAGTTCCAATAAAAGTCCCGTGAAAATAAGTTCACCGAGTCCAGAGCAAGAAAGAGCTAAATGAAGGACCCACGAAAACAAATCATATTTTTTTCTATTACGAGTATGATGCCTTTACAAAACTTAATGCATTTGCTTAAAACGGGTTATTTAGATAATATCAAAAGACACTAAATTTTTGTTTGTGTACTTGTAATGTAAAAAGTACTGCTAGATGTGTCTGCAGCTGTTGCCACTTGGAATAAAAAAAGTTAACATACATTTAAACATGTGCATTCACTGTCTTTTTCTCAGACTTATTAATTTTGTAAGATTACTTAGCTTATTAAACTGACGCCCGCATCATGCCACAAGTCCAAAACCAAAGCTAATCCTGGACTTCAAATTCAGGTAACTGCTGGCAGTAACTAGTAATACGATACGCTAGGATATAGAAAGTGAATAATTTATAATTACTTCCATTCTAACTACCTACATATTCTAATAATATGAATAATGTTTTGTTAATGCGTTACCTATACTCGTATTCACAAATCAAAAGACATAGATAGGTTTGTTACAACTGGTTGTAGATACCAATCCAATTACCAACATAGACTACAACATTATAGTGTGTATGTGACTCACAGATTCATACGAATGTCATGATAGAAAAGACCTATGAAATAACATTACTTATTCCCTAGGGCTTTGACCTTTTTCTTCTGAAATTGACCAGGGGGATATACAACAATCTTTTATTCATTATCGTTCAGAACGACTACATGATGTTCATCTAAATACATTTTGTTTTTATAAGCATTTTAATTTTTCTGTGTGGATGAAAATGTGGGTAATGGGAACTAATCAGTGATGGATCGTTTATGTTAACCTGAAAAAAAATTGATGTAAGTAGATAGATATAAAAGATCTCTGTCGAATCATAGAGATTTGATACTTGGAGTTCCAAGTGTCTGCCAACAACCACGAGTTCTTCTATTGGTAGTTGTCCGTAGTACTCTTTATAGGTTGACTAAGAGCTTATATTATTTCTGAGGAAAGGTCACTCGTCTGGGGGTTATCGGTCATACAGTTTTTTTCCTTGTTTTGTGTGTATTTATAGTATGAAACTTATCAACAGGCAAACAACTGCCGCCTTTTAATATTAAAGCAATTAAATGAATTCTATGTGGAAGTACAGTCCGGACCTACTGGGGTATTATAGTCCAAATAATTTGAAAAGGTGTATTCTGCCATCTGTCAGTGTGACCTTTTCGAAATACTGCTTTTTAGGGTTTCGTAGCCAAATGGCAAAAACGGAACCCTTATAGATTCGTCATGTCTGTGTCTGTCTGTCTGTCTGTCTGTCCGTCCGTGTGTCACAGCCATTTTTCTCCGAAACTATAAGGCCTATGCCATTGAAACTTGGTAACTAGATGTATTCTGTGAACCGCATTAAGATTCTTATATAAAACTAGAAAAAAAGTACCTAGTAAATTTTGGGGGTCCCCATACTCAGAACTGAAACGCAAAAATTTTTTTTTCATCAAACCCATACGTGTAGGGTATCTATAGATAGGTCTTTAAAAATGCTATTGAGGTTCCTAACATCATTTTTTTCTAAAATGAATAGTTTGCGCAAGAGACACTTCCAAAGTGGAAAAATGTGTGTCCCCCCCCCCCCCCCCCCCCTTTAACTTCTAAACTAAGAGAATAATAAATCTAAAAAAAAAATATGATGTACATTGCCATAAAAACTACCAACGAAAATTGGTTCGAACGAGATAGAGCTGGTAGTTTTTTTTTAATACGTCATAAACAGCAATTTTCGGTTAGAAAAATCACTACCACTGCGAACGTGTTAAAACATCAATCAAAGTTACAACGAACTATAAGAACTTTTATAACACATTTGCTCGTAAAGAGTCTCTTATTTGACCCATTTCACTAACGTAATGTATCTCATTACGGCCTAGTCCGGTAATGTAAAGTAAAACGGACGATTGCGTCTAAAACGAACGGTACTTTTTTTTAAATCTTAGCAAAGAGTTTTTATGTCAGAAAAGTGGTGAACATTTTATGAATAAAATTAACTTTGGGAGATAAAATATAATAAAATAAACATGTAATTGTTTAATTTAATTAATTTTGACAATAAATTACAAACATTTATGTGAAACCAATACAAACAATATTTTTAATTTACTTTATTAATAATACTGGCTGTTTTTGTGCCTTTGCCTCTTAAGAAATAAGAAAAAAAGAAAGCGTTGTGAACAAGTAAAATTCCGCGCGCTTTATTATCGCTATTTTTTGCTACGTTTTTTTGTTAGTTTATGAATGTCCCCGTTTTATTTATTTCCTTGTTTCCTCGCAAATATGTTATAAAACGTCGTATGACACACGTTCGCTTTGATAATTACAGCCTCTGCTTTCTTGTAGCCCTCGCCTGCGGCTCGGGCTAGCAATAACGCCTCGGCTGTAATTATCAACTTACCGAACTTGTATCATAATGTACTATTATATTATGTTACTTGCTGCTACGAAACCCTTCATGGGCGAGTCCAACTCGCACTTGGCCGGTTTATTTAAATGAGTTTCATATGAGTTACCCGCTGCCATCTATACTATCTATACTAATATTATAAAGAGGAAAGATTTGTTTTTTTGTTTGTTTGTTTGTAACGAATAGGCTCCGGAACTACTGGACCGATTTGAAAAATTCTTTCTTTGTTGGAAAGCTACACTCTTTGCGGTGAGCATAGGCTATAGTTTATTCCCGTATTCCCACGGGAACGGGAACTACGCGGGTGAAACCGCGTGACGTCCGCTAGTACTACATAAATTATAAATACTAGTAGAGGCCCGCGGCTCCGCCAGCTTAAAATTTTGCCAAACTATTTTTCTCTTAGAGATGCTTTTTTGAAACGCTGTTTGTAGTTTTCATTCATTACTGAAATATATTTTTGCTAAGCCCATCCTTCTCCGACGCAAAAATCATCGAGGAGCAAGTTTAGTTGATCGAAACGCCATTTCACCGAATAACCACATACTGTACGAATCCCCGCATTGCATAGTTCATGTTTTGATGGTCAAAATTGCGAAAATTATTGCAAGCTTGCCCCATATTTTGGGCAAAATTGAGCGGACTAGTTGCTTGATTCTCAGCAGTATTCGTCACCAAGTTTACATTCGAGACGATATGGGCCTTGGCAATTAACCGCGACTCCAGACGGCTTCAGTCTAACATTTCAATATACCTAATATCATTGCGGTTTCTGGTTTCACGGTAACCACAGTTGTCTATTTGCATAAAATACTACCTACTAAGAGGTAGTATTTTATTATTATACGAATACTTATCTAATTTCTGCTGAATATTGAATTGGAGAATGATAAATAGGATGAGGAATGATTTCTGAAACCAGGGCTTATAGACATACCTACTAGGGCTTGAATATCGGACGCTTTTTCAGTTCCGGAATTGGGTTTCGATATTCAGTATTTCAATTCCGGAATTCCGGAACTCAAATAAGTTTTGTTTTGTACAAAATAGTAATATGTAAAAAAAAAGAAACGGGAGCTGGCAGTCCTAAGTGATTAGTGATAAACTACTTTGTTTCCCAGTAACATTACTTATTTTAACGTAACCAACTAAAAACCACACGTTTCCTAACTATTGCCTACGGTTGGCCCGGGTAAGCCCTCAGAAGGATAACCCCAGGATTCCCCACAGACCTTGACTATCACTGCGGCCTCACCTAGGAGGTTCGGGTGCTATCCCGCCTAATTGGGGCTTGTTCAGGTGTTATCCCGCATATCAGGGCGTGTGGCGTGCGTGAAACTTTCATATCACACTTTCGTCTTGGGCGTGTTTTTGTAAGGACGACGATTAGCCCTCCCACCGTCCTCTGGCCCCCGATTATGGAGGCCGATAGTCTTGGTCAAAGACATGCGGAATTCGGGTTGGAGCGTTCTCTCTCGATCACTTTTCGCCGCATTAACTGATCTCAGAAAGACGCAGTGGCATCCCACTTACTCCCACTGGAGATCATAGCTCGCGCAATGGTCTCCAGCGAGAGAATGTCTACGTCCAGACCTACCAAGAGGACCGGGCGCTGTTAAGCCCAGGCTGTGCACACCACTAATGTGTGAAGTACTGTGTCCTCACTGCGTTCCTAGCAGTGCTGGCACTCGGGTGTGGTTTTCCAGTGTATTCGTCACAGATACTTACTAAAGCTCCCGTGCCCGGTAAGCATCTGTGACAACCGGTAGGACAGAGCACCCGCACCGTGGCTCCTCTCTAGTCACTCGCCCATGACCGGTATGACTGCCTTGATTGTGGCGATTCGGCGATTCCTCCCTTGTGTGATGTGATGTGGCGATTCGGTTTGTTGCTCAAGTCCAGGTCTCCACGGTTTCTTTGTGGAGCTGGAACTGTCGAACCTAGATTTCTGGAGACGTAGGCCTATGACCCCGCTCCAGCGCCTCCTTGCACCAGAAAAGAATAAACGAGAAATATAATCAATTTATTTAAACAAGGACGCAAGTTGCCTCGCTGCCAGATCCACAAGACATGCCGCCTCTGAGCAACGGACCACACAGCACCCAATCGTAACCGATGTTCCACAGAAGCGGTCTTAAAACTGATCTCTGCGGAACACCGCACTACGTATCTCGCTGACCCGGCTGGGCCCTAGCCAGCTTGGGTAAGTAATGGCCCTCTCGGAAAGATAGGCCCCGACAATTCGACGAAAGTAGGGAGGCACTCCGTGATAAATAAGCGCGTCCCTAACGCAGCTCCAGGCCAAGGTGTTGAAGGCGATGCCGGTGTCTCTTGACATCGCCATCGCTTTCAACACCACCTCACCCTGCGATGTTACTTCCTCCGTCAGTCTTCTAATGCGCATGATCGCATCTACGGTGGAGCGCCCTTGACAGAAACCAAACTGGTTATCCGCCAGATCTGGCCCCACCCGTGTGAGGTGCCAGACTGTGCGCTGTGCAATAATACGCTCAAGGAGCTTGCATACCTAGCGAGGTATGCAAGCTCCTTGAGCGTCACATTGTTGGGGATCGACCGATCGGAGATCGGCCCATCCCCGGATGGGTAGACTGCCGACCACCTTGTATTTCGGATCAGAACCAGTTTCCCTGTCTCCAGACCTTGGGAATCTAGCCTTTTTCGAGGCATGCACTAAAGAGCCCCATCACTCGAGGCCCGAGATCCTCAAAAGCCTGGACCCACGCTCGGCCTGGAATGCTGTAGGGTCCAAGGGCACGGTGTCTGCAGAATCTAAGCTGCAGTACAGTCACCCCTAACTCACCCCATGAGTTCCGTCAGAGCTACTAGAACTATGGCGAGACCTCTGTCAAATTCTTATAGCGTTTCTATCAAAATTAAATTTAACTCGTAGCATAAGTCAGAGCTAAGTCTACGTTCGTACTATAAATTGAAGTCTAAATGTAAAAAAAAATACAAAAACGTCATCAATAATATCATTATTATTTAAATAGTATGTTTTCTAACAAATACCATTAATTTATGGATTTACTTTCTTAGTAGGTTTTAGAAATATCATCAAATAAAATTATTAATACCTAAGTACATAATCGAATTAATTTGTTAATATAGAAATCATCAATAAATTGTAGTAATTAAAGGTAATTAAATTGCATAAGAAGCTTATAATCTACATTTTTGTTTGCAATGAAATTAAAGAAGAAGCGAAAATATTTTGACGTGAATACGTCTTTAAAATTACTTCCATAGGGATGCAATCCAAAAAACGAATGATAACAAAATCGGGGGATACAGTTTAGTGTTGTAGCTACATATCTATCATCTCCATCCAAATTTCAGTTACACCACTGGATAGCTAAAGAATCAAAGAGTTTATTACGCTAAGTAAGGACTGTAACACATCGCGCGCGGGGGAGGGGGCAGCCCCGCCATTTTGAAGGTCATTTTGCTGCGTCTCGAGATTTCTATTTAGTATAACTTTCGACTCGGTGAAGCTACGACGTTCATTCAAGTTTCAATCGTCATTTCTCGTCAAAATCTATTGATTTAGTGTAAAATTGTAACTGTGAATATAATAAGGTGTTAAAATAAAAAAATAATATCAAAAAATATGTAATGTCGGCCTATACGCGTCGAAAAGCCAAATCGAAATACAGAGATCGTATACGGTTGGAAAGGGCATTTCAACAGCAATCGAATGGTACCAATAAAACAATGATCGAGTCAAGTAGTGCCGGCAATGAATGCGACCGAGCGGATCAACGACGGTGCCAGTACATCTGCAGCTGGTACGGTTGAAATTACGCAGACGAGACGCAGTTACGAGACGTATTCACGTTAAAACCAACGGCCGTGTGCCCCGACACAGCCCCACCTGTTTTTTTTTTTTCAATATCGAAATACCGGTATTGCTCTTGCCAATTCCGGAATTGAGAACGATATTAGATTTTATCGGAATTCCGGAATTATGACAATTCCGGAATTCCGGAGTTCAAGCCCTAATACCTACCTAATCGAGTTCGAATGTAACTAAGATGATGGTATATATACATAATAAAATAAATTCACTTTGCGAATCCCTACTTAATATTATAAATGCGAAAGTAACTCTGTCTGTCTGTCTGTTAGGGGCAAGACACACAAAAAAGACGTAAGACGAGGACGCGTCGTCTATGGGGCGCAGACGTGTCGCGTGTAAAGTATATAGAAAAGTCGGGGCGAGAACGGGACGTGAGACAAGTGAAGAGATTTTTTTCATTTTTAACCAACTTCAAAAAAGGAGGAGGTTCTCAATTCGTCTGTATGTTTATTTTTTTATGTATGTTAACCGATATTTCCGTCAATTATAGACGAATTTAATTTTTTTGTCTTTTATCGAATAGGGTTTACTTCTGAGGTGGTCCCATTTTTACCAGGTCAGGATCTGATGATGGGATCCAGGAGAAATCGAGGGCAACCACCGATTGCAGGGACAACTAGTGCGTTTGTTAACTTTTTAATTAAGTGCTTTAATCTACTACAATTTAATAAAGGTCTGGAGTCGATCTGATGATGGAACCGAAAGACAGTCGAGGGAATTCCTTAACGATTTACAACAGTTACTTTGTGTTTGGGCTTGATTGATTTGTATTGATGAGAACTTTACACCTAGTTAGATATATTTTTCGATCCATCCGTCACATAAAATAATGAAAAAAAAAAAAAACAAATTTAATAAAAAATAAAACCGACTGCAAACAAATCCTGAAAAATAAAATTTACCTAGCACAAAGTAATTGTTTTTTGATTTATCAGATTTTGTTCAATATAATATTGAAATTGGTGCCATTAAAAATAACTACCTAAACCTATGGGTTTACTTGGCGCCTACTTCAATATGTTACTGAATGAAATCTGATAAATCAAAATACAATTACTTTGTGCTAGGTAAATTTTATTTTTCAGGATTTGTTTGAAGTCGGTTTTATTTTTTATAGTGTACTTTTGGCGACGCGACGATGAAGATGTTCGAAGTTAAACCCTGCCCACCCCTTTCTTGCCGCGTCTTGTCTGTGCCTCGTCTGTTCAGTCTGTTTTCGAATAGGGCGCAGTCGTCGAAGCGTCGCCGCGTCGTGTCCTCGCGCAGTCCTTGCCCCGTCCTTTCTGTTTGCGTTGAATCTCGACGCTTCTATACATTTAATATGAAAATTGATCGAAAGGGCGCGCAGTCTGCGACGCGTCCTCGTCTTACGTCTTTTCTGTGTGTCTTGCCCCTTACGCTTTCACGCCTAAATGGCTGGAGCGATTGAGATGAAATTTGGTATGGGGATAGTTCGAGGCCCTGGGAAGGACATAGGCTACTTTTTAACTGACTGCAAAAGGAGGGTTATGATTTTACGATATAACGACTCTTACGCGATAACGACCTTTACGCGGTCAAAGCCGCGGGGACCAGCTAGTTAATGATATTATGTCTACTATCAAGGTGACTATAATATTGTTCTGAACATCCATACCATAGCAAAATTTAGTTTTACCCGAAGTATGTACCTTAAATGTCTATTTTTAACCCCCGACGGAAACCCGACGGGGTGTTATGACTGAACTATTAACAGGTAACACCCAAACCACAGTATATACATATATCCAAACTCATAAACTTCGCCTCTATTAACATTTCTTTGACATTGCTGGAAAGAAACCCTTAGAACACTACTTATTTTCGCGAGAGGTTGAGCCTTTTCAAAGGGACTTACATCCACCAGGTTAGACATTTAACCAAAAAGTAATATAATTGTGGTGCAACATAAAACTGTGCATATGGTGGAGCCAAGATCAAATAAAACTTTAGAGACACATGTTGAGAAACGACATAATCCGTACAAGTAGGTAGGTGTCTGGGTTTGATCGATCCACGGCTGGGTGCGTGTGGCAATTTCGTAAGCTACTGTGCTTTTGTTTTACTTACTTTGTTGCAACTTGATATACAAACTTACACGGTTATAGATCATCATCATATGATCACGACTTTCATCCCCGAAGGGGTAGGCAGAGGCATATTATATGCCGATGCCCACATTACACCTTTTTAGGAATAGTCCCACGTAATAGGTGGTGAGGCGTATTGATATGGACAGGCGCAGGTTGTGAACTTGGCTTAACGACTGCCATTTTACTGGCAACCGGGACCAACAGCTTAACGTGCCTTCCGAAGCACGGAAACACTCGCAAATAAATGTCACAAAGTGGTCATGTGATGGTGATCCACAGTGATCGTTTACAGAACACTTGAGTCCGCGGGGCCTCGAGCGCTTCATCACAGTATACCTACATACTTCATGGTTATAGATTTTCTTAAATATGTTCTACTTACTAAATTCATTCACTACCACCCACATTTTAATAAAATTCAGGAGATTGACTTGTATGTACTTACTACTCCTGAGGTATCCTTCTTCAGAGGGCTTACCCGGTGCTCCCAACCGCAGGCTGTTAGCAGGACACGTGAGGTTTTTAACTTTTTATAGTCCGTAGGAGTCCTGCATAACATCCATGAGAATTTTCGCTCACGATCACGATAAAAAAAATTACTGCTCTTGAAGTTAAACTTAATAAGATGTAATTTATTTACTTACTTTATTAACGCATAAAATAAATCATTTGGGACCGAGAGGGCGCTGCTGTTGAGTATAATAATGTTGTAGCACCCTCCAATACACCAACATCTTGTAAAGCGAATGTCTATCAAATTAAGGCCGTCCGTTGCATAGATATTACTTTTTAATATTCGTGGTGTAGCATCATTTGGGTCACGTGACGGTAGGTAGGCAGTTTTTTTGTGTTTGTGCTGCTGCCTGCTGTATAATCTCGAACTACGGTAAAATCTGACGCTCTCGAAAGGTAAAACTGAAATTGTATCAGGTCATAGTTCAATTCGATTGTCACACACAACTCCGTTACGTAATAATTCTACTATGGTTACGGTAAATTTACAAATTTAGTTTACTGTAGATCTGGTAAATGTCTGAAAATATTTAAATTTGTTACTTAAAGTGTAAAAAAAATTTTTCAATAAAAAATAAAACCGACTTCCAACAAATCCTGAAAAATAAAATTTACTTAGCACAAAGTAAAATGTATTTTGATTTATCAGATTTTATTCAATATCACATTGAAGTCGGCGCCAAGTAAACCCATAGGTTTATGTAGGTATTATTCATGGCACCAACTTCAATACTATATTGAATAAAATCTGATAAATCAAAATACATTTTACTTTGTGCTAAGTAAATTTTATTTTTCAGGATTTGTTGGAAGTCGGTTTTATTTTTTATTGAAAAATTTTTTTTCATTATTTTAAGTGACGGGTGAACCGAAAAATATATCTATCTAGGTAAAAGTTTTCATCAATACAAATCAATCAAGCCCAAACACAAGGTAGCTGCTGTAAATCGTTAAGGATTTCCCTCGACTGTTTTTCGGTTCCATTATCAGATCGACTCCAGATATTCATTAAATTGTAGTACATTAAAGCACTGAATTAAAAAGTTAACAAATGCACTGGTTGTCCCTACAATTTTCGGTGGTTGCCCTCGATTTCTCCTGGATCCCATCATCAGATCCTGATCTGATTAAAATAGGAACAGAAGTAAACACTCAGAAGTAAACCCTAAGAAAGAAAACAATTTAAATCCGTTTATAATTGACGGAAATATCGGTGAACATACATAAAACATTGAGAACTTCCTTTTTTTTTTGAAGGCGGACCTATCAATCTAGGTGCAAAGTTCTCATCAATACAAATCAATCAAGCCCAAACACAAGGTTACTGCTGTAAATTGTTAAGGAATGCTCTCGACTGTCTTTCGATTCTATCATCAGGTCGACTCCAGACCTTCATTAAAGTGACGAACATTAAAGCACTTAATTAAAAAGTTAACAAGTGCACTGGTTGTCCCTACAATTTTCGGTGGTTGCCCTCGTTTTCTCCTGGATCCCATCATCAGATCCTGACCTGGTGAAAATGGGACCACCTCAGAAGTAAACCCTATTCAACAAAAAAATAAATTTTAAAATCCGTCTATAATTGACGGAAATATCGCTTGACATACATAAAAAAAAATACATACAGACGAATTGAGAACCTCCTCCTTTTTTTGAAGTCGGTTAAAAAACCGGCCAAGTGCGAGTAAGACTCGCACACGGAGGGTACCGTACCAAAAAATCGGAAACAATTCTGTTTGTTTTATGGGAGCCCCCCCCCCCCCCCTTAATGTTTTTTTTTCTGATTTTAGTATTTTAGCGCCAACAGGAATACATCATCTGTGAAAATTTCTATCACATCAATATAATTCACAATCACGAAACCATTGTCCCTGTAAGAATTTGAAAGAGGTCAAAGCTCAAAGCAAACATCTGCTATAATTTTGCCGAAGAAATTATCCCTTTCTAACTTTGCCAAACTTCGTTAATTCGGTCCAGATGGTTTGAAGTGGAGCGACTGTAACTTTTTGTTGGCTAGCAAGGCATATGCTGTGATAAGTACTGCGGAAATATTGATCTTTTGCCATTAAATCAAACTTTCAAGATAAGGCTTTTTTTAACGTGGGAACAATCTACATTGATGCTATGCCGGACTTCTATCGACTTAAAACAACACGTATACCTACTACCTAACAGCCTATGGTTGGGAGCCCCGGGTAAGCCCTCGGAAGGATACCCCAGGACTTCAAGATAAAGGCTAGGTAGGTGAAGGATTATGTTTTAGTGTGGTTACATCATACAAACGACGTAACTCGAACTTCTCACTAGGCGTAACTGAATATTAGATGGTGTACTAAAATTTATAGATCACTAGCTGATGCCCGCAGCTTCGCCCGCGATGGCGTTGTATGTGAAAAATGATTTTCCCGCTTTTCTGTTGAAAATTTTCCTGAATTTTCTTCGCTATAAACCTCACGGAGCCCGAGACCTATCCAACGAATGCAAAACCGTGGAAATCGGTTCTTGCGTTCTGGAGTTATAGCGTCAGGAAGGAAAACCCGATTTATTTTTATATAATTGATAACATTTAAGCAGCTCCTATGTTTATGTTGCTATCGTTATCCTAACTCCAACCGAAATGACAAACTATTACGTCTCTCTCTTGAATAAACATCTAACTTTTTATAATACCTTCAATAAACGATTTTTTATTTGCAATACCATTTTAAATCTTACCACAGATCATGTTTTTCAAAATTGCTGCCACGAAATGTCTCACTAGCAAAATTTATTCTTCAGTATTCAACGCGTACATCCACATGTCAATAGTCCCTTTTCATATTATTATAATATTTCATATAATCCATTCTTGATATTTCAGCCTAAAATTTTCCGTGCCCACTGTTTCCAGTGATACAAAAATGAAGTGGAGAGTTGAGAGAGACGTCTCCTGAATAATTTATACCGCCTACTTCAATATAATGTCGGAACTTTTTGCTTCTTGCCGAACGCAACATCCATAATTAATATCTAATCGAGTGATACCTTTAGTTATAATATTGTTTTGTATACTTTACTGCCTTTAATTCATCTAAATGAGACTTTTATTTTCCAAATAATTTTTTGTACAAGGCCGTTCAACGCATGTAAAAAAAACACATTCGTAAATGGGAAAGTGTTTTCGTTTAATTGTCAATCTTGTGCGTCGTCAGGAATCGACGAATTCACGTCATAAATAGGTATGTTTATTACGTAAGGCAGGACAGCAAATTCCTCATTCACCCAGGCCTTCCTTTTCCACTGGGTACATGCTCCTGGTTCCGTGGGGAGTCCTAGTTACTGCCTGTCTCGCCTGAAACTGCATTTGCTGCCCATCGCAAAAGATGCAGAACAGACAAGACAGAGAGATGACCTTTTGAAAGGAGAAAAAGAAGACATAATATATCAATCTGTAGATTTGACGTTACCAAACTTTTTAACTAGGTAAATAAGAAAAATAAATTAAGTATTATTATACTAACAATACACATACAACCGGGCGGCGGGTCTTTTCTTGTCTATCCTAAATCAAAATTTCATACAGCATCTTGAGTAAAATAAATTATACTTGTGAAATTAACCTACTTGTGTAGGCCTTACACGTACACATTCTGAGGTACTATAGATCTATGTAGGTATGAAGGAATTGGATTCGTCTGGAACAATTTTGAGACATCCAATGGGATAACGTTCATTTCAAGTTCACGTTAGTCTGGCTGTGTCAAAATAAAGCAATACTGGGAACTGGAAAAGCAAAATCGATATGGCTGCCGTCGCAGGCGGACGCGCGCCGCTGGCTCCGAAACTCCGAAATACATTTTCAGCCAAATCCAGCCAGCACGTGACTCAACTTGTTGCAGCAATAGAAAGAGACAGGGCTACATTATTTTAGGTTGCAATGCCGGTGGCGACCAATCTCTTATTATTATCCATTATCTTAGATGTCCCGTTTAAATTGTTTCAAACTCTATTGAAACCGTTATTGTCTTTCACTTCAGAATAAAATTATTCTTCTGTGGGTTGGGATAAGGATATCATTACAATACCAAATGGCTATTAAAAACTTAATCACGAGATTCACGAGTAATTTATCATTCTCTTAATACAGACGGTGAAAGGTGATTAATGATTCGTACATGTAAGAGTGTAATTTAAAGTTTACGAAAGTGAAAGAACATTAAAGTTTCTTGTATAGCTAATTGTGCCATTCTTTACAGTGCAAAAGGTTTAATACTATCGGGCTGTATCTGTAGTGAGTCGGTGTATTAAACTGCATAGTTGGTAGACTGAATAATCTTGTAGTACCGCCATAGTAGAATCAGAATCTACTCTGGTACCACGTTGGGCGCCAACCTAAAATATTCCGCTTTCTATTTAATCAATAAAGTTGGTGTTGGACTGTTGGGTAGTGCCTTGTTTAGCATACTGCAAATCTAAAATCTATCTGCAACTACTTGTCAATATCCAGTCAAATTCATCAAGCTATATTCACAAAAAGCGACATTAAAACTACATTATTAATATTAACTTTCACAATAATACGCTGAAAATTCTCTGAATAAAAAGTTTTATTAGTCACTTCTCTGTTGAAAGCAGACGACAAACTTTTATTGGGGGAACTAATTTATCACTGCGAAGATATGATCTATGGAACGCAGTCGTCGCGAGGGTAGACAGACTGCCGGCATTATCTTGGAGTTTCATGTTCTTTTGATGAAGTGCTCGCAAATTGTCTGGGGTTTTATACCCTGCCGACAAAGTGTGTTGTGTATAATGCATTTATATTAGTAATTTTGCTACATTGTAATGTTAATTATCACATACTCGCCTTAAATTTACTCAGAACGGTGTACGTGCGTTAAGATTTTGATATGTAACATTATATTATGTTTACGTTTACTTTGTATCATTCGTCGAGCAGCCAGACGGTCGCCATAGACGGTATTTCCGTGGGTGTACATAGGGTTAGCGAGGCTCGCTCCTGGTATTTCCAGTTATTACTGTAGGGGACGTGGTTTAGAGGTTGTTGGCCGAAATCGATCCGCACCAACACCGGTGTTACCGGTGCACGAGGTTACGACGCCATCACCGCTGCAGTCTTCATATTTCATTTCTCTTTGGCATTGGAAAAGGTAATCCATTTGGTAGCTCTTGACGTAGCAAATATTTAGTCTCATATTTTGCCACCTATCCCTTGTATTGTGTTAATGAATAGCATCTAGGGTGATTCATTCACACATGGAGCCTGTTGACAAATCTTAGGAACAGGAAATCAATCGGAAGCATTTTGAGTGGCGAAATAAATTCAGCGTGGCTTTGCCGACTGTTAATTGGCTGCGGGTGGCGGCGCCGAGACGGCGGCGGAACCTCCGCATGGTGGTTCCCTCCTGTGCCCTTCCCACTCGCCCCCCTATTCGACCCTCTACAGCTCGACGTTTTTATGAGCGAGAAGTCCACTGAGACCCCTATGAGTCTGGGTGGCTCTTAATTCAGTTTGGGCTGTCTTTTTGAAGTATAGACTCAGTTGCTAGAAGGACTCTTGGTCCTATTTTTTTAGTCTTGTAGCTTTTACATTTGAAACAAATTGTCCTTCAAATTATATGAAAAAGTTCATGAAACAGATTTCGGTCAAACGGGGTACGCTACAAAAAGGAACAAGGCTTTTCCACTGAATCTCATATCCTCGTGTAAGGGGAACTTGACGCAATGTAATAGATGTCGTGGGTGACATTATTTTTCCATTTGGTAGGCTTATTTTCTTGTACGGGTTATCAAGTTAGAGACGGTGGAGCTTAAGGGGTGGCTGTAGGGTGGGTCCGCAGGGCGGGGGTTGCGGGGCGAAGGGTGCAGCTATCGACCGACTACCCTCCCCCTGGCGTGGCTCAGTTTCCGGGCGAGAGTCGCGCAAACCGCTAGCGCCGCGACGCGACTCCGTCATACGTTAGATAGTTCAATTTGACCATCACCATGTTGATAGGACTCGTTCGGGATTCGGTGATGCAGTGCTTCTGCCACTCATGCCGCGCACCCGTATTGCCTGCAGGTTGGAATCGACATAGCCTTGCACTCCAATTGTTTTGTAACCAGCAAAAGACCGGCGGCACTGACAACACTCTGTTGCAGAGACAAATACCCTTCGTATTTAAGCAAATAGGTCTGAAAAGGGTTTAAAATATGTCTATTTTGTTAAGAATGTACCCTTTGCGTGGAATGTCAAAGGTAATGTGTTTTTTTACTCGTCTGGCTTATCTTTGCCCTTGTCGCCTTTTTCAAGGCTAAATTAAAAACAGCGTTTTGATTAGTTATAGTTATATTCTGGTTGGTAAATACTGGTTCCATTTGAAGAACCACGAGTTTTGGAAATATGTTATTGAATTTACCGGCCGGCGGGGTGCGGGGTACCCGGCGACCGGCAATCATATTGGAGCATTTGACGTAAATCACGTGATCTATTTCTATGACACTAGGATAGACTCAGAACGCTGCTCCAACAGCTGAATAAGTGTCAATGATTGATGGCCTTGTATAGAAAACGTTTTGCAGATGTTCACCGTTATGTAAGAAAGTTAGGTAGGCTACCTCACGTCTAGGACATAAAATCAAATCATTCGATTGAATAGTTTTGTCATTTTTAGTGTGACGTTTGGTATAATTATGTCTTCTTTCTACAGAATCGTACGGCATCGATGTCTGCTCGTTCGATTGGTGATTTTCAAGGGTTTATTTCTATTACCTGACAGTCTGCACCTACAGAGCTCACTACAGCTATTGATTAAACATTACTGCATAGCATAATGTCCACCATTTTGTACCGGCTACGAATCGCAATACCATGGCATGCGTCCACAAATTCTGCGCAAAAAGCATGGCCGGTATACTTGTGTTTGAAGAATCAAGAACACGCAATGCGATATACATCTTTTTAGTGAAATTGTTACATGAATTTACATAATCAAATATTTGATTACATCCAGACAATCAAAACATACTTGTGTAGGACTGCCTTTTAGAGAATTTTGGTAAATTTGCTATTTTCACGTAATATCGTGCGCCTGATGAAGTTTGGTCACGCAATTTCTTGTTCATTTGGTAGCTCTTTATTGGAATGTTTTGACAGTTTACTACGTAACATACACATTTTTTCAGCTAATTATTTTGTAAATGTCTGCTTGTTATTGCTGTAGATTCAAAGTGTTCGGTATATTGTCATTTTTGTAGTAGGTACTTACTTGATAAAACTTAATTAATTTCAAATAGGTATGTTGGTAACATATCTGAAGATTGAACGAAACATTATTTCTTTTTCTTTTTTTGACTAGGTACTTTTTCCATTAGAATGAAATACAAAAAATCTTTTGCTGATGGTCCTCCTGACACAATTTGAAATAGCAAACCTGGGTCCCTGATGATAATATTGCTTTTGATATAAACTTAAAGAATCGTCAAATGGCCCTTGATATCTAGGTATATGTTCATAGGTACATTAAACCCATATCTCTCAACCATGAAATATCTTATTTTCCAGAATAGTTACGCTGTACTCAAAGAATTCAATATTCAATAATTAATTTGTTTTGAAGTGGCAACGAGGCTCTCGAGAACATAATTGTTTGGGGATGATTATTACAGTAGGACTTAATTAACCTAACAAGTCGTGCAGTCTCCCGAAATGGGGCGCGCCGGGGGACTACAGATTTGATTATCTTTATTACCATATTTCGTTGCGTTTAATGTCTCTTTTACATGGTAATTCATGAATAACAATACGCCTTTTTTCTTCGGCATTAAATAAATGCGTTCTCTCTTTCTTTCCTTATTACTATAGTTTTTCCCTTTGTTTTTTTTAATGTGTGGAAATCCTACATGTATGCTATGCCAGACTCCTATCGACTAAAACCACACAATGCCTTACAACAGTATGACCGGGAGTCCCGGATAAACCTTCGGAAGGATGTCCCAGGGTTCTTGCCGGTTACTATATTATAGCCTTTCGCTTTATGATTTTTTAATATTGTAATAAAACGTCGAATATAGTAGGTAGGTATACGAAAAATGTCATCATCTAAACATCTTCACAAACTTTCATATTTATAACTAGCTGTTGCCTGCGACTTCATACGCTGCATTTTATATGTGATTCTTTAGATTGATATAACTTTTATATTTATGAACCGATTGACATTAAACAAAGACTAAATGTTAAGTAAAGCAAACTGCAACGCAATAAAGAAAACCGCATTGCAATCGGTTGAGCGGTCGCTGAGATTATCGTGCACAAACGTACAGACAAACTGACAGTTCCGATTTTATAATATGTATTGATTGATGATATTGGTAGGAAGTAGGATGCGAAAGTTGTCTGGGTGTCTAGATTATCAATGTTTGTTACTCTTTCATGCTCTAAAGTGGCTGAAATATGTAACAGGCTTAGATTATAGGCTGGAGTACGTAACACATAATAATTAGCATATATACAATAAGCTACTTTTTTTATCCCTGGAATAAATTCCAATGAGAATGGTAATAAAATTTCACGTAGCCGGAGCGCCATCTCGTCTAAAATATTCGTCAAGTCAACAACGTTGAATACCTTTCTAAAGGTGTTGCCCCCATGTTTAATAAACACGTACGAGCCGACTTGCGTATTCCCAACGGTATTTACTTTCAGTTCTCCCCTACTTGGTTTTAAAGCTAGACACTAAATATTTTATTAGTTTTTCTATTTCGTATCGTGTGGCGTCAGGGGGTCTGGCTGTCGTACTTTCACTTGTAACCGCCCCGTTGGTAATCGATTACCGTCGATTACCATATCTTCGTCATCGTTTATAAAACATTTTATTAAACTCTTTAGCCCTTATATCAGGTAGGTGCGATGTCGAAATCCCTACTTTCCTACTAATAATTATAAATGCGAAAGTAACTCTAGGTGTCTGTCTGTTACGCTTTCACGCCTAAACCGCTGGAGCGATTTAGATGAAATTTCGTATAGAGATAGTTTGAGTCCCAGGGAAGGACATAGGCTACTTTTTAACCGACTACGCAAAAAGAGGTTAATTATTTTATGCGATAACGACTTATACGCGGGCGAAGCCGCTTGGGACAGCTAGTTATGAATATAAATTAGATTGACATACTAAAGTCGATTAAATTATTACACATCAATCAAATAAACCTGCATGTACATGGCAATTTACGGCTAGATGTACGCCTCTCCCAAATTATGGCTAGATGTACGCCTCTCCCAAATTATGGCTAGATGTACGCCTCTCCCAAATTACGGCTAGATGTACGCCTCTCCCAAATTACGGTTAGATGTACGCCTCTCCCAAATTACGCCAAACACGGTCCTAGTCCTAGGCCTTCCGCATCCAGTCAGTCCCATCGAACTTTTCCAGGTCGTCGATCTATCTGGAGGGAGTCGCCCTACCCCACGTTTGCCAAGTTCATTATACCACATGATTGCAAAGAAATATATAAACATTTTGAATACTTGATTAATCGATTGAGGCAGGTAGGGAAATTGCTAGGCTATTCACCAACGACCTACAATAAGCTATTATGAAAAAGTAATGATATGGATATTGTGTAAATTTCTAAAGCCTATAAATATCAACGGCACTGAAAATGTTTTCAATGCTAAACTTCAAATATAAAAAAAAATGGGAGCTGGTAAGTTTTTAACGGATCACATTCTAGCTCCAGATATTTTTTTTTCTTCACGAGGGTACTCATATTGTGTTTGAATACATTTAATGGAAGGACACAAAATTGTAGGAACAGTAAATCAGCTTTTGAGAAAGTTCTCCAACCGCGAACCGTGTGCTGCGACCACAAACAATATAACCTAGGGACAACGTTTTTATGAACTCCGCTATAAAAAGAATATCGCAAAATATTGATGGAGGCCAAGTCACTCACAATTCTGAGTTTAAAAGAATTAGCTCTGTAGTGTTGTGGTGTATGTATGCAGTTATGCATGGAGTGACTGTCAATACTTAAATGAGATGAGGCACAAAATGGGGCGGTGCCGACTGTTTTTTGTCTTAACCTAGTTCCTAGGCCAAAGCTTATCCCTGAGAAAGCCTTGTTTTTAGATTATTTCGTCAGTTATTGCGACACACTTATAATTTAGAAGTATTTGCCGAAACCTTGTTGCTGCATTACCGGATCATATAATTTAATGATAATAACACAGGCCTGCAAAATGAGGGTCATAACTTCCTCTCTGGAATTTGATAGCTGATTCTAGGGTATTTTGGTGCGCTGATTACGAATATGTACTTAGTTTTCCTGCATCACCTCTAGATTTTTCAAAAAAGGTACAGAAAGAAAATAGAAAAAAAGACCCAAGATTTCTCATAAAAAAATATATATTTAAAAAAGTACATTACTTTTAACTTTAAAAACGAGTAAAATATAAAAACAACTTTTTACTAGTCTAAATTACATGTAAATTTTATTTGTTGAACCTGGTCTTTTTTTCCTGGAACCTTCGGTTGTGCGATTTTCGGTTAAAATTCCAGTTTGGATCGTCGCGCTTCAATAACCAACAATAGTCCGCCATCATGCTAGTATTCCATGTTCCTTGATACCAGACTTCAAGCTCTTTCAAATCTCGGTAAAATCTTTCGCCTTGTTCTTCGCAAACGGCTCCTAGATTTTCTGGGAAGTAATCAATGTGCGAATTTAGGAAATGCAGTTTAGTGCTCGTTTATGTCCCTTTTATTATTAAAATTGTATCCAGTTATGTCACAACAACAACAGTAGCAATCTTTATCATGGTTGTTAGCCTCTCTTCGTAGCATAGGCGAAACGATTTTGAAGCTATTTTTCTGTCCTTTTGACCACTGGCGAAGTTCTAATAAACAAGTCGTACAAAGTTTATGAGGTGTCCAAGTTTTGTCTTTGGTTAATTTAAACGTCTCCATAATAACTTTTGTAAATATTTTTCACAAAGTCAGTAAAGCTGTTTCGTTGTTTTATCACCATAAAATTCCCGCAAATATTACAAAAACAATTTGGAGAATTTAAATATCTTCGCGATGACATTTTAAAGTTCATGTTGCAAGATGCGCACTTCAACTGTTAATTTTCTAAATAAGTGCGGGTACTTAATAAAAAAAAACCTTTTGGATTATCTTTATTACACCCTTTTTTAATAATATTTACAACAATTAAGGTAATATTACTACTAGGTAATATTACTACTAGGTAATATTTTTTATTATTTTATTACTAAATTAAGTCAAAATTACCCGTTTTCAACATGGTTAATGCGGATTACTTTTACTTTTTGTGTAGTAATCATCAAATTACTGATTTGCATTAATTTCTATGTCCCCTTACACGAATTAAACGCAATAAAAATTAAGCTGAAGTATTTTAATGACGTTTTATAAATTTCTAAAGGTAGACGCTCAGACATTTTGGAGCTAAATCTTAATTATTCAATATCAAAAAATCCTGACGTGATGGATTTTTTTAATTATTTTTCTCGTAATCAGCACATCAGAAACTATAGAAAATGTTACTCAGATTTCAAAGAGGAAAACCATTGCAGACCTGTGTAATCTTTGACGGTTTCATTTTGAGAGCTTACATGAGATTACAAATAAATAATTTTCATCAAATCTACGACATTTTTTCTATATTGAATTTACCCAAAATTATAGTCATAATATCTTCACCTTGTATAACTTGACGTTAAGTTTTAAATAGACTTCAATTCGTGTCATCTGCGGTGTAAACTGGGGCCGTAGCTTTGCTGTGAGGGATTATCCGCATTTGCGGGTATAACGCCAACACTCAACCATTCTCCTCACGTAGCGGCCTCTCATCTTGCGACGTCGGCGTCGTGTCGCCCGTTATTACCTCGATACTATTACCGAAGTCCCCAACAACATAAATTGGGGTCCAAATATCTAATAAATGACTTTTCATTTGATGCTCAACTTTACCAGTTTCGGAATTTTCCGTAATTTGTTTAGGAAGGATTTTGATGCCGAAATACTTGATTCTAAGTGGTTTACAGAGAAATGTAGTTTTATTGGATCTTTCACTTGTGCTCATATTTATTGAAAGCACAACATGGTAGTAATTGTCATTATTGTGGCTAACTATACATCGTCTTTCAGTCTTCTCGAAGCTTGGCGGTAATGAATATAGTTTCAAGAATCGTATAATTACAGTGGTATCATAAAACTAGTAAGTGCCTCATGCATGCATGACATGTCGTCAGCTATTAACTCGAGCTTCACCTATTCCACGTTGATTACTAGCATTAATAGGTAGTACATAGGTATCATTAAATCGTTCATTTTTAGCCATTCCATAGAAATTGCTGCGACGTTTTACATTGTTATCGAACATCGAACCACAATCGATGGTGTCAGGCAGTCACGCGAACATCGATTGAAGATTCATTAAAGCGTGGGTCCGAATCCGAATGCTCTTCAAATAAACATTAGTCGGTACCAAACCCCCAACCGTAATCGTTATTCGATTGTCCTTCGATGGAATTTGGGGACATATTGACTCGACACTAGGAGGGTTCGGCTCTTGATGGTTCTTGTAATGGACATTTTGAGGTCTAGGGATTAATTTAGTTGAATTTGATATTCAGGGTGGAGCAGTTTGTTCTGGAGCTTGCTTTATATGGTTTGTGTTCAGTTAATCATCGCCAATTGGTTGTGAAGTTCAGATGGCATCCGCCTTTTTTTTACGCTCCCCGCAGTGCTGGCACTCGGCCGCGTTTTCCCGGTGTATTCGCCACATATACTTACCAAAGCTCCCGTGCCCGGTAAGCATCTGTGACAACCGGTAAGAGAGCACCGTGACTTCTCTCCAGCCACTCGTCCATGACCGGTCTGACCGCCGCGATTGTGGTGAATCCCCCCTTTGATTGCTCAAGTCGCACCTTACATGTCTCCACGGTTTCGTGGTGGAGCTGGGACCGTCCAGCCTCGATTTCTCGAGACGCAGACCTTTGGACCCGCTCCAGCACTTGACATTCGCCTCACGGAAAATATCGAAGCTGAGCCGCATCGTAGTTACACTGGAAAGCCGACCCCAACTGGAAAGAGGCTCGGTGGATGATAACGTTCAGTCGATCTTGAGTGAAAAACTTGCAACACATATTTTATATAAATCGGAGGGTAGTTTGTCTCTGCACTGGTTGTGAGTGTCGCGGGTCTAGAACTCCGCTCATGTCCCGATTATCTTTCTTTAGCTCACCGAAGATCTGCGCCCGTGAAGAAACCAGTTGGCAAACCTAGGACCAAGCAACCGAAGAAGGTTAAGTTTATAAGTAAGTTGTACATAGTAAAGTTACAAATACATTATTCTATTATAAGCACGCAACAAAAAAAAATATCTAGTTGTGCGCTGAATAAGTGCTCTTGCGAAGTGCTACTCTCAATTGCCTGGTATTTTTACTGAAAAAAGCCTGGACCTAGCTTTTCAGTCTGGAGTGTGTACACTGTGTGTTCCGAGAACCCTTTCACGGTATTATTCACGCTGTAAGGGCACTCCCTTTTGTGTACAGGTTCAAGTGCTTTCACCCCTTTTAAGTTGGTTATTGTGGCTTGACTTCCTTTTTTTATTTACTCTTCTTTTAAGGGTAATGTTATTTCTTGTAAGAGAATTTTGTGTTGCTTTAGAACCAACCTTACAAAAAGTTTAGATGGAGGCTATTTGCAATTCCAAAATTTTCCAATGGTGAATAAAAATAGGAAGAGGAAATCGACAGCGTCATATTACTGGTCACACGTACGTAGTAATTTGATTAAGTACTAAACTGAAATCTGTATCCAAAAATGATGCTAAAGAAAAGTATAACTGGTATTAAAACTCGCCTTGAAAGGATGAATACATAATCAAAAAAACTTTTCTTCCCAGAAGTTGGTCCAAACATAATTTGGTACACAGGTTTAGTCATCCAATTTCGTCCAGACGTAGTTTGTAGACAGTCATCGTACTCGACGCGATGGCGATGCAACAGTGTGACTCATTGGGGTGGCAGGGCTCCGGAGAACCCCTTAACCCCCCGCCCCGTCTCTATAATTAAACAATACAACATTCCCGTTCTCCTACCCAACTTGAGTTACCCCGACCTTGAATATTAGGGTAATTTAGCACAGCGAGGAATGCGTTGCGTTTTTGGAATGCCACCCATAAACGTTTAGGAGTGTATTTTAATGAGTTTTGGTAGTGTATTTGGATGGCATGTTAATTAGCGGCGGTGGAAATTTAAGAGGAATGTGTCCCGTGATGAAAATTAGAAGTAAACTTACATACCTAAATTACGCAATGTTTTGGAGTTTGTTCTTTGTAATTTTTGATAAAGAGTATTTGTTATGTTAACTTAAACTTGCCATTTCATTCTATACTTTAGTGTATCTACTCTTTGGAAAGCAGCGGGTGGTTTACTAAAATCTTAAATATTATAATATAACTAGCTGACCCTCGCAACTTCGTTTACGTCACATAATGTGCACGAAAGGAGAGGTAATTCTTCATCAGACTCGTCAATCACTGTGTTAAACGGCCCTGTTTGCTTAATCAAAAAAGAGCTTAAAGATTAAGGCTATTCTAAAATAATTCAGCCCACGCCTTCGGCGCGGACCGGCCTTAATAATTAAGAGGACGTATGACGCCAAATGGACTATTATCTTGATCTAGATCTCAGGACTCGTGAGGTCTGATGAACTAACATTACAACACAAGCTACTTCAGTTCATGAACTAAAGATCTACTAGCCTGAAAACACGATTACTAAAAAAAACCTCGATACTTTTAATTTTTAAAAACACCTCGTTTTAGTTAAACTTTAGGCTGGTTCTCTATAATTATCTATTATTTGGATATTATTTTTAATGTATAAGAAAGACAATACTCAAAACTTCATTTACACTAGTCGGTTTTTTTAATATTTATAATAGTTTTCTTTTTATCTGTAATTATCTGTTTTTTAGCTTTCATATCATTTCGCTAAACGCGCTCCAAACCTTCTCTCTCTTTCTTTCCTCACGAAATCTGTATGCGCTATCCTCTACCGATTACGATTAGTCTGGCTGCGCGCCTTGTAGGAAGCGGACCTATGCCCGATTGCGTCACACAATGCTCAATTACGACATCGATAGATCGATTAAAAAACTTTTGAATTCCTGAAGTAAGCTGGGGGGGGGGGCGATGGCTGTAGGTGCTTAAAATCTTAATTTGTGTAAATAATAAATATAACTAATTATAAAAGTTATAAATATAAAGACCAAAAAAATGACTAAAAAGGAACATAAAAAAAGTTTTTCGCTCGTAGAACGAGAGAAATAAAAAGCTAAGAACCGTATTGATTGTTTACTATCCGATGTAAATTTTCTTTATCTTACTTAGCTTCTTCACGATGGCTTGTAGAAACTGGGGTGTTACTTTTGTGTGGACTAGGTCGCATGATTTGGCATATTATCTCCTCGATATTGTTGCCACCGAGAATCATCTAAGTTCCCAATGGCGTTACGGAATGCCTGTACCAGGACCTCGTTCGTTGGTCAGCACCTGCACTGCTTCAAGTGACGTCGGCCTGGGCCTAGAAGATCTTCATGGGGCCCAGACCTTATCTGCATATTAGCATCTGCCCAGTTGCCTTCAAGCCATTTCAAACCAGACGCAGCTTTTATTGGCTGCCAGGAGCAGCAGCTATGAATTGAATTTTCATCCCCATTGGCAAAGTTGAGAGCGACTGCTGTCTTACCTCCCCAAGCTCGATAGGTTGCCTAATTGAATTGGACGCTTTCTAGGAACAATAATAATAAACCGGCCAAGTGCGAGTCGAACTCGCCCATGAAGGGTTCCGTAGCAGCAAGTAACATAATGTAAAAGTTCGTGTAGTTCGTTGTAACTTTCATTGATGTTCGCTGTGGTAGTGATTTTTCTCGGCGAAAATTGCGGTATATGACGTTTTAAAAAAAAACGACCATCTTGATTTCGTTCAAACCAATTTTCTTTGGTAGATTTTATCACAATGTCACATTATATAATATATTTTTTAGATTTATCATTCTCTTAGTTTAGAAGTTAGAAGGACACACACACACACACATTTTTCCACTTTGGAAGTGTCTCTTGCGCAAACTATTCACTTTAGAAAAAAAATATGTTATACACCTCAATAGCATTTTTGGAGACCTATCTATTGATACCCCACACGTATGGGTTTGATGAAAATAAAAATTTTGAGTTTCAGTTCTGAGTATGGGACCCGCATAATTAACTGCTTTTTTTCTCGTTTTATACAAAAATCTTGATGGTTCGGTTCGATTCGGTTCACAGAATTCATCTACTTACCAAGTTTTACCAGCATAGGCCTTATAGTTTCGGAGAAAAGTGGCTGTGGCACACGGACGGACAGACAGACAGACAGACATGACGAATCTATAAGGGTTCCGTTTTTGCCATTTGGCTACGGAACCCTAAAAATGTCATACAAAACCCAGAAACCGCCACTACTATCCTAGTAGTCTTGGTCCCGCACTCCTGTGCGGGCGAGTCGGTGCCGGAAGTAATTGCACGGAACATAAAACAATGGAGTCGGCTAATTCAAGTACAAAAAAGACCGTGTAAGTATTTTAAAAATAAATCTGTAAAATATAACACTGTCTTTAGACTTTCGATTTAATAGTAGAAAATTGCCGGTGATATTTTCAAAACAAAATTGTTTCAAAAATACCTACTTGTTGATTCACATAAAAGAATAATCATTTTATTGAAGGTACTAATGAAGGAAAAATGAGTTTTTACTGAATGATGATGCTGTTGGGCGCAACAGCGCCAGGTCCTCGTGGTGGGTCTGGACGTGGACACTCTCTCGCTCGAGACCATGGTGCGAGCCATGCTCTCCAGCGGGAGTAAGTGGGACTGCGCCGCCTCTTTCTGCGAGCAGGTTATGCTCGTGAAAGAGACGGCGGGGCGGGAACGGGAGAGAACTCTCCCACCCAAGTTCCGCAGTCGGCAGCCTGGGCGCCGTCGACGTGTCTTCGCCGAGGACTATCGGCCTCCATGACCGGGGGCCTGAGGACGGTGAGAGGGCGACTCACCGTCCTTACAGAAGCAGGCCCATGACGGCAGAGTGACGTGAGGAACTCATGCACGCCCCCCCTTAGAAGCGGGATTACACCCGAAACCCCCCAAAGACGCGGGATAGCACTCGAACCAGCCCCTGGGCGAGGCCGCAGTGGCGGCCGTGGGTCTGTTGGGAGTCCTGGGACATCCTTCTGAGGGCCTCACACCCATAGGCTGTTGGGCGTTACGTGACGTTTTTTAGTCGGCTATGTTTCATTCTCGTATTCCCACGGGAACGAGAACTACGCGGGTGAAACCGCGTGACGTCCGCTAGTTATGAAAGGGATATAATAAACCGAGCCTCAATAGTTTTTTTGGCCACGGCATTTAGCTTCTGATTTAATAACTAAGCCACGCGAAAATGAAATAGCCTCTAATATGCTAATTCGTCCTCTTTACAACGTCACCTAAAAATTTCCATAATAAGCATCAAATAAAGATCAACAATTATTTTAACTTGTCCTGCGTATTAATATATAAACACCTAATTTACTAATTCAGCCACAGATTTAATATGTAATCACCATTTTATATTTTACAGCTTCAAATCGAGAGCCTCAAAAAATTATAATTTAAGTCTCCACAGACAACATCAGTTTTTATAACTTAGCGTGTAAAATAAATATATCATATTCTTTTTTCGTGAAAATAGCCACTGCAAGGTTTAATCTAAGTGCAAAGGACGACAGCGACCGGCCATTTGCATCAATTAGAGACCGCTATTTGATGTCACTTTGTAAATAAAAACAGATTGCGCTTACCGAACAAGAAAGTGAGGTCAAGAAAGCAAATACTAAACTTAAAAGTGTATAATGCATTATACACTTTCGACTTTAGTATAGGTATATACATTAGGTGAACATGTGCATAAATTTCACGATTAATGAGAAATTACTCGTTACGTGTAAACAGTGTTTAGCACTGCCACGTTATAGTATATACTTTTGAGTTTAGTATTTGCTTTCTTAGGCTTACTTTTTTGTTTGGTGAGCGTTATCTGTCTTTAGTTTTATAATCTGTATTACATGCATACGCAACGTCACCGACCGAAATCTGTATAATGTCTGGGCATTATACAGATTTCGGTCGGTCTATAGAATACCTGAAACTTGCAGGCAAGGCAATGTATGAAATAATTTTATACGAGAGTATGGAAGGTTTATTGCCTGCTTGCGAAGGTTAGGTTAGGTTGGAACAGTTACCACTAACGCGCGAAGGCGAGCGAGTGTATTCTATGCAATCCCTAGGAATTTTGTACAATACCTAGACAAAGTATGAACAATCATAATTATACTTATTCAAAACTTTTCATACATTGTCTGGAGTCTGGATTAGGTATTCCTTAGAATGCAGGTATTGTACAGAATATCTGAATTATAAAGACCGCCGGTAACATCATAATAAATAAAAGCATTTATGCCCGAAAGTCTGTCCCACGCTCCCGAGTTGAAACGAACTCGCTTGTCCGTTTCCACCGGATTGTGACACCCCATACAGTCATCTTCACGTGCCTTTCAAAGCAAGGAAACTCTCGCAAATCAAATGTTACAAAGTGGTCACCCATCCGAGCACCAGCAATAGCGATAGTTGCTTACTGCAGTGATCATTTACAAAAGACTGAGTCTGTGGCTACAAGTGGTTCTAGTTATTTAGGTAATATTAGTGGCCATAATTTGATTTTTGATGGCTATTTTACATAACTCTGATGATCCATTAATATGGGATGAGTTACATTTTAAACATGCTGAATTAGGAAATTAGAAGCTAAGATATTCATAAATAATGTCTATATTGATGCCATTTTTTAGTAATTTAGAAGTTCACTGTTTGAATGCATGTTACAAAATTAGATGCTAAAAAATAATCACGATGCTGAATTATATTAACAGTGGCTAAAAAAGAAGTTAAATGGTGGCTAGAATCTATAAATACTGACGCTCATTAATTGTGGCTGACTTATTAATTTGGGGGGCAAAGTATTTTTTCGGAGGCCAATAATGCTATTAAAAAGAAGTTCGTTTAATTAGCACCCGTTATGACATATGAGAATCGTCGTGGCTGCAACGCGGCACAAGCGGCACGCAACATCAACGACGTTTACGGAGCTAACACTACAATCGAACGCACCGCCTGTTGCTCGCATTGGTTTGCTCGTTTTCGTTCTGAAAATTTCGACCTGAAAAATGAACCTCGCGGTCGTCCGAAGACTTTGGTCGACAATGACGAATTAAAGACGAACAATTCCCTAAACGAAAACTTACCCCTAGAAAAGTGATGGTCACTGTTTGGTGGTCTAGCGCGCCGGTGTGATTCATCACAGTTTTTACCAAACGGGGTGAGCATTGATGCAGATGTGTTCTGTGAAGAACTGAACACAATGATGGAGAAGCTGGCACAGCATTGATCAATCGCTCGTCTCCGCTGCTCCTGCACGACAATGCGCGACCTCATACTGCAGACGGTCCCCAAGTTGCAAGAACTGAGTTTGGAAGCTCTCCGTCATCCGCCAAACTCACCAGCCCTTGCGATACAGACTACTACTATTTCCAGAATTTGGATAACTTTTTGGCGGGAAAGAAATTCAATACCCAAGAGATAATACAAAATGCCTTTGAAGAATTTGTTTGAATGACGGCAATTTTATTTAATATTAGTCATAGGAAAGAATGTTTAATTGCTACCTGGTCAGGTGAAAATCGCCCCATAAAAATAGAACGAAATAAACGAAACCAGATATTATAGGAAGATTTCATGGTCCTCAAACTCTAAGTCTTCTTATCTCGATTGTATTCTCACTGGCTGAATTGTTGGATCCCAGACATTCACGAAACATGCCCCTAAGAGAAATTGACGTGGTTATTAAAAAGAGCTCAGTGATGTGAAAAGAAAGAGCAATTATATAACACCTGATTCCAAAAAAACAGCAATGTATCAAAAAATTCTTTTGAAAATACGTTATTTATATGAGCCCCATTACCCCACTGGATCTAAAAGACATTATAAACGTGTCAGACTTGAACTGATTAAAGCCATGCACTGTTCTTATTTTAGCTGTAGTTTCTATCGGCCTAATGTAGTCATTTCTAATTTTTCATAGATTCATCGACAGCCTGTTGATGAATTCATGAAATTTAAAATTGCTAATTATTTTAATAAATAAAAAGATTTTAGAGTTCTTTTTTGTTTATTATTTCATAAAAAACGAAATTGGAGGCTTTATACACGGTCACATTCCAAAAGTATCACTTGGTCCCACGTAATACGTTGAAGTGAACAGAGGCAGGCTATGGAAACCTGCTTAGACTTGACCTTCAACATGGCTTCATGACGACCTAACTCCTAGATGCCAAGATGGATTACTAACAAAACTTTCGGCCATCACGGGCCCAACCAACAAAATCCATTCTCGACGTAACTACTCGAAAGCGTAAATATAAAAATTTACTGGTGAAATGTCTTCTATCTCAAAATTTGTCATTTTTAAATATGAGACAAAAGATATTTCGCAAATAAATTTCTGTCGACGTTTTCATCTCACATGATTTCGCCCCTATCTTGATCGATTACACAGAACAATAAACAAGTGTCAAGAGTTCCATTTGTTTATCTTCTGAGTAACAAAGTTCACGTCAATAGTATTATTAGTATGGGCGGAGACCCTGACGGCCAGCAATGTGGCTAGATTGCTGAGCCTGCAGAGGGCGATGGCCGTCAGGGTGATAAGGGGATACCGCACGACTTCAGATGAGGTGGCATGCTTCCTAGCCGGGACCGCTCCATGGGACCTGGAAGCGAGAGCCCTTGCGTCACTGTTTAGATGGCGCAAGGAGGCGCTGAAGCGGGGTCAAAGGCCTGCGTCTCGGGAAATCGAGGCCCAGCGGTCCCTGCTCCACCAGGAAACGGTGGATACATGGAAGGTGCGACTAGAGCAACCAAAGGGGGATTTGCCACAATCGCGGCCGTCAGACCGGTCATGGACGGGTTGCTGGAGAGGAGACACGGTACTCTCTCCTACCGGTTGTCACAGATACTTACCGGGCACGGTAGTTTCGGTAGGTATCTGTGACGAAGACACCGGGAAACCACGGTCGAGTGCCAGCAGTGCGAGGACCACTTCGATGACACAGCGCTCCACACGTTGGTGTAGTGGACGCAACAGCGCCAGGTCCTTGTAGTGGGTCTGGACGTAGACACTCTCTCGCTCGAGACCATGGTGCAAGCCACGATCTCCAGCGGGAGTAAGTGGGACTGCGCCGCCTCTCTCTGCGAGCAGGTTATGCTCTTGAAAGAGGCGGTGGGGTAGGTACGGGAGAAAACTTTCCCACCCGAGTTCCGCAGTTGGGCTAGCGACATGTCTTCTCCGAAGACTATCGGCCTCCATGACCGTGGGCCTGAGGACGGCGAGAGGGCTACTCACCGTCCTTACAGAAGCAGGCCCATGACGGCAGCGTGACGTGAAAAGTTCACGCACGCCCTTAGAAGCGGGATCACACCCGAAACCCCCCAAAGACGCGGTATAGCACCCGAACCGCCCCCTGGGCGAGGCCGCAATTGTGGCCGTAGGTCTGCTAGAAGTCCTGGAACATCCTTCCGAGGGCTTACCCGGGGCTCCCAACCATAGGCTGTTGGGCGTTACGGGAGGTTTTTTAGTCGGTAGGAGTCCGGCATAGCACTCATGATGAATTTTATCTCACGTTAAAAAAAATTCTATTATTAGTATCTTTTTCATCATTCAGTCTTTTCAAGAAGTGGAGGCACTGGCGAGTGCGTGTCCCTCTCGGAGACTTTGATAGGATAAAGAGTGAAAAACTGGAAGATGAAAGCGTAAGGAGTATGTATGTAGACTTAGTCAGTGAAAGGCTTGCAAACGCGAGCCTTTCCGACTTAGATGTGGATGAATGCTGGAATATTATTAAAGAAAGTATAGTGGATAGAGCAAAAGAAGCATGTGGGAGTGCAAAGAGACATGAACATTCGATAGGTGATGCCTGGTGGGATGCAGAAGTTTAATCCTGCGTAGCAAGAAAGAAGAAAGCGTGTTTGGATTATGTGTCATCTCATCATCTTGCCAGGATTTGGGATTGATGGTGCGCTGCTTCGTGCCGTGTAGTCTACATATGTGGGATGTATGGCATGTGTGCGGGTGGGCGGCAGCCTGTCTCCCTGGTCTGCTGTTTGTCCTCTACCTGGACGATTGTCTTAAGAGAGTAAGATCGATGAATGTTGGATTGCGAATGGGTGACTTACTTGTGAATGTGAACTGTTTGCTGTATGCAGATGATGCCGTGCTCATAGCCGAATCGCCATCAGAACTATAGTCTCTAGTCACAGCGATGAAAGATGATAGTCTAATGAGAGGCTTACATTTGAACGCGACTAAAACGAAAGTGATGGTATTCGAAAGAGAAGAGGACAGAACGAATGCCAGGATAACTGTAAATGATGTAGTGCTGGAACAGGTAGATAAGTTTGTATATCTTGGATGTGCATTAAGCAGGGATGGAAGTTACACCACTGATGTAGAAAGGAGGGTAACGGCGGGAAATAGAGTGAATGGAGCGTTAGGCAAAGTTTTGGGTACCAAAACCCTAAGTCAGAAGGCCCAGCTCGCAGTACTCAGTGCGGTGCTGATACCTACGCTAATGTATGGAAGCGAGAGTTAGGTACGGCAGGAAATGCATGAAAGTAGAATAAACGCGGTCGAGATGCGCGCGCTACGCAAAATCTGCGGAGTAACGCTCGCAGATCGCGTTCGGAATGAAAATGTAAGAAAGAGAGTTGGTATGGAAGAGAGTGTCGGTGTTAAAGTAAGGAAGGACATGCTACGATGGTTCGGGCATGTGGAGCGAATGGGTGATGAAAGAATGACAAAACAGATATACAACGCGAAAGTGGATGGACGTAGGAGTCGAGGAAGGCCACGACACACCTACCACGACCAAATTAATCGTGTGTTAGTTGAAGGTGGTGTCAAAGCCGAAGGAACCGACGTGCATGCATGAAAAGAAAAATGAAAGTTGAAGAAGCAAGTGAGGTGTGTATGGACCGTGCCGTGTGGCGCTCGGTTCTTTCTGTCTTCCCCGCAAGGGATTTGGCGTGAAGGTAGATAGATGGATAGTATCTTTTTCATCATTGTTCTTTTACAGTAAAAAAGGATTATTCGTTCTTCATAATTCGCCTTGATGCGGTGGTGCATTCGGTAGTATAACCGATGGCCACGCTGAGGCCCTGATTTTATTCTGGGGTCGGGCCGAATATTCGTGTGATCCACAAAATGATGTTTCGGAGTTTGGGTGCTCGATAGTCCGTTTGTTGAGGAAGGTTTATAACATTACACTTCAACGAATAGGAGCAACCATGAATAAAGTTTCGAAAACGGGAAAATTTATTCCTTTTAAGAGTATACGTTGCGTGCGCTGAGTAAATATAATTAAAGTTACATAAAAATTGTGAATTGCGAAATTGTTCATTTTAAAGTTTTATAAAAATTCTCCTCCTATTTTTATAAGTAGTATAATACGGTCAATTTTTAAAAAAAGTAAAACTAAAAACCGAGTAAAACTATTCACACAAATATCTACTCCATTCTATTCATTGTTCGCTAGTGCGTTGTGATCCGCCGCTACTTGCGTTACTATCGTAATCTGTCACCGACTGACGCGGCGCCGCGTGAATGTGGCGCGCGATCTGTAGCAAAGGGGCGCGGGGGTAGCGGCAGTGAATCATGCGATTTGGTTAGGGTCAGGCAAGCTCTTAAGCTCTTTTATGATTAAGCCAACACGCCCGTTTAGATTTACCCTCTCATTCAAAGAAACCCTTGAATTCTAGGTTTGACGAAAGTTGAGATGCCTCTAATTTCTGAACTACAAACCCCTCAATCTTCGAGTCGAAAATTTCTTAAAGTACTGCCTTTCTAATACTAAAAAAATATTTAAAATCGCATCACGCGTTGAGAATTTACAACTGAAAAACCATTTTATCTTTTATCCCCTCTCCCGCAGGAACCGCGCAAAACTTCGGGATCAAAAGTATCCTAGAACCTTCCTCGGACTATAAGCTCGGAATGTACCAAGTATCATTCAAATCGGTTCAGTAGTTTCGGCGTGATACTTATTCGGGATACAGACAGACAGACAGAAAAGTTTAAATTACATTTTCGGCTTCAGTATCGATTAGAGAACGCCCTCCAATTAAAATTTTCAAAATATCTTCCATGTACAGACTCTCGACCCTCAACAGTTTTATTATATGTATAGATACACTCTTAAAAGTATGATGTAGGTACCTAGGTACCTACATCATACTTTTAAGATTGTGAAAAGAAAAAGAAATATATAATTTAAATAGGTACTTCTCCGTCAAGTGCATAGTGCACCTATAATAGATAATCATGGTTAGTTTATTAGTTAAAAGCATTGAAAGTTTCTCAGATGTATGATAACATTGGTAACTACTCGTAGGTCTTTTATAAAAAATCTATATTCTATACGAAGAAAATGTAACATGTCCAACAAGTAGCTTGTGAGTATAGATAATAATCAGATCGAGCCAAACTTGAGCCTTGCCGCTCAGGACGGAGATTTCCCTCATAATGAATATACTTAGGGGTTAACCTCTACGGGCTATACCTTACTTGAGTAGCTAAAAATTAAGCTTATAGCGCTCCTGAAGGAGTTTATAACTTATGTTATTATGAATTAGTTAAAAGCATCTACTTACGCAATTTCTTGAAGTAGGTAATATTTGGTAAATACTTACCCTCATATTCATAATCGTTTATTAAACCTATTTTAGTGTCTTCACTGCGGGTATTTCTATGCCTAAGTACGTGGTGTTCCCAACTGGTATTTTTATTAGATTTCAAAAACGCATTATCAAATGATATTGAATGCTTGCTAAAAAATATAGAAAAGCACTTTTTTTATTAATATAATTTCGCGAGTTTATCGCGAAATTGACGTCGCCACCCTGATGGAAAGCCGTGGCGCGTCTGACGATTGGGGGCCACGCTCATGGTCCGTAAGACTTCTGACAGTGGTCCTCAAGTTGGCGGCCCTGTGATGTGCCTTTTCATACTCCGCTTGAAGAACCCGGGATTGTAAGATGAGGAAACACGTGTGCGGGCAGGTCGTTCCAGGTTTTTAGAATAACAGAGTTTGAAAATTTAATTTCATGCTATATGGCGAAAATGGATTGAAATTTTTCTGACGAGCATGCACCACCATCGTAGACTTGGCTCTCCTAGTGGGCCGCTTGTAGGAGACAAAGTGACTTTGCTTAGGTATGTGCTTCCGGAAGCCGAAGCATTATATTAGTATTTATCAGACTGCTCGGACTGCAGAGAATATTGTGTAAGTAACAACTGTCCTGGCTGTTGGCTATTGGTTTTGAAAGACAGAAGGTAATGAAAAGTTTTCCTTATCCCAGTCCCTCTCCTATCACAGCCTTTTCCTATCCTGAAATCCCTTTCTGATTTCATCATCCCGATCCCATCCTCTCTCCGCCAAGCCAAGGTTGCCGTGCCTATGTGCTGCGTGACTAGGGGCGAGCCTAGTATTAGCGTGCTTATTACCCTGGGACCGGGCGAACCCAGAATAAGGTTAGCCTTACTTGAACAAGCGGGGCTCTGTTCAGGTGGACATGTTTTTCCCTTGCTACTCGTGGGAACGCAATGGAATTAATAAATTTAAATACCCAGAATGACGGCGATGTGGTTCGCAACCCGTCACGTCACGTCTCCCATCGGGGCGAAAAGTGGACTGTGGATAGCCGCTTTGCTACGTTGAATGTAAGAGGAGGTATGAATGATAAAACTGAGGAGGTATGCAAGATTATGCGAGAGAGGCGATTGGATATTTTGTGTGTGAATGAGACAAAGCGGAAGGGATGCGACACCACGACACATGGAGCCTATACGGCCTACTGGTCAGGCGTAGCCACAACCAGCGCGGCGTGCCAGGGTGTCGGTGTAGTACTTTCCGCGAGAATGAATGAATGTGTGACAGATTATGAATGTGTGAGCCCAAGACTCGTTTGGTTGAGGCTAAAGGTTGGACTCACCCGCATCTTTGTGTTAGGAGTGTATGCTCCTCAGGATGCGCGGTGGCGCCGGTCCGCAAAAGACCAGAGTGAGAGGCAGGCATTCTGGGAGAGTGTGAATTATATTCTGGGTAAATGCAAACGAAACGAAAGGATTGTAATGTTAGGTGATTTTAATGGATGGGTTGGAGTGAAGCGTGATGGATATGAAAGTGTATTGGGAAAGTTTGGGGATGAGCGAGTGAATGAAAATGGCGAAAGTCTGCTAGAAGTATGTTTGGATAGGAATCTTGTGGTAACCAACACCATATTTAACCACAAAGATATCCACTTGTATACAAGGAAACAAGAAAGCCAGAGAAGCATGATTGATTTTGTGATAGTAGACGCAAGAATGAGAAAGAATGTGCTGGACACCCGGGCATACCGCGGTGCCGGGATTGACACAGATCACTTCTTGGTAATTAGCCGAGTAAGAGGTCTGTTTCAGCGGTGGCGGCATCGTGCGCATAAGCCCATTAGTGTACTGGAGCGCATTAAAGTCGAAAATTTGAAAGATATAAGCGTGAAGAGGAATTTGTGAGTAAATTGAGCGAGAAATTCGAAAATTCAGAGGAAATATGTGAGATGGAAGAATTATGGAAGATGATTAAGGAAGGTCTCGTAAAAGTTGCAGTGGAAGTATGTGGGATAAGCAAAAGGCGACATGGATGTCAGGTAAAGAGTATGTCTGCAGAAGTTTTAAAAGTTTTGTCTGATAAGAAGCAAGCATGGTTGAACTGGCTGGCTACAATGGCCAATCAAAGAATGCAGAAGGCAACGGATGAGGATGTAAAAATGGCAAAGGATGAGTATAAAAGGTATAAGCGTGATGCGAAAGAAGTGATGAAAAGTAAGAGAGAGAATGATGAGGATGACTTTCATAACAGGTTATCTGATGACTTCCAACAGAATATAAAATTCTTTTGGAAGTCTATAAGAACAATGAGGACTGAACAGACTACCTCACAATTTAAACAAATCAGAAACCATGATGGTAGTTTTGTGATAGGAGAGGAATGTGTGTTAAAAAGGTGGAAGGAATATTTTGAAAGTTTATTTGAAAAAGAGGAGACTCATGTCTCGGAAATGAATGAACTTGATAATGAAAGCCACTTAAGTATGGAAGAAATTGTGGAAGCGTTGAATAGTATGAAATTAGGAAAGGCTGCTGGGATTGATAGAATTTCTGTCGAGATGCTGAAAGCGGGTCGTGGCGTGGTAGCTTGCCAGCTGTACCGCCTTTTCAATCTTTGCTGGCGAAATGGCAGAGTACCAGAAGAATGGTGCAAATCGGTCATAGTGCCGCTGTACAAAGGTAAAGGGTCACAACAAGAGTGCAAAAACTACCGCGGCATAAGCTTGCTCAGTGTCGTAGGCAAATTGTATGCGAAAGTTTTGATTAAAAGAGTGATGAATGAAACTAAAGGAAAAATGTGGGATGTACAAGCAGGATTTATGAAAGGAAGGGGATGCACGGATCAGGTCTTTTCACTAAGATGCCTAGCTGAAAAGTTTTTGGCAAAACGCCAAAAAGTCTATTGCATCTTCGTGGACTTAGAAAAGGCCTATGACAGAGTGGTGAGGAATGAACTGTGGTCAACACTGTTTATGTATGGAGTGAACAGCAACTTGATACGAGCATTGAAATCTCTATATGAGGGCTCCAGTGCTTGTGTCAGGATCAATGGAGCTTGCACAGACTTTTTTCCCATCGAAAAAGGTGTGAGGCAAGGCTGTGTAGCGTCACCATGGCTGTTCAACCTTTATATAGACAGTTGTTTGAAAGATCTACAAGAGTGTGCGTATGGACTAAAAATGAATGAGCTAACCGTCAAATGCCTCCTTTATGCTGATGATCAGGTAATACTGGCATCATCGGCGGAGGAGTTGCAGTTGATGGTTAATGTAATGAACGATGCGCTTAAAAGTAGAGGAATGAATGTTAATGTAAGCAAGACAAAAGTAATGGTTTTTGAAAGAGAGAAATGTATGACTGATTGCTCGATATTGATCGAAGGAAAGAGCGTGGAACAGGTGAAAGAGTTTGTTTATTTGGGTTCAAAATTTGCAAGAGATGGAAAGTGTGACAATGATATTGAAAGAAGAGTTTTGGCAGGAAATCAAGTGAATGGAGCCATTCACACCTTTATGAACAGTCAGAACGTGTCTAAAAAGGCAAGGATGGCTGTACATAGAGGAGTGCTTGTCCCTACACTTATGCATGGTAGTGAAAGTTGGGTGTGGCAGGAGAAGCATGAAAGTAAAATTAATGCAGTGGAAATGAGAAGTTTGCGAAGTATAGCTGGAGTGACATTGATGGATAAAGTAAATAATAGTGTGATAAGGGAACATTGCGGCATGACAGAAGATGTAGTGACTAAGATAGAAAAAGGGATGCTCAGATGGTTTGGACATGTGGAGAGAATGGATGGAAATAGGCTGACGAAACAGATTTATGAGGCGAGAGTGAATGGGCAAACTGGTAGAGGTCGACCTCGGCATACTCAAGTCGATAAAATCGACAATCTTCTGAGAAAAGGCCAGGTCAAGAGTACCCTTAACCGAAGAGCATGTATGAAGACACTTATGAAAGTTGAAGAAGCGAAAGTTGTTTGCCAGGATCGTAGCAAGTGGAAAGCCATAGTCTCTGCCTACTCCGTTGGGAAACAGGCGTGATGTTATGTATGTATGTATGTATGTATGTTATCAGACTAAGCTAGTCTCATAATATAACGTTGTATTTTTGTCCACAGCTACTGAAATCCGCTGCCAAGAGATGTCGAAGGGCGGTCTGGCTTACGAGGTGATTCTGGCAGAGCCAGTGGGAGTGCCAGTGCCCCGTCGCGCAGACTCGCCCGAAAAAACACCTTCAGTTGAAGAGATCCAGGAGAAACTGAAGGCTGCTGAGGAGAGGAGACGCGTTAGTGTTTCTTTTTTTATGCCATTGTTATGTTACCTCCACATTCACAGGAGAATCTCGCGAGAAACGTAAGTGTGGAGCCGATTCACAGTCGGCTGTGAATCGAGAGCCGTTAGAGTCACGTGAATCTCGCGAGAAAAGAAAATGAGGAGCCAACTCCTCATTCACTTTTCTCGCGAGATTCTCGTGTGAATGTGGCGCGGGTGTTAAATCTTTAAAGTCCAAGATTTACTTAAAGCGCCTTAAAGAAGAAGAAAAGATAGAAAGCATTTTCATTAATTTATTTAGTACTAGCTGATGTGCGCGGATTCGCCCACGTGAAGTTCGTTACCCTTTCCCACTTCCCGTGGGAACATAGCCTCGGGATGAAAAGTAGCCTATGTGTTATTCCAATCTATAACCTATCTCTGTACCAATTTCAGACTAATTCGTTCATTCGTTAGAGCTTGATTGAGGTGGATCTCCACAAACCTTTACATTATTTTATAATAAATAAATAAATAAATATTCACAGACATCTCACACAACGCTATCTGATCCCAAAGTAAGCTAGGAATAACCTGCTTGTGTTATGGGTATCAAGACCACGGATATTAATACTTATATACTTTTAAATACATACATATTATACATAGAAACACCCAGACTCTTGAGACAAACATTTATGGGTCACACAAATATTTGTCTCCGGTGGGAATCGAACCCACGACCTCCAGCTATAATAATAGTAGGATTTGCGGGGCCCCAGCGACCACACCTGCTTGCGTTGCAGCTACTGGCCAACCAAAGGATACAGGCGCCAGGGTTGGAAGATCAGACGTTAGTAACAAAGATGCCAATAAAAATCCAAACCATAGCTACTCCTAACAGTCAATAAAAGTGGTCCCACGCTCCAAATCTAGGTGGAGTTTGTAAGCAACTGGAAATATGTTAAGATGAGGAAGAGAACTTTACCTATTGACCTATTCGTTCAACCACGGTAACGCAACATAGAATGTGTTCGAAAACGTAAAATAATACAACTCACTAAAAATCCTGTTTAAACCAAAAAAATCTAATCAGCATGGCAGTGCACTGCTGGACGTATCCTGTTTGTAAATAGAAATGTGAACTATCTAGATCCCATAGCACAAGCTTATAGCTTAGTTTGGGCTAGGGCTAGATGATGTTGTGTGAGGATGTCCAACAATATTTATTTATCTCACAGAGCCTGGAAGCGAGCAGGATGGCGGCTATCGCGCAGAAGATGGCTAAAATCGAGGAAGCCTCTCGCATTCGCAGTGAACAGACGAACAACTTCATCGTGAACACCAAGGAGGCCCTGGACGCTAAGATGGAGACGCATGAAGAGAAACGCGAGGCGTACATCAATGAGTTGAGGGCGAGGCTCAAGGATCACTTGGAAGGCGTTGAAAAGACCAGGTAATGCTATAATGTAGTCGGTTTTCCCGAACTAGTTCGATACGTTATATTCTTTAGGGACAACTTGCCTGTACACATACTCTTACTTAATGCCGGACTTTTACAAACCACACGTTCCCTTTTTTCTTTTTTAATGTCAGGGAAAATCCTTCATGGATGCTATACCGGACTCCTACTGACAAAAAACTGCACGTAACGCCTAACAGCCTACGGTTGGTAACCCCGGGTAAGCCCTCGGAAGGATGTCCCAGGACTCCCAACAGACCTTCGGCTACCACTGCAGCCTCGCCTAGGGGGTGGTTTGGGTGCTATCCCGCGTCTTTGGGGGACTTTCGGGTGTGATCCCGCTTCTCACGGGGGGCGTGCGTTAGTCCCTCACGTCACGTTGCCGTCATGGGCCTGCTTCTGTAAGGACGGCGAGCAGCTTCCTCACCGTCCTCAGACCCCCGGTTATGGAGGTCGATAGTCTTGGCCGAAGACACGACTGCGGAACTCGGGTGGGAGAGTTCTCTCCCGCTCCCTCCCCGCCGTCTCCTTCAGTCACATGAGCTGCTCGCAGAAAGACGCAGAGCAGTCCCACTTACTCCCGCTGAAGATCATGGCTCACACCATTTCTCTTGTGTCTGTGACGTGAACAATAATAACTTTAATTTCGTCTGATACTGCAATACTCAGTAACAAATGTTACTGTACCTACACATACATTTTATAACTTGTCGTGTACATTGTGTGTAGGTTGACGCTGGAGCAGCAGACGGCGGAGGTGTACAAGGCCATCGAGGACAAGATGACGACGGCGGCCGACAAGCGCGACGAGAACATCAAGAAGATGCTCGAGCGGCTCCGGGAACATGTACGTATATCCCGCACGCTCTAAGTTTGCCGCTGGCGTAGAGGCGTTGTATAAGAGACGACCGGCAAACTTAGAGTGAACGGGTAGTAGTTTGTATTTAGGCGTGTTGAAAACTTCTTAGGGCGCACTAGGTATTTTTTGTACTGGGAAAAAAACACACGAAACGTAACCAGTAGGGGTCAGCGCTTATCGACGGAGTGTCGGCGAAGAGAATGATTCAAAAAAAACTTTTTTAATTCCCACTCCATCAATATTATTTGTGGTGTGTGTAGTAAGTAGAATTATTAGCAACAAGAAAAGAACAACCTGCCTTATTGCAGAACTTCGACTAGTGAAGGTCCGAAATGGCAGCCTCTTCACCGAAAATATCACCGCATAGCAGTTAGATTGCAAAGCAGACCCCATCTGGGTTGAGAAGGGGCTCAATGGATGATGAAGCACTACCAGCAAGGCAGGTCCACTAATACACAATCAAAACAGCAGCAGTCCACTTCTGGATGTATAAGCCCCGCAAGTGTCACAATGACAGCTAAGTGACGTCATCGTGACGTGGCGCGAGCGCGCGCTGGCCTCGCGAAGCTGCGTACGGTATTTTTTTTAGTACTGACTGCTCGACGGACATACGTCACCAAGTGGTCACCAAGATGGCCGCCAAGCGCAATATCAACGTGCGGGGCTTATAGGCCTCTCCCAATTTACGACACAATACACGGTCCTGCGCTCATCGCATCCAGTCCCTCCCTGCGACCTTTTCAAGATCGTCGGTCTATCTGGACGGTGGATGTTCTACCCTACGTTTGCCAAGCCGCGATCTCAACTCCAGAACTCGTCTCCACTAATACAGGTCCATTAATATTCCAGGAGGATCAAGTAAAGAAAGTCCGCGCCGGCAACCAAGAACGCTTCCAGCAGTTGGAGAGCTCTATCCAGGAGAAGCTGCAGCAGGCCGCCGACCGACGCCTGGTCATTGAGGCAGAGCAGAAGGAGAAACTGCGCAACCATGTGAGTATACCTCTCTCTCTCTCTCTGACTACCTATTATGTGCTATTGTTGTCTCATGTTATGTTAGTACTGTGTCGTGTATTACATGTTTTGTTATAACTGGTTTGAAATGGTATTAGAACGTGGTAGAACCTTCTTTTATACCTGAATACCTAATAAAACTTTCTAGCTATTCCCCGCGGCTTCGTCCACGTAGAAATCGTTATCGCGTAAAATCATTAACCTATTTTCGCGTCGTCGCGGCGTCGCTCGGTTAAAAAGTAGCCTATGTCCTTCCCAGGGACTCAAACTGTCTTTATACGAAATTACATCTAAATCGCTTCAGCGTTTTAAGCGTGAAAACGTAACAGACAGACAGAGAAACAGACATAGTTACTTTCGTATCCATAATATTATATGGTAGGGATTTCGTTCTATTACCATCAAATGAAACAGAAATACTTGACGAAGAGTGGGCGTATGCAATATTTCTACCTATTTTCGGAAAAAAAAGCAAGCTGGGCCTGTTTAGGGGTTTTCGTAATAATTTGTATTCATACTTATCCAATACCATTTCAAACTGGTCTAGTCGTGTCGCTGGTTTAAATCGTATGCCTTGAACATTCAAACTCATCATTTCAGTCCATTATACGTTCCTTTTAATCAGTCATATTGTCCTATTGTATCCACTCCACCATAAAGCACGATTTTTTTTTGATTAGTTCCACATTGTAAAGACTAAGGTCAGGGACAATACTGCCTAGTATAATTTTTTTATTCTGTCAATATATTTTGGTCGGCCTCAGTTACGGCTTGGCTAAAAAGTCTAGAAATGAAACTAATATTTTGGATAATGGTAAGATTGTCAAAATGCTGTCAATAATGTCACACAAATACAATTTGATTAGTGTTTTTTATTGACGTTTATTTGGCAACTGGATACTGATTGGTGGTTCTTTCTAACGGGTTGCCATATAAATTGCACGGTGGAGCCTTCATATTTTGTACTCTTTTCTGTCAATCTGTCCCAGTAAAACAGAGGAAACACTTTCATTATAATTTTATACTCATATTATGTGTCCAAAACCTTTTAAATGTCTAAAAGTTCACCATTTTGTACACAAAAAAAAAATCACAAGCTTTAATCAGAAAATAATAAACGGCAATCGCCGACCATGTTCGCATCAAAATTCATATTTTAATTTTTTTCATTATTCTTCATACTCGCGCCCATAAGCATGATCTGTATGCATGTTTTTTTTTTCATTTTCTTTTTTTATATCATCCCATGAACACAGAACAATAAGCTAGCTGAAGTGCGATCGGCTGCGACAGCGAAAGTGGAGGTGATCACCAAAGACATTGAGACTAAACTGACCACTGCCGAACTAAATAGGGAGAAGGAAATACAGAAGAAGCTAGATTTCGTCAAAAAGGAGGTTTGTGGACTCATTTAGTGTGACGCTTTTCATTCCATTAGTTGCATGATTGTTTTAAGATAAGATTTGTGTACATAACTTTACTATTTTCGTGGTTTGTGGCAATCGTTTGTCAACTACGAGTATTTGTCAATTATTACTTTTATAAAACCCTTTTTAAAAAGTTATTGCGATATTCTTGCACAAGCCATCTAGCCTTAATTAAGCTTGGGCTATAGGATCTAGATAAGAATAATTTCACATAGAAAACGCTCAATCTCCGAAACAATCATAAATGAATCACATTTTTGTTAAAATTCTTGTTCAAAGCCATGTAGAGAAGATACTATAAACTTGTAATTTGCAGTGATCACAAGTCCTTCTGGTGGGCCGTATGCTTGTCTGCCACCTTAGTGGTATAAAAGAAATGTTAACATACTTTTAAACATATTTCTAAATCCTCACATTCTATTCATACATAGAAAACAGCCAAACTTTGAAACATAGATTTGTGGATCACAGAAATACTTGTTCCGACCTGGGCAATATCATAAATGATTGAATTTCACAGGATTGTTTAGTCATTGGCCTATCTGTACGGGAATGATCTAAATACTTTGAAAGGGTTGAATAATACACGAGAGTATGCAGACAAGATAATAGTAATAGTTTTTATTTACCAAAAATATCACCGAGCTTATATTAACATCGGAGAATCTTAAAAGCGCGATTTAGGTTTACAGTGCGCCACCTATCGATTGCAATGTGAACTAAATTAACTTACATTTTTGACCTACTTCAACATACCGCCCACCAAGGACCTTTGTCCTTAAATTACCGCCCACCGTGACAGACACCATGAAAACCATATAAACAACAAGAATACAAATTTAGCCTTGGTGGGAATATTCTACGAGTATAAGCATAAAATACTATACAAGTTAAAAAAAGAACACTCGTACAATTAGTAACATAACAAACTAGTAACTCTAACACAATGTTTCTTAAAACTAACAATAAATTTCTTAAAACTAAACAGCCATAAACTTAAACTAATCTGTGACAGGTAAAACGCACAATTTCGAGGTGGGTCTTTTTAAATAAGCATTTTTACATTTCAATGTAACCACTCGTGTAAGATTGTCAGTGCCTGGATGTTTTTCAACAATCCTACCAAGAAGCCACTTAGCGGGAGGTAAATCATCTTCTTTCACCAAAACAACATCTCCTACTATAGGTTCAGGTATTTTATTTGTCCATTTATATCTATGCAGGAAATGTGTCAAGTACTCATTAGCCCATCTCCGCCAAAAGTTTTGCAACATGGCTTGCACTAAATGCCATCTTTTCAGGCTACTAAGAGGGCTTGCCTCATAATTGGCATCAGGGACGGTTAGTATGGGTTCTCCTATTAAAAAATGTCCAGGAGTCAGCGGTGTGCACTCATCTGGATCTGTGCCATAGGCAACTGAGAGAGGCCTGGAGTTTAGACACGCCTCAATCTGTGTCAAGAGTGTAGTCATCTCTTCAAACGTGAGCGTATGCTGACCTATGACCCTGGTTAAATGATGTTTAGTAGACCTTACCCCCGCTTCCCACAGCCCCCCGAAATTTGGGGCGTGGGCGGGAATAAAGTGCCACGTTGTGCCGATGAGAGCTAAGCTTTCCGCTATGTCTTCCGTCAGATTGGACCTTTGTGCTATCAGTAACTCTCTTAACTCCTTGGAAGCTCCAATAAAATTCGTGCCATTGTCGCTCCATAAATCCGTGCAATGACCTCTACGAGACACGAACCTTCTAAAGGCTGCCAAAAAACCTTGAGAAGTTAAATCGCTAACCATTTCCAAATGTATAGCTCGGGTAGCCATACATATAAATAAACATATGTAGCCTTTATAAGACCTATGACCTCGTCCCTTAGACGTTCTAATATTAATAGGTCCTGCGTAGTCCACTCCACTGTGCAAGAATGCTCTAGAAGGAGTTCCGCGTACTGCGGGTAGAGAGCCCATCATTTGGGTCTTCACAGACGCACTATTCTTCACACAGGGAACACATCGACGGACATGATGTCTTACTAAATTTTTGACTCCAATGATAAAATATGCTGACCGTATATAAGTGAGCATGAGTTGTGGTCCGCCATGCAAAGTTTTATCATGAGCATCTCTGATGATTAAGTCTGTGAAATGAGATCGATGGGGTAATACAATTGGATGTTTTGTTTTCTCTTCCAGTTGAGCCTTTTGAAGCCTTCCTCCAACTCTAATAATACCTTTCTCGTCTATATACGGATTAAGTGTTCTTATTTTACTACTTTTTGTCTGAACTTCACCTTTCTGTTTTAATTCTGTAAATTCTTCTTCAAACTCCTGCCTTTGGCATTGACGAATACAACAAGTCAAAGCCTCATCGATCTCCCATTTACTCAAATATTTTGTACAATCCTTATCTGTTTTATAATTCAGAAACCGTCTACAATATGCTACTATGCGTAGCAACTTAGAGAGAGAAGAGTATCTGTCCCAAATGAAATTATTAATAGATGAACAATGTGCTACAATTGATCTTTCCAAATCAACTTCTAACTCTTTTGGTCTCGGGTAATTTATATGTGTTTCTTGTAAAATCTCTGGACCTTGTAACCACAATTTATTATTTATAAGTTCTACAGGTCGTATTCCTCTGGACGCGCAGTCTGCAGGGTTCTGATTCGAAGGTATGTGTGCCCATTGAGATGCTTCTAAGGTTGTAAGAATTTCAGAAACTCTGTTCGCTACAAATGTTTTCCAATAACTTGGATGTTTATTTAGCCACGAGAGCACAACCGTCGAATCTGTCCATGCCCGTAAGTTAGTTTTGGGAATATTTAAAACTTCTGCCATCTCAACCAACAAACGTGTCACTAATACTGCACCACATAACTCTAGACGCGGTATACTTATTTGTTTTATAGGGGCGACTCGAGTTTTAGCTGCAACCAGAGAGACATGAACTTTACCAGTGGCATCAATTCTGCGTATATAGACTGCTGCTGCATATGCCACCTTGGAAGCATCTGAAAATCCGTGTAAGTCTACTCTGATGTCACTCGTTCTTGTTCCCAACCATCTAGGAATTTTGAACTCCGTAAGTTGTGACAGCTCACTACAGTAAGTATTCCATTCATTCAATAATTGGTATGGAATTTCTTCATCCCAGCTTATTCCAGCTAACCACAGCTTTTGAATGAACACCTTTGCTGTTATCAATGCTGGTGCCAGCCAACCTAATGGATCAAACAACCGAGATATATTAGATATAACAGTTCTTTTTGTTTCAGGTTCTGAGGTCTTCGTAAGCTTTACAGAGTATTGGAAGATATCATCTCTACGGTTCCAGGTGAGTCCTAAAATTTTCATTATTGAATCCAATTTAATTTCCATATTTTGTTCCAAATCTTGTTTTCTTACTGTATCTTTTTCTTGATTCTCTAAATTAAATTCTTTAATTACTCTTTCATCATTACTGGTCCATTTTTGTAATTTAAATCCACCTTTGCTTAGTAACATGTTCATATCTTTAAATAATTGAATGCCTTCTTCTATTGTTTCGCAGCCACTCATAAGGTCATCCATATAAAAATCTTCAAGAACCTTTTTTGCAGCTTCTGGAAATTTGTCTCCTTCATCCAGTGCCACTTGCTGAAGAGCTTTAACTGCTAAATATGGGGCTGAAGCCGTTCCAAAGGTTACAGTGAGAAGCTGGTATTCCTGTATTGCATCTTCAGGATTGTCTCTCCACAATATTCGCTGAAACACTGCATCATCATCATGGACTAGCACCTGGCGATACATTTTTATTATATCGGCAGCCAAGCAAATAGGATGTACTCGCCATCGTATAATTAGATGTCTTAACTCAGGTTGTAATGCTGGACCTATAAGTAATGTGTCGTTCAAGGATAAACCATTTACACCTTTACATGATGCATCAAAGACGACTCTCACCTTGGTAGTGGACTTATCCTCTCGTACGACTGCATGATGCGGAAGATAAACAGATTCCGACTGCTTATCATCATTCTCTGGAACAGGAATCATGTGACCTAAATGTAAGTACTCTTTTATAACATCTGTGTATCTTGTTTTCATTTCTATATTTTTATTTAACTTTCTTTCTAACGACTTAAATCTATTTTCAGCTATCTCCCGAAATCTACCATACTTACAAGCAGGATTAGCATCGCGAAAAGGTAATCTGACCACGTAACGGCCATCGGGCGCCCTACGCGTTGTACTGTTAAAATATTCTTCACATTTCTTTTGTTCTTCAGTTAACATTTTTTGTGAAATCGAAGAATGATCTGACTCCAATTCCCAGAACCTTTTCAGAATTTCGTCCTCATTAACGGTAGCGTTCATGACAACAAGTTTATTTTCCTTGATATCTGTTTCGTTGTTAGATACCAAGCCAGACAGTATCCAGCCGAGAGAGGTGCATTGAGCTACAGGAGAACCGGTAGGTCCTTTCAAAAGCCCTTGTTGTATGATCTGACAGTAAATTTCAGCACCTAATAAAATGTTAATCTTATTAGGCCTGTTATACTGGGGATCAGCTAATGTAATCGTATGTAAATCTAACTCTTGCAACCCAGTTATTTTTATAACTGGGAGAAGAGTGGTTATTGATTTCAGTACATACGCTCTGACCACAATTTCAAAAGATGGATCAACTCTCGATTGAATTTTCAAAGAAACTATTGATTTTGAAGTGATACTACCATTTCCGCCAACACCTGAAATAATTCCATTGGCACTAATCTTTTTTAGACCCAATGTTTGTACTGTGGCCTCTGTTATGAACGAAGCCTGTGAGCCTTGATCAATCAAAGCTCTGATAACCTGTTTGCCTCCGAATTTCGACTCGGCATTGATTAGTGCGGTGGCTAACAATACCTGACTACAATTTCCTGAAGAAAAACATGAGACAATCGGTGAACTCTCATTCGAAGACGATCCCGCCACTGGTGGGGACGGTTTGACCTTTGTGAGCTGAACATTACTATCTTGTTGTGCAACAGTAGTTGCTGAGCTGTTGTTTGGGTGGAGAAGTGAGTGATGATGACGACCACATAGGCGGCAAGTAGTGGATTTTTGGCAATGTTTTACAGAATGGTTACTCCCTAAACAGTTAAAACACATATGATTTTTCATAACAAAGTCATGTCTTTCATTGTAATTAATTTTAGCAAACTTTTTACAAAAACATAATTTGTGACTTTCAGAGCAATATTCACAACTTAATGTTTGATTAGACATATGAAACACCTTTGGTTTATTGACGTGACCTTTATTTTGGAAATTAGTTGACTGAACCAAAGATTTTGATTTAGGCTCAATAAACTCTAGTGCTCGAAAACGACTTTCTAAGAATTTTGAAAACTGATTAAAAGTTGGCAACTCATTGGAGTTGTCACTTGAAACATGTAGTTCCCATTGCTTCCTAGTATCTTGATCTAATTTATAAGTAACAATATGAATTATGATAATGTCCCATGAGCTTATATCAATTTCTAAATTTTTTAATGCGTGTAAACACTCAGTTGTAGTGTCCAACAATTCTTTTAATGCTATAGCTGACTCGACACTAGAATTACGTTGACTAAATAATCGTTTCAAAATACAATTGGACAAATATCGTTTGTTATTATATCTAGACTCTAACTGTGACCAACACTGGTCATAATTATTAGCTGTTATAGGTACAAATCTTATCAATTGTTCTGCTTCTCCTGTAAGATGTGCCTTTAAATAGTGTAATTTTTGAACTGAATCTAAAGAATGGTTACTATGCACTAAAGAAATAAATAAGTCGCGAAAGGATGTCCATTCGGAATATTTCCCGGAGAAAGTAGGGATAGTTATTTTGGGTAATCTTACAGAAGAACCAGACGACTTAGGTACAGAAACATTTTGACCGTTCTTAGAACCTACTGTGTCATTGACCGGAGCGGGATAATTACATAATGCGATCTTTAATTCCGACTTGTAGCTAATGTAAATTTCCTCAGTTGCTTCATAAACATCGCTCGTAATATGTTCCAATGATTTTACAGTTGCACTATCTAGTTCCATTATATCATAGTGATTTTTACAAAATGCTTGCCAATCTCGTTCCAATTTCTCTAACCTTGCATCAATGTATTGATAAGAGAAACGATCCTTAGGTGTTTTCTTAAAATTAGATCTTGACTTTTCAATAGTTGTCTTTAAATTCCTTTGCAAATTTCCGTATTTTTCCATTTTTAAAGTAGGTACAAATGAACTTAGCAAACACTTATCTTCCACTCAGTATAATTATCTTTAAATTTCTACAAGTGTTTGGAAAAACTTAATTCTTGAAAATTCCACAAGTGTTTGGCAAACTTATAAATCTTGAAAATTTTACAAGTGTTTGGCAAACTTTAACTCAGTGCGAAATCGGACATAGACTCCACGTTCCCTCGTTTTTTCGCTTACAATTCTAAGTCCTAAAATTTCATGCACTAGTTTTTCTAAGTCCAAAATTCTTGTTAAAACGACTAAGTTAATGGAATGTTTGGAATGTTCGGAATGTTGCAATTTGAACTGATTCTTCGTTAATCACTACTGATAATATAACACAAAATGTACTCACAGTTTATCTTCGTCACTATCACAATATCACCTGATCTCCGAACACGTCACGCTGCGCTGCTGACGACGGCTCTGCAGTACTTCGTCTTCTCAGGGCTGGCTGATGACGTCCTCCTGGCGCCACCTGATGTTGTTTCCCTCCACGGGGAAACCCTTCCAACACCTGAGTTGCGATCCACAACCCCTTCAGTGTTCCCTAACAGCCGCCGCGGTGCACGTACTATGGCAAAAACTTCACCGCAACGGAATTCCCTAACTAGTTCGTATATACGACTCGAAGTGGACCAAAATGTACGGGAATGATCTAAATACTTTGAAAGGGTTGAATAATACACGAGAGTATGCAGACAAGATAATAGTAATAGTGTTTATTTACCAAAAATATCACCGAGCTTATATTAACATCGGAGAATCTTAAAAGCGCGATTTAGGTTTACAGTGCGCCACCTATCGATTGCAATGTGAACTAAATTAACTTACATTTTTGACCTACTTCAACACTATCTATTACTAATATTATAAAGATATGATTGTTTGTTTGTTTACATTGAATAGGTTTTGAACTCTGGACCGATTTTAAAAATCATTTTACACACTTTCATGCCAATACGAGGGCGAAACTTGGAGGACATGTATCTAAATTTGTAACAAACTTTATAACCCTTGTTTAAAAAAATAAAGATATGAACTGTTGGGAAGCTCTATCCCCGGGTAACATAAGCTATATTTTAGTGCCATATTCCCACGGGAATAAAATATAGTCCGCATAGTAACGGGAAGTAATTAAATATAACATTTTTATACCTACAGGAACGGCGTGCAGAGCTAGTGCGGCAGAACAAGACCGCTCGCGGGGACAGCGCGGCCCCCACCTGCGGCTAGGGCACCCATCCACCTTGCTTACCCGCCTTACCTACTGACTAGCGACCTGTTACCGATACCGACTATAATAATTATATCTATGTTCTGAGTGTAAGGTTCTGGATCGAAAGACTTATAGCTCAGTTGGAGAAAGTATCTCCAACTGAGCTTATAGGTCGGCAATGTTGTATCAATTAAATCAGCATGTGGCAGTACTGTTGGACGTTTAATTCCTAATTCACACCACACCTCTTCCACATCTAGAGCTTGTGGCCTTTTCTAGGTCTTCGGTTATCCCTCCATCCAGTTAAAGATGCTCCAAGAACAGCTGACTAAACAACTCATTACGCAATTTTGAGTGTCTGGACTAAACCCGCAGTCATTTGGCACCATAGGTAGAAACCAACCAGTCTTGTATAATAAATTTTAAAGAACGATTAATACCTTCGTTTTTAAGTTCAAAATCGCATTCAACATCGTAATTTGCTGGCCGATTTATCTCTCAGGATGTTATAGAGCAATGGACTACATTTAGCTGATTTCATTGATAGGCATTAACTGTTTCAAAGCCCTACGTCGCTCATTTTTCACGAAGTGATACTTCTCCAAACGTGATCTCAAATCATCCTCGCAGCGTCTTAAGAATTTCATTTCCAAAACAGGTCGTCTTTGTCAGTAGGTATCCAGTCTTTCATTTATTTTTTTCCACTGGCAACTTTTCATTCTTGCGCACCGGCGGCGTTAAGATGGAATCTAATTCCAGAGTTGTACAAAAAAAAATGTTCTTTTTGCCTAATCTAGAAATTAAAACATCGGTGCTTAGTAAATTTAGTTGCCTGTGTAAAAAAAAAAGTTGTCTATGAGTAAAGTGTTGCCATGTGTTATACTGTTAGGGTTGGCACGTGATGATTGCACGTCGCTGGACGGTCGCTTAGCGAGCGTGTACGGTACCGCTCATTGCATTTATGTAGTTATTTTCAAGATAAATTATGTTTTGAGGAACTTTGGTAAGGTTTTGAGGACCCGAGTATTTGGCGGCTCGATGGTAGAGAGAAAACGTCATGAATTATTACACTTTTTGAAGGCTAGGAAGGCTAGTCAATGATTTCTTGCCACATTTTTTACACGGTACAAATGTCTTCAGAGCGTCAGTAATTCGTGACGATAGTTTTAAGGTTTTTGGCTGGTCCATTAGCAAAATTTGTACCTCGGTGTTAAAGTTGAAGTCCGTTTAGGCTGTACTGCGTCGATGTTGTATTGTAAAAATGTTGTGATAAAATTTATTTAAAAAAATATTCTCACAATGTTTGTGCTACCTCCTAGACGCGCTCACGTTTCTCCATTTCTTTAAGGATTTTAAATAAATAAAATTATGGCCTACTTCGTATAATTTAAAGTTGAATATTATATTTTAGACACGATCCTATTTGTAACCAAATTTTAGTATACCAATAAGTAAAATATGTTTTTCGGTACACTAAAAATTGGATAGACGCACAAAATTCTTTTGTGGTTTTAAACTACATCTCTACCAATAACTTTTTAATATTCACATTGTTTGTGACGCACAGACAAACTCATTATTTTAGTACGAAAGCTATACCTAGCAAATTATATCGACAAGTTACGAACTGAAAATGAAGAAGTGCATTGATAATTAACACTCATTAATCATTAGTTATAGAATTATATCATTATTTTTAACGTTTATCATACGCAACAGTATTAGGAAGGTATAGTCTAAATTTAATTTTAACTCGCGTGATATTGAGCGCCGTAACGCTACTAACTGTTTATTAATATGTCTTTTATTTTGTGTCGGGTTTCGTGGACGGTGGGCTTTGTGTCGGGTTTCGTGGAGGGAACGGGGGGGTTTGTGTCGTATCCCAAGGGTCGTTGCTTGCGGCGATGTTTCACTTTGTCGGATGTATTGCGATTTGAGAGATGTAGACTACGCAATGCCTGTGAGCGGGATGCAACCACTTTTTATTCTACAAAAATAATTATTGATTACAACCAAAGCTTATATGTACTTATTGCTATCTCTACGGAACAAAATATTGCACTCAGTTTCAACAACAATTTTACGAGGATTGACATGTTTTGCAAAAGTGTGACAACCCTAAACGATACGCTCCCGAATCGTGAACATTTTTTGTTTCGTACTAATAGGTACTGCACGTGCGCGATAAATTGAGACACGTTAGGGAAGAAACTCTTTTCAAGCGTGCCTCAACTTATCGCAAATGCGTAGTATACATAAAATTTCTTCGAATATAGCTCACATCTATGGTTTATTATCTCAATCGGACCCGATTATTTTATCAGTGAAAGTGCCTCAGTATATTCGCTCGGATAATATCAATAACGTATCGTATAAAACTGCCTTTCGTAGCGTTTAGTATTTTTTAACTGTAGGAGGGAATTGTATGGGGGCCGGGTCGCGGGCGTGGAGTTTTGGACAAACCGCTTCTGTGATGTTATTGCTCCAGTCGTGTTGTGCGTCGTGTGATATTGTGGGCTAGGCTAGGATGGAAACGTCGGTGTCGTATTCTCAAAAACCCCTGTACTCGGTAAAAACAAGTGCTCAAAAATCTGTTGCTATTATCTGTCTTATACAGCTGTGGGATGTATAGTTCTACAAGTGGTGCGAGAAGAGAACTCACAAAATGTTGATAATTCGAGTTTTAAGATAGCCGAATAAATTATCTTAAAAAAGCAGAGATTATACATACTGTAGGTATACCACACACACACGTGCAGAATTTGATCTGGTACTCTTCCAGTAACTTATCTTTAGACGAAGAAATGTTTTTAGCCTCAAATAAAAACATGATATGGTCCAGCATAACGTATTTGAGAGTAGAAAAACAGTTTGAGAACACGAAACCGATGTAGGAGCGAGAGAGACCACGCGGGATTTGTCTCGACTATAGGTGGGAACAAATTATCGGACGCGTCCGTAAGCCGCGGCTGATACAAGCAAGCCTGCTAGGATCTGAATAGTACAAATAAACGAACCTGTGCAAACTATCGGTCATAAGTAGCGGACGTGACCTTGTACTGTCCTCGAGCGCACGAACGTCCGAATAGAATCTGGCCGGCTGGATATTTTTGCTGGCGCGGACGCCTTATGAACAATCGTACACATTATTAAGCCGCGTCCGTCAGCCGCGGCTTACGGACGCGTCCGATAATTTGTTCCCACTTTTAGGGCCCGTCTCCACGAGCAAAAGAATCGTCGCGGGACCACGATCACAGAAATATGTGTCACTACAGTATCGTTGCGATTCTCTCGTGGATACGGGCCCTTAAGCGAGACGTCCTAATATTTTATAATAATGATATTTTACCCCATTGATTTAGCGTGCGTCTGTTTTAACGTCAAAGATAACTATGATAATAATTGTATATAATGTTAAGAGATGATGTATCGTTGCTTGGCGGGGGCGAGGCGGCGAGGTGCTTGCCTGCTTGCTCCACTAATGCTAGTGTAAGACTAGGTGTAAGTGCTAGCTTGTTTCTCGGTAAAGGAGTTAAGCCTCTGACCAAATTGCCTTGGGTATTGTGTAGCCTTTTAGATATCTCACGATCGAGACTAATCATGTAAGCGATGCAACAATTAGCTTTTCGGATAATTATTATTATTATTTTTGTAATTTTTGCGTAATGTTAGTCATTCCCCTATCTCTTATTATGGTGTTATTATCGTTAGTTTTTATATTTTATGTGATTAAAGTATATTTTATTGTGCTTCAGTTTGTGAGGTATGTATAATGAAAAATTGCTGTTTGAAGTGCAGGCGATTTTGTAGTTTCATTGTCGTATTAAATAAACTCATAAATACTAATAATATTTGTTCTTTTATTTATTTACACACCTTAGCCTTTTTTTTATTATTATAGTGTTAGATTTACGTACCACAACGGACCTACTTCGTGGGGCACTGCCTACCCCTTCGGGGAGAGGCGTGACTATATGTATGTATGTATGTACACGGTGGAAATCTATCGTAGACCTCTTCTTGAAAAACAACAAATTTGGCAGCCTGCAAAATTACCAGAATTCTGTCAAAAGGATGGGACGTAGGACGTCCACCCGCCAGATAGACTGACGACCTGGCAAAGGTTGCAGACTGGGACTGGATGCGGCGGAAGGCGCAGGACCGTATTTTGTGGCGTGAACTGGGAGATGCCTGCGTGCAGCAGTGGACTGCTATAGACTGATTTCATTGATTGATTGTAAAAAAGATCACTTTTTAACAGCAATAGACAGGACAATGAAGGATGCATACATGCGCATACCTAGTAACGCCGTAATCACGGGAGGGGTAGGCAGGGGCGTTGAGTGCCCAGTTTTTGGCCTATTGCGTGTGCGTTCGCGCAGCGGAATGTTGTTGAATTTAAAGATTTTAATTATGCTGATATTTAGTATATGACGTCGTGTAATTGTGTATGGTAAAAAGAAAATTGTGTATGCAGCCATTGTGGAGAAATTCGCCAAAAACTGATTCCGCTGGGCGAACGTTGTCCTGGCGGAACTTTTTTTAAATCCATGCACTTAAAAGAAAAAAATGTGTCCAACAATTAGTGTGTATTTGTGTGTAATTGTGTATGTATGCATAAAATTAGTGTATGCATAAACTTCGGAGAAATTCAAGTTTCCGCTACGCGAACGTTTGGCCATTAGCTAGTTTTCATATAAAGCGCTTATATAGAAAGCTGTAGATATTTACATACGTTGTTTTGAATTTGTTTAAAAAACAGATTTAGAAAAAATTGTAGGGTTTAAAAGATAAAAATATAAACGTAAAATACGCTTATTAGGTCGTAGTTCGTAAAGTATGCACTTCGGGGTCTAGATTTTCACGTTTATACAAACCTTGCAAGTGCCTGCAACATGTTGCCAAGTATCAATGATGTTCCGTTAGTAATTAAACGGTTATAGGACAATTTACTATGAATAGATCACTGTTTACAAAGCAGTCAAATATCACGGCGTTCTAAAGGAATTGCATAGTAAAATGTATTCCAATAATTAGTTTATTGATACAACTACTCACATGCAAAATTTCATCTCATCAAATTCAGTAATTAAAGAGAAACAATTAAAATACTGACAAAGCATCGAAAGCCTACATAACCCGACCAAGTTCGAATGACGACAAAAAAGCGGCCGTGCCGTATATCTAAGTAACGCTCTTAACCTTCCAATATAGTATTTATTATATTATTATAGTACAGTTGCGTACACAAGCGTTCAAATAAACACGCAGGTTGTGAAGACCCGCTATTGAAAATTTTCACGCCGCCTATGTATTGCCACAGTATAAATATATGTATACAGTGGTATTGCCTTCCCGCCATGTATGAGGCCTTCAACTTGGCTTAACGACTGCCATGTTATGGACAACCGGAGTGCCTTCCGACGCATTGAAACGCTCTCATATGCAATGTATTAGAACAAAAATCTAGTAGGACATCGAGTCCAGATTGTAGCGGCTTCCAGTAGTTCCAGTGCATTGAAATGGTAAGTATGTAGGTAATTATTTTTTTTATTTTACCACTAAGCTGGCAGACAAACTTAAGGTTCACTTGCTGGAACATACATGTTTGCAACGCCAGAGGCGTTACACACTCGCTGCCGACTCAGGCGCAGGTTGTGCGTAACGTTGACTGAGTTCGCCAACAAATCCATGAACGCACACACAAGGGTGGATTATCCGGAAATGGTCATATCTAGAAGAAGACAAAACAGGAAATGGTCATAAACTACCAAAAGGTTACAACTCGGCTAGGGTGCAGCACTGCGCGGCGATCACGTCGCCGTCGCTAGCGACAAATTCAGCTGACGGGTACGCCTATGAATGGAAGCCTTAAACATTAAAATTATCGATATAAATAGACTCACTTCTGAAGTCACTGAATAAAAGCACAATGAACTTGGAGACAAAGCCGATGGCGATGGTACAATGCGTAAGTTTGTGAACTTGGATGTGTAGATGTTTGTTACTGTTTCACACTTTAACGGCTGATTGACTCTGACTGAAATTTGGTACCTACAGGGGTAGAATGTAGTCTGGATCTGGAATAATAGATAAAGGCTATGTACTTGTTATTAGTTGTTATCACCGGAATATGTTCCAATGGGATGTGGGAGCGGGAACAGAAACACAGAACACGTGGACGTAGCCGCGGGCGCCATCTAGTGTTGCTTAAAGGTGTTAAAACGTATATTGACTGTGTTTTTTCAAAAATGTTTAATTAAGGGGTCCCGACATGATCAATTGGCAATTGTCAATAGCGTAGAATTTCATGTGCACGTATACGTCGATGCACACACACATGCAAAGCAATCACGCACACTGAAGCAACTTCCATTCATAATTTACGTGATTGACAATTGCAAGACATGATCGTCTCGGTGGCCTTTTAGTAATTTTGGCTTTGTAGTACATAGTAGTAGTAGTTTTATTTATCCATTTTCGGATAGGCAAAGGCAATTTGAGCCATACAGCCAAGTCTTGTAACGGGTGTTGTTTTTAGAGGTATAGAACTTTAAGTTGGCCTAGCTGTTTTAACCGGCGGTATTTTTGTCAGCTGTAAAGTGATTTATGTTTAGTATGGTTTGGCATTTTAACATAAATAGACTGAAGCCTGAACAATGCTTCCAAATTGTGCAAATTTATTTTGAAAATCATGGTTCTTTCCGAAATGCGTATCGTGATTTTCATAAGCGAATTTTCTTTAGCGGTGCAGCTCACTTTTGGTTGAATGGATACATCAATAAACAAAACTGCCATATTTGGGGTGATGATGATCCTCAAGTGTATGTTGAGACACCGTTACATCCAGTAAAACTGACTGTGTGGTGTGCTTTATAGGCTGGTGGAATAATTGGTCCGTACTTCTTTAGAAACGATGCTGACCAGAATGTTACAGTCAATCGTGACTGCTATAGAGCGAAGATTACTGACTTTTTCGTTCATCAATTGAACAACCATGTTGTGCAGGAGTAGTGGTTTCAACAAGACGGCGCAACATGTCACATAGCTCGTGCCACAATTGATTTATTGAAGGAAACGTTTGGTACCCGCATAGTTTCACGTTTTGGACACGTGGATTGGCCTCCAGAGTCGTGCGATTTTACGCCACTTGACTATTTTCTGTGGAGATATGTGAAGTCGCTCGTCTACGCCGATAAGCCCGAAACGATTGACCACTTGGAGGATAACATTCGGAGCGATATTGTCGCTATACGGCCACAAATGTTGGGAAAGTCATCGAAAATTGGACCTCTAGATTAGACTACGTCCGAGCCAGCCCTGGCGGTTATATGCCAGAAATCATATTTAAATTATAATGCCAGAAGATTTCCTTTCGAATAAAGTCATTTCCATATCAATAAAAACAATCACCTTCGTTTTATTCCATTTCAAAGTTCTATACCTCGAAAAAAAACATCCTTTATATTCATTATCTCTTCATTTTGCTTTAATAAGTCACAGTCCTTGTCCTCTAAGTCCAGTCAAAGTCAAGTACCTACAGCCCTAAGTCAAAGTTAGTCTACATTTCTGAAAGTTTCTTTGGATTTTTGTCAGAAACTGCAAAGTTGCGATTCACTGCGTTTTATCACTTCCCAACACTAGTACACGTTGTCGAACGTTTATGTTTATGAATCCACCATTGATACACACAAAACACTCGAATAATTTTGCAAATTTACAAAATGACGCGATACGATTCCTTCCAGTTCCCGCCAAAGAATCTCTATTGGCTTTGATAAAGATAATTGAGTTGGAAGGTCTCGAGTCGAATGATTTTCTTAATGAATTCGATATTGGGATCTTATTGTGAAAGCAGTCTTTGAGCCTAAAGACTAAACAGATAGTAAGCGACAGCCAGGTTAATTAAAAAAAAATCTGACATGACACTGGTGACATTTCAAAAAAACATGGCTCCTGTTTGGATTGCATAGAGACTTAGAGAGAGGAGAGAATAAATTCTAAAAACGCTAGTGGTACATAGTGTAATGTATCATTATGTATTCATCAGAGAAAAAACGAAAGAGATCTAGATCTCGTAGTCGTGAAATGGATTCTAGACGTAAACGTCGTCATTCGCGGTCAAAATCGCCAATGGTTCGGTCGAAAGTGGACAAGCCTCAAAAAGAACCTGAAGTTAAGAAAGAAGCTCCAGTACGTCGTGCTAAAGATACAGATATGTTAAACACGAGAACTGGTGGTGCTTACATTCCGCCTGCACGTCTCAGAATGATGCAGGCTCAAATTACTGACAAATCTTCAGTCGCATACCAAAGACTTGCTTGGGAAGCTCTTAAGAAATCAATTCATGGTCATATAAACAAAATTAACGTCGGTAATATCGGGATTATCATCAAGGAGTTGCTCAAAGAGAATATCGTGCGCGGTAGAGGTTTGTTATGCAGATCAGTTATACAGGCACAAGCTGCCTCTCCCACCTTCACAAATGTGTATGCAGCTCTCGTAGCTGCAGTCAATTCTCGTTTTCCAAATATAGGCGAACTTCTTCTAAAACGGTTAGTTATACAATTCAAAAGAGGTTTCAAGAGAAATGATAAATCTATATGTATATCATCAGCGTCTTTCATAGCTCACCTTGTAAACCAAAGAGTTGCGCATGAAATTCTTGCATTGGAGTTACTGACCTTACTTGTTGAGACTCCTACAGATGACTCTGTTGAAGTAGCAATAGCTTTTCTCAAGGAATGTGGTCAAAAACTGACAGAAGTGTCGTCTAAGGGTGTGAATGCTATATTTGAGATGCTGAGAAACATTCTTCATGAAGGGCAACTTGACAAAAGAGTGCAGTACATGATAGAGGTGATGTTCCAAGTGTGGAAGGATGGGTTCAAAGATCACCCGGCATTGATCGAAGACCTGGAGCTAGTGCCTGAAGAGGAACAGTTCACACATCTCATGATGCTGGATGAGGCTACTGACCCACAGGACATACTGAGTAAGTAATTCATACATATTAGAATATGCTATGATTAGGCTGGCCTCGTAGTCCAGTATTAAGTGTGCCTAACTATGGATTCGGAGGCTGTGGGTTCAAATCCCACCCAAAACAAATCTCTTTATGTTTATCAGTCTTCTAGATCCCATAGCACAAGCTTATAAGAGATTAATTTGGGATTTTGTGTAAAAATGTCCACTGTAACATAAAATAGTATTTGCACTTTTCATTTAGGGATAGGTTGCAGGTCTAAAGAGTGAACAAGACTTTTCATCTCAGAACAGCGTCATATTCCCTTGTAAACCACATTTGTGGAATGTCACTCATCTGTGTTTTCCCATGGGAATTTGAATATACAAATCTCATTTGGGCAGACCTGCTTGTGTTTCCTATTTTTAGTCAAATAACAATTTAGCGAGTTTGAATATACAAATCTCAAGAGGGCAGACCTGCTTGTGTTTCCTATTTTTAGTCACATAACAATTTAGGGAATTTGAATATACAAATCTCATTTGGGCAGACCTGCTTGTGTTTCCTATTTTTAGTCACATAACAATTTAGGGAATTTGAATATACAAATCTCATTTGGGCAGACCTGCTTGTGTTTCCTATTTTTAGTCACATAACAATTTAGGGAATTTGAATATATAAATCTCATTTGGGCAGACCTGCTTGTGTTTCCTATTTTTAGTCACATAACAATTTAGGGAATTTGAATATACAAATCTCAAGAGGACAGAGCTGCTTGTGTTTCCTATTTTTAGTCACAACAATTTAGGGAATTTGAATATACAAATCTCATTTTGGCAGACCTGCTTGTGTTTCCTATTTTTAGTCACATAACAATTTAGGGATTTTGAATATACAAATCTCAAGAGGGCAGAGCTGCTTGTGTTTCCTATTTTTAGTCAGATAACAATTTAGGGAATTTGAATATACAAATCTCATTTGGGCAGACCTGCTTGTGTTTCCTATTTTTAGTCACATAACAATTTAGGGAATTTGAATATACAAATCTCAAGAGGGCAGAGCTGCTTGTGTTTCCTATTTTTAGTCACAACAATTTAGGGAATTTGAATATACAAATCTCATTTTGGCAGACCTGCTTGTGTTTCCTATTTTTAGTCACATAACAATTTAGGGAATTTGAATATACAAATCTCAAGAGGGCAGAGCTGCTTGTGTTTCTTATTTTTAGTCACATAACAATTTAGGGAATTTGAATATACAAATCTCATTTGGGCAGACCTGCTTGTGTTTCCTATTTTTAGTCACATAACAACAATTTAGGGAATTTGAATATACAAATCTCAAGTGGGCAGAGCTGCTTGTGTTTCCTATTTTTAGTCACATAACAACAATTTAGCGGCTTCATTTACACAACTTTGTATTTGTGTATAAGTCTGCTCTGCAAATTATTAAATTAACATACAGTTATAAAATATAAACCTATTATGTTTATATATATAGAACTATAAAAACCTGGAAAGACCTGCACACACATCGCACGTCCTCTGAAAAACTGTCATAACACAGAAATATTACATTTTTAGATATTGCTATACTTAAGTTCAGTTTTCCATACTAAATCATTCAATAAAACCGCCACAACGATAACGTTAAAAAAAGTCGCTAGATGGCACAACTGACAGTTTTTTAGGGAACGATTATCGACTTGGACTTGACCCAATCCACAACAGTGCCGCATCAATGCTTGCAACAGGTGAACGCGTATTTAAGCTGCTGAAAAACGTCTTAAGCTGTGATACAACTATATTGAAGGTAAGACTTTTGGCTATTATTTTGTTTCATATGGAAAAAAACTGTCGTAAGATAAAATAATTCTGTCTTTTACTAGAAACACAATTGAAGTTATATTATTATGTAACGTAAAAAAGTGTCATAGCACAAGTTATGGCAATATCATCGTCAAATTATTCCCACGTTCACAATTTTGTTGAACAGAAAACAGTAGTAATATGAGTTCTGGCACTTTTATAAAATTTATTTTTTTAATATTATTTATATTCAGTTATAAATACGATGCCATATATATAATACGACTATTTTTCGCATTACATATATTATTTGAATTATTTGTTAATTCAAATTGACACATGAATGAATAACAGTCGCATTGTATTTTGTTAACCTGTTAATCCATAGTATTGTACTGTTAACTACATAACTATTATTATTATAATTCTAATGTTATATTTTTAGGTTACCTACAACTGTTTGTTGCAAACATGTTAAGAAAGCTGTACCTACTAAAAAAAGGCTACGACTAGGAAACAGTCACGAAGAAAACTATAATTTTGCAGCAGAACAAAACGGTAAGATTCAAATAGTAATGTTTCAACGATCTTTTGAAACACTCAGTTCTGGCGAAAATTCTCTCTACTGTGTATGAGTGGCAACATTGCCCGGCACGAGTTTTTCGGTATCGGAATGAAGAGGGTGAAATCAGGTTGAAGAGCTCCTCAGAACACTCGCCGTGATACATTCGGTAGTAGGCAGCCAAGGACGCTATGGTTCTTCGCTGCGCTAACGGTTCGAGGTCTCCCGTTACCTCAGGACAACCAATTATTCGGATAGCACGTCTCTGCATAGCGTCAAGCGCGTCTAGTAAGTACCTCGCGGAGTCATCCCAAAGGTGAGAACAGTATTCGACGCAGGGACGAATCTGCGTCTTGTACAGTAAACATCTCTGATGTGGCGTGAAGTACCGTCTCACCTTATTTAGGACTCCAAGCTTCCGCGAGGCCAGCCCAATACAGCTCTCTATGTAGTTTTTGTGATTGAGCTCAGACCAGACGTCTATACCGAGGATCTTCAGGTTGTACTTTTGTAGGGCTAGGAATGGGGACTTCTTAGCTGTAAGCGCACACGCCTGTGTTTTTCCGGGAATGAACTCGACCAGGTTGTCTGAACCCCATTTGGCAATGCGTCCCAGGTCCCGGTCGAGATACACCACGAGTTGCCGTCTCTTCGGCTCCACGTCATCCACAGGACGGCCAGAATATCTCGCATGCAGAATACTATCATCCGCATAACAATGAATGCACCCAGGGGACAGCATGTCATTGATATGCAGAAGGAAGAGAGAAGGGAACAATACCGATTCTTGTGGTACTCTGGCATTTATCTGCAAAAAGCCAGAAGCCATCTAAGCTAAAGCTGGCCAACTAGCGGCGTAACTGAGGCGACAGACCATAAGCCGGCAGCTTGGAAAGAAGCGACGCATGCCATACCCTATCAAAGGCTTTAGCGATGTCTAGGTCAATAGCGAGAGATTCACCGTGCCTCTCCATAGCCTCACCCCAGGTGTGTGTTATGTACGCTAGGAGGGTACCCGTTGATTGTTTCGGCCTAAAGCCTTATTGACGATCGCTAATAAGCGAGTGATCCTCCAGGCAGCGCATGAGTTGTTTGTTGATAATTAGCTCGAACGCCTTGCAGATGACGGTGGTTACGGCTATGGGGTGATAGTTAGCCGGATCCGACGGATACCCTTTCTTGGGGATCGGTTGGACGTTCGCCTCCTTCCAAGCCTCCGGCACTTCCCCCGACGATTATGAAAGGCGATTCAGGCGTGTGAGATTCGGCTGCACATTTCCTCAGCACCACCGCCGGAATGCTATCAGGACCACTGGCTTTCCGCGTGTCAAGTGACCGTAGCACCGCTCGCACCGTTAAGATTTACAATGCTAAAAGGCTGATTTTATAATTTTTAGTTTAATATTTAAATTGTGTAATGCCTATTGAGTTTTAAGAAATGTTGTTTAGCTATTAAAATTATGGTATAAATACAAATAAAGCAGTGTATAGATTGCAATTTTGTTTTATTGAACCTAATTGAATGTAAAAAAGTGTCATATTATACCCTTTTTATATTTTTTGTTGAAATAGTCATAATATTATTTACAAAATCGTGCTTTTTACAATACTCTCCCCTTGGCTTCTAAATATAGCACCAAATTAAAGAGTCAGTTGATATCAACAGTAAGCCATTTAATCACTATAGCATTGACAAGTCTAAAAAAAACTTTAAATGCTTATATCTCAAAACTACAATTTTTGGGTTACGACAGTTTTTTTGAGGACGTGCGACATGTTTCCTTCATCTTACAATCTCGGGTTCTTCAAGCAGAGCATGAAGAAGCACATTGCTAGATGCGCCATGGCTTTCCTTCAGTGGCGACGACAATTTGGCGTACTTAATATAAAAAAGAAAGTAGTCTGCTTATACGCAAGCCCATTGTATTTTGTGGTTAGATTTAATGTGTAGGTTAATCCCGTCGAAACAATTTATACTCTTATTAGTATACTGTTAATCCAGTCAAATATAAGTATACCAGTCAAATTCTTTACAAGTATATGACTTAATTCCTTCTCATGACAAATGAATTTAATGTAAAGAAATAAATATCTTAAAACAAACCAATCTTAATATCATTTATATCTTTCAGATGTCTTCAAATTTGATGATAAGTATGAAGAAAATGAACAGAAGTACAAGACATTGAGCAAAGAAATCTTAGGCTCTGATGCTGAGTCTGGTGAGGAAGGAAGTTCGGGAGAAAGTGGTAGTGATGACGATGATGACGAGGAAGATGCAGAGGATTCAGAACAAAAACAAGTCACAATAATTGACAATACAGAGACGAACCTTGTTGCACTACGCAGAACCATCTACTTGACTATCAACTCGAGTTTAGATTTTGAAGAATGTGCTCATAAACTCATGAAGATGCAGCTCAAACCTGGTCAAGAAGTAGAACTCTGCCACATGTTCCTGGACTGTTGCGCTGAGCAGCGAACTTATGAGAAGTTCTATGGTCTACTGGCTCAGAGGTTCTGTAATATAAACCGGATATACATTGGACCGTTTGAGGAAATATTCAAAGATTCTTACGCTACAGCACACAGACTAGATACAAATAGGTTAAGAAACGTCAGCAAATTCTTTGCACATTTGCTGTTCACAGACTCGATAAGTTGGGAAGTGTTGGAATGTGTTAAGCTGAATGAAGAGGACACTACAAGTTCTAGTAGAATTTATATCAAGATATTGTTCCAAGAGCTTGCAGAATACATGGGACTGAAGAAGCTAAATGATCGTCTCAAAGATCCGTGAGTTAACTATCGCTAAGTTTTTATCAATAAATAGTTTTCCTTAAGAAATTCAAAGGTTAAAACGGGACCATATTATTGGGATTTCTCTGTACATCTGTCTGTCTCATAGATTTAGAATTTTTCGCTACTCTCAATAGATACACATAGCGTGCGAGCGAGACCTCATTTACCAGTACACATAGCTCGAGAGGAAAAGAGATAGCAACTTGTGTACTCTTAATTTATCACCCTAGCACCCGTGGTGATAATATGTCATTCATATTTTACAATATTCTGTAGTGATCTTACGAATAAAATGGAATATTTAATATTTTCTACGATGGTGTCGAGTTCAGTGTGTGAATTTGATATTAAATAACATATATAGATATTCATATATAGATATTCATATATTCATTTTCACACATAGATATTTCTTTTTTGGTTTCGTTTTCTATCTGACACTGTTTATCTTGTACATTCTAAATCTATGGTCTGTCTCATATAGGTCAGGTTGTATCTCAGGAACCATTATGTGACTTTTATACCAAGAGAGCTGAAATTTTCACTTCTATTGCTGCTGTAATAACATATCAAAATTAGAAAGAACAATTGCTCCCATACAATAAAGATGATTTTTTGCTGTTTTTTTTAGTACAGAACCGTCTGCGAGTCTGGCTCGCACTTGACCGATCTTTTTCAAGTACAAGACATAACCTCACAGTTATTTAAGTTTCTTTACGTAAACAATGTCCGCATTATAGTACTTGATATTAAGCTGTACAATTGAATAAAGAACTCCATTTTCTCTTTCAGGACCCTGCAAGAGGCATTCTCTGGCCTCTTCCCTCGGGACAACCCCAAGAACACTCGGTTTTCAATCAACTTCTTCACTTCTATTGGTCTTGGTGGACTCACCGATGAACTAAGGGAGCATTTAAAGCAAATGCCTAAGGTAAGCATTTCTTTTAATACAAATGACAGTTTAATGAGTTGGAAGACTAATTTACTTCCTGTTAAGTTACTCCTTCTCTCTGTTCTATGCTCCTACGGGTGTCTGGAAGAGATTGCTGTAAGCGATAAGACTGCACATTGTTCTTAATTTAATGTTGTGGTTTATTTCTGTAATTCTTATGGCGCAATTTCACTAGTCGTTAAATCGTTTGGTATATAGCATACGGGGAGTCTCCGCAGGCGAGATGACAACCAATGAAAGTTAACAAGTCGAAACGTATTCGGGGCACCCCGCATGCTTTATGCCGACCGTGTTATCGACCAATGAAATTTATCGGTCGATATACGGCTTGCGGGTAGTGAGTCACAAATACTTTTTATTATTTAATTTCATCGTGAGTGCTTGTTGGATTAGAAAGACGCAGCGCAAAATGGCTGATAAAGACAATAAGACACATACAGTCAAAATTGCTTTACATAACATTAATTATATTGATCTTTGGATCAATAATTAATGTTATAATATGCTAGGCTATGCCACACAGCTTTACTCCGCATGCCTAATGAAAACGGTTCCCCGAATGCGGGCTCTGTGGCATGCGTTCCAAAAATCTCCCGCACCCCGCATACGGTCCCTATCGACTAATGAAATTGCGCCATAAATATGGTGTACATTACAATAAAGTGTTTTCTATTCTTAAAAACGCTCTAGGCTAGACATACGATTACTGATAAAATCCTCGATAGATTTTTGTGTTGAAAATACCTCGATTTCGTGAAATTTTAAGTTAAATCTCATAAGTTTTAAGTTGTTTTTATAATATAAAATATTTATAAGATAGACAATAGTAAAATCCGCATTTGCACTAGACCACTTTTTTCATATTGGTTATAGTTTTTTAATAATTAATTTATTTCGTTAAAAACGCACAAAAACCGATCGCATCTCTCTCTTTCTTCCACGCTAAAATGTATATCTTCTATCATCTTTTAACAATTTGGCGTCTGGTAGGCTCTTAAACCAGTACCACAGGGCGGAAACTCCATTCAAATGATTCGTTTACAATTCTGTCATCTCATCGTACAGAGCTTGAATGTGTGCGTGTGACCAGTCTTCAGTCTTCAGTCTTCTTGGGCTCCCATTTTCCGCACTTAGGTCCGCCAGTGGACCCATTGTGCGTGAGTGTTGGCTGTCACTCCAGCCAACCCAGCTCCGACCAGAAGCGCAGGATCCTCTTCGGGTCCTCACACGCCTCCCGGAGTGTTGTGGGGCTGCCAAGTATGTTGACTCTGTATGTAACCAGGCTCTCGCACTCCAAGATTGCGTGAGCTATGGTTTCTTCTTTTAACAGGCACGCTCTGCACAGCGTGCTGTCCGTGATACCTAAGACATTCAAGTGCTTATTTACTGTGCAATGACCTGTTATTGTGCCTACCATGGTTCGTAGATCACCTTTATTCAGATGTAGCAACGTTCTAGCTAGTTTTGGCCTGGGTCTCGGTAGAGCTTCCCTTGATTGCCTGCAACTTACTGTTTGTGCCCATCTCTTTTCATGCCGCTCTTTCGTGCGTTGTCTCAGCCATGCCCTTACCTGGTAGAATGGTATTGGTATAATCGGGCTTGGTCCCACCGGTGTGGTGCTGGAACCCAATCTGGCCAGTTCGTCAGCTGCATCATTGCCGCTGGATCCGCTGTGACCTTTTATCCACTGAAGGCTTACCTTGTGTGTTAGGGCCAGCTTTTGTAGCCCCTGGTGGCATTGAAGCACCAGCCCAGAGTCGATTGTGGAGCTCCTCAGAGCTTTTAGCACTGCTGCGCTATCGGAGAGGAGCCTGATGTGGTTGTGCTCAATTTTCCTGGAGTCGATTGCATTGGCTGCGTTAATTAAACCTATGCACTCACATTGGAAGATTGACGAATGAGACCCTAAAGGTATTGATGAGTGTATGTTGAGCTCCGGGGAGTAGGTGCCTGCTCCTGATCCGTGGTCTGTTTTGGATCCATCCGTGTACACTCTGAGTTCTCTTATACCGGAGTGGTCCTTGGCGGACTCTGCCAGCGATATATTGTACTTACGGTCAAACACGTATGTTTTCGGTATCCTGTCGTTAGGGGCTTCCACGAGAGGTTCATACTCTATTGCGTCCTCTAGTATGCGCCTATGACCTACCCTTGAGCGCGTCCATTGTTTTGACGCCTGAAGTCGTGCCGCCGCGGCGGCCGCTTCCTGGTGAACGAACAGGTCCAGAGGCGGTAAGCAGAGCATTGCCTCCATCGCTGCTGTGGGTGTGTTGCGAAAGCATCCCGTGATGGCGCAACACGCCGCTCTCTGGAACTGCTGCATTTTATCTATGGCTGAAGCTAGTTCGGCCCTGGGCCACCAAACTATTGCGCCATACGTTACCTGTGGTCTTATGACTGTGGTGTAGAGCCAATGTATGATTTTCGGTGAGAGTCCCCACTTCTTACCGATCATTCGTTTGCATTGCCAGAATGCAATGGTGGCCTTACTGATTTTTTGTGTGAGGTGCTTATTCCATAGCAGTTTGCTGTCCAGTGTGACCCCCAGGTACTTGACTTCATTTACTAAGGAAAGTTTTGTGCCAAAGAGCTGTGGGAGTTTCAGATTATCTATTTGGCGTTTGTTGGTGAACAGAACCATTTCTGTTTTCGTCGGATTTACCGTGAGATCATGTCTGATGCACCATTTTTCGACGATCCTCAAGGCGTTGTCCATCAGGTTTGTTATTGTACGTAGGAACTTGCCACTTACCAGTATGGTGAGGTCGTCAGCGTAACCTACAGTGAAGTATCTCTCTCTATTGAGTACATCTATGAGCTCGTTCACCACGAGGTTCCACAGGAGCGGAGATAGAACGCCCCCCTGCGGACATCCTTTGGCTGCGATCCCTCTAGATGTGGAGTTCACTGTAATTTGTATAGCCCTGTGTCGTAGCATATTCACTATCCAACTTACCACAGTGGGGTGTACTTTATGCTTTTGCAGGGCTCTTTCGATAGGTACTTACAAAGTTCGTCTTGTCGAAGGCACCTTCGATGTCTATAAAGACGCCCAGTGTTGATGATTTACTCTCTAGGGAGTCTTCTATGTACGATACTACCTCATGCAGTGCTGATTCGGTGGATTTTCCGGAGCAGTAAGCGTGCTGCTTTGTGTGCATTGGTATTTGTCGGAGTACTTTCTCCCTTATTTCTCTCTCGCATAGCCTCTCTAGAGTCTTTAATAGGAATGAAGTGAGGCTTATTGGTCTGAAGGACTTAGGATGAGTGTAGTCACTTTTACCTGGTTTAGGTATGAAGAGTACTTTGACTTCTCTCCATGACTTTGGCACGTACCTGAACGCGATGCATCCCGTGAAGATCTTTGTCAGGTGCGTAGTGATAGCCTCTATACACCATAACATAAGTCCGGGGAATATACCGTCTAGTCCCGGTGATTTATATGGTTGGAAGCTTTCGATTGCCCATCTTACCTTGTTATCGGATACTATGGCCCTAGCTGTGGACCAGTCCGGCTCGGATTCGATGGCGCCTTCTGTGTCTTCCCAGTTGATATCTGGTTGGATTTGACAACCTGGGAAGTGTGTCTGTAGTAAGACCTCACACGTTTCGGAGTCAGATTTTGTGTAGGTGTTGTCTACCTTTTTTAGAGATCCAATAGACTTATCCGTGTCCTGAGATAGAAGTTTTTTGACTCTTAGTGCGTGACTATTGGATTCAATATTGGAGCAGAAGCGTTTCCACGCCTCTTTTTTTCTCTGACTGATACGCTTTTTGAACTTTGCTTGTGCTAGCTTATAGGCGTCCCAGTCAGACTCTGTTCTGGTGTTTTTGGCTCGGTTGAAGCGTTTTCTTACCTTGGTTCTCAACCGTTCGAGGTCCTTACTCCACCATTTTTCTCCCGATTTTGTTCGATTGTCAGGGACGGTTAGGGGGCACGTTTCCTCATAGCAAGTGGTGAGTGTGTCTGTCACCTTCCGGACATGTTGTTCTATGTCGGCGGTGCCTGAGTAACTTACCTCTGAGTGTGCATCTCCTATGTTTAGACCTACTAGAATTTTGTATTTTTGCCGGTCCGTTTTACGTGGGTTACGTCTTGGGGCCGTGGGAATTTTGCTCCAGTCCAAGTCGAACATGATTCTTCTGTGGTCGGAGCATGATGGTTCTTCTGATAGTCTCCAGTTTTTTATCAGATTTGATGCTAGGTTAGATGCTAAAGTAATATCTATGAGTGTGTGGGCCCTACGAGTATTGAAGGTCGGTTCGGAGCCCACATTTAATACGTGCGTGTGACCAATAAGGCTAAGCAAATGTTCCCTCACGACACCCGCCAACTATAATGACAGCTGTGGCGTGGGACTGGCGGAGATGGGAAAGCTTGCTCAGTGAGGGGCAGGCAGGTAGTTGCCGACATGTACGTAATACTATTATATTATCTTTGCTAGTACTGCAATATATTTGTTTTATTTTTACAGAATGTACCACCACCAATAACAGAAATAAAGTTGGACAGCGAGTCCAGTTCAGATTCCAGCTCGGATTCCAGTAGTTCCAGCTCTGACTCGTCCTCCAGTGAATCTGATTCAAGTGGTATGTAATTACGTAGTGATATGTAGTATGTAGTAGGAATGATTCAAGTGGTATGTAATTACGAAGTGGTATGTAGTAGGTGGCAGGCAAGCTTACAGCCCATCTAAAGGAAAGTGTTCAACGCAGCTTATGGTTGTTTGCAATACCGACCCAGGCGCAACTTGTGACGACCCAGTCTTGTAAAATTTCAAGTTAACTTTTCTTCCGAAACACGGAAACGCTCGGAAAGTGGTCATTTGGTAGTCACCCCATCCAAGGACCGGCCATAGCGAAAGTGGCTTACTGCAGTGATCGTTTATAGAACACTGAGTCACTGGGCACACGAGCATTTCCGATTTCCAAGTATGTAATGTAATAAAATCGTTAAGAAAATTTGTCCCGAAGCTTACTTATACCATCATCACCTCAACCGATTAATGACCGCAACTGTTATCCATAATAACGCACATATACAAAAGGGGCATACGTCCAAAAGAGGCAGGCAGAGGCATACTATAAGCCAACATGTCATTAGTTGTATTTGAATCCATGCAATGGTGTCATAACCATAATCAGATATGTGCCTGATTTTAAAACTTTATTGAGTCTTCAGTTTATTTTTTTTTTATTAAAAGTAACTAAGTGCAAGTGGCTTATATTGTGTAAATAACGTCGTGTTAAAATAATTTTACTCTACTTTCAGAAGAAGAAGCTGAACGCTCTAAAAAGAAAAAAAGCAAATCCAAAAAGAAAAAGAAGAATAAAGAACCTACACTTGCAGAAGAAGTTGCCAAAGAAAAGGATGAAAGGTGGGGACACGACGGTTTTTATGAAACTTATGGAAGAGACGCAGCAAGAACAGAAAATAGAGTCGATAGACGGGATAAGGAAGATTTTGGCCGATCGAGAGACAACAGGCACGATAACAGGAATGCTAGTGACAGAACAGGCAGGCGAGAAAAAGATGATGACTATAGACGTGATAGAAATAGGAGTATAGACCGAGATGATCGTAGGAATAAAGATGATAATCATAAACTTGATAAAGATAATAGAAGGGAAGACCGACGAGATCGGGAAGGAGATGACAGTTACAGATATAGGAGAGAAGGCCGAAATGATGACCGGGAGAACGATACCAATTTTGGGCGTAACAGAAGTAGGAGGAGTGAGGAAAGGAATAATAGTCGGGGAAATGGCGACAATTTTAGACCTGATAGAAGCAGAAAAGACCAATATGATGACCAGGAAAAAGATGACAACAGATACGAGAAAACTAGGAGAGAAGATCGAGAAAAAGATGACGACAGAAATGATAGGAGTAAGAGAAAGGAAGATCGTAATGACGATAGGGGAGATGACGACAAACAGGAACGAACCAGAAAAAAAGACGATAGAAATGATCGAGAAAGAGATGAAAGCAGATACAATAAGAGAAAGGAAGAGAGAAGTGATGATCGGGAAAGAGATGACAACAGATACGACAGAAGTAAGAGGAAGGAAGATCGAGAAGATAGCAACAAATACGACAGAACTAGTAGGAAAGAAGATAGAATAGATGATCGCGAAAGAGATGGTTACAGGTACGATAAAAGTAAGAGGAAGGAAGGTCGAAATGATGAAAGGGGAGAATATGATGATAGTTACGAGAAAACTAAAAGGGCAGTAAATAATGATCAAGATAGAGATGATAAGAGATACGATAAAAGAAGGGAAGATCGAAATGATAATCGGGAAAGAGATGACATCAGACAAGATAAAAGTAAAAGGAAGGAAAATAGAAATGACGATAGGGGAGAATATAATAACAAATACGAGAAAAATAGAAGGACAGATGGTCGAAACGATGATCAGGAAAGAGATGATAAGAGATACGATAAAAGCAAGAGAAAGGAAAATCGAAATGACAATAGGGATGAATACGAGAAAACCAAAAGGGCAGATGACCGAAACGAAGATCAGGAAAGAGATGATAAGAAATATGATAAAAGTAAGAGAAAGAAAGATCGTAATGATGATAGCGAAGAAGAGGACACCAGATACGAGAAAACTAGAGATAGAGATCGGGGACGAGATGATAGCAGATACGATAAAAGTAAGAAAAAGACAGATAAAAATACAAAAGAAGATCGAACAGATGATTCGGCACAAGAAGAAAACTTAAAACATGATAGAAATAAGAAGAAAGAAGACAGACCTCGCAACAAAGTGTAAATAAATTCCAATAGACAGTTAATACTGATAAATTGTGATGTATTTATTTCATTGTACAAACACAATCTAACTCGGTAGCAAAGTTTACGCGATATTTTATACATAATTTTTCAAAACCATTATTTTTTTATCAGGCAGGCAGTGTTTTACAACTGATAATGTTATACCCAGCTAAGAAAGCTGTATCATTTTTTCCTCAATATAAGTACCTAAATGTTAATCTATCTAGTCTTTTCTTAAACGTATTTCCTGGTTCGAAATCCTTTCCACTCAAAATTCCTGCATCGTCAAACCAACGCTGTTAGATCTTAATAGATGTTCTGAGTTTTGTGTGAACGTATACCGTAACATTGTCAATACCGCCGTTGTTAAATAACTCCGAGATTGTAAACAGACCAAAAGATGGTTGTTGGAACATTTACTATTAACTCGCGAAGGCCAGCAAGCACGCCGCGGCAGCGACTGCCGAGTGTCAAATGCCGTTTTGGCAGTAGTTACGGTTCACAATCTCGTGGTATTTACAATGTTATGGTGATCACCTTACCCATCAGACCTTGGCCTGGTGATCCCTAGGTATAAGGAGTGTGACTCGAATGACTCCCAGCTTCCAGTGCTCTGTGTGTATCTATAATTACATATTGTCAGTTAGGTACGATTCATCGCAAATTAGATATACCTACCTAAAGTTACTTTGATGGTACTTCCATGACACGGTAACCTGAAACTGACTGATGCATCAAGTAATGTGGGATACCCAACTCCTCAAAAACAACAGGATATTATTAAACCATGTTTGGGCTTATTAAAACAGTCTCAGAATCGAAGGTTATTTAATTTTCAAATTAACACTTGTATCGTTACGCCGGCTACGCGGGATCGTATGGAAATACGATATCGTCGCGATTCCCTCGCTCGTGGAGACGGCCCCTAAATCATTTATGCCGTACATATTTATTTTTAATACAAATAGGTACCGATACCTATCAAACTTTTTAGTTGTCTGACAGATTGGTATGTCACAACAACTATTAAATTATTTATTTACTTCCCCGGCCGCGTTATAACTAGGTACGGAACGGATATAAATATGGAACAAACGGAAACGAACTCAAGTGACACATCTGAAGCTTCTGAACAAGAGAAGATTAAAGCCACTTCAGCTCCGATCGTACCGGTACTTTCGGTAGCTACCCTCAAGGAACAAATCTCTGCTCCATCGTACTTCCATTCTTTAAAGGAAAATGACGCGCCACCCTTTGTTATACCGCTGCCTCAGAAAATACCTAAATTAAGAATAAGAGAAATTTTCAATGAGGCCGATGTTGTGAGAATTATTGCAAGCGCAGATGATGATAAAGAACACGGACTGAAGAAGTGTTTAGGTAGGTATTTATCCGGCATGTTTTAGACAACCCCACCTCTTACCACTGGTATCCATGGGTACATAGATAGGTACATTATAGTCACAGTCACGTATTTATCCACGGATATAGGGAAAGATAATAATATGGAGGCTGAAGAGAAGAGAGGGTAGACAAAGACGTAAGTACCTACTGTAAACCCACATTCCTCCTTGTTAGTTTTAGTCCCAGGTAGAAATGGTCAGATGCAGGTACCCACTTAAAATTGTACTGTTACTTTTAAGGTCAAATTTTAGTTGAAAAGCAAGCTGTACGTAACTTCGATTTGTCCGAGAAGAACTTCCTAATCAGTCTGTTAGCCGAGGTAATCGACTACGCAGCACAACGCGACTTCAACCCATTCAAGCTGTCCGTTATGCTCACTCTCTATGTCGACTCGCACCATTACTTCAAGTGGTACTATTGGCAGTCGCCCGTCGCGCTGTGGAACTATTTCAAGGAGATGATGATCAGGCATACTATAGAGGTAGGCACCTGCGCTAACACTATTAAGTAGAATTCCAGGAAGCTCGGTGTGCTCAACAGGGCGCGGCGGTACTTTTCTGCGGCGCAAACACTGCTACTATATAAGTGCACATGGAGTACTGCTGTCACCTTTGGGCGGGGGCACCTGACTATCAGCTTCGACCGTTCGACTCGGTGCAAAAACGAGCCATGGGAGTTGTCAACGATCCTATGCTTGCAGGTGGTGTGGAACCTCTTTGCGACAGGAGAGACTGCCTCCTTGTGCGTGTTCTACCGCCTGTACAATGGTTTGTGCTCTGAAAGAATTGTTTGAAATGATGCCCACGGCCACTTTCTATCATCGCACCGCTCGCCAAAGGCAGGGTGTTCATCCTCACACTTTGCGTCCGGAGTGTTTGAGCACGGTTAGATCCGGTAGGGGCTTTCAGATTGTGGAATGATCTCCCTGCCTCGGTTTTCCCAAACGCCTACAGTATAGGGTTCTTCAAAAGGGGTCTTAGAAGGTTTTTTCAGGGTCGGCAGCGCGAGTGTAGCGCCTCCGGTGTTGCAAGCGTCCATAGGCAGCGGTGACCACCAGTCCATCTGGTGGGCCGTATGCTTGTCTGCCACCTTAGTGGTATGAAAAAAAAGTAGGTACCATTAATTCGGTTTAAAGTAAAAAGAAAATTTGGGTCTGACCCAGAACAGTTCAGAACCAGGACAGTGAGCCAACGGAGCTACAGAAAACTGTACCGAAACAATTGGATTTTTTAAAATTATTTTACAGGAGCAATTGAGCTGCTTGACAAATATAGCTTGATCTCTGTGACAGTTATACAAACGTAAACAAGAATAGACTAAAAAGTCAATTTTTTTTTATACTACTTAAGTGGCAGACAAGCTTACGACCCAGCGGAAGGTTGGTAACCGTAGCCTATAGACGTTTGCAACACCAGAGGCGCTACACACGCGCTGCCGACCCGGCGCAGGTTGTGACGACCCACAGTTGAAATTTTTCAAGCCGCCCGTAAGGCCTTCAACTTGGCTTAACGACTGTCATTTTATCGGTAAAATGATGAACCGGGACCAACGGCTTATCGTGCCTTCCGAAGCACGGAAACGCTCGTAAATAAATGTCACAAAGTGGTCCACGTGGTGGTCACCCATCCATGTCCGGCCTAGTAAATGTTGCTTACTGCAGTGATCGTTTTCAGAACACTGAGTCCGTGGGGCCACGAGCGCTTCAAAAAAATCAAATAAGTGAATCACTGACACGATAGAAGAAGAAACAAGAATAGACTTTATGTCAACGGGATAAAGCTTTTGGGGTTGAAATGCAGAGATTATTTTCGATACCAACGTGAAACTTACAAACTGACAGCAATGGAACGCCGACTCTTCTATTTATCGACATTGTCGAGATCTTTAGACACCAAGTCTCACTCACTTACAAGTCTGCTAAAAGACTGAGATCAGTTTAAATTTTGACCTGGATCATGGTGAAGGGATGGAATAAATATAAAATATGAAAAAAACTCGACATTAAATCCTCGGTCCGGCTACGTAGAACTAATATTCATTCTGTGGTCGGGCTAGTTAGGTAAAGACCCTTCCAAATAGACTGCCTAAGTTCGGAAATGAACCTAGGTAGGGTAGTACCAAGTTCATTCCCAGATTATTCTATCCCTTCACCATGTTTCAGATCACAACTTAAACTGATCTCCGTCTTTCAGCAGATGAACCACTTGCAAGTGAGACTGGTTTGATGTCTAAAGATCTCGACAATTATAATTAATCAATCGTACTGGCTGGCTGATCTCAGAATAAAGTGACAAAAGAGTAAAACAGGTTTTTTTTAACGTGAGGGAAAATCCATCATGGATGCTATGCCGGACTCCTACCGACTAAAATACCCCACGTAACGCTCAACAGCCTATGGTTGGGAGCCCCGGGTAAGCCCTCGGAAGGATGTCCCAGGACTCCCAACAGGGAATAAAACATGGTATGGTGAATTTCAAATTCAATAGGAATAAAATTTACTTTTCCAGGATACCCCAACCGGACAGGAGGTGTTCAAGCCGGAGGAGTGCTACGACATTCTCACACACTTCCATACGATGTATTTATCCAACTTGCCTCTTATTCACATCGTGACGTTCGGCGCATATCGACTCAAATTCGTGTGGCCATATCCCGCTAAATAAATATTTACTTTCAATGCAGAATCAATTTTTATCATTTCCGGTGGTCCTTATTTCCTCAACAGCGCTATTTTGTGTATACAAAAAAAAACTGAATAAGATAATGGTTTTTAGAATTTTACTATACAATACACAATTAGGAAAAAAACTGGACCAAACAGACCTACCTACTTCAATTGCTGTTCCTTAAAATAATGGTTAAAAATATATTTACGTTTTACTAGCGAAAGCCACGCGGCTTCACCCGTGCTGCCGTGTAGTTCCCGTTTTCATGGGAAAACTGAAATAAAATATAGCCTATGTATAGGATAGTGTATCTTCACAACAGTGAAAGAATTTTTCAAATCAGTTCAGTAGTTCCGGAACCCGGAGTCTAGTCGATGCAAACAAACAATCAAATGTTTCCTCTTGGTAATATTAGTAGGTATAGAATTTAATGAAACAATCATTTTATACCAAATCTTTTATTGCGAGTTACTCACTGAGCTCTTCAACTGATCTTTGACATGTTGTGGCAGTTTCTTTTTCTTTCTTTTCCTAACTTTGCCTTCACTAATACCTTCTTTAGGAGTTTTATTATCAGAGCATTTCTTCTTCTTTTTCTTTTTGCAAGATAGGGGATTGGGATTATGGGGTTTCTTCTTTTTAATGGGAACTTCTACATCTGTTGTTTCATCTTCTACCCCAAATACTTTTTTCATGGATTTTAATGAGTCCTTCTGTAATTCTGTTACAAAACTTGATTGCATATTCTCTTCAATCTTTGCATAACTTGCTTTTGAAGGCTTTTCCAATGTGGGTGATTTGTGGTGTAGATAAAGTAGTGGGACACCCGCCCTTTTTCTAAACTTGTCTTGCAAATCTCTGTCTTGTGTAGCGAGAATATAATGGTTATCATTCCTCTTACCGACCATGCTCATTATACAATTTGATCCACCTATAGGTTCTTTATGCCCACATTCATGCATACCATACTGCTTAAGTATGGTCAGAGCCCCGTGAGTCTTCTTTGCAAGTTTTTCTGTTTCTATAATGATACATCTTGTTGTTAATAGTTTTGTTTGAGAGTTGAAGTATTTTGGTATTTGTTCTCTTATGTTTATTTGCTCCTGGAATGCAAAAAGAGTTTGTTGAGACATTTTAAGTAACTTTACAACTCTAAGACTTAACACACATGTGTTCATACTAGGGAATAATTAATTAAGATCTTAATTCGATGTAAGGACTTATAAAAAAGTTATCTATTATATGCTTACATAAAAGTTAGCTTACTATATTATATCTATCTAGGGTTAATAGGTGGTGAGCACATTGTGGTATTAAAACAAGTGCAGTACCTATTATTATAAACGACCCAATATGGTGTAATAAGCTGTTGAAATTTTCATGTTCCATTTAAGGCTGTCATCTGGCCGTGTTACTAGGAACCAGGACCAACAGCTTAACATGTTTTTAGAAGTATGGAAATGCTGGCAAATTAAATGTCACAATGTCCCATCCATAGATCAGGCACAGCGAAAGTCACTATTGTTATTTACACAACACTGACATTGAGTCAAATCAATTCTAATGAGGATCCGTAACGTTTTTAGCCTTTTGTTAAGAATGCAGATTTATAGAGCTAAGGAATCCTTGACGAAGTTGTGACGAAATTACTGGCGAAGTATGCTGAGTACTGAGTAGCGTCCGCAGTAGCTCGTGACGTCACTTTGCTCAATCGTGCCTGTCAGCCGCAAAGACTTCTATATAAACTGAGGTAGACACAATAGCAATATACGAATAGAAAAAGAGTAAAAGTGAAGGCGTATGGACTCCGATTGCAAGTCGAGTACCTACTCTCGAAGTTTTGACTCACAACAGTGCGAGCAACGCTGCTAATTAGCGCAGTTTATAGGTTTCAAAAATCGGTGCGTAGGGCATGTCTACCTCAGTTTATATAGAAGTCTTTGGTCAGCCGTAGCCGCGGTGTATGGCGCGCCGGGTTTTGTTTGATTTCTGTAACTTTAAAACAAATTAAGTTTCCAATCAGTGTCTAATTTATATTTTTATGCATGTATGAATATGATAATTATAATACACCAGAATTTTTTTAACGTGTCGAAGGACTCAAACTTTCGTAAAAGTCGTAGGTAGGTAGGTATTCTCCTGTAAAAAGAGATGATAAAAAAAAACCGTCTTCTACCCAAGCTACAAGACATTGCTTTGAATTCGAAGCTGAGATGTTCGTTTATGTACCTACTAGATTATTGTATTCACGCTTTTATTCCAGGAGCGGTAGGCAGAATATATAGTATACGCCTTCATTTCACCCTTTTTAGTTCTTATCCCAAATACCTATTTGGGATAAGAACTAAAAAGGTACCTACCTAGTCTATGAAATATTCGGAGGTCAAAACAATTGCACTGGGAGATTCTCGGGCAAACAAGTCAAGTGCAAGTGTGAGTAGTGTAATTTTATAAGTATCACGTAATATTTTATAGATTTTAGGGTTTCATGACCAAAGGGTAAAACGGGACCCAATTACTCAAACTACGCTGTTCGTATGTCTGTTTGTCACCAGCTTGTATCTCATTGTTGAAGATTATAATTTAGATACTTGAAACCTCTTTGTAAGAACTTAGTTTCTTTTTATACAGCTGTTTTAATTTTGAATATGTGTTAGTCTTTTATTACTTTGTATTCGTCATTCAACCTGAAAACGTCTACCATACGTTTCCTATTATAATGTAACTTTTAGGACCACACATGATTTTTACTTCAGACCCTCTCCCTAAATTCAACACTCATAAACAGCTGATAGCTAGACTAGAACAAATAATAAAAACCGGTCAAGTGCGAGTTAAACTCGCGCACATAGAGTTCCGTCCCAAAAAACGCCGCGTCAACGGAGATTGTGCGGCACCCTTGGTCACCCTGACAGCCATCGCCTTCTGCGGGCTATTAGTATGTAAACGAACCCAAAATCCAAGAGTCTCCTGCAGAGTGACGGTTCCTGAGATACAGCCTCATGACTAGAGATGAAAACGACCAAAGTGACTGAATTTGACTGACTGTCATTTACGGTCAAATTGGTCAAAAACGGTCATTTACTGTCAAAAAGGGTCATAAACAGTCACTTTGATCTTGAGTGCTTTTTGATATTTATTTTGAACTAGCTGACCCTCGCAACTTCGTTTACGTCACATAATGTGCACGAAAGGAGAGGTACCTAATTCTTCATCAGACTTGTCAAGCACCGTGTGAAACAGCCCTGTTTGCTTAATCGTAAAAGAGCTTAAAGATGAAGAAAAGATATTCTAAAACCATTCAGTCCACGCCTTCGGCGCGGACTATTAGAATTATTTTACAACAGCCTTAATAATTAAGCTTTTATGATTAAACCAACACGCCCGTTAAGATTTACCCTCACATTCAACGAAACCTTTGAATTCTAGGTTTTGCGAAAGTTGAGATGTCTCTAATTCCAGAACTACAAAACATATTGAAACTTGCGTGAAACAATACTTAAAGTACTCTCTTGATAACACTGAAAAGTATTTTGGAATTGGACAACGCATTGGAAACTTACAACGAAAAAAACATTTTCTCTTTCGTCCCCTCTCCCAAAGAAACCGCGCAAAATATCGGGATCAAAAGTATCTTAGAACCGTCCTCGGATTATAAGCTCTGATTGTACCAAGTTTCATTTAGATCGATTTAGTAGTTTCGGCGTGATACTTATTCGGGATACAGACAGACATGAAAAGTTTAAATTACATTTTCGGCTTCAGTATCGATTAGAGAATGCCTTACAATTAAAATTTTCTAAATATCTTCCATATACAGACTCTTGACCCTCAACAGTTTTATATGTATAGATTATACTGAAATGGTGCCCCCTGTCGGGAAAAATTGGCATAATTAGTCACTTTAATAGTTAGAATTAATAGTAAGTATAAGTCAAATTGATTGAATTTGACAATAAATGACCGGTCAAATACGGTTTTTGACAATCGTGTCTGGTCAGATTCAGTCATTTTACATCTCTACTCATGACAGACAGACCGACAGACAAACAAACAAACAGTCAGTCAGGCAGACAGACAGACGAACGGCGAAGTATCATGACGAGGGTCCCATTTTAATCCTTTGGATGCGGAACCCTAAGAAAGGAAAAAATTGCCGTATCCCATACAATAAACGATTTTGCAGACATTTATTTGTATGGAACCTACGGTGCGCGAATCCGACTCGCACTTGGCCGGTTTGCTTGAATGCGTGCCTGTGTAATTGTTTTGACCTCGGAATATTACATAAAACACCTGTTTGGAATAAAAACTGAACAGTTGAAATGGAGCCGCATCCTATATTCTGCCTACCCCTCCTGGGATAAATTTGAAAAGGATCTGTATACTATAATTCTGCCTATCCCACAACATCTCATCTTCGAATTCACAGCAATGTCTTGTAGCTTGCGTAGAGGGCAGAGTTTCATCATTATTTACAACATTTGTATGAAGGTTTGAGTCACCTGTGTGTATTTAGTAGAAAAAGGAAACAATACGACATATCTGTAAATATTAATGATGAGCCTATCAATATAGTTAATAAAGTTAAATATCTGGGAATTTGGTTAGATAAAAAATTGCATTGGGGAACCCACATCAATGAAACATGTGAAAAAATATATAAAATGTTGAATATTTTAAAGACGTTAGCTGGTAGTACATGGGGTGTTCATCCAACCCATCTGCGAAGACTGTATATTTCAATGATACGCAGCAGGTTGGATTACGGAAGCTTTTTGTATGGTGGCTGCGCTAAGGTACATCTAGAGAAACTTAATATTATACAGAATAGAAGTCTTAGAATATGTGGTAATTTTATACGTAGCACACCTATTCATGTAATGCAAAATGAAATGTGTATAGAGCCACTGCATATTAGGAGATTTTGGCTGGGATGTAGATATTGGTTAAGGGTAGCCACTTTTTCCAGTGCTACACTAGAATTAATTAATGAACTAGGTAATTCAAGAAACTATTGGAAGTGTTTACCTATATTAATAGAAGTACATGAAATGTTAAAACATAAACTCATTCACAAAAGCCCAGTGAATGAGATGTTTGCTTTGGATACTTGGGTCACGGATATTGATACCAAATCCTGTATACATGATAGTCTTAAGAATGTGCATTGTCCTAGAAACCGTTTCCGTGTCGAAGATTTGCATGAGTTGGTGCTCTCTGAGGTTCGACACAGATATAATATGTTTTATAAATTATACACCGACGGCTCCAAGGCCTCTTGGGGTGTCGGCGCTGCGTTCTATGACCCACAGATTGAGGTTCACATGCAGTTTAAGCTATGCAGTGATGCCTCTGTGATGCGCGCCGAATTAACAGCGATTACTGAGGCATTGTCCTACGCTGCTAGTGTAGAAGAGCAGAGAATCGTAATAATGTCAGACTCAAAAAGTGCCCTACAACATTTGGCTCGATGCACCTCGGGTATACGAGGTATACCGATAGCCTATGAGGCCTTGCGTGCTATCAAAACATTACAGGATAGGAATGTTTGTGTCGAGCTTCAGTGGATACCCTCACATGTTGGGTTGCGTGAGAATGAGTTTGTGGATCAGTTGGCTAAGAATGCTGAGGATGGTGTGGAAGCTGTGACATGTGCATATGGCAGTGAGGTTGTTCCCTGGGTGAAAGGAGTGTGTAGGGAAAGATGGATGCAACATTACGTAGAGACCTGTAAAACCAAAGGAATTTGGTATTACACTATCCAAAATATTATAAAACCCGTGCCATGGTTTGAACATGCTGGCCTGTTGAGGGAGACTGTGGTCTTGATGCTTAGGATGCGAGCTGGACATTTTCCATTAAATAAGTATTACCATATGATAGGAAAAACTCAAAGTCCTATGTGCAGTGTTTGTAATAAACCTGAAGATTTTATACATATGGTGATGGAATGTGACCGGTATCGTGTTCTGAGAGAAAGACTGCTATTGAGTATACAGCTTAGTAATGGGGGGTTAAACATAGTTCTAAGTAGACCACAGTCTGAGGATTGCAAGGCACTATGTGTGTTTGTCAAGGCTTGTATGAAGGAGAGGAGAGAAAGGATGGAAGAGGCTGAGTGAGTGAGTGGTGTGTATGGCAGTGAATGAGTAGTGTAATAATATGTGAGTGAAAACATGAGGCTGGCATGGTCATATAAAGTGACCGAAGCCTCTACAAAAATTAGATTAAAAAAAAAAAAAAAAAAAAAAAAAAAGGTTTGAGTCCTTAGGCACGTTAAAAATAGTTTTTCTCGTGTATAACATATTCATACATACCTAAAAACAAGAAGTAGACACTCATTGGAAACCTAATTTGTTTTTAATAAAAAAATCAAACATAACCCTGTACACCTTAGACAGCGGCTACAGTTAACGGGCAGTGATTGAGCAAAATGACGTCACACACACTCACGTACATGAACTTGCAGCGATACGAATGGCCTGAGTTTGTTGCTAAATATCTCCGTAGTAATAGTCAGATTTAGATGATTTAAAAAGATATATCATTCTCATATCCTAGAGAATAACGTGAATACTAATTTTATTGAATTTGCTATAACTTTACTGATCCTCATTATGAAAAATAGAAAAAAGAATACCTAATTTTAATTACTGCTTGCTGGCTCGGGGAAGTTCTCTTGCCAACGCATACTTTGTTCTTTGAGTGTTAGGTGGGAGTCTGCGCTATCGGCTTCGGGATCTGGCAGCTCCTCCACCGGGACCTGGATGTCCTCGTGAGGAAGTTGCTCCACCCGCCATTCATCATCCACTATGTCTATCAGACGACCGTTACGACGGTATTTACTATCCATTCTGAGGACACAATAATGCTATGTTACTAGACTTAAAAAAGGGCTAGAAAGCAGTAATTAGAACTAAGTCTTCTTCATATTATTAACCCTGGAACCCTACATGGGGTGCTGGTGCACACCAGACCATTTTTTTTTTTAGTTTGGTGGTAAGTACCGCGACGACAGTAGCATCATATGGTCTCCTGTACATGTGCTGTGGGGTGCCTCTGCACCCCAGTGTAGGAAAATAGGTAACATGTGTAGGAAGTATTTTTCTTCACTACTTCTTTTTCTTTTCTAGAAGAATGCATTTATATTGTATGTTTGTATTGTATATAGGTGCAACTGCCATAAATTATTCATTTTATATAGGTAAGTAATAAAACTATAGTCTGTTTAGATGTTTTTGATGTAACAGCAAAATAATATTCCATCCAAAGAAAAACCGTATGTTGGTCCATGTTATTAATTTAGGGGTTACTAAATGCCGTTGAAATTAACTCATGGGTTCTCTTTAGGTGCTCAACAGCTTCTGACAGGAAAAACATAATGTTTCCCTGTACATTTCTAAGGATTAAAGCTCATTCAAGAACATTTGGTGGAGCATTACCAGGTACCAACTTTGAGGCGGGATTTTAAAGTCTAGTGAAACTATCCTTTAAAAACCTCAATAATCTGCAAACCCTATTCCTACACCTTCAACCCAAGGACAAAGTGCCTTATTTCCAAGGTCCAAGGACAGAAAAACCAGGACCATGTGCTGTAAGTGAAAAATACCCATTTACTTAAAACATCAGATCAAAGTTTGCACAACATGCTCAAATTAACACTGATTTCATAAAGACATAAGACTTATTTGATATCTCACATTGCTAATTAATATTAATAAAACGTAATATTTAATAATTGTTTCATTTTTTAAGAATTCCAGACACTTATATTTGGGATGCACCAGCACCCCACAGTAGGAATAACGTATGCGCAAAATAGTATAGGGGTTTTAGGGTTAACTATTGTAAATTATAACATAGCTGATTTAAGTTCAATAAGAGAAGAAGACTTACTTTAAATGCTGTGAAACAAAATGTGCCGTCTACTAATATTTGATACGGCTCATGAAAACCGTAGTTACAGTAGAATTTTAAATATTTTTGTACTTTTTTATTTCTGGTTATCTTCATTTCTCAAATCATTGGTACCAACCTGATGAATTATTTAACAATTAGATGAGAGATTGTTGTAAATTACTTCATATAACGCTAGATAAACACCACTCAATTCTACTTTTTTCTAGTTTTCTTTAAATTGTAAAATTTATTTGAAGCACCATGCGACAAACGAAGCGAAATACGAAAAATGACACATTTGACGTAAAGACGGTGAATTGACAGTGACATTAAAATTTTTCTGTAACGGCGCGGCGTGGCCACTAGGTCCATCGAAATCAGATAACGAGCTATAATGCTTGCTCTACATTACTCGCGAAGTTGAACGAAGTTCATCGGCGAAGTCGCCCGAGGCAATGAAAATTTTTGACGAAGTAGGCCGAAATGCCCCTCTACACTATCGTATTCGTCCATCTTCGTTCAACTTCGCGAGTAATGTGGAGGAAGCATAATGTGTGCACACGAGCGACGCGATATTTTAGCGTTTAAAGCTCGTGTACACATAGGCAATGTACGTAAAGGTGAAATAGGAAAACTGTTATTTACACTCCACTGTCCGTCATCAGACTGTATCTGATGAACCGTGATCACAGGAACAACGCGCGCCTCACCGTGATAGTTACGTTTACACGGTCTGTATTTGTATGGATATGGAACCCTCTTTGCGAGAGTCCGATTTACCCGTTGCCGTTATTTTGCCCTATTTTTCTGCCCGATTTGCTTATGGCAAAAGGAAGCCCCATGAAATATTTTCAGATAAAAATGTCGGTAAAACTACTATGAGTCTGTTCAAGAACTAAGTACTCACTATAGTCACGTCTCATCTTAATAGGTAACATTTGACATCTGTCAGTTCATACATTTATTAGTGAAAGCAAAACGTAGTATCTGTCATTATGTCAAAAAAAAAATATAGAAAAAAGTAAGCAATTGTGCAGTTCTAACAAAATGAAAAAAAAAGTTTATTTTATGCCCTCCATTACAAGGTTGCGTTGTTGAATTTTCAAATGTTACCTTGTAAAACACACACTTTAGCGAGTTTATCACTTAAGTAAGGTATTTTTATAGCTAATAACTACTTAACCGTAGAGACACTGTATGTTTCGTAATAATTGACAGATGTGTTGAGGGATCATTTGCTTAGCATTATTGGTCACACGCACACATTCGAACTGGAGTTTCCGCCCTGTGTTAAAACGTACACACTGCATTGATCGTTTACAGAACACTTAAGTCGCAGGACATACACAAGAGACATGGAAGCGCGGGTGTGGCACGAGCGCTGCGTCAGAAGAAACGTGGCGTAAAGGTCGGATAGTCAACATTGGAACGAATTTAGATGAAAAAATGCGTGACGTCATATTAAATTTAGTGAGTGATTGCCCAAGATCTAAATGAGTATGGTGCGTTACCTAAGTAAGTTTACCTAGTCTGGACATATCTATTAAAACACTGGAGTCATCTCATAAACTTCGTGGAAATGGACTGGACTGGATAGTATGTTAGAATTTCCAGTTGAATGAAATGTCGATGCGTCCTGCTTGCCGTAAAAGGTGTACCGTTTGCACTCGTAAATTATCTAAATGCATCAGAGCTGGCAGATCCTCTTCATTTGACGAAGAAGTCGTCATTATTCGAGATGAAATCGAACATTACAATGACAATTCATCCCTGTGTTCGCCCGCACCTCGCCATTTCTGCACCCGTTTGACGTCCGTTCTGCGCTTTTACAGTAGGCACTGTGCCTGCACCACAACCGCGGTACGTCCGCACCCGTCCGCACGATGCGACGCCCCTTGTATAGATCTTGCGCCTAAGTCCGTGGAACCACCAGCACTCCAGTGCAAGAAGTACCTAATACAGACCTTTTTTTTTGTATTTCCTGGGCGAACGCAAACATCCAATTAGGGGTGTTGCGAATATTCGCATCCACATTCGCAAATGCGGAACTCGGCATCAATTTGGACATCCGCTTCCGCATCCGCAAGAATCAATGCGGAGTTTTATGCGGATGCGGATGTCTACCAAGTTGCTTGAAAAAAAGAAATTGAAACTGCGATAGGATAGACAGTTTTCGTTCGGTAACATGTTCCGACTCGTTTGTTATCGCGTATCGTAATTTACCATAGATCAATCATTACGTACAGTTTGTCTATATAGTCGTGAAATGAATGTTTGAGTAACTAAAAATAGTTATGTGTGTGGCAACACGAAACATAAGTACGTCAGTTGTCAAGGCTATCGTTGTCGGAAAAAGAAAAAAAGAGAAAAAATGGTTGATTTGTGGGTTCTTTTATTGGGTTCATATTAATTCCGATAAATTCGTATAATGCTGTGCTGTTTACGTCCAGGGATGTTCTTGCTTGCTTTATCTGTAACAAAATTGCTAGCATTCCTATACATATCATAAAAGTACAACAATGTTGGATCCAACACCTAGATGCTGTAAATCTCATGTTCACAGCCATAGACATATAACACGTTATAACACACAGGTAGGCCGCCGGGTGATACGATAACTACATTGACTCCCAACTATAGGATCATCAAACATCAGTGGCCCACACAGAGCATCGCAGCTCTAGTAATATCAAATATCATTGACTCGTTACATCAAGTATCATTGACTCCAGTTCTAGGACCATCAAATGTAGGTATACAGGGTCGGCTCAGTTACTCATGCGTGACACTCACGACAACACAATAGTTTTATCTATTACACGGGAGAGTAATAACATGTAAAAGGAATACCAGCCTTCGTAGATGTGCTATCAGACTTCGCACACGCGATACAGGATAAACTTGACCGTACACATAAACCTTGCGTCTTGATGTTAATAGACCAACTAAATGACGTGCAAAGAAAATTATCCATTTGACATTAGAAACGGAATCATATTCAAATTTAGATGAAAAACAAATAGACCGACGCGATAATTACCATGGAGTATGTATACCTCCAGTAGCAATCTCCTTTCAGAACTTCGCAAGATTATCAGATCTTCGCGACAATCGTCGAATTTCGTTTACTCACTCATGTAACTTTAATGTTTGGATTAAACAGCAACAAATTGAAACCAAACTACGCATAAAGGTTTGAGAAATGAGTAAAGAAAATCGGAGTGGTGCGCAGGAAGTGATTTTTAAAGTTTTCCAGTGATGTTTCGCGGAGTACCAAGCTGGACAATTGTTGTGAGATTTTGAGGATGTTTATGAGCGAACAGCATCTTTGGTGGGTATGTAATCGTGTTATTGTTTGTTTTGAATCTGTCTGAAGTTACAAATTTACTGAATTTACGATTTGGAGACAAAAAAAGGCATTGTTTACGTTGCATATTTTTAGGTTAGAATCACAGACTTACAATCTACCTATAATGTAAGTCAGTGGTTAGAATAACATTGTTAGTAGGTTATTTTATAGTACGACCTACATTTTTGATACTCAGTTCAATTTGGTTTTTGTCCAAAGTGTTTGTGGCAGTGTGGTAATATTTATGTCAAAAGTGATTATTTGAAAAAAGTTCCTTGCGGAGATGTTTGAATAAAGCGTGTCGTCTTGTTGTTGTTGTTGTTTTCTACCAATTTTTTATTTTGAATTAATTGCTTCATGTCAATAGTTTGTTTCCATTACGTAATTAATTTTCTTTTTTTACTCTTTTCAGGAAAATCAGAGAGTACAGTTAGGCGAATAGTTAACGAAGGTTTTAATAATGAAGGAAAGTTTGAAACTCCTGGGAAATACAGAAAAGGTCGGCAAAGAAAGAAATAGACTATTTTAATATTTGTGCACTGCGCCAAAAAAATACTTGTCAGATGGGGGAAAGTTACAGATAAAACATGTAATTACATGATTGTGGCGAAGCAATTGGGACTGCTAGGCACCTGCTGGTCGGTTGTAAGACGCTATTAGACCGGGGCTTCTGGATCTGGTTCAATAACTTTATTCTGGATCTGATTCAATAAAACAGAAACAAAATTAAAAATGTATAATGTGTTTTATTTATTAACTCACTAGCTGATGCCCGCAGCTTCGCCCGTGTCGAATTTGTTCTCGTTCTCGCTTCCCGTAGGAACTTATTCCCGGGATGAAAAGTAGCCTATGTGTTATTCCAGACTATAATGTATCCCTGTACCAAATTTCAGCCAGATCAGTTCAACTGTTCGAGCGTAAAAGAGTCTCACATCCACACTCATAAGCTTTCGCATTTATAATATTTGTATTGTTCCCGTTCCCGCTTCCCGTAACAACTTGTTCCCGGAATAAAAAGTAGCCATGGTTATTCAAGATTATAATGTATCCCTGTACCAAATTTCAGCCAGATCCCTTTAGCCGTTCGAGCGTGTAAGAGTAATAAACATCCACACTCACAAACTGTCGCATTTATAATATTAGTAAGATTTTACTCGGAACGAACTCCTCGTATCAAAACCATTTTGGTCGTACTATATAGGGTTGCTACATGCATTCAGCAGCGCCCTCATTTAATTTCACGACTTTATAGACAAACTGTATTTAACATTTCAACTATTTACTGTTATTGTAGATACACTGTGAGCATTGTGTATTATGAACATTTTTGCGACATACTTCAAACTCCTGTTACACCGCATTTAATTATCAGGATCAAAAGAGCGTTTGAAACTGACATGTTTACTTTACCATAAAAAAGTTTAAAGGTTAAGTGAAAGTTGCTCATATGGGGCCCATAAAGACAATTTATTTATTTAATTTTCAACGGAACCGCGCAGAATATCGCAATCAAAAGTATACCAAAGCCTTCCTCTGATTATAGGCTACTAGCTGATGCGCGCGGCTTCGCCCGTGTGAAATTTGGTTCCCGTTCCCGCTTCCCGTAGGAACATTTCTCCGTGATAAAAAGTAGCCTTTGTGTTATTCCGGACTATACTCTATCCCTGTACTAAATTTCAGCCAGATTCATTCAGCGGTTAGAGCGTGATCTGGTAAGTAACATACAAACATCTTCACAAACTTTCACATTTATAATATTAGTAGGAAGTAAGATAAAATTCATTCAGTAGTTTCGACGTTATGCTTATTTGGTATACAGACAAAAAATTAGACTTCAGTTCAATTAAGTATCGATTAGCGTTACAGTGTTTTTTTTTACAAAATAGCTTCGATGTACAGATTTTCGGTCCTTTACGGTTTTGTCATAAGTATAGATTAAGTATCTAAGTTCAAATTTAAACCAAGCAGGTAGATATATATGATCGGGACCAACATCCGCCTCCGTGGATGTGAGCGTCCAAAAATCTGCATCCGCATTCGCATCCGCGGATGTGAAAAAATTGACATCCGCAACGTCCCATACAATACTGGATGACTGAGTAAAGAGGTTGTATTAAAAAAGACAAGATATAATAATAATAACAATAATAATAAGGCTTGAGGCTTGCGTTATGCAGTTGGGTCAAGGGCTTGATGCAAAAGGCAGTTTTACTGAGCACGGCACGTATTGTGAGGCGATTCCTGTCTCTGGAGCCCTGACCACCGGTAGCTTGGTCCCTGTACCCGATGCCGGTGGGATACTATATTTTTATATTTTTAAATGTATTTTTATATAGGTATATTTAAAAATGTAAATTTATATGTGATATATTGCTTATTCTATGTTAGTAGTAACCTAATAGCTAGATGCGATTAAAATTTAAATGGAAACCAAATTATATAAATTAAATAAAAATTTTAAATTAAATTAAATGAAAAATAACAAACCAAATTACATAAATTAGATGAAAAATATTAAATTATATAAATTACATCAAATGAAAAATATCAAATTAAACAAATTAAATTACCTAAATGAAAATTATCAAATCAAATGACATGCCTAAATGAAATGAAAAATATTGAAACAAAATTACATTAAAATTACTCATTAAAAATTACTTATTAAAATTACATTTTCGTGACAAATTTAAAACTGTAAAAATCTTAGGTAGGTATAGTCAATTCAGTACATTTCAATAGTTACACCCCAACCATGCCATTCATTTCAAATGACGTTAAACTTTCCCATTCAATATATATATCTCCCACTTTAAGGGACTGTTTCAAAATTGACGCGATGCGACTCCGTATCACAGCGTGAAATCCGTCTGTCTGCGCATGCGCAAACATCGCGGATGCACTGCAGCATCGAGGGAGCCCCAACAACATTCTGAAGGCATTATTATATTGTACTCGGAGCGCGTTGAAGGCCCACTGCGTATAATTGACCCACAGACTACAAGTGTATAATGTTTGGCAGAAGGCTTTAAATAGTGTTATTTTTACCTCCGTGCTACATCGCGCAAATCTACGAGCCAACATATTACAGCGGACCGCCATCGCTCTCCTTTCCCTTTCAATATTCGCGTCGTCTTTCAAGTCCTCTGTCGCGACGATTATCTTGCGAAGTTCTGAAGTTATACTCCATGGAGATTGCTACTCTCCAGTATCCTCCTGTGTACCTCCGTACATACTCCTTGGTAATTATCGCGTCGGTCTATTTGTTTTTCATCTAAATTTGAATATGATTCCGTTTCTAATGTCAAATGGATAATTTTCTTTGCACGTCATTTAGTAATTCTATTAACATCAAGACGCAAGGTTTATGTGTACGGTCAAGTTTATCCTGTACCGCGTGTGCGAAGTCTGATAGCACATCTACGAAGGCTTGTATTCCTTTTACATGTTATTTCTCACCCGTGTAATAGATAAAACTATTGTGTTGTCATGAGTGTCACGCATGAGTAAGTGAGCCGACCCTGTATACCTACATTTGATGGTCCTAGAACTGGAGTCAATGATACTTGATATAATGAGTTAATGATATTTGATGATACTAGAGCTGCGATGCTCTGTGTGGGCCACTGATGTTTGATGATCCTATAGTTCGGAGTCAATGTAGTTATCGTATCACCCGGCGGCCTACCTGTGTGTTATAACGTGTTATAATATATGTCTAGGGCTGTGAACATGAGATTTACAGCATCTAGGTCTTGGATCCAATACTGTTGTACTTTTATGATATGTATAGGAATGCAAGCAATTCTCTTCGTGAGAATAACGTTTACTTAATTTTGTTACAGATAAAGCAAGCAAGAACATCCCTGGACGTAAACAGCACAGCATTTATGAATTTATCGGAATTAATATGAACCCAATAAAAGAACCCACAAATCATCATTTTTTTTTCGTTTTTCTTTGTTTTCCGACATCCTCGGTTACCACATGGCCCAAGTACTTGACCTGCTTCACTCTTTTAAGAGCAGTGCTACTAAGAATCACGGGTGGTACCTCATCAAGCCTACGACTTTTACACTTAAATATTAACTTCGCATACTCCTCACACACCCTGACTAACTTCCTAATATAAAAGAAATCAGAAGCCAATTTAAATAGACCGTACTGATTGCAATATTCTAGCATTAATACACGCCCTTGAAAAAGTAGATCATTTTTTAACAATTTTCATTTTTTTAGTTACCGATCTTTACTTGTTTTTCCCGACCTTCATTTGTTTTTGTAGATTTTCATTTGTCTTTACCGATTTTCATTTGTTTTCACTGATCTTCATTTGTTTTTACCGATCTTCACTTATTTTTCCTGACATTCATTTGTGTTCACCTACCTTCTTTTGGTTTTATAGATTTTCATTTGTTTTTACCGATTTTCATTTGTTTTTATAGCTCTTCGTTTGTTTTCAGCGGCATATTCGGGACGGGCTCGCGGGGAGGCGACTGTTTGACCGAGCGCATGTTGATATCGAGGCTCGCAGGTTTCGTCCGTTTGTATGAAGTTCTAAATACTGGATAGTATTACCATGATCTATTTTTTCGTTTAAAATAATTGTTTTTCAGCAAGAAGGTGTTCCACAAAACCATGAACTCTGATACATACGAAAAACGTACTTAACTGGCAGGAATAAGGTCTCCACTTCTATTCAAATCGGCGCCAAGTAAAACTATAGGTTTAGGTAGGTATTATTAATCTCTCATAGAAATATTGGCACCGACTTCAGTATTACATTCAATAATATCTGATAAATCTAAATATACTACCTATTACTTTGTGCTAAGTTAATTTTATTTTTCATTTTTTAGTTTTTGTTTGAAGTCGGTTTTTTTAACCGACTTCCAAAAAAGGAGGAGGTTCTCAATTCGTCTGTATTTTTTATTTTTATGTTGTTACCGGCAAATCGCTTGAAGGAGTTAACCGATTCTGAAAATTCTTTTTTTATTTGAAAACTGGTGCTTCCCATGTGGTCCCATATACAGGAAGTCAGAATCAGATGCTGGGATCCTGGAGAAATCGAAGAAATCCCTCGAATCGAGGGAATTCCTTAACGACTTACAGCAGTTATCTTGTGTTTGGGCTTGATTAATTTGTATTGGGGAGAACATTACCCCTAGACAGATGTAATTTCAGTCTACCCGTCACTGAAAATCATGAAAAAAAAATTGTAAACAAAAAAAAACCGACTTCAAACAAAAACTAAAAATTGAAAAATAAAATTAACTTAGCACAAAGTAATAGGTAGTATATTTAGTTTTATATCAACAATATTTCTATGATAGATTAATAATATCTACCTAAACCTATAATTTTACTTGGCGCCGACTTCAGTATTACAGTCAATAATATCTGATATAAAACTAAATATACTACCTATTACTTTGTGCTAAGTTAATTTTATTTTTCAATTTTTAGTTTTTGTTTGAAGTCGGTTTTAAATTGTTAATTTTTTTTTAAGATTTTTTGTGACGGATAGACTAAAATTATATCTGTCTAGGGGTAATGTTCTCCCCGATACAAATTAATCAAGCCCAAACACAAGGTACCTGCTGTAAATCGTTAAGGAATTCCGTCGATTCGAGGGATTTCTTCGATTTCTCCAGGATCCCAGCATCAGATTCTGACTTTCTGTATATGGGACCACATGGGAAGCACCAGCTTTCAAATGAAAAAAGAATCATCAAAATCGTTTAACTCGTTCAAGCGATTTGCCGGTAACAAACATAAAAAGAAAATACTGACGTATTGAGAACCTCCTCCTTTTTTGGAAGTCGGTTAAAAATCATGAAACACGACCACTGATCTAATGCTCCTCCACATTATTCGCGAAGTTGAACGAAGTTGGACGAGTACGATAGTGTAGAGGGGCACCTCGGCCTACTTCGTCAAAAATTTTCTTTGACTCGGGCAACTTCGCCGACGAACTTCGTTCGACTTCGCGAGTAATGTGGAGGAAGCATAAAAATACAGATCGGTGAACATGACACCGCGGCCGGAGCCTAGCCGCGGAGAGGAGGTCCCAGCTTTTTTGTGTGTGTCATAAACAAATTTAATAGAGTTTTAATAATGACGTATGCTGAATGAACCATAGACTTTTTTAAATGAAAGCTCTCGCTCGCACTCTCGCTTCCATGTTTGTTCGTGGTCGTTTTGCATTTCTGTGCTAGATTTTCCAGTTTAGCATTTAAAATTAATGATTTTATTCGTTTATGTGTGTAATTAATGATATTTTCGGTGACACGGCGACCTTGTGAGGATTTGTCGCCAGAAGAAAAGTGCATAACAGCAGTGTAACAACAGGGAGGGTACGTCTTTCATATCCTATCAAGTAAATGCGTCATTTTATTGAATACTAAAGAGTGTTTAACGAAAAGAGAAGATTAGGTGTGTAATATGGTACGTCAGTGAAATAAGCAAGTAGTCCAAGACTGCCTGGCCTGTGTCTAGTACTTTATTTCATGACGTACAGCTGATTCTGATGAGGGCGTCTATGGGTATTTTTTTCGTCTGAGTCGCAGGAAACGAAGTGATACGGGCATACGCGGTTAGTCATCATAACAATAGACACGTTTTAGCGTACCACGATTAAATTCGCTTAAGAATTTAGTATAATTATGTAGGTCCTTAGAATTGCGTCGAAGAATGGTGGTGTCATTGTTATACCTTTTGTTTCTTTGTGATTTCTCTATGATAATACGGACGTGTAGATAACAATTTCTTGTTTACCGTTCTTAGTGTGATTTTATAGCAGTCGCTTTCGTTGTTCTCAAGGCTCAAAGTCTGAGAGGAAAAAAAATACAACTTTTTTACACATTGATTAGTTTTAGTACTAATTTCTAGTTTGTCAATGGTGTCCAATTGTGTTTTTGTGGGATTGTTATCTGGTAAGGAATTTCGTTACTATTTATATTTGGTTTAATTAGGACTTACTACTACTTAGCTACTTCTGTTCTCTGTAGATATTAACTCAAGTAGAATAAGTTTCACATGGTGCATCTATTCTAAAACTACTACAACTCAGTGTTCTGAATATGACTGCCCTTTATGCATGCAATAACAATTCATCCGAGAGTTCTAAAAGTATTTAAAGTCATTACATACAAGCTTTAGAAGTTTTCAGAATGGTCAGAGTTATCAAAAACCATGTGCAGCTCGTTTTAAAACACCACAAATAACTATCTTTGTCAGCTGATATCATGCTTATGATAAGAATTTTAACATTCTTAAGCACACTTATCAATTAATCAATCACTCAATAATTGCTGTCCACTGCTAAACGCCCCTTCCGATCTAAAAAGTAACACATGGTGGACCCCCTGGGTTTAAAGTTTCATGACTCCATCTGGAGGCTATATTTCAGCTGATTTACTATTTTGTGGATAAAAGGAATGCATAACTAGTCCTGCATAAGGGGTAGAAAATAAAGTAGGTATTTGCCTAAAATACAAGAAACTATAAGTACTTGGGATAAAACTCTTGTCCACCAACTTTCCATACTCTTCCTAAATTTCTTTTTATGGTGGGCCCTAAGGTGGCTGAAATGCTGAAGCACACATGGGCACTCAGAACATGTGCCTGTAAAAACTTGCATAGGTGTTCAAGGCACATGCCAGCCCTTGTTTTGACAAGGCACTTGGTAGTTTTCAAAATAAATGAGCTAACTTTCTCTTGATTTCACATCTGCCCATTTTTAAGGCATATTATAGTAATCTATATATATAAAAATCAATGCCACTTTTCGTTGTAATTTTATAACTCAAGAACGGGCTCACCTATCCAAACCAAATGTTTAGGCTTTGTTCGGACTATTTAGTAGATGGTTTATGTGAAGTTTGCACAAAATTGGTCGAGCAGTTCTTCATTTATCACGCAAACGAAGTTACGCAGGTCAGCTAGTATGATAGTAAAATATGTAGATGTGAATACCATTAGGGTGATATAATCATTATTTTGTCAAACAAAGTTATTTCCCTCTGATTGAAAATAAAAGTGATGTTTAATGTGTAATGCTGAATATCATTTGCTGTTTAGTCAGTGTGATATCTACCTAATTTAAAAAAAATCTTTTTATTTTTGTTCTATTCTTTGCTGTTTCTTGATGATATAACGGGATAGGACATAACTGTTAAAAATATACCTGTCATGCTATTTTAAAGGTGTTCAAAGTTCCTAGTACCTACTTGCAATTTTTAATTTGGATGGGTTCACCTCACCATATCTGAAGACTGACCATAGTTACATTCACTGATCAAGTTTTCTTTGGCCCAGATTTCTATTTTGCTTTTATTTTTGGAGCTTTGTCAATGTTAACAGTTTTGCTCTGTAAGTGATTTACTAATTGTATAATTTATTTATTGATAGTGGTAGAATTTAACAATTCCGTTGATAATGAACTTATCAATTAACTTCTGGAAGCAACACCAGTCGATAAGGTTTGTATGATGGATGCTTTCATCATTCAAAATATTGTTGAGTTAGCTTTCTTCTGAATTATTGGTTCACAGAAATAGATCTGCCTCTGTGGTGCGACCACACCGACTGGTAGTGATACCGCCTGCGGTGCTGGAGGTCCTGGGTTTGATTCCTGGGTCGGTCCAAATATTTGTGTGATCCACAAATGTTTGTTCCGGAGTTTGGGTGTTTTCTATGTATAATATGTATATATTTACAAATATATTTGTATGTCTATCAGTCATCTAGATCCCATAGCACAAGCTTATATTAGCTTTATTTGGGCTAGATGATGTTGTGTGAGATTGTCCACAAATATTTATTTATTTAACTAGAAAACTTTTCTTTAACTCAGGTCTTAGGGAAATTCATATTTCATACTTAGCAATATAGTGTAATGGAAAACCATTCCATTACACTATATTGCTAAGTATGAATGTGTTTGATCCACAGGTATTTTTGACCATTTATACATCAAATTGTGCAACCGATGAATGTGGTTGGTGGATTTCAAATGCAACCATAGCCACATAGCATAGCTTGGGAGTCCTGAGACATCCTTCCGAGGGCTTACCCGGGGCTCCCAACCATAGGCTGTATGGCGTTACGTGAGGTTTTTTAGTTGGTAGGAGTCCAGCATAGCATCCATGAGGATTTTCCCTCATGTTAAAAAAAAGCCACATGGCATAGCACATCTCTGGTGAAAATGCACCCTTATTATGAGCCCTCAACACATTCAGCTAGCAAATCCAATCAAATATTTTTTTTGTCAAAGTAGTCTATTTCGCCAATCTGCGTCAGTACTTTTGACTGAAACATAAAAAGAATCTAGATCGTGTTCATTTTCTTTTATCATGGTGTCAGTGGGTCAACAGTTGATAAATTAATGGATACTAATTCAGTAATATTAGCCCGAGATAGTGTAATGATGTTATTGTTTGCGTGTGAGAAACAGCACACCGTTTAGGAGTCGTTGACTGTCTGTGCTCTTCCTATATTCTTTCTTTGTTCTTTGTCCTTCAGCTTTATCTTGAAAGCAAAATCTCAGTTTGATCACTCTTGAAGTCTAGTCAAGATTTATAATTATCATATTCTATGACATATTGCTTTTTAGTATTTGGGTTGAAGGTCAGTATGGCACATAAAGGTTATGAGGAGCTCTTAAATCAAAGCTGATTTGCAGTATTATATATTTTTGACTTAATTGATATTTGATTATCGTATATATATACATCTGCACCACTTTGACCTCTGCTGATTATCTTCTATCTTCTTCTTCTATATCTATCTATCTATCTATATCTATATAAAAATCAATGCCACTTTTCGTTGTAATTTTATAACTTGAGATCGGGCTCACCTATCCAAACCAAATGTTTAGGCTTTGTTCGGACTATTTAGTAGATGGTTTATGTGAAGTTTGCACAAAATCGGTCGAGCGGTTCTTCATTTATCACGCAAACGAAGTTGCGCGGGTCAGCTAGTAGTGTGTATAAATATTTGTGTCAACTGTCAAGTTGGTTCTTAAACTGATTCAAAGGCTGTGCTGCTACATTATTCTGGTAGATTGTTCTATGTTCTTGTCATGTGGTAGCTAAAGTGCTTATGCAGGTTTTTTTTTAATGTGTGTTTTGAGATCATAGTTTTTATTCAGCACTTTAAATAAATGTTTGTGGATATTCTCACGCATCATCTAGCCCAAATTAAGCTATTTTAAGCTTGTGCTATGGGATTTAGGCGACTGATAGACATATTTCTATAAGTATATAAGTAGGTACATAAACACCCAAACTCGGAAACAAGCATTTGTGGATTACACAAATATATGGACCGACCCAAGATTCAAACCCATGACCTCAGCATCCCATATGGTCACACTACTGAATGCGCCACGGAGACAGTCATTTTATGCTTTGATAATTTGTAAATATTACAAAGTTTGTCGGTATACCTAGCTAGTTTTATTCTCTCAGCAGTTTAAAGGCCTCCCGCCCTCCTTCACGCGTGAAGACTTAGCACAGTGGCGTGGAAATAATCTGGTCAGTAGCTTAAATAAATATGTAATACCTAGCATTAATCAGTAAGTTGGTCGGAACACATCGGTATGTGTCTGGTACACGCTATCTCTGAGTTGACGCCCCCTTCAAACAATATACAAATCTTTATCATTTACGAGCGGGCTTTTTAGGGGATTTTACTCGATCCTTGTCAATCTAAATTAGTTTTTAGAGGACTTTTACATTGTCTGATTATAAACAACTAGCTGTGCAACGCGGCTTCGTTTAAAATAATACGCATTTCTTTGCACAAATTCTTTCACTGTTGGACAGCTACACTCTTTGCGGTGAGCATAGGCTATATTTTATTCCCGTATTCCCTCGGGAACGGGAACTACGCGGGTGAAACCGCATGACGTCCGCTAGTTTTAAGATAAAAAGAAGCCTGGTAGACTGGTTATAAAATCAATCCATCAAATCAGCGTATGGCAGTCGACTGCTGGATATAAACCTCCCAAATTACGTCACAATACACGGTCCTGCGCTTTCCGCATCGTCAGTCCCTACCACCTTTTTCAGGCCATCGGTCGCTCTTGCGGGACCTTCAATCAAATCAGCCTATATTGGTCCGCTGCTGGACGTAGGCCTCTCCCAAATAACGTTACAATACACGGTTCTGCGTGTTCCGCATCCAGTTAGTCCCTACCACCTTTTTCAGGTCACCGTTCGCTCTTGCGGGACCTTCAATCAAATCAGCCTATAGCAGTCCACTGCTCGACGTAGGCCTCTCCCAGTTCACGCCACAGTACGCGGTCCTGCGCCTTACGCATCCAGTCCCAGCCTGCGACCTTTACCAGGTCGTCGGTCCATCTGTCGGGTGGACGTCCTACCATAGTATACGTTTGCTGAGTCGCGGTCTCCACTCTAGAACTCGTTTGCTCCATCGGCCGTCGGTTCTTCTACAGATGTGGCCAGCCCATTGCCACTTTAATATGCTAATCCTGCGACCTATGTCGACCACTCTGGTTCTTTGCCGAATAACCTCATTTCGGAGTTTATCCCTCAGAGATACTCCAAGTATTGAGGGACGTAATTCGATACAAATTAAATATATTACTTTGGCACATATTGCGACGGTAATATTCATAGTGATACAAGGTCTGCAGGTCGCGACTCGTGACATTTGTTAGTTAGGCCCATTGTACGGTCAAGGACATACATTAACTGTATATTCAACTATTGTAGGTGAATTTGTGAACAATTTACAAATGTGTGGACCGGATTTTATGGCAAATCCTTCGTACTTTGCACGATATTTTTTTTTGTTAAAATTTATGAATTTTGTAAATTGCATGAGTAGTTATAGATCTTTTTACAAAGTTTCCAATTTTAATCAAAAGTAATGCCCAAGTGAAGTATGCATTAATTCGATAATCTTTCGATCTGAACTCATGTTTAAAAATCTGGGAATGGAATGGCACATAGTCATCATAAAGTATAATACAGATATGCAATATTAACATGTTTCTTTAAATATTACTTTGATCTATTGTTCTGTATAAATGGCAATACGCATTTACTTGAATATTTTGATAATGTTATATTCAATAATATTTATTTAATGAGTCACAACCATGATGTGTTTTCAAATATTTACGCACTGATAAGGGTCACAGACACACAACACCGTATTGTAAGCAGATTAGCAGACACATCATAAAGTCTTCATTTATCTAGTACTGGAGGACGTCACGCGGTATCACCCGCGTAGCTTCCGTTCCCGTGGGAATACGGGAATAAAATATAGCCTATGTTCACCGCCAAGAGTGTAGCTTCCCAACAGTGAAAGAATTTTTCAAATCGGTCCAGTAGTTTCGGAGCCTATTCTATGCAAACAAACAAACAATCAAATAAATCTTTCCTCTTTATAATAATCTTTCCTCTTTATATAATATCCGGTGATGCATACCACGAAAAAATATTTCAGGGACTTTTCAGCCGGAACGGAATCCTTCGTGCGTTAGTCCGACTCACACTTGACCGGTTTTCCTAATTGGCCCCAATTCAAAAATCGACTTCAAAATTGTCTACTTTTTAAAGTCTTGTAAAAGATATCCGTTATGGTATTGGTTTCAGTACGTTTTCTTTTACTGTTCATTTGTAACTACAATCATTTGTAAAGTACACAAATCAATTGTCCTCACTCCAATATTTATCTTTGTTAATCAGTCTGTCTGTATCAAATAATGATAATAGCTATTGATTTTTACTTTTACATACATTTCAATAGTAAGATAAAGTAAGATTACTATGACTACATAATAAACATCATTCAAATCCATCCGTTCGCCAAAACCAGACAAAACTGTAAAAGGAATTCTTCATAAATATAGCCACGGTGTTTTTTCCCGTAGAGGTATGCAGAGACATACAATATGATCTTATTTCACCAGTTGCTATTTTTTCGAGGCTATTGCCGAAACCAAAATTCTATGCAATATGTAAATTCTATCAAATAAACGATTTTTCTCAAATATAAGTTTGTTGAAGTCATTTATGAATCACCTGGATATTCCAACTAATACCTACCTAACTATAAAGTCACAGCCATGTCTATGGTCACAGCTTGTTTATTCGTGTCAATTACTAGTCAAGTTAATTAGTGATACATCTTCATTGCGCATTGCATGTTCATAATTACCTACAATCCCATTCATAAATTCTTATCTAAAGCCCGGTATCCACTAATACACATCCATTATTTCCACATCTCAGAGAGATGTGGAAATAACGAAATCTGATTGGTTATCAAAACACATCTCTCCGCTTTGATGGATACCGGGCCTAACCGTTAAGGTGCTTAAGCTTCTCGCCTATGAGTCATCACTTGCACTATCATGCTGATTAGATTGACAGCCAGGCTCCGGTCTCCTTACTGTCAGCAACAGTTTGATGTGATCATCAAACTGAAGAATAAACCAGGTAGAACTGAAGTTCTACCTGGTTTATTCTGAAAACCATATAAGACCAATGAAGCCAGCGCATCACCTTGCAGGCTTGCACTGGGTAGACTGCTGACGTCATCCACCGCGGTCCCAGCAGTCGGAAATTTTACCTCCCTTGCAGTTCCCCAATTCTCACGTTATTAGAATTGAAGTTTATTTTCTCGGTCCAATAAAAAACCTTCAGAGCGTTTGTGCGGCCCTCATCTCAGAGCGTTTGTGCGGCAGCTCCACTTAGCTGAACACTGACCTAAGTTTATAATGTCTTAGAAATTGGTTATATGCTGTGGATTGTAGTACATTTTCTCTTTTACTCTATCAAATAAAATACCACCAGTGTGTTTGTGGGTCTTCCTAACTAAATGTTTAATTGCTTGCTTCAGGCGATGGCGACAAGCAGGACCGGTGCTGCACAACGGCCGAACGGCGCTCCTCAAACGAAAGTATGCCAGTTCAAGCTGGTGCTCCTAGGCGAGTCGGCGGTCGGCAAGTCCTCGCTGGTGCTGCGGTTCGTCAAGGGCCAGTTCCACGAGTACCAGGAGAGCACGATCGGGGCGGCGTTCCTCACGCAGACAGTGTGCCTCGATGACACCACCGTCAAATTTGAGATTTGGGACACGGCGGGGCAGGAGCGGTAAGATTACGTCTTGTATCCCCTCAGTAGCAAAGAGTTTTGTGTTTCTAAAAGTTCGTATAGTTGCACAAATCAGTTACAGATGTGTATAGAATACATATATCCTAAAAGCTATTAGTTTATTAAGTTCTGTTGGAACTTAATTTGACGCAACATAGGGTGGCATGGGTTCTTTCTTCAAAAGGTTATTTAGCAGGCTTTTACTGGGTGTGCAACTCGAGCTAACATCGTGTTCAAACGTTCTTCAATTGCAGTGATTACAATCCATCAGATTTGTTTGCCATCACATATTAAGCTTTAAATAAATAATCATTTATTGCGCGAAACATGGTTAGGCATAAAGGTGATAGATGAATTTAGAGGAAAGGTTACGTTATATATAAGTCCCGTATTATGTAGTGTGTTGTTTAATAACCACTTCAGGGGAATGCCCATCTACTCTATGCCTCAGACCGACCGATATTATCAAGAATTTCATTCAAAAGTGGTTGTATATAGTAGTCTGTCTGTACTGACGTCACAGTGAGCGAGGTCGCGAAGATGCGAATAATGTGAGTCATGTTATATTGCCTTTACATGGCCGTGCCCTTGTGTGACGATTATTTCCATAACTTGAGTGATTGGAACGTATGAACCTACATAGTTTGGGTTGGATCATATTCGACTCTCTTGAATACAGTTTGTCCCATGTTTCATTGCGGTTTAAATTCACGTACTAAGTACACGCAGTAGTTGAACCATTACTTGAAAATCTTTAAGCGTTTTTGTGGTGGGAAATTCCCGCGGATGTCAGACTTGAAACACAAAATAATACTGAAGAAGCTACGCACACAGACACCGCTCAATGGATTTCACGGACATTAGGTCAAAGGGTTTTCATAGTAATTTTCATACTGCTTTGTGCGCGAGTGTGCGTAGCCGAGGGTAGGTTTGAAAAAAAAAAGTATATAATGTGAGATTGCGTTCTGTAGGTACCTTATTTTGTGCTTGAACTGACTGAAATCACATGTCCTACCTATCCGCCAAAGGTAAATCCTCAAAAGGATATTAAAAGATGCCCAGCAGATGGCTACCACCACCGCGGCCTCACCGGGGGGTTTGGGAGATATCCCGCTTCTTTGGGGGTTGGTTCAGGTGTTACCCCCTCCTGGAGCCTGAGGCGTTTCTTGAAACTCACGTCACTCCGCCGTCTTGGGCCTGCTTCTGTAAGGACTGTGAGCAGCCCTCCCTCTGACCCCGGTCATGGAGGCCGATAGTCTTGGGAAAGTACCTAGATAGACTCTGCTGTGTTTATCAAATTACTAATACGTTCAAATGTTTTGACTACAGGTATCACAGCTTAGCACCGATGTACTACAGAGGCGCGCAGGCCGCTATCGTCGTATATGATATTACTAATCAGGTAACATTCTATCTTTATCTCAATTTAATCAAAAAATCTAAGGTATTTTTTTTTTGACGTGACAACGTTTTATAATTCGATGGAGCCGGCTGCACGCACGAAAAAACATGACGTATGCGGCGTTACCTCACTCGGAGGCGTTCCATTTAAGGCTGAGTTGTCACGTTCAACTATCGTCAGTAAACCGACTTTACAGACAACCGATTTTTTTTATATTTAGCTCGCCAAATTGACGTCGCCACCAGCCTGATGGAAAGCCGTGGCGCATCTAGCCATTGGGGGCCACTTCTGACAGTGGCCCTCAAGTTGGCGGCCTTGTCTTTGACTTCCTCTGTGGCGCAGTCGGTAGTGATACCGCCAGCGCCGCTGGAAGTCATGGGTTCGATTCCCACCGGAGACAAATATTTGTGTGACCCATAAATGTTTGTCTCAAGAGTCTGGGTGTTTCTATGTAAAATATGTATGTATTAAAAAAGTATATAAGTATTAATATCCGTGGTCTGATACCCATAACACAAGCAGGTAATTCCTAGCTTACTTTGGGATCAGATAGCGTTGTGTGAATCGGAATAAATCTAAGGTATCGGAAGCAATCAATAACTAATGCTTTTTCAAAGTTCGGTAATGATCACGACGATATGCATCTTTATTATTAATATAGCTACGGAGCAGGTAGTCATAACTTATCCCTGTCCATTGCAAGACGACAATAGACACAAGTCTGTGTCCGTTACAACACGGCAATAGGCACATGCCTCGACGACTCAAACGGGAGACAAAATAGACTGTTGAAATGTGGATGTGTAGTATCCGTATGCCTCTGCCTACCTTTATGATAAAAGACTTGTATATTTCTTAGTATTATTATTTGTACACAAAGCTGTAGGATGCACATAAGGCTGTTTAACCGTTCTAATGTGTCTTGACCTAGAGAACACCACATCAGCGGAAATCGTTGCAAATGTAGTTCAAGTCTACATTGAGCGTTCTATTCACATGCATTTTGTATACTTATAGTTTGATAAAGTACAATTGTTTATGTGAATTACAAATGTTACTTTCGGAGTTTGTATGCTTTTTAACACGCTTCTATTAGCTTCACTTGTAACTATGTATATAAGAAAATCTTGGAATGTTAATTTGACCCACTTCCCGTTCTTCGATCAGACTGAAATTTTGCACACGTTCTGAGGTCTGATGACAATACATGACCAGCTAAAAAACGTCATTACAAATCCAATGTGACGGCCTCCCCAAAATGGCGGACTGGCTGTTTGAAATCCACCCCCATGTTAGGAGTATCGAATGAAAGGGTTTGCTGTTAGGAATACGAAAAAAATTGTCACGTGACTTAAATCCAACATGGCGGACATCCAAGATGGCGGATTGGCTATTTGAAATGCACCCCATGATATGGGTATTAAATAAAAGGGTTTGAAGCGTGTTTTTTAGTTTTTTAAACTATTTTACAATTATTAGGGTTTCGTACACAAAGGGAAAAACGGGACCTTATTCATGAGACTTCACGGTCTGTCTGTTTGTCAGTCAGGAGGCTGTATCTCAGAAACCGCGGTAGCTAGAGAGCTGACACATTCACAGATGATGTATTTCTGTTGCCGCTATACAACAAATACTGAAATCAGAAAAAAGGGGGGATTAAGGGGGCTTCATACAATAAACATGATTTTACCCGTTTTTTGGTACGGAACCCTTCGTGCGCGAGTCCGACTCGCACTTGACCGGTTTTTTATGTGTATACCGAACCGGCTATGTATGTATTTAGAAATACATAAGTATGTATCGGTTTAATTAGCTTAGTTTAGGCGCCGCCCGTGTAAAAAATAATAATAATAATAAATATTCACAGACATCTCACACAACGCTATCTGATCCCAAAGTAAGCTAGGTATAACCTGCTTGTGTTATGGGTATCAGACCACGGATATTAATACTTATATACTTTTAAATAATGGGTGTCCCAGTAAGAGTGCACTTTTTCATTTTAATAAAAAAAACATATTTTTTTGACAGAGTTGTGATTTTTTTATTGAATTGTCAAAAAGACATGTTCCGATTAAGTATGGAACAAAATATCCGTCAAATGGCCTCCACGGCTCTGATGGCAGGCCATTACTCTATTCATGAAAATTTTCATGATTTTTTCACAGAGACGAGGCTGTTTCGCACCGATGACTCGTTGGATCTCGAATTTGAGCTTAGGCATTGTTTCTGGTTTATTCGCTGGATTAAAGAAAACCCCAAAGAAAAAAATCGTACGGCGTTAAATCTTGGTGGCCAGTTCACATCAGAATTTATTGAGATAATTTTTCCGGCAATCGTTGATGCAATGGATTGTTTCATGCGCGGTGTAGCAGGTGGCGCCACGCCGTCTTGCTGAAACCACATGGCGTCCGCACACAACGTAAGCACAGGAGTCTTACTGTCCATAGCCGACCCAGTTTCTTCATTTTTTGTTGAGAACTCTTCGAATGGTTCACACATTAGGTGCACTTTCTCGACTGAAAATTGATCGTTGTTTGCGAGCGGTCTCAGCATAACTTTCCAAATTTTTGTAATAAGTTTTCACAATTATTCCGCGTTGTTCTTTCGAAAAGCGCTCCATTTTTATTAATCGGAACTAATAAATGTGTAAGCTGTCAAATCTCAGAGTCGCCACTTGCACAAAAAAAAAATAGCACTAAATTTAAAAAGTGCACTCTTATTGAGACACCCTTTACATACATATTATACATAGAGACACCCAGACTCTTGAGACAAACATTTATGGGTCACACAAATATTTGTCTCCGGTGGGAATCGAACCCACGACCTCCAGCGCCGCAGGCGGTATCACTACCAACTGCGCCACAGAGGCAGTCAAATATAAATAAAAATAATATAAAAATATGTCGTCAATTTTTTTTTTATTAGACGAAGGTGAATCGCGACATGAAAACATAATCGTACGGTATAGGTATACACAAAAGAACAAGTTACATTCATATAATATTCACGGAATGTGGTACAAATAATATAATAAACCGGCCAAGTGCGAGTTGGATTCGCGCACGGTGGGTTCTTTACTAAATTACAGCACTAAAATCACTTTGGTTGAATAGGAATAATTACATATATAACATCACGCCTGTTTCCCAACGGGGTAGGCAGAGACTAGCTTTCCACTTGCTACGATCCTGACAGATCACTTTCGCTTCTTCTACTTTTTATTCATTTTCATACATGCTCTCCGATTAAGGGTACTTTTAATCAGGCCCTTTTCTCAAAAGATTATTTTATTTTCTGCTTTAAGTATTTGTGGTTAAAGTGGCAACAGATATACAGCCCCGTACCAGACAGACAGACGGATAGCTCAGTCCTAGTAGTAAGGTTCCGCATTCGCCTTTTGATTACGGAACCCTAAAACTATACCAATGAATGTATTGACAAGAAGTTGTCAAACAACACGGCCAGTAGAAGGAAAACAGTCGCAAGTGTAAGAAAAGGTCGATTGTGTTTGCTCTCCGTTTAGCGTTTTTAGCTAGAGATTAGGGCACGTGTACACTGCAGTGTATCAGTCATAATAACATTCGTATCTGTTTATCAAGTTTTTTTTTGTAGCACTATTGTAGCGTTGCACGCAGGTTTATTGCTTTAATTATTTGTTAGGCGCTATAAGCATAGGTATACCTAGTTGTATTAAGGTAGTTATTAATGGGCGTATCCTAGTTAGTGTAGCTTGGAAGGGATAGGTCGTTATATATAGCAGTGCACCTCATTAAATGGGAAAGGAATTATAAATTTATTAAAAAAAAATATTAACTAGTTACTACAGTTATATAAAAGTTAGAAAATTAATCAACCCTGGCGAAATTAAATTATTTGAAGATATAATAAAGGATAAATAACTTTACATATTTGCAAACGAAGGCTCTGAATGAGTTATGTCAGTGTCATTCGATTCGACGAAAATATGTATGCCTTTGTGACTGATTCATTTCTTATGCATTTTTTTTACTTGACGCACAAGACTAGGGACAATTTTGTTAAGTGAGGTCTATTGTGTTTGCTATCACATTTAGCGTTAGCGTAACGTGTTTTAGCTAGAAATTAGGGCACGTGTATGTGTCATAACATTCGTATTTATGTATCAAGAGTTTTTTTATTCGTAGCAAGATTTGATCAGTTTGATACCGATGGTATGAGAATAGACGTAATGAGGTCTTTGTGACTGGTTCATTTATAAACGTTTTTGTTTATTTCTAACTTATAACTCGGGGCAATGTATTCGGTAAGAAAGGTCGATTGTGTTTGCTATCCGTTTAGCGTAACGTGTTTTAGCTGGAGATTAAGGCACGTGTACACTGCGGTGTATCAGTAATAATAACATTCGTATCTACTCGTATTTATCGAGGGAAGGACTGATTCGTTTCTAAACGTGTTTTTATTATTTTACACAAGACTCGTTACACATCACCATGTATTTTAGTAGTTTCACTTTTCTTCTAGCATTTATACTCTATTATATGAAATACTGTATTGTTAGTTTTGCAGCTAGCTCTCATTCTCATTAGAGATTCTATTGAAGTAACAAAGAACCTCGAATCGTTGTGTTGGCTCATACAACTCTTTCCTTCCCTAACTGCACTTTATCGAATCAGAATAAACTGATATCTTACAAAATCTTTTCCCTATCTTCCCATAGACGTTTTTATTTGTTCTAAATTTACTTTATTTTGGCGTATAATAAATGCTGTACAACTATTTCTAACCCTGCCTTCATTGAAAATCTCACCAAATCTCTCCACCAAACTGTTCAGGGCTGAGAAATTTGTAACCATTACATTTGTACTGTGACAAAATAGAGTAGGTACTTCGACCAAGTAATAGTTTAGACCGGCCCATCCATACATTAGTTTTGAAGACGTCACTTGGGCGTAGTCTGTTATTGTTCCGAAGGCCGAAGGTAAAACACGTGTCAAGATAAGACATTTTACGCAAGGTGCTTTCCTGTGCGTTCCCGAAGTGTAAAAACAGTACCCTTAATTCGAAAAAAGAATATACCTATGTGTGCATGTCGTGTCGTTGCTACAATATCTTTGTGTGTGAACTAGTCTCACTTTTTGAGTTCGTAATGTATGACGTGGGCCCGTCTATACTGTTACTTGGTCGAAGAGTAGGTAACGAAATAAGTATTAATGCTGATAATTTCTTTAGCCCTGATCCAATGTCGAAATTGTAAAGGTCTTCAGTCGCTAACGTGTAATGCGATTTGTTGACTCGTCGACATGTTGACTTATTATCAGTCAATCATTAGTCATTATTCATTCTTCAATATTTTGTTATATTGGTTTATTTCATGACAATCACGGTCTGAGTAGTGAGTACCCAGATTTTCACTATCGCCACAACGTTTGAGCAAAACATTCGTGCTTGTGGGGTAGTTTTGCACTCGTGACCCCGCGTTCTCAGTGTTCTTAAACGATCACTGCAATAAACGACTTTAGCTGTGGCTATGGTCCTCGCACGGGTACCACTTAATGTGATTTCTATTTGCGAGGGTTTCCGCGCTTCGGAAGGCAAGTTAGCCGTTAGCTCTCCCCTAGGTGAGGCCGGAGTGGTAGCCGTAGGTCTGTTGGTAGTCCTGAGGTATCCTCCGAGGGTTACCCGGGGCTCCCAACCGTAGGCTGTTAGGTAGGATATGTGTGGTTTTTAGTCGGTAGGAGTCCGACATAGCATCCATGTAAGACTTTCCTCAAGTTAAAAAAAGCCGTTGGCCCTGGTTGCTTCCATTCAGAACACATCCCTTTCTCAGCTTATTTTTTTTTACAAGCTATTGCCAGAGGTTACATTCACGTGAAAATATTTAATCTGTTTAGCCATATGCAATCACATTTCCCTTTTCTTCTGTCAGTGTGTGTTACCGAGTTAGACCTTCGTTAGTCCTTACGTGACGTTTCAATTTTATAGCTACAGTGGTTTATACACTGCATTAGTGAGTTAGATGGTCGCGTCGGCAAAAGTAAGTAATTTTATGACTAAAGCAAGCTGATCGCTCCTAGTCCCACTCAGCATCTGAGAATTGGCTTCTAAAGCTACTTGTTTAGTTTTAACTTTAGACTACCTTTGATATAAATGACGCACCTGGTTCAGTGATAGTTGTGTGACCTGATGGTACGGCTGGTTGATGGCCTCCTTAGATATCTACGTTTTATCATTTTGTTGAATTAAAAAAAGAAAACAAACGCATAGTTTTTTTTTTTGATAGTTTCACTAGGATTGTTTTTAGTTAGCGCGTGTGAGCGTGAGGTATTCATACAACATTATATTCGTTCGTTTGTTACTGCTTTATTTAAATAACAAAAAGAAAATTCATGTGACGTATCTGCAGTCACTGTCCTCATAAAGCTGTTGTAGCCCTGTACAATACTAGCGACAAAATATGTATTGAAATTCTTAGTAATAGTATAGACGGCCCATCATACATTAGTTTTGAAGACGTTAAAGTGAGCGCATGCGCTCAGTTGTTCGTAGTTGGTGTTATTGTTCTGAAGGTGAAACACGTGTCAAGATAAGACATTTTACGCAAGATGCCTTCCAGTGCATTTCCGAAGTGTAAAAACATTACCCTAAATTCGAAAAAAGAATGTATGTGTGCATGTCGTGTCGTTGTTACAATTTAGTTGTGTGTGAACTAGTCTAACTTTTTGAGTTCGTAATGTATGACGTGGGCCCGTCTATACTATTACTTGGTCGAAGTTGAAAGTATTCGTTAAGGCTCATCACAGTTTCAAACATTTGCTTTGGAGAATATTTGGTCAAAATCCAAGTAGGGTTTCCCCAAAGGTTCTTTGTCGATTGATTACCGATTTTTGTCTCAGTCATGCCGTTGTAGTAGCGTATTGTTAAAGAAATGCATCGCTGCTCGCCCCCAAGGTCACAGTACGATAGAGAGTTATCAGATAACACTATATAATTGTACGAAATCAAACCTGTTGTGTGCCTCTACCTCTACTGTTTATCTAACGATTAATGTCTACGCGCGAATTGTTCTTGAGTTTTCGGCGTTGCTTCTATTGTTTTCAATTGGACTTTTATAACATCTTTTACACATTTCTCGTATACTTTAATCGAATACCGCCCTCTCCTTTTCGATCCCGAACAACGCGTGCTGGACAAAGGTGCAACTCTCACACAGTGTAGATAATCTTCGCTAGAACTGAGAGGTGCCACTCTCACGAATTTTCGCCGGAATTAAGCTATTCAAAAGATCGTGTCTCTGTCGAACCTAAAACCCTGGAACGACCTGCCAGCGCACGTGTTTCCCTCCTCTTACCCAAGAACACAGGGCGGGTTCTTCAAGCGGAGCGTAAAGAGGCTTGCCATAGGGCCGCCAATTTGAGGACGCTGTCTAAAGTCTTGTAGACTGAGGGTGGCCCCCCAATCGCTGGATGTCGTTATAGCTTTCCATCAGGCGGGTGGAATCATTGGCGAGCTAAATATATAAAAAAAAGTAGACGTACTAGCAATATTTTGAGTCCAGACTATTGTAATGAGTGTTGGTAAAACAAATGGCATTACACTACACGAGTAGGACTTCGCGAGTTCACGGCCACGCAGACGATGCCGACGCCACTGATAGCGTGTATAATACAAATACACTCATGTTCAATGTACATGAAAATATGAAAGATGTATATCATTGAAGGCTGCGTTCGTGCTGTAATTGTAACGCGACATACGCCGCCGCCTGTACATTATATTTACTTCTTAATTATGACACACGGACATGCCTATATTCCGAAGGGGTAGACAGTGGTGAATTACACACACCCACACTTAGCTAGTATGTAGTTTTGATGGCAGCGGTTGACTAGGAGAGACGCGGTGAAAAATATACCTAATTAACCACCTTGTACTGATATCTCCCCATCTCCCCGAGCAGGGGGGACACTAAGGCTTTATGTCTATTGCCTCCAACTATTCTGTAATTCTAACTAAAATTTCATCAGCCGAGACAGGCTTTGTATAGCCTAAAAAAAAATTTAACAAAAAAAAACCGACTTCAAACAAAAACTAATAATTGGAAAATAAAATTAACTTAGCACAAAGTAATAGCTAGTAAATTTAGATTTATCAGATATTATTGACTGTAATACTGAAAACGGCGCCAAGTAAAACTATATGTTTAGGTAGGTATTATTAATCTCTCATAGAAATATTGACACCGACTTCAGTATTACAGTCAATAATATCTGATAAATCTAAATTTACTAGCTATTACTTTGTGCTAAGTTAATTTTATTTTTCAATTTTTAGTTTTTGTTTAAAGTCGGTTTTTTTTGTTAATTTTTTTTTTCATCATTTTCAGTGACAGGTAGACTGAAATTATATCAGTCAAGGGGTCATGTTCTCCCCAATACAAATTAATCAATGCCAAACACAAGGTAACTGCTGTAAATCGTTAAGGAATTCCCTCGATTCGAGGGATTTCTTAGATTTCTCCAGGATCCCAGCATCAGATTCTGACTTCCTGTATATGGGACCACATGGGTAGCACCAGCTTTCAAATAAAAAAAGAATCATCAAAATCGGTTAACTCTTTCAAGCGATTTGCCGGTAACAAACATCTAAAAAAAATACAGACGAATTGAGAACCTCCTCCTTTTTTGGAAGTCGGTTAATAAATACAAATTTTCGCATTCCGAGTGTACTGCCGAGGTACTATTACCTAGTAAATGACATGCTGATGAGTAAATTATAGTTTAAAGTGTATAATGAAATCGTTTAGCCGTAAGTGTCCATTTGTCCATCCCTGAGCCTATAGGCACAAATTAGAGATAGTACAGATGGAAACCTACATACTAAATTCGCTGAGGCTACGCACACATAGACAACTCATTCACAGACACGAGGTCAGGCGGTCTCAATCGAATTTTCGAAACTGATTTGTGCGCGAGTGTGTGTAGCAGAGGGTAGGTGTGAAAAAAAAGTACATACATGAGTTTTCCATCTGTACTATCTCTAATTTGTGCTATAGGCGTCAGTAGTGGGATCTTGCCAGGTCTTAGCTTTTGATAGATGACAATGAATAACTATAATAATTATAAGAGTCCCGTGAGTCACATTATATGATCACTTTCTATGTAGGTACAAATCTCATCTTTCGTGACGCATATTGTACAAACGGTTATTATAGCTACCAGTAATTAACATTGACGTGTCACGTGTTTAGCACTAAACCTGCCACCTCATGTAAACATTGTAGGCTAACTTAACTAGCTACCGTACAATAGGTAATCGATGGCATATATTTATTTTTAAGTCTTCCATATCGAGCTCGCCGTGTCTCGGTAAGACAATTAGTGAAACTTGCGTGGGATGATGAGCAGATACGGTGTTTTTGTTCTATTCAATGCGAAAACGAAACGTCACCCTTTTTCACAGAAACATGTTAACTCATAACTTGGTTTCAGTCTTAGAATTTGTGTTAGTTTTTCTATGAATGATATCTGAACCTTTGTATAAAGTAAATAACTATGTCCTGACTGGACATCATACTCGTGATGGAATACAATGGGCTCACTATCGGAGATGCCGATTTGATAAAGTTGTTACATTTTATAATATTGAAATGGTGAAATTTGACATTATTAGTTTCGTATTTTCATAAAGTGGAAACGCTAAGCTATGAGAGTGACAGATGTAAATTGTACCTTTAACCTCTGAACAAGCACAATCATAATGCAAAGTGTAAATACTATCGTAGAAAAGCGAAGACTCGTGTCTTGTGTTCGGAAGGAACAAAATCAAAGTAACGATGAAATTTTCTAGTATCATTCTTAATATTCTTTTTGCAAGACGTATGAATTTTTCTTGCCTCTATCTGTTTGTTGGTGAAAGTCTCTTTGCAGAAGCTAGCTTCTCCATGCCCCTTTGTGTCTATCGGAGAAAGTCCATTTTCATGCAAACTACCTGTGTTTGCACGGCAAAACGGAAATGAATCAATTGTCGCGGACTGGGGACTTCCCCTTATTATCTACACTTATATTTTATAGAGGAAAAAATTGTATTAATGTGTGTGTGTATGTTTGTGATGAATAAACTCAAAAACTACTGTGCCGATCTCAAAAATTATTTCACCGTTGTAAAGCTACATTCATCCTGAGTAACATAGGCTATATTTTATTCCCATATTCCCACGGGAACGTGAGCTTCGCGGGTGATACCGCGTGACGTCCGTTAATGGGCGCTTGCACACTGCCACGATAACCGTAACGACACGATATCGTACGATATCGTAGGAGCGGTGTTTTGATACAATTACTACTACACGCTTTCACACTGCCACGATATCGTCACGATATCGCACGATATCGTGGACGATATTTACTGTCGTGACAATATACAGATACTTACAACAGTAGAGTAACTTCATAGAAATGTGCGAAACGGCTCACTCACACAGACGTGCGTATCTACTGACCCGTGACATTCCTGGAGCATGACTTGTAGTGAGCTACAAGTCATGCTCCAGGTATCGTTTTAGGGGTTTTTTTGGTATGCTGAGTACGAATCACGTGATAATTTTGCAATCCAATATGGCCGCCGCGCCGTAATCACGAAATTTTATGATGGGTATCGTTAAAGGGGTTTTTTGGTATGCTGAGTACGAATCACGTGATAATTTTGCAATCCAATATGGCCGCCGCGCCGTAATCACAACATTTCATGATGGGTATCGTTTAAGGGGTTTTTTGGTATGCTGAGTACGAATCACGTGATAATTTTGCAATCCAATATGGCCGCCGCGATGTAATCACAAATTTTCAAGACACATCTTGTTCGAAGACGGAACTTGAACTCGTTGAAACTTGTCAGCTCGTTGAGAACCGGAGCCCCCTCCCCCCCCCCCCTCCCGCCTTCAGTAGTTCAGCTGCAATTCCATCCGTAAATATAAAAGATAATATTATATAATAAAAGATTAAGTTTTTTTTTTACGGACATCTCACACAACGCTATCTGATCCCAAAGTAAGCTAGGAATAACCTGCTTGTGTTATGGGTATCAGACCACAGATATTAATACTTATATACTTTTAAATACATACATATTATACATAGGAACACCCAGACTCTTGAGACAAACATTTATGGGTCACACAAATATTTGTCTCCGGTGGGAATCGAACCCACGACCTCCAGCGCCGCAAGCGGTATCACTACCGACTGCGCCACAGTCATTAAGTAAACGTAACGTTACTTGTTCACTGCTGCCATTATTGCTTCTGATATTTTAATTAGCTTTAAGAATCGCGCGGTTACCTTTCCTGGCGCAAAGCTACTAACCGAATAACAAGCTGTGGTTTATACTGTGTCAATTTCGTTCGGTATATCGTTCCACGATATCGTACGATATCGTGGACGATATCGTGCCACGATATCGTGCAATGTGCAAGCGCCCAATTACAGTTTTCCACTTCACCATTGGAGCTCAAAATTCACTTGTGTAATTCCAGGACACATTCGGGCGTGCTAAGAACTGGGTGAAAGAATTGCAGCGGCAGGCGTCGCCATCTATAGTGATAGCCCTCGCGGGCAACAAGAGTGACCTGGCGGCTAAGCGTATGGTGGAGTTTGAAGAAGCACAGGCTTACGCGGACGAGAACGGGCTGCTGTTCATGGAGACCAGCGCCAAGACCGCCATGAATGTCAATGATATATTCTTAGCTATCGGTGAGTGGAACCTTGTTGTTGACTTGCTGTTATATTTTTTTCAGACTTGATTTACCTTATAAAATAGAATAGAAAATATTTCCAAAAATGCGTTTAAAATGATCATGTTGGATATGTAGATCGGCGTCACGACGCTGTAATAAATACAGTCGTGACACATATGACAGACGTCGCGAAGCTGTCATAAAAGGGCGTTGCCAGGCTGTTACAAATAGCGTATCGACATTGTTCCAAAAGGTTCCGCGATACTGTTATAAAAGTCGCGACGATTTTTACCTAGAGGTTCTCGTTTCATGAATACACCCATGTCCGGCACGAATAAACCGGCCCTTAATAAATAACCCAGTAAAATAAAAGAGTAGTGAGTAAGCAATATTGTTATGACATTTCAGCGAACAAGTTACCAAAGAGCGAAGGCGTGGGCGCGGGCGCGGCGGCGGGCGCGCGGCGACTGGGCGACGCGGAGCAGCCGCGCTCCTCGTCCTGCTGCAAGTGATACACCTCGCGCCGCACGGTCAGTACTGTACCCACCCGTGTAGACACACACACTCTCACTGTACACACACGCGCGGCGACTGGGCGACGCGGAGCAGCCGCGCTCCTCGTCCTGCTGCAAGTGATACACCTCGCGCCGCACGGTCAGTACTGTACCCACCCGTGTAGACACACACACTCTCACTGTACACACACGCGCGGCGACTGGGCGACGCGGAGCAGCCGCGCTCCTCGTCCTGCTGCAAGTGATACACCTCGCGCCGCACGGTCAGTACTGTACCCACCCGTGTAGACACACACACTCTCACTGTACACACACGCGCGGCGACTGGGCGACGCGGAGCAGCCGCGCTCCTCGTCCTGCTGCAAGTGATACACCTCGCGCCGCACGGTCAGTACTGTACCCACCCGTGTAGACACACACACTCTCACTGTACACACACGCGCGGCGACTGGGCGACGCGGAGCAGCCGCGCTCCTCGTCCTGCTGCAAGTGATACACCTCGCGCCGCACGGTCAGTACTGTACCCACCCGTGTAGACACACACACTCTCACTGTACACACACGCGCGGCGACTGGGCGACGCGGAGCAGCCGCGCTCCTCGTCCTGCTGCAAGTGATACACCTCGCGCCGCACGGTCAGTACTGTACCCACCCGTGTAGACACACACACTCTCACTGTACACACACGCGCGGCGACTGGGCGACGCGGAGCAGCCGCGCTCCTCGTCCTGCTGCAAGTGATACACCTCGCGCCGCACGGTCAGTACTGTACCCACCCGTGTAGACACACACACTCTCACTGTACACACACGCGCGGCGACTGGGCGACGCGGAGCAGCCGCGCTCCTCGTCCTGCTGCAAGTGATACACCTCGCGCCGCACGGTCAGTACTGTACCCACCCGTGTAGACACACACACTCTCACTGTACACACACGCGCGGCGACTGGGCGACGCGGAGCAGCCGCGCTCCTCGTCCTGCTGCAAGTGATACACCTCGCGCCGCACGGTCAGTACTGTACCCACCCGTGTAGACACACACACTCTCACTGTACACACACGCGCGGCGACTGGGCGACGCGGAGCAGCCGCGCTCCTCGTCCTGCTGCAAGTGATACACCTCGCGCCGCACGGTCAGTACTGTACCCACCCGTGTAGACACACACACTCTCACTGTACACACACGCGCGGCGACTGGGCGACGCGGAGCAGCCGCGCTCCTCGTCCTGCTGCAAGTGATACACCTCGCGCCGCACGGTCAGTACTGTACCCACCCGTGTAGACACACACACTCTCACTGTACACACACGCGCGGCGACTGGGCGACGCGGAGCAGCCGCGCTCCTCGTCCTGCTGCAAGTGATACACCTCGCGCCGCACGGTCAGTACTGTACCCACCCGTGTAGACACACACACTCTCACTGTACACACACGCGCGGCGACTGGGCGACGCGGAGCAGCCGCGCTCCTCGTCCTGCTGCAAGTGATACACCTCGCGCCGCACGGTCAGTACTGTACCCACCCGTGTAGACACACACACTCTCACTGTACACACACGCGCGGCGTAGTCTTACGCAGGCTCACACAGCAAACACCCATGCTCACACAGCACACACACTCAGCTCACACAGCATGCAGACGCTTGCACAGCACTCACACATGCTCACACAGCACACACTCACGCTCTCAGAGCACACACAGTACGCACAGACGCCCACGCTCTCACAGCGCACCACACTAACAGAGGACGCACCGTGCACACAGAAACATTGCAAATGTAGCCGTCCTAATAAAGTATTTCAATGTTCCAGACAGATCCGTCAGTGGGAGAGGGCGCGCGCGCGGGGTGAGGCAGGGAGCGGGGGAGGGGCGAGGGGAGGGGAGGTCGACGCGCCACCGACGCACACGCGCCCGACGCCGCTGTGTGTGTGTGTGTGTGCGGCGTGCATGACAGTTGGAGGGCACCTCGCGGTTGGAGATAAGGAGGACACCTCGTATACACTTGCATTTAGGCACCTCACATCATGTTCTTGCAAAATTCTCATTAAATCATCCGAATCTATGTCTAGAGTTATTCAAGGTCATAAAACGGTTATTCAAGGTCATAATAGTTTTAAGACTTTTAACCTTAAATAACCGTTTTCCAAGGTCAAACATGGGTCAAGGTCAAAGGTCTTTCCAAATATCTTGTTTGCAGTGATTTTAAGAGCACATTATCACATCAACAATTTTTTTTTGTCTTTAACCTTTTTTAACCGGAAGGCAGAATTTTGTTAAGACTTGATTAAACATGTAGAATGCCTAAATGAAAGTGTATACAAGTCCTTATCTCAAATCCGAGGTCGACCATATTTTTTGCCTTAAATGACTAGACCTGTATAACTATATACTTACCGCGTTATATTACAACAGTAGTTCCGCTGCGTGTCATTAATCTTGTCCTTAACGACACGAGCCGTAGTGTCCCCTCGTTCATTTTTCGGCGTATTTCTGTGTTTTACGCCTTATGTATTTTTGCTCTTGAAATTAGCTAATTATAATATAGAGTCTGAAGGCAAATAAGTTTTATATTTGTGCGATCTATATAATATGATATGATATATCAGCGACCATGCCTCGGGGGGCTTTCATCAGTTGTACATACGGGGGCGAATGTGCGTCGATGTGGTCCTAAATAAAAAAAAACATTATATAATATTAAAACAAGCTAATTATAAAAAAATGATAACTAGTTTTTAACTTATTTGTAACTGTAATGAAAATGTAATAAAATTATTATATATTATAATTTACTTTTTTTTTGTTTCTATCATGTTTAGAGCACTGCGCCGTAGACACTTGTGTTGTATAAAAAAACTAATTATATATTATAGTTGGGGGGACTGACACATTTTGCTAACGTACGTCGGGCGAGGTATTGTTATTTTTATATATCTATTTAGTTTTTATCTTATATTACTTTAGAAATCGTTTCCCCAACTAAAATTTATACAGTTTAATATAAAAACGTATATAGGCGAAAATTTTATGGTGAAGGTGCATTTACATGTTACATTATACATTTAATTTTATATCATTTTTATGTACCTGTGCGACTAGCTAGACGCTGCTTAATTTTACATCAAATTCCTGCCTTTTTTCACACGTCAATGTCCCGTCATATAACGAGCTAGTGAAATGATTTTATAATTTATCCACAGTAAAGTTTCCATAAAAATAATTGCAGTAATACGCTACACCATAACATTTTAGTGTTTCATATTCACCATAGGAGGTAGACGTCAAAGTGAAACTTACTTCCATTCACTTGTTCGCTTCATTCATTCTAAGATTTACCCATTCATTCGTTCACTCATTCACACTATGTCTTGTCATGAAACTTGTGGTTTCTAAATATTTCGCATACATAGGATTTTGAGTTCGTACGTAAGGCTCGTATTAGATAAGAACACATTAAATGAAATTGTGATTGAATTCATCGCGAACGACAACATTCAATCAATCATTTTTAGTTCAAAATAATATAAAAACATAGTTATTGAAACCATAAATCATAGGTTTAAACTTCTCAGTTAAGAAGTTTATAGTTATTTTTTAAAAAAAGCTAATTAATTATTCAATGGAAATAAATTGTTCTATACATATTATTAATTATTATGTATATTGTATTGTATAATTTTATATTTTGTAAGTAAAACGGTGGGGTTATAACGTCGTATCTTTTTATCGCATTCCATACAGGGAAGATCCACCAGGGCTTGCGGAAACAGATAGGGAAACATCGATAACATTTAGACTAGACATTTTCTACTCTAGCCACAGCACTATTTGTCGATATATTGCAAACTAGCTTAGCGATGTTCGCTGGGTTTCCTTCCTTTAACCTTCTTTCGTACCATCGAGTACTGATTTCAAAAATAGCTATATATAACAGTAATTATACAGTAAGCTATGTAAACGTATTCAGTTTTCGCTTGTTAGAATCACGTTATTTTCTTTAAGGCTTGCCTCACTCCATAGATTATTTTTGTATGTATAAGAAGGATAGGCAAATGTGAAACACCCGAGCGAGAGTGGGACAGATGCCGACGCATGCCATTCACATTTGGTGCCCAGTGCCCGTGGTTGATCATTAAAAAAAAAACAAATTCTAAACATTAACAAATCATTAAATCGAATGACTATGTATGAGTTTTGATAGTATGCCGCTGACACTGTTCTATCTTGTCTATGATTCGCGGTTAGTTTTTGGCGCCAAAGCGTATCATACGATTGTCATTCCACCCCGAACTGGTTATTTTCATTTCTCAGATAATGAATTTAACGAAATTTGTAGGTAACTTATTATATTATGTTTGACTTCAGAATTAGTGCATTTCCAATGTGGAAGCGGCGACCGATATGAACTTAGAGTAATAGCAATAGAGTTCAAAGCAGTTCTCCAAAATTGTTAAGTAGATAGTACCACTCTGGCCGAACTCTGGCTGGCCACGGTCGCCAGTCATGGTCGTATTGTATGTTTTTGTATTGTGTAAATATTTTCGATTTATTAAGAATATTATTATATTGATTAAAAAAACATTGTAAATGAATATTTTGGGCGTTTTATTTCATAATGTCTTTGAAAATTGTGTCCCAATGATGTGTACATAGAGTGATGTGTAGTGTACATACATACCATCATGTCCGTCTCCCATTGGGGTAGGCAGAGATTATGGCTCTCTGGCATACAACTTTTCGCTTCTACTTTCATACTACATACCTAAAGTTTTTTCATACATGCTCGGCGGTTAAGGGTACTCCTGAGCGCCTTTTTTAAACACGACTTTGATTTGACTGATATGCGTACGCCGAGATCGACGAAAAATTGTAGGAATAAAGTCGTCTGCAGAGAATGAGGTAAAAGTGAAAAGACTCGCGCACGGAGGGTTTCGTATAAAAAAAACGGTAATCACGTTCGTATGGGAGCCCCCTTATTTATTATTACTTTTCTGATTTTCATATTTGTTGTTATAGCCCGTTTAGCGGCAAACACATCTGTGAAAGTTTCAGCTCTCTAGTTATCACGGTTCTTGAGATACAGCCTCGTGTCGGACAGCGAAGTCTCATGAAAGTAAAGAACCTAACTTATTACTAATCGTTAATACAACTTCCTCATCTGGTACTTGCCGAATTGTCCCAGCTTGGCAAGTATCGCGTGCAAGTCCACTACTGTCATCATGGTACATTACAAACGTTGGTTGAAAACAGTGGAGACCCATTCAATTCTGTACAACGCGACAGACGTCGTACAAAAAGTTGTCGCTCAGCGACTGTCGCCGCGACTCCCCTTGCTTGTCGCCGAGTAGTAAATTGGCGCCCGCAGCTTGTCGCCGCGACAAGACGCTCAGTGTGCACCCACTGTTACATGCAAGACCGAAACACGCGTCTTTCAAGCTAGGGTCCTGGCAAACAACTTTCGCTTCTTAAACTTTCATAAGAGTCTTCATACATGCTCTTCGGTTAAGGGTACTCTTGACCTGGCCTTTTCTTAGAAGATTATCGATTTTATCGACTTGAGTATGCCGAGGTCGACCCCTACCAGTTTGCCCATTCACTCTCGCCTAATAAATCTATGTTACTAGAACATTTGCAATGGCGTCTATATTTCCCATACCAAGTGTCTTTACGAAAGGAACTTTTCGAACAAATGTCACAAAATGATCACGTGGTGGTGACTCATCCATCCATGTCTGGATAAATGTTGCTTGCAGCTTGCTACAGTGTTCGTTTACAGAAGACTTGAGTCCGCGGGGCCACGACCGCTTTGTGTAGTATTTTATAGCTTCTTTTAGTTGTAAAAGTTTATACTCATACTTGTTCAAAATCGAATAAAACGAAATTATAAAAATTTGAACTGATTCTGAGCATTCAAAAAAAATGCTTAAAAAACTTAAGCTGTTTGCAGTAGTAGGGTATCACTGGTGATTCAATTACTCATAGTACTATCTGTAGTACCATGGGCACCTGGGGTATCCTTCCGACCAGGGAACATTCTTCCGAGGGCTTACCCGGGGCTCCCAGTCCCGACCGTAGGCAGTAAGTAGGAAACTTGTTGGTTTTTAGTCGGTAAGAGTCCGGCATTGCATTCATGACGGATTTTCCACACTTAAAAAAAAGTACCACGGGCAAGACATCGGAAAAACAAACAAACATTTTTTATCCTAGAATACGTGTCGTACGGACGCGGGAGCGGGAAAATTAAGAGAAATAATAAAAATAAACTGTACATAGTAAATATTGTTTATTGTTATTTCATTTGACACTGCGTTAATATACATTATACTTCCACACTTGTTAAACATTCTACTGACGTATAAATAATAGGTATCTTAAAATATATTACTATGACTAGTCTATGCAACGATTTAGGCATATATGCAAGTCCGAATGACCGAAAAATGTGTGCGTTCGCGCAGCGGAATGTTGTTGAATTTCAAGATTTTAATTATGCAGATATTTAGTATATGACGTCGTGTAATTGTGTATGGTAAAAAGAAAATTGTGTATGCAGCCATTGTGGAGAAATTCGCCAAAAACTGATTCCGCTGGGCGAACGTTGTCCTGGCGGAACTTTTTTTAAATCCATGCACTTAAAAGAAAAAAAATATGTCCAACAATTAGTGTGTATTTGTGTGTAATTGTGTATGTATGAATAAAATTAGTGTATGCATAAACTTAGGAGAAATTTAAGTTTCCGCTACGCGAACGTTTGGCCATTAGCTAGTTTTCATATAAAGCGCTTATATAGAGAGCTGTAGATTTTTACATACGTTGTTTTGAATTTGTTTATATTTGTTTAAAAAACAGATTTAGAAAAAATTGTAGGGTTTAAAAGATAAAAATATAAACGTAAAATACGCTTATTAGGTCGTAGTTCGTAAAGTATACACTTTGGGGTCTAGATTTCACGTTTATACAAACCATGTAAGTGCCTGCAACATGTTGCCAAGTATCAATGATGTTCCGTTAGTAATTAAAGGGTTATAGGACAATTTACCATGAATAGATCACTGTTTACAAAGCAGTCAAATATCACAGCGTTCTAAAGGAATTGCATAGTAAAATGTATTCCAATTATTAGTTTATTAATTCAACTACTCACATGCAAAATTTCATCTCATCAAATTCAGTAATTAAAGAGAAACAATTAAAATACTGACAAAGCATCGAAAGCTTACATAACCCGACCAAGTTCGAATGACGACAAAAAAGCGGCCGTGCAATATATTTAGGTAACATTCTAAAATTTACAGTCTAATACCGGATTTTAATTGGTACAGGTGATAACACAATTGTTGTTTCGATATAATTTATATGTGATCAGTGATTAAAATTTTTATTGAAGCTCGAAATACATATTATCCTTACCCTCATATTCATAATCGTTTATTAAACCTATTTTAGTTAAACACATTTTAAGTCTTTTGTTGTCTCTAACCAATGACAGAGTATGTTTAGCAAGCGTTTGTTAATGTTAAGTTTTTATAAACAAGGGACTAGTCATGACAAGCACCTCAGCTGCGCTCCCGATACGCTCAAAATACACGCGCCTGCGCGCGCACATGAGTTGTATGCCAAGTTCTGCCGTTACTGGGGCGCACGCCTAAGGATTGTCATGATTAGTACCAAAGAGCTGTATTTTCATTCATTAATTCATATGCTCACGGCTGTTGTCCCAGAAGGGGTAGGCAGAGGTGTGAGATTTCTTTGTCACCCACATTTCGCCATTTTTGGGTTTCTACTTAACAGGTGGCGAGAAATAAATAACAAATACATAATTATTATTTGTATACGTAACAGGTGGCGAGAAATAAATAATAAATACATAATTATTATATGTAATTACAAATATTTTGTACACAGATGTTTAAATAAAGAAGTACTTGTTAATAGGAGATTTATTTTTATCGTAGATGGTGGCGTTATTATTAAAAAATATTTTTCATTCAAGAAATACAATTGTTTAATTTTTCCCTAACGCTTGTGTACGCAACTGTACTACAATAATAAATAGTATACTGGAAGTTTAAGAGCGTTACTTAGATATATGGCACGGCCGCTTTTTTGTAGCCATTCGAACTTGGTCGGGTTATGTAGGCTTTCGATGTTTTGTCAGTATTTTAATTGTTTCTCTTTAATTACTGAATTTAATGAGATGAAATTTTGCATGTGAGTAGTTGAATTAATAAACTAATTATTGGAATACATTTTACTATGCAATTCCTGTAGAACGCCGTGATATTTGACTGCTTTGTAAACAGTGATCTATTCATGGTAAATTGTCCTATAACCCTTTAATTACTAACGGAACATCATTGATACTTGGTAACATGTTGCAGGCACTTACATGGTTTGTATAAACGTGAAAATCTAGACCCCAAAGTGTATACTTTACGAACTACGACCTAATAAGCGTATTTTACGTTTATATTTTTATCTTTTAAACCCTACATTTTTTTCTAAATCTGTTTTTTAAACAAATATAAACAAATTCAAAACAACGTATGTAAAAATATACAGCTCTCTATATTAGCGCTTTATATGAAAACTAGCTAATGGCCAAACGTTCGCGTAGCGGAAACTTGAATTTCTCCGAAGTGTATGCATACACTAATTTTATTCATACATACACAATTACACACAAATACACACTAATTGTTGGACACATTTTTTTTCTTTTAAGTGCATGGATTTAAAAAAAGTTCCGCCAGGACAACGTTCGCCCAGCGGAATCAGTTTTTGGCGAATTTCTCCACAATGGCTGCATACACAATTTTCTTTTTACCATACACAATTACACGACGTCATATACTAAATATCTGCATAATTAAAATCTTTAAATTCAACAACATTCCGCTGCGCGAACGCACACCCGAAAAATATCTCTTATATCTTAAGGTCCAACATCGATATTAGGTCAAATTTTATTTTAGTAGTCCTATCTCAAGCAAACTCAAAAAAAGACTAATGAACATTAAATTTTGAAAAAAGACTATTCGGTTCAGATGGATTTGAACCCATGCCCTTTGCCTGAGCATCTTAACGAAACAATTCAAAGTTGCAACTAGCACTTGACTTCTTACATCTAAGTTTATTTGAAAATTTTCATTAATATTTGAGATTCCAGAGATAGAAAATTTCAAGGCTGATTGCTCATGACAGCTTTATAATTGATAAATGTTTACGATAATAAGGAAAAATAAGTCTTTTCATTTCGTAAAGACACTTGGTATCGGAAATATAGACGCCATTGCAAATGGTCTAGTAACATAGTCTTATAGTCAAAGGTATTAGTAAAACTGTTTTATATGTATGTTAACAGTATAAAAACCACCTTTAAATACAATGCTCGTGATCCGGACCGCTCTTGACCGTTACTGATATTATTCGATGCCTAGTACTTTAAATAGATGTAAGAGTTCATTTTATTATAGCGTAAAAGTAAAAAAGATGTAATTATTACGTCAACGGTACTTTATTTTGAAGCCTCTTTTTTAGGGGTTTTTTTTCTTTAGGATACTTAAAACTATAGGTTAGTTTGTGACATACCTACATAATTAAAGATTTATTTTCAGTGATTTCATTTAGAACTGTAAATTCTAGATTATGCAAAGTGCACGAAAATTCTCGATTAGTCGAGTTGAGCCATTAAGGAGGAAAATGTTTTGAATTTAAAAACGATGCGTTTAATTCCGTGATTAAATTCTTTGATTACTTTAAAAAGTGTATCTTAGATTAATCAGTATCTGAATATAAACCTAATATATTTTTAAATGAGAAAACCGGTATTAAGAAATAATTAATATTATTCTTACTATATACTTCATAATTAGATAGCGTACATTCAAAACTATAAGAAAATTCCTATTTTATGTGAAAATACAACATTGATTACGTACTTTTTGTGACGCTCATAAAATTGTCACAAATTGACTAACGTAAGAATCATTACAATGGGATCATGGGTTTAGTTTTAACATTTATAACCGTATTTATTTGGCCGTGAGTCATAATGTAAACAACGTTTTATTACAATTTTTATACTTTTCAAAACTAAATATAGACGGCATGTCGAAGACGCCTACTTAATCTTATTTTCCTTACACATTTTTATCTATTAAACACACAATACATTTTTCGCCACACTCGGTTAAAAAAATTCGACAACTACTGTTTTCTTTGTTTATGTTTTGTTACACGGTCAAATAAATACAGTATAGTAAGTTTTGTCTGTAAGATATCAACTGAACTGTTCAACTTGATACCGAGTTAAGAACATCTTAAGTACAGTAAACATTCGCTTAAGTCACATATACATTAGCTTACACTATAATAAATGGCTAGTTTTAGGCACAAACACTTGAGAAATATATGTTTTCTCATTTTTACAGTCATGATTATTAATAAAAAACCTTGCTTTAGTCTTGAACACAATAATATTTTACACACAATAATAAAGTAAAGGTAAAAATAAGTACATACTAAGTTTATAGTACGGTTAAGGTAGAATAAAGAAACTACTTGCACTCTAGTGTCGAATGTAGTAAATTTTATATAATAACCGGTTAGCGGTTTTGTCACCGGTAATGTGTTATAAGACACTGGTAAAGTGTTATATGACATCGGGAATGTGTTATATGACACCGGTAATGCGTTATATGACATCGGTAATGTGTTATATGACATCGGTAATGCGTTATGTCAATGTTAACCGGTTACAGTGACATACGGACGACGACATCAAAGATGTCGCTCATCAACAAACACAGAGTGTAAGCAGTGAGCTAAAAATTATCTAAGAGTTTTGTATAACACTTAAAATTATAGTTACTCAAGTTTAGATAGATCGCGCAACGAGTAGAATGCGGAACCTTGTCAAAGAAAACGTTTCATTCCATTTCAAGAATAGCGTTAGCAAAAATTTCGATAATTTGTTACTTTGGTTTTTCCTCATTCTTCTCGCTGTGCGCAGACATAACATTCTTATGTTATTTATTAGGGAAACAAAATATTTTTGTGCATTTTAGCTTAGTTAAGAGAATTACCATTTTTTTTAACCTGTGAAAATCAATATGATTACGAAGGTTACTTATACTGCCCGTCAAGTAAAAAGAACGCTGAGCGACAGTAGTGGGGATGTGGTTAGGTATAGATATTGTCACGTTCTAATGGATTAACTGTTTATTCTATAATGTATGTAAGTGTGGTTTTACTGCATAATCACATAAAAAGAATAAAATCAACATATACTGGATGTAACAAAATTGACTCTCCAAATTTCATGAGATGACTTGGCGTCGGAAATTAAATACAAATATTTAATAAAAAAGGGGGATTATTTTTTTATTTTAAAAAAAATATTTTTGTCGCACATTAAGAATTCGTTTTTTACCGCGGCAATTGGAGGTAACGACGGTTTACGATTAAAGTATTCATGTATTTTTTTTCCTTCATTTTTGTAATGTGCCACGTCACGTCACGAAATTTGAAGGGTAGTTACAAAAAGTGTTAAATAAAGTGCAAAGTCCAAAGACTTGGACTTGGACTTTGCAAGTTGTATAAAGTGTTTTGTTCCATACAAGTGTCCCAAAACTACCTGTTCAAATTTCGTCACGTGACGTGGCATCAGTCAAGAAACATTACAAAAATGAAGAAGGAAAAAATCACATGAATACTTTAACCGTAAATCAGGTTTTAAGGTCCTGTAAATTTTCATTATCACCCTTTCTATCGTTACTGAGCGGCAGTACAAAGCGACAACGACAGCCAGACGGGTGCTCCGTGTTTGTTTTGCCACGGAGACTATGTTACCTTGAATTGCCGTGGTAACAAACGAATTCTTAATGTGCTTTAAAAATATTTATTTAAAAATAAAAAAAATTAACCCCCCTTTTTTATCAAATATTTGTATTTGATTTCCGATGCCAAGTCATCTCATGAAATTTCGAGAGTAAATTTTGGGACACCCAATATATTTTCTTTTGACCAATTTATTAGACTTCAGTGAAAAAATTACTTAGTGCGCGAACAACGGCCAGCGTTCTTCTTACGTGACGGCAACTATACTAGCCGGTATATTTGTACAATACTTGGTCTCTGGTACGATACTAGTTCATAGTTCATAGTTCGTCTTCAAAGTGCTCTCCGTACATGTCGGAGCCGTGTCGGCCGGCGTTACCGACAAACAAGTCGGTGTGGTCCAACACCTCGTCGAATGATAGCACGTCGTCTTGATTGTCGTCTACGGAGTGGAACAGGTGAGATACCTCTTCTAGCGCTATTTCTCTGAAAAAGTAATTTTAAAGTAGATAACTTTTTTGCCAGATGGAGCGACGACCTAAAGAAGGTTGCAGGAATTGACTGAACGCGCAAAGCCAATGAATACAGACGTATACTACCAATTTGGTTGGGGGCATGTCCCCAGCTCGTGTAGTTCCCATTTGGCGGCGCTGTCGTCGCATTTCACTGTCTCAGTTAGTCAAAAACTAGTAGGCACAATTTTTACGTTTATAATCGACTAAATTCAGGGATTATTTATAAAAAAATATTTAACATCTTTTAAATCAAAACATAATATATTTATATTAAGTATTTATAGATATTTACAATGATTGATTTTACTCTTTTGCTATGTAAAATTAAAAATGGCTGCCGCGCTGCAACGCTGCCAAGCAGCAGTTTGTGTCACAGAAAGTTTGTCTTCAGAGCAGCCTAAGAAACTATTCTTCTAGTATACGTCTGTATTCATTGGCAAAGCGCAGGACCGTGTGCTGTGACGAAATTTTGGAGAGGCATATGTCCAGCAGTGGACTGCTACCCCCGGAAACACCCCGGAAAAATAATCAATCAATCAATTCAGCCTATAATAGGCTGAATTGATTGATTGATTATTTTTCCGGGGTGTTTCCGGGGGATGGCGCATGGCTGCATGGCATTGCGCTGGGTGTTTACTCCTCTTTGCTACTGTGGTGAGGAGACGGCGGCCCATGTTCTGTAGCAGTGCCCTCTACGGTACTGAACTTGAGGGAATCGTCCGTGAGGGGGAGGGTCCAGTCTGTTACTGCAATCTTGTCTCCTCGGAGGGCCACTTTCTACAGCTCATGATTTCTACTACCAACGGGACTAGCCGCAACATAGGACTCGAACGAGCAGCAAAGTGTTGTTGCGTTTCGTTTCGTTTGTAGCCGCCCCTGAATGGGGAGAGAGCCGGGATATCTATTGTTTTTTTATTGCCGCAAGAAGAGATTCCGTGATTAGGTTTTAATAGTCCATGGGCTGGAGGAGGGTATCCCCTGTCCCTGTACCAAATTTCAGCCATAAGGCTGATCTCTGTTCAGCTTCTGAAAGAGTAACTAACATCCAGACCACCACACTAATCTTTGTTTTTACATATACATACATACATATGGTCACGCCTTTATCCCCAAAGGGGTAGGCCGAGGCATATTATATGCCCACATTTCACCTTTGTATAATTTGTCCCACGTAATAGGTGGTGAGCCGTATTGCCGTGTTTAAATGGACAGGCGCAGGTTGTGACTGCCTGCTGTTGAAATAAAGCCTTCAACTTAGCTTAACAACTGCCATTTTACTGGCAACCGGGACCAACGGCTTAACGTGCCTTCCGAAGCACGGAAACGCTCAAATAAATGTCACAAAGTGATCACATGGATGGTCACCCATCCATGGACCGGCCATAGTGAAAGTTGCTTACTGCAGTGATCGTTTACAGAACACTGAGTCCGCGGGGCCACGAGCGCTTCGCTTTAATGTGAGGGAAAATCCTTCACTAAAAAGCCGCACGTAACGCCCAACAGCCTACGGTTGGGAGCCCTGGGTAAGCCCTCGGAAGGATGTCCTAGGACATAAACTTTTGCATTTATAATATTAGTAAGATGCAGATGCGAAAGTTTGTGACTGTGTAGATGTCTGGATGTATAGATATTTGTTACTCTTTAATTTTCTAACGGCAAAACGGATCTAGCTGAAAATTGGTACAAGGATTGACTATAGTCTGGAATCCTACTAATATTATAAATGTGAAAGTTTGTGAAGATGTTTGGATGTTTGGATGTTTGGATGTTTGTTACTCAATCACGCTCTAAGGGCTGAACGGATCAGGCTGAAATTTGGAACCGGGGTAGATTAAAGTCAGGAATAACACATAGGCTACTTTTTATCCCGGGAAAGTGTTCCTACAGGAAGCGGGAACGGGAACCAAATTTCACGCGGGCGAAGCCGCGCGCATCAGCTAGTAACACATAAGACTACTTTTCATCCCGGGAATATATTACCATGGGAAGCGGAAACGGATACCAAAAAAAAGTTGTAAGATATTCAGTAGCATGGCGTCACTCACTCGTTGTCGGGTATGACCCAGGCGTGTATCTCCTGTCGGTCGATGTGCCCGTCGTTGTTCCGGTCCAGGTCGTTCTCGAACTTGTCCTTCTCCGTCAGGACCCACTCCTTGTCCTGCTGGGACCCTGCAGTAGAAAATTTCACGCCTCAGACAACACTAACAGGAGACAGTTAAAGATTTTTGTCGACGATACGACTTGAATGCGTAGACAAAAATTTTTGTTGACGCTTGCAAGCCATATGAGCGGGAATTGGCGTCCCTCCATAGAGTAGCGTGGTATTATTTCAGAGTCTGTTAACTAGTGAAACTACGATTCAAAAAATGGAAAGTGTAATTTTTAAATAGACAATTTTTTTTACTTTTGAATCTTAGTAAGTATAGACTAGCCGACCCTCACAACTTCGTTTACGTCACATAAGGTAAACAATTCGCATGAGAAAGGAGAGGTATTTCTTCATCAGACTCATCAAGCAGCGTGTGAAACTGACCTGTTTGCTTATTAAAAAAAGAGCTTAAAGATTAAGTCTATTCTAAATCAAAATAGCTTAATCATAAAAGTTAGGATTAAGTTCTTGTATGATTAAGCCAACACGCCAGTTTAGATTTACCCTCACATTGGAACACTTCAATTCTAGGTGTTGCAAAAGTTGAGATGTCTCTAATTCCTAAACTACTACACCCGCAATATTGAAACTTCTGTGAAACAATCCTTAAAGTACTTCCTTTACGACACTGTTTTTTTTTTATAATCGGACAACGCATTGGGAAGTTTGTCTTTCATCCCCTCTCCCGAAGGAACCGCACAAAATATCGGGATCATACATACATACATACATATACTCACGCCTTTATCCCCGAAGGGGTAGGCAGAGGCCTATACCGGCCCACATTTCACCGTGTACAATTCGGGATCATAAGGATCCTAAAACCCTTCTCGGATCATAAGCTCAGATTGCGCCAAGTTTCATTCAAATCGGTTCAGAAGTTTCGGCGTAATCCTTATTCAGGATACAGACAAACAGGCAGAAAGACAGACTGACATGAAAAGTTTAAATTACATTTTTGGCTTCAGTATCGATTAGAGAACGCCCTAAAAATAATATTTTCAAAATATCTTCCTTGTACAGACTCTTAACCCGCTACAGTTGTATTATATGTATGAATGAGTCAGCCGCGTATATAATCAGTAACACGGTTAAACGACTATTAGCCGTCACAACAAACCGTATCGGGGACATTTGACCTGTTCAAATGTGGGCGGACATCTATATCACACCAACAAAAATAAGGTTAGGTGTAATGACCTATTTATAATACACGAAAAAAATTACGAATTGAAGAGGAGCCAGTGTGTGTGTGTGTCTCTTTCTCTCTTTGTGTGCGTAAACATGGGAACAAAAGGGATGGACAGCGAAGTCTTTGTGTGCGTAGACATAGGAACAAGAATCAAGTTTTTAGTTTCGTCACATCTGAGGCACTTGAGCCAGCGGGTTAGTGTTCTTTTCCATCAGAGATGTGCTACGCTACATTCTTATGGATGCGTTTGATATCTGCCAATCACATTCATCGGGCAAACAATATAAACGGTCAACGTTACTTGTGGAGCGACAAATGATAGAACATTTCTGCTGTAAAAGCACCCCTAAGGCACAAAATAATAAGGTACAGAATGCAATCTCAGGAATGTACTTTATTTTTTTTCACACCTACCCTCTGCTACGCACACTCGCACACAAACCGGTATCGAAAATTACCATGACAACATTTGACCTCGTGTCTGTTGAACTCTGTGAGCAGTGTCTATGTGTGCGTAGCCTCAGCGAATTTACTATGTGGGTTTCCATCTGTACAATCTCTAATTTGTGCCTAAAGCATGTGCTACACGGTTTCAAGCGGTGGTTTTAAACAGTGGTTTAAAACAGTGTAGGTAGTAGTTTTTAGCCAAATTTCGGTTGACCTTTAAACGCCCTTGGCAGCAAGGCTTGCGTTTGAAACCACTGGTAGAAGCGTTGGTTTAAAACGTGTTTGAAACCGTCTAGCCGCTTGTTTCAAACCTCGCGAACGACAGTCTCGATGCAGCGGCGAGCGCGGGCAGACGCACGCGACGACGATGTTCTCAAAATGGCACGAGAAGAAAAAGAACGAGAAGTAGTTATAGAACTTCTTGAGCCTTGCCCTGCCTTTGGGATTTAACATGCAAGTAGTAAAAAGACTCGGCTCAAAAAAAAAAATGTGGGATATTTTAGCCACAAAATTAAAAGATATTAACCCAACGGCCAAACGCCGCGTCCGCAAAAAAGAAGATAGACAATCTAAGAATTTCTATAAGCCTTTCTCTTACAGATATATATGGTCTCATGTTTGTCTTTTTTAACTTATAAATGGCCTCGCCTTGGACAATAATTCGTAAAAACTTTCTTTATCCATTCTTAGAAAGTAATAATGTCATCAAAGTTGCCAAAGAAAGAGTAGGTTAATTAAGTTCATAATAAGACTAAGGGTTAATCGCTCCTTTAATCATCGCTTCATGCATATTCATGCACACAAAAGAGCAAGCCCCCATTCTTTTTGCTATTTAGATAGGTAAGGTGCCATGACGCTGTTGTAGTGAATATACGGTGCGAGCGTAGAGACGTCCTATTCACGCAACGTTCTATAAAACACTGATGGTTTCAAACACGTTTTAAACCGTGTAGCTGGCAAAGCGAAAATCAGTATTTTCTGTTTCAAACCACCGTTTGAAACCGTGTAGCACATGCTTAAGATGTTACCTCTCTCGCCGAGGTACTCTTGGAAGTCGATCCGTCCGTCCCTGTTGGAGTCCCTCTCCCTCAGGGTCTGGTTGATGAGGAACTGGTGCATCACTTCGTGCTCTTCGGGATTCGTGAACACCTGCACAAGGACCATTGTTATTTGTTACCGCTAGGAAATACTGGGTGTTTCTTTTAGGGTGTCAAGCCGCCACTAGCTGGTAGCAGGGTTCCATACCTATCGATTTAACCCCCATGTATGTTCTACGATTTTTTGTAGTTTTCGAGATATAATTTTTTTTCGTAATCTATTATATAAAAATAAGTCGGGTTTTCCTTCCTGACGCTATAACTTTAGAACGCACGAACCGATTTCCACGGTTTTGCATTCGTTGGAAAGGTCTCGGGCTCCGTGAGGTTTATAGCAAAGAAAATTCAGCAAAATTTCACATACAGCGCCATCGCGGGCGAAGCTGCGGGCATCAGCTAGTTTTTTATAATTACGTGTCCACGTGGCTTCCTTCTTTTTGGTTCGACTTTTCTTGGATATTTTTTTATTATTATAATGCCTATTGATTGCAGTATTATGGACAAAATAAGCTCCTACCTAACTTTGATACAAGATGTAAAAATTTTAATCGATAATAAAAAAATAGGGAATTATGCAGAACATTATATCTCGAAAACTACAAAAAATCGTAGAACATACATGGGGGTTAAATCGATGGGTATGGAACCCTGCTACCAGCTAATGGCGGCTTGACACCCTAAAAGAAACACCGTGTATAGCAGAGACAATCAGCGAAAGAACCAATCAGCTAAAAAGACATTTTCGGACTAGTTGACATTTTGCGACAAAAGCAATCTGCGAATAAGCCGTTAAGTCGTTGTCGTGTCGCTGCGTGTTTCTGCGAGCAGGTCATGCTCGTGCAATCAGTAATAGAACAATAAGGAATTTTAATATGTATCTGTGAATATTTATTTTAAAAAAAAATCCATGTTCTATTTCTTTTTTTAGTAGAACAGTGGAGAAAAATATTCCCATTTGTTCTATTAGTTGAGCAAAAATAGTGGAACATATTGGAACACACGTAAAGGAGGCGGCGGGGAGGGAGCGGGAGCCGAGTTCCGCATTTGGCAGCTGGGGCGCCGCCGACGTGTCTTCGCCCAAGACTATCGGCCTCCATGACCGGGGGCCTGAGGACGGTGAGGAGGCTGCTCACCGTCCTCAGGCCCCCGTTCATAGAGAAGCGGCACAACATCCGAACCAAGCCCCCAGAGACGCTGGATAGTACCTGAACGCCTTGGCGATGTTCTGGAGGTAACCAAAGTTTCTAACTTTCGTGTTTATAATATTAGTTGTGATTATTGCATTCTGGTATTTTTAATATTTCAGACTTCAAATTTCGAGTTCCATAAAAATAAAGAACTCTTCTAAACATGCAAAAGTATTGCTTATATTATAACATACCCACTTTGTAACAGGCATAGCGTTAAAGTGGCGTATTATTGTGCAATAGCAATAAAACACTGCGGTAGCGCGAATTTTACAATTATTACATTGAAATGCAATAATTATAGCGAGCGGCCCAAGTACTGCACTTGAGTTTTAGTTTTTATCTACTCTGATACTATAATACAAAGATTATAAAATTGAAATCAATACTATTATGACAAACATTACGCACAGGCCAAAAAAAAAGTTTTATTACGATACAGGTCTTGTATGGACACCTATATCATAATAAAACTTTTTAATCATTACGATACACCATAAACAATCTCCAGCTGAAAAAGAAGTTTGAACCTCTACTTTAAAAAAAAAATTGTGTCTCCAGAGTACCGAAAAATTATAAATCTATGGTCTCCGCAGCCTAAAAAAAAAGAAACACGCATGCGCAATCGATGTTTGCGCCTTGGCGCCAACATTTTACATTTAAATTAAACAAAGTTTGGTTTTGTATGTAAAATAAATTAGTTTTTGTGTAAAAACATGTCTTAAAGCGAGGATGGTGGTAATTGTACACCACCAGACATTCTGGAAACTGCGTCAAACATGACTATGAACCTGTTACCGGCGAAATCAAGGAGCAACTATATATCACAACAAAATGAAATATAGTATGAGAGTAGATAAAGTAGTGTATGACACTGTACATAACTTGGTCTTATAACACTCGTGTGATACTATAAAAAAACTCGCCTACGGCTCGTTTTTTTAAAACACACTCGTGTTATAAGAACCCTTATTATGCAACAGTGTCATAAACTACTATAAAAGAAAATGTTACATTGTTCCCGATTCCTTTTGTATTTGGCTAGATTTAGACAGTGGCTTCGCTCGTTTTTGTAAAGTTTTCCCTTCCCATTATGAACATGGGGAAAAAGGTGCCAAAAACCAAATCTTTAAATGAACAATTTAATAGATGTTTTCTTCAAGAAAGACATGTCTTAGGGGTTCGAGAGTCATTGCCATGTACATTTATGGCACAGATAAGATATAATCAATAATTAACCTTTGACTATCCTCACGGTACTCCATCAAACGAGCGGTGTCATTTTAAAAAGATCCGTTCATTGGCTCATTCGTAATTACTGAGTTCTTTGATCTTTAATAAAAACAAATTTAGCTGCAAAATGTACCGAATGTATAACTTTTAAACCGCTGGACCGACTTAGCTAATTATATAATTTTTTTCTTGTGTAAGTTATAGCCAGGTCAAGTATACAAAAAAAGATAAGAAAACAAATCTTATATCAGGTCAGCTCGATATGGCGGAACAAACTTCGCCGGGTCAGCTAGTTTAAATTGTAAATATTGAACTCCGGAGATAGTTGTAACATTTTGTAAAAGACCCGAATCACGGAGTTGCGGATCAGTTTGATTTGAGACTTGGCTCTTGATTAAAATGTAACGGGTAATTACCTCAAATTCGTCGAGTTCTAGCTTTCCGTCGCCATTAACGTCTGCCACTGCGAACATCGCCTTCTCATCTGTCAGGGACTGCAAACAACACATACACACATAAGAAACCGTTGGGTTTTGATAGCATAGTACCTAGTCATCTGATACAATATCTTCTGCCAAATAATTCCATACAACATCTGCCAAAGACCTCGACGTCCGTTAAACTATGTACAGAAAATCTTATCAAATTATAATACTATCTATCCGATACAATGTACTTTTGACAAGAAAATTACCAATTCTCAGAATGGGCAACCCTGAATCGTCCGGCTTCTCTGCAAGAACGACTTAACAATTCACATTTCCTGGATATTTAATTGAATCACATCGTATGCCGTTGGTTCCGGTTGCCAGTGAAATGGCAGTCGTTAAGCCAAGTTGAAATATGGGCCGCTTGAGGAATTTCAACTGTGAGCAGTCACAACCCATTACGTGGAAAATAAAATTAATCTAAAAAGGTGAAATGTGGGTATATAATATGCCACTGCATGTATGTAAACACACCCAAGGACGTGGAATGCATGATCAAAAATGTATACAAACGGCAGATTTAGCGATAACAATGCATCTGTTACATCGAGAGTCGTAAAAACTTCAAATCGCCATATTTTTGTACTTATTATTTTACTAACCTATTGCTCAGCTGAGTATGCCTATCTGTATGAGCTAAGAATAACGTTATTTTTTATGTTTGATGGCAAACTAAAACTAACAGGCGAGCGGAATGGTACCATCTCCTTGCGCAACAAACAAAAGCGTCATTACCTATCTGTCTGTTGGGTGCCTGCTATCAATGCTATTGGGTCTCTTACACGTAACGAGTACTGTGGCGAGACATTAAAACGATACTAGGCCGAGAGAGTGGGCACTCGGCCTAGCAAACAAATCGTAGTTCTGGTGACTCTCTCTTCACTCTGCTCGGTCGAGTCACTCGTCAAAATGTTGTTTCTCTTAAAAAGTTCTAAAAACGTCTGCGACAGCATAAGTCTATCTTTTAAGGTTCGCTCACAATAACCTAATTTGTCTATCTCTTAAGGTTCGCTCTTGTGCTAGGATCACAAAAACTACTGGTTGCATTTCAAAAAATATTTTACAGTGTAATATTACATTTATTGAGGACTAGCGGACGTCACGCGGTTTCACCCGCGTAGTCCCGTTCCCGTGGGAATACGGGAATAAAAATTATAGCCTATGTTCACCGCAAAGAGTGTAGCTTTCTAACGTACCGAGCACTCGGCCGAGGGCACTCTCGCCACTGTACTCATTACGTGTAAGAGACCCATATTATGCAGCGGAGACGACGGACTGTTTGTGCGATCGACTCTGCGGCGTACAAAGAGTCATTGGTCCATCGCACAGACTATGTGTGAAGGAATAGCCTGTCCCAATAGATATCTAACTTTGAGTGTTGTGCACTGTGAACTATTAGTTCCGTCTACTAAATGATGGTGTAGGATAGACAAGGCTGACCTTATCTAACCTACTGTTGTAGTAAAAATTAAAGTAGTTAAGCATTTGTAAGCGCCCGCGGCCCGAGTCCTGAGACATCCTTCCGAGGGCTTACCCGGGGCTCCCAACCATAGGCTGTTGGGCGTTACGTGAGGTTTTTTAGTCGGTAGGAGTCCGGCATAGCATCCATGAGCATATTCCCTCACGTTAAAAAAAATAAAGCGCCCGCGGCCCTGCGGTAAACGATCACTGGAGTGAGCAACTTTTGCTATGGCCGATCCTTGGATGGGTGACCATGGGTGAGTATGTGGCATTTATGCGTTTTCGTGCTTCGGACAATTTTAACAGTGTTCACATCTGCGTCAGGGTCAGCAGCGCGCGCGTAGCGTCTCTGGTGTTGCAAACGTCTATTAGCCACGGTAACCAACCTTCAGGTGGGCCTTAAGCTTGTCTGCCACTTTAGTAATATATAAAAATACCTTACCTATTAACCATTAAAAACTTAAAAATAAGCGAACATTGAACCCTCACCATGCCCGAATCACTGACATCGTCGTTCGGGTCATCCTCCGAGTCGAACCCGAACAGGCGCAGGTACTCGGGCCACGTCACGGCGCCGTCCTGGTCCTCGTCGGCCTCTTGCAGGCGCTCCTCCGCCTCCTCCAGAGATAACGTACTGTTGGAGAGTGGCTGTATTTTAATGTACATGCGAATGTTGAATGCCGAAACAAATTACATAGAGAAATTATAGCTCTCATCTCTCGTAGCTAATCACAGAAAAACCACCGCTCTAAATTTGGGTTAGTGGATGTATAAGTAGGATGCAATTTGAATACTAAAAAATGCATCCTATTTACTATACAAAATGCAAGGGGGGTAGCAACATGGTTATATGGGAAACTAGCAGCACCTTGTTCTGACAAAAATCTACGGCAGTTTTCTCCTTTGCGTATGTTACGTAGTGGAGAATAGGACGAAGGCCAGCAATGTGGCTAGATTGCTGAGCCCGGAGAGGGCGATGGCCGTCAGGGTGATAAGGGATACCGCACGGTCTTAGATGAGGCGGCATGTCTCCTAGCCGGGACCCCTCCATGTGACTTGGAAGCGAGAGCCCTTGAGTCTCTATTTAGGTGGCGCAAGAAGGCGCTGTAGCGGGGCCTTTGGCCTGCGTCTCGAGAAATCGAGGCAAGGTGGTACCCGTAGGTCTGCTGGGAGTCCTGGGACATCCTTCCGAGGGCTTACCCGGGGCTCCCCAGTCCAACCATAGGCTGCTGGGCGTTACGTGAGGTTTTTTAGTCGGTAGGAGTCCGGCAAAGCATTCATGAAGGATTTTGCCTCACGTTAAAAGAAAAGGGGGGAGAATAGGACGCACCAAAGTGGGGCTCTCTTCTGGGTAAATGGATGGCTTTAGCTATTTATTGTTCACTCACGAGGACCTTTTTGAAATCAAATGAGGTGGGGAGTGAAGGGATCGTCGGTGGGCAGTGGGTTCCTCAACCCTCCGATTGCGGTCAATGTCGTTGGGGGCGCGCGCATACGGCATGCAAGTGTTACCTGACTTAGCAACCTAACTTTGCCGCTTTTACCTTAGTAGGATATGGGTTGTAGGGCCTACTACTAAAGAGCAACATTACTGAGACAAGTACCAGTTTCATTCCCAGGACTGCAACCCTACTCTACATTCTAATTTAAATTCTCAAAAAAAAATAAGCGTAGTTCTTTTGATATACATAAATAATATTAAACCTATCATTGGTTGGAAGAACTTTAAAAATTAATACATATTCTTTAAAAAAAATTAGGTGCCAAGGTAGTCATGATGAGATAATATATTGTCAGGAGAGATAGATTTATTAGATACTAGCCTTCGGCGCGGACTGAATTGTTTTATAATAGCGTTAATCATCAAGCTCTTTTATGATTAAGCCAACACGCCAGTTTAGATTTACCCTTACATTTAAAGTTTAGTGAAAGTTGAGCTGTCTCTAATTTTATGAACTACAAAATCCTCAATATTGAAACTTGTGTGGACCAATCCTTAAAGCACTCCCTTTCTAATACTAATAAAATATTTGAAATCTGACCCCACGTTGAGAAATTACAACTAAAAACCATTTTGTCTTTCATCCCCTCTCATACAGGAACGGCGCAAAGTATTGGGATCAAAAGTATTCTAGAACCTTTCTCGGATCATAAGCTCAGATTATGCCAATTATCAGTCAAATTGGTTCAGTAGTTTCGGCGTGATACTTATTCGGGATACAGACAGATAAGACATTTTTTTAAAATTATATTTTCGGCTTCAATATCGATTATTATAGAATGCCCCCCATTTTAAATTTTCTAAATATCTTCTTGTACAGATTCTCGACCCTCTACAGTTTAACATTTGGAGTGGTCGGTATGGGAAGTCTGTAAATATAAGACATACAGGGATCTGTTCACAGGAACCATGTCATCGCTTTTAGAGAAAAGATAAACTGCATATGTACACAGATTTCAAATGATACTCTTATAATAATAATAATAATAACTCGGCTCTACCAAGTTATTTTGAAACTTGTGTAGATATAAGTGATGCACACTCAATTCTGTATTGCGCGGCTGTAGCAGTGTGTCGAGTGGCTGGTGTAAAATTTCCAAAATTTGAGCCAGCTACTAGACCTAACTCTGTTCCAGTCTGGCAATGCAGAATTGAGCGTCGCATCGCCGAGACTAGGGTACTCATTGGTAAGCTATGCTGCTTCAGGACGGGTAATACCCGTCCCAGGGTAATGCGTTTTGTGAGTCGTGCATTTGCGGGGACTGATATTAGTCCTCGCGAATACTCAGTACGAGTCACAGAACGTATAGACCACCTGAAGCAGAAAATTTATGCGTGGGCAAGCCGTATACGGCGATACAAAAAGCGAGTGGATCGCTATACTCAGAATCGCTCGTTCCAAAACGATGAGAGATGGGTGTATAGAAGATAGGAGCAACCTGATTCAAGTATGACTGACATGTGCCTACCAAGTGCTGAAACCACTAGTACATTTTGGCAAGGCATTTGGTCGGTACCAGTCAGTCATACAGAGTGTGAGTGGATGCGGGATGTCAAGCTTTCATGTGAGTCAATACAGACTATGGAACCAGTCCTAATAACATCTAGTGACATTGCCAGTGCGGTTCGTTTGCACTGCACAACTTTTGGCTGAAATGGTTCCATAGCTCACATGCTTGTTTGGCATCCTGCTTTCAATCATCACTTGAGTCTGGGTCGCTTCCATCTTTTATGACTTCGGGTATCACACACCTCCTCTACAAATCTGGTAGTACTACGGACCCTAAAAATTATAGACCGATAACTTGTTTACCAACGGTCTATAAGCTTCTTACATCTATTTTGAGAGTTAAGCTATCAACACATATTGAAAATAATTATATTATGTCCAACTCTCAAAATGGATGTAGAAGCGGGTCACGTGGTACTAAAGAACTCCTTATTCTTGATATGGCCATTAATCAGCAGGTTCGGCGTAACCGGAAAAACCTTGCGACATGCTGGATTGATTACAAGAAAGCCTATGATTCAGTGCCACATACATGGCTGTTGAAGGTGCTGGAGTTGTATAAAGTTGATGCAACTCTTAGGAATCAATGGACAACGGCTCTTGTATATCCAGGATGTCGTCGGGTTCTTGGGGATGGCGAGCCTGTCAGGATCAAGAGGGGTATATTTCAGGGTGACTGTCTGAGTCCCTTATGGTTTTGCCTGGCACTGAATCCTCTCAGCACTTTGCTGGAGGGTTCAGGATTAGGCTATCAGTTTCGGAGAGGAGGTCAAGTTGTTTCCCACCTTCTTTACATGGATGACTTAAAATTATTTGCCTCCACCGATTCCCACTTGATCGAGTTACTAAAAGTCACAGAAGCTTTCAGTAATTCTATCAAAATGGAATTTGGTGTAGATAAATGTGCAGTCATGCATGTAAAGAAGGGTCAGATTGTGGAATCTGAAAGAGTACAACTTTCAGATTTCACAAAACTTAAATCCCTTTCCGCGACTGAAACCTATAAATATCTAGGTATGTCGCAGGCATTAGGTATTACAGAGATAGGCATGAAACAAACGTTGGTGGACCGTTTCTTTGGCCGCCTGAAAAAAGTGCTGAAAAGTCTTTTGTCGGGCGATAACAAGGTGCGGGCTATCAACGGTTGGGCCATGCCAATCTTAATCTATTCCTTCGGCATACTTAGGTGGACTCAGACTGAATTAGACGCCCTGGATAGAAAAGTCCGTTCGCTATTGACCATAAACCGAATGCATCACCCACGTTCGTCTGTAATGAGGTTGTATATCCCACGAAAGTGCGGAGGTCGCGGCTTTTTAAATGCCAAGACCTTACACAATCGTGAGGTATACAACCTTAGGGAATATTTCCTTCATGCTGACGTGGGTATGCATCGGGATGTGGTAGCAATAGACAATGGACTGACCCCTCTTGCTCTTGCCAAAGAGAACTGACACAAACATATTGACGACTAATGATCGCAAGGAGATATGGCAGGGCAAAGAGCTGCATGGACGATTTTATCGGGCCTTACATGGGCCCGATGTAGATTTTCTAGCTTCCGTATCCTGGCTACGTTTCGGAGATTTGTTCGGAGAAACTGAAGGTTTTGTTTGTGCGATTACAGACGAAGTTGTCATGACGAATAACTATCGGAAATATATTTTGAGAGACGGTACGGTTGACATATGTCGGGCATGCCACCTACCGGGTGAATCTCTCAGACATATCATTTCTGGTTGTCCTCGTCTTGCCAACGGCGAGTACTTGCATAGACACAACCAAGTGGCCAGGATTATCCATCAGAAACTTGCGCTAAAATATAAACTTGTAGATTCAGAGGTACCATATTACAGGTATGTGCCCGATCCAGTTCTAGAGAATGGTCGTATCACGTTATACTGGGATCGGTCTATTATCACTGACAGGACTATTGTAGCCAATAAGCCTGATATAGTGGTAATAGATCGATCAGAGCGCCTCGCAATAATCGTTGATATTACGGTTCCACATGACGAGAATCTCGTGAAAGCAGAAAAAGATAAACAATTGAAATATTTGGACTTGGCTCACGAGGTTGTCGACATGTGGGATGTGGATTCAGCGATTATTGTTCCGATAGTCGTATCAGCACACGGTCTGATCGCCAAAAGCCTCGATCAACATCTTAAGAGGCTTGCGTTAGGCAGTTGGGTCAAGGGCTTGATGCAAAGGGCAGTTTTACTGAGCACGGCACGTATTGTGAGGCGATTCCTGTCTCTGGAGCCCTGACCACCGGTAGCTTGGTCCCTGTACCCGATGCCGGTGGGATACTATTTTTTTATATTTTTAAATGTATTTTTATATAGGTATATTTAAAAATGTAAATTTATATGTGATATATTGTAATAAAGAGGAATAATAATAATAATAATAAAGCCTGATTTATTCCATAGCTTCAAGTAAAAACAAAGAAATTTGAATGTGGTTGGTGCGTTAGGCAGTTGGGTCAAGGGCTTGATGCAAAGGGCAGTTTTACTGAGCACGGCACGTATTGTGAGGCGATTCCTGTCTCTGGAGCCCTGACCACCGGTAGCTTGGTCCCTGTACCCGATGCCGGTGGGATACTATTTTTTTATATTTTTAAATGTATTTTTATATAGGTATATTTAAAAATGTAAATTTATATGTGATATATTGTAATAAAGAGGAATAATAATAATAATAATAAATTATAATACAAATGATTGTGAAAATGCATAAATTTCGACGAAAAATATATAAAACCTTACTTTACAGAAGATTTCATCAAGTGTTTGACAAATGTCACTTGACACAACATGAATAATGCAAGCAAGATATTATTTATGTACATAAATCGTGAAAATGTTGACCAGAGCCAGGACACAACGAGCACAGCTAACATCTCCGGACTCATCACTCCGCTCCGCCTCTCTTCTTCGTGAAAATACACCAAACGTAGAGGCGTCGAGCTCAACATCGAGTGATGAGTATTTCTCTCCGCCGACGTCGCCAACGCCTGTACGTCGGCCGGGGAGAGGCCGGCCACCGTCTTGCTTGGGACCCCGAGGCCCACCGGCCTCGAATAGGGCCCCCGCTTCCGGTGGTAATGTGCACCGCATGCGATGGACTAATACCATTAATCAGAACGTCATGCGGGCATATTATGCGGCAACAGAGGGGGGAACTATTCGCACTGCGTATCGTGACCGTATGCTGCACTTGTTTCGTGAACTTGAACCGGCTGTCGACGTTTCCGCTCAAAGATTGTCGGATCAAGTACGTGCTATCCAACGTAATCGTATGTTGGATAGTAACGTACTTGAGAGACTACGCTTAGAGTATCTGCGGAATGACCATGTTATCTACAATCCGCCGCTAAGAGAAGAAGCTAGTATCCCAATCAACTTTGTGGTTAGTCAAAATACGGCAGTAGATGACATGGTTATATCAACAGATACTAGGTACAATGAGGAGATACTGGTAGCTTTGGAGTGTGCGATTGGGGAATATCGGACTATGCCCATTAATATTAGGCCACGTCTACCTCGATTGCCCATGCATAGAAAGAACTTGACTCTGGTGAGTACTGTTGATTCACTATTATCTATGTATTTAGAAAATAGTGAAACTCTTAGTGATACTCATTCAATCCTGTACTGCGCTGCCATGGCAACATGTCGTGTAGCAGGTGTTCCGCTTTTGGCGGAAAACCATGATACACGACCAACAAGACCTATCGTGCCGGGGTGGCAGCGTAGGATTGAACGACGTATCACTGAGACAAGAGTACTCATCAGCAAGTTATCATGCTTTAGATCTGGGAATACTCGGCCGAAGGTGATGCGCTTTGTGAACCGAGCATTTTCAGGAACTGGAGTTAGTTCCATGGATTATGTGAATCGGGTCACAGAGCGCATTGACTTCCTAAAGCAAAAAGTTTATGCATGGGCACATCGGATTCGTAGATTCAAAAAACGCGTAGACCGATTTACTATCAATCGCAGATTCCAAAGAGACCAGAGATGGGTCTATAGAAATTGGGAACAATCTGATAAAGGTGTGAATGACGGACATCTACCGGATACTGATGAAACAAATAAATTTTGGCAAAGTATCTGGTCGGTACCCGTTAGTCACACCGAGGGTGATTGGATGTGTGATGTCGAGCGGGCATGTGAGAATGTATCAAACATGGAAAAAATCGTCATTGACAGTTCTGATGTAGCTAGTGCAGTCCGTCCGTTATCTAATTGGAAATCTCCAGGGCCGGACGGACTGCACAATTTTTGGCTAAAATGGCTACGCAGTTCACATGCTCGATTGGCATCTCACTTCCAATCTGCTCTAGAATCTGGATCGTTGCCAATTTTTATGACAACTGGTGTGACTCATCTGCTCCATAAATCTGGAAGTACTTCGAACCCCAGCAATTATAGACCGATCACGTGTCTGCCGTCGATCTATAAACTTCTGACATCCATTTTGAGAGATAAAATAAATAAACATATTAATGTCAATAAAATTATGAGTGGCTCTCAAAATGGATGTAGAAGTGGGGCTCGGGGTACTAAGGAGCTTCTCCTCATTGATATGACTATTAGCCAACAAGTTCGTCGTAACCGTAAGAATCTATCAACATGCTGGATAGATTATAAGAAGGCGTTCGATTCTGTACCTCATACGTGGCTCTTAAGGGTGCTGGAGTTGTATAAAGTTGATACAACTCTATGCACCTTTTTACAGTCATGTATGAGGCAATGGAGGACCCTTCTTACATATCCAGGATGTGGGGGGTTCTGCGGTGACGATGAGCCGATTAGGATTAAGCGGGGCATCTTCCAAGGTGACAGTTTGAGTCCTCTTTGGTTTTGCTTAGCACTGAACCCTCTTAGTACTCTACTAGAGAGTTCAGGGCTAGGTTACAGATTACGGGGAGGAGGTCAGGTTATATCTCACTTACTTTTCATGGACGACTTAAAGCTATTTGCCACAACAAATTCTCATTTGATTGATTTACTAAAGGTTACTGAGAACTTTAGTAATTCAATCAAAATGGAATTTGGTGTGGATAAATGTGCAGTTATGCATGTTAAGCGAGGACGGATAGTGGAATCGGAAGGTATTCAGCTTTCTGATTCCATTCATCTGACATCACTCCTCGTATCTGACACCTATAAGTACTTGGGTATGTCACAAGCGTTGGGCATCAATGAAGCTGACATGAAACAGTCGTTGCGAGAACGTTTCCTGAGTCGCCTGAGAAAAGTATTGAATAGTCTTTTATCGGGCGGCAACAAGGTGCGTGCTTTTAACGGCTGGGTCATGCCACTCTTGATGTACTCCTTTGGCATACTCAAGTGGACTCAAACTGAACTAGATGCCTTAGACAGGAGAGTTCGTACACTATTGACATCATATCGAATGCATCATCCGCGTTCATCGGTGATGAGGATGTACATCCCGCGGAAATGTGGCGGCCGAGGCTTCTTGAATGCCAAAACCCTACATAACCGCGAGGTGTGCAACCTTAGAGAATATTTTCTCCACATGAATGCGGATGTGCATCGGGATGTTGTCAAAGTGGATACTGGACTCACCCCGCTTGCCTTGGCGAAAGAGAACTGGCGCAAACCTGTAATACTGGGTGTTGATGACCGGCAGGAGATATGGAAGGGCAAGGAGCTCCACGGTAGGTTTTATAAGGCTCTGCATGGATCTCATGTAGACCTTATAGCCTCTGTGGCCTGGCTACGATTCGGTGATCTCTTTGGAGAGACCGAGGGTTTTGTCTGTGCAATTGCAGATGAAGTTATCATGACGAACAACTACCGGAAATATATACTGAGGGATGGTACGACTGATGTATGTCGAGCGTGTCATCTTCCTGGCGAGTCCCTCAGGCATATTATTTCTGGTTGTTCTCGTCTTGCTAACGGCGAGTACTTGCACAGGCACAACCTAGTAGCCAGGATCATCCATCAGCAACTTGCTCTGAAGTATTACCTGGTGGATATCGAGGTTCCATATTACAGGTATGTAGCTGAGCCAGTTCTTGAAAATGGTCATATCACATTGTACTGGGATCGATCTATTATCACAGACAGGACTGTTGTAGCCAACAAGCCTGATATTGTGGTAATAGATCGATCTGAGCGGCGAGCAATGATTGTTGATATCACAATCCCCCATGACGAGAATCTCGTGAAGGCTGAGAGCGACAAAAAAATAAAATATGTGGACTTAGCTCGCGAGATTGTCGACATGTGGGAAGTCGATACGGCAATCATTGTTCCAATAGTCATTTCCGCTAACGGTCTTATAGCTAAGAGCCTCGACCAACACCTTCAGAGGCTCGCGTTGGGCAACTGGATCAAGGGCGTGATGCAAAAAGCAGTGTTACTGGACACGGCACGCATTGTGCGGAGGTTCCTCTCTCTGGAGCCCTGACCACCGGTAGCTTGGTCCCTGTACCCGATGCCGGTGGGATACTATATTTTATATTTTTAAATGTATTTTTTTTATAACTATATTTAAAAATGTATTATATAAGTTATTTTATTGAATAAAGAGCATAATAATAAAGCCTGATTTATTCCATAGCTTCAAGTAAAAACAAAGAAATTTGAATGTGGTTGGTGCGTTAGGCAGTTGGGTCAAGGGCTTGATGCAACGGGCAGTTTTACTGAGCACGGCACGTATTGTGAGGCGATTCCTGTCTCTGGAGCCCTGACCACCGGTAGCTTGGTCCCTGTACCCGATGCCGGTGGGATACTATTTTTTTATATTTTTAAATGTATTTTTATATAGGTATATTTAAAAATGTAAATTTATATGTGATATATTGTAATAAAGAGGAATAATAATAATAACTGGCAACCCCACCAACGAGCAAGAAAGTATATTTTCTATCAAAGAATAAAAAATATTTATTTTCCAGATTACTTCTATATTTCTATATTACTAAGTGCCACATTATATAAAATATTAGAAAAAACGAAACCAACAATAAAAATGTTAATAGAAATTATGTATAAATCAGTTATTACAAAGAAGAAATTTTCAGACAAAAATGACATGACAAACGTCATGTCAAACAAGAATATCATGTAAAAATATGGAAAAAATATACTAAAATGCTTACAAGATCGAGAGCCAGGAACACTGTTGCACAAACAACATCACCGGACTCGTACACACCACTACCTGTACGTCGGCAGGGGAGAGGCCGGCCGCCAGCCAGCTTGGGACCCCGAGGCACACCGGCCTCGAATAGGGCCCCCGCTGCCGGTGGTAATGTGCACCGCATGCGATGGACTTCGTCAATGAATGAAAATGTCATGCGGGCATATTTTGCGGCTACAGAGGGGGGAATTAACCTCACTGCGTACCGTGTTCGTTTGCTACCTTTGTTTCAGGCTCTTGAACCAACCGTGAACGTGTCGGCACAGCGGCTATCGGATCAGGTGCGGGTCATCCAGCGTAGTCATATGCTGGACGATACCGTGCTTGAGAGGATTCGCTCAGAAGTACAGTCTAACATTATCATCCCTACTTCGTCTCAATCTAGTATACCTAGTGAAACAAATAATATCAACGAATTACAATCTTTAGTACCCATTGACGAAGAAGTGGATGATATGGTTACGGTAAGTACACAGTATAATGATGAATTAAGGAGTGTTTTGGAGCGAACGATTCAGGAATATAGATTTTGTGATCTCATAAGTCGTCCACGTATACCGCGCTTGCCTACGCATAAAAAGAACTTGGCGCTGGTGGGTACCCTGGACTCAATTCTATCAAGCTATTTTGATACTTGTGTAGATATAAGTGATGCACACTCAATTCTGTATTGCGCGGCTATAACATTGTGTCGAGTGGCTGGTGTAAAATTTCCGAAATTTGAGCCGGCCACTGGACCCAAGTCTATTCCAGTCTGGCAATGCAGAATTGAGCGTCGCATCGCTGAGACCAGGGTACTCATTAGTAAACTAAGCTGCTTTAGGACAGGGAACACCCGTCCCAGAGTGATGCGTTTTGTGACTCGTGCATTCGCGGGGACCGATATCAGTCCTCGCGAATACTCAGTGCGGGTCACAGAACGTATTGACTTCCTAAAGCAGAAAATTTATGCGTGGGCGAGCCGCATACGGAGGTACAAGAAGAGAGTGGATCGCTATATTCAGAATCGCTCGTTCCAAAAGGATGAGAGATGGGTGTATAGAAGATGGGAGCAACCCGATTCGAGTGTGACTGATAGGTGCCTACCAGATGCTGAAACCACAAGTACATTCTGGCGAGGCCTTTGGTCGGTACCTGTTGGTCATACAGAGTGTGAGTGGATGCGGGATGTCGAACAGTCATGTGAGTCGATACAGACTATGGAACCAGTCCTAATAACATCTAGTGACATAGCCAGTGCGGTTCGTTCGTTGCCCAATTGGAAATCAACTGGGCCGGACGGACTGCACAATTTTTGGCTGAAATGGTTTCATAGCTCACATGCTTGTTTGGCATCCTGTTTTCAGTCATCACTTGAGTCTGGGTCGCTTCCATGTTTTATGACTTCGGGTATAACACACCTCCTCTACAAATCCGGTAGTACTACGGACCCTAAAAATTATAGACCGATAACCTGTTTACCAACGGTCTATAAGCTTCTAACATCTATTTTGAGAGTTAAATTAACAACACACATTGAAAATAATTCTATAATGTCCAACTCTCAAAATGGATGTAGAAGCGGGTCACGTGGTACTAAAGAACTCCTTATTCTTGACATGGCCATTAATCAGCAGGTTCGTCGTAACAGGAAAAACCTTGCGACATGCTGGATTGATTACAAGAAGGCCTATGATTCAGTGCCACATACATGGCTGTTGAGGGTGCTGGAGTTGTATAAAGTTGATGCAACTCTTAGCACCTTCTTGAAGACATGTATGGGGCAATGGACAACGGCTCTTGTATATCCAGGGTGTCGTCAGGTTCCTGGAAATGGCGAGCCTGTCAGGATCAAGAGGGGTATATTTCAGGGTGACAGTCTGAGTCCCTTATGGTTTTGCCTGGCGCTGAATCCTCTCAGTACCTTACTGGAGGGTTCAGGGCTAGGCTATCAGTTCAGGAGAGGAGGTCAAGTTGTTTCCCACCTGCTTTACATGGATGACTTGAAATTATTTGCCTCCACCGATTCCCACTTGATAGAGTTACTAAAAGTCACAGAAGCTTTCAGTAATTCTATCAAAATGGAATTTGGTGTAGATAAATGCGCTGTCATGCATGTGAAGAAGGGACGAATTGTGGAATCTGAAAGAGTACATCTTTCTGATTTCACAAAACTTAAATCCATCTCTGCGACTGAAACTTATAAGTATCTGGGTATGTCGCAGGCATTAGGTATTACAGAGGTTGGCATGAAACAAACGTTGGCGGACCGTTTCTTTGGCCGCCTGAAAAAAGTTCTGAAAAGTCTTTTATCGGGCGGTAACAAGGTGCGGGCTATCAACGGTTGGGCCATGCCAATCTTAATCTATTCCTTCGGCATACTTAGATGGACTCAGACTGAATTAGACGCCCTGGATAGGAAAGTTCGTTCTCTGTTGACCATAAACCGAATGCATCACCCACGTTCGTCTGTAATGAGGTTGTATATCCCACGAAAGTGTGGAGGTCGTGGCTTTTTAAATGCCAAGACCTTACACAATCGTGAGGTATACAACCTTAGGGAATATTTCCTTCATGCGGACGTGGGTATGCATCGGGATGTGGTAGCAATAGATAATGGACTGACCCCTCTTGCTCTTGCCAAAAAGAACTGGCACAAACCAGTAATTATGACTACTAATGATCGCAAGGAGATATGGCGGGGCAAAGAGCTGCATGGACGATTTTATCGGGCTTTACACGGGCCCGATGTAGATCTATTAACATCTGTATCTTGGTTACGTTTCGGTGATTTGTTTGGAGAAACTGAAGGTTTTGTCTGTGCAATTACAGACGAAGTTGTCATGACGAATAACTATCGGAAATATATTTTGAGAGATGGTACGGTTGACATATGTCGGGCATGTCACCTACCGGGTGAATCTCTCAGACATATTATTTCTGGTTGTCCTCGTCTTGCCAATGGCGAGTATTTGCATAGACACAACCAAGTAGCCAGGATAGTCCATCAGCAACTTGCACTAAAGTATAAACTTGTAGATTTAGAGGTACCATATTACAGGTATGTGCCCGACCCAGTTCTAGAGAATGGTCGTGTCACGTTATACTGGGATCGGTCTATTATCACTGACAGGACTATTGTCGCCAATAAGCCTGATATAGTGGTAATAGATCGATCAGAGCGCCTCGCAATAATCGTTGATATTACAGTTCCACATGACGAGAATCTCGTGAAAGCAGAAAAAGAAAAACAATTAAAATATTTGGACTTGGCTCACGAGGTTGTCGACATGTGGGATGTAGATTCAGCGATTATTGTTCCGATAGTCGTATCAGCACACGGTCTGATCGCCAAGAGCCTCGATCAACATCTTAAGAGGCTCTCTTTAGGCAGTTGGGTCAAGGGCTTGATGCAAAAGGCGGTTTTGCTGAGCACGGCGCGCATTGTGAGGAGATTCCTGTCTTTGGAGCCCTGACCACCGGTAGCTTGGTCCCTGTACCCGATGCCGGTGGGAAACTATTTTTTTATATTTTTAAATGTATTTTTTATATGTATATTTAAAAATGTAAATTTATATGTTGTTTATATTTAATAAAGAGGAATAATAATAAAGCCTGATTTATTCCATAGCTTCAAGTAAAAACAAAGAAATTTGAATGTGGTTAGTATAGTTATTAGTATTTCCTTACTTTCTATGTTAGTTAGGTTAGTCATTTTGTTTGCTATGGATCCCTCTTTGGGTGAAGGCCTCCTCCAATTTTGACCATTTCTCTCTATTTTGGGCTATCTTTCTCCACTGTTTTCCAGCTGTCTGCAGTATCTCATCTACCCATCGCTTGTAGGGTCTTCCCACATTTCTTTTGCCAATTGGCCCTCTCCAAGTGGTACTTGAATAAGCCCATCTGCCTCCAGACAGTCTGGCAACATGACCAGCCCATTTCCACTTTTGCCTCAGGGTGTGTGTAAAGGCATCTGTTACTTTTGTTTTTTCCCTAATTTTTGTATGTCTTATTTTGTCCCTTTTGTTTACACTTATCATGCTCCTTTCCATGGCGCGTTGAGTGGTTCTAATTTTTGCTTCAATTTTATTTGTAAAGACCCATGTTTGCGAGCCATATGATAGACAGGGTAGGAGGCAGGTGTCGAACACAATCTTTTTAAGTGATATGCTGTAGTCGCCCTTGAGAACTTCTTTTAAAGACCAGTATTTTTTCCATGTTATGTTTGCTCTTCTTTTAACTTCTTCCTCGTTATTGTTTTTTGAAAAAGACACCTGTTTTCCAAGGTATATGTAGTTCTCCACATATTCGATTATTTTGCCATCTATGCTAATAGGCCTCTTGTAGCTATTACTCATTATTTTAGTTTTGTTTGCGTTCATTTCTAGGCCTACTCGGGAGCTTTGTTTAGATAGTGAGGTTATCATATTCTCTAAGTCCCTGGGAGTCTCAGCAAAGATAACAATGTCATCAGCGAATCTTAAGTGGCTTAGATAGCGACCATTTATTCGAATTCCCTTTTGCTTCCAGTCTAAAGCTCGGAATATATGTTCTAACACTGCTAGAAAGAGTTTTGGGGACATCGTAACTCCTTGGCTAACCCCTCGTTCGATTTTCACCTCTTCTCCTCTGGATTCCAGTTTTATTTTACTGACACTGTCCTTGTAGATATTTTGGATGATATTTATGTATTTTTCGTGTACTCTGAATGATTTTAGGGCTCTCCAAATTGAGTTATGGCTAATAGTATCAAAGGCTTTAGTGTAATCTACAAAGGCTAGGTAGAGAGGTCTATTATACTCTTCATATTTTTCTATTACTTGTTCAACAGTATGTATATGGTCAGTTGTACTATAACCTGAACGAAAACCCGCCTGCTCCACTGGTTGGGCTGCATCTATTTCTGGTGTTATTCGTTTGAGTATGATTGAAGCAAACAGTTTATAGATACTGGCTAGTAGGCTGATTGGTCTATAATTGCTGATATCCAAGGCATTTCCTTTCTTGTAGATCAGGACAATATCTGAGTTGCACCATTGTTTTGGTATGGTTTCTGTCTCCAAGATCTGATTGAATAACAGTTTTAGATTAGGCAGAAGAATTGGTAACCCCAATTTTATGGCTTTGTTACTGATCCCGTCTGGACCAGGACTTTTTTCCTGTTTCAACAGCTTTACATGATCATACACTTCTTCTTCTTCTATCAGGTTTATATTTATTTGGGATGTATTTGGACGGGTGTCAGTCAACTGGTCTTCCTGGTTGTCAGTGTCTTGTTTTTTGTATAAGTTCCAGTAGAAAGATGTTGCTATGTCTATTACCTCTGTTCTTGAGGTAGTATTAGTTACTTTAGATTCAACTTCTAGTGTATATATCCAAGTCTTGTAAGCTTTCAGATCTTTTATGCCTCGCTTAGCACTTCTATATGTTTTTAAGTTGTGTTGGATTATATCCTCTCTATGTCTCCTATAGTCTGCTTTTATTGATTTCTTAACTTCTTTAAACAACATTGATAGCTCTTCTTTTAATTGTGTGTTTTTATTTTTTAATTTAATTAAGTCTGATCGTTTTTGGATTAATTTGCAGGTTTCATCACTCAAGATACTTTTCTTTTTTGTTGTCTTTTGATCCATTCTTAGACTTTCTTTTATGGCTCTTTCTATCATATCGTAATTAATTTGGACGTTCGCTTTATCACTTTTTTGTGTGTCAAGATAGCCATTCAGCTTGTTCAAATACTGTTTGACTTCATTTTCAGTGCTCGGGGCCTTTAAGATGGACTGAAAGTGTTTCCTGCTCTTTTTGGGGCTGTTTAGACATATGGTTGCTCGGACTAGTCTGTGATCAAAAGGATATTTTATGTTGCTTAGGACTTCTACATTGCTTATCCTATGTGGCTTGTTTGAGAGAATGAAATCAATTTCATTTTTTGTTATAGAGTCGAGTGACAACCATGTCCACTCGCGATGACTTCTTTTTTTGAAGAATGTATTCAGAATTGAAAGTTTATACTCTAAAGCATGTTCCATGAGCCGGTCTCCTCTTTCATTCCGAGTGCCATAACTAGGGAATGCAATACCGGGATACCGGGATCCCGAAATACCGGGATCCCGCAGTATTTTTGCGGGACCAGTCCCGCACGTAAATCGTGCGGGATCCCGCGGGATTAGCGGGATTGTGCAAAGGTAAACGCCATGTGTTATTTTGTAAGCGGAAGTGCACAAACTGATTCGGTTTGAGAAAGTTTTTTGTGATTGTGACGTAATATATAACCTAATAACGTACTTATTTGATTTAGTGATGCAATCAGGGAGATTTGACTTTTCTTGTACTATAAAAGTATTCATTTATCTCGTACATTGCTTGCTTGACATGTAAAGTTAGGAGTCGTTTGGCAGACAAGAATTTTGACATGCTATGTTTTCTGCGCTTCTAATAATTTGCAGTAGCTATTTTATTACTTATATGTATATCCGTTTAATAATCTCAATACAAAAGTAATATTAAATAATTTATTTTTCCTTGTGCCCCGCGTACTCAGTGTTCTGTAAAAGATCACTGCAGTAAGTTACATTTACTATGGCCGCTCCTTAGGTGGGTGACCACTTTGTGACATTTATTTGAGCGTTGCCGTGCTTCGGATGGCACGTTAAGCCGTTGGTCCCGTTTGCCAGTAAAATGGCAGCTAAGTCAAGTTGAAGGCCCGGCACGTCTCATCTCATAATGTCCTTTTCTCGAAATGTCCTTTCTTACTGTCTTTTTCTCGAAATGTCCTTTCTCAAAATTTCCTTTTCCCAAAATGTCCTTTTCCCAAAATGTCCTTGTCTCAAAATATCTTTTTCTCAAAATGTCCTTTTCGCGAAATATCCTTTTCTCAAAATGTCCTTTTCGCGAAATGTCCCATTCTCAAAATGTCCCTCTCTCCAAATATGTGCACTACAGGATTAACCCCGCTCAATCCGATTTGATAGGTTTTTTTTTATTTTTATTGAATTAGTTGTTTTCTCGAAACGCCAGGTATTGTTTCACATTAGGTTTAGTTGCGGCAGCTCACGCGATTTGATACGTTTGCTGCCGCAACATAGGTTGGGTTATAAAAAAAATAACCACGAAGGCTAATGCCTATAGCCTTCTAACCTAACCTATCCAAGTCGGATTGAGCGGGGTTAATCCTGTAGTGCACATATTTTGAGAATGGGACATTTTGAGAAAAGGACATTAGGTATGAGATGTGACCATATGCCTCGTCCTGCCTACCCCTTCTGGGATTAAGGGGGTGACTATTTTTCAGTTCTAGATGGATGTATGATACAGAATTATATTCTTTTCTCAATGACTTTCAGAAATATGCGGGATCCCGCAAATACCGGGATCCCGCGGGACTGACATTGCTCAGTCCCGCAAATACCGGGATCACAATCTTGTTGCGGGATTGCATTCCCTAGCCATAACCATATTGACCCATGACCATTTTATCATTTTTTGTTGACTGTCCAATTTTTGCATTGAAGTCTCCGATAACCATAATCAGTCCATCGGCTGAGGAGTGTGCTTTCCTGAGATCGCTATAAAAAGCTTCTAGGTCTTCTGCTGGTGCTTTCTCTATTGGTGCGTAGGTTTGGATAATCGAGATATTGAGATCATCAATTTTGAGTTGTAGCATAGCCACTCTCTCAGAAATTGCTGTGAAGTTTGTTATTTTTTCTTTAAGGGTCTTTTTAATCAGAAAACCCACTCCATACAGCCCTTTGGTTTGGCCGATGTAGCACAGGATATAATCGGGATACTCCTTGATTTGGCAACCGAATATTCTGGTTTCTGCTAATCCTAATACATCATATTTGATGTTCTGAAGAGCATTAGTTAGCTCTAGCAGTCTTTCTTCTGAGGATAGTGATTTAACATTATATGTGCATACTAATAGATTTCTTACTGCTGATTTTAATTTAATTAGAGGGTTTTGGTCATACTTCTCCACGGAGACCAACCGGCTTGGAGAAGGGTTTAAGTTTAAAGCTGTAGGTGTACTGTTTGGCTTGTCGGTGTTCCAGTTGGACCTGTTCTTTCGTTGCTATTGTTTGTTTTTTTCCTGGCAGCCCTCTTGATGCATCCGCATAGCGTGAGTATTCCATCTTGCTGGTTTTATTTATTTTTGCAGGGGTCTTTATCGTGTGATCCTCGTTTTGATTTATTTGTGAGTTCGGTGATTTGGATGGGGACCGTTTCCTTTTGTCAGCTAATGATTTTTGATTTTTCTTTACTATTAATTTATCATACCGAATGTAGGCCACATTCCCTTTTTTAATTTCCTCCTGTTTCTGGATATTAAGCTCCTTTCGCTTATTCAGGATTTCTCTGGGGTAGTCTTCGGTTATATAAATATTATCCGGAAACAGCTTTTTGTTGCTAAGTAGTTCGAACTTGCGCCATTCGAGTGTGAATTTTATCAGGATAGGTCTATTTTTCTTTTCATCTTTTTTCCCTACTCTGCGAGCGTTACTAATCTCCCATTTATCCCAGTTCTCTAAGTTTCCTTTCTCACTCACTCCATTGAATACTTTCAGTACCAGTTGCAGAGTATCATAAGGACTTCTATCCGTCTCCTCGATACCAAATGGTAACAGGTTGTTTTTTCTCGCTTCTCTTTCAACTGAAAGAACTTTTTGTTTTAGATAATTTACTTCAGATTTTAACTTTTGATTTTCTTCTATCAGTGGCTGAAGTTTTTCATCAATACGGCTCGATATATTAGCGTTGACATTTTCAGTTATAATTTTGGTTTGTTTTAGAAACTGTTCCTCCATTTTTTCCAGAATTAATTGAAGCTCCATATTATTTAAACTTAGTAATAGACTGTCGGAAGTATCAGTGTCAAAATCGCACAAGTCAATAATATGTAGGTAGTTTGATAATTATCGTAATCAGTTTCAATGTTATTTTAACTAATTTTGCAACAAATCACTGTTTTTTTCCACAAATCACAATAGTTTTCAATGTATAATGTTTTTGTTGTAACTTTTAGCATTTTTTTGCGTGTTATACCGAACTTTTACTGCACTTTTAATAATAAAAACGACAGAGTGTTTACGAAACGTTCTTCACTTGACAGACGCCAACCGGAAACTCCAATGATACTCTTGCACAGTTCTATTTATTTTAGATATCATGTTTCACACCAAAATTAACGGCTTATGATCTACAAAATCGATATTCAAATAGAAATAATATGAGGTCAATGTTTCAAAATGAACAGGTTCAATTCCCAAACTGTGCAAGAGTTTCATTTGAAATCTATGAATGCAGTTTATCTATATTTTTTTCTCTAAAATGGATGACATGGTTCTTAAGGACAGATCTTTCTATGTCTATATAGACTTGCCCATACAGTTACACCTTGTATATCCTCTAGCAGATATTTTTCCAGGACACATTATTTTGGTGTGTACCTTAAAAACTGTGCTCCTCAGAAAGCTTTCAAGGAAAAATTCTAACATACACTATGTAAAGCAGTCAGCTAAATGATGAAATCACCTTATTATAAATAACAACATTGAAGAGATACTGTTTACTCCGAAAGCATCCTTTGTAATTGTTTACTAATTTAGGTGAACAATAAAATTCTATTTTAAATAAACAGATCAAGTTAGATAAAACAGACTTACCGGAAAGACTTCAGTATCCATTTCTTAAGTTCTGTACGGTCTACATGATTATCTTTATTTTCGTCCATTTTAACCAGTAGCTCCGCTAGCTTGTCCCGGGCCTCCTCAGGAGACAGGCTTTCGAACCTCTCCGCCTCCTTCACACTCCCTATGGAATAGTAATATGTAACAGCCAATGTTAAAGGAATTATTACAATTAAAGCGCGTCTAACCGTCATTGTAGACCGCGTGCTATCGCATTTCTTATCAACTGACTGAGAAATTGCAAAACTAAGACGGCAGCAGCCGGCCGGAGACGTCATAAAAAAATGCAGTAAAAGAAACTTTATACCTAAGATAGCTTCGTGATCGAAGTCGGCGTTATGGCCGGAGTCGCCGTAGTGATCGAAGTCTCTCCCGCGAAACCTCCCGTCAGATTCTCGCTCCATGTTCTCCAAATTGTGACCATGCACCGCTGCCGAAGCACAGTACACCAGCGTATTTAGCGCTAAGAGAATACTTAGCAAATATAAGTAAGCCATTTCAGAACTATTTCTGCACTCTTTCTATTTATAACCTTGTTTGTGGGGTTTTTATTTTATACATGGGTTGTTTACTCGATTCAATTCAAACAATCCAAAAATATAAATAAACCTGACGGACGGGCACACACATCTATTATTTATATTTTTTTAGAAGCGTTTGACGTGACGACTTTGACGTAATTTAATTTGGTGTTGCCAATTATTTGTAGTACAGTAGTAGTAGTTTTATTTATCCATTCTCGGATAGGCAAAGGCAATTTGAGCCATACAGCCAAATCTTGTATATTCAATAACTCTTCATTTTGCTTTAATAAGTCACAGTCCTCGTCCTCTAAGTCCAGTCAAAGTCAAGTACAGCCCTAAGTCGAAGTCAGTCTTCCTTCAGAAAAGCGGTGGATACATTTCTGAAAGTTCCTTTGGATTTTTTGTCGGAAACTGCAAAGTTGCGATTCACTGCGTTTTATCACTTCCCAACACTAGTGCACGTTGTCGAACGTTTATGTTTAAAAATCCACCATTAATACAAACAAAACACTCGAAATTACACTAATTTTGCGAATTTACAAAACGACGCGATACGATTCCTGCCAATTCGCGCCAAAGAATCCTATTTGTAGTACATAGTACATAGTAGCTGTATTTATCCATTTTCGGCTAGTCAAAGGCAATTTGAGTCATACAGCCAAGTTTTGTATATTTATTATCTCTTCATTTTGCTTAATAAGTAACAGTCCTCGTCCTCTAAGTCCAGTCAAAGTCAAGTACAGGCGTAAGTCAAAGTCAGTCTTCCTTCAGAAAAGCGGAGGATCCACCATTGATACACACAAAACACTCGAAAATACACTAATTTTACAAATTTACATAACGACGCGATACGATTCCTTCCAGTTCCCACCAAAGAATCCCAATTATCTGTTGTCTGGGTTTGTTCTATATTTTTAAGAAAAGAAGTGCCAAGACATGATCGTTTTGTTGTTTTTTTTATTTGTTTTTGGTACTTACTACTTAGAAGAAACAGACAAGAAAGTATTTTGAATAGTAATCATTATTCCCCTAGCACTTAACATCCCAAACTTACCTACACATATCATATTGAAGTAACACTCACATTTATCTCAGTAGGTAGGTATTCTTTGCCCAAAACACGGAATCTCGTCACTAAATAGTTGAACAAAAATTTTATCGGCACACAACTAGTTATATGGTTTTATGATTGTTTTATGGTTTTATGATTTTTTCATTGCACAAAACTGATCATAAGAATTAGCATAGAAAGTAAGTAGGTATGTACATGCCTAAGTTTCTTTTAATTTTTATTTGGAAAAGTTACTTTTATGGCTGATTAATACTACACGCCTGTTTGAAATTTATAGTCCGCAAATGTAAAGTAGAACGAATACAATAATATTATGAAAGAATTGTACAGACGAGACGGGTACCTATAATGAATGAAGCTGGCAGCTTTGACGAAAGACTTCATACACTCTACAAGACAGGATACCTCATACAAAACGGTTTCATTGTGCGTGCATAAACAAACATTGTAGATAACTAGGTAGGTAGCGTTATCCAAACAACACGACCCTGATTGGGCACAGCCTTAGATCATCTAACCACAGGATGCGCCTTACTTAAGCATTGTTTTCTGCCATTGCACATGACCATTTGGTCTTTTGGCTTTATGAAAAGCCTGTACATCAGTACATCATTTTATATGATTAAACTAGTACATTACATTGTAGTTGACTGTACAATAACAATTAACACATAACAGCCATTACGCGTTTGTCGATTAATACATTTTTAATTGCAATGAAATTTTATATGTCTTTGTGTTTCCCCCTTCATTTGTATGAAAACTGGCAGAATATTTTTGTATGCGGTGGTTCGCAAAGGCTAGTCCCGTGTTATATGGTCTAAGGGCACAGCATACATTTTACATAATCCCTCAGCAAGAAGATGAATCACGTTCACGAATCACGTTCACGAATCACGTTCCAAATTAGCGTTATCTTTAAGATATGGACCAAAGCGTCTCGTCTCGCCTTCGATATGTGGCCGTTACCACATCTGTTGCCGTGCCTGCATCCCATGGAAAGATATTTTAGTCACGTTATGTAGTCTATGTAGGTACGTAGCTATTTTTCATTCCTGAAATAGAGTTATTAGTTTTTTTTATACCACTAGAGTGGCAGACAAGCATACGGCCCCACCAAATGTACCGGTGGTCACCGCAGCCTACGGACGTTTGCAACACTAGGGGCGCCACAATCGCGCTGCCGACCCTGTAAAAACCTTCTAAGTCCCCGTTTGAAGAACCCCATCCCATACTGGAGGCGTTTGGGAAAACCACAGATATCAGAAAAGAGAATGAGAAAAGAGAGAATTTTTTCTGATTTCTGTGGGGAAATCGAAGCAGGGAGATCATTCCACAACCTAAGCGTACGCGGAAGAAAGCCTCTATCGGATCTCACCGTGCTCGAGCCGCAGTAAAGTACCGCCGCCCCTGCTGAGCACTCCGAGCTTCTTAAATTAAAATAATTATTAAAATCGTAATACATAGGACATACGGAAGTGCCCATAGCTTCGCTGACTCAGTGTTCTGCAAACGATTACTGCAGTGTCTGCAGTACCTACAGTACCTAACTATTTAGTAATCTGTGCCTACAGTAGGGATGTTTGCTGAATATCATTTGCGAGCGTTTCCGTGCTTCCGAAGACACGCTAAGCCAGGTTGATTTCGGGTGTTAAGCCAAGTTAAAAGCCATTAGTGTGTTTCATGTCGTCATCACAACCTGCTCCTCCTGTTCAATTCAACACGGCACTAAGCTTACCTTTACGTGGTACTAGAAACTATGGGAAATGTGGGTGTATGAATAAACATTATGTATAGTTATAGTCTACCCCATCGCGAATAAAGGTATGCCAATACTGTTATATTATGTGTATAAATTAATTATGCTAGGTATGTTTGTTTACATTACATAATATTATTATAGGTACTGTGTACATAGGTCATTGATCTGTTAATACAGATCAGTGACATAGGTAGATAAAAGTACCTACCTAAAGTGTAGCTAGTTTACTTACAACTCAACAGATGTCGCTACGATTATGACGTAATTTTTAAAGCGCGGTGTTAAGATTCTCCGCAGTTTGATTGGGTTGGCAGAATTTCATAGGACGGCTAACTCTGGTTTCCCTTCATAACGCATAAATCTTTCGCCTTTTACTAAAGATTTCCGTGGAGGGGAACACTCAAATGAGTCTTTCATGTTTTTGGAAAGTCTTACTTCGGTAAGACTCATAATGAGGTCTTAAAAAGAAAGAAGTGACTAGTGAGTGAGTGATTTCGTCCACATTTATTCGGAACTTGCTGGTGCCCGCAGCTTCATCCGCGTCAAATTTGTTCGCTTTCCCGCTTCCCGTAGGAACTTATTCCCGGGATAAAAAATAAAAAAGTAGCCTAAGTGTTATTTTAGACTATAATGTACCCCTGCACAAACTTTCAGCCGTTCAGCCGTTCAGCCGTTCGAGCGTAAAAGTAAAGTAACAGACATCCACAAACACAAACTTCCGCATTTATATTAATTTGGTAAACCGGACAGTTGTGTTGTGAACTTGTGACACGCCGGACACGCGTGCGTTCACGCGTATCTGATACAGCTTGAAAAAAGATGTACCGTAAAACGAGGTGACATTGATTAATTTTCAACTTTAAAATTAAATAACTTTTTTCATTAAAGCATTGGATTTAAACAAAAATACAGTAATGACGATTCGTTATGTACTACATAAATCAGGAAAACAAAAATTAAAATCTTTTTAAATTCCTTAGAAAAAAAAAAAAAACCTCACTATCAAAATTATATTATGAATGGGGTTATTGCGCTCGGTAAGACTAATTCGTAGTGTGCCTAACTCGCGTTACGTCTAAATATGTCATTTACAATTCGCTTTCAGCCTAATTAGCTGTATGCCTTTTTAGCAGTTGGTCTATTTCGCATATGGACTACTTCGGCATATACCTAAATCTTAGTTGGTCTACATCGCGTTATGCCTAAAATATGAATTGAGTTGAATTCTTAATTTGTACATAGGTAGGTAGATGAAATCGTTGTCATGCAGCTGTAAGGATACTTTGACTTTTTAATGAATACTATCAGTTTCATGTTATCTATACTTTTTCTTTTTAACGTGAGGGAAAATCCATCATTGATGCTATGCTGGACTCCTACCGACTAAAAAACCTCACGTAACGCCCAACAGCCTGTGATTGGGAGCCCCGGGTAAGCCCTCGGAAGGAGGGGTGCTGGGAAGGACAACCTCCACGTGGTGCATCCTGGTAACGTGGACGACGACGTGGGCTTCGCGCGAGGCGCACGTCGTCGCCCATGGCCAATAGTCCACCAAGGAAGGGGGACCTTTATGGCCGGTTTGTAGCTCTCCGCATGCGCTCTGTTATGCAGAGCGTACTTAGCGGAGAACTCTCAGGGCGACGAGTACTAGCTAGGGAATGCAATACCGGGATACCGGGATCCCGAAATACCGGGATCCCGCAGTATTTTTGCGGGACCAGTCCCGCACGTAAATCGTGCGGGATCCCGCGGGATTAGCGGGATTGTGCAAAGGTAAACGCCATGTGTTATTCTGTAAGCGGAAGCGCACAAACTGATTCGGTTTGAGAAAGTTTTTTGTAATTGTGACGTAATATATAACCTAATAACGTACTTATTTGATTTTAGTGATTTAATCAGGGAGATTTGACTTTTCTTGTACTGTAAAAGTATTCAATTATCTCGTACATTGCTTGCTGGCTATCTGACATGTAAAGTCAGGAGTCGTTTGGCAGACAACAATTTTGACATGCTATGTTTTCTGCGCTTCTAATAATTTGCAGTATATCCGTTTAATAATCTCAATACAAAAGTAATATTAAAGGTCAAAGCCCACTTTAACGAGTCCGCTCCCACCCGGCAAAAACAATATCATTCAAATATAGGCTTTAAATATTGCTCTTTAGATATATTTTACACTAGCTGAGCCCGCAACTTCGTTTACGTCACATAAGGTGTATGAAAGGAAAGGTATTTCTTCATCAGAGTCATCAAGCAGCGTCTGAAACTGCCCTGTTTGCTTAATCATAAAAGAGCTTAATGAATAATAAATAGTCTTAATCATTAAGCTCTTTTATGATTAAGCCAACACGCCAGTTTAGGTTCACTCACATTCAAAGAAACCCCTACAATTAAAATTTTCAAAATATCTAATTCTTAAAAGTGTTATAACTCTTTTATTTCTAAACCGATTTACATAAAACAAACGCTAAATGTTAACTGGAGCAAACCTCAACACAATAAAAAAAACCGCATTGCAATCGGTTGAGCGGTTGCTGAGATTAGCGTGCACAACCGTACAGACAAACAGATATACAGACATACAGACAAACAGACAAAATTAGTGACCGACCGAAGTTTCGGTTTCGGTTTCGGCCAGTTTCGGCCAAAAAATCGAGTTTCGGCCGCAGTTTCGGTTTCGGCCAAAATGGGCCGAAACTTTCGGCCGGGCCGAAACTCACGTGTTCATGAATTTCGAGAGCCTAGACGTTGTTAGGGTCAGCCCAACCAGTTAATATGTTACTAACCGAAGATTTACAGATTTACAAAGGACTTCCAATCAATAGTCAATAATATAATTTTTACGGAATCCTAAAAAGGACATTATATAACCCTACCCCTTTGTTGTCGGTTCCGCTAACTTCGTTGGTCGTCTGTCTGTCTGTCAGCAGACTCATGCACCGGGATAGTTAAACAGTTAAAATTTTATAGATGATGTATTTCTGTTGCTGCTATAGCTACAAAAAATAATAATGATATACAAATTAATAATATTAAAGGGGGTCTCCCAAACAACATACGTGATTTTTTGCCGATTTTTTTGTACAGAACCCTACGCGCGCTAGTCCGGCTCACTGTTGTCCAGTTTTAGTTATATACTTCTAGAATGTAAACAAAACCAGTCAAGAGCTAGTAGCAGGGCACCGTGTGGTTTTAGTCGTGGGAGTTCGCAATAGCATCCATGAGCAATTCCACACGTAAAAGAAAGAAACTCATCTTTAGGTGGAGATATTTCTAAAATGAACACTTGAGAAGATTTATACCGTTGTTTGATACAGTTAATGATGGCACTTGGTGGAACTTGCTGCACCTATTGAAAAAATAACCAGCCAAGTGCGAGCCTAACTGACACACGGAGGGGTTAAAGCCTGTTAACGAGACATGAGACCTAGCCTTCCGTCTGTCTATTAGTCACGAGGTTGTATCGCTGGAACCGTGCCAGATATAGGCCTAAAATTTTCTCTGTACAGTAGTCCTACCGACTAAAAACCACGCGTATCCTGTCTAACAGCCTACGGTTGGAAGCTCCGAGTATGCCCTCGGAATGGTGCATACTGCGGCTGCGTCTTTGGGGGGTTGTTCAGTTGTTATCCCGCTTCTTGAGCGGGGCGTGGATGAATCTCTCACGTCATGCTATCGTCTAAGGCCTGCTTCTGTAAAGACGGTAAGCAGCCCTGTCACCGTCCTTCAGGCCCCCGGTCCTGGAGGCTGATAGTATGGGGCGCCGCCGCAGACTGTGGAACTCGGGTGGCAGAGTTCTCTCCCGCTTCCTCCCCGCCGTCTCTTTTACGAGCATGACCTGCTCACAGAAAGAGGTCTATAGCCCCACTCCAGCGCCTCCTTGCGCCATTTTAAACAATGATGCAAGGGCCATTGCTTCCAGGTCCCATATACGGGTCCCGGCTAGAAGACATGCCGCCTCAACTGAGATCGTGCGGTATCTCCTTCAGGGCGCCGCCGACGTGTCTTCGCCGAGGACTATCGGCCTCCATGACCGGGGGTCTGAGGACGGTGAGAGGGCCGCTCACCGTCACCCTGACAGCCGTCACCTTCTGCGGGCTAAGCAATCTAGCTGCATTGCTGGCCACTATTATCTCCGCTCATACGGGGGCCCCGTATAGGGCCATGCTCGGCACGATCCCAAAGTACAGTCTCCTGCAGGGAGCGTTGGGTCTCCTGATGTTGGGCAACAACCGCGAGAGTGCGGCTGATGCCCCCTCCCTCAGCTATGGGACCAAATTCGGAAGTGGTATCCGAAGTTCCACCGGCTATCGAGTACGAGCACCAGATACGTCATCGAGAGCTCGATGCCGATGCTGACGCCCCCTATATGTAAGCTGGATCCCTCGGGTGCCCTTAGGGCTGGGTCTCGGTGCGTTGCTCCTCGCGCTGTAATGAGGGTGTTGTCGTAACACGTTACGCCGACACCTCTGAGCAACGGACCACGCAGCACCCAATCGTAACCGATGTTCCACAGAAGCGGTCCTAAGACCGATCCCTATGGAACACCGAACGACACATCTCGCGGACCCAGCCCTAGCCAGCTCGGGTAAGTTATGGCCCTCTCGGAAAGATAGGCCCCGAGAATTCGATGGAGGTATGGAGGCATTCCACGGTAAATAAGCGCCTCCCAAACGCAGCTCCAGGGCAAGGTGCTGAAAGCGTTGGCGATGTCAAGAGACACTGCCACCACCACCTCACCCTGTTCTGATGCCGATAACAAAAAATATCTACTAAAATCAGAAAAAGCATCCACACAATTTTTGTGCCCAATTTTTCCGAATCCGACTCGCACTTGGCTGTTTTTTTTTTTTTTCAATATGAACACGTGAGTTTCGGTTTCGGTTTCGGTTTCGGCCGAAACTGACCCTGGGGCCGAAAGTTCGGTTTCGGTTTCGGTTTCGGCCGGAAAACCAGTTTCGGTCGGACACTAACAAAAATTCTAAAAATCATTGTTTTGTGTTCTATTGCGTTCATAAAGCCCCCCTATAATATTTTTTCTTATTTATCTTCCATGTACAGACAGCGACCTGTTACGATTTTATTATATGTATTGATTGATTGCCATCATCAATTAGCAGACAGCTCGCTTTCAGCGAGCTTACGGCCCGCCGTCAGACTGCTCGGGAGTGGACGCCTCGCTGGGCGTGCGTTGTAGACGAGCGATCGGCGCGGTGCCCGCGCGCTCACTGCTAGCAGTCGCCTCGCGGAGTCGCGGGTCGCTACTACGAGTTGCTTTAATGGAAACCGATCGCGAACTGTGTCTATTGCGAAAAGCGAGAGCGGTCGGCGGGTGGACAGCTGGCCGTCTGCTAGCTGTCGCCGCGTGGACTGCTGGGTGCGTGCTAGCTGTCGCCGCGTAGACTGCGAGCAGTAGTCTTCTTTTAGGGCAGTGTTGGGTGGGAGTGGTGTTGAAGTGGAGTAGTTTAAGTGGGCTTTGACCTCGGTCCTTAGATAGGTGACCACTTTGTGACATTTGATAGTTGCCGTGCTTCGGATGGCACGTTAAGCCGTTGGTCCAGTTTGCCGGTAAAATGGCAGCTAAGTCAAGTTAAAGGACCGGCTTGTCTCATCTCATAATGTCCTTTTCGCGAAATATCTTTTTCTCAAAATGTCCCTTTCTCCAAATATGTGCACTACAGGATTAACCCCGCTCAATCCGATTTAATAGGTTAGGTTAGGTTATAAAAAAATAACCACGAAGGCTAATGCGGAAGCTTCGCTGCGCTCCGCTCCGGCCTTAGCCTTCTAACCTAACCTATCCAATTCGGATTGAGCGGGGTCCTGTAGTGCACATATTTTGAGAATGGGACATTTAAAATACCGGGATTACAACCTTGTTGCGGGATTGCATTCCCTAGTACTAGCACACGGTCCCATGGGGACCATCGTTAGGCCGAGCCGTAACCCCGTCTGGCAACAAACGGGCAAGGTGGCTCTTTGGAGTTGCGAGGAAGAAAACCTCTTTAAAAATTACCCCGAATCCTACGCTCTGACGTCCGGCAATGGGATGCATCGCTGGCGGGAACTCAGTGCCTAGGGCGTCACTCCCACCCTTCCCATCCTCACATCCATTCCCTCATCCTAACTCTCACCCCTACGTCGGCGGACATTAAGCGTAAAAAATCATCTCACTCTGGCGTTGCAAATGTCCCTAGAATACGGTGACGGTCCATCAGGTGGGCTGACCTCGATGCCACATGTAAATATTTAGCCCAACTTAAGAGGATTAAGACTAAATCTCAGTAGGTCTAGTTATTATTTGACCTATTAAGCTGTTGGCCTACATCGCAGTAGGTCCAATTCGCGTTATGCCTACTTCTCCTTTTGACTAGTCATAACGCGAGTTAGGCGTACTGCGAATTAGTCTTACCGAGCGCAAAGGTTTTGGGATGTGGTATTTTTTATATGCCATTGAAAAGACACCCCGATTAGCAACCAAAAACAAAAAGAAAAATAAAATTTGGACAGCTCACTTTCCAATTATAGCCTTTTGAACATTTTTGGGACTACTTTGAGTCAAAGGGCAACTTTGATTGTTGAAAAACCAACGTTAAGTGAGCAGGCAGCAACAAAAGGCTTTGACTTAATAAAACAAAATTAACTTAATAATAAAATTTAATTGCCACACGTAGCTGCAGCATGTAATTTAGCAGATTCCTCGGTTCGAGAAAAGACAGGTTAAGCACCAGGAGTTCTCCAATGTAACCCTTTCAATTAGAGGGCCGCTCATCGTCCTTACAGAAGCAGGCCTATGACCCGAAACCCCAAAAGACGCAGGATAGCACCCGAACCACCCCCTGGGCGAGACCACAGTGGCGGCCGTAGGGCTGTTGGGAGTCTTGGGAGTCCTGGGACATCCTTCTGAAGTCTTACCCGGGGCTCCCAACTATAGGCTGTTGAGCGTTACGTGAGGTTTTTTAGTCGGTAGGAGTCCGGCATAACATCCATGAGGAATTTCTCTCACTTAAAAAAAAGCCCTTTCAATTTATTATAAAGTGTCCCTTAAGTTATTTTATACAATTTAATAATAATAATATTTCTTCTTCCAAAACCTCTTCCGTGTATGTTTAGTAGGCGTGACTTCCTATCCTACAGTCTTTTTATGAGCGCGAACCATCGTACAACTGAAACAAACAAACAAAAGGGGCTACTTAGATAACATGCCTATTATTCATATAGGTAAAAACTTAACAATCACTAGTGTGAAATTGATACCTATCAAAGTAGCCTCGCATATCCTCCCAATGTAGCCCCGGTCATCAAACGTGCTCATGCATTCATAAATGGCGACGCAAACCCAATGTGTTCTTCATATTTTAAAATCTTAGCTAAATGCACAATAAAAATAACACAAAAAATTTAACCAAATATATATACTTACGCCTGGGCAATTGAAGTTATCCAGATGATTTTTTCTGATGATTTTTACGCTCAACTTTAACATTAATATTTATTTAGACCTAACAACAAACCACACGTACGCTCTTCGAAAAAACATGGCCGATCTGTCAATCTGACCAATAGAATAAAAAGAATCCTTATTGCGTTACGTTATACGTAAATAATTGCAAAAATATTACCAATTTAGGTTATCATCAAAGTTACCCCAATGTTCAAAGTAACCTCGTTTTACGGTAAGTACTTCTTTTGCTACACGAGCAATACTGTTACAAGCTGCAGTTACGATTCTATCCATTCCGATCACTCGAAGAAATTGCTGGACACTGAATAAACAGCAGGACTCTAACCGGATGTCATCTTAGTACCTAATTATAATTAGTTAAATGTTCGCCATGATCCTTTAGTTAGTGAGTGGGTCCATTTCGAATTAAAAAGCTAAGATTGGTAATAAAATCAAAACAAGAAAATGTTAAAAAAACCTTTATTTAAGCAAGTTATTGGCAGCCATTACAATCAATGTAATTCGTCTGTTCGCGGCATGGTTTGGATATGCGGCGAGGAACTTGGACAGATGCTTGCGAACTTCGCCGACGACCAGCGGCAGATGCGCCCGAGTGTCAGGATCAGCTGTGTTCAAATTGATTATAGACTCTTCCAAGTACCTAGAAACAAACGTTTTAATTTAAACCTAAGTAGATACATAACGTAACTTACTACCTAACCGTAAGTAACTCTTACCACTGTATACTGTAGTTTGACTCGGCCGGATTTTAGAAATAAATGCCTACAGCCGCGCGGTACGTAAGCATGCGATAGGGCTGCCCACCTACAGCATTTTATAGTAAGTTCAACTCATCAGTGCGCGCGGCGCTATGTGTGCGTGCGCTAGTAATTATACAGCTTTCATTTGTGTGCCAGTGACGCAGCCATCTTCACAGAGTACATTTGTTTATTATGAGATAGAGACGTTACTCGACTTATTGACGACACCAGCGGTGACAAGCAGTCTTTGCAGGAAACTCTCTACGTCGCCGCGAAATAAAAATTATAATAAACAAAAACCATACAGCGTCATCTACCACGTTTTGAAGGCAACTCTTACGTTATAATGAAACAAAATTAAATATCATGACAATTCTCAATGTAACTGCAATGTTGACATCCTGTGTAAGTTGATTACATTATAATCCATTACACAGTGTTCTAAGTGATAATACCATGGGTACAGTCGTTAAAGAAAATGTCTAGTTCTTCACGGAGAAAATGTTTAAGAAGTCAGATAAATATTTTTGATGAGTCAATTCGATGTAATTAATATTTTTTATCACTACATATATATTATTTATTATAAAACAAAGTTCCCGCCGCGTCTGTCTTCACGACAAACTTAAAAGCTACTGCATTGATTTTCATGCTGAGATCACCAATGATTCTTGAGAACGGTTTGCGTACCTATATAATTTGTTGAGTTTGTTTGACATTGACTAAAATATAACGATATCAGTTGGAGATGTCGGAAAAAAATCAGGTGTATGGGAGCTTTTAACGAAAACGTTGCCTAAACCCTTCGAGGCATAACAATATAATGTATGGTAGAATCGTGTAACTTTTAAAGGCCTACAGAATAGTCGAAAATGATAGAGCTCCAAATCCTAATGCAGAAAAAAATAGAAATGCAGAGATGATGGTCGACAGAAAAAAACATTGCTTATACAGCAAATATGACAATAATTTTACTGTATGACTTGATTTTAAAAGTAAAAAGACCATACTCTATACATCTAAAAAAAACTGTGGAGGGTCGAGAGTCTGTACAATTGGAAGAAAATTTGAAAATTTTAATTGTAGGGCGTTCTCTTATCGATACATACTGAAGCCGAAAATGTAATTGAAAATGTTCATGTCCGTCTGTCTGTCTATCTGTATCCCGAATAAGTATCACGCTGAAACTACTGAATTGATTTTAATGAAACTTGGTACAATCTCAGCTTATGATCCGAAGAAGGTTCTGGGATACTTTTGATCCCGATATTTTGCACGGTTCCTTTGGGATAGGGCAGGGCAGTTTTACACGCTGCTTGATGAGTCTGATGAAGAAATACCTCTCCTTTCGTACACCTTATGTGACGCAAACGAAGTTGTAAGGGTCAGCTAGTTTGTAATAAGATTGATGACATTCCTTCAGCCACATGGCTTAAAAGTTCTTCGGCTACCACCGCGGCACCGTATCATGCTGAACTAAACCCAATCGAAAATATAGAGGGAATTAAAAAAAAAAAATAATGCCTCGCATAGCATCGAATAAAATGTGATGGGAATAATGAAATTAATAAACGAAAGTTAAGGTCAAATTGATGAAGAGATGTGGCGTAATACAAAGAAGAAGTATGCTATGGACATTTTGATATGGAATCTGAATTTATAATTAACCTTGTAGAGAGCAGCGAATCCTAAATTTCCTCAATTTTATTCTTTTTTTTTTTTTTTTTTTTTTTTCTTTTTTATTAAGAACAATGTTCTTAATAATTAATAACAATCTAGCCGTTATATAAGTTTATGGCTAATAAGTAATTTACATCTAACTTAATTTACTAGGTATACTGTTTTTAAACTAAGATTTATGTTCATTGCACTTTCTTAGAGTCTGTTAAGTATGAAAACACTTTGTTCACGTGTTTTATATTATAGCACTATCACTAATATTTGTTCACTACACTAATTCAAAAGGCTTAGTTCGTTTTAATCGTCTCACTATGTCCGTGGTATCAAGCAATTGGATCGCTTCGATATTCACATGGTGTAGGAGTCTGCGTTCGTGGGCTGCAGCAGACTTCTGTATGGTTTGGTAGACAGTATCCACGTTGAGATCACGGTGGAGGTCGTCATTTCGTACGTACCAAGGCGCATTGACGATTGCCCTTAGTATTTTGTTTTGGTATCGCTGTATTATGTCTACGTTGGTTGGTTTAGTACAGCCCCAGAGTTGTATACCGTACTTCCAGATAGGCATCAATGTAAGCTTATATATTAGTAGCTTATTATGAATTGACAGACTAGAGTTTCTGCCTAGTAACCAATGCATACTTTTGTATCGAAAGTCCAGCTCTTGCCTTTTCTTTTTAACGTGAGCTTTCCACCGAAGTTTGGCATCAAGCGTCATGCCCAGATATTTTGCTGTGTTTGCGTGTGGCACTTGTAGGCCATTTATAAATATGGGATGGTACTCATGTTTTTTATTTGAGAAGTCAATGTGTAAGGACTTTGATTCATTTAACTTTATTTGCCATTTATGTGCCCAGTCATAAATTTTCGTAACAGCCGCTTGAACTTTCCTAACGGCTTCTTTGTGGCTCGACCCTGTAGCCATAATGGCAGTGTCGTCAGCAAAAGTAGCGATTGTATTTTGTTGTGTTTCTGGTATATCGTAGGTGTATAGCAGGTAGAGAATTGGACCTAATACACTCCCTTGTGGTACCCCTGCTTCAATTGTGTGAAGCTCAGAATACGCATCTTCTTGTCGTATTCTGAATGCTCTGTTGGTGACGTAAGATGTTAATATGTCTGAAAAAGCTTTTGGCAGCGTTTTTTTTAGTTTATATATTAGTCCTTCGTGCCAGACTTTGTCGAAAGCTTGTGCTACATCTAAGAATACTGTACTACAAACTTTTTTACCTTCTAGAGCTTTCTCAATGTTATTCGTTATCCTATGAACCTGGTCTATAGTAGAGTGGTTTTCTCGAAATCCAAATTGGTGGTTTGGTATTAAATCATTCTTGCTAATAATTGGTTTCAACCGCTTTAATAAGAGCTTTTCAAAAAGCTTAGAGATCATAGGCAGCAAGGAAGCACTAGCACTATTCTTTTAGCAGCAAAACATATTAATATGTTTAACATACATTTCACCCTTTAAGTTTTTTATTTTAGTTAAACGAGTGTTTTTGTATTTTGTACTTCACTGTACCTCTTGTCACGCACACGAAGTCACTGTGTTTATACGAGGTTTACCCACACATAGGGCCGCGCGCACAGATGAGTTGAACTTACTATAATAATATGTGCCTAGTTTGACTTTCTATTTAGTATTGCGGTTGTAAATATGTACATACATACATTCATATAGTCACGCCTTTATCCCTGAAGGTGTAGGCAGAGGCATAGTATACGCCCACATTTTACCTTATAGTTTTACGTACGCGTAATAGATAGTGAGCCTAATGCAGTTGATTTTATTTCAATCCGCCCACAAGGACTTCAATTTGTATTAAGGATTGTTGTTTTACTGACAACCGGCTTTCATTTCGAGTAAATATGTACCTTTTTTATTTAAACAAAAAATACTTTGTGAGTAATAATATAATATCCCCGCAACGGCTGGCGGCGCGGGGTGGCGGCGTGGCAGCGCAGCGCCCGTTATCTACTAACGATTGAGTGAGACGGGTGTAGAAATTTGAAAACGAGTTAGCGGGGTAGACAATATTAATCGGCTCATCACATGTTTTGTCAGCGATAGAATCACGGAATTCTAGTCTTTATAATCATTGCGTTAAATTTTTGATTTACAAAATTAAAACTATTTTTCGATTTGAAAGTACTAGTCAGTCTCTAGTACCTACACTAGTACTTTTCGTACATTGTCAAGTTGTGTTAAACTTTGGAAGTTCATATTTGTCTCTATCTTAGACCATTTAACACGGGACTAGCCTTTGCGAACCACCGCATACAAAAATATTCTGCCAGTTTTCATACAAGTGAAGGGGGAAACACAAAGAGATATAAAATTTCATTGCATTTAAAAAAGTATTAATCGACAAACGCGTAATGGCTGTTGTGTGTTAATGTAAATGTACTAGTTTAATCATATAAAATGATGTATTGATGTACAGTGCTTTTATAAAGCCAAAAGACCAAATGGTCATGTGCAATGGCAGAAAACAATGCTTAAGTAAGGCGCATCCTGTGGTTAGATGATCTAAGGTCTCTATGCGTGTAATAAAAATCAAAGGTAACAAAAATGCTGTCAATTTTTTTTTTAATAAATAAATAAATATTCATGGACATTTCACACAACGCTATCTGATCCCAAAGTAAGCTAGGAATAACCTGCTTGTATTATGGGTATCAGACCACGGATATTAATACTAATACACTTTTTAAATACATACATATTATACATAGAAACAACCAGACTCTTGAGACAAACATTTATGGGTCACACAAATATTTGTCTCGGGTGGGAATCGAACCCACGATCTCCAGCGCCGCAGGCGGTATCAATACCGACCGCGCCACAGAGGCAGTCATACGGTGCTAAGTGTACTGTAACATCGGTCATCCACAAAGAAATGAATACTCTTGAAACATACCTAAATCATTGCTCTCAAATAAATAACTACGAACTGACAGCGGAACTAAATGTACTACCTACACGTACTAGAGTTCTGAACTAGTTTTTTTTTGGATATTGTACTATAAATATTGGATCGCGCCGTTCACTGACTGAGCAAGCACAAGTCTAGTTTTAAACACAAACATACCTACTTCATGTAACTACCTAGTTCACTCGTGTCAATCACTTTGTTTAACTTTAGTCAACTAGTAGTATAGTACCAATTAGTACTTAAGTAAAATCAATTTATAGTCTAACCTTTCGGAGTTTCCAGGTAATCTAAAAAACGTTATCTCTGGGTGCCTTATTGACGAATTCATGCAACCAAAACAAGCACAATAGACTCTAGTTGGATTTTTAGTAAATAAAACACGCGCGGTTACTATTTAAAAAACGACACACCGTCCATTCGTCTACTCGGCACAATCGCGACTGCGGACGCTGCTTGCGTGCTGAAAGGCCTGCCGAAAACGAGAATCGTAGGTATAGCTTGCGTTTCGTCCGTTTGTAGGGAGCTACAATACTGGTTAAACAACATATATTTATACTGTACGCGTTCACACTAAAACCGCTGAATCGATGTCTCACGAAATTTGGTACACAGTTGGAATAGGCTACCTTTTATTTCCATCTAAATATCTAAATAATTATTTATGGACAACATTTTAGATTCTGCAGTGGGTTGTCAACAAGGTGACCCCCATGGGCCACTCATTTTCAGTTTATCAAAATTCACCCAATAATTAGCCAACTATATTCAAAATTTAACTTCTGGTCATCGATCTATATGTACTACGTACCTCACGTAACGCCTAACAGCCTGTGGTTGGGAGTCCCGGGTAAACCCTCGGAAGGATGTCCCAGGACTCACACAACAGACCTACGGCCGCTACTGCGGCCTCGCCCAGGGGGTGGTTCGGGTGCTATCCCGCGTCTTTGGGGGGTTTCGGGTGTGATCGCGCTTCTAAGGGGGGGGGGCGTGAGTGAGTTACTCACGTCACGCTGCCGTCAAACTTCTGGTATCTAAATGACGCAACTCCCGGACATCCTTCCGAGGGTTTACCCGGGGCTCCCAACCATAGACTGTTGGGCGTGAGGTGAGGTTTTTTAGTCGGTAGGAGTCCGGCATAACATCCATGAGGATTTTCCCTCACGTTAAACAAAAAAAAAAAGGAGGGGATGTAGATACAATTATCACAGATTTGGCTTTATTAAAAGATAAAATTTGAATCTATTGGTTTGGAACACAATTCTTCAAAGTGTGAAATTTTTGTTAATGATAACATGGACAGTGTTTCGACAAAAGCAAAATTTAATTTTGGCTCCAAATTAAAAAAATACTCAAAAACTTCTCTTCGCCTCCTAGGGTCTCCTATTCTAGAAGATGCCTATGAATCTTTAATTGAGGAAAATATTCAAAATTTTTTTGAAGTATCAGACCGACTTTTCCAAATAAATATGCATTCGGCTTTTACAATCATTCGGTATTGCCTTTTCGTCACAAAATTAACCCATGCTCTCCGTTCATCTCAATTTTTTAAACATTCGACACTTAGAAAAATTGGCCAAAATTATTCATACCTACCAGCCTTTGCAAAATTTTAAATGCAGATTTGGACGACCGACCGTGCGTGGCTTCAAGCGTCTTTTTACCGATACCACTGTATACTGTAGTTTGACTCGGCCGGATTTTAGAAATAAATGCCTACAGCCGCGCGGTACGTAAGCATGCGATAGGGCTGCCCACCTACAGCATTTTAATAAATGTGCCTACTTTGACTTTCTATTTAGTATTGCGATTGTAAATATGTACATACATACATTCATATAGTCACGCCTATATCCCTGAAGGTGTAGGCAGAGGCATAGTATACGCCCACATTTTACCTTATAGTTTTACGTACGCGTAATAGATAGTGAGCCTAATGCAATTGATTTTTTTCAATCCGCCCACGTAAAAGGCCGTACAAGGCCTTCAATTTGTATTAAGGATTGTTGTTTTACTGACAACCGGCTTTCATTTCGAGTAATATTAAACCTTTTTTATTTAAACAAAAAAATACTTTGTGAGTAATAATATAATATCCCCGCAACGGCTGGCGGCGCGGGGCGGCGGCGTGGCGGCGCAGCGCCCGTTATCTGCTAACGATTGAGTGAGACGGGCGGGTGTAGAAATTTGAAAACGAGTAAGCGGCGTAGACAATAATAATCGGCTCATCACATGTTTCGTCAGTGATAGAATCACGGAATTCTAGTCTTTATAATCATTGCGTTAAATTTTTGATTTACAAAATTTAAACTATTTTTCGATTTTAAAGTACTAGTCAGTCTCTAGTACACTAGTACTTTTCGTACATTGTCAAGTTGTGTTAAACTTTGGAAGTTCATATTTGTCTCTATGCGTGTAATAAAAATCAAAGGTACTTAACAAAAATGCTGTCAATTTTTTTTTATTCACGGACATTTCACACAACGCTATCTGATCCCAAAGTAAGCTAGGAATAACCTGCTTGTGTTATGGGTATCAGACCACGGATATTAATACTAATATACTTTTTAAATACATACATATTATACATAGAAACAACCAGACTCTTGAGACAAACATTTATGGGTCACACAAATATTTGTCTCGGGTGGGAATCGAACCCACGACCTCCAGCGCCGCAGGCGGTATCAATACCGACCGCGCCACAGAGGCAGTCATACGGTGCTAAGTGTACTGTAACATCGGCCATCCACAAAGAAATGAATACTCTTGAAACATACCTAAATCATTGCTCTCAATTAAATAACTACGAACTGACAACGGAACTAAATGTACTACCTACACGTAATAGAGTTCTGATCTAGTTTTTTTTTGGATATTGTACTATATTGGATCGCACCGTTCACTGACTGAGCAAGCACAAGTCTAGTTTTAAACACAAACATACCTACTTCATGTAACTACCTAGTTCACTCGTGTCAATCACTTTGTTTAACTTTAGTCAACTAGTAGTATAGTAACAATTACCAATTAGTACTTAAGTAAAATCAATTTATAGTCTTACCTTTCGGAGTTTCCAGGTAATCTAAAAAATGTTATCTCTGGGTGCGTTATTGACGAATTCATGCAACCAAAACAAGCACAATAGACTCTAGTTGTCATATTAAATATTTTTAGTAAATAAAACACGCGCGGTTACTATCTAAAAAACGACACACCGCCCATTCGTCTACTTGGCACAATCGCCTGCTAGCGTGCTGAAAGGCCTGCCGAAAACGAGAATCGTAGGTATAGCTTGCGCTTCGTCCGTTTGTAGGGAGCTACAATACTGGTTAAACAACATATATTTATACTGTGCCGATACGCTTGGGCGGCCTCGCCGCCGGCGCCGGCGTTCTAAAAACGGACATAAGTTTACCAGCATATTTGTCTTCAGTCTATGGCACTAATAAATAAATAAATATTCACGGACCTTCCACACAACGCTATCTGATCCCAAATTAAGCTAGGAATAATCTGCTAATAATAATAATGAATTGATCAGGAAAATTTTAATTCCTACACTGGTTAATTCTGAAGTGGCAGCAGGGCCTGATTTACCCATAAGCTAACTAAGCTGAAGCTTAGGGCGCCAGGACCGAAGGGGCGCCTGGCGTCGGGCTCGGCGCTGGGCTGTGACTTACGGTGCTCCCAAAAGGGAACACACAAAACATCTAGCAATTCTTAACAGATTGTAACAACTCCTAACAACATGTTTAAAATTTTTAACATTTTTTAACACCATTAATTTACTGAACACTATTACATTATACATGCGTTAAAATTAAATTCCTGCGCCCAACTCCTGGGTAGCGTGGCAGTAAATACGACAGCTCCACCCGTCGCGCGTCGTCGCGTTCAAGGCACCCCGGAACCAAAGTGGGAGATGGCACTGTTGAGGCAGTGAAACCGATCATGGAGCAAAGGCACTATCGCAGCCTCATCTACTGAATGCCACAGATACTTACTGGACACGAGTGCATCAGTATCTGCGGCGCACACAGCGGAAGTTAACATCCGAGTGTCAGCACTGTGGTGACTGCAGCGAGGATACGGCGCTTCATGCTCTGGCGGAGTGCTCAGCATATGCATTGCAACCTCGGTGCGGGCCTGGGCGTAGATGTTCTCACGCTGGAGACAATGGAGAGAGCCACGGTCTTCAATGGGAGAAAATAGGACGCCACTGAGTCTTTTTGCGAGCAAGTCGTGATTGCGAAAGAGGCAGCGGGAGACGAACTCCCTCCCAAGTTCCGTAGTCGACGCCGGGTTCGTCGCACACTGCAATACGCTCAGGACTACCCGCCTCCATCAAGTAGGGTCTGAGAACGGCGAGTTGTCATCTTGCCATTCTTACAGAAGCAGATCAGGAAGATGGCGTGTCTCTTCACCCCTCAAAAATGTCCTCAAAGAAATAGGATAGTACCTATTTCCCCTCCCCGATACACCTGATTCCCACCCAGAAATCAGATAAAACTCAATCCCACGGGAAAAACTGCGATGGCGGACAAAGTCTGTTTCGTAGACCTACTTGCCGGCGTTTTTATCAGTTTAGTGCAAATTGCCGGAAGTGATCTGTAATGTCCCATCATATATGGGACACCGCAAGTTAAGCAGATTTCACGACTGTTTGTTATTTTTCTTTCATTTCGTGACAGTCGAGCCGTTACATTCAGCTTACACCTAGGATTCAGCTTAGCTCTACTACCTTATTTGGGACCTTTCGTATTTCGTCTACCTAATTACTGCTTAATTAACCCCGCCAAAAAACGAGAAGTGTTATAAGTTTGACCAGTGTATCTGTGCATGTGTGTCCGTCTGTGGCATCGTAGCAGCCCAACAGATGAGCCAATTTTGCTGGTTTTTTATGCTCAAAAGCTGATGTGCCGGGGCCATCCCCAGCACATCGGCTTTCGAGCCGTTCTTAGCTATAAATTTAGCGGATCATCAGCTCACTTCCTCAGTTATGAAGGGATTTCACTAAAATTCAGTGGTTTGATTTATCGGAAACTGGGTGTACCGGAAACTGTTAAGTACGAGTACTTTGATGGTATTTATTTTATCTCGCTTTTTTAGTCACTTGTTACTGGCTGATGATCAAGTAGTCTGCGGAATACCCAACTCCTCAATAAATTACATGATATATACCTAAACCATGTTTGGGTCATTAGAATAGTCTCAGGATCGGTTTTTATTTTATTTTCAAGTAAACAAAGAATAAAGATTGGTACGTAGGATTTTTATAAGTAGGACTTGTAATTTAATTAGTTGCAGCTGGGGGCGCACATTCATAGCTAGCCTAGGGCGCGCGGAACCCTAAATCAGGCCCTGAGTGGCAGGCAAGATGGAAGCCATAAATGCATAGAAAATGATTTTCCCAAGTACCTACCTACTGTTTTGCCAACTAAACCATGCTCCCAGAGACTGGGATAAGCCGCTCTGCAACGAAACCTGCAACATTCGAACACGTATTTAATAAACGTTAGGAAACATTTATTAAATACGTGTTCGAATGTTGCAGGTCGTGCTCGCCTATTGGCTGCGGGAGAATGGGAATCTGGTGTCTGGCTTCAGGCTCTTCCGTCACCGAACATAGTCACTATGTCGGACGACACTACATTCAGAATTGCTTCCTGTTTTCTTATTTTAGCGAGCTAAGCTCTCCCGGTTTACTCGTAAGATGAAACACTGACCTGCACTTGAGCTGCGTCTCATGCAGCATGTCGGTGGCCAGCTGCTGCATGAGCGACAGCAGCACGTGCTGCCGCAGCCGGCAGGGCGGCGCGAACACGCGCGCGGGGTCGGCGGCGCGGCACGCACACATCACCAGCGCCAGGTCGGCGGCCAGCAGCGCGCTCTCGAACGAGCCGTTCACGTCGCCCGCCTCGATCTGCTTGTTGATTAGGGCTGCCCTCATCTAAATGATGATACCCTACTCAATATCGGTATGTTAGAGTCCCAAAGCGGAAGGGTGGGTAAATATCTCAGATTACCTACCTATAATTCAGATTTTAGAGCAAAAGGCAATTATGCAGACCAGGGTACAATCACGTTTCAATGTTATCAAACTTTAATAGACAGATGATGAGATGATTGTAGAGTACTCGTGAGATCTGATCTAGATAGGAGAGAACCCCGTTAAGATTTCCACATTTTAAGGTCCCTTTTTGCGTTCACACATACAGCGCACATTATTACTGAAAATCGTGTTGTGTTGTGATGCACATTGACAAGTTTTATTTACACGTCGAGGACGCTGAACATTTTTTGACAGAGACGTATAAGTATTTATTTATTATTTTCTATTAAACATTTCCTACACTATACGGTACAGCCGTGTTGTTCTAAAAGCTAGGCTATAACATTACAGTAGGGTCGATAAAAATATGCTGTAACGAGTCATATTCACCAGCTGATCAATGGCAGATACTTCTTTATCGGCTGGCTGCGGGGTGCTCGTAGGGATGTATTCGACGGGAACCACCTCCTCTTCTGGCAGGGCGTCTTCGCGCAGCTTTGCACAGAACATATCTAGCACTTTCTGGCGCCAGTCCTTTAGCTCTTTTTGTAGTAACCTGTAAGTCATCATAAGTTGTCAGTCAGTTACTGCAATAACTTAGAGCTCCGTCTAATGAGTTTTCTGTAACCAAGTCTTAGTAAGAATTCATACAAAAAATGTGTAAGTACTTTATGCACCTCTGCCTACTACTTTAGGGACATAGGCTTGATGTGTATGTGTGTATCTAAGTTAGTAAGTAGACCCAGGACATTGAAGCGAGGGATTTCAACTTAACCATGATAAGCGCTCGGATGATAGCTAAACTAAGTTGGTGGATACTTGGTATGGTACTCACTCCTCAACCGTGCACTGTAGCGCACTGACGATGTTCTTCCCAGGATCCAAGGCGGCTTCAAGCAGACACTGGTGACGTTGCAGCGCCCGGCGGAGCGCCCCCGACGTCTTGTACACAGATTTGAACAGGGACGACGACTTGTCTTCCACTGCAACCAATGGCGTTATGGATGTTCTAAAGCCATTTTTGATATTTGGCGTGGCTATGGCTGTATCGCCACCAGTGGCCACCAAGTAAGAAATAATTGGGTAATTCCACTTTGCCTCACCCAGTGGACAAAAGTGGAATGTAAAAATTCCTGTTAGGACCGATCAGAAACAGAACCGAAGTGATTATTCTTATACCACTCAACTGTACCGCGGATAGTTTTTAGTCTACATACAGTACCTACAGTTACATACACGATGATAATAAGAATATATGATATGACGATTGTACTAAGATACAGTACAGTAAAGGGCCAAAAAAAATTTTTCAATAAAAAATAAAACCGACTTCCAACAAATCCTGAAAAATAAAATTTACTTAGCACAAAGTAAAATGTATGTTGATTTATCAGATTTTATTCAATATCATATTGAAGTCGGCGCCAAGTAAACCCATAGGTTTATGTAGGTACTATTCATGGCACCAACTTCAATACTATATTGAATAGAATCTGATAAATCAACATACATTTTACTTTGTGCTAAGTAAATTTTATTTTTCAGGATTTGTTGGAAGTCGGTTTTATTTTTTATTGAAATTTTTTTTTTTCATTAGGTGAACCGAAAAATATATCTATCTAGGTAAAAGTTTTCATCAATACAAATCAATCAAGCCCAAACACAAGGTAGCTGCGGTAAATCGTTAAGGATTTCCCTCGACTGTCTTTCGGTTCCATAATCAGATGAACTCCAGATATTCATTAAATTGTAGTACATTAAAGCAGGGCTTCCTAAACTTTAAAGACAACGGAACACTGGCCAAATACCTTTTAATTTATGGAACCCCACCGAGTGACATCCCCCCCCCCCCCTCGAGGCCGTTATACTTAGGAGAACTCGGGTGGGAAAGTGTGATACACGTCCAGACCTGCCACGAGGACCTGGCGCTATTGCGCCCACCAATGTGTGGAGCGCGGTGTGCCTGGTGTGTTCCTCGTGCTGGCACATCAGTGGTTCAAAGTGGTGGTGGCGATCCATCGACAATCAAGTACGAACCCCAGATACTTCATCGAGGGCTCGATGCACATGCTGACGCTCCCTACCTGTATGCTGGATCCGGCAGGTGGCCCCTCCCGAGGCCAGTGAAAGCACAGAGCCTCGGATTTATGAAGGGCGACCTCAAGACGCAGCCACCTTATTCGACTCACTTCTTTTCTTTTTTTTATGTGTGGAACTGCTACATGAATGAGAATGTGAGAATGTCCAACAATATTTATATTATTATTATGGATGCTATGCCGGACTCCTACCGCCTAAAAACACACAACGCCTTACAACAGTCTATGGCCGGGAGTCCCGGGTAAGTCCTTGGCAGGATGTCACCGCGGCCTCGCCTAGATGGTTCGGGTACTATCCCGCGTCTGGGGTGGCGACTCACTACTTGAGCCTGAGATCTCGCCGAACCGGCTTTAGCCAACTCGGGTAATTTATACCCCTCTCGGAAAGATCAGCTTTGACAATACACGCACCTATATCGGCGAAGACCCTGAGGGCCCATAACATTACTAGAGACCCCGAAGAAGCTGTAACCGTCAGAGTGACATGGGGGCCTTGCACAATTGCCGTTGAGGAGACATGTCTTAACCTCTCCATGGGATTTAAAAACGCGGGCCCTTGCGTTGTTGTTTTTTATGGTGCAAGGAGGCGCTGGAGCGGGGCAATGGCCTGCGCCTCATGACATCGTAAAAAAAATACCGGGGTTCGGGTGCTTCGGTAAGTATCTGTGACGAATACAGTGGGAGATCGCGGCCGAGGGCCAACACTGCGAAAAACACAGTGTGAAAATAACACTGCCCAAAATCAGCGCCTTTTGATGTTCTTTTTATAATACTTACATGGAATGTGTACCACTTAAACTCATTGTTATTTTTAGGATAGTAATCGGACATAGATTTCAGATCTACCACATGTTCAGTTGTAATAGATTTCCTTTTATTTTTTATTTTTTTTCGTGTTCTTATTTATCGTGTTTCAACATAATTTTGGCGGAACCCTGATGCCTACTCCACGGAACCCCTAGGTTCCGCGGAACCCAGTTTGGGAACCGAGGCATTAAAGCACTGAATTAAAAAGTTAACAAATGCACTGGTTGTCCCTACAATTTTCGGTGGTTGCCCTCGATTTCTCCTGGATCCCATCGTCAGATCCTGATCTGATTAAAATAGGACCACCTCAGAAGTAAACCCTATTCAAGAAAGAAAACAATTTAAATCCGTTTATAATTGACGGAAATATCGGTGAACATACATAAAACATTGTGAACATCCTTTTTTTTTTAAATGCGGGTCTATTAATCTAGGTGCAAAGTTCTCATCAATACAAATCAATCAAGCCCAAACACAAGGTAACTGCTGTAAATTGTTAAGGAATGCCCTCGACTGTCTTTCGACTCTATCATCAGGTCGACTCCAGACCTTCATTAAAGTGTAGAACATTAAAGTACTTAATTAAAAAGTTAACAAGTGCACTAGTTGTCCCTACAATTTTCAGTGGTTGCCCTCGTTTTCTCCTGGATCCCATCATCAGATCCTGACCTTGTGAAAATGGGACTACCTCAGAAGTAAACCCTATTCAACAAAAAAAGAAATTTTGAAATTCCTCTATAATTGACGGAAATATCGCTTGACATACATAAAAAAAAATACATACAGACGAATTGAGAACCTCCTCCTTTTTTTGAAGTCGGTTAAAAAGAATGCACATCGAGTTTTAGAAAGAGGCAATCGGCTAATTTCGACTTCGTATAGCGATATCTGTGTCGCACACACCATGACGTTTGTTTTGTCAGTCATGGTTCAAATGCGAGAGAGTGCAGTCGCTTATCTAAGCCAATATTATATATAGAGCTGCTAAAACCCCTATACAATTAAATTAGTACCTACTATGGCATCTATAGGGAAAAAAGGTAAGCCGTTAGTCTACCAGTCACGCGAAATTATCCATAATGTTTATAAATATTTTTTATCTGAAGCCAACCAATTTAAAAAACATGAGGATGTTAATGTAAGTAATTATTTTAAGAGGGTTAAACAGAGAGTTGCAGATGCCACTGGAATTTCAAAAAGAACTTTGAACAATATATTAAACGAAGTCGGCACTGGCACTGATAATACACATTCCAGTGGAACAAAATCCAGCTCTCGAAAAAATGGGAGACCAAAAAAACAATTTCGTTTAGATATGGACGATTTTGATTATGATGTTGTTAGAAGAATGGTGTACGATTTTCATCTGCGGTACAAACAACTGCCTACAATAAAAACATTAAAAGCTAAATTATCTGAGGCTATTAATTATAATGGGTCTGAAAAGACGTTGAGAAAAATTCTTTATGAAATGGGATTTGCGTTCACAAAAATAAAAGACAATAGAAAAGTTCTAATGGAAAAGCACGATGTAGCTCTCAAACGAATTGAATATCTGGACAAAATACGCGAATTTCGCGAAGCAGGAAAAAACATTATCTATATGGATGGAAGGAAAAACTTGGAGTGATGATAAGCAAATAGGGGTAAAAAAACCGATTTCAAAAGGTTGATAATTGTTCACGCAGGTAACGAAAAAGGCTTTGTACCACGAGCCTTTTTAACGTATAAATCCACGGACGCTAAAGGTGATTATCACAACGAAATGAATAACGAAAACTACGAGAAGTGGCTGGTTAATCAATTAATTCCAAATATACCTAATGATTCTGTTCTGGTTATCGACAACGCACCCTATCACAATAAATATGTTGAAAGACCCCCCAACTCAAACACCAATAAACCGGAAATGATCCCAATTGATCATTTCCGGTTTATTGGTGTTTGAGTTACAAAGACACGAAATTTCAGTTGATCATAAATTAACAAAACCTCAGATATATAATATTATATGATGATGATGATGATGATTGCCGATGTGCATTCTTTATGGCCCCGTACTGTACGGTGTCTCTGTTGAACCTTCTTAAAATAATTACTTACATTAACATCCTCATGTTTTTTAAATTGGTTGGCTTCAGATAAAAAATATTTATAAACATTATGGATAATTTCGCGTGACTGGTAGACTAACGGCTTACCTTTTTTCCCTATAGATGCCATAGTAGGTACTAATTTAATTTTATAGGGGTTTTAGCAGCTCTATATATATATTGGCTTAGATAAGCGACTGCACTCTCTCGCATTTGAACCATGACTGACAAAACAAACGTCATGGTGTGTGCGACACGTAGTAACCAGGGACCGGACGGGTACTCGTTGAAAGGGTTTTTGAAGGGGTTTTTTTAAGCGCTTAATCCAGAAACCCTATGAAACGGGTTACCCTTTCGAACGGGTGTCAAAAACCCATTCCGAAAGGGTTACTCTTTCAAAACCCAGTAACACTGTAACTTGGGTAAACCATTCCAACCTGAGACATTGAAATATAGGTTTTATAACAATAGAGTTAAGTTTGGAAATTGCATAACTACGATTGCACAAGACCACAGTATATATATGTTGTTTAACCAGTATTGTAGCTCCCTACAAACGGACGAAGCGCAAGCTATACCTACGATTCTCGTTTTCGGCAGGCCTTTCAGCACGCAAGCAGCGTCCGCAGTCGCGATTGTGCCGAGTAGACGAATGGACGGTGTGTCGTTTTTTAAATAGTAACCGCGCGTGTTTTATTTACTAAAAATAATTAATATGACAACTAGAGTCTATTGTGCTTGTTTTGGTTGCATGAATTCATCTATAACGCACCCAGAGATAACGTTTTTTAGATTACCTGGAAACTCCGAAAGGTAAGACTGTAAATTGATTTTACTTAAGTACTAATTGGTACTATACTACTAGTTGACTAAGGTTAAACAAAGTGATTGACACGAGTGAACTAGGCACAGACGTACAATAAGTAGCAGACGAAACATTAATTATGTTTGTGTGCGTTGGTCTTTCCATTCCGCTCGCTCTAAGGGGTTAGTGAATGCTGCTATCTCGTTTCTACACGTATAGCAACACTATACATGACATGTTAAAAAAAATGACGTCCGCCTGGTTTTTGAAAGGTTTAAGCTGCCGATGCTGCAGTTTGACGTATTAGATACCTCTCATTAATGTAGGGGCCAAACTCAGGCACTTCTTTTCAAGATTAAATTTAATGCTAACATAAAAATAAGTGTGGCAAACTGTGATTCAGCATTTAATTAGTTCAGAATTGCATTTTAATATAATGCCTGTAATCTTCGATGATATTGAGTATACAATATATAAAAATGAAGCCCGATTTCCGTGGTCACGGCATCACACGTGAAATGCTGGACCGATTTCGCTAATTCTTTATTGTTGTGTTTGTTTCTGTCAGGAGAAGGTTTTAAAAAAATTGGTGCAAAACTTTTAGCAGAAATGGTTTTTATTGCGATTTTGAATCGGATCATAGAACTGGAAACTCCGAAATGGAAACCGGGAACAGAAAGACTAAGAGATAATTTTGCAATCCAATATGGCCGCCGCGTCGAAATCACAAAATTTCATGATGGGTATCGTTTAAGGGGGATTTTGGTACGCTGAGCACGAATCACATAATAATTTTGCAATCCATTTTGGCCGCCGAATTTTGCAATCCAATTTGGCCGCCGCGCTGAAATCACAAAATTTCATGATGGGTATCGTTAAAGGGGGTTTTTGGTATGCTGAGTACGAATCACATGATAATTTTGCAATCAAATATGGCCGCCGCACCGAATTCACAAAATTTCATGATGGGTATTGTTGGGGGATTTTGGTACGCTGAGTACGAATCTCATGATAATTTTGCAATCCAATATGGCCGCCGCGCCGAAATCGCAAAATTTCATGATGGGTATTGCTTAAGGGGTTTCTTGGTATGCTGAGTACGAATCACGTGATAATTTTGCAATCCAATATGGGCGCCGCGCCGAAATCACAAAATTTTCGTGATGGGTATCGTTTAAGGGGTTTTTTGGTATGGTGAGTACGAATCACATGATAATTTTGCAATCCAATATGGCGGCCGCGTCAAAATCACAAAATTTCATGATGGTATCGTCTAAGGGGTTTTTTTGTATGCTGAGATCGAATCACATGATAATTTTGCAATCCAATATGGCCGCCACGCCGAAATCACAAAATTTCATGATGGGTATCGTTTAAGGGGTTTTTTGGTATGCTGAGTACGATACACATGATTCGTACTCAGCATACCAAAAAACCCCTTAGACGATACCCATCATGAAATTTTGTGATTTCGGCGCAGCGGCCATAATTGATTACAAAATTATCATGTGATTCGTACTCAGCATACCAAAAAACCCCTTAGACGATACCCATCATGAAATTTTGTGAATTCGGCGCGGCGGCCATATTGGATTGCAAAATTAACCCAAAATTCGTACTTAGCATACCAAAAAACCCCCTATATGATATGCAACATGAAATTTTACAACGGTGGCGCGGTGGCTATATTGGATTGCAAAATTAACCCAAAGTTCGTACTCAGCATACCAAAAAACCCCATAAACGATATCCAACATGAAATTTTACAATGGTGGCGCGGCGGCCATATTGGATTGCAAAATTAACCTGAAATTCGTACTCGTACTACTATTTTTTTCCCAAAAGCGTTTGACATCTTAGATCGTATGTCCACCTATTTATAATCCGGACCAGTGTGCGGCCGGCCAGCCGCAACAAAAAAAGCGCATTTATGTTACGAGTTGGATCAAAACGTTACACATTGTATCATTACAAGGCGCGCATTGCAATGCTCGGATCACCTGCCTCACTGCTGTAACCTCGTCTTGTATCATTACAAGGTGCGCATTGCAATGCTCGGTTCACCTCCCACACTGGCTGTAATTCTCGACTCGTGACATTACGCGCGAATGCTCCCGGTGAGCGAGCACCTTTAGAAAAAAATGATGTTTTGTAACATCATTTTTTTCTAAAGGTGCCTTAGCCTCAAAAGCATTTTTGAAGACCTATCTATGGATACCCCACACGTATGGGTTTGATGAAAAAAATCTTTTCGTTTCAGTTCTGAGTATGGGGACCCCCAAAATTTACTGCTTTTTTCTAGTTATATTTAAAAATCTTAATGCGGTTCACAGAATACATCTACTTACCAAGTTTCAAGTACATAGGTCTTATAGTTTCGGAGAAAAGTGGTTGTGACATTCGGACGGACAGACAGACAGACATGACGAATCTATAAGGGTTCCGTTTTTAGCCATTTGGCTACGGAACCTTAAAAAAGGTATTTTAAGATACTCTTATTTCATTAAAATAAATCTTATTGAACTAGGCGGCTAACTCCTTCCCTGTAGTTGCGTTAGTGTGTGTGGTTTTTGGTATACCGTCACAATACCAGAAATTATAATGCCTTAACTCAAAATATCGTAGCCCAAAATACCCGAAATCGAAATATCAATATTCAAAAGGCAAATATTTATAATATAAATAATTTAAAATGCCTTACGGTCGAATAACCGAAACCCAAAAAATAAATTTATCAAATACCTTATCCTAAAATGTTCAAACACAAAATACCTTTTTTTTAACATGATTTGAATCCTACATGGATGCTATATATCTGTGAATGGTTAACACCCCGACTCAGAGTATAATTTTTTTATTTTTTTTTTATTTTTCGTTAGCCCACTGTAGTACTTTTGTAACTCTGAATCAATGTGTTTTAACATGAGGTAAATCCTACATGGATACTATGCCGGACTCCTACCGCCTAAAACCCACACGTATCCTACATAACAGCCTACAGTTGGGAGCCCCGGGTAATCCCTCAGAAGGATACCCAAGGACCAACAGACCTACGGCTACAACTGCGGCTTCACTTAGGTGGGGGGGGGGGGGGGGGTGTAAATAAGTTAAAGCCAATTATCAAAACGTGTGAGTGGCAGTGACACATTGTATTCTAGTTTCGGTATTTTAAATTAAGGATATTTGAAAATTTGTATTTTGAATTCTGACATAATAATTATTTGTATTTTAAATTTAGACATTTTAAGGTAAGGTGTACTGAAATAAGGTATTTTGAATGTTAAGGTATTTCGAATTCGGGTATTTTGGTCTAATGCATTTTAAGTAAAGGCATTTTGATTTCTGGTATTTTAATATATAACCGTGGTTTTTATATGTGTTAGTTTTGGCGTACTTTTCAATCTCTAATGCTTTGTCTGCTACTTATTGTAAGTCTGTGGAACTAGGTTACATGAAGTAGGTATGTGGTTTTATATTAAAATACCAGAAATCACAATGCCTTTACTTAAAATGCATTAGACCAAAATACCCGAATTCGAAATACCTTAACATTCAAAATACCTTATTTCAGTACACCTTACCGTAAAATGTCTAAATTTAAAATACAAATAATTATTATATCAGAATTCAAAATACAAATTTTCAAATATCCTTAATTTAAAATACCGAAAATAGAATACAATGTGTCACTGTCACTCACGTTTTATTATTTGGCTTTAACTTACCCCCCCCCCCCCCCCATACGTGTGGTTTTTAGTCGGTAGGAGTCCGGCATAGTATCCATGTAGGATTTAACTCATGTTAAAACACTTTGATTCAGAGTTACAAAAGTACTACAGTGGGCTAACGAAACATCAAAAAAAAAACAACCACGAAGGCTAAGGCGGGACCCCGACTCAGATAGGTCAGGTTAGAAGACTAAGGCCCGCCTTAGTCTTCTAACCTGACCTATCTGAGTCGGGGTGTTAACCATTTACAGATTTATAGCATCCATGTAGGATTTAAATCATGTTAAAAAAAAGGTATTTTGTGTTTAAACATTTTAGGATAAGGTATTTCATAAATTGATTTTTTAAGTTTCGGTTATTCGACCGTAAGGCATTTTAAATTATTTATATTATAAATATTTGCCTTTTGAATATTGATATTTCGATTTCGGGTATTTTGGGCTCGGGCATTTTAAGTAAAGGCATTATGATTTCTGGTATTGTGACGGTATACCAGGTATGTTTGTGTTTAGCACTAGACTTGTGCTTGCTCAGTCAGTGAACGGTGCGATCCAATATAGTACAATATCCAAAAAAAAAACTAGTTCAGAACTCTAGTACGTGTAGGTATTCCGTTGTCAGTTCGTAGTTATTTAATTGAGAGCAATGATTTAGGTATGTTTCAAGAGTATTCATTTCTTTGTGGATGACCGATGTTACAGTACACTTAGCACCGTATGACTGCTTCTGTGGCGCGGTCGGTATTGATACCGCCTGCGGCGCTGGTGGTCGTGGGTTCGATTCCCACTCGAGACAAATATTTGTGTGACCCATAAATGTTTGTCTCAAGAGTCTGGTTGTTTCTATGTATAATATGTATGTATTTAAAAAGTATATTAGTATTAATATCAGTGGTCTGATACCCATAACACAAGCAGGTTATTCCTAGCTTACTTTGGGATCAGATAGCGTTGTGTGAAATGTCCGTGAATATTTATTTATTTATAAAAAAAACAAAGAATTGACAGCATTTTTCTTACCTTTGATTTTTATTACACGCATAGAGACAAATATGAACTTCCAAAGTTTAACACAACTAGACAATGTACGAAAAGTACTAGTGTACTAGAGACTGACTAGTACTTTCAAATCGAAAAATAGTTTTAAATTTGTAAATCAAAAATTTAACGCAATGATTATAAAGACTAGAATTCCGTGATTCTATCACTGACGAAACATGTGATGAGCCGATTATTATTGTCTACGCCGCTTACCCGTTTTCAAATTTCTACACCCGTCTCACTCAATCGTTAGTAGATAACGGGCGCTGCGCCGCCACGCCGCGCCGCCAGCCGTTGCGGGGATATTATATTTTTGGCGACCGCCACATATCGAAGACATGGAAATCCTGCATCGCGATATGAAAGTTCACACAACGAAGAATAGATAAATCCTGCATCGCGATATCAGAGCTCTCACGGCGATGAATGATATAACCAACAGTCCAACATCAACCGTTGGGCTTCGGCCCGCCAGGCGCGATCACCTAGCCTGGTCTGAGGATCCTCCCTTTGTGTGTTGGAGGAACATTCCCAACCTTTCCTCCACAATATTATTACTCCCAAGTATTTTTTTGTTTGAATAAAAAAAGGTACATATTTACTTGAAATGAAAGCTGGTTGTCAGTAAAACAACAATCCTTAATACAAAATGAAGGCCTTGTGGGCGCGTACACATATTATTAAAATGCTGTAGGTGGGCAGCCCTATCGCATGCTTACGTACCGCGCGGCTGTAGGCATTTATTTCTAAAATTCGGCCGAGTCAAACTACAGTATACAGTGACAAGACGCTCGGCCGGCTCGGCGCAACATTGTAACATGTACTCACTACAGTAGCGAAGTTGCCGCTAAATTGTAAACATGGAATAATATTTCTTGCACGAATGAGAGTAGAGTTCAATTTTACATAATGCACATTATTTTTCGTGTCTACTTGTTAATGTCATTCTCATTGCTTCGTTCGGCTGATTTCATTTGGTTTGTATTTTCAATACCTGGGTGAATTTCAACATCTATGAATTTTTACCTAATTTTGGTGGTTTTTTTAGGGTTTCGTAGCCAAATGGCAAAAACGGAACCCTTATAGATTCGTCATGTCTGTCTGTCTGTCTGTCCGTCCGTGTGTCACAGCCACTTTTCTCCGAAACTATAAGCCCTATGCTATTGAAACTTGGTAATTAGATGTATTCTGTAAACCGCATTAAGATTCTTATATAAAACTAGAATAAAAGCAGTAAATTTTGGGGGTCCCCATACTTAGAACTGAAACTCAATATTTTTTTTATCAAACCCATACGTGTGGGGTATTTTTAGATAGGTCTTCAAAAATGCTATTGAGGTTTCTAACATTATTTTTTTCTAAAGTGAATAGTTTGCGCAAGAGACACTTCCAAAGTGGAAAAATGTGTGTACCTCAGGTCCTGATCCCACCATCTCCTTTCCGATCCCGAACAACGCGTGCCGGGCAGAGATGCCACTCATACACAGTGGAGAGAATCTTCGCCAGAACCGAGCGTTTCAAAAGATCGTTCCTCTGTCGAACTATAAAAACATGGAACGACCTGCCCGCACACGTCTTTCCTTCATCTTACAATCCCGGGCTCTTCAAAAGGAGCGTGAAGAGGCACATCACAGGGCCGCCAACTTGAGGACCACTGTAAGAAGTGGCCCCCAATCGCTAGATGCGCCACTGCTTTCTTACCATCAGGCTGGTGGCGACGTCAATTTGGCGAGCTGAATATACAAAAAAAAAAAAAAAAAAAACTTGCTGCTACGAAACCCTTCATGGGCGAGTCCAACTCGCACTTGGCCGGTTTTGTTATTTAATGAAATGATACATTATATGTAATATAGATTTTTTTAATATATTTAGCTTGCCAAATTGATGCAGCCGCCGCCTGATGGAAAGCCACAGCGACATCTAGCGATTGGGGGCCACCGTCCCAGTCTGTAAGACTATAGAAAGCAGCCCTCAACTTGGCAGCCCTATGATGTGCCTCTTCACGCTCCGCTTGAAGAACCCAGTATTGTAAGAGAAGGGAAACACGTGCACTGGCAGGTCGTTCCAGATTTTTATGGTTCGACAGAGAAACGATCTTTTGATTCGTTCAGTTCTAGCAAAGATTCTCTCCACTGTGTAAGAGTGGCACCTCTGTCCAGCACGCGTTGTTCGGGATCGGAATGGAGAGGGTGGGAGTGGGTTGAAGAGTTCTTCAGAACACTCACCGTGATAGATACGGTAGAAAGCAGCCAAAGATGCAATAGTTCTTTGCTGCGCCAATGACTCCAGACTTTCCGTTACCTCAGGGCAGTTGATAATGCGAATAGCTCGCCGCTGCTTAGAGTCCAGCACGTCAAGCAAGTACCTCGCGGAGTCGTCCCAAAGGTGAGAGCAGTATTCGATGCAAGGACGTATCTGCGTCTTGTACAGCAGACACCTCTGGTTTGGCGTAAAGAACCGCTCCACCTTGTTTAGGACTCCTAGTTTTCTCGAGGCTAGCCCAATACATCGCTCAATATAGTATTTGTGATTGAGCTCGGGCCGGACGTCTATGCCAAGGATGTCCAGATTATCTGCAAGTGGAATCGTTGTATTCTGAAGAGAGGGTAAGGGTAGGAAAGGGGTTTTTTAGCTGTAAACGCACACGCCTGTGTTTTACGGGCATTGAACTCAACCAGGTTCGAGGATCCCCATTGTGAAATGCGGTCCAGGGCGCATGCCATACTCTATCGAAGGCTTTAGCGACATCGAGGCTTATAGCCAACGACTCACCGTGCCTCTCCATAGCCACACCCCAAACATGCGTCACGTATGCCAGGAGGTCACCCGTAGATCGTTTTGGCCTAAAGCCATATTGTCGATCATTGAGTAGCGAGTGATCCTCGAGTTAGCGCATGAGCCGTTTCTTGATGATCAGCTCAAATATTTTACAAATGATCGAGGTGACGGCTATAGGACGATAGTTGGCAGGGTCCGACCGATCCCCTTTCTTGGGATCGGTTGTACGTTCGCCACCCTCCAAGCCTACGGCACTTCCCCTAAAGAGCGCGTTAATGCTGAAGCCAATTCGGCAGCACATTTTTTCAGCACCACCGCCGTAATGCCGTCAGGACCACTGGCTTTCCGCGTGTCGAGTGACCGCAGCACCGCCTGCACATCACACTGCCGGATGACAATTTCTGGCATTGTGTAACTACAATCGGCGATGGTGGGGGGCTGCATGCCACAGTCGTTGACCCGGGAATTGGCCGCAAAGAGGTTAATTAGCAGGTCGCCTTCCTCTTGGGCCTTGTGAGCCAGTGATCTATCGGGGTAACGCAGCGGTGGCAGCGAGGGTTGGCAGGTAATTATTTGAAGTGAAATTGTCTGTAACCAGTTGAACTAACTAAATACTTACTGGTTAAATAACTTTTAATGTGTTAAAAGTCAATTATCAATAATTGTTGCAGGTTTTTATGTTACGTACTCTACAGGTTATGTTTCCGGCAATAATTTTATTTTTAAGTACTAACACAAGTATATTATCGTTAGATAAAGTTGATTTAACACTTTAACACATAAATTAATTCCACACCGAGGAAATAGGCAATAAATTTTGAATAATACGTCAAAATCACTTCACTAAAACGGTTGGATGACTCATTACTTTGTTTTTCGAAAAATTATAATCAAAACTTTGGATTTTTGTATTTTTATTACACTTTTATAACATTAATATTTTAATTTCAATAAATTTTAACATTTAAATTAGCGTATTTTTAATAATTTTAATTAAAATTACTCAGAGCTATAAAAATTTTGACAGTTCGCTAATGTTGCCAGCTGCAGAATCCCGGGTGCGAGGCTAGCTCCCGACCCAGCCGTGCGACGCGCTGGGCATCCGCTCTCTTGAAGGCGCTCTTGCTGGCTCGCTATCGTCGGTGTCGTCACTTCCCTAGTTACCAAACTTACCAATTTGTCAAATTTGCGACAACTAACAAAAGAGACCCCGCTTCGGTACAAGTACGGTCAACATCAAAAGTAGCTTAACACGTCATGTCAAATTTACGACATAGATTCATGAATGAAAACTTAAACGTAGGACATGTTAATGTTGTTGAACTTGTAATTAGAGTATATATTTATAAAAAGATTATTACAAATAAGTATTACGTGTAAGTTTTCATTTATGAATCGATTTCGTAAGTTTAAAATGTGTTAAGCTACTTCTGTCGCTGACTGTACAAGTATGAATGCCCCCACCTTCATACAATGATTGGGTAAGCCTAGGTTACCCGAAAAAACCCTTTCGTAGAGGTAACCCCTTCAAAGGCTTAACTCAATTGAAGGGGTTACCCCTTCACGTAGATACCGTAATAAACGGGTTAGCCATTTCGCTAGGTTTAGAAGGGATACTCGATGAAGAGGTAACACTGCGATATGAATTATCCTATCGTTCAGATTACCCTTTGAAAGGCTTAACTCGTAAGCGGGGTTGTCCGGTCCCTGGTAGTAACTATTTAGTAATCTGTGGTGCGTGCGACACAGTTATCGCTATACGAAGTCGAAACTCGAAATTAGCCGATTGCCTCTTTCCAAAGCTAGATGTGCATTTTTTTTGGCCCTTCACTGTACATCAACTTTTAATTTAATTTAGTCTTACCGAAGTAAGACTTTGCAAAAATGTGAAAGACTCATTTGAGTGTTCCCCTCCACGGAAATCTTTAGTAAAAGGCGAAAGATTTATGCGTTATGAAGGGAAACCAGAGTTAACCGTAATTAAAATTCTGCCAACCCAATCAAACTGCGGAGAATCTTAACACCGCGCTTTAAAAATTACGTCATAATCGTAGCGACATCTATCGAGTTGTAAGTAAAGAATATATATATGTCAATGTTTGGATGTTTTATAGACGTAGTTAAAGTAGCACAGATAATTTAATAATAGATAAATTAGATATGTATTTAGAAATATTTATGTAGGTAAGTTTACTATGTCTATAGCGATCAGATTCTATAGCCCTCATTGTATAATCATAATCTATACATATAGGTACCTTCTTTTATTCCGTACGTGGTTCCGGATCTTGTTACACGAGTAGCTCTCAAACGATGCAACGGTACTTCTGGTTGGCCATAGGTTAAACGGAACTCACAGGTGATATTATATTGATATTGTGTTCATGCAACAGTCATTTACAACTAGTTTTATAAGCTTAGTCGATCTAGATAGCGCTGTGTAAAATCTGCCCAGTTTGCTTTTACTTATATAGAACGAAATGGAAAAAGTTCGCAAGGGTTTTCAAAATTTTAAGGTCTAACCTTAGCTAACCAAACTTTATTATGATCTGCTGAGCAGCTTTAGATTTCACCATGAATTTTATTTTATTCCAGAAATAGGAATAATATGTATATAATTCGTTTTGTGGAAATATACAATTAAGCGTAAGCATAATTAACTAAACCTTAGGTCTATAATGGTCAGTGGTGTTGACTATTTTTGAGGAAGGTTCTAGGATACTTTTGATCCCGATATTTTGCGCGGTTCTTTTGGGAGAGGGGATGAAAGACAAAATGGTTTTTTAATTGGAACGTTTCAACGTGTGGTCCGATTCCAAAACATTTTTTCAGTGTCATAAAGGTTTTTGTTTCATTAACATTTTTTTCACACAAGTTTCAATGTTGAGGGTATTGTAGTTCAGGAATTAGAGACATCTCAACTTTCGCCAAACCTAGAATTCAAGGGTTCCTTTGAATGTGAGAGTAAATCTTAACTGGCGTGGACTGAATAGTTTTATAACGCAAGCATTTACGCAGGCTGAATTGTTTTAGAATAGACTTTAGGTAGATGTTGGAAGACGGCGTTATTGGTTGATGCCTATATTTTTATGCATGTGGTAGGTGTTTATTTGACATTAGTGTACGAAACGGGGGAATGGTGTTAATATTGTACTATGAGTTAAAGTTTAATTAAGAAAATATCGAAATGTATAGAGCTCGACCTGCGCCCCCTCGGGCCTCGCGCCCGGGTGCGGCCGCGCCCTTGAACCCCCGGTTAAGACGGCCCTGCGGCTGTACCGGTGCCAAAGGTCACAGAAAGAACGGACACGAAAGGCGCAGGACCGTGTGTTGCAGCGTAATTTGGGAGAGGCCTATATCCAGCAGTGGACTGCCAAAAGCTGATTTGTATCAATCAAATTGATTGATTTAATTGATACAGGTGAATTGCCAACTTACATTCAATAAACGCGTGCTCTATGACCCTGTGTATGTGGCCCACGAGGCGCCGGTGCGAGCGCTCCAGGATGGGCAGGTACAGCGAGGACATGTCGCGGCTGAAGCACCCGCCGATCATGCTGCGGACCGACTCTGCGGTCGCGAGGACCATCTGCTGTTTTAGATCCTGGACATGGAGTAGAATGTTTTAGAGTTCGACAATTAACGGATGTTTATTGGACATTACCTACATATGTTACGTTTTTATTTTATTTTTATTGACAATAGGCCCAATATAATAAAAACTACACAGTGATAGTGGAGCACGCATTATCAGGTGTATTTGTGCACTTTTTCACGGATAGATTAGTCGAAGAAGTTCTGTCCGGAATCTGAAGAAAGTTGTAAGTTGTAGTCAAGCTGCTATTAAGTGGAAAGCAGTGGGCTGTGTTCATTTTAATGGAAACGTAAGACTGCGTAAAACAGCTACAAAGAACAATAAAAATGAAAATCCATACCTCGCTCTGTAAGAAGCTGATCAAATTCTCTCTGATCTCCCTATCGAGAGACACCTCTTTGCGAGTCTCGATGGCGCTCAGGAGAGCCTTGGCGGGGCTGTTCATCTCCTCTTGACCTTCGTCGCTCATGTCGTGGACACTAGATTTAGAAAGTACTTTGGTATTCTTTTGTAGATAAAGTTTTTAATATTTATCTTATAAAATAAAGGCCCTCCCTATATTTTATGAGGCTCCACTCGTCTCTCAATATCCAATTGATTTTTTTATGGGCAGCCAACATAATGTAAATGTAAGTACTCATTAAGAAGGGTTTATTTAGATTCTACCCCTAAGTAAGGGGCTGAAATAGGAGTTCGAACGTTAGGTAACGTTCCATCCGATAAAAATATCGAAAAGCCAAACAAAAGCTGCCCCTGGCAACCAAATAAACGTGAAACCCAGGATACAAAACCAGGTATGGTTTGGAAGTTACAGAGAATACATTAGATGAAGGAGTATTACTGCAAAAGATTGTAACCAGTTTCTAGCAAACTTCATCACATAAACCTCGTAAGGGGTCGTCCATTAATCACGTGAGGCTCGAAAGGGGGGGAGGGGATCTGACAAAAATCACGAAACATCACCATGGGGGGTGGGGGGTGTAGTGAGATATCACGTGTATTTATTTCGAACAGCAAATTTACAACCCTGAATTTGAGATTACCTACTTTAATTTCTGAACAACAAAACCCAATATTACTGACTTGTATGGAATAATTCATAAAGCACTTAATTCCTTTCTTACATCAGAAATTAATTGAAATCGGAATACCTATGCGTTGATCAAACAACACAAAAATCATTTTATTTTTCATCGTGTCTCCCAAAGGAACCGCGCAGAATATCAGCATTAATCCGATCGATAATAAATAATCCATAGTTTTGGCGTGATACAGAAAGACATAAAAAAAAAATATTTTAGCTTCAGTATCGGATGTAATGGAAGTTACACAGATAGAATGTCTAGTAAAAAAAATCTTGGAAAATAATTACCAAATATATTCGACGTACAGATTTTCGACTCTCTATAGCTTTATTATAAGTTATATACATATATTAGACTAGCCGATGCACGCAGCTATGATCCCGTCCACCGATGATCATATGTTCCGGAGATGCCTTCAGAGCCCACCCGCTCACCGCTCTCTACCCTCTCTGCTTCCAGAGAAGCGCTCCAGAGCGGTGGAATGCGGGCGAGAACCCCGGAAGTGTTGGGAGCCCCCGGCCGGGCTGGGCCGACGTGAATAATCTTTGGATATCCATGCCGGCTGTAGGATGTGGAGGGACACCGCGGGGTGTAGTGGGTAGGACGGTCCCTTTTTCGGGGCCGGGAGCCCCACACACCGTCCCGGCTGCCCCTGCAGCTAGGATGATGGTGCCCAACCGCATTCCCCCGTAACAAAAAAAACGCAGCTCAGTCCATGTCGTGATCAAAAGCATAATGATTGCATGGAAATTCAACCTTGATTACTGTAGTTTTGTTCATAACTTCGCTTCTATTTATTAGCCAACTGCGATCAGACCAACGTAAGATTTTAAGCTTGACAAACTGACACCTTATTTATTAGCTCCAAAATAATGAATGTTATATAGAAACACGACGGGAGTAATTGCAACGGGAAATATATTAAAATATTAATACCATATCTATCTCTATTATGTGACGGAAACGAAGTTGCGCGGATTAGCTAGTATCTGTATAGAAGTATGGATAGATTATAACAATAGAGACTCATATGTATAAAATTGAAAAAAACTTTGTAGTTACTAAAAATACACGTGATTCGGCCCAGGGGGGGAGGGGTAATCTGAAACCTCACCAAATATCACCAAGGGGGAGGGGGGGTCCAAAAAATGCCCAAAAAACCTCACGCGATTAATGGACGACCCCTAATGTAAGAAATTGTAAGTAGGTACATATTGTTAATGTTGTTGAAATCCAACCTTTGAGAAATGAAATTCTTCATGACGTCGACGAATGTGGAGTTGTGCGCATGTTCCGTCTTCTGGATCATCATCTTGGAGCTGCGGATCTCGTCCTTCATGGTGTTCAGTAGACGGCACTGTTCCAGGAACATCTCTGCAGTAAAGAGTAGCCAAATATTAGAGGAAAAGACTCCGCTACACTATATTACTCAAGGAATGGATACAGACTTCACCAGTCAGTGTTGTGGTCTGTGGTACCTACTTCGATCTAAGCATGCCTATAATGCTGTACCTATATTGTAAGATTTTCCCAATGGATAGTTTTAAATTAAACTGGGAACGCTCTGCCAGCACAGCGCAGACGGAGGGGCAGGAGAAGGCGATCGGTTTCGGTCGCGAATCCACTCCAAGTTTAGGGTTGGCCTGTACAGTACTTACACGTCGAGTGGCAGTTATGTGTGCTTTGGACATGCTACCACTACCACGTAGGGAATTACCTGGCCCATATCGGGGCAATCCTGTCGTCAAGCTCTGCGTGAAGAGAAATATCAGTGGGCCGCTAACTTGAGGGTTACTTTTACTAGTCTTGTTGAGTGGTCCACAATTCGCTAGATATCTCCATGATTTCTATGCAGACGAGTTGTGTCATTTTACCGAGATAAATAAAAAAATAGCCATTAGTGAAATCGTGAACAAACTAAGGGGAGCTTGGAGTACCGACCTCCAAGTACCTATAGATTTTGGATGCAACCCTGAGTTAATTGTTACAGATACGACTAAATGTTGTGAAGAAAATAAACAAACGACACGTGTATTAAAAACTAAGGTAAGGAGGTAGCTCGTTGTCTACTCACCGCTCAACCGATCAATTTTCTGCTCCAACACAATCAACATATCGGCATCAGACATCGGATCGCCGATGCCACTATCCAGAGGTTTATATTCTTCTGTATCGGAATGCAGGCAGAAATCCACGGACGAATCACTGAGCGTGCGATGAAGGCACGTCTTTTTGTATGTCTTTAGATCTGCTATTGCATTGTCATCACTTTGTAAGGAGCACAGGGAATGTGATCGCTGTATCTCTGCTTTTAGCATCTGGCCACCTCTAGAATTCATTTTGGATTAATTTATTTCTTGAGAAAATAAAAGTAGCAATAGATTTTAATGAAACAAAGAAAACTATGTTTTTGTATATTTTCGAGGGTTTACGTATAGACGTTTATTTTATCGGAATACCCTCATGTTTGTGAATGATTTCTGTCAAGAATGTCAACTTACGTGTTACTTAAATATGTACCTTTAATAATAAAGTAACTAAGTTTTTTAAAATTGGTTTGTTTAGGTACTAACGCAACATTTTCACGCTGTTTTATTTTCGTTTGAGTAAGATGGGAACTGAGGAACTGAGTCATAAATCATTAGGGACGTCATAGGAATGTGCCAATCAATGCCGCGTCACTTGTTATCGATAAAGGGATGCTGCTCAGACGCAGGTAGCTAGAACGGTGCAGTCGTCGATGAAACATACTCATAAATTTTACAATTACCTACACAGAGATGCAAAACCTTGGCGTATTACAAGTTAACTACTAACTAGAAAAATGTGGATATTTGTAAAAATTGTACATGGGTCGCCGAAAACGAATGGAACGAATTGATATTGTCTGCGCTAGACTTGAGTTTTAAAGAAAACTTGATACATTAAAGAAGACAAACGATATGTAAACCTTGGCGTATTACAAGTTAACTACTAACTAGAAAAATGTGGATATTTGTAAAAATTGTACATAGGTGGCCGAAAACGAATGGAACGAATTTATATTGTCTGCGCTAGACTTGAGTTTTTAAGAAAACTTGATACATTAAAGAAGACCAACGATATGTACCCGTACGCGGTTTTATCTGGACGAGACCTGGGTCAATCAAAACCATTGCAGAAAGCGAATGTGACTTAATGATAAAGGTGGCTTCAAAAATCACCATCATGCAGACTATCGACAAATCCCTTTTTTAGTGTTACACACATAGATTTAGCGAAAAAATCTTAAATCTATGGTTACACACAACACTTGGAGCATGAGCGAGAGTTCCGTTAATGCTGGGGCTACATTAGCGGGCTACGGCGAATATTCGTGTCGTGTCGAATACGATGAGTGTGGCCGGGTAGATCGTTGCAACGAGTATTATTCGGGCGTAGACGATGTACCTATTATCGGGGCACTGTCGGTTAACTGACCCGCGTCAAAGTGATTTGTCGCGACAATATTCGCTTGTGTGGCTACATCTACGTTCGTTCACTGCTGTAGTCCAGACTTTGATGCGGGACGGACGTGTTTCTATTTTTGAAATGAGTAACGAAAACGTGTTGGAGGTGCGAAACGGAGAGTATTATAAATGGGATCCTAGAAACCTGGACACATAAAAAAACATTTGGTACATGATCCACGCACCATGTACTTAGAATAAAAAATTAGCTCAGTTGGAGCGCAGCAGAAGAAATGAAGAAGACAAAAGATTCTCTGATGTTATACTACAGAGCAACTCTGCATTGTGCAACACAACCCGGCACGATATATTGCGCCAACGCGACACGAATCTTACAGTTGGTATGGTAGGCTTAGGCACTTTAGGAGAAGAATCTGTTAATTGCTGGTTCTGTTTTCAAGGTTCCGTAAAGAAATTAATTATTATGAAAACAAAAACCCGACTGAAAAGTAAAAATACAACTTAAAAGGTACAAACGTTATGTCGCCAAAAATCCGCCATATTGATTTTCTAGAAATTTTACTATACCTGGTGTCACTCATACAACACTACGAATCAAATGACACCTCGCATGACAAAATCCATCAAGCCGTTCAGGCTGAAGGGCGTGACAAAGAAATGGACATTACATAATTACTCACTGCCGAAGAAAGGAGGGTAATGTTTTTCGAGACTATGTATGTAACGGCTAGATGGATTTTGACATGCGAGGTGTCTTTTGATTCTTAGTGATTGTGTGAGTGACACCAGGTATAATAAAATTTCTAGAAAATCAAAATGGCGGATTTTTGGCGACAAAACGTTTGTATTTTTTCAGTTGTATTTATACTTTGCAGTCGGGCAGTGTATCATATAGTCATATACTATACAGGGTGCCCCACGGCTATGCCAATGCCACATGGAGGGAAATTGCCTTAAATATTGTAGATGGAATTTTACTGAAAGAAGACATTATTTTAATTTAAAACACTACTTAAACTGCATTCATAGATTTTGAAATAATTAGATGGTTGAGCCGGGAATCGTAACCGCTTCACGAGAAAAAATATATACCCTGTAGCTTTATCTATCATAGATACCGATCGAAAGGCTTCATCATAAGGATTATTTTTTGCTAAGTAACAAAGTGTCAGAAATAAAAAGAAGACCATGAATTTTAACATAAAATAATGTCTTTTTTCAGTAAATTATTCCATCTACAATATTTAAGGTACTTTACCTCCTTGTGGCATACATAGCCGTGGGACTATATGATAAACTGTAGCTTCACCTAGAAACATACTGTAACCCAGAGCGTCACGGTGTGTCGTATCCGGACCGATGTGATTTGAAGACATTGATAATTTACCTTAACTGGGTTTCGATAGAATATCTTTTGGTCTAAGAGCCCATGAACATCTACCAGTATGTATTTGACCAGACCTGAGGTTTTGTACACTGAGACTCCTATACCTACCATGCATTATGCAGTGACTCACTAAAATCTAAGTGAGTCACGCGACGACTGCGCAGCAGGACAGGTATCGATTTTTGACTAGTTTTAAATGCATTTGACCACGTTTGCCGTTTTAAAAAAATGAAAATATATTATTATTATTAACGGAAAATAAGAATGGCAGACCATTATCGTGAGTTTTACTTAGTGGCAGACGATTTTGAAAATGCCTAAAATAATTTTTTTTGAAAGTATTTGACCAGATCTGCCATTGAAACATTTGATTGATTATGGTCTTAAAAGCTTATATTCAAAAAGGCAGACGTCTACATAGAGCATTTACATAAAAAAATAATAAAATATTACCCACTACTCGGTCAGATGAATACGCATTCCGTTCGCTGTTTTACATTAATATCAATATAAATACTGTGGGACATTCACACACAACGCCATCTAGCCCAAACCAAGATAATATAAACTTTTGCTATGAGATTTAGACAACTGACAAACATACTTAGATCTTTCTTAATAGATAGGTACACATTATACCTAGAAGTTACATAGAAACACCTGAACTCCGAAAAACTATTAAATATGACAGCCTCGTTGGTCTAGAGATCGTAAAGCCCAAATGAGGATCACGAAGTCGTGAATTATGTGAGCCACAAATATAATTTGTCTACAGTCTGGGTGTTTCTATGTAGGTATTAACAAAAAAAAATGATTCAAGTATTAATATCCTGTTGTCTGATTTCCATAACACAATCAAGGTAATCCTAGTTTACTTTGGGATCACATTATAAGTACTGTGTAAAAATTGTACGCATCTGTAAATAATTTGTCTTTGTAAAGTTTTATAATTCTAATTTTATATATTTTACTATTATAATTTTAATATGAAAGAATCATAATTAATGCGGTATACGCTGATAAACCACATAGATTACCTACTATTTATATTTTGTTATTATTTCGACATGTCAAAATATTAAGTGTTAAATGAGTTAAGAGGGAACATGGGCTCAGAGAAATTTGCAAAATAGGTATTTGAATTTAGATGTTGCCGTCGCAGTGCATCTAATAACAACCCCGTAATGTGCGATAAGAAAAACTTTAGTTCAGATCGATTTTATTTGGACGAGTAGATTCGTAGTTAGAGGACTAACAGGCAAATTCAAAACAATTTTTCAGATATTTGCATTTGACATACAAGAAATTTTACAACACCAAGAAAATGCAAGCACCGCAATGACAGATTGTCAAAAAACGAAACTTCAATTCAAACGCAAAGTTTTCGATGTCAAAGGAGTAAAAATTTCTTTTGAAAATATAAATCTCTAGTTTAGAAAGATCAAAATAAGTTTTAAAGTACTGCTTATTTAAATTCAGTTTCTTAGGAATATTAAAAAACTACTCGTTGCATTTGCCTGATAATTCCGTATAAAAATTCATGTGCATGTATTATGTATTGCCCGGTTTGAACATTATTTCCGTACAGATACGGACAAATCCGTATATATGGCAAGACTGAACATGCATGCGGCTACAACGAGTACCAGCACGCGGTACGCGCCGCATTATGCCGCATTTTACGAAAAACGGAGTGTGCAGTGAAGGTGAAATGCGAGGTTTCATACAACGAAATCTAAAATGCGGCGCGGTCGGCGCGTACGGAGCGTACGTTGCTAACAAATGTGCGATCAGCTTTAGAGAATATACTAACTGTCAAACAAAAAAAGATCAAACCTGATGTATGGTTTAGTCTTAAAAATAAATTTATTAAAATGAGGCGTTATTGAAACCTTTTTTTTGTGTTCTGGTTTAATCTGCAATCAGTATTTTTCTTTTCTTGAACTATAAGCAGATTATGTTGGGTAGATATATTGACATGTGGAGTGTGCCTCTCAGCAGAGACATCTACTCCTTAGGTCCACAGCTCAGTCACTCGCAAGATGTAGGCTCAATATGTCCCTTCTTTCTATTTGGATTTTCTTCTTCTTATTGAAATCTAAAAACTATTGCTCAAGAGTCTGTATGACGCTAAATAGACTATCATCTTGATCTAGATCACAGGAGTCGTAAGGTCTACTAAATTAACTCTTTTTTAGTCAAAAATGTCGTTAATTTTAAGCTGGATCTTCTATACTTAATGTCTGGTTTGAAATGTATTTTATAATTACCAGAAAGACAATAGTAAATCTTAATTAACTCGAACCACATGTTGTTTTTTAATTATTACAGTTCTTTTAATTAATTTATTTCGTTAAAACGCATAGAACTGAACGCATCTACCACTTTCTTGTACGCTGAAATTAATATCTGTTATCTTCTTTAAACTGATTAGCGTCAGGTGGGCTCTTAACAGGTAATTTTAAGTAATCATTTGCTGTTCTAAAATTACTCAGGAACATCTATAGATACTGTGTCTATAGCATTGAAATATGTATACAGGGTGAATTTTTCAAAAGGGATTGGATGGCCAAATCCGAAACTATAAGGAATAGCGAAAAATGCTCAAAGGAGTCACGAGCCCGATTTTGATGAAACTTAAAACCTCATCATTAGATTTTTGAAAGACCAATAATCTTAGCCGGGAATCGAATCCATTGCTTTTGAAAAAAAAAACACACCCTCTATTATTACATTATACGATAGTGTTGCTATTAAGGATCTTATTCTGGGAAGTAATGATATACGGCAAACTAAAGGAAAGTGCTCATCTTTAACAAAATACAATTTATTTGTCTTTCGTTAACTAATTCATTGTTCAAAATGTAGACCATTGTTTTCAATACATAGCTGGATTCGAGGCCTCAGGGATCATACTGCATTCAATATTATTGATTCCGTTTATAATATTCTCCAAAGAATCATTCTGAGCATAATTTAAACCACGGAATGGTTACGATCTATTCTGGGATTTCGAACGAAACAAATTATGATACAAAATTTACGTACATGAAATATGAATTCTATCAAAATTCTAAACTTTCCTTAAATTTGCCGTATATCATTACTTCGCAGAATTTGTTCCTTATCAGCGACACTATCGTATGGTGTAATAATAAAGAGTGTGTCTTTTTTTACAAAATCAATGGATTCAATTCCCGGCTAAGATAAGTGGTTTTTTAAAAATCTAATGATGAGGTTATAAGTTTTATCAAAATCGGGCTCGTGACTCCTTTGAGCATTTTTAGATATTCCTTATAGTTTCGGATTTGGCCATCCAAGCCCTTTTCAAAAATTCACCCTGTATACGTGGAGGTATAAGTAGTAGGTAATATATTCGTCGTGACAAATTTAAAGAGTAAAAAAGCACTATTTTAAAACATTACTTTAAAATACAAAATAAATACAGTGACATAGGTACTCGCAAGTAAAATATATGCGTTGGTGAGGGCGTTAGTGAAACAGACTGTCGCTCTGAGATCTTGGGTTCGATTCATGGGTCGGACAAATATTTGTTTGACCCACAAATAGTTGTTTCAGGGTTTAGGTGTCTCTATGTAGAATGTGTAAGTACCTACCTATGTATTAAGAAAGATCTAAGTATGTTTGTCAGTTGTCTAAATCTCATGGCAAAAGCTGTTATTATCTTAGTTTGGGCTAGATAGCATTGTGTGTGAATGTCCCACAATATTTATATTGAAATTAATGTAAAACAGCGAACGGAATGCGTATTCATCTGACCGAGTAGAAGGTAATATTTTATAATTTTTTTATGTAAATGCTCTATGTAGACGTCTGCCTTTTTGAATATAAGCTTTTAAGACCATAATCAATCAAATGTTTCAATGGCAGATCTGGTCAAATACTTTCAAAAAATTTTTTTTTTTGCATTTTCAAAATCGTCTGCCACTAAGTAAAACTCACGATAATGGTCTGCCATTCTTATTTTCCGATAATAATAATAATACATTTTCATTTTTTTAAAACGGCAAACGTGGTCAAATGCATTTAAAACTAGTCAAAAATCGACACCTGTCCTGGCTGCGCAGTCGTCGCGTGCTCCACTTAAGAGTTTAGTGAGTCACTGCATAATGCATGGTAGGTATAGGAGTCTCAGTGTACAAAACCTCAGGTCTGGTCAAATACATACTGGTAGATGTTCATGGGCTCTTAGACCATTTGAGTTCACCTCGAAGCTGAGGTGATAGAGAATTAAAAAAAAACAATGTCGTTATTATCATAGTTTTATTTAAATATCAAGTTTACAACTAGCGTCATTCATTACACAATATATTTTACTCCCGTGGGAGACTCAGCAATAATATCTTACAGTAAACAAATTCAAGAACTTTTTGCCTCCGCTTAATAAATACAAATTTATACAAAGAAATTGAAACTCATGGAAATGTAGCTTAAAGCAAGAAACGCTCTCATTATCTATAATGGTTAGAAAATTTGTGTAAGCTACAGAATTCAATGTGTTCCAATTTCTTTGACATTACATAGCTGTTTCTATCTGTAGAACTGAAGTCCCTTAACACGGCATCATATTTCTAACTGTAGTCTTTCAAACGACATCGTTGATGAAATGTAGACCCAAAACTGAATGAATTAGGCGAATATGAATAGCAGTCCTCAGTATGGTCTACTAGTCCTCCTATTATTATTGTTTATATTATTTAATGTGTGAATGTGGATGAGATTTTAAGCAGTGGCAACACCTAACACTATCGCCCTACATTTTCCTTTCATACATTTTCTGACTCACCCATTACGCGCGAGGAGGTACAATTGGGACAAACATGGGTGTATACTGTGTAGTACAACTCTGTCTACTGTTTTTGGAAAGAAATGAACTTAAGGAGTCTTTTTAATGCTATCACACTATGAAAGTTTCCATCAATATTATTTAAGTCCTATACGATGCCGTGTTAAGGGATAGACATCCACCACACAACCAAATTGACACCGCATTAGCAAGAAATAGCAATTAAATAATAAGTGGTACTAAATTTGTTCTCGTTCTTAGCGAATAGTTTGAGAGTGGTTAACTTTGTTCTTTTGTTGAAATGAAAATGAAAAAGATTTGCTTATCACGAATATTTGATCCAATTCGTGATTCATAATTCAAACCCAAGACCTCAATGACGACAGTCACATACAGAGATACAATACGCGACAGACTATCAAAAAATAAAAATTTGTTCATAAAAAAGCAATAATAAGTGTCTATTTAGCAGTGTGGTTGGTGTGGCGAAAACACAGAGCAACGCGACCAGTACAAGGGGAGAGGACATAGCATGTTTGACCTATACATATCTGTCTGTCATATTTTGCGGGGGGAAATCATATTCATAATACATCGCTACAAAAGCGATCGCCTGTCACTATGGAACTTACACAAAACAATTAAACCAATACACTCATAAGATAATACATATATATTTCTTTTATATATGTGTGTGTGTATAAGGGTGGAGTCTGCTTTGACAAAAGGGAAATTCTCAATATGGTGCGTCCCCTCCCACTGAACGTCATAGATAGTATTGCTCTATGGGCGAAAAAAATACTAGCGAGGGAGTCATACATCAGATATAACAAGTCCTTAGAACTAGATCACAAAGTCTTACACAGCGCTAACTGCACTAGCGACGTCACCTGGGTACACTCTTCACTATAAGACCTTAGGTAATACACTACACATTACATATAAACAGCTAGTTTCATGCGAATTACCAAAATAATATTATTTTAACACTTTGTTGGTCGGACTGTAGTGTGTCCTGGATGTTGTAATTTTGATGATGATTATAGAATGGTTATAGATTTATTCGGCTATTACTTTATTATGTAGGAGCAAACTTCAACGTGTGACGTCACAATAGCACTATTATGGCTTAGTCCGTACAAGTATCTCAATTATTGAAAGTAGTTTGTGCTGTAGTACTCACATAAAATAATGAAAATTAACATACAGAATTCAATTTTAAAACTATGTTTGCACTATGTAATTGGTAAATACAATTTTAATTTGGTTATTCGTACGAAATCAGCATTTTTCTCAGTCATAAAATTTACAAGTCACTAGAAGTAGGGGCCGTATTTGAGGATTGCATGTTAGTTAAAGCTACTCTTACAACGAAGAATACGTAATAAAAAGAATTATAACATTTGACCATTCCAGTAAAAATTGCACACTTATATTAGGAACATGTAATTTTTTCAAATCAATTGAACAGAAATACAATTTTCCATGCCACTATCAAATATGACCCCAACACAACATTTTTTTATTCAACTTTAACAACTAAAACATAAAATTACAACTAGAGTATAAAAACAAATTAAGAATTTCGAATGTAATCAATCTGTCTTTGTTGGCGCCGCCAGAACAACATCGGTCAAACGAATACAAAATTGAGGTAATATCAATATGAAAGTAGTCAAAAGAAACAGAATCACTGAACTGTCTATAAACAGTAACACCAATGGAAACAAAAAATCTAAATCTCAAATAAAATAGTACCGATTTCTAATACAGAAATTATCTGAAATCACAAGTGTCCATTGCACGTCACTGTAGATTTAAAAAAAAAAAGTCTCCCGAGCCCGTAAAAAAAGTAGAAATTGGTGGATAATTTTTCTTGCAGGTTATTGTAAAAAAAATCAACTGAGTTATCCTATTGGATGTTCTAGGTGCTGATAAATTTTTGTCCAATGACGATCGAGTAACTCAAATGGCACTATTAATGTTTGAAAGATTACTCTGGGTTTCGATACAAGTTGATAGTCTTTACAAACTTGAGAACCACTGACTTGGGGACTGTGAGAGTCATCCCCATAAATGTCGCCAGGACTTATCAACTAGCGTGATGTGTCAATTTGGCGAGCTAAGTGAAAAAAAAAAGATGAAATTTTAAGCTTCGGGAGACAAGACATAACACTTAACAAAAATATCAGTGGCGAGGTAGTATCCAAGCGGACTCACCGGCAGTACCACCAGGTCGTCACGCTTGCGTCTTGATCAGTGCCTCAGTGGCCATGAGCAACATTCGCATTGATCTGGCGAGGGCGTGGTTCGGCGCCGCATTCACGAAAGCGACTAACTGCTTCTGAAGTTCCCTCACTACTCCGGGAAGGTGCTCCCTCGTGACCGGATTGTGGGTGTCGAGATTCATTACCGCCTCCTCAAGGTACCTGCGAAACACACACGACCGTTACAGATAGTCCTTCTACGGTTTATGTAATAGCTTATGATGTACAAATTCTTGTAAAAACAGAAGTGGGAATACTGATCATTCACATAATATAATTTGATACAAAAAACACAAACGGCCAATCAATACATTCCTAACAAAGTTAGACGCCCTTAGCACACCTCCGCCGCGAAACCATGATAGCGGAACCGCAGTAATTCCGCCAAGTTCTGTCACATGTAGGAGGAGCGGAACACTAGCGAAACCGCCTGTTCTAATGCATAGATTTAACTATCTTCTATCTCTTTCACCGCACGGTTTCGCCAATCTGCTCCTACGCCAGTCAAACCTCCGCGCTTCGGCCGCCTTGTTATTGCGGTGCCGCGTTGTCTACGCGCCGGTTTGTCAAAATTGACAGAAATACAGAGCGGAACGGCGAAACTAATACTTTTTCAGTAAATGGACGTGAAGTTCACGGAAAAGCTACTTCAAGCCATCAGAAATAGACCCTTTATGTATTTTAAGTCATCCAGATAATAAAAATAATATGATAAAATTGCGATAGCGTCACATCCGTAAGGTTCCGTTGCCCAGTTCCGCTGTTCAATCCACACTTGATCACAGAGGAATTCATTCAGCGGTTCCGCTGTTCTGGTTTCGCGGCGGAGGTGTGCCAAGGGCGTGAAGTAACATTTTTAATTTGTGTGTTTTAGATTTGGCTGTGGGGACTTGATCAAAATAGTTTGAGAATCTATGATCTATATCATATCCCCAGTTGAACTAAGATAGCTCAGAGCATTAGGTTAAGTTATACCAAAAACGAGTCAGTTGCAGAAAGAATTATCAATAACATAACGTTTGTTTTTTAGCCAAGAGGTAGACAGAGGCGGCTATACGCCCACATAAGTTTACAAAACAGTTATGTTTATTGTGTACTGATTTGTTTAAGGTCGGAAGTGTCAGCACAGACCTGTGTTTGGTGTCGCATGTGTCAGCACATACCTGTGTTTGGGGTCACAAGTGTCAGCACAGACCTGTGTTTGGTGTCGCAAGTGTCAGCACATACCTGTGTTTGAGGTCGCAAGTGTCTGCACAGACCAGTGTTTGGGGTCGCAAGTGTCAGCACATACCTGTGTTTGGGGTCGCAAGTGTCAGCACAGACCTGTGTTTGGGATCGCAGATGTCAGCACAGACCTGTGTTTGGGGTTGCAAGCATCAGCACAGACCTGTGTTTGGGGTCGCAAGCGAGCTGCTGCACGAGCGACAGCAGCACGTGCTGCTTGAGCTTGCAGGGCGGCCCGAACACGGCGCCCGGCTCTGGTACACATCGCTGAGGGCGAGGTCGCAAGTGTCAGCACTGACCTGTGTTTGAGGGGCGTGTCCCGGTGCATGTCGGCCGCCAGCTGCTGCACGAGCGACAGCAGCACGTGCTGCTTGAGCTTGCAGGGCGGCCCGAACACGGCGCCCGGCTCTAGTACACATCGCTGAGGGCGAGGTCGCAAGTGTCAGCACTGACCTGTGTTTGAGGGGCGTGTCCCGGTGCATGTCGGCCGCCAGCTGCTGCACGAGCGACAGCAGCACGTGCTGCTTGAGCTTGCAGGGCGGCCCGAACACGGCGCCCGGCTCTAGTACACATCGCTGAGGGCGAGGTCGCAAGTGTCAGCACTGACCTGTGTTTGAGGGGCGTGTCCCGGTGCATGTCGGCCGCCAGCTGCTGCACGAGCGACAGCAGCACGTGCTGCTTGAGCTTGCAGGGCGGCCCGAACACGGCGCCCGGCTCTAGTACACATCGCTGAGGGCGAGGTCGCAAGTGTCAGCACTGACCTGTGTTTGAGGGGCGTGTCCCGGTGCATGTCGGCCGCCAGCTGCTGCACGAGCGACAGCAGCACGTGCTGCTTGAGCTTGCAGGGCGGCCCGAACACGGCGCCCGGCTCTAGTACACATCGCTGAGGGCGAGGTCGCAAGTGTCAGCACTGACCTGTGTTTGAGGGGCGTGTCCCGGTGCATGTCGGCCGCCAGCTGCTGCACGAGCGACAGCAGCACGTGCTGCTTGAGCTTGCAGGGCGGCCCGAACACGGCGCCCGGCTCTAGTACACATCGCTGAGGGCGAGGTCGCAAGTGTCAGCACTGACCTGTGTTTGAGGGGCGTGTCCCGGTGCATGTCGGCCGCCAGCTGCTGCACGAGCGACAGCAGCACGTGCTGCTTGAGCTTGCAGGGCGGCCCGAACACGGCGCCCGGCTCTAGTACACATCGCTGAGGGCGAGGTCGCAAGTGTCAGCACTGACCTGTGTTTGAGGGGCGTGTCCCGGTGCATGTCGGCCGCCAGCTGCTGCACGAGCGACAGCAGCACGTGCTGCTTGAGCTTGCAGGGCGGCCCGAACACGGCGCCCGGCTCTAGTACACATCGCTGAGGGCGAGGTCGCAAGTGTCAGCACTGACCTGTGTTTGAGGGGCGTGTCCCGGTGCATGTCGGCCGCCAGCTGCTGCACGAGCGACAGCAGCACGTGCTGCTTGAGCTTGCAGGGCGGCCCGAACACGGCGCCCGGCTCTAGTACACATCGCTGAGGGCGAGGTCGCAAGTGTCAGCACTGACCTGTGTTTGAGGGGCGTGTCCCGGTGCATGTCGGCCGCCAGCTGCTGCACGAGCGACAGCAGCACGTGCTGCTTGAGCTTGCAGGGCGGCCCGAACACGGCGCCCGGCTCTAGTACACATCGCTGAGGGCGAGGTCGCAAGTGTCAGCACTGACCTGTGTTTGAGGGGCGTGTCCCGGTGCATGTCGGCCGCCAGCTGCTGCACGAGCGACAGCAGCACGTGCTGCTTGAGCTTGCAGGGCGGCCCGAACACGGCGCCCGGCTCTAGTACACATCGCTGAGGGCGAGGTCGCAAGTGTCAGCACTGACCTGTGTTTGAGGGGCGTGTCCCGGTGCATGTCGGCCGCCAGCTGCTGCACGAGCGACAGCAGCACGTGCTGCTTGAGCTTGCAGGGCGGCCCGAACACGGCGCCCGGCTCTAGTACACATCGCTGAGGGCGAGGTCGCAAGTGTCAGCACTGACCTGTGTTTGAGGGGCGTGTCCCGGTGCATGTCGGCCGCCAGCTGCTGCACGAGCGACAGCAGCACGTGCTGCTTGAGCTTGCAGGGCGGCCCGAACACGGCGCCCGGCTCTAGTACACATCGCTGAGGGCGAGGTCGCAAGTGTCAGCACTGACCTGTGTTTGAGGGGCGTGTCCCGGTGCATGTCGGCCGCCAGCTGCTGCACGAGCGACAGCAGCACGTGCTGCTTGAGCTTGCAGGGCGGCCCGAACACGGCGCCCGGCTCTAGTACACATCGCTGAGGGCGAGGTCGCAAGTGTCAGCACTGACCTGTGTTTGAGGGGCGTGTCCCGGTGCATGTCGGCCGCCAGCTGCTGCACGAGCGACAGCAGCACGTGCTGCTTGAGCTTGCAGGGCGGCCCGAACACGGCGCCCGGCTCTAGTACACATCGCTGAGGGCGAGGTCGCAAGTGTCAGCACTGACCTGTGTTTGAGGGGCGTGTCCCGGTGCATGTCGGCCGCCAGCTGCTGCACGAGCGACAGCAGCACGTGCTGCTTGAGCTTGCAGGGCGGCCCGAACACGGCGCCCGGCTCTAGTACACATCGCTGAGGGCGAGGTCGCAAGTGTCAGCACTGACCTGTGTTTGAGGGGCGTGTCCCGGTGCATGTCGGCCGCCAGCTGCTGCACGAGCGACAGCAGCACGTGCTGCTTGAGCTTGCAGGGCGGCCCGAACACGGCGCCCGGCTCTAGTACACATCGCTGAGGGCGAGGTCGCAAGTGTCAGCACTGACCTGTGTTTGAGGGGCGTGTCCCGGTGCATGTCGGCCGCCAGCTGCTGCACGAGCGACAGCAGCACGTGCTGCTTGAGCTTGCAGGGCGGCCCGAACACGGCGCCCGGCTCTAGTACACATCGCTGAGGGCGAGGTCGCAAGTGTCAGCACTGACCTGTGTTTGAGGGGCGTGTCCCGGTGCATGTCGGCCGCCAGCTGCTGCACGAGCGACAGCAGCACGTGCTGCTTGAGCTTGCAGGGCGGCCCGAACACGGCGCCCGGCTCTAGTACACATCGCTGAGGGCGAGGTCGCAAGTGTCAGCACTGACCTGTGTTTGAGGGGCGTGTCCCGGTGCATGTCGGCCGCCAGCTGCTGCACGAGCGACAGCAGCACGTGCTGCTTGAGCTTGCAGGGCGGCCCGAACACGGCGCCCGGCTCTAGTACACATCGCTGAGGGCGAGGTCGCAAGTGTCAGCACTGACCTGTGTTTGAGGGGCGTGTCCCGGTGCATGTCGGCCGCCAGCTGCTGCACGAGCGACAGCAGCACGTGCTGCTTGAGCTTGCAGGGCGGCCCGAACACGGCGCCCGGCTCTAGTACACATCGCTGAGGGCGAGGTCGCAAGTGTCAGCACTGACCTGTGTTTGAGGGGCGTGTCCCGGTGCATGTCGGCCGCCAGCTGCTGCACGAGCGACAGCAGCACGTGCTGCTTGAGCTTGCAGGGCGGCCCGAACACGGCGCCCGGCTCTAGTACACATCGCTGAGGGCGAGGTCGCAAGTGTCAGCACTGACCTGTGTTTGAGGGGCGTGTCCCGGTGCATGTCGGCCGCCAGCTGCTGCACGAGCGACAGCAGCACGTGCTGCTTGAGCTTGCAGGGCGGCCCGAACACGGCGCCCGGCTCTAGTACACATCGCTGAGGGCGAGGTCGCAAGTGTCAGCACTGACCTGTGTTTGAGGGGCGTGTCCCGGTGCATGTCGGCCGCCAGCTGCTGCACGAGCGACAGCAGCACGTGCTGCTTGAGCTTGCAGGGCGGCCCGAACACGGCGCCCGGCTCTAGTACACATCGCTGAGGGCGAGGTCGCAAGTGTCAGCACTGACCTGTGTTTGAGGGGCGTGTCCCGGTGCATGTCGGCCGCCAGCTGCTGCACGAGCGACAGCAGCACGTGCTGCTTGAGCTTGCAGGGCGGCCCGAACACGGCGCCCGGCTCTAGTACACATCGCTGAGGGCGAGGTCGCAAGTGTCAGCACTGACCTGTGTTTGAGGGGCGTGTCCCGGTGCATGTCGGCCGCCAGCTGCTGCACGAGCGACAGCAGCACGTGCTGCTTGAGCTTGCAGGGCGGCCCGAACACGGCGCCCGGCTCGGCGGCGCGACACGCGCACATCACGAGCGCGAGGTCGGAGGCAGATAGCGCCTGCTGGAAGGCGCCGTTCACGTCGCCCGATGCGATCAGCGACTGGATCTGTGCTACCTGCATCTGTAAGCACAGCCACCGTATAATGGTTACTTCCTGCATTTGGTTACGTTTATAACTATGTTGGGTTACACATTAAGATAAGGTAACATGCTGAATCCAGACGGGTGTACTGTATAATGAAACGCGAATTCCGCATATTTCCACACGCGCATTACGTGAACGCTTCGAAGAAATTCGTAGCTATGAATGAATATGAAAACTAAACTCGAAGCGATGTTGCGAAATCGTTAAAAAGAAACATAAAAGCATACTAAATGTTGAGCCTGCAAAACGAATGGTATTCTCTAAAGAGTTTACACACCAAACCCGCTTCCTTTCTTGAATCGTGTCTGTCGCCGACTGGCGTACGCACTTATTTGTCCACCGATCGACACTCGACCTATACTGCTTTTTTTTGGAATAATACAATACACGTCACTCTGCTACGCGCGACAGTCACTACAAAAATGTTGCTGATTTCGTGTCACCGACAAAAATGTTCAGCTTTAACGAAATGTAAAGTCGTCGACAAGACCGCCAGTTTGAAATGATGAATATCACTCGCGTTTCGATCGTAAAGATTCGTATCACATTTTGGCAATTAATTGAATTAATGTCTATAAACCGACGTTGAATTTGGGAAACGTCTACATTATAGACTGCTAATTACATGTTACACGCATCTGGGTTCAGTCAGCTTTTGCGAATTTCTGTGACTTTTTTTAGTACAAAACAACAACCAAAAACATTATACATATTTTTATATGCTAAGTAGAACGCGCTGTATACAAAAATACAGCTATATTCTTACCTACAATTATAGGTATTGAGCATAACAATGGTCATAACAGTACAGGTAATGAGCTATAATATATCCAGTAAATGTAATTTTTTCACATACTACATACACACAAAAATTACTCAAATGGCACTAAAATTTCATTTTACAATCATCAATAAAAATTACAAGTAAATTGATAGTATTTTCTAGTTGGCTGCACATGAGATCTGACTTTCAGACCGGTAAATAGATGTAATGTGGCGCTAACTACGAAAGTATTAGAACACAGATACTTGTAAGAGGAAAGGCAAAGATTCTTGTACACAATTCCTTGCGACGTTACGGTGTGGTCTCTGAAAAAGGTACGCTCGATATAATGTGAAAAGATACGCTTCGAAAAGTTCGAAAATACAGCACATGCGTACATGTTATGTGTGCACGTGTGTAAAGGTCGTGTTGCTCTATGCAAGCAACACGACCTTGATTAAGGGCACACTTATGAATACACCACACCACATTTATAAATATTTATCTACTCTGATACTATAATACAAAGATTATAAAATTGAAATCAATACTCTTATGACAAACATTACGCACAGACCAAAAAAAAAGTTTTATTACGATACAGGTCTTGTATGGACACCTATATCATAATAAAACTTTTTAATCATTACGATACACCATAAACAATCTTCAGCTGGAAAAAGAAGTTTGAACCTCTACTTTTAAAAAAAAATGCTTCTGCAGCCGTCGATCACGCCGTCAGCAATCGATGTTTGCGCCTTTACATTTAAATTAAACAAAGTTTGGTTTTGTTTGTAAAATAAATTAGTTTTTGTGTAAAAACATGTCTTAAAGCAAGGATGGTGGTAATTGTACACCACCAGACATTCTGGAAACTGCGTCAAACATGACCATGAACCTGTTACCGGCGAAATCAAGGAGCAACTATTATATTACAAAATGAAATCAGGTATTATAGTATGAGAGTAGATAAAGTAGTGTATGACACTGTACATAACTTGGTCTAATAACACTCGTGTGATACTATAAAAAAACTCGCCTACGGCTCGTTTTTTTAAAACACACTCGTGTTATAAGAACCCTTATTATGCAACAATGTCATAAACTACTATTATTCGATACATAACTGTTAGTCATACGTTGCGGGAAAAATTGTATTTCATATACACCACTACAAAAGTAATCGACTGTCACTATGGAACTTACACAAAAACAATTTAAACAATACACTCATAATTTCGGACACATTATATTTTGTTATATCATGTGGAGTATGTATTCAAAGAGGGGATAGTCTCCGAGTGGCGCCTCCCCTCCTGTTCAAAGACATAGGTTGTGTTGCTCTGTGGTGTGATAAAGTGCAGTATAGTATGGTGCGTGCACGTGCTTGTCGATCGCGATGGTGTGCCGTGGTGGGTGTGGTGTGTGAGAGTTCATCACTATGTATGTACTTACTTATTACCTGTGCTAATAACATTTATTGGACAGTAATAAACGAGACTATAATCAATACAGACGCATTACTCATCTCCCGAACGCACCACATTATAGTGGGTGTGTTGTGCGGTACAGTGAACTTTAGACCTTAAACTGGATGTAAGCAACGAGCGGAGCGACGGCGAATACGGCGAGAGTGCGGTCCACGAGTACAAGAAAGTAGGTGATATAGAACAAACGCACCAAGTGCAGTTTATTTGTGTGCTAGCGCAGTGCCGCCTTAGTCACCTGTACTCGTGAGTCACGTTCTTGCTGCAGTCGCCGTCACCCCACTCGCCGCTGACATCCAGTTTGAGGCCTTAGTACGGTATGCTATGAAGTAATGCAGTATTGAATAATGCGGCATGGTGCTTGTAGTGCACGTACCTGTCGGTGGTGGTGGTGCTGTGCGGCACAGTGAAGTTTTTACGTTTAGTGTGTTACGCTATGATGTAGATGCTATTTACATTACCGTACGGTATGTAGCGGTCATGTACCGCTACATACCGTACGGTAATGTTCCTGTCGGCGTGGTGGTGGTGTGCGGTGCAGTATGCTATGGTGGGCATGGTGCGTGTGGTGCACGTACCTGTCGGTGGTGATGTGCGCTACAGTGTAGTGTCACAAGTTAGAGATAGTACAGATGGAAACCTCATGTTATGCACTTTTTATCACACCTACCCTCTGCTACGCACACTCGCGCACAAATCAGTTTCGAAAACTACTATGAAAATCTCTTGAACTCGTGTCTGTGAACTCTGTGAGCGGTGTCTATGTGTGCATAGCCTCTTTTTTTTTGTTTAACGTGAGGGAAAATCCTCATGGATGTTATGCAGGACTCCTATCGACTAAAAAACCTCACGTCACGCCCAACAGCCTGTGGTTGGGAGCCACGGGGAAGCCCTCGGAAGGATGTCCCAGAACACGTGTGCATAGCCTCACCGAATTTAGTATGTAGGTTTCCATCTGTACTTTCTCTAATTTTGTAGTAGTATGATGGGGTATAGACTATACACCATCATATCACCGTACTGCACTATACCGTATAGTGCAGTACGGTGAGGCGCCATGCAGCGCATGTGGTGGTGCGGCGTGGCGGGGGTGCTTTGCAGTACCGTATGCTATGGTAGTGCAGTATAGTATGATGCGTGTGGTGCACGTACCTGTCGGTCGTGGCGGCGGTGCTGTGCGGTACAGTGTGGTTTAGTATAGAATGCTTTGGTATACGCATTAGTGCAGTATGCCATGGCATGGTACAGTACAGTGCAGTACGGTGTGGTGGCACGTAGCGGTGCTCATATGGTGTATAAGCCCCGCACGTTGATATTGCGCTTGGCGGCCATCTTGGTGACCACTTGGTGACGTATGTCCGCCGAGCAGCCAGTACTAAAAAAGATACCGTACGCAGCTTCGCGAGACCAGCGCGCGCTCGCGCTACGTCACGCTGACGTCACTTAGCTGTCATTATGACAAGGTTCCAGCGCAATACCAACTTGCGGGGCTTATATGTATTAGTGCCGTGCGGTGCGTGGTGGTTACCTGTCGGTCGTGGTGGTGCGGCGTGGCGGGCGAGTGCGCGCGCGACGCGCTCACGGCCGCACTAGCCACGGCGGAGCGCGCCTGCTCGCGCCACCACGATAGCTCCTTCTCTAGCACCCTGGGGACAACAGTAAGGGAAACCTTTGAGTGTACTACCCCTTCGCTCTAACTTTGCCGCTGGCGTAGAGGCGTATACCCGAATTGTTAATTAGACGAAGTAAATTGACAGTAGCTAATGTCACGTCGTCATAGAAAATACGCAACATTGTATGAAGAAGTGACATTAATTGTTGTCAATTTACTTCGACTAATTAAAAATTCGACTTTAGTATGGAGCCGAGCGGCAAAGTTAGAGCGAACGAGCAGTAGTGTAGTAAGTAAGTGGTGTGGCTAAGTGGTGTGGCTAAGTTAAGTGATACACACAATGTCAACACTAGAAATAAAAGTAACCTTGCTGTTTTTCACAGCAGATTGCACAAAACCAGCAATTCTTTCATGGGTAACTGTATACGCTTTTACAACAGGCTACCAGACGAAATTAAAAGTATGTCCCTTAATAAGTTTAAAAGATCTGTTAAAGGTAAATTGTACTGCAGAAGCTACTATACAATCAATGATTATTTGTTGGATAAGGAAGCCTAGAAATGACCTGCTCTGTTAGATTCTCAAAAAAATTGTTAAAATGCATAGTTTTTAGATTCTTTAAAATTGTAAATAGAGCAAAAAAAAGAACAACCCGCTGAGTTTCTTGCCAGTTCTTCTCAGGTGGGTCGCGTTGTGAACTGGTGGTAGAGTTTTGTTTTATGTTCTGGACGTTTTACAAGCGCATCTGTATAATGCAATATGTGTAATAAATATAATTTTGATTTTGAGTGGTAACCCCGTCAAATTGACCGGAACAGGAAAATTGTAAGTAGCAATCGATCGGTTGCGTCATTTCATGTGAAACACTTTAACCGAGAGATAAACAGAATTTTTCGGTGACGTCGCTATCGTCAAGAACTCAAAATTTTAAATTCGGAATTCAAATTTTGATATTTATTTGTCTAGTAAAACTCACGTAGGTACGAAAATTAATTTATCAGTAACATTTGGTGACGTGATAATTAGAATTTGTTATTATAGCGGCAACAGAAGCAGATCATCTGAAAAAAAAATGTAACTCTTTAACTATTACAATTCTCAAATGCAACCTAGAAACCGACAGACAGCAAGGTCTCGAGATATAATCCCGTTTCCCCCTTTGAGTACCAAAACCCTTAAGTACAGCTAGGTATACTAACGAGTGCGCAGTCTCCCTCAGCACGTTGGCCAGGACATGCTGCGGCGGCTGCGCGGCGCTCAGCACGTCGGCGTGGCGGTCCAGGGACGCTCGTAGTGCCGCCGTGGCAGCCGCGCCGCCTCTCTCGGCCGCCGCTCTGGCGGCTGCTTCTGTGTTTGCTGCGACTGGAATAAATAAGGGTATACGTGGGTAAATTATATCACACCTACACTTCATTCCATTTGGTATTTTCTTCACTTAAGGTGCGGTTCCACTAAGGCGGAGCGGAGACGAGCTGTGCCGCGATTCACCAATCACATGGCTTAAAATCCACATCTCTTCTCCAATCCGCACCGTGATTGGTGGATCGCGGTACAGCTCCTCTCCACTCCGCCTCAGTGGAACCGCGCCTTTAAAATCGTGTTACACAAGTCCGCTGCAAAACATACGAACGAATCATCCATCTAGTGGTGCCTACGAAGGATTCGCAACAGAAAAATAATAATGATTATGACTAAACGGTAACATTTGAGGCCAAAATTTCAAGTATTTTGAGCACGACGCCAAGCCATAAAATTCCCTTGAGCTTAACTTGAACAAAGTTCATCTCGATAAAATTATTTGGCAGCACACGTGATTCCCTCTTCTAACAACGCCGAGTACATCAGCGTGAAAAGGCGCATCACAAGGCCGCCAACTTGAGGACCACTGTCAGAAGTCGTATAGACTTTGAAAGTGGCCCCCAATCGCTAGATGTCGATGTCGCTATGGCTTTCCATCAGGCTGGCGACGACAATTTGGCGAGTTGAATACCGTTTATCGTGAAAATGACTGCACAATAAATACTCACATTCCTTAGTACCATTCTGGAAAGCCTGGTTGATCTGGCGGAAGATCTGCGCGTGCGCCTTCTCCATGACCGGCACCACGCTGTCGAACAGCGCCTCTCGGAACGAGTCGCGCACCATCTCGGACAGGGACTTGGCGATGGACGTGCTGAGGCGCTCCATTACCGTCTGTCATGGAAAAGTAAACGTTTAAGAGGGATTTCTTTACAAATACATCATTAAACCAACTTGAAATAAAAAAAAAATGTGTGCCATTGACAGCATCAAAGGTTATATTAATAACATTCAATGCCGTCAATGTCATACGTTTCCGCTAGTCAAAATTCAAATAGTAAGCGTTACTTCCGTCGGAAAAAAATCTGAGTTACTCCCTACTCGCGCTTAAAGAAGTTTTACTTAAAAAGAAAATAATTAATTTGCTTATAACCCGCGCGATCAGAATGGAATGCATACTTTAGGAACTGAGGCGCGTTGTCATCCAATCTGGCGTAGCGTCAGCAAACTCATGTCAAAACTGACGACGCTAGTTGTGGTTTCTGTGCGAATGAATTTCTACTCGAGTTTTATTTTATATGCGATATTATTGTAGGTTTATTTTATAGCTAGTGGAAAAGGGATTGCCTTTGAGCATAAATTTCATATAAGGTAATAGTCATTCAAGTTTCAGTGAGAATTATCGTTTGGTATACATTTCATATCCTAAATCGTATTTACATATTTCAAATGCGAAGGTTTGTAAGTATGGATGTAAGTTTATTATATTTAGTTAGTTAGTTTACTTTATATTTCTCATATATCATAACCTTAAACAATTTTGATTCGAAACTTTTTACTAACGCTACTTGAAAACGGTAATTTTCCATTGACTTCGACAAGGTTCCGCATCCTTCTCGTTGCGCGCGGATTATAGCACTAAGTAGGTATTAATACGTATTTTGATTTATCAGAAATGATTAACAATTTTCACAATATTAAAATCAGTGCATTGTTGTGGATACCGGACAACGAATATTAATACTCACACTCAAACACCCACTTTTTCAAACACAAATTTTGTCATATGGTGGGAATCGACCCCACGACCGTCACACTATACGACCACAAGACTAATGAGGCAACCTTGTAGTGCATGAGTGCAGCAGTACAGGATAATTTTGAAAAGCAATTAGTATACTTTGACTGCCTCTATGGCGCGGTCGGTAGTGACACCGCCGGCGGCGCTGAGGTCGTGGGTTTGATTCCCACCGGAGAAAAATATTTGTTTGACCCATAAATGTTTGTCTCAAGAGTCTGGGTGTTTCTATGTATAATATGTATGTATTTAAAGAGTAATTAAGTATTGATATCCGTGGTCTGATACCCATAACACAAGCAGGTCATTCCTAGCTCACTTTGGGATCAGATAGCGTTGTGTGAAATGTCCGTGAATATTTATTTATTTATTTATTTTATACTGACTCAATAACAAATTTAATGTGAAAAATTTTTTTGGTCTCGAGTAGGACTCGAACCTGCTCAATTCGAGACCAAAAATTTTTTCACTTTAAATTTGTTACCAAGTAGTATAGGAGTCTATTAATGTAGGAGTGTAATAGAGAAAGTGGGACTTACCTTGCTATTAGCGAGCTTCTCAATATTGTCTCTCAGCAGACGGTCCGTAGCCGTGAGCTTAGCCGCCAGCTCGTGCTGCAAGGCTTGTGCCAGCGGCTCTAAAGCCCTCGCAGCGCCCACGCCCGCGGACTGAGCCGCCCGGGAGGAGGCCGTTTCCCCCAGGCGCGCGATGCGCTCCCAGCCGTCGGCCAGCGCGCTCTCCACGGCGGCGGCGGTGCGGGTGGCGTGCGCGGTGAGCGCTGAGTCGATCATCTCGCGCGGGCTGCTGCCGTTGCCGACCGAGCCGCGGATCACGCGTAGCTCCCGGCTTTGGGCGGATACCAGTTCTACGGGTAGAAATACGTCAAATATATTAGTGAAACTGTATGGCGACGGGCTGTTTGGAAACGGAAAAGAGTACAAAATGTCACCACCTCAATTCATCCCGACTAAGGGAACACTTTCGCAAAATGATATATTTTTCAGGAGTGACCTAAGGAAAAATGAAATTAACACGGTGGGAAATTATGTATGAAAATATTTCGATTAAGGGAATAGGTAAAAAGGGGTGCAACAAGTGTATTTGGATGGCACAGCTAACTAAGCATAAACCAATATAATAACTCGCTCATCAATTCAATACCCAGTCGAAAGAAACTCTTGCACCTAAAAAACTTGAAATTTTTAGGGTAGAATTTTACAATTTCTACCCTAAAAATTTCAACGATTAGAATACGAACAATTTAACGGAATAGCAAATTATGTATGAAAATATATACATTAAGGGGAATAAGTTGCAAGGGGCTACAACGAATAAATCAACATAAAAACGACAAAAATAATTAAGCCCTGTCACGTTCACCACAATCCCAAACATTATTATACATACCGGGGACCCTTATTCCTTACCTGTGAGCTTATCCAACTTCTGCTCGAGCGCTTCAAGCCGCGACTTATCCGCAGTGGACAAGCCGCCGCAGGAGCGCACTTCCTCGCCGCCTACTCTCTCGACCAGCGAGTTGTTGAGCGACTGGTTGCTCGACTTGTCGCTCGACGCCTTGCGCTGGTTCGCCTCGTTGATTTGAGGGAGGCAGATTTGTGGCCAAGCAGTGTCGCTGTCTGAAATATAACAAGTATTATTTAAAATCCATCCCTAAATAGAAAAAAAATAACGAGATGAGAAATTATGATTGAAAATATTTAAAACAATTGTGTTAGAGGTGTATCATTTAATCTGTTCAAGTTTGTGACCGCTTCAAGTGTGCAGTACGCGGTAAGAAAGAATGCACATCGAATTAGAGAAAATGGCCTGGTTTCGACTTAGTAGAGTGCTATCTCTATCGCACAGTATTCGTGTGACGTTTGCTGTCCAACCAACAGCATTCGATGTGCATTATTTCTCGCCACGTACTGTAATTGTTATGTGAAAGTTGCAGAGCTGAGGGGCAATGCTTAGCCAAGACAGATATGCACTTCCTACATAATATTATGCCACACTCTGGGCGTTAGCCAATATTTCGTATTTGTGACGTACAACCTAAAGGGCTCAGCAAAACCAAGTCACTTAACCAGTCTGAGCTAACGGTTATGTTCAGAGCGGATATAACGTTTGAAGAAAATAAACGAAATGATATTTTGACTCGTTTCAAGACAACAAATGGGATTTTGAACTATCAGACTCATACCGTCTAGTAAATGACTCAAATAATATTGATTTTTAATATTTAAAGCAATTAGTATGCTAACTTTTTCATAATATTTTATTATAAAGTGAAAAAAGACAACTTGGCCCAGACGGGACTTGAACCCGCATTAGAGCATTGCCCTGGATTAGGCAAAGGTTGCGGGTTCAAGTCCCGTCTGGGCCAGGTTGTCTTTTTTCACTTTATAATCAAATAATATTGTCAATGCTAGGTTTACTTAAAAAAAATATTTTTATTTATCAGTCCTGAAACTAAAACTTAACACAAACCTGCATATAGTCACGTCTTTATCCCCGAAGGGGTAGGCAGAGGCATAATATACGCTCGCATTTCACCTTACAGTTTTATGTCCCACGTAATAGGTGGTGAGCCTATGCCTTCTCGCAGTTGAAAATTTTCAAGCCGCCCATAAGGCCTTTAACTTGTCTTAACGATTGTCATTTTAGTGACAACCAAAAACAAAACCAACCAAAGTGATAACTTACTGGTAATCTTGATAGTATTCGCCAGCGGTGCGACCGGGACCACAGGCGCGGCTGTGAGCGCCGCCGCAGCGGGTGCGAGCGAGACGGAAGGTGTCAGTGCGGGCGCTACTGGGGGAGGCTCCTCCACCGGGTATATTATATCCTCCGCTTGGAACAGGGTTTCTTCTCCGTTGGACACGGTTTGTTCGGCTTCTGTTGTTGGAGACGGCGGAGCTTCCACTTCCTGGGTTTAGAAATAAAATTAATATGCGTGTATTTAAATTAATATAAAAAAAGTTTATGCGCTTCACGGAACGCCTGGCTTCCATCAGCTATAGATGTTTCACATCAAAAATGTCTGCCATGAAGCGGTTGAAGGTGGAAACATATTATTAAAATACGACGCGACGCTACGTGTAGACTGTACTGCGCATGGCGGCGCATCGGATGTAAATAGTGTGACTCTGGTCATAGAAAGGAATACAAATTGATTCTACTCAACACGCGTTGCCCTCCATCAGATTGCATCGCGTTTTAACAATGTGTTTCCACCTTCAACCGCTTCATTGCAGACATGCCTTAAACTTTTCGATGACAGACGAGGCTTCTTTATTATGAAGCAAGAAATTAACCTTCATTAAAAATCAATAAAGCCAGTTAGCTTCTACATTGTCGTTTGGGGAAAAATACGTATAGTTTGGCACTTGTGTAGAAAATAATGAGGGCGCCACTGTGCAGTCCACATGGCAGACCGCTAGAAAGATCCACCAGTCAGTTGCTCAAGTCGCACCTTCCATGTCTACACGGTTTGCTGGTGAAACTGAGACCGCCGAGCATCGATTTCTCGAGATGCAGGTCTGTGCATTTTGCCAAGCTATATGTCCGTATGTGCGACTCACCATATCCTTGTAGAAGGCGTGTTCGTTGTGCGCCATGATCAGCTGCACCTCGCGACTGGGGCTGGAGCCGGTGGACGTGGGCTTGCCGCCGCCCGCGCATTGCTCCTCTAACCACACGTGACTATATGTACGTGTGTATGTATGTGCGACTCACCATATCCTTGTAGAAGGCGTGTTCGTTGTGCGCCATGATCAGCTGCACCTCGCGACTGGGGCTGGAGCCGGTGGACGTGGGCTTGCCGCCGCCCGCGCATTGCTCCTCTAACCACACGTGACTATATGTACGTGTGTATGTATGTGCGACTCACCATATCCTTGTAGAAGGCGTGTTCGTTGTGCGCCATGATCAGCTGCACCTCGCGACTGGGGCTGGAGCCGGTGGACGTGGGCTTGCCGCCGCCCGCGCATTGCTCCTCTAACCACACGTGACTATATGTACGTGTGTATGTATGTGCGACTCACCATATCCTTGTAGAAGGCGTGTTCGTTGTGCGCCATGATCAGCTGCACCTCGCGACTGGGGCTGGAGCCGGTGGACGTGGGCTTGCCGCCGCCCGCGCATTGCTCCTCTAACCACACGTGACTATATGTACGTGTGTATGTATGTGCGACTCACCATATCCTTGTAGAAGGCGTGTTCGTTGTGCGCCATGATCAGCTGCACCTCGCGACTGGGGCTGGAGCCGGTGGACGTGGGCTTGCCGCCGCCCGCGCATTGCTCCTCTAACCACACGTGACTATATGTACGTGTGTATGTATGTGCGACTCACCATATCCTTGTAGAAGGCGTGTTCGTTGTGCGCCATGATCAGCTGCACCTCGCGACTGGGGCTGGAGCCGGTGGACGTGGGCTTGCCGCCGCCCGCGCATTGCTCCTCTAACCAAACACACAAACGTTTCCACTTATACTCTGAAAATATATCTCAATTCCAATCTCTGGGGCCCTGTAGGTTGACCAATTTGTTCCATTCATCAGACTGCCTCAACTGGAGCTTTCAGTTGGTTCCATCTTATAAATGTACTTATAAACTATGTGAACTTCTAACCCAACACTAGCGCCATTCATTGGACTCCATCAACGTTATAATCTAACGTGTGCTATTCATCGGACTACATGAACTTTTTGCGTAAGTATTATATACAATACAGTCAATCTAATTGGGAATTACGACTAACTGATTAGTAATATGATAATATGATTTAATGGACCCATTCCGCCTTTTGGTTAGGTATGGTGCGCTAGACGCGCCACCACTAGTTTTCATACAATTTTTAGAAGCGCAGTTGTGGCGCTGCAACGGCGCTTCTAAATATTGTATGAAAACTGGTGGTGGCGCGTCACTGTGGCGCCACTGCGGCGCTTCCTCGCCGAAGGTGCCCTAAGAGTATGCACTACTCCAATAATTTGGAAAATTATTGGAGTAGTGCATACTCTTAGGGCACCTACTATACTACTAGATACTCTAAAATAATAAGATTAAAAGTGAGAGTGCCACTCTTGGTAAAGTGGGAGGAGGCGACCTAACGCCTAATGATAAAAAGTAACCAGTGTACTATGTACAGACGAATTTGAGAATGCATGGTCAATCAGAAACGAAATTGCTTTGCACTGAGAATTGACGCCATCTATCGGATAACATTGGAAGTCAAGTATCTAGCGTTGCCGATTTTTTTAATATCTCACACAGGAACGCAATTATTGTCAAAATAGCAACTCATTAATTTTTTGAGTAATGTAAATATGCCATCTAGTACATTTTTTTGTGATTCTAAGGTGTCTATGCATTATTATATTCGAGTAAAGTTGCGCCATCTAGCGGAGTTTTTGTAGTTTGGACTCAAATGTGCATGGGATTATACTGATTATAGATCTTAAGGGGCCCATGCAATATTGGAGTTGACTGTAGCAGTGTACATAATAAAGCAGAAAATGAGAATGATTGCACTAGTTGATCTTAGTCCATGTAGTCCGATGGATCAAACCAGTGCAGTGGGATTGAAAATTTCACGATTAATTGAACCAACTGGATGAATCGAACAATTCGATGGAACCATGTGGCCACACACATTTCAATGGCACTTAATATAAACAAAAGGAACTTTTATTTCATAGACATTATGTAGCTATTTATAATGGCTCTACTAATAGGGACCTCTGAAACTTGACAGTTGATAGCAGTTGATAGCGGTCATCTTGTTGACGCTGTGGTGGAATTTGAACGATGTTATGGAACACCTAGGTGGACCAGGGACACAAAAGTTAACCGTGGAACACCAGGTGGACCAACGTGACTCGAGTTAATCGTGGACCCCTAGGTCAGAAGGGTGATCCACATGTAATGGTACCAATTAGTCTTTAAAAAGTTTGCCAAAAAAGATCGATAATATTTCCTACATTCCATGTTTTATTAAAATGTGTGATAGAAAGTGTCTATTATCTGACCCTCTGTGTTTTGATTTGTGCATTTTAAACAGAATAGCTTTATGCCGTTGACATAAAGTCCATTTTGGTTCATCAACAAAATCCATATTCTAAAGACCGTTAAATATTTGATTATTAATAGTTTGAAGATAGACTTTACGATGTAAAATAAATCTAATTTGTTATTCATAAAACCTAGTACCAGTCTGACAGTGCTCAGTCGTGGTACAAGGTTTCTATAATGCTTTTGTCATCCATGAGAAAGGAAGAAAGAAATCTTGCAGGTTAACAGTATATATGTTTCATGTGATGTGCTTACCCCCCGTTGACGCTCGCGGCATGGCGCCGACGTCCGGTGTCGCCGACAAAGGTGGGTCCTCCTCTTCACGTTTGCCTGGCGAACTACAAATAAAAATGTTTCAAAAATAAAATCTGAAAATTATAACAACACTGAGGCTGTTTTAATAATGATGGTATTCCGCAGAAAACTTAACGCAGCTAAGTTCCATATCGTGGATCAACATAACATACAAGCTATTTTGAGATCAATTCAACCTGTGATTTATACTGGGTCCCTTTAACACCTAGGTAGCAAGATGCTGAACTTTAAAAATCATTTGGGTAAAAAAATCCACTTCAAAATATGTCCATCTATTTAGGAGCTATGGTGACACAGATAGTCACCACCTTTCGTTATTCCGTTGAGCGTTAAGCAACAACCAGGACAGTAGCCCCAGCACTCACCTGAAAGCGTCGGGCGTCATTAGGTTAAGGGGAGGCGCGATAGGGGGCGACTCCGGGCGTTGTCCTATGAGACTGCCCGGCTGCGTCTGCGGAGCATAATCTTCCGTTACCTCTCGCTAAAATAGAACACAACTACTTTATTTTACACATCCTTGTATACGCCAAACCAGGTCTTTTGCACTTTAAGCCTCGATGAGACGTAGCGAGTTTACAAGCTGCTAGCAAAAATTAGATAGTACAGATGGAAACCTACATACTAAATTCGCTGAGGCGAATGAGAGGAACTCTGTGAGCGGTGTCTATGTGTGCGTAACACATAGACACCGCTCACAGAGTTCACAGACACGAGGCACAAATTAGAGATAGTACAGATGGAAACCTCGTGTATGTACTTTTTTTCCCCACCTACCCTCTGCTACACTGATTTGTGCAAGAGTGGCGCACAAATCAGTATCGAAAAGTCTGTTGAGGAGCGCCTGACCTCGTGCCTGTGAATGAGTTGTCTATGTGTGCGTAGTGTCTGTGAATGAATGTCTATGTGTGCGTAGCCTCAGCGAATTTAGTATGTAGGTTTCCATCTGTACTATCTCTAATTTGTGCACGAGGTCAGAGATTTTCATGGTAGTTTTCGATACTGATTTGTGCGCGAGTAGCAGAGGGTAGGTGTGAAAAAACCGTACATACATGAGATTGCGTTTTGTACCTTATTATTTTGTGCTGAAAGTTAGCGAGTGATTTACAATAGGATAGTCAAAAGCAGATTGTAAAGAAGCTCGATAACGCGAAGCGAGTTTACAAGCTACTCGCTGGCTTGTAGCTTGTTAATTCACCACGTGTCATCGAGGCTTAAGTAAGACCAAAGATATTGGAAGAAAGAAGATAAAGTGCAGTATGAAATGCATGCAAACATAATGTTACCAGTACAGTGGTCATCTCAATCAAACAGACCAATCATCGTACGTTATCACCTGCTGCAGTGACAAAGACTAATCACGGCGTAGAATAGTGCAGAGTTTCCATGCCCCCTTTCTGTTTTTACGAAATCTCCAACCAAACAAGATGACAAGGTATAAATGATTCCAAAGTTCGTAGGGCTGTCGCAAGCGTGAGTGAAGAGAGTTAAGGTTAAATTTAGCACACAAAAAATTGTGTTAGTATAGTCTTTTTCTGGACAGCTCAGCAATCATGTAAACATGTCATGTTTTGACAGAAGTTGTCTATGATCATAGTGTTGTAACTAAACTGATTCTAATTATGTAAGTAATCATTGAGTTATATCTAGTTCACCGTACATTCATTTACTTCGGTTAATCAATCACCAAATTCATCAAATCATGTAATTTGGTATATCTATATATATTATGTGCAATAACTTTTTATATTAATTTAATTAAAGGATCTTTAAAAAAAAAGAAACTTTTAGAAAATTTAATAGTATAATCATTTATTTACAATAATATGTTAGTTTAGGGATGATAAAATGTGTAGACGCCTCGTTGGCTGCTCGCCGTTCTTACAGAAGCAGACTAAGACATTTTGAGAGATTTCTAATGTGGGGTTTTTAAATCCAGAGAAAGGGAACTAGGCCATTATAATGACATGGTGACAGGTATATTCGAAGCAAAGTAGTAAAAAATTATAGCTTTTTGAACAAGCGCAATAAAAGCACATTAGGTCACAAAATTTGATAAAAAAAGTTACGAAAAAAAATACATAGGTATGCTGCCAATCTCGCCGCCCCAAAAAAATAAGGGCACCTTCGCTTAATCACTTTGAACTTACTTCGGGACAGGTAAAGCCTTACGTAGGAAGAAAAAAGAAACAAATAATCAAATATAACAGAAGTTGAAGTAATGCTAAAAACAGGTTTGACTAGAATCGAAGACTAATGTGTCACTCACGTCCAAAAGGAAAAGGAACACATGTAAAAAATGACTAGAAATTAAGCATTTGGTTAGCGAGGCTGTAACAACGCACTTTATAATCACTGGGAAAAGTCTGGCATGACTTCCATAAAGAATTGCATCTAGCACCTACTACGGTCTTATGGCAGCTTGGCAGCGTCGCGCGCATCATTCATTTGTGTCTGAATCGTAATAGTCACTAGATGTGTCGCCGGAAACAGTAATTATAAAAGTGTTTGTTACGGAATCGCTAGCATGATCCATAATCTCAATTAATTTTTTCAAGTGTTCCTCTTCCTCTTTAACGTGAGCAACACATTTTGACCATTGTTCTGCTCCGACTCTCGCCAAACCTTGTTTTAGCAGTTCTTTCATTTCTGCCATTTTAAATGATTTGGTTTTTCTTCCGACATAAGATTTTACCTGTGCCCAAATAAGTTCAATGGGGTTTAGCTCACAGTGATAGGGAGGAAGGCGCAGCACAGTTATTCCCTTCGAAGCGACAAGATCGTCGACATATTTTGTTTTGTATCTTTCTTTGTGAAATTTTGTAAGCAACTGTGCTTTTATTTCGCTTGCTTATTTTATTTCGGTTGCCGGGCAAATCACGCCGTTACGTGTGAAAGCTATAGTACACGGCCATACACCCGGGTACCCGGCACCCGGCAACCGGTACGTGTGAAAGGGGCAAAGACTCGCACTCGTCGCTCTCTGGGTCAATAAGTTAAATTATTAAAGTAAGTACATTTTTTCGAACTGACAGATTGATAAAACAATGACCTCCTTTTAAAATCAATTGGCCAGTACAACAGTTTTACAACACTATGGCAAAGACAAACAAGTCTGAGAAAAAATAATTTAATGACAAGCAAAAATGACAGTCTTAAATTTTTACCATCCGAGTATTTTTCATGAAATTATTCTATAATGTAAAGGTTTATTAGTGTCGAAATGTCCGCATAAATCTAACTAGAGTTCCTTGAAACGACTATGATCAGGATTGATAATTAAATGTAAGTAATTATGGAGCAGTCAAGATCCAATTGCTTTGTTTACTATATTATTTACATCTGTTGAATTCCACTATAGTTATACTAGAGCCGCTCAGCAAGTAGTGAAGTTAATATTAAAATGTTAATTAATTATGTTGAATTCCAAATAAATAATTAATTTTCTTGACATTTAGGTACTCGCCAATCGAAATATTTTTGACAAATTTTGAAAAACTTTCAACGAGTCAATGTGACCCGTTTAAGGGTGAATCGTTGAGAGCAATCCATACCCAGTAGCGGTTGCTGGTAAAACAGTCCTTGCCGGGCTGTCAAATGTGAAAAAATATTTAGAGTTTTATTTGAGATAGCAGACGTCACGTGGTTTCACCCGCGTAATTCTCGTTCCCGTGGGAATACGAGAATAAAATATAGCCTATGTTTACCGCTAAGAGTGTAGCTTCCCAATAGTCAAAGAATTTTTCATATCGGTCCAGTAGTTGATGCAAACAAACAATCAAATCTTTCCTCTTTATAATATTTGTATAGATTATGTTTCCAACCACAATTATCTGTAAACTAGCAAAATATAATAGCAAAAAACCTTACCTGCGAGCGCATCAGTAAGTTCTTGAGCTGTTGGCTCTGTTGCTGCAGGATGCTCGACGCGATGGCGGCCGGGGTCTCCGGGGAATTGTCTTCCAAAGACAAGTCGACTAAATCTGGAAACAAAATAGAAATCAGTTATTGTGAACCTAATGGAACGCTAGAAAGGCGCAGAACCGTAGGTTGTGAGAGCCTACGGCCAGCAGTGGACTGCTAATATGCTGATTTGATTGATGGAAAGCTATGGTGACGTCCCACAATGGACCATTGAGGACAAACAAAAATGAACATTGAGTCTATACAGCGTGGAAATTAAAGACCGTGGTTGGAGGAAAGGTACTCTTAATACTGATGATGGCAAATTTTGGTGAAAGGAAATATTTGTAGGCACACACACTAGCTATACATTATTGCTGAGTACGCAAATGTCGAACTAGAGCACAAACGTCTCAAACTCTAGTTGTCCCTAACCATCGTGCCCGCTCGCTTGTGTGTCCCTGCCTAACCCTCGCGCGTTCACTTAGCGTAGTAACTTGTTTGTGAATGTGATAATATATTGCAGGAAATTACAGTGACCAAATTAACACGCAACCTATCTTTGATTTATCTCTCCGCATTTCCATACGCATACATACACACTCAATAACATACGACCCCCAAATATTCCTTTATTTTCAAATTTAAGAAAATCTGATTTTTGAAAAATTACCTGCTTGAACCGGGAATCGAATCGGTGAGATGTGAAAAAAAAACCTGTATTTTATGATACCAACCGAAAGAGTCTTTAATAAGGAACAATTTCTTTTAAACAACAACGTATCTTAAATGAAGAAAGACCAATAAAATATTTTTTATTGTATTGATTTGAGGCCGAAGAGATGTTGGTACGGTCCCTTTTCACCGAGTAATAACAAACTATTATTATCACAATTATGAATGATATGTTATATTTACGTTCTTAATATCTTCACTTTTGTTCAAATTAGGTTCGGCTCTGACCATAGGTTACTTATAAACCAGATCGACCAGATGAAATAATTCATCGGATTAGATCAATATGTTCAAATAAAATAAAAAACTGTGAACATTTTTAACAATGTTCCATTAATAGCATAAACTGATACAACGATATTTATCTATTTCGATCTCCATCTGGATTAATATTTATAAATATTTTTCATTCAAGTGTTCACATGTTAATCTACATTATAAGATATCTAGGCACCAAGATCTTCGAAAACGATTCTGACGGGTTTCGTCCTATTCGGCTGAATTCCTATCCGTAAGTCTGGAGCCCAGGGTCTATTTTTAGAATCATCTCATCGCAAATTCTTCATCATTCTTTACCGAGGGACTGAGGACGGTGAGTTAGCTGCCTGTCGTCTTACAGAAGCAGGCCAACACGGTGGCGTGTCTCTTCGCCCTTCATAGCAGTAAAATGGCACCCAACTGAATAGGCGGCGGAATAACACCCTAACAAACCCCCCAGACAGTCTGCCGGGAGCCCTGGGACATCCTTCAGAGGGCTACCAGGGACTCCCAGCTGTAGACTGTTAAAGGTATCGTGTGATTTTAGTCGGTAGGAGTCCGGCATAGCATCCATGTAGGATATCCACACGATAAAAAAAGGGGTGATAGCACGCATGCGTGACATGTTAAGATAACTTTTTGGCGGCAACTTCATGTGGCCATACTAGCCCGTAGTTTTAGGATGAAAAGTATTTATCAGCTGTTTAATATAACAGAGAACGCTCGCGTCAACTTTGATTTTGCCAAAAAACGTGTTTTCACGGGAATACGATTAAGTCCGGGATGAAAAGTAACATGTGTCAATTTCCAAACTTAAAACTATCTTCCATCCAAAAAATACACGTCAATCCAGACGGATATCAGAGAAATACGGATGCAGTGTCACAATATTATGACGTAAATCAGAATGTGACAGTGACACAATCTTATTTGTGACATATTCAGTTATAGGTTATGTTTACAAAATAATAATATACATAAGAAAAAGAAACAATTAGTTTCTGAAGTAATCTTTACAAATCAGTAGTTTATAAATGTAACAAAAACCTAGAACACAAGTCTTTTAATGAGAATGTAATTACGTCTAATGTACACATGCATTAGAAGATAGATAACATTGTGTTAACTTACAGAAATCGTCATAGAAAGGATCCATTATTGAATTAATCAGAAAGTTTTTAAAACCGAAAAACTGTCGTTTAACGAGTAAATAGGGTCTGATTATGTAGGAAACACAGTAAAAACAGACAAGTTGCAAAAATTGGTATTCAACACACATTTACAAGTACGACTACGATACAATACAACAGTATGACTGAAACTATGGTGTCTCATTAACAAATTGTAACCAACTTTTTTTTGTATGCGACATTTTATTGCGCCGGCGAAGGTTTTTGGGTCCATACGGCCAAGCGATTCTCTTTGGAAATGTATTATCGATTATTCCATCAATCGATTACTTAATGAAAGGTCGTTTTTGTTTCTCAAATTTAAAAAGGAGCTGATATTTTAAATGAAAGTTGTGTATAAGGAATTAGTTCTGCTTTTTCCTAATTTTCTACATTAAGCTCCACTATTTTTCATCCCACATGGAAAGGAAGGATTGAAAACAGATTTATGAGGCCAGAGTGAAAGGTCCACTTTATATGTAACTCTATAGCGCGTTTTAGAAGCGCTCAGGATTGCAAACACATTATAATAATGATCAAAGTTCAGAAATAGCTGTTCTGTTTTAATAAATCTTAGCTGAATTTACTAATCAATTATTGAATTTAATACAATTATCTTAGCGTATTTAAGGATACCGAAGCGTTCTTGTTGACGGCTGACTTTTTAAAAATGCGGGTTGACGGTCTTACCGCAGTATACCGAAGTCTGCCAAAGCGGTCAGATTTTTCGAGGGATGCCGACACGGTTTGCCTTAGGATATCGTTCAACCTTTATTATTTTGTAACTTTAACTTTATTACCAGTTCGTAAAGTTAAAATTATCTTGCCATGCCGTTCCGCCAATGTGCACCGGGCCTAAACCTGGCCATACTCGCTACTTTAGACTGTTCGGTCTACGGGAGAGGTTACTTGCGCAGGTCGTATGGGGACGTTCCGGTTTACCGTAGCGGTCTACAGTTCTATAAATTTGAAAAAAAAAATCGCTTTCGGATTCGGTCGCTTGCGCAGGTCCAAGAAACTATACAGATCTATTCCCACACGTGTTCCGGACCACCTACGCAGTTATATCTGCACAGGTAGACCTGTACAGCGCACCTGTGTGGTTAGCACTTACAACTGTCAACACTGTAATTTCATCTCTATTACCAGTAAGCTAAAGTATATTATATTTTAAGGGTACTTCGCATGAGGTTGTCTTTTAGTTTTGAAACAGAAAGAGCGAGAGAAAGAAAGAGAGAGAGAGGGGGATAGAAGGCTAGTGTACCTTGCATGAGGTCGTGCGGCGGCTCGGGCGGCTGCGGCGGCGCGTACACGAGGCGGCCCTCCTGCAGGCCCTTGGGCTGCACGATGTACAGGCGCACGCACACGCGCGACCCGCCGCCCCCGCATGAGCCGCCGGACTCGTTCTCCTGTGCCACACACATCGAAAGAAGTTTGTGGTCACTTGCTTATGCTGATGTATTACTTTAAATTTATCTTTATCCAGATTTTTTTGGGTATTCTCTTCAGATTCCGAGTGGCGTAAGACGTTAAAATGGGTCTCTCAATGAATTTCAAAATAAACTGTTGGGTTCCATTGTTAAAAGATCAAAAAGTTAAAAATTAAAATTGCCCACCCTTTTAACAAAACAATGTAGACGTGTTCGCGGTTTTGCCAAATTTTAACAGTAAGGGTTGTCAGTTAAGTAATACGAGAAATTATAAATTTTTGAAGATAGCAACACCAAACATTTTAATTAAAAATTAATGATCATGTACATCAGCATTTCTCGAAATTTTAATACTTTCCGAAAGTTTGGGTGTTGCTAGCTTTAGAATAAAAAAAAAATCTCTTATTAACTTACAATCCCTATTTTTGCCGTTATATGATGGCTTACGCTCCAACATATCTGGATCTGGGACCTCTTTTGGTGTATAATTTCATGTTTCTAACGTTAAAAATAACGCATTTTATACAGTAAATTGTAATTTTAAAAAAAGCGGGCAATGTTAATTTTTTTACGTTTTTCTTTGAGGTGTTAACAATACAACCCAATAGTTTATTTTAAAATTCATCGAGCGACTCTGGATTCCGAGGTAAAAACCTTAAGGCCACTTTGAGAAGGTACCTTTAATTCAATGTAATTAATAGGAATTTTATAGAAAAAAACAGTTTAACCAAACTTAAGACAACAATATATTAATAAAAGGTTTATAATTCAAGTTTCTTTAGTATTTTACTAATGTTATAAATGCGGAAGATTCCGAGTGTGAATGTTTGTAACTCCTTCACACTCCAAAGGCTAAACGGATCGGGCTGAAATTTACAAAATGTGAATGAAAGTAGCTTTCAGCACATTTCAACTGACCCAAATCAAGTCGCTTGACCGTCTCCGGAGCCCATAACAGGCCATAAAAAGTCTCCAAGACAATGCCAATGCTGCAATGTTATGTCAATGTGTAGGAAATATTTTTTCTGTGATTAATTTTCGAGCTTCAAATTTTATTTTTAGAATACACTCATTTGCAAAAAAAACGGGCGGTTTTAATTTTCATTCATCTTTAAAAAGATACAATACCAAAAAGGTTTCAATCGTTTGTACACGTTACTGACCGGTTTTAAAAATGCCGTGGTATTTAAAAAAGTACGTTCTAAATTCAAATTTTCATTTGATGCTCATTTTTACAGAAAACCCCTTTTTATTACACATTTTTGGCGCGAAGTTCCTGAAGTTAACAACGACTTTCACAACTTATATTCAATTTTTATCGATTAATTTCATATCCTTGACTGTCAAAGCTTTATTTATTGCTGTTTGGCTGTATCAAAAATGGTAGATAAAGTGGTAAAAGCTACCAAAATTATCGCGCTGCTTGAAGAGGGTTGCAGCCAATGTTTCGTGGCTAGGAGGCTAAATTTTAGTCGCTCGACGATCCAAAGGACCTGGCAGCGGTATCAGGAGACTGGTTCCGTCGAGAGAAGGCCTGGTTCTGGAAGAAAACCATGTACCCAACCACGAGATGATCGTTTTCTTGTGAGTCGCGCATTGAGAAATCGCAAATCTTCGTATGTGGATCTTAAGAACAACCTCCAAGAAGTAAGAAATGTGCATATTAGTCTATGGACGGTCAGGAGGAGGCTTCTCGCTGCCAATATACGCAGTCACCGCCCGGCCAGCGGCCCCAAATTACTCCGTGAGCACAAAGTTCACAGGCTTAGGTTCGCTAGAAATTGTGAATCATGGACTCAAGAAGATTGGAATAGGGTTTTGCTCTCTGATGAGGCCAGGATATCTCTGTTCGGTGAAGATCGACGTCAGCGAGTGCTAAGAAGACAAGGAGAGCGCTTTGCAGATGCATGTTTCGAAGAAATCACACCTTATGGTGGGGGCTCTGTTATGTTTTGGGCAGGAATAAATTCAATGGAACGTACAGAGTTAGTCTGCATTGAAAACGGCTCACTGACTGGGCATCGATAAATAACGGAAGTTCTAATTCCTCATGCACAACCCGCATTGGCCGCTCTAGGTCCAGACTCGATTTTTATGGACGACAATGCTCGCGCCCACCAATCCCGCAATGTTAATGCGTATGTGCAAGAGGTCGCCATTCGTCGTTTGGATTGGCCAGCTCGAAGTCAATACCTCAATCCCATAGAACATATCTGGGACGTTCTAAAACGGCGTGTGAGATCAGTACACCCGGCTCCGCAGACCATCAGAGAGCTGAAGAATGTGATTACTGCGGAGTGGGAACATATTCCGCAAGTAAGTATCCGGGATATACTCGCTAGCATGTCCAGACGAATTCAAGCTGTGATTTTAGCTAGAGGGGGTCACACTCGATACTAAACATTTATCTGCTTTTACTTTATTAAAGAAAAACAAACAAAAAATTTTTTTTATTTTTACTTCATGAGCATATGCACTACTAGCGAACATACACTACTAGCGAGGTTTAGCATTATTTCCCATAAATTGTAACAAAATTTTATGAAATACTGATGAAAACGATTATTTTCTTATTAATTTACCAAGTTGTGAGGATAAAACTACCTATAATTATCAAACAAAGCAATATTAACATTTGAAATGGTTCATTGCTTAGGTGCCCGTTTTTTTTGCAAATGAGTGTATTAAACACAGTAGACACAAATATTTACTGTGTTCATTCTTCTTTAACCAAATTAAAACTAGGTAGTAGGTAGGATTAAAGTATTTTATGTTATACGGCAATTTTTTTAATTTCTACCCAAAATCCGGCAATTTTAAATTTTCAGTACAGCAACTCAGATTTTCACTGGAATAACACTGACCGGCACATTCAGTCGAGATTTACTGTCGATACTAACCTGTCGTTGCCACGTGCGCACAGTGTGGTTCAGTGCATTTCGATACGCGTTTGATGTACCTAGCATTTAATAAGTTTCTAATATTCTTGCTTATTCTCGCTATTCTGTTTCGCGCTGTTGACACTTTATTTCTCCTTTTGTGTTACTCTCGTGCTTATTATTGAAACTGTTAACTATTCTGTGCTGTGCTTTAATACAAACTTTTCTATCTTCAAACAACTGTGGACGTTTCATTTCTTCCCGCGTAAGTGACGAGAGACTATTATACTCGTAGGGAACCCCTACAACATTTTTATTACTTTTCACACTAAACTAAATATAGACGGCAATGGCATGTCAAAGATGCCTTATACTTAGTCTTATTTCACTTACACATATTTATCTATTAAACACACAATACAGTTATCGCCCCACTCGGCTAAAAAAGTTCGACAACTACTGTTTTCTTTATGTTTTGTCTCACGGCCAAAAAAGTGTATGCGTGTAACTTCTTTGCCATTGACGGCATCAAATGTTATATTAATATCATTCATTCGAATTTTAAATGGCGGAAACTACGTACGCCATTCAAAATTCAAATAGCGTTACTTCCGTCAGAATAAAAATCAGAGTTACTCCCTACGTCGCCCTAAAGAAGATTAACTTTAATAAATACAGTATGGAATCCTTTCTTTCCCGTGGCACTGCCGCTTGGCACTACCAGTAGTGTCACGAGAAATTTTACTCTCCCGTGACACTACCGTTCTTAATTTGGTTGATTAAATGTTCGTGTATCTACGATTGTAAGTCAACTCACGTCATGATGAAGTTCAAAGTCAGGAGATTCATTGACGTTGCCACTGGAGCCATTCCGGTGGAAGGGGTCCTCGCAGTTCGCCTCGCACTTGCCTTGTTGCTCCTCTGCCAGATAAACACGTACATTTTGGCATTAAAGTGTTAAACAAAACAAATTTTCGTCGACTCACTTTTCCTAAGTAGAAATTCAAAACTGTTACCAAATTATTTACAGGATTTTGTACCGCCATAGAACACACGGAAATACACCCGTTATTTGCTACATTATTGCCAAGCTTTAATTATAAGAATATTTTTCTTTAAGGGTAGACAACATACACAAAATACTACTATTACAATAAACACAATATGTTCAAACATTAACCAACATTAAAAAAACATTTTATCAAAATAGGTTCCACATCAAAAGAGGTTTTAAATTGGCTTTATAAACTGAAAAAACTGCCAGTACTCACCAGCATCAACGATACAAAAACTCAACACAGGATAAGGCAGCAAAAACTCCGAAATACTCTTGCAGTAGGCCAAACTATCCTCCGAATATCTGGCCATATTCAGCACATATAGACTTCTGGATCTAAAGTCGGACAGGAGCAAGTAACTTGCACTGGTGTCCAGCATGGCTTTAAGCCCTAGGGTGGCGTCGTTGGCTAAGCCCGGGGTGAAGGAGATGGTCTGTAGACAGGTCCAGGACTTGCAGGACCAGATCTTAATGCTGGTGTTGTTCTCGGCGCCAGTGACGGCGAACTTCCAGAATTGGACACTGGAAAATAATTTTAATACTCTTCTTATTTTTTTTAACTGTTGGTTTTTTCGCAAGAGGCAACACTTAATAGTTTTGTCGCTTTCGAAAAAAGTGGCAACCCTATTAAGTCTTGCCAATTGAGAAAAATAACACTTTATTTTTCTCAATTGGCAAACTTTTGTTTTTCTTCGCAAGTGGCAACACTATTATTTAAGTCCAGTGAATCACAGTAATGAGAATGAGTAATAAAAAATTAATGGGAATTAATGAAAAATAAAACACAAAATAAATTAGCTGAATTCATTATAATCAAAATATTAGTGTTCAATAAGTGCTAAGTAAAAAAATAAGTCCTCTAACTGTTTTACAGATTGTTTTAGCAAAACGAACTCGCCGAGTACCTAGACTGCCTCACAGCACAGGTGGCGTGGAAATGTATTCATAAAATGTATAACGTGATTATTAATATATTTATATATTCAGGGATATTTCAGGAATGGTAACACTTAGAAAAAAATAAGTAGACCATTGTTGTTGTGAATTTTAAGATCTACAACTTTGCCATGAGAGATTTTTTGATAACACTTACCGCATTCGAGAAAAATCCGAAAAACTTCATATTTAAACCTTTGACCCCGAACAACTTTTGTAAATAAAATACTAAAAGTCCCCATCGATCCTTTGTGTGCTATAGGATCCATGGGGACTATTAGTATTTTATTTGTAATGACAAACCCCAGCTCTTCACCAAAATTTGGCTCCCCGGAAATTATTGTTATTTCAAATGTCTATTTTGACTAGCTAGACTATTTATTAAATAGCGCAATATACAACTCAATAACTGAATTAGAATTGAAACCCCTGTCTATGAACAATGATGCCATACTTACTCGGTATTGTAGTTCTTGTGGTTGTCCAAGAAGAACAGACAGCTGAGCGGTTTCCCGCCGTGGGGCTGCCACTTGTGCAGGCAGCGCGGGGTGGTGTCAGCGTGCATGTATACCTATAGATGTACACCAAATATCTCTATTTCTTTCAAGAAGCTTGAGTTTATTGATTTGTATAATGGCCACTGCCGAAAAGGGTTACAATTTCTACAATACAATTCAATTGTACATACAATTCAATCTAATCTATTGTGAAATTATTATTCTAATGAAAGTAGGAATTTATATTGATTGTGACATTGATACAAAAATTTAATACTTGTGTGCATATGAATTTAGACAATAAAATTTAGCCCTGGGTTCGGTGAGACAGTAGCTGTAAGAGTTGGGGGTTTGTGTTCACTATTATTAACTCCTAACCAAAAGGGTTATCAGGCTAGGTCCGGACAGGTAATTTTCTTCATCGTGTAGAAATTCTCACAGATGTAACTCCGGAGTCGAACTGACTAAAACCAATCGTCATACTTATAGAATTCGGGACTTCACGCGAAATACTATTTACTTACATTCACCGACCAATCGATCCCGAGCTTTTATTGATGGTATTGACCCCGTCTTGAGGAGCTAAGGCCACAAGCAAACTTCCCTTATCTTCAACAGGGAGTTACAAGGGAGCCAAGTTTACGTAGCCTCGGAATGATGACCCAGGAGAGAACAGATGTCTATTAGCAATATTTCCTTCTAAGGCTACGTTGACTTGACTCCGCTGGTAGCCCTCTTGGTGGAGGCAGCCAAGAGGAATGCGTAATGGACCGGAGGACTAATGGACGAGGAGCGAGGGATATGGAGACATGTGACAGTGCGGCTGCGTTACTCGTCATGCCGCGAGTATTGCTCCAAGATCCATTTTTGTCGGTTTCTAATGCGAGCGTCAATACGAGCGAGGAAACAACGTGATAAACATCGCGAGTGTGTGTTTGGTAGGGTCATATTCGCGACATTGTACGGCAGTGCAAGTGGTATACTGTGGCTGAAAGGTAATGCGTACCTACCTGAAAGAACATAACATATCCGTCAGCAGAGGCAGTGGCGAGCGCACTGCCGTCGGGCGAGAAAGCGGCGTCCAGGATGGCGGCGCCGTGCTCCGCCGAGCTCAGCGCGCTCTCGCCCGCGCCGCTCGCCGGCACCGTGCCCGACAGCGTGCGGGTGTTCCACATTCGCGCTACATACACCAAAGCTTGCTGAGCATTCATTTATACTTATAGAATTCGGGTCTTCACGCGAAATTTTAAACGATCGCCGTTTTTAACAAGCATATTTTACGTGAAGTCTCGAATCCTATAAGTATGAGTGTTAAAACCGCGATAGTTTAAAAATAAAATGAGCATTTATTGTCGTGTAAACTCACTTCCCCGTGAAGTATGATGAGAATACATTCGCGCTACACCAGGACAAACCAGTTAGGGTGCTTTCAGAGATGTGCTATGTTACATTGCTGTAGATGCGTTTGAAATCCACCTGTCATGTTTTATCACGATATGACAATAAATATATAAATGATAAATGGTCAACGTTACATGTTACAAATGTGATTGGTGGATATCAAACATATCTCTGGCGGCAAGGCACCCATTACTCTAAAAATGTAATAAGCCTGTTTTAACATTTGTATAGCGATGACTCTCATTGGAAGATACCCAAATCCTCCAATAAGATCCTCACTACAGAATAGACTCTCATCGGCTGAGGACTAGTAAGCTGGATGGTTGGAGATTGGTGCGAACAGAACAAGATTACTCTCGAGTTTTTATGTGTAAAAATTGTGGATTCTTAAATATAAACACAAATGTTAAAACATTTCCAACGCTTTACTGGAATAGACCTTTACAATAATAATTAAAAAGAAATATTTAAATATTTTCTAGTACTAGTAACACCACTGCCTTATTATTTTGTAAACAATCACAGATGCTTAACATCTTTTACTATGATTGACCCTCAGATAGAATATCACTTTGTGACATTACCATGCTTATGAGCTGTCGGTCCCGGTCGTCAGTAGGTACCATGACAGTAAATGAGTCAAGTAGAGTGCCATATGGGCAGCTAGAAACATAATTATGGGTGTGTTAAATGTTTGGAGGCTTTGACTAAATGAGAGCCCTCACACGGTACATGAGTGACTCACCGACACTGTCGTGCGTGGTGAGCAGGAGGCGGGCCACGTCGTCCTCGGGCGAGTCGTCCTCGTCGTCGGGGATGTAGGGGCACCACACCACGCGGTGCGAGCTGCCCACCAGACCCGTGTCCTCGCGCACCTCGCTCAGTAGGGTACATCTGCACCCGACAGGGCAGAACGTCAATTTAGGACCTCCGACCACAAAATAAAAATTACAGAAGGCAATCTTATGTATGTACTTTACTTTTCATACCTACTTTAGGCGGTCGCGTTAAGCCTCAAACTGGTTGTCAGCGGCGAGCGGGGCGACGTCGATCGCGGCGAGTGCGCGGCCCACGAGTACCAGAGAGTAGGTCAACTTCAAACAAAAGCGCGGTTTGCTTGTGTGCAAGCGCATTGCCGCCTTAGCCCCTTTTCACACTTACCGGTTGCCGGGTAACCAGCGGCCGAAACGTAAGGCCATGTAGGTACTATAGCTTTCACACGTACCGGCGTGATTTGCCCGGCAACCGCTTGCATTCGCCGCCGGGTACCCCCGTACCCGGCACCGGCTACCCGGCAACCGGTACGTGTGAAAAGGAGCTTTCTCTCTTGTACTCTGGTGTCGCGTTATTGCCGCAATCGCCGTCGCCCCGCTCGCCGCTGACATCCAGCTTGAGGCCTTAAGGTTGTCAACTTAGGTTTATGCATAAAAAAAAACTATCGTGATAGTGGAGAATAGGATTCTAAAATTTATCGGATTACTCAGGCTAACAATGATACAGCAACTGGACATCTAGACGAATAATCGCAGACTGAGGGACACCGAACATACCATTACAACGAAATATGGTATGCGCATCTACCCACACATAGGCACATACATCACAGATTCGAAGCGGAAGAAACCATGGACACCGTCTAGTATTTCTATCATTTTTCGGGTTGTGGTTGTGCTCTAGAGTGGTAGAGAGAATTATTTTTTGAATGGTCTCTAGAATCGGATCGTGTCGTGTATCGACTTTCCGATACCTTGCTGAAAAGAAAGCGTGCTTTGGGACTCTATCAAGACCTTCATGATCCAAATCAACCTCACCTGAATATAGGTATATCATACACACCGAGAGTGCCAACACCAGTGAAAACATAAGGAGTAAATTTTCTGGTCTAGTAATTTTTTTTTAAAATAAGTTTTTGAAGAGTTCAGAGCCGCTGAAAGTTTCTAGTTGTCGGTACTGCCGTAGTCGAGGTGTGAGTAAGCGTAACGGGTTGCAATTCCAAGTGTTTTTTTCCAGTTCAAAATGCCTAACATGCTCTAAGAAGTATTCACTTTAAAAGGCAAATTTTTGCTGCTCAGGCTAGAAGCAAATAGGAAGAAATTAAGATGTGAAGGAGACTATTACCTTAGACCACTGTCAGTGAGTTCAATCTCATGTATGTAAAAGTTGCCTTGCTCGTCAATACATGACAGAATCACTTGGTTCTGTATGTGCGCGAATGCCAAGTCTTGGACCTGCAAAAATAATAACACAGCATAATGCATGCAGCAGTGCAAACAATGCATAGTTTAGAGATCATGTTTGATATCTGGGTTTGGATGGAACAAATATCAATCAAATCGAACCAGCCTATGGCAGTCCACAACTGGACGTAGGCGTCTCCCAATTTACGGACGGGTCTATCAAACCGTTTAGGCGCTTTGCATACGGCGGGGCGGGCCGTACCGGTCAATTTCACCGCGAACGATAGCGCAAAGGGAATCCTATACTACCAACGCACATGAAGGGCAAAAGACCGCGTCGCTCGGGCACCGACGGCGCGGCATATCCGTGGCTACCCGCCATGGATCACGCAAACTTGTTTGTATGAAGTAACGCAGACGGCGGCGCGGGGCGGCTAGCTGAGTCCCCACACCGCGCTTTCTAGTGATAAATAAATAAATAAAATAAATATTGTCGGACACTTCACACAACGCTATCTGATTCCAAAGTAAGCTAGGAATAATCTGCTTGTGTTATGGGTATAACCACGGATATTAATACTTATATACTTTTAAATACATACATATTATACATAGAAACACAGACTCATGAGACAAACATTTATGGGTCACACAAATATTTGTCTCCGGTGGGAATCGAACCCACGACCTCCAGCGCCGCAGGCGGTATCACTACCGACTGCGCCACAGAGGCAGTCTATGTGTTGATGTTGTTCAAGTGATGGATTAACTGCCTCAGTCCCTCGTGTGCTTTGTGTTCGCGGTGAGGGCAGTCGCGGGTATCGACGGGCAGAAATGGTCTTTATTAAGTCGCGGTCAAAAAGACCGGCCGGCCCAGTCGTCTGCAAAGCGCCCTAGGAGCTACGCGTGCCACAAATCTCGTTTTTTTACAATTTGGGTACAAAGGATAAAAACAGGTCGAATTTTTTTTTTGTAGGTTTGTTTAATTTGTTTACTCGAAATTGATAAAAGCATACAGACGAATTAAGAACCTCCTTCTTTTTTGAAGTCAGTTAAAAAGAACTATTGTTTCTTATAAATGTATAGTAGGTATATCTGTTACCTCTCCCTTGGTGCCCTTGATGAGCGCGCGCCTGTCAGGCGTGCCGGGTTCAGGATTGTACACCACGCGGACCATTCCGGTGCAGGATCCAGGGTTCACAGAATTTGGTACTGTAATGCAGGTAAATAAAATGAAAAAAAATTACATCACAATATTATAAAATTGCCTTACAAAATTATTTGTAAAAAATGACTTACCTTTGATACAGTATGCTAAATATTTCCCGCTTTTATGAATAGCAAGCAGTTGTCCAGGATAAAACTTAGGTTCCCAGTTGTAGTCCACAAGGTTCTTGAGCTTAACCTTTGAACTTCCATGGTCATGGTTACCGGCATTTGTGGTTACTACCACATTCGTAGAGTACACTTCCGCACTGCAGACTCCATCTCCTTCAGAGAATAATCTAGAAAATAATGTATGAATATGAACATTCATATGAAGGGATATACATACAGATAGTCATGCCTTTATCTTCAAACTGGTAGGGGAAGGGGGGGGGGGGGGGGGCAGAGTCATAATATATGCCCACATTTCAACTTATAGCATTAGGCCCCACATACTAGGTGGTGAGTCTATTGCCGTGAAGGGATATAAAATTATTTAATAATTGAAAGGTCAGAAAATTGCAAGGTGCAGTGTGCCTAGCACCCCTGGTGTTGCAAACTTCTAAAGCTACTCTGCCTTAGTGTTATTAAAAAAAATGGGTTTAAGCATGAAAATCTCAATACCATAAGTGATCCTGAAGCTCTGGTTGTTGTTTTGACAGTTCATGAGATGAATGAAATTAAAAAGTAACAAGTCATATTGAAGAAATTTCAAAAGAAGAGAACTAACAGCTTTAATGCAGGTATAGACCCTGTTTTAGGAGAATGCTTAGGAGAGAAAATGTACATAAGACTTTTTATTGTACCTTAATAATTGAAAAAGAAACTACCTCATACAAATCAAAAAATAATTAGAAGAGGAGACAATTAATTTATTTAGTAAAATTATAACAATAGTGTAGATTGTAGTAGGTAATTTATTTAGTAAATAAAATTATAACAGACTAGCTGATGCCCGCAGCTTTGCCCGCGTAAAATTTGTTCCCGCTGGAAGTTATTCCCGGGATAAAAGGTAGCCTATGTGTTATTCCAGACTATAATGTATCTCTATACCAAATTTCAGCCAGATCCGTTCAGCGGTTTGAGCGTGAAAGAGTAACAAACATCCACACTCACAAACTTTCGCATTTATAATATTAAGTAAGATACACAGAATTATATCAGATTGTAGGTAGTAATTTATTTAGTAAAATTATAACAGGCAGATAATTTTATGACAGTACCAAAAGGGATTACAGCTCACCAGTATGAAACCCAATTTTAATAATCCGATTCCGATTGGTGTTAAAAACTTTTGTTTCACAGCCAATTAAGTCTAAACCATTTGTATGTAATCATTGTAAATGACAGATAACAGTAATTTTGCATTTTGCTTTCACTAGTAAATGTATGAACTGACAGGTGTCAAATATTACCTGTTAAAGTAATGCCACTTTAATATCCTTCATCTCAGATAAAAACATGAGAGCATAGGAGTTAATTACCCTTATTAAATTAAAAAAGATATTCTCATAAAACTATAAGGTGAAATGTGGGTGAATACTATGTCTGTGGTTAACTCTTTGGTGCTAAAAAAAGGGTTATCTCAAACATCTGTAGTTTGAGTAAAAATCTAGCTGTAAAGGTCTTATATGTCAGATAATGTGGGGCAACTGTTGCAGTGAAGATATAGGCTGTATGCTAGTCTTTCACCTCAGTGATATAAAAAAAATAAGGAGGGACTTTTATGTCTCATAAATACATGCTACTTAGTGATCCTTTTTTAATAATAACTATTGCTTTTAGTTAGCCTATCTATGCTTTTTTAAGCTTAGCATTGTTTGACAGGATATATTAACCCTGACCTTAGCAAGTTTTCTATGTATGAGATAACAAATTGTGTAGGTAAGCAATCTCAAGTACCTACATGGATAAAAATTAATAAAAGGCATGTAGAGTGTGCGAATTCCATCGATATTCCGTGCACTACATTCTCAAAATTCGGTGCATTTGAATTAAATTGTGGTGGTTAGCTTTCAGTACATAAATTATAGTCTAGGTAGCAGGTTACAGTAATAATATTATAGTGTCGATATTTAGAGTATGCAATGTATTAGAAAGAAAAAGTTTTAATGAATATTAAACCAATAAAATATTTGATAGTAAATGATATCGGCGAATATTTACGGAATATCAGTTTTAATTTTATTGTCACTTACATAGTTTGTGAGGCATCCGATAGCTTTGGAAGCATAGTTGTTGGTGCCATAATTGTCTAGGCTACCGTTCTCTTCATGAATTTCGCAAGGATTTGTGTAGATTCACAATAGACTATTAATTATTGCAAAACTCATAAATATATTCCAAATGGATTGCTGATGCCGACCGATATCCGACATGGGAATGCGTTTTGTTATTGCAGTCATTAATTTTGACTTTTTACTGACAAGACTTGAGCTTGGAACATTCTGTCTTGCAAAAGTCAAATTAAAAGTAAGATTCCTACACGTTAGTATAAATACCAGCATTTTTGTTTGAAGCTGCTATTTATAGCTTTACATAAACTATAAAATATATTGTTGTGTTTCAAAATACACAGAAAGAAGCAATGTCAATTTTTGTAAATAAAATAACAAAACGTAGTTTTTAGTATGTTCTTTATTACAAGTTGTTTTTTTTATTTATTACCATTAAAAATTATAAACTAGGTCCTTTCAAGAATCATATAAAATACTTCTTGTTTACACGCATTGTAATGATTTTTAAATGGGTTATCTATCAATAGCTTGGCAGTAATGGAGTGGATCTCTATAAATTATATTTCTATCTAAGTATTTTAATCTGTGTAAAGTCTTAGATCATTTGACTACTCGTACTTGAGTAGCGAAAAATTCTAAATCTCTTAACTGACTCGTACATTCCGTTACTACTAAATCCAATTTCTTTTATATTTTGGTAAATAATTTAGTATATTGTACCTACAAAATAATGGATTTATTTTCAGTTTATTATACGCCATTCTGTCAACGAGAACAAACCTAGTTTTAGTTGATTTGACAGTTGACAAAGCAGTGAATTGATTTTTTCGAAAATGGTAAGATTTATCGTAAATATTAAATGATTTTAATTCAAACCAAAAGGATAAATTCATAAATATGGTACCAATTGTTTTAGTCGCTAACAGACAAACTTTCAACGCTTATGGCGCGTCCGGGCGGCGACAATGCCCAGAAAGATGACGTGCCTTGGTGGATGCGCTACGCTGGTCGGGGTGTCGGAACATTTGGCGGTTTTCGTAAGTATTCTATTACTGTAATGGGTTAATACGATGCCTTATGTTTATTTCGCCTGCAAATATAAGAATAGTAGAGATTTTATGGAGGGCCAAGCAAGCGATAATGACCATTAATCTATTAATCTTATCAGTCTATTTAGCCACCCTCTCTGTAGTCACTGAGCTTAACAATAAACACTACAGCTATTCCTTATTGCGCCTTAGTTCATGGACAAAGGGATGATAATTATTTGAGCAACTGCATTGTTATAATTCAACCCAGACATCTTTTTATTATTTACTGCTATAAACACAGTTAACTATAATATGTACTTTTTCTAAAAACTAGTGAATGCCTATTACTTCAGGAAGTATACACCCACTTCAACAGACTCATCACTGCATCACTCCAAAATTCTGTGGTCCTAAAACTAAATTTGTGCAAATTACACACCAGACTTATCCTTGAATTAATTTATTTTTCAACTAATTTGTGTTCTGGACTACACAAATTTTCAAGCCCTATTTAAGTATGTGTGTATAATTCATGTAGTAGTTTTTCCATATGTAACAAACATAGTTTCAAAAGTTTATTATGAAGTAGATTGTCACCAACACCATAAACATCATTGATGTTTATGGTGTTGGTTGGCTGTGGACCTCATGTTTTCAGAGGAAAGTGATAGAGAGAGTTATAATTCATTGATTACCAGCTGCGGAACCGGCCCGCATGCGCGGGAATACACATGACAAAAAAGTGCGCCTTCACACTAGCGTAGGCGTTCGATGGACGTATGCGCGGCGTATATGGCGCGTACTCATGTGTTCCAGTGGAAACACCGCGCCAATGCGGCGTATACGTCGCGTCGGCGCCGCGCATACGTCCATCGTACGCCTACGCTGGAAAAACGCTAGTGTGAAGGCGCACTAAAAGGGCCCTAACAATAGATAGATTAAAAATAATATCTATGCTAATTAAATCATAAATTTAATGTGAAAAAATCATTGTCACCCCAAGATGTAAAAGGTGAAATAGCTTTAGAGTAGTGTCTTGATGGTACAGCGGTTATGGCATCTGGCCCTGTTTACCATAAGAGACAGGTTCAAGTGCTGCTTAAGTCTGATCATTTTTTCACATTAGATTTACAAAGGTAGCCTATCTCCTCTCTTCACTTAATCTCTTTTTGTTAAATTTATTTATTTTTGTACACACAAAAACTATAAGATCAACCGCATAAAGACTAATAGGCAGAATGGTACTGCTTATTTCTATAAGAAATGTCTCCCAGCAGACCAGCAAAAGGAGAACATGAAGAAGGTAAAAGAGCTTTCAAAAGTGTGTGAATAAAGGATTCACGGCCTTTCTTTATAAAGTAGTGATAGTTTTGCTGTCTCCGATGTTAGACGGTAGTGTGTTCCACGATCTGACAGTATGCACAGTGAAGGAATAAGAATAGAAATCAGTTTTATTACTAGGGTGATGAAGGCGGAGGTCAGATCTGCAGGGAGCATCAAGAGAGCAGTCAAATGAGAACCGCACCCTCATATAGGAAGGTGAAGAATGAAAGTAAAGGATATTGAAAAGTAGGTTAAAAATTCGAGTGTTCCGGCGAAGACGAATAGCAAACCACTAGAGTTCTATGCGAAAATGGGAAATGTGATCATAATTTCTAAAATTGAGAGTTGCAAAATTTTTGTGTGCTTATGAAGTATATAAATAAATTTTTCAAGTTTATCCAGAAGCTCCTCAGTGGCGTCTGAGTTCTATAAGAGTTATAGTATCTTTTGTCTATCTCTAACAAATTTCATCAAAATCGGTTCAGTTTTTATTGTTTGATTTGTTTTCTAAATAGGGATTACAACACGTTAAAAATAAAGGTAAAATAGTACTAGTTCATTTTAAGTAAACATCATTTCTTGCTTCCCAGACAAATTGATATCCTGTACTTATAAGTAGTTATTTAAATACCTTGTATGTGTTTGTATGTTTTGATGCAAGTACCTGTTGATAATAGATAACGTGTTGATAAGGGAAACATTTTATGTGTTAATGATAATTGTTTCTTTCGACCTAAACTTGGTTATGTTTTCTGCTTATTAGATAAGAGAGCACCACTTTTTACTATCTCGTTTGGCACGTCACACGTCGCCGTCGTCATCAGTACCTAAACCAGATTTCGTTGTATGATTAAAAAATCTGTCTAGCTAGGATTCTCGTCCACACACTGGTGGAGTGCACGGCGTGGGCGCAACAGCGCCAGGTCCTCGTGGTGAGTCTGGACCTGGACACTCTCTCGCTCGAGACCATGGTCCGAGCCATGATCTCCAGCGGAAGTAAGTGGGACTGCGCCGTCTCTTTCTGCGAGCAGGTCATGCTCGTGAAAGAGGCGGCGGGGCGGGAACGGGAGATAACTCTTCCACCCGAGTTCCGCAGTCAGTGGCTTGGGCGCCGCCGACGCGTCTTCGCTGAAGACTATCGGCCTCCATGACCGGGGGTCTGAGGACGGTGAGAGGATTGCTCACCGTCCTTACAGAAGCAGGCCCATGAGGGCAGCGTGACATGAGGGATTCACGCACGCCCCCCTTAGAAGCGGGATCATACCCGAAACCCCCAAAGACGCGGTATAGCACCCGAACCACCCCCTAGTAGGCGAGGCCGCAAAGGCGGCCGTGGGTCTTTTGGGAGTCCTGGGACATCCTTCCGAGGGCTTACCCGGGGCTCCCAACCATAGGCTGTTGGGCGTTACGTGAGGTTTTTTAGTCGGTAGGAGTCCGGCATAGCATCCATGAGGATTTTCCCTCACGTTAAAAAAAAAAGAAAAAAATATCTAGGATTCTCGATCGAACAAATTCAAAGTAGATGTAAGTTACGTGTTGAAATGTCTTTTGGCGTTTAAAGTAAGAGACAAACGACATTAAAATCTAAGTCGAGTGTAGGTTTCGACTAGCGCACGTTTCCAACAGCATGTACCTACAGCTCGACGCCTTTTGCGAAATAATTTACCATTTTTTCCGTCTACGCATGCAAGCCGGTCCAGACTCAATACCCTGACGTAACCATGCGGTTCTCTTCCATAGGCGTGAAAACGCATAATGTAACGCATGTCCCACAAACAGTTTTAACTCTAGTAAAATTGTTTGAAATGATGCACACGGCAATTTTCTTGGTTTCAAATTTTATCAGTAGTTGAGCATACACGATGCACGATTTCAACAATGGCTGCGTTCGACAAAGATGACGCTGCTGAGATGAATATGCGGAGTCACGCCTTCACGTTTGTGACGTGGCTGATAAGTCGCTTTCGCTGGTATAGTCACGTTTTTCAGGGATCACTCTTTTTATGCCTCCTACATCGGATTGTGGAAAAAGAACAGACCCATTAAAGGGTTGATGTTGCTCGTCTTAAAGTCTGGTTGCCAATGTAGTCCAATCGGGAATGCAACAGTAAGATATCGGACCCCAGACCAAAATGTCCTGTTCTGAACAGAAGTTTGTAGTCTTTATTAGTACTGTTCTGATTTCTTTTCATAATAGTGCGAAGTCTTACAAAATAATCAACACTAGTAATTAACATATTTTTTATTAATTTTGCATAAACTGGTAAATAAAGAATCATCGTTCAAGTCTTGCAGCGTTGAATGACTGATAATAAATTACAACTCTCGTATCGTATGCATAAACGGTAAACTACTGTCATGTATTATCTTGCACTCAATAATGTACAATTTTACGTGCGACATTGTTTTGCTCCCTTTTTTTTTTTTTGTTTTTTTAACTTGAGGGAAAATTCTCGTAGGATGCTATGCCGGACTCTTACCGACTAAAAAACCTCACGTAACGCCCAACAGCCTATGGTTGAGAGCCCCGGGTAAGCCCTCAGGAAGGATGTCCCGTGACTCCCAACAGACCTACGGCAGCCAATGCGGCCTCGCCCAGGGGGTGGTACGGGTGCAATCCCGCGTCTATGGGGGGTTTCGGGTGTGACCCCGCTTCTAAGGGGGGGCGTGCGTGAGTGCTCACGTCACGCTGCCGTCATGGGCCTGCTTCTGTAAGGACGGTGAGCGGCCCTCTCACCGTCCTCAGACCCCCGGTCATGGAGGCCGATAGTCCTCGGCGAAGACACGTCGGCGGCGCCCAGGGCGCCGACTGCGGAAATCGGGTGGGAGAGTTCTCTCTCGCACCCGGCCCGCCGCCTCCTTCGCGAGCATGACCTGCTCACAGAAAGAGGCGGCGCAGTCCCACTTACTCCCGCTGGAGAGCATGGCTCGCACCATGGCCTCAAGCGAGAGAGTGTCCACGCCCAGACCCACTACGAGGACCTGTCGCTGTTGTGCCCACGCCGTGCACTCCACCAGCGTGTGGAGCGCCGTGTCATCGCTGCGGTCCTCGCAGTGCTGACACTCGGCCGTGGCTTCCCGGTGTTTTCGCCACAGATACCTACCGAAGCTACCGTGCCCGGCAAGCATCTGTGTCAACCGGTAGGAGAGAGCACCATGTCTTCTCTCCAGCCACTCGTCCATGACCGGTCTGACGGCCGCGATTGTGGCGAATCCCCCCTTTGGTTGCTCAAGTCGCACCTTCCATGTCTCCACGGTTTCCTGGTGGAGCAGGGTCCGCTGGGCCTCGATTTCTCGAGACGCAGGCCTTTGGCCCCGCTCCAGCGCCTCCTTGCGCCATCTGAACAGTGACGCAAGGGCTCTCGCTTCCAGGTCCCATGGAGGGGTCCCGGCTAGGAGACATGCCGCCTCACCGGAGATCGTGCGGTATCCTCTTATCACCCTGACGGCCATCACTCTCTGCGGGCTCAGCAGTCTAGCCTCATTGCTGGCCGTCAGGGTCTCCGCCCATACGGGAGCCCCGTACAGAGCCATGCTTCGCACGATCCCCAGGTACAGCCTCCTGTAGGGAGCGTTGGGTCCCCTGATGTTGGGCATCAACCGCGCGAGTGCGGCCGATGCTCCTCTCAGTTTTGGGACCAAACTTCGGAAGTGATGTCCGAAGTTCCACCAGCCATCGAGTACGAGCCCCAGATACTTCATCGAGGGCTCGATGCCGATGCTGACGCCCCCTACCTGTAGGCTGGATCCCGCAGGTGGCCCCATCCGAGGCCCGTGGAAGCACAGAGCCTCGGATTTGTGAAGGGCGACCTCGAGACCCAGCCGCCGAATCCGACCCACGACCTGAGCAACCCCTGCCGTGGCCTTAAGTGCTGCGGCACGGTGCGTTGCTCCCCGCGCCGTGACGAGGGTGTCGTCGGCGTAACACGTTACGCCGACCCCTCTGAGCAACGGACCACGCAGCACCCAGCCGTAACCGATGTTCCACAGGAGCGGCCCTAACACCGATCCCTGTGGAACACCGCACGACACATCTCGCCGACCCGGCCCTAGCCAGCTCGGGTAAGTTATGGCTCTCTCGGAGAGATAAGCCCCGACAATTCGACGGAGGTAGGGAGGCACTCCATGATAGATAAGCGCCTCCCTGACGCAGCTCCAGGGCAAGGTGTTGAATGCGTTGGCGATGTCGAGAGACACCGCCACCACCACCTCACCCTGTGAGACTGCTTCCTCCGTCAGGCCTCTAATGCGCATGATCGCGTCCACGGTGGAGCGTCCCTGACGGAAGCCAAACTGGCTATCCGCCAGATCAGGCCCCACGCGTGTGAGGTGCCCGACAAGGCGTTGTGCAATAATGCGCTCAAAGAGCTTGCACACCTCGTCGAGCAACACGATCGGCCGGTACCCTGATGGGGAATTTGCCGGCCGCCCCGCCTTTCGAATCAAGACCAGTTTCCCGGTCTTCCAGACCTTGGGAAACTGGCCTTTCTCGAGGCATGCGGTAAAGAGCCCAATTAGTCCAAGCTCTTCGAGAGCCAGGACCCACGCTCGGCCTGGAATGCCGTCGGGTCCAGGGGCGGTGTTTCTGCGGGATTTACCCTGATGGGGAATTTGCCGGCCGCCCCGCCTTTCGAATCAAGACCAGTTTCCCGGTCTTCCAGACCTTGGGAAACTGGCCTTTCTCGAGGCATGCGCTAAAGAGCCCAATGAGCCCAAGCTCTTCGAGAGCCAGGACCCACGCTCGGCCTGGAATGCCGTCGGGTCCAGGGGCGGTGTTTCTGCGGGATTTAAGCCGCAGTACAGCCGCCCCTAGCTCACCCTCGGTGACTACGGGCACGTCGTTCTCGCTGCCTTCCGCGTTGGGCGCCTGAGACGGAGCCATGCGCGGAGAAATATGTTCCTCCGCTCTCGACGGGAACAAGGAGTCCAGGACCTCCTCCAGCCGCTCCGGCTGGAGACTCTGAGTCAGTGGGGGCGCCTTAGGGCGTAATTTGCCCCTTACCGTAAGGTACGGGCGCCCCCACGGGTTCCGCTCCAGAGTCTCCATCAGCTCATCGCGGCCCAGCTTTTTGGACCGCTTGATGGCCGTCTGGAGGGCCCTCTTGGCCTCCTTGTACCCATCGTAGAGCTCCGTCTCTCGGGCTGCCGCATCGTCTGGGCGGCGACGCCTCCGGCGGAACCTGGTGTACCGGCGGCGCGCGGTAACGCACTCCGCGCGCAACTGCGCGATTTCCGGCGTCTTGTTTTGCTCCCTTAGAAGAAATTTAAAATGTTGTTCAATGTAAAATTCATCAACATTATAGTTACATTTTCGGAGTCGTGGTCAACTTCAGAACTCGTCTACCCCATCGATTGTTCGTTTGATATGCCCTTTAATTCTTCGACGACTAGAAAACCTCATTTCATAGTTTATCCTTCAAAGAGACTCCCAAGCTCAGAGCTCGCTGAAATAATTTGATGGTGCGGACTAGTCCTGAAGTAAGTGCTGCCCATTTCTTGGCGACTAGGAAACCGCATTTCATAGTTTATCCTTCAAAGAGACTGCAAGCAATAGCTCGCTGAAATAATTTGATGGTGTGGACTAGTCCTAAAGTAAGTGCTGCCCATTTCTTGGCGATTAGGAAACCGCATTTCATAGTTTATCCTTCAAAGAGACTGCAAGCAATAGCTCGCTGAAATAATTTGATGGTGTGGACTAGTCCTGAAGTAAGTGCTGCCCATTTCTTGGCGACTAGGAAACCTCATTACATAGTTTATCCTTAGTCCATTGAAATGTTACATGAGCTTTGCATTTATTAGAGGACGCAATTTTATTTTCGGGACATGTGTGGGGGGGGGGGGGGGGGTCAATAGAAGCAAACTCAAACTCAAACTCAAAAAAACATTTATTTCGCATAATCCTAATACATAGGCACTTGCGACACGTCAATGAATACAATGCAAATAGTACCACCAGTTCGGAACGCGGCCCGCTTGAGAAGAACTGGCAAGAAACTCAGCGGGCTATTCTTTTTGTGCACTACATATTTACAATAAGTAGACTCCATCAGTAGAGCAAGCAGATCACTTCCAGGCTTCCTTATCAATCAAATAATCGTCAATTGTATAGCTTAACCTCAAGTTTGTGGGGTCGCCACCCTTGTCCCCCGGCCGCCATCTTGAAAAGACAGGGGAAAAAACACTTTTTTCGCAATATTTCGGAAACTATGATTCTTACAAAAAAATTATAGAGGCATAATTTGTAGCATATTGTTTTGCCTACAAATGTGTATATAACTTAACAAAAAAAAATTACAAAACTTTTAGAATTTTTTTTATAAAAAAATTCTTTTTTGCTCTATAACCTTTTTTATACATTTTACAAAAAAAAATACCTCAGACTAATCTTGTAGGTGATCTTTTAAGAGAAATTAAAAAAAACGCCACAGAGCAAAAAATAAATTTTTTATAATTTTATTTTCAATTTTTTGTTTATAACTTCTTTAATTTTTAATTTAGGGCAAAAATTTGTTAAACATATTTGTAGGCAAAACAATTTGCTACAAATTATGTTTTCCCAATTTTTTTGTAAGACTCATAGTTTCCGAGATATTGGGAAAAAAGTGTTTTCACCCCTTTTTAAGATTGCGGCCGGGGGACAAGGGTGGCGACCCCACAAACTTGAGGTTAAGCTTCTATTGACCCCCCACACATGTCCCAAAAATAAAATAGCGTCCTCTAAGAAATGCAATATTCGGTCCTTAAATTGTAACATTTCAATGGACTCCTTCAAAGAGACTGCAAGCAATAGCTCGCTGAAATAAATTGATGGTGTGGACTAGTTCTAAAGTAAGTGACGTCTTGGCGGATAGAAAACCTCATTTCATACTTGTGTTTTTAAAATGTCAGGAGTCGAGTCTGGCACGAAATGTGCAGATTCAAGACAAAGTAGATAATTATGCATTATAAGTCGTACTTTGCTTATGAGATCGAACTCCTGTGGATTAATTCTGAAAGTTATGTTTTAGTCCTGATTTAGTCATGATAAAATGTATTTGGGACCCCCCAATATTTTTGTGATAATGAAATCACTCTTTCCACATTAATTTTCTATCCTAAGGTCTAAGTTTTGTCTTTTCTGGTATCAAACAAACAGAGATCCAGATTTCTATAGAGCGACATTTTTCCATCTTGCTCAAATAATATTTACCTTTACGGTCCTCAATCAGCCAAATAGATTCAATGATTGCTTTTATTATTCACTTATTATTGACAGGTCAGTCATGCATACAATAGTTCATAGTTCGTGAGCTTTTATAGAGGGTATTTAAGGCCCTGACAGACGTAAATAATTTCTCTGCGATCGATCCCGATTAGATTAATTATTTATTAGCTGAAGCTCCGCGACCTCTTTAAACCCGTTTTAACACGATGTATTTAAAACTTATGTTCTACCCCTTTATCAAAATTTCTGGTCATAATTCCTACTAATTTATAATAGCGAAAGTAGGTAACTCTTATCTGTTACGTTTTCGTGCCCCAGTCACTGAATCGATTTCGATAAAATTTTGTAAGTACAGTTTTAGGGTAGTTTTAGAGTCGGCAGCGCGAGTGTGGCGCCTCTGTTCTTGCAAACGTTCATAGGCTGCGGTGACCACTCTGGTGGGCCGTATGCTTGTCTGCCACCTTATTAGCACAAAAAAAAAACAATGATTTATACTAAGGCTTAGGAAAAGACACAGGCTGACATTTTATCGAGGAACAGGTCACATAATTTCATACCTTAACTCTTACATTTTCGCAACATGCATTGCCCACCATTCACAGTTCACGAACATCTTTTGTATTAGATCATGGTCGTAGTTATTTTTGCCAATTAGGTACAACAAAATGGAGATATTGTCCAATTGAGTTGGAAGGTCGTGCACAAATATGGAGTGATTAACAGTACTATATGTAGGCGAACACAAAAGTATTGCGCCCGCGCAGAACCCGTTTTATAATGCAGCATATAGTTCTGTGTTGCTAACACCCGCAAAGATTATATTACTAGTTGTGTCCGTCAGGTCCACCTGGGATATACCACGCATACATTTAACATATTTACAATGACGTAGGAAAATATGCTATATATTTGTTTACATTTATTTTTGCTATGAGTAATAGCATGATGGATGAGGATGGATGATATGTTAGCTTAAGTTACTTCAGATTAATAATAGCGAAAGATTTATTATATTTTATTTTATTTTATTTTAAAATTACAGAAAACTTACAGCTAGTCTTAAATATAACAAGTTATTAGTAGGTGATGGCCAGTTACAAGTTTTCACAGATAACATATGAAATTAATGAACATAAGATACGAACAGCAGGTAAATTTCAAAAATAAAGACAATGAGATATAACTAAAACTTATTATGTACTTATTTTTTGATATTGATTGAGTAAATTGAGAGTTGGTCGATTACATACAAATCTTTCCTCTTTATAATATTGGTATAGACTTATCTAGGGCTAAATTAACATAATTTTTACAGTCACATTTAACAGTCATTAGACAGGAAGTTATAATAAAATAAAAAATAAATATTCACAGACATTTCACACAACGCTATCTGATCCCAAAGTAAGCTAGGAATAACCTGCTTGTGTTATGGGTATCATACCACGGATATTAATACCTACTTGTATACTTTTTTTAAATACATACATATTATATACATAGAAACACCCAGACTCTTGAGACAAACATTTATAAGTTATTTGAAGTCAATGGAAGAGACCCTATGCGACAATATTGGTAAAAAAATAACAAAGCCAGATGACAAAATTACAATTACCAACCTTGATTAATAATTTCTGTTGCTGATGGTGTAAAAAATAAGGTCACTAGCATTAAAGAATTTTATGAACTGTGTTAAACTTCAATGCTGTTAGAATTATGTTAAGTACTACCTCTCCACAACCAATTTTATAGTTATGATTTTTGTCCGAACATCATTTCTCGGAGAAAGCGGCCGAACTGGATATAACATCAATGTTGTAGAATAAAATTTGTAGCATATGGCATGGAGGCGAGGCCGTGTAGGAGAACTACAAGACATATCTGGACAAAAGTTGCTTTTGATGGCGATCGCGTCAAGGCCATGCCATGATTTTTTCGGAGTAGGTATAGGATGTTTTTTCACTGACTTACTATTGTTGGGTCAATTGAATGGTACACAATTGTTGTAATTTCTTTAGATGTTGGGTTTCTGCTATATCAAGTAGTCTGAAGGATCCCCTTCAGACTACTTGATGTAGCAAAAACTTCCCAGTTACCGTTTCGCAAAAATATTATAAAAGTAACAGAATTGTTACCTAATTAATTGGTCCTATGAATTTTAGTGAAGTTCCTTCATCGCCTAGTAAGTGAGCTGATGAAGTTCAAAATTTAAGCTGAGCTCGATCACATCTTTCAAACAAAGAACCGCGTCGAAATTTGTCCATAGTTTCATCAGCTATAATTCCACAAACAGATACACAGGTTAAAGTTATAACACCCCTCGCTTTGGTCGGGTGTTAAAAATAGTACCCTCCTGGGGGGCTTAAGTATTGGACTGCCTTGGTGGCACATTCGGTAGTGTAACCGACTGGCGCGCTGAGGTCCTGGGTTCGATTCTCAGGTCGGTTCAAATATTTGTGTGACCCACAAATGTTTAAAATAATAACCTAACATGCTTGATAATTCCAGTGGCCATCGTGATGGGTTTGATCAATTGCATCAGCATCGTGATGCTGGACGTGAGCTGCCTGATCGCGGGCATCTGGCAGATGCTGGCCGGCTTCGTGGTGCTGGTGTGTGAGGCGCCGTGCTGCTGCTTCTTTATAGACTACGTGCAGACGCTCAGTGATAAGGTGGAGACGAGGCCGTACTGGAACAAGGCCGTTTTGTACATATTGTAAGTAACTACGGTTTATCTGTATGTGTATCTCCTATAGAAGCGTTCGTGGTCCCGGGGACTCAGTGTTCTGTAAATGATCACTGCAGTAAGCAACTTTCACTATGGCCAGTCCTTGGATGGGTGACCACTTTGTGAAATTTATTTGAGCGCTTCCGTGCTTCGGAAGGCACGTTAAGCCGTTGGTCTCGGTTGTTAATAAAAATGAGAGTCGTAAAGCCAAGTTGAAGGCCTTTTTAGGCGGCTTGAAAAATTTTATCAGTAGGCAGCTGCGCCTGTCCATCTCAACACGGCAATACGGCTCACCACCTATTACGTGGGACAAATTGTAAAAAGGTGAAAATGTGGGCATATAATATGCCTCTGCCAACCCCTTCGGATATAGAGGCGTGACCATATGTACTATAGAATGGAACTTGTACTCAACTGAGGACGATTAGGGAGCTTTTTCACCAGAGGTGTTCTCCACTACGTTGCTATGATGGATGCGTTTGATTAATTACATTCGTTGCACAATTTAACAATAGAAACGATCAACGTTACATGTGAACCGACGAATATGATTGGTGGAAATCAAAAGCTTCATGGCAATTTAGTATAGCACATCTCTGGTGGAAAACCACCCTAATGCTTTTATTATTTGACAATGTCAAACTATTTTATTTATATTCTGATAAGCGCCTAATTAGGCGCTTTCTTTCATTATTTGCTTTTGATTTATAAAAACTATTCTGTTTTTACAAGCTTTTATTTAATTTGTTATGTCTATATAAGATACATTTTTTTTTGCTTTTTCAATTTTGATTTTTCTACAGTAGCTTTTTAGTTTCTGAACTTTAATTATTGTTGTTTCATATCTGTATGACTGTGGTCCACAGGTTGGCAATACCCGCGTTCTCGATGTGTTTCATCAGTGCGAGCACGTTCCTGGGCAGCGGGCTCATCTTTGCCACTGGCATCATCTACGGGATCATGGCGCTCGGCAAAAAGTCAGTATTGTTTTATACTAGTCGAAAATACATTATTTTTGGCGTGAATAGTGTTCTAACATTGTTGAATAACCTGATATAACCCTTTTTTAACAAACGTTCAAAAATATGTTACTCATTTTTACAATAATATCTAGTTGTTTAACTAGTTGACAGTGTAATCTAATTAGTTTACATTTTTGGAGGTGAAACACTTCAGGTATTTACTGATATTTAATTTGGCTCAAGGTATATACTTGAAAACCAGTGGTAATGTTAGACTTCGTTCAAAAATACAGGTTTTATAAACAACCCTACACTACATTCGGTTCATTGTAGAGTATAATGGGTGTAGTTCTTCTATAATATTCGTTAGAGTGCTATATGTTATCTCTGTACATGTATGAATAATGCTTTACACTATACCCTTCGCTACGGGTAATATTGGGGAATTATTTTATAGATTGGATTACACACAACTTTGAGCTTTATGTTTAACGAGTTAAGTGTTATTAATGCTTGACATTGTTTCTGAGATTTACGAATGCGAGTTTGTTTTATCAACATACATTTTAATCTGTAGATATGAGACAGATTAAAATGATATGTTTTGGAACTATTTTCGAACTTGTTTCCTGTGTTCAAAAATACTTTGATTACAAATGGTTTGAAAATATACCATTGTTTCTTGAGTGCGAAATTAAAGTTGTCCGATCGCTTCCTGGATCTGTTAATTATACTTTTTGTGTTATGTTATTTTAACTCGAACTCGTATTCGTGAATAAAATTAAACTAATGAATCTAACAATATACTACTCGTTCGGAGAAGGTTCGCTGACGTATAACCCTACACGTTCTTGTCACGAAACAAGGCTGCTATCGGCACAGAATACAGTATTAGTCCCATATAGTAGGACCACTTTCTAGAAATCCTCATTACTTTACCCGACATTCTTGGGTGTCAAATGTCTTCGTCACAATTGGCGCCCAACGTGGGACATTAAAATTTTACGACTACCCTCCAAGTTGGTTCCCTATAAATACTAGAGGACTGCAATATGTAACGACTTTAGAGACCCTGATTATTGCGTGTCATTCTTTTCTATATCTACGATTCTATAAGTGCGTGTCAACTCTTTGCATAGTACTAAATATTGCAAGTCCGGTCATTTTAATCGTCACCATCGTCCTGTGCAATCGGTAACTGTCCGCGAACCTTCTCTGCTGCTCCCCCCGCGGTGTGAGTGCGGTGTGAGCGTGGTGTGAGCGTGCTGGGGTGCTCCAGGGGGTCCCGCGACGACATGGCGGCCATGGCGGCGGGCGGCGGCACGCCCCCGGGGCCCGGCGCGCCGCGCACCGCTCACGACCACAGCGTCACCCTCATGGAGGACCCCGACGTCTGGCGCCCCAACTAAAGGCACGCCCCTCTGTCTACGCTTGTGTGCTCCACGAGACCACCGCTCCTGCTTGCTTTTGTGCTCTGTGCTCGTGTGCTCCATTCATTGTAAATGTTTAAGTGCACCGCTGGGGCGGGTGTTAGTCACTGTCTTAGTTTTTGATGTTGTCGCTCCTTCATACAAGTACTTTGGACTTTTAAAACAATGTTAATACGTAGCCATTTGATTTTTACTGTTATGTTGGAGAACTTGCGTCTGTGGAACTAATTATCTCTGACAAATGTCAATGTCGCATGGCGCTCTGGGTCGGTATAAAAACTACTTTTCGACAGTATTTAGTCCAATGTACTTGTATTGTTATTTTTTTTTCTATTTGGACACAATGCAATGCCAAACAGTATCTTAACTGGTAGCGTTTCAATTGAAGTTTGGAATTTGGAGAGGTGAAAGGTGAGGAATATCGGTTTCCAAATGCGTTTGTTACACAGTTATTTGTTATGTCATTTGTAACTGCATGGTTTGTTATTAAATAGCACCAGCATACTTTCTTTTTGCAGCCAACAACACGTACTTTTCAGACAATCACTAAATATTATTCAATTTGTTAGCTGTGACAAATACCTTATAGTATTTACCGAATACGCTTCTATACCAGCTACGCCTCAGCCAGTGGATAGACGTTAGGGATCTGCAGTGCCTTTTTAGTGTGGTATCAATAGTGAATGAATTTTGTTAGAATATTTGCTTTGGATGACTTATTTTGTACAATATTTTCGTAGTTCAGCTAGTTCAACAGTTTTTGCACTAATTTCACAAGATGCAGAATGCAATTTTTTTAGTTTTGTTGGTTACGATCTCGCTACACCGTTGATGCATGATACATTTTAGCACTAGGTTCCTCTGCAAATTATTTATTTAACCATGAGTACATTTTTTTTCTTTTCCAGAGGGTCTGTGGACGATATGAGGACGTCGGCGGCTAACTTAGAAGCGGGTATAGGCCAGCCGACGACCGCTCCCCGCGCCAATCTCGTCACGAATGAACAACCTATGAGCTTCACCGGCGTCCCGCGACACTGATCCCGCGCCACTCCTCGCGGTTACCTCCTGCTACGTACTGCGTTCCTGGTACTTGTAAAATCTTCCATTTGGTTTTAGGATATAATATTTGATTTTTTGTATATTTGTGATCCTTTCGTTTTTATATTTTGAGCCTAAATGTAGGACGAAAATGATTATGAGCCTAAGTATAGGACGCAAAATAGCTCTGAGTCTATAGTTATCCCAATTTAAAACGTTCATTTTGACATCTGTCAGTTTCATATACTTTGGCAAGTGGTCTGAAACTGACAGCTGTCAAAGTGAACGTTTTAAATGTTGACAACTAAATGTATGACAAAAGTTGACGGTCACTCTATGTCGCTACGAGTTTTGTATTAAGTGCAATCCAAAATTTATTTATTTCTTATTTGATTCGACTCGGAGCGCATAGAATATTATAGACATATATTACGTTTGTCGTGACATCAGTGTTACCTTTTAAAGACTTCCCTCTCCCAATTCAATATTTAAAACTCCTTATTTTATGTAGTATTGCCAACTAGAACTGTCCTCCATAGAAAATAATAGTTTTATTTCTGATTTTATGCTTGTAGATAGTAAATATTCGTCTACAATAATATTCAGCAATGTATCATAGAATTTAATTATATCTGTTAATGTGGTGTTATAAGTAAACATATAGAATTGTATCGTATCATTATTGAAACATAATATTTTAGATTGAAGTAATAATTTTATGTTTTCAATCATTATTTTGAACTTTGGACCAAAAATAAATAAATGGATTTTATAAAATAATTTTGTAACAATTACATAACCTAAATTCATTATTAAAATGGTTAACAATTCATAATAATAAATTATGCTCATAATGTTCTAATTCAAGGCGCGTATTATAAGTTTCTGGCCAAGTTTTGATTGTCCATTTATCGTTCTTCCCAACGCAACGTTTGATAGTCTTTACATCGTTCTTATCTTCCCAAAGGTAAGGCTTGGCGAGATTACCTAGGTCTACCCCCGTAAAATACTTTGAAATATGTATCTTTCGTTTGAATTAGAACTTTTTGTAGCAATGGTTCATGATTGTAGGATTCAATGCCTACTGAAAGAGCTGTGTTGTCTTTGCATTCAATTGATTATAAACTCTTTCTCCAGTAGATAAGATTCAAATTGGTTTGTAATATTTTGTCTCAGTCATTGCTGTACATTGCTCTTTCAATGGGAATTATCCCTAAATGTAACTTTGGGAGGCATCTACTATATTTATTCCTTCGTTTTAGTGAATAATGCTAATCTTAGCGTAGTCTTGGGCTGTTAATAGTATAGCTAATGTGTTTATTGTTAAGTTATTGTAGACAGGGATACTGGACTTGTTTTAAGCAGTCGTTTTAGCGTGACATCGTGTGCAAGACTTGTCCTAAATTCGTTCAAATATCAATGAAATCAATACAAGAATGTTTTAATAGAACCAGACCTTAACTAAAATAAACCTTATTATATTAAGATAAGGTTTATTTTACTTAGTTATAGGTAGAAAAGCACATGTAAGTCGCGTAAAAATGTTTCTTTATTTCAAGCCTACGCATTATATACATATCTTTATTAACCGGCTCAAGGATGGTGTTAAGGGTGCTTTTCCGCCAGGGATGTGCTATGTTACTTTGCTGTGGATGCGTTTGAAATCCACCAATCACTCGTCGGTCGCACAACGTGACAGTAAACACTGTCAACGTTACATGTGGACCGATGAATATGATTGGTGGATTTCAAACGCATCCTGGCAATGTAGCGTAGCATATAGGCGGAAAAACATTGTTAAAACGCGACGCGATCCGATGGAAGGCAACGCGTGTTGAGTAGAATCAATTAGTATTGTTTTCTATGACCAGAGTCACACTATCTACATCCGATGCGCCACCATGCGCAGTACAGTCTACACGTAGCGTCGCGTCGTGTTTTAATAGTGTGTCGCGCACATATATCTGGCGGAAAGGCATCCTTAGATTCGGCTGGATACACATCCAGTCTGCAGACACGGTCTCATATTTTATTTTCTTTATCAATTTTGAAATATTGTATTACGTATAGTGTACATCTATAAATGAATTATGTTTATAATTAAATTATTTTCATTAATTGCTCATTTTACATTTTTAAATTACTTTATACATAATAAATAGCATGTGTGAACCGGATTGTTTGACGAGTTTGAATCCAAATTAGATTCTTAGAGAAATGTAGTTAGAGAAATTGTCTAGATAAATGTTATCTTAGATAATAGTGTGGAGTTACGCCAAAATATTTATTTATGCGTTCTAGGAAAGCCTAAAAATAGCACTTTCGTTTATCTGAAGTTTAATATGGATGTCGCCACATACATAGCAGTTTCAAAGAGTAAGCTTAGATAAAAGCGGACTGCTGTAATGTGTGTATGACGTCGTAACTCGATGGCCGCCATTTTGGACGCGCCAATGAATACTGATAGCGACTGTCGACACTATCAGCACAAATTAGAGATAGTACAGATGGAAAACTCATGTACTACCCGTTCGCTCTAACTTTGCCGCTGACGTAGAGGCGTATACCCGAATTGTTAATTAGACGAAGTAAATTGACAGTAGCTAATGTCACTTCGTCATAGAAAATACGCAACATTGTATGAAGAAGTGACATTAGTTGCTGTCAATTTACTTCGTCTAATTAAAAATTCAACTTTAGTATGGAGCCGAGCGGCAAAGTTAGAGCGAACGAGCAGTATGTTCTTTTTTTTGAGGACCGCCTGACCTCGTGTCTGTGAATGAGTTGTCTAAGTGGACCTCGTGTCTGTGAATGAGTTGTCTATGTGTGCGTAGCCTCAGCGAATTTATGTATGTATGTATGAAGGTTTCCATCTGTACTATCTCTAATTTGTCTATTAGTCTGACGACTCGACACCACACATTACATGCTCAGAAAAAAAAGAGACATTGCACTTTGATCTCAATACAAAAGGAGGACCGTTTATTTAGGTACTGAAAAGATTAGTCTTCGGCTCTTCATCAAGTGGCGCCATCTATGAATGATGTATGCATTCCAAAATTGTATGTACTGAATTATATTTATACCTTTTTGCCCTTTAGTGGTTCTCTAATGTGTAAATGGAATCGGATATTATAAAAATATAATTATACTTTTATAATATCCGATTCCATTTTTATAACCCATTTTTTAAGAAGCTATTAAAGAGTTTTCGTGTGTCTCTCCATTGCAATTTTTGTGAACATGATAGCTGAAGAAATATTAAAATTGTGCTAAAAATTGTTATTTGAAAAATGTTACCAAATTAATTAGTGTCGTTTTTACAAAAGCCAAACAAATATGGTTATAACGAACAAATTTCTCTGGAACATGGTACTGTACTTGCAAAATATATTTCGTAAAACTCGTTTATACATTGCAGGTAGTTCAAAGTATTATGTTTTATAAGAAAGGCCCTAGTCTTAGGTAATATTTTGCTAGTTTTAACAATTTTGCTCACACAGCCAATACGTTAGTCTTCTTTCATTAATTAAAAAAAAATACAGTGTTGTTAGTTACAAAATTTCGAAAAAGTTAATCAACTAGCAACACTATTAGCATGATTTTTTATGCTTCCTTTAATTTACCATTGATTTTATTTTTAATATGGCATCATGGTTTTTAATAATACTAATGCGTCGATTTATTTATGTATAATAAGCGAATTAATCGTTAAAATAAGAACTTATATTGAAAATGTAAATAGGAAGCTATCGTTAAAATTGATAAGTTGATACACATTTTAATTTTCATAATATATTTGCAACTTTATTTTTTTATGAACAATAGTTACTGCACATTGATTAATAAGTTATTTGCGTATAATATTATGTACTGTTAGAATTAGTGACGTGTTAAATTTAGCAACTGGATGTAATAAAATATACTAGGCAATATCATTAATATAGTAAATTAAAGGGTCTGGTTCATCACAGGCCAATAAAGTTCCAATATAGGTATAGTTAATCAGTGAGTACCTAAAATACTACCTTACCAAGAAGCTTTTCAAATCTTATAATTTGCTTATCAATTGAGACAAGAAAGCTACTGCCCCTATAACACGTTTATTGTGAAAGTTCAATCGAATTGACGTTGTCATTTTTGTTTTATTTCCAACTTTGAACAGATGATCCACGTGACCTAGTGACGTAGTTTAATGCAACAGAGTCACAGACTACAGACAAAGTCTCGACATAAGCCCCTCTGCACTCTATTTTATAGAGAGGGGCTAAAAATGGCAACAATATAAAAATCTAACCGGAAAAGCAAGAATACGTATTTGTTGAGCAATAACTGGGATTGGATGAGCATTGCTGAGCTACAACTTAATGAATTTCTCCCGTTTTCTGATACAACTTGTCTTAGAAGTTATTCTGTAATTCGGTTGTTGTTGACGGCCAATATCCTGTGACAGAAAACTGAAATAATTTTTAAATGATCTGCTTTTTTGACTGCCTCTGTGGCGTAGTCGGTAGTGATACCGCCTGCTGCGCTGGAGGTCCCGTGTTCGATATTTGTGAGATCCCGTGGTCGATTCAAATATTTATGAGATCCACAAAAATGTTTGTTTCGGAGTTTGGGTGTTATATGTATGTATTTAGAAATATATAAGTATGTATATCAGTCGTCTAGATCCCATAGCACAAGCTTATATTAGCTTAATTTGGGCTAGATGATGTTGTGTGTGAATGTCCATAAATAATCATTTATTTATTTTTAGCTCATGGTTCAAAAACTCCTTTTACGGTGGCTGGACGCTCCGTAATCTATATAATCAAATCCGCCTATGGCAGTCCACTGCTGGACGTAGGCCTCTCTCCCAATACACGGTCCTGCGCCTGCGCATCCAGGCCCAGCCTGCGACCTTTTCCAGGTCGTCGGTCCACCTGGCGAGTGGACGTCCTATTTAATCAATTCTTTTAGTAGCAAGTTATTTACACATTAAGTACTCGCTGGTCAAATACCTGGTTACAACTTTACTGACCAGGAACAGACCCTAATATTTATCAAAATATACTGTTCATAATTATATATTACAAGATATATAATATAGCAATAAGGCCTAATTTAGCGCCATAAGATTCGTCATCCATTAATATTACAAATATACCTTTATTCCAACCTTGGGTTCCAATTAGCATAACTAAGTGCTACTGTCAAAGTTAGACCGAGTTCGACTTCGCTTAGCACCCAAATATGACTGTTGCGATCTCTTTCTAGTAGAAATCTGGCAGTATCCTGGTGGTTAAGGTTCGCGCGATTTAGTTTAATATCCGGCCACAAGATATTTGCCTTAGGTGGAAGGCTCCCAGAGAAAGTAAAGTCTGTAATTTAGTACTAACATACAGTGGCATCATCTAGTAATCACCTGCAAACTAACGAAAACGTTCTTGTTCTTAACAGTTGCTCATGTTTCTAATAAATAAATTATTTCCGGAGGACATAGCCTGCCTAAAAAAAAGGATTGTAATCCTGTATTGTTAATGCATTGCTTGTATCATACAATAGCATTTTCACCTAACACAGAGTAAAACTTCGTAAGGTTTTTAATTTGGCTCAGGATCTCAATCTATAATTCCAATGAGAGCCAATTCTGTAACTGTGCATAATATAACCATATACAATAGATGTGGTCTACTGTATATTTCAAGCATATCCATTCATTGCAACCCAAGTACCTACCTATGTTAAAGTAAAGAATAGTTCGTAGCCGTATGTACCACAGTAAGAGTATACATATTAATATACCGTTAGTTGTATAGTTTAAGCAGTTGTTTCTTGTCAAGTTAATGTTACTATTTACGAAGCATATCTGTAATAAATGTGTGTATATTGAGATTGTGTCTCATTTAATATATCCTTTCTAATATAAATGCAAAAGTAACATTGTTCGTGTCGTTTTGTAACTTATGGCACATGCAGGAGTAAAAAACTCACCGACTGGCTGCGTCATGCGGGCACCGGTCCTCTCAAATGGAATGCAGACTGTATTATCCCTATTTCCATGGATTAAGTGTTAAGACGAACACCCTATCTATAGCGATAGGTGCGATATAAACTATTTACAGGCATAATTTCAAGCAATTCCTTGTTAAGAACACATGCCTTATTCAAGTGGTAGAGTAGCATAATTATGATGGTGAAGTTACTGTTATTGCAGAGGGGTTTCACACTGACTGCAAGAAACTAGAGGACTATTGTCTGGTGTTGATGGCTTTCTTTAAAGTAAATAGGAACAATTTAGAATGCGCAGGATGGAAACGTGTAGCAGTCCTAAAATGCAAAAAGAGCGGAGGAAAGAGATGCTACCTGTGCTAACACATGTATGTATGTATGTTTTGGAACTAGATTTTACTGGTTACCTTACCAATGTGGTGGTTCCAAATGGAGTAGAAAATAGATTTAGATTTCTCCTTTTTAAGGTGAATTTCGGTAATGGTCAACTACAAAATGGTTTGAATATGTATATTTGGACAAAGTTTTGAAATATGTATTTATCATGACCAAATTATCTCATTCAATTGAAAACACATTTAGCCTATCTATTGAATAATGAGTACCCCTTTTTTTTTGTTTAAAATGAGGGAAAATCCTCATGGATGTTATTTCGGACTCCTACCGACTAAAAAACCTCACGTAACGCCCAACAGCCGTGTGCGTTCGCGCAGCGGAATGTTGTTGAATTTAAAGATTTTAATTATGCAGATATTTAGTATTTGACGGCGTGTAATTGTGTACGGTAAAAAGAAAATTGTGTATGCAGCCATTTTGGAGAAATTCGCCAAAAACTGATTCCGCTGGGCGAACGTTGTCCTGGCGGCAATTTTTTTAAATCCACGCACTTAAAAGAAAAAAAATGTGTCCAACAATTAGTGTGTAATTGTGTGTAATTGTGTATGTATGAATAAAATTAGTGTATGCATAAACTTCGGAGAAATTCAAGTTTCCGCTACGCGAACGTTTGGCCATTAGCTCGTTTTCATATAAAGCGCATATATAGAGAGCTGTAGATTTTTACATACGTTGTTTTGAATTTGTTTATATTTGTTTAAAAAACAGATTTAGAAACAAATGTAGGGTTTAAAAGATAAAAATATAAACGTAAAATACGCTTATTAGGTCGTAGGTCGTAAAGTATACACTTTGGGGTCTAGATTTTCACGTTTATACTAACCTTGTAAGTGCTTGCAACATGTTGCCAAGTATCAATGATGTTCCGTTAGTAATTAAAGGGTTATAGGACAATTTACCATGAATAGATCACTGTTTACAAAGCAGTCAAATATCACGGAGTTCTAAAGGAATTGCATAGTAAAATGTATTCCAATAATTAGTTTATTAATTCAACTACTTATATGCAAAATTTCATCTCATTAAATTCAGTAATTAAAAAGAAACAATTAAAATACTGACAAAACATCGAAAGCCTACATAACCCGACCAAGTTCGAATGGCTACAAAAAAGCGGCCGTGCCATATATCTAAGTAACGCTCTTAACCTTCCAGTATAGTATTTATTATTATAGTACAGTTGCGTACACAAGCGTTAGGAAAAACTTAAACAATTGCATTTCTTGAATGATAAATTTTTTTTTTAATAATAAGGCCACCACCATCTACGATAAAAATAAATCTCCTATTAACAAGTACTTCTATCCTTTATACTTTTGATTGTTGGCACTTGATGGAACTTGTTATACATTATGAAAACTCACTCACTTGTACTATTCCACAACTTTTATTATAATTTTAATATGAGAATGCTATAATAGCGAAACCGGTTAGGTATTATTAAAATTATAATAAAAGTTGTGGAATAGTACAAGTGAGTGAGTTTTCATAATGTGTAACAAGTACTTCTCTAATTAAACATCGGTGTACAAAAATATTTGTAATTACATATAATAATTATGTATTTATTATTTATTTCTCGCCACCTGTTACGTATACATATAATAATTATGTATTTATTTCTCGCCACCTGTTACGTAGAAACCCAAAAATGGCGAAATGTGGGTGACACAGAAATGTCACACCTCTGCCTACCCCTTCTGGGACAACAGCCGTGAGCATATATGAATGAATGAATGATACTAATCATGACAATCCTTGGGCGCGCGCCCCAGTAACAGCAGAACTTGGCATACAACTCATGTGCGCGCACAGGCGCGTGTATTTTGAGCGTATCGGGAGCGCAGCTGAGGTGCTTGTCATGACTAGTCCCTTGTTTATAAAAACTTAACGTTAACAAACGCTTGCTAAACATACTCTGTCATTGGTTAGAGACAACAATAGACTTAAAATGTGTTTTAACTAAAATAGGTTTAATAAACGATTATGAACATGAGGGTAAGGATAATATGTATTTCGAGCTTCAATAAAAATTTAAATCACGGATCACATATAAATTATATCGAAACAACAATTGTGTTATCCCCTGTACCAATTCAAAACCGGTATTAGACTGTAAATTTTAGAATGTTACCTAAGTATATTGCACGGCCGCTTTTTTGTCGTCATTCGAACTTGGTCGGGTTATGTAGGCTTTCGATGCTTTGTCAGTATTTTAATTGTTTCTCTTTAATTACTGAATTTGATGAGATGAAATTTTGCATGTCAGTAGTTGAATTAATAAACTAATTATTGGAATACATTTTACTATGCAATTCCTTCAGAACGTCGTGATATTTGACTGCTTTGTAAACAGTGATTTATACATGGTAAATTGTCCTATAACCCTTTAATTACTAACGGAACATCATTGATACTTGGCAACATGTTGCAAGCACTTACACGGTATATATAAACGTGAAAATCTAGACCACAAAGTGCATACTTTACGAACTACGACCTAATAAGCGTATTTTACGTTTATATTTTTATCTTTTAAACCCTACATTTTATTCTAAATCTGTTTTTTAAACAAATATAAACAAATTCAAAACAACGTATGTAAAAATCTACAGCTCTCTATATATGGGCTTTATATGAAAACGAGCTAATGGCCAAACGTTCGCGTAGCGGAAACTTGAATTTCTCCGAAGTTTATGCATACACTAATTTTATTCATACATACACAATTACACACAAATACACACTAATTGTTGGACACATTTTTTTTATTTTAAGTGCGTGGATTTAAAAAAAATGCCGCCAGGACAACGTTCGCCCAGCGGAATCAGTTTTTGGCGAATTTCTCCAAAATGGCTGCATACACAATTTTCTTTTTACCGTACACAATTACACGCCGTCAAATACTAAATATCTGCATAATTAAAATCTTTAAATTCAACAACATTCCGCTGCGCGAACGCACACCAACAGCCTATGGTTGGGAGCCCCGGGGAAGCCCTCGGAAGGATGTCCCAGGACAAATGAGTACAAGTGCAGTGAGGGCTCCTTAACAACAAGAAAAGTCTACATAGCTAAATATAATATTAGTATTATTTAATTTATTTACATGTTTATATTAAAGTTACATGAAATATAACAATAGTATTACTACATACATTATACAATATTACATATTATTAACATACAATAATGTTGTGTCCATCTGATCAAGCTCTTCACATGGGTAAGTAGGTACCGTAAACATAATTCCAATCAACATTTCAATTTGGCAGATATTGCATCAGTCTTCATGAAGCCATCATTCTTATTGGCGTCTATCTAAAAAAAAACAGTACTGAATAAAATATTTGGTAGGTTTTTTTTTATACCACTAATGTGGCAGCCAATCCAAGGTCCACCAGATGTATTAATGGTCACTGCTGCCTATGGACGCTTGCAACACTGGAGGCGCCACTCTCGCACTGCCGACCCTGTAAAAACCTTCTAAGACCCCTTTTGAAGAACCCCATACTGTAGGCGTTTGGGAAAACCGAGGCAGGGAGATCATTCCACAAACTAAGCTAAGGTACATTATATTTCTATTTTCCTAAACACCATGCATACCTTTTTATGAAGTGTTGTTATTTTACATTGGCACTGTCAGGGCTGTATCAGTTGCCCATTCATGCTAGGAAATTAGATAAATACCTACAAATTCCTTGGCGAATACAGTTTAGTATACAGAGATAAAAAACAAAGGGTTTATACCTGTTAGTCCTTTTGTTTGTAAATAGCCCCCGTGATAGTGCCATGTCGTTGAATCAAGCACTGTTTCTTATCCGTTTCTAAACAAACAGTGGGCGGCTTCAGATTGGGTTGTATCTTACAAGCTTGTTCTGATAAGGCTACAATAATACCTGCGGAGTCAACATGAGCCATTCCTTTAGCAGCCAAGCAAAGTCCTTGGTGGTCGGCCACCAGACAACCCTTTACATTCGGTGTGGATATTATCTCCTCTACTACTCTGTCCAAGTCTTTCTCCATGACAGTATTTTATTTTGCTGATTTTAAATTTCAAAACAGAAGTCAATCGCTTCACTTGGTTGGTTCAGTATTTCTATTTCTAACATATCATGAGCAAAAAAGTTGATACCAAATCTTAGCTGTCATGTCATAATCAAAATTATTGACAATAACATGACAGTGTCACTCACTACCAAGGAACTTATACTTCTAACTGGAATGCTTACGAAATCACAAAAACAAATTAAAATTGAACTTTATTTTCAACAGCATTCGGTTTATATTGCATTACTTCATGTCAGAGGTAAAAAACGTTCCCGAGCAGGACAACGACTTAAGGGGATTCTTCTCTTTCTTGCAACGGAGTGTGTTGTAAGCTTAGATCATCTAACCACAGGATGCGCCTTACTTAAGCATTGTTTTCTGCCATTGCACATGACCATTTGGTCTTTTGGCTTTATGAAAAGCCTGTACATCAGTACATCATTTTATATGATTAAACTAGTACATTACATTGTAGTTGACTGTACAATAACAATTAACACACAACAGCCATTACGCGTTTGTCGATAAATACATTTTTAAATGCAATGAAATTTTATATGTCTTTGTGTTTTCCCCTTCATTTGTATGAAAACTGGCAGAATATTTTTGTATGCGGTGGTTCGCAAAGGCTAGTCCCGTGTTATATGGTCTAAGGTTGTAAGTGGTAATAAAAAGAAACAGACGGTAGTTTTTATGACCAGTAGTAGACCAGATCAGAGGTAACAGTTTTCATACGTGCTGGTCAATACGCGTTAATGTTTATTATAATAATTAATGTTTTAACTTCAAAATTCTATTATTTCAATATTTCATACATTATTGGTGTGACTTAAAATAAAATTTGAAAAATAACAACTATTGGTAGTAACTCATAAATTACGCATGGCAACTCTGAAGATTCATTGTGGTGCCAACACGGTACGTTCTAGATCGGACTTACTTTTAATAAAATAAATATAAAATAAATATTTGTGGATGTAGCCCAAATTAACTAAAACAAGCTTGTGCTATGGAATCTAGACGACTGATATACATACTTATATAATTCTAAATACAAACATATTTTACAACGAAAACACCCTAACTCCGAAATAAACATTTGTGGATCACACAAACATTTGTACCGACCCAGTAATCGAACCCAGGACCTCCAGCGCTAATGAACAAGTATTAAATTACTAGGAAATTGAATTGAATGTGAGATTTTTGTGTAGGTAGAATGAAATTTCTCTTTCCCAATATTGTTACCGAAAGCAAAAAGGGGTTAGATACTTCGGTAAAAATATATACATATACCTATTTGATTGTATGATACGATAGTTGGTTTTACGTAGTTTCCATCCCCTCTTTCCTTTGTGTATGAAAAGCATAGGCCGACATCCTACAACCCTGGCTGCGTAATATTTGATACGTAAGAATCTAAACAAAAATATAAGTTTGGTTTCCGACTTTTTGATAATGATAAATAAGACTTTCGGCCCCTCTCCCCTAAACCGTCATACGTGATTATACGTGCGGCACGCTATAATTTTTGACACATCAACTAAGTTACGATATTGACCGAGTAAAACGGTCTAGTCATTAGTAGTTGAGTTGATAAAGTAGTAGATATTAGGTGGTACTAAAAGGCCTTGAAAAAAAGAGAGAGCAAGCAAGCTCTGCCAAATTCTCTTCGTACCTACTTTACGGCCATCATACCGAGCCGGTACACAGTGTCTTATAATCGCTCAGTAGCGGTCACTCTCTTCTTTTTATGTTTTATGATGGATAATAGCCAAACTAAGCAGATAGTTAAACTCCAAAATGTTTATCACCCATAGTTTTAGAAAAATTTAAGAAATCGAGAAAAGTCCATAGAAACCATAGAAACCCTTCATCTTCTTTGTTATTCGTATTATTTTCATGATTAAGTTATAGTCTTGGCATCGATTTATAAAAAAAAAATGAACGAATGTTGTCTAGTTTAGCGAGAATATTTTTTTTTGTAAATATTTCATTTATTTTTTTCTAGGGGCATCCCTTGACGGTCGCATTTTTTTAGATGCCGAATTGATAATTGTGAATAGTACTATTACCACAAAAAAAATTAGACGCTGCAAGCCCAGGACAGCTGGGATATTCAGCTCTAAAGTTTTGTGTTAGGGTTGTCACTCAAATCTATGGTATAGTTCAGTTGTGGTCCTTAAATTTGTTATGTGTTATGATTATGAATCAAAACAGCCTGTTCTTTTGTATTAATTATTATGTTTACGTATATGAAGAGGAAACTGCATTTAACTGAAATAATAATAACAATCCTAAATTTCAATTAAATAAAACGTTTATCAAAAGAAACTAAGTAGTAACGATTTTAATGGTGTATAACCGCAATGGTGTATAATGCGAAACTATTTTAGAGAGAATTTTTATAAAAAAAATGAACGAATGTTGTCTATTTTGGCGAAAAATTTTTTTTTTGTAATTATTTTATTTATTTTTTTCTAGGGGCATCCCTTGACGGTCGCACTTTTTTAGATGCTGAATTGTTACTTGTGGATAGTACTACTACCAAAAAAAAAATTAGACGCTGCAAGCCCAGGATAGCTCTGAAATTCAATTTTAAAGTTTTGAGGGGTAAGGGCTGTCACTCATTTCTATGGCATAGTTCAGTTTGCCATATCGCAAGAAGATAAGTGTAATATCAATGAATAAATTTGGATTTCTTTTTGATTCCTAACACATAAAAATATAAAGACCACAACTGAACAATACCATTGACTTGAGATACAACACTAACTCAAATCTTAAAAACTGAATATCGCAGCTGTCCTGTGCTTGTAGCGCGTATTTTTTTTTGTGGTAGTACTCATCAGCGCAATTAACAAAAAACATTTTTTTAAAAATGCGGCCGTCAAGGAATTCCTATGAAAAAAAAAGATATACTTAATTTTAAAAATCTCGCTAAAATAAACAAGTACACTTTTTATATTAATTGTTAATATCACTAACCCATTCCAAAACTTTCAAGCCAAAATTTAATTTCATTTCAATTATATCTCAATTGTATCATCATTCTAAATATTATAAATTTCAGACATTAAAATTTTTTGTGACAACCCTATTTCCATAGAAAATTATAAAAAACTTAGAAACGTCTTATCTCAGCCGTCCTGTATTGAAAAAAATTAAAAATATATGAGTAGGAAGCTACATAACTGGACATTAGTTAGATAGTGAAAAAAAATGCGACCGTTCACTAGAAAAGTTTTTATATTTATTTTTCTAAAATTTGAAAATGAATTTTTATTTCGTATGCTAGGGCAGGTGCAGACTTATAATTTCTACACATCATTACGAATATATGCCTCCATTCATTGCTAATTTTAACCACCATAAATTTTGATTATTTCGAGCAAAATCTGTAAAAATGTTTTTGTCAAAGTTCAATGACCTTTTAAGAAAAGCTTCATAATTTCAAAACTAATTTTTTTTCAATTTTTGGTGTGTCATATTATGCTGTACTACGTTTATATCTATCGTTATTGGCCATAAAAAAAGAGTGACCGCTACTGAGCGATTATAAAACCCTGTGCGGTAGTGTAAGAATGGCTCCACATAGGTAATACTGATCTAGTATCATGAATTATTACAAGTCATTCAATTCGTCAAATTATTAAATTGTCTTCTGCAAGACCTAATTAAAACATACATAACTGTAAGTTCCATAGATATCATTTATTTTATTATTGTGTACCTATGTCTTTCAACTTAATAAGAAAATATTGTCTCACTAGCTGAAGCGTCTGCATGGACACATTAGTAGAAAGAGATAGCATTCCCTTTCATAGCTTTCCTTTTCCGGAACGCTTTTGATGTGCACGTGAGCATTCCAGTTAGAAGTATAAGTTCCTTGCTCACTACTGAGTAGTAGTTTTATTTATCCATTCTCGGATAGGCAAAGGCAATTTGAGCCATACAGCCAAATCTTGTATATTCAATAACTCTTCATTTTGCTTTAATAAGTCACAGTCCTCGTCCTCTAAGTCCAGTCAAAGTCAAGTACAGCCCTAAGTCGAAGTCAGTCTTCCTTCAGAAAAGCGGTGGATACATTTCTGAAAGTTCCTTTGGATTTTTTGTCGGAAACTGCAAAGTTGCGATTCACTGCGTTTTATCACTTCCCAACACTAGTGCACGTTGTCGAACGTTTATGTTTAAAAATCCACCATTAATACACACAAAACACTCGAAATTACACTAATTTTGCGAATTTACAAAACGACGCGATACGATTCCTTCCAATTCGCGCCAAAGAATCCTGTCACTCACTACTGATATAATATCTTGTCGTTTTTTTTTTCGAGAAAATAGTAGGTTAAGATGTGAAAATCAAACGCCAATTGCAATGGGCGTTAACTTCTAGTAGCAAACATAACCTATTCGAAGAGTGCACTTGCACTGGCCACTTAAGTGATTCAACTTTCGCAAGACGTGCGTGAACGCAGCGGGGATTGAGATTAAGGTTATTATCAAACAGCATACAAGGTCGTTAACTCACAGCATAGGCACGGTAATAAGGTTACCGTGGCATAGGTACACAGAGACCTAGCCCTATAAAGTCTTTGAGTGATTCTACAACGGTATGTTACTAAGTGTAAAAGAACTGAGATTGCCATTGTACTTTGTGGAATGATCGGTATTGTTCGTTGGCTAGACTATTTGAGTGTTTATAATCAAAGGCTAGACCAGGCCTTCCCAACCTTTTTCAGGCCACGGCGCCCTTACACGTTTTGAAAATCTTCACGGCGCGCCCTAACATGCCACGTGAAATCTCACCCCCCCCCTCCCCTCGTCGTTTCTCCGCTTGCAATCGCCTCGTTGACGCATCTGTTCAAAGGTATCCTCTACACACGTTACTTTACTGTGCCATGTCTCGGCAAACTCATCATGCGGCCCAAACCCGGGAAAACATGCGTTGCCGGCGTCACTGTATACTGTAGTTTGACTCGGCCGGATTTTAGAAATAAATGCCTACAGCCGCGCGGTACGTAAGCATGCGATAGGCTGCCCACCTACAGCATTTTAATAATATGTGCCTACTTTGACTTTCTATTTAGTATTGCGATTGTAAATATGTACATACATACATTCATATAGTCACGCCTTTATCCCTGAAGGTGTAGGCAGAGGCATAGTATACGCCCACATTTTACCTTATTGTTTTACGTACGCGTAATAGATAGTGAGCCTAATGCAGTTGATTTTTTTCAATCCGCCCACAAGGCCTTCAATTTGTATTAAGGATTGTTGTTTTACTGACAACCGGCTTTCATTTCGAGTAATATTAAACCTTTTTTATTTAAACAAAAAAATACTTTATGAGTAATAATATAATATCCCCGCAACGGCTAGCGGCGCGGGGCGGCGGCGTGGTGGCGCAGCGCCCGTTATCTACTAACGATTGAGTGAGACGGGTGTAGAAATTTGAAAACGAGTAAGTGGCGTAGACAATAATAATCGGCTCATCACATGTTTCGTCAGTGATAGAATCACGGAATTCTAGTCTTTATAATCATTGCGTTAAATTTTTGATTTACAAAATTAAAACTATTTTTCGATTTGAAAGTACTAGTCAGTCTCTAGTACACTAGTACTTTTCGTACATTGTCAAGTTGTGTTAAACTTTGGAAGTTCATATTTGTCTCTATGCGTGTAATAAAAATCAAAGGTACTTAACAAAAATGCTGTCAATTTTTTTTTATTCACGGACATTTCACACACCGCTATCTGATCCCAAAGTAAGCTAGGAATAACCTGCTTGTGTTATGGGTATCAGACCACGGATATTAACACTAATATACTTTTTAAATACATACATATTATACATAGAAACAACCAGACTCTTGAGACAAACATTTATGGGTCACACAAATATTTGTCTCGGGTGGAAATCGAACCCACGACCTCCAGGGCCGCAGGCGGTATCAATACCGACCGCGCCACAGAGGCAGTCATACGGTGTTAAGTGTACTGTAACATCGGTCATCCACAAAGAAATGAATACTCTTGAAACATACCTAAATCATTGCTCTCAATTAAATAACTACGAACTGACAACGGAACTAAATGTTCTACCTACACGTAATAGAGTTCTGAACTAGTTTTTTTTTGGATATTGTACTATATTCTTAGACCATATAACACGGGACTAGCCTTTGCGAACCACCGCATACAAAAATATTCTGCCAGTTTTCATACAAGTGAAGGGGGAAACACAAAGACATAAAATTTCTTTTCATTTAAAAATGTATTAATCGACAAACGCGTAATGGCTGTTGTGTATTAATTGTTATTGTACAGTCAACTACAATGTAATGTACTAGTTTAATCATATAAAATGATGTACTGATGTACAGGCTTTTCATAAAGCCAAAAGACCAAATGGTCATGTGCAATGGCAGAAAACAATGCTTAAGTAAGGCGCATCCTGTGGTTAGATGATCTAAGACTATATTGGATCGCACCGTTCACTGACTGAGCAAGCACAAGTCTAGTTTTAAACACAAACATACCTACTTCATGTAACTACCTAGTTCACTCGTGTCAATCACTTTGTTTAACTTTAGTCAACTAGTAGTATAGTACCAATTAGTACCTTTCGGAGTTTCCAGGAAATCTAAAAAACGTTATCTCTGGGTGCGTTATTGACGAATTCATGCAACCAAAACAAGCACAATAGACTCTAGTTGTCATATTAAATATTTTTAGTAAATAACACGGTTACTATCTAAAAAACGACACACCGTCCATTCGTCTACTCGGCACAATCGCCTGCTAGCGTGCTGAAAGGCCTGCCGAAAACGAGAATCGTAGGTATAGCTTGCGCTTCGTCCGTTTGTAGGGAGCTACAATACTGGTTAAACAACATATATTTATACTGTGCCGGCGTACCCCAGGGAAGCTGTCTTTTTTGTTACAGTGGAGTCTTGGGTAGTGTGGCGTGCGAGAAACTTTCACGTCAAGCTGTTGTTTTGGCCCTGCTTCTCTAAGGACGGTGAGCAGCCCTCGCCCCGTCCTTGGGCCCGCGGCCATAGAGGCCGATAGTCTTAGACGAAGACAAGTGTATGACGCCCTCGCTGCAGACTGCGAAACTCGGGTTGGAGAGTAATCTCCCGCTCCCTCCCCGGCGTCTCTTTCACGAGCATGAGACCCAGAAAAACGCGGTGGCATCTCACTTACTCTCACTGGAAATCATGGCTCTATAAATAGTGTCCTCGCTGCGTTGCTCTGCACCGGTGCTCGGGCCGCTAGTACGGTTTGCGTTTGCGTTGACCCCTTTTCAACCGCACCTGCGCCCGGTAGTGACCCCGGAATAACACGACGTACCGCCTGGCTTTGGTTCCCGGTCTGCCACCAGCGGCAAGCCCCGGGGACCGGGTTGGGTGGTTGCGGCGTGCCGGGGCCACGACCTAGGCCGCACTTTAACGGTACACCTACACCGTGACTCCGCGCATCAGATATGGAGCGAAAGCGGCACTACCCGCCGCCACGACGTGCTACCCGGCCACGGGTGTTCACGAGGTCGGCTGTCCCCGCGTTATTCAACGCAGCGGTGAAAGCCGCCAACCTGACACCCGTGCCCTGGCCAGACATCGTCGCGGGGCCAGCGACCGGTGCCGGGGAGGAGATGTTTGTCGCCAGCTCGGTGACACGCACACCCTCCCCGTTACCGGACGCACCCTCCACCAGTCGGGACCCACGACTCAACCGCCCCAAGTCAGGGCCCTCAACCCTCGCCCCGAAGCCAGCTACAAGGGAGCGTACCTCACCACCAGACGCCCACGAAACCCCAATGGAGATCAGTTACTCACGGATGACGTTTGAGGAGCTGGCCGCGATCAACGCGGCTAAGCAACTCGCGCCATCCGCCACGAGTTCTAAGACTTCGCCGACGCCTCGCCCCCGGAAAACGTTCGCCGAGACTACGGCGGCGAACGAGGCGAAGAAGCCGGCGACGGTCGCAACCAGAGCGACGACGCCGCCACTACCTTCCACATCAGGTGCAGCCCCGGACATCAACAGCCGGAAAGCCCGATACCCCCCACTCGTCGTGGAGGTATTGCCTGACTGGCCGACGCACTTCAGGGAACTGAAGAGAGCGCTCGGCCACGCACCCAACGTGCGCCCCTTTGGCAGGGGGGTCAGGTTTTTACCTAAATCCGACACGGAGTATCGGGTGATCCAGAGCTACCTCACTCGGCTGGAGGGAGAGAGCAGAATCTCGTGGTTCAGGTACTCCCTACCAGCTGAACGAAACTTGAAGATAGCCATCAGGGGCCTCCCGGCCAACACCAACCCGCAAGACGTGGAGGAGGAGCTGCGCGAGCTCGGGTACATCCCGGAGCACGTGCGCACCATCCCCGCACGCCCCGGACGTCCAGGATGCCTGATGTTCGCGCAGCTGCAGCGGACGTCATCCACCATCCCGGGCATATATGAGGTGCAGGAGCTCCTCTGTATGCCCGGAATCAAGATTGAGGCCTGGCGTGGACGCAAGGGCCCGGCGCAGTGTCACCGGTGCCAGCAGTTCCGCCATTCCTCGCACAACTGCCACAGGCCCCAGGCTTGTGTGCGTTGTGGCGAGGGACACGCCGCCAGGGACTGCCCGCGTCCCCTTGCGGAGAAGCCCACCTGCGCAAACTGCGCGGGTGACCACACGGCGAACAACGCCAACTGCCCCGTGTTCCGCAAGGAGACGCGGAACAAGCGCGCCGGTACCACTGCACGTACCGTCGCCCACGCCACCCTTACAACCACCGAGGCCAACGCCCCCGGCTCGCTCATGGCTGCCGCAAACCAGCCACAGTAGCAGCCGGGTGCAAAACGACGGAGGAAGCGCCGCGGACGCCGCGGGCGCAAGCCTGCCAAGGCGCCCGAGGAGGCTCCCCCTGTCGCCACACAACCTGCGCCACCTGCGGCCGCCGCCCCCGCAAGGGGGAAGGCGGTGCGAGTGGCCCAGCCCCAGCCCACCGCACAGCTGTACACCGTCATCAGCGCCCTTCAACAGGTGCTGATGGCGCTCGAAGAGGGGAGGGACCCCATCCCTCTCATCACCAGGTGCATGTTGGAGCTCTGCAGCTCGCTTGCATGAGCACAACATGCGCCCACCCGGCCTGCCCACGTCTACTACTCCACGCCGAGTAGTTAAGACTGTGAGCAGGCCCACCCGGACTCGACCGCTCCCCGTCGCTGGCTGATGGGCGCTCACTGGCGTCAAACCCCAGTGAGCCCGACCTCGCTGTGCAACGGGTTGAATCCCCCGGACTGGAGACGTCGCGGTGGCCGCCGGCCGCCCTACGTGCAAGCGTGGCCGCGCCGCAGCGACGCCCGTCCACCTCGGACCTTCACGGACATCTAGCGTCCACCCCCGTGACCCGCCTGTAGTCGCAGGCGGCGTTGCGACCACTGGAAGAGGCAGAAAAGCCTACATCAGTTACCCCGGGACCCCAACGGGTCCGCGTGGATGTCTCGAGACGTCTTATCGGATTGTTGACACTCGGCATTCGCCACAGATACTTACCGATGCACCCGTGCCCGGTAGTTACCTTGTGTCAACTAATAGGAGAGATGGTTCCTCTACACTTCTACAGACACTGTCTCGTTTATGATCCGTCTAATAGCCCCGATGGTGGCGTTACCCCACCTTGGTTGCTCAAGTCGCACTTTCCAAGTCACTATGATTTCCCGATGAGCTAGGACCGCTGGGACCACTAAGCCAGGGAAGCTGTCTGTGACCATGTCGCCGCCTATATTGCCACCTTTCTCAACTAAGACACTTCAAGGTGGTCAACGGCCATCTGAGGACTAGTTGAAAAAAAAAAAACAATAAAGCGGACTTGACAGACCGACCCTTTTTTACAAACGAGTTTTAGAGTGGAGACCGCGATTTTGGCAAACGACGAGTAGGACGTCCACCCGCCAGATAGACCGACGACCTGGACCGTGTGGCGTTAGTTGGGAGAGGCCTGCGTCCAGCAGTGGACTGTCGTAGGCTGATTTGATTGATTGATTAATTGCATGTTTATGATATTTTTTATTATCTTTCCTTTTTTTTACGTACATAGGGGCGGCGCGAAGAGTTCGCCTACAGGAGCGCTACCCCTCCCTGGGCTAGACTATAACGGTCTGGCCACGGGGCAGTCGCCATGGCGAAAATTTGTGCGGCGCGACCGGCGAAGCGTCTTGCGACTCAAACAAATGAATAGAAATGTACTGAGCATGCCACGCGGCACGGCGACCGGCGAAATGTACCGAGCGAACGACACGGCGACTGGCGGTGCGGCGAGCGAGTGAAACAAATGCATGAATCAGTACGGCGCAAGCCACGGCGTCGGGCGGCAGTCGCGGCGACTAGGCCAGTGATCAAATTACTGGTCGCGGCGGCGAACGCGACTGCCCCGTGGCCTGCAAACGATGCCGCACGATTAGTCGCCTCCGCCGCCACCGCCGCCGCCGCCACCGCCAATCCCCGTGGCCAGGCCGTAAAACGAGCTAATATAACGGCCTGGCCACGGGGCACGGCGGTGGCGGCGGCGGCGGCGGCGGCGGAGGCGACTAATCGTGCGGCATCGTTTGCAGGCCACGGGGCAGTCGCGTTCGCCGCCGCGACCAGTCATTTGATCACTAGCCTAGTCGCCGCGACTGCCGCCCGACGCCGTGGCTTGCGCCATACTGATTCATGCATTTGTTTCACTCGCTCGCCGCACCGCCAGTCGCCGTGTCGTTCGCTCGGTACATTTCGCCGGTCGCATCGCCGGTCGCCGTGCCGCGTGGCATGCTCAGTACATTTCTATTCATTTGTTTGAGTCGCAAGACGCTTCGCCGGTCGCGCCGCACAAATTTTCGCCATGGCGACTGCCCCGTGGCCAGGCCGTAAGTTGGTGAAAGAAGAAAATTCAAATAAGTATTCATATTTTCCTATTGCTATTCAAGGAACCTACCTAACAGGCTTGTAACAAAGCTCGAAAACTCCGGTGTTCGTGGACCTTTGCTCAAATGGTGTGAGAACTATCTCTATGATAGGTCCTACTGTGTCAAAATTAATGATAAATTAAGTAAGACTATTAAGGTGAACATGGGCACGGCTCAGGGATCAGTTCTTGGACCACTTCACTTCATTACCTACGTCAATGATATGAACAACGTTGTCCGCAACTGTGCCTCTTATCAGTATGCTGACGACACCTGTTTAGTTATTGCCGATCATGACATCTCAACGGCGCTCTCAAAGATGCAGCAAGACCTTGACAACATTAACAAATGGTGCCATGATAATGGACTAGTCCTAAACGCAGCCAAAACTAAATTACTTCACATCCACTCCAGCCATAAAAGAGTCCCTACTGATTTTCGAGGAGTATTGGTAGCCCATGACACAGTATATATATGTTGTTTACCCATGATCATGCGTGTTTGCATAAGGCAAATAATGCTTGTTGTACCTGTCCGAAGATTGGTTGTGTTGAGCAACATATGTACTTAGGTCTAATAATTGACAAAAAATTCAATTGGCTGCCTCATATTCAGTACATATGTGCTATACTTAGAGCATTTCTGGCAAATCTGTATATCATTAAAGATAGAATACCGTATAAAGTGAAACTCATGCTATATAACGCACTAGCTGACTCAATAATCGGATACGGTGTAACCAGGGCCGTCTTAAGGCTATATAGCGCCAGGGTGCGAAGCTCAGACTGCGCCCCCCCCCGGTCAACCAAAAACACAATAAATTTTCGATGTTTCACTTCTTTTTCTCTAAGATCTGTAATCTATATATATTATCTACTATATAATGCCACTGCTCCACCTGCGTTAAAACTAATTTTGATGTCCAACTACTCGATAATTAAGGCATTTAGAATACGCTTTCGCTACATTAAGGTCACAACGGGTTTACTAATGTTAGACATAATTTAATATGCCATAATTTCATTAGAAATAACGCTTCAGTTGCCATAATCCGCGTGCATCAGCGCGGCTTCGCCCGCGTGAAATTTGGTTCCCGTTCCCGCTTCCCGTGGGAACATTTTCCCGGGATAAAAAGTAGCCTATGTGTTATTCCAGACTATACTCTATCCCTGTACCAAATTTCAGCCAGATCCATTCAGCGGTTAGAGCGTGATTGAGTAACAAACATCCAAACATCTTCACAAACTTTCACATTTATAATTATACTAGCTGATGTGGGCGGCTTCGCCCGCGTGAAATATGGTACCCGCTCCCGCTTCCCGTAAGAACATATTCCCGGGATGAAAAGTGGCCTATGTGTTATTCCAGGCTATAAGCTATCCCTGTACCAAATTTCAGCCCAATCCGTTCAGCCGTTAGAGCGTGATTGAGTAACAAACATCCAAACATCTAAACATCCAAACATCTTCACAAACTTTCACATTTATAATATTAGTAGGATCAAATTTTGATTAGGTATGTCAAGAGTCGATTATGAGATGTGTTACTTATGGAAACTAATTATTATGATATATGTTGTTATAGAAAGTCATTTTATGGCAAATAAAAGTTATCACTGTTGAGTGGTTAAGGCAAACAATATTACACAATATTATGATCGGCGATGATTATGGTAAACAATATTAGTGCAAATAAATTTATGGAAAACGAGAGAAGACCGTCACAACGCCGTTAGAGTGGATTAATTCAAGAAGTTACGCGTTAACACAAGATGGAGGTTGAACCTAATCACACGATGGGGGTTTAAGGGGACTAGTTTGTAAAAAGACGAAACCCCGCAAATGAAGGCGTTTTTTGTCTACCTATGCAAACGGAAAATAATAGCCAGAAATAGATTTTTAATTTTAAAAATCGGTGTCAAAATATGCTTTGGTTGTAAATTTTATATTATTTATACATAATGTGTAAAGCAATTATAGAGTAAGCCCCATTTTTTTAGATGAATGCCCGCGAAATGAGATGGCGTTAACTGGCGTTAATGTAGCCAACATCGCTTAGCGCGCAAAACTACCTGCTAAAACCCTTTGATCGCTTAACGTTTAATGCCATTACTAATGCCGTTTGTAATTTACCACGATAAAACCTTGGCCACATCTACGTTGAAGTGCTATTATGGTGTTAATTTACGCGTTAAGACGCAGGTGGAGCAGTAGCATAAACGTGAATGTCCTGACTGACTGATAATCAACGTACATCCCAAACCGCTGGGACTAGAAAGTCCAAATTTGGCTAATAACTTATATGGTCTAGGTATCCAATAAGAATGGATTTTTGGAAATTCCACCATTAAGGTGGCAAAAACAATTTACACCTAACAATAGAGGCCATTTCGCTTAAAGTGCGGGCGCCAGGCGCCTATGTCAAAGGGCGCATCAAACGTCTTTGGAATGGAGATATTGCAGTGTGCGTCTATATTAATATTATAAAGAGGAAAGATTTGACTCTTTGTTTGTTCGTTTGCATTGAATAGGTTCCGGAACTACTGGACCGATTTGAAAAATTATTTCACTGTTGTGAAGCTACACTCTTTGCGGTGAACATAGGCTACTTTTTTTTTATTCCCGTATTCCCACGGAAACGGGAACTACGTGGGTGAAACCGCGTGACGTTCGCTAGTGTTATTTTTGTTATGTATATCGAAATAAGAGCTATCTTACCTTGCATATCGTGAGCGGTATGACACGTGCCGAAAGGCAAAAGTGACAATAATACAATGGTAATTTAATATGGGTGATGCCTATATTTTTTTGCATGTAGGTGTTTATTTGACGTTAGTTTACGAAACGGGGGAATGGCGTTAATATTGTACTTAAAGTTGTAGTTAAAGTTTAATTAGGTAAGGAAATATCGAAATATTTAGAGCTCGGCTTGCGCCCCCTCGGGCTCGGCGCCCGGGTGCGGCCGCGCCTTTGAACCCCTGGTTAAGACGGCCCTGGGTGTAACAAGCTATGGAAGAACATAATTAAGTCCAATCTCGATCAAATTCTAGAACTCCAGTTACGACTTCTGAAAAAAATTGTACCAAATAATTATTGTTTATTTTCTTTGTTTTTTTTTCTGTATATAACTGTAGAATATAAGTAATTTTAAATTTTTCATTTTGTAAATATACCTATTATTATAATTCATTGTTCAAATAAAAAAAAAAAATACTATTAAAAAACCAAATAATATAAAACAAATGCATAGAAATAATGAAAAAGAATTATATAAATTTTGTAAAGTTTTTCCCATACACACAAAGGTTACATAGAGTCTCCTAAAATAACAGTTTTTCAATCAAAGCATCTTTCAAGAAATATCGCATAACATTCAAACGCGACAGAAAACTAATAGAAAATTGGTCACGATTGGAGCAGTAAATGTTTATGGTGAGAGAACTACTGCATACCTCATCCCGCGCATTAGAAACAGCCTAAGTTCATCTTTTGTGCAGAGTATTACACAAAACAATATCAAAAATAAATTGAAACTTCATTTTCTGAACAGCCTGTAGAAACCTTGCACAAACTGGTTCCGTTCTTTTTCTTTTTTATTAGTGTGTCACACAATAAGTATCGCTTTGATGCTTGTTCTGTAAGTGGGTAGATTAGATTTTATTTCATTAATTTAGAAACTTTAGACTTGTGTTGGTTGGAATGAATATGCCATTTCGGTAAAATATTGTATGGGTAGGTATGTAACTTTTGAACTGTATTTGCAGAATGTACGGCACTCCGCATAAACCCTTTGTGGTTTTTTGGTTTGCCATTGCTGTTATTTTTGTATTATAAGGAAATAAATAAATAAATAAAAAATAAAAAAATAAAAAAAAAAACTAATATATTGTGTTTGTGTAAAAACATGTCTTCAAAGTTGCACAGCGAGCTATGAAACGAGCCATGCTTGGAGTATCTCTGAGCTATAAATTCCGAAATGAGGTTATTCGGCGGAGAACCAAAGTGGTCGACATAGCCACAGTATAACATAGCTCCCAGAATAAGCACATTAAACTGGTCATGGACTGGCCACATCTGTAGAAGAACCGACGGCCGATGGAGCAAACGAGTTCTCGCTCGAGTGAAGACCGCGACTCGTTAAACGTAGGGTAGGCGTAGGACGTCCACCCGCCAGATGGACCGACGACCTGGTAAAGGTTGCAGGCTGGGACTGGATGCGAAAGGCACAAGACCGTGTAGGTACTGTGGCGTGAAATGGGAGAGGCCTACGTCCAGCAGTGGACTGCTATAGGTTGAGTTGATGTTGTGTAAAAACAACAAAAACAAACATAAATAATAAAAATAATCGAAACCGATTGCTAGCTTTCGAATCTCTTGTCTTTATGTCTGCTGAAAAGTTGTCAGATCTAGAAACGGTAGGCCGGTAGATCTAGGTATCGGCGGATCTAAGCCTATTGTATGCTATTGTGATGGAGGAAGGACTGATTTGCGTAAGATGACGACGCGGGCGGTGGCGGTTCATGGGCGGACACTACATTCAATCATTCTCATTTTTCCATCGTCTGTCCGAGTTGCCACCTGCCGGTTGACCTTAGTAACTCAGCACCAGATTTTCACCATCTTGCTAGCTTCCAATTGAGTGATGTCCTAAAGCTCGTATTACCTTGTTAAGGTCATGAAGTCGTGCTAACCCTAGGGATCTTGATTTTTCCCCTCTGATTTTTTATGGTAGCAAACAAGTATACGGGACCGGGACATCGGACCGAAAGGATAAGGAGGTTTGCAACACTTACGTGCCTCCCTCATAGGTAGTACTGACCCTGTAAATTTATTAAACCTTTGGGAACACTGACAGCTATTCCAGATTTTGTGTACCTACGCGGACTAAAGTTGTTATTGGACCTTACTGTATTTATTTATTCACTCTTAAAGTAGAGGTAAAAATAGAAAACAGTGTCGGCATTAAATAAATGCATGTTTTATAAATTCTTACAAATATGCAACTTAAAATTCAAGAGCAATACTGTTGAAGGACTTTTGTTTGGTAATGGTTTCATACACAGTGTTGATATTATAGTCGCCGGCGCAGGTTGTGTCGAGTGTTTAAACATGATACAAATGATAGTGTACGGTTTACTGATATTTTTAACTCTACTGGCGATATTCGACATCATCAGGCTGTGTACAGTCGACAGGGAGGCGTCTAAAAGAAGACTTAGGATGTTATGTGGTACGTACGTAGATTACTTTTCATAAAACAATCGTTGTCGCTGCTAGTTTTTATCGTTAACCAAGTACGTACGTATCTATTATGAATACAAAATAAAAAGTATATTAATCGAGACTGGTTTTTATGGTAACGCAATGTTCAGACCGCTATTACATGCTTGGTGACCAACAGCATCAAGCAAGTAGCAATAGAGACGCAGCAACGGGGTGCTCTGAGTGTAGCTCCTGACTTTCTCTCCTTGGGGATCCAGATTACCCACAAAACTACGGCGGTGTTTCGCCTCGTCCCTATTGGCCAGAGGACGGGGCACAACTACCTGGCTAGGGGATGCTCCGGCCGGTATATATGGCACTCGTCAGGGGGGAGGGGGATCAGATTTGCAATCCCTTAGACCTAGAATATTTGTGCTGATGATGTTATCAAAGATAATGTAAATAATAATGAAACGTAACACATTTAAGTAGATTTATAAAGCGCTTGTGGCCCGCGGACTCAGTGTTGTGTAAACGATCGCTGCAGTAAGCATCTTTGGCTATGGCCAGTACTTGGATGGGAGACCACCACAAGACCACTTTCTGTTTTTTCGGAAACGTTTCCGTGCTTGGGAGGACACGTAAATCCTTTGGCCTCGGTAGTCAATAACATGACAGTCATTAAGTCAAGTTGAAGGCTATATGGGCGGCTTGAAATTTTTGTAGCAGTCGGTGGTCACAAAATGCACCTGGGTCGGCAGCCCGTGTCCCGCCTCTGGTGTTGCAAATGTCCATAGGCTGCGGTAACCAACCATCAGGTAGCCGTAACGCTGTCTGCCACTTTAGTAATAAAAAAATAGAAAATACGGAATAGGTGACCTTGTTTGCCTCAATAGAAACATTTCACTATTTAGTAAACAAAACCTCCACATTTCCGCAGTCATTTCCTTAAGAACTATTTAAGCAATCGTTTTACATCCCTGAGCGCCGAATCGCTAAATTACATTCTTATTAACAAATCGATGCTAAATTTTTTTCTTGGAAGTATCGTAGCAAATATGGCACGTAGCCGAAGTGTGTTACAGTCACAACCGATTGTTTGTTTTTAAATGTAGACATTCTTTAGAAATGGCTGTGGCCTTTTATGCCTCGTTACGTGTTGTTTAAAGACAGAATATAGTGTTAACCCTTCAAGCTCCTTCAACCCACACAAAATTTATATCGAAAATCAATAATCGCAAGCACCTATTTCCACCACCCTAAAAATGAAAAAAGATTTCTCATTTTCCAAAAAAAAATTTATTTCTCACTTACCAGTCCAAATTTTACAATTCTGCAAACGGCAACCGGATTATTGATAAATTGTTTATTTTACTGTGTATAATAATAAATAATAATGAAAACACATTATTTATAATAAAAAAACAAAACACACACGCACACACTCACTTGGTACACATGCACTCAACACAAAAAAACCTTTATTACTCTACCACCACACCATATTTTACGATTCTGTAAACACCAACCGGATTATTGATATATTGTTTATTTTACTGTGTATAATAATGCAAACACATTATTTATAATAAAAACACGAAACATACACGTACTACACAAACGCACGCCAACCATGCGCAATCCACTCTCAACTTCAACTGTTCGATTTTTGTAAAAAATTCTGGCCCATTGACGTCATTTTATAAGATTCCAAAAACAAGAAAATGTTATATACTACACATGCAATCAAACTGTTCATAGAAAAGTAGGACGTAAGGAGGCTAAATTTAAGTTTAATGAACTTAAATATGACTATAGTTATGACGTCAATAGGGGAAACTGGGGATACTTGATCCTTACGGGAGACTAGGTACACAAGATTTACAGAACCTGTATAAGCCGTATTTAGTTTTATAGTGGCAATATCGATTGTATATGGTACACGATAACTTTCTAAAGATGGTAAACCTATCATATTTGACACTTTGGCAAATGGCGGGCGAGTTAGTAATTGTTGCGGCAGAAAGAAAATTTTGATTAGTTTTTATTGTGATTAAACATTTATTTAAAATAGGACTTTTAAGTGTGTATGCATTTAATACGAGCCATTATCTATATTATTAGCAATTCTTTACGTAATAAAGTGGTAATATTACACATATTTGAAAATATTTTTGTTTATACCCTCAAATAGCTCAGGGTATACTTGGTACACTTTATTATGGGAGATTTGATCCACCTGACTCAAGTGTCCCCTACCTTTTTTTTTCAATTCATTGCAGAACAATATGCCAAGAGCCTACAAAACCAGAGAAGGTGCCCGAAAAATGGTGCCAGGGAACGAAAATAAAGCTAGTCCATTCCCTTAAAGTCGCACAGCGAGCAATTGAACGAGCTATGCTATGGATGTCTCTAAGGGATTAAATCTGGAACGATGTTCTCCGTTAGAGAACTAGAGTGGTCGACATAGCTCGCAGAAGCATGCGCCTTGAAATGGCAGTGGGCTGGCCACATCTCTGTAGGAGAACCCATGGTCGGTGGAGCAAACGAGTTGTGCTGTTAAAATTTTTCAAGCCGCACAAAAAGGCTTTCAACTTGGCTTAACGACTGCCATTTTACTGGCAACCGGGATCAACTGCTTAACGTGCCATCCGAAGCACGGAAACGCTCAAATAAATGTCACAAAGTGATCACATGGATGGTCACCCATCCAAGGACTGGCTCTTAGTGAAAGTCGCTACTGCAGTGATCGTTTACAGAACACTGAAACCGCGGGGCCACGAGCGCTACCAATAAAACGTGATATAGATAGATATATGAAGAAATATGTGATTTCGAAAATGAATAAACAGACAAGACATTTTTTATTTAACTCCTTAGTAAAGGTATCATGTGACCCTAAATATGGGAGACTTGTTCCCTCAGGATCAAGTCATCCAGACCGGGGGGATCAAGTCTTACGTATATAGGGGACACATGGTACGATTCCTTATTATTGATTTTAGTCAAATAACTACTAAATTTAGATATTCATATCTTTGGCTCTTACAGCAATTATAAGCAAATAAATTTCACGTATTTTAGTACCAACAGTTTTTTAAACGGATACTCAGTATAGAAATTAGGGATAAAAAACAAAAGGGGGGATCAAGTGTCCCCAGTTTCCCTTATGCATTATTTATGTATGCCTTATCTATTTGAGGAATATCAATAACATGGATCTTCTGTAGGGACTACTAACATTACAAAACCAGTCAAGTGTGCACGGAAGGTTCCTTAGCAATCAATAAAAACATTAGAATTTTTCAAATCGGTCCAGTAGTTCCTGAGCATATTCGTTACAAACAAACAAACAAAAAAACAAATCATTTCTCTTTATAATATTAGTATAGACTAGCGGACGTCACGCGGTTTCACCCGCGTAGTTCCCGTTCCCGTGGGAATACGGGAATTAAATATAGCCTATGTTCACCGCAAAGAGTGTAGCTTCCCAACAGTGAAAGAATTTTTCAAATCGGTCCAGTAGTTCCGGAGCCTATTCGTTACAAACAAACAAACGAACAAAAAAACAAATCTTTCCTCTTTATAATATTAGTGTAGATGACCTTTTTTAAGTGTCTAAAATTCTAAATCCTCATGAATGTTATTGAATGACTTTTACTGAGTAAAACCCACAGACTTACAATTACCTATTGTAAGTCTGTGTGTTAAACCCCACGATGCACTACCATCTGTGATCAGTGAGCGCAGCGTTTTTCAAAAAGAAATATAAAAATGCTCTATTAAGTAGACAACGCGCCACCGAGAATTTGAAGCAATACTCAGAAGACAAACTAAGGGACCATTTCTAAGACACTTTCACATTCATACTCACACTCACACATACACACGCAGACACACGCACACACACATCCAAAAATATTTTATTTCTTTATATTGTGCTAAGTTTCACGTTTTTTTTTTTCTCTCTACTATGTATAAAAACGAACTTCATCTTTTAAGATATGCTATGTCTTCATAGGTGCAACTGAAAACCAGCGCTACTTGCTACTGCGGTGGTAAGAAGCAAAAGCTGAGTTGCAACCTTTTGCCATAATTGACTATAATAATTGTATCTCGATACTAGTTTATAAGATATTCTAACATGTAAAATTGTTCTATGTTATATGTACCATTGAGTTATGGCAATAAACTATTTTTTATTTTTTATTTATTTTATTTTATCTGACTATGGCCGGGAGAACCGGGTATGCCCTTGGAGAAGGTTAACCCCAGGCAATGAATACAGACGTATACTAGAAGAACAGTTCTTAGGGATTTTTTGTGCCAATTTTGTTGGGGGCATGTCCCCAGCTCGTGTAGTTCCCATTTGTCGGCGCTGTCGTCGCGTTTCACTGTCTCAGTTAGTCAAAAACTAGGCACAATTTTTACGTTTATAATCGACTAAATTCAGGGATTATTTATAAAAAAATATTTCACATCTTTTAAATCAAAACATAATATAATTATATTAAGTATTTATAGATATTTGCAATGATTGATTTTACTCTTTTGCTACGAAAAGTTAAAAATGGCTGCCGCGCTGCGACTGCAACCCCGCCAAGCGGCATTTTGTGTCACAGAAAGTTTGTCTTCAAAGCAGCTTAGGAAACTATTCTTCTAGTATACGTCTGTATTCATTGCCCCAGGGCTCCCGACAGGCTTAGTCTACCATCGCAATGGTAGACCTAATTTAATTTTCACAGATTAATTAATTTTCACAGATAATCTATGTCTGAGTCTGTTGCCGCTATAACAACAAAAATACTAAAAACAGAAAAATAATAAAATTTAAGGGGGGCTCAAAAAGGGGAAAGGGGAAGTTCCCCTAGGTATAAACATAAGTTTATTTACTAGATTTTTGAGCCCCCCTTAAATATTATTTTTCTGTTTTTAGTATTTGTTGTTCTAGCGGCAACAGAAATAGATCATCTGTGAAAATTTCAGCTGTCTAGCTATCACGGTTCCTGAGATACAGCCTGGTGTCAGACAGACTTACAGTGATATATCAGTAATTGGGATCCGATTTTACATTTCACCATTTAGGTATGGAACCCTAAAAACTGACTGAATGAATTTGTTTATTTGCTTGATGTTACGAGGCTTGAGTGCAGACACGGGTGTCAATGTAGGGGATAACAGGTCAGTCAGCATTGTGCAGTTGGTAACTCCCCACAGAGCCGTCTTAAGGCTGTATAGCGCCAGGGTGCGAAGCTCAGACCGCGCCCCCTCCCCCCCCCCCCGTCAACCAAACATGGGTCTCACTCAGTGGATCATTTTTTTATCGAAGCTGTTTTTGACATAAATTTTTGCTTCAATAACGGAGGTTCTGCATGTAATACGTAAAAGCATAATAAAATTTTAAGTTCCTTTTTTAAGGTTTCGTAGCCAAATGGCAAAAACGGAACCCTTATAGATTCGTCATGTCTGTCTGTCTGTCTGTCCGTCCGTGTGTCACAGCCACTTTTCTCCGAAACTATAAGGCCTATGCTATTGAAACTTTTTTTTTCTTGTGGGGGACGCCGGCCATGCCGAGCGGACGATCCGACCGCCTGTTCTGCTGCCCATTTCGTCCATGCTATTGAAACTTAGTAACTAGATGTATTCTGTGAACCGCAATAAGATTCTTATGTAAAACTAGAAAAAAGCAGTAAATTTTGGGGGTCCCCATCCCCATACTAAGAACTGAATCTTAAAAAATTTTTTCTCATCAAACCCATACGTGTGGCATATCTATAGATAGGTCTTCAAAAATGTTATTGAGGTTTCTAACATCATTTTTTTCTAATGTGAATAGTTTGCGCAAGAGACACTTCCAAAGTGGAAAAATGTGTGTCCCCCCCCCCCCTCTAACTTCTAAACTAAGAGAATGATAAATCTAAAAAGAATATATGATGTACATTGCCATAAAAACTACCAACGAAAATTGGTTTGAACGAGATAGAGCTGGTAGTTTTTTTTAATACGTCATAAACCGCAATTTTCGGTTAGAAAAATCACTACCACTGCGATCGTGTTAAAACATCCATCAAAGTTACAACGAACTATAAGAACTTTTATATTATGTTACTTGCTGCTACGAAACCCTTCATGGGCGAGTCCAACTCGCACTTGGCCGGTTTATTTAAATACCTGATTAATAAATTGATATATGTCAGAAGACGGTTTTTTCTTCAAGAGGCAATTGATCCACTGTGGCACATGAATGGGTTACCTTGAACCGGGGTTTGGGATACAGTGGATCATAAGGGTTAGTTTGGATAGCTGCCGGTGGAACTTCGGATACCGCTTCCGAAGTTTGATCCCAAAACTGAGTGGGGCATCAGCCGCACTCTCGCGACTGATGCCCGACATTAGGGGAACCAACGCTCCCTACAGGAGACAGTACCTCGGTACCACTATACGGGGCCCCCATATTGGCGAAGATACTGCACGATCTCAGGTGAGGCGGCATGTCTCCTAGCCGGGACCCTTCCATGGGACCTGGAAGCGAGAGTCCTTGCGTCACTATTTGAATGGCGCAACCGCACAAGGAGGCGCTGGAGTGGGGCCACAGGCCTGCGTCTTGCGAAATCGAAGCTCGGCGGTTCCAGTTCCACCAGGAAACCGTAGAGACGGGGAAGGTGCGACTTGAGCAACAAAATGGGGGATTCGCCACAATCGCGGCTGCCAGGCCGGTCATGGACGAGTGGCTGGAGAGGAGACATGGTGCTTTCTTCTACCGTTTGTAACAGATACTTACCGGGCACGGGAGCTTCGATAAGTACTATGGTTCAGTAACAGCGCCAGGTCCTCGTGGCAGTTCTGGACGTGGACACTCTCTCACTAGAGACCATGGTGCGAGCAATGATCTTCTGCGGGAGTAAGTGAGAGTGAGCTGCCTCTTTCCGCGAGCAGGTGATGCTCGTGAAAGAGGCAGCGGATTGGGAGTAGGAGAGAACTCTCCCACCTAAGTTCCGCAGTCGGCGGCTGGGGCGCCGCCGACGTGTCTTTGCCCAAGGCTATCGGCCTCCATGACCAGGGGCCTGAGAACGGTGAGGCGGCTGCACACCATTCTTTTATACAGAGGCCGCAGTGGTCGCCATGTAGGACCTACATGGATGCTATGCCGGCCTCCTACCGACTAAAAACACACGTATCCCACCTAACATGGTTGGGAGCCCCGGGTATGCCCTCGGAAGGATACCCCAACAGACCTATTACGGCTACCACTGCAGCCTCACCTAGGGGAGGCATCATGCCTCGCACCATGGTCTCCAGCGAGACAATGTCCACGTCTAGACCTGCCACAAGGACCTGGTGCTGTTGCGTCGACGCCGTGCAATCCACGAGTGTGTGGAGCGCTGTGTCCTCGTTGCGCACTCCGCAGTGCTGGCACTCGGCCGAGGTTTCCCGGTGTATTCGCCACAGATACTTACCGAAGCTTTCATGCCCGGTATGCATCTGTGACAACCTAACCGGTAGGAGAGAGCATCGTGGCTCCTCTCCAGTCACTCGTCCATGACCGGTCTGACCGCCGCGATCGTGGCAAATCCCCCCGTTGGTTGCTCAAGTCGCACCTTCCAGGTCTCCACGGTTTCCTGGTGGAGCTGGGACTGCGTAGCTGTGTTTTCTTTACATTACAATTTACAATTTACCTAAAAACCTAAAAATAGAGGCCATTTCGCTTAAAGTGCGGGCGCCAGGTGGCTATGTCAAAGGGCGCACCAAAGTCTTTGGAATGGAGATATTGCCGCGTGCGTGTTAAATAAATTTAATTGTTATGGTGATCGAAATAAGAGCTAGTTGACCTTGCATATCGTGAGCGGTATGACACGTGCCGAAAGGCAAAAGTGACAATATTACCTACTTACAGTGGTAATTTAATGTTGGTTGATGCCTTTATTTTTATGCATGTAGGTGTAGGTGTTTATTTGACGTAAATGTACGAAATGGGGGAAGGGCGTTAATATTGTACTTATGAGTTAAAGTTTAATTAAGGAAATATCGAAATGCTTAGAGCTCGGCCTGCGCCCCCTCGGGCTCCGCGCCCGGGTGCGGCCGCGCCCTTGAACCCCCGGTTAAGACGGCCCTGACTCCCCAGAAATATACATATTGTACAATTTGTACATGTTTGTGGCAATCGCTCAAAGTAGATTGTTTCTATGTGGAAATTTTGTACTGGGTCTAGGAATAAGGAAGTTTTTTTGGAAAACTTACTTATAGATATGTTATCATACATCATAATTATATGAAACTGGTTTATGAGACAGACCCAATAATAATAAGTCTGTAGTTTTTGTGAACTATTTTGTTGAGATACGTGCAGACCAGACAGAAAAAGTGCACAATGCTTAGGTGTCTTTTTTTTTTACAAGGAGAGCTCCGCTTACGGACTACCCATGTTGGCGAGGCTTGGGCTCGTGTGAGGGTCGCCCCGCACCTGATCACAATAGCACTGGGAATACTCACTAAAACTCCTTGACACCGATCTGCCCCTATAGATGTGTTCTGGGACCTACTGTAAATACCTACTGACTCACAGAGAAACCATTAGTATCAGACATCCCAAAAAACCTCAGGCTTAGATACAGTTTTTTTTATTACGGGCCCATTTCGAGGAGAATACATCGACATTCATGCTGTACAGATATTTATTAGATACAATTATTGCTCACTCCCAAAATATTTAGTCGGTATTCTATTTGTAGTGTAGTTCGTAAATGTACCTAAATGGAATATGCATCGGAGGATTGAATAGAATAGTACCTGTGTGAAAATTGTAGGAAGATTTTCATTTAAGGAGTTATCAGCAATCGACATCGCGGATTCAGCGTTCAACCGTCAGTTTAGCATTTTGCATTTTGCTCAAAATGTAAAATTCCAAATTTTGCTATTTCAGCAAAATGCATAATTTGGAATCGGTTATGTAAGACTAGCGGACGGCACGCGGTTTCACCCGCGTAGCTCTCGTTCCCGTGGGAATACGGGAATAAAATATAGCCTATGTTCACCGCGAAGAGTGTAGCTTCCCAACAGTGAAATATTTTTTTAAATCGGTCTAGTTGTTTCGGAGCCTATTCGATGCAAGCAAACAAACAAACAAATATGCAAACACACAAACAAACGAACAAATAAATCTTTCCTCTTTATAATATTAGTATAGACTAGCTAGCGGACGATACGTGGTTTCACCTTAGCATACCTTACCGTTTCACCAGTGGAAGCACCCTACTATGAAAACTAACGCTTTAGTTAGATAGAAGCTTTCTTTATAATTTTAGAGGCGCGATGCACAACCAGTTCTCAAAGAAGAATTATTATATTTTGACTCTCCAAATTTCGTCACGTGACGTGGCATCAGTCAAGAAACATTACAAAAATGAAGAAAAAAAAAATCACATGAATACTTTAATCGTAAATCTGTTTTAAAGGTCCCATAAATTTTCATTTTCACCCTAGCTATCGCTACTGAGCAGCAGTAGAAAGCGACACAGACAGCCAGATGGATGCTCCGTGTTTGTTTTGCCACGGCGACCATGTTACCTCGAATTGTCGCGGTAAAAAATGAATTCTTAATGTGAAAAAAAAAATAAAAAAAAAATGAAAAAAATTACCCCCCTTTTTTATTAAATATTTGTATTTGATTTCCGATGCCAAGTCATATCATGAAATTTGGAGAGGTAATTTTGTTACACCCAGTATGGCTACAAGCTTGCAGGCGAACTTGGCTATGAACTAGAACAAAAATAGGTATAACTCCTAGTTTGTTAAAGTTATTATTATAGCATTTTGCCAGCATTGCATTTGTAATAAATTTTCAGGAGACAAGACAAGGTCAGTCTGAAACTCTGAACTGATGATAAAAATATAATAAAGGGCAAAGCTTCATATTGTCAGCAAAGTTTAACAAGCTAGACGACTTAAAGCACGGGTTTATGTCACTGATATTGACAATAAACAGAAGTGGGCCAAACAAGCAGCCCTGCAGAACGCCGCTTTGTACAGTGACAAGTAGTTGCTGAGCACTGAGTCACACTGACTGGCTTTTTGAACTATATTAATGTAGGATGTCTCCTAAGTTACCAAGCTTCAGCATTGGTCGATGTGAACGAACGACTTACTATAATCTTTGCATTGCACCATGTTAATGCAAACATGAAACAAAAAAAGAATCGCTAACCTTTTTTTACAACTAGCAACAAAAAAATCCATGTCATGTTACGTTGTAGACCAGATTAAGTTTTTAACCCGACAACCCTTCACATCTTTCGTACGGCCATAGGCCACTTTTTAACCGACTTCCAAAAAAGGAGGAGGTTCTCAATTCGTCTGTATTTTTTTTAATTTTTTTTTTATGTTTGTTACCGGCAAATCGCTTGAAGGAGTTAACCGTTTGAAAATTCATTTTTTGTTTGAAAGCTGGTGCTTACCATGTGGTCCCATATACAGGAAGTCAGAATCGGATGCTGGGATCCTGGAGAAATCGAAGAAATCCCTTGAATCGAGGGAATTCCTTAACGATTTACAGCAGTTATCTTGTGTTTGGGCTTGATTAATTTGTATTAGGGAGAACATTACCCCTAGACAGATATAATTTCAGTCTCCCCTCACTGAAAATCATGAAAAAAAAATTTTAACAAAAAAAAAAACCGATTTGAAACAAAAACTAAAAATTGAAAAATAAAATTAACTTAGCACAAAGTAACAGGTACTACAGGTAGTATATTTAGTTTTATATCAGATATTATTGACTGTAATACTGAAGTCGGTGCCAATATTTCTATGAGAGATTAATAATATCTATCTAAACCTATAGTTTTACTTGGCGCCGATTTCAGTATTACATTCAATAAAATCTGAAATTTAATAAAACTAAATATACTACCTGTTACTTTGTGCTAAGTTAATTTTATTTTTCAATTTTTAGTTTTTGTTTGAAGTCGGTTTTTTTTTGTTATTTTTTTTTATTTAGTTAGGTAGTACTTACAATCACATTGTTTGACCTATTGAGCTAACAATAATGTATTCACTGGAACCTTTCCCACGCTGCAATAAGCCCTACTATTACAGGCATTCTATTGCGTCACAAAGATTATATTTGTTAGTACGTAGAGCCATCTACTAAGGCCCTAGAGAGCTAGCATTCATATAATGACATGCGTATTGCGAAATAAATGATACCTAGGTCTGTGTGTTAAATATATATATACTGTGCCTAGGTTATGCCCTGTAGCCCTGTTAGTATGAGCACGAAGAATAACGGGCATTTTATAGTAGAAATCTTTATATCTATGAGTAGAAATATTAATTACCTAGATCCTATAGTAGGTATAAGCTTAGGTATAGGTCATGGAGCAAGTAGAGGTACTAGCTTTATTTGAGCTAGCTAGAGTAATACCTAAAGTAAAGTAAATAAAGTACTTGTCCAAAATCCGATGTATATCCATAGAATTATAACGCCTAAAAACGTTATAAGTCTATTGTGTATATCGTCTGCAAGTTTGTAAGGGTGAATAAATAAAATCGTTCTAGCCGAAAGCAAAATAAATTATTTAGATAATGTTGAAACACGTCACGTGGAGGGGTTGAGTGAAGACAAGAGTAGGAGGGATTTAGTGAGAGGCTTTCGCTGGTTAGGTTAAGGTTAGAGATTAATGGAGATAATAAGTGTCTTTTTTTAACTTGAGGAAAATCTTACAGGATGCTATGCCGGACTCCGACTAAAAACCACACGTTTCCTACCTAACAGCCTTCGGTTGGGAGCACCGGGTAAGCCCTCGGAAGGATACCGTAGGAATAATAAGTGTCTGGCCAAGAATGTTCATTGTGTGTGGTATTCAGATGTAAGTACGATGTTTGACGAAGATGGAACACTATTCAAACATGCCCAGATGTTTGAATAGTGTTCCATCTTCGTCAAACAGTATTTGATTGCTAGCAAAGGTATATCAAAGTCAATATTGAGTAGCTTCAATGATATACCTACTCTAATCAGAGGGAGGTAACAATTCTGAGAACGTGCCAAATGATTGATACTACCGGTTTACTTAGATTACTATCTACTTAACAAAATCTTCACCAGCTTCTTTTACTGACTCGTAACTCTTTGAATGGTTTTTGAGACAATCATAGTTAGTTTTACGACTTTACGATTATTTTCTTCATTTTAGCGTTTTCTTGGTTGCTTCCAAGTCCTAGATAGCAGCAGCTACGATTTAGCTACTGATTATCAACCTTGTTGAGAATGCCGTTCGATTTCACAACCCCATAAAATCGTCTTCCTTAGCATAAATACAGTGCTATATTTCTAACTAGCGGACGTCACGCCCTTTCACCTGCGTAGCTCCCGTTCCCGTGGGAATACGGGAGTAAAATATTGCATATGTTCACCGGAAAGAGTGTAGCTTCCCAACAGTGAAAGAATTTTTCAAATCGGTCCAGTAGTACCGGTGCCTAGTCGATGCAAACAAACGAACAAACAAGTAAATCTTTCCTCTTTATACTCGTAATATTAGTACAGAATAGAAGTGAAGATGATAATATTACTTGAATACGCGTAGCATATTTCCATAACGTACTTAATTAAGGAAAGTGATCTGCGACATTTTGCCTCGACATTGTAAGTAGTGGGTACCGACAGATTGCAAAAACTCTCATCTGAAAGGGGAGTAACGGATATTCGAAAGTACAGCGAAGTACATGTCGAAATAATGTGACATGCTGCAATCACACATCAGGGTGCCGATTCTCGCTTCACACGACATGAATGCGTGGACGGAAATTGACGGGTGAAACGTCACCTGTCTCATATTTAGGAACGGCGAACATGAGACGGACGACGTTTCACCCGTAAATTTGCGTCCACGCGTTCACGTCGTGTGGTCGAGAATTGGCACCCAGGCTACATATTATAGCATCACGATAACTATTGTTACCTACCTAAGTAGGTATGAGCGGCGCAGGCCGTACCACGGCGATAAAATTTAACGATCAAACACAAATATTTGCAAATAAGACGACATTGTAGGTACTGTAACTATGTAATTTAATTGTTTTCAAGCGACGAACCAATACTCAAACATTACGCAATGGTATTTTGTCACTTTGTGTCAATTTGTTCAAGTCAGCAGAGTTTAAAAACGGCTGTGTGTGTATTGATGTTGTACAATGACCTGAATTGACCAAATTGATGTTTGTTTTTAGGGTTCCGTGACCAATGAGTAAAAAGTTAAAAACCCTGATACCTACTGATACTTCGGTCTCCGTCTGTCTTTTTGTCACGAGTGATAGTAGATAGTCATCGCTAGAGAGCTGAAAAATTCACAGATTACTTATGTATTTCTATTGACGCTTTAACAACAATTAACAATTCAATTCAATTTCAATTTATTTCATTTTGCAACAATAATCAAAAAAGTAATAATAGGTATCTAAGGGGGCTACATCAACAAACGTATTTTTTGGCATTTGTTGGTACATAATCCTCAGTGCGCGAATCCAACACGCACTTGGCCGGTTTCGATTTTTTTTAAAACTTATCTTATCTTACATACCTGTTTAATGAATATTTCATTACTAAAGACATTTGGGAAACGGAGGGAGGTAGCTCATTCTACAACTTGAGCATGTCTGCGCAACTTTTGCAAGAAAGCCTTAATGCAAATTTATAAATGAAAAGACTACATATTAAATTTCGTATTAAACAAACAACTTTCATTATAACTGAGATGTTGACAGATATAAATTATGTACATATAGGTAAATTAACACATTAATAAGCAGTCAATTAGTTGTGCAAGAAATAACCTTGAATTTGTCGAAATTGGCTACACCAGCCGCGGCACAACATCTGACGGGGCTATGATTTGGCGGTCAGGTGCAATCGTTTCGACACCTTTATACTTATAGTAGACTCAGCTCAGTATTCTGTAGATGATATCATCTCAATGCTATCCTTGGATAAGTTACCTTAACGTTTGTGGCTATTCCATTTACGTTAGTTCCCGTGCTTCAGAAGGTACATTAATTCGTTGGTAGGTACAGCATTTTGCCAATCAAGTTGAATAGGGGCGGCTTGCACTGTCAGTTTGTCCGTATAATACGGCAATAATGGTCGTTGAAAACGTCCATAGTCTACAGATATACTTAATCATGCAAGCATTGGACTTACTCGGTAGCAATCCAAGTCGTACATTTTTGAGTTATTTTGTATTTGTTAGTCAAATATTATTGGTGTATAATAAAGTTTTATTTACTTACTAAATGACAAGTAGTAACTTAACATACAAACGAAACGAACATCCACCACTTACCTAAAGCCAGGATATCTTTGTCTATGCCTATTTAACCCTTTACAGCATAAAGTTCGTTTTTGCACTTATTATGATTTTAATGTAATTTAGGGACTGACTGGGGGTAGGTATTTGAAAGGCTTATTCAATAATATTATAACACAACATATATATTTGAGGACCCAGTGGGATGCGACATGCAAGCAATGCAACGCCAACATACAGTTCATTCAAGTATCACAGTTGTTTCCCAAGTAAAGTGTGGTCTGTGCAAAATATACAGAAGGCCATGTCATACCTATGTTAAGAAACGGCAAAACATGCGACAAACGTCATTTCACCAGCAACATTTTCGTCAGCGCTTCACGTATGTCCCTGTAGGATAGGCAGAAAGTGAAAACGACCCTGATAAAAGTGGTCACATTAATTAACGTTTGCCACGGTACTACAATCGCCCTAGGTCCTATAGTTCGACTTTTTCTTAGATGCAGACATGCAGTAAAATGACGTTTCAAAATGTCATTTTTTAAGTAGGTAGGTACTACTATTTTATACAAAAGCGGCAACCAACGAAACGTCATTTCACTGTCCCTATTTTAATGGACATGAGTTGCTTGCTCCTAACTTAATTAGGCGCGATTGTAAACGTCGCTTTACAAACGAATGTACTAAGACTATTTGAAAAGAGTGGCCGTGAGTTTTCTTGCCAGGTTCTTCTTCACAGGCTCTACCTATTGCATTGCTGATCTGACACTTTTGACGTTCATAAGTGTTAGGTACTTTGTAACCTAAATGAATAAAGATATTTTCATTTTCACTGCAGATAATAAAAAGTTTGACGTTAGGCAATAAGGATTTTGTTTCCAGATAACAAAAAAGAGTAATAAAAACCACCTGCAATTGTCCGATACCTATATTTAATTTTTCATCCCTTCTATTCGAAAAGTGTCACTGTGCACCGCTATAACGGGGCGCAAAATAGCTCTTTTGTGTTAAGAGCTTAAGGCCGCGTTTCCACTGACGCGGAGCTGGGCGGAGAGGAGCGGAGAAGAGCGGTGAAAAGTGGTCAGTGTTTCCACTGAAGCGGAGCTGGGCGGAGAGGAGCGGTGAAGAGCGATGAAAAGTGGTCAGTTTTTCACTGAAGCGGAGCGGAGTGGAGCGTGGCGGAGTGGAGCGGAGCGGAGTGGAGCGTAGTGGAGTGGAGCGGAGCGGAGCATACTTTAGTAATCGCGCATTTTTTCGCTCAGTTACAGTCAATCTCTCTGAAAGACTATCTCAAATAGAAAAACCGGCCAAGTGCGAGTCGGCCTCGCCCATGAAGGGTTCCGTAGCAGCAAGTACCTACCATAGTATAAAAGTTCTTGTAGTTCGTTGTAACTTTGATTGATGTTTTAACACGTTCGCTGTGGTAGTGATTTTTTTTTAGGTGAAAATGACGTTTAAAAAAAAACTGCTTACTAGATCTCGATTATACCAATTTTCGTTGGAAGTTTTTACGGCAATGTACTTTATATATTTTTTTAGATTTATCATTATCTTAGTTTAGAAGTTAGAGGAAGTTTGGAGTTTGGAAGTGTCTCTTGCGCAAACTATTCAATTTAGAACAAAATTATGTTAGAAACCTCAATAGCATTTTAAAAGACCTGTCTATAGATAACGCACATGTATTAATGAAAAAAAATCCCAAAAATTTACTGCTTTTTTCTAGTGTTATGTGAAAATCTTAATACGGTTCACAGAATACATCTACTTACCAAGTTTCAATAGCATAGGTCTTATAGTTTCGGAGAAAAGTGGCTGTGACGTACGGACGGACAGACAGAAAGACAGACAGACATGACGAGTCTATAAGGGTTCCGGTTTTTGCCATTTGGCTACGGAACCCTAAAAAGCAATATTTCATATCTTTCTCTACTTGAAGACGAAGATAACGAATCCCCCACGCATCCCACTCCGCTCTCCCTCGCTGTCCTCCGCACGGCACCGCCGCGCTGTCCTCCGCACGGCACCGCCCCGCTGTCCTCCGCACGGCACCGCCCCGCTGTCCTCCGCACCCCATCGCCTCGCTGTATTTTTACTATGAATATCCGCTCAGCTCTGCTCCACTCCGCTCGTGCTGATTCCATTGAAGCGGAGCGGAGATTTCGAGCATAGTGATTGGTCAATTCGTGCACCGCTAAGCTCCTCTCCGCCCCGCTCCGCGTCAGTGGAAACCCGGCCTATAGCGGGCCGCAAAGTGATTTAAATTTGGAACTTAAAAAAATCGTAGAAATCGTACGCAAATTGTATGAACCAGGTGGATAACTCAGGTGGTCGGTTGGGAATGGGGGGGATTACCCCCACCTACCGATTACTGGCTCGTACATGTTGGCTGCATAGCAGAGCGCGGTGTCCTGTGCTATTAATTAAAAAAACTAAAGCGCGCCATATCTCTCTGTTCTTGTAATCAGTACCTATCATATTTTATTGTATTCTGCTGATTCTGCAAATGTAATAAGTTCTAAGCCGAGTTATGAAAGTGAAAATGCATTAACTCCTGAAACAATAACTATAGAAGCTAACTACGATGTACAAAACTTATTTTTTGCTCATAGAAAGGGGATGAAAAGTAGAGATTACTCGAGAGCAAATTATTTTTCCCTCCTGCGGTGAACTTTGAATCCCTCACTACGCTCAGGATTCTATGTTAGAATCCCTCGCTATGCTCGGGATTCTATTATAGAATTCTTCGCTTTGCTTGCGATTCAAAGTACCTAGCGCCCTCGCCGTAAAAATACTATTTTGCTCCCTTGTTATACAATCTACTATTTCCCGCGGGCGGTGTACTTTGAATCCCTCACTGCGCTCAGGATTCTACGTTAGAATCCCTCTCTCTCTATGCTCGGGATTATATTCTAGAATCTTTCGCTTCACTCGTGATTCAAAGTAGCGCCCTCGTCGTAAAAATACTATTTTGTCCCTTGTTATACAATTTACTATTTCAATACTGCTTAAAGTAACTTCAAATGTATTTCTTTTCCAGTTCCTTTCGAGGTGGTGAAGAATTCGCTGAAGGGTATCAAGACTCTGAAGGAAGAGAAGCAGGACGGGCCGGAGCCGGCACCCGACGCCAAACCTTACAATATCTCTGAAACCGTCTGATTATTATATTATAAGTAGCATTTAGTTACATATTAGGGGCACGTCCGCAAAAAGTGCACTTAGGATTTTGGAAATTCAAGAACTCACTTCATTAAATGACACTAAAATGGAACCAACCTTAAATTCTTAATAGATGAGACTACATTAACACCGTGTGCTTTTTACAAAATAGTTATTTACATTCGAAGACGTATTTGAAATCTGGTCATTTGCGTATCGGGTCATTTGCGTATCTGGTCATATGCGTCGAAAGGAAAAAAACCTCTCAAAATTATTAAAAATCATCGAAATAGCAGGAATAATCAATTTGACAAAGGTTAATTTCGATGATTTTCAGAGGTTTCTTCGCAAGTAAATAATTATTTTCTAAAAAGCACTCGGTGCTAATGTAGTCTTAGTATACAGTGTCGTAGCTATTAAGGTTCCATTTTAGTGTCATTTAATGAAGCGAGTTCTTGAATATTTCCAAAATCCTAAATGACTTTTTGTGCATTTTACGGACGCGCCCCTTAATAACAAGTAAATTATGTGATTTTTATTAAGTAAGTACCTACATTTAAATAATAAATAATAACCTATTTATGTTGAATTGTTATTTTTGATTTCTTCTATAACAGAAGGTAGGTAGTTAATGATGCAGAATTACTAGACGAGCATTGATATTTTAACAAGAACAAAAAAAATGGCTTACGCATGGCCTCTGTGACTTCCGGTTCACCTATGGCACAGCCGACAGATCTGTAGTAGTTCTCTTTATACTGTGACTGTGCCTATGGACAACTGGAAGTGCCTTTGCAATTATCTGATTTAACCAGTTACGGCTCTCGTCCATTGGTCAGTAGATATCATACATTCTTGCAGGAGATATCATAGGTACATACTTGGTTGAGGCTGCGAGACCACGGTGGAGTCCTTTACACCTTTTTTCGTACTTTTGACATGTTTTTGTCTTCAGCATCCCCGATTGCAGTTCATTTGATAAAAGGTGATCTTCAAGACAAATCATTCGAAAGTTGAAACATAATAGGGCGCGTATGTAGAAACGAAACGTACGATTTGTCAAGGCATGCCTTTATATTGTCTACAGTGTTGGTCCTACTTAAAAAGGTCCTGCAATAATATAACCTTGAGTTGCGTCATCGGTAGAGTCCGATCCCTGCGTTGCCAGCGGCAGTTAATGTAGGTTTTAGTCTATGTTTTATGCTCTGTTATTAGACTAATAAAAAAACCGGCCAAGATCGAGTCGGAAACGTGCACAAAGGGCTATAACTTTTTTTTACTCGCTGCGCTGCATCTTCTGCCACAGCTGCTGGAGAGAGAACGGTACGACTGAGGACTGAGGTAACTAGCAACTACTACTTATATCCAATAGATTAGCACGTGGCATCTCACAACATTAAAGGCACTTACAGTGACCCCAAAATCTCAGTTGGTCTAAATGAAAGTTCAGGTTTGAGCTGATGTAGCAGGGGCTGCATTAGACAGAGACGAATGTTTGAAATTGCTTGAGGATTTTAGATGCAACCGGGAATTACATTCCGGTGATTATAATATTTACTATGTACTTTCATAGTTAATATTGCAGCGTTTCACAACTATTTTAATTTATAAGTACTACTAAAGTGGCAGACGGCCCACTTGATGAAAATTTGTTACCGTAGCATATGGACGTTTGCAATGCATGAACAAACACAAACACTATAACCTGATAACTATGGGAGCAATAATGATACATCGACAACAACAGACTCAATCAAAAACCGTATAGCTACTAGCTAAGGAAAGTGATAACTACTTACTAATAAACACGAGACGAAAACCGAAGAAAACATTCAGGGTGCATCGTTTGTTGAGTGACAGATTAAAAGGTGGATTGTTGTCCATATTTTAATCTGTCACTCAGTATAGGTACCTAATATTCTAAACTAAGTTAGTACCCAGATGCCCGATAACCTAGATAACCCGACAGAAGGGACGTCACGTGCATCCGTTCTGTGCGACTTACAAACTAATTGCATAGTTTGCTTACATGGGAGCCCGTGCAGATACTTGGCCAAGTCAACGTTTTAGTTGTCAGGACTCTGAGCCACGCATTAACGGCAATTCTGCATCGTAGATAGTATACTTTAGTAGTGCACCTAGTAAAAACAAAATCGACGATCTAGAAAAGGTCGCAGGCTGGGACTGGATGCGAAAGGCGCAGGACCGTGTGTTGTGGCGTAAACTGGGAGAGGCCTACGTCCAGCAGTGGACTGCCATGACCTGATTTGATAGTAAAAACACGGTAGCATTTCTCTCAGTCTATATAATTTCTGTCTTATCTGAACGGCGTTTTCTATGAATGCCGATCTCTAATGGCCGACAGCACCATATCCATTTTCTTTTTACTTTTAATGCTATATAGTAGTACAAAAGTTAGTTTGCTATGTATTCGTGTTAGTTTTTATTTTTAATTTTAGTTTCTGTTCATTGGTGAATGAGCAGACCTTCTGGATTTCCATGCTGCATTGCCGGCATTCATAATAGACTCGGAAACGCCTAATAGAATTAGGCTGGCAAACATGTAAAAAATAGATAGCAGTCTCTAACAGAATTCGCCCCTGCGTCTTCTAGCATACCGTGCCAGGCGCTTTGCCAACTTAGCTAGAAGGTGCAGGTTCGAATCTGCTGCCCAAATTTACCAAATTGAATTTAATGAGCGTGCTAATTGCTTTAAAAAAATATCTCTAACTCTACGAAACCTTATGGGAACCCAAACATTGCGCCTTGTAAAATAAGAGTAGCAATTAGCCAAACGAATATTTAACAATTTACTTGCCTAATTACACACATCAACACCGTCTAGGGATATTTTTAATTTTTTTTTTTATTTAAAAACTTTTGATTAAATCTTATTTTGTAGGTATATTTGAATGATTCCAAATTTGAAATTAAAAAAAAAGAAATGAAAACAAATGATTTGCGCGACATTAGTATGTATAGCGAAGTTCGAAATTTTAATTTTACCGACGATAGTTAATTGGTATTTGTTTTGTCCAGTTGAAGTTTTAAAGCTAGTTATTCATTAATTACGAATTTATTTCATTGTGTAAGTCATGCAGCGACGCCATTTAATTAGAGAAGAAATGCTAAGGGCAGTAGGCATGCTCCAAGCTGGGGCTACTCAGCGGAGTATTGTTGAGGAGATTGGAACCAGGCAAAACGTTATTTCAAGATATTGGTCACGTTATCGTGCAACCGGGGAAGTGGCTGAAAGACACCGTGGCGGGAGACGCATAACCACCCAACGACAAGACTGATTTTTACAAGTTGCCGCGAGAATGCAGCCAAACGTTACTGCCGTGCAGTTGGTTCAACGGCTCCAGTCAGAACACCAAATTGCTTGTCAGTGACCAAACTGTGAGGAGGAGACTGCATGAAGCTAACCTTCATGCTCGCAGGCCACTTCGTACTCCAGCACTACGCAGAGGAAATCGTGGACGAAGATTAGAGTGGGCTCGTGAACATTTGCTTTGGGAAGATAACCTGTGGTCTGTAGTACTGATTACCGATGAGTCCCGATTCGGTTTTCATCCCGATTCACGAAGAGTACGCGTTTGGCGAGTTCCTGGTCGTGAGAGTCGTCTGCAACACCCCCAGGTAGTCCATCCATACAAGGGCGGGACAATTATGGTTTGGGCGGGAATTCGTTTTGGTGGAAGAACGGACCTCGTTTGGATTAGAAACACCATGACCGCTGAAAAATACCGCGACCAGGTGCTTGTACCCATTGTCTACCCTCATCGACTTCAAATGGGTCAAGAATTTACTCTCATGCATGACAACGCCCGTCCGCACACAGCGCGAGCGGTGACCAGCTGGCTGCAGGACCATGACGTGTCGGTTTTACCCTGGCCGGCGCAATCGCCTGATTTAAACCCCATCGAGCATGCGTGGGACATGCTCCAAAGAAGGGCTTATAAGAATTTTCCTGCAGACATTGCGACTGAAGAGCAACTTTTTTTGCATCTTAGCAGAACTTGGGACAATATCCCGCAGCGAGACTTTGATAACTTAATTCAAAGCATGAAAAGCCGTTGCAGGACCGTGGTTAACGTCATGGGTGGTTTTACTGACTACTGATTTTTTCTATCAGTGCAAAAAATTGAAAAGAAAAGACGTGTGGCACTCGGGGACTGCCGCGGTAAAGCTATTACATAGCATTTTTTTCCAACTATGCTAGTATAATTATTTCTATATAAGAATACTAGCTGATGCCCGCAGCTTCGCCCGCGTAAAATTTGTTACGGGAAGTTATTCCCGGGATAAAAGGTAGCCTATGTGTTATTCCAGACTATAGTGTATCTCTGTACCAAATTTCAGCCCGATCCGTTCAGCGGTTTGAGCGTGAAAGAGTAACAAACATCCACACTCACAAACTTTCGCATTTATAATATTAGTAAGAAGTAAGATTTTAAGGCCTATGTTCAACAAAGTAAAGTACCAAGTACCTACTTGACTGTGGACATTTGGGCTTTTGGACTTTTGGCCTATTGGCCTTTTGGACTTTTGGACTTTTGGACTTTGGCCTTTTGGGCTTTTGGACTTTTGGAATTTGGTTTTTTGGACTTTTGGACTTTTGGGACTTTTGGGACTTTTCGGTCTTTGTGGACTTTTGGGTCTTCAAAAGTCCAAAAGTCCAAAAGTCCCAAGGGCCAAAGTCCAAAAGGCCAAAATTCCACTCCACCTAACCTCACCCCACGCCACCTCACGCCAATTCACCTCACCACACCCCACTTCACTTCACCCCACCCTACACACCTCAGCCCACTCCACTTCACCCTACTTCACTTCATATACATAGGTACACGTTATGCAAACGCTCACGTGTACACGTTGGTATATGAAGTGCGAGATACACGAACGTGGCGGAGCGTGGCCGAAGGTAGCCGAGAGTGTGATTTTTTTTCATGACACAATTTCTGGATTCGGTCTCCACGCAAGGCCCGCGATAGAAGCTATGCAATAGCTTAATAGGTATTTTGTTTTAGATTTTGTTAAGAAGAACAATTATTTTGTAATAAATTATTTTTATGTAACTTCAACCATTTACGCAGAGGCGCAACGGATACTCTTATAACGATGAAATGTTTTCCGTTTTCGAAACATTCCTCATTGCTGCACCGCTCCTATTAATCTTAGCACTATGTTATGTAGCCTTTAGCCACTATCAATAAATGTACCTACTTGCTATCGAACAGTTTTTGAAACCCTACCAGTAGTTTCAGTAAGGCTTGCCTTGGTATGATGTGATCATGGTCCCTTTGCAGCGTGTGTCCTATCCAGCGCAGCAGCTACACTTCCGACGTTTGATCTGTTGGTGGATAGGGGCCTCACTGCAGCGTTCCAATAGTCTTACGTTCGTGATGTTCTCGGGCCCGTATGTACCGAGGAACCATTGGAGGCAGCGTTTGACGAAGACTATAGCTGGTAGCTGGTGCGAAATGTCTTTAGTGACCTTCCATGTCTCGCACCCGTATAGCAGTTAGCAGTACAGTTTTAACGTTTACTTTGTTTTGAGTTTCACTCTTCGTGTCCATTTTCGCAACTGCCTACGGGGCGCAGCTGTTTAAAGGTTGTTCTGGCCTTGGCGAGACTCGAAATGATGTAGGGTACTCTTCTATCCCATCAGTTTCTGACACGACACTCCCGAGGTACGTGAATTAGTGCCTCCACCACATCTCTTGCGTCTTTCGATTTTAATTTCAGTCCAGCCATTCGCTGCCTCATCCTGCTCGTTGTCCTGCACGTTGTCCTGCAGACATGCATGACGGCGTGTGTGTGCCTCAGCAGGCACAGGACATCGGCATCATTTAAACCTCCAGGATATCAGTATAGGCCCCATTCTATGCCGCGCCGATTGTTCTTTGCGGTATTCAGCATTATACCATCTATTTTCTATGGATGGTTGTTTACTATCCTGTTATCTTCATAACGATCCTCTAAGGTAGGTACAGTATGGTTTTATAAAAAGAAATTAAAAATAGAGTTTGTGAACTCTATTTTTAATTTCTTTTTCAGAATATTGATGACATTTGATTGATGTCATTTTATACACGTTACGTCTACTACATTGATACATGTAATAAAATTCTAACACGCGCCGGTGTTTGTATGTAAATTGTTTATACTGAGGAAAATTCTATCCTGAGGAATAGCTTTAACAATTAAGCTCTATTTTGATTAAGCAAACAGGGCAGATTCACACGCTACTTGATGAGTATGATTAATAAATACCTCTAATTTCATAGACCTTGTGTGACGTAAACAAAGTTGCGAGGGTTAGCTAGTTAAAAGATAAAACAATAGGTTTCTTCTTATCTACTTAAAAACTATTTTTACAAATTTTATGGTAATAATAGACATTCTTTGAAATATGCATGTATGGTATTGTTGTGACTTTTATGACACGTTTAAAGTACATAGGTATGGGATAGATGGCGCTCGCGGCTACGTCAGCGTGAAATTTTCTTCCCGCTTCCCATGGGAACGTACTCCCGGGTTTGGTTATCTTTATAGCAGTATTATATATAAATTAACAAAACAAAAAATAATACTGCATTGGTGATAATAATAATTAAATGTATGTATATAGAGTACTCACTCATTTTCTTTTACTATTTTTCGTGACTTTCTTCATTAATAAATGCAGTTTGTTTATTCATATTTAAAACACCTTTTACACAAATTATACGAGCACAGTTCACTGTTGTACATAGATGATGAATACCTATACCCATATATTTAGGATTTTTCGCTACTCTTATACCAAAGAGACTACAATACTTGACCTATACACCTATAGTCGAATTTTTATTTAGATCATAGATTTAGAATTTTTCGCTACTCTCAGAGGCCCCATACACGGACAATAATATTGATCAATATTTTTATTGTTCTATATTCATAATCACCAGCTTTTGAATACACACCTTCCATAATATTGACTCAATAACATTGCTTCAATATTTTTATTTCTGTTCGAGTAAATGTCTGACGAAGAAAAGTAAATTCCAAATTCGAAATTCCGATATCCGACTGAAAAATATTGATCAAAATTAAGCCTACACGGTGCGAAAAAAAAAATATAGTTTGAAAAATGGGCTTCCCAATTATATAACACTGTTGCATATTATTCCTAACGGATTTTCTGAAAATTGAGAAAATGTGAAATATCCCTAGACTGTGTTGATGTGTGTATTTTATTTTTACTTCCCATTCGCTAATTTCCTTTCTGACACGTGGTCCACCTGTTCCACGGTTAACTTTGTACCCCTGGTCAACCTAGCTGTTCCACTGTTAACTTTGTAGGTACCCCTGGTCCACTAAAGTTCATGGTTAACTCTGTCTACCCTAAATAAAGTTGATAAACCTAGGTGAACCAACGCGGTTCACTTAAGTATATCAACTTCATTTAGGGTAGACAGAGTATAGCGTGGAGTGAGATGTCCAAAAATGTATTTTGACTATGAAAATGTTTATTTAGTTAATATCAGATTATAGGATCCCAAAGCCCGAGGTGATCGAGGGATTCAAATTTAAACAAGACTACTTTTGTGTATAATGATCACAATAAATTAATCAATATTTTGCAGCAGATATGCTCACAAATTATCTTCATACAACATAAAGTAATCACGGAATTCGTTGATAAGTAATTTACATAACAAGTTTATAGGTCATTAATTGTCGTAACGTATTGAATGCCGGCTAGACAGCTGTGCCGGCACAACACGCCAGCCAGTAGTGACTTGAGCGTTGTTCAGCTAGGCACTGTGGCGGTGCCGCCTACGCTTGTGTGCTTTAAAAAAATCGTAAAGCAAGAAGCGCGCGAAAAATAATACATTTTTTGTACCGTGTTGTTTCATGAAGTGAGAGAATTCATTATGATTATTATAATTTTAGCACTAGTGGGAGCAGCGGTTCTGTGTATTTTCTTATTAGATGCGTTTTGGAGTGTACTACAGTTATTATCTTCATATTTGATGCCATATTTTCTGCCATCGGAAGATCAGCCGCTGTCGAAAAAATTCGGATCATGGGCAGGTTGGTAGAATGTTGTTTATTTTATTAATATGTTGTAGGGCTTGTATGTAATACCTAACCTTGTTGATATTGATACAGGTCAGTATTTCCTGTTTCGTTCGTTCGCTAAAAGAGAGGTTTGGTTGTTGAAGAAACTTTCAATATTCAGTAATTTATTTCATGCAACTAGGTACTAGGTATTACAAGTACGGCCACCCAATGGTATATAAAAAATATAGATACGTTACGAACCAATGATATAAAAACTATAGATACGTTATAGACACTTGAAAATGGCAACACGTAAAGAAGGTAATTACCTGAAAATCTGTGACGCGGCTGTAGGGTTAGCGAAAGTTCTATTATGCACTGTTTTAAATTCTGTTAGTAAAGAAAACTCGAAAAAAACATGCCTTCATGTATCTTCAGATGATGCACAAGCTACACAGCAACTGTTCAATATAAAAACGTGTCATTTCATGCGTAAGTACAATAGAAATAATAATATTATTTCATTTTCTCGGATCGATAAAATGGCGGCAAGCTTATTGAATGCACAAAGAAAATGTACTCTATAGTCTGTTCTGTGGTTTGGCGCCTGCGACCCGTAAGGGGATGTCGGGGAGATTTTGTACTAATGTTTTATTTTGGTATTTGAATATTTTTTTTATTTAGGTAATTATACTTCTTTAAAAAAATAATGAAACATAATAATAATATGTTAAGATTATTAAAATGATTTAAATTACAAATGTTTGGATTACTTACTAGGTACTTACTAAATTTATTAAATAAATATTTCTGTATGATATTGTTATTTTATGAACATACATTACATAAATTTTATAATTACATTTTATTTTATAAATTTTAATATTACGTTCTTTACCCGTAAATACATAAACCATATTATGTCTCAGTAAGTGAAATTCAAGTTTCCCTTTTTCCCCACATTCCTCTGATATTGACTTCTTGCATGCTACCACAGATAATATATAGAATTCTTTTTTTAAATTTATAAAAGTTTAGCTGTTTTTGAAAGCCGCAATGTTCGTGTTTAACGTATTACTATTAACAGACGTATATATGATACGTCTTTGTTACGAACACTGAAAAATGGCAACAAAAAAGTCAGGCTATTGCCTTACTATTCATATATAGATAATTTCATAGAAGTTATTTTTTTAAATGTATAAAAGATCTACTGCTTTTAAAAGCCGTGATGTTCGTACAATTGTGTGTCTTATTTTATAATACGTGGTTGCGGCCACCTACTACACAATACAACAGTGCATCGAGTCACAGTATAAAGAGATCGAGTGATCGAGTGCATCCTATTGTCATCAATCAATACATATAATAAAATCGAAACAGGTCTCTGTCTGTACATTGAAGATTTATAAGAAAAAAGTTTATAGGGGAGCTTTATGGACGCAATAGAACCCAAAACAATGGTTTTTAGAATTTTTGTCTGTTTGTCTGTACGTTTGTGCACGCTAATCTCAGCAACCGCTCAACCGATTGCGATGCGGTTTTATTTATTGCGTTGCGGTTTGCTCCACTTAACATTTAGTGTTTGTTTCATGTCAGTTGGTTCATAAATAAAAAAGTTATATCAATCTAAAGCTAATGCAGCGTACGAAGTCGCGGGCTACAGCTAGTTTTAAATATAAAGTTAGCTACTGAGCAAATAATGTATTTATTTTGAGCTGAATAAATTTAATACTAATGTGCTAGGTACGTATATACTTGTGTGCTTCTATTTAACGATGAATAAATACATTTTAAATAATGACTTTACACCTACCTACTTGTAAATTTTGTGTAAATTATCACATACCTAGGTACGTAATCCTACTTCCTACTAGGTATAATATAATTATAATAATTAGATATATTATAATTATAATCCTTACTAATATTATAAATGCGAAAGTAACTCTGTCTGTCTGTCTGTCTATCTGTCTGTCTGTCTGTTACGCTTTCACGCCTAAATGGCTGGAGCGATTGAGATGAAATTTGGTATAGGGATAGTTCGAGGCCCTGGGAAGGACATAGGCTACTTTTTAACCGACTGTGCAAAAGGTGGGTTATTATTTTACGATATAAACGACTCTTACGCGATAACGACTTCTACGGCGGTCGAAGCCGCGGGGAACAGCTAGTAATATAATATATAATATAATTATAATTATAATATAATAATATAATAATAATATTATAAATGTGAATGTTTGGATGTTTGTTACTCAATCACGCTCTAACGGCTGAACGGATTCGGCTGAAATTTGGTACAGTGATAGCTTATAGTCTGGAATAACACATTTTATCCCGTGAAAATGTTCCCACGGGAAGCGGGAATGGGTACCGAATTTCACGCGGGCAAAGCCGCGCGCATCAGCTAGTCTTAAAATATATGGGCCAAGGTCGAGTATGATTCGCGCACAGAATGCAAGGTTCCGTACCAAAAAAAAGATTAGAATAGAATATACCTAACTTTATTTGTACACCTCGTTAAAAACTATTTACAAAATTTAAACACAATATTGTAAAAAATTAATGGTTAAAAAAACCCTAGAAAAACACGCTTTTATAAATTCACGTAAAAACCAAAAATAAATTATGGATCGTTCAAGTTGCCTCTATTTCGGGGCTGAAGTGTAAACTAAGTATGTGTTCTTAATTATATTATTTGATTGTAAAAGCGTGGGGCGCAGGAACAGGAAGAATTTCCTGGCGGAAGCTGCATGATTTCTTGTCAGATTAAGGATAAGGTCACATTTATAAAAGCGTGTTTTTCTCGTGTTTTTAAACTATTAATTTACACTGTAACGTTACACAATATATCTATTGTGGGTTTTACAATTATATCATTTTAAATTTCGGAAATGTATTAACGATGATAGGCTTTAATTGAAATGCATAACATAGGTACTTGAAAAGTAAAGTAGTTAATCACGCCTACGCATTTTCAACACCCACTTTTGCCAGGTTTTCGTGACACCCGCGTAATAGGAGCAAACCTATTACCGTTACAGATCTCAATTAGAAAATTAATAGGTAGGTCCTTAAAGTTTCGGCATTCCGAGATATTTAGTACAATATGTAGTAATCATGTAATAAGAATACAAACGCATATATATATCCCCAAGCGGGTTATCAAAGGTAACCAAAGATATCTCGTTCTCGAACAAGAACTCTACATTTTGCCACTGTTAACGTATTCCCCATCATGTATCTACTTAATTGCCTGACAGAAGAGGCTCATGCAGCTTTCATTAGGATTTTTATTATAACAGGATTAGTAGATATTAATAGGAATTTGCTTACAAAAAAGCCTTTCTAGGTCCAGCGCCCCACGCTTTTACAATCAAATATAATAATTAAAAGCACATAGTTTACACTTCAGCCCCGAAATAGAGGCGACTTGAACGATCCATAATTTATTTTTTGTTTTTACGTGCATTTATAAAAGCGTGTTTTTCTAGGGTTTTTTAAACCATTTATTTATTTTATACTTTTAAGTCACAACATTTACACCTTTACTAGCTGTTCCCTGCAGCTTCATCCGCGTAGAAGTCGTTATCGCGTAAAATCATTACCCTCCTTTTGCGCAGTCAGTTAAAGAGTAGCCTATTTCCTTCCCTTGAACTCAAACTATCTTTATACCAAATTTCATCAAAATCGGTTCAGAGTGGTTTAGGCGTGAAAACGTAACCGACAGACAGCCAGAGTTACTTTCGCATTTATAATATTAGTAGGGATTTCTGTATTACATGGTGTTTTGTCTGAGTTCGACTAATATGAAAATATTTCGTTATTATTCTAATACGTATACATTTTATACCGGTACCTATGTCAATATTTACACTTAAGGCCGCGTGGGTCAGATTTTGAGTTTTTTTGAAACAATTCTAGTCAAAAAGTAAAGGGTTTTTACTATTGATAAATATATATATAATAGTTAAGGATATAAGCTAAACATATTCCGAGCCCGTTACACGATCCAATAAATTTCACTAGATAGAAAAAAATCCCAAAGTTGACTCTCTCAGAACAGTTTTTTCAATACTGTGGCTAAACTATTAACATTTTATATATATTTTTTGCACTTAATTAAAGCTATTGAGTTTTTATTCACATTTTCCAAGCGTTTTTCTATACACAAGTATTTACATAGTTATCATGTACGAATATCTACCAAACGCAATAGAATTGCGCCGCTGACGGCCGATCAGTCTCGCGCTAGCGCTTGTGGAGGCAGGACCTGTGTCAGTTTTTTTCGCAACTATTTCGTAATTATTATGCCAAATTACGTTGTAATCGCGCCACAGTATAAAAATATCCGTGATGGGCAAAATGTAATTAAATTAACCGTTACAAATTACAATTAATTTGTAATGCTTAATTCAATTACTCGGTCACAGATTACTTGAGTAATTAATTACAATGAGTACTAGAAGTAACTAATTACTGAGTAATGGAATTACACGTTAATCTAATTACATTGTAACTAGTCACTCATTAATTCAATTAACAAACTCTCATAATTAAAAACTCTGTCCTGTGAATTCGTCACGGCCCAAGGGGTGGATCGATTTTGATGCGGTTTTTTGATCGTAAGTCAATGTATCCATGATGGTACTTAGCTATACATTTTGAAGACCATCAGCTTAATTTCTGAGTGATGAAGGGATTTCACTTAAATTCCCATACGCGACTCATGGTAAATGAGGTGATCTTTGACTTTTTAAGTGTTTTCACGACATGGTAACCAACTACCTAATGCATTAAAATGTCTACGAATTACATGATAATTTTGCAATCCAACATGGCGGCCACGCCGTAATCACAAAATTTCATGGTGGGTATCGTTTAAGGGGTTTTTTAGTATGCTGAGTACGAAGTACGTGATAATTTTGCAATCCAATATGGCCGCCACGCCGTAATCACAAAATTTCATGATGGGTATCGTTTAAAGAGTTTTTTCGTATGCTGAGTACGAATTACGTACTAATTTTGCAACACAAGATGGCCGCCGCACCGGAATCACAAAATTTTATGATGGGTATCGTTTAAGGGGTTTTTTGGTATGCTGAGTACGAATCACGGATATTTTTGCAATCTAACATGGCCGCCGCGCCGTAATCATAAAATTTCATGATGGGTATCATTTATGGGGTTTTATGGTATGCTGAGTACGAATCACGTACTAATTTTGCAATCAAATACGGCCACCGCGCCATAATCACAAAATTTCATGATGGATATCGTTTAAGGGGTTTTTTAGTATGCTGAGTACAAATCACGGATATGCAATCCAATATGCTCACCGTGCTGTAAGCACAAATTTAAATTAATTACATAATATCAAATAATAAATTACATGATGGGTATCATTTATGGGGTTTTATGGTATGCTGAGTACGAATCACGTTCTAATTTTGCAATCCAATATTGCCGCCGCGGTGTAATCACAAAATTTCATGATGGGTATCGTTTAAGGGGTTTTTTGGTATGCTGAGTACGAATCACGTATATGCAATCCAGTATGGCCGCCGCACCGTAATCACAAAATTTCATGATGGGTATCGATTAAGGGATTTTTTCGTATGCTAGGTACCAATTTAATGTAATTGGTCTTAATTTTACAATAAAAACCTTTTGTCATAGTATTTTCGCATTGCTAGGCCTAAACTTAATAAGCAAATCTTTTTAGTTTACTACTGTAAATAGTTTAGGCGGCCAAATTCAATTCCAAAATAATCATGTTATTCGTACTCAGCATTCAAAAAAACCCATTAAATGATATTCATCACGAAATTATGTGATTACGGCGCGATGGCCATTTTAGATTGCAAAATTATCATGTGATTCGTACTCAGCATACCAAAAAACCCCTTAAACGATACCCATCATGGAGTTTTGCGATTACGGCGCGGCGGCCATATTGGATTGCAAAATTATCCCGTGATTCGTACTCAGCATACTAAGAATTTCCTTAAACGATACCCATCATAAAATTTTGTGATTACGGCGCGGCGCCCATATTGGATTGCAAAATTATCACGTGATTCGTACTCAGCATACCTAAAAACCCCTTAAACTATACCCATCATGAAATTTTGTGATCACGCCGCGGCGGCCATATTGGAATGCAAAATTATCATGTGATTCATACTTAGCATACCAAGAATTCCCTTAAACTATACCCATCATGAAATTGTGTGATTACGGCGCGGCGGCCATGTTGGATTGCAAAATTAGTATGTGATTCGTACTCAGCATACCAAAAAACCTTTAAACGGTACCCATCATGAAATTTTGTGATTACACCGCGGCGGCCATTTTGGATTGCAAAATGATCACGTGATTCATACTTAGCATACCAACTTTAGAAAACGCGCATCATCACCCGCGCCAGTTGAACTCGGTAGTGACGTCGCTTACTGACCGTGCATATAGTTTATGTGACGAGGAGCATTTAGAAGCGGAGCTACATCATTTAAGCGGCGTTCTACATAAAAATGGGTACAGTGGACGGATCCGACCACCGAGACGCTCGAATAAGCCTGTGAACTATAAAGTGGAAAGACATCCAGCCTTTTTACCTTACATCAAAGGAGTGACAGATAAGGTCGCAAACATCCTAAAAAAGGTTTCCGTTAAAACTATCTTCACTCCTTTTAAGAGGCTTTCGCAGTGCCTACGTACACCTAAGGACAGTTTTCCACTGGACAGGCCGGGAGTGTATAAGATTGACTGTAGTTGTGGTAGTTCGTATATAGGCCAAACAAAACGAACGGTGACGTGCCGAATCAAAGAACACATTAGGGCAGTCAAAAATAACGAACCACAAAAGTCTGCAGTCGCTGAACACCTGTTGGAGTCCGGCACAAACCATTGGATTGAGTTACATAACCCTAAGATGCTCTCAACTGAACGTCACTATATACCGAGAATGGTTAGAGAAGCGATTGAAATTAAAAAGTATAAGAATTTCAATCGGGAGGATGGGTTTCAGTTGCCGAGCGTCTGGCATCCAGTGGTTCGTTTGTGTACAAATAACCATAAACAGTTCCATACTAAACCGCGAGTAGACACGGTGAGCGTTGTGTGTCGTGAACGTCGAGTTAGTGAAAACGAAAGTGAGACCAGTGGTAGTGGTGTAACGCGTAATAAACGACTGCGAAGGAGGGTAGATCGATATATGTGCTGAGACTTTCGCTTTCAACCGCCTATACTTCAGTTCCTCCGTGATCATGGTGCTTGCAACAGCGCCGAAATATCGGAAATACTCAATAGTACATGGTAAATATCCCGTTAACTCTAATAATAGTGTTAGTGACCATGAAAGTTTAAACACCTATAGTACGTTCTAAATTCAAATTTTCATTTGGTGCTCATTTTTACAGAAAACCCCGTTTTCCTACATTTTTGGCGCGAAGTTCCAGAAGTTACCATCGACTTTCACAACTTTTATTCAATTTTTATCGATTAATTTCATATCCTTGACTGTCAAAGCTTTATTAATTGCTGATTGGCTGTATCAAAAATGGTAGATAAAGTGGTAAAAGCTACCAAAATTATCGCGCTGCTTGAAGAGGGTTGCAGCCAATGTTTCGTGGCTAGGAGGCTAAATGTTAGTCGCTCGACGGTCCAAAGGACCTGGCAGCGATATCAGGAGACTGGTTCCGTCGAGAGAAGGCCTGATTCTGGAAGAAAACCATGTACCCAACCACGGGATCATCGTTTTCTTGTAAGTCGCGCATTGAGAAATCGCAAATCTTCGTATGTAAATCTTAAGAACAACCTCCAAGAAGTAAGAAATGTGCATATTAGTCTATGGACGGTCAGGAGGAGGCTTCTCGCTGCCAATATACGCAGTCACCGCCCGGCCCGCGGCCCCAAATTACTCCGTGAGCACAGAGTTCACAGGCTTAGGTTCGCTAGAAATTGTGAATCATGGACTCAAGAAGATTGGAATAGGGTTTTGTTCTCTGATGAAGCCAGGATATCTCTGTTCGTGAAGATCGACGTCGGCGAGTGCTAAGAAAACAAGGAGAGCGCTTTGCAGATGCATGTTTCGAAGAAATCACACCTTATGGTGGGGGCTCTGTTATGTTTTGGGCAGGAATAAATTCAATGGAACGTACAGAGTTAGTCTTCATTGAAAACGGCTCACTGACTGGGCATCGATACATAACGGAAGTTCTAATTCCTCATGCACAACCCGCATTGGCCGCTCAAGGTCAAGACTCGATTTTTATGGACGACAATGCTCGCGCCCACCGATCCCGCGATGTTAATGCGTATGTGCAAGAGGTCGGCATTCGTCGTTTGGATTGGCCAGCTCGAAGTCCCGACCTCAATCCCATAGAACATATCTGGGACTTTCTAAAACGGCGTGTGAGATCAGTACACCCGGCTCCGCAGACCATCAGAGAGCTGAAGAATGTGATTACTGCGGAGTGGGAACGTATTCCGCAAGCAAGTATCTGGGATATACTCGCTAGCATGCCCAGACGAATTCAAGCTGTGATTTTAGCTAGAGGGGGTCACACTCGATACTAAACATTTATCTGCTTTTACTTTATTAAAGAAAAACAAACAAAAAAACTTTTTTATTTTTACTTCATGATCATATGCACTACACTAGGGCTTGAATATCGGACGCTTTTTCAGTTCCGGAATTGGGTTTCGATATTCAGTATTTGTATTCCGGAATTCCGGAATTCCGGAACTCAATCAAGTTTCGTTTTGTACAAAATAGTGATATGTAAAAAAAGAAAAGGGAGCTGGTAGTCCTACGTGATTAGTGATAAACTACTTTGGTTCCCAGTAAAATTACTTATTTTATCGTAACCAACTAATAACCACACGCTTCCTAACTATTGCCTACGGTTGGTCCGGGTAAGCCCTCAGAAGGATGACACCAGAATTCCCCACAGACCTTATCTATCACTGCGGCCTCACCTAGGAGGTTCGGGTGCTATCCCGCGTATTTGGGGCTTGTTCAGGTGTTATGTTATGTAAGGACGGCGATTAGCCCTCCCACCGTCCTCAGGTCCCCGATTATGGAGGCCGTTAGTCTTGGGCAAAGACATGCGGAATTCGGATGGGAGCGTTCTCTCTCGATCACTTTTCGCCGCATTAACTGATCACAGAAAGACGCAGTGGTGTTCCACTTACTCCCACTGGAGATCATAGCTCGCGCAATGGTCTCCAGCGAGAGAATATCTACGTCCAGACCTACCACGAGGACCGGGCGCTGTTAAGCCCACGCTGTGCACTCCACTAATGTGTGAAGTACTGTGTCCTCACTGCGTTCCTCGCAGTGCTGGCACTCAGGTGTGGTTTCCCGGTGTATTCGTCACAGATACTTACTGAAGCTCCCGAGCCCGGTAAGCATCTGTGATAACCGGTAGGACAGAGCACCCGCACCGTGGCTCCTCTCTAGTCACTCGCCCGCCCATGACCGGTCTGACCGCCTTGATTATGGCGATTCGGCGATTCCCCCCTTGTGTGATGTGATGTGGCGAATTGGTTTGTTGCTCAAGTCCAGGTCTCCACGGTTTCCTTGTGGAGTTGGAACTGCCGAACCTAGATCTCTGGAGACGTAGACCTATGACCCCGCTCCAGCGACTCCTGGCACCATAAAAGAATAAATTAGAAATTTAATTAATTTATTTAAACGAGGACGCAAGTTGCCTCACTGCCAGATCCTCGAGACATGCCGCCTCTGAGCAACGGACCACGCAGCACCCAATCGTAACCGATGTTCCACCGAAGCGGTCTTAAGACTGATCTCTGCGGAACACCGAATGACGTATCTCGCTGACCCGGTTGGGTCCTAGCCAGCTTGGGTCAGTTATGGCCCTCTCGGAAAGATAGGCCCCGACAATTCGACGGAAGTAGGGAGGCACTCCATGATAAATAAGCGCCTCCCTAACGCAGCTCCAGGGCAAGGTGTTGAAGGCGATGCCGGTGTCTCTTGACATCGCCATCGCTTTCAACACCAACTCACCCTGCGATGTTACTTCCTCCATCAGTCTTCTAATGCGCATGATCGCATCCACGGTGGAGCGCCCTTGACGGAAACCAAACTGGTTATCCGCCAGATCTGGCCCCATGCCTGTGAGGTGCCCGACTGTGCGCTGTGCAATGATACGCTCAAGGAGCTTGCATACCTGACGAGCTATGCAAGCTCCTTGAGCATATCATTGTTGGGGATTGACCGATTTGGGATCGGCCGTAGTTACTCAATGGAGCAACACGATCGGCCGATCCCCGAAAGGTTAAACTGCCGACTACCTTGCCTTTCGGATCAGAACCAGTTTCCCTGTCTTATAGACCTTGGGAATCTGGCATTTTTCGAGGCATGCACTAAAGAGGCCCATCACTCGAGGCCCGAGATCCTCAAGAGCCAGGACCCACGTTCGACCTGGAATGCTGTTGGGTCCAGGGGCACGGTCCCTGCGGAATCTAAGCCGCAGTACAGTCGCCCCTAACTCACCTTCAGTGACTTCGGGCACGTCATTCTCGCTATAATCAGCGTCGGGCGCCTGAGACGGAGCCATGTGCAAAGAAATATGTTCCTCCGCCTTGATGAGAACAGGAAACCCAGGACCCTCCTCACTCTGGGTCAGTGGAGCACCTTGGGGCAAAGTTTGCCCCTAAAAATAAGGTACGGGCCCCATGAGTTCCGTCAGAATTACTAGAACTATGCTGAGCGAGACCTCTCTCAAATTCTTGCAGCGTTTCTATTAAAGTTAAATTTATCTCGTAGCATAAGTCAGAGCTAAGTCTAAGTTCTACTACTATAAATTAAAGTCTAAATGTAAAAAAATACAAAAACGTCATCAATAATATTATTATTATTTAAATAGTATGTTTTCTATCAAATACCATTAGTTTTATGGATTTACTTTCTTAGTAGGTTTTAGAAATATCATCAAATAAAATGAATAATACCTAAGTACATAATCGAATGAATTTGTTAATAGAGAAATCCTAAATTATCAGCATTGTAGTAATTAAAGGTAATTAAATTGCATAATACAATTTTGTTTGTAAATAATCTACATTTTTGTTTGTAATGAAATTAAAGAATAAGCGAAAATACTATTTTTTTTTCAATATCGAAATACCGGTATTGATCTCGCCAATTCCGGAATTGAGAACGATATTAGATTTTATCGGAATTCCGGAATTATGTCAATTCCGGAATTCCGGAGTTCAAGCCCTACACTACACTAGCGAACATACACTACTAGCGAGGTTTAGCATTATTTCCCATAAATTGTAACAAAATTTTATTAAATACTGATGAAAACGATTATTTTCTTATTAATTTACCAAATTGTGAGGATAAAACTACCTATAATTATCAAACAAAGCAATATTAACATTTGAAATGGTTCATTGCTTAGGTGCCCGTTTTTTTTGCAAATGAGTGTATATAATTAACTCATTTATTTAAGAAACTCTAATAAATCACTACACTTAATAAAGTTAGATGCATTTACTACGTCAAACAATGTTAGCATGCTGTATATTTCTACTCTTCTACTCTACGAATCTAAGCGCACGGCAGTGCGCAGGCCAAGTTCTAGCAACAGGCCGAGCGCATGTCGTACTCTATTTACACGAACCGCTTCGACCCACTTTTGACCCCCCTGTAGCTCAGTGCCTATTGCAAGTACAGAAATAAAATTGTACGTACGTATTCATATACTAGTACTAAGGTAGTGTACTAAATTTCATAGATGTAGCTTCAGTAGATCCTGAAATATGACCCTGTGAATATAGCTATTTTTGGCACTGACTGACTCACTCACTCACTGACCGGTCATCAAAACCTCTAGGCCACTTCCAATTGTCCTATCGTTATGAAATTTGGCACACAGACCAGGTGTTATATGTAGATTAAAGAAAAATTGAGAAATTTAAGAAATCGGTCAAGTGTGAGTTGGAAAAGGGTTACAAAGTTTGTATGGGACGACAGGATTCCTTGGTCGGATCTTCTTCAAATTTTGCATAAATCATCTCTAACATAATTGATGGAAGATGTGTTTCGTATTTTATAGAAATTCATTCCAGAACATGGCTAAAAAGGGGTTACAATTGTTATCTTCGGGGGGATTTGATTCGAATTTGTATCAATACTTTTTAGTCATGAGAGGACTCTTTTGATTTAATTTACTTTTTATTTTCACACATGTCATGTTTAAAAACTCAATCAGATTTGAGAAAGATGTTGTCAATGTTTTGATTAATGTCAATCAAATACTCTATACATACAAATTATGGAAAAGTCAATACTGCACATTGAATATTGTTATTCATATTTGCGAAATATTTGGATCAAATCCGTCCAGTAGTTTAGAGATCAGCAAGCATTCTAAAGGATGACTTACGCTAGACCGTGCCGGGTCCGAGCCGAGTGTCGACCGTAGCACGGTCACCGAGCCGGTTGCGTTCACGACTGCTCGGGCGAAGCTAGGTGGCACTGTATTCATGCAACGGGCCGTGGCCGAGCCGAGGCGGGACCAAGTTGTTTCCGAGCGTTTTCCGTAGTTCAGCTGTCACTCAGTTGCCGCTCGGCTTAACGCATTTATTTAGCGCGAAAAATTCTAAATCTATGGTTTAACGTGAGTTTGTCGACACAAAATATATATAATATTAATTGACGTTGCTGCGGCCGGCACTCGGCTCGGACCCGGCACGGTGTAGCGTGAGTCATCCTTTTATTCTAAACATAAGCTATATATTAATGTTATGACATTAATATACATTTATAAAATAACCTTGGGGGTAAGCAGAAGGCTAATAAACTATGTCAATTGGGATTAACCTATTGGATTGATTAAACTGAAAATTTTGTACGTATATTATTAAGAAGTATGTAAGCTTTAAACGTGGACTTCATATTATAACGCATGAGTTGGCTTAATCGAAAATCTAATTTCTTATAAAAATATTTATGAATCAGTGATAAAATGAGAATACAATGAGGAGGGGGGGAAGGGAGGGGTATAAAATAATGTCATGTATACATAATGCACACTTTAAAGCTTATTAAAGAAAAAGTAGGTACGGTTTCTTGAAAAAAAGTATTGAAATCCCACCAAAAACATCCCTGTTGAATAGGAGGCCAAGTTCCTATGAGCTAATTGTTCGCCTAAAAAAGGGTTGAAATCCAATCCAATGCCAAGTGTAGATGCACTTTAAAATCAATCATAATCATCTTCATCAACAGCCTAATCCACTGGTAAACATTTGCCATTTCCAAGACTCGCCACCACACTCAGACCTCAGCCTTCCGAATCCAGCCACTACCCACTACCGCATTCACGTCAACGGTCCATCTGGCCGAAATTCACTTTACCATACACCCAACTTAAAATATGGTGTAGTTGTGAAAATACGTAGGTACCTACTTGGTTAAAAATATCTAAAATAATGATACTTCTAAATTAAAACTTGGCAGGTTTTCGTGGAGTACGTAACACTTGATTAATTGTATAATTAAATTTATTATGTATATAATTAAATTAACCTGCCCAGTTCAAATTTAGAAGTATCATTATTTTAGATATTTTTAACCAAGTAGGTACCTACGTATTTTCACAACTACACCATATTTTAAGTTGGGTGTATGGTAAAGTGAATTTCGGCCAGATGGACCGTTGACGTGAATGCGGTAGTGGGTAGTGGCTGGATTCGGAAGGCTGAGGTCTGAGTGTGGTGGCGAGTCTTGGAAATGGCAAATGTTTACCAGTGGATTAGGCTGTTGATGAAGATGATTATGATTGATTTTAAAGTGCATCTACACTTGGCATTGGATTGGATTTCAACCCTTTTTTAGGCGAACAATTAGCTCATAGGAACTTGGCCTCCTATTCAACAGGGATGTTTTTGGTGGGATAATGTATTCTATAGAAATGTAACACCTATAAAGTTACCGCTAAAATCTTGGAGTAACTTACGCATACTAAAAAACAGCAATAAAACATAACACTCACACATCCATCGTTGAATACTTGCATGCGATTGGTCGCGCCAAGGTCATGCCGGCTCGGCGCCCCACCCAAAGCGGCGAACGTGATAAGCGTGGATGGTTTTATGCAATAATAAGAAAGCTTGTTTATGTGTTTATTTTTTATTGAATAAGTTCAATCAAAGTTTAATCAACAGAAAAATAATAACTGGATTGTTATTATTTTTCTATTGATTGAACTACTTTGTATGCGTATATACAAATTAAAATACGTTGTTTTTTTTCACAATTATGTACCTCTAAAAATAATTAGTTTATTTAATTTATGGCGGACAATGGTATATTTCTAAATACATACATAGAACACCCAGACTCCGAAACAAACAAAAATTATATTTTAATTTCAATGCATAATATCATCCCTACTAATATAATAGCTTACTAACAATATTACCTGAGCGCTTAACATACTATGAACACTGCATAAAAATATTTTAATTTTGGAATTGCGTTCATCTTGCATAACACTTTTCAACTTCCCCAAGTACGTGTTTTTAAAATGAATATTTACTAACCTATGGAAGGTGATTCCAGCGTTTTTCATATCCGTATGGCGATTTTAAATCGGGTAGCACCTCAGATCCGTCCAATTTTCGTCCTATTTCTGTACTACCCACGTTTAGTAAAATCTTTGAAAAGGTAATGCTTAATCAAATGCAAAATCATTTTAATACAAATAAACTATTCCATACTAAACAATTCGGTTTCACGCGAGGTCGGTCTACCACGGATGCTGGCATCAAATTGTTAGAGTGTATATATGAGGCCTGGGAGGAGTCGTATGATGCTTATGGTGTATTCTGCGACTTATCTAAGGCCTTCGATTGTGTCCAGCATCAGACTTTAATTCAAAAACTTGATCATTATGGAATCCGGGGGACGGCCTTGGATTTAATTAGTTCTTACCTTAGAGATAGAGTACAGAGAGTAGTTATAAATGGTAAACAGTCAAATGGTTCTGCTGTAACAATGGGGGTGCCTCAGGGTTCAATTCTGGGACCTTTTCTATTTTTAGTGTACATAAATGATCTCCCTCACCTTATAAGAGACGATCACGAGGTAGTTTTGTTTGCTGATGACACATCTTTAATATTTAAAGTTGAACGTGGACAACGCGATCTTGACGAAGTAAACAATGCCCTCTCTAGGGTAGTCCACTGGTTTAACGCTAATAATTTATTGTTAAACGAAACTAAAACAAAATGTATAAGATTCACCTTGCCAAATGTTAGGCTCGTTAACACCAGTATTAGGATTAGGGATGATCAAGTAGAATTGGTCGATGAAACTGTCTTTCTGGGCATAAAGTTAGACTCCAACTTGCAGTGGGGGCCTCATATCGAGAAAGTCTCGGGCAGACTGAGCTCTGCAGCCTATGCCGTTAAAAAGATCCGACAACTGACAGACATTAGAACAGCGCGTCTTGTCTACTTTAGCTACTTCCACAGTGTCATGACCTATGGCATACTATTATGGGGTAACGCTGCCGACATCGAATGTATCTTTGTGTTGCAGAAAAGGGCTGTCCGGGCTATCTATGGTATGGGGTTTCGGGAGTCATTAAGAGAAAAGTTTAAGGATATCAACATCCTTACTGTGTATTCACAGTACATATATGAAAACTTATTATATACTCATAAAAATAACAGTAAATTTATTAAAAATAGTGATATCCATAACCTAAACTTAAGAAATAAGAATAAATTGGCTGTACCTAGATTTAGGCTTAATAAAATAAGCAATTCTTTTGCGGGTAATTGTATTCGAATGTACAATACATTGCCGACAGCCATAACAGGTTTGTCAGTTAATAAATTTAAAAAACTAGTAAAGCTTAAATTGTGCCAGAAAGCTTATTATAGCATTAAAGACTTTCTAGAAGACAAGACTGCCTGGCAGTGACACGAATTGCTCCTTTCTACATTTAAAAAAAAAACTGTATTAGATACTAAGATGAATAAGAGGGACCGGACTGAGTTTCTTGGGGTGTTCTTCTCAGTCTGTAGCATTTCCGAACCCCCGGTAGAGTCACAAAAATTTTGACAAACCTAAATAATTTTTTAAAAATTTCAAAGGGAATAAATTTTATTTTATTTTATTTTATTTTTTATTTTTGGCTTCTGCACCACTTCACAACACACGAAGGCATTTTTGGGATATATTTAACGCGAAAACACAATTAATATCACCGACTGATTGGTTCCAGCGACACAACCGTACGTTACGCGTGACAGCGCGGACTAACTGTGTCGCGCGGTCCCCTTTTTAAGCCCCACCTTCCGCGGTCCCCATTTGGTGGAGCCATTTTTTGAGCCGAATTACACTTCTATAGAATACATTATTCGTAGCTTCTACTGTATGCTGTGGCATGAGAGTTCACTGCCGCTGCCGGCGCGCGGTGAGTCTTGCGCCCGGGGCGAGGGCAGCGCCAAATGCCTACTTGTGCGCTATAACCGCCCCTTAAAATTAACTTCAATATATAATAGGTTTGTTAAAACCTTAAACCCTAATCGTGGTCAAAGTTCATTACAAGACTTTTCTAACAAATCCAAACACAGCTATGATACGATGTTCAATCATGAAGTTACAATTATTCATTTCTTACGACTTCATCATCAGATCAGTTTGACAGTACCTACCATATTATTGTATTGTTATCAGAACTACAAACATCTGCCAATTTACATGACGCTACGATCCTTGGAACATGGTTAAATTAGTTACCTGAGATTTACAAGTCAATTAATAAAAGGTTTGTTATAACCTTGAAACCTAAGCGGGGTCAAAGTTCATTACAAGAATTTTCTGACGAATCCAAAAACAGATATAATACGATATTTCATCATGAAGTTCCAGTGCATATCTTCCGACCCTATCATCAGATCAGTTCGACAGTACCATATTATTGTATTGTCATCAGAACTACATACAGCTGCCAATTTTCATGACCCTACGATCCTTGGAAGCTGGTTAAATTAGCTACCTTAGATTCCACTTGTTTTCAGTACTTACCTATCTTCCGGCTCCATCATCATATCAGTTTGACAGTACTATATTATTGTATTGTCATCAAAACTACATACATCTGCCAATTTTCATGACGCTACGATCCTTGGAAGCTGGTTAAATTAGCTACCTTAGATTCCACTTTTTCTATCGAAGTTTCAGTGCCTATCTTCCGGCTCCATCATCATATCAGTTTGACGATCTTAAGTGATTTTTGTTGATGATTTGATGTTAAGTGGAGCAAACCTCAACACAATAAAGAAAACCGCATTGCAATCGGTTAAGCGGTTACTGAGATTAGCCTGCACAAACGTACAGACAAACAGATATACAGACAAACATACAAAAAATCTAAAAATCATTGTTTTGGGTTCTGTTGCGTTCATAAAGCCCACCTATAATATTTTTTCTTATTTGTCTTCCATGTACAGACAACGACTTGTTACGATTTTATTAATTGTATTGATTGATTGATTTTGATGATTGTTATATAAAAGTATTTATAGTTTTTAAATTTTAACACACACGTAACTTTACGTACTACGTCTTTACTTCGTACGGCTTTTCTTCATACATTCGATTATCCGGATGCGTAACGACAACAATTAGTCCGGTTAATCAAGTTTCTACGCTAACAAGTTTTAGTTAACATTATAACCATGGTATGGACTCTACGGACTCTACGCAAATGACACGTGAATATAATAGTGTAAGTACAACCGGTTAGTTAATTATTGTGTTTAGCACCTATTATAAAAATTACTGTTCTGAGATCTTACTTATTCCTCTGACCGCGACATTTAATAACATAATAACTAATAGGTATCTACCTATGTTATAATTATCCTAGCCTAGAGAGAAAATATGAAACCTGGAGTTCAAAGTTTATACATAGGTATAGCATACATATTACATACATACATACATATGGTCACGCCTTTATCCCCGAAGGGGTAGGCAGAGTCATATTATATGCCCACATTTCACCTTTTGTATAATTTGTCCCACGTAATAGGTGGTGATCCGTATTGCCGTGTTTAAATGGACAGGCGCAGGTTGTGACTGCCTGCTGTTGAAATAAAGCCTTCAACTTAGCTTAACGACTGCCATTTTACTGGCAACCGGGACCAACGGCTTAACGTGCCTCCGAAGCACGGAAACGCTCAAATAAATGTCACAAAGTGATCACATGGATGGTCACCCATCCATGGACCGGCCATAGTGAAAGTTGCTTACTGCAGTGATCGTTTACAGAACACTGAGTCCGCGGGGCCACGAGCGCATGAGTAGCGAGGTATAGCAGGCTGGTAAAATTTCCAAAAAAACATAATTATGAATCGATGGGCTCGGGGTACAATCGGACGCGGCAGTATTCCTACTCTTGTAGAAGTATCTATACACAAGTACCTAGTCACTTCTTTCAAAAGGGAGTATTGTTGATCAAAGACTAAGGACAAAGAAAAATGCATCGTTTTGTTTGTCTGTAACACGATCATAATCAGATCATAATGGGAGAAAGCGCTCGAAGCCCCGCTGACTCAGTACGTATTCTGAAAACGATCACTGCAGGAAGCAACTTTTGCTATGGCTGATCCTCGGATGGGTGACAACTTGGTATAATTTCATTTGCGTACGTACGTTACGCACGCAAATGAAATTAGCAGTAGCATGACAGTAGTTAAGCCAAGGTGATGGCTTAATGGGCGACTTCGGTTATTGCAACCTGCGTCTGTCTATTTCAATACGACAATAAGCTCATCACGTACCTAGGTATTACGTGGTTACGTAGGATAAAAAGTAATAAAAACTAAAAGGCGAAACGTGGGCTTATACTACGCCTTTGTCTATGTGTTCGGGGATAAAGGCGAGGTAATGTCAGAAACGATCATAATAAAGAGGATGGTATGAGTCAACACACCATAATCCCTCGATTCGTCCGATATTCTAGCACAACAGTCAAGAATTGATAATAATATTTATTTCGGATCATAAATATTCCATAGTGTGTTAATTCACTCTCTTAAAAACCTATGTTAGAAACACATTAAGATATAGGTACAATTAATAAATTAAAATAATAAAATAAGCTAAATAAATAAGTAAGTACATTAAGTACTTACCCCAAAAATGTATAAGTATAAGGGAAAGAAATGATTAAACAAAATACTCAATGGAAGGGAAGGGCTGATTTCATCCCAACACATGCAAATGGAATACCACACAGGCACCACCTGCACAACCATCTATCAATGAAACATTGGGATGGTTTTCATACAGATGTAAATTAAGCTAGGTTCTGTTCAGAAATTGAAGTCCATTATCATGTCTCAAGAGAGGAATCCGTAGCGTGACGTATAAAGGCCGGTTTCCATAGGGCTGAGCGGGCCCATTAATGAATCAGCTTATCTCACAACACTAAACGAATATATTATATATTCTGTGACTAAACTGCATTTTTCCTTCGTGTGGAATTCCCTCATATACATATGCTATGCTTACCAATTAGAAACACACAGGGCACAAACATTGCCTAAGACTGGGAACCCCGCGCCCGGGTAAGTCTCCCGGCCCCGTCTACATTGCTTATCCGCCACCAGTTTATGAGTACAGAGTAGAAATTCTGACATCTGTACAATACGCAATGAAATATCAATGAATTGAGCACACATTTAGTAACGGTTATTACATTAGATTTACCTGAGATCAAACTTCAGAGTAGAGAAACGTTTGACTATTGCGTAACTATACAGGGTGTGGCGTAAATAGTGGTCCAACGTAAAGGGTGTGAGATAACAGGTAGTCAACTACAACATACTACAATTTTGTCCGGTTTTGCCCAAGGGTTGCAGAAAAAAAGAACTTTTTATGAAATTCACTCCATTTTTTATAAATTTGGCTGTAGTTTGAAGAAAAATCGTTAGTTTTGAATTTTGATTTCTGTTTATTAAAGCCTAATACATTAGCTAACAAACAATAATATAGTTTGTTTATTTCCATTTCAAACTTGGAAAAAAAAGATAAATTTATCTCAATTTTACCTCAAGTTTTAAAGTATCACTAAAATACAAATGCATTTTTAAAAAAATAAATGTACTGCACTGTTGCTACCCATTATTTCAAAAATATGCCCGTCTAATACCGATTTCGAAATGGTATCACACTAACAAATATTATTTTTTAAAAGCTGGATATTTCATTTTCATTACAAACTGAAATTTTAATTTCATAGTAGGGAATCAAACTGTTTATAACCACATGGTCTCTACTTATCCGTCTATTGTCGGGCGCCTCGGAAAACTACTCGGAAGGATGTTACAGGATTCCTGACAGACTTTGGTCAACACCTTGGTCCCACTAAGGGTCTGCGGTGTCCTTCCGATTCTTTTTTTTTTTTTTTTTTCTGCAACCCTTGGGCAAAACCGGACAAAATTGTAGTATGTTGTAGTTGACTACCTGTTATGTCACACCCTTTACGATGGACCACTATTTACGCCACACCCAAGCACGGTTCTTCAAGAGGGGTGTGAAGAGGCACATCTCAGGGCCGCCAACTTGAGGACCACTGTCAGAAGTCTTACGGACTGTGAGAGTGGCCCCCAATCGCTAGATGCGCCACGGCTTTCTATTAGGCTGGCGACGTCAATTATTGGCGAGCTTAATACATATAACACATTGACATGTTGTATAAAAAAAAGAGATTCATTGCAGGGTCATGACACTCATCACAAAAGATAAAAGATTTCGAAACTGTGGGACTTGAGCACTGTATAACTTGAGGTAGGTAGGTACCTATATTACGGAAGTTGAAATCGTTGTTGTTTCAAATGGCAATAGCAGGGACAATGGACATGGACATGTTTGTACAATCAAATCCATTATTTATTGAGATTGCGATGAGGAACTCGATAGAGGACAAAATCAGCACTTAGATACCTAGCCCTAAATTTAGAATTTATATGTGCCACATACTAATGGTACTATTGTTGTAACTGTAGTACTTAGCCGAGGCACCTTTTAAGAATGAAAATTAGCTCATTCTGTTCACTAAGTTGTAGGCAAGTACACTAATAAGGATAAGAATAAGGGATTCACAAATTGATAAATTTTATGTAAAAAAGTTTATTGGACAGTTTAATCTTCGCCTTCATGGTTTTCAGCCACCTTACCAACAAAATTCAATAACTCTACCTAACATGGTTCCGAGTTCGAAATCGTGATTCACAGAGCATAGGTGGCTATTTCTACTTTTTAACCGACTTCAAAAAAGGAGCGGGTTCTTAATTCGTCTTTTTATAATGTACAAAAAAGACTCACAGTCTAAAGGCTCGAAAACTGGCAAAATGTAGAAAATTCCCAAATTATTATTTTCTCTTCGGTTATGAACCCCACATCACACTTCTGCGATGCTGAACCATAAATGACGTTCAACCGCATGGAGTTTTGTATTTAGTTACAGTTGTATACTTCAACACCAACCCGTTTTTTACTCAAATCTGAAGTACCCAATATCGTGTGACAGAGGCATTATTGTGTTTAAAATTCTAAATACTGAAAAAATATTTTTTTTGTAATACTACTTATGTGAAAATTGTATGTTATTGCGGTGATTTTAGTACTTATATATAACTTAAAAATCTATGGAAAATTTACAAAGCAGTAAACAAATGTTTAACTGAATCAGGAAGTGTGTCGGAGACGAGCAGAATGCGAAAAATGACCCCGATTCCGACCTTTCGTATTAAGTTTTGAGCTGATGAATTACTTCTTATAGCAAGAAGCTTCATGTATGTATTTAGTGGTTTAATTGATGTTCTATCCACCAATTCAAACCATTTGTTTGTACTGGTTTAAAAAATTTGAGCGTGTGACCATCAAATTTGCGCCACGAGTAGAGAAAGCCAGGTAATTAGGTACATTCTTGAATCGTCTTTAGAGTGTATCGTGTACATTGAACCGTGTTTTCGAATCTGTCGTGTAGGTACTTTCCGATTAGGAGGTACCTAGGTATTTCTTATCTTTTTGGTATAATTATTTTTGAATTCTTGTATGATAAATTGATAAGTGATCTGGTCTCCCACTGTAGTAATCTTAGAGTATATTTTAGAAGGTAGTTATAGTCTTATAGATATATCTGTTGATTAGTACGTCGATCATTCTTACCACTTCACACAGACTAGATATGCCCAAAATAAATTATTTACAATAGAAATATACATCGTGAGATATAATCTATGATTCCCACACTATGACTACTTGCTTTGTGCTATCACCTTGAAGCAAGTACCTACCTTATGCTTAACGATAAAGATGCCTCAATACAACAATATAAAGTCCAGCAAAGGTCACCCATCCAAAGGCCAGTCATAGCTAAAGTTGCTTTTAGTCATCGTTTACAGAAAACTGCGGAGCTACGAGCGCTTCCTCTATGTACCCTAATTAAATGTGAATATGTAAATATAAGTTTCATTAATTTTGTATACTTAAATATTTATTTATGAGATCATTTCTGGGCCTCGCTGGCCTCATCAAGTAATGATCTTTGTCAAAAAAAAACGCAAATCAATTACGATGTTTTTCATACCACTGTTTAATTTATAAATACTTAAACAAAACCTAGGCAAGTAAAGTGCCTCGTTAAGATTACTTGCTTATTTAAAATTTAATGCTTTATTATATTTTGTTTTAGTATATACCTATGTAATTTCCTTCTACAATCTATATTGGCTTCCGTCAGTACATAAAACTGACACTAGCGTACATAAAATGTCAAAAGTTTATAGATCTAACGTGGCTTTAAAAAATACAAATAATAAAGATAACAACTAGGAACCACATAATAATACCTTACTACTCGTAAATAGACAAAACTATTATTAAAAGTTGAAACTATCGATAGTCTCGGTAGGTACCATTAGAATATATTTATTTGGTCATAAATATGGTAACAAAAGATCTTACATTTTAAGTACCAGTACGGCATTGAATTTAAATACTGTCGATGTCGAGTGTCGATAGTAGTGATAATAGGTATCGATAGTATTTATAATATCGATAGGTAATACATAATTATCGACGGTGACCTATCTCTTTTGTGGTGACAGTCAGCTTTTTAATAATCTGTGTATGAACCATAGATTTAGGATTTTTCGCTACGAACAGAACATATTCATATCTAATTATAGACATGCCGGCATAGATTTAGAATGTACAAGATGTCAAACTGAAGACGAGACCAAAAATGAAAGATCTATGTGTGGGTTAAATAGTGTTGTTGAATGGTCACACCTATGTTATCGATAAAAGTATCTGTATAAATGGATGGAATGGAAATGAAACTTCTAAGCACACAAAGTGCTTAGAAGTTTCATCTCCAACTTCTTGTTTTGGGGAATAAATTGTTAATTTGAATGTAATCGACTATGAAAAAGTAAAAATGGGATTATATGGGGTAACTCGTAATATTAGAAATTCTGTAGTGATTTTACGAATTTTGATTCAGTGTGTGAATGTGAAAATACACTTTTAACATGTAATTTATGGCATCGTACATTGCATTGTTGCCGTACATATATATTTTGCCAATTAAATTTGAAATTTTACTAAAAATCCAACTCTTATCGTAATACGAAACCTAGAAACTCATTTATTATTGAACCCTAGTAACAATAAAAGATATTACTCGTAGATTTTTTTAAATATATTAACCTCGCCAAATTGACGTCGCCACTGATGAAAACTAATGGAAAGCCGTGGCGCATCTAGCGAATGGGGGCCATGCTTACAGCACACAAGACTTCTGACAGTAGTCCTCAAGTTGGCGACCCTATGATGTGCCTCTTCACGCTCCGCTTGTAGAACCCGGGATTGTAAAATGAGGGAAACACATGTGCGGGCAGGTCGTTCCAGGATTTTGTAGTTCGACAGAGGAACGATCTTTTGAAACGCTCAGTTCTGGCGAAGATTCTCTCCGCTATATATGAGTGGCACCTCTGCCCGACGTGTTGTTCGGAATCGGAAAGGAGATGGTGGGATCAGGTTGAAGAGCTTTTCAGAACATTCGCCGTGATACATTCAGTAGAAGGCAGCCAAGGACGCTATGGTTCTTTGCTGCGCTAACGGCTCGAGGCTTACCGTCATCTTAGGACAACCTATAATTGAAATCGGATAACACGTCTCTGCATAGCGCCAAGCGCGTCCAGTAAGTACCTCGCACAGTCATCCCAAAGGTGAGAACAGTATTCGACGCAGAGGCTAATCTGCGCCTTGTACAGCAAACATTCCGGTGTGGCGTGGAGTACCTTAAGTGAAGTAAAATTATAAAAATTCAACTCAAAATGGATCACAAATTTTGGAAATATTATATTAAAATAGGCACAAAACCCTAAAAAAAAGGTTAAATAACACAGTTCGAGTAAAAATCAATCATATTTATAGTAAATTAAATCCAGATAAGTTTGTTTGTAGCAATGTCACTATAATGAACTATCGACATCCTTATCGATACCTACCCATGACTATTTTACTGTAAACAGCCCTTTCTATTTCTGCCTTATATATCCTCCAAAAATGCATTTACACATTAAATATTGTGTTATGTATGAAGGAAAATGCATAATCTACGTTATGAGTTGAACTTTCAGTGAAATTTTACATCCAATTTGGCAAAATATGTACGTCAAAAATGGAATGAACGAAGTCACAAATGACCTGTTAAACGAGTCTTTCTTCGTATAATTGCGTTTTGTAATATCCTATTCATACACTAAACACGACAATATTGTTGAAAATATAAAATTTTCTATTTTAATCGTAAGATCACTACAGATTATTGGATATTATATATATCCCAGCGGGCTCAGCGATTCAAAATACTGACATATGAGTACACAATTTGCTTTCTCTTTTCCTCTCGAGCTAAGTGCTATGGATAATGAGGTCTCGCTTGCACGCTTTGTATATCTATTGAGAGTAGCGAAAAATTCTAAATCTATGCATGCGGGTATTACACAAATAGTACGAAGTTATATAACGTCAATGTGCCTATTTTTTTAACCTGTGAACTGTTACGCGTGTATATTTCTTTCGATAGACACCGATTTAAAACTTTAATGTCGTGTAACACGTAACTACTACCCGTTCGCTCTAACTTTGCCGCTGGCGTAGAGGCGTATACCCGAATTGTTAATTAGACGAAGTAAATTTGCAGTAGCTAATGTCACTTCGTCATAGAAAATAAGCAACATTGTATGAAGAAGTGACATTAGTTGCTGTCAATTTACTTCGTCTAATTAAAAATTCGACTTCAGATGGAGCCGAGCGGCAAAGTTAGAGCGAACGAGCAGTATATCATTATCTTTATAAAACAATGCTTTCGACTTAGGCCTGCGAGTTCCAAGCTTTTCTAGATCGTCTCCTTCGGTCGGTACAACTCGATGAAGGTCGGTCTTAATTCAACTCCAGAATTTCTGCTCCATCGGCCTTGGTTCATAGGCAAATATGGTTTTAGTCAGCCCATGACTGCCTCGGTGGCGCATTCGGTAGTAAAACCGCCTGCCGCGCTGTGGTCCCGAGTTCTATTCCCCGGGTCGCTACAAATATTTGTGTGATCCACAAAAATGTTTGTTTCGGAGTTTGGGTGTTCTCTATGTATAATATGGTTGGTTGTATTTGAAAAATATATAGGTATGTCTATCAGTCGTCTAAATCCCATAGCACTTGCTTAAATTAGCTTAATTTAGGCTAGGCTAGATGATGTTGTGTAAGAATGTTCACAAAATTTACTAGCTGCAAAATATTTACTGGCTGACCCGCGCAACTTCGTTTGCGTAACACGAGAGTGAGGCGTATGGTATTAATATTTTAACTAATATAATGTTTCCCGTCGCATTAACTCCCGTCGCGCTTACTCCCGTCGCGTCGCTAACATTCATTAGAGCTGACCCGCACAACTTCGTTTGCGTCACTTGAGAGTGAAAAAGAGGGAGGTGTGGTATTAATATTTCAATATCATGTTACTCCCGTCACGTTATACTTCCGTCGCGTTTCGTAGCATCGCTAATGTTCTAATACTTATTAAGAGTTTTTGTTCTTTTGTAAGCGAACCTTAAAAGATAAACATATGCTGCTCTGGATATTTTTTTAGAACTTTTTAAGATGGACAATTTTGTGATACACAATTTTTACGTAACTTTAACCATTTACGCAGCGTACGCAACGGAAGCTCTCAAAAGAAATAATTTTTTCCCGTTTTCAAAACATTATTGATGGCTGCTTCGCTCCTATTCGTCTTAGCGTGATGTTAAACGGCCATTGGCCATCTCAATAAATGTACTATGAAACTGTAAAAGATTTTTTTAAATGCATCCAGTAGTTTCTGAGATCCTAGCGCAAACAAAATCATCAGCTTTATAATATTGTGAGCGAAACTTATAAAATTGACGAATTTAGTTATTGTGAGCGAACCTTAAAAGATAGACATATTATGTTGTCGGGGACTTTTTTTAGAAATTTTTAAGAGAAACAATTTTGTAGTAGGTACCTACACAGTTTTTACGTAACTTTAACCATTTACGCAGCGTACGCCACGGAAGCTCTCAGACGATAAAAAATATTCCCCGTTTTCAAAACATTCTTCATTGCTGCTCTGCTCCCATTCGTCTTAGCGTGATTTTATACAGCCTATAGCCATCCTCAATAAATGGACTATCAAACTGTAAAAGAATTTTTGAAATCCAATCAGTAGGTTCTGAGATCCTAGCGTTCAAACAAACAAACAAACTCTTCAGATTTATAATATTGGTATGGATATTCTAGAGAACAAGGTGACATAATCCAATTTACTTCAACGCTGTCTAAATAGGTATGTAGGTAAATAACCACAATTAAACATACATTTAAATAGCAAATTAAACGTGACTATGACCCTCAGTGTATTTGTCAGTCAGCTCTCAGTAGCTCCCTTACTTGCTCTAAAACGTTTAAACAAACAATATATATAACAGAAGACCTAATGTACAAAACCTAATGTAGCATGATTGATAATTTTTGGTGGACCGTATGTTTATTATTTTACCACCGAATCAAAGCATCCATGAGGATTTTCACACGCTAAAAAAAACTCCTAAGAGGTACTACTTAGGTATAAAGAAAGATTTTTTAGGAAACAGGCATTCCGTTGGTCACTTCTACAAAATTTGTCGAAATCCAGACAATAACATCATGGTAATATCGTGGTAACATTAATGTCATTAGTCTATCAGTAATAATGACATTAATGTTACCACGATATTACCATGATGTTACTCCATAATCTCATTTCTTTCACTTAGTTACTTCGATATTGATATATTCCAGACGAGAGATGAATCTCATCACCATCGTTTAGAATTTTGGTGGTAAAGTTCTTGTGGCGACGCATATGAAAGACTTCATCACTGTGCGACTAGGTTTACAATAGTCTTTTATAAACAAGAGTTAATTATTAGTACATAACTGTAGGTATAGCATATGTATACGGAAGAAGATTTAAAAAAATAGGCACGGCCTTGCTGAGCAGAATAAATATTTATAAATAAACCAGGTTTGAACCAAAAACATTTATTTTTTTATTAAACAACACAAGGTTTTTTTAACGTGAGGGAAACCTTTCACACAGTTTATGCAATAAATGTTTTTTTTTGTCTTTGTCTTTGTAAGGATTGTAAGGACGAGCATCGCTCAGTCATCACTCGTGTTTGGTTCACGGCCCACAAAAAGCTACATACCCTTGCCAAACGCTCACAACACCCGTCGCAAGCGAAAGCATATTTTAAGTCATATAAAGAAAGCGAAGTCAGTTTTAGAAGTTTGTTAATAGCCCTGGAGTAACAATACTAAAGTTTGCATTTACATCGAAAAGCGTCTTCCCTTTCTATGCGGGGGAATGCTTCTTAGGCACCATCACCAGCACTGGGTAGACGGTGATAACCGAGGACACAAGAAGGAAAGCGGGAAGAGCCCCAGGAACGCATCAACTGCTTCTAGAGGCTACATTGGTGGAGCATCTTCCAGGGTATTTATTTTCACTTAAAAGAAAAGAGCTCTAAATAGAGCATATATATTGGAGTTATATCTAAGTACTAGCTGATGCCCGCAGCTTCGCCCGCGTAATATTTGTTCCCGTTTTCCGTATTTTATCCCCTTGGAGGTAGAATTTATCAAAATCCTTTCTTAGCGGATGCCTACGTCATAACATCTAACTGCATGCCAAATTTCAGCCCGATCCGTCTAGCGGTTTGGACTGTGCGTTGATAGATCACTATGTCAGTCAGTCAGTCACCTTTGAGTTATATATATTTAGAAGAAGAAGAAGATGATGATAATACAATATTGTATTATCATACTTAGATATAATTCTAATATATAGGATGAAGGATAGGAAGGTTACCTTACCTAGCACTGCCATCAGATTTGTTTTACATTCACTTTTGAGTTACATAATCATGATACTCTTCATGTGGCATCGTATTGATTGTGTGGCAAGTTTTATGATGTAACATAATGTCGTCTTGTACAGACATAAGTGTCTACTAAAGACTTAAGAATAGTGAAGACTTAAGACATACGTAACTATGAATATATGTCAACATACTACAAGTTACGAGTTGTGCAAGAAACGTTTCTTCACGGCTTTTTAGTGATTGTCTCAAAGCAAACAGTTAAGTCATCTTCAGTCGCTTGTACTAATTTCAAAGTGTTTTTGCTCGAACTCCACTTCTCAATAGACAAATACACGTACCTTGTAAAAAGTATTTGAGATTATCGGATACAAACATACTCTTTCATTTTCATTGATGGTGATGTCTTTGGCACTCATAGTTCATTTGTAGTGTAATGAATAAAGTAGCTGTGCTGGAGAGCAGAGCAATCTTGTGGATTGCTCAGGAGGTAAAACCACCTCCGCTGGTACGGTGCTGAAGAATACTCTCGCCGCTCATCCCAATCTGCTAACTTTTAGCGCAGTCTAAAGAGTAGCTTTACAACAGACGCTCTCTCCTTGAATCGGGGTACTCTATCGCTGTAAACAAGTTTCATTCACTGCTACGACAGTCACGATAGTAAATAGAATAGAATATAATTTTTTATTTAGAATAGCTAATAAGCTGTCACACTTCGAAGTAATGAACATCGGCTTCCTGAGCTTGAATGCGTAGACAGAAAACTGGTGAAATATCCTTTGTTTAACCAAATTGCAAGATCAGATATTTTTGTTCAGTATATTGTGGCCATAGGCAGCGGTGACCATTTTCGATCAGGTCTGCCATAAAAAAAAGTTAATCAAAATGCGAGTATGTAGCAGGTAATTAATAATTATGTTGGAAAAGAATCGACTAAAAAAAAGACGTGTGGCACTCGGGGACTGCCGCGGTAAAGCTATTACATAGCATTTTTTATCAACTATGCTAGTATAATTATTTCTATATAAGAATACTAGCTGATGCCCGCAGCTTCGCCCGCGTAAAATTTGTTCCCGCGGGAAGTTATTCCCGGGATAAAAGGTAGCCTATGTGTTATTCCAGACTATAATGTATCTCTGTACCAAATTTCAGCCCGATCCGTTCAGCGGTTTGAGCGTGAAAGAGTAACAAACATCCACACATTCCACACTCACAAACTTTCGCATTTATAATATTATATGTATATATATATAAGTAAGATTTTAAGGCCTATGTTCAACAAAGTAAAGTACCAAGTATTTTATAAATTGGGAGGAATTCTTCGACACCTAGACGAGTGTTACAACAGTCTTGTGTATTTTTCCTTTCTGTTTATTCTTCTCCCATTTTTCTGTAAATATTAAATTCCTAGTTATAATTCTAATATTTAATGATTGTATATATTTTTATGTTGTACCTAATAATAATATTATAAATACCTATGAATAAATATATAAACTTATTCAGTACCTACTTGACTGTCGACATTTGGGCTTTTGGACTTTTGGACTTTTGGACTGTTGGACTGTTGGACTTTTGGACTTTTGGACTGTTGGACTGTTGGACTTTTGGACTTTTGAACTTTTGGACTTTTGGAGTATTGGACTATTGGACTTTTGGACTTTTGGACTTTAGGACTTTAGGACTTTTGGACTTTTGGACTGTTGGACTTTTGGACTTTTGGACTGTTGGACTTTTGGACTTTTGGACTTTTGGACTTTTGGACTTTTGGACTTTTGGACTTTTGGACTTTTGGACTTTTGGACTTTTGGACTTTTGGACTTTTGGACTTTTGGACTTTTGGACTTTTGGACTTTTGGACTTTTGGACTTTTGGACTTTTGGACTTTTGGACTTTTGGACTTTTGGACTTTTGGACTTTTGTACTTTTGGACTTTTGGACTTTTGGACTTTTGGACTTTGGACTTTTGTACTTTTGTACTTTTGTACTTTTGGACTTTTGGACTTTTGACTTTTGTACTTTTGTACTTTGGACTTTTGTACTTTTGTACTTTTGTACTTTTGTACTTTTGGCTTTTGGACTTTTGTACTTTTGGACTTTTGGACTTTGGACTTTTTACTTTGGACTTTTGGACTTTTGACCTTTTTGGACTTAAATGTCGTACCAAAAGTCCCAATAGTCCCAAAAGTTCCAAAAGTCCCAAAAGTCCCAAAAGTCCCAAAAGTCCCAAAAGAACTAAAAGTCCCAAAAGACCCAAAAGTTCCAAAAGTCCCAAAAGTCCCAAAAGACCCAAAAGTCCCAAAACTCCCAAAAGTCCCAAAAACTCCCTAAAGTCCCAAAAGACCCAAAAGTCTGCTTAAATTCTGCAACACTTTTCAGTACTGCGCCATCGAGACGTATCGCAGGTACACGGCAAGGCTTGTTTTTTTTGTTGAATATACCTAAAAACGTTAAAATAATTATAAAATATCCTGGTGTTATCGGCTTTCTTCAGAGGTACCCATCCTCGATTCTTCAATCCTAACGTACAACAGTTACGGATAACCAGGATAGGATTGACGAATCGAACTCCTCATCGGAGGAAATTTGGATGTAGGAGAAGAAAAATATCTGTACCCTCCAGATTCTTATTTGCCTGCCTCGGTAGCATTCGGTCATTCCTGGGTTCGATTCCCGGGCAGGCCAAAAAATCGTGGGATCTACCAATGTTTGTTTCGAAGATTTGATGTTTTCTAGGTATAATATGTATAAATAAATAGATAAATTCTTTATTGCCATTAATTGTGTACATACATGAAATTGAAATTCCCTGATACCTGCGCTAGTACAAACTGTGTTGCAGATATCAGTGTTCTCCCCTAAAATATTGATACTTGACAATATGTTTACTCAGAACTATTAAAATATTAAAATTGTTTCCTACTAACTTATAAACTTATAATAATTTTACATAGAGAAAACGATAAAATATGAAACAAAACCAATACAAAATCTTAAAGTATGCTTAGGCTTTCGTTGTGTGCGTGCGTGTGTGTGTGTATGTGTGTATGAGTGTCTGTGTGTGTGTGTGTCTGTGTGTATGTGTGTCTCTCTCTCTGTGTGAGTTTGTGTGTGTGTGTGTGTGTGTGTGTGTGTGTGTGTGTGTCTGTGTGTGTGTGTGTGTGTGTCTGTGTTTGTGTGCGGTGTGTGTGTGTCTGTGTGTGTGTGTGTTTGTGTGCGTGTGAGTGTGCGTGAGTGTGTGTGTGTGTGTGTGTGTGTATGTGTGTGTGTGTGTGTGTGTGAGTGAGTGTGTGTGTGTGAGTGTGTGTGTGTGTGTGTGAGTGTGTGTGTGGGTGTGTGTGTGTGTGTGTGTGTTTGTTGCATGTATGTTTATGTGAGTTGATTTTTGAGTGTGTGTGTGGGTGTGTGTGTGTGTTGCATGTATGATTATGTGAGTTGATTTTAAAGAACTTGTAGAAGGTCTTCCACAGATTCATATTACATTGGTTTTAATCACTCAGTTACTGCCGTTTTTAATTCTCCGTATGTATGCATACTTAGAAATTATATGAGTATGTTTAAAAAAGTTTTAATTAGATCGCAAAGAAAATGTCCAAAAGCCAAAGTACTTGAAGCAAAGTCGTTGATATACCTAATTAGTACACCCACACAGTACTGTTTTACGATTACCGATTATAATGATTTAAAGTTAAAGTTCATTTTTAAATAATTTATTATACTATTAAACTAATTGTTGTCAAACTGATTATGATTAAACCTCTTTTCATAATCAATAAGCGAGTATAATACAACCGTTAAACAACACTATGCCAAAGACAAACAAGACTGAGAAAAAATAATTTAATGACAAGCAAGAATGACAGGTTTAAATTTTTATCATCGAAGTATTTTTCATGAAATTATTGTTTATTCTAAAGGTAAATTAGTGTCGAAATGGCCGCATAAATCTAACCATGGTTCCTTAAAACGAATATGATCAGGATTGATATTTAAATGTAAGTAATTATGGAGAGTCGAGATCCAATCTGTTTGTTTACTACATTGTTTGAATCTGTTGAATTCCACTATACCTATATATGAAGTGCTCGATACACGAACGTGGCCGAAGGTAGCCGAGAGTGTGATTCGTTTTCGTGACAGAATTTCTGGATTCGGTCTCCACGCAAGGCCCGCGATAGAAGCTATGCAATAGCTTAAAAACATGTCGACTGCAAAAAGTTGCTCGCTCACTTTTTCAGGTGTGGCAGTTGCATTAATTTAAAAGTTGTACATATTTAATTTAGGTAAACTATTCTAACTAGGTACCTACTCATTTGGCGTGGAGACACGGGTCAACAATAGCACAGCCTACAGAAGGTTTTTACTCATTATACTGTGACAATAGGAAGGTGTGCGCTGAGCTCCCCTGCTAGAAGTGCTAGATGGACGGATAGACTAGAAGAGGTCGAGGACTGAATGCGGAAAGCGCAGGGGTGTGGTGTGGGTTGAAATGATTTCATCGATGGATTGTGGACTGTTAGGACTAAGAGTGTTAAAAATTATAGATTATGAAATTTAGTAAAAATCGATGCGTGACTGGAAAAATAAATAAAGACCTGTGTCAGTAATATTATCTAATAATTAATTAAGAACATACTAATTATGAAATAATTTTTGGTAACATAGGCATTTTCCTCCCTCGCCGAGGACTATCGGCCACCATGACCGGGGGCCTGAGGACGGTGAGAGGGCGGCTCACCGTCCTTACAGAAGCAGGCCCATGACGGCAGCGTGACGTAAGCAATTCACGCACGCCCCCCCTTAGAAGCGGGATCACACCCGAAACCCCCCAAAGACGCGGCATAGCACCCGAACCACCCCCTGGGCGAGGCCGCAGTGGCGGCCGTGGGTCTGTTGGGAGTTCTGGGACATCCTTCCGAGGGCTTCCCCGGGGCTCCCAACCACAGGCTGTTGGGCGTGACGTGAGGTTTTTTAGTCGGTAGGAGTCCGGCATAACGTCCATGAGGATTTTCCCTCACGTTAAACAAAAAAAAGGCATTGTCCTCCCGACTTGTTGCGAATAAGACATTTAAAATCTAAGTATATTCGCCTGGCGATCACAAGGTTTTTTTCCCAACTTTTTATCGACCATATAAACCCATTTAGCCATCATTAAGAATAATTAAACTTCATCAAATCGAGTTAGAACTGAGTAGGTACATATTTTTTCCCAAAAAATAATTTGAGAATTTGATGCGTAATTGAGCGAAATATCCGGCATTTTGCTTAATTTGATAGGTAATTATTGAAGGCTTCGTCAAGATTTCTGGGGTCTTTGCTAAACTCACCTTCAACCCGAGGACAGTTCTGAAATTACGAAGCCTCATATTCCCCGTCGTAGTGATAGGTAAGACGGATCCTATCCCAGGTCCCATAAAGTGGCCCTGCTACCCCCTAAGCAGGGCCGACTGCTTATATTCAATCCGCTGAAAATCATTTGTGGATGAACAGCACGGTGCAGGTGCTCTTGGGCTCAATTAACGCCAAAGTGGCAGAGGTTGATCTTGTCTATTCTATACTAATGCTTTTCTAAAAAGTTTATAAATAAATATTTTATGGTTAAACCGACGAGCTCTGCAACCACCACGCACCACATGGTGTGAATGATAGAACCTTAGACTGATTGCTAGATCAGACTTTGATTTTTAGGGTTTCGTAGCCAAATGGCAAAAAACGGAACTCTTGTAGATTCGTCATTATCTAATCTGTCTGTCTATCATATCTCACTGCCACAGCGAACGTGTTAAAACATCAATCAAAGTTACATCGAACTACAAGAACTTTTATACATATTATGTTACTTGCTGCTACGGAACCTTTATGGGCGAATACGACTCGCAATTGGCCGGTTTTTAGTGGTAGTGATAGTGTACATGGGTTCGTTGATCCTCAATTAAAAACAAATTAAATATGATGTGTGTATTTCGAAAAATGCATTTACGTACCTGTTCATGTTTAGTGGTCTAGGGCCTAGGGCCATAGTGAGCTTGATTTGGTTAAGATGGAGCTGCGCTAATATTTTTTATTTGTGATAGGCTGTTTTTCATATTAATGTGCTAACTACATATCTAATAGTTTTTATTGAGGCTGTTTTAGCACCTTGCCTAATAATAGTACTTAATGACTCCCGACTTGGCTCGAGTTGCACAGCTTAAATCACTGCCCGATCGGCTGAATATTTTGACATTTATCATTACTGTTCCGATCCTTGTTCTAACAGCGTGATGATATAACTTTCCTCAATAAATATAACCATCTCTCCCAAACAACAATTTTTAAAATTAATTTTTAAATTAATAAGTTGAAAAGTATTTCCTGAGATTACCCCAAACTTATAAACTACTAGCGGAACGAGTGGCTGGAGAGGAGACACGGTGCTCTCTCCTACCGGTTGACACAGATGCTTGCCGGGCACGGTAGCTTCGGTAAGTATCTGTGGCGAAAACACCGGGAAACCACGGCCGAGTGTCAACACTGCGAGGACCGCAGCGATGACACGGCGCTCCACACGCTGGTGGAGTGCACGGCGTGGGCGCAACAGCGCCAGGTCCTCGTAGTGGGTCTGGGAGTGGACACTCTCGCTCGAGACCATGGTGCGAGCCATGCTCTCCAGCGGGAGTAATTGGGACTACGCCGCCTCTTTCTGCGAGCAGGTCATGCTCGCGAAGGAGGCGGCGGCGGCCGGGTGCGGGAGGGAGCTCTCCCACCCGAGTTCCGCAGTCGGCGGCCTGGACGACGCCGACGTGTCTTCGCCGAGGACTATCGGCCTCCATGACCGGGGGTCTGAGAACGGTGAGAGGGTCGCTCACCGCTCTCCCTTACAGAAGCAGACCCATGACGGCAGCGTGACGTGAGCCACTCACTCCCCTTAGAAGCGGGATAACACCCGAAACCCCCCAAAGACGCGGGACCGAACCAGCCCCTGGGCGAGGCCGCAGTGGCGGCCGTAGGTCTGTTGTGAGTCCCGGGACATCCTTCCGAGGGCTTACCCGGGGCTCCCAACCACAGGCTGTTGGGCGTTGCGTGAGGTTTTTTAGTCGGTAAGAGTCCGGCATAACATCCTCTGAGGACTTTCCCTCACGTAAAAAAAAAAAAAACTACTAGCGGACGTCACGCGGTTTCACCCGCGTAGTTCCCGTTCCCGTGGGAATACGGGAATAAAATATAGCCTATGTTCACCGCAAAGAGTGTATAGTTTCCCAACAGTGAAAAAATTTTTTAAAATCGGTCCAGTGGTTCCGGAGCCTATTCGTTACAAACAAACAAACAAAAAACAAATCTTTCCTCTTTGGGGTCGTCCATTAATCACGTGAGGCTCGAAAGGGAGGGGGAGGGGGTCTGACAAAAATCACGAAACATCACCAGGGGGGGTGGGGGGTGTAGTGAGATATCACGTGTATTTATTTCTATCAGCAACTTTAGAACCCTGAATTTAAGATCACTGTAATTTCTGAACAAAAAAAACCTACAATATTAAAACTTGTATGGAATAATTCATAAAGGACTTAATTCCTTTCTTACACCACAAAAAAATAATTGAAATCGGAATACCTTTGCGTTGATCATACAACACAAAAATCATTTTGTCTTTGCATCGTGTCTCCCAAAGGAACCGCACAGAATATCGGCATCAATCCGATCAATAATAATCTCAAATTATGTCATTATTATTTAGAATGGTACTATCCATAATTTTGGCGTGATACCGAAAGACATACAAAAAAAAACTATTTTAGCTTCAGCATCGTATGTACCTATTGAAATTTACATAAATAGAATGTCTAGTAAAAAAGGAGGGCATCGCGGGGTTTAGTGGGTAGGTGCTGCCCCCGCAGCTAGGATGATGATGCCAAACCGCGTTCTCCCGTAACAAAAAAAACGCAGCTCAGTCCACGTGGATTTCGAGAGTCGTGACCAAAAGCATAATGATCGTATGGAAATTCAACCTTGATTATTGTACTTTTGTTCATAACTTCGCTACTATTTAGCCAACTGCGATCAAACTAACGTAAGATTTTAAGCTTGACAAACTGACACCTTCTTTATTAGCTCCAAAATTATGAATATCATATAGAAATACGACGGGAGTAAATGCAACGGGAGATATATTAAAATATTAATACCATATCTGTCAAGTTGCGCGGATTAGCTAGAAGTTTGGATAGATAATAACAATAGAGACTTCTTTGTATAAAATTTTAAAAAAAACTTTGTAGTTACTAAAAATACACGTGATTCGGCCCAGGGGGGGAGGGGTAATCTGAAACCTCACCAAATATCACCAAGGGGGAGGGGGGGGGGGGGGTCCAAAAATGCCCAAAAGAACCTCACGCGATTAATGGACGGCCCCTTTATAATAGTTATAAGTATAGATATTCTATAGTTCTATACAATACAAACTATTGTCTATAATGGTATAGTCACAGTAAAGCTTTGTAAGAAGATTTTTATTGCTTCTTTAAATCTCGGCCAAGGCGCTTACTATTTTTGGTTAACAATATCATTGATGCAATAACCCTATTGAGATCGAGAATTCTTAATTACTTTATTGTACTTTGAAGGTCCTTTATTGAAAAACATCGATCTTCCAAATGAACTAACACGAGATTATCTAAAAATATGAGTAGGTATAAGGAAGCAGAAAATCTTAACAATGCCAAATTGCATGTAACGCATCTTAAATGATAAATGGTAACTATAGCCCGTTCTCTTTAAGTATGCTGCTGCCGATGCCGTATAGAGGCTGGTGTAGAAGCGTAGTATGGGAGGCGACCGGCAAACTTAGAGCGAACGGGTAGTAAGTAGTAGGCGAGTAGCAGTCAAGTTTTTACTTGAAGGCCATAAATGTCCTGGAGGGGCCTTGGGGGTTGAATGCTATAAAAAATGTAAGAATGACATAAAAAAGTTATATGTAGATATGCCCAAAAAAAACAACGGAATGACGTACAAAGCTACGAGTACTCCATAGGTAGGTACTGATCATAGAAACTTCTGGGTACGGAACCCTACGTGTGCGAATTCGACTCGCACTTGGCTGGTCTTTTTATTCTCATTAGCTTTGTACTCTTAAATCACTTCTCATCCTTGTGTAAACGCTCCTAGGCCACGGTTAACGATACCTACCATCATCCGGTTGCCGCGTAATTTTTGGACACCTTGACGATTTGAAAGAGTCAGCTAATCAGCCAATGTTAAAATTATCGAATGTTATGCGAACAGGTTGCGATTGTCAATTCACAATTCACATAAAAACTCGAAATCCAAGGTTTCCAATCGAAAAATATTTCAAAACTTATTATTTACGCCTATGTATCGAACTTAAATTTTTATTGTAAAACGAGTTTTGTTTGGTCATTATCATTCGTTAGTTAGTCACTACCTTCAGAGCGAAGTTCACTTTCCTGCAGATAAGTCTCTTCTTTTCTACTTCTTCTTTACTTCTTTTCTACCTTTGGTGTGCACACTTCTGCGACTAGTGCCAATCGTGTTATCTTCTTCAAAAGCGGGAGAGTTCTTATATTTAGACAGAGGGTTAGTTACATACAGGTTTAGTTTAATAAATATTTTTGGATTACGGGAAAACCATGTATTAGTGATTTAAAAAATTTCAACTGTGGTTGGTCACAACCTGCGCCTGTCCATTTCAACATGGCAATAGGCTCACTACTTATAAAATTACTAGCTGACCCGCGCAACTTCGTTTACGCCGCATAAGAGAGAGTATTATCTGTTCCCGTCGCATTTACTCCCGTCGCGTTGCGTTTACTCCCGTAGCGTCTCGTCGTTAATATTCAATACTACGTGAGAGAGAGAGAGAAAGGTTTCTCGTCGCGTGTATTCCCGTTGCATTGTTTTTAAGAACAATTTTGTTTCTGAAAGAGGTCTGGTATCCAGTGGCATTATTGTAGAAAAAAATTGATTGCCATTAAAATGGTTATTGTGCACCAACCTAAAGATAGAGACATGCTGTCGCGCAATTTTTTTAAAACGTTTTTAAGAGAAACAATTTTGTAGTACATATTTTTTACATAACTATAAATATTTACGCAGCACACGCAACGAAGCTCTCAAAAGGAATAACTTTACCCCCGTTTTTGAAACATTTATTATTACTGCTCCGCTCCTATTCGTTGTAGCGTGATGCTATATAGCCTATGACACTCTACAATAACGTAGCTTTCTATTGGCGTAAGAATTTTTAAAATCGGTTCAGTAGATCCCGAGATTACCCCTTACAATTTAACAAATATACAAACACACAAACTTTACTTCTTTATAATATTAGTATAGAAGTATAGATAGTATAGATAAGGGGAAATGTGGGCGTATACTATCCTCTGCTTAGCCCTTCGTGGATATAGGCATGACGATATGTATGTATAAGTAATTAATTTGTTTATAAAAAGGTAAAAAATAGTAAGGTGCAAATAATTTTGTTCGGCAATAATTTCTGTTCTGAGTTTGACGTACCTAGATCTAATTCCGTCTAAAATCAGCCTTAAGTCCACTTTCGTTCGCTATGAAATTGACTGTCGTCTACACCAACCCCTGTTCGATCTCCATGTGTACAAAATTTTGGGTGATAGGTATTATTTTGACCTTTGGAAGTAATGATGAAGCCCAACAATTAGTTTAATAGCTGAAAAAAAATCTCGAAACGGAACTAATTTTTTTGGTTACATCATCAATAATCTGTCAAAACGTCATTTTTATGTCATTGATAAATGAAGTACGAAAATAGACACAATTTTTTACCATTAATATAATAGAAGCAGAGTTTTTCTCAAGCATATCTAATATTATTATAATGAAGCTGCAATATATCCTTAATTACAATTTCACACCTTATTCACTAAACTTAATCTAATGAAATTTGGTTGAGATAGATAATTATATTCTATCTGTACCTACCAATTTTTTTTTGGCTTGGCTACTTTTCATCGCGGAAATCTTTTGGGAAACGGGTAGGTACGGGAAAACCTCATAACGCAGTAGGAGCCGCGGACATTAGCTAGTAATTAAAACACACTTATCCTGTAATCGTGAGACACAGAGAACTGTCACCCAGAATCTCAAGGCCTACCAGTTACGTTCCGGTACCTACGTCATATTTTGGAAGAGATTTGCCTGCCTAACCTTGTATCTGCCCATTCACTGGAGTTATCAGACACATGTCGCAACACCCATTATGCGGGCATTCGGTAATCTTGTATAACCACAATGTTAGCTGAAACCATCTAGTTTAAGATCTTTGTGGTCAGTTGCGAGTTGCGACATTATATAGTTTGCGGACGATAGCATACTTTTGTCGTAACCGATCATAATTCTGCACTAGAGAGATCCAGCACGAGTTAGCACCGACCTTCGTCAAGTCGAAGTTATAAGGGTCTGCCAGCGCATGTGTTTTCGTCCAACCCCACAACCTTGGGGTGAAGAGGCACACCACCGGGCCGCCAACTAGACTTGATAGTGACCCACTATAGCCAATTCGCTTGGCTTTCTATGAAGCGGCGTCATTTTAGCGAGCTAAAAATAAAAATAATTTTATCTAAGACTGTATTTAAAATAATGGACTGTGACATTGTTTTTTATTTAACCAGCAAACCTTCCCCCCAGATTCGTTAAAAGCGAAACTGACTAGGCCTGCATCATGCAAGTAATCGAGACGTCAAAGAAAATAAAACAAAAGTGTTTGAGAAGTTCACGGTCGACCATTCTCAAAAGACCTCAACCTATGACAGCCTATACATTTAACAGATTTGACAAGACAGAAACTGATACATTCACAACTGTGATACCTCTCTAACGATTGAACCACTATTGTATTTTGCAATTTAACATTCCATTTGTTGTGTTCATCGCTACTGTCGCCCAATAGAGGCGGCAATATCAGCAAGGATATGTGATTGCGATTGCTTATCCTTGCTGCGATGGCATGAGATGATTATCTCATGCCATAAGACCTAGCGCGTACTTAAAACAATTGTACCTACTACACACCACGATAATAAGAACTGTACTATTTATTGCTCCATGGTGTAAAGTGTAAATGATCACTGGGATAGCCATTTACGCTACTACGGTGCCCACCTTGTGATATTAGGGTATACGCAGGATATTATGGCTGTTTGTTCAGGCTACCAGTGACATGGTACTTAGTCGTTAAGTTGAAAATGGGTCAAACCGCTTCCAAAAACTTCGTCTACGACAACCAGTCGCTACAACTAAACTGCGATACCTAGTCTTTTCTCTCTGTACAAAGAGTTTCTTTATTTGTTTCAAAATGATGATCTTAGAAAATAAAGGCTTTATTACAAAGGCTGATGAAAGAATGACAAAGATGCAAATCAAATTTGTCAAAAATAATGCAATCCATATTAACAACGGGGGTTTATAAACGTGATCGGTATTAATCTCATATACCTATCTATCTCTTGTGTGTGACGTAAGCAAAGCTGGTCAACTAGTTCAGAAATAAAGAGCAAGTATAAAGTTCTCTTGAGCGGAAGGCATCACTTTTGTAAAAGCTGAGCAGCACACGCAATCGGTCGCTCGGACAAGGTCGCTGACTCTCGTAGAAGGTGATCTTGAACTTTGAATCGTTACACATTATGGTTATACATTAATCTACACTAATTTAAGAAGAAATATGTGTTTGTTGTGTGTTATCGAGTAATTCTTGAACTGCTCAACCAATTTTAAACAAAATCTTTCAATACTTATTGGAAAGTCAAGTTATATTTAAAGTAACATGTAACTATTAGTATGGTTTCAATAAGTGCTATGGGGTTTGTGATATAAAAATTCAAATACATATGCAGGACTCCTACCGACTAAAAAGCACAGGTGTCCTACCTAACAGCCTACGGTTGGGAGCCCTGGTTGTGCCCTCGGAAGTATGTCCCCAGGACTCCCAACAGACCTGCGGCTACCGTACCAATGCGGTCAGGACTGTCTTTCATTATTGCTTACAGAAAAGTTCTGGCCGTCCATGCTGCTGGCGTCTAAATCTCTGAAGATCTTGCAAGAGACTAGTGTATCCAAAGTTGGTAAATTAAAGATCAAATAAAGTAGCCACATTACCAATTACCTTTATTTACGCTCGAGTGTAAATGAGTTCAAATAATCAAAGCCATTATCGTCAAAACTAGCCATTGACATACATTATACGACACACATACTTAATCACGTCACAGCAATAGCACATTAAGCAAAAGAGCGACCCGATTAACGATATTATTGAGCAATTGAATTATTTCAATACTGTCATTTAAACTAATTTGTATGCCGAAAGAGGTAGTCGTGTGATCACCTTCTAATAATAATCCATACCCATAATATTTTATCCTATTTTACTAGCTATCTCAATAGCTGTATTTTCAATAACTACCTATTTAAGACCACTGCATGTAATTTTATATACAAATAAACATTTTTTATTTTTTTTTATTTCTAATAAACAATCACGTCAACCCGAGGGGATAAGCAGAGGTGAATTACACACTTACCTACGCCATGCCAGTCGTTTTCTAGGTCCCGAGTAAAAGTAACACGTGAACCGGTGATGGCAATGAATTCATCACTTGTTCACGCAGTTACTGGGCATAGGTTGGTACCTACATAAAAGAATCTATTAACACGCTGTGTTTCGAACAAAATTCCAACAGCTAGGTAGTATAGAAATTATGTTACTCATCGACAAGTACAATCTCAGTGGGTCGAGCAAAAAATAATCCATTCGAATATATGAAAGAGTACTTATCTATAACTATTTAGTCGTCAGGGATAATTTTGAAAAGCAGACAAGTAGGTACCTGGTATGCTAACTAAGTAGGTAAATCACAAAAGTCTATTGCTGCGTGCTTGAGCTTTAATCCACTGCGTCTGGGCCCGATATCGATATTTTTTGACATTTATCGCCCTTATGCTTCGTAAGGGGAGATTGAAACACATGCAACATTTAACTTCTATAAATAATTCATTTATTTCAAAAGAAAATTTTTATTCCCACAGAAACATTTTCTTCACCCGCACGGAAGAATTTAGAAGAGAAGTACAAAAACAATTTATTGTTCATTTGCTTAGTAAACTTAATGTGCCGCTTCAAAATATTCCAATATTTATATCGCTTCATGATGAAGCAAAGTAATTAATGCAAATGAATGGATATAAAATGTAATTTCTGTGATACCTATTAACAACGTGTGAAATTAATATTATGCGTGTACGTATGTACTACTCGTAGTTAGTTGCTTTAACGTCAACTGGAGTAATAAAATTATAAATGATGTTTAAAAATTGATAGTCCAAAGCTGTTATTTAAATTTTACGGTAATGATAAATATGTTTGTTTGTTGGTTATAAAAAAAACCGACTGTTAGTTTAGTTTATACGCGGTAGAAGTGTAACTTTTTATTATATTTAATGTTTTTGGCTAAAGCGCAAAAAAAGCGAACGTGAGGTCTCTCACCTTCGTTTTTTTGAAGAAAAAGTAGGTATACCTATCTCGTATCTTTTTCCTATAGTAAAATCGGATTCAAAAGGAAAACTATATTGTTATGTAATTTGAACGTTTATATGAGATACTTTGTAAAGGTGTTGAGTTTTCCAACAGACCTACTAGACACTCTTACTAACCAGGCAGTTGAACTATTAATAACAGTCAGTCAGATCTATTGATCCCAGTTCAACTATTGATTCCAGTTGAACTAGTGATCCCAGTTGAACTATTGATTCCAGTTGAGCTAGTAATCCAGTTGAACCATTGATCCCAGTTGAACTAGTGATCCCAGTTAAACTAGATGTGTTATTATTTATTTATACAATTTACTAATTCTTTTGTGTTGTTTTTTTAGTGGTGACCGGTGGCACGGATGGAATCGGTAAGCAGTACGCGATGGAGCTTGCGCGGAGAGGCATCAATGTCGTCATCATTAGCAGAAATCCTGCCAAGCTGAGGAACGTAGCTAATGAGATTGGTAAGATCCAGTAATCGTTCTATGTAGTGATAAGACCCAGACGCATTTAAAGTTAAGACTACCTTATAATGAAGTTCTAATCGCTTTTGTTTAGAAGTGAATGCCACTTTAATACCTAAGTACTTTCGTTCACATACGGATTTCGTTATAATCGACTAGGTAGGTCATTCTTCCACACAGGCATTGTGGAAAATTTACAATAACAACACAGTAAAGCGGTTGGGTGGCCCCGCCTTAATTTCTTTTTAAAAATCTTACAAGAATCATTCTTGAAAAAAAGTTAAGATTCCTGGAATCAAAGAAAATTAGTTAAAGTAAAGCAATAACGTGCCGTAACGAATGAAAACAATTATTTAGGAGATAAAGCAAAAATTGCAAAATAAAATAGTGTTCAAATGGATTTTTCGCGTTCCTAAACTAATGAAATTTCTTAAACAAGACTTTAGTTGCTGTAAACCTTCAAGCCAATTAATTTAATAGTTGTAATTTGACCCGCTATGCAATATATTTTGGACACAATAACTATTGCAATTAAGTTATTCTTGGGTTTTGCTTATCTAAATATCAGTTGAACCACTTATATCCTAAAAATATAAAGGAACGGGATTATTCTCCCGTAATAACAACGGTTTTGATTTTGTTGGACCTGAACTCTCTTACTAATTTATCAACACCCACCTGTAACTATGTACTTCTTTGAAAGTTTAGATTATAGGATGAGCTATCAAACGTGGGAATAAAGTTATCACCATATTCAAGTGTAATAGTTATCTACTATTGTTGCTAAGCTGAGTTTTACGAGTAGTATCGAAAAATGTTCTCAGTACGAATGTCGTAATAAATTGTCAGAGTTGGTAGATGCTGAGTATCATAATGAGTGCAGTAATGCCATTGTTTTAGAACAATACATCATTGTCCATCCAGGGACTGTTTTGAACTAATAACTGAGAAGATTTTTGATGGTTACAGCACACTTCTAAAGAGAAAGATTATAAAATGATGATGCAAATTAAAATTCCTTCATACAACGAGTCAACTGTGTTACATGCTGTCCATTCCAACAACCGTCTAGTGAAATCTTCGGTTATCTTTCCAAGGTCTTACCTGGGGTCCTAGTCGGTAAGAGTCCGGTATAGCAACCATGAGGAATTTCCACATGTAAAAAGACTATCTAGGTCCTCTGAACACCCACGAAACAGGGTATTGAATCCTCACGCATGCCATGCCGGAATCGAAAGGATGCCCCAGAGCGAAGCACGTGTCAAGTTTAAGTCATAGCTACATCTAGCAGTCAATGATAGCGGACTCCAGGGTTCAAGGTCATTTAAATGAACTGTTGTTCAAAATAAATGTATCTACCTATTGAATAAGTGATTTAGTCATTCTTTTTATTTTTCAGAGAAACAACATAGTGTGAAAACGAAAACCGTAGTGGCCGACTTCAGCAAAGGAGCCCAGATATATGCTCACATTGAAGCGGAACTCAAAGATATACCAGTTGGTATTTTAGGTAAGTGAAGAAAGAAATAGCTGCGTAGTAATTGATAGACCAGTAGCTGCGTAGAAAGTAGTTTATACCATCATTTAAGCAGTTTTATCCGAAGCGGTTTTTTTTTTATTTTCTTCGATGTAACGGTCTTCAGCTTTCTCAATAGTGGCAGAGAATAGATACACCATGTAGTCTTCATCACGCTAAGAATGTTTCTCTCTGTCCTTATAAGACTCGGCGGAGATGACCTAGCTACCTGTTATTATCTATCGGTGTAAGTTTCGCGCACTCAATTCTGCTAAGTCTACTAGTAGAATAACTAGTTGTTGAGAAACAAATTTCTGCCCAATATAACATGGACAAATGTGGTACCTAAAGTCATTTCACACTTCAAAATCCTGGTACTAAGATCTCACACTTCATAATCTCCCTAGCCATTAATATAATAGTGCCACAATGATATGTTCATTCCTATATCTTCTTCCCCTATTTCTCATTCCAGTGAACAACGTAGGCATCCAGTATGACTACATGATGCCCCTCTGCGACCTGCCTCCGTCCAAGCCGTGGGAGATCATCAACGTGAATGTGGGCGCCGTCACCTCCATGACGCGGCTGCTGTTACCAGGAATGGTGGCGCGGGGCAAAGGCGCTGTAGTCAACGTGTCTTCGGGCTCGGAACTGATGCCACTGCCGTTGATGACGGTGTATGCAGCCACCAAGGTATGTATGGGTTCTTTAAGGTGGAACAGTAATAGAGCCTCTCTGCGAACTGCCTGCTCTGAGATCATCAACGTGAATATAGACGCCGACACATCCATGACGCGGCTACTGCTCCCGGCAATAGTGGCGAGGGGGAAAGGCGCGGTTGTCAACGTGTTTTCGGGTTCTGAGTTATTGCCCCTGCCGTTGATGACGGTGTATGAAACCACCAAGGTATATATGGGTTCTTCAAGGTGGATCAGATATAGAGCCTGTCTGCGAGCTGCCTGCTCTGAGTTCATCAACGTGAATGTGGGCGCCGTCACCTCCATGACGAGACTACTGCTGCCGGGGATGGTGGCAAGAGACAAAGGTGCCGTCGTCAACGTGTCTTCAGGCTCGGAACTCATGCCACTGCCGCTGATGACGGTGTATGCAGCCACCAAGGTATGTACGCGTTCTTCAAGGTTAAGCAGGATAGGGACAAATAATTATGAAGCCTCTTCAACTGCCTGCCCTGAGATCATCAATCAGTACTTACATGGTTGCCATCACCTCCATGACGCGGCTACTGCTGCCGGGGATAGTGGCAAGGGGGGAGGTGACGTGATAACGGTGTATGCAGGCACCAAGGTATGTATAGGCACAGATTACTAAATAGTTACTACGTAATAGGTGCTTCACAGTGGATCAGGATAGGGACGAATATAGAGTACATAATGCTTCTCTGCGAGCTGTCCACGCTGAGCATGAGCTCAGCGTGGACAGCTCGCAGTGAAGCAGGCGTTGATGACAACGAGTATTGCTCTTGGAATGGTGCCACGGGGCTTAGGCGCCCTCATCGACGTGTCTTCAGACTCTGAACTGGTGCCACTGCCGCTGATGAAGGTGTATGCAGCCACCAAGGTATGAATTCCTGTGGCAAGGCGATGTTAACCTGCGATGTCGATATCAATATCGTGTTCCAGGACCCCCAGAGGAGTCCCTACATTTGATAGGGTTTGTTTGGTATTGCTGGAAACTGTTCCCATTTTATTTATGCGTAAAAGCGTTACTGCTTAGCTATTGTAACATGATGGAGGTGATCCAGAGCGCTGATTCACGAGCTTGCTACTTTACTGACTACACTAAAGTTTACTCTAAAAATGTATTTTGTCTCTACTCCATCACTAAATTTCCTTCTATGTGAAGGCTTCCTTCCTTCGGCCGAGCATACCCACTAAAACCCCCACCTCTCCCCCACAGGCCTACATACACAGCTTCACGCACGCCGTCCGCGCCGAGTACGGGTCCCGCGGCATCTTCATCCAGCACGTGGCGCCTCTGTTCGTCAGCACCAACATGAACGCCTTCTCCCAGGAACTGTTGGGAGGAGGCCTGTTCGTGCCCGATGCCAGTACGTACGCGAGATGGGCAGCGGCTACGCTGGGGAGGGTGCACGATACTACTGGCTACTGGCTGCATGGTATACAGGTAATGTGGCGTACAGGTTCTATAGCGTACAGGCACTCTAACGTACAGGTTCTTTAATATACAGGTACTAATTCTAACGTACAGGTATTCTAAAATAATATATAGGTACCTACTCTAACATACAGGCACTCTAGCCAATACTGTTTTTGTGCATCAACTGCACAACCACAAATTAAATACATTATGAAGAAGAAGAAGAGTATAATACTATAGAATTATGCAGTAGGAAATACATAGTTGATTGTCTCAACAACGCCCAGCCGAACTACTAAAGATAAAGATATGAAATTTAGACAATATGTTTCTTTTGTGGTGATATTATAGAGATCTAGGTAGCAAGCCAATAAACAAAAAAAAACAACTAAGTAATTGTATGGGTTTGAGGTGTAGGAATAACATTGAAACTAAAATTTTAAATACAATTTTCATTTCAGTACGGGCTAGTCAAACTGGCCCCAGTATGGATCCGGACGAAGATCGGGGCTCGCATGAACGAGTCCTTCCGACAGGAGTATTTACGGAACGCCAAGGTAAAGGCCAACTGACACTGCGTCACTTTTATGTAGTGTAGATATATATGTCGCCGTAGAGTGGCCGTAGAACAACGCAATCTGTAAATTTTATCGGGAGGAACCAAACTGAGACTTTTCCCTCTGGCAAAGCGTACTCCAAAAGGATTACGCTTATACACACACAGATATACCTAAAGAAATTACGAGTGTATTATTTTAATTGTTTGACTGAAGCCGAATTTGCGGTCACCACGGGCGGTTTCTAACCTCAAAATGTCAACACCAATGAAAGCGAGTTTTGACATTTTGAGGTTAGAAACCGCAACCGCCAACCGCAGTGCGGCCTCAGCCTCTTGTGTAAGTTCCATAGTGACAGCGAATTGCCATTTTAGTATATGAATACGATTTCCCCCTGCAACTTATGACAATATGTGCAGAGCAAACATGCTATGTCTACTCCTCTCGTACTGGTCGCGTTGCTCTATGAATGAGGCTATTACAGCTAAAGCTCTGCCCAGATCAGGCGTTTACGCGCGATTGTATCGCGACCAGATGCTGTCGCGCGTGTGTTATGTATGCTACTTACTGATACACGTGTAAAGCACCTCATCTGGGCAGTGTCTGAACTCTTAGAAATGTAACAGGCTAGTTTTAACATTTGTCATCGTGAATAAGTACTCTCATTGGCGAATCCCTGAACGCATCAATGAGATTTTTACAAAATGATCAAGGGATGGGCCCCTTAACATCGTGTAGTGTGGATAAAGTAAAAGGCCATAATTTCAAAGCACACTATGCTTCTTAAACTCTGCGGTTTTTATGACTGCGTTTTCTGGCGTTATTCGATTATGAGAGCATTCAGTCGAGAAACGATTACTTCATAACGCCCCTAGTTTTGCGACTTTAGTAATGGGTGATAACGGGACCTTGGATGACACTCATAACGTTTATTTGCCAAGCATCGCACCATCATATCAGACGCAGTAACGCACACCAGCGCGTTTAAAAAGCATCGTGTGCTACGGCCCTAACACCTTTTAGTGCAAACTTTTAGAGCATATTACCTTAAATCACATTAAAAACTTCCTTCAATAATTCTGGTTCATTAATATTATTTTCTACTTGAAGAGCAAAGGCCTACACCTCTTTCTTTTGAAACTGATAAAAATATTCCACACAATATTGTACAAGTTCAATGTTTAAAATAGCCATGTAGTCGTGCCTACCTCCTGAGAATAGAAGGCGTGAATAAAATAAATATTGACAGAGGAAAGTGCCTGCTAGAACGTTCAGTGTTCAAATTGAACATTTACTGAGCTGACAATTTTCAACCAAAATATAAAGAACGTGAACGAGTTACGAGTGTACAAACAGCCATTATGTTTGTACAATCGGTCTGTATGCGAGCAATTATAGAGAAAAGGGGTTCTACAGTAGAGTGATATGTTTTAAGGGTGCCTTGTGTCAAGGCTCGGCTCTAAGCATAAGGTTTATCAGATGTTTATCGTTTATGTATCATGTAAGAGTATAAAAGGTAGTTTTAAAGTTGTAAATAAATATTTTGATGTTTGATATGTTTTGTTTTATTATGAACTCCCTTTCAATGTTTTCCATATATCATAATCAGACTCCGAGCCCTTTCCCAACCCAGTTGGGGTCAAACTTTCCAGTCCTAACTGCGATGCAGCTGAACTTGATAATAGTAATAATATTTGTGGACATTCATACACAACACCATCTAGCCCAAATTAAGCTAAGTATAAGCTTGTGCTTGTGCTTGATATTGTCCACGAACACAGAGCAACGCGCGCTTTAGTTCGCGTTGCTCTATGTCTACGAAGCGACTGCCATCTGATGTTTCCCTCATTTACCGTAAGGAGGGAAAGGGTTAATAGAGACAATTATTCTTCCTACCAAACCTGCCAAAGGGATTTGGCAAGTTCCTTACATGAGAACTGCCAGGTATTAGCAAATAGTTCCAAACTGCAATCTAGCAGAATCGACCGGTTCGCCAGCCCTGCTCTACATTTCCAGAGTTGACAGTAGCTTTCTTTCATCTATGGTTGATTGTTGTGTTGACAATTGATTGTCAACGAGTACACTTCATTAATTATTTACTGTCGTTAAAAAAATATCAGAAACCGACATAATGTCAAGCTCCAACATAGGTGCAAACGCGAGCACTAGCAAAGCGCTGGGTAGTAGCCGTTATCGCTCCAAGCCTGCCGGTGTTCATGTTGCTGGACACCGGCCTTTTGAGGTAGGCTTTCAAGCAGTATACCAGCAGGCACTACTTCGAGCTTAGAGTACAGTCGACTACAATGAAATGTTCTAGTTTAATCTTACAAAATGATGTATCCCTGCGAGTGCATACGCAGGGATACATCTTTTTTCCAAACCCTATCTGAATTTGTAACACTAAAATCGCCTTTATAGTTGCTTGGAGCAGCTAATGATTTGGTTTTGGATTTTGATCATCAGCCAGTACCGCCTGAGCTCCCAATCCCGTAAGGGCGCCTGAACCACTACCTTGGCCGTTGATCAACAGGTGCAAAATTTGCGGGTGAGGTTGGCTTGGGTCTATCATTTATTCTGATGATAATTACTGCACCTTTAGGGCATGGACGAAATGGGCAGCAGAAAGGTGGTCGGGTCGTCCACTCGGCGGTGCCGGCATTCACACAAGAAAATTAATATACTCGTAATACCTAGGGCAAGACAACTACCTATCTGATAAACATTTTTGTTTAGTATTTATTTAAATTTTACAGACAACATACCCTCTTTGGTACAGCCGCTACGCCTTCATAAACTGGTTCCGCAACTTACCCGACAGCACCTGGTGGAACTGCTACATCTGCATCATCACGTTCCTCGGCTTGCTCAGCGTCGTGAGCCATTTCAACCCCGTAGGCGGCATGAGAGGCCCTGATATCTTCTATAACGCTTCATATTTACTCCATGTAGTGGCCATTGGATATAGATTATTGTCAGAGTTGGGTACATCTGGTTCTGTTTTCTGTGGTTTTGGTAAGTAGAGAAACTGTAGATGATTATTGACTTTTGTTATTTCTGCGGTTAAGTTTGAAATAAATAAATGTTAAACTAAGTAGGTAATCTCTGACTATTTCAGCCCTGTTGTTATTGGACGCATTCACGTACACGCACCTTTTCATTAGAATCCACTATTGGAAGCTGGCCTGTTACTATTTGCGTCTTCACAGACCATTTGAGTATCTTTGTGAGTTCCTTTTTCTGTATTTCTTTCTTGTCTTTGTCAAACACGTATTAGGGTGATATGCGGAATAGATGACAATGAGAATAAAATACTCGTATAGTACATACCCACTCCTACTACTAACTTCCATCAGAGCTTCTAAACTCTTTAACGGAGTATGCATAAGGGCATCTACCTACGTTATATTCTAATCATCTTATCGTTATACCTACTTGAGATATTTTTGTACGTAGTGTATTTAAGCACTTTTCACTCTTCTGCGGGGGCAGCTATGCAACTTTGTGTGGGATTCAGATAGTTCTACTCAACCACCATAACGTTCCATTTATACTGGACGAAGAATAGTCCGGAGACCCCCGTGACGCTGATGTGGACCTCAAGAGATCTAGAGATCAGTGTTGTCAACATCAAACTTTATATTTACAGGGTCCACTACAAACTATAACCTAAAAGGTAGCGTCGTTGGAACTACTCTGCAGTATTGGTACATATTCATGGTGTTAAGAACCACCTGGGCGTGGGTATGGGTGCAAGTTACCATGGTTAGTCGTTGTCATTATTTGAGCAGTAGATCTTATTTAATTTCTCTTTCTACTTTGCATAGTTTTGAACATTAGTATTAAGAACATTGCCTTACTTAATTAAAGTGTGGTTTTGAGTCCTATGAACAATACTCTCACTTCACAAGACCAAGGCGCTGCAGTGCCTGATGTGCAGCTAGAGTACGTAGGTGGATCAAAAATGTGTATATTGTATCAAGCACCTAAAAAGTACGTGATTCATGCGTCATTTTTTTTGCAATAATTATTTTGATTGTTGCTTTACCTAATCTATGCAATGTTTACCTGCTAAATATCTGCGAATAACAAGGCCCCTGACAACATTATAATGCATGAGGTAGCAACAATAATTGCTTATTAAAATAGGCAAGGTGTTGCCTAATAGTAGTTTATGACACTGTTGCATAATAAGGGTTCTTATAACACGAGTGTGTTTTAAAAAAACGAGCCGTAGGCGAGTTTTTTTATAGTATCACACGAGTGTTATAAGACCAAGTTATGTACAGTGTCATACACTACTTTATCTACTCTCATACTATAGTACCTGATTTCATTTTGTTGTGATATATAGTTGCTCCTTGATTTCGCCGGTAACAGGTTCATGGTCATGTTTGACGCAGTTTCCAGAATGTCTGGTGGTGTACAATTACCACCATCCTCGCTTTAAGACATGTTTTTACACAAAAACTAATTTATTTTACAAACAAAACCAAACTTATTAATTATAATGTTTAATTTAAATGTAAAATGTTGGCGCCAAGGCGCAAACATCGATTGCGCATGCGTGTTTCTTTTTTTTTTTAGTCTGCGGAGACCATAGATTTAGGATTTTTCGCTACTCTGGAGCACTGATCTGTATTATTACCACTGGATTGGCTGTCTCATACAAATGACAGCGAATTATTTGTGCCGATTTGAAACGCCTCTAGAGTTGGTTCAAGGAACTAAATCTGACGTATCATGCAAATGACTTCCCATATCGCGCCGGGAATTACGAATTATTTTGTAATTTAAGGACTTTTGTGCAGTTTAGTGAGGATTTGTGTGGTTACAAAAAAGCAATAGACATGGTGAAATGTGTGTTTTGCAAAATTAGCTTCAAAAAAGGGAGCAACATTAGATTTCACAGGTAAGTTGAATTTTTGTAATTTTTATCATTAAATCAGCCTGACCTACATGTAAAATGCTTGATTATTTACAAAATATGTATAAGAATAATATATAGGTGAGATTAAATTATTTTTAAGCACAAAAATAGGTTTTTAATTTCGTTTAGTGATGTCCATGTTGTCGTATCGATAAAGTTGATAATGGTCTGATGTGATCGAAAACTTTTATTTATAAGAAATATCTCTAATAATGGTATCATTTTACATTACATATGGTCACACCTTCAGCCCCGAAAGGGTAGGCAGAGGCATACTATATGCCCACATTTCACCATTTTAGAATTTGTCCCACGTAACAATTGGTGAGCCGTATTGAGATGAACAGGCGCAGGTTGTGACTGCCCGCTGTTGAAATTTTTCAAGCCGCCCAAAAAGGCCTTCAACATGGCTTAACGAGTGCCAATTTACTGACAACCGGGACCATCTGATTAACGTGCCTTCCGAAGAACGTAAACGCTCAAATAAATGTGTCAAAGTGGTCACCAGAATGGTCACCCATCCAAGGACTGGCCATAGTAAAAGCTGCTTACTGCAGTGATTATTTAGAGAACACTGAGTCCGCTTCAATATATAATTATGGTATCAACCAAACAAAATCTTATTAGTAACATTTATTTAACTTATTTTCTGACATTAACTTGTGTGGGTAATACTTACTACATAATGTTTTTTACTCTATTGATGTATGTTTATTTTATTGCAGATTTCCAACTGATCCAAAAATCAGAAGTGCATGGCTTGGCAACATGGGAGCCCATAACTGGACTCCAAATTCAAGCTATCGTCTGTGTTCTAATCATTTTGATGTTAAATGTTATTATAAGCATTACACAAGAACTTCCCGGTTAATAAATAGTATACCGTCCGCTAGTGTACCATAATTTTACAATAAAGTGTAAAATAAATAAATGATTAATAAAATCACGTTTATTTTTATTTTTTTCTACACATAACTCCCTTTCTATTTCTATGGCGCATGATATATATACATATATATACGCTCACTTTGTGGTGAAATGGACAATGACAAATGCATCAAATTAACTGAAGTATATGAAAGCCACAGACACTTATGGGATCCACGTTCACCGCACATGATCTTTGTCTGTCTGCCTTTTATTCTTTTTATAGGGATTCATTATTACTAAAGCTGCAGCAAATTGGCATACGTCACCCATGGTAGCTAGTAAGAAACTATAGAAATTCGTTGCTCAGCTTGAGGCACGCTGCCGAGTTGCTGATTAATTTGGTCCAAGTGGAGATACATGTAATTTCCCCAGCACGCGGCACGCTCAGATTGAGGCAGCTCGCCCCGCGGCTGCTCAAGTGGAGATGCGCCTTAATACCTCTCTCAATCTCTTCAACAAAAGTAATATTTTCCTGCAATTTTGCGTCACGAGTATGCCAAATTGCAGGTACTTAAATATTATTTCATTTAGGTAGGTATACTAGACACCAACTTAAACCACACTTATTAAGAGCAATAATCATTAAAGCGTCGATAGCTTAGTGGTTAAGAAGACTGACTGTCGATCGCAATCGAGAAGACCCGGGTTCGAATCCTGGTCACTCCTAGCACAAGCAATTTAGCTTAGTTGGAGAAGTTAAAGGGAATATTCGTAATTTCGGTTGGTAATATTCTTATATTAAACAAATTATAAACAAAATTAATTTTAAAATATATATATTAAAAATGTTTTCATTTCATATTAAATCTATCGATACGCGTCAGTTTAAGAAAGTTGGGCACATCACTAATTTTAGTTCTCTGAACCAGCGCTGCTGATTTCAGCGCCACAATGGCGAGAATTAAGAAGGCATAACTTTAGTTTGACAGCCACCTATCCAGTGTGGTAATAATACAGATCAGTGCTCTGGAGACACAATTTTTTTTTAAAGTAGAGGTACAAACTTCTTTTTCAGCTGGAGATTGTTTATGGTGTATCGTAATGATTAAAAAGTTTTATTATGATATAGGTGTCCATATAAGACCTGTATCGTAATAAAACTTTTTTTTTGGCCTGTGCGTAATGTTTGTCATAATACACTCGAGAGCAATGAATCCGGGTCACTTAAAGAATCCTAAAAATCTCGGAAACTAAAAATGCTAGGTTAATGCAATAAATTGTATTTAATAGACAATGTAATACTCCTTAAATGAAGGTATTAAAACTTCTTAGTTATTGTAAAGTTATATCATAAAAAAATCAAATTTGAAAAAGGGCCACTTTCGAAGATGGAACTACGAAATTACAGCATTTGGTGTTGCTTTTGTTTGTAATCTGTCATCTATGTGGGTACATAAACCATGTTGATAGTGCTCTATATTCATTAATCAAGCTGAAATTATGTCGCTTACGCCTGAAGAATGCACCAGAATACTTACAATGCTGGAAACCGGCCGGAGTCAGCGCGATACAGCCAGGACTGTCGGTGTGTCGCTGTCAACAGTACAAAGAGTTCTCCGACGTTACGAAGAAACTGGTTCTAACCTACGCAGACCAGGAACGGGCAGAACCAGGTGTACCACAGCACGAGAAGACCGATACTTGGTGAACACCATGCTTCGAAATCGCTTTCTCACAGGAACTGAACTCACCAATCAGTTTCGACGCCTCGGAGGAAGTAACCCAAGTGCATGGACAGTAAGACGTCGGCTTGCTGAATCTAACTTAAAACCCCTTAGACCTGCAAACGGCCCTAAACTGGAGCGTGAGCATCGTATTTCGAGACTAAGGTATGCCCAGAGCCACGTAAATTGGAGTATTGAAGATTGGTCAAAAGTTATGTTCTCCGACGAATCAAAATTTATGCTCTACAAGCACGATGGAAGACACAGAGTGTATCGAAGACCAGGGGAAAGATTCAAGCAAGCATGCATCGAAGAAAAAGTAGCCTACGGTGGTGGGTCTGTACTTGTGTGGGCCGGAATTTCTTCTGAAAGTCGCACAGAGCTGGTGATCATAGAAAACGGCTCTTTAACTAGCGTAAGATATGTGGAAGAAATCCTCAATGATCACGTTGGTCCATTTATGGTCAATTTAGGTGAGGATGCTATATTTATGCATGACAATGCCCGACCTCATACAGGTAGGATTGTGAATGACTACCTTCAAGAGATGAACATTACTCGTATGGAGTGGCCAGCGCGCAGCCCGGATATCAACCCGATCGAGCATGCTTGGGACGAGCTAGGCAGATGCGTAAAACAACGAAACCCTCCCCCAATCACGCTTCGTGAGCTCAAAATTGCTCTCACAGAGGAATGGGAGAATATTCCCCAAAATCGTATAAGGAACTTGGTGTACAGCATGCCAAACCGCGTAAACGCAGTAATGGAAGCACGAGGAGGCAATACGAAGTATTAAAATTCAAGAAAATCGTAATAAAGTTCAAAAATTTCATGTTTCCTATTTTTGTTTTAAGGAGAGATCGGCAGTTTTTTCTTTATGTAATTTTGTGTTAATAAAATGTATGGTGACTCATATTTTTTTTACTTTCATTTAAGGAGTATTACATTGTCTATTAAATACAATTTATTGCATTAACCTATCATTTTTAGTTTCCGAGATTTTTAACATTCTTTAAGTGACCCGGATTCATTGCTCTCGAGTGTAGTATTGATTTCAATTTTATAATCTTTGTATTATAGTATCAGAGTAGATAAACATTTAAAATGTTGCGTCCACATTTGTAACCGTATCATTAGGTACACTTCCTCGAAAACACTTTCACTGAACGGCATTTCACCTACACGTAACATATCATTGAACCGTACAGCGTGTCATCGTGTCGAACATGTAGCTCGTAGCTGCAGGTTCCAACGGTACCGACACGCGAGTCTGATACGGTAATGGAAAATTTTTGTCGTAAAATGGTACAAATGTGGACGCAGCATAATGTAGGATATAAATAAAGAATGAAACAAAAAGAATTATTCGGCTCTCAGCCGCATAATAAAAGTAAATTCATGATACAGCAAATAGACAATAACATGAATATCTCCGCATTATTCGTGGTATTTTGTAGTACCGAGAGAACTTCGAGGTGCTACCACGTCGTGAGGCGGGCACGGTGGTGCACCTGGCCAATGTGATCAAGGAGGAGGACCACACCAACCAGTTCCTCATGGCGCTCTACATAGTTAACAAGATGTTCATCCCTATTGGGTATGCTGCTTACGTATAGTTATTCTAGTAGATTAGAACATTACATGTATTCACTCTAGATAGAGGGTTTTTTACTTGTGGAAATTTCATGGATGTTTTGCCGGACTTGTATCGACTAAAACCACACGATTCTGGTAGAGAAAGTGGAGAAGAGAGAGGGAGAGAGAGAGAGAGAGAGGGAGAGAGAGAGAAAGAGAGAGAGAGAGAGAGAGAAGAAAAGAGGGAGTGGAGAAACCGGCTTAGGAGAATCATTTCTACAAAGAGGATTGTATATTGGAGGTAAGCATATTGCCGTGTTGAAACAAACAGGCGCAGCTCGACTTCTTGATTTTTTAAAAATCGTTCATCATTAAATCGCACATCGCTCTCTATCTATAGAAGACATGTAGGTTTATTGGTGTTCAGAATGCCTGTAAACCCTCTGAACGACTTCGAGCGTCTCATCGGCCTATTGGTGATTATATCTGGGTGCCTGGTGGTGACGGGCGCGGCTGTAGCGTCACTGTGTCTGGTGATAAGCCTCTACATGAGCCCTGAAGAAACGTTCCAGTCAAGATATAAGCTAATTATTCAAGACATGGTAATGTTATCAGAATACTTTTAGTAGTTATCATTTGAAACTTTAGAGTATGATAGTATACTACAATCTTATTTCGTAGTCAACTTGGCCGCTCTAATAGTAACCTGAATGTAAGGTCAGAATATTAAGTTGGTAACTCTAGTAATCTGTGGCCGGGGATCAAATTGCGGTCTTCGCCACAAATATCTAAACCGTCGTTCTGAAACGCGTAGCTGCTTGTGTCAAAGGTCGGTGCTGAACTGTAAAAAATTGTGCACCTTGACGGTGAGCCATGGCTTATTGACATTCTTCTCACACAAAATTAGATTCAAGTAGATACTTATACCCTTTAAGAATCACAGACCTACTACAAAAAGGTCAGGTCAGGAGTACCTATCATATAAAAACACTTAAGGAAGTAGAGGAAGCGAAAGTGTTATGCCAGGGTTGTAGCAAATGGCAAGTCATAGTCTCTGCCTACCCCGATGGAAGACAGGCGTGATGATTTGTATGTATCTATGTATGTACCTATTAAATCCCCTAAGGCAACCCTAATGACTGGCAATACTATTTAATGATCAGGCACATTATGTATTCAGAAAGACGCACAAGTGCCGTTGAGCTTGAGAGAGAAAGTGCAGAAGTTCTACCGGATGTATTGGCACAAGCAGGGCGCGGTGTCTGCCACCGTACTGCTACCCACCTTCCCACCCACGCTGCCGGCTACCATATACACCGAAATATACTTTGAGGCTACGCAGAAGGTAAAAGCTATTGTTTTTACGCAAATATTTTACATAGTTTTTGGGGAAACCTCAGCTGGAGTTTGCGGATTCCGTCTTGAGCAGAGCAGAGTGACATACGCAATATAATAATGGGGATTGTAATCTGGCGTGGTTACGGTTTTGTCACTATATTCTCGGCCGGAATTTTAGTACTCCACCCGTTATGGGACCCGGATGGGCGAGATGGGCGTCCTTAGCATTGGTTTGCAACCTGTCTAGGAGAAGGAAAACTCCGAAATCAAACCCGGAATCGATGGCTTCGTTAGGCGCAAGTAGGATCTAATCCGAACAGCGGTAGTCGTCTGCAGCCAACCCGGTGGTTTTGCACGTATTGGCATGCCATTCCTGCGAACCAAGCTGGGGAGGCCGAGAGGGTGGCGAAGGTCTTGGGCAACCCTACGTCATCAACTGCGTCCCAGGCGATGCAGCGTCTGTGGAGAGGACACTTCACCCACGTCGTTCCACGGCGTGGATAACAACACGGGGAGAGGCAGTTACCGGTGATAAGTCCGCGCGTATGGGCGTAAGCGCGGGCGCCAGGGGTCACTCTCGACAGTGGGAGGGTCCATCGTAGGCCCACTGACCAGTTACCGCCCGCTCCAAACTGGGCAGCCCCCAGTCAATAAGGTACTGGTCCGCCTCGGCGTCGTTTGTTCCTCTGGGGTGTTGGGATCTAAGGGGCAACCCAAAAGACGGCGCTGGAATGTTGTACACCCGCAATAAAGCAGCAAAATAATATAAAACCTAAAGCTAGCACTTCCATGCGCTTTGGTTCTTGGAATGTCCGAACTATGAGGACAGGTCTCCCGGACAGCTCGGAGACTTCTGATTATGCTCAAGATCTGCGTAAAACGGCTGTTATCGATCTAGAACTGACACGCCTAAATATATCTATTGCTGCACTTCAAGAAACCAGACTTCCAGATGAGGGCTCATTGCGTGAACAGAATTATACCTTCTTTTGGAAAGGCAAGGCCTCTTCCGAAAATCGTGAGCACGGTGTGGGCTTTGCAGTTCACAACACTCTCCTTAGTGCCATAGAGACACCTCGGGGTGCATGTGAACGCATTATGGCTTTGCGCCTGAATACCAAAATCGGCTTTGTCACTCTGATTTCCGCCTACGCTCCCACTCTCACCTCGACAGCAGAGTCTAAAGATGACTTTTACGATAAACTCTGCTCCATTGTGGCCAATGTACCGGCTGGAGATCGACTTTACATTCTGGGTGACTTCAATGCTCGTGTAGGACAGGATAACACCGCTTGGTCCGACTGTCTTGGGAACCACGGCGTAGGAAAGATGAACGAAAATGGCCAACGCCTGCTCGAGTTCAGCACCAGGTTTCAGCTGTGTGTTACCAACACTTATTTTAAAGGCAAACTGATGCGTAAAGTCTCCTGGAAACATCCTCGGTCCGGTCACTGGCACCAACTAGACTTAGCCTTGACCAAAGGAAAAGAGTTAAAGGAAGTTATCCACACGAGGTCCTACCACAGTGCACAATGCGACACCGATCACTCCTTGGTAGTGTGTAAAGTCCTTCTGTCGCCCAAAAGGATTCACTCCTCCAAGAGCGCTGGAAGGAAGAAGTTAAATCTTTCCAAGACCAGAGATCCTGAACTAGTGAACTCTTTCAGTTTGCTGGTGCGACAGACGGTGGGTACCTGGGATGTGGATGCACCAGTGGAAACGGAATGGGAATCCATTAAAGACCTTCTCACCAAAACAGCTGGTGAGGTTTTCGGTTATGCCAAGGCTAAATCACCGGATTGGTTCACCGAAAATATAACCCAACTTCAGCCTCTAATGGACACTAAACGCCAAGCTGCACTAGGATACTGCCTTGACCCCTGTGATTCCACACGCGATAGACTCCGCACAGCAAAGTCATCCTTACAGCGTACTTGTCGCCAGCTTGCTAATGCTTATTGGATGGAACTGTGCAAAGGTATTCAAGATTGTGCGGCCTCAGGTAACTTCCGTGGGGTTTATGAGGGAATTAGGGTGGCTCTTGGTCCAGTGCGGAAAGGGACAGCCCCTCTGAAAGAGACTGATGGCTCTATTATCACTGACAGTAGTCGTCAACTTAACCGGTGGGTAGAACACTACACTAAGCTTTATTCTCAACCAGTTGAGATCAGTCCCGTAGCCGTGGATTTCATACCGATCCTACCAATCATGACTGAGCTGGATGACTTACCCACCATGAGTGATCTTCATGAGGCCGCTTTGAAGCTTAAATGTGGCAAGAGTCCAGGGATAGATGGTGTACTCGCTGAAGTCCTGAAGCTCGAGTGCATATTACCAGTGCTGCATAACTTTCTGGGAAAATGCTGGGAGAGGGAGCTATTCCCTCGGGATATGAGCGATGCAAATATTATAACTCTTTATAAAGGAAAAGGTGACCGCGGCGATTGTAACTGCTACCGTGGTATCTCCCTTCTTAGCATCGTCGGCAAGCTTTTTGCAAGGGTTATACTGACTAAACTGCAACGTCTTGCCGATCGCGTGTATCCTGAGGCACAATGTGGCTTCCGATCCCAGCGTTCCACTACGGATATGATATTCGCCATCCGACAACTTCAAGAGAAGAGTCGTGAGCAGAGCGCTCCCTTGATGATCGCTTTCGTTGACCTGAATAAGGCCTTCGACACGGTTAGCAGGGAGGGTCTCTTTGTTGCACTTGAGAAAATAGGTTGTCCCCCGAAGTTGCTGAAGCTGGTGAAATCCTTTCACGAGAACATGAAAGGCACCGTTGTCTACAATGGTCAAACGTCCGACGCTTTTGATATGCGTAGAGGAGTCCGGCAGGGCTGCGTCTTAGCACCAACTCTGTTCGGCATATTCTTCTCACTGTTGCTCAAAGTTGCCTTCGGTGACGAGCAGCAGGGTGTCCACCTACATACACGAGCGGATGGGAAGCTGTTTAACGTCGCTCTCCTTAAGTCTCGCCGCAATCGAGATGACTTATTTGCTGACAGCTTGCTCTTTGCCGACGATGCAGCCTTTGTCGCCAAAACTCCACAAGAGCTCCAGGAAATACTGGACAAATTTCACCATGCTTGTACCATGTTCTCCATGTCCATAAATACGAAGAAGACTGTTATTTTAGCGCAGGGTTATACCCACCAGCCGACCATCTTGCTGGATGGTGCACACTTGGAGGTAGTCGACAAGTTCTGTTATCTGGGGTCGACCGTGTCGAGCAATCTCTCCCTTGATGATGAGATCGATATTCGCATCGGCAAGGCGGCCACGACGTTCGGCAGGTTGCGTGCAAGAGTATGGAATAATAAACATCTTACGGTCAGGACAAAGATGATCGTTTACCAAACTTGCGTCTTGAGTATACTCTTGTACGGAGCTGAAACCTGGACGTCGTACGCCAGACAGGAACGAAGACTTAACACCTTCCACATGCGCTGCCTTCGGAGTATTCTGAGGATAACATGGAAGGACAGGGTCACAAACGAGAGAGTGCTTGAGATTGCGCAGCTGCCTAGTATCACTGCTCTACTCAAACAGAGACGCCTGCGGTGGCTAGGGCACGTGCATCGAATGAACAATACTCGCCTGCCCAGACAGACCATGATGAGCCAAATTGCATTCGCCAAACGCAAAGTTGGACGTCCCATGTTACGTTTCAGAGACTGCGTAAAACGCGACATGATCGCATTTAACATTGACTGTGACACATGGGGGGACCTTGCTTCTGACCGCGATGGGTGGAGACGTCTCATTCACGAAGGCTGTGAGACCCATGACAAAGCCTGGTTTCAAAATCTGGCCCAAAAACGGGAAAATAGACATGCGCGCGGGGGGAGTTCTGTCGCAGCGGACTCGCAGTTCGCGTGCCGGAAGTGCGGACAAAAGTGTCGTTCGAGGATCGGTCTTTTTAGCCACGAGCGACGATGTTTCTCTCGCGTGGACGCTGTTTAAATCATCTGACAAGATGTAGGAGGCCTTATGATGATGATGACCCGTTAGAAAGTAACAGAATCTCTTACTGCATGTAGGAGTGCCTTCCGAAGCATTTTCGTAAAACTAAGTCTGAAAGTCATATTCTTTCCCATCAGACAGTCTGAGCCACTTTATTCAAATTTGAAAATCAGCATTGATTCTTACTGTCTCTTGTCAATTTGGAAGATGAATTCGATTAGTGTGCCTACGGGTATCGGAAAGCATTCTTGTTTTTTTTTCAGTCCCGAATCCTCCAAGACCTTTCATACCAGTTTCTATCGGAGTTGGCGAAAAGGATGGAGACGATCCACTACATCCCCGGTGACGTCATCATGGAGCGCAAAGCCAAGAAGTCGGCCATTATTTACATCACTTACGGTGACATTGAGGTAAGGCGTATGTGTGAGTATTGAATCTACATCAGTCGATTAAGTTTGATAGCAGGAGTGTTTGAAAACGTTGTCTCATTAATTTTATAGTCACGCCTTTATCCCCGAAAGGGTAGACAGTTCTAATGCGCCTAGATTTCATCATTTGTTTTTGTTCACAAACCATAGTGTGTTTTTTTTTCAAGTAATTGATAAATACTTATCCTATTGCCTTATCGAATTTGAGACAATTCTTTAGCCAACGCCGATAAGGCCTTCAACTTGGTTCAACGACTGCCGTGTTATTGGAAGCGGGACTAACGGCTTAACGTGTCCTCCGAAAGACTCAACTGAGGACCGTTTACAGAACTGAGTCAGCGACCAGGGACTCCGGGAAGAGAGTGGACTTGTACCACCTGACAGGAAGAAAATCTTTTAGTATCTAGGGAAGGAAGTGCATAGTAAATGATGTATTTTAGTATGTTTAGATGCAGGTATAACTCTGGATGCAGAAGATCCCCCTGAAAATAGGTAATCCTGTAAACGATTCACTTGTTTAGCAAGTGTACCAGTTATCACGTTGACTACATCTCTTGGAGCATAACGGATACTTATCACTGCAGATATTAACAGCAGAAGACGACATCACACCCATACTCCGACTAACCCGCGGCACTATTCTAACCCCCTTCGGTGGTGCGGTGGTCGTGGCCGCCAGTCGGTCGCACGTGGCCGTCCGGGCGGCGACGTTCTGTACCGCGCACGTGCTGCATGTTGCAGACCTGTGGAGGGTCGTGCTCAAGTATTCTGTGTATCAGAATCATGGTGTACCTATTCTGGCGGCTTTTAATGTTAGTAGGATATCCTAGAATCTGCATATGGTGTACGTAATATTACTAGGTACTAATATTATAAATGCGAATGTAACTCTGTCTGTGTGTCTGTAACGTCTTCACACCTAAACCTTCGAACCGATTTTGATGAAATTTATTATAGAGATAGTTTGAGTCCAAGGGAAGGACATAAGCTACTTTTTAACTGACTGCGCAAAAGGAGGGTAATGATTTTACGCAATAACGACTTCTACGCGGACGAAGCCGCGGGGAATAGCTAGTCCATAATAAAGCTGTCATTTGGATCAACCTACTGCAACCTAGTTCCCTGCTGGACGCAGGCCTCTCCCAATCACTTCGGGAGGGTGAATGGCGTCCTTACAGTAGGTTTTCCTTTTCACTATGACCTCATACGTTAGTGGCAGGTGCAGCATTTAAAGTACGATTATTAATCTCAGTCAGTAAAATGACAAGTGCAACTGTCACTTATACTGAATTTAGTACTGAATTTTCATTCAAGAAATGTCATTTTACTGACTGAAATTAATAATCATAGTTTAGGTTAAGTTGGTTAGGACCCCGAAGATCTTGGTTGAGCTCAAACGCCCATTAAAAACAATCCAAATAGCAATGAGATTGCAATATCTTTTAGGAAAGGTATCTAAAACCGGTCTGGGACTGTTGGAGCAGGGTAGTGAGCATGGCATTTAGAAGATAATTAAATAGGTGGTAACTTAAATAAATCAAGTTTCCTGTACCTGACAACACGTAAAGCTACCAACACCCGTGCTGGCCTCCCCCTACAAACCCACGTCAACTTGAGGGTTACTTTCAGTAGCATTTCCAGGTGTGCAAGTGACCTTTATCTCATGGCTTAATTTTGTGGACCTAAATGTACTAAACAAAAATGCATCATGAGTGATCCTCGTCGTCTTAATATTACAATTTTTATTCCAGAACCATATAAGACTAGTGAAACGACATTACACTATGAAGATCCCTGTGTCATCCACGTAAGTCTCTATCATCTTAGGAAGAGAATCTAGTTGCATAAATAATTTAATATTTAGTGCATACTTAAAAAGCTTTAAAACCATATTGTATAACAGGCATAAAAGCAGCATCCTGAACTTCAACCACAATCTGTTAGTGCTGAAGGAGCTGAAGAGCGCCACGGGCAAGTCGCTCATCCCCAACCCTGACGTTTTACTTGAAATTGCTCGCTCCTACAATTTACGAAACGTAAGTTTTTTGGATTAAAACCATAAATTCTGGCACTCTCTCTCCCCTAAAATTATTACCTTAGTTTCATAATATTGTATCACATTCAGTAGGTAGCTGACAAAAAAACATAATTGGAAGAGATTGTTTTTTCTTCTAATTAACTATTTTTAGAAGAAGAAGAACTTTTAATGTTCAAGAATCATTCAAATAAGCCTATGGCAGTCGACTGTCGGAGGCCTGTTTCAATTGACTCCACAACAACGGTCCTTTACGTGAACACGGCACAACTTGAAGTTGAGTTGAATATCAACCCCGTTTTAGGGGTAGCTCAATTATCTATTAAAGTTTGAGTTGGTACTGAAGACGTGTTCCTTTAAATCTAAACGTAAATCCAAAAAGCTTTGGGATACAATATTTTGCAAGCGGAAAGCCTTTTCTATACTCCTAAGGTGACAGACAAGCTTACGACCTACCTGATGGAAAGTGCGCTACACTCTCGCCGACCCTGCAAGAACCTTTTAAAATCCGTTTTGAAGACCTCATACTGTCGGCGTTTACACCGTGCGAAACGGTGAAAGAAAAGTAGAAAAATCTATGTCGTTTTACTTAATCACGTTCTTTCTCAACATCTCATAGCGTTTAGAATCAGCACTGACGGACGAATCAGATGAGATATGTCTGAAACAAACGTTCCCCTGCATCCTGCAGCCGTGGTCTTCCTTGCTGCTGGTCTGGCATTCCTTGGTCGCTATCATTATTGTGTGGATCAGCATTGTGAGTATACCTAACTTGTTAACGAAATCAATTCTGATAATAAACTTATTAAACGTCCGGAGTTGTGAGTAGTTAGAAGTATTTCATAATGTGATGCTTCGAAATCACGCTCTGATGTCAGTAAAATGGAGCCGTTTATGAACGGCTTAAATTTTTTCAACAGCAAATAGTGAGCAGTCAACCATTTCAGCTTAACACAGCGATAAAGTTCACCACCAATGATAATATGGGATCAATACAACTGGCGAAAATGCGGGCGCGTAGAGATCGCTAGGGTTAACGGTCAAGAATGATCAATGTAGATCAGTCTTGGCCGTTAAGCCTAGTGATCTCTTCGCACCTACATTCTACCAAGGATTTCCTTTCACAGTTCTTGGTTAGGAAACTTAGTTTACTGTACCGCAGAAGTACCCGTACATGTTGATCTACCACGCGGCGGTGGACGTGCAGTTCCGCATGTTCGACTACCTCCTCACGGCGCTGTTCGTGGCCGACCACGCGGTGCACCTCTCCACCGCCGCGCAAGTCGAGGAAGGTGAGCTTTTCACCAAAATTTAATTACCTACCGTATTCTTAGTTCCTGAAGTAGTTAATGTCGGCGAAGGAGGCTGCGGAGAGGGTGCGGGAAGAGGATGCTCTTGCCGCTCCCATCCGGCGTAGGCGGAGGGGTGGGAGAAGGCACGCGGCTTTGGCCGCGAACCGTTTCTAACCCCGGGGTTGGCCTGCACACGTAGAGTGGCACTCACGTGTGCATTGCACAGGCCACCACGTCTGAGGATTACTTGGCACCTACCGGGGTAATCCTCCATCAGCGCAGTAGCTCAGCTACCCTGAGCCGCCCGGCGGTGTTCTGGTGAATTAGTCAGATCCCAGAACACCCCCACAGGGGCAGATCGGTGTCAAGGAGTTTTTAGCTCTCCTTGTAAAAAAAAAAAAAAGAAGTTCCTGAAGTAGTTAAAGCAGCTCGTTGGACAGGGGTTGTCCAGAGAGATATTGAAGTGACTAGTGTGGTCCTCGCTTGCATCAAGACACGCAGTGAGCTCTCCATGAGTTTTGAAATACTAGGAATTACATGTCATTTCAAATACATCAGTGGTCCAGAAAAAGATATTCTACCACTATTACCAGTTCCACATACAGCATTCGTTTGAATTATTGTTACGTCTAGATTGCAACAACTCAAAGCATAATGGTGAGCCATTTATTCTGTGGACAGAACTTAGGGGAAAAAATAACCAGTAGTTTTGTTAACAGAACTACTCAACAAAACAGTGGACGAATCGGTCGCCATATGGAGTGGATTTAGATCTCTAATCTCATAATTATCATGATACTATAGTATAGTCCGTAGTGTAAGTGTGAGTGCAGCAGGGAATATAACTATTCACATATATCTAGGTGTTCCAATAACCTTCGCTCAGACGTCGTCGCAGCAGATGCGCAGCAAGTGGTTCGTACTGGACGTGGTCGGTACGTTGCCTATTTTCGAGATCATCGGTGCTGGCCACTATGCTGGCTTGAACAAAATTCTCCGCTTACCCAAGGTAGACCAGATTTTTTTTATGAACTTCATTATTTTAACACACAAAAGTGTCTGTTAGAATCTACAAAAGCGCGTAGCCCGTAGATGACCCTATTGTTAGAATCTACAAAAGTGCGTAGCCCGTAGACGACCCTATTGTTAGAATCTACAAAAGCGCGTAGCCCGTAGACGACCCTGTTGTTAGAATCTACAAAAGCGCGTAGCTCGTAGACGACCCTATTGTTAGAATCTACAAAAGCGCGTAGCCCGTAGACGACCCTGTTGTTAGAATCTACAAAAGCGTGTAGCCCGTAGACGACCCTGTTGTTAGAATTTACAAATGCGCGTAGCCCGTAGACGACCCTATTGTTAGAATCTACAAAAGTGCGTAGCTCGTAGACGACCCTGTTGTTAGAATCTACAAAAGCGCGTAGCCCGTAGACGACCCTGTTGTTAGAATCTACAAAAGCGCGTAGCCCGTAGACGACCCTGTTGTTAGAATCTACAAATGCGCGTAGCCCGTAGACGACCCTATTGTTAGAATCTACAAAAGTGTGTAGCTCGTAGACGGCCCGTGTTGATAGATTCTTCAAAAGCGCGTAGCCCGTAGACGACCCTGTTGTTAGAATCTACAAAAGCGCGTAGCCCGTAGACGACCCTGTTGTTAGAATCTACAAAAGCGCGTAGCCCGTAGATGACCCTAGGGGAATCTACAAAAGCGCGTAGCCCGTAGACGACCGTATTGTTAGAATCTACAAAAGCGCGTAGCCCGTAGACGACCCTTTTGTTAGAATCTAAAAAAGTGCGTAGCCCGTAGACGACCCTGTTGTTAGAATCTACAAAAGCGCGTAGCCCGTAGATGGCCCGTAGAGTCCAGCAACATGTTAGATACAACAAGCTCCACACACATGCCACAAGACGTTGGCGCGACTCGTGGTGTGTAACGTCTCCACCACGACGCGGGGGGCGCTCTTCTCACGGTGCGCTTGAGTGTGACGCTATAGTGACGCTACAGATACAACAAGCTCCACACACCTGCCACACGACGTTGGCGCGACTCGTGGTGTGTAACGTCTCCACCACGACGCGGGGGGCGCTCTTCTCACGGTGCGCTTGAGTGTGACGCTATAGTGACGCTACAGATACAACAAGCTCCACACACCTGCCACACGACGTTGGCGCGACTCGTGGTGTGTAACGTCTCCACCACGACGCGGGGGGCGCTCTTCTCACGGTGCGCTTGAGTGTGACGCTATAGTGACGCTACAGATACAACAAGCTCCACACACCTGCCACACGACGTTGGCGCGACTCGTGGTGTGTAACGTCTCCACCACGACGCGGGGGGCGCTCTTCTCACGGTGCGCTTGAGTGTGACGCTATAGTGACGCTACAGATACAACAAGCTCCACACACCTGCCACACGACGTTGGCGCGACTCGTGGTGTGTAACGTCTCCACCACGTCGCGGGGGGCGCTCTTCTCACGGTGCGCTTGAGTGTGACGCTATAGTGACGCTACAGATACAACAAGCTCCACACACCTGCCACACGACGTTGGCGCGACTCGTGGTGTGTAACGTCTCCACCACGACGCGGGGGGCGCTCTTCTCACGGTGCGCTTGAGTGTGACGCTACAGATACAACAAGCTCCACACACCTGCCACACGACGTTGGCGCGACTCGTGGTGTGTAACGTCTCCACCACGACGCGGGGGGCGCTCTTCTCACGGTGCGCTTGAGTGTGACGCTATAGTGACGCTACAGATACAACAAGCTCCACACACCTGCCACACGACGTTGGCGCGACTCGTGGTGTGTAACGTCTCCACCACGACGCGGGGGGCGCTCTTCTCACGGTGCGCTTGAGTGTGACGCTATAGTGACGCTACAGATACAACAAGCTCCACACACCTGCCACACGACGTTGGCGCGACTCGTGGTGTGTAACGTCTCCACCACGACGCGGGGGGCGCTCTTCTCACGGTGCGCTTGAGTGTGACGCTATAGTGACGCTACAGATACAACAAGCTCCACACACCTGCCACACGACGTTGGCGCGACTCGTGGTGTGTAACGTCTCCACCACGACGCGGGGGGCGCTCTTCTCACGGTGCGCTTGAGTGTGACGCTATAGTGACGCTACAGATACAACAAGCTCCACACACCTGCCACACGACGTTGGCGCGACTCGTGGTGTGTAACGTCTCCACCACGACGCGGGGGGCGCTCTTCTCACGGTGCGCTTGAGTGTGACGCTATAGTGACGCTACAGATACAACAAGCGCCACACACCTGCCACACGACGTTGGCGCGACTCGTGGTGTGTAACGTCTCCACCACGACGCGGGGGGCGCTCTTCTCACGGTGCGCTTGAGTGTGACGCTATAGTGACGCTACAGATACAACAAGCTCCACACACCTGCCACACGACGTTGGCGCGACTCGTGGTGTGTAACGTCTCCACCACGACGCGGGGGGCGCTCTTCTCACGGTGCGCTTGAGTGTGACGCTATAGTGACGCTACAGATACAACAAGCTCCACACACCTGCCACACGACGTTGGCGCGACTCGTGGTGTGTAACGTCTCCACCACGACGCGGGGGGCGCTCTTCTCACGGTGCGCTTGAGTGTGACGCTATAGTGACGCTACAGATACAACAAGCTCCACACACCTGCCACACGACGTTGGCGCGACTCGTGGTGTGTAACGTCTCCACCACGACGCCGGGGGCGCTCTTCTCACGGTGCGCTTGAGTGTGACGCTATAGTGACGCTACAGATACAACAAGCTCCACACACCTGCCACACGACGTTGGCGCGACTCGTGGTGTGTAACGTCTCCACCACGACGCGGGGGGCGCTCTTCTCACGGTGCGCTTGAGTGTGACGCTATAGTGACGCTACAGATACAACAAGCTCCACACACCTGCCACAAGACGTTGGCGCGACTCGTGGTGTGTAACGTCTCCACCACGACGCGGGGGGCGCTCTTCTCACGGTGCGCTTGAGTGTGACGCTATAGTGACGCTACAGATACAACAAGCTCCACACACCTGCCACACGACGTTGGCGCGACTCGTGGTGTGTAACGTCTCCACCACGACGCGGGGGGCGCTCTTCTCACGGTGCGCTTGAGTGTGACGCTATAGTGACGCTACAGATACAACAAGCTCCACACACCTGCCACAAGACGTTGGCGCGACTCGTGGTGTGTAACGTCTCCACCACGACGCGGGGGGCGCTCTTCTCACGGTGCGCTTGAGTGTGACGCTATAGTGACGCTACAGATACAACAAGCTCCACACACCTGCCACACGACGTTGGCGCGACTCGTGGTGTGTAACGTCTCCACCACGACGCGGGGGGCGCTCTTCTCACGGTGCGCTTGAGTGTGACGCTATAGTGACGCTACAGATACAACAAGCTCCACACACCTGCCACAAGACGTTGGCGCGACTCGTGGTGTGTAACGTCTCCACCACGACGCGGGGGGCGCTCTTCTCACGGTGCGCTTGAGTGTGACGCTATAGTGACGCTACAGATACAACAAGCTCCACACACCTGCCACACGACGTTGGCGCGACTCGTGGTGTGTAACGTCTCCACCACGACGCGGGGGGCGCTCTTCTCACGGTGCGCTTGAGTGTGCGCGTAACCGTAGACGTTTCTGTTGTTAGAGTTTACAAGCAAACGTGCATGCGTAGACCGTAGTAGTTCCCGTTGTTAGAAACTATAAGTAGCCTGTAGTGGTACTCACATACTTACAGTTTTATTATTTTCTTTATTGATAGGTATTCAGAGTGCTGAAGGTGATAGAAGAGAAGTGTGTGTACTACAGAAATGTAATACGGTTCTTGATGTACTTGTTTCTGCTGGTGGTGGCGTGCTACCTCGTGGCAGCCATGCAGCAGGCTTTTATGCATGTCGAGTTAGTCATTTCAGCTATCCATCCCTTCTTAATATTATAAATGCTAAAGTAACTCTGTCTGTCTGTCTGTCCGTCTGCTATGCTTTCACGCCTAAACGGCTGGAGCGATTGAGATGAAATTTGGTAAGTATAGGGATAGTTCGAGGCCCTGGGAAGGACATAGGCTGCTTTTTAACTGACTGCGCAAAAGGAGGGTTATGATTTTACGGGATAACGACTTCTACGCGGTCGAAACGGCGGGGAACAGCTGTATTTTATATATCTGTCGGAGTCAGGACGGACCGCGTGGGTTAATTCGTTGTCAGGAGCCGTTATCAGCAAGTTGTAGGCACGAAATAAGATTACAATCCTTTAGCACTGGTACTAGTTTATTCACTTACAAACAATAAACTTAAAAATCATAGTTAACCACGTAGATTTAAAATGGATGGAAACGCAGTAAGTTCGATACAGAAAGGTGACCGTTCACTATCGAGCCCTTTTCCAAAAGTGACTATTCTCTACCACGTCTCGTTCGCAAGTGTCCGGTCTGTGCGCTCCGCACAGCGCACATCCCCTCTCCAACATGACACAACACACACATAGACAACTGACATCTGTCAGGCTGACAAACGTCACCTTCTGTATCGACCTCACTCAAGCGAACTGCTTGACGTTTCCAAAATTGATAAGAGATGGCGTTTTAGTAATATTAGAGTCATTAATTATCTTGGTTCTGCGACATATCTTTTTACTAGAAAGAGCGGATTCATTCCATATATTCACTTAGGAAGTTGTTATAGGATGCACACTACACTACATAATAGGTGGGGAGATGTTTACCGTGATGAGACGGATTAGGGGGTCACTGATGAATGCCTTCAATATTCTGCGTTCTCGAAACTTCAACTTATGATGGCTGAAAGACGCGAGTTGAAAATTTCTTTATAGTGCCCGGGGTGCTAAGGGTATTTATGATGTGTTTTTAGGGTTCCGTAGCCAAATGGCAAAAAACGGAACCCTTATATATAGATTCGTCATGTCTGTCTGTCTGTCCGTCCGTATGTCACAGTTACTTTTCTCCGAAACAATATGGCCTATGCTGTTGAAACTTGGTAAGTAGATGTATTATGAGTCTGGGTGTTTCTATGTATAATAAGTATGTATTTAAAAGTATATAAGTATTAATATCCGTGGTCTGATACCCATAAAACAAGCAGGTTCCTAGCTTACTTTGGGATCCGATAGCGTTGTGTGAAATGTCTGTGAATATTTATTTATTTTTTATTTTTTCTGTGTGATCAAGAATTTTACACAAAAATAGAAAAAAATCAATAAATTTTGGGGGGTCCCCATACTAAGAACTAAAATCTAATTATTTTTTTCATCAAAACCCATACGTGTGGGGTATAGATAGGTCTTTAAAAATGCTATTGAGGTTTCTAATATTATTTTTTTTTATAAACCGAATAGTTTACGCGAGAGACACTTCCAAAGTGGAAAAATGTGCCCCCCCCCCCTCTAACTTCTAAAATAAGAGAAGAGAATGCCATGCGAACTTCCAACGTAAATTGCTTTGAATCAGATCTAGTAAGTGGTTTTTTTAATATACATATATCATAAACCGCAATTTTCGCCTAGCAAAGTCACAGCGAACGTTTTAAAACATCAATCAAAGCTACAACGAACTACAAGAACTTTTGTACTATGTTAGTTGCTGCTACGGAACCCTTCGTGGGAGAGTCCGACTCGCACTTGGCCGGTTTTTTATCACCATTTTCTGGAAGTTAAACCAAGATTCTTCTAAGGGTCCGGCATATCCATACTACTCATACTTTATAGAACTCATATTAAAAATAACATATCCAAACTAAATGAAATTTCGAATCATTCAGTTGAGTTCAGTTCATTTAGATTGACTGCAGATGACGTGATCCCGTTTCATGTGTGCAGGTTCGACCGCTACTGCCTAGTGACAAACTTCACGCACCCCCCGTACTGGGCTCTGAAGGAAGAAGACGACAAGGCCATCAGCGCCAGCGTCACCTTCACGCTGTACTGGGCCATCTCCATGATTATGTTCACCAGTTAGTGTTCCCGTTACTTAATGCGGCAGATGAGGATGCAAAATTTAGTAGCCAAGACGTAGTAATCATAATCAAAAACGGGGATCTGAAACGATCACGCAACAACGTTGATTGTTGTTCTGGTCCTGGCAAAACATTGTGAGCTATGCTTGAGATATGAGATTCACTTTGAAGAAGGCCCTGTGTCACCAACATGTCCGAAAAGATAGCCCAGCTCATGTGACTGTCGGAGGAGTACGGTGCCACGCAGAACTGACTAGCGATAGGGTTAAAAAATTTACATGTGCACGCAGCGTAGATATTCTACTCTTCGGACACCTGCTGGATACGGATGACGCAAGACCTCAAACTTTACTTTACCTTTGACCTTAAGGAGGTTTATCGGAAAAGTTGCTGGATACCGATTTCGCAAAACATTAAACTTTTCCTTATCTTACCTGAAGGTGGTTTTAGGGGAAAGTCTATACCTGGTAGTTAGATATTTCCTAAACCCCCTCAGCTCACATCGAGACGTGGACGAAGGAGGACATGAGCAACGTGCTGTACACGATGCTCATCCTGGAGATCTGCATCATCCTGCGCACCTTCATGGAGGGGTTCTACTCCGCAACCATCATGCTCACCACGGCCATGAGGTAACGTAACACGATGCTCATGTTGGAGATAGATCTGCATCATCCTGCGCACCTTCATGGAGGGGTTCTACTCCGCAACCATCATGCTCACCACGGCCATGAGGTAACGTTACACGATGCTCATGTTGGAGACAATCTGCATCATCCTGCGCACCTTCATGGAGGGGTTCTACTCCGCAACCATCATGCTCACCACGGCCATGAGGTAACGTTACACGATGCTCATGTTGGAGACAGATCTACATCATCCTGCGCACCTTCATGAGGTAACGTTACAACAATAAGTTACATTTTTAATAACCTCATATGATAGCAATTATTAGGTACATCAATTACAAAATGGCTCAGTATGGGCATTGCAGCGTCAAGACCTCATTGCGGGTCTTGGTGTGTATACCATGGTTAGGACTATGATCTCCAGCCCGAGAAACTTAGACGTCGTCGCTTCGTCTTTTTTCGAGCATGTCATGTTTGCTTAGGAGGAAGGGGAGGGGGAGAGCTGGAGAAAAATCTACCTGCCAAGTACTGCAGTTGGCGGCGCGGTCGTTGCAGACAGCTATACGCCCAGGACTACCACGCGGCCTCCATGACCCATGGCCAGAGAGCCTGCCGCAAAATCATTGTATGGAGTTTCCTCCCTGTGGTTCCGGCGACAGTTCTCCACATTGTAAAATGAGAGTTGAATAAGTTGAGAAATTCTTCAAAAGCCTTACCTATCGTGATAGATTTGGTAGTATGCAGTCAGCTACGCTGTGCCAACGATTTAAGGCTTTCCATTTTCTCATAGCAATTGCATTTGATGCGAATGGCTTTTCGAATAATCAATAAACCTCGACAACGTTCAGGTTATCTGAGCCTAAAACTCTAATTGCAGCGAGGACTTCGACGCCCGCATAGCTACCGTCAGGCAGTTCCTCATCCGTAACGAGGTGGATCCTCAGCTGAGGAGGCGGTTCATCACCTACCTGCAGCTCTGCTGGTACACGGATAAGGTCTACTAGCTTTCATTTACTTCCTACATACATACATATAGTCACGCCTTTATCCCCGAAGGGGTAGGCAGAGGCATAGTATTCGTCCACATTTTACCTTATAGTTTTATGTTCCACGTAATAGGTGGCCTATTGCCGAGTTGAAATGGACATACGCAGGTCGTGACGACCCGCAGTTGAAATTTTTCAAGCCGCCTATAAGGGCCTTCGACTTGGCTTAACGACTGCCATTTTACTGGCAACCAACGGCTTAACCTGCCTTCGGAAGCACGGAAATGCTGAAATAAATGTCACGAAGTGGTCACATGGATGGTCACACATCCAAGCACCGGCCATTGAAAATGTTGCTTACTGCAGTGATCTGTGACAGAACACTGAGTCTGCGGTGCCACGAGCGCTTCAGTTGTGGCGAGATAAAAAAGTGCTGGATATTGTGTATATATAATACACAATATCCAGCACTTTTGAAGTCGGGAATTCTGGCACTTGCTTCTGAGGGCTTACCCGGTGTTCCAATGGTAGGGCACGTGTGGTATAAATCGGTAAAAGTCTGGCATAGCACAGAGCATCTGTGAAGAATTTCCACACTTAAAAAAAGGAGTATTTTAGAGAAAAAGTGTGATCAGGTGTAGTTTCCCCAGGCGTACAAAATGACGCACAAGAAGAACTCGTCGATATTCCACGACCTGCCGCCGCACGTGTACCAGGACATCGTGGGCCGCCGACGCATCAAGTACATACTCTCCATACCCGTCATGAAGGTACATACTCTGCATTATTACGTAGGCACTGTTGGATTATCTTTATTAGGCACTAGCGGACGTCACGTGGTTTCACCCGCGTAGCTCCCGTAACCGTGGGAATACGGGAATAAAAATTACAGCCTAAGTTACTCAGGGTTAATGTAGTTATCCAATGGTGAAAGAATTTTTGATCGGAAATGAAGAATCAGTCCTGTACTTAGATTTGGAGCCTATTCGATGCAAACAAACAATCAAATATTTCCTTTTTATAATATTAGTACATTATAGGATCATTTACCAACTGTTGAAGTTGTCGTACCCACCGGAAATTGTTACTGGGATTAAAACTAGCTAAATTTCAGTCAAATTGGTTCAGAAAGTGAGGGCGTGACAGAATAACAAAAAATAAAATATTATCAGTACTGAATTTCACATATCTTTTAGGGTTCCGTATCCAATGGATAAAAACGGAAACATGTTCATGAGACTTCGCTGTCTGTCCGTCTGTCCGTCGCAAGGCTGTATCTCACCCCCAACATCAGGGGACCCAACGCTCCCTACAGGAGACTATACCTGGCAATCGTGCGAAGTATGGCCCTATACGGGGCCCCCGTATGGGCGGAGACCCTGACGGCCAGCAATGTGGCTAAACTGCTGAGTCCGCAGAGGTCGATGGCCATCACGGGGATAAGGGGATGGATACCGTACGATCTCCGGTGAGGCGGCATGTCTCCTAGCCAGGACTCCTCCATGGGACCTGGAAGCGAGAGCCCTTGCGTCACTGTTAAGATGGCGCAAGGAGGCGCTGGAGCGGGGCCAAAGGCCTGCGTCTCGAGAAATCGAGGCCCCGCGGTCCCTGCTTCACCAGGTAACCGTGGAGACATGGAAGGTACGACTTGAGCAACCAAAGGGGGGATTCACCACAATCGCGGCCGTCAGACCGGTCATGGACGAGTGGCTGGAGAGAAGATACGGTGCTCTCTCCTACCGGTTGACACAGATGCTTGCCGGGCACGGTAGCTTCGGTAGGTATCTGTGGCGAAGTCACCGGGAAACCACTGCTGAGTGTCAACACTGCGAGGACCGCAGCGATGACACGGCGCTCCACACGCTGGTGGAGTGCACGGCGTGGTCAGGTCCTCGTAGTGGGTCTGGGCGTGGACACTCTCTCGCTCGAGACCATGGTGCGAGCCATGCTCTTCAGCGGGAGTAAGTGTGACTGCGCCGCCTCTTTCTGCGAGCAGGTCATACTGGTGAAGGAGGCGGCGGGCCGGGTGCGGGAGAGAGCTCTCCCACCCGAGTTCCGCAGTCGGCGCCCTGGGCGCCGTCGACGTGTCTTCGCCGAGGACTATCGGCCTCCATGACCGGGGGCCTGAGGACGGTGAGAGGGCGGCTCACCGTCCTTACAGAAGCAGGCCCATGACGGCAGCGTGACGTGAGCAATTCACGCACGCCCCCCCTTAGAAGCGGGATCACACCCGAAACCCCCCAATGACGCGGGATTGCACCCGAACCACCCCCTGGGCGAGGCCGCGGTGGCGGCCATGGGTCTGTTGGGAGTCCTGGGACATCCTTCCGAGAGCTTACCCGGGGCTCCCAACTATAGGCTGTTGGACGTTACGTGAGGTTTTTTAGTCGGTAGGAGTCCGGCATAGCATTCATGATGGATTTTCCCTCACGTTAAACAAAAAAAAAGGCAGTATCTCAGGAACCTTGATAGCTAGAGAGCTGAAATTTTCACAGATGATGTATTTCTATTGTCGCTCTTGCAACAATTAATATTAAAATAAGAAAATAATAATTGACATTTTCCATTTTTTGGAACGGAACCTTCCATACGCGATTCCGACCCACACCCCGCACTTGTCCTGTTTCTCATTGCGTAAAAAAGAAGAAGGCTTACTTATTTATTTCCTGGTAATTTTCTAATTATACGTAAATTACGTTTGGTTTAATCTATTTGTTTGTTTGTGAAGTGAAAATGTCCCAAACCTATACCTATATATAAAAATCAATGCCACTTTTCGTTGTAATTTTATAACTCAAGAACGGGCTCACCTATCCAAACCAAATGTTTAGGCTTTGTTCAGACTGTTTAGTAGATAGTTTTTGTGAAGTTTACACAAAATCGGTCGAGCGGTTCTTCATTTATCACGCAAAAAAAGTTGCGCAGTTATTTATAAGTAGATACTTGTTTTGTTTAAAATAGGTTGTAATTGTGACTATTTAACAACATTATGTGTCAGGTGCTCAAGCCGGAGGAGCTGAAGACCCTGGCGTCTAACGCGCACCTGTTCTACTCGCCGCCCAACGAGATCCTCGTCAACACCGGGGACCTCGTCAACGAGATCTACGTGCTCGTCAAGGGGATCTGTGGGGTCAGACGCTTGACTATGTAGTTTTCTTACTGTGATCTATTGATAGAACGGATTTTTTGGATTCTGTACCCAAAGAGTAGAAACCCTATTCATGAGACTTCGCTGTCCGTCTGTCTGTCTGTCTGTCTGTCCGTCACGAGGCTATATCTCAAGAACCGTGACAGCTAGAGCTAAAATTTTTACAGATGATGTATTTCTATTTTCTATTGCCGCTATATCAATAAATATAAAATCTAATCTAAAATCATAAAAAAGGGGGGGAGTAAGGGGGCCTCCCATACAACAAACGTTATTTTTTGACGGTTTTTGCTACAGAACCCTCCACGCGAGTCCGATTCGCACTTGGCCGGGTTTTTAGGGTTCTGTATCCGAAGGGTAATAACTAGTGTCCGACCGAAACTGGTTTTCCGGCCGAAACCGAAACCGGAACCGAACTTTCGGCCCCAGGGTCAGTTTCGGCCGAAACCGAAACCGAAACCGAAACTCACGTGTTCATATTGAAAAAAAAACCCAGCCAAGTGCGAGTCGGATTCCGCACAGAGGGTTCTGTTACAAAAAATGGGCACAAAAATTACGTTTGTTGTATGTATTATTTTTTCTGATTTTAGTAGGTATTTTTTGTTATCGGCATCAGAACAGGGTGAGGTGGTGGTGGCAGTGGATCTTGACATCGCCAACACTTTCAGCACATTGCCCTGGAGCTGCGTTTGGGAGGCGCTTATTTACCATGGAATGACTCCATGCCTCCGTCGAATTGTCGGGGCCTATCTTTCCGAGAGGGCCATAACTTACCCGAGCTGGCTAGGGCTGGGTCCGCGAGATGTGTCGTTCGGTGTTTCATAGAGATCGGTCTTAGGACAGCTTCTGTGGATCATCGGTTACGATTGGGTGCTGCGTGGTCCGTTGCTCAGAGGTGTCGGCGTAACGTGTTACGACGACACCCTCAATACGGCGCGAGGAGCAACGCACCGAGACCCAGCCCTGAGGCCACCTGCGGGATCCAGCTTACATATAGGGGGCGTCAGCATCGACATCGAGCTCTCGATGACGTATCTGGGGCTCGTACTCGATAGCCGGAGGAACTTCGGATACCACTTCCGAAGTTTGGTCCCATAGCTGAGAGAGGGGGCATCAGCCGCACTCTCGCGGTTGTTGGCCAATATCAGGAGACCCAACGGTCCCTGCAGGAGACTGTACCTTGGGATCGTACGGAGCATGGCCCTATACGGGGCCCTCGTACGGGCGGAGATCCTGATGGCCAGCAATGCGGCTAGATTGTTTAGCCCGCAGAAGGCGACGGCTGTCAGGGTGATAAGGAGATACCGCACGATCTCAGTTGAGGCGGCATGTCTTCTAGCCGGGACCCCTCTATCGGACCTAGAAGCGAGGGCCCTTGCCTCATTGTGACGCTGGAGCGGGGCCATAGGCCTCTTCCTGTGAGCAGGTCATGCTCGTAAAAGAGACGGCGGGGACTAAGCGAGAGAGAACTCTGTCACCCGAGTTCCACAGTCTGCGGCGGCGCCCCATACTATCAGCATCCATGACCGGTGGCATGAGGACGGTGACCGGGCTGCTTACCGTCTTTACAGAAGCAGGCCTTAGACGATAGCATGACGTGAGAGACTCATCCACGCCCCGCTCAAGAAGCGGGATAACAACTGAACAACCCCCAAAGACGCGGCTGCAGTATGCATCATTCCGAGGGCATACTCGGGGCTCCCAACCGTAGGCTGTTAGGTAGGATACGCGTGGGTTTTAGTCGGTAGGACTACTGTATACTGTACAGTGAAAATTTGATATTTGGCACGGTTCCAGCGATACAACCTCGTGACTAATAGACAGACCTCATGTTTCGTTAATAGGGTCCCGCTTTAACCCCTCCGTGTGTGAGTTAGACTCGCACTTGGCCGGTTATTTTTTTCAATAGGTGCAGCAAGTTCCACAAAGTGCCATCAATCAACGGTATAAATCTTCTCAAGTGTTCATTTTAGAAATATCTCCACCTAAAGATGAGTTTCTTTCTTTTACGTGTGGAATTACTCATAGATGCTATTGCGAACTCCTACCGACTAAAACCACGCGGTGCCCTGTTACTAGCTCTTGGCTGGTTTTGGTTACATTCTAGAAGTATCTAACTAAAACTAGACAACAGTGATCCGGACTAGAGCACGTAGGGTTCCGTACAAGAAAATCAGCAAAAAAAATCACGTATGTTGTTTGGGAGGCCCCCTTTAATATTATTAATTTGTCTATTTTTTATTATTTGTAGCTATAGCGGCAACAGAAATACATCATCTGTAAAAAATGTAACTGTCTATTACTGTGCATGAGTTACAGCCTGCTGACAGACAGACAGACGACCAACGAAGTTAACGGAACCGATACGAAAGCAGTAGGCTTATGTAATGTCCTAGATCATATTTTTAGGATTCCGTAAAAAATGTATTATTATAACTATTGATTGGAAGCCCTTTGTAAATCTGTAAATCTTTGGTTAGTAACATATTAACTGGTTGGGCTGACCCTAACCACGTCACAAGCAGAGCTAGGCAATCAAAATTCATGAACACGTGAGTTTCGGCCCGGCCGAAAGTTTCGGCCCATTTTGGCCGAAACCGAAACTGCGGCCGAAACTCGATTTTTTGGCCGAAACTGGCCGAAACCGAAACCGAAACCGAAAGTTCGGTCGGTCACTAGTATGTATTTCTGTAGCCACTATAACTACTGAAAGAATTTTAAAGGAGGACTCCCACCCAACGGAATGTGTTTTTTTCTTTCCGTTTTTTGGTACGGTACTCACACTTGGCCGGTTCTATTTATTTCGCCGGCCGCGCATATTCGGTTTCCGCATTTTCCTGATCAGGAATTCAGATTCAAAAAACTCGAATTCACAAATGTTAGTTAGTTAGTACGGTACGCGGTACATTTACGTTCTTGCTACTTCAAAATGACGTTTGCCTTTTTCGCCATTCTGAATCTAAAGTTCTGATCAGGAAACCTAAATCAAAATCCCAAAATGTATGGGAACACAGTTAGCTTATTGTAGTTGAAACCGTGTTAACTTTCCAGGTGGTGAGCCCTGAGAGCCACAGCACGGTGTGTCACATAACTGCCAAACACCACTTTGGATCTGTCGTGTGTCTTCTACGTAGGTATTGCCTACTTGATATTGGTTGTGCTATTGCAAAAATGCAAAGTAAACGTTCCGTTAAAACACCCGCCAACTATAATGACAGCTGTGGCGGGGGTGGGGAAGCTTGCTCAGTGGGGGGCAGGGAGTTGCCTATCTTTATGTAATACTGTTGTATTATCTTTGGTCGTAGCTTTCAGTTCTGCGATGAATAACCGTTTATGGTATTAAGGTTCCATACGTGGGGTAAAAACGAGACCCTGTTCATGAGACTTCGCTATCGGTCTGTCTGTCCGACACGAGGCTGTATACTGTAACTGTGAAAGCTAGAGAGCTGAAATTTTCACAGATGATGAATTGGCTATTTCTACTTTTTACGATTCTCATCGTCACCTTCATGGTAAATTTTAAATACTGATTATTTCAACTATTTTTGTAAACAAACACAAAGCGTTTGGTAAGATAAGTAACATATATAAGTCAAAAAGTTAAATTGTGAGTCAGATTTGGAAGAATAACGTTTTGAATTATTAGATCCCACGTAGGTGACGCGACGATCCACGAAGGTGACGCAGTAGCTTTACAGACATAATTAACCATTATTTAAATACTAATTATAAGTTAATATGTTCATTCGGCAGTTATATGGTAACAGCTAGTTAACTAAAACAATTACCAGGTCCTATACACATGCTTTTGACTTAAAAGTTATTCTGGAACCATATAACACAGTACATCTCTTTGGCACAAAGTAGCAAATTATCAGTTATCTAGATCCCATAGCATAAGCTTATATTGGGCTAGCTAGATGATCTTGTGTGAGATTGTCCGTACCTGGCTTTACTTATAATGGAAGCCCTCTGCGCCTAGACGATCGGCTCCCCGAACTCGAGGTAGAACTGGGTCGCATAAACTAGCACATACTGGGGTTGTGAAGTCGGAGTTCAAAGAAAGGGGGAGGACACGCTAAACCTTGCGTCGGGCGACCTATTGTAATTTCGGGAAGGTGATGGAAGACATTCTTCCGAGGGCGGTGTCGGCTTTATGGTGAAAACGGACCTCGTTAGCAGCATTGTGGAGATCGGCAATGTTTCGTCTCGGGTAGCATACTAAGACTCACCAACAGGTACTCCTTGAAGGTGATTCAGGGGCGTATGCTTATCAACTTTCTTGAGGCTCAGGGGCTCTTCTTGATGAACTTATTCTTTAAGAAGACGCTCCCTAGAAGGTGGACTTGGCGAAGCCTCTACAAGGTCACAAGGAACGAGATAGACTTCGTCATGTCGGACAAGAGGTGTATATTTAAAGATGTCTCAGTGATCAACAGGTTTAATGCCGAAAGTGATCACCAACTCGTCCGAGCATCTCTGAATTTAGACTTCCGCGCCGAAAGGGCCCCGATGATGAAGCCTACTCTCCAACCTACTGCGCTCCAAATAGCTTTGTGTGCCGAGAAGTTTCAATTGGAGTTTCAAAATCGTTTCGATCTGCTGGAAACCACTGGCAACGATCACGATAAGGCCGACACTGTAGTCAGGACGCTACAACAAGTCTCTCGAAGGTTTCTGTCTGGCAAAAAACAAAAATAGGTGTTCCAAGCTTTCGCCCGAGACTCTCCAGCTCATGAGAATTAGACGGCAAATGCCATCTATGCATACGTCTTCGTCAGACCAGAGAGCTTTAAACATCAAAATCCGAAAGCTGATACGATGCGACCTCAGACGTTATAACACCAACATCGTCGAGGCAGCGATCGAACAAAATTGGGGTACTAAAGTCTTTGCGCAACAGCTTCGAAGACCCCATCTGACCAAATTGAAAACAGCGGGTGGCAAAACCGTGACCTCGAGGTTCGAGATTCTCGAAGAAGTTAAGAGCTTCTATAGAGACCTATATGCATCACGGAAAAAAAAGCGATGGGACCTAGCGACTGTGACCACAGAGCTCCACTCACGCGCCACTATACCGAAGAGGAAGACATTCCGGATAATGACCAGGGCGAGGTCACTGCGGCTCGCAAACAACTAAAAACCAATAAATTCCCTGGAGAGGACGGAATTACGAGTGAGCTTCTTAAAGCTGGCAGGACTCCAGTTCTGAAAGAGCTGACGAGTCTCTTTAATTCCGTCCTCCAACAGGTACAAACACCTAAAGCGTGGAGCGAAGTGCGGTGGCTCTGTTTTTCAAAAAAGGTGACAAGACCTTGCTGAAGAATTACAGACCCATCTTACTCCTTAGACATGTTTACAAGTTGTTCTCGAGAGTAGCCACAAACCGCTTCGCCGGAAAACTCGACGAGTACTACCTAAATGTATATTAATTGATATAAGTATAAGGTATTAAGTGCCTTAATTAAGCTTTAAGTGGCATGACTCTTTCCCGGGATCTGTCCTTGAGACTTGGATGCGAAGGGTCACAGGTCTACGCCTCGAGAGCCAAAACATTGTCATGACGTGAAAGTTCTTAGTATGCTGCACGCCTCAAGAAGCGGAATTGCACCTGAACTAACCCAAAAGAGGCAAGATAACACCCAAACCCGTAGGCGAGGCCACGGTGATAGCCTAAGCCTGTCAGGTACCCTGATACATCTTTCTAAGGAGTTACCCGGGCGGCGCCTAGCACTAGACGGGTAAGTAGATACGGTGTGAGTTTTAGACGGTATGGACTGTGGTTTGGATCTGGCATAACGTCCGGTGGGATTTCTACTCCTATAAAAGGGCATCACACGGAATGTTATAGGTATTGCTCTGTCATTTGCCATGATTGTAGAAACCTAGTTATTTGTTCTGCTATCATTCCGCTACATACTACAATACGAATCTAAACGAGTACCACTCTTACTGAAACTAGTCAAAGATCACTTTCGTGGCACAAACTCACCTTCGTGGGTAAAACGCCATGAAGGATGTGACACGAAGGTAACGAAAATATATCTTTTTTTCAAATTCCGACAAAGTTTAGCCGTTACGGTTTAAATCAAATACTACATAAATATCTCTATTTATTTGCGGTTTCGATGAATTGACTCTGACTTCAATAGCTATTATACAATGTACAAAAAGTCACCCACGAAAAGTACTCAAATTAAGTGTCAAATGTAGAAACTTACCGATATTTTTTTTTCTCATGGAGCCAGAAGAAACATGTTGCACTCTTGCGATGCCGGTCGACCAATAACGTTCAGTTAAGTTGAGTTTTGTTATTGGGGCGGTCGTTTTGATCAACAGTTGACCGTTTACTACGCAAATCTAAAGTACCTACATTCGTGTGACCGACGTATATTGTGTTATAAGTTCTAAATAATAGTTACAAATTTTTTTTTGTAATACTGTGTATGTAGTGTATGTTATCACGGTGAATTTAGTGTATGTAACTTCAAAATCTATGGAAATTTGGTGAAGCAGTAACCTAATGTTTAACTGAATCGGGAAGTGTGACACGAGTAGAATGCGAAAAATGACCCCGATTTTGACCTTTCGTGTTGATTTTTGGTATGAATATTTACTTCTATTGCAACAAATTTCATATATTTTATAGCTTAATAGCTGTTTTATCCACCAATTTAAAACATTTCTTTCTATCTCATACGGTTTAGAAAATATAAGCGTGTGACCATCAAATTTAAGTAACGAATAGAAATAGCCAATTACTGTTGCCGCTATGACCACAAATACTAAAATCAGAAAAAAGGGGGGATTAAGGGTGGCTCCCATACAATAAACGTGATTAGTTGCCATTTTTTTGGTATGGTACCCTCAGTGCGCGAGTTTGATGCGCACTTGGCCGGTTTTTTACATTTACGAATGTGCCTATTCGTTTTTTACATTTACGAATGTGCCTATTCGTTTTTTACATTTACGAATGTGCCTATTCGTTTTTTACATTTACGAATGTGCCTATTCGTTTTTTACATTTACGAATGTGCCTATTCGTTTTTTACATTTACGAATGTGCCTATTCGTTTTTTACATTTACGAATGTGCCTATTCGTTTTTTACATTTACGAATGTGCCTATTCGTTTTTTACATTTACGAATGTGCCTATTCGTTTTTTACATTTACGAATGTGCCTATTCGTTTTTTACATTTACGAATGTGCCTATTCGTTTTTTACATTTACGAATGTGCCTATTCGTTTTTTACATTTACGAATGTGCCTATTCGTTTTTTACATTTACGAATGTGCCTATTCGTTTTTCTGAAGGCACATTAAGCCATAGTTACTGGTTTTCAATAACATGATAGTCGGTACACCAAGTTGAAATCCTAGGCCTGCCTAGGTGGTACGAAAAAATATTGCAATAAGTTCATGTTTCATAAGCTACGGTTTCAATATTCGCTCAGGTGGATCCTGTCACCTCCGTCACCGTCGTTTAAAAATAGAGGCTTGTTGTTTAGTGTGGCTCATGTTTTGGCGATCTGTTTATTGAGATAATACAACATAACGTATATTCACGCTTTTATGCTCGAAGGGGCAGGCCAGTATACGCCCACGTTGCGCCTTCCAGATTTATGTCTCATGTAATAGGTGATGAGCCTATTGTCGTGTTGAATGGACAGGCGCAGGTTAAAACCGACTCAGAGTTAAAACTATTCAAGCGGCCCATTAGGCCTTCAACTTGGCTTCACGATTGTCATTTTACTGACAACCCGGTTTCATTTTGAGTTGTCCATCTCTACGCAATGGATCGTTGTACAAAAACGTTCCCTTAGCCGCCTCTTACAACACCTTCGGGATAAATTGGGTTGGCGACATTTCGTTCTCTTTGCCGTCGCCTCACGGGAGATAATTCAAGTGGTATATGATATTTCAGGGCTGCCAGCATACTACACAGTCCGCGCCGTGACACACGTGCAAATGTTCTGTATCTCCAAGCGACACCTGAAGCCGTTGTTCGATAACCCGCAGATTAAGGAAACCATTGATTACGTCAAGACGCTACCGGTGAGATCGCATACGAGGTGTTATTAGTTATTTGTAGATATCTTTCCGAGGGCTTCTGGAACACCCGGCCGTAGGCAGGTGTAATGCTGCGTCGCCTCTTTCCGCGAGCAGGTAATGCTTGTGAAAGAGGGCGGCGGGGTGGGAACGGGAGAGAACTCTCCCACCCGAGTTCCGCAGTCGGCGGCTTGCGGCGCGTGTCTTCGCCCAAGACTATCGGCGGCCTGAGGACGGTAAGAGGGCGGCTCACCGTCCTTACAGAAGCAGGCCCATGACGGCAGCGTGACGTGAGCAACTCACGCAGCCCCCCCCCCCCCCCCCTTAGAAGCGGGATCACACCCGAAAACCCCCCAAAGCCGCGGGATAGCACCCGAACCAAACCCCTAGGCGAGGCCGCAGTGGTATCCGTAGGTCTGTTGGGAGTCCTGGGATATCCTTCCGATAGCTTACCCGGGGCTCCTGTTGCTGTTGGGCGTTACGTGAGGTTTTTTGTCCGGCATAGCATCCATGAAGGATTTTCCCTCACATTAAAAAAATGCAGTTGTAATGCATTAGGCACTGTGCGATTTTACCTGACAGGGGTCCAGCATACCATCCATTAGCCCAAGCCAGACTCCATCTGCGCTTTATGCACCATTTGACTGATGGATGAGGTCATTGCGAAGAAACTTGCACTTGAATGCTTTCTTTTATCATTCATACGAGTGTACCAGTTTCTTTTTGTAGTTTGCGGATCAAATTTCCTTTCCCTCCTAAAGCCTTAATATACAGCACTTGTACAGTACCTACTAAAATAAAGCCCATTGTCTAAAGGAGTACGCCAGACTGCAACACGGCCAGCCTTCCTTCTTGAAGTATGAACCTCCACCTCCTACGCCCAACACGGAGCGTTTCAAGTTGCCGCGGAAACATGAACCGGATTACGAGTATCTCCACCCTTTTAAGAGCTTAGGCTTTTTGTCTGTGTTGAGGTAATACTGAGGCTGAGCTTGAATTTACATAGATAGTATGTTCTTAGTACAATAAATATTGGTAACGCTGCTGAACAATTAGGAACAACGGAAGGTAAATCAAAGATGAGATCGGAAACTGTCCTCCGAACAAAACTAAATTAAAAAATGTAGATTACATCAGCCTGGTGCATTATAATATTGCAACATTAACACAGGTCAAAGAGTTTGAATTGGAGCTGTTCATGAGCTCAGAAAATATTGAAATTGTTTGTCTTACAGAACATATGCGTAAGGAGTATGAGCTCATGTTCAGTTTCAGTAGTCACCGGGTTGGTAGTGCGTTCTGCAGGGTCAACACAACACGGGGGGGTTCGTTGATTTTATTAAATAAGAAATTAAAATATAAGGAACGGAAAGATGTTGTGTCCCTCTCTGTAGAGTGTACAGTTGAAATATCGTGCGTAGAATTGGAGCAATTCATAGTAGTATGCGTATATAAACCTGGAGTCTCACCCTTTTGTGAGTTTGAGGAAGTAATGGATAAAGTGCTATTTAAACTTGGAAAAACTAATAAACACCTAATAGTGTGCGGTGATTTTAATGTTAATATACTTATAAATACGCGTCAGACCAATGATATCTTAAATTTATTTAAATCACACAATCTCACTAACTTATTTTTAGAGCCTACTAGATATTGTGATACAACAGCTACTTGTCTGGACAATATATACAGTGATATGTTGCCAGAAAGTAAGAGTATCATAAATAAGATAAAATCAGATCATACTGGGCAAATAGCATCTTTCAAGATCACAAGAGAAAAAGTTAAAAGACGTAAAATATTATGTAGACCAGTAACTAGTGACCGCTTGGAACGTATGCGAGTTGGACTTTGCAATAAACTTCCATTTTTAGACACTGGCTTAGATCCAAATGTAATGTATAAGTTATTTTTTGATTCCTTTTACAATGAGTTCAACTCCGTATTCAAGTCTAAGGAAGTCACAATCGGTGATAGGCCAGCCTTCAGTGAATGGGCCACTGAGGATATACATAAAAGTAGACAAAAACTGTATGAACTATACTCAGAAAGACAGCTTAATAGAACAGATGAATTTCTAAATTATGTTAAAACTTATTCAAAAAAGTTTAAAGCAGACTGCTTAGCAGCCAAAAGAAAGTATATAAGTAATAAAATTCTCAATAGTGTAGACAAAGTTAAATCTACTTGGAAAATAATTAACGCAGAAAGAGGCCAAGCAAAATCGAATGATAATAATTTTAAACTTAAAGTAAATGGTAACATAATTACAACAGATGCCGAAGTCGCTAACGAATTTGAACAATTTTTTTCTCGAATTCCAGTAGATTTGACCAGAGCCCTAGGTTCTTCTACCCCAATAGCAGAATCCTTGTTAAAAGCAAATGTTCCTTGCTGTAATGAAATATTCAAATTCAGTAAAATTAGTATACACACTGTCATAAAAACTTTTAAATCTTTAAATATTAAGAAAACTGCTGACCTCTGGGGAATTTCTGTACATTTAGTTAATTCGTTAATTGAAATGGTTGCCCCTGAATTATCAATAATATTTAATAATTGTGTTGATAGTGGTGTGTTTCCTGACTTAATGAAGTTTAGTAAAATAACTCCTCTGTTTAAATCGGGTAGCACCTCAGATCCGTCCAATTTTCGTCCTATTTCTGTACTACCCACGTTTAGTAAAATCTTTGAAAAGGTAATGCTTAATCAAATGCAAAATCATTTTAATACAAATAAACTATTCCATACTAAACAATTCGGTTTCACGCGCGGTCGGTCTACCACGGATGCTGGAATCAAATTGTTAGAGTGTATATATGAGGCCTGGGAGGAGTCGTATGATGCTTATGGTGTATTCTGCGACTTATCTAAGGCCTTCGATTGCGTCCAGCATCAGACTTTAATTCAAAAACTTGATCATTATGGAATCCGGGGGACGGCCTTGGATTTAATTAGTTCTTACCTTAGAGATAGAGTACAGAGAGTAGTTATAAATGGTAAACAGTCAAATGGTTCTGCTGTAACAATGGGGGTGCCTCAGGGTTCAATTCTGGGACCTTTTCTATTTTTAGTGTACATAAATGATCTCCCTCACCTTATAAGAGACGATCACGAGGTAGTTTTGTTTGCTGATGACACATCTTTAATATTTAAAGTTGAACGTGGACAACGCGATCTTGACGAAGTAAACAATGCCCTCTCTAGGGTAGTCCACTGGTTTAACGCTAATAATTTATTGTTAAACGAAACTAAAACAAAATGTATTAGATTCACCTTGCCAAATGTTAGGCTCGTTAACACCAGTATTAAGATTAGGGATGATCAAGTAGAATTGGTCGATGAAACTGTCTTTCTGGGCATAAAGTTAGACTCCAACTTGCAGTGGGGGCCTCATATCGGGAGAGTCTCGGGCAGACTGAGCTCTGCAGCCTATGCCGTTAAAAAGATCCGACAACTGACAGACATTAAAACAGCGCGTCTTGTCTACTTTAGCTACTTCCACAGTGTCATGACCTATGGCATACTATTATGGGGTAACGCTGCCGACATCGAATGTATCTTTGTGTTGCAGAAAAGGGCTGTCCGGGCTATCTATGGTATGGGGTTTCGGGAGTCATTAAGAGAAAAGTTTAAGGATATCAACATCCTTACTGTGTATTCACAGTACATATATGACAACTTATTATATACTCATAAAAATAACAGTAAATTTATTAAAAATAGTGATATCCATAACCTAAACTTAAGAAATAAGAATAAATTGGCTGTACCTAGATTTAGGCTTAATAAAATAAGCAATTCTTTTGCGGGCAATTGTATTCGAATGTACAATACATTGCCGACAGCCATAACAGGTTTGTCAGTTAATAAATTTAAAAAACTAGTAAAACTTAAATTGTACCAGAAAGCTTATTATAGCATTAAAGACTTTCTAGAAGACAAGACTGCCTGGCAGTGACACGAATTGCTCCTTTCTACATTTAAAAAACAAAACTGTATTAGATACTAAGATGAATAAGAGGGACCGGACTGAGTTTCTTGGGGTGTTCTTCTCAGTCTGTAGCATTTCCGAACCCCCGGTAGAGTCACAAAAATTTTGACAAACCTAAATAATTTTTTAAAAATTTCAAAGGGAATAAATTTTATTTTATTTATTTATTTGATGAAAAAGACCATTTTTCAACGGAAAAAGGCAAAGAAAAACGAGAAGAGTACCTGGGTCTGACCTATCAGGGATTTTTCATAAGTCACTGGTAAGTGTGGAGTGTGCAATGGCGTGTCGTCGTATCAATCGTTTAAAGTCCCACTCGATACACTATAATAGATATTTCGTCACATTGGAATATTTTTTATCAAAAATCTATTCTTAAGGAAGAGAGGATAAAATAAATTTAATCGTTACCTCTTCCTGTACTTTTGATATCTTCGGATCTTGAAAGCCGTCAAGGATAGTCGTGCTATTTGAAATTTAGCAATGGGAATGTGGCCTCCACATATTGACTTTGCACACAGTTTATAATTTTAAGAAAAACAATAGTGAATCTTCCGAGGAAGCCTGCACCAAAGCCTCTGAAGGCAGATGTGTAATTTTGCTAAACATTTTTATATATTAAGCTCGCCAAATTTACGCCGCCCGCCTCATGAAAAGCACTGGCAAATCTCACAGTCTGTAAGACTTCTGACAGTGGTCCTCAAGTTGGCGCCCCTGTGATGTGCCTCCTCACCTGCCCTGTGAAGTACCCGGGGTTGTAAGAGGAGGGAAACACGTGTGCGGGCAGGACGTTGGAAGTTCTATAGTCTGAAAGCCATCTTCATATTAAAATTCTCCCATATAGATACATCTGCCCCCGCTTCACGATCCGTCCGGACGGCGCGTACCTCACCCGCTACGAGTGGGTGCGTGTCTCCTGCGCCCTGGTGTCCGCCATCCTGTTCCCCAACTACACGTACCTGGTGCTGCAGTGGCCCTGGCTGTATTACGTCACGCTGCTGCTGGACTTGAGCGCGCTCTTTGATATGTAAGGTGCATTTTTAGTACAACTTCTTTGATGTACAAGAAAGAGTCTATAGTCTCTTCTGTTTTAGGAAATTTATCTTTATCTAGCAGTTCCCTGCCACGCTACGCTGTAACTTTTTTATGGTGGTTTTATGTACAGTCAAGGGCAAAACATGGATACACGTACAGTTTACATAATTTGGTATTCATCTACACAGGCAATAAATTGTATACATCCAAACAGTTATAAATATGTCTACTTTGTCATGGGCAAAAACATGTATCAACCAAATGCAAAAACATGTATACATGTAATGCTAATAAAAATATATATCCTTCCAAAGCATCACTAACTTGTACACGACATAACGCTATAAACTATATACACACTATTGAACACATAAATATGTATACAAGAACAGACATACTTTTGTACATACAAAGATTAAAACTACAAAATCATAGTTTATTGACATTTGTCTTAACCAAGTATCATTCCGTTTCGAATAGTCATTTATCCCACTGGGCTCATAAGGTGTGAAAAATTCCGATACGTCCTGTATCGATACATAGTGTTTTCACTCGGTTCTTACGGTGTCAAGGAGCTGTTTTACTAAATACAGTTCACCGCCATTGTTGGAAGAGTGTACCGGGGCGAGGAATGGTGACTCAAACAACCATCATACTGCAGGTTTGGCATTGAATATGCGGCTGGATGCAGAGTCACAAAGCTTGTGTGTCTCATATCAAGTAATGACGAACAATGCACCTCCATAATTGGAACTGATTCCATCTTGTTTTCATAAGTTAGAAGTTGCAGCCTTCAAGCGTTTGCCACTGCTAGATTGAGCATGTGGCTAAACAAGAACTCGCCACCATTTTTGCCACGTATAGCAGAGCGGTACAGATAAATCGAATGATCAACCCCACCCATACGCCTTTGTTTTAGCTTTTATAAATATGTGGGATGCCAACGTCTACCTTCTTCTTCTCTATTGTACTCCATCTGCATATCAGAACAAAATCGCTGTCGTAGTTTGACCACATCGTACAGATACCGCTGTCCAGTCAACAGACGCCTAAAATCTCTGATTGACTTGGGCTAAACGGTAGTCAAACTCGGTGCGGTTTTTCTTATTTATATCCTATACTAAAACTATTATTCTTTGTCCTGCCTACGCGAATAGTACCCCTGACAGGGTAGCCAGCTCCATGAACATCTCGGAACAACGCAAAATTGGTAAACAAATTGTCAAAATAAACTACCCGTCTGGCGGACTGGTTCCCAGTTAGTCGAGTAAAAACTTTACTACTCTGGAGTCTAACCGCTCAGTTGTAATTAGGGCTTGAATATCGGAGGCTTTTTCCGTTCCGGAATTGGGTTTCGATATGAATATCGAAACCCAATTCCGGAAATTCCGGTTTTTGAATTCCGGAATTCCGGAACGTAAATTTAATTTTTTAACTGACTTCCAAAAAAGGAGGAGGTTCTCAATTCGTCTGTATGTTTTTTTTTTTATGTTTGTTACCGGCAAATCGCTTGAAAAAGTTAACCGATTTTGAATTTTTTTTTTTATTTGAAAGCTGGTGCTTCCCATGTGGTCCCATATACAGGAAGTCAGAATCTGATGCTGGGATCCTGGAGAAATTGAAGAAATCCCTCGAATTCCTTAACGATTTACAGCAGTTACCTTGTGTTTGGGCTTGATTCATTTGTATTGGGGAGGACTTTACCCCTAGACTGATATAATTTCAGTCTACCTGTCACTAAAAATAACGAAAAAAAACATTTTTAACAAAAAAACCGACTTGAAACAAAAACTAAAAATTGAAAAATAAAATTAACTTAGCACAAAGTAATAGGTAGTAAATGTAGATTTATCAGATATTATTGATTGTAATACTGAAGTCGGTGTCAATATTTTTCTATGAGAGATTAATAATACCTACCTAAACCTATAGGTTTACTTGGCGCCGATTTCAGTATTACATTCAATAATATCTTATAAATCTAAATTTACTACCTATTATTATTTTTTTATTTTTTTTATTGAATTTATGTACACACAAATAAGAACATGAAAAAACAATTACAGAGAGAGAAGAAAGTACAAAGGCACTACTTATTTCCATAGAAATCTCTTCCAGTAGGCCTGAGATAGGAGATGTAACCGATAAAAATATAATATGTGTGCAGGTTAACAAAAAAAAAATCACGTAAACTATATATAACTATCTAATAAAAATATATACTTAAATAAATACATAATATTGTATATAAAACATATAATAACTACATAAAAATATTAGACTCTATGATAAAGAGGAGAGGTAGTGTTCTCGTACTCTTTTTCTTAAAAGTAAATATGGTTTGAGACTTATGTATATCAGCCGGTAGTGAATTCCACAGCCTAACCGCATGCACAGTAAAAGAATAAGAATAGAAGTCTGTCTTCTGAGACGGAAAATTAAGACGGAAAGTGAGATGTGATCTGCACGGTTTATCAGATTTATTCATAAATGTGAACCGCTCCCGTAGATATGAAGGGTATGAAGGGTTGAAAAGAATATTGTACAGAAGACACAGTATCCGAGTATTCCTCCGAAGGCGGATTGGGAGCCACTTGAGTTCTGCACGAAACTGTGAGACATGATCATACTTACGTAGATTAAAAATAAAACGAATACACAAATTTTGCAAGCGCTCAAGTTTGTTTAAAAGCTCCTCTGTAGCATCCAAGTAGCAGGAGTCCGCATAGTCCAAAATGGGTTGGATTAGGGATTGAGCTAATAAAATTTTCGTTTTCAAGGGCAGAAGACTCTGGAGGCATCTAAGCGTGTGAAAAGTAAAATGCACCTTTCTACTGACCGAATCAATGTGAGCTTTCCAAGACAAGTTTTGGTCAAATATAATGCCCAGAGTTTTGACAGTACTACTGTAAGCTATAGGAAACCCGTCAAGCAGAAGAGGAGGCAAAGAAGCAGTATCTACACCACATAGCATTTGCCTGCTACCGATAATCAAAGCCTGGGATTTGCTAGGATTTATTTGGATCCCAAATGAATTTGCCCAATGGTTAACAGCTTCTAAGTCACGATTCATAGCTGCAATTGCAGTCCTATATTCGTTGAGTTAAAAATTGACGGTTACAGCTGCAGATCGTCAGCATAGAGATGGAAGTTTGAGGAAATAACTCGTACAGCAGAGTTGATAAAAACAGAGAAAAGTAAGGGAGATAACACGCCACCTTGAGGCACACCTGCACTGAGGTTACACCATTCTGAGTGAGATTTATTAAGGCTAACACACTGCGAGCGTCCCCGAAGATATGAGTCGAACCAAGACACAGTCTCCGCGGAGAAATTGAGGGACTTTAGAATTCCAAGGAGAACGTCAAAATCCACAGAGTTAAACGCACTACTGAAATCCAGTAGCACTAGAACCGTGAGCGATTTGCTCTCCATGGCCCAGCGGATATCATCTGTGACCTTAAGAAGAGCCGTCACAGTACTGTGTCCAGGTCTAAAACCGGATTGGAAGGAGCTAAGAAGGTTATTCTCTGTTAGATAACTTGAGAGCTGTCGATGCACTAGATGCTCGAGGACTTTGGACAGGAAAGGAAGAATGGATATGGGTCGATATTGTGACAATGATGTAGGATTTGATACTTTGGGAATTGGGACGATAAGTGCTTTCTTCCAAACACAAGGAAAGCATAATAATAAAAAATAAATAAATAAAAATATTTTATTTCCTCAACAATTAAAGTACAAATATAAAATAATTATAAAAACTTATATCATTTAAGTGCATCTTAGTGGCTATACATAATCTGTTTCACGTCTAATTTAATTTAATTGTGAGACTGGTGCCTAAACTAGATACAACAGTTTGTATCTGTATTTATAGGTCACCAGGGGGCCCACGCAACCAATAGAAAAAGAATCGAGTAAAAGTAAACTAAGTAATTCATTGGAACAATTATTGTAATACAAAGCTTAAGAAAAAATAATATCGCCGAGAACATTACTTATTTATTTTACATTATGTAGGTTAATTAATTTAAACATAAAAATAAACTAACATTAAGGATAAAGTAGTTATTGCATTATAAAGGTTAAAATGTACATTTTAAAATTTGAAGGTACATTTGAGTTAACTGAGAACCTCGAGTAACTGTACTGTTTCTTCATAATTTAAATGCTGCAACCAATCTGTAAGCATTCTCTTGCATTCATATCTAGATTTAGTGTACAAACTTATGCTTCTACTAGCTCTATTGTATAGTCTTGGACCCAGGACGTAACACTGGCGGGCCGCGAGCGAAGTTCTGTGCACAACTGGGTCGCAAATTGCATACTTTCTACGGGCTAAGGTGTACGCGATAGGATCATACTCGAGAAGTGTATGAGTACGGTAAATTGCTTTGAGAATAAATAGTTAACGAACTGTCAGGACTTTGTAATTGCGATATAGTTGGTCGGTCGGGTATCTAAAGGGCTTCCTATTTATCACCTTAATTACAGCTCTTTGTGCTCTTTCAAGTGGTAGCATGGTCGTTTTTGGCGCTCCTCCCCATGTAAGCATACAATATGTTAGTATAGACTGTGCAAGTGTGAAATAGACAGTTTTTAAGAAGGTAGCATTCGCAGAGTTTCGTAACAATTTGAAGATGTAAATTAGCTTACGTGTGCGAGCTTTCACTGATTCAATCTGGTGTTTCCATGAGAGTGTATCGTCTATATATACTCCTAAGTATTTTATCAAGCAAGATCTTATTAATTCTACTCCTGCACAGTCATTCGAGTCAGTCAAATTGATATGAGTCCTGATGCAGATCGAGTCCGGTGGAGGTAAGTACCTAGAAGTGGTCGCAAATGTCACGTACACTGTCTTTGATGTATTAAGAGTGAGCAAATTGTTTGATAGCCAGAGGGTAACTAGATTCATAATCTCTGTAGCCTTAATTTGGACTTCCTGCCACGTTGTTCCTTCTACTATTAGGGCAGTATCGTCTGCATAGGTAATTACAGAACACCCGGCAAAGCAAAGTTGAAAAAGCTGATTTATGTAAATCAGGAAGAGTGTAGGTCCTAGAACACTTCCCTGGGGAACACCAAAGGAGATCTGAGCATACTCGCTAGTGACTTCATCGACTTTTATACACTGTGTCCGATCACTCAGGTAATCATGGAAAAGTTTGAGTGCCACTCCTCTTATTCCAATGCTCTCTAGTTTATTTAAGAGAATAGGAATCGATACTGTATCAAAGGCTTTTTTCAAATCAAGGAATATGCCAACGCATTTAAATTTTTTATCTAGTGTTTTCGAGACGGTTTCAGTCAAGTGTAGAACAGCGTCTTCCGTGGATTTATTTTTTCGAAAACCATACTGATTATTTGAGAGTATGTTCTCTTTTTCGAGGAAATCTAATAATCTCTTATTTAAAACCTTTTCCACAATTTTAGAAAAAATATTCAGCACAGATATAGGTCGGTAGTTTTCAGCGTTTACTATATCCCCCACACCTTTATAGACGGGATGCACAATTGCTCGTTTAAGGGCTCTTGGAAAAACCCCTGCACTAATACAGAGGTTACATAGCTGAGTTATATAAGGGACCAGAACAAATCTTGCATTTTTTACAAGGGATACTGAGATATTATCCCAACCCGAAGCACAGTCGTTTTTCAGTGACAGGATCAAGTTCTCTATCTCCCTGTTGTCTGTTTCTAGAATGGCAATCGAGTTAGAATAGTTGGTGTTAGGAAAAAAGTTAGGTGGCAAAGACATCGGAGTAGTCATATTTGTGATATCACTTGCTAGTTTTTGGCCGACAGTTGCAAAATAATTATTTATCTGATTGGCAGAGATTTTGGGATTCTCACAAGCTAGCAACAAATTAGTGGACCGGCTGGATTTTGTAGGCATATTTGTAACCGACTTTATAGTTTTCCAGTTTGCCTTTGGATCTTTTCCCGCCTTTGCAAACTCTCCAGCTTCATATACTCGCTTAAGTTTACTCAAGAGTCTACAGCAAAAATTTCGGTATCGTGTATAAGTTATCTTTAAGGTCACATTATTTGGATCATTTCTGAGTTTAAGATGCAGTCTATCGCGGTTTCTTATACACTTTAAGAGACCTGGGGTTATCCATGGTTTATAGGCGGACTTTTTTAAAGATGTTAATTTTGTTTTAGTACAATTTTCTATAGTTATTTTTATCTTAGAGATCAGCACGTCAGTGTAAGTGTTAGGGTCAGTAATGTCCATCAGTTCACTAAAATCTACCTGTCGGAGTTCGTTTAGTGCCGCTTCAACGTCTAAACGCTTTGTCTTCAATGATTTTGAGTTATGTTTAGGGTAATCAATGCACAAAATGGTTGAGTAATGGTCTGTTATCGTAGATGTAACGACCAATGTTTTGGAGCTAAGCTTAGATTTTAACATAACATGATCATAGCAAGTTTTGTTATGAGTTGCAAAAAAATGCTTAGAGAGATAGCCTTGTTCCGCCAACATCTCCAAGTATTGGTCAGTATCAGGGGAGTGAATCCCCGGTAAGATGTCAATATTTATATCGCCAAGAATAGACACAGTTTTAAATGATGATAAATTGCATAATACCTCACACAAGCCATTTGTAAACACATCTGTGCTGGAAAATGATGGCGAGCGGTAAATTGCGACAACAGCAAGGTCATTTTTAAATTTGCACACTAAGACAGAACCTTCATTAAATGTAGGGCATTCAATTTGACATTGTATGTTGCTTCTCACATATACCACTACGCCATCATTTTGATTTATGTTTACATTGGTTGCATACGAATCATAGCCGGGCATAGGTGGAATGTGTAACACTTTACTTAACCAGCACTCAGATAATATTATGACGTCAAAAGTACACTTCATATCTGCTAACAAAACTAAGAGTTCACAAAAATTACAATTTAAGCTACGTATGTTCATATGAAAAATCTTAATACGCAAGTTTTTATTACCTAATTCCGATTGGCACTCACTAGGCGAACAGATGCAGGAGTCTCTATCCCCTAAGATCTCAATTTCTTTATGTACATTTTCCATAATAGTGTTTAAACTACTCTAGGGCCTGAAAAGTTTTTGTTTCGTTCGGCGCCCTAGGCGCCCTCATAGTCTGTTGATTGGAGCAGTCGTTCCTCTGCAGTTTTTCGGGCAGGGCACTGTAGGTCACCAGTTTCGTGATTGTGTGGCTTGTTGAAGCGCATGCAAGATGCACACTTAGGCGACTGACTGCGAGCAGAGCACTCCTTGAGGGCGTGGCCAAGACATCCGCAATGACCACAAGTTGGTTCTGTATCCCGGCAATATTTAGCCGAGTGCCCATACTGTTGACACTTATAACACCTAGTTACAAGCGTGTAGTCTCGGACTGGGCAAGAAGTCCAGTCAATGAAAATTCGTTCCTGTTTAACAAGTAAATTTCTAATTTCGGCTGTTACTTCAACGATAAAATTAGTGTATGGGGTGTCTTTTTTGCCAGACTTATGACTAAGTCTGATTGAGTTTAGAAATTGTTCACGGGTCAGGCTGGGGCGCTTTTCAGTAATATTCTGCTCGAACAGGCAGTCAAACAGATGTTGTTCTGTGGTATTAGACGGCACACCTAGGAAAATTAATCTAGGCCTCTTTTTCAAAGTTTCTTGAATTTTGAGACCCGATAATTGTAACTGCTGGGATGATTTAAGTTTCTCCAGGTCCTCCTTTCCTGCTGTGCTTATTATTACTCCACCTTTGCCGATTTTTCTCAAGCCACGGATGTGTAATTGCAGTTTCTCAGGATTGATAATATTCTGCACCATTTTTTTGGTCTCTTCGCTAGTTTTTTCCTTGTCTGCTGGATATATTGTTATACTAGAAGATTTTGGGGGGCAAACAAAATTTTTCTTACCGGTCTTTATAATGTCAGAGTAGGATACGTAGGACTCGGGAGGTGCGGCTTTAGTAGCACTCTGGATGTCGTTTTTTAGCTCTCGCAATTGTAGACAGGTGTCATTGTCCTTTCTCAAGGTCTCAATTTCAGCATGGGCTGATATAAGCTTTTGTTTAACCGACTGGTACTGTATTGCCATCTGAGAAACCCCGTGAGTCACACTTCGACAAATGTTGGTGATTCTAATTTTGCTTTCGCTGTTCAACTTCCCTCCATCGGTTGAAATAGAGCATACCTCAGTCAGAAGGCTGTCGATCTGACTCATCCATTTCTGTATCTCCGGAGTAGAGATCACGGAGAGCTGAGGTGCAGCAGGGGCTGGAGTAGTTTCTTCCTGTGAGCGCGAAGAGCCCGGGGGCGGACTACGAGCAGTCCGGGAACTCCGGCTGAATGGCGAGTCCATTTCGAAATTTACGTCATTACTTTCGTTCGATTAAAATCAAAACACTATATTTATTGCATTTAGCATCAAACTATGCAGCAAAAAAATTTGCAGCGTCAGAATAATATTGACCTGGTTACGATCAAATATTATTTTAATATAAAAACTACATGAGCACTGAGCACGTCCGTTTACATTCACGACCTCACGTCAATCCCGAAATCAATGCAACCAGAGATCAATGAAAAATTAAATATGTGAGTTAGGATAGGAATTAAGGAGGGTAGTATGGGTGTGAACATTTTAGAGCTTAACTCATCGTTTCCAACAGCAGAAGAAGTTATAGATAGGAGAGACTTTTTAACCTCGACCTCTTCAACTATCTTGAAATCAAATGGAGGACATGGTGGTACCGGCAGTAGCGAGAGTTCTAGCAAGGTGCTAGACTTCGTAATAGGGTCAAGCATGATAGGTGGAATTGAGAAATGATTATTAAGAGCACGCAAATCAACATCTTGACCATTCACTGTGAAAGACTTACCGATACCATTAGCTTTGAGAAATTTCCAAATTTTGGAGGAGTCACGGGTATCAAGAGACTTGTGAAAGTGGCGACGTTTAGCATCTCTACACAGGCGAACGCAGCGATTCCGCAGAACTCTGTAGCGATTTAAATTCAAATCAGTAGGATTACGTTTATACCTTCGTTTGGCCTTATCTCTTCGTCCCATCGCCTCCCTTATTTCAGTAGTGATCCATGGAGCTGGAATGGATTTTGCTCTCACTCGTCGTTTTGGCGCATGGCGATCATAAAGACCAGTCAAAATACTGTTAAAAATCGCAATCTTCCCATCCACACTATCAACTACAGGCGACCAGTCAATGACACCAGCATCACACTCCAGTGCAACCAGGTCCATGCCCTTGAAATTTTGTAGCTCAGTAAAATGTGATCGACGCTTAGGTGTGCGAATAGACAGGGACAGGTAGAGTAAATCCCTTCTGGCCACTTAGGACGGATTCCATGCTGGACGGATTCCATGTTGGACGGATTCCATTTCGGACGAGTTCCAAATTGAGCAGAAACAGTACAGTCATGTTTAAATTGTTTTATTAGATTCTGCAAATAGTTCTCCTATTACAGCAAAATAATACCTTTTTTACCTTTGGCACTACTGCTTGGGACTAGCAGTAAGTAATGTTATGGGTAATTCTACTTTCCCATGATACTACTTCTCTAATACCATAGCTACAATAGTACGCTATAGATACTTTGTATTGGATATCCTAGGATAACAAATACGTTGCTACTACGTTGTGTTCATAAATACTGGCATATTATAAATATATATTTTATTTTTAAATTAACACGAATGGTATTTTATTATTAAGTGTACTTCCGCCCAATGTGGAACTCGTCCGAAATGTAATCCGTCCAACATGGAATCCGTCCAGCATGGAATCAGTCCTAAGTGGCCAGAAGGAATTAAGTCAAGAAGAGAAGGACGACAATCGGGGGCATGGTGAGTGGCATTGAGAGGTAATATATTAAGGTTAACAGAAGAAACAATGGACTGCAGGGAGTGTGCTCGGTTATCGTCCTTGATGAGGCAAGTGTTGAAGTCACCCATTATAACAACATGGTTGTAATTGGGGCAATGTTCGTTGAGCAAAGTATCAAGTGTTTCGAAATAGTTGACGTGTAGATCCGGGCTGTAAAAGACTCCAAGAAGAACTTTGCTGTGCTGGATTGTAATTTCAATGAACAGGTACTCAGCTGACGCACTATATATAGGTGGAGATGAGGTAATAATTTTGTAGGGTATATCGTCACCTATTACTTTGTGCTAAGTTAATTTTATTTTTCAATTTTTAGTTTTTGTTTGAAGTCGGTTTTTTTTTGTTAAAAATTTTCAATTTTTAGTTTTTGTTTGAAGTCGGTTTTTTTTTAATTTTTTTTTTCATTATTTTTAGTGACGGGTAGACTCGCTGGAGATCATAGCTCGCACAATGGTCTCCAGCGAGAGAATGTCCACGTCCAGACCTACCACGAGGACCGGGCACTATTGAGCCCACGCTGTGCACTCCACTAATGTGTGAAGTACTGTGTCCTCACTGCGTTCCTCGCAGTGCTGGCACTCAGGTGTGGTTTCCCGGTGTATTCGTCACAGATACTTACTGAAGCTCCCGTGCCCGGTAAGCATCTGTGACAACCGGTAGGACAGAGCACCCGCACCATGGCTCCTCTCTAGTCACTCGCTCATGACCGGTCTGACCGCCTTGATTGTGGCGATTCGGCGATTCTCCCCTTGTGTGATGTGATGTGGCGATTCGGTTTGTTGCTCAAGTCCATGTCTCCACGGTTTCCTTGTGGAGCTGGAACTGTCGAACCTAGACTTCTGGAGACGTAGGCCTATGGCTTCGCTCCAGCGCCTCCTTGCACCAGAAAAGAATAAATTAGAAATATAATTTATTTATTTAAACAAGGACGCAAGTTGCCTCGCTGCCAGATCCTCGAGACATGCCGCCTCTGAGCAACGGACCACGCAGCACCCAATCGTAACCGATGTTCCACAGAAGCGGTCTTAAGACCGATCTCTGCGGAACACCCCACGAAGTAACTCGCTGACCCGGCTGGGTCCTAGCCAGCTTGGGTAAGTTATGGCCCTCTCGGAAAGATAGGCCCCGACAATTCGACGGAAGTAGGGAGGCACTCGATGATAAATAAGCCTCCCTAACGCAGCTCCAGGGCAAGGTGTTGAAGGCGATGCCGGTTCTCTTGACATCGCCATTGCTTTCAACACCACCTCACCCTGCGATGTTACTTCCTCCGTCAGTCTTCTAATGCGCATGATCGCATCCACGGTGGTGCGCCCTTGACGGAAACTAAACTGGTTATCCTCCAGATCTGGACCCACGCGTGTGAGGTGCCCGACTGTGCGCTGTGCAATGATACGCTCAAGGACTAACAAGGTATGCAAGCTCCTATCATTGTTGGGGATCGACCGATCGGCGATCGGCCGGAGTTGCTCAACGGAGCAACACGATGGGCCAATCCCCGGATGGGTAGACTGCCGACCACCTTGCCTTTCGGATCAGAATCAGTTTCCCGGTCTTCCAGACTTTGGGAAACTAGCCTTTTCGAGGCATGCACTAAAGAGCCCCATCCCTCGAGGCCCAAGATCCTCAACTGACGGACTGAGTTTCTTGGGGTGTTCTTCTCAGTCTGTAGCATTTCCGAACCCCCGGTAGAGTCATAAAAATTTTGACAAACCTAAATAATTTTTTAAAAATTTCAAGGGGAATAAATTTTATTTTATTTTATTTTATTTTCAAGAGTCAGGAACCACGCTCGGCCTGGAACGAACTCACCTTCAGTGACTTCGGGCACGTCGTTCTCGCTGTAATCAGCGTCGGGCGCCTGAGACGGAGCCATGAGAACAGGGAACCCAGGACCCTCCTCACTCTGGGTCAGTGGAGGGCCCTGAGGCAACGTTTGCCCCTAATAATAAGGTACGGGCCCCTTGAGTTCCGTCAGAACTATGCTGAGCGAGTCCTCAGTCAAATTCTTACAGCGTTTCTATTAAAGCAAAGTTAAATTTAACTCGTAGTAGAGTCGCTAAGTCTAAGTTGGCTTGGCACTATAAATTTAAGTCTAAATGTAAAAAAAATACAAAAACGTCATCAATAATATTATTATTATTTAAATTGTATGTTTTTTATCAAATACCATTAATTTTATGGATTTACTTTCTTAGTAGGTTTTAGAAATATCATCAAATAAAATGATTAATACCTAAGTACATAATCGAATTAATTTGTTAATACAGAAATCCTATATTATCAACATTGTAGTAATTAAAGGTAATTAAATTGCATAAGAAGCTTATAATCTACATTTTTGTTTGTAATGAAATTAAAGAAATAGCGAAAAATTTTTTTTTCCAATATCGAAATACCGGTATTGATCTCGCCAATTCCGGAATTGAGAATGATATCAGATTTTATCGGAATTCCGGAATTATGTCAATTCCGGAGCCCTAGTTGTAATGAGTTCTGAAAAAGTTCCACAGTGTATGTCGTACGCGTAACAAAATACATTGAACTTAAAGTTATCAAGACACGCCTGTACATTTGCGTTCATGGTACCCTTGGGTTGGATAGGCTCTGATCGCCAACGCGGCTCCTCAAAACCAGTTTTTCGATTCTTATTCACAGCTGGTAGCTTCTTTATTGTTACTATCCCATTTCCCTTTATCTTCATTCGTAAATATTTTGACTAGATGCGCCACGGCTTACCATCAGACTGGTGGCGACGTCAATTTGGCGAGCAAAATATTTAAAAAAATGTGCAACGCTCAAGGTGCTAATTCTACAAAAATCTTCTAAGACCCTTTTAAAGATCTCATACTGTAGACGTTCGGGAATCGTATGCAGAAGTAAATTCCTATTAGAGGTTACCTCTATTATGAGTTTTCTTCTGCGTACGATTCCCGAACTGTAGACTCTTTTAATTTTCAGTCATTATAATATTGTTTAAGTATCAATCAATTCAAAATTCAAAAGAGTAGATATGTCATGCTCTCTAAAATCTGATTTGTCAAGTGTTTACATATTATTGATTATAACTATGGATACATAAATATGATATGGATGTTCCCAAATTTATGTTTTAATTGCTGGATACATATTATTAAACTCTTAGATGAATCTATATTTATAGTCGTATTGAGGGTGACATTTTATGAGGTAGTGGAGTGTATACATATTTTTGCCTTTGACTGTACCTATGAGAAATGAGTAACAAACCATTTCAAAAAAGTTGAATGTTGAGCCGTAACCAAAATTACAAATCTTTCTAAAAATCCATTTACATCCAAATCAATAGAAGTTTCACTTTGAAAAAAAAAAAGTATTCTCTGATCAATGATCAGTTTTTAAAACATCGTGCGCACGCTTCAAAAAAATAAAATCCACTCTAATAGTTAATATTTCCCTAACGCGCCAAAACTCTAACTTCAAAAATAGCATGCAAAACATATCTGACCTCTTTATTAGGTACTAGCGGCCCGCTCCGGCTTCGCACGGGTATACAGTATTTCTCCACTATTTATTGGATGTTATTATACATATAAACCTTCCTCTTTAATCACTCTATCTATTAAAAAAACCGCTTCAAAATCCGTTGCGTAGTTTTAAAGATTTAAGCATACAAAGGGATATAGGGACAGAGAAAGCGACTTTGTTTATACTATGTAGTGAAGTACTCTCTTTTATTATTCTAAATGCAAGGAGGCCGCAATCAAACTTCTTTTACCGCCCCCATACACGTACAATATTATTAACTCAATGATATTGCATCAATATTTATTTCCGTCCGAATATTGTCTGTTTAAACCTCAATATTACCCATACACGGTCAATTTATTGCTATATTGATCAATACGTGTATGGGGCCGGTTAGAAAACTGCAACCTTCTAAATAGGTTGTTTATAATATTTTGTTCTGAAGCTGGCAGAATATAATTAAAAAAAAAAAAGACCAGCGCCATCTATTGGTAAAATCACTTTTTAAAACTGTTTTATTCTTATTGCTGTTATGATAAAAGTGTATAAAGTAGCCTGAAACCATCTCTGAATCCTATTGTATATCGTGTCCAATTTTGAGCTCAGACGATTCAGAAAATTTTGAGTTATCAATAAGTACTTAAACGCACACAACATTTTTATATATAGAAGATAGATATAGGTTCTTTATAATGTAGCCTTAGAAAGGTTTTAGGGATTCGATAGAGCGGTTATATGCTACGGTGACCATCTTTCAACCTTGACAGACTGATGTCCAATCTATTGGTCAGCAAGTGTATCTCGTGCAGAGTGTAGATGAAGTTGGCTTGAGTCACATAAGTTGTACAAAAACACCAACTAAGTGCGAGTTGGACTCGCGTTTTAAGGGTCTCGTACCAAACAAACCACGTTTGCTGAGCCCCCATTGAACAGACAGGCAAACGGACAGCGAAATTTGAGTAATGGGACCCATGTTTCCCTTTGGGTTCGGAACCCTCAATCAATCAATCAAAAAACATTTATTTCGCATAATCCTAATACATAGGCACTTGCGACACGTCAATGAATACAATGCAAATAGTACCACCAGTTCGGAACGCGGCCCGCTTGAGAAGAACTGGCAAGAAACTCGGCGGGCTATTCTTTTTGTGCACTACATATTTACAATAAGTAGATACTATAAACTAAAACTCCATCAGTAGAGCAACGGTAATCTTCGTAAAACGATTCCAGTTTCCAGCGCATGCTCGTGGGCTACTACAACGCAGACGGTATCTTGGTGTACCACCCGTCGAGCACCGCAGCTAATTACTTGAAAGGGTCTTTCTGCCTCGACCTCTTCGGGTGCTTGCCGCTGGAGAAGTTAGAGTCGGAAAGTGTGGACTTTGTTGGTAAGGAAAATGAACTACCTGATTTAATATATTGAATTTGTGATATAAGCTTTCTCTTAAAAGTGAGCAGTGGCAGACCCGGGACCAAAAACATAAGACCTAACTTATGTTTCTGAGAAAACATGAAAGTTAGGTGATGACGTAATCTAATATAAGCGCAGCTTGCTATAAAACTGTGTTGGTTGACACTGAGCAAGTGCTATAAGCACTTCCAGGGGTTTATACTATTAATCTAGAATTAATCTCCGATAATACCATCTTTGTATTACCATCTAACTAACAAGGGTCAAGGATAGTTTAAAAACTGATTAAAAAGAACTGGTTTGACTTTGTAGAAGATGATACAGAGCAGGAACTGTGAAAAACAATAATAACTTCAACCCTATATTCCATGAGTTAGATCCATCAAGGAATGATCGCTTGGTTGGCAGAGAACCGCTACCGCGTGACGCGCATAGAGCAGCTGCTGATGATGAACCGGCTGGTGCAGCTGTACCGCTTCCCCAGCGTCATGCAGGTGCTGCACAACCACGTGGTGCGCCGCGACATACAGATGGTGTGGGTATTGTTACATACTAGCCCCACACGTTGATATTGCGATTGGCGGCCATCTTGGTGACGTATGTCAGTCGAGCCGTCAGTGCTAAAAAAAATACCGTTCACAGGTTCGCGAGGCCAGCCCGCGCTAGCGCTACGTCACGATGACGTCACTTAGCTGTCATTATGACAAGGTTCTATCGCAATATCAACTTGCTATACATACTACTCGACCAAGTGTTCTTGACGAACGCGTGAAATGATCACTTACCGCCTGCACCTACATCAGGTACCGGAATCGCCTTAGTACCGTCGTCCGCAAGGAAGCGACCACGCTCATGCATCTGTTTACGTAGATTTAGTTCAGTACAAAAAAAAACTGAATTGATTATAGACATTTTTCGTAACATTTGAATCTTCAACTTCACTGGTGAAGTAGCACATACCTTCTATGCTCACCGTCCTTACAGAAACAGGTCCAAGAAGACAGTGTGATGTGATAGTTTCACGCACGCCACACGCACAAAACTAAGAAATATAGGTACTTTTTTCCAGAATCAGCGCCCTTCCAATCTTCATATCAATGTTCAACATCATGACTTGCCTGATGATATTCAGCTCAGTGCAAATATATTTCTTCAAAACTGACCACGTGCGAAGCGGATGGCTGCTGGTGCCTTTCCAAGACGAAGGCGGATCTTGGATAGATCTCTTTCACTCCACATGTAAGTAGTTGCTTGTCTTTTAGAATGTAACGGAAAATATTAAAATCAATCCCACTTAACACGTACCTACTTTTGCAGCCCATTATCAAGAAATCTGGGTTGCGAAAGTACGTGTTAACGACTATAGCTAGACCACATAACCGAGTCCTCAGCCAAGATAATTATAATCATTATGTATTACTTCGGCTCTTTAAACGTGGCCATTATAAAGTCCGTGGGCGAGGACTCAGTTCTGTGATATAGCTGAAAAACCATTACTGGCACTTGGGACCAATGGCTTAACGTTTCTCTCGAAATTCCCTTCCATAGAAGCGCTTGTAAATAGAAATAAAATTAAGGATTACCCATCTTAGGACCAGCAATTTGCTGAACTCCGAGCTAGCGGGGCTATGAACGCTTTAAGATATGGTAACAGTTTACATCTGACATTATGTTACACTGAAGAATTATGCTGAAGCAAAAATATGCCCCCACTAAACTATGTCGTTAAGAAGCAAGCTGTGATGTGTTTTTTTTTTTAATACTACTTAGGTGGCAGACAAGCTTACGGCCCACCGGAAGGTTGGTAACCGTAGCCTATAGACGTTTGCAACACCAGAGGCGCTACACACGCGCTGCCGACCCGGGCGCAGGTTGTGACGACCCACAGTTGAAATTTTTCAAGCCGCCCATAAGGCCTTCAACTTGGCTTAACGACTGTCATTTTACTGACAACCGGGACCAACGGCTTATCGTGCCTTCCGAAGCACGGAAACGCTCGTAAATAAATGTCACAAAGTGGTCCACGTGGTGGTCACCCATCCATATCCGGCCATAGTAAATGTTGCTTACTGCAGTGATCGTTTACAGAACACTGAGTCCGCGGGGCCACGAGTGTTCCTCATAGGTGCCTGCCTCGGTTTTTCCCGTGTTACAAACATCCTACGATAACCATTTCCAATCAAGTGAGCTTACGCTTGTCTTCAACCGGCATAAAACAGATTGTCAATTATGTCCTGTCGTCAGTAATGTCCAGTTGTCAGGAATATAAACATGCGAGGTTTCCCCCAGTCCGTTTCAACTTGACCACTTCACCGTGGAACCTGTACTTGGCCACGCACTTCTGGGTGGTGTACGAGACCACCACCACTGGTTACGCCAAGTTCAAGCCCAGCAACGAGACCCTGCTATACATATTGTTCATTGGAATGATTGCAAGTAAGTTTTTTGGACATCATTTCTTTTTGTCTAAGTATTGCAGATGCTCCCAATTTAAATTTCACCATGTGCTTCGTCGCATGTACTTACTTACCCATTGTACCACTGAGGCAGTGCAGCAGCCTATCTTGAATTTTAGGGCCGTAGGCAATGTAATCTATCCAATTGGCAGTTTTAAGTTATCTTTAATATCGTACATTTTAAACACTTGCACCATTTATTACCACAAAGAACAGGATATTGATATAGAATGGAAACATGGTATGGGTTTTGTAACTTTAGTACATAACAGAATGGCTATTTAAGAAACCATTCAACACCCAGGTGGAATGCTCATCACATACTTCACGGTACGCATCATCAGCGTTAGGTCCAACGTCAATAAGGCCCACGCCGGCTTCCAGCAGCACATGAGAGACATCATCGTCTACATGAAGAAGGAGAAACTCAATGCCAAGTTGCAGAAGTAAGTTCTCTCCAATATAGAGTAATGGAGTGTCCCAACATTTCAGGAGCCCCATTTCACCTGTTCATTGAAAGACCGATTACACCTGCAACTGATGCACTTGCTGCTTAATAAACGAGGATATGGTGCACACAATCTGATAATTATACGCGGATCACTAGAGGGATATACTCCTAACCCTCTATAAACCATTGGTAAAACTATCTGCTCAAGCGGGTTCGGTTTGAGCTGGTTTGCTCTGTATTCCTGACTTTTCGTAAGTGCCTATGTACCTATTAGGAATAAATATGCGAAATAAATGTTCTTTTGATTTTTTTATTTTGATCAACTGCTCCTCCTGTTTACCTGTAACCAGCCCTAAGGCATTCGCGGGTCCAGACATACCTTGCTCACTGTGTCCCAATAAGTAAGGTTGTGGAATTTCCATCTTGTAATTTAAATCTGTAATTATGACATACGGTGCCGAGACGTGGACCCTTAGTGGGGCTAGCCCATGCCTTTACCGGCCCCATACACGTACAATAATATTGATCAATATAGCAATAAAGTGACCATGTATGGGTAATATTGAGGTTTGAACAGACTATATTCGGACGGAAATAAATATTGATGCAATATTATTGAGTTCAATTCAATTCATTTATTCAGAAACAATCATACAATTGTGTTTGAAAAGCAAAATACATAATAAATACAAAAAGCACATTAAAATAACAAGAAATAGATTGTTAAAATTATTAATTATACAATTTTAAATGTCCAGTATCTCATATGCGAAAAATTCATTTTACATTTATGTCAATCTAATTTAATAAATTCATAATTGGTAATAAATAAATGAAATCATAATAATAGAAAACACATTACATTAAAAAATAAAAATTAGTAGATTATTTTCAATTATGTCAAGTGAGTAACAAATTTTAAATGTCCAGTTACTTAAATCCCTACTAATATTATAAATGCGAAAGTAACTCTGTCTGTCTGTCTGTCTGTCTGTCTGTCTGTCTGTCTGTTACGCTTTCACGCCTAAACGGCTGGAGCGATTGAGATGAAATTTGGTATGGGGATAGTTCGAGGCCCTGGGAAGGACATAGGCTACTTTTTAACCGACTGCGCAAAAGGAGTGTTATGATTTTACGTGATAACGACTTTCAAGCTGTTACGCTTTCACGCCTAAACGGCTGGAGCGATTGAGATGAAATTTAGTATGTGGATAGTTTGAGGCCCTGGGAAGGACATAGGCTACTTTTAACCGACTGCGCAAAAGGAGTGTTATGATTTTACGTGATAACGACTTTCACGCTGTTACGCTTTCACACCTAAACGGCTGGAGCGATTGAGATGAAATTTGGTATGTGGATAGTTTGAGGCCCTGGGAAGGACATAGGCTACTTTTTAATCGACTGCGCAAAAGGAGTGTTATGATTTTACGTGATAACGACTTTCACGCGATGACGACTTCTACGCGGTCGAAGTCGCGGGAACAGCTATCCCTACTAATATTATAAATGCGAAAGTACATAACTCGGTCTGTCTGTCTGTCTGTTTATCTGTCTGTCTGTCTGTTACGTTTTCACGCTAAACGGCTGAAATGATTGAGATGAAATTTTGTATGGGTATAGTTCCAGACTCTGGGAAGGACATAGGCTACTTTTTAACCGACTGCGCAAAAGGCGTGTTATGATTTTACGTGAAAACGACTTTCACGCAATAACGACTTCTACGCGGTCGAAGTCGCGGGGAACAGCTATCCCTACTTCCCTACTAATATTATAAATGCGAAAGTAACTCTGTCTGTCTGTCTGTCTGTTACGCTTTCACGTCTAAACGCCTGGAGCGATTGAGATGAAATTTGGTATGGCGATAGTTCGAGGCCCTGTGAAGGACGTAGGGTACTTTTCAACCGACTGCGCAAAAGGAGTGTTATGATTTTACGTGATAACGACTTTCACGTGATAACGACTTCTACGCGGTCGAAGACGCGGGGAACATCTATTTAATATAAATGAGCTTAAAGATTAAGTCTGTTGTCACGCTACTTAGCCTAGGGGCTTGACAGAGAAGGATTAAAATCTGTAGGTATCCTATATGGGCAAAAAACGTGCTTACGAAATAGGTTCAGTTAAATTTTTATATGCGGATAGGTTTATATAAGCGTGAATCCCTCGCGTCACGCTGTCGTCTAGGGCCTGCTTCTGTAAGGACGGTGAGCGGCCTCCTCATCGACCTCAGGCCCACAGTCATGTAGGCCGATAGTCTCAGGTGAAGACAACTCGCCGGCACTTGGGTACTTGGAACTTGAGTGGGAGAGTTTTCGTTTTCTCATTTTCTTTCTTTCGGTTTTTAAGCTGAACATGTAAATACACATTATTGCGCCTACAACATTAGGTGTTGTGAACTGGGATAGTGACTCACAAATTCTTCAAATAAAGCTATGGGTTATTATTTTTATAACAGAAACGTCTCTTTGTGGGGTGGCGCCTAACAGTGATAAATGATAATAGACACGTGCTCTAGGAGGCAATGGCTAACGGACAGAAAGGCAGCTAAAGTCGTGGACCCTACAGCATATGTGCTAGAACGAACACTTAATTGGTAATTGGAACCAATGCTTCAGGCAGTGATCCAATGAAGAATGCTTCTTTGAAACAATCTTCATTATTATCGTCAGAAGTTTAGCATAGAGGCATAACAGCACACAGGTAAAGTCTTTTGGTGGTGGTTATCCAGCTTCGAGGAACTCATTCGTTGTAGTTCACATGTAGGACATCAGTTGTATACGGCACCCAACGGAAGTCTTAGATTTGTGAATCAACTTTTTTCACAGCAAGAGTGATCTTTCACAACGAATGGACTGCCAGTGCACCGGGAAGGTTGGTTATGTATTGAAGTTGTAAAATAGAACCAGTCTTCTATTAACTCAATGCAATACTATTGAGGCAGAAATGTCTACGGGTTGTGTCGTCATATGCTTTCGTATAGCATCAAATGCTTTGCGGGAACTTTAAACAATACACGAATAAGTATTCGCCGCTGGCTCCTGCGTTACTAGCCATGATTCCATCTGTATTTTAGCTTCTGAGAGTAAAGTTACAAACGTAGTTTATAATGAACATTCTTAAAAATACAACTTTACTGGAAAATGTTGAGCTTTGGCTACAGTGACATACCTAGGTACATTAAATTAAATCACCTTAAACATAATACATGCATACGGTCACGCCTTTATCCCCAAAGGGGTATCTAAGGCATATTATATGCCTACATTTTACCTTTTTTTAATTCATCCCCACGTAACGTAGGTGGTGGTGAGCCGTATTGCCGTGTTGAAATGGACAGGCGTAGGTACTGTCTACTTTTGAAAATTATTAAGTCTATAAGGCTAATAACTTGGTTTAACGACTGCCATTTACTGGCTATCGTTAGCGTTAGTGTTATCGTCTCAAATCTTTCGGTTATAAGTAGGTACTTAAAGTTTTCAGTCTGTGGCCCAAATCTAACAAACGTTTCGTATTCGCACTTCACCATACTACTTACTCTTTTTATTATTAAAGGGGCCAATTAATAAAGACGTACGTCATACCGGCCTTGGACCCGCTAAAACCATGAGGTCTCTACCCATCCATCTAGCGCAGTCCTGGGGTATCCTTTAGAGGGCTTACCAGGGGCTCCCAACAGGAGGCTGTTATACCTAATAGCCTACGGTTGGGAGTCCTACCGGATACGTGTGGTTTTTTGTCAGTAGGAGTTATAGTATATTCATGTGGGATTTACCTCACATTAAAAAACCATGTAGCGCATAGCTGCCCGGGTAAGTTGGAGGATGTCCTAACTTTGACCCCACATTTTGGTTACGATTTATCCTAGAGGCTCGATAGGATACAGTTCAAACTTTGCTTATAACATAATTCCCACGCGAACGAAGTCGCGGGTAACAGCTAGTTACATTATAAATTCATTGCATCAGTCAGATTTATAACATAATTACATTAATTCATATTTGTTAAATATAATCATAGTAGGTAAGAATAAATACTTAATGAGATCTATAGTAAGAATAAATACCTAATATGTCAGAATTATCGCTAAAATACATCCCTACTAATATTATAAATGCGAAAGTAACTCTGTCTGTCTGTCTGTCTGTCTGTCTGTTACGCTTTCACGCCTAAACGGCTGGAGCTATTGAGATGAAATTTGGTATGGGGATAGTTCGAGGCCCTGGGAAGGACATAGGCTACTTTTTAACCGACGGCGCAAAAGGAGTGTTATGATTTTACGTGATAACGACTTCCAGGCTGTTACGCTTTCACGCCTAAACGGCTAAAGCGATTGAGATGAAATTTGATGTTTGGATAGTTCGAGGCCCTGGAAAGGACATAGGCTACTTTTTAACAGACTGCGCAAAAGGAGTGTTATGATTTTACGTGATAACGACTTTCACGCTGTTACGCTTTCACGCATAAACGGCTAGAGCGATTGAGATGAAATTTGGTATGTGGATAGTTCGAGGCCCTGGGAAGGACATAGGCTACTTTTTAACCGACTGCGCAAAAGGATTGGTATGATTTTACGTGATAACGACTTTCACGCGATAACGACTTCTACACGGTCGAAGTCGCGGGGAACAGCTATTTTAGTTTGGTTGTAAACATTCAATCACACTACTTAGCCTAGGGGCTTGACAGAGAAGGATTAAAATCTGTAGGTATACTATATGGGCAAAAGACATGCTTACGAAATAGGTTAGGTTCAATTTTTATATGCGGATAGGTTTATATAAGCGTGAATCCCTCGCGTCACGCTGTCATCTAGGGCCTGCTTCTGTAAGGACGGTGAGCGGCCTCCTTATCTACCTCAGCCCCCGGTCATGTAGGCCGATAGTCTTAGGCGAAGACAACTCGCCGGCACTTGGGTACTTGGAACTTGGGTGGGAGAGTTCTCTCTACTTTTGAAAATTATTAAGTCTATAAGGCTCATAACTTGGTTTAACGACTGCCATTTACTGACTACCGTTAGCGTTAGTGTTATCGTCTCAAATCTTTCGGTTATAAGTACTTAAAGTTTTCAGTCTGTGGCCCAAACCTAACAAACGTTTCGTATTCGCGCTTCACCATACTACTTACTCTTTTTATTATTAAAGGGGCGAATGAATAAAGACGTACGTCATACCGGCCTTGGACCCACTAAAACCATGAGGTCTCTACCCATCCATCTAACGCAGTCCTGGGGTATCCTTTAGAGGGCTTACCAGGGGCTCCCAACCGTAGGCTGTTATACCTGACAGCCTACGGTTGGGAGTCCTACCGGATACGTGTGGTTTTTTGTCAGTAGGAGTTATAGTATATTCATGTGGGATTTACCTCACATTAAAAAACCATGTAGCGCATAGCTCCCCGGGTAAGTTGGAGGATGTCCTAACTTTGTCCCCACATTTTGGTTACGACTTATCCTAGAGGCTCGATAGAATACAGTTCAAACTTTGTTTATAACATAATTTCCACGCGAACGAAGTTGCGGGTAACAGCTAGTAGTTAATAATCCATATTCTAGAGGTTTTCATCAAAGGTAAATTCAGCCACAGAATACAACACTTTGTTCAATAAAAATGCCTTAAGAGATCTCTCAAATTGTTTTGGATTATAAATCATACCTTTAAAGCTTTCGGGCAGTTTATTAAACAATTTAATAGCTTGGTATTGAGAGCTATGTCTAACTATGTCCATTGAAGGTATAATTTTACTTTTTAATCTTTTGTCCTCGTATTTTCTCTTAGCGTCTTTTCTTCACTCGTTTCAATATTTTTTATATCTTTCGCTAAGTGTTTCAACACAGTCAAAATGTAAAGACTAGGCACTGTCAAAATTGATAATTTTTTAAAATAGTCACGGCAGGACTCCATTTGAGGAATGCGCATAATTGCACGCAAACGCACCTGAGTCAATAATATTGTACTGTATGGGATATGCTTGGGGTGTCTATGAGGTATGCAATCAGGAATTGATATTATCGGTCAGAGAACCAGAATGGTCGACCTCGACATAGCTGAAGTGTCAATGTGCCTGATTTTGCCCGCGACTCTACCTGAGTTATCATTTCATTAGCCCTTATCAAACTTCCAAAAAAATTTTGGCGTTTATCCTACTTCCTACTAATATTATAAATGTGAAAGTTTGTGAAGATGTTTGGATGTTTAGATGTTTGGATGTTTGTTACTCAATCACGCTCTAACGGCTAAATGGATCTGGCTGAAATTTGGTACAGCGATAGAGTATAGTCCGGAATAACACATAGGCTACTTTTTATCCCGGGAAAATGTTCCCACGGGAAGCGGGAACGGGAACCAAATTTCACGCGGGCGAAGCCGCGCGCATCAGCTAGTAATATATAAGTAAAGGTAATTTACATTCTCAAACAGTGAACTAAGACTCTACTACGAGTACAACTGGGAGAAAATGGGTGGTATCGACTACCGCGGTGTGTTGAAGCTCTGCGACCTGATCACACTCCGGACTGATGCTATCCTGCATATTTATGGACCTACGTTTGCTAAGGTAGTTAGGTAAAACTCAATTTACCCTGTTGTTAAAGTTTAAATGCCATTTTACATAAAGAGTACACATATATCACAACTAAGTTAATTTGTGTTTAGGTATACTGGGTGTAACAAAATTACCTCTCCAAATTTCATGAGATGACTTGGCATCGGATATCAAATACAAATGTTTAATAAAAAGGGGGGGTACATTTTTTCATTTTTTTTTATTTTTTTTTGTCGCACATTAAGAATTCATTTTTTATCGCGGCAATTCGAGGTAACAAGGTCGCCGTGGCAAAACAAACACAGAGCACCCGTCTGCCTGTCGTCGTCGCTTTCTACTGCCGCTCAGTAGCGATAGAAAGGGTGAAAATGGCAATTCATAGGACCTTTAAAACGGCTTTACGGTTAAAGTATTCATGTGATTTTTTTTTTCTTCATTTTTGTAATGTTTCTTGACTGATGCCACGTCACGTGACGAAATTTGGAGAGGTAATTTTGTTACACCCAGTATAGGTCTTCGAGAAAAAGGCGCTACGGCTGGTTGGATTTACGATCATTACTGTGCTTCGGAACTTTCACATTGGTCTTGGTTGCCCTTAACATAGATGTGTGTGTGGTGTGAGGGCCACTTTGTTGGATCTCTTTAAAAAAGTTCTTAGGATTTAGTGAACACTTCTCAAGAATTGTAAAAAATGAAATCAGATTTTGTGAAAGTCAAATAAGCGGGTTATGGAGTGTAAAGTTGGGCCCTCAATTCTCACATAGAGTAGTGATGGCCCACCTGTACTGGATAAATGAAGGCCACTAGAGAAAAATGCTTAATGCCAAACAAAAATTGTGGAAACTAGATATTATAGCAAAACACTGTACTTCTTTGTAAATTTTCGTTCAAAATGGGCCCTCAGTTCTCGTTCACATAAAAGTTAGCACTCGTTTAGCCAAGTTGAAGGCACGTGTTGCCCTTACTATTAACAGAACATGGTTGATATTTTTGCACACACCTGACTGGTTTCTCCTCACGGCCTTCTCAAATAGCATTTGTGTATTGTAAATGTAGACATGTAGAGCACTCCTCTGTTGCTTCCCCAGTGTCCACTGCTGGCGCACTGCGATGTGGCTCTTCTCAGACAGATCGGTCGCTCCGTGCGCAGCGTGTACTTCCTGCGCGACATGACGATCGTGGAGTGCGACGACGTGGTGCGGGACGTGTACTTCGTGGACTACGGCGGGGTCGAGTCGCGGGTACCTGTGGGCAACATGACGCAGGCTGTGCGGTTACCTAGAGGCAGGTAGGTGCAGTGGTAACTAGAAAATGCCTGCAGTTACAATGTATCAAATCAGCCAATAGCAGTTCTCGACTGGCCGTACACCACTTCCAATTTATAGTGTAAATTTTTAAAGTGTAATTGCTCTAACTGTGCCACGTGGACCAAACGGGTTTTTGTTCTGAATTCTCTAGATTTTAATAGATTTTCCCTTCTACTCGTCATGATCGTTTTTTTTAACGCGGGGACTGCAGGTTAGGCACTTCGCCGCCTTGTTTCGGGGAGCAAGGTGTCTTTGTGTGGGGCTCACGGCCCGACATGTGGGGCAGTCCTACCCACTAAACCCCGCGGTGTTCCGCCTCGCCTTAACCGGGTCGCAGGATAGGCCGGTGGATAAATCACTGCGGCCCGGCAAAGGGTCGCCCCGTTACATCGGGACTTCGGAACTCTCCACGGGGGGCTTCATGGGCTGCCCCCTCCCTGAAATCCTGACGGAATTGTAAGTAAACCTGATTGCGTCGTTCCGCTCTCGGATGCCCCTCTGTAAGCAGAGGGGGTAGAGAGCGGCCGAGCGGACGGGCGCTAATGGCACCCCCGGAACAAGAGGCCACCCCCGGAACACGGGGAGGTGCTTGTCGCTGTGTAATCATCGTGGGCGGGGTCCCCCGACTACCGTCCACGATTCAAGGAACTATTCGGGGGCGCGCATCCACGCCGCGATGCGGCGCCCCCGAACGGGACGGCGGGGCGGGAGCGTCTGACCAGCGCGTGCTATCCCGGCACTCGTCATGATCGTGTCCGTATGTGAGTAGATACACCACTTGTAGGTAAAACTGGCTTGGGCCCTGTAGAGCACAGTGGGATTACCTACATCGCATTTTTTTTTCATCCATATCCCTACCTGTTTAATGATGAAACTCGAAGCTCCAAACTCCAAATTTCGTAAAAATTTCACCCGATGCAAAATTATAATAGTTCTGTATTCCGATACAGTTTGTTCGGAAACCTTGAAGGAACTCCCGCGGAACGGGTGCCCATGAACATCGTGGCGACCACCCGACTCCACCTGCTCATGATCAACTCGCAGGCTTTCTATCACATCATCAACGAGTTCCCCAACACCAAGGCACTCATGGAGGTTTCCAGGATGACCGACAATCAGGTAAGCAGTTATCGTTTCTCGAAAAGTTGATATTAATTGTTTTATAATGAGACTCTCAGTTACAACCTCACACTCTAAGTTACTAATAATGTGATATAGTCACCTAATTCCAGGTGATTATTCCAGGCGTGACCTTGTATCATCGGACCCTTTGTGGTGGAGGAACATCTCCAACCTATTCTCCACAAGCGCCTGGTCAACTGTCGACCAGAGAGCAAGTCTTACTAACTCTTGCGACTATGATAAGTGACCTTCAATCTATTTACTACACGGAAAACTTACAATCACCGCCATTTCATCTATCGACGGGAAAGTAACTAAAATGTTCAAATGTATTCTGACTATTTGTACGAGAGCAACAATAAAACGCAACACATAAATATCATCCGCAATGCTCACACATCACGTAAAATATTATTTGGCAACGACTTCAAAAAATATAAATTTGTGTTTTATGTAATTAACTAATAATTTCCACAAGGTCTGCTACAGATCTTTGAATAAGTTTATCATAATGCTTTATAACTACGCCTATGTCCTCATGGGGATGAGCAGGTCTTAGGGGAACCAGATTAGCAGCATATATAAGTTTACATAACTGCCGCTCTATGCCACTCGTACCGCTCCTCACATCACTGTTGTTCCTTCGCTTGTATAGCCGTTCCACAGAGTCGCGCTAAAACCCATCTGAAACAAACATTCGCAGATCACACAAATATTTGTTCTAGACTCGAATCCGAGATCTTTACTACGGGGTTTGCACTATCTCAGCAACAGCAGTACCCATGTCCTGGCAAAAAAGAGCAGAAAATAATGGAGACGCTAACGTGCAGTTCATATGGCAAACTGTTAGAATGAACCGCCAATCTGTATCTAGTTGCCAAATAAACCTCAAAAAAACACCAATCGAACTGAAATACGTCATTAATTGACTGACATTGAGACTTTATTGACAATGTCGCCAGCATGCAAAAGATTAGTTCCGTTCCTAGACTTTTTGCCAAGCTATAATTCAAATGTTCTTCCAGTACTACATCCTGGGCAACATAGAAGACTTCAAAGTGAAGCTCTCTCGTGATGAGGTCCCCGCCCCCGCCACTACCACTCGCAAGGACATCATCAAGTACATCTACTTCCAGGAGGAGTTCGTACTGCTGTACCTACTCCTCGTGAGCCTTACCGGCATATTCTTGGACCTGTACAATGCTGGATATCAGGTGAGGTTTATCGAAATTCTTAGGACTGCGAAAGGTATCTTACGTAGGTTTTACGGTAGGATGATTTTGATGGTCAGCTGTATTTTATTTGATTAGAGAATTATGAAGTTTATGTGACTACCTATTTTCTACTCAACTTGTTGGTGACAATACCCAGAGTATAGAAGCAGTACCTGGTCTGCGCTTCATTTTTAAATACACTGTTTCAGGCCAGGAATGGGTACTGATCTAATCAGTTTCGAGCAGGATTCGAACTTGCATTTCTCGTAAACCGTGCGGAGGCCTTAACCACCGGCCCGGCCACCGCTTGTTTTCCATCTTTAAAATCACTGACAGACTTATTTTTGGAGTAGTTGTTTATAAGGCAGACTATGGTAAATAATTTCGAATTGTTTCGATGTGGCTCGCTCAGTGGTGAGAGTGTTGTCCTTGTTAGGCAAAGGTGGATTCAAGTCCAGCGCTGAAGTTGTCTTTTTCATAATTTTCACGACAAATATATTTTTAAGAAAAACTAAGTAGGTAGACCATCATTTAATGTTAAGATAAGAAGAGATAAAATATTTTGTGTTAGTAATGTCAAATGTTTACTTAACATTAGACCAATATCAGCACGCTGAAATTGAATAAACACCCCAAGCGTGGGCGGTAGCGGATCTATAAATCGAATTGTGGATGCATAAATCTTAGCACCAAGTCAAGCCATGATAATTAGCCTCGTCAGTTACCGCTATATCAATCAATCAATCAAAGCGGTCTGTCGTCGTCCACGTCCACCGCTAAATGTAGGCTAACATGAGACACTATGTTCTCGAATTCGTTCACGATTTTTAGAATACCGTTATCTGTTTTCTCTTAAAATTGATCATGTATCTACTTACTAGGTTTAACATCCTTTAAGATCATTTATTTGCGATCAATCATAAACTGATCCTCTGTTGTGTTGTATTCGATACCCAATTTCATATTTGGCTGCATTTACCACACCAAGTGGTTTGAGTACTGTGAGATGTCACCTTTGCCTGAACCGATCGGTTCAAATGATCACCTCTATTTCGATAATAAACTGCACGTGTTTTTTCCGACCAACACTGGGTTCTTAAAAGTCCGTCTGACGCTAAATAGATCTAGATCTCAGGACTCTTGAGGTCTAATGAGTTAAATTTTTAACACAGGCAACTTCAGTTCATGAACTAAAAACGCTCTAGACTAGAAACACGATTACTGACAAAATCCTCCATAGATTTTCGTGTGAAAATACCTCGATTTTGTGAAATTTTAAGCTAGATCTCATTAGTTTTAAGTTGTTTTTATAATATAAAATATTTATAAGAAAGACAATAGTAAAATCTTCATTTGCACTAGACCACTTTTTTCATATTGGTTTTAGTTTTTTTATAATTAATTTAATTCGTTAAAAAAGCACAAAAACCGATCGCATCTCTCTTTTTCTTGCATGCTAAAATTTATATCTTCTATCTTTTGACAATTTGGCGTCTGGTAGGCTCTTAATTGGGAGGTCAACTTGAGGGCCACTGTTATTACTGGAAACAGTCTTGGAGACTAATGCTGGTCCTCAACTCGCTAGATATAGCCATGGCCTTCCATCAGACTGGCGACGTCATTTTGGCGGCTAAACATAATGCTATACTAATTTCTATAATCATCAAAAATGCTATACTAATTTCTATAATCATCAAAAACTTTTCATAAAATTCCACAGGACAATGGATTCTACCTGATTGTAACGCTATACATATTAGACATGTGCTTCTTCCTAAAGATCCTAATGCAGTTCGCACTGCCACTGTTCGTGACCACCAGTAACCTGAAGGCTTTGCTGTTACCCATACGGAGAATGTAAGTAAAATGGCCGTCGAAAACACAAATATGTATGTAAAATAATACCTCAACGAAGTATGTTCAGATTTTCACCTGTTGTACATGATTCAAGCTGATCTTGTTGTTTTCTGCGTTAGAGACATGTGCATAGAAAACTTCAGCTTTTGGCTCTTGAAAACTAAAAACTTGTCAACTTGTAATTGTGGCATAAGATGCTTAGCTGACTGCCACTATTGGTAACAGAAAAAAACTGCCGGCTCTAATATATTTAAGAGTGTATCAAAAATCTCTTCCCCGAAACCGCAGGTACTTCAAACGCGAGTTCAAATACGACATGCTGTCGTGCGTGCCGATTGAACTGTTCGCCTTCCTCATCGAAGAGAACCGCTGGGTCTGGTTCTCCTGGCTACGACTCAACAGAATGTTCAGAATTGTTAGTTTTATCTTTATGGTTACCTATTTGCGTGATGTAAAATATTGTATTTAATTGACTCATCATCAAAGAGTCGTCATCAAATGCCGTACATCGACTTCGTCTACTGGCTATAGGGAAATTTGAGTCACAAATTTGGATTCAGCTTTGCAGCGAAGTCGTTAAATTTTCAAAAGGAATTATTATGAAGTAAGAGTTCAAAGAAGTTTATTGATAACTAATAATGCTTGTGGTTTCTCCCGCGCAGATTTTAGTACCCGTTCCCGCTTCTAATGGTACCAAACTCCTGGAATAAAAAGTAGCCTAAAGGTTTCCACTCTAATCTATCCCTGTACTAAATTTTACCCCGATTCGTTCAGCTGTTAGAGCGTAATTGAGTAAAAAACATTCAAACATCTTCACAACCTTTTAAATTTATAATATTAATAGGATACCAAATACCAATGCTTCACTTTCAAGACAATTAACGTTTATTAGTTATCTTTAGTAGTAAACTATCATATTCCCTACAATAACTACCCAGCCAATAACGAAGTACCTCAACGTCACCCGTCCCGGCCAGGTGACAGTGAACAACTCGCTGAAGCACCGCAGCGAGCGCATCAAGGTGAGCGTCACCATGAGCACCATCCTCACCGTCACCGTGTGGTTCAGCGTGTTCGTGCACGCCACCACCTGCCTCTGGTACTTCATCGGCATGATGGAGGAGCACAACGAGCCTAAGTCGTCCTGGAAGTATAATGGTAGCTGCTTTCTTTTAAACGTATAATTATTCAGAGTATAGATTATCTGAGGAATTGTAGGGATTGGATGTGGACAACCGGCACAAGCCCTGTGTTGTGGCGGTTTTGGAAGAAACCTACATCCAGCAGCGGATGGCCATAGCCTGACCTGATTGATCCTTTGACTCTATTTCGAGCGACTTCAATCCAACCAGACAAATCTTTTTCGGATGCAAATCGTCTGCAAGTGCCACAGCTTATAGTTTAAGTATCCCAACTAAAAAAAAAATGCGAAAAAATGCCCGCACACGTGTTTCCCTCATCTTACAATCCCGGGTTCTTCAGCGGAGCGTGAAGAGGCACTTCACAGGGCCGCCAACTTGAGGAGCACTGTCAGAAGGCTTACGGACTGTGAGAGTTGCCCCCAATCGCTAGATGTACCGCGGCTTTCCATCAGGCTGGCGACTTCAAAGCAATACATTGGTCATTCACCACTTATCCTAATAATGTTGCTTCCCCATTGCCAGATGAAGGCCTAAGCTGGTGCACAAACGAATACATCTGTTCTCTGTATTTCATTATCACAACGTTCACTCAAAACGGCGTGGGCGACATTATGCCGAAGAAGCAGTCCGAGGTAAGCTTCTTTCCATACATTTTTTTCTATGAATTAATATTTAACCTGCCCTAGCTTTAAAAAAACTCCACTCCACTGATGGACGTAGCTGTCTCCTAATGTTGGTGCAGTGGCGAGTTATTTGATCTTACTGTACCACCCCTGTCTAGATGGATTGGTAAGCTAGAGTCTTCCTTTTCTTGGCCAAGACCTCGTCCGTTACTCAATAAATTAATAAATATTCACGGACATTTCACACAACGCTATCTGATCCCAAAGTAAGCTTGGAATAACCTGCTTGTGTTATGGGTATCAGACTACGGATATAAATACTTATATACTTTTTAAATACACACATATTATACATAGAAACACCCAGACTCTTGAAACAAACATTTATTGGTCACACAAATATTTGTCTCCGGTGGGAATCGAGCCCACGACCTCCAGCGCCGCAGGCGGTATCACTACCGACCGCGCCACAGAGGCAGTCATATAAGTGCACCACTTGCAGGTAAGACTACCTTAAGTCACGAAAATCTTAGTAGAATCCCATTACACATAAGTTTTCGATGTGCAGGTAATATTTGTGACTATCCTAATGATAATTTCAACGCTGGTGTTCATGGCGTACGTCGGCGAGTTCTCCAAGCTGATCCAGTACCAGTCCTACAGATCTTTCACTTTCTACAGCCAGTATCTGGAATTGCAGGTAATTGCTCTACGTCATCTTCTCTGTCCCTTTTCTTAAGGAGTTCGATTTATTGTTCCTGATTTACAATCGGTTGATGTAACCAAAGTGGTCGACATAGCTCGCAGAGTATGCGTTTTGAAGTGGCAGAGGGCTGGCCACTCTGTACAAGAACTGATAGCCGATGGAGCAAGAGAGTTCTGAAGTGGAGACCGCGACTTGGTACACGTGGGGTGGGACGACCCCCCGCCAGATGGACCATAGACCTGATAAAGGTCGCAGGGACTGACTGGATGCGGAAGGTACAGGACCGTGTATTGTGGCGTAATTTTGGAGAGGCCTACGTCCAGCATTGGACTGCGATAGGCTGATTTGATACATTGATGACTGCTATGCGCTAGGTGTGAGGGATCAAAGGTAATAGGTTTTCTCTCCTATTATACTATCAGTTTTCGTGTCTTTAATACTTTCCAATCTCACGTCTTAGTCACTTCAATTTCCAGGAGTTCTTGAAAAACAACCGCGTCTCAGAAAACTTGGTGACGTTTGTGAAAAAATATACCCTGTACTTGTGGAGGGCGGCAAGGGGCATGCAGGTGCCGTACTTCTTGAAGAAGGCGCCACTGTCTCTGCGGCTCAGGGTCATGTCTGCGGCCTACATGCAACATATGACCACGGTTATCCACATTTTCTCTTATTTTAATGAAGATTTCCAATTTAAGTGGCGTTTGGATGCACTAGTTTACGGTTTACGGTTGACTTTAAAAAGTAAAAACCTATCTCCCCTTCTCTCTTTCTTTTCCTATAGGTATACAGTCGGAATTCAAGCCAGATAATGTGATGCACGTTCCGTATGTAAGCTTTCGACCCTGAGAACCAAACTGGGCTGTAACCTCCATACTCTTTGCATGACCATTAGTTTTTTGTATATTTTGAAAGTAAGAATGATAGCTTGCTTCCTAATTATTTGTTATTGCATTACAGCACAAAATATTCGGGAAATGCGAGCCAGCCTTCTTGAGACAGTTGTGTGGTTGTCTCCGGCTATACCATTACTGTGAACGTGAGTTTGATCGCACACTTCTTCGTCGTAGTAAAAAATTCCCTTTGTATCGGTTTATAATTATCTTACTATTTATCATTCTAATCTAGAAAAGATTATTGCAATAAGTAGCTGTAACTTGTCCTATTTTTTCGCCATTATTGACTTTAGGGTTCGTTATGTCCTCACCTGAGTCACCTGTCAGTCAGTAGGTGTACCGCAGAAAGTTTTTAGGTTGGCTTGAGCTCCACAAATATCTAAGAAGGGGCTACTAAGATATTGGTGTAGGTACAACAGCAGACAATTATACTTTTTGTTCCTGAATGAGATATTATACAGTCACAGCACGCCGGGATTCATCACGCATAAATAAGTTTTCGCAACCTGGAAGCTTCCACAAACAATTTGGTTTATACAAACTAGCTGTGTCCCTCCGGCTTCACCCAAGGCACACTTCGAACTGCACACATTGCACTTACCCCGTCATTAGTTTATTAATACCTACCCAAGTATGGAGATTGACCTGATTTGTTACCATGCATAGGTAATTATTATGTGTGTCAGAAATAGAATCTGTATTTTCTTTATCATAGGCTCCTTAGATCACCCATAAAATGCTGCTATATGTATTCCTTCATATGTAATTAAGCAGTTGAACTTTAATCTATATAAATATTGCCAGTGATGTACGTGGTAAAAGAAAGCGAGATCACGAACTGCATGTACATAGTGCACACGGGGAAGGTGCAACAACTAGAAGAGGAAACGCCGCTAGACCGGCCACCTAACATGTTTTGTAATGGTTCTTTCTTTGGCACTGTAAGTATCTTGTGCTCTACTAATATAAACAGGAAAGATTTGTTTGCTTGGTGGCATTGAATAGGCTACTGAAACGATTTGAAAAATTATCATCACTGTTGGGAAGATACACTGTTCGCGGGTGACATAGGCTTTATTTTATCTTCGAATTATCTTGGGAACGGGAACTACGCGGGTGAAACCGCGTGACATCCGCTAGCATAAAATATATTAGCTCTCCAAATAACACTGCCTGCTTGATTAAAAGCATTACCCATATCTAGCGAACTGGTCTCAATTGGACTTGCAAATCAATAGTCTGTCTTGTAGGTAGACACGAGTGAAGAGTCAATCACACAGTGCACTAGACTATTATGACAATGACCCAGAATTTGGTTGCTCTTTTATGTAAAAGAACACTCATTAGCTAAATGAAGATTGTTGTGGTTTTGACTATTTTGATAATTTAACATTAATTTTCTAATTCTTTTCGGTTCTTTAACAACAAATATCTCAGTTGCAGGGTTTAGTGCGAGACACACCCTTCACGCATTCATATCAGACTTTGAAAAAATCTGAAGTTCTTACTCTGCACCTCGACGATTGGGAATATCTACTTACCCATTTTCCTGAGAGCAAAGCTTCCATACACAAGCACATGGGAGATATGGCCGGAAAACAAGTGGACATGAAGAAGTGGTCTGGTGCTCAAGACTTAGGATCTCCCCCGATTCCAGGAGTGAGGCAAACCGGAAAACCATCGAATTTACCCAAAATTTTTCCCTTTTATAGAACACGAATGACTGAAGGAGAACCTTCAGGTCGCTCTACGCAACAAGCTTCAGTGGAATCAATTTATTCCGTGCATTCAAGCCATTTTCCAAAACCTCCCAAGCCCAGACCATCCAGTAGCTTTACAACATATCAAGCTGAAAACAGAGACACTTCCAGAGCAGAACCTAGTATAAGTGTCTTGGCTCCTGAATCTACTGACCTGCATGGCTCTCGTAAAACAAACAAAGTGGAAAAAATAACGAAAATGCTAAAGAAATTAATGGGCAGATATTCTGATATGGATCTAACGGACTTAGAGATGGAGGAAGAAGAGGAAGCAACGCAGGCGGTGCTCAAGCAATTAGATGAAGCGAAAAGAATAATAGGAGAAATAGAAAAGAGAAACCGTGATAGATATAATAAAAGGGTTAGTACACTTGTAAAAGAAGAAGACACTGAAAAATTTATGATAAATTCAGAAATCTTTGGTGAAGAGAAAATTGAAGAACCCGTTTTCGCACAATTGGCACCCAGACCCCTTTTAATTCGGGATAGCGTATCAAAAATAAGTTTACAGGTAGAGGATATAACAGAACTTACTCCCATTGAACCCAACGAAAACACAGAACAACCAGACACAGAAAGTGAAACAAGAGAAGAATATCAAAATTCATCAAGTTGGGGTACTAGGGTCGTTCAAGAAATTGACGCTGATATTGAAGATATACCAGAAAGACAGCCTCTGGGCTAGAAGATGCTGATACTCAGACTGTTCCGGATGAATCAACCAGCCCGGAAGTGAAGGACTCTGATGTTACTAAATCTGCTGAAGAAACTGATGCTGATATTGGTGTGTTGCCGGAGCTGCAACCGAATCAGAAAGTCATGTCGCGTACTGAATTACACTTCAATGATGAATCTCGTACAAAGTTACTACGAAACCAATATGACGCTGACGCATTGATTCAAACAGATAGACTGCTCGAAACAAGAGATGCTGATATTGAAGTCTTACCACAAATTATAGAGAGTCAAATTCAAATTTTACCACAAGCTACGAATGTAGAGTCTATACCCATTATTCGGTCACCAAATGAGGGTAACAAAACACCAAGCGCTGAACCTAATGTAAAATACAAAAAGGTATCTCCAGATGATCAAATTCCTTCTACCTCAAAGAAATCTCCGGACGATCAAATGCCATCTACGTCCAAAGAAGGAAGCGCATCTCTAGATGACCAAACCCCGGCTACTTCAAATAAAGCAACCGAACCTCCATTGAAGGGTAAAAGAAAAAATATTTCTCCAAGATACGACGAAGATAAAGATAAAGATGGTTAAAGTCAGTGATAATAATGATAGACATAAGAATGCAAAATATGAAGCTTCTGATGGTATTCTGCAGACCCAATGATTTAAGCTAAATTGGTATTTTAACTTAAAAACCAACTGGTGATTACATTTCACCACGTAGGTAATTATTTTATCTCGCTTCTGATATCACGAATGCAATATTGCTATTTGGTTTGTAATAGTTTATTTATTATAATATGTGTAATTGATTTATAAATAGTTATTATTTATGATTGCGTTCTTATTTTACTCGTAAATAACACTAGCAACTTCCCAATTTAGCTCATTTACAATACAGGTGGGTTATCTACATTTTGAACTGGTTAGTGCGTGATCTGACCTCTCAACATCTTACTGACCAACTTACTAGCTGTCCAACGATAGATGAGCTGTATCAAACCGCAATGAAATCTTCTGCTGAAATGTAACAGCTTCTTTTCACAATGCGTAATCGTCAGTAAGTTCACCTTAGTGGCGTATATTTTGATTCCATCTTGTGGTTCTCGTTAGGTTATCACAATCGTTCCAAATTTTCGTGACAGTTATTTAAAAGTGTCTGAAATTTTGTAACAGCTTTTCACAATGCGTAATCGTCAGTAAGTTCACTTTAGTGGCATATATTTTGATTCCATCTTCTGGTTCTTGTTACAAGGTTACAAGGTTATCACAATCGTTCCAAATTTTCATGACAGTTATTTAAAAGTGTCATATGTAAGCTTGAGCTATAGTATCTAGCTATAGTCTATATCACACAGAAAATACCAAAACACTGTAATTAATTTAAGCGGTACAACACAAATATTAGTTTTGCTCCGGGATTTGAACCCGAGAAACGCCACCGAGAGAATGAGTAATATTGAGAGGTAAATAACGTTCAAAATGATTGTTTCTTAAACAGTCGCGGTGCTGATCATAAGTCATCGTGTGTGACTGATTGGTGCTTGATTTACGATGTCCCGTCACATTACACGATACTGCAATTACCCGTGACTGATGATATTTCTGAAACAATTAGTCAATTTCACAGCGCTTGTTTTCGTTACCGATTGTGTAACTTCCATTGAAATCGCTAGCTGTATCATTTGTTTGTTTTTTGTCAGTCAACTGAGCCTTTCCCAGATATAGGTTTTATTTTTACATTAAACTCGTTAAACTGCCGAAGCCCTGATGGAAACCCAGGATTGGGGAGTGGGGACCACACTCACAGTCCGTACGACTTCTGACTGTGGTCATGATGTGCCTTTCCACGCTTCGCTTGAAGAACCCGGGGTTAAATAAATATGAAGCCTATCGTTTTTTGTTGCTATGAAGACGTGTTTGGACTTACCTTTGGAAATTCTTGGAGTAATGGTCGCACCTAATGGTTTACAGGTCTTAAGGAAAAGAAGAAGCCTTTTCGTTAGGACCTGTAAACCAGCAGGTGCACCAGTTGCAAGCTCAAGCCAGGGCTCTGAATAGGGGTAGAATCCTTTTGCTGCTGGTTTTTGTACCTACGTAAGCAAAGTCAATCCGGAATTGGGGTACACACGGTTTTTATTACAAACGTGTTCATATGGAAAAGCATCCCAAAACTTAAAGCGCGTTTTTGAGATATCAAACTTAGACCAGGCTGTACGTACGACGACCTAGTGATATTACAGTTTGGAACATGTAAGCAACAGACTTCATGAAAATATCATTATGATCATGTAGCAGGACTGCATATCAGAAGAATAAGGTGGAAAGATAGACAAAGTTTTTAAATCGGTGTTCATCTGTATCATAGTTTTTATCTGTGAAAATAAACGCACAATAACCTCAAAACAAAATCGTTGCATGCTATAACATCCGCTCGTTAGAATGTAAAACGCTTCGCTGTACGCTAAGCCATTCTAAACCTGCATCCTAAGACATTTCATTCACCAAATGTTGCCCAGAGTTATCAATTGGTAATCTCGAACTCCTGGCACGAGTCCAGCGTGCAACTATTTATGCATCACTCTCACTGACGCAATAATTCCCTGGATGCTCTTTATCTCAAGAAATTAAAAGAATTTTCTTGATATCAATCACATCCTATAGCACTTTGTAAACTTTATTTTTAAAATATTGTGAATCGTGTTCGTGTTATAGCTATTACATAGCGGTCTAAAATTGTCGTTGCTAATATAAAAAAGAAACGAATCTGGAAAGATCTAAGAAGCTTACTTACATAAATAGAATTGGGTCTAAACTTAAGGAATGCATGAAGTTCTTGACTGCCTCCATGACTCGTGCGTGCACCTTTGCGATTACTGGTTGCTGAAGCCCTGTTTCAAATTATTGTGTGATTCGCAAGAGTTTATTTCCGACTCTGATATTTTTATGTAGGTACTTAGAAATCATTATTTCTTTAAATAATTTTTATCAGTTTTCTTTAAAGCTCTCGTGCCACAAAGTGAGCCAAGGGCTAGCAGCTTTCTCTCTCAGCGAATAGGTATTGCTATTCAAAAGGGGAATGCTGCTATAGTATCCGCAATACGAACTGGCACTTTGGGTCATAAATGTCACTTTCTGTAGGGGTTGAACCATGTCGGTAAAATATTTAAGAATTTGTCGATATGTCGTAATTTGATATTAAGTGGGTAATTTAATTTAAATATTAATAGCAAATAAGATTTTTTTAAATAATTAGCTTAATTTTAACAATAAAAAAGTAAATTTGAATTTTTTTTAGTTAGTAATTCACCTACTCAACCTACTTATTTTAATATATTTATTTAATTTAATACATTTGTCTTAATAAATCAATGCTGGTATAAAAATAAATAAATAAATAAATCATATTAAATTTTTTCATTTCATTACTTTTGTCGATACTGTTATGGAATACGTAAAAGATTACCTGCACAGCACTATGGGTGCGAGTCCCGCTCCATAAGACTGTGTAGGTGCGAAAGAGATAGCACGAATCCGATGATTTATGGCCCAACGTGCCAGTTCGTATTGCGGATACTATAGTCTTTTGGGCACAATGCCACGGGGCCTTAGCTCGTCATCGTAGTGCTTGTTACCGAGTAAAATTTTGAATGAAATAGATACAAAACTTCTAAAAAAGCCTTTATTACAAAAACTTTCTTAGCTCATAACAATGATAAAATACCTTAACAAGATGATTAGCACCGAACATCAACAATAAATTAACTAATTCAACATTGCATTGATTTGTTAATCGCCATTTCCTATGCTGTCTTTCACATTACTTTTTTTAAGTTTAGACATTAGTATATTGGAATGCCCAGCACTGTTTACGTATAGTATGTCCACTGCACCGCTGATACGAGTTCCATCCTGTGCGTATATGACCTCTTTGTCTGAATCCGTGGTCTAAATGTTACTTAAATGCTTGGGTGTACATTGCTTAACTTAATCTTACATACTAATATTACGGTTTCTTAATATTAAATGTTTTATAGCGTATGTGGACCGCCATCTTGGATTGGTCTCGAATTCTAGATGTTTTTCTGCACAGCATCTGTAACAAACAGATTTATAAAATTAATTATAAATTTTACATTTTGCGGTGTCGGCTATGTCATTTTTACGATCAGTAAACTCTGCCAGCTATTTCCAGAGCTATAGTATTTCATTATAATTATAAATGTACAGGAAACGTTGCTTTGACGTCAATATACAGTCAAATGAATTATAATAAATTACAAATATTTTATTATCCTAAAGGCATAGTTTCTACGCAAATTCTCTCGAACAGTTACAACTATTTATGAATATGGCGGAGAGATATCACAAAATTATGAAACAGCGACGTGGGCGGTTTGAAATACGAGCTTTCATGAATTTTCGCGTTTTATGACTGTTGCTAAGTGTAAATTTAAAACAATCGCACAATATTAGACTACTTGTAATCATCTATCACGGATATTTAATCATATTAACCTTGCATTAACTATTTTAAAGTGATATAGTATAAACATATAAAATCGCTATAAAATTAGCCGTCTGTTCTTGCAACCGCTAGTGGCTCTAAATCATCTGACTAGTGCTTCATGTTGACGCGAGCTTTGATGATTCAAAAACCAATAAACGTATGATATTTTAGTATGATTTTATGGTTTCAGACTAATCGATATTATAAGCAATTCAATGGCAATATAATTAATTTATGTATGCAAATAGATGATATAACCTTACTCGCGATTCGGCAAACGTAAGGTAAGACGTACACCTGCCAGATGGACCGACGACCTGGAAAAGGTCGCAGGCTGGGACTGGATGCGGAAGGCTCAGAACCGTGTGTTGTGGCGTGAACTGGGAGAAGCCCATGTCCAGCAGAAGTCTGCCATAGGCTGATTAGATTTTAAAATCACGATAATTAATATAAGTAGGCATGCCAATCAATTAATTATACAGAATCGGCAAAGGAATTTACGGTAAGTAATTAACATGGAGTTGGCGGCTAAAGGGTCCCGAGTTTCTAAGACATCCTCTACGATAGGCGCTCGTAGTCAAAGTTTCGGGGACTAAAAAGTAACAAACACGCATACAAATGGTCACGCCTTTTACCCCCCAAGGGGTAGGCAGAGGCATATTATATGCTCACATTTCACCTTTTTTTTGTAATAGGTGGTGAGCCGTGTTGGGATGGACAGGCGCAGGTTGTGACTGCCAGCTGTTGAAATTTTTCAAGCCGCCTAAAAAGGCCTTCAACTTGGCTGACTGTCATTTTACTGACAACCGGGACCAACGGCTTAACGTGCTTTCCGGAGCACGGATGCGCTCAAACAAATGTCACAAAGTGGTCACATGGATGGTCACCCATCCAAGGACTGACCATAGTGAAAGTTGCTTACTGCAGTCATCGTTTACAGAACACAGGCCGCAGGGTCACGTTTAAAGGTAAGTAGAGGAAATAACAGTAATGTCAATATGATTGATGCCAATAGTACCTATCTATTAAAATGGGGTTTGAACTTCAAAATGGCTACGCTCGTGCTACGAAATATCATCAGAATCCTTTCAATCATCTTATTAGTGGAAAAGCAACGCTGCTTCTGCAGTCAGTGTCATTTTGAGTCATTCGTAGAACAAAGTCAGATCTGCTTTTCTGATCGTTTTCAGACAAGTTGCTAATTTGTGTAACTCTTAAACAGTAAAGGGTTGACATTATAATTTTTTGCTTGACCAAACTACGTGCAATATTAAATCAAAGTCAGACATCGACAACGAGTCGAACTCTCGCAGGAAGAAGAAACATCACATCAATTGTACGAGAGCCGCCCCGAAATAGTTGTTTCTTTTTGTTTTTAGTATTTGTTTGCTGTATATAGCGATAATAAAAATACATCATCTGTGAAAATTTCAACTTCCTAGCTTTCACGGTTCTTGAGATACAGCCTGGTACAGACGGACGGCAGAGGAGTTTCGGAACGAACCCATGAAAATAAACTGATCTCGAGATCAGATTTCTGAACATCACCGGGGAAGATGTACCTATGACGGAGAAAATTAGATAGAGTTAAAAGAAACTTATCAAATCTAAAATCATTTGTTGCAATCGCAACTTGCAATACATTTTCAAAACTATGTAGTAAATCCAAAGATCTATCGTGTAAGTATACGAGGAGCGGTTATTTCAGAGTTGAACCGATTAAAATCTAACGATATCTCTAAAATCAGACCAATTCCTGGCAGCTGTGTGCCCCATTGCATCTGCCAACCGTCATCTATAATAATGTCGAGGGCAAGCAACGATTCAAATGCACCATTTCTCATCCGGTCATATAGGATACCTATGTGTATTTACTTATTAGTATGTTATCTCCATTCGGCAATAGGCTCACCACCTATTACGTAGGATGTAAAACAAGGTGGAATGTGGGTGTATACTATGCCTCTGCCTACCCCATTCCATTCCATTACATGTACAACATTTTCAGTCCCCTATCTTATATAAAAGGGGTGCTTAACGAACTAGAAGTTTGCAGGATTTTAAGCAAAACACGTAATTTAGTCCGTTGGCTTTCCGCTGTCCCCGATTACGGTAGCTGTCGGACCGACGCCGACGGCAGAAAGGGGCTCTGGGATACGGAGGCTACCATCGTCGTAGGTGGTAGCATTCCCTATTCCGGAGATTTTTTAATTCTGGGTACATATAATGGAAGTACTCTAAAACTGGACGAGAACCTCAACGGTGATGAAATTACCTCCTAATAATTCACCTTCTTAGAGGGCGGTGTCGATTTTAAAGTGAAAAACGACGTCGTTGGCAGCGTAGTCGAAATCAGCAGTGTCAGATATCCCATACACGGGCTCAATGATACTCAGTTAAGGCTGTGTACGAGGACAGCAAAAGACATTACACGGCGCTGTTAAAGCTCACTACAACGTTTTTAAGGGAGATTAGAAGGCGAAGTGGGACTTTCTCGAGGCCCTGGGACTCTTCTTAATTAATTTCTCCTTAGAAGAGGCCCCACAGAAAGTGTACTAGCTGAAGTCCTGACAAAACCACAAGGAACGAGGCAGACTTACCTAATCATAACGGACAGAAAATGTATTTTTAGATATTTTTCTCTGATTATTACTGGCAGTGATCACCAACTGTCCAGGCATCTCTGAATTTTGACTTTTGCGCAAAAAAGACCTTGATAGTAATGCCTACTCTCCTCCTTATACGCTCCAAATGGCCTTGAGATCTGAAAAGCTTCAATTGGAACTTCAATATCGTTTTAACGTGCTGGAAATCACTGACAATATTCACGATAAACCCACAGACACATCAACAAGTGCCCCGAAGGTTTTTGTCCAAGAATGGCTAAAAGAGGTGCTCAAAACTCTCGCCTGAGACTCTCGGACTTACAAGGATCAGACGGAAAATGCCACCTACGCGTGCGGAATAACAGAGGGTCCTAAATTTCAAACTTCAAAAGTCGGTAAGACGCGACCTTGGGCGTTACAACACTAGTGTCATCGAGGCTGCGATTAAGTAGAACAGGGGCACTTAGATCTTTGTCCAGTTCGGAAGACCCCTTTTAACGAAACTTAGAACAGCGGGGAACCTTGACCTCAATGTTCTAGATTCTCGCGAAAATTTAGTGCTCTCACATCTCACAAACACGGACCTCTATCCATCATGGACAAAAAAGCCCACGGAAGCAAGCGATGATGACTACAGGGCCAGACACGCAAACCGTGAAGAGGGAGTGCGGTGGCTCTGTTCTTCAAAAAAAAAACACAAAACTAGTGAAGAACTACAGACCCGCTGAGTTCTGAGCCATGCTTATAAGTTGTTCTCGAGAATAGTCACAAATTGCTTCACCGGAAAACTCGACGAATTTCATTCAAAGGCGAAACGAACAGTCTCAATCTCTGCAGCTGTGTCGTGTTAATTGGCGATATATCGAGGTTTTGAGATGTTTGTACGATACCTAGCATGACCATCCATTATTAGGATAAAAAGACCAATCCCGTGGCACTGGGCAGGAGGTGTGAGACAGGGAGATGTAATTTTTTTGCTGATATATCACTATTGGTATACATTATTACCATGAATACATGTAACAAATTTACGGGGTGGCCCACATGAAAAAAAAAATTTTTTTGACCACCAGTCTATTTGGTCATGTTCAGTTTACAAGGACAGAAACCTTTGATACATCCAATCACATCCAATATCTATTCTGTCCATCTCAAGGCGTCTGGAAGTGATTTTTTTATTTTAATCAGCTCACCAAAATGATGACAGCCTTCTGATGGAATGCTAGCATCTAGCTATTGAGGGCCAATATCACAGTCCACAAGACCATTGGCCGCGCCGTTCCAAGTTTTTATGGTTCGACAGAGAAATACAAAGAAAAATACAAACGATCTTTTGAATCGCTCTGTTCTGCCAAAGACCCACTGAATAGGAGTGGCACCTGAGACCTATGCTCGGCACGCGTTGTTCTGAATCGAAAAGTAGAGGGTGGCAATAAGTTGAAGAGCTCTTTGCCGTGATATATTCAGTAGCATGAAGACGAGAGGCTCAAGATTTTCCGTCTCCTCAGGGCAATCAATAACGAAAACAGCCTCTGCATAGCGTCCCACATAACAAACACCTAAAGATGAGAGCAAAAGGTATCTATTCGACGCATGAACGAGCGTCTTGTACGGCAGTCACCTCTAGTGTGGCGTGAAGAACCGCCTCACCTTATTTATGACTCTCCAAGGTTCCATGACACTGGCCCCAAAAAGCATTTGGATATAACTTTTGTAGTTGCTGGAGAAAGCTATATTACCTATATGCTGCCGGCTGCTTTTCAGGTTCCTTGATGCTCATGCGGTATGTATTCATTAATTAAGGTTATCGCACTCACTTCGGTTATCGACGTTTCGGCAGATAGGTACACTTATTAATTTGAAACTCCTACCTCCTTTGAACAGTTGAACCGATAAGAAAATTTTGAGATTTATCATTTAGATCTCATAAAACTTTTGTGTACCGATACAACTTTTGCTATATTTAGTACCTAAAGTCGAATTTTTAATTAGACGAAGTAAATTTGACAGCAACTAATGTCACTTCATCATACAACGATGCTTATTTTCTATGACGAAGTGACATTAGTTGTTGTCAATTTACTTCGTCTAATTAAAAATTCGACTGTAATCACTATAAATACTTATATTTATATATCTTGGATACGTTTGGTAAATTAATAAGAAAATGCATTTAATAACTTTAGAAGTGTTTTTATGGCACGATTGACAGATCTCTTCTGGTCACGAGCCGTTTTTGCAGGAAACTACTTTTACGAAATCATTTTTGTTTGTAAAAAGACTGTCACGGTCTTTTCTTCCCACCACGTTCTTATCCACCTCGTACTCTATTTTCTTTCATAAAGTTTCTCAGGTTCTAGCGTATTAATTAGTTTTAACGAGGTGTAAAAATATAGTTTTATCCCATTCCATTCTATGTAGTCTCTAGCCAAGGCGTTAGAGACTATATAAATGGCTTCTACCTCATTTTTAATATAATATATAATAAAACTGATTTGTGAAACATGGATAAAATTAAATCAAATTGAATTATGAAATGACATTATATAAAAATCACAAATTATATAAAAGTCAAACTCACTATCTCATTCTCTCAAATTGTCCTCCTAGAGAGTACTACCTCTCTCATTCTCTAGAAAGTAGTTAACAAATGTATTTTCATTGTTAAGATTATCAAACCCTTTTTTTTTTTTTTTTTTGTTTAACGTGAGGGAAAATCCTCATAGGATGTTATGCCGGACTCTTACCGACTAAAAAACCTCACGCCACGCCTAACAGCCTATGGTTGGGAGCCCCGGGTAAGCCCTCAGGAAGGATGTCCCGTGACTCCCAACAGACCTACGGCCGCCGCTGCGGCCTCGCCCAGGGGGTGGTTCGGGTGTAATCCCGCGTCTATGGGGGGTTTCGGGTGTGACCCCGCTTCTAAGGGGGGGACAAAGATTATCAAACCCTTATGAAACATCTGTAAAAATATAGTGTTGGTTCAGTAATGTAATGTAGCACTTCCACGTATCTAAATGGTGTGACCAGAAATTCTATTGTAACTAGATTTGAACTCTGCACTTTTAAAAAACAAATTTAACAAATTAGGTACACTGTCACCACACTACACTATTAGTTAGAAAATAATTAATCTGGCTGAAATTTGCGACGATGGAATTTGCGATTCATTCATCCAATTCTGCTACGGAATTTTCGATTAAAACAAAAAATACCCAGATATAATAGAATTTGCTGATACACAAATAACACAAATTTTCACTAGATCAAACAACCAATTTATAAAACAGATAGACTTTTGTAGTAAGAAGCTTGATACATTTCATTTATAGGGTAGGTACTGTTGTCATCGAAATAAAGAAGAATATTAATATATACGAGTACCTAGGTAGTAGGCGCCTATTTTTCACAAATAAAATAGGTAAGTATATTGAAGTATTTGTAGCTATTACAAATACTTCAGATTCTTCAGAATATATTAAAGTGTAATTTACAGCAATTCTACTTTATTGTTTTCAAATTTTGGTGTCATAAAAGTTGTTCGAGCAAACTCTATACCTACTCAATATCAAACGCTGTAGGCTTTTCAAATTATTTTCTTCGTAATTAGTTTAGCTGCATTCGTTGAACGTTTATGTACCTGTGGTGTAGATATGTTTCGGTGAAATGATTTTGCTCATTGTTTTACATACAGTGTTTCAGTATTGTTGGATTTTGTTCCTTTTGTCTTTTATCTACTAATTGTCGTAAGAGTACATTCGCGTCATTGTTTTCATCCAAAACAGAAGGTTTGAGTCAATTTAGATCTGCGCAGTCAATTAAGCGTATTATTTTCATATGTTAGTGTTGGCATATGTTTTACAGAACTATTAGGAAATACGGCAGAGATAGTCTTTCACAAGCGTCAATCATATTTAATGGCACGAGTAAAAGAAAAATATAAATAATTTCTATTTTAACGTGTTGGTAGTCCTTCACGTGCTCTATTTTTGCGTTCAAAATTCGGCTTGTTGTAAATTAAAAGATCATAAAACCAGATGTTTTGTGTATCTTAATGTGGCCTGTTGATTTATGAGAGTGTTTCTTTGGTTGTTGCTTCAAATAGAAACCAATAAATATTATTTTTCCTAACCCTAGAAGTTTTAAAACGAATTGTTTGAACACCCGTTGCTTGTTTGGATTCAACGTTTTCAAGGACTGCTGTAATTTTGCTGGCTAGTTTTTCTTTTTATGTGATGTTATTATTGTTAGATCAGCAAATTTTACAACCATTTGACATGTGTCTATTCTATCTTTCGCTCATTTGTTTACGAACGAGACTAACAGATGTCAAATAGCATTAAATGGTAGGCACCTGATGATGTTAGGCTTTAAATAGTCAACTTAAAGATCAAAAGAAAAAGAACCAAATACTAAATTTAAGATAATAGTAGTTTGAGTTGTCTGAAGGTTAATCGATCGCGAACTAGTTAAATTTACAAAAAATAATGTTACATAAATGTATATCAAACTGTTCTCGCAGCAGTTTTTAATTGAAGACTCGATGAATTGTTGAAATTTTCACAGTTCAGTTATTTGGACGAAACTTGGCACCATGACACTGTAATAAATGTTCTTCTTCTATTTTCATCAATGGTATCGACGTAGTCAGGATGATTTATTGCGATCGTTAACCGAGCTGACACTAGTTTTTGTATTCATCTCTCTCCCTGTAAGAATTGGCTCTGACAATCTGTCTTTTCATTCTCGATTTACGTCAATTCACAATTGTTTTTAACGCCAGCGACATTATTAAGATTTTCTATTTTAAAAATGAAGGTTAATTGAATTCATAAATAGACTACAAAGTTATTTATATACTTGGTAACAATTTTCATTTTTAAAGTTTCACCATTATGTAAAGTTTCCTTAATAGGTACTCGTTTGCTTTAGTTTGAAGATCGGCCCCGTGGTTCTCAAAAGTTTGATATCGAACGACCACTTAACTACCAATATGTATGATAGCTTTCAAAACTACCCCTATGAGATCGTTGACGGATAATGTGTACCTGATAAAATACCTGTCATAAAATATCGTATTAGATGGTTATCGAACGCTAAATCGTCCAGCAAATCTGTTTTGTGTCTAATGCTGTCTAAATATTCACATGGCCGTAAGTTTCAATCGCCACTATCAATAAACAAGTCAGTAACATTCCGCCCTCAAAATTAAAGTCTCTTATTGTCAGACTGAAATGATTTTGTAAACAGAAACTGTATAATCAAAACGGACTATGATACAGATAATGACGTAGGACATAAAACTAATTTACAGTTTATGAAATTCGTAGCGATTGTTGAAAAAGAAAATGTTGAATCTTCTACTAATGATACTATAAATCTTCGTACTGCTAACTATGCAATAAACACACCGGCATGATATTCATCGCCCGATAAATTTAAACTAGGGAATTCAAACAATGGGCATATACAAAAATTAATTAATCTAATCTCTCTAATCTGTCCAAGTCTATCACAAAATATTATACAAAATGACAAAGACACACTGATTATTGGCATACGTTAAAACCACGTATTTTATTTTGAAAGCTTTTTCTGTAACACACACTTGCCAAAAACTGATATATAGGCACTTTATTATACAGTTTTTGAGAGTATTAGAGGTCTTGTTAGAGGACAACAACCGTGTGGGAGCCACTGTTGCCATGATGACATGTTTACAATCCTCCAGCTGAAATAAAATCTATTGGCAAACGTACAATACCCATTAAAATAAAATAACTTGTGTTCGTGTATCGCAGCTTCATATCTCATGACGGACAATTCAGTATTTTAGTTAGATTATATACTGGTAATTTTAGCCAGTGGAATGTTATGATTCTTGAAGAGAAACCGCAGCAGGCGCCGCTCGTTTCGAACTATTTTAGAATTCCTGGCGTCCATATCGCGGACTACGCATCGACTGCGATCATTTCGACACCGTGTTTTATCTTCATTGCTATTTTTATGTTTAGTAATGTAAATACTACCAATACTTTTTAATTTAATCCAGCGTGGTTTATCTTTGGCGAGGTCTCTACGATTTCAATTTATTTGCCTAATGTTTTCATTTGTTTCTTATTTGTAATATGTAATCGATTTCACATTCTTTTTTGTAACAAACTTGCAATATGTTTAATTGATATTTAACACATGTTTATTGAAACTTATTAGATTAACTTCACTGAACTATTGTTTTAAATCGTAAAAGAAAAAGTGACATAAAAAGAAAATGCACCTCAGAATAATCCGGAGTACAGCAACCAAAGGCTGGCGAGGAGTAGCACCAAGATGAGGTAGGTGGCGATGAGGTTGGTGGTCTCGTGATGAGGCATGGTGGCTACCAGGTAACAGGGCACCCTCACTGGACAAGAGGTTCTAAGAAACTGGCGGACACTGGAACCGTGGAGCGACCGTGCCGTCGCCTACGTACGCCACGCCTATTTCTCACGCCAAATTATAAATATGAATGTACGGTAATAGACTGTCGGTGGGTGACACTTGTCTTCAGATTCCAGACAATCAACAGCAATGGCGATCGAAAGCTGTTAAAGTATAGGTGTACTAAAATTGTTTCTACGAGTAACACGATGGAGAAGCACTTATCTTTAAATGCGGATTGTTGGATTGTTATAACTTCGTATTAAAATAAACAATGGTTTCTGATTCTGTACTTTTTATTCATAGTTAGATTCAATTATTTATTTATTTAGACCGGGACACAGAGTTTATATGTGTTCTACCAAGACCTTCAAGGTCGATCCTCATCTGCAATTTTGTCCAAATGAAAAAAATTATGAAGGATGCCTTCCAAATATGAACGAAATCAGCCTTTAATCGTCCACTGCTAGACGTAGACCTCTCCCAAATCACGCTAATATTCCGGCGCCTTCTGCATCCAGTCACACCCCACGTGTACCAAGTCACTACCAAATATAGGAGGTCATAATGGCCTCCTAAATTTATTACTGCAGTGATCGAAAACTTCGTTGATTGGAATAGCCACATCGAATAAAAGTTGACTAAGTTCCAAATAACTACTTTATGTGCAACTGCACTCAGGTGAAGAACCATTGCAAATAGATATCGATCACAATAGAATCCTTTTTTACTATGAATCATAAATAAAATATTGGGTTATAATTATGTATGGTCAAAAAGTGCATATTTGGAACTTTATAACATTTTTACGAAACGTGGTATTAATTGAAATTATGGCAAATATAGTTTATGAAAACGTTAATGAAATTTCAGCTTTATCATACATCTAGCACTTCAAAAATTTAAGCAAGAACACAGCACAATACCATTAACAGTCTTCGGAAGTAAACATACGAACAAATCGCACCAAATTTAAAACTAGATCGTTTATAACACAACGAGATTCATCACTAACACTCACAGAAGATTCTAGAAGACAATAGAGTAGAGCAACCATAAGAAGAACAGTAAGATGACCAGGATCATGTACGTGGCCGCCAGGTTGACTGTCTCGGCATTGATCGGCATGGTTGCAATATAACGGATAAGGCTGGACTGATTCGATGGAGGATCTTCGAAACGCTACAACACCAAATTTGCGTCAGAGCACAGGGCCCCACTCGACTTCGGAAGGATGTTCCAGTTTTGGATTGATGTTTTTTAATTTGGACCTATACTTTTCCTTAATCAATAAATTACGATCCTTACTTTAGTATGATTCTACATTGATAACAATGCCACAATGATTATGTCTACAAATAATTAAAATTATGTTATGGTGTATGAAAAAGGTCCTTTTTTCATACAAATGCCTGTCTTCCTACATAAGCTGATCGTGAAATGGGGAAATTGGCCTCGAACTGACTAGAACGACGATGGTGGCTCAAAATTTACGGTGTTTTGAGCCCCTAACCAGCTTGGTCGCCGACCCTTGCCGATTGTTGGTGGCGCCAATTCTCCTTTCTTTAAAGATAATAATTACGTTGATTGTAAAATAGCCGGTTTCATAGTGAATTGACGTTGATCTAACGACACCGTGAAAACTAAGGATGCGTGCCAAAATATTATTTACTGCCAATTTAACTCAATGTTGTCATTTGATACTACACTATTACGTGAAACTTACGCAATATACGCATAAATTTGTTCTCGGATATTATTTGAAATTGACAAAATAAAAATAATATTACGCATTATAAATAGACAGTCTATATTTCTTGAATACAAAACAGAGCGCGGACTAGAAAATTGTAACAGAAATGAAAACACATTATGATTCATCTTCCAAAAATATGTGAAATAGAAAAAAGTACCTGTTCAGTGGCAGGTAGGTACAGTGCGTAGGTAGGTATTAATTGTTCAAAAGGGAAATAAAACCCAGAATTCCATTAAAGTCATGAATCAATCAAGTTTTTCACGAATATTTTATGAAGATGCTCGAGTTCCACCGGGTCCTGGAACGTGGAACAGTTCAAGGAGACTGAAAAGGTGTCTCGGTGTTGCATAAAATAATACATACACATACAAAAGTCTCAGTATCTGGAATACCAAAAACCATAGGACTTCAAGACGTTTGTACAGGTTCATAAGCAGACCCTGGTCACCAGATAATGCACATGTTAACACTTTAAATGATGACCTCAAAGAAGAGAAAGATGCTGATACTGCCAATCCTGCGACATTTTTGATGTCTCACGTAATATATATTAAGAAAATAGGAAACGTCTCCTCATCTATGAATTCCAGAGTTATTTTTATTACACGATCACAGCGCACAGTCACAAACAGAACAATATTTTGAATCACTATACTTACTTAATGATCTTAAAATGCTGAATACATCAGCCACAAGGAGATTAGGAGCAGCAACAAGATGCAGTATGTTGCCACTAGACTTGTTCCTTCATGAGAAGCCATCATGTAAAGTGTTGCCTCTAACGCGATACAAACGAGATTGCGAGAAAATGAGGGACACGCCGTGATATATACGTCCTAATTGTTCAAAATGTGACGAGCCATTCTATTTCTTATTTTTTGGCGAGGCATGTGATTAATTATCTGTCTTGTAGAGCTATATCTTTGTTGACATCGTGTATTTATTTACAATTCACGTCTATAATATTGATTAAAGAGCCCATTTGGCTTTAAAATGATGTTGGGTATTACTTTTTTACACATATTATTCGCAGTCATCGTACTTTTCATAATTAAATGAGTTTTTGACGTCTGCAACAATAGGACACAAAAAACAATTGAAACTGTACGAAAATTAGCGTAAAAATTCTGGAATTCTCCAGCAGTGTTGAGTCCGTGCCTGTCCTCGTTTCGCGTTTATGGAGAGTATGATAAACCGGGCTATTTCTACCACTGGGGTTACGTAGTGCGTGCGATTCTTAAACGGTTCCCGTACTATGCACTCGAGTTTTTTCCAGACGTCGTCGTTGTCGATCCAATGTAGCGGCAGATACTCTTATAATGATGTAATTCTTATGATTATTTTTATAATTGAGAATTGGTGTAAGTAAATGATTGCTTTGGTATGTTGCTGTAGAATATTTCTGTATTTAGTTCATAGCTTGTTTGACTTGGACATTTGCAGTAAGCAAAGCTAGGCCGCACCGCCTCTCCGGCATGATAATCGTGGAATTCCCACATGTTTTAAAAAAGCACTTTGTTAGCTTCACATGGGAAAAGTCTAGTCTATTCTTTAGCCTCATTCATCAGCCCTTATGAGGTTAGCAAGAACGTGGTTAACAACCGCAGGAGCCTCGCATCCCATAGATGCACAATCCAACGGTTTCAATTTTACGTACGCATAACTCCACTTTGAAGGTCATAATTCATAACAAATCCTCCGGCTTTTACCTCTGAGAGACTTTTGTCTCTTTACGGAGGGGACAACACCAATTCAAGAGTGTAGTCAATACAACAACACACACCAATGACTTGGTGTATGTTGTTGTATGGATATGTACCGACCTACCTTATTAGGTAGGTAGGTACATGTATAACGTTGTGAGGTGCAGTAGGTGTGTAGGTAGGTGTAGTAGGAATGTGTGCTGGACTGGACAAAGCTGAAATAGCCAATTTAACTTCAGTCGTATCCCTTGCATTTTTGTAGGTCTCTTGAATCGCTCTGATCAATGAAAAGATGTTCTTACAAACATGGCAGAAATAATTATTCTTCTCACAATTCTAATAGTAGTCAGCTTCGATCAACAATATTGTTGATATTTTGTTTATTGTTGATCGAAGGTGCCTATGATAGTAGATACGTATTTTGCTGTAGAATATTTCTGTATTTAATTTAGTTCATAGCTTGTTTGACCTGGACATTAGCAGTTAGCAAAGCTAGGCCGCTCGCCTCTCCGACATGATAATCATGGAATTTCCACATGTTTTAAAAAGGCTCTTTGTTAGCTTCACATGGGAGGAACAGAGTCAATCCAAGCTGACGTGAAGATTTACATAACACTAACGCAAAGTATACTATTACATAAAATCACTTGCATGTGAAATAAAATCTGAATTTTGCCCAATCTTCTTTCCTTAACTACCTATACGATATTAGTTCTCTATTAAGTCTACTGCTCTGTGTGCTTAGAAGATCTTAAAAGGTACTCTTAATATATAGAGTTCGCTCTATTTTTAAAAAGGTAGCCTACTCTATATAATCAATAAAGACGCGTACCTGTTCATCCCCACACATTCGTCTACAGAGGTCTTCAACGATGTGATCCGATAGGAGTTTACTTCCCCGCAAGCTTTTAATTGTGAAATGGACTCTCTGCCTCGATTTTTCCAAATGTCTACAATTAGAAAGTCTTGAAAAATTGTCTTATAAGGTTTTTGCAGGCTTGGCAGTGCAAGTGCAGCAGCCAGCACCTCTGATGTTTCAAACATCTGTATTTCACGCAATTATATGAGAGATGCGCAATGTTAGGCACGGGCAGCTCCTTCTGCTGCTGCCGGGTAAACTAGCAGAGGTCTACGTCCAGCAGTGCTGGACGTAGACCTCTGCTAGACATCCTTCCGAGGGCTTACCCGGAGCTCCCGAATGTGGGCAAAGGTTGGTCTTGTGTGGTTTTAGTCGGAAAGAGTCCGGATTTCGACACGTAAAACAAGGGTAGGACGGCCACCCGCCAGAAAGACTGACGACCTAGAAAAAGTTGCTGACTGGGACTGGAGATGAAAGGCATAGAACCGTAGGTCGCCCAAGACTATCGGCCTCCATGACCGGGGGCCTGAGGCCGATGAGGTGGCTGCTCACCATCCTTACCGAAGCAGGCCCTAGACGACAGCGTGACGTGAGGAATTCACGCACGCCCTCCCTAAGAAGCGGGATGACACCCGAAAACCCCACCAAAGACGTGGGATAATAACATTCGAAGCCTCAGTAGTAGCCGTAGGTCTGTAGAATCCTGCGACATCCTTCCGAGGGCTTAATCGGGGCTCCCAACCGTAGACTGTTGGGCTTTACGTGAGGTTTTTTAGTCGGCAGGAGTCCGGCATAGCATCCATGAAGGACTTTCCCTCACGTTAAAAAAAAAGGACCGTGTGTCGTGGCGTAAATTGGGAAAGGAGCCCTCTCCCCAATCATTTTAGAGGATTTGGATTGGAAGAGTGGTAGGCTTTACCACTAGTAGTACCACTGTAGCCAGACGGTTCGGTACATGACTTTACTTCGCCAAGACATCAGCCGTTGCGGGTGAGGCTGGCTTGGTTTCCGGAGATTTCACAATGGGTTTTGCTTCTAGTGGCCAGACGGCCAGTTTGTTACAGTTATGCTGATCACTCTCTGAAAGTGATTTGTGCAGGCCTACGTCCAGCAGTGGACTGTGATGAGTTGGCTGAGGGGTTGATGTATCATTCATCAGCTTTAGTTGAGAGCCCTTTGCGTTACGAGTTCCTAACCCAAAGGTCAACACTGCTGCCTGCCTCTTTAAACTATTTGACAGTATTTTGCAAAGAAGAATTGAGTATCCGGACTTACCATAACCTAAAATACAATGCGTTGACTCAAACCCCGGTCATGACCCGGTTTTGGTCAGTGACACACATCTGGTCGCTTGTTAATATACAGAGAGACAATCTGTCATGAACTGGGCGCCTATTTTTGAAGTGAGATAATAACGACAGAACACACATAAATAGCGTGTGCGGAATTCTAATTTGGTACCGTAACGTTAACTGGTCAGTTTCCGTCTGGACTTGAGTGGTTGACACATTGTTAACATTCCTACGTGTGACGGTGGTAAAGAATGGGTTATATCATCATTCAGGAGCATATTTTATCTATTTCTTTTTCTGCGAAATCAAGACATTTTTTCATAAGCCTGCGGCTCCGGCAGTGGAAAATTTATTTATCTCAGAAACGTTTTCCCTTGTGAGTAAGATGTTTTTCCGGGATAAAAAAGCAACCTATATCTCTCTGCCGTCATCAAGTCAAGTGAAACACATTGAAGTTTTTCAGTAAGGAAAGTCTGTAAGCTAGGACTATTCACTTAAGTAGTAAGTATAATAAATAATATAAAGTTCACATCGCTCAATAGATTCTGGTAATTTACGCCGGGCAAAGACTTCTATATAATGAGATTATTTTCTATACTCATAGAGATTCTATATATAGAAGTCTTTGACGCCGGGCTATTTCACAAAGCAATTATGTTCAGGGGTCAGTAGCTTAGACAGTAAAATCGTTCCATACTTTCAGGAATAAAATACCCAAAATGATATTCTCTACCAAATCTGTTTTACAGGATTGTGTAGTAATGTAAATGGCACACAGTCACGTATTTACAATTAGTCTGTATTATTTTTACAGAAATACCGATCCAACTTCAGTGCTGGCAAGAAAAACTTCATATTTTACGTGTTTGAACTGTCTGAGGGGGCAAATTGGGCATCGGACATGTATGACATGCTATTTCAGTGTAATGTGACTGCAACGTCTGAAAATGTTTGACACATTTACGTGAGTTCATGATTCAACGAGGTTGTGGGGGTCGGCCGGCTGTTGCTCCGACGGATGCCAAAACCAGCCGCTGGAATTTGTTAAAATGGTCTCCACATTATCGACTGAAAATTTTGGAGTGTTTTGACCGCTCACTCCATAATAATATAATTTTTTGAGTGAAAGCGTGAGTTATTGAAAATTAGTTATTTTAAAATCAAGGAACAAGGTTTGATATTGCAGCTCATAGCCCACCTGAAAACCCTGGCTACGTCCTGAACCGTCGGGTAACTATCAAAATAGACCAAATTAACCAAGTTAGAATACCCGAAGCCGGGAGAGAAGACATTTTTTATACATATAGTAAACTATTAAATGTATAGATGAGATGTTACAAATCATTAGACATCTATCGTTTTTAAGGTTCCGTACAAGAAGGGAAAAACGGAACCCTATTATTGAGACTTCGCTGTTCGTCTGTCATGAAGCTGTATCTTAGGAACCGTGATAACTAAAAAGCTTAATTTAAGATGCAATGCTGAGTAAACCAAGTTTCAGAGAGCAAAATCTAGTAAAAAGTTTCAAGTCTCTACGGTATGAGAGACTTGAAACTTTTATGGTAAAACGCTTTTCTGATATATTATCTGTGATAATACGAGTATATAACTAAAAGGCTTGCCTAACACTCGGTTCGAGGCAAGCTTCATATTATATAATCACTAGCTGACCCTCGCAACTTCGTTTACGTCACATAATGTGCACGAAAGGAGAGGTAATACTTCATCAGACTCGTCAAGCACCGTGTGAAACGGCCCTGTTTGCTTAATCATAAAAGAGCTTAAAGATTAAGGCTATTCTAAAGAATTATTCTATCTAAGAATTATTTTACAACAGCCTTAATAATTAAGCTCTTTTATGATTAAGCCAACACGCCCGTTTAGATTTACCCTCTCATTCAAAGGAACCCTTGAGTTCTAGGTTTGGCGAAAGTTGAGATGCCTCTTATTTCTGAACTACAAACCCCTTAATCTTGAAACTTGGGTCGAAAAATCCGTCAAGTACTCCCTTTCCAATACTAAAAAAATATTTGAATTCACATCACGCGTTGAGAAATTACAACTGAAAAACCATTTTATCTTTCGTCCCCTCTCCCGCAGGAACCGAGCAAAACTTCGGGATCAAACGTATCCTAGAACCTTCCTCGGACTATGAGCTCGTAATGTACCAAGTATCATTCAAATCGGTTCAGTAGTTTCGGCGTGATACTTATTCGGGATACAGACAGACAGACAGACAGACATGAAAAGTTTAAATTACATTTTCGGCTTCAGTATCGATTAGAGAACGCCCTACAATCAACATTTTAAAAATATCTTCCATGTACAGACTCTCGACCCTCAACAGTTTTATTATATGTACTAGCTGACCCTCGCAACTTCGTTTACGCCACATAAGGTGTATGAAAGGACAGGTATTATTTCAACAGACTCAAGGGAGCGTATGAAACTGCCCTGTTTGCTTAATCATAAAAGAGCTTAAAGATTAAGTCCATTCTAAAACAATTCAGTCCACGCCTTCGGCGCGGACTGAATTGTTTAAAAATAATCTTAATCATTAAGCTCTTTTATGATTAAGCCAACACGCCAGTTTAGATTTACCCTCACATTCAAAGAATCCCTTGAATTCGAAAAGTTGAGATGCCTCTAATTTCTGAACTACTAAACTCTCAATAATGAAACTTGTGTGGAACAATGTTAAAAACATTCCCTTTCTGACACTGAAAAAAAAATTGAAATCGGACCACGCGGTGAGAACTTACAGCTGAAAAACCATTTAATCTTTCATCCCCTCTCCCGCAGGAACCGCGCAAAATATCGGGATCAAAAGTATCCAAGAACCTTCCTCGGACTATAGGCTCAAAATGTACCAAGTATCATTCAAATCGGTTCAGTAGTTTCGGCGTGATACTTATTCGAGATACAGACAGACAGACAGACAGACAGACAGACATGAAAATTTTAAATTACATATTCGGCTTCAGAATCGATTATAGAACGCCCTACAATTGAAATTTTCAAAATATCTTCCATGTACAGACTCTCGACCCTCAACAGTTTTATTATAAGTATAGATAGAAGACATGAAAAGTTTAAATTACATTTTCGGCTTCAGTAACGATTAGAGAACGCCCTACAATCAACATTTTTAAAATATCTTCCATGTACAGACTCTCGACCCTCAACAGTTTTATTATATGTATAGACTAGCTGACCCTCGCAACTTCGTTTACGTCACATAAGGTGTACGAAAGAAGAGGTACTTCTTCATCAGGCAGCGTATGAAACGGCCCTGTTTGCTTAATCATAAAAGAGCTTAAAGATTAAGTCTATTCTAAAACAATTCAGTCCACGCCTTCGGCGCGGACTGAATTATTTTACAATACCCTTAATCATTAAGCTCTTTTATGATTAAGCCAACACGCCCGTTTAGATTTACCCTCACATTCAAAGGAAACCTTGAATTCTAGGTTTAGCGAAAGTTGAGATGCCTCTAATTTCTGAACCACATAACCCTCAATATTGAAACTTGTGTGGAGCAATGTTTTAAGTACTCCCTTTCTATCACTAAAAAAATATTTGAAATCGGACTAAGTGGTAAGAACTTACAGCTAAATAAAAAGCACTTTATCTTTCATCCCCTCTCCCAAAGGAACCGCGCAAAATGTCGGGATCAAAAGTATCCTAGAACCTTCCTTAGATTATAAGCTCTGACTGTTCCAAGTTTCATTCAAATCGATTCAGTAGTTTCGGCGTGATACTTATTCGGGATACAGACAGACAGACAGACAGACAGACATGAAAATTTTTAATTACATTTTCGGCTTCAGTATCGATTAGAGAACGCCCTACAATTAAAATTTTTAAAATATCTTCCATGTACAGACTCTCGACCCTCAACAGTTTTATTATATGTATAGATAGTTACGAGTTTACGAGTAGGTATAATGTAGCAATATGCTCACCACCTATTACGTGGGACATAAAACTATAAGGTGAAATGTGGGCGAATACTATCTATGCCTCTGCCTACCCCTTTGGGAATAAAGGTGTGACTATATGTATGTATGTAGGTATAATGTAAAAATTAACCTATAGAAATTGAAAGATGCCTATGTCCAACAATGGAACAATGGAATGCCATAATAGGCTGCTGGTTTAATTAATTGACTTCATGAATACCTATTTAGCTTCATTTTGTACCTAATAAACTTAGAATTACATTAACTGTTGTGGTGTGCAGTCTGCTATCGTTTCTCGTTGTTTTGACACGGCCTTGTCATTCATTTTGTCATGAAATTAGTGAATTTCAATCTGCAGTGACAACGAAATCGGCACCATTACCCGGAACACGCGGTCGTTTTGGCGGTGACATTATGTTATCCATCGCTTCATTTATTTTTCCTGTTTCTATATTTAAAAATAAAAACATATTCATTAGCAAAATATTCGTGATGTAAATTATAATAAAGTAGGTATTATTTACTTTTCAAATGCTCGTGAACTTTCAGTTGTTGCATGTTTTCCCCAATACCTTCCACAGCCACCTTTTTGGAGGTCGACAATCACTTCACTAATTCTCAGTCTGAGCTATCTTTATTCAGATTATCATTATAGGTAAGTAAGCATGTTTTCAACATCTAATATGTTAGAAACTTACATCTTTACGATTTGCAAAAAGCATAACCAGAAAAGTGTCTGGTTATGCGTCCTGATAGGAGGGGAAACAAGTTGCAGGTGGTTATTTACTGCAAAACATAATTGAACCAAACTGCGTTGAATCTGGTTTGTTAGTAGTACAGTTTCTCCAGGTGACTTCGTATCTGCTGCAGCACATTCTTGCATACTTATAGTTGTTCTACGTTTGTCGCGTCATGAGTTTCTATTTCTACATACGTATTTTATTTAGTACCTACTTATAGATCAGGACCACTGCTCTATGTATAGTATGTATGCTAAAACGTACACAGAATTAGTAAGTTCTGTGACAGCATGTAGTCAAGAGTACAGTGTACTACATACGTCCATCAACAGATCATAGAAAGGTAGGTAATTATGACCAGAGTCTGTTGACGGATTAGTCTAAAATTGCAAGTATTCGTGCCTGCCGAGATCACAGCGGTCTTTGTACGCAATCATAACAATTTTATTTTAGAACTCTGATCATTTGTGTCGCCACGCTTTGGCTGGAATTATTCCAAAGAATTCTGCCGGGTTCAAAAACACTTTGTTCTCGACATATTTGTTAGGTAAAACACGAAAATATTGGATGCAATGACCGAAAGCTGTGCTGTAAATATCGTTTTTTAAAGCAGAACATACCTTGTTGATTCTGTTTATATAAATCTTAAGGTACATACCTACCTCTTCAAATTCAAAGCGACACATCACATACATTTCAATGGGTGTGCCAAGGTAATCACTAGGTCAAACCGCAGAAGTAGTCAGGTACTTGGATTGCCACAATACCGCTCCCACAGCGACACTAGAAAAACAGAATCAAAAATGTCCCAAGAACCCCTACGTTCTTCAAAAGTCTAGTTCAACACCGGTGCACCATCACACCAGATATTTAGGCTCTTATTTTCTCTACTCCAACAATCCGAACTATTTATTATTGACGGCTCTACCAGCGTGGAATTCTCTGTTCCCAACTTTCCACTTCAGCATCCCATGAGAACGTACCTATTTCAGGGAAAATAGTTTGGTCCGTCATTAGGGTTGATTGAAATACAAACATCCATATGGTATAGACATCTTCACAAACTCACCACAGTTATAATATGAGAGACATCACTACATAGTATAAAACAAAGTCGCTTTCTCTGTCCCTATATCCCTATGTATGCTTATATCTTTAAAACTACGCAACGGATTTGATGCGGTTTTTTTAATAGATAGAGTGATTGAAGAGGAAGGTTTATATGTATAATAACATCCATTAAATATTGGAGAAATACTGTATACCCGTGCGAAGCCGTAGCGGGCCGCTAGTATGCTATAAAGTAGAATGGTTACTGATTATATAAAACTAGCTGACCCGCGCAACTTCGTTTGCGCCACATAAGAGAAAGTATTACCTGTTCCCGTCGCATTTACTCCCGTCTCGTTGCGTTTACTCCCGTAGCGACTCGTCGTTAATATTCAATACTACGTGAGAGAGAGAGAGAGAGGTTTCTCGTCGGGTGTACCCGTCGCATTGTTTTTAAGAACAATTTCGAATCGTTTATGAAAGAGGTATCCCGTGGCATTATTGTAGAAAAAAAAATTGCGTGTACTTAGTGTACACACGTAAGAAGTGAAACTTCTTCATAAACTTAATTTTCACCTCACCTTAAATTAAGTCAAAAAGTACAAAAGTCCAAAAGTCCGAAAGTCCAAAAGTCCAAAAGTCCAAAAGTCCAAAAGTCCAAAAGTTCAAAAGTCCAAAAGTCCAAAAGTCCAAAAGTCCAAAAGTCCAAAAGTCCAAAGTCCAAAGTCCAAAGTCCAAAAGTCCAAAAGGCCAAAAGTCCAAAATTCCCAAAGTCCCAAAGTCCCAAGGTCTCAAGGTCCCAAAGTCCCAAAGTCCCAAAGTCCCAAAGTCCCAAAGTCCCAAAGTCCCAAAGTCGCAAAGTCGCAAAGTCGCAAAGTCGCAAATTCGCAAAGTCGCAAAGTCGCAAAGTCGCAAAGTCCCAAAGTCCCAAAGTCCCAAAGTTCCAAAGTCCCAAAGTCCCAAAGTCCCAAAGTCCCAAAGTCCCAAAGTCCCAAAGTCCCAAAGTCCCAAAGTCCCAAAGTCCCAAAGTCCCAAAGTTCCAAAGTCCCAAAGTCCCAAAGTCCCAAAGTCCCAAAGTCTAAAGTCCAAAAATCCAAAAACCCTTAAATGACATGCTATCCCTGGATAAAGTACTCTTAATTCGAATCCACCGTGGTGGGGAACAGAACAAAGATGGCGCGTAACCAAAAATCGTGACGTGACGTGACGTGACGTGACGCAATTTTTTTTCCAACGCCGATAAAGAAGTTTCACTTCAAAAAAATTATTGCCATTAAAATGGTTATTGTGCACCAACCCAAAGATAGACACATGCTATCGCGTGCTTTATTTTTTTAGAACTTTTTAAGAGAAACAATTTTGTAGTACATATTTTTTATGTAACTATAAATATTTACGCAGCACACGCAACGAAGCTCTCAAAAGGAATAACTTTTCCCCCGTTTTTGAAACATTTACAATTACTGCTCCGCTCCTATTCGTTGTAGCGTGATGCTATATAGCCTATGACACTTTACAATAACGTAGCTTTCTATTGGTGAAAGAATTTTCAAAATCGGTTCAGGAGATCCCGAGATTACCCCTTACAATTTAACAAATATACAAACACACAAACTTTATTTCTTTATAATATTAGTATTAGTATAGAAGTATAGCTAGAAGGGTAAGATCTTGATTTTCTTTTTCGTGGATAAGACAATCATAAAAAAACTTTGCAGTGAAAATTTTTAAATGCGACATCAGTCTGCCATTTCACTGAGTTTACGATCCGCCAGCATAAAAGTTTATGACGACACACGAAAATAATTCCGTCTGAATATAATGTAGAGACAGAATTTATTTTTTAAATTATACGTGCACACTCGTGAAATACGTCGCTACCTAGGTATTATGTTCTGAGATGTATGGTAGTGAGTAACGTTTCTTTGCATATTATGACAAGTTCTTAGACATCACTACATAGTATAAAACAAAGTCGCTTTCTCTGTCCCTATATTCCTATGTATGCTTATATCTTTAAAACTACGCAACGGATTTGATGCGGTTTTTGAAGTGAAACTTCTGTATCGGCGTTGGAAAAAAAATTGCGTCACGTCACGTCACGTCACGATTTTTGGTTACGCGCCATCTTTGTTCTGTTCCCCACCACGGTGGATTCGAATTAAGAGTACTTTATCCAGGGATAGCATGTCATTTAAGGGTTTTTGGACTTTTGGGCTTTTGGACTTTTGGACTTTTGGATGGGACATTGGTACTTTGGGTCTTTGGGACTTTGGAACTTTGAGACTTTGGGACTTTTGAACTTTTGAACTTTTGAACTTTTGAACTTTTGGACTTTTGGACTTTTGGACTTTTGGATGGGACCTTGGTACTTTGGGTCTTTAGGACTTTGGGACTTTGGAACTTTGGGACTTTGGGACTTTTGGACTTTTGGACTTTTTGATGGGACCTTGGTACTTTGGGTCTTTGGGACTTTGGGACTTTTGGTCTTTTGGACTTTTGGACTTTTGGACTTTTGGACTTTTGGACTTTTGGACTTTTGGACTTTTGGACTTTTTGGACTTTTAGACTTTTGGACATTTGGCCTTTGGGACTTTTGGACTTTTAGATGGGACCTTGGTACTTTGGGTCTTTGGGACTTTGGAACTTTGGGACTTTGTGACTTTGGGACTTTTGGACTTTTGGCCTTTGGGACTTTGGGACTTTGGGACTTTGGGACCTTGAGACCTTGGGACTTTGGGACTTTGGGACTTTTGGACTTTTGGCTTTTTGGACTTTGGACTTTGGACCTTGGACTTTTGGACTTTTGGACTTTTGGACTTTTGTACTTTTGTACTTTTTGACTTAATTTAAGGTGAGGTGAAAATTAAGTTTATGAAGAAGTTTCACTTCTTACGTGTGTACACTAAGTACACTCAATTTTTTTTTAATAGATAGAGTGATTGAAGAGGAAGGTTTATATGTATAATAACATCCGTATATAAACTAGAAAGTTATATACCTTTATAAGTTATATAAAGTTATATACCTTATGCTAGTTATATACCTACCTATATGGGTTTCCATCTGCTTACGCTTGGGTTGTGGAATGAACTGACTGCTTCTATGGCTTTTACAAACTAATGATTCTTATAAGATCTAGTTCTTTGGAAACTTTTTATCAACTTTATGCATTATGAACTGATAAATAAAAACGAAAATATCATAATCTACTTAGGTCACAAAGTAACACTTATGAATATCAAAATTTTTGATTCTACATTAACATTTACTGCTCGCAGTGCAATAGGTAGAGCCTGTGAAAAAGAACCTGGCAAGAAAACTACAATCTATACATATAATAAAATGATAGAAAAGTCAAAACTGCACATAGGAAATACTAAAAAAAAAAATACTCGCTGGGTGTTCAACATAAGATACCGAAGCTGAAAATATAGTTAGAATTTTTTTTGTCTGTTTGTCGGTTTGTCTGTTTGTCTGTTTGCTTTGCTTTGTCCGGAAGGATCTCGGAAAGTACTCAATAGATTTGATTGAAACTTTGCACAAATATTACTTAGGGGTGGGGTCTTCAAATAGGCTATATACACTCGAAAGCAATGAATCCGGGTCACTTAAAGAATCCTAAAAATCTCGGAAACTAAAAATGCTAGGTTAATGCAATAAATTGTATTTAATAGACAATGTAATACTCCTTAAATGAAGGTATTAAAACTTCTTAGTTATTGTAAAGTTATATCATAAAAAAATCAAATTTGAAAAAGGGCCACTTTCGAAGATGGAACTACGAAATTACAGCATTTGGTGTTGCTTTTGTTTGTAATCTGTCATTTATGTGGGTACATAAACCATGTTGATAGTGCTCTATATTCATTAATCAAGCTGAAATTATGTCGCTTACGCCTGAAGAATGCACCAGAATACTTACAATGCTGGAAACCGGCCGGAGTCAGCGCGATACAGCCAGGACTGTCGGTGTGTCGCTGTCAACAGTACAAAGAGTTCTCCGACGTTACGAAGAAACTGGTTCTAAACTACGCAGACCAGGAACGGGCAGAACCAGGTGTACCACAGCACGAGAAGACCGATACTTGGTGAACACCATGCTTCGAAATCGCTTTCTCACAGGAACTGAACTCACCAATCAGTTTCGACGCCTCGGAGGAAGTAACCCAAGTGCATGGACAGTAAGACGTCGGCTTGCTGAATCTAACTTAAAACCCCTTAGACCTGCAAACGGCCCTAAACTGGAGCGTGGGCATCGTATTTCGAGACTAAGGTATGCCCAGAGCCACGTAAATTGGAGTATTGAAGATTGGTCAAAAGTTATGTTCTCCGACGAATCAAAATTTATGCTCTACAAGCACGATGGAAGACACAGAGTGTATCGAAGACCAGGGGAAAGATTCAAGCAAGCATGCATCGAAGAAAAAGTAGCCTACGGTGGTGGGTCTGTACTTGTGTGGGCCGGAATTTCTTCTGAAAGTCGCACAGAGCTGGTGATCATAGAAAACGGCTCTTTAACTAGCGTAAGATATGTGGAAGAAATCCTCAATGATCACGTTGGTCCATTTATGGTCAATTTAGGTGAGGATGCTATATTTATGCATGACAATGCCCGACCTCATACAGGTAGGATTGTGAATGACTACCTTCAAGAGATGAACATTACTCGTATGGAGTGGCCAGCGCGCAGCCCGGATATCAACCCGATCGAGCATGCTTGGGACGAGCTAGGCAGATGCGTAAAACAACGAAACCCTCCCCCAATCACGCTTCGTGAGCTCAAAATTGCTCTCACAGAGGAATGGGAGAATATTCCCCAAAATCGTATAAGGAACTTGGTGTACAGCATGCCAAACCGCGTAAACGCAGTAATGGAAGCACGAGGAGGCAATACGAAGTATTAAAATTCAAGAAAATCGTAATAAAGTTCAAAAAATTCATGTTTCCTATTTTTGTTTTAAGGAGAGATCAGCAGTTTTTTCTTTATGTAATTTTGTGTTAATAAAATGTATGGTGACTCATATTTTTTTTACTTTCATTTAAGGAGTATTACATTGTCTATTAAATACAATTTATTGCATTAACCTAGCATTTTTAGTTTCCGAGATTTTTAGGATTCTTTAAGTGACCCGGATTCATTGCTCTCGAGTGTATTATCACGCTCCACATCCTAGGGACTAAGCAGAGAACAATCAAATGGGTATTATAACACAATTTTCACGCGTACGAAGTCGCGGGCAACAGCTAGTAAAAAATAAAGATTAACAATTTTATCTACACAAGCAACGTTTAAAATCGCGCCTAGTTTATTTAAATGAGGAGCAAGCAACTCATTTCCAATTCCCTGTATCATCAATAAACCCATAAGAATGGATTTATTGATGACTAGCTGAGCCCGCAACTTCGTTTACGTCACATAAGGTGTATGAAAGGAAAGGTATTTCTTCATCAGAGTCATCAAGCAGCGTCTGAAACTGCCCTGTTTGCTTAATCATAAAAGAGCTTAATGATTAAGTCTTAATCATAAAAGAGCTTAATGATTAAGTCTTAATCATTAAGCTCTTTTATGATTAAGCCAACACGCCAGTTTAGGTTCACTCACATTCAAAGAAACCCATACAATAAAAATTTTCAAAATATCTGATTCTTAAAAGTGTTATAACTCTTTTATTTCTAAACCGATTTACATAAAACAAACGCTAAATGTTAACTGGAGCAAACCTCAACACAAAAAAAAAACCGCATTGCAATCGGTTGAGCGGTTACTGAGATTAGCGTGCACAACCGTACAGACAAACAGATAGACAGACATACAGACATACAGACAAACAGACAAAAATTCTAAAAATCATTGTTTTGGGTTCTATTGCGTTCATAAAGCCCCCCTATAATATTTTTTCTTATTTATCTTCCATGTACAGACAGCGACCTGTTACGATTTTATTATATGTATTGATACCAGAGAACATTCCGGATAGGCGGATAGGATTATTAAAGTAACACTAAATAATAATCTTTTTTTTTTCTTTTTAGGACGATGACGATAGGACCGTTGTCGAGACTGAATGGCAACTAAGCTCTCTAAAGTTATATGCAACTTCAGTTTCCAAATCTTTTTGAGACATTTCAAATATAAAAAAAACCGGCCAAGTGGGAGTTGGACTCGCCCATGAAGGTTTTCGTAGCAGCAAGTAACATAATATAAAAGTTCCTATAGTTTGTTGTAACTTTGATTGATGTTTTAAGAGGGTTAACACCCAAATACATGATTTCGCGCGTTTGAAACGTTTGTTTCTGAAGAAACTACCAATGTTTAGTAAGTATGATTAATGTGTAAGAGTAATATATTTCCTTGTCTAAAAATTGTTCTAATCAAAATAAACGTGGCATAACTAGGTTTTTATTAAAAACAGTGTTTACACACCTCGTTTGAAGAAATTCACGAAACAAGGCATCTTTGCCAATCGGGTGGTATAAAATTAATTGATGTACACAGAAATTAAAGCTGCTATAAGTATCTTCGTATTGTCTTCTTTAAATCCGCCTAAGAAAATTATACCGAAATATATTTCTTATCACCAAAACATGACAAATAAAGTTTCCAAAAAACGTCGTAGTTTGATGAACTTCATCACGATTTTTGGTACACTTCTAGTTTACAAAATGGTGATCTTTTTACATTTACAGACTGATCATGATATCACCAATTGAATACATCAGTAATATTCTAGAAACCTCTTTAAACATATCTATAATAACGTAATAAAAAGAGTCCTCAAACTCGATGCACGGGCCGCGAGAAATTAGTACCGGCCGAGGCCTTCCAGGGGGAGGAGGTATCACTTTATTTCCCGCGTTCCCAGTCAGGTATTATCGTAATCTTCGAATACTTTGAGTGTGCTCAACGCCACTTTTTGTCCGCGCTGGGTGATAAACCCTCTTAACACGTTCCCAGTGGTAGTGATTTTTCTAACCGAAAATTGCGGTTTACGGCGTATTAAAAAAAAACTACCAGCTCTATCTCGTTCGAAGTAATTTTCACTGGTAGTTTTTATAGCAATGTACATCATATATTCTTTTTAGATTTATCAGTCTCTTAGTTTAGAAATTAGAGGGGAGGGGACACACATTTTTCCACTTTGCAAGTGTCTCTTGCGCAAACTATTCACTTTAGAAAAAAATGATGTTAGAAACCTCAATAGCATTCCCACACGTATGGGTTTGACGAAAAAAAAATTTTTGATTTTCAGTTCTGAGTATGTGGACCCCCAAAATGTATTGCTTTTTTTCTAGTTTTATATAAGAATCTTAATGCGGTTCACAGAATACATCTACTTACCAAGTTTCAATAGCATAGGCCTTATAGTTTCGGAGAAAAGTGGCTGTCACACACGGACGGACAGACAGACAGACAGACAGACAGGCAGACAAACAAACAGACAGACAGACATGACGAATCTATAAGGGTTCCGTTTTTTCCATTTGGCTACGAAACCCTAATTAGGCGGTAAGCGACTTTCGCTTTGGCTGATCCCCAGATGGGTGACCACTTTGTGATATACCTATCCATTGGCGAGCGTTTCCGTGTTTCGCAAAGCACGTTAAGCTAAGCCTTGGGTCCCGGTTACCAATAACATTTGTAGATTGCTCACTACCTGTTATAGCGGTAACAAAAAAAGATATCATTTTGTAAAAAAATCATCTGTCTGGCTATGCTTACCTAATGGTTAATGAGATACAATCTGGTGACACCGGTGATAGGTAGACAGACAGACCCAGCAGAGTCTCAGTATTAGGGTCCTGTTTTTGGTTACGGAACCCTTAAAACAACCAAACTCCAAAATATCAACATTTGGGTATCACTCAAATATTTGTTTCGACTCAAGATTCAGCCCCCGAGACCTAGCACGGCAGTTGCAAAGATTTCAACACTCATAAACTGAAACCCCAAAAGAAGCTTACTGAAAATTATCTTTTGGTAATATTGGCATATCGGAAAGGGGAAAGGCCAATCGATGTACGTACGTACAATAAAAAAAATTGCGTGTACTTAGTGTACACACGTAAGAAGTAAAACTTCTTCATAAACTTAATTTTCACCTCACCTTAAATTAAGTCAAAAAGTACAAAAGTACAAAAGTCCAAAAGTCCAAAGTCCAAAGTCCAAAGTCCAAAAGTCCAAAAGGCCAAAAGTCCAAAAGTCCCAAAGTCCCAAGGTCTCAAGGTCCCAAAGTCCCAAAGTCCCAAAGTCCCAAAGTCCCAAAGTCCCAAAGTCCCAAAGTCCCAAAGTCCCAAACTCCCAAACTCCCAAACTCCCAAAGTCCCAAAGTCCCAAAGTCCCAAAGTCCCAAAGTCCCAAAATACCAAAGTTCCAAAGTCCCAAAGACCCAAAGTACCAAAGTCCCAAAGTCCCAAAGTCCCAAAGTACCAAAGTCCCAAAGTCCCAAAGTCCCAAAGTCCCAAAGTCCCAAAGTCTAAAAGTCTAAAAGTCCAAAACTCCAAAAGTCCAAAAGTCCCAAAGACCCAAAGTACCAAGGTCCCATCCAAAAGTCCAAAAGCCTAAAAGTCCAAAAGTCCCAAAGTCTTTGGGACTTTGGGACTTTTGGACTTTTAGGCTTTTGGTCCCAAAGTTCCAAAGTCCCAAAGACCCAAAGTACCAAGATCCCATCCAAAAGTCCCAAAGTCCCAAAGGCCAAAAGTCCAAAAGTCCCAAAGTCCAAAAGTCCCAAAGTCTAAAAGTCCAAAAGTCCAAAAAGTCCAAAAAGTCCAAAAGTCCAAAAGTCCAAAAGTCCAAAAGTCCAAAAGTCCAAAAGTCCAAAAGTCCAAAAGTCCAAAAGTCCAAAAGTCCAAAAGTCCCAAAGTCCCAAAGACCCAAAGTACCAAGGTCCCATCCAAAAGTCCAAAAGTCCAAAAGTCCAAAAGTCCCAAAGTCCCAAAGTCCCAAAGTCCCAAAGTTCCAAAGTCCCAAAGACCCAAAGTACCAAGGTCCCATCCAAAAGTCCAAAAGTCCATAAGTCCAAAAGTTCAAAAGTTCAAAAGTTCAAAAGTCCCAAAGTCTCAAAGTTCCAAAGTCCCAAAGACCCAAAGTACCAATGTCCCATCCAAAAGTCCAAAAGCCCAAAAGTCCAAAAACCCTTAAATGAAATGCTATCCCTGGATAAAGTACTCTTAATTCGAATCCACCGTGGTGGGGAACAGAACAAAGATGGCGCGTAACCAAAAATCGTGACGTGACGTGACGTGACGTGACGCAAATTTTTTTCCAACGCCGATAAAGAAGTTTCACTTCAAAAATCAACCGTGAGTCCGTGACAGTGCGCCTGACAATTTTATTTAGCAATATGTAGGAGTGATGATTTATTATCAATAAATTTAAGTGAATAGGCGCGTATAAACGAAACATATCTCTCCACAACACGTAATTTTTAAGTCTTTCTTTTCACTTCTGTGTCCATATAATAAGAAAAGAACTTTACAACTCAATTGCACCTTTCAATCTCGAACAAGAAGAGAATCTTCGTCAGAACGGAGATAGAAAAGATTGTTCCTCTGTTGTAACATAATATAAACTATAAACGCTCTGCCAGTGTCCGTGTTTGCCACCACTGTATACTCATAGTTTCTTTAAATAAAATTTACTAATAAGGAACGTGTTAATTTGAACGTATAATGGTAGGTATTACCTACTATTAAGGAAAGGTGGCGCATTGTTATCTTAATTCTGTTAAGGCAGTAAAAGGCATCTAACTAGAAACGGTTTCGAAATTATGGTCTCTATTCAACTATTATATAAAATCTTCCCAACTCCCAACCAGATCGGTCTCGTTAATTTTTGTAATGAAAATTATTTGTCCGGAAATCTGTTCTATGTTCGCAAAAAGAAAAAAATATCACCTGAAAGATTACAGAACGGCACTTGCAAATGTCAATGTCAAATTTCGACAGGTGTCTAAATTAATTCAGAACGGAAATATTTATGGAAAAATTATCGCTTTCGCGGCTTGAAACTTCTCGTAAACTGTGTGTACTATGCATTCATATAGAAAATCAAGATTTATTTGATGGGAGATCGTCAGCGAACCTCAAGACCCGAAGAAATGGCAACCACTAGTACAGCCGTTGCGACCGTATCTCCACAGATTCAAGAGGTAATCCCACTCATTGTTATGATAATTCTTATCTGCTGTATTTGATCATATAAACTGGTTTCTGATAACTGCCCAGAAATGTTCCAAGCCGTAGTTTGTTTTTATTTCTCTTCGGCGACGCTATGCATCATTGTCGTAATATCGGATTATGCTTTTTAAGCAGACAAATAAACGTTTTAAAACATGAATATTCAACAAAATCAGGGTTACTGAGTGATATACATGTACTGGACCTGACTAGGGTAGTGGCTGGGCCGCTATGTACTATGACACTGGGTGATTTGGGTGCTAATGTGATAAAAGTTGAGAGTTTTGATGGAGATGAAGCCAGAAAATGGGGCCCACCTTTTATCAAAGATAACAAAGATTCATTTTATTTCCTCTCTGTGAATAGAAACAAGAAGAGTATTTGTGTTAACTTCAAAAGCCCTGAAGGTAAGTAAATTGTTTTTAAAATATATCTGTTTTTTATGCTGCTAAAACTATTTTTCTATCACAAATTCTTATCCAATATTTCTCAATTTCATTTTATTTTTATAGTTTTCTTATTACTTTAGTTAGTCCTGTAGATATTTTTTTATCTATTTTGTAATTGATTTATTGTAATCACTGAAGCTATTATTCTATATCCTTCCCCTCTCCTTTTGTTTTGCTTGGTACAATAATTATGAATATTGATTCAGGTATGACAACAACATTATACTGAAAATAATATTTTTTTAAAGAATATTCAGTTGTTACATGGTTTTAACAATATATTTTTGCACTATTTTACAGTCTTATCCATATTAAATAGTGATTAGAATAGAATATGCTTTATTGTACACTTATAGACATTTACATGAATATGGAATACATGGTTTAAAATGTACAATGGGTAGCCTTATCGCTAAGTGCAATTTTTTCCAGGCAACCTTTTATTTGTTTGGTAACGGCAGTAACTTCCAGGCACTTTTGCCATTCAGAGGTGCTGGTGATATTGTACTCATCTTCTATACTTACTTAAATAAAAAATGTTTGAAAACTCTTCATATTAATAGTACACATTCTAATTGCTTAAACAAACTATCTATTCATCATTCAGTGCTAATAATGTTGTTTACCAGTTTTAAGTAAACTGATAAATTATGTAATACAATTCAAACTCTATCCCTTTTATGTTTAGAAATCAATTGAAAACATGCCATAATACCTATTTCATATAATTTAGTTACTTACATGATGTAATTTTCAAGGTCCTTTTGAAAAACCTCTTTCCGTTGACAACACTTTAGTACCTAATGCTATCGGTTTATATCTGTTCCAGTTAAGCCAGATTATGTAATTTACTCTGAGAAAAGTGTTTTGTCTAGTTGGACCCCACGGCTTTAACATGCTACTGGCTCATTCTGAATCTTCGGATGTATCTCACCAGATTACCTCTCACCAATTGGAAAGTAGGGTGTGCTTAACTGCTTTTTTATAAACTACTTTTGATTTATGATTTCTTAATACTGTGTGAATACCTTTTCAGGCAAAAAAGTATTACATGACTTGGCAAGGAAATGTGATGTGTTAGTAGAGAACTTTGTCCCAGGAAAACTGGAGCAGTACGAAGTGGGCTATGACAATCTAAATGGAATCAACCCAAAGCTTATATACTGTTCCATTACAGGGTTTGGGTCTACCGGACCTTATACTAAGAAACCAGGGTGAGATATTTTTTTTCCTTGTACTTTATTAATTCATTGTACTGCGCAGTGAGGTCACTGCAACATAGTTATGTTGACACTCCACAGACAATAGTTCAAGGTGGTCTTCTTGACCTTGAATCATTTAGATTGTGTCTCATATTCAGTGGGACACAGCAATTTGTGCACCTGTTAAAATAGGTAATCCAGTGAACTTCCATTAAATAATTATATTTGCCAACCTATTGTATTGTAACAAAAACTGAGAGGTTCCTGTGTAGTAAATAAGCTGATTTGATTAACTGAATGTAATTTGCCTGTATTATGAAACTAAAATAACCTCAATCTATACACAGAACAAACTTACTCAAAATCTATTTCTTTTCAGTTACGATGTAATTGCAGCAGCAATGGGCGGTCTGCTCAACTCTACCGGCGAACATAACGGCGACCCTGTGAAAACTGGAGTAGCCATTACCGATATAACCACAGGACTGCATGCTTTCGGAGCCATCATGACAGCACTATACCACAGGCAGAAGACAGGAAAAGGTCAAAAGATTGACTGCAACCTTCTCTCTACACAAGTTTCTAGCATGATAAACATAGCTACAATATATTTGAACTGTGGTATCGAAGGTAAAAGATGGGGCACTGCTCATGCTAACCTAGTTCCTTACCAAGCTTTTAAAACTCAAGATGGATATATGGTCATCGGTACTGGGTCCAACGCTCAATTCAGTGACTTTTGCAAGATTGTCAGCAGAGAAGACTTGATAAATGATGAGCGGTTCAAAGATAATTCTAGAAGAGTCCAAAATAGGGAAGAGATTATTAAAATCATAAGTGATATTATTATAACAAAGACTATGAGAGAATGGAAAGAGTTGTTCAAGGGAGTTTCGTTTCCTCATGGACCGATTAATAAAATGAAGGATGTTTTTGAAGATGAACATATAAAGGCGATCGGACTGGTGAAGGAGTTGCCTCATCCTGACGCAGGAACCATCAAGGTGGTTGGTCCGCCAACGGTTTACGGCGAAGGGGGTAATGAGGCTAGATTCGCGCCCCCTACTTTGGGTCAACACACTAGGGATGTGTTGGTCAATTTCTTGGGTTACCATGATGATAAAGTTGACAAGTTGTTTGAGGAGAAAATTGTACGATGATAATGATTGATAATATTAGGACTAATAATGTCTATCCATACAAGAAATAATGGATTGACATCTAAACAATAAGACAATAAATAGTAATAATATAATCGAAATAAAGTAGAAAATATCCCTAGTTTGACAAGCTGATTTTGCTTACGTAAGGAGCGAGTTTACGTTGATGTTTTGATCGTAGTTCAAACACGTGACCTATTTAATTGCTGGCTCTATTAGATACTAGTTGAATTTGAGACTGACCTGGACATTTTTTCACGTCGCCATTTAGACCAAGTTATGCTACTTACCTATATTTATTTTTAAATCATACAATACTAGCTGTTCCAGCCCGCGGCTTCTTACGCGTAGAAGTCGTTATTGCGTAAAATCATTACCCTCCTTTTGCGCAGTCTGTGTCCTTCCGTTGGACTCAAACTATCTCTGTACCAAATGTCATCAAAATCGGTTCAGCGGTTTAGGCGTGAAAACATAACCAGGATCTGAGGGGCAAGTGCGAGTTCCAGCGAGCGCCTGTCGACATCCACGGGTGAGCGCGTTATCGCCGATTTGTATGGAATCGAGACAAGTTCCCGCGTTTACAGCTAGGTGGCAGGGTCTCGATTCCATACGAATTGGCGCGCCGCACAGTGGATCGATCCCATACAAATGCCTGGACGTCTGGCTCAATATGCAAACTAATCAATTCGAGTAGATGTGATGTGATATCGAAAGACGAATACATACTTCATCTAATATGGGTAGATAAACACCTCAAAACACGCTTATTATTACATAAAATAGGTTCAAAACACACCCGATCCTTTTCTGGAGAAATTAACTCGTACTTTAATTTTATTTATTCACAAAATTCGTGGTTTACTTTTACTTTGTTAAATATGAATCAACAGGATATATATTAAGCTTTACATTTTTATGATATTTGTAAATTGTAACAGCCATTTAATACCGATTTGAAGAAAAAATAATATTACTTTTATTTTCGAACAAAAGTTGAGTTTTTGTTACTACTTCCAAATAATTCCAAAAATATATTGATGAGGGTAAATAAACCAATAAATACTCGATACTTCTTGCTACTTTTAAGAGCCGCATGTGTCCGCGTTATTGAGAAAAATAAAATTTTATAAAACGCCTACTTTATTTTAAACAGCAAAATTTCTATTAAACGTAAAAAAATATACGTATTTTGATTTATCAGATATTATTCAATACTATCTGACCCTCGCAACTTCGTTTTAGTCACAAATGGTGTATGAAAGGAGGAGTATTTTTTCATCAGACTCATCAAGCAGCGTATGTAACTGCCCTGTTTGCTTTATCATAAAAGAGCTTAAAGATTAAGTCTATTCTAAAACAATTAAGCCCACGCCTCACTAAATCATTTTACAATGCTCTTTTATGATTAAGCCAACACGCCAGTTTAGATTTACCCACAAATTCGAAGGAACCGTTGAATTCTAGGTTTTGTGATAGTTGAGATGCCTCTATTTCCTGAACTATTAAACCTTTAACATTGAAACTTGTGTGTAAAAATTCTTAAAATATTCTCTTTGTGACACTGAAAACATTTTTGAAATCGGATCACGCATTTAGAAGTTACAACTGAAAAACCATTTCGTCTTTCACCCCCTCTCCCAAAGGTACCGCGCAAATTATCGGAATCAAAAGTATCCTAGAAGCCTTCTAAGACTATAAGCTCAGATTGTACCAAATTTCACTCAAATTAATTCAGTAGTTTCGCCGTGATACTTGTTAGGGATACAGAAAGACAGACATAAAAAAAAAAAATTTCATTTTCGGCTTCAGTATCGATTAGAGAACGCCCTAAAATTATTATTTTTTTAACTATCTTCCGTATACAGACTCTCGACCCTCAACAGTTTTATTATATGTTATAGATCATATTGAAGTCGGCGCCAAGTAAACCCATAAGTTTAAGTAGATATTATTAATGGCACCAACTTCAATATTATATTGATTAAAATCTGATAAATCAAAATTCATATTACTTTGTGCTAAGTAAATTTTATTATGTAGGATTTGTTTGAAGTCGGTATTATTTTTTATAAAAAAAATATTTCATTATTTTAAGTGAAGGGTGGACCGAAAATATATCTATCTAAGTGTAAAGTTCTCATCAAAACAAATCAATCGTGCCCAAACACAAGGTAATTGCTGTAAATCGTTAAGGAATTCCCTCGACTGTCTTTCGGTTCCATCATCAGATCGACTCCAGACCTTCATTAAATTGTAGTACATTAAAGCTCTTAATTAAAAAGTTAACAAACGCAATAGTTGCCCTACAATTTTCAGTAGTTGCCTTCGATTTCTCCTGGATCCCATCATCAGATCCTGACCTGGTGAAAATGGGACCACTGCAGAAGTGAACAATATTTACGAGAGGAAAAAATAAATAAATCCGTCTATAATTGACCGAAACATCGGTGAACATACATGAAAAAACATACAGACGAATTGAGATCCTTCTCCTTTTTTGAAGTCGGTTAAAAATAGGTACAAGTTATAAGAATAATGTTTTATTAACAGTAGGGTCCCCTTAAGTAGGAAGTTATAGAACGCGTATATACTCTTTATTTTAAGATATATTCTTACTAACATGCGACCCTATATGATGTCCAAGCATTTGTATGGGATCGATCTACTGTGCGCCGTGAGTGTCGACAAGCTCACGCAAAAACTCGTACTTGCCCCTCTGAACCTTCCAAAAATGCCTGGACACACCTTTTTCTAGATGGCACATAAATATTATAAGTATCATTCACATGATCCAAGTGAAATTGATTTTGAAATTTAGTAAAACAAACTCAATCCCAGTTGTCCTAAGAAATTTGCATATTAAATGCAACCGGGATCTTACGCTGAGATAAGAGAGAGAGGAATCAAAAAGGCACCAGTTGAAAGAAAACCGAAAGTTATATCATCCACATGTGTTTTATCTTCCCGTACCACTGCTGTTGGTATGGAGATACCGTTTATCTTGACAGTTATGACTGCATAATCTTAATACACCTATCTAAAATATTACTTAATACTGGAATTTATACAACAAATATATTATTATCATTGCTGTGTATTATTATTTTTTTATATACAGACATTATCTCATCTCGATAAAGCAAGACTTGTTAAACATATTGTATGCTAGCTGTTCCGCGTAGAAGTCGTTATCGCGGAAAATAATTGCCCTCCTTTGGCACAGTCAGTTTAAAAGTAGCCTATGTCCTTCCCTTGATCGCAAACTATCTCTACACCAAATTTCATCAAAATCGGTTCAGCGGTTTAGGCGTGAAAATGTAATAGATAGACAGACATAGCTTCTTTCGCATTTATAATATTAGTAAGGATTTTGTAGTCTGAAATGTGTTGCAATGCCCAAACTTTTAATTTTGGCAGCTTTGCAAAGCCTACGAATTTAGGTATATCTAATCCCAGTCATCATTATACCAGCTCCCGGCTCTCCCCGAAGCCCTGGCTTTGGGAATCCGGAATCATCGTAAAGTGACAGCAATCTTGATAATTTATTAAATGTATGAATATAATAAATATTTTACTATTTATATTGCTTATTTATTTCGAGTTTATTCCCACCCACACTTCCATTGCTGACTCTTCAGCATCAGGATCAAAGGTCGCAAGAACGCATCAAAATTGTAAGAAGATGGTTTTGGGGAGTAAAATTTTCCAGAGATTGAGAAAATCAATGTGACTATTACACGTTCGCGATAATCTGAAACCATGACCTTGTTTACACCCTCCCTCTGGTTTTACCCTATTTAACGACGGCGAAGGCCGACCGTTTAATGAGCACTCTATTGTGACGTCAGTCTGAAGTTACGCCCGGAAGAAAAACCCATTTTAGGGAGTGCCGTCAACTCTTTATTTGCTTGAGCAAACATTTTCTGTAGAAGCACGATAGACGAACTTTAAAGATGCTAAAAACGTGAATCTCTACATCAGAAGTGTATTATTTCAGCAGCATACTTAATTGGATGGTTTACATAAAACTCAGCTTTTTCTTGCCACAAATATACACTTACTATCTCTGGAAAGTTTATATCGTCTGCACCACACCCTCACGTTAATATAGATAAGAAAGTATCGAACGCGCTGCTTCCCGTCCTGCCCTTCGTCCTGTTTACTTATCTATCTATGAATAGAATATAGATATGACCGCTCGACCTATTCTGATGATTTATTGATGGTGATGTCGGAAATTTACTCGTAAGTAGGGATTTGGGAACAGTTGACGTCGTCAGGAACAAAAACAATCACATATCAATTCTTGTAATCAATGATGTGTCTGACTGCGGTATCTTTAAATGGAGTTTTTCGTGAGCATCTGTTTACTTATTTGTCTTAAACGACTACAGCGGTGACCCCAATAATACTTTGTTTTGTAAAAAGAAAGGTGCGCGCTGAACATAGCGTGTCGTCAACAAAGGCCTCATCAGTTATAGAGTTCCGGAGCTCGGTGCACCGTCTGCATCATGGTGGAGTACAATACTTCAGCATGAGTTGAAAATCTGACGATGAGGAACTGTGGGATAAACATGAACACACATCTAAGCTCCTCTCACAATCGCGAATTCTTTAAATGGACCATTGAAAATTGGGTCAAAACTTCAAACAGATGACAGCTTCGTTTTCTGCATTTCCTCACAGTTCACCATCATTCAACGTCAAGACGATAGCGCTGTTTCTATTCGACCTAAGTAGGTACATCGTTTTTTATTTAATAAAAGAAGCCTATAATTCCTTTAAACGACTATGTCTTAACGTATTCATTTCGTTCATTGCAGGAGCCCCGCGTAACTGTGATAACGCTGCGAGCGCCCAAGGTCCAGCAGCGCAAGAAGGTGGTCTGGACGGAGGACACTGTCGATAATGAGCATATGAATAAAAAGAAGTCGAAATGTAAGTTTTTTTCACTAACCTAATTGAGTAACTTCAATCTCATCTATCAGTCAGCAGGTTAAGAAAAAGCTACCGTATGTGCCTACGATTAAGGGTCAAAATAACAGGCAAGAAACGGTCGCTCTCAGATTGACATCTGCTACGAGTAGATTCGATCGATTGAGATTTTGATCGGCAGCGCGAGTGCGCCTCTAGTGTTGCCTCTAGTCTACGGTCATCTTGTGACCACTATCTATTAGGACTGGTGGTCTCGTAAGCTTGTCTGCCACCTTGGTGGTATAAATAAATTAAAGACGTGGTAAAAAAATAGACGCACTGAGACATTGAATAAGTTCAAAACAAATGGTAAAATCTACTACTTAACTGAAAATTGTTAATAATATTATCTGCCTCTATTTTATATTATACTCAGGATCACGGATAACATTTAGGTATATATATATTATTATTTTTTTATACTACTTAGGTGGTTAGGTAGGTATACTATTTAGGTATATAGGAACCTAAATTTTTAAATGAATGTCTGTATGTAATTAGTCATGTGAAAAGTATATATTTATAAATGCTAGAGTTTATTTGATAAATTTATTGTATATAGCTAAAATATACCTACTTATATGACGCCAACAACTACCAGTTAGTTCCTACCAACATATTTATCCATCTAAAGTTTGCCTGGCAGAAATTGCTCTAAGCGATAAGGCCGCCCATTGTATTGCTATTCTGTTTAAAATTTTTATGCTGTAATACTATTTTGGCGTACAATAAAGTGTATTATAAATACTTAAAGACCTCCGAATCTCATTGTAACAAAGAATTCATTAATTTGTGCCTCGAAAGTGAAAGTCGAAAGTTATTGTTGTAGGTTGTTGTATATACGAGAAGCCCCACAAGTTCGGAGAGTCCGACTCTGAGGACAGCGACGACGAGTGCGAGCACTGCGCCGGACACGTGGAGAAGCGGAAAGCGAAGCAGGGAGAAGCGCAGCAGTCGGCTGATAATGCCACTGTTACTACACAGGTATTTTTATTTATCTGTCTAAACTAATGTTATAAAGAGGAAACATTTGATGTTTGTATAGAAATGGCTCTTAAACTACTGAACCGATTCAAATTTTAATTTAAAGATTTAAAGTGGCTTTAGATTTTCAAGTAAGTCGTCACAACCTGTGTCTCCATTGCAACACGGCAATAGTCTCACCAACTTTGAAGTGGGACAAAAAACTCTAATTCGAAATGTGGGCGTATACTACTGGGACTGCTTTCCTTCTGAGAGAAGAAGACGTGACTATATGTATGTAATGTATAACAGGGTGTTTCTTTTGTGTTTCAACGACGAGTTGACAAAGTTTCTCACACTATATAATTTTCACACATAATTGCTCCAGGAGACAAGCCCCCCACACGAGCCAACGGCAGAGATGACGCTCCATCCGACCGAGCCCCCACCCGCGCCCTCGCCGCCAGACAAGGACGGCAAGAGGCCGCACACAGCTGTGTAACAGAGATAGCGATAGTGTTGCCTTGTAAGCAGGTCTATGTGCGATGGTCTGTGAATTGTGAACGGTGCGTAATAGGTTTTAGGTTGAAAAGGAGTATTTATTAAAGAATCGTTTAATATATCGATGTTTATTGTCTATGTGTATGCTTGCGTGTACGTATACGTACTAACCCACACAAATACGTACGCTTGAAAATTTAACCACAACATGCCTTAATGTTTATTATAACGAAAGCTGTTGATTGCAGCTAATTTCATTCCTTGTTCTTTGTAGAAACAATAACGGATTGAGCATTCCAAAACATGACGAACCGAACTCCTCAGGAAAGGAATTTGGGATGTGGGATAGGAAACCAACAATCTGGAGGGTACAGGTAATTTTTCCTATCCCACATCCAAAATTCCTTTCCTTAGGAGTTCGGTTCGTCATTCCTCCCATACAATTAGTAAACCATCCTTAACGGTTGTAAGTTAGGATTGACGAATCGAGGGTGTGAGGCGGGTTCCTCTTCCCCCCTCCCCTCCTTTTATTATCATTTTAAGATCGATCATGTTTCCCCTTCCAAACTGAGACACTATGTTTATTCTATACACCGAGCTGTAGTCTTTTTTATGTTGTAAACTGCTGAACCTATTTGAAAAATTCTTTCACTGTTGGGAAGGTTCACTATCTCCTGGTGATATAGGCTATATTTTATCGGCTAGTTGGGTCTATTAGTTGTTGCCTTTCACGTATTATATCTATAGTAGTAATATTGGTAGTATGTAGCAAGTATCTGTGGCACTCGCACACATTCACGGCAATCCATACTTTTTGAAACTCGTGCCTCACCCCAGAACCGATCAAAACTTTGCTATAAATAAGTGCTAAGGGACCCGAAATGATGTCCCCGTAATCCTGGCAACCTCTGCGTCTTGTTTAAGGATTAATTTCCCCTTGCTATAGGTGGACAGTCAACCCAAATTGCCCTTATGGCCATCCGGGGGGACAGAGATTGTTAAGTATACTCGCCGGTAGCTGCACATTCGTACTTCAGACCATAGCACCTCCGTTAACTTCTGTTGGGAGTCCTGGGGTATCCTTCCGAGGGCTTACCCGGGGCTCCAAACAGTAGGCTGTTAGCAGGACACGTGAGGTTTTTTAGTCGGTAGAAGTCCGGCATAACAATATCTACATCACGTAAATCAAGAAAACCTGCCTTAACTTTGCTTTTTCATATCCGCAAAAGATCTGCTTTTATTATTATGGATGCGGATGTTGGAATCTTTAAGAAAGTCCCGTAGTATCCACAACCACCCTGGATTTGATTGAACACTTTTTACATTTTGATATATTTCTGGGGGCTATAATTAATACTTAAATTAGATAAGTACTTATATAAAATTGCCCCAAACTCGTCTCGAGTATAATAAAAATAATTATGTTATACTTACTCATCAAACATTCGCTATCTGCCAGGCAAACTTCCGTCAAAACCGGTTTTACTGTTCCGAAGATTATCCGGAACAGACAGACCAATAAAAATGTTTTTTAATTGATTTTGTAGGTAGTTAATATGTTAGGTACTTTGAATACCTTCATATGTACTTAGAAAAAGCCGTTATTTGGATATAACAACCATACACTTCCATTTTATTTTTATTATTATTATTATTTGTATACATTTCATACACTGTGTTGTGTCAATGTTAATTATTTGTAACTACGAGTACTTTGTGATAATGTTAAGTAACTAAAAAGTATAGATTAAAATTATTTTCCCTGTAATTTTGGTTTTATTTCTTTATGTCAGACTCAGTACCCAATACCTAGACCTAGGTACACAATTTTTGTTATATAAATTTATTTTCGCTTCGCTTCCCGTAAGAACTTATTCCCGGGATAATAAGTAGCCTGTGTTATTCCAGACTATAATGAATCCCTATACCAAATTTCAGACAGATCCGTTCAGCCGTTGGAGCGCTAAAGAGTAACAAACATCCACGCTCACAAACTTTCGCATTTATGATATTAGTAAGAAAAATAAATTGATTGGCAACTAGATGCTGACTGGTGATTCTTTCGCGCTCTGACGCCTCTATTATTTTCTACTCTTTTTGCCAAACTTATTTCGATCGATCGAGGAAGCGTTCGTGGCCCTGCGAACTCAGTGTTCTGTTAACGATCACTGTAAGCAACATTTACTATGGCCGGTTACGGATGGATGACCACCTCATGACCACTTTGTGACATTTATTAGCGAGCGGTTCCGTGCTTCGGAGTTCGGAAAGCACCGAAGAAAGAAGTGACCAATAAAATGGCAGGTCTTAAGCCAAGTTTAGTAGCATTTATGGGCGGCTTGAAAAATTTCAACAGCCGGGCAGTCACAACCTGCGCCTGTCCATGTCAACACGGCTATACGGCTACACCTATTACGTGGGACAAAAATCTAATAAGGTGAAATGTGGGCATATAGTGTACCTCTGCCTACATCTTCGGGCATAAAAGGCGCGATCATATGAATAATTTCATCGAAACGTCGCGTCGGGAAGTACACGGTACCTAGGTATTGTACTGTCTTTTACAGAAAGCATTTTTGTAGATTTTTTTTACATGTGGAAATGATCATGGATGTTATGGATGGATGTCTAACTCCTTCCCGCTAAAACCACACGGTTCTTTTCTATCTGCTTACGGCCACGAGTCTAGCGCGGGTCTGAAGCAGGTCGTCCCATTCGCAACTCTTCCAAATAGCTACTTGTCCCATTCTCAAATCGTCCCGTTCGCGTCTCGTCCCATTCGCAGCTAGTCCCGTTTGCGTCTAGTCCCATTCACAACTCGTCCTATCCTCTATTTATTTTCGCAACTCGTCCCATTCGCTACTTGCAGCGTTACCCGATAATCTTTATCGATGTGTAAAAAATATAAATGGGACGAGCTGCGAATAAGATGAGTTGCGAATTGGACGAGTTGCGAACGGGACAAGTTGCGAACGGGACGAATTAAGAATGGGACAAGCTGCGAATGGAACGTGTTGAGAATGTATGAGGAGTTGCGAATGGGACGACCTGCTTCAGACCCCTTTATCGGATGTTTAAAAAATATAAATGGGACGAGCTGCGAATGAGTTGCGAATGGGACAAGCTGCAAATGGAACGTGTTGAGAATGTATAACGAGTTGCGAATGGGTAGACCTCAGACCCTCTAGGGCGCACCCTCTGAAGGATAACCACAAATCTCTTTAATCCAGATGTTTAGATTGAGGAGCCACTTTGACATATATGTCAAAGTTTAAAATGTAACTTTATGTAATTTATAAATGTAACTTTTTAACATACTTGGCCTACAAATTCCAAAAATTTATGATTGTCTACTAAATAAAGACGTGAGCGTCATTTAAAAAGGTAAGGTGACTTCTCGATCTATGCGGACACGATATATCGACACTGTGCTAGCGCCAGGACCACGGAGGAACTGAAGTTCTGGTGGTTGAAATTGACAGTCTTAAGGGCACGTATTATAAAAATACCCTCTTTCTCGATTGTATTACGAATTGCACCACTATTACGGGTTAAACAGCTGGTATTTAATTGCTGTTAATATTGTAGGTGTTTTTAATTCACCTCTGTCTACCCCCCCTTGCAGATACAAGTGTAAAGGCGGAAACACTTTGTAAAATGCGACGCGATCCGATGGAAGACAACGCGTGTTGAGTAGAATCAATTAGTATTGCTTTCTATGACCAGATTCACACTATCTACATCCGATGCGCCACCATGCGCAGTACAGTCTACACGTAGCGTAGCGTCGTGTTTTAATAATGTGTAAGTTTTTCTTACATAGTTATCTTCACTGCCCCTCACCTGGCGGCTGGCACTTAGGTCTTACACAGAAATAAAGCTACAAAATCAACATAATTATCGCATAATTTATTAAAATAATTCTACATTATTATATCAGGTATATAATTTATCAGTCGTAAAACTACACCGCAGTGAGAGAAATAGTATTGATCGTAAAGGAGCATTCACATCTATTTTCTCAAAAAACCACATCAGATTTGCATCGCATAGTGATTTTTTTACGAACATTAGAAATACAATAAAACTTACTAAAAATATAGTCTTTTTCGACTACAATACAAGCCTATAAACAATATGACCCTATGAAATACGTATGAAGGCTATTACTGTATCAGAACATAATCTTGGAGTTTGAGTAGTGAAGTCGTGTAGAGCGGGCGAGGAAAACTAACTAAAAAGCATTGTAGATCAATAATAAAGGAGGGGAGAGAGAGGTACCCGCCTCACACCCTCGATTCGTCAATTCTAACGTTCTAGGATGGAATTTCGCCATGTAACGCTTGATTCCATTAGTTATAGTAAAGGGTCCTAGGTAAACTATAAATGCAAAAATGTTGAGTATAGTCCGTTTACAGTTATTTTACCTGCCATTGTATACTTTAGTATAAACGTGGCTATTACTATAAGACTGTATTTAAATTTAATTTTTACGAATATCTGTAAAAAAACCTTCAGTAGCATCACCAACGAATGCAAAGTTGCTGCTTACAGAAAGTTCCACATCTCAAGTAATGGTCACGCCCGAAAAAAAACGCCAGCAAAAGAAAAGTTTCGATTAAAGGTATGGCCACGCCCGAAAAAAAAACGCCAGCAAAAGAAAAAGTTTCGATTAAAGGTATGGCCACACCCGTAAAAAAACACCAGCAAAAGAAAAAAGTGAGTTCCGATTAAAGGCATGGCCACGCCCGAAAAACAAAACGCCAGCAAAAAAAAAAGTAAAGTTTCGATTAAAGGTATGGCCACGCCCAAAAAAAACCGCCAGCAAAAGAAAAAAATAAGTTTCGATTCTAAGTATGAGGCGAGTACCCCATGTACTCGCCAAACCAAAGCTTATTATGGTAAGACAGCAATCAAAGTAGGCAACCTAACTGTGAACAGACTATAGGCGTTATCGTATTCATTAAAAGCACAAAATAGGAGTTAGGTATCTACTCGACAGATTTGTTAATTCGTCACTTTCGCCAACTGGTCACTTTTGAAATTAGTCAATTTCACTAATATCCTTAATTCGTCACTTTCTTTAATTCGTCAGTTGGCTTATCTGGTCAGTGTATGAATCTCGTCAGTTTATCAATTTCAACTGATTTCCGTATTTGGTCAGTTGTAGTACAATCACATACTAATGGATAATTTAAATATAGTTTCTACTTTCATGATAGAAGATCTATTTGAAGAAGGAAGGAAAGAAGTTTGGGATTGCTTGACAAAATTAGGTCTTATTAATACTATAAGAAACAATAAACGTGTTAACTAATGAATGTACATTTTTATTTACAAATTACAAATGTATCCAAGTTTAATTTTCCATTTTTTCTAAGTTTATAAAATAAAACTCTGATATGCCGATATTAACGACTGTACATCTAGTCAAAATGCATAAATTGACGAGATTCATACATTGACCTGATAACCCAACTGACGAATTAGGGATAGTGACGAATTAGGGATTTTAATGAAATTGACCAATTGCAGAAAGTGACCAGTTGACGAAAATGACTAATTAACAAATCTGTCGAGTAGATAGCTAACTCCAAAATAGTGTACAGAACGAAACCATACATACAAAGGTGCGCTCGGGCTACGCACGCATTGACACCTCTCACGCTCACGAAGTTCACCGACACGAGGTCAAAGGATTTTCAAAGTAGTTTCCGATACTGATTTGTGCGCGAGTGTGCGTAGAAGAGGGTATGTGTGAAAAAAAAGTACATATATAAGATTGCATTTTATACTGTACGTTATTATTTCGTGTTAAAAGAGAATGTATTGGATTGGATTCAGAATTATTTTCTAATACAGGTAATAGCAGCTGATTTGTTCGTGAACTTGCAGTCTATTTATAATCTCATATACGTACAACAATGAAACTTATGTATTGTTGTATATCATATTCCGAAAACGTTAATAAGAAATACAAATAATAATACTAGGAGCATGATACACAGAACTAAGTCAAGCTACTATCAGAATCTAGTATAGATTGGAAAAAGTCTATTACAGTTTTTACAAAATAAAAAGTCCTTTTTGACATTTGAGAAGCATCAATCTCATTGGCAGATAGCGAAATCAACCAACAAGAGTTGGTTCATTGGAAGCATCCCATTGGGGGATTCGGCAACCCGCCTATCAGAGTGTCACTTTCTCAAATGTCAAAACTGACTTCTTATTTTCTTCTTCTTTTAATGAATGACCCGCAGTTTATTAACGATTTTGCCAGTCTCCATTAAAATAAATATATTCAATAAACAAATTAAATCAGTAAAAAATTCTCAAGTCGACTTCTTATTTCGTGATAACTTTAATTCAATTAATATTTTGCATGCTGGCTATATTGTCAAAATACTGTCAACAACGTCACATGTCTGTCAATCTATGACGTAATACAATTTGATTGATGGTTTTTTTGACGTTTATTCGCAACTGGATACTGATTGGTGGATCTATGTAACGGGTTGACATTTGGACAGCACAGTGGCGCCCCCATTATTTTTTATTCTTTTTTGCCAAGCTATAACTAACTAATCATTATACTCTGTAAAATATAGCTAGATCTCTGTGACAGTTATATTAACGTGAACAATATTGACTTTTAATTCAAAGGCATAAAGTTGTAATTTACAGTTTGCACCTCTGTGTTCTCTCACTCTCTGCATTTCAACCACAAAAGCTTTTTGCCGTTGACATAAAAGTCTAGTCTTGTTTCCGTTTGTAGAACTGTCACAGAGATCAAGCTATATTTTACAGAGTATATTTACTAGATTCTGATAGTATATCTTAATATCATCATATTCTTAGACTCACTGCTGATCACCCAAAGATCGCATCATGTTCAGTCTGGGTTAACACACATTTAGCAAGCATTTTTTCCCTCAAAATGTATATACATAGAAAAACACTTCATTTCATATGTTATAGAGCGTACATTATTTTTCCTAACCCGGTATTGAACCCGAGTAACCAATAGTCAGTCGATTACAAACATTTTAAGAATGTAACTAGATTTCCTATACTACACCTTTATATAAATATAAGTATCACGATATTTCATACACAATTATAGAGGTGTTGGTTCGATGTCCAGTTGGATCAATATTACAATTACTAATTCCAAGCTAATAATTGCTAAATATATTATGAAGATCATCTTCGTAATTTCCTGAAAAAGAAAACATAAGGTTATGGATAGAACTAATTGTGTTAGAATATACCCATTGCGCCCAGGAATATAAAATTTTCAACATTTTTTTTTTAAAGTTACACTCATAAGGGTAGACAGAGGCGTAGTATACGTCCACATTTTACCTGTTTGGTTTTTTGTCCCACGTAATAGGAGTGAGCTTATTGTAGTGTTGAAATGGGACAACATGATGAGACACTTTAAAAACGCAAAATCAACTATTCATAAAATACAAACGTAATTGTTAATTTTTCGCTTTTATAAGACGCAAGAGCTCAAACAAACTTCACAACAAACTCAAAACTCACCTATTCAACGGTTTCTCCTTATAAGTGACCAACTTCCTCGGCCTGCGAGTCCTACCATTAGTGATGGAGTCCCCTCCACCCCCGCTGCCACTGTCACTGTCCCGACTGTCATGAGCCATGCTGTCAAACCGACTGCACTGCACACTGTCCATGTCACTGTCCCTCAGACTCTCCTGGAAAGTCTCCGCTTTGACTACTCTATGGAGGTTGTGACTCTCCGGAGCGGTCCGACTGTCTTGACTATTGACTCTGCAGCGGAGGATCTCGTAGCTGTTCCGTCGACTGTGGGATGTGCACGGTTCGGTTTTGATGTCCCTTTCTAGGGCTAGGTTTCTGTTTTCTCTGTAGGTGTATAGAAATATTATATTAGGAAGGATTACGGCTAATAATTTCGTTTTGAGTTTTGTACAAACTTAGATTATACAAATGTTTGTGCTTGTTGCGACCCAGAGGAATTGAATTCTGAGGTGGGGACAAATAAGTATCGAATGATTTTAGAGTAGACTTAATCTTTAACTCTTTAATGATGAAATAAAAACTCTAGTTTCGCACGCTCCGAAGAGTACATTCACTATTCTCTAATCTAATACATTATTTTAGTCACAAAAAGTGGGGAGTAACGAGAGTTCGAAGAATCTAATAGCTAGTACCGAGGAATTCAAAAATGATTTAAGGATAGAATTTAGAGATCGCTAGTGTGTGATAAATACAAGAGTATACTCACGAGACGATGACGGCAGAGTCAGTGGCGCCGTTAGGACTGGGCGCATCGAAGGTCAGCAGGTCCAGCGGGGTCCTGGCGCGCTTGGGAGACGGCGGGGGACCCTCGCTGTCCGAGTCCAGCCGCATCTTGGCTACTAAGACCTTCAGCACGCGCCCGCTGGTACTGTAATAGCAAGATAACCAAATCTTAAAGTATTCTTAGATTTTATCACAAGTAGTCTGTTCTTACATCCTTTATACTTTTGATTGTTGGCACTTGATGGAACTTGTTATACATTATGAAAACTCACTCACTTGTACTATTCCACAACTTTTATTATAATTTTAATAATACCTAACCGGTTTCGCAATTATAGCATTCTCAAAGGTGTTTACACTAACTTTTGACATAAGTAATTACTTAAGTAATTGTTCTTGTCCATACGTTATATTGACGTTAGGCATCATAGACACAGATACCATATAATCTTAAAATGGGAGTTCTGAATAAGATCCTTCAAGTCGTAGCAGAGGTGTCTGCTGTAGAAGACGCACATGACAATACGTCCTTGCATCAAATACTACTGTCACCTTTGCCATGCCTTGGGGAAGTACGTACGTGATAATCTCATATAGTGCTGTGAATCATACCGTAAAACGAGGTGAAATTGATTAATTTTCTACTTTGAAATTGAATAACTTTTTTCATTAAAGCATTGGATGTAAACAAAAAATACAGTAATGACGATTCGTTATGTACTACATAAATCAGGAAAACAAAAATTAAAATCTTTTTTAATTCCTTAGAAAAAAAATAAAAACCTCACTATCAAAATTATATTATGAATGGGGCTATTTTGGGATGTGGTATATTTTATATGCCATTGAAAAGACACCCCGATTAGCAACCAAAAACAAAAAAGAAAAATAAAATTTGGTCAGCTCACTTTCAAATTTTAGCCTTTTGAACATTTTTGGGACTACTTTGAGTCAAAGGGCAACTTTGATTGTTGAAAAACCAACGTTAAGTAAGCAGGCAGCAATAAAAGGCTTTGACTTAATAAAACAAAATTAACTTAATAATCAAATTTAATTGCCACAAGGAGCCGCAGCATGTAATATATATAGCAGATTCCTCGGTTCAAGAAAAGTTAGGTTGAGCACCAGGAGTTCTCCAATGTAACCCTTTCAATTAGAGGGCCGCTCACCGTCCTTACAGAAGCAGGCCCATAACCCGAAACCCCCCAAAGACGCGGGATAGCACCCGAACCACCCCCTGGGCGAGGCCGCGGTGGCGGCCGTAGGTCTGTTGGGAGTCCTGGGACATCCTTCCGAGGGCTTACCCGGGGCTCCCAACTATAGGCTGCTGGGCGTTACGTGAAGGTTTTTAGTCGGTAGGAGTCCGGCATAACATCCATGAGGATTTTCTCTCACATAAAAAAAACCCTTCAATTTATTATAAAGTGTCCCATAGGTTATTTTATACAATTTAATAATAATAATATTTCTTCTTCCAAAACCTCTTCCATGTATTTTTTGTAGGCGTGACTCCCTACGGTCTTTTTATGAGCGGGAACCATCGTACAACTGAAACAAACAAACAAAAGGGGCTACTTAGATAACATGCCTATTATTCATATAGGTGAAAACTTAACAATCACTGGTGTGAAATTGATACCTATCAAAGTAGCCTCACATATCCTATTAATGTAGCCCCGGTAATCAAACGTGCTCATGATACAAAAATGGCGGCGCCAACCCAAAGTGTTCTTCATATTTTTAAATCTTAGCTAAATGCACAATAAAAATAACACAAAAGTTTAAACCAAATATATATACTTACGCCTGGGCAATTGAAGTTATCCAAGTGATTTTTTCTGATGATTTTTACACTCAACTTTAACATTAAAATTTATTTAGACCTAACCACAAATCACACGTATGCTCTTCGAAAAAACATGGCCGATCTGTCAATCTGACCAATAGAATAAAAAGAATCCATTTTGCGTTACGTTATACGTAAATAATTGCAAAAATATTACCAATTTAAGTTATCATCAAAGTTACCCCATTGTTCAAAGTAACCTCGTTTTACGGTAGCAGTTTTGTGTTATGTTCATTTACTTGAGAGTAGGTGCATCTAAAAATCTAATTCAGGCCGGATTCGACCAAAATCGGTTAGACTATATTAGAGAAAACAACTGGTATGTACTAATACTAAAAGTAAAATGAATTTCCATTTTACCAACAACTAGTGCAACGTAACTATGGTAACCATACCTTGGACTTTCAGTATGGTTACCAAGGTTACGTTTTGCTTATTAGATGTTGGTGGTAGCTTCAATTTCACTTTACTTTTAGTATAAATACAAGTTATTCTCTAGCATAGTCTTACTCCGATTTTGGTCGAGTCCAGCCCCAAGTTCACAATATCTGGTTTACCCCTCCTTGACTTGTACCTGGGTATACTAATATTATAAATGCAAAAATATGAAAGAAGCTGTGAGTTACCTGTTTTTCCTGGCGGAGACGGGCCTGGGTGAGAAGTGGTGTGGTCTGGGCGAGGACATCGATGCTGAAGAGCTTCGCTTGCGACACCGTGGACGGACGGTGGGAGAAAACTCGCAGGATAGCCGTATGGGGAGTTCGCCCCTCTGTTATACCGCACATACTTTATATAAGCTACTGCGGTCATTTTGACCCCAAAAACATTTCGATGACAATACAATTGTTGAGGTGTTCGTGGCCCAGCGGACTCAGGGTTCTATTAACGATCACTGCAGTAGCCAACTTTCACGCTGGCAGGTCCTTGGATGGATAACCACCACATGACCACTTTGTGACATTTATTTGCGAGCATTTCTGCGCTTCGGAGGACATGGTAAACCTTTTAAGTCCTAGCTGTCGGTAACATGACGTCATTGGTACAAGCCATGGTCTCCAGCGGGAGTAAGTGGGGCTGCGCCTTTCTGCGAGACAATGAAGGGCAAGTGCGAGTTCTAGAGTGCGCCTGTCGACATTCACGGTGAGCGCGATTAACGGCGATTTGTATGTTATCAAGACAAGTTCCCGCGTTTATGCTTGGTGGCGGTGTCTCGATTCCATACTAATCAGCGTTAACGCCCTCACCGTGAATGTCGACAGGCGCACGCTAGAACTCGCACTTGCCACTCAGGTCATGTGAGTGAAAGAGGCGGTGGGGCGGGAGAGGGAGAGAACACTCCTACCTGAGTTTCGCAGTCAGCCGTCTGGGTTTCGCCAAGTTGAAGGTTTTATGAGCGGTATGACATTTTTTAACAGTGGGTGGTCACAACTTACGCCTCTGATGTTACTACTGCTTGCTGCAGTGACTTCATATTTTGTAAGTAAATATTTAAATCCATACTAATATTATAAAGCTGAAAAGATTGTTTGTTTGTTTGATCGACAGGATCTCAGGAACTACTGGTTGGAATTCAAAAATTATTTTACAGTTCGATAGTTCATTTATCGAGGATGGATATAGGCTATATAACATCACGCTACAACGCAAAGGAGCGGAGCAATAATAATAAATTAGAGATAATTTTGAAAAGCAATTAGTATACTGACTCAATCACAAATTTAATGTGAAAATTTTTTTTTGATCTCGAGCAGGATTTGAACCCGCGTCTTCTGGTTTGCCGGACCAGACGCCTTAACCAACTAGACCACCGAGACACTGCTCTCGACCGTAAAATTCTTTCACCTCATTACGTCTTGGGGCGACGTAGGCACCATCTACCGGTAACTTAGTTAAGTTGCCCCAAGTAAGCCCTAAGACGTAATGAGGTGAAAGAATAATAATAAATGTCTCAAAAACGGGAGAAAAATTATTCCTTTTGAGAGCTTCCGTTGCGTGCGCTGCTTAAACAGTTAGTTCTGTTAAAATTATGTGCTACGAAATTGTTTCTCTTAAAAATTTCCAAAAAAGTCTGTGAGAGCGTGTTTATATCTTTTAGGGTTGGTTTACAATAATCATTTTAATGGAAATGAAATTTCTTCTAAAATAATGCGACGGTACACCTCTCTCGCAAACGATATTATTCTAAAATATAATGCGACGGAAATACACGCGACGAGAAACTTCTCTCTTTCGCTCTCTGACGTGAGAGAGAGAAAGAGAGACGTTTCTTTCAGTAATGAATATTTACGACGCGACGCTACGGGAGTAAACGCAACGTGACGGGAGTAAATACAACGGCAACGGGTGATATACTCTCCCTTGACGCAAACGAAGTTGCGCGGGTCAGCTAGTATTTTATTATATTTAAAAAAAACGTATATCACAGTGTCCCCTGCCAGATGGACTGACGACCTTAAGAAGGTCGCAGGGAGTGCCTGGAAGCGGAAGGCACAAGACCGTGTATTGTGTCGTAAGGAGAGGCCTACGTCCAGCAGTGGACTGACATTTGCTGATTGATTGATTGATTGATATATCACATTGCATAATAGATGTACCTGCATAGTGTCTTCAGTGTTTTGCGTCAACAAGTGCTGTGTTCTATCCGGCTCTGTCGTAGAATCTGGCTCTAAGGTCCCGCCGCCCTTGGGGTTGCTAGACTGGAAATTACAATTAACGTTACTTAAATAATAATGTAGGCTAGTAGGTACCAGGTTTCACTGGTCAAAAAAGTAGCTCATAAACGAGTAAGGTGCTTTGCAAACGACGGGGCGGCCCGGCCCGGTCAATTTCACGATAGCGTTAAGGGAATCCAATACTACCAACACACATGAAGGGCAAAAAGACCGAGCCGCAGCTGCCCGCCGAACACATATTTCCGCGGTACGGGCAGTCGCGGGCATCGACGGGCAGACGCGGTCTTTATTACGTCGCGGACAAAAAGACTATAAAAAAAGTAGAAGACTTTACCGTATTTACTTGGCGGTGAGACAAAATGTAAACATTTTATTACTTTTCACACTAAACTAAATATAGACGGCATTTCGAAGATGCCTACTTCGTCTTATTTTACTTTCACATTTTTATCTATTAACTCACATACATTTTTCGCCCCACTCGGCTAAAAAAGTTTGATAACTACTGTTTTCTTTGTTTATGTTAAGTCTCGCGGCGACATAAATACAGTATAGTAATATTTATGAACAAAAATGGCACTTACGCTAGAATCGGGCGGCGAGTCTAACAACCAGCTGGGTCCTTCCAGTGGGTTGTCTATGTGCAGGGACACTCTGAAAATTAACACATGCCTAATTATATTTACGGTAATCATTATATTATTGGTAATGAGCAATTAGCTTTATTCTTGAAAATAAAGGCTTAATTTAATTCATTAATCAACAGCATTCAGGATGCTGTTGGGGCTGTCTCGTGGGTGCAGTGCGTCGGGAATGTTCGCGGAGGCGCGTACAGACGATTTTATGCGATAATTAGAAAACGTAAGGCATCAGCACTTGCACGACTCCGCTCCACTTCCAACAGTCTCTTGAGTGTTTAAGGACCGGTGGGACTCCCCCCTGTTACAGCACTGGGTGGGACTCCACACATAGGTAGAGAATTTTATTTTATTGACTGATTTTTATTTATATTTTGTTGATTGAATTTTATTTTATTGACTGATTTTTATTTATATTTTGTTGATTGAATTTTATTTATTGAATTTTGATTAATTTGTATGTTATTATGATTTAATTCTGGTTGTAATTATTGTATAATTGATGAATTTTATCTAATACTAATGTAGTTCTTAAGTTAAATTGTACTTATCTAACATTATGGATCTAATGGTCTGAAATCAAATGATTTTATTTATTTATTATTTATTATTATTAATGTGATTAACACACATTAAATTAAGCTTTTATTTTCTATATTTGCGATAAGGTATATTTTTACTTTGGCAAGATTTCCTGAATAAAACAAAATTGTGTCTCGACGCAAGTGTATTATGCGACTGGTTTCATTTATTATACATGTGCAGTTTTTTATAGTTACTATGAAAATATCGACCTATAGATACAACAATGTGGAAAAAAGTGGCCGACTTTCGGTTTCATACGATAATTTATGTGAAAACGTCAAAACAATACATAAACGTAATCAGCAGATGGAGTGGAAGCTGTGGAAGAGAAATAGATGCGTCAAAAGCCGAACGCTTCTTGCCCATCGTGCCTCTCTATCGCTTTTGCCGCGCTCTCGCTTGCACTCTCGACTCAGGTGCGTGGTGTCATTTTTAGGGTTCCGTAGCCAAATGGCAAAAAACGGAACCCTTATAGATTCGTCATGTCTGTCTGTCTGTCCGTCCGTATGTCACAGCCACTTTTCTCCAAAACTATAAGGCTGCTATGCTGTCTGTTATGCTGTCGAAAATTGGTGAATAGATAGCATTAAGAATTTTACATAAAAATAGAAAAAAACAATCAAGTTTGGGGGTCCCCATACTTGGAACTGAAACTCAAAATTTTTTTTTCATCTAACCCGTACGTGTATCTATAGATAGTAGAGATAAAACGGATAGTGGTTTGGCCGGATACCGGATATTCGGCAAGCTAAGAGGCCGGAGCGCCGGATATCCGGCTGAACATAGTCGAATGTCGAGTCACGAAACGTTACAACGAGTGCATCGCGTGATCTGATCGGGTGGACTCCGATTATTTCAGATCATTATGTTAATTAGTGAAATTAGCGCTTTCTTGTTTATATTGGTCGTACACGTCATTTCGTGAATTTATATGAGGTTAAGAAAAAAGTAAAAAACGTGTGTTGTTGTTTGCATTTGCGGTGATTACTGGTGATTGAATTAGTGATTTCGGTTTTTCTATAACAATTAAATCTGATATCAAAAAAATTCTATAATAAATAATCGTTCACCCATATGGGAGGTACTTTGATTTATGAAGTGAAGTCCGTATTTACGAATCGCAAAGCAGGTATGTACCAAACAAAACAAGTAGGTAATTGCTCTTTTACACATGCTTAACTGTATTTTGATCGAGTTTATTAGTGATCGAACGAATTAATAATTGTTGTGGTTAGGCAAATAGGATGAACAGGTCTAGTATATCGATACCTCTGGGCTCAAAGGTCGTAAAGGACAAAATGGGACTTTTCAGGAGAAGCAAAAAACAAATGAAAAAAATTATTTTGTACTCTAACTTTTTTGTTTCTTGAGCTATTTTAATAAAACCAAGGAAGAAAAGCTTAGAAATTATAGTATTTTCTAAGGCAGATTAAATAAAATACCCTAGTGCTGTATTTACCGAGATAGATTTCCTTTACGACCATAAATTTGAAAATAAAAGTCCTTTACACCCGTCAAATTTCCATCCTAAGATTTCACCGAAGGGTGTAAATCTACTTCACTGCGCAATTCTGAAGAAAATAAGGTAATAATCGACTAGTGTAATAATTTTTAGGTCATAAGGATCACTTGCTAACTCATTTTTGAGGGCTACATTATACTATACTACATATTTTTAATATTAAGCTCGTCAAATTGACGTCGCCACCACCCTGATGGTAAGCCGTGGTGCCAGTCTGTAAGACTTTCTACGGTGGTTCCTCAAGTTGCCGGCCCTATGATGTGCCTCTTCACGCTCCTCTTGAAGAACCCGGGATTGTAAGATGAGGGAAAAACGTATGCGGGCAGGTCGTTCCATGTTCTTATAGTTCGACAGATGAACGATCTTTTGAAATGCTTGGTTTAGGCGAAAATTCTCTCCACTGTGTATAAGTGGCATCTCTGCCCTGGCACGCGTTGTTCGAGTTTGGAAAGGAGATGGTAGGATTAGGTTGAATCGAGCTCTTCAGAACATTCACCGTAATACATTCGGTAGAAGGCAGCCAAGGACGCTATGGTTCTTCGTTGCGCTAACGGTTCGAGGCCTCCCGACACCTCAGGACAACCAATTATTCGGATAGCACGTCGCTGCATAGCGTTGACGAATTCGACGCAGGGGCGAATCTTCGTCTTGTACAGTAAACATCTCTGACGTGACGTGAAATAGTCTCAGCTTATTTAGGAATTCTAGTTTCCACGACGCCAGCCCAGTACATCTCTCTACGTAGGTTTTGTGATTGAGCTTTCTTTTAGTGGAACCGTAATGTTCCGAAGACAGGGTAGGGATAGGAATGGGGACTTCTTAGCTGTAAACTGTGTGTTTTTCTGGCATTGAACTCGACCAGGTTGTCCGAACCCCATTGGGCAATGCGACCCAAGTCCCGGTGAAGATCCGCCACGAGTTGTCGTCTCTTTTCTTCCACGTCGCCTCGCCCCTCCGCTGGACGGCCAGAATAGCTCCCATGCAGAGTACTATCATCCGAATAACAATGAATGCACCCAAGGGGCAGCATGTCATTGATATGCAGAAGAAAGAGAGTTGGGGAAAATACCGATCCCTGTGGTACTCCGGCATATACCTGCAAAAAGCAGGAAGCCTGACCATCACAGAGGACCCGTGTACGTCGCCCGTGCAGGAAGCTGGCCAACCATCGGCACAACTGAGGCGATAGACCATATGCCGGCAGCTTGGAAAGATGCGACGCATGTCATACCCTATCAAAGGCTTTAGCCATGTCTAGGCCAATAGCCAGAGATTCACCGTGATTCTCCATAGCCTCACCCCAGGTGTGTGTAATATACGCTAAGTGATCACCCATTGATCGTTTCGGCCTAAAGCCATATTGACAATCGCTAATTAACGAGTGATCCTCCAGATAGCGCATGAGCTGTTTGTTGATAATTAGCTCGAACACTTTGCAGATTACGGTGGTTACGGCTATGGTCAATGATATTTAAGTAAAGATATGCTACCTTCATACAAAACAGCAATTAGTTATTGTTGAGTTATAATTTCACGTGTTTACCTATCGGTACCTAATAGATTTCATCTATGAATGCGATAGAGAATACAAAACATTTAAAACAGAGAGGGATAGCTATCTGTGTCGTTTTGCACACAGCAGCCGACCAAAACACGACTTGTTTCGCTCGCAGCTATTAGCCAACTCAATGGAATTATAACAATTGTGTGACTTTGTCCGCAACAGTTTTTGAGCGGTAATGCGATATCTACCTCTTTTTTACTATAACATCATTGGCTATGGTGCGATAGTTGGCCGGATCCGACCGATCCCCTTTCTTGGGGATCGGCTGAACGTTCGCCTCCTACCAAGCCTTCGACTCTTCTCCCGACGAATAGGAAAGACGATACAGGCGTGTTAGCGTTGGACATAATTCAGCTGCACACTTCTTCAGCACCAATGCCGCACTGCCGGATTACAATATCCGGCATCGTGGTTCCACAGTCGGCGATAGTGGGAGGTTGCTTGCCACAGTCATCGACCCGGGAATTAGCCGCAAAGAGATTGGCCAGCATTTCTGATTTCTCTTGGGCCTTGTGAGCCAGTCATCCGTCAAGATAGCGCAGCGGCGCGGCGGCAGCAAGAGCTTGCAAAAGTTGGCCTGCACGGCTTTGGTCAGTTGCCAGTATTCACGTCTGCCCTGCCTGTCGGATGTTACGTTAGCCCCTGACCAAGCCGCGTGATGCGCTGGGCGTCCACTCTCTTGAAGGCTCTCTTACTGGACCTAGTGGCTCTGTTGTACGCTGCTTTGAGGCGGGCTACTTTCTGGTCGCGCACAGACCGAGCCCTGATCCAGGCGCAGTAAGCCGCCTGTTTTTGTTGAACAGCTACGGCGCACTCACCCCCAAACAAGGAGCGGGCTTTGCGGATGCTGGCGACATCAATGTATGGAATGTAATCTCAATGATGAAGCCCTCCCTGCAAAGCAGCGCTGACTCCACGGGATGGCCGACTGACTCAAGAGGACTCAGGGCAAAATAAACAGATTTCAGGTCGTCCATTGGCGCAGAAGAACGAAGAAATTTCATTATATTTGCGGTTTTTCGCACTCCGTTTGACAAAACGATGATGTGTTTTTTAACAAGTTTTCGTCAATAATTACGCCAAGGTATTTAATGCTGTCTGTCCTTTGGATGAATTCACATTTGCAACCTTTCATTTCTTTGCAGTAGTGTAATTTGATACCAAGAGATGAGTAATGGGCCGATCTAGCTGTTTTATGAAAACATACATATTTAGTTTTACTGGCATTCAGTGTCACTAAATTATAACGCAACCATGTTGACACATGCCCCAGGCCCAACTCGGCTTTCGTAAAATTTTAAGCCCAACTTGCACCATCAAATATAACAACAGTGTCATCGGCATAGCATATTATATTATCCATATACATTATAAAAAAGCGTTGGGCCACAAGCACGCTACCCTGTGGGTCTCCAAAGTCGATTGTATCTAGCTCACTTTTAAAGTTAGTATGGATGTAAAGGACATCAGGACTTGTCCTGATGTCCTTTACATCCATATTTTTGAGGTGACTTATAGGGAGTATAGGACCATTTAAATTTTTTATGTGTTTTACACCCAAAATTTTCTTAATATTTTCCTTTACTACCAAAATAATTTCCCTCTAGTAGGTAAGTGTTATTTACTTCCATATTTTCACGGTAAACTTGGCTTAAAGTCTCAGATTATGTGGGTCGTAAAGGCATTTTTTTTGCGAATTTCGTAAAACGGAATATACAGATCGATAGGGAATTAAAAATTGAGTAAAACTGTATCAAAAAGTCATTTTCGCCCAAATGTCCTTTACGACCTTTGAGCCCAGAGGTATCGATATTACGTTTCAAATTTCAAAAACGTATGGTATACCTCGGGGCATATATTTTGGATTTAAACTGTGCTCAAAGCGCAGTATAGATTTTACAGGGTGCTTTTTGAGGATAACACTGTGCTAAGGCTGAAGACGGTGGACAAGCTCAAATTTACCAACAATAGATTATATCAAAACAATCCGCGCCTGACAGGGGACTAGTTTCTCTCGCGAATTAGGTCCAAGATTGTGCCCGAGGTATACTTAGGGTTAGACTAGCTGTTCAAGTTGATACTAACGCTCAGCAAACATTATAGACATCGATTTCTAATTCTTACAGATCAGTAAATCTGTAAATTTTGTTATTTTTCGCTTTTAAGTCGTATTTATTTGATATCCGGCCGGATACTCCTTCCTTATCTCAACAAGGCCGGATACCGGATAGTTACCGGATATCCGTTTCATCTCTAATAGATAGGTCTTTAAAAACGCTATTAAGGTTTCTAGTATCATTTTTTTCTAAACTGAATAGTGTGCCCAAGAGATTCTTCCAAAGTGGAAAAATGAGTGTCCCCCCCCCCCCCCCTCTAACTTCTAAACTAAGAGAATGAGAAATCTAAAAAAATATATGATGTACATTGCCATAAAAACTTCCAACGAAAATTGGTTTGACCAAGATCTAATAATATATATTGTTAAAAATTACAGAGAAACATAAATATTACATATCTATATTTACACTATAATAATATTATTATTATTACTATTTACTATCTAATAATTAGTTCTTTTTTATACGTCATAAACCGCAATTTTCACCTTGAAAAATCACTGCCACAGCGAACGTGTTAAAACATTAATGAAAGTTACAACGAACTACAAGAACTTTTATATTATGTTACTTGCTGCTACGGAACCCTTCATGGGCGAGCCCGACTCGCACTTGGTCGGTTTTTATAAAAAGTATTAATCGGCGTTCATCTATCTATCTATACTAATATCATATACTAAGCTTATATTAGCTGAATTTGGGCTAAATGATGTTGTGTGCTATTGTCCACAAATATTTATTTATCTTTACCAATATTATAAAGAGGAAAGATTTGATTGTTTGCATCGGATAGGCTCCGAAACTACTGGACCGATTTGAAAAATTCTTGCTCTGTAAGAAAGCTACACTATCCCTGGGTGACATAGGCTATATTTTATCCCCACATTCCCACGGGAACGGGAACTACGCCGGTGAAAAAGCCTGTATGTATTAGTATGAAGTGATTGTATTACCTCGGTGCCTCCTCCTCTTCTTCCATATCGCTGTCTTCTTCACTCAAGGCGTGTAGTCTGCGGCTGGAAATGTATAATGGAATTCTTAGTGTGTATGATCCAGTCAAATACAATCCACTGCTGGACACCCATCACAATTATCGTACTTAGAAATGGTCCTGAACTTCCTACATCTTTGCGTAATAGCACAGGTAGGAAACTCAATACAAATGATTTGTTCTCAATTCTGTCACCTACACTAAAAACACGTTATGTTTGTGAATGTGTGTGTGACCACTAAGATTAAACAAACGTTCCTTCAAAACACCATCCAACTATATGACAGGCTGTGGCGGGGGTGGGGAAGCTTGCTCAGTGGGGGGCAGGGAGTTGACTATCTGTACGTAAGCCTATGTTACTTCAGTTCAGTTCAGAATAATTGGAAAGCCCTCATTAAATATCATGTATAATTGCTTGTTTGAAACATTTGACCAATGCGGGCCCCAAACGGTTTGACGGATCTGGAAACTTGATATGGCATATTGTTTAGGTCAATTAGGAGAGTGCACCATCACTTTGGGTTGGCCATAGTACAATTGGAAGTCATGTGGGCCAATTACATGGTGTTTTATACAACAATCAGTGCTCAGCTTAGATGAAACCGCAGTGGTAGCCGTGGGTCTGTTGGAAGTCCTGGGGTATCCTTCCGAGGGCTTACCCGGGGCTCCCAACGATAGGCTGTTAGGTAGGATACATGTGTTTTTTAGTCGGTAGGAGTCCAGCATAACATCCTTGTAGGATTTCCTCACATTAAAAAAAAAAGTCAATGTCCAGCTCATACCCAGGTTTGGTTCTCGAATCGCAAATTAATGTTTAAAATATATTCAGTAAGTACTTTCATAGTTTATAGATTGTAAAGAAGTTTTTTCTTTATAACATTAGTATGAGCAACATACCTCGGAAACTCATCATCTTCCGACATGCGCGCTGAATCATCCATCCTGTCTCCACTGTCTGCAAATAATAAATATAGTCGAAATGACACAAAACTCAACAATTACAATTTTATTCCTTATGAGAGACCTGGATATTCTTAAGGGGCCCCTCCGTAAAAATAGTACTTAGGATTTTGGAAATATTCAAGAACTCACTTCATTAAATGACACCAAAATGGAACCTTAAATTACAATAAAAAGCACACGGTGTTAATGTAGTCTTATCTAATAAGAATTTAAGGTTGCATTTTAGTATCATTTAATGAAGGACAAAGAAAGGAATAGCGCGATTAGAAAACAATGCTTAGATGGTTCGGACATGTCGAGAGGATGGATGAAAGTAGACTGACTAAACAGATTTATAAGGCGAGAATGAATGGGCAAACTGGTAGGGGTCGACCTCGGCGTACATATGATGACCAGATCAAAGACCTGTTGGTAAAAGACCAGGTCAAGAGTACCCTTAACCGACGAGCGTGTATGAAAGCACTTATGAAAGTAGAAGAAGCGAAAGTGATATGCCAGGATCGTAGCAAGTGGAAAGCCATAGTCTCTGCCTACCCCGATGGGAGACAGGCGTGATATATGTATGTGTATGTGTATGTGTTAATGAAGCGAGTTCTTGAATATTTCCAAAATCCTAAATGTCTTTTTGTGCATTTTACGGACGTGCCCCTTAAGGAAAATAAGTTATGAGTTTTATTTTAATGGTAACAATTTCATAGTGTACAGTCTAACTGTACAGCTCATCATCATTTTTAAACAGTTTTAAATTTCAACAGCATTTTTGTAAACGCTCATTATAAATTACATTCATTAAAATCATCAGTTAGCGTGTAGCTATCAAGAACGCCTATCATTAACATTATCTATTTAGCATATTAATTCATTTAGCAATTTAATTAATTACAATAAAAATATTATTGTCATCTAAGTGACTTTTACATTAAATTATCAATACAAAGGTGCATAGGTTACCAAGAACCCGTACACATAGTATTTCAAGGGCTGCATGCATGACATATGTACTTCGAGTTTAATTTTTCCTTTTCCATCTATACATAATAATAAAATGATAGAAAAGTCAAACTGTACATTGGAAATATTTAAAAAAGAATACTCGCTGGGTGTTCAACATAAGATACCGAAGCCAAAAATATAGTTAGATTTTTTTTGTCTGTTTGTCTGTTTGTTTGGCTTTGCCCGGAAGGATCTCGAAAAGTACCCCATAGATTTGATTCAAATTTTGCACAAATATTACCTAGGGGTAGGGTCTTCAAATAGGCTTTACATTATCACCAGAGATGTACAAAATGGTTTTAAAAAAGCATTTAAATACAAAATGCAAAATACTTTTCAGTATTACTATTTTAAATGCAAAATACCAAATAGTTTTGCGTTTTGTATTTCAAATGCTAAATGCAAAATAGGTATTTTCAAAATACTTTTTTAAAATAAAATACTTTTTTACCAAATTTCACATATTTTTATTTATTTTAGGTTTTTATCATGAGAAATAGAGACACAATGCCGAGCCGAATAAAAACGTCTAATATCATGTCACCTTATGAGCATGACCATTTGGTCATATTTATCAGTACACGTATCAATAAATTCTGTTATGTTATTAATAATAATAATACTCACTTAAAATAATGTAAAAAACTAGACTAACGAAAAGAGAGCCATGGCTCCATTTTGTGACTTGTGTATACAGTGCTTGTGTGGCCATTTATTTCGGTTGATTGTGTATCTAGTTCTTATTTTATTATTTATAGGTACTTTTCTTTTATTAGGTAAAAACAACTAGACTGGTATTGTTAAAAGTGAAAAAAATAAACATCAATATTTATTTATTACGCTTTTTAGCAATACCGGTTGTTCGAATACATCATCACTCATTTTTCTTCTGTGAGGTCTCATAATCATTCGACCGTTTCTTTTTAACGTGAGGAAAAAGCCATCATGGATGCTATGCCGAACTCCTACCGACTAAAAAACCTCACGTAACGCCCAACAGTCTATGGCTGGGAGCCACGGATAAGCCCTCAGAAGGATGTCCCAGGACTTGGAGTCTTCAGACCCACGGCCACCATTGCGGCTTCGCCTAGGGTGTAGTTCGGATGCTATCCCGCGTCTTTGGTGGGTTTCGAGTGTGATCCCGCTTTTTTCCGAATTTCTCACGTCACGCTGCCGTCATGGGCCTGCTTCTGTAAGGACGGTGAGCAGCCCTCTCACCGTCCTCAGGCCCCCGGTCATGGAGGCCGACAGTCTTCTGCGAAGACACGTTGGCGGCGCCCAAGCCGCCGCCGACTTGACTGCGGAACTCGGGTGGGAAAGTTCTCTCGCGTTCCCGCCCCGCCGCCTCCTTCACGAGCATGACTTGCTCGCAGAAAGAGGCGGCGCAGTCCCACTTACTCCCGCTGGAGATCATGGCTAGCACCATGGTCTCGAGCGAGAGAGTAATCATCCCACCGTACGAACAATTTCGTTCATTTCATTTTGTTTGGCTGGTGATGTTGGCTGAACTGAATCACAAAGTATTTTGCATTTGGAAATGAATGTTAAAAATGCAAAATACATCTCGAAAGGTATTTCAAATAAAATACAAAATGCTTTTTAATAAAAGGCATTTAAATTCAAAATACAAAATAGGTATTTTGCATTTTGTATTTGCATTTTAAATAGAAGTATTTCAAATAAATCACATCTCTGATTATCACGGTACATATCCTAGGGGCTAAGCAGAGAGCAATCAAATTGGCATTATAACATAATTTCCACGCGTATGAAGTCACGTGCAACAGCTCGTTTCTATATAAAATCTAGATGATCATTTCTAAAATATTTTACTTTTTACCCACAGACTTACAATATAAGTAGCAGACGAAACATTAAATTATGTTTGTGTGAGTTGGTCTTTCCATTCCGCTCGCTCTAAGGGGTTAGTGAATGCTGCTATCCCGTTTCTACACGTATAGCAACACTATACATGACAAGTTAAAAAAAATGACGTACGCCTAGTTTTGAAAGATCGCCATTTAGTTATGCTGTCGATGCTGCACACGCAATTTTCAAATAAAGTGAATTATTTATGTCTTTGATTAAATAAAACTGTACGAGTTAAATATTTAAGATGGTGAAATGTAGTGCCTATTTGTGTGAAAATACGACGTATGGAAATATACCCGGATTAACCTTTCACAGGTGAGTAAACATTGTTGGTTATTGAAACAAACCATGAATTGTGTAAATTGCGATGAATATATACGTTGTTGCATTTTCTACCTGTGCTTACTTGAAAGCTTAATCATTAGAGAGCATGATGTATTATACAAACTTTAAATTACGAACCATTTATGCTTTGTTATCAATCACAGAATATATTTTTATAGAAGCTTTGGCATATTATGTACTTCTCATTGATGTAGGGGCCGCATTCCGGCACTTTTTTTCAAGATTAAATTTAATCCTAACATAAAAATGGAACAATGGGCGCTAAACTATTGTAAAACATGCTATCTACAAAATGGGCTATCGATTGGAGGTTAAATGGACTAAGTGATTTGTTCTATGGATGAAGACGGCGTCTGCCATTTCAATATTGGCAGTTATCAAAATATTGGCAGACGTTGACTCGCCAACTCACTAGAATACTAGATGGGCCCGCTATACAGTTTACCGGTTTCGCCATCGCGGGTCAGACCCTGAGTGGATTTCCCTGTAGTTATGCCCTTGAAAATGACATTTCCACCCCTTAGCATAAAGCTCTGGCATTCCTCCCTCTGAACGGCCAATTAAGGCAAGCCAGAGTTGAGATCTGCTGCTCTTCCGGGAGGTCACATTGGTCTCCCAGATGCTCATTAAATGCTAACTAGTGACTAAACACAACAAAACTGAGAAATCGGGACCGATGTGTTGCCACGCACATTCAGCTCTGCTGCCCTGCAGGATGTGTGCTTTTCTATGACCTTGTGAGACATTTTTTGTTGATTTCAGAAAGTAAATGATTTAAAGCAAATCTACTATGCCCTCATAGGGTTGCGTTAATACAATGATAAGATAACAACTGTCTTTATTTATTTATTAGTTTATGTACACACAAATTACAATAAAAGAGAAAACATAATAAAGAAAACAGTATTGTACAAGGGCCTACTTATTTCTACAGAAATCTCTTTCAGTAGGCCCGTAATAGGAGATGTTAAGAATAGATATAAATATTAATAAGTGTGTGCAAGTTAAGGACCCTAATTAAAAGTAATAGTATACATACCTACTCAAATACATGTAAATTATTAAACTATACATACATTCATACAAACACATAGGTACAATATAGACATATACATACATACATATCCCATTTAGATATACTTAAGTTCAGATAGTTATGACAAAGAGAAGAGGTAATGTTCTTTCAGTTTCTTTTTAAAGATTGAGACAGTTTTGCAAGATTGTATTTTCGGCGGAAGAGCGTTCCACAGCCTTACCGCTGACCTTGAGGGGTATTATTATTAATATTATTATGTCTCTTTCTTACTCAGGTATCTTCTTTTTTTTTTTCTTATGAAGATACCTGAACTTTTGGTAGGCTTACATGGGGACATATTGGTCCTACACGCAGAGGCCTCTTGAGATGTTTTATGTAATGGGGAATGGGACCCCCACTGCAGACAATTCACATTTGCCTTATGTAGAAGAACGGCAATGGACTTCCTGCAATAGAAGTTAAACTATTGTAAAATAATGCTAACTACAAAATGGGCTATTGGGATGGGTGTAAAATAGTTAGGCAATGGATGGAGACTGCGTCTGCCATTTCAATATCTTATTATCAAAACATTGACTTTTCATTATTATTCCTTTTATTTACATCTATAAACTTATTAATTTAAATTTTTAAATACATTCTAAAAATAAAAAAATATATTTAAAATATAAAAAAATAGCGTCCCACCGGCATCGGGTACAGGGACCAAGCTACCGGTGGTTAGGGCTGCAGAGACAGGAACCTCCTCACAATACGTGCCGTGTCTAGGAGTACTGCCTTTTGCATCTGGCCCTTGACCCAGCCACCTAACTATTATTATTATTATTAAAGATATACTGTACATTGTGTTATTCTTTGTGGTTCTTTTAGTATGTAAGTGATTAAATAAAATTCAATATTTGTTGTAGATTTCCAAAGAACCAGAAATTATGTGACATGTGGGTTGCAAACATGCAGATAAAAAATTGGACACCCAGCAAAACATGTGTTTTATGTTCCAAACATTTTGAAGAATGTTTTGTAGACAAAAGTCCTTTTCGAACACGTCTACGTCCTGGTGCAGTACCAACATTGTTTGAAATTTTACCAAAATCATCTGAAGTAAGTAAAATATACTGCCTTACTAAGGAAACCAGTTTGTTAGCATTGTAGAAGGTTAAGTTTGGTATAGTTAACTATTTTTGCTGGAATTAAGTTCATTAAACTACTTAACCTTTTTGTCATCTGTATCTAACTCTGAAATGATTGCGGGTTCAGAGCGGCAAACAGCCAAAATCATTTTTCATTATTGTATTTTTGTCTTTAGTCAACAGTATTGCCAACAGAATTTTAATGTAGTCTGTGTAAGAATGATGGGTGATATAATAATAATTTCAAGCTTTTACTCTTATTTTTTTAAACTGTTATACGAAACAGTAGAAAAAATCATATTGTGTCACTGACTGAAAATTCTTGTTTTTAATCTTCTCTAAGTATATTTATTTTTCAAATGTTCAAGAGATATATTCTTAATTCATCAAACATTGGATGTGTCTTGCTATATATACAGGATGTCCCACGGCTATGCCACATGGAGGGAAAGTACTTTAAATATTGTAGATGGAACATTTTACTGAAAGAAGACATTATTTTAATTTAAAAAACAACTTAAACTGCATTCATAGATTTTTAAATAATTAATGAATTTATACTATTAATGAAATAAAAATACATACCTATACTTAGCAAAAAATAATCCTTATGATAAAGCCTTTCGATCGGTACCTATGATAAAGCTACGGGGTAATTATTTTTTCTCGTGTAGCGGGTCCGATTCCCGGCTCAACCATGTAATTATTTAAAAATCTATGAATATAGCCGCGCCGCCACTGCCCGGCGGACACTTGCGGTGCGGTCTTTTTGCCCTTCGTGTGCGTTTATAGTATAGGATTCCCTTAGCGCTATCGTGCGCGGTCAAATTGCCCGGCCCGGCCCGCCACGTCGTTTGCTATGCGCCTTAATCTCCCAAAAATGTATTAAATTGATAAGAAAATTTGATTATCACAGAACTATCTTAATGACATTTAACTTGACTCCTAATCAAAATATGTTCTTTAGAAAAGTAAAAAAAAAATGGTTTAAACTGTAAGTAAGTAATTAGACATTTTGGTTGTCACTTTCGAGCTTAAGGCAAATTAAATAATTTAAATTAATTGAAAGGATCATATAGACTAGTCGTTCTAGATGTGCCGAGTGGTTAGGGAGGACCTGGTGTAGCGTACACACTTTGTTTATTAGACTATGTCTCCTTTTGTGTTTGTAGTTTCATTCTATGTAATGAAAAAGGAATTAACATGATGTACCTGATTTCTTCCGAAGATAAAACACTTTCGGTCCTATTCGCAAAGGAGATCATTCACGTTTCATACATTTTTGGGCCAATTCTGAAAGTGCCGGCCAGAAAAAAAAATTAATATTCGCATAGAACACACAATTTCTAGCAAAAATTACTACTACAATAACCCTGTGCGTGCTATGGTTTTGTTGTTACATGCTTTTAAAATACGAGAAAAATGTTATTTTGATGATGTATTTTGATACATTTTATCACTTGAATAGTGATTTGTTTTTACGTTATTCTATTGTAATACGAAAGAATTGTCATTTTACTAATTATCTACGTACCTACGCACAGACAAAAAACGTACCTAACGATTCACAACAAGTCCAAACTTGTTTTAAAAAAACTTAGACTAAGGTGCCGCGCGCACTGCCCCCAGGCTCAAGCGACAGGTACCTGGCAAATCACCCCGACACGTCCCGACGCCCGATGGGTGCGATGGGGCCCTACCACCAACCCCGGAGTCCAAGCCAGCCTCACCTGCGCTTAGCAGCAGGTGCTCCACTGCATCTGCTGCTAAACGGACGAGGTCATGGCGCACAGAAAAGGAAAATTCGAAACTAAACCCTGTACCAACCCGTCTGGCCAGCGTGATACAGTAAGGCCAAATATCCTCCTATGATGCGCACAACAAAACAACGGCCCCCAATTCCCAGCACTCCCGCTGTTCCCAATCACGGCAGCGGTCGGAGTGACGGCGGGAGGGGGTGTTAAGAATCTCCGGGTTACGGGAGGCTGCCATACAAAACTGACTTTGGCTACGTTTAATGGAACTACTCTGCGCCTAGACGAGCGGCTCACCGAACTCGAGGTAGAACTAGGTCGTATTAACTGGCACATCCAGTATTGTGCGAGGTCCGAAGAAAGGGGGAGGACACGCTAACCCTTGCATCAGGCGACCTGTTTTACTTTCGGGAAGATGAAGGAAGACATTCTTTCGAGGGCCGGATCGGCTTTATGGTGAAAAAGGACCTCGTTAGCAGCGTTGTGGAGATCAGTAGTGTTTCGCCTCGGGTAGCGTACTTAATACTGAGACTCACCAACAGGTACACCCTGAAGGTAGAAGTGTACGCCCCGACCTCGAAAGCACTGTCAAGGCAGTTGAAACCGTGTACGAGGACATAGCAAAAGCACTACATGGTACTGCCAAGACTCACTACAGCGGTGTGATGGTGGACTTCAATGCCAAAGTGGGAGTACAAGAACGCGGCGAAACGAAGATCGGCTCCTTTGGTGTGGGGCGCAGAAATGACCGAAGCCATATGCTTGTCAGTTCTCTTGAGTCTCAGGGGCTCTTCTTGAGGAACTCTTTCTTTAAGAAGAAGCCCCACAGAAAATGGACGTGGCGATGCCCCGACAAGGTCACAGGGAACGAGATAGACTTCATCACGACGTATAGGAAGTGTATATTTAGAGATTACTCTGTGGTTAACAGGTTTAATTGCGGTGGTGATCACCGACTTGTACGAGCATCTCTGAATTTGAACTTCCGAGCTGAAAGGCCCCTGATGAAGCCTACCGTACTCTCCAACCTACCGTGCTCCAGTTAGCCTCATGGGCTGAGAGGTTCCAGTTAGAACTTCAAAATCGTTTCGATCTGCTGGAAACCACTGGCAATATTCACGATAAGGCCGACAATGTGGTCAGGACGCTACAGCAAGTGTCCCGAAGGTTTTTGTCCGGAAATTGTTCAAAATCGTTTCGATCTGCTGGAAACCACTGGCAATATTCACGATAAGGCCGACAATGTGGTCAGGACGCTACAGCAAGTGTCCCGAAGGTTTTTGTCCGGAAAAAGCAATAACAGGTGCTTTAAGCTCTCGTCCGAGACTCTTGAACTTATGAGAATAAGACCAGCATCGTCGAGGCAGCGATCGAGTAGAACAGGGATACCAAAGTATTTGCCCAACAGCTTGGAAGACCCCTTCTGACGAAACTGAAGACAGCGGATGGCAGAACTGTGTCCTCAGGGTTCGAGATTCTCGAGGAAATTGAGAGCTTTTACAGAGACCTGTATGCATCACGGACAAAAAGGCCGACGGGTCCTACTGATTGTGACCACCGAGCCCCACTATCGCGCCACTATACCGAGGACATTCCATCGACCAGGGCGAGGTGAGGGCGGCTCTCGGGCAACTTAAAAACAACAAGTCCTCTGGGGAGGACGGAATTACAACTGAACTCCTGAAGGCGGGGGCTCCGGTCCTCAACGAGCTGACGAGTTTGTTTAATTCCGTCCTCCAACAGGGACAAACACCTGAAGCGTGGAGCGGGAGTGCGGTGGCTCTGTTCTTCAAGAAAGGTGATAAGACCTTGCTGAGGAATTACAGACCCATTTCACTCCTAAGCCATGTTTACAAGTTGTTCTCGAGAGTAGTCACAAACCGCCTCGCCGGAAGGCTCGACGAGTTTCAGCCAAACGAGCAACCCAGATTTCGAAAAGGCTTTAGCACCGTGGACCACATCCATACTGTACGGCAGATTGTACAGAAAACAAACGAGTCCAATCAGCCGCAGTGTATGGCTTTTGTGGACTACGAGAAGGCATTTGACTCTGTCGAAACCTGGGCAGTCCTGGACGCTCTGCAGCGATGTCGTGTAATTTGGCGATATATCGAGGTGTTGAGATGTCTCTACGACAACGCTACCATGACCACCCAGCTGGCAACCAAAAAACCGGCCAAGTGCGAGTTGAACTCGCCCATGAAGGGTTCCGTAGTCCGTAGCAGCAAGTAACATATTATAAAAGTTCTTGTAGTTCGTTGTAACTTTCATTGATGTTTTAACACGTTCGCAGTGGTAGTGATTTTTCTCGGCGAAAATTGCGGTTTATGACGTTTTAAAAAGAAACTACTAACTCGATTTCATTCAAACCAATTTTCGTTGGTAGATTTTATGGCAATGTACATTATATATTTTTTTTAGATTTATCATTCTCTTAGTTTAGAAGTTAGAGGGGGGGGGGGGGGACGCCACAAATTTTTCTACTTTGGAAGTGTCTCTTGCTCAAACTATTCACTTTAGAAAAAAAATTATGTTAGAAACCTTTATAGCATTTTTTAATCCCTATCTATAGATACCCCACACGCATGGGTTTGACGAAAATACATTTTATGAGTTTCAGTTCTGAGTATGGGGACCCCCCAAAATTAACTGCTTTTTTTCTAGTTTTATTTAAAAATCTTGATGCGGTTCACAGAATACATCTACTTACCAAGTTTCAACTGCATAGGCCTTATAGTTTCAGAAAAAGTGGCTGTGACACACGGACGGACAGACAGACATGACGAATATAAAAGGGTTCCGTTTTTGCCATTTGGCTACGAAACCCTAAAACCAGTTCTATTGACCTGCGTAGAGGTGTACGACAGGGTGATGTGATATCTCCGAAACTCTTCACCAATGCGCTTGAGGACATCTTTAAGACACTGGACTGGGAAGGGTGGGGCGTGAACATCAACGGCACGCAAATATTGCACCTCCGGTTTGCCGATGACATCGTAATTGTGGCGGAGACTCTGGAACAGCTTAGCGGAATGCTGCATAGCCTGAACGGAGCGTCTCGACGTGTTGGTCTCGGCATGAACTTGGAAAAAACCAAGGTCATGTTTAATAACCACGTTACGCCGGGGCCAATATACGTCGAGGGATCGGCTAGAGGTCGTCCAGGAGTATGCTTACCTTGGGCAGGTTATTACACTGGGGTAAGGGAACCTGGACAAGGAAATCGCCAGAAGGATACAGTTGGGCTGGACAGCATTTCGCAAACTGCGTCGAGTCTTCAATTCGCCTTTACCGCAATGCCTGAAGACCAAAGTCTACAGCCAGTGCGTTCTACCCGTTATGACATACAGTGCCGAGACGTGGACACTTACAGAGAGGTTGGTAAATGCTCTAAAGGTTGCGCAGCGGGCTATGGAAGGGCTATGCTTGGGGTGCCTCTGAGGAAAAGAATCCGAAATGAAACAGGTATAATTATATGTATGTGTGCTTATATGTGTGCTGAAAGCATAATTAATAAACTAAATCACTATTCAACTGCTCATACATCAATTAGAATGACACCATCGAAATAACATTTTTCACGAATTTTAAGAGCATGTAACAAAAAAACCATAGCGCGCACAGGGTTAATGTAATAGTATTTTTTGCTAGAAATTGTGTGTTCTATGCGAATAGTACATTTTCTTTTTCTGGCCGGCACTTTCAGTTTTTGGTCCAAAATGAATGATGTCCTTTCTTAACTGTGTACTTTACTTAGGCCTTAGGCCGCTGTTATTTATTGTCGAGTGTACTTTACTCGACAATAAATAACAGCGGCCTAAGGTGTTTCAAATTTTACCAAAACATAACGATTATCTTTCATTTCCTGATATCACATTTAAATTAATTGTGCATTATCCAGTATGTTAATTTTATTTTCTTTAATTATTGGTTGGTAATTAAGTTCCTGCAAACTACTTCATTACTTCTTGTTTCTTTACTATATTAAGTATTCATATTTTTATATATATATTTTATCAATTACAAGATTAAATTTTTGTTTTATGATTAATTTTTCCAGGCTCTCTGCATAATACGAAATTCATTTGATTTTCTTTCTCTTTTGATTTTTTCTGTTTTTAAGGAATACGGAATATATGTAAATTTAAATCATTTTTTATTCGTTCTCATTCATTTTATAGCTACGCTTATCTTTTCTTATTATCTGTACCATGAACCTGCTATTTGATATCAATTATAACATTTACTAAATGAAAAGTATATTGCCGATCGTTATAAATAAAAAATGCCGTAATTATTGTAACGTATCATAATTTAATAAAATAGTCTTAAATTTATTGAAAAATAAAATTTATGTGAGCGTTTGTGGTAAAAAAGACCTAAAGGGGAGCATTCGAACGCGTACGAATGCGCCCCCTGTAGAAATGTCCGAATGTGCCCCAGGCCTTGAGAACTTTTTAAGAAAAACAATTTTGGAGTACATAATTTTTACGTAACTTTAACCATTTAGGCAGCGTACGCCTCGGAAGCTCTCAGACGGTTAAAATAATTCCCCGTTTTCGAAACATTCTTTATTGCTGCTCCGCTCCTATTCATCTTAGCGCAATGTCATATAGCCTATAGCCATCCTCAATAAATGGACTATCAAACTGTAAAAGAAGTTTTGAAATCGAACCAGTAGTTCCTGAGATCCTAGCGTTCAAACAAACAAACAAACAAACAAACTCTTCAGCTTTATAATATTAGTATGGATTATTGGTGGTTCGGTTCGGCGTCGTCCAGATAACCGCGAATCCGTGGATATAGGTAACTTAGGGCCGGTTGACTTTCTAATGTATAACCACTATAACATACATGCATACGCATTTTACATACACACATACATACGTACATTATATACATACATAAATAGTCACACCTTTATCCCCGAAGGGCGTCTACTATGTCTCTGCCTACCACAGGCAGAGACATAGTATACGCCCACATTTCACGTTATAGTTTTTTGACCCATGTGAGGTGGTGAGCCTATTTTTTTTATGTTATTAAGGTGGCACACAAGCTTACGGCCCACGGGATGGTTGGTAACTAAATCCTATACACGTTTGCAACACCAGAAGCGCTGCACATGCGCTGCCGACCCAACCCAGGCGGAGCTTTTGAAGACCCACTGGTGAAATTTTTCAAACCGCCCTTGATAATAAAATGATGAAAATTTATTGGCGTGTGTATAGAGTACATAATGTGTTTACTAGATAGGTAGGCCATGAGACCTTCAACTTGACTTAACGACTGTCCTGCTGCTGACAACCGAGACCAACGAATTAACGTGCCTTGCGAAGCACGGAAACCGTCGCAAATAAATTTAACAAAGTTTTCACATGGTGTTCACCCATCCAAGAACCAGCCACAGCGAAAGTTGCTTACTCTAGTAAATCTCTACAGAACACTGAGCCAGTGGAGTTACAAGCGCTCCTTGTGATGAAACTTGGAAACAATAATCTAGTTAACATAACCAAGAACGTTATAAAAATATCAAATTCAATCCCAATCAGCATCGAATAGTTTCCGAAACTTCTGAACAGATTTGATTTTTTTTAACTGTGGGAAAGCAACACTATTCCCGAGTGACATAGGCTATATTTTATATCCGCATTCCCACGGGAACGGGAGCTACGCGGGTGAAACCGTGTGACGTCCGTCAGTAATTAATAGGAACAAAAAATAATGATTTTGTTTTGGGTACATATGAAACACTGAAAGTACGTAACTATTGCTACAAGGAGTAAAAACTGTTAAGATGTCGTCACACGCGCTCGGATTAGTTCGGGAGCTGTCGCCGTGTTTACGGACGGTGGTTGTACTCGAGTCTAAAATGAATTTTGAAGGTGGTATTTTTCTTACAAAAGTTATGTACGATCTTTCCATTTATCATAAGAAAAGAAATATTCACATCCCCAATTGTCTACTCCTGCATGTAGACCTCTCCGGATCTTCCTCTGTCTACAACCCCCGGAGTTTTTAATCGTAGCTCAAAATAAGCAGATCACTAAGTCACCCACGTGAGGGTCTTTGTCAGTAGTTAACAAAGGGAAATAAAACATTCCATAAACGGAACGTTATTGCTTATTGGTTTTACTTACTTTATCACAATTATTTGTCATATTTTAAGATTATATGACTATGATATTAAGTGTCTCAAGTAGGAAGTAAACATTCGTAACCCCGCGAACACATTTTCTGTAAACGATTATTTTCTGTAAACAATCACCTTACGCTATGGCTGGTCCTCAGATGTATGACCACTTTGTGAAATTTTCATTTACGAACGTTTCTATACTTCGGAAGGTAGGTTAAGCCGTTGGTCTCAGTTGTTAGTAACATAGCACTCGTTAAATCAATTTAAAAGCCATTTGGGTGGCTTAGACAAATATTCAAAGCAACGATCTTTGAAATAGGCCTTTTTTGTCTCTATTTTTCTAGTCATAATAATCGCAAATACACACTTGTGTAAGTCTGCTTGAGACTATCTATTAAAAATTTGTGTTAAATGCTAGTCATAAACAACGCATGTTGTATGCGTTCGCGCAGCGGAATGTTGTTGAATTTAAAGATTTTAATTATGCAGATATTTATTATATGACGTCGCACGTTGGATCCTGTAGTATGAGCTGGTTGGTCATTAATCAAAATTAAAAAAATGCCGGTTGATAATATTTTTTCATAGATTTAGCAAATAGAGGGTATACCACATTTATTATATGTAATTAAAGTATTATTGGTTGTCTAGTATACTTTTTATGATACGACAAAGTTGACCATATTTGTATTTTCCTTGTAGTGAATTACGTTTTTTAAGTTTGGTGCAGTATAGAAACATTGCATTACTTTAAAAGTAACAGGGTATAATTAATAAAAAAAATCATGAGTGATGCTGAAGGTATGTAGTATTTAAAATGTATAAATTTAGTTCTTCACGATAAAATTACTTCTTCATAATAAATTGTTATTTAAAAACTACTTTTTCTTCAGAAGTGCAGTTTTGATACTGTTTTTTTTCGAAAAAGTGCATTTTGTCAGGGTACTAATTAGTTCTCCGTAACTCGTTAGTTAGTGTATTTTATATAGTTGATATCAAAAGTTCAGACAAAATGCTCCTTTTCAAATGGCAGTGATTTATAGTTTCACGGTAGTAGATTAAAAATATGAGCCACTCGTATTTCGGTTAGTTATTACACTTAACTGTGAAAATTTTCGTCTTTAACATGAATGAATAGTTTTGAATTGTATTGTAGCCAATTATATAGGTTATTTTTTGTTTTTTTTTTTCATAGGAATAGTGGATTATCCAGTAAAAAGGAGAGATTTGTGTGACAAATTGTTTTTAATTCAATACAAGAAATTAGATAGCAAGTTTTTAAAATTAGAGGAGATAATTATTGCAGAAACCAACTGCCCTGCTTCAGATATAACTTCCCTTAAAGAAACACTGCATATTTTCTTAAAATCTTTTAAAATAAAATGGCTATCGTCGAACAGAATCAAAGAAAGGTTTGTTAAAAATAACTCAACGTAGCTAGATGAGACTTGCATTTTTTAAAAATATATTATTAAGCAAAGGGTGAGCCCAGGTAGGCCCCTGAAGGATTTTGAGCAGTGTCGTGACCGCAGTAAACGTAGGAAGACCGAAGTTTCACGTGCGTCCGGTTCTGGCAGTGAACTTCTTTATTCTTAATGTATTTTCGAACTGAAGGCCACCATTCCCAACTAAATAAATTAAAATATATTCTATAACCGAAAACCACAGCAAATGAACAAGAGGCAGTATCTCCTCAAACCGCTTTGTCTATGATTAGATACTGAAGCGAAATAAAGTAAGAAGCAGTATAACGTGGTACAAAGCTACGCGCCTCATATCTTTCCTTCTTAATTTTACGCTCGTAAAACTTCGAGAAAGGACACTCTAACGGATGTATTTAATTTGTTTTAATTTTTTTCGGATCCAGTAGTCTCGTGCTCAAGGGTTGTGAGAAAATATAAAACTACTCTTCCTAGTGAGGTACTAAAAATGATTTTACCAGATTAAAAGAATCTAGCCTTCATAAATCCATTTATTGTGATATATATTTAAATTGTATAGAGTAATAAAGACATTAATAAAGTTATTTTGCCTCAAAACACCTTTAATAAAGACAATTATGAAAGTTAAGGAAGCGAAAGATATTTGCCGGGAGCGTTGCAAGTGGCAATCAGTGGTCTCTGCCTACCCCAGTGAGAAATAAGCGTGATTTAATGTATTTAGGTACGTATGAATGTATTATACACCTTTAAGACTTAGGTTAAGTCTCGGAACGTAGTTAAATAATATTGACCAACCATCCCATACAACAGGATCCACCGTGCGTCGTGTAATTGTGTACGGTAAAAAGAAAATTGTGTATGCAGCCATTGTGGAGAAATTCGCCAAAAACTGATTCCGCTGGGCGAACGTTGTCCTGGCGGAACTTTTTTTTAACCCATGCACTTAGAAGAAAAAAAATGTGTCCAACAATTAGTGTGTATTTGTGTGTAATTGTGTATGTATGAATAAAATTAGTGTATGCATAAACTTCGGAGAAATTCAAGTTTCCGCTACGCGAACGTTTGGCCATTAGCTAGTTTTCATATAAAGCGCTTATATAGAGAGCTGTAGATTTTTACATACGTTGTTTTGAATTGTTTAAAAAACAGATTTAGAAAAAATCGTAGGGTTTAAAAGATAAAAATATAAACGTAAAATACGCTTATAAGGTCGTAGTTCATAAAGTATGCACTTTGTGGTCTAGATTTTCACGTTTGTACAAACCTTGTAAGTGCCTGCAACATGTTGCCAAGTATCAATAATGTTCCGTTAGTAATTAGACATGCGCAAAACGTTACACTAAAAAGTAATGTCATGGCATTACATTTCGTACCGCGTCACATTACTTTGTACTATGACTTTTATCATAACATTCTCATGCGGCGAGCGGCGGTGGCACAAAGTTATAAAATATACCGCGACCCGCGCAACTTCGTTTGCGCCACATAAGAGAGAGTATTACCTGTTCCCGTGACATTTACTCCCGTCGCGTTGCGTTTACTCCCGTAGCGTCTCGTCGTTAATATTCAATTCTACGTGAGAGAGAGAGAGAGAGAGAGAGAGAGAGAGAGAGAGAGAGAGAGAGAGAGAGAGAGAGAGAGAGAGAGAGAGAGTGTGAGAGATAAGGTTTCTCGTCACGTGTATTCCCGTTGCATTATTTTTAAGAACAATTTCGTTTATGAAAGAGGTATTCCGTGGTATTATTGTAGAAAAAAATTGATTGCCATTAAATGGTTATTGTGCACCAACAACTTTTTTAGGAGAAGCAATTTTGTAGAACATATTTTTTACAAACGATAAATATTTAGGCAGCACACGCAACGAAGCTCTCAAAAGGAATAACTTATCCCCCGTTTTTGAAACATTTACTATTACTGCTCCGCTCCTATTCGTTGTAGCGTGATGCTATATAGCCTATGACACTTCACAATAACGTAGCTTTCTATTGGTGAAAGAATTTTTAAAATCGGTTCAGTAGATCCCGAGATTACCCCTTACAATTTAACAAACACACAAACTTTACTTCTTTATAATACTAGTATAGAAGTATAGATTAATCGCGCGCCGCGCTGCGTGCTTGCGTGCCAAATCCAGCATTCGTTCGCATCGCATTATAGTCACAGGACGAAGTGTCGTACGTTGTCCTAACTGAACGTGACTAATGCGAATGTACGGTGTAAATAAAGTAACGTATGATGTTTTTAATGTGTAACTGTATGCAAAGTAAACTGAATAGTGTTCGAATAGATATTATTTATAATAGATCTAATAACCTTAATTGAAAATTGTTAGTAGTTAGTTTTAGTTTGGTGTGAATGTGTGCAAGGGCAATAACCACATTTTGGTTTTTGTCTAGGAACCACTTCTTCAAAATGATTCCAAAGCGGACTCGCTTTTCTATTTGTTGCCATTATACTTACAAACTAATCACGTAATCACTATCTCGTAAAACACTCGTCTGAATATTATACACTATATTTACACTATTTACTACTTTTTTACGCTATTGTAATTATATATTTACACTATTAACTATTTTTTTACCGACGACATCAAAACTTGCAACTTTATAATAACATTAATATAATAACGTTGCCGCTTTGTAAATAACCAAAACGCTAACTAAACAAACTGCAAAGTATCACAGAGTCAAACATAGGTAGGTACGTAACGTAATGAATACGAACGAAGCAGCATTAAGAAAAAATAGACCTTATTGTGTCAAAGTAAAGTTAAAATAAACTTGTCGCCTGCCGGTCGTGCCGCCCGAGTCAAGTAACGCGTGGCGGCTAGTACTAAACAAATGACGCTTTTTCGCTCACACACGTGCGGAACGGCAACGTGTGACGAGTGACGATTGCATGGAAAGCGCGCGAAGTAAATATCGACATTCAACACCGCAGACGGCACGTTTGTCCCGATTGTACTATATTTTGTCATGATACATTTCGTCGAGTAACGTACACTGCCATGGTACTCGAGCGAGTCACATGACAAGTAATGCATTACTTACGTTACTTACACATGCCTATTAGTAATTAAAGGGTTATAGGACAATTTACCATGAATAGATCACTGTTTACAAAGCAGTCAAATATCACGCGACGTTCTAAAGGAATTGCATAGTAAAATGTATTCCAATAATTAGTTTATTAATTCAACTACTCACATGCAAAATTTCATCTCATTAAATTCAGTAATTAAAGAGAAACAATCAAAAGTCTGATGTATGTCTGTCTGATGAATCTGATGGAAGAAATACCTGTCCTTTCATACGCCTTATGTGACGTAAACGAAGTTGCGGGGTCAGCTAGTAAATAATAAATATAATTACAAAAATTGAATTAGAGAAGTACTTGTTAATAAAAGGTTTATTTTTATCGTGGATAGTGGCGTTATTATTAAAAAAAATTCATTCTAGAAATGCAATTGTTTTATTTTTTCCTTACGCTTGTGTAAGCATGGAAAGTTAAGAGCGTTACTTAGATATATGGCACGGCCGCTTTTTTGTAGCCATTCGAACTTGGTCGGGTTATGTAGGCTTTCGATGTTTTGTCAGTATTTTAATTGTTTCTCTTTGATTACTGAATTTAAAGAGGTGAAATTTTGCATGTGAGTAGTTGAATTAATAAACTAATTATTGGAATACATTTTACTATGCAATTCCTTTAGGACGTCGTGATATTTGACTCCTTTGTAAACAGTGATCTTATTCATGGTAAATTGTCTTATAACCCTTTAATTACTAACGGAACATCATTGACACTTGGCAACATGTTGCAGGCACTAACATGTTTGTATAAACGTGAAAATCTAGACCCCAAAGTGTATACTTTACGAACTACGACCTAATAAACGTATTTTACGTTTATATTTTTTTCTTTTAAATCCTACGATTTTTTCTAAATCTGTTTTTAAAACAAATATAAACAAATTCAAAACAACGTATGTAAAAATCTACAGCTCTCTATATAAGCGCTTTATATGAAAACTAGCTAATGGCCAAACGTTCGCGTAGCGGAAACTTGAATTTCTCCGAAGCTTATGCATACACTAATTTTATTCATACATACACAATTAAACACAAATACACACTAATTTTTGGATACATTTTTTTTCTTCTTAGTGCATGGATTAAAAAAGAGTTCCGCCAGGACAACGTTCGCCCAGCGGAATCCGTTTTTGGCGAATTTCTCCACAATAGATGCATACACAATTTTCTTTTTACCATACACAATTACACGACGTCATACACTAAATATCTGCGTAATTAAAATCTTTAAATTCAACTACATTCCGCTGCGCGAACGCACACCGCATGTTCTCTTACGATGCTTATGACTAGTAACAAGTTTACAAGTCAGTAATTACGCTGTTTATGCTTAACAATAAAATAAAAACTAACCAAGATTTTAAAAATTGAGTGATTGATTCTTGTAGATCTCGTTTCGGTGATTCCGAATATACCAATAACTCAATTTCGTCAAAAATGTCGATTGCGTTGGTTATGATAAGGACGACAGTTCAGCCGTGACCTCTTCCGTCCTTATTTTGTCAATTTTATATGTCATCTATATATATATAAACATGTTGTGTGCGTTTAAGTACCTTTTAAAAACTCAAAATTTACTGAATCGACTGAGCTCAAAATTGAACACGATAGTACTACCCGTTCGCTATAACTTTGCCGCTGGCGTAGAGGCGTATACCCGAATTGTTAATTATACGAAATATATTGATAGTAGCTAATGTCACTTCGTCATAGAAAATACGCAACATTGTACGAAGAAGTGACATTCGTTGCTGTCAATTTACTTCGTCTAATTAAAAATTCGACTTTAGTGTGGAGCCGAGCGGCAAAGTTAGAGCGAACGAGCAGTACAACAGGATTCAGGGATGGTTTTAGGCTACTTTATACACTTTTATCATAACAGCAATAAAAATAAAACAGCTTTAAAAAGTAATTTGACCTATAGATGGCGCTGGTCGTTTTTTTTTAAATTATATTCTGCCAGCTTCAGAACAAAATATTATAAACAACATATTTAGAAGGTACCTACCAGATTGCTGTTTTTTTAAAAGAAGTTTGATTGCGGCCTCCTTGCGTTCAGAATAATTAAAGAGATTACCTACCTAATAAAGAGGTCAGAAATGTTTTGTATGTTATTTTTGAAATTAGAGTTTTGGCGCGTTGGAGAATTATTATCAGAGTGAATTTACTTTCTTGAAGCGTACGCACGATGTTTTAAAAACTGAACATTGATCACAGAATAGATTTTTTTCTCGAGTGAAGCTTCTATTGATTTGGATGTTAATTGGATTTTCTGAAAGATTTATAATTTTGGTTATGGCTCAACATTAAACTTTTTTGAAATGTACCCATCCTTTGGTTTGTTACTCATTTCTCATAGGTACATGAAAGCACCATAAAAAAGTCACAGCAAAGCGTGGCAGGGAACCACTAGTTATACATAATAATGTTTTAAATTGTTTCAATTTACAGACTAAAGAAAATAAACCTAGAAGTTCACGCCCAAAACTAGCGTCAAGAAAGCGTAGTGTGACCGGTGTATTCAAGCCTCAAACTGAACATAATATTGAAACACAGCCATCCACATCACATGCAAAGAGTGTAACCAAAGATACTGAAGGAGAGAGTCTTTGTCCGTCTTCTTCATCCGGAAGGCCCACAGCTACAGAAGATGAATCACATAATATAGGCATAAAATCTTCACAAAGCTGTCTTCAGAAGGAAAAACTGTTAACAAAATTGAAAAAAACGATTGTTTGTAAAAATAAAAAAATTAAATCAATTACTGATAAAAACAGGTTGTTGAAAAAAAAAGTTGCCAAGTTTTCCACTGTTTTTTTTTTTTTTTGCATTTATGTACACACAAACAAGAACATGAAAAAACAATTACAGAGAGAAAGAAAGTACAAAGGCACTACTTATTTCCATAGAAATCTCTTCCAGTAGGCCTGAGATAGGAGATGTAACCGATAAAAAATATAATATGTGTGCAGGTTAACAGTAAAAAAATCACAAAAACTACATATAACTATCTAATAAAAATATATACTTAAATAAATACATATTATTGTATATAAAACATATAATAACTACATAAAAATATTAGACTCTAAGATAAAGTGGAGAGGTAGTGTTCTCGCACTCTTTTCTTAAAAGTAAATAAGGTTTGAGATTTGTGTATATCAGCCGGTAGTGAATTCCACAGCCTAACCGCATGCACAGTAAAAGAATAAGAATAGAAGTCTGTCTTGTGAGACGGAAAATTAAGACGATGTGACCTGCACGGTTTATCAGATTTATTCATAAATGAAAACCGCTCTCGTAGATATGAAGGGTATGAAGGGTTGAAAAGAATATTGTACAGAAGACACAGTATCCGAGTATTCCTCCGAAGGCGGATTGGGAGCCACTTGAGTTCTGCACGAAACTGTGAGACATGATCATACTTACGTACACTCGAGAGCAATGAATCCGGGTCACTTAAAGAATGTTAAAAATCTCGGAAACTAAAAATGATAGGTTAATGCAATAAATTGTATTTAATAGACAATGTAATACTCCTTAAATGAAAGTAAAAAAAATATGAGTCACCATACATTTTATTAACACAAAATTACATAAAGAAAAAACTGCTGATCTCTCCTTAAAACAAAAATAGGAAACATGAAATTTTTGAACTTTATTACGATTTTCTTGAATTTTAATACTTCGTATTGCCTCCTCGTGCTTCCATTACTGCGTTTACGCGGTTTGGCATGCTGTACACCAAGTTCCTTATACGATTTTGGGGAATATTCTCCCATTCCTCTGTGAGAGCAATTTTGAGCTCACGAAGCGTGATTGGGGGAGGGTTTCGTTGTTTTACGCATCTGCCTAGCTCGTCCCAAGCATGCTCGATCGGGTTGATATCCGGGCTGCGCGCTGGCCACTCCATACGAGTAATGTTCATCTCTTGAAGGTAGTCATTCACAATCCTACCTGTATGAGGTCGGGCATTGTCATGCATAAATATAGCATCCTCACCTAAATTGACCATAAATGGACCAACGTGATCATTGAGGATTTCTTCCACATATCTTACGCTAGTTAAAGAGCCGTTTTCTATGATCACCAGCTCTGTGCGACTTTCAGAAGAAATTCCGGCCCACACAAGTACAGACCCACCACCGTAGGCTACTTTTTCTTCGATGCATGCTTGCTTGAATCTTTCCCCTGGTCTTCGATACACTCTGTGTCTTCCATCGTGCTTGTAGAGCATAAATTTTGATTCGTCGGAGAACATAACTTTTGACCAATCTTCAATACTCCAATTTACGTGGCTCTGGGCATACCTTAGTCTCGAAATACGATGCCCACGCTCCAGTTTAGGGCCGTTTGCAGGTCTAAGGGGTTTTAAGTTAGATTCAGCAAGCCGACGTCTTACTGTCCATGCACTTGGGTTACTTCCTCCGAGGCGTCGAAACTGATTGGTGAGTTCAGTTCCTGTGAGAAAGCGATTTCGAAGCATGGTGTTCACCAAGTATCGGTCTTCTCGTGCTGTGGTACACCTGGTTCTGCCCGTTCCTGGTCTGCGTAGGTTAGAACCAGTTTCTTCGTAACGTCGGAGAACTCTTTGTACTGTTGACAGCGACACACCGACAGTCCTGGCTGTATCGCGCTGACTCCGGCCGGTTTCCAGCATTGTAAGTATTCTGGTGCATTCTTCAGGCGTAAGCGACATAATTTCAGCTTGATTAATGAATATAGAGCACTATCAACATGGTTTATGTACCCACATAAATGACAGATTACAAACAAAAGCAACACCAAATGCTGTAATTTCGTAGTTCCATCTTCGAAAGTGGCCCTTTTTCAAATTTGATTTTTTTATGATATAACTTTACAATAACTAAGAAGTTTTAATACCTTCATTTAAGGAGTATTACATTGTCTATTAAATACAATTTATTGCATTAACCTAGCATTTTTAGTTTCCGAGATTTTTAGGATTCTTTAAGTGACCCGGATTCATTGCTCTCGAGTGTAGATTAAAAATAAAACGAATACACAAATTTTGCAAGCGCTCAAGTTTGTTTAAAAGCTCCTCTGTAGCATCCAAGTAGCAGGAGTCCGCATAGTCCAAAATGGGTTGGATTAGGGATTGAGCTAATAAAATTTTCGTTTTCAAGGGCAGAAGACTCTGGAGGCATCTAAGCGTGTGAAAAGTAAAATGCACCTTTCTACTGACCGAATCAATGTGAGCTTTCCAAGACAAGTTTTGGTCAAATTTAATACCCAGATTTTTGAGAGTACTACTGTAAGCTATAGGAAACCCGTCAAGCAGAAGAGGAGGCAAAGAAGCAGTATCTACACCACATAGCATTTGCCTGCTACCGATAATCAAAGCCTGAGATTTGCTAGGATTTATTTGGATCCCAAAAGAATTTGCCCAATGGCTAATAGCTTCTAAGTCACGATTCATAGCTGCAATTGCAGTCCTGTATTCGTTCAGTGAAAAGTGACGGTACAGCTGCAGATCGTCAGCATAGAGATGGAAGTTTGAGGTAATAACTCGTACAGCAGAGTTGATAAAAACAGAGAAAAGTAAGGGAGATAACACGCCACCTTGAGGCACGCCTGCACTGAGGTTACACCATTCTGAGTGAGATTTATTAAGGCTAACACACTGCGAGCGTCCTCGAAGATATGAGTCGAACCAAGACACAGTCTCCGCGGAGAAATTTAGGGACTTTAGAATTCCAAGGAGAACGTCAAAATCCACGGAGTTAAACGCACTACTGAAATCCAGTAGCACTAGAACCGTGAGCGATTTGCTTTCCATGGCCCAGCGGATATCATCTGTGACCTTAAGAAGAGCCGTCACAGTACTGTGTCCAGGTCTAAAACCGGATTGGAAGGAGCTAAGAAGGTTATTCTGTGTTAGATAACTTGAGAGCTGTCGATGCACTAGATGCTCGAGGACTTTGGACATGAAAGGGAGAATGGATATGGGTCGATATTGTGAAAATGATGTAGGATTTGATACTTTGGGAATTGGGACGATAAGTGCTTTCTTCCAAACACAAGGAAAGCAACCAGAGATCAATGAAAAATTAAATATGTGAGTTAGGATAGGAATTAAGGAGGGTAGTATGGGTGTGAACATTTTAGAGCTTAACTCATCGTTTCCAACAGCAGAAGAAGTTATAGATAGGAGAGACTTTTTAGCCTCGACCTCTTCAACTATCTTGAAATTAAATGGGGAACATGGTGGTACCGGCAGTAGCGAGAGTTCTAGCAAGGTGCTAGACTTCGTAATAGGGTCAAGCATGATAGGTGGAATTGAGAAATGATTATTAAGAGCACGCAAATCAACATCTTGACCATTCACTGTGAAAGACTTACCGATACCACTAGCTTTGAGAAATTTCCAAATTTTGGAGGAGTCACGGGTATCAAGAGACTTGTGAAAGTGGCGACGTTTAGCATCTCTACACAGGCGAGCGCAGCGATTCCGCAGAACTCTGTAGCGATTTAAATTCATATCAGTAGGATTACGTTTATACCTTCGTTTGGCCTTATCTCTTCTTCCCATCGCCTCCCTTATTTCAGTAGTGATCCATGGAGCTGGAATGGTTTTAGCTCTCACTCGTCGTTTTGGCGCATGGCGATCATACAGACCAGTCAAAATACTGTTAAAAATCGCAATCTTCCCATCCACACTGTCACTGTCAACTACAGGCGACCAGTCAATGACACCAGCATCACACTCCAGCGCAACCAGGTCTATGCCCTTGAAATTTCGTACCTCAGTAAAATGTGATCGACGCTTAGGTGTGCGAATGGACAGGGACAGATACAGTAAATCGTGGTAAGAGAAATTGGCTGTGAGTTGGCCGTGGGTTGCAACGTGATCAGGGGAGGAGACAACAATTAAGTCAAGAAGAGAAGGACGACAATCAGGGGCATGGTGAGTGGCATTGAGAGGTAATATATGAAGGTTGACAGATGAAACAATGGATTGCAAGGAGTGTGCTCGGTTATCGTCCTTGATGAGGCAGGTGTTGAAGTCACCCATTATAACAACATGGTTGTAATTGGGACAATGTTCGTTAAGCAAAGTATCAAGTGTTTCGAAATAGTTGACGTGTAGATCCGGGCTGTAAAAGACTCCAAGAAGAACTTTACTGTGCTGGATAGTAATTTCAATGAACAGGTACTCAGCTGACGCACTATATATAGGTGGAGATGAGGTAATAATTTTGTAGGGTATATCGTCACGGAGATAAAACGCTACACCTCCACAGCGCTTGCCATGCCTGTCATTTCGAATTAGCACAAATCCAGGGAGGTCATAGAGAATAGATGAGTGGGATGATTTCAGAAATGATTCTGATACGAAAAGTGCGTCCAGATTGTCACTGCTAAAGGATGCCAGAACATCAGAATGGTGGAAAGGAATACTCTGAGCATTAATGTGTGCCAATTTAAGATTTTTTGGGAAACCAGAAAAAAGAGAGGATAATTGATCATGTAAGGTCAGAGCTGGAGAGTTATCACTGCCCGCACTAATAAAACTAGAGTTAGAGGGAGAGCACGAGACAAAAGTATCATCATAGTCAGAATCAAAAGTATCTTCCATGATGATTGCAAATTTTGCTGTGTAAATATAAAATCAAATATCAAATACAATATATAAATATATACCTATAAAATAATTCTAAATATGCAAAACCTAAAAATAAACTAATAAAAAAAAAGTATTCAACAAACCCCCGCCCGCAAGCAATGGAAGAGACTTCTATTGTTAAGAGACGTAAGCAGAGCGTGACAACACAAGAGTATTAGAGATGAAACACAGTTCATAGATGGCGCATCTGTGAACTCGTCATTTTATTCACTTATCATTTTTAATAAAAGAAATAAGAAAAAAACTGAAAAAAAAAAAGAATCAGACCTAGCTTTATAGAACAATTACGTGGCGACAGTGTTACAACGCAAAACTGTCACATTAAATAAACTTGACATTGATCGCAGCCAGTATTAGATCGTTCAAAATTGTTTTCATTTATTGTCATTAAATAGTGTGTATACCGACACCCTAAATAAAGTAAAAGTTAATCAGTAGTTAAAGCATGTAAAGATGATCTTACACTGTCTTGTCTGAGACAGTAAGTATAAAGAAAAAGAAAAATACGAACAACAACAAGTTCACAACTACGTCGTATTTTAGTAACATGGACAATGACAATTATCGACGCCGGCTTCGCATTGTTGGCTTGTTGGATTCAGCCTTTGGAGGCGCAACCTGACCTTTCCCGGAAGTAGTAGGCCCAGCTGGTTCCACAACCGTCGCAGTGGCATCAGTTTCGGAGCCATTCGGAAACTGCACGATTAATGTATTGAGCTCCGTTGCTGTTTCAATCTTGTGCCGCACTTTTCCCGGAATTATTATGTTGATGATGCCACCCGTGGTCCATACGTGTTTCATTTGGAAATGTTTGCGAGCAGCCATGAAGACACGATGCCTAGCCTTAGTGAGGAACTCAGATATGGTGTAACCAGTGCTCTTCAAAGTGGTTTTGTTGTCCCACACTAAGTGACGATGCTCCACATCGCGAAATCTAATGATAACTGGACGTGGCTTACCTCGACTGGCTCCAAGACGATGGCAGATTTCTATCATGTCTCCATTAAAGTGTGGTAACTGCATTTTGCTGGTGAATATATTGACCACTGTATTGTGCAGTCTTTCATTTGGCTCCTCAGCAATGCCATGAAGCAGCAAGGTCTTACGTCGCATACTTGTTTCAAGACGGTCCACTCCCAGTGAAAACAATTGCGCCTGTATCTTCAAGTGGCCCAAGGAATCCATTACAAACGACTTGAATTCATTAAACTCCCTATTGAGAGTTGTTAAATCACAATGCTGTGGAGCAGATGTGTCAAGAGCCTTCTGTAAGTTCTCCTGGTGCTTACGAAGACCTGCTGTAAACAGCTTTTCAAGTTCTTCCAGGTTCTTCTCAAATCGGCTGTCCATGGTGGTAAATTTCAGTTTACTCTTACAGAAATGTATAAACAAAGAAACTTCAATAGTGTAATAGCTTATTTAAAACAAAAATTAAACGATGATGATGTACAAATTTTAAATAACATCCCAGGCAATAATAAAGATTTTTTACTGAGATATATAAAGAAAGCTCAAAAATCATCTTTAGGTAAAGAATACTCACCGGAACTTAGATCTTTTGCTTTGCAATTAAACTTTTATTCACCTAGAGCATATAATTTTGTAAGAGAAACTTTCGACACAGTCTTGCCACATCCTGGTACTCTAAGTAGGTGGTATAAAAAGGTCGATGCTGCCCCAGGGTTTACATCTGAAGCTTTTACAACTTTGAAGAAGTTAGAACAGAGCAGCAAACATCCAGTGTATGTGAATCTATGTATAGATGAAATGGCTATCCGTAAAGGCATAGTATGGGATAGTTCCCAAAAGAAATACCAAGGCTATGTTAACACTGGCAGTGGGGTCTCAGATGACAGTTTACCATTAGCAACTCAAGCCTTAGTATTTTTGGTAACAGCTATTAACGGATTTTGGAAACTACCCATAGCATATTTTTTTATACATGCTCTCAATGGTGAGAAGCGTGCAAATTTATTAAAAATGGCATTAGAAATGTTGTACGATATTAAAATAATTGTATGTAGTATCACATTTGATGGGGCTGCAACTAATATCAGTATGGCAACTCGTTTTGGGTGTGATTTTACATTCGAAAAGTTAACTACATTTTTCACTTTCAAAGAATATAAAATTTATGTCTTTTATGATCCATGTCATATGATTAAACTCATTAGAAATACACTTGGAGATTATTCAATACTAATTGATAAAGATGGAGATGAGATTAACTTTATGTATATATATTCTGGAAGTGCTGCTATTTGTTCGGAAAAATATGAATTTATTTACTACATTAAATAGTAAAAGAAAAAAACTAACTTTAAGCCTACCAAGAAACAAGACTACTCTAATGAATAGTAGTTTCTTATGTATGGCACCGCGAATCTTCAATAAATTGCCGATAAGAATTAAGGAGATAGCAGAGGTACATACATTTAAGAAAGAAGTTAAGACAATTTTATTAAGAAAATGTTATTACACGGTTAATGACTATTTAAATGACAAAGCACTGGAGGTGAAATAAATTTTAATCATGAATTTGACATTGTTTTTGTGTTACGTTATTTGTGAATGGACTAAAATAGTTGTATGAAATTGTTTGACTGAGCAATAGCGATATCTAGACTTTGGACATGTTATAATATTATGTAATTTTGAAATAACTGTAAAATTAATAGTACTTAATAGTCATTGTAATCGTCATATAGTTAAATAACATTATTGCATGCCAATCTGGCTGATATATGGTGGAACCTAAACCGATAATTTGTAACATCATTGTATGTACCTATATATCGCAATAAAATTGAATTGAATTGAATTAAATATTTTGAAGAATTATTAAAATTACAAGATACAAAGGGCTTGCATCTGGCCAATAAAGTTAAGCAGGCTCATATTTTTTTTGGTAACAAAAAAATGAAAGTGCGTCTTGCAGTTCAACTCTTTAGTAAATCTGTGGCTGATGCTCTCCAATTTTGTAAGGACAATTTAAATTTACCTGAATTCAGCCAATGTTCAGCGACGATAAAATTCATAAATTTAATTAATGATACTTTTGGTATTTTAAATAGCAGGTCTATGTTTGCACCTGGATATAAAAAAGCCTTATGTCCAGCTAATATTGAACAAATTTTGCAACACTCAAAAATTTGCAAAGAGTATTTGTCTAATTTAAGATTTTCAGATAATAAGTTGGTTATACATTCAGGCCGAAAGACAGGATTTATAGGATTCATAATATGTCTAGAAAGTGCTGCTAATTTGTTTCACGAACTCGTCATCAAAGCGGAATTAAGGTTCTTGCCACTATATAAAATTAGCCAAGACCATCTTGAAATGTTTTTCGGTATGATGCGAGCGAGGGGAGGTTTTAATGACAACCCTGATATCATTCAATTTCGCACTGCATATAAAAAGAACCTCATAAGAGCGGAGTTAAATTTAAAAATAAAAGGTTGTATTGATGATGTCTCTATATTAACAGTATCAAGTACAGCTAGTATTCCGGATACCATAAATGACACTACACCGACTTTCGAAAAAAATATGAAAGAAATTTATGATGTTGATGATGAGAATTTAGAATGTTTCATCACTGATTTGCTTTCTTCGCCTTTGGATGAATATACCCATCAAGTTACAATTTATATATCAGGATTCATTGCACGAAAAGTTAATAAAATTATTAAGTGTGTTGTTTGTCAGATGTTAGTAATGGGCGCGAAACAGAACTTTTTTGCATCTCTTATCAACATGAAAGATCGAGGGGGTTTAATTTATCCTGCTGATGGTCTTATTTCAATGATCCAAAAATGTGACATCCTTTTTAAAATCAATAAATCTGTTTCCATAAACGAAATAATTAAATATGTTTGGGATAGTGACAATTATATGCAAATTTTTAATTCAAATAATAATGAACATGATATAAACCATATTTATTTACTAATCAAAGTCATCGTCAAGTTTTACATAGATTTACGTTCTAAACATTATGCAAAAAGTGTAACAACCAATGTATCAAAAAGGAATTATTAGAAAAAAGTTATATTGTTTCAAAATAAATAAGATAATTTTGAAACCCAAAACATTAATAATAATTGAGGAGGTTATTTTCAAACTGTATCATTTCCACTTTTCATTATTTTGAGATATTCGAGAAAAACAACTGATAGCCTGGCTTTATATTATTTCTGCTGATTTATTTTTTCATTTGGTCATATGACTTACCAGCTGTTGGTATGTCCAATATTTAGAATATTTTTGCAAAACCTTTGGAGTTATTAAAAAAACAAAAATGGAAATGATTCATTTTGTTTGACACCGTTGAAAATGATACAGTTTGAAACAAATGTTTTTGGAAAAGCTTCAATTAGAAACTGATTAGATGGAAATGACCTAATATGAAATTTGGTCGGTCGCGGTCGGTACGAATGCATGCGCATGCGGCGATGGGGGTCGTTACCCTTCCGAGTCTAGCCGAATGCCGGATAGGCACGTGAAATGTGAGTGATGGTATGGAAGATAAGATGAATGAATTGATAGATGTAATGAATAAGCGATGCCTGGATGTAGTATGTGTCACAGAGACTAAGCGGAAGGGGAGCGGCATCGCTGACCTTCCTGGCGGAATAATGGCTTTGAAGTCCGGAGTGGGCCAAGAGAAGCATGCCAGTAAGGGTGTGGGTGTCTTGCTCTCCTCCCGTTTGGCCTCTGGAGTGAAAGATTATAGATTAGTAGGCCCAAGACTCTTGTGGGTACGTATAAAACTGGGGATCACGAGAGTTTTTTTGGTCGCAGCCTATGCTCCCGTCAGCTTGGCTGATCCCCAAGTGCTCGCGGAGTTCTGGGAATCTGTTAGGGACTTAGGCTTTCTCGTCAGTGTCGCCAGATAAAATTAATGGCGGTTTGCGATGGTCGACTCGATGATAGAATTAAGATCCATCTCATCATCCGAGTTTATTTTCAATGGAAATGTTATAGTTTGTTTAGAAATAGATATTCAGAAATAATTACTTATTGGAAATGATACGGTTTGTAACCAAATGAGTATTGCCTTGTCTGCACGTATCATGACTGATTGGAAATTGCTTCGAATCCGCCTTTTTAATGCTGATTTTAGTCAGGAATTGTTTCGATTCGAAAAAAGTACTCTGTTTTAGACCATAGAATTTAGTATTAAGAATCGGATGATGCGATAAAATTAAAAATATCAAAAGTTGGAAATGATGCGGTTTGAAAATAACCTCCTCAATTCACTTCATTAAACGCCATCAAAATGGTCTTATATCGTCGTTGCGACTTTAAAACCTCTTATGTGACAATTTTAGTGAAATGGACTTTATAATACCAGTCGATTCAGAATTTAAGCCTTTAAATTCTACACCACACCGTAGCACCGTATGCTGAGACTCATGTCCCTATGACGTTTTAATCACATTTAATTTATGAAATTCAAAATCTCATGTGACAGCTCACTAAACCTTGGTCTATAAAATTCCTATGTGTTATTAATGTACTATCGAGCTAATAAGTGCAATAGCACAACAACGCTCATTATGGTGTAGCGTGCGTTCGGGCTGGTTTTGCGTTTACATATATATATATGTGTGTGTGTGTGTGTGTGTGTGTGTGTGTGTGTGTGTGTGTGTTTGTGTGTGTGTGTGTGTGTGTGTGTGTGTGTGTGTGTGTGTGAGTGTGTAATGTAACACGAAGCGACTTTTGCATTTCCATTCCATACTAGAACCACTCGGCCACGGCTTGCCTAAGTAGTAACTACGAAATTATCGATAATATTCCTACGGAAGAACCATTTATATTCGAGTATGTGTGTGTGAATTTTCTTCAAAGAAAAAGGTCACAGGTGCGCTAGAATGTTGAAGCCATAGTTACGTAGGATTGCTACTGCAGTTATGAGCTCAATAGTACACATAAGAGTTTTTATTGTGTCATACTTTAGAGATGGTGCGATAGTAACTGCCGCCGATTGTACACTACACGTACATCGTCATTCAGATCAATTTTCTTGAAAATACCTTTTTATACCAATGTTTTAGTTTATAAGCACTTTTTAAATGTTGATTTCTAGGTATATTAGGGAGAATGTCAAATCTAAACAACTGAATAGTCTAGTTAGTAGTAGTGATCTGTGATTGTTAATCTGTGATTTTATTATTAAAACTAGGAAATATTTTGAGTACTTAGAAATGTTGAAGCTATTTTCTGTACTTATTTGCTACTCATTTAAGAATATTTTCTTGAAATTACCTTTTTTATACCAATGTTTTAGTATGTAAGCACTTTTTAAATGTTGATGTTTAGGTATATTAGGGAGAATGTCAAATCTAAACAACTGAATAGTCTAGTTAGTAGTAGTGATCTGTGATTGTTAATCTGTGATTTTATTATTAAAACTAGGAAATATTTTGAGTACTTAGAAATGTTGAAGCTATTTTCTGTACTTATTTGCTACTGATTTAAGAATATTTTCTTGAAATTACCTTTTTTATACCAATGTTTTAGTATGTAAGCACTTTTTAAATGTTGATGTTTAGGTATATTAGGCAGAATGTCAAATCTAAACAACTGAATAGTCTAGTTAGTAGTAGTGATCTGTGATTGTTAATCTGTGATTTTATTATTGAAAGTAGAAAATATTATGAGTACTTAGAAATGTTGAAGTAATTTTATGTACTTATTTGCTACTCATTTAAGAATATTTTCTTGAAATTACCTTTTTTATACCAATGTTTTAGTTTGTAAGCACTTTTTAAATGTTGATGTTTAGGTATATCAGGCAGAATGTCAAATCTAAACAACTGAATAGTCTAGTTAGTAGTAGTGATCTGTGATTGTTAATCTGTGATTTTATTATTGAAACTAGAAAATATTATGAGTACTTAGAAATGTTGAAGTTATTTTCTGTACTTATTTGCTACTCATCTAAGAATATTTTCTTGAAAATACCTTTTTTATACCAATGTTTCAATTTATAAGCACTTTTTAAATCTTGAGTTTTAAATATATTAGGCAGACTCTCAAATCTGAACAACTGAATAGTCTAGTTATGTGATCAGTGATTTATTTTTTTATTGAAGCTCGAAATACATATTATTCTTACCCTCATATTCATAATCGTTTATTAAACCTATTTTAGTTAAAACACATTTTAAGTCTATTGCAGTCTCTAACCAATGACAGAGTATGTTTAACAAGCGTTTGTTAACGTTAAGTTTTCATGAACAAGGGACTAGTCATGACAAGCACCTCAGCTGTGCTCGCGATATGCTCAAAATACTCGCGCCTGTGCGCGCACATGAGTTGTATGCCAAGTTCTGCCGTTACTGGGGCGCGCGCCCAAGGATTGTCATGATTAGTCGCTAAGAGCTGTATTTTCATTCATTCATTCATATGCTCACGGCTGTTGACCCAGAAGGGGTAGGCAGAGGTGTGATATTTCTGTGTCACCCACATTTTGCCATTTTTGGGTTTCTAAGTAACAGGTGGCGAGAAATAAATAATAAATACATAATTATTATATGTAACTAGCTGACCCGCGCAACTTCGTTTGCGCCACATAACAGAGAGTATTACCTGTTCCCGTCGCATTTACTCCCGTCGCGTTGCGTCTCGTCGTTAATATTCAAAACTACGTGAGAGAGAGAGAGAGAGAGAGAGAGAGAGAGAGAGAGAGAAAGGTTTCTCGTCGCGTGTATTCCCATCGCATTATTTATAAGAACAATTTCGTTTATGAAAGAGGTATCCCGTGGCATTATTGTAAAAAAAAATTGATTGCCATTAAAATGGTTTTTGTATTGTGCACCAACCCAAAGATAGACACATGCTATCGCGCAATTTTTTTAGAACTTTGTTAAGAGAAACAATTTTGTAGTACATATTTTTTACATAACTATAAATATTTACACAGCACACGCAACGAAGCTCTCAAAAGGACCCCTTACAATTTAACAAATATACAAACACAAACTTAACTTCTTTATAATATTATTATTAGTAACTAGCTGACCCGCGCAACTTCGTTTGCGCCACATAAGAGAGAGTATTACCTGTTCCCGTCGCATTTACTCCCGTCGCGTTGCGTTTACTCCCATAGCGTCTCGTCGTAAATATTCAATATATGTTATGTATGTACCTAACTATGAATATTTACGCAGCACACGCAACGAAGCTCTTAAAAGGAATAACTTTTCTCCCGTTTTTGAAAATTTACTATTACTGCTCCGCTCCTATTCGTTGTAGCGTGATGCTATATAGCCAATGACACTCCACAATAACGTAGCTTTCTATTGGTGAAAGAATTTTTAATATCGGTTCAGTAGATCCCTAGATTACCCCTTAGCATTTAACAAACACACAAACTTTACTTCTTTATAATATTAGTATAGATTAGTAATTAGTATTAGTATTAGTATAGATTACAAATATTTTTGTACACAGATGTTTAATTAGAGAAGTACTTGTTAATAGAAGATTTATTTTTATTGTAGATACATAGTGGCGTTATTATTAAAAAAATATTTTTCATTCAAGAAATACAATTGTTTTATTTTTCCTAACGCTTGTGTACGCAACTGTACCATATCAATAAATACTATACTGGAAGGTTAAGAGCGTTACTAAGATATATGGCACGGCCGCTTTTTTGTAGCCATTCGAACTTGGTCGGGTTATGTAGGCTTTCGATGCTTTGTCAGTATTTTAATTGTTTCTCTTTTTTAATTACTGAATTTAATACTGCCTCAGGCCTACCCCACTAAATATGCTGTACCCTCTGGCAGGTATAGCCCCACCAGATGTCCGGCGATCGCCTGCGGACCCAGGTTGGCCGTTGCAGGGAAAATTTGGCAAAATGGGGCTATATTGACATGTCTCAGGTGCCCTGCGATTGTGGGGCTCCATCCCAGTCCATGTCGCATTTGCTCTCTTGCCCACTGTGCCTTTCCACCTGCACTACCGAGGACTTGTGTAGGGCAACGGACAGCGCTGTGGCTGTGGCCAAGTATTGGGCCGACAAAATCTAACATGAAGCCAGAGTATTTACTATTAGCCATTGACTCGAAGAAGAAGACTGAATTTAATGAGATGAAATTTTGCATGTGAGTAGTTGAATTAATAAACTGATTATTGGAATACATTTTACTATGCAATTCCTTTAGAACGTCGTGATATTTGACTGCTTTGTAAACAGTGATCTATTCATGGTAAATTGTCCTTATAATGGCTTATAACCCTTTAATTACTAACGGAACATCATTGATACTTCGAAACATGTTACAGGCACTTACAAGGTTTGTATAAACGTGAAAATCTAGACCCCAAAATGCATACTTTACAAACTACGACCTAATAGGCGTATTTTACGTTTATATTTTTATCTTTTAAACCCTACGTTTTTTCATAATCTGTTTTTTAAACAAATGTAAACAAATTCAAAACAACGTATGTAAAAATCTACAGCTCTCCATATAAGCGCTTTATATGAAAAGTAGCTAATGGCCAAACGTTCGCGTAGCGAAAACTTGAATTTCACCGAAGTTTATGCATACACTAATTTTATTCATACATATACAATTACACACAAAAACACACTAATTGTTGGACACATTTTTTTTCTTCTAAGTGCATGAATATAAAAAAAGTTCCGCCAGGACAACGTTCGCCCAGCGGAATCAGTTTTTAGCGAATTTCTCCACAATATGGCTGCATACACAATTTTTTTTTACCATACACAATTACACGACGTCATACACTAAATACTGCATAATTAAAATCTTTAAATTCAACTACATTCCGCTGCGCGAACGCACACGTGAAAATGTGTCGTATCAAAATCCGCTAAGTACCTACATAGTTATAAAAAGTTATCTGAGAAACAGATTTATACATTATCATGCTATATCATTGTCATGCTCTCGTCTCGCTGGCCTGCTGGAGGAGATTTCTTAAAGAAATAAGCAGTGACATTCTACTCTTTTTTTTCCTTACTACATCTCTGTCGTAATACATGTGTGTGCATAAATTGTTAAATAAATAAATAAATTTGTTTTACTTATATAAAAAGGTATACAGGGTGAATTTTTGAAAAGGGCTTGGATGGCCAACTCCGAAACTATAAGGATTAGCTAAAAATGCTCAAAGGAGTCACGAGCCCGATTTTGATAAAACTTAAAACCTCATCATTAGATTTTTGAAAAACCAATAATCCTAGCTGAGAATCGAACCCATTGATTTTGAAAAAAAAAACACACCCTATATTATTACACCATACGATAGTGTCGCTGATGAGCATCAAATTCTGCGATGTAATGATATACGGCAAATTTAAGGAAAGTTTGGAATTTTAATAGAATTCATATTTCATGTACCTAAATTTTGTACCTATCATACTTTGTTTCGTTCAAAATCCCAGAATAGATCGTAACTATACCGTGTTTTAAATCATGCTCAGAATGATTATTTGGAGAATATTCTAAACGGAATCAATAATATTGAATGCAGTACGATCCTTGAGGTCTCGAATCCAGCTATGTATTGAAAACAATGGTCTACATTTTGAACAATTAATCAGTTAACGTAAGCAAAATAAATTGTATTTTGTTAAAGATGAGCACTTTCCTTTTGTTTGCCGTATGTCATCACTTCCCAGAATAAGATCCTTAATAGCAACACTATCGTATAGTGAAATAATATAGGGTGTGTTTTTTTTTCATAATCAATGGGTTCGATTCCCAGCTAGGATTATTGGTTTTTCAAAAATCTAATGATGAGGTTTTCAGTTTCATCAAAATCGGGCTCGTGACTCCTTTGAGCATTTTTCGCTATTCCTTATAGTTTCGGATTTGGCCATCCAATCCCTTTTGAAAAATTCACCCTGTATAAAGATACTTTAATTTTATTACCTAAAATAAATCTTATTGAACTAGGCGACGAATTTACTCCGTCCCTGTATTTACGTTAGTGTGTGTGATATTTGTGTGTGTTAGTTTTGGCGTGCTTTTCATTCGATAATGTTTGGTCTGCTACTTATATTGTAAGTCTGTGTTTTTACCACTAAAGTGCCAGAAAAGACTGCCCATCTGATGAAAATAGATCCACCATCTATCAGATTTTACCACACAGCGTTAATATTTGTGGACATTTAGAAAAATGACGTCTTACCTTCCAGTCCTAGTTCGTCATTGTCATCAGAATTGTCACCCTCCTCATCATTGTCCAAGTTATTGTTGGGTATATCCGATATGTCTATCCTGGTCAGTGGTATGTAAACATCTGGAAGGAAAAATATCAATACTTTAGACATAATCACTGCATCAAGATATATATTAGATTTTATTATTGACCGGCCTCGTGGTTAATGTGCCTTACAACGAATTCGGAGGTCGTGGGTTCAAACAAATCAATGTGCTCATCAGCATAAGCACATTGATTTGGTGTGTCTGGGTGTAACTTATCTATTATTTATTTAAAATATATAAGTATACTAGAGGGCCAGGCCACACGTTGCTGTGGCTAAGCTTTTTCTAACCCGGTACTCCCGGCCATAGCCATGTAGGCTTTTCACAAAAAAAAACTATCCTATCTCTCAAGTTGGATCAAACTGCACAAGGTGTGCAAATTAGGTTAAAATTGGTTAAGTAGTTTAGGAGTTCATCGCGGACAAACATCGTGACAGGACATTTATATATAATAAGATTTATCAGTTGTCTAGATCCCATAACACAAGCTTATATTAGCTTAAATGTAAACAATCATTGTTATAAGCGTCATCTTATGGTTGGTCATGAGATGGATAACCATTTATGGTATTTTCATTAACAAATTGGAGCTGATTAGGAGTGAAGCCAAGTTGAAAGTACGAAATGTGAGTGTATACTATGCTTCTGCCAACCCCATTGGAGATAAAGGCGCAACGTATATGTACCTAGGTATTTTTGCAATTATTTGTTACACTCGCGCTGCCGACCCTGTAAAAACCTTTTAAGACCCCTTTTGAAGAACCCCATACTGTAGGCGTTTGGGAAAACCGAGGCAGGGAGATCATTCCACAACCTAAGCGTGCGCGGAAGCATGCCATAATATGGATGAGTTTGCCATAACTGAATTCAAAGTGAAATATTACTTTACCTTGTAACATATACATTGGTAGGGCTCTTTCTGTCATGCTTCGATTCTGATTCGGACTTCTTGCACCTGTTCCTGTAAATGTACAAGTATTCTTATAATAAGACTTATACTGACATTTTCTAGATGAATTTGCAACATGCTATCACCCTGTTTTCTAAAAAAAAGAAATCAATCTCTTTCTCATGGGCGTCCCTGGTGTGAATTTGGGAGTGGGATTAATAAATACAAAAGAGTTTGTCTATTAACTTCAACAAAAACATTACATGGTGGAAATCTAAAAATAAAGCTGTAGGCAAAAAGAGTACTATTACTAAGTGTGTGAACAGGAGTTTTCACAACATTCACAAAGACCTAAGCTTAAACTAAATGCTGTCAAGAATACTCACTTGGATTACTAGTATTCATAACAGTCCTGCTAAGAGACACCACGGGTTGTATGGACTGCCCACCAATCATCAACGGAGGCACCCTATGCACCTTATCAGTCCGTTCAGTAGTCGGTGTACCACTCAATGTACTCCATCTCGGAGACTGCGCATCTAACTCCTGTCTATCTCTTATATAAGCTTTGGCTATTTCCATGCTTTTAGCAATTTCTGCTGAAGCTTTCACCAAATGGGAGATAGCTTTTTCACTAGCCTGCTGAAGTGCCGAATCAAGTTTCTGTGCTTCATGTCCACTGTTATTTCTGAGCCTCTGAAAAGGAATAAATGAATAGGTAAATAAATAAAGAGGTGTGAGTTGTGAGCATACTGAGGCACCACATGAGTCTTCTGGATCAATCTTGAAACCGAAGATGAGATAATATCTGAGGCGCCCTGATGAGGTTGGGCGGTCAAACCACTGTCACCTCCTGTTGCCTTCCCAATTTTAACGATAATAGGGAATATGCATGATTTTTTTTATAACTTAAATGAATTCCTTACATCATTATAAAATAAAAACAAGTAAGTCTTAAAATGATCAAATTATTATTCAAATTTAAAACATTGATTAAATTTGAGCACTTGAAACGCCACCAATATTGGCGCCATTTTGATGACGAAAGATGTCACTTGTCAATCCGTGTATGCTTGTACTGTTTGTTTGGGTCAATGACCTTTATACATATTGACGCCTATAAGTTGAATGTTGTGTGAGACAAATGACGTCACGTTTCGTGTCGACCAATGGTGAAGCGTTTTGCAAGTTTGAATTTCGCTCTCAGGATTTTCACTTTTAATGCAGTATTTTACAGGTTTTAAATAATAAATAAATAAAAAAAAACCTTTTATTTATAATTAAATGATAATAAAAAATTTAAAAAAATTATTTATGAGGCAATATAAATTTTATGCATATTCCCTATTAGATATGCTCTTTTAAAATTATAAAGTCAAATAATAGCTGCTCCTAGGTCAAAATAACCAGACCCCAGGTTTCAAATCTAGGTAGAGTTTGGACCCAACTGGGAGGGTCTAAGATTTAATATGTAATACTACTATTTCCCCGTGTGGCGACGGGGTCCCGTGTTGTGACGGGTAAGATTACAAAATGTCGCCACCCCAATACAGCCCGAGTGTGTCATAAGAGGCGAATAAGGGAACACTTTCGCATAAAGATCAGTAAAATGACAATCGTTAAGCCACGTTGAAGGCCTTATGGGCCGCCCATAAGGCCTTCAACCTGGCTTTTCATTTTTCAAGCCGCTCATAATGAGCGGCTTGAAAAATTTCAACTGACGGTCGCGGCGACCTGCGCCTGTCCATTTCAACACGGCGATAGGCACCCTACCTATTACGTGGGACATAAAACTATAAGGTGAAATGTGGGCGTATACTATGCCTCTGCCTACCCCTTCGGGGATGGGGGCGTGACTATATGTACTATTATTTCCGAAACTTATTCACTCTATTTGGTTAGGTTAGGTTAAGTAGACGCATTTTTCGTTCCGAAAAAAAACAGTAACCAAAAAATCATTTTAGAATTTAAAATACATTTTGTTCTCTTATATTTTTCCATATTTAACTACTTAGTTTGATATAAAGTTGTCATTAGGTATTATTTTCTAAGCTGTGAAAGAATATTATTACAATATTTAAGTATAATGATTTTAATAAGTACTGCACTGTGCCTGCCATAAAGAAACTAAAAAGTCAGGTATTGAAAACTATTTTAGCCAAATCGCGCCACTTATGTGCGTGTCTGTCAAAGTCTGTTCGCAGTTCGTGTCTTACTTGTTGTTACTAATTGTTGAAATTTTGTGTTTCTGTGGTGTTAATTCTGATATTGTTGTACCTAGTCGTTATTATTACAGTTGCAAGTTTCACCTGGAACTGGAAATGGGTTATCCTGAATCGGGTACTAGCCGTCATAGATCCCAATCATTTCCATATCTCTTCGAGGCACAAACTTATCAAGAGGGGCCCTCTTTCGTCTTCAAAGCATCAAACTGTACCTATTCAATGTATTCTTTGTTGAGGTAACATGGCAACTAAAACGTAAAAACTGGCAAGTGTGATAGCAGAAAATTGGAAGCACTGCAAGGAGCATGTACTGAACGTGATTGATATGAGTGTAGGTAGTTATTATGAAGTTCATGAATACTAGACTTGTGCTTGCTCGGTCAGTGAACGGGGCGATCCGATATAGTAGAAAAAACTAGGTCAGAAAAAGAATTGGTTTCAATTATTACACTTTAAAATATTTTCATTTTATTTTATTAAATAAAGCATTCCGTACGTCTCAGCCGAGGCGTATTTCAGTCGCAAATTTATAAGACCGATTTGTTATTAAATGAAACATGTTTACGTTTGGTTTTTCAATGAAATCTAGCTATCCTAAATCTACATGCATTTTGAAAGAGCACTTATTATTCCATTCACAAAGTATTTATTTGTTTAAATAAAAAAGGTAGGTACATATTTACTCGAAATGGGACCTGGTTGTCAGTAAAATGACTATCTGTAAGCTAAATTGAAGGCCTTATGGGCGGTTTGGAAAATCTCATAAGTAGATTAACACTATTGAAATTTACGAATCAGATTCATCAATGAAAAAATACACTCCGTGCTTGTTTGGAACAATACTGTTATAAATAGAGAGTTTACTTATAGAAAAATTGTAACATACAAGTACTACGAGTAATTTTTCATTCATGAATCTAGTTCGTAAATTTCAATAGTGTTCATCTACTTATGAGGCTGACTGTACATATTTACAATCATTTACAAGCATGTTTACGTACTGCACGTCTGTAGGCATTTAATTCCAAAATACGGCAGAGACATTCTACTGATTATACTGTGCCATAATATGCATAAAAAGGTAATGTCATAAAAGGTTGATAATCCCTGAAATCCGCCATTTTTCCTGTTTCCCTTTTTTTAAGTACCTAACTAAATAGAGTATAGTATTCAATATAATAATTCTTTCTAAATGAAGAATGAATTTTATAGCAAAACCTATAACTTAGCTGTACATAAAAATCTCAATACTTACTGAATTTGCCCTTCAATCTCTGTTCTCAGATTCTCATGCAACCTTAGTTTTTAGACTTTACATTCTTATAAAAATTCTCAAGCACCAGGCCACACATGCTGTGGCTTAGATTTTTGTAACCCATTACTCCCGGCCATAGCCATGTGGGCTTTCCAGAAAAAAAAATTCTATCTCTCAAGTCAATAAAACGGTGTGCAGATTTGGTTAAAATCAGTTAAGTAGTTTAGGATTATTTTGGAAAAGCAATTAGTCTGCTAACTGATCATAAATTTTAAATATGGAAAAAGAATTTGTTTCATTATGTAACACCATTTTTGTACCCATTTTCCCTAATAAAAATATATTGATTGATTGATTGATTCAAGCAAGATTCGAACCTGCGTCTTCTCACATACCCTGCAAGACGCTTAACCACTTAGCCATTTAGCTAAGTAGTTAGGAGTTCATGGCAGACAAACAATGTGACATATAATTTGTATCTTTAAATTAAGACTGCTATTCTACTATAATTCACTTTTCTTTATGATACTTCTCAGCAAAGGCATGAAAACCAGTACAATAAGCATCAATAATACAAGGGGACTTGACTGCTTGGAATGATCGCAGTGAATTTGTAAATGAAACTGTATCTCATTTGTACAAAGTTCGCATGAAAATGCCATTCAATTTTTATTTAAAACAAAGCCATAGATTTCTAAAATATAGTGAAAGTACTGAAGATCTTACAACAAAAATGTTATTAATGAAGTGATACACAGAGTGGCGGGCGATATCACACATTTATCATTACTATTCTTGTAATGACAAAAAGTTGTGGATAATGAATTATTTCAAGAGGAAAGCAAATAAATATGAAATTTGATACTTACGCTCAGTTTTAACCTCAACTCATTCATTTCCTTCATGAGATTTAATTTATCATTTTCTCTGTCTGCAGCAGTCATCTTCCAATATTGCACTTTTTGCACCAACTCATTATTTTTCTCCTTCAAATCTCTGATTTCATCTTCCAAAGTCGCCATTGCAATTATCACTAAATGACTTAAATAATATAAAAAGGCGTGCTCTACCTCTTGCTGAATAGAAAAACACGACGAAATTCACTACAATGGCATTTTAAGTTATATTATATCGTTATCAAGCACAAGACACAAACAAACAATACCTCTGCAAAACGGTAAAATCTGAATTGAAAATTCCTCTACAAATTTGAAATCGAGAATAACATGACAGATGACAGACAGACAGACAAACATGATTGTTTTTGTTGTTTTGTTCATCCGAGGGGCCGGCGAAGGTAATTTACACCATACTGCCAACTCTTGCAATATTAAGCTGTTTATATTCTAATTTCTTTCAGTCCTCGTCCTCTAAGTCAAGTCAAAGTCAAGTACAGCCCTAAGTCAAAGTCAGTTTCATATTATGAAAATGTCTTAGAGTATAAATTACAAGGTAAAGAGCGCGCGTATCCAAGTGAGAACAGAAGGCACAGGTGCGACCAATGACGACGTTCCCGTCGCGAGCGCTAGCAGTCGTATACGAATGTACAATGGTTGTACTCGTGGCGGTGTCAGTTCTACTTGAAAATAAATCTTTTTAGCATATCCTTCTTTTTTTTTTGAGTTTTGAATGGTAAAATGCGCTGTAAAATCGTGAAAAAATGATACCATTAAACAGACTAATGAGAAATCATTAATTACATCTCACAGGCAAGACATATTATTGTTACTTTTACGTTAAACAAATTTTGGAGACCGGGGTTGAAGGAAATGCGAGAACAAAGAGTATAGTAATATATATAGGAGAGGTGCGAGGGGTGCGACTTGCGAGAGGTAGAGCGGTAGGTTCTCCTAATTTAGTGATTTTATGTAATGCGTGCCGCTATCGATACCTCAGTTGATATTTATTATTTTAGTTTCTTTTAAGACTTCAAGCTATGCATGATAACGTTTTGTATTATATTATTAACATTAAAGTCATAAGTGCTAAGTACAGTTTGTCTATAAAGTCGTGAAATGAATGTTTGAGGAACTAAAAATAGTTATGTGTGTGGCAACACTGGCAACAAGAAACTTAGGTACGTCAGTTGTCAATGCTATCGTCGAATTTCGTTTACTCTCTCACGTAACTTTAATGTTTGGATTAAACTGCAACAAATTGAGACCAAACTACGCATAAAGGTTTGAGAAATGAGTAAAGAAAATCGGAGTGGTGCGCAGGAAGTGATTTTTAAAGTTTTCCAGTGATGTTTCGCGGAGAACCAATCTGGACAATTGTTGTGGGATTTTCAGCCCCGGATCTAGAGATTTTTTTAGGCGGGGCAAAATCTGAAAATGCCGCCCCCGTTCACCGTCTCCCCCCCCCCCCCCCCCATATTTTAAGGTGCTGTAGTTCAAAGCTGAAAGCAGTATTAGCAAAGGTACAAATCTGCGTCTTGTGCCTACCTACAGCAGATACCTCTATTGTGGCGTAATCCGCGTAACGAACCACCTCACCTTATTTAGGGCTCTATTTTGCGCGAGAGATTAATTCGGAAATCGCGATATGGCAGTCTAGGCCGATGATGTCTAGATAGTCCTTCAGTAGTATTATCGCATAATGAAGATTGGGTTTTTTTTGCCGAACTCTTACCGACTGAAACCACACAAATCCTACCACTGCCTACGGTCGGGAGCCCCAGGTAAGTCATCGGAAGGATATCTAAGGATTCCCAACAGACTTTGGCTACCATTGCCACCTTACCTAGGTGGATCGGGTGCGCTCCTGCGTCTATGAGGGTTAGTCAGGTGTTTTCTCACTTCTTGGGGCGTGTGGCATGCGTGAAACGTTTACGTCACGCTGGCTTCTTGGGCCTGCTTCTGTGAAGAACGTGAGCAGCCCCCGCCGTCCTCAGACCCCCGGTCATGGACGCCGATAGTCTTGAGCGAAGAGAAGTCTGCGGCTATCGCCTGTTTCCCGCTTCCTCCCCTATGAAGCTATTCATAAGCATGACCTGCTCGCAGAAAGCCGCGGTGACGTCCCACTTACTCCCACTGGAGATCATAGTGGCCATGATTCAAGTTGGGAGTAAGTAGAAAATTTAAACTACCAGGTTTTATAAATCCCATTAGGAAATGCGGTCAGGCGCGGTCGAGATCCGCCACGAGATGCCGCCTTTTTTTCTCCACTTCGGGCCGCCCCCCTCTGGACTATGAGAGGATGTCTAGATAGTCCTTTAGTAGTATTAGCGCATTCTGAACAGAGGGTGGAGGAAAGAAAGGAGTCTTTCAGCTATAAACCCACAAGCTTTTGTTTCGTGACATTTAAATCTACCAGGTTTGCTAAATCCATAGCTGGGCATTAACTCGTTTATCCGTTAATCGTTAATTAACGAAGTTAACATTTTGATTAACTGATTAACTTTTAAGTTAACTTTTAAAAATGTTAACGGACACATTAACTTCCGTTAATATGCAGAAGTCCGTTAATCGTTAATCCAATGCCTACTATTTACCGCACGGCACCGCGGCGCGGCGCGAAAAACACGTTCAGACAAGTATGAAATGAATGACAAGTGCCGGGCGGCGCGCGGCAGCGCGTGAAACAAAAACAAAACTAGATATATTTGGCCGGCGCGTGCGAGTGAGAAAACTGCGAAGAATTTTTTTTCGTTTGATCATTTTATTACTTAGCGCCGGTGCTTACAGTGACGAGTGTTTTGTTTGTGAGTGTAATTTAGTTAGAAAAAGTGTATTGTGCAGTGTAGTAATTAAAACCATATCATGGAAGACATGGAATCGAATTCCAGCGATGCTGATGAGAATCCATGGCCACATTTGACTAAGTATGTGGAATTTGTATCCAGATCGGGCCAGCAAATACTTTTTGCGTGTAAGCGATGCTTGTCGAAAGACACCAAAATAAAAGTTCATGTATCAAGCCTGAATAATTTGAAACAACATGTAAGAAGGGTACATGAACCTAAACCAATAAGTTTTTTAAGTTCACTAACGCAACGATATAAAAATGTAATTTTACACATATTAACGGATTAACGATTAACGTTAACTTGCGTTAATTCTTCCGAAATGTAACGCTTTAGCGTTTAACGAAGCTGACTTTTTTTGTAGCGGATTAACGATTAACGAAGTTAACTATTTGATTAACGGTGCCCAGCTATGGCTAAATCCCATTGGTAAATGTGGCCAAACCCGGTCGAGATCCGCCACGAGTTGCCGCCTCTTTTCCTCCAGGTCAGACCGCCCCTCCGCTGAACGGCCAGATTAACTCTCATGCAGGGTAGGTACTGTCGTCTGCATAGCAATGAGTGCACCCATGGGATAACATACCGAAGAAATAGTGTTGGACATCACAGATCCCAGTGGTACTCTTGTATTAACCTGCAGAAAGCACCGAACCTGACCAGCACAGAGAACTAGTAGATATACGTCACCCGTGCAGGAAACTGGCCACACAGCGGCACTATCAAGACGGTCAGTGCAAAAGTGACTTAATCCTCAATTTATCCGTATGCAAAAATGGCCTAGCTGACTTGGACTTTTTTACATATTTGAGAGACAAAAAGCATAGTATCAAAAGAACTTTGGAACGCTATCTGTTCACGGAAGGTGTAACAAAAGATATTTGAAGAAGTTGTCGTTATAAACAATTAATTCTGAAAAATCAGAATATGAAAAATTTTGGCCGCCCCTGCGTTTTCCGCATCAATTGAGGCGGTAGACCACAATATGCTGAAAGTTTGTAAATAAGCGATGCATGTCGTAATAAGAACTTGACGTGTCACTCCATAGCCTCGCCCCTTGTAACATTCGATAGAAGGTAGGAGGTTACCCGGAGACGATTTCGGCATAGTGCACTATTGACGATTATTAATTAGCAAGTGGTACAGTAGGTGCAGACGAACACTTTACAAGTAATCGAGGTGACGGATATGAGGCGATAGAAGGCAGGATCTCACAAAATCCCCTTTCTTGGGAATCAGTTGTTCGGTGGATAAATATTTAAAGCAATAGCTGCTAACTTCTTCATTTTTTTTCTTATATCGTGAAAAGAAGGCAACTTGGTTGCGACGGGATTTAAACTCGCATCTCTCCTTTCAAGCATCTGGCATATCTCTAAAGTTAATTTCCGATATGATTTGAGCAAATACCATAATCAATTCCTGAGAAAAGAGGTGAATAAGTTGGAGTGTTATAATTAGGTAGGTATCTACCTTCAAGGTTAATTAACTGACCATCTGATGTGTTGTGTGAAGTTTGAACTTGTCGCCCTCTGATTTGCCGCCCCCCTGATTCTGCCGCCCGGGGCACGGGCCCCGGCTTGCCCCCCCCTAGATCCGGGGCTGGGGATTTTAAGGATGTTTATGAGCGAACAGCATCTTTGGTGGGTATGTAATCGTGTTATTGTTTGTTTTGAATCTGTCTGAAGTTACAAATTTACTGAATTTACGATTTGGAGACAAAAAAAAGGCATTGTTTGCATATTTTTAGGTTAGAATCTTAAACTTACAATCTACCTATAATGTAAGTCAGTGGTTAGAACAACATGGTTATTTTATAGTACGACCTACATTTTTGATACTCAGTTCAATCTGGTTTTCTACCAATTTTAATTTTGAATTAATTGCTTCATGTCAATAGTTTGTTTCCAATATGTAATCAATTTTCTTTTTTTACTCTTTTCAGGAAAATCAGAGAGTACAGTTAGGCGAATAGTTAACGAAGGTTTTAATAATGAAGGAAAGTTTGAAACTCCTGGTAAACACAGAAAAGGTCGGCAAAGAAAGAAATAGACGATTTTAATATTTGAGCACTGCGCCAAAAAAATCCTTGTCAGATGGGGGAAAGTTACAGATAAAACATGTAATTACATGATTGTGGCAAAGCAACTAGGACTGCTAGGCACCTGCTGGTGGGTTGTAAGACGCTATTAGACCGGGGCTTCTGGATCTGGTTCAATAACTTTATTCTGGATCTGATTCAATAAAACAGAAACAAAATTAAAAATGTATAATGTGTTTTATTTATTAACTCACTAGCTGATGCCCGCAGCTTCGCCCGTGTCGAATTTGTTCTCGTTCCCGCTTCCCGTAGGAACTTATTCCCGGGATGAAAAGTAGCCTATGTGTTATTCCAGACTATAATGTATCCCTGTACCAAATTTCAGCCAGATCAGTTCAACTGTTCGAGCGTGAAAGAGTCTCACATCCACACTCATAAGCTTTCGCATTTATAATATTTGTATTGTTCCCGTTCCCGCTTCCCGTAAGAACCTATTCCCGGCATAAAAAGTAGCCATGGTTATTCCAGATTATAATGTATCCCTGTGCTAAATTTCAGACAGATCCCTTTAACCGTTCGAGCGTGTAAGAGTAATAAACATCCACACTCACAAACTGTCGCATTTATAATATTAGTAAGATTTTACTCGGAACGAACTCCTCGTATCAAAATCATTTTAGTCGTACTATATAGGGTTGCATACATGCATTCAGCAGCGCCCTCATTTAATTTCACGACTTTATAGACAAACTGTACTAATGTTATAAATGTGAAAGATAAATAAATAAATATTCACGGACATTTCACACAACGCTATCTGATCCCAAAGTAAGCTAGGAATAGCCTGCTTGTGTTATGGTTATCAGACCACGGATATTAATACTTATATACTTTTTAAATTTAAATACATACATGTAGGAGTGAGTCTAGGAGAGAAATTAAACTTGAGTAGGCTCGTTTAACACTGCTTTTATTAGCTTCACTTTTACAGAGGATAATGCACATGTAAACTGATATAAGATCCTTAAGCTAATGAATGATGGCCGCCACCTTTCTTTCTCTATAAACATTCTAAATGTTCTAGACAATTCCACGCCATAGATTAAGCATGCCAAAGATTAACATTTTAACCACCATGATGTTGGAATTATGCCTACGTTACAATGTACTGAAATTAAGATGAAAATCCTATATACATATACATATTATACATAGAAACACCCAGACTCTTGAGAAAAAACATTTATGGGTCACTCAAATATTTGTCTCCGGTGGGAATCGAACTCACGACCTCCTGCGCCGCAGGCTGTATCACTACCGACTGCGCCACAGGGGCAGTCAATTATATTCTAATTTCTTTCAGTCCTCGTCCTCTAAGTCAAGTCAAAGTCAAGTACAGCCCTAAGTCAAAGTCAGTTTCATAATATGCAAATGTCTTAGAGTATATATTACAAGGTATAGAGCGCGCGTATCCAAGTTAGAACAGAATAAAGTTTGTGAAGATGTTTGGATGTTTGTTACTCAATCACGCTCTAACGGCTGAACAGATTAGGCTGAAATTTCAGTCTGGAATAACACATAGGATACTTTTTATCCTAGGAACATTTTCCCACGGGAAGTGGTAACGGGTACTGAATTTCAGGCGGGCGAAACCGCGATCATCTAGTAGTAAATAATGAGGTACACTACAATAAGTATAATAATAAAATAAATAAATAAAAAATAAAATAAAATATCTTTTATTTCAGGCACAGTACCTATACACAGTTACAGTCCCATAGCATTAGCCTAGAATTCAAATAAATACATAAAATACAATTTAGATCCACCAATAGAGTTTCGTCCAGTAATAATAATAAATTATAATAATTATAATAATTTATTATTACTATTACATAAATAATACCATTCAAAATCGACTTAAACTATATATTGTTTTAGATTACTTGCTACATTCGTCTTCATTCGTCCATACTATCGTAAACATTTTTGATTCTATTTTAATTTCGGTAAGGTCACTACTGGTGTCGCTACGATCCAAGGATCCGCGAGGTTCAGAAGTTCTACTCTCAGGAGGTTCCTACTTGAGGTACAGACTCCATGGTAAGATCGTCAGTCCATTTGTTCCATGACTTATTCTATATTTCAATTAGATTCCGTTTCTAATCTATACTTATGATAAAACTGTTGAGGGTCGAGAGTCTGTACATTGAAGATATTTTAAAAAAATTAATCGTAAGGCGTTCTATAATCGATACTGAAGCCGAAAATGTAATTTAAAATTTTCATGTCTGTCTGTCTGTCTGTCTTTCTGTCTGTCTGTCTGTATCCCGAATAAGTATCACGCCGAAACTACTGAATCTATTTGGATGAAACTTGGTACAATTTAAGCTTATAATCCGAGGAAAGTTCTAGGATACTTTTGATTCCGATATTTTGCGCGGTTCCTTCAGGAGAGGGGATGAAAGGCAAAATAGATTTTTAGTTATAATTTCTCACTACGTCGTGGTCCGATTTCAAATATTTTTTTGTTGTCTGAAAGTAAGTACTTTAAGCATTATTCCACACAATTTTCAATATTGAGGGTTATGTAGTTCAGAAATTAGGGGCATCTCAACTTTCGATTAACATAGAATTCAAGGGTTCTTTTGAATGTGAGGGTAAATCTAAACGGGCGTGTTGACTTAATTATAAAAGAGCTTAATGATTCAGGCTATTCGGCGCGGACTGAATTGTTTTAGAATAGACTTAATCTTTAAGCTCTTTTATGATTAAGCAAACAGGGCCGTTTCACAGCTGCTTGATGAGTCTCATGAACAAGTACCCCTCGTTTCCTTTTTCACCTTATGTGACGTAAACGAAGTTGCGAGGGTCAGCTAGTGTTAAATATATATCTTTCAGTTCACGTCGGTTGGTTGGAGCGGGAGAACGCAGTACGCTTGCCTAATAAGAAACATTATCAAGACGCGAAAGTTACGTGTGCGGTCGAGTTTATCGGTATTAGCGACGCGATTAGTTCGTTACAAACGCGTGTGCGAAGTGTTGATCGGAGGCGATAGCACGTCTGTGCGAAGAAGGCTGGTATTCCTTTTGCATATAATTTCTTATTCGCCATAGATAGTGAACTATCAAGCGATCCTCCCTGCGATTCACCGCCTGCCTGTGTGTCTACATGCCGGCCACAGGATGAGTAGTGAATGCTTTTCGCACAGCAGAGCCTGATGACCAATAACTTTAATAACTGAAAGAGGTAATAGATTGGCTAGCTCTAAATAATCTTAAAATTAATTTAGACAAAACTAAAATCATGTCCTTTGAGCAAAAAACACATCATGTGACGCTCCAGGTTCAGTATGGAGGAAAGCATATCCAAGAAACCGCATCAACAAGGTTTTTAGGGTTAGAACTGGATAGGGATATGTCATGGAAAACACATACTAATAGTGTGCGAAAACGTCTGAGCCAGTACTCATACGCACTTCGTAATCTATCGAAGGTAGCTGACCGTAGCACTGTCCTCACAGCATATCATGCTTATGTTACCTCCACACTGCGCTACGGCCTTATATTTTGTGGTAACTCGTCAAACAGAGATACTATATTTAGGGCACAAAAACGATGTATGCGGGCAGTGTGTGGCCTGCAAAACGATGATAGCTGCAAAACATGGTTTTTGAAATTGCATGTATTGACACTACCATGCCTTTATATATACGAGGTAGCGATATTCGTTAAGTCAAATTTTTATCTATTTGAAACGTTAAGTAGTGCTCGACATAAACATAAAATTCGTTGCAAACCTCATAAAAAAGTATTTTACGGAAAAAGTTTTTTGGGCATGGCCCCAAAACTTTACAACAAACTACCAAAAGCAATTCTAAACTGTAATGACATTAACTTATTTAAGAAAGCGTTGACATCATTTCTTTTATCTAAAGCCTACTACACAGTGTCTGAATACTTGCTATAATAGACAGGAGCATTAGATGATGCGAGAAATTGTATACCTAGATATAACTATTGACATGATTAGAATTTATATGTTCGTATTTGATTTAGAATTGAAATGAATTGTTTATATTAATTTGACTTTTTAATTGTTTATATTAATTTGATTTACTCTGATATTTATAATTAATGATTGATTTTGATAACTTACACTTATAAGGTTGATAATGTTTAGAGATTATATATATATACGTTATGTCGTGTGTACTGTATAGCATAAGCATTCTATTATAGGGTCTATTGTGGCGCTTAATTAATTTAATACCACTAACATAGTTGTAAGATTTGTACGCCATGATATTGGCAAAGCATAGAGAGACTACACTTGTTATCTAAAAACCTATTTATGTACCTATGTTTACAAAGACAATAAATTGAATTGAATTGAATTGAATTGAACTGCGATTCATAAGGTTGGATGTGATCCGCGGTGAGTTATGTGACACGCTAGATCCATTGTTGTCCTCCGGAAGACACAATGTAGTCGCGTCACGCCTGTAAAGTGTGACGCGAATTGTGGACCTACAGTTTAGCACATTGTGTGCTTTACGCTATGTGAAATGGATGCCAGCTTACTCTCGATTTGAGGGTAACAAATATCTTTATTGTTTACAGGAGAAGAACAACATACACGCGATGGCAACTCTGGACGTAGACAGCTGTGATACTCGCTCCCCGTATTATTGGTGAGAACCCACGTCATTTTCTTTTTGACCACTGGTATCGATAACCCGCATAAACCCTCTCAGTAACGTGTACATCCCTATTCGTCACAATTCATCGATATAGCTAGCTATAGCTCACCTGCCTACATTGTGCACAAGGGGACCGGTGCTACACGCGCACTCTATACCTTCTAATATATACTTTAAGAAGTCTAGACAAATGTAGGTGTTTGACAAATGTTGGTGTTCAAAGAAAATTTAAGACTTTATATTAAGTACTAAAACAACAAAAAAGTAATTTGAATTTTATTAATGACACGAGACTGTAATTAAAAAAATAATTCAAATTCAAGAGACGTTGAGTCACTGATCTGTATTATTACCAATACAGATCAGTGCGTTGAGTGCTTGAGTGTTCTATGTCCATCAAAGCGACCAATTGTAGCACGCGACGCCTTAAGAGCCATTTTATTTGATTTGCCATTGTGGCTGGAAACTTTACGAGAATCTTTCAGTCGCTCCCGAAAATCATTTCAAAATCTTATAAATTGTTGCGTTTTCATCGTCAAATATGTTCAGACAAAAACTACATTATCTCAAAAACAGGTTATGAAACATTATGTATTGAGACGCGGCCGCAAACTGAGCAGCAAGTACTTTTTAATTTACACTCGAAACCGTTTGGAATTTGAAACATTTGATGTTTTTTTAGCAGTCTTCAAATAAGTGGGAAATCATTTTGACCTGTACCTTAATATGTGTGTAATATTGTTGTGTTAGTAAAATTCTATAAAATTCTAAAATGTTATGTTGTTAAGTCCAATCAATATTCACAAAGCAAAAGCTTTTGATTAAAAATTAGGTAATTTTAGTTCCAATTTCTTCACTTTTTGCTTTTTGTTTTCGTCCCTCTGTACTTATATTATATAAAGAACTAAGACGACCAGAAAACTTATATTAATAGGAAGAGTAATTAATATCTAGTATTTTGTCTTCTATTTTCCTACTCCAGTCATAATCTTAACAAAATAAATATTAACAAAACATTCTCAACTTAAAAGTTAAACCCGTTTGTGTTTGTTATGTATGACTATCACGGTGAAATATGCACCATCCTGTATAGAAAATCTGGGAGATAGCACAAATATCTACGCAAAAATGAAATAGTCACTTTGTCCTATCTCCAATGAGGTAGTGTTCTAAGTCCATATACGTAATTTTATTTATGTTTATTTGTTCTATCTCTATGTAAAAACTATGAAATAAGGTATTATTCATTGGCATCTGCAGATAAAATTAAAGCATTAGTTCGTAAGCAACACGCGTATCAAGAAAGACACTTAAATTTAGAAAATAAATTGTTTTAAATTAAAATAAAGGAAAAACGCTTCTTCTGTAAAATGTGACCGATGGTAGATAGAACAAATAAGCAATGAGGCGACGATATTGCTAAAGGTCCCTGAACCTGTCATTTTCGATTTACGACAGAACAGAACAGAAAGATAATTTTAAAATGCCGTCAGCTAACTGTTACACAACTTTTATACCTGGAACGTGCCTGGAACACACAGAGCATCGCGCGCCTTGCCTGGAACACGAATCTATACTAATATTATATAGAGGAAAGATTTGTTTTTTTGTTTGTTTGTAACGAATAGGCTCCGGAACTACTGGACCGATTTGTAAAATTCTTTCACTGTTGGGAAGCTACACTCTTTGCGGTGAACAGGCCATATTTTATTCCCGTATTCCCACGGGAACGGGAACTACGCAGGTGAAACCGCGTGTTGTCCGCTAGTTATGCAATAATATTTTAAAAAAAAATGCAAGGCAAAGATCCATGTCCACACTTGATTTCCCAAAGACATTTCCTAGACCAATTACATAATTAAAAATCAAGTCGATTAAATCTAAATAAACAATCTAAAGGCCTCTCTTGTGGATACCATCCTGTTTATGAACACAGTAGTTATGTGGGGCTCCCCAAAATTTGGTATATGTACCTACTAAAATCTTGGAGTGTTCCTTCACGTCGCTATTGTTGGGTCACAGGTAAGGCAAGGCTTCAACTTCTGCAACCCAACAAGCGTTGTCTGCGACAGGCTCGACTCTGGGGGTCTAGAAATAGTACCGAAACTGCACTGACTGCCACCCAGGAACATGAGGGGCGCGCCTTAGTTAGTCGCACGGCTGGCATAAAGCTGCCATCGACGACCAATGCTGGCATAAACCGGCGAGGTGGAAGTGTGAGACCACTCCTCTCTCGCACTCGCACTGGTGCGCCATTTTTGGAAGAGATCATCGCGCGATAATGTTTCTTTTTAGGCAAGCGAACTGCGTTCTAACCACAGACATATAAGAATAAGCAGACCAAGCATAGGCGGAAAAAATCGTAACCATTACGCACACATAGACATTAGAACGAATCCAGGGTCGAATCCACAGACATATAAGTAAAAAAAAAACCGACTTCAAACAAAAACTGAAAATTGAAAAATAAAATTAACTTAGCACAAAGTAATAGGTAGTATATTTAGTTTTATATCAGATATTATTGAATGTAATACTGAAATCGGCGCCAAGTAAAACTATAGGTTTAGGTAGATATTATTAATCTCTCATAGAAATATTGGCACCGACTTCAGTATTACAGTCAATAATATCTGATATAAAACTAAATATACTACCTATTACTTTGTGCTAAGTTAATTTTATTTTTCAATTTTCAGTTTTTGTTTGAAGTCGGTTTTTTTTTGTTAAAATTTTTTTTTTTATGATTTTCAGTGACGGGTTGACTGAAATTATATCTGTCTAGGGGTAATGTTCTCCCCAATACAAATTAATCAAGCCCAAACACAAGATAACTGCTGTAAATCGTTAAGGAATTCCCTCGATTCGAGGGATTTCTTCGATTTCTCCAGGATCCCAGCATCCGATTCTGACTTCCTGTATATGGGACCACATGGGAAGCACCAGCTTTCAAACAAAAAAAGAATTTTCAAAATCGGTTAACTACTTCTAGCGATTTGCCGGTAACAAACATAAAAAAAAAAAAAAAAAAAAAAAAATACAGACGAATTGAGAACCTCCTCCTTTTTTGGAAGTCGGTTAAAAATGACTCTACTTTTATAGAAATTATTTCACTCAAACATATTTTGTGATCTTTTTTTAAATTACTGTTTTTTTCCAAGTTTAATTTTATATATTAGGTCTTTACTTATGAAATTGCCGTTATGTATAAAAAAATTAAACTATATTTTTTCATGTATTTTTTTATTTGTTTTAATCGAAGTAATCACCCATATCCAGCTCCATTTCTCATCGAGGCAATGATTTTTGGCCTATATATTACCACAGACATAAAAGTATAACCAACATTAGGGAAAAAAAGCGTAATCAATACACACACAAAAGACAGTAAGTCGGCACCGAATCAAGTATTTCTGTATGTTGCTTTTTCACTCTAAAGGCGGCTCAACAAATGATATTTGGAACAGGGATTAGATTTTAGTCTAAAATAAACCAAGCGCAAGTCGGATTCGCGCACGGAGGGTTCCGTACCAAACAACGCCTAATATCACGTTTGTTGCAGAGACCCTAATGATTACTATTTTTTTCATATTTTAGTAAGTAAGTATTTGTTGTTATAGCGGCAACAGAAATACAGCATCTGTGAATATTTCAAATTTCTCGCTATCACGGTTCATGTGATACAGTCTTGTGACGCACAGACTCTGACACCCGAGTAATACTGTGCCGTTTTTGCCCTTTGGGTTCGAAGCCCTAAAAATTACCATGAACTTATTATTTGCTTAAATATGTACTTAAATAAAATAAACTGGAAATAAAGTAAACCCGCCCCTGACCTCTCTCGCTGCAAAAGTGACCCTTACAGTTGCTTGTAAATATGTACTTACTAAATAATACCTAGTTAGCAAGTACCTAATAAACCCTGTGTTTTAGTAAAAAAGTTAAATAGAATTCGTAGTCATTTTAGACGAAATATTTGGGCACAGTTTTGATAACTAACCGACTATAAAAGTGTTGACTAATAAAACACAAAATACATTTTTTAAATAAAACGGCCTTCGAACTGAGTTCGTCCCCGTATAGAACAATATTACCTGGCAAAGTGTACTTAAATTAAAGAAATCTTAGTTCTGGGTAACGACAGTAACCAAACGAAGTATGGAAAATGTTGATAACATTCATTAAAAACTTTGTAACGTGTTTACAAAGGAACTTTTAACATTTTGAATAAATATCGCAGAGTAATATTGTATTCGTACTACAACATAAATTACCTGTGAAAAGTTATTCCTGGTGATATTTTGTGACCAAAACTTTCACAATTGTTTACACAACACTTGACCACTTTTATTTTTAACCTTAGTTTCCTTTTAAATACAAATATGAATTATATTTTCACTTTTGAACTTGTCGTACATTTTGAACAATCACAGATACCGCCATGATGTTTTCAAAACTTGTCACAAGTCAGCTTTCTGTGTCAAAGTGTGAGTTAGATGTTGCTACACAGAAAACAAAGATAGCGCTATACAATACTTAGAAGAAATGAAAAGGACAAAGTATTGCTATACTTCCGTAACTAAAGCTAGAAAAATATGTTTCGTCTGCTTATTGTTATATGTCTGTGGTTCTAACGCGTCAACCAACCGATATGAACTGAAAGATATCTATTTAACATTAGAAACGGAATTAAATTCAAATATAGAACGAGTCATCATGGAATAAATGGACCGACGATCTTCCCATGGAGTCTATTTTACGCGATAACTACTTCTACGCGGACGAAGCCGCGGGGAACAGTTAGTTGAAAATAAAAACCAATTTCAAACTCACCATGGCCGGGTGTGACAAAAATCAAAGGGGCTCAAAATAATTTTCGTGTTTTATAAAAATACATAGATAAGGCTGAATGGCCTCAAACTTGTGCCTTGGCCGATTGAACTAAAAAAAAAAACTACTGCCATAATCATACACTTGTCTATGTCAGTAAAGAAAGTGTCATTGCCAGTCTAAAGTCTGCCGTCAACGTGCGTGAGTGCAATGCCGACACGATAAACACATATTATTTTTTGAGGTTATAGTCACATTTTCTGAATTAAGTGAAATATGTCGTATCGCGGTAGAGGCGGTGGCGGTGGTGGTAGAGGTGGTTACGGCGGTGGCGGCGGAGGAAGAGGATTCGGAGGACGTGGCGGTGGAGGTCGTGGTGGCTTCGGCGGCGGCCGTGGACGAGGAGGCGGTGGCGGAGGCTTCCGACAACAGGACCAAGGTCCCCCAGAGTCTGTCATCCCCCTGGGGCACTTCGGCTGGACTGTACAAGATGATCTTATTTGCAAAGTCGACATCGAAGATGTACCTTACTTCAATGCACCCATTTTCCTAGAAAATAAAGAGCAGATCGGCAAAATCGACGAGATATTTGGAAATCTACGGGACTATTACGTGTCTGTGAAAATGGGTGATAGTTTTAAAGCCAACAGTTTTAAGGATGGTCAACAATTTTTTATTGATCCTGCAAAATTATTGCCTTTGAAGAGGTTTTTACCGCAGCCGCCTGGTGCTGGCAGAAGAGGAGTTGGTGGTCGTGGCGGTGGAAGAGGAGGCGGCGGGCGAGGTGGTAGAGGAGGCGGTGGATTTGGCCGCGGCGGAGGAGGTGGATTTAACCGAGGCGGAGGATTCAACCGTGGAGGTGGTGGTCGAGGTGGATTCGGCCGAGGCGGGGGCGGCGGTGGTTTTAATAGAGGTGGAGGAGGTTTTAGAGGTGGCCGTGGAGGCAGATAGTGCACTAGAAGTGTTATTGAACAATGTGATTATGAAACATGTGTTGCTCCTTCGTTATTCATGGTTGACTAAAGACAATTTATGTAAGGTTAAGTTAAGTTTAGAATAAGTTAGTGTAATTTGACAGGTTCATTGAAGACACATGCTTATTCAAAAACATCTCCAGTGAATTTGTCACATTATTAATATTAAGGATACCCAATTGATACTTTCGTATTAAATTGTACAAAATATAATTTGTACTGTACATTTGTACTAAATATTAATAAATAATTAATGAAAATTCAGCCTTCTTCATTATCCCATGTGCGTAAAGGACTTACCTCATATTAATTTACATCACAATAATTCTGGATATTTGGTTTTAAATTATCACACATACAACATAATGTATATTTCCATAGTGCTTTGTATCTTATTATAATGCAGATGTAAAAATATATAATACTAGTGGACATCATGTGGTTTCATCCGCGTAGCTCCCATTTCCGTGAGAAAATGGGAATAAAATATAGCCTATGTTCACTGAGGATAGTGTATCTTCCCAACATTGAAAGAATTTTTCAAATTAGTCCAGTAGTTTTGGACCCTATTTGATGCAAACAAACAATTAAATCTTTCCTCTTTATAATATTAGTATAGAATTATAGATAGTAAGTTGTTGTCTGAAAATAATTTCTATGGAATAATGAAACATATTCTGCTATAAACATCTTACATTATAGCTGCCATGTGTGAAGTCCTTTATTGCCTGTATGGAACTCTGTACCCATTGAAACCTATTCCCTGGATCAAAAGTAGCCTTTGTGTTTTTTCAAACTATTAATCTATCCCTAGGGAGAGGCCTATGGCCAGCAGTAGACTCCCATATGGTGGGATTTGTTGGATGGAAAGATGCTTTTATATGCCATCCTAAACTGCACCTTTCAGCATACCATTATGATGCAATTAGGTCTGTGCTGTCCAATAGCTGATCTAAAATTATTCTTAAAAATGAGTAAGTACTCATACATCATCAGTTACATTCCTTAGAAAATGTCGGCGAAACAGGTCAGGTGTGATGTAAATAAATATTGTGGAACAGGGACAGTACAAATAGTGTTATTCAATAAAAGAGCTCACTGTTAGCAGGACATGTGAGGTTTTTTAGTCTGTAGGAGTTCAGCATAACTTCCATGAGAATTTTCGCTCACGTAAAATAACAAAAAAAGAGCTCACTACTTGCCTACTTCTATGGTAATGCTGGTGCTTGACTGAAGATACAACAGGTACAGGAAGAACAAGGTAAAAAATAAAGTATTGTTTCTGGAATAATCTGTATTCAATTTTCCTGGTAGGTACATTACTATAGTAATAAATTATACTTCAACTCTAGCCAACAAGATGAATATATTAATGTTGATACATTTGATCTTAGTTGTAATCATGGTAGTATCACTTAGAACTGAGCATTGAATCTCATAATGTACAAATGTACTCTGTGGTTGAGATAGCAACTTTTTATACATACGGCTGGGGCAGAGCCGTCCCAAGTTTTACATTGCACTATGTTGGTTCCAAAGACAACAAAATTGTTCTCTTATTGGCTTTTCTTAAAAGTAATTAATAACATAAATAGTTAAATTCTTCTAGATCTTAACCTAATTTATTCTAGATTTTCTAAATCCGATTTGCCTCCAGTGCTAGCAATATAATTATGTGATAACGCTTTTCCTCTGTGGTTGAAGATATAAAAAGACTGTAGATTTTGTTGTGTTTCCCATTTTCCAGTGTTGAGTTCTGCGGCTGCATGTATTTCTCTCAAATTGCCGGCCACATTCAGAACACCCCACATTACTGCAAATAAACTCACTATTGCTTGAACTACAATCTGAAAAAGACAAGTGGTTAAAATTATTTATTGTCACAAAGAAATTACAAAATTAAATTCATTGATTGCACTGACTGGGTTAGCATTTCGAATTAAAGACTTGCTAATAAAATTCTAGGGAATTTGGCGAAGAATAGTATATAGGAGAAAGTAGATTAATAAAAGAGCCTACTACAATTGATCCTCACAAGCTATGTGGTGGTATATACACTGGCAAATATGCTAGGCATTATCATGTGTAGAGGGAATCTCGGGCCTGATTTGCAAAGATAAACAAAAAACTGAACTCATATATCTTTACATCCAAATAAAGTTACACTCTCATACTAATGAGTAGCGCTACACTACATGTGGGAAAATATAAACATAGTATTTCTACACTACCACAAAATTTCATAAGTTTTACTTACATCCAAAGGCAATGTGGTGAATTCTTGCGATGTTATACGAAGGTACGAACGATCTGTAACATACAACAGGATATAAATAATGAGCTTAGTTAGTAAGACCGCATAATTATGGCAATGTGTGAAATAAAATGCAAAAACTTACGCTGGGCCGCAGAAAAGGCAGAGTGGAAAAGTGATATGAATCCCACAATAACAATTATTTTGTGAAATGAACCCATGTCGTGACTGTATAATATTTTTTACACTTCTCTATTAGATCTAAATTCATAAAGAAACAAGAAACAAATTAAATTTTATGCATTAAATTTGATCACGCACCAAAATCATAAAATTTGACAATGACAAACAAATTAAATAATGACATTGACATTTTGAAGGAGGTGACAGATACGCGAATAAGTACGCGTACTTATGGCACGACGTACGTACTCGCGTATCTGTTACCCATAAGTACGCGTAACCTGCGCCGAGTCAAAATTAATCAGCGATTCAACCCATTTCAAATCTTGCTCGGCAAGCTGCGAGCCTAAATTTTAATTTCGCCAGTCCGCGTTTGAATGGGTGATAATAATAATAAATAATAAAAATATTCACGGACATCTCACACAACGCTATCTGATGTTAGTATATTTTATTTATTTATTGTATACTTTATTGTACGCCAAAGTAGTATAACAATTTAGAAACTTATTACAAAATAAAGCATTACAATGGGTGGTCTAATTAAAGAACTTGCTATAGGCTCTTTTTAACCGACTTCCAAAAAAGGAGAAGGTTCTCAAATCGTCTGTATTTTTTTATTGATCTACTTACTACTCTGTTCTTCACCAAATTCCATACAATTAAATTAATTTTAATGTACATAGAGTATGTTTATAATAATTAGGCTTAGGAGTATAAAATTCTTTAAATGAGTAATTTTGGGGGTTACGTACCCAAAGGGTTAAAATAGACTTTCGCTACAAAGCTGTATCTCATGAACCTAAACAGCTAGAGAACTGAAATTTTAACGGAGTATTTCTGTTTCCGCAATAACAACAAATATCAAAGATAGAATAATAATAATATTTAAAGCGAGCTCCCATGCATCTAACGTTATATTTTGTTGTTTTTTAGTATGAAACCCACCGTTTGATTTGCCATGCTAAGCCTAAAGGAGCTACGCGTACCTACTTATGTTTGATTTTTATTGTTCTCGTTATTTTTAATTCTTAAACCTGACATGGTGAATATACAATAAAAATAAGTAATTTTTGTCGCACCTTGTGAACGCTTATACAACACAAACCAGTACAAAGATTTTAGATTTCTTTTCTTTTTAATGATCTATAAGTACTTACATAAAAAGAGTTAATCCTGTTATGAATCTAAAATGTGACCATTATTTATTTACGCGCGTCTCCATACGCGCGAATTTGTCAAATAAATAGATAAAGGCATTTGAGCTTCTGGACGCAATGTATATATGACCCAAGTATTGCGATAGAAGTAAATGCATCAGTCAGTGCCACTGACATATATTGGGTGTAACAAAATTACCTATCCAAATTTCGTCACGTGACGTGGCATCAGTCAAGAAACATTACAAAAATGAAGAAAAAAAATCACATGAATACTTTAACCGTAAAGCCGTTTTAAAGGTCCTATTTTATCCTATTTTCACCCTTTCTATCGCTACTGAGCGGCAGTAGAAAGCGACAACGACAGCCAGACGGGTGCTCTGTGTTTGTTTTGCCACGGCGACCATGTTCCCTCGAATTGCCGCGGTAAAAAATGAATTCTTAATGTGCGACAAAAAAATTAAAAAAAAAAAGAAAAAATTTACCCCCCTTTTTTATTAAATATTTGTATTTGATTTCCGATGCCAAGTCATCTCATGAAATTTGGAAAGGTAATTTTGTTACACCCAGTATATTATTTTAAGTATTTATTTCGCGACATAATGGCCTAAGCTTTTCAGCAAACACAATGAATTGGTTGCCACAATTTCCGAACAACTAACAGTATTTCGACGGGTAAATAAATCTTACGGGTGAGCTATAATATTATGTAATAAAGTGTAGCTTCCCAATAGTGAAACAATGTTTCAAATCGGTTCAGTAATATCGGACCCTAAACTATTGTGAACAAAAAAATCAAATTTTTGCTCTTAATACTATTAGTATAAAGTATAGGGGCCGTATATTCAGTTCGAGTGGTGTGGCAGGCATGACATCCACGGAAATATTCATACATTATAAAATATGTTATTTGGCTTAAAACATGGACAATAACAGCATTTTCAATTGTTCATGCGCAACTCGTGCGTATAACAAAGAATTCATGCATTTTTGGCGAGAACGTATGTATTGTGCACTGTTTCAGTACTAAGTACCGTGATGGTTAAGCAGTATGCAGTACGTAGTTACGTACAGTACTAACTAATCCCTTCCCTAGTATTTCATTTCAAATTGTTGTTTGCGTTGCGGTGCGGCGGGGTGTGTTGTGTTGTTTTGATAACAATATTTTTGTGTATTTATTACTGAAAGTATCTTTCATACAAGCATCTGAAGCATCATGCATAGAAATCCTAAGATGGAGGAATTTGAGATGGATAGTAAACGTTCACAAAGATCGATGAGGGAAAGGTACTTTAAAAATCATGAAACAGGGGCTGTACTGGGACGGACACCAGAGCGCTGGGGTGAGTCGGAATTCTTTATAAATTTTATAGAGAGAGTTATAAAAATAGGTATTAATTGAGTTTTTCTAAAACTTTTGTTAGTTTCAGTCATAAGTTCTGTAAATAGGGCACTTTGTATTGGTGGGTGTGGCTTTATTCTTCATTCATGTTTGTGAAAGAACTTCACATAAAATTCTATTGATTATAAAAAATAACATTATTGATCATTACAAAATAAAAAAAATCAGCTCTTTGATTGTTAATTGCTATAAGCATAGCATAGGATGTACCAAAATTAATATTAATTTTAATCAAGTTTTCATAAACAAATAATGTTACAAAGTATTTAAGTATACTATTAAGATGGTTTCTCTAATCTCCTTGGTGATCCTATATTTACTTACAAAGAGTTCAGTCCATAGGAAGTGGAATATAGTAAATGTTAAATATTTTGTGATCTTTAGCATTGAGGGAATGAGGAAGTAGTATTATTAAAAAAAGAGTCCTGTTGCAAAGTTGAATTTAAAACGTTTTACATAAAATTGACCTCATACAACTTATTCAAAAAGAGCTATTAAGGTCTCCATTGATATTCTGTATTTGAAACCCAGTTCGGAACAAACATTTTTGGTCATTTGCTTCTACATAATGTTTTTCAAAGTTTAAGTTTGTATGCGATAAATATTTGTCTGTACTAATATTATAAAGAGTTTGTTTGTTTGTTTGAATGCTTTTAAAATTCTTTTACTATTTGATAGTCCAGTTATTGAGGATTGCTAACTATACAACTAACGGTTCTGAAACATACCTCCGACAGACGTTTCTCTGCCGGATGAGCCGCCGAAAGAATGTTACGATTATGACTTGTTTACTGACAGAATATAAATAAATAAATAAATATTCACGGACATTTCACACATCGCTATCTGATCCCAAAGTAAACTAGGAATAACCTGCTTGTGTTATGGGTATCAGACCACGAATATTAATACTTATATAATTTTTAAATACATACACATTATACATAAACACCCAGACTCTTGAGACAAACATTTATGGGTCACACAAATATTTGTCTCCGGTGTGAATCGAACCCACGACCTCCAGCATCGCAGGCGGTATCTCTACCGACTGCGCCACAGAGGCAGTCAAACTGAAGAAACTGAGAACCTTTCAACTACTAACCGACAGAACGATTAATTCATGAGTGAATCAACAACAGAAGTGTTCACCAAATAAAAATTCGTCGACAAACATTATTTAGGCATGGTTTGTCACACAAGTAATAATAATAATAATAATAATAATAACCTGGCAACCCCACCCAAGAGCAATGGTATATTTTTTTATTGCAGAAAAAAATCATTATTTCTAAATTATAATTGCATTTCGTGTAAAAGTGATACATATTAAAAAATAGTAAATATACATAAACCTACACAATGAAAATTACAATAGAATTATGCTATTATCAATGGATATTTGTTACGAAGAAAAATGTTATAGAGGAGACTGACATGACATATGTCATGTCAACCAAAAATATGTGATTAAAATAATACTAATGCTTACAAGAGCCAGGAGACGCTTAGCACAAGCAACATCACCGGACTCGTCGCACAGCTCCGCCTCGCAGCACAGGGAAATCATATCATCGGAACCGATTGCAGCTGAGGCGTCGAGCTCATCTTCAAGCGACGAGTATTTCTCTCCGCCGACGTCGCCAACACCTGCACGTCGGCAGGGGAGGACCCGGCCACCGACCTGCTTGGGACCCCGAGGCCCACCGGCCTCGAATAGGGCCCCCGCTACCGGTGGTAATGTGCACCGCATGCGATGGACTTCTTCTATGAACGAAAACGTCATGCGGGCATATTTTGCGGCTACAGAGGGAGGAACTAACCTCACTGCGTACCGTGTTCGTTTGCTGCCTTTGTTTCAGGCTCTTGAACCAACTTTCAGCGTGTCGGCACAGCGGCTGTCGGATCAGGTGCGGGTCATACAACGGAATCATCTGTTGGATGATGCCGTGCTTGAGAGGCTTCGCTCAGAGTTACCGTGTAGCATCATCATCCCTACTTCGTCTCAAACAACTGTACTAGGAATCCATGCAACGCAACCTGACGTACTTATGGATGAAGTAGTGGATGATATTGCTACTACAGTAAGTACACAATACAATGATGAACTAAGGAGTGTTTTGGAGCGAACGATTCAAGAGTATAAGTTGTGTGATCCCAAGTGTCGCGCACGTATACCGCGTTTGCCTACGCATAAAAAAAACATGGCCCTAGTGAGTACCCTGGACTCGGTTCTACCAAGTTATTTTAATACTTGTGTAGATATTAGTGACGCACACTCAATTCTGTATTGCGCGGCTGTAGCAGTGTGTCGGGTAGCTGGTGTCAAATTTCCTAAATTTGAGCCAGCTCCTAGACAGGCTGTTCCAGTCTGGCAGTGCAGAATTGAGCGTCGTATCACCGAGACTAGGGTGCTCATTGGTAAGCTATGCTGCTTCAGGGCGGGTAATACTCGACCTAGAGTGATGCGTTTTGTGACTCGTGCATTTGCGGGGACTGATATTAGTCCTCGCGAATACTCTGTACGGGTCACGGAACGTATTGACTACCTGAAGCAGAAAATTTATGCGTGGGCAAACCGTATACGCAGATATAAGAAAAGAGTGGATAGGTATACTCAGAATCGTTCGTTCCAAAAAGATGAGAGGTGTATATATAGAAGATGGGAGCAAACCGATTCAAGTGTGACTAATATGTGCCTACCTGATGCCGAAACCACAATCACATTCTGGAAAGGTATTTGGTCGGCGCCTATTAGTCATACAGAGTGTGATTGGATGCGGGATGTCGGGCGATCATGCGAGTCTATTGAGACCATGGCACCTGTCACAATAACACCTGATGACATTGCCAGTGCAGTTCGTTCGTTGCCCAATTGGAAATCAACTGGGCCGGACGGGCTGCACAATTTTTGGTTAAAATGGTTTCGTAGCTCACATGATTGTCTGGCATCTTGCTTTCAATCATTACTTGAGTCTGGGTCGCTTCCATCTTTTATGACGTCAGGTATTACACACCTCCTCTATAAATCTGGTAGTACCACGGACCCGAAAAATTATAGACCGATAACTTGTTTGCCTACGGTCTATAAGCTTCTCACATCTGTTTTGAGAGTTAAATTATCATCTCATTTAGAAAATTATTCCATAATGTCCAACTCTCAAAATGGATGTAGAAGCGGGTCACGTGGTACTAAAGAACTCCTTATTCTTGACATGGCCATTAATCAGCAGGTTCGTCGTAACCGGAGAAATCTGGCAACATGCTGGATTGATTACAAGAAAGCCTACGATTCCGTGCCACATACATGGCTGTTGAGGGTGCTGGAGTTGTATAAAGTTGATACAACTCTTCGCACCTTCCTGCAGGCATGTATGGGGCAATGGAGAACGGCTCTTGTTTATCCAGGATGTCGTCAGATGCTTGGAAACGGTGAGCCTGTCAGGATTGAGAGGGGTATATTTCAGGGTGATAGTCTGAGTCCCTTATGGTTTTGTCTAGCACTGAATCCTCTCAGTACTTTACTGGAGAATTCAGGGCTAGGCTATCAGTTTCGGAGAGGAGGTCAAGTTGTTTCCCACCTTCTGTACATGGATGACTTGAAATTATTTGCCTGCACCAATACCCACTTGATAGAGTTACTCAAGATCACTGAAACCTTTAGTAATTCTATCAAAATGGAATTTGGTGTAGATAAATGTGCAGTCATGCATGTAAAGAAGGGACGGATTGTGGAATCTGAAAGAGTACAACTTTCAGATTTCACAAAACTTAAATCCCTCTCCGCGACTGAAACCTACAAATATCTTGGTATGTCGCAGGCATTAGGTATTGCTGAGACAGGCATGAAACAAGCGTTGGTGGATCGTTTCCTTGGCCGCCTGAAAAAAATACTGAGAAGTCTTTTATCAGGAGGTAACAAGGTGCGCGCCATCAATGGTTGGGCCATGCCTGTCTTAGGATATTCCTTCGGCATACTGAGATGGACTCAGACAGAACTGGACACCCTGGATAGAAAAGTCCGTTCGTTGTTGACCGCAAACCGAATGCATCATCCACGTTCGTCTGTAATGAGGTTGTATATCCCACGGAAATGTGGTGGTCGTGGATTTTTAAATATCAAGACGTTACATAACCGTGAGATATACAACCTTAGGGAATATTTCCTTCATGCGGACGTGGGTATGCATCGGGATGTGGTAACAATAGACAGCGGACTGACCCCTCTTTCTCTTGCCAAAGAGAACTGGCACAAACCAGCAATACTAACTACTAATGATCGCAAGGAGATATGGCAGGGCAAAGAGCTGCATGGACGATTCTATCGGGCCTTACATGGGTCCGATGTAGATTTATTAGCATCAGTATCCTGGCTACGTTTTGGTGATCTTTTTGGAGAAACCGAAGGTTTTGTCTGTGCAATTACTGACGAAGTTGTTATGACGAATAACTATCGGAAGTATATTTTGAGAGATGGTACGGTTGACATATGTCGGGCATGCCACCGACCGGGTGAATCTCTCAGACATATAATTTCTGGTTGTCCTCGTCTTGCCAACGGTGAGTATTTGCATAGACACAACCAAGTGGCCAGGATTGTCCATCAGCAACTTGCCCTAAAATATAAACTTGTGGATGCAGAGGTACCGTATTACAGGTATGTGCCCGACCCAGTTCTCGAAAATGGTCATGGCACATTGTATTGGGATCGGTCTATTATCACTGACAGGACTATTGTAGCCAATAAGCCTGATATAGTGGTAATAGATCGATCAGAGCGCCTCGCAATAATCGTTGATATTACCGTCCCACATGACGAAAATCTCGTGAAAGCAGAAAAAGAAAAACAAATAAAATATTTGGATTTAGCTCACGAGATTGTCGACATGTGGGATGTGGATTCAGCGGTTATTGTGCCGATAGTCATATCAGCACATGGTCTGATTGCCAAGAGCCTCGATCAACACCTAAAGAGGCTCGGGTTAGGTAGTTGGGTCAAGGGCCAGATGCAAAAGGCAGTTCTCTTAGACACTGCACGTATTGTGAGGAGGTTCCTGTCTCTGCAGCCCTAACCACCGGTATCTTGGTCCCTGTACCCGATGCCGGTGGGACACTATTTTTTTATATTTTTAAATATATTTTTTTTTTATATAATGTATTTAAAAATTTAAATTAATATGTTTTAAAATTGTAAATAAAGGAAATAATAATAATAATAAAAAAAATAAATAAATAAAAAAAATAAATAAAATAAATTATTTGCCTGCACCAATTCCCACTTGATAGAGTTACTCAAGATCACTGAAACCTTTAGTAATTCTATCAAAATGGAATTTGGTGTAGATAAATGTGCAGTCATGCATGTAAAGAAGGGACGGATTGTGGAATCTGAAAGAGTACAACTTTCAGATTTCACAAAACTTAAATCCCTCTCCGCGACTGAAACCTACAAATATCTTGGTATGTCGCAGGCATTAGGTATTGCTGAGACAGGCATGAAACAAGCGTTGGTGGATCGTTTCCTTGGCCGCCTGAAAAAAGTACTGAGAAGTCTTTTATCAGGAGGTAACAAGGTGCGCGCCATCAACGGTTGGGCCATGCCTGTCTTAGGATATTCCTTCGGCATACTGAGATGGACTCAGACAGAACTGGACACCCTGGATAGAAAAGTCCGTTCGTTGTTGACCGCAAACCGAATGCATCATCCGCGTTCGTCTGTAATGAGGTTGTATATCCCACGGAAATGTGGTGGTCGTGGATTTTTAAATGTCAAGACGTTACATAACCGTGAGATATACAACCTTAGGGAATATTTCCTTCATGCGGACGTGGGTATGCATAGGGATGTGGTAACAATAGACAACGGACTGACCCCTCTTTCTCTTGCCAAAGAGAACTGGCACAAACCAGCAATACTAACTACTAATGATCGCAAGGAGATATGGCAGGGCAAAGAGCTGCATGGACGATTCTATCGGGCCTTACATGGGTCCGATGTAGATTTATTAGCATCAGTATCCTGGCTACGTTTTGGTGATCTTTTTGGAGAAACCGAAGGTTTTGTCTGTGCAATTACTGACGAAGTTGTTATGACGAATAACTATCGGAAGTATATTTTGAGAGATGGTACGGTTGACATATGTCGGGCATGCCACCGACCGGGTGAATCTCTCAGACATATAATTTCTGGTTGTCCTCGTCTTGCTAACGGTGAGTATTTGCATAGACACAACCAAGTGGCCAGGATTGTCCATCAGCAACTTGCCCTAAAATATAAACTTGTGGATGCAGAGGTACCGTATTACAGGTATGTGCCCGACCCAGTTCTCGAAAATGGTCATGGCACATTGTATTGGGATCGGTCTATTATCACTGACAGGACTATTGTAGCCAATAAGCCTGATATAGTGGTAATAGATCGATCAGAGCGCCTCGCAATAATCGTTGATATTACCGTCCCACATGACGAAAATCTCGTGAAAGCAGAAAAAGAAAAACAAATAAAATATTTGGATTTGGCTCACGAGATTGTCGACATGTGGGATGTGGATTCAGCGGTTATTGTTCCCATAGTCGTATCAGCACATGGTCTGATTGCCAAGAGCCTCGATCAACACCTCAAGAGGCTCGGGTTAGGTAGTTGGGTCAAGGGCCAGATGCAAAAGGCAGTTCTCTTAGACACTGCACGTATTGTGAGGAGGTTCCTGTCTCTGCAGCCCTAACCACCGGTAGCTTGGTCCCTGTACCCGATGCCGGTGGGACACTATTTTTTTATATTTTTAAATATATTTTTTTATATAATGTATTTAAAAATTTAAATGAATATGTTTTAAAATTGTAAATAAAGGAAATAATAATAATAATAATACAAAATTTTCTACAGAATTATCTTCTAAAACTGGAAAAGTGTGAGAAATCCACAACATGAATATGTTTACAAGAAATATACAACAAAATGAAATATACTACACAATGGTTCTGTATTTGACAGATGTCAAGACACAATATTTACAATTATAAAACACACAATAAAATGGTAAAATAAATGTTGACCCGATCCAGAAAACGAGAAGCACAAGTAACACCTCCGGACTCATCACTCAGCTCCGCCTCTCTTCCCCGTGAATGTGTAACAGCGCCAAGGGGAATCGCAGAGGCGTCGAGCTCATCGTCGAGTGATGAGTTTTTCTCTCCGCCGACGTCGCCAACACCTGTACGTCGGCCGGGGAGAGGCCGGCCACCGTCTCGCTTGGGACCCCGACGCCCACCGGCATCGCATAGGGCCCCCGCTTCCGGTGGTAATGTGCACCGCATGAGATGGACCACACCTATCAATGAAAATGTCATGCGGGCATATTTTATGGCTACAGAGGTTGAAACCAACCTCACTGCGTATCGTAATCGTATACTGCCTCTGTTTCAGGAGCTTGAACCATCTATCAACGTATCGGCTCAACGATTATCGGACCAAGTGCGTGTCATTCAACGCAATCGTATGTTGGATGACGCTGTACTTGACCGTTTACGCTCAGAGTGTCTGCAGAATAGGCGTGTTATCCCTCCTCCGCAACAAACTGTAAGTACAGCAGATAATATCAGCATAGTTGTGGATGACAGTATCACTGCTGTGGATGACACGTATATTCGTGCAGATACGCAGTACAATGACGAGGCTAGGGTAACTTTGGAATGTGCAATTCATGAATATCGTTTCATACCTATTGAATTAAGACCACGATTGCCCCGGTTACCCATGCATAGAAAAAACCTGATGCTGGTTAGTGCGGTTGACTCACTATTATCTATTTATTTAGATAATAGTGGGTCTCTCGGTGATACCCATTCGATCCTGTATTGTGCAGCTGTTGCGGTTTGCCGTGTAGCTAAAGTAAAAATGCCATCTAAAGACCTGGTTACACGGCCAAAGCCAACCGTTCCTGTTTGGCAATCCAGGATCGAAAGACGTATCGCCGAAGCGAGAGTGCTAATCAGCAAATTAACCAGTTTCAGATCAGGTAACACTCGGCCAAGGGTAATGCGCTTTGTGAAACGAGCGTTTTCTGGGACTGAAATTAGTCCTGAGGAATATACCGCTCGGGTCACGGAGCGCATTGATTTTTGGAAACAAAAAGTCTATGCATGGGCACACCGTATACGTAGGTTTAGAAAGCGCGTCGATCGATTTCAAATTAATTGCTCATTCCAAAGAGACCAGAGGTGTGTTTATAGAAATTGGGAGCAACCAGATAAAGGTGTGAGTATTGGTAGCCTACCGGATGCTGATGAAACGAACATGTTTTGGCGAAGCGTCTGGTCGGCACCTGTAAATCACACCGAAGGTGACTGGATGTGCGGTGTCGAGAGAGCATGTGAAGGTGTTGTAAATATGGAACCAATAAGAATAGATTGTTCAGATGTGGCTAATGCAGTTCGTTCGGTATCAAATTGGAAATCTCCAGGACCGGACGGACTGCATAACTTTTGGATTAAATGGTTCCGTAGTTCACATGCTCTTTTGGCATCTCAGTTCCAGGCGGCCATTGATTCTGGTTCACTCCCAAATTTTATGACCACAGGAGTTACTCACCTGCTACATAAGACAGGAAGTACCTCGAACCCCAGCAATTATAGGCCGATCACTTGTTTGCCATCGGTCTATAAACTTCTCACATCCATTTTGAGGGACAAAATTGCCAAGCATATTAGCTATAATACGGTAATAAGTGCCTCTCAGAATGGATGTAGAAGTGGCGCTCGAGGTACTAAAGAGCTCCTCCTCATTGATATGGCCATCAGCCAACAGGTTCGCCGCAACCGCAAAGACCTCTCCGTATGTTGGATAGATTATAAGAAGGCGTTCGATTCTGTACCTCATACGTGGCTTTTGAGGGTGTTAGAGTTGTATAAAGTAGATACAACTCTATGCACCTTTTTGAAGTCATGTATGAGTCAATGGAGAACTATTCTTAGCTACCCAGGATATCGAGGGCCATGCGGTAGTGGTGAACCTATAAAAATCGAGCGGGGAATATTCCAAGGTGACAGTTTGAGTCCTCTTTGGTTTTGCCTAGCACTGAACCCTTTAAGTACTCTACTTGAAAGTTCAGGGTTAGGTTATAGGTTGCGAAGAGGAGGTCAGGTAATATCTCACTTACTTTATATGGATGATTTAAAGTTGTTTGCTACAACAAACTCACAATTGATAGATTTACTAAAGGTAACTGAAAACTTTAGTAATTCTATCAAAATGGAGTTTGGTGTAGATAAATGTGCAGTCATGCATATTAAGCGAGGGAAGATAATGGAATCAGATGGTATTCAGCTTTCTGATTCCGTCCATCTGACGTCACTCCTCGTAACTGATACCTATAAGTACTTGGGTATATCGCAGGCTTTGTGCATCAATGAAGCTGACTTGAAACATTCATTGCGAGAGCGTTTCTTTGGTCGCCTGAAAAAGGTACTAAACAGTCTTTTATCAGGTGGCAACAAGGTTCGCGCTTATAATGGATGGGTCATGCCAATTCTGATGTACTCCTTTGGTATACTCAAGTGGACTCAAACCGAATTGGACGCTTTGGATCGGAGGGTGCGCACATTGCTAACCGCATACCGTATGCATCATCCACGTTCATCTTTAATGAGGATGTACATCCCACGAAGATATGGAGGACGTGGCTTTTTAAATGCCAAAAGCCTCCATAATCGCGAGGTGTACAACCTCAGGCAGTATTTCCTTAGCATGAGCGTGGATATGCATCGTGATGTGGTTGCAGTGGACGCTGGACTCACCCCGCTTGGTTTGGCTAGAGAGAACTGGCATAGGCCTACAGTACTTAGCCTTGGTGACCGTCAGGAGGTATGGCAGAGTAAGGAGCTACACGGGAGGTTCTATCAGGCCCTACATGGGTCTGATGTGGACTTTTTAGCTTCCGTAGCCTGGCTACGTTTCGGTGATCTTTTTGGAGAAACCGAAGGTTTTGTCTGTGCAATTGCAGATGAAGTTATCAAGACGAACAACTATAGGAGGCATATTATGAGGGACGGCACGATCGACATTTGTCGAGCGTGTCACCAACCTGGTGAGTCCCTCAGACATATAGTTTCCGGTTGTCCTCGTCTTGCTAACAGCGAGTACTTGCACAGGCACAATCAAGTAGCCAGGATTATCCATCAACAGCTCGCTCTTAAGTACCACCTGGTGGACGTTGAGGTTCCGTATTATAAGTATGTTGCCGAACCAGTTCTCGAAAATGGTCTTATCACATTGTACTGGGACCGTTCTATCATCACAGACAGGACTGTTATAGCTAACAAACCTGATATTGTGGTGATAGACAGGTCCGAGCGCAAGGTTATGATTGTCGATGTCACAATCCCTCATGATGGCAATCTCGTGAAAGCTGAAAAAGAGAAACAAATTAAATATTTAGATCTAGCTCGCGAGATTGTCGATATGTGGGATGTGGACTCGGCAATCATAGTCCCGATAGTTGTAACTGTGAACGGACTCATAGCCAAGAGCCTCGACCAACATCTAAAGAGGCTCGCGTTAGGTAGCTGGGTCAAGGGCCAGATCCAGAAAGCAGTTCTGCTCGATACGGCACGTATTGTGAGGAGGTTTCTGTCTCTGGAGCCCTAACCACCGGTATCTTGGTCCCTGTATCCGATGCCGGTGGGATGCTATTTTATATATTTTTAAATAGATTTTATTTTTATTTTTATCATTTTAAATTTATTTAAAAATGTATCTAATATGTGTATTTGATGAATAAAGGACATAATAATAATTCTTTATTTCAGGCATAATTTACCCATATTACATTACATTAAAAAATAATATTAAAATGAAAATTACGCAATCAAAAATGTTAAATTTACATAAAAATAATAGGTACAATAACATTAAAAAAATAGAAATACAAATTTATAAAAAGATTTAAAACTTAAAACATTAAAATAAAAACAATAATTCCTAGTATGTGACTACTTCATAAATAATCAATTTAAATACAAAGTTAAAATTATAAATATAAAATTAGAGACATATAATCATTAAAATTATAATTATGAATTTATAAAATAAAAATAAAAATAATAAAATAAATAGGACAAATAAATAAAAGTATTGAAATTAAATTGAATTGATTCAAGATTTAAAATATTGTTCAAAAATTAAAATAAAATAATAATAATAAACAATCATCAAACAATTAGAATTAATTCATATACCTGTGCCTTACTTCCGGAACACCGGACATGTGCATGTGCAAACATGTCCAGTGCCACGAAAAGGGGCAATCAGGGCGATCAACAATAGTCTTCATGATGCTGTTGTTGCTACCCCTCAGGCGGACCATCAAGGATGCAGTTCTTTTGCGGAGGATTGCTGGCAGACAATCTATACGCGTGTCGGCGAACATGCCCGATGCGCTACAATATCGTGGGAGCCCCAACAGCATCCTGAGAGCATTATTATACTGCACGCGAAGAGCGTTGTAGGCCTTCCGCGTATACTTAACCCACAAGCTGCCCGTGTAGACAGACTGGCAAAACGCTTTAAATAGCATAAGCTTCACTTCTTGCGAGCATCGAGCAAACCTGCGAGCCAGCATATTGCTTCGGACCGACAACGCTCTTCGCTCCCTATCCAAATCCCTATCATCAGATAAGTCGTCTGTGACTATGTGCCCAAGATATTTAAAATGTGAGACTCTTTTTAACTCGATCCCATTCAGGAGCACCGGCGGTACAATATCAGGTTTCCTACTACCTACCTTAAACACCAGTAATTCGCTTTTTCCGGTGTTGTAGACAAGTCCATGAGCTCTGGCGTAACTTTCACATATCCCAAGCAGCCTACGGAGCGCACTGATCGATGGGCACAGCAACACCATATCGTCCGCATAACTAATGTTATTTGTAACTTTGCAGTCAATCGAGCATCCGATTCCAGTGTTGCTGAGCTCCTCAATCAGCTGATTCATGTATAGGTTGAAGAGCATCGGTGAGGTCAGACCGCCCTGCCTCACCCCACACTCCAACCCATACCCCTCCGATACCGTTCCCTCCCATCTGACCTGGTTAATTTGGTTATTGTACCAGTACTGAAAGAGTCTCACTATCTCACTAGGTATGCCTTGTTTTAGCATTTTAGACCAGAGTAGATTATAATCAACCAGATCGAACGCCCTGGAAAGGTCAAGGAAAGCAGCGTAAACGGGCGTATTCCTATCCGTATAATACCTGACTGTGTGCTTAAGCGCAAGCACAGCTGTTTCTGTGGACAGCCCCGCTCTAAAACCAAACTGTGCATCATGTAGTTTAAGCTGTCCAACCATACGTCGCTCAAGCACCCCGTCCAGGACCTTGGCCGTAATGGTCGCCAATGAAATCGGCCTGTAATTGCCTGGGTCTGAGATGTCACCAGTCTTGTTCTTGACAATCGGCACTACTAACGTCCTCGTCAACTCACTCGGTAGGTATGAGTGTCTCACACAACAATTGTACAGCACTGAAAGGACCCCTGAGAGACGTGGCCCTGCTTGCTGGAGGTGCTCAATACTTAGCCCATCCCAGCCCGGTGACTTGCCTCTAGTCATCGATTTAACCACGACTTGCACCTCTTCTGATGTTATACTAAGGGGCGCTCGTGGGTCCACCTCAGAACTGCTTCTTCTCGCTTCCACACCTGTCATTCGTATCAGCTGTTAACCCGCCTTCAATATTCAATAAGCCAATCGGACCACTTTTACCCTCATAATTATCCCATACACTCGATCCTTTTCGATTATCAATGTTTATATTTCTATACACTGGTATACTCGCCGTTTGCAAATCCTTAATGTGTTCGACTGTAATATAATTAGATTTTATTAAGGCCACGTCTTCCTGTAACTTTATAACATCTCTCAAGACTTTAGTAGCATCCAAATGGTCGAACGTTACTGGAGGGAGCTTATGTAAATATCTGGCCACGAAGATCGGCACTAATTCTGGGTCGGTTACCTTTATAAGCGTGATGATATCCTCTATGTCCCTTCGACATTTTCCTTCATTCCTCCGTTTAATTTGACGGCGGGAGGTATCCACAGACTCATACAGTAATTTCTTTGCCACTTTAATTTCATCCTCCGTAAAAGCCGTTGTACATAGACGGCTGATACTATTCTCGTCCATGATATCTGCTTTGTTTTGTATAAAAGCAAGACACTCGTTTATTACAATATTGCAACTGTTGCACTTTATCGTCGACATTGTCGCCGCTCGAGTTCAATGACCTCTCGTATGACTAAAGCACCCGCCTTAGCCTTCGTGGTTATTTTTTTTTGACGAATTCCTATTTTGTGAACGATTCTGTAGTAGACTACAGAATCGTTCACAAAATAGGAATTCGTGTATAGATACACTCATGAATTAATCATTCTGTCGGCGAAACATTCGTAGTTGACAGGTTCTGTCGATGAACAACTCACAATCGACACGTTCTGTTAGCGGCTCATCCGGCAGAGAAACGCCTGGCGGAGATATGCTAGAGAATCCTACTAACTAACAATGAAAAAAGTTTCAAAATACTTTCTATTATAAAGTTCTAAAAATAAGTCAGTGATTGCATATTATTATGTCTACTCAGACATTTTGATTTAAAGATCTTGTTGCTTACTAATCTACAAAACCTTTTTTTTTTTTTGAACAATAAATATTCACGGACATTTCACACAACGTTATCTGATCCCAAAGTATGCTAGGAATAACCTGCTTGTGTTATGGTTATCAGACCACGGATATTAATACTTATATACTTTTAAATACATACATATACCTAATACATAGAAACACTCAGACTTGAAACAAACATTTATGGGTCACACAAATATTTGTCTCCGGTGGGAATCGAACCCACGACTTCCAGCGCCGCAGGCGGTATCACTACCGACCGCGCCACAGAGTCAGTCCTTTGAAATAATTCATGATTTTCTGAGTAGAATGTAATATTAATTGAAGCTCTTGTAGCTTGTTAGATTTTGTAGCCCCAAAAGCATTAGTACCTACCTAGGTAATTATACAGTGACCAAGCGAAGTTGACGAACCTGCGGGATGATGCCTTAACGCCTGCACGCCTACATCATGTACCGGAATCTTACCTTAATACCGTCCGCAAGGATGTAGACCACGCTCATGTATCCGTTTTCGTAAAGTTAGTTCAGGACAAAAAAAACTTATCGATTATAGAATTTTTTTGTAACATTTAAATCATCAACTTCGCTTGGTGGACTAGTACATTTGTTTTAAGAAATGGTCCACATTTTTCAGACTTTTCATCTATCCAGTCCTTGAGGCTTTACCCAAATCCTAATCCAATTAATTTCTGTCTGGCACAGGATTAATATTTTCTGACAGACAATTGTTGTTAACCTACTTAGAAGCCATACTCAGCGTATAAGTGGTTTTGTGCTGACACTCTATCATCCGACTTAATTCCTTTTTGGAGCACCTTGAAATGTGATATTGATTTGATTATTTAACAGTTTATGATAGCTCAGTACCTACTTGTACAGTGCAACAAAGTTTGACAAAGATAGCAAATACCTGGTCCCACATCCAGCCCTTTTAAAGGGGTATAAAAATAAAAAGTAAAATAAAAAATAGTTTATTGCCACAAAACCACGTACAGAACAACTATTAAGATCATCTTATGAATTAAATAATTCAGGTACAAGTTATGGCAAAAGGTTGCAACTCAGCGAATGCTTCTTGCCAGTATACTAACAAGTAGCGCTGATTTTCAGTTGCACCTATAAAAGAGGTTAAAATAATCAAAATACAAAAAAAAAATAAGATTCTATACATGAATCAAAAATAAAAACTGAGATGAAACATAGTATGACATAATTCCATACAACAATTAAAAATTCGATACAACAATCAAAACGTAAAAATAAAATGAAACATATTATGACATATTTATAACAAGTGCGAGCGCGCTTGTGTGTGTGTACGTTTGTGTGGGATCCGCTAGAGTTGATCGGCTTAGTTGGTCGGAGTGGAAACACGGGTCTGTCTGTCTGTATCTCAAAAATAATATTTTAATTTGTCGTCTACCATGTAGCGTTGCTTCAAGTTCTCAGCGGTACGTTGTCTCCTTAGCAGAGCACTTTTGTATTTGCTATTAAAATACGCTCCGCTCACTTTAAGTCTTAGTGGCGGTGGAAGGTCGTTCCAGATATTTGCCGCAGCGAACTTGAAGCAACCTCGGTAGCGAGAGGTTACGTGAGATGGAAACGCTAGAAGATGCCTGTAGCACTGTAATAAACAACATATATTTACATAAACAACATATATACATACATATATACATAACAACATATATTTATACATACATATATACATAACAACATATATTTATACTGTGCCTGTAGTTAGTAGGCATAACAATAAATAATGGTACTTCTACAAATCCAATAGACACTCTCCTCTCATAATGAATCTAGATGATTTGATTATAAATAAATATAAATAAATATTCACGGACATTTCACACGCTATGTGATCCCAAAGTAAGCTACGAATAACCTGCTTGTGTTATGGGTATCAGACCTACTTATAATACATAGAAACACCCAGACTTTAGAGACAAGCATTTATGGGTCACACAAATTTTTGTCTCCGGTGGTAATCGAACCCACGACCTCGTGATCCGCAGTCGCACAGTTCGACCTCTAGCCAACGAGGCAGTCAAATTTGAATGATTACAGATTATTGAATGTTGCTTAGTGAAGAACAATCAAACTACTTTGATTCTTATTAAAGACTGACCGTATTGCACTATGGTAAACTGATGATAGAGACTAAATCATGTTTATGAAGGTCCAGGTCTATGAAGGTTCTTCTTCAGAGCCTTGTCTTGTCAGTCAGAGGATATTCCCTTTTAGGGCACCTTAAGGTGGGTCTTCGCTAGACGAACCGAGCACGAGCGGAGCAGCGACTGCTGCAATATTATTAATATCGTCCATATAAGCCAAGAGCCGCGAGCTCACTGCGGAAAACTACGTTCGAGGACAGTGATCGTTGTAGATTCGTTGCACGTCCACACTTGACACCGCGAACGACGAAACCGAGAACGGCTCCGCTTGTGCTCCGCTCGTGCTCGGTTCGTCTAGCGTAGACCCACCTTTAGAATTAGAGGCGTGAGGAAGCGCCGCAGTGGTGCGCTAGACACGCCACCAGCCACCACTAGTTTTCATACAATTTTTAGAAGCGCAGTTGTGGCGCGTCATTGGCGCTGCAACGGGTGCTTTTAAATATTGTATGAAAACTGTTGGTGGCGCGTCTGGCGCGTCACTGTGGCGCCACTGCGGCGCTTCCTCGCGCCTCTAATTTGAAGGCCCCTTAGTCTGTGAACCATCGCACCACATCTCCATAGTGAAAAATATGAACTTTGTTTTTAATTTATTTTACAGCCAAGCTTCTGATCTTCTACCTAATATTCTACGGTGCACTGATCGGGTTATTCGCGATCTGTATGACGACATTCCGCCAGCACTTCATCAATCCTCGTGTGCCGAGGTTACAGCAAGACGAGGGCCTGATCGGTACCAGTCCAGGTCTAGGATTCCGGCCCCTACCACCAGATGTCAGAAGCACGCTCATCTGGTATAAAGGAACTGGATATGAGAGCTACAAATACTGGGAGGATCAATTGAAAGAGTTTCTTTCAGGTATGTCTTTGTTAGCTCTAGCTATACTTCTAGGTTCTAGGTTTACACGGGCTGGTTTCCGCAACTCGACGTCATTTAATGCGCCTATTTTGCGTGGGGGGTTGTGGTATGGCTACTGCCATCCCAGTTCCTCCAGGAAGCCTAGCAGACTCTTCACGTTGCCGACGACTTCCTGGAGCGACCTCGGTGTGCCGAGGTGTGTAGCCCTGTATCTTGCCAGTTCCGGGCATTCCATAAGGATGTGGCTGGCAGTTTCGTCCGTTCTAGCTATACTTACTTATACATATTATTAAGAGGCAGAATTTCATTGTTTGTATCGAATACGTTCGCAACATACTGAACTGATTTGAAAAATTCTTTCACTCCTGGAAAGCTACATTATCCACGAGGGACATTCCGAAACGGGAACGCGAGCTACGCGGGAGAAACCGCGTGACGTCCGCATTTGCGACCTATGGCCTCTTGTTCACACACGTTTTTTGGCGCAAGAAACGTCGTCAGTGTTGTATCACAAACTAGCGGACGTCACGCGGTTTCACCCTCGTAGTTCGCGTTCCCGTGGAAATACGGGAATAAAATATAGCCTATGTTCACCGCAAAGAGTGTAGCTTCCCAACAGTGAAAAATTTTTCAAATCGGTCCGGTAGTTCCGGAGCCTATTCGTTATAAACATACAAAAAAAAACAAATCTTTCCTCTTTATAATATTAGTATAGATTAGAGATAGTACAGATGGAAACCTACATACCTACATACTAAATTCGCTGACACGAGGGCACACATAGACAACTCATTCACAGACACGAGGTCAGGCGGTCTCAACCGAATTTTCGTTACCAATTTGCGCGCGAGTGTGTGTAGCAGAGGGTAGGTGTGAAAAAAAGTATATACATAAGTTTTCCATCTGTACTATCTCTAATTTGTGGTTGTATGGATCACTGAGAAGAGAAAGCTTGTAGAGTAGATGAACACGACAGCGCTACGGCGCGGCGGCGAATTAGTCCTCGTGTTTGATTCATGAACAGTAGGCCTATTTCTGTTGGCAAAGTTCATTCAATAATTTATTATGACGTGGTCTAGTAGCGAACTAGGGCCTACTTATATGGGACACGTCAATACGTAGTTATCATCACAGTCCGCGCTGCAACCGTTTAGACTTCGCACTTATTTTTCATGCTTTTTCATCTTTAAAAAAATCGCTTGTGGTCCGCGCACGGACTCAAGTGATTTGTAAACGATTACTGTAGTAAGCAACATTTACTATGGCCGGTCATGGATGGATGACCACCATGTGACCACTTTTTAATATTTATTTGCAAGCGTTTCTGTACTTTGGAAGGCATGTTAAGCCGTTGGTCCCGGTTGTCGGTAAATTGGCAGTTGAAGGCGTTTATTGGCAGCTTGAAAATTTTCAACAACAGTTGGTCATAACCTGAGCCTGTCCATTTTCAACACGGCAATACGGCTCAACACCTTACGTGGGACATACATAAATACGGCCACGCTTTTATCCCCGAAGTGGTAGGCAGAGGCGTATTATATGACCATATTTCACCTTTTTAGGGTTCCGTAGCCAAATGGCAAAAACGGAACCCTTATAGATTCGTCATGTCTGTCTGTCCGTCCGTATGTCACAGCCACTTTTCTCCGAAACTATAAGGCTTATGCTATTGAAACTTGGTAAGTAATGTATTCTGTGAACCGCATTAAGATTTTTACATAAAACTAGAAAAAAACAGTAAATTTTGGGGGTCCCCATACTCAGAACTGAAACTCAATATCTTTTTTCATCAAACCCATACGTGTGGGGTACCTATCTATAGATAAGTCTTTGAAAATGCTATTGAGGTTTCCAACATCATTTTTTTCTAAAGTGAATAGTTTGTGCAAGAGACACTCCCAAAGTGGAAAAATGTGTGTCCTCCCCCTCTAACTTCTAAACTAAGAGAATGATAAATCTAAAAAAAGTATATGATGTAGGTACCTACATTGCTATAAAAACTACCAACGAAAATTAGTTTGAACGAGATCGAGTGGGTAGTTTTTTAGGGTTTCGTAGCCAAATGGCAAAAACGGAACCCTTATAGATTCGTCATGTCTGTCTGTCTGTCTGTCTGTCTGTCTGTCTGTCTGTCCGTCCGTCCGTCCGTGTGTCACAGCCACTTTTCTCCGAAACTATAAGGCCTATGCTATTGAAACTTGGTAACTAGATGTATTCTGTGAACTGCATTAAGGTTCTTATATAAAACTAGAAAAAAAGCAGTAAATTTTGGGGGTCTCCATACCCAGAACAGAAACTCAAAATTTTTTTTTCATCAAACCCATACGTGTGGGGTATCTATAGATAGGTCTTCAAAAATGCTATTGAGGTTCCCAAAATCATTTTTTCCTTAAGTGAATAGTTTGCGCAAGAGACACTTTCAAAGTGGAAAAATGTGTGTCCCGTCCCCCCCCCTCTAACTTCTAAACTAAGAGAATGATAAATCTAAGAAAAATATATGATGTACATTGCCATAAGAACTACCAACGAAAATTAGTTTGAACGAGATAGAGCTGGCAGTTTTTTTTTAATACGTCATAAACCGCAATTTTCGGTTAGAAAAATCACTACCACTGCGAACGTGTTAAAACATCAATCAAAGTTACAACGAACTATAAGAACTTTCATATTATGTTACTTGCTGCTACGAAACCCTTCATGGGCGAGTCCAACTCGCACTTGGCCGGTTTTTTTAATACATCATAAACCGCAATTTTCGTCTTGAAAAATCACTACCACTGCGAACGAGTTAAAACATCAATCAAAGTTACAACGAACTATAAAAACTTTTATATTATGGTACTTGCTGCTACGGAACCCTTCATGGGCGAGTCCAACTTACACTTAGCCGGTTTTTTTAAAATCTAATAGGTGAAATGTGGACATTATGTATAAATGCCTCTGCTTTCGGGGATAAAGGCGTGACCATATGTATCTATCAAACATGTTTTATTTTTTTCTCTTCATAATGTACAACTCAGATGTCCCCCCTCTTACCCACAGTGTACAAGAAGAAAGGCCAGACGGCGGGCGCGGGCGAGCACATCTCCGACTGCAACTTCAACAAGCGGCCGGAGCCCGGCAAGGTGTGCGACGTGGACATCCGTAGCTGGTACCCCTGCATTGAGGAGAACCACTTCTCTTTGCACAAGTCCTCGCCCTGCATATTCCTTAAGTTGAACAGGTATTTATTCTACACTAGAGGACGTCACGCGGTTTCACCCGCGTAGTTCCCGTTCCCGTGGAAATACAATATTTTTTCTTCCATAAGAACCTTCTCCTGACAATACCTTACACAACAAAAAAAGAATTAGTGAAATAGGTCCACCCGTTCTGAAGTTATGCGCTTACCAACGCATTTTGCGATTCATTTTTATGTATAAGACTAGCGGACGTCACGCGGTTTCACCCCCGTAGTTCCCGTTCCCGTGGGAATACGGGGATAAAATATAGTCTATGTTCACCGCAAAGAGTGTAGCTTCCCAACAGTGAAAGAATTTTTCAAAACGGTCCAGTAGTTCCGGAGCCTATTCGTTACAAACAAAAAAACAAATCTTTCCTCTTTATAATATTATTAGTATAGATACATACATAACGCCTGTCTCCCAACGGGGTAGGCAGAGACCTTTCACTAGGGAATGCAATCCCGACTCGGAGATCGCAAATTCGAGATCCCGCGGGCTTAGAAATAACAAAATAACAATCCCGGTATTTTCAGGATCTCGTCTAATACCATAAATAAGAAAGATTTCATTGTTTGTTTGTTCTAATAGGCTCCGAAACTACAAAAACTGATTTAAAAAATCTTTTACTGGAAGCTGCACCCCCTCCCCGGGTTACATCCTACTATCCTACTAATAGTATGCCCCGTATAGCGACGGGGTACCATGTTGCAATGGGTAAGAGTACAAAATGTCGCCACCCAATACATCCCGAGGGTGTCGTAAGAGGCGACTAAGGGAACGCTTTCGCAAAAAGATCCATTGCGTAGAGAAGGAAAACTTGAAATTAAACCCGGCTGCCAGTAAAATTATGGGCGGCTTTAATAACTTCAACTGCGGGTCGCGGCGACCTACGTCTGTCCATTTCAACACGGCAATGGGCTCACCACCTAATACGTGGAACATAAAACTATAAGCTAAAATGTGGGCGTATACCATGGAGCAAATATAGAGAGGAGAGGGCCTAAGCAAGCGTGCACTGTGACCGTTCAATGCGGGTCCTGACGTCATCAGTGGGCGTGGTTTAAGTCAGTGCACTGTCCGCGTTTGTCTAGGCAACTTCCGGTTTGTTATACGCGAAAATATGTCAACATTCGTATTTCCGCGAAATTAGAAGAATTTCAGAAGATAAGGAGAAAGTGTTGTGTTTTATCGTGTAAAAATTACTCGGATAGACGTTTTGATGCTATGCATGGCATCACATTTTAGTTGTAAGTATTTTTATTCTTTATTTTCATAAATAGTTCTAGAAACATCTCTGACCCCCGGATACAGCAAAATATTTTTTACTCGACGCTAGATGGCGATACATTGTGTTTTGGTTACCTAAAATATGTAGGTGCGTAGAGCTCAGTAATAATATAATTATAATATTGTCAAGTATTTAAACTTATTTAGCAATAATTCCGAAATAAATTTATGCAACCAAAGATTATTTTTACAAATTTATTTAAGAACTTCGATAACAGACCGCCATCTATTGTCAAGAATAAACAGCACCAAAAACAGGATCGAATTTAGAATTTCACCGAGGGGCCCATAGCCGTCCTTCCTACTAGTAGTAGGTACAAAAAGTAATTTAGCAATGACTGGATGCAGTTCGTTCGTACTACAATAGGAGACATTTTTTATCTATCTTTTTATTTATAATTCTACTGTACGTGTGTATTTCCCTGAACTCCTCCTAAATGGCTGGACAGATTGAATATTTTTTTTTGTATGCGTTTGGTGGCGCCATGGGTGGTTTAGATTCACAAATCAGCCCGGCAGATGGCGCTGCAGTCGATATCTAGTTTGTAAAGTAAACGATGTTGCGCTGGTCAGCTGGTATAATATAAAAATGGATCTTCGAAATGTATGTACGCTCATAACTTCAGAACGGTGGAACCAACTTCGCTTATTCTTTCTTTTCTGTGTTATTTATAGCCAGGGCAAGGTTTGTATCAAATAAAATAAAAGCTATTTCTTATTGAAATCCGATTTTAAAAATCTCATATTAAAGATGGTGAGCGAGTGAGGCAGAATCACAGTCTGTTGCTAAGGTTACGAACGATAATGTAGTCCACTACGTCAAACGGTTCTTTCGAATTGTGTTTTTGCTGAGAAATTATCGTCGTAATAATTCTGGCTCATATTCATAATTTATTTGTTATTATTAATAAAAAATGTCACCAGTAAGGCGTCAAAGTATTGGTAGACGTACCATCACGTAATGCAAGTCGAGTCAACAATCTTCGTGACAACGAGACTGAAGAAGAACGTTCACAGCATTTGGAAGCAAATGAACTCAGAACTCCGGATACCGATTTCTATATTCATAGTTATGGCAGGACAACGTCTGTCGGGTCAGCTAGTTAATTATAATTTTAACAATCGACACCTACTAAGAATATTTTATTTAATTCATATTTTTATAGTAGGTACTGAAAAAAAAATCTTTAATTAATCTTACAAAATATTGTAAATGCGAAAGATTCTGAGTGAGGATGTATGGATTTTTGTTACTCTTTTACGCTCAAAAGGCGAAATGGACTTGGTAGAAATTTGGTACAGGAATAGATTATAGTCTGAAATAACACATATTTTAACGCTTTTTATTTCCAGAGTCGATTCCCATGGAATGCGGGAACGACAACAGAACGCTACGTAGGCAAAAGCGCTGGCGCTTCTGTTTTTGTATAAACCTGATTATGTTCATTGAAAAGTTTTTAAAGTACTTGCATTTTATCCACGGTATTAACGACAATTGGCGGCAGCTTGATTGGCTTCTTATTAGTAATTCACCATTATGAGGTTTATTTTTCCATATTTTTTTCTTTAATATTTACCGCTGACATAAATTTAGGCAACCAAACAGTAAAGGCAAAGACAGTAAAGGCTCAATAACTGTTAGAGCTTCGATAACATATAATTTGAGTTTTGTAAATAAATCGTTTTCGCTATAATTTTCTCTATTATTGGTTCCGCATCTAAAACTATCACTATGAAAAAAACTCATGACAGTTTGTCACAGTTTCAGTATATAACACTCATGATCTGTCTCTTTATTGCCATCATGGTAGGTACTTTTAACTTGGGTGCGTACTCTTGTCTATTTGTCATTATTTTGAAGTGACTGTCACGTGAGCGAATGTCAGTCGAAGTCATATTTTGTTATTCTCTCTCTATTAGGACTTCATACAATCTTGAAAAGACTTTATAAAAAATATAGTTATGAAGATTTATAATCTTTACAGCAATAACCACTAAGAAGCGGGTTACTTTCGATAATAAAAAATATCAAAATGTGTCATGAATTTTTTTCATAGTGATAGAAATAAAAAGAAAAACACTATTCATCTTGCTTAGAGTTTATACTCCGGGGGACAAAGTATTCCAACTTCGGCCCTGTTTTCAGTGTACAGTAGTAGTACTACGTAGTAACCTGGAAGTTGAAGTAAGCAAGTAGTTTTGACACTGACCGCTAGATGGATAATAGTAAAGTGGGCGGATACGAACCCCTCCTCACCACACCCTCCCCCCGCGCCGAGTCACACATTGTTTCATAGGGAAATCATATTACAACACCTCCTCTCTTATATTTGCTCCATGGCGTATACTATACCTCTGCCTACCCCTTCGGGTCAAACGCGTGACTATATGTATGTATGCATGTACGGTACACTCTACATTTTAACATATAAACTTGTATGTCTTTTGTAGAATATACGGCTGGCGCCCAGAGTTCTACGACACAAGAGACCTGCCGTGGGACATGCCTGGGGATTTGCAGTCTCACATCCAGAACATCACAGCATACAACCAGGACTATGTGAGTACTTATCTATATGTGTATGTCTTTCGCAATGCCGGTCCTCGGATGGGTGACACTACGTGGGCGGCTTGACAACTACTTCAGAGAAATTACTGCGATAAAATTTATTAATCAGACACGTGCTCACGCTCTGAGCGCCCGATGCGAAGTGTGTTGCCGCTCCTTTCTTCTTCTTCTCTTAATGAATATGCCTCCGTTTATCAACGACTAGCGGACGTCACGCGGTTTCACTCGTGCAGCTGCCGTTTACGTGGGAATACGGAAATAAAATATAGTTCTATGTTCACCGGGAAGAGTGTAGCTTCCCAACAGTGAAAGAATTTTTCAAATGGTCCTGTAGTTTCGGAGCCTATTCATGCAAACAAACAAATAATCAAATCTTTCCTCCTTATAATATTAGTATAGATTCCGCCAATATCCAGTAGGAAAATAGATACAAATAAAATCAGGAAAAAAATAGCGATACGCCAGTCTCAAGTCCCATTCTGTGCCGCCCCTTTGGTTCGCGCTAAAAACCGACAAATAATGGATCGCCGGCAAATGTTCGCGGCAACACGAGCAGCATGATGAATAACTCAGCCACACGACCTCCCTTCCCATTTCCTCGGTATTCGACGCGTATGTGGCTGTAGTATAAGCAAAGATTATACAATAGTATTACATACAGATAGGCCGCTCCCTGCCTCCCACTGAGCAAGCTTCCCCACCCCCGCCACAGCTGTCCTATAGTTGGCGGGTGTTTTGAGGGAATAGTAGATCGAGTGAATGTCACTGCGTTGCATGACGTATTATAATTTTCAATGACGACGAACATGGCAAAAGTAAATATTCAAGAAATTAGTCTGTCAAGTATTGAATAACATAATATTTAATGAAATTACTCCTTTATGATATAATCTGAGTAATGTGAGTTGAGTTTTGAGGTTTTGTGCTTTTGTTTAACCTTAGTCACACACACAATCAAGCGCTGTGCGAACAACGTGTTTATTAGTGTAGGTGAGACTTGATAACGAATCATTTTGTATGGAGTGTCTGCACTGTGGTATAAGGAATGCTTTGGAAACAATCTCATGTTTTTTTTTATAACACTAAGGTGGCAGACAAGCATACGTCCCACCAGAAGAACCGGTGGTCACCGCAGCTTATGAACGTTTGCAACACCAGAGGCGCCACTCTCGCGCTTCCGACCCTGTAAAAACCTTCTAAGACCCCTTTTGAAGAACCCCATACTGTAGGCGTTTGGGAAAACCAAGGCAGGGAGATCATTCCACAACCTAAGCGTTAAGGTATAAGGAATGCCGTGGAAACAGTGTCATGTATGTTCCAGGCCAACATGGTGTGGGTGTCGTGTCACGGCGAGACGCCGGCGGACCAGGAGAACATCGGGCCCATCAGCTACCTGCCGTTCCCGGGCTTCCCGGGATACTTCTACCCGTACGAGAACGCCGAGGGGTACCTCAGCCCGCTCGTCGCCATACACCTGCAGAAGCCCAAGAGTGAGTAGTTTACTAATTTTCCTAGTTTAAATTAAAAGTGTATTGGTAAAAAAAATTAATATTCATTCACAATCAGGTCTGCGAACCTGCGTCTTCTGGCAGGTTAGCGGTGCTTTTGTTTATTGAGGTGATTTAGTTAGCATACTAAATGGCTTTTTAAAATAATATTTCTTAGTGCAATAAAACGTGGACTACTTACACGCTTAATATCCGCGAAGTGCTTTTGAAACTTTTTTTTTTATTTTATTCACGGACATTTTACACAACGCTATCTGATCCCAAAGTAAGCTAGGAATAACCTGCTTGTGTTATGGGTATCAGACCACGGATATTAATACTTAGATACTTTTTAAATACATACATATTATACATAGAAACACCCAGACTCTTGAGACAAACATTTATCGGTCACACAAATATTTGTCTCCGGTGGGAATCGAACCCATGACCACCAGCGCCGCAGGCGGTATCTCTACCGACTGCGCCACAGAGGCTGTCATCAAACTGTGGGCAAACTGGCAGGGGTCAACCTCGGCATACTCATGTCGATGAAATCCATAATCTTCTTAGAAAAGGCCAGGTCAAGAGTACCCTTAACCGAAGAGCATGTATGAAGACACTTATGAAAGTTGAAGAAGCGAAAGTTGTTTGCCAGGATCGTAGCAAGACGCATATCCTGGCAAATAACTTTCGCTGGGATGGAATGGGGCGGTGTCCCATTCGCATTTCGTCACGAATTCAAAAATGGTCCTGTTCGCATTCGGTCCCATTCGCATTCAGTCCCATTCGCATTTGGTTTCCAATCGCATTCAGTCCCATTCGCATTCGGTCCCATTCGCATTAGGTCCCATTCGCATATTGTCCCAATCGCAAAATGGTCACACTCAGATTTACCATATTTATAAAAAAAATAACCACGAAGGCTAATGCTGGAGCGGAGCTCCCGCATTAGCCTTCTAACCTAACCTATCCATCATCGTCATTGTCATTGACTGAATAGAAATGGTAAATCTGAGTGTGACCATTTTGCGAATAGGAAAAAATGCGAATGGGACCGAATGCGAACAGGACCATTTTTGAATTCGTGACGAAATGCGAATGGGACGGTATGCGTCAAATTCTTTCCGCCCTGTGCTTGAACTGCCAAATTCATCAGTCTGTGTTGAGGGTATTTTAAATTAATCACTTACTTTTCCTTACAGCTGGCGTAGTCATCAACGTAGAATGTCGTGCGTGGGCCAGAAACATCCAGTATGACAGAAAAGAACGAATTGGAGTCGTCCATTTTGAGGTCATGCTGGAGTAGACCAAACTTTGTGTATATCATGTAAGGATTATGATTTATAATCTATGATTTTCTTTGGAGAAAACGTTTTAATACATATAATAGACTGAGAACTAACCGTTTTAGCCATAGACTGAGAAACTATAACCCAGAGACTGTGTAACAGGTTATGGGATAGCTATATAATATGTATGTAAAATTTAAAAAACAAACACCAAATTGCAATATTGATATTATAATTTTATAGAGAAAGTAGGGTACTTGAATATTATGTAAGTACTTCAGAAACGAGTATAAAAAATAAGCTGTAAACACTTAAGGTTCACTTAAGGAAACACATTGTTAAAACGCGACGCGATCTGATGGAAGGCAACGCGTGTTGAGTAGAATCAATTAGTATTGCTTTCTATGACCAGAGTCACACTATCAACATCCGATGCGCCACCATACGCAGTACAGTCTACACGTAGCGTCGCGTCGTGTTTTAATAATGTGTTTTCTTACTTTGTCTAAAATACGATGATAATTTTGACAGCTTATGGTTAAGAGATAACAGTCGGGGTATAGTCCAATCCTGCCCGATCTGGCAATAATGTAAACATGTCATGTTTTGACAATCGTTGTCTAAGACAGATGAGTAGAAAAATATAGTATGACAAATCATTGAATTTTTTACTATCCTGGGTAGGTATTTTATATGAAAATAAACTGTCATAAAGAAGTTATTTGGTGTCGAAATGATTGTAAGAACACTGTATGACTCCTGGATACTGGAATATAATCAGGGTGAATATTCAATTGCAAGTAACTATGGATATATAGGATTAAATGTGTTTGTTTACATTTTTGCGCAAAGCTATTGAAATACAGTATACCTATGTCAACCAACCGATACTGTCCCACCGAAATCTCCGAATTTATTTTCGTATATCAGTAAAAAGATCTTTAAACTTGAGACTTTTAAGATTTTTAATAGAATAGCTTGATATCCGTTCAATTCTGTGATAATGATAGAAAGGATCGAAGATTGTACATTGCTGCCTAAATTCTTGGTTGATGGGTCAAAGCCTTAGATCATCTAACCACAGGATGCGCCTTACTTAAGCATTGTTTTCTGCCATTGCACATGACCATTTGGTCTTTTGGCTTTATAAAAAGCACTGTACATCAGTACATCATTTTATATGATTAAACTAGTACATTTCATTGTAGTTGACTGTACAATAAAAATTAACACAACAGCCATTACGCGTTTGTCGATTAATACATTTTTAAATGCAATGAAATTTTATATGTCTTTGTGTTTCCCCCTTCACTTGTATGAAAACTGGCAGAATATTTTTGTATGCGGTGGTTCGCAAAGGCTAGTCCCGTGATATATGGTCTAAGGTCAAAGCCCATAAACAAATATTTAAACACTAAGTTGTCAAAATCCTCTTTATATTTAGACAGAGTATGTAAACGGCCAGTGAGCCGTGGTAAATAAAAAAAATAATCATTCCATTTTCAAATGATAAATACATACATACATATAATCACGCTTGTTTCCCATCGGGGTAAGCAGAGACTATGACTTTCCACTTGCTACGATCCTGACATACAACTTTCGCTTCTTCTACTTTCATAACTGTTTTCATACACGCTCGCCGGTTAAGGGTACTCTTGACCTTGCCTTTTTCCAGAACGTCTCTGATTTGATCGGCATGCGTACGCCGAGGTTTACCCCTACCAGTTTGCCCATTCATTCTCGCCTCATAAATCTGCTTTGTCAGTCTATTCTCATCCATTCTCTCCACGTGTCCAAACCATCTAAGCATCCCTTTTTCGATCTTAGTCCCTACATCTTCTGTTATACCACATTTTTCCCTTATCACGCTATTTCTTTTTTTGTCCATTAGAGTCACTCCAGCTATACTTCGCAGACTTCTCATTTCCACTGCATTAATTTTGCTTTCATGCTTCTTCTGCCATACCCAACTTTCACTACCATACATAAGTGTAGGGATGAGCACTCCCCTATGTACAGCCAACCTGGCCTTCTCAGACACATTTTGACTGCTCATAAAGGTGTACATAGCCAATGATAAAGACAGTTCATAATGACTTTCCGTCCAAAACAAGTGCAATTCTACTTTTTTTTTTGGCATGTTTTATTATGATAGGGATTTTTAGCCTTGTATAGATTGTAACTAAATTGTATGTTGTATGTATAAATGTGTGTGTATGAAATGACGTCACTATGTGTTTTTAAAATATCTACAGTTTTTGTAGTAATATAAATTACGGCCCGTATAAATGAACTGACATAACATAACGAATATCTACCGAAAATAGGTTTGGAAATAAGATAATCGTTTAATAAAAATAAGATTTTTTTTACCTAATAAGTGGTGAGATTAATGCGGGAATGAATTGGGTCACCCGACCTTTGAAATTAAAAAAAAAGTATGAAATAAAATTAAAACATTACGTTGATATTGTGTGGGTATGTTCAATTAGTATGATAAATGAAGATAATAATATTTTTATTATAACAGACCGTTTATTACCGTTAGACATATCAGATATTTTGTTTTTGTGATAATATATTTATTTGTATTTGATTGATTTGCGTTAAATTATTATTCTTTGTCTTACTCAGATAGCAAACAAGCATATAAATACTTTCCATATCTATACTTTCTATAAAAAATAGTCCACGAAATGTATTTTATTACAATATTTTTATTAGTGTCCGACCGAAACTGGTTTTCCAGCCGAAACCGAACTTTCGGCCCCAGGGTCAGTTTCGGCCGAAACCGAAACCGAAACCGAAACTCACGTGTTCATATTAAAAAAAAAAGCAGCCAAGTGCGAGTCGGATTCCCACACAGAGGGTGCCGTTACAAAAATTGTGTACATAAATTACGTTTGTTGTGCGGATGCTTTTTCTGATTTTAGTAGGTATTTTTTGTTATAGGGGCAACAGAACAGGGTGAGGTGGTGGTGGCGGTGTCTCTTGACATCGCCAACGCTTTCAACACCTTGCCCTGGAGCTGCGTTTGGGAGGCGCTTATTTAACATGGAATGCCTCCATACCTCCGTCAAATTGTCGGGGCCTATCTTTCCGAGAGGGCTATAACTTACCCGAGCTGGCTAGGGCAGGGTCGGTGAGATGTGTCGTTCAGTGTTCTATGGGGATTGGTCTTAGGACCGCTTCTGTGGAACATCGGTTACGATTGGGTGCTGCGTGGTCCATTGCTCAGAGTTTTCGGCGTAACGTGTTACGACGACACCCTCATTACAGCGCCAGGAGCAACCCGAGACGCAGCCCTAAAGGCCACCTGCGGGATCCAGCTTACATATCTACAGTCTACTACATGCATCGGCATCGAGCTCTCGATGACGTATCTTGGGCTCGTACTCGATAGCCGGTGGAACTTCGGATACCACTTCCGAAGTTTGGTCCTATAGCTGAGGGAGGGCGGCATCAGCCGCTATCTCGCGATTGTTGTCCAATATGAGGAGACCCAACTCTCCCTGCAGGAGACTGTACCTTGGGATCATTCGGAGCACGGCCCTATACGGGGCCCCCGTATGGGCGGAGATCCTGATGGCCAGTAATGCGGCTAGATTGCTTAGCCCGCAGAAGGCGACAGCTGTCAGGGTGATGAGGGGATACTGCACGATTTCAGTTGAGGCGGCATGTTTTCTAGCCGGGACCTCTCTATTGGATCTGGCAGCGAAGGCTCTTGCGTCATTGTTTAAATGGCGCAAGGAGGCGGTGGAGCGCGGCCATAGGCCTTTTTCTGTGAGCAGGTTATGCTCGTGAAAGAGGCGTTGTGGAGGAAGCGAGAGAGAACTCTCCCATCCGAGTTCCACAGTCTGCGGCGGCGCCCCATACTATCAGCCTCCATGACCGGGGGCCTGAGGACGTGAGAGATTCATGCACGCCCCCCTCAAGAAGCGGGATAACAACTGAACAACCCCCAGATGCGTCCGCAGTATGTATCATTTCGAGGGCATACTCGAAGCTCCCAACCATAGGCTGGTAGGTAGGATACGCGTGGTATTTAGTCGGTATGATTACTGTACAGTGAAAATTTTAGGCCTCTATCTGGCACAGTGCCAGCGATACAACCTCGTGACTAACAGACAGACTAGGCCTCATGTCTCGTTCGACTCGCACTTAGCCGGTTATTTTTTCCAATAGGCACCAACAATGCGAGTTCCACCAAGTGCCATCAATCAACGGTATAAATCTTTTCAAGTGTTCATTTTAGAAATATCTCCACGTAAAGATGAGTTTTTTCATCTGTTTTTTTTTTTACTCATAGATGCTATTGCGAACTCCTACCGACTAAAACCACACGGTGCCCTGCTGCTACTAGCTCTTGGCTGGTTTTGGTTACATTCTAGAAGTATATAACTAAAACTGAGAGTGAGAAAGAGTCGGACTAGCGCACGAAACAGTAGTAGTACAAGAAAAGCGGCAAAAAATCACGTATGTTGTATGGGACGCCCCCTTTAATTTTATTAATTTGTCTATTTCTATTATTTTTTGCTATAGCGGCAACAGAAATACATCATCTGTAAAAATTTTAACTGTCTAACTGTCACGGTGCATGAGTTACAGCCTGCTGACAGACAGGCAGACGACCAACGAAGTCAATGAAACCCACAACAAAGGGGTAATAGGGTTATGTAATGTCCTGGATCACCTTTTTAGGATTCCGTAAAAATTGTATTATTATAACAGACTATTGATTGCAAGTCCTTTTTAAATCTGTAAATCTTTGGTTAGTAACATATTAACTGGTTGGGCTGACCCCAACCACGTCACAAGTAGAGCCAGGTACTCAAAATTCATGAACACGTGAGTTTCGGCCCGGCCGAAAGTTTCGGCCCATTTTGGCCGAAACCGAAACTGCGGCCGAAACTCGATTTTTTGGCCGAAACTGGCCGAAACCGAAACCGAAACCGAAACTTCGGTCGGTCACTAATTTTTATAAGTACTTGTCTTGATTTATATAATATTGACTCTTAGATAAATATTTATCCACTTAACATAGTAAGACTTATTCATATCATTGAATCTCAGAAAGCGAAACTCATATATATTATAAGTCGTTTTACATGACGTTTATAAAACCTCAAGAAACGCTGGAGCGTAGATTGACCAACTTATATACTTATAATTACAAAAAGACTACTAACATTAAATCACTATTAAATTATAGCAGCTAAGTTATTATATAACTGACAACTATAAGGTGCCTCATTAATATTTTTAAGAAGACATGTCCATACTTTTTCCGTCCATATTTGTATGACAAAAATACATTGTACTTATAAGTTTATTTATATATTTTTCTGAATTTATACAAGAACTGTATTCTATTAGTATGTAAGGGAGTTTCAATTATATTCTAAGTTGTTTTGTATGAAAGGCCTTGTAAAATAATATGTCCTATTGAGCGCGCGAGGATGCGCAAAGTACTTGTCTGTGGCTACTCTGTCCTAGGACATCCCGGATGACCTTAACGACCTCGATTAAAAAGGACGATATCTCATAACTTTTGTTTAGTACCTGTAAGACAATGCATTTATTTTATAAAAAAACTAAATGAAATGTAGGTGGTACCATAGAAAACTAAATGCCACTCAAACTAATGGAAACATAGCCGTTTTTCTTCTTTATAGTTATAGCAAGGATATCACTAACAAAATACAATAAAGATAATTATTTTTTTAAATATTTTTATACTACATTTCGAAGTACTCTCCAAACGTTATCTACTATATAAAAATAAGTCGGGATTTCCTTCCTGACGCTATAACTCCGTCTCCAGAACGCACGAACCGATTTCCACGGTTTTGCATTCGTTGGAAAGGTCTCGGGCTCCGTGAGGTTTATAGCAAAGAAAATTCAGCAAAATTTCACATACAGCGCCATCGCGGGCGAAGCTGCGGGCATCAGCTAGTTATTAATAAAATGTAAGGTACACACAAAGCGGCGACACTTTAAATTACATCTCCATGATGGCGGTGTCCCTTTGTCCACTAAAATCCATTAAAAATATCCATCATGGATCTTTGTGAACATATCATGTCCACTTTAATACCTTAAAGTATTTTTTATGAAAAAATTGAGATAATGGAGTATCTTTTTTAATGGGTTTTGGGTAACATACAGCGCCATCTAGCTTCAAACGAATCTAAGCTTGTGCTATGAGAGCTGGGTAAGAAATTTCAAAAGATAGAACATTTTTTGACCAACGATATGAGAATTCTTCGCGAAATGGTGAGTGCTTTCTAGCTATATGGTCATTATGATCTATTAAGTAGCTAACAATTTTTATACGAATATTTTAAACTGCCATGGTGAATAATATTTATCTACAATTTTCTGTTTATATTTATACCATAATTTTACTAATAGTTGTTTATATTATTACCAAAGATACTAGTATTTCTTAGTATCAGCTTGTTTTTTTTTAAATTGCTAAATCAAAGATATTCTCTTAGTCCGTCCTCTTTTATCAGCACTGTTAGTATTTGTGAATTTTAGTACACCAAACTTTAAAGATTTTTTAAATATTCTTTTGTCAAGAAACGCTAGTGTTTAGTGTGGGAATTCTCGTAATATTCTGCTTTATGAAATATACAGTGCAAATTTATTGTACTGCACTTTCGGCACCAATGTGTAGAGAAAGGATTTTTGTATGAATTTAATTTTAATATTCTATTAATACTATAAATACATGCGGGTGAAGCTGCGAAGTACCAAAGACTTCTATATAAACGGAGGTAGACATGCCCTACGCACCGATTTTTGAAACCTGTAAACTGAGCTAATTAGCAGCGTTGCTCGCACTAATGTGAGTCAAAACTTCGAGAGTGGGTGCTCGACTTGCAATCGGAGTCCATACGCCTTCTCTTTTACTCTTTTTCTATTCGTATATTGCTATTGTGTGTGGTGACAATTACGTAAAAAATATTTATAAGTGAGTGTAGTCTTATTAATGTGGAGGATTGCTTTTGAAATCTCGTTTGTTAGAGTACGGCGCGTCTACCTCAGTTTATATAGAAGTCTTTGCGAAGTACAGCTTGGCTGGCTAAATAACATTATATCTATTGAATAGAAAGTACCGCAATTTTTCAGTAACAGTGTATTTCATGTATTGAATGACTGAAAAGAATTTTTAAAACTTATTCCAAGCTTTACGTCAATATCACGCTTAGGTTATAGCGGGTAAGCAGCTATGATAGTAATCTCAGAACTTTGCCATACATTGATGCGGTAGAGGTTTTTTATGACATTTATAGACAATTTTTATATAATAGTAAGTACTTCAAATTTTAACATAATTAAAACGTACAGACTAAGGCGTTGTTCTAATTATTAGTTCATAGGCTACGGTAACCAAATATCAGGCAGTCCGTGAGCTGGTCTGCTACCCTAGTAGTATAAAAACGTGATTTATGCATATTGTACTATAATGTAACCAAAACTTAATATGCAATCTAAAGATTATAATTCTGAAATTCCCTATAATTGATTAATGGTATCATTGTTCTACCACGTGCAATGATCGCATATCATTTGCATATCATATACATTTTAGCCCCTCTCTATAAAATAGATTGCAGAGAGGCTTATGGCGAGACTTGTGTCTGTAGTCTGTGACTCTGTTGCATTAAACTACGTCACTAGGTCACGTGGATCATCTGTTCAAAGTTTGAAATAAAACAAAAACGACAACGTCAATCGGATTGAACTTTCACTATCACAATCAACATGTTAGAGAGGGGCAGTCTGGTGAGAACGATCTCACGGCTTTTTTGTTTAATTAGGACAACGCCTTAAAATGCTACTTAGATTTATAATATAGGTTTAAGCACTATTGAATGAATCTGCAAGTGATTCCGTCCAAATAATGTGTATCTAATATACCTACTTAATGTATTCTTAAAATATACTTAATGTATTTGAGAATGTCCGAATAATTAATAGTATTGGAACGTCCATTTTTAAAGTGCCTGCGAGTATGTGTGAAGTAGACAAGTAATAAATAATTGGTAATATACAATTTTGATCTTTTATTTCGTCGCCCGCCTTTATTAGAATACTAAATACTAGCGAACGTCACGCGGTTTCACCCGCGTAGTTCCCGTTCCCGTGGGAATACGGGAATAAAATATAGCCTATGTTCACCGCAAAGAGTGTAGCTTCCCAACTGTGAAAGAATTTTTCAAATCGGTTCAGTTGTTCCAGAGCCTATTCGTTACAAACAAACGAACAAAAAAACAAATCTTTCTTCTTAATAATATTAGTATAGAAGTATAGATTACGGCACAGCGCCATCTAGCCCAAACTTGTGCTATGAAATCTAGGCAAATGACAAACATACTTAATATTTCATATATACATGACTTAACATACATAGAAAACACTTTTGTGGATCACAGAAATATTTGGCGTGACCCTGGATTCGAACCCGATACAGCAGCGGCGGTACTCGCGTAAGTTACGGAACCCCAATCCCCCAACAGAAGCTTCATCAACTAAATATTCGATTTATATATTACACTAGCTGAACCCGGAACTTTGTTTACGTCACATAAGGTGTATGAAAGGTGAGGTATTTCTTCATCAGACTCATCAAGCAGCGTGTGAAACTGCCCTGTTTGCTTAATCACAAAAGACTTACCTAATCTTTAAGATTAAGTCTATTCTAAAACATTTCGAATTGGATCGAATTGTTTTAAAATAGCCTTAATCATCAAGCTCTTTTATGATTAAGCCAACACGCCAGTTTAGATTTACCCATTTTCAGATTCATATATCTATGAAGTGATTTTTGATAAAAGGTAAAATATAAACTTTGGTAAAGCTACCTTGAGTTCACGTTACACAACAAGTTAGTTTTACCAAAGTTTATATTTGACATTTGAGAATGTCGAGAGGCGAAACCGGTCAGGTGTAAAGTCAATAAATGTTGTGAAACAGTACAAGTGGTGTTATTCAAGATATTCCCTGACGTTAAAAAAAAAGGGGGCTCATATACCTACAAAGAAAATGTTTGTTGTAATTTTTTGCTAACGAACCCTACTGTGCCCGAAACGACTCGCCGGACTCGCACCACAGAGTACATTTGTATATTATGAGAACTCGCACTTGGCTGGTCTGTCTATACAGCTCCCCTAGCCGGTAGAAAACAATACCAAAATATCTTCCTATGTGGTGGCTATCGTACAAACAACTGAGCTTCGACAATATTCTACACATGCTCCCCGCACGTGTTCCGGGTTGAATTATGTTGTAGACAAAGGGTTATTTCAGCTTTATGAATGAAATGTCCTCGACTGACGAGCTTGGTTCTTTTGCTGCTACATCACAGAGTCCCGTGTCATGGCCTGCGAGAGTATTTATTCTGTTCAGTTACTTCGTTTTAACATGCTAGGTGGCAATAATAGGTAGGTATAATGTAAATTGTCAAAAATAAAGATAATGAACATGTACCTACCTACATATGTACCAACGTATTAGGAACCTAGTTGAATGGGCTGAAATTTGACATTAGTAGGTAAACTTAGGATAAAATACCGCGGAAAGCTTCCTATAATATTCTGTCGAATAAGTAAATTTTAGACAAGTGTTTGCTAGTGATTTTATGCGCATTGAAATTACGACCACTGTCATAACAAATTTTCAATGTAGTCAGACATTTCATAAAAATGCTGATCGCGTCCCAATGACTGCTACATATCGAACACATGCGTAAGCGCAGTCTCAATCCAGTCTACCCAGCACCGCCGCAAATGAGTGCCGTGTGTTATTTAACTAACACTCTTGTGACTTTCGTGAAAGTAAATAAATAAATAAACTAAATATGACTAACAAATTAAACGGTAATACCGACGAGTGGATTAGGGCGCCCCCTCCTCAGGGCACGTTTTGTCAGAGACTTGGGAATGTGATCTATAATCCTGAAGAGAAAAGTTTCTTGGGGAGAACGCCGAAACGATGGGGTAAGTCTTGAAACTTAGAATAATGTTTACTTTTTAAAACTAAGGTTCCTTTCTGCTTGAGTAACTCTACCCTATGCACCAAATCTTTAATTAGATATTAAGGAGACTATCAAACAGATCTGAAAAACAGCGCAGAAATATCTAACCGTCCAGTATCTTTGGGACAACTGTATCATATATTATACGCTCAACTGTTTATTTTACTAATTTTCCAAATCACTTGATTTGGATAAAGTTTAAAAAAAAAAAGCAAACCGTAAATCTTACTGTATGTTTTTGGCTAAATAAGACTTATTGATACGCAAAGAGTTTTAAATTCGAGATGGCCATGAGGATTTACCGAGAATGTAATATACACCACACCATACATTTCTATACACCGCATTTTATGTAAACAGGCAAGTTACAGGTCTTCATATACACTTACCTAATATAGATTAATACAAGAGATGCACTGAAATCCCTTCTGTATCTTCAGGTTTCAGGTTATTCTTGCCTGCACTTATGTGTCTACTGACTAACGGAAAAGGCTCTCTTATGCCATATGGGATTCAAAGTGAGACGGCTTACGCTCCTAACAGTGCCCAAAAAAAACCTGCACTGCTTTTTTGCCTTACTTCAGATCTCAGATTAAAATTCTTTTAGTCTGAGCTTCAGATATTCGGGTTTCAAAAACCGGAGAAAGAATTGTCAAAATCGGTTCTGTAGGTTTCAGAGCTCATCGATTACAAACAACCTAATCTAAAATACATTGTCTGAAGGATTACTGAGAGTTGAAATCCCATCAAACTCTCTGAGATTAGAAATTCACACTGATTAATGAGAAGTGAATTTATGCAACACGATTGAATTCCCAAGAAAGGTGTCATGTCTCCTATTGTTAGTACGTACAAGAGCAGTGCATTGGAATGTGTCACATTTCGGTTTGCGTATTCGTTGTCTCGTTGGTCATGCCTTCAAGTTTGCAAGTCTGATTATGGTAATCAAAAACAAAACAAATATAGTTTTAACTTCGTTACGATTTCGGGGAATTGGCGTACTTACCTATGACACAACTAGCGTTGATTGCTAGACATTTACCAATTAGCATTTGCGGCACAGATTGGAACTGATGAAAAGTTATGGCTAAATCTTTAGCTGAGGGTCATTCTCACAGCTCACAAGACAGTGCTACTCAAATAGGTGACCAATGATGGGCTTCTTCACGCTTCGCTTGAAAAATCCAGAATGGTCAACTTGGCACGCTGGCGTTCCAAGTTTCTGTAGTATGACAGAGATAATCTTTAAATGGTTCGATTCTAGTGCAGTCTAGTAAAGATTCTGTCCACCGTAGAAGAGTGTTTCTTTTAACGTGAGAAAAATCCTACATGGATGCTATGCCGGACTCCTACCGACTAAAAACCACACGTATCCTAGCTAACAGCCTACGGTTGGGAGCCCCGGGTAAGCCCTCGAAGAAAACCCCAGGCACAGTACCCCAGGACTCCCAACAGACCTACGGCTACTACTGCTGCCTCACGTAGGGGGTTTTGGGTGCTATCCCGCGTCTTTGGTGGATTGTTCGGGTGTTACCCTGCTTCTTAGGGAGGGCGTGCGTGAATCCCTCACGTAACGCTGTCGTCTAGGGCCTGCTTCGGTAAGGACGGTAAGCAGCCCGCTCACCATCCTCAGGCTCTAGTGTAGTCTAGTAAAGATTCTGTCCACTGTTTACGAGTGGTATTACTCAATACTTAGTTCGGAGTTCGAACCAGGAGATTTCGGTCACTCTCAGTGACTATAAGTGCCTTTTCAATGCATGCGGTTACCGGGCAAATAACGCCGGTACGTGTGAATGCTATAGTACATGGCCATACACTTCGGCCGCCGGGTACCCGGCACCGGCTGCCCAGCAACCGGTACGTGTGAAAAGGGGCTTAGTGTCAGGGTGCGTTTCTGCGACTGCAAAATGCAGTGACTGTTGGTGTCAGGAGGACCTGCGTTTCTAGAAATTACTATCACTTATTTCAAAATGACTTCCTAAGAAACATCCAATGAACTTTAGCAAAGCTCACACGTAAATATTATGGAGAGACCGCTAAATTTAGACATCTAGATACGTGCCTCGTACTCATGTACTATCGTTCGTACGTTAACCCCGTCTTGGCAAGGTGTCCCTTGACGTTATAACTAAAATAAAGCATCAAAGTGCATTATTTTGCGTAATCGATTACTGTGCTGTTATGTACTTGAAAGTAATTAATTTGTAAATACCGTAGTAGGTATTTGTCGTATCATTAGGCTTCGTACATACTGACCGATCCCCTTTCCGACCCGTGTTCCACTGTTAAATTTTGTCATATTGGTCCACCTGGTTCACCTGGGTGCTCAACGGTTAACTTTGTATCCCCTGGTTCACCTTGGTGTTCTACGGTTAACTTTGTACCCCTGGTCCACCTTGGTGTTCTACGGTTAACTTTGTACCCCTGGTCCACCTTGGTGTTCTACGGTTAACTTTGTATCCCCTGGTCCACCTTGGTGTTCTACGATTAACTTTGTACCCCTGGTCCACCTTGGTGTTCTACGGTTAACTTTGTACCCCTGGTTCACCTTGGTGTTCTACGGTTAACTTTGTATCCCCTGGTCCACCTGGGTGTCTACGGTTAACTTTGTACCCCTGGTTCACCTGGGTGCTCAACGGTTAACTTTGTATCCCCTGGTCCACCTGGGTGTCTACGGTTAACTTTGTACCCCTGGTTCACCTGGGTGCTCAACGGTTAACTTTGTATCCCCTGGTCCACCTGGGTGTTCAATGGTTAACTTTGTACCCCTGAACCACCAGTGTGCTCAACGATTAACTTTGTATCCCTGATCCATTCTACGGTTAACTTTGTATCCCCTGGTCTACCTGGGTGTTCATTGGTTAACTTTGTATCCCTGGTCCACCTAGGTGTTCCACGGTTAACATCTGTCACGATGGTCCACCTAAGTCATCATCCAAGGTTCACTTACACTTTATTTGAGATAGTATGTATTATTTTAGGGTTCCGTACCTAAAGGGTAAAAACAGGACCCTATCTAAGTTTAAGTATCTAATCAGCAAAAAACAGTTTAAACAATTCACTTAAGTGAAGCAACCGTGGAACATCTAGTTGGGCCAGGGATGCGAAGTTAACCGTAAAACACCCAAGTACGAGACCATGTTAAACAGCCACCGTGACGCTACACAACCCTGTCTCACACTCTTTTCTATGTGAAACAAGTCCGTGCAAGGACCGTTGATCCTGACACAGGCACTAGAGCCCTCATAAAGAGTTCTCAGTGCTTGTATCAAGCTGCTGCTCACTTCGTACATGGACAATGTTGAACACAGCTCATTCCTCACCACTTTGTCATAGGGCTTCTCCAGATCTACAAATATGCAATAGACCTCTTGACTTTTCGCCAAAACATTTTCAGCTATGCGTCGTAAGAAGAAGACCTGATCCGTAATCACATTTTTCCTTCACTTTCATTCATCACTGTTTTAATCAACACTTTCGCTTACAATTTACCGATGATGCTGAGCAGGCTTATGCCGCGGTAATTTTTGCACTCCTGCTGCGACCCTTTTCTTTTGTACAACGGGACAATGACAGTTTTGGACTATTCTTTTGGTACGCTGCCATTCCTCCAGTAAATGTTAAAAAGGCGGTACAGCTGGCAAATCACCACGCCACGTCCTGCTTTCAGCATCTGAACGGAAACCCTATCAATCCCAGCAGCTTTATCTAGTTTCATACTATTCAATGCTTCCACAATTTCTTCCATACTTATCTCGCTTTCATTGCCAATTTAATTCATTTCACAAAAACTAATTAACACTTGCGTATCCTCTTTATCAAATAAGCTTTCTAAATACTCCTTCCATATTTTTAGCACACACTCTTCTCCTCTCACAAAACTTCCGTCCTGGTTTCTGATATTTTGCTAGTAGTTTTGTTGATCCCACATTATTTACGTAGTTAGAAGTTATTTATCACAAAAATAGCTTTTAGTTGTTTAACACTGAGGCTAAAGTTAATTCGTAAACTATTTTTTATGATCTCAGCATAAACAGACAGAATTTATTCAGCTGAAGCAGCTTTATTTACTTTGCGATTCTTTAATTAATTTTTCCTACCTAGTATAAACAGTCAACAGAAATCATTAGACTGAACATTACTTTTGAAATTGTAACTTCAGCGAATTATAATATGCCGCCGCGCCGCGCCGCGCCCGCGCCAGTCCGCTTGGATGCTATAGTAAATTTGTTATATAGCCACCAAAATTCTCTTTGGCTGATTCTTTCGAATACCTTTTATCTTATTTGCACCTTGCACCATTTGAAATGTCTGCATTACGCTTTAAGCCTTACTCTCCACATACATATAATGCGCTCACGTTTGGGCAATCAATGCGGTCTAGGATGGAGTACGATACTCCACCTGCTAGCTTTGCAATCTTCAGTCGTCCATATTTTTGAGGCATATCAATATTTCTTCGCGACCCACTGGTGGTATCGTAGGGTACGTACATTCTTTCAGTCAACCTATAAGTGGTATAGAATACACCTCACAAGAAGTGGTCACCAGGTAAAACCGTAGACCTAGCCTATCAGAGCCCCTGGGGATATTCTCTCTAGGGCACACCTGGGCGCCCGTAAATAAGACATAGGTCGCCGTGTGCTTTTATTCGGTAATAGCACAGCCGACAGATCATATTTTTTCTCTATATACTGTGTTAATAGTGACATAGGTACCTACCCCATCAATAAAGCTAATAGCTAGATTTCTTCACAGCTATTAAAAATATTGTGGGACAACTTAAGTCAGCACCATTAAGCCCAAACTAAGCTTGTGCTATCTAATTCTAGACACAATAAAAAAAATAGGCAAATGTAAGAAGTAGTCAAGGTTGAATGTGAGAGATATTAAATGGTACATTGTCAATTTGTGGGTAATAGTGGCCACCCACAAGATGGGTAACCTTGTAGACAACAGCAACATCTAATAGTTATTACTATGAGATGCCACTTGTGACAAGGTTAGCGATATTGTGGAGCACCAATTGGTCTAGACTTGACACATTTGACTAAGTTCAATGTTTAGATACTTTAGTATTTATGTTTCTCCTTAGAGGGCAAGGGGACAAAGAACCTTAAGACATCCTTCCGAGGTTTTAACCGGGACTCCCGGCCGTAGACAGGTATGTATAAGCAATCGTGTGGTTTAAGTCGGCGTAACATCCATGTACGATTTGTCTGTCTGTGACTGACTGCCTCAGTGGTGCAGTCGGTACTGTAACCGACTGGTGCGCTGAGGTACTGGGTCGAATCAAATAACGATGATGACGACAAATGTTTGTTTCGGATTTTTGGTGTTTCTACGAAGGCATGTTTGTCAGTTGTCTAGATTTCATAGCACAAGCTTGTATTAGCTTAAAGTTTGGTCTAGATGGCGTTGTGTGAGAATGTCCCACAATATTTAGTATTATACTAGCTGTTCCCCGCGGCTTCGAACGCGTAGAAGACTTTATCTCGCGTAAAATCATAACCTTCCTTTTGCGCAGTCGATTATAAAGTGGCCTATGTCCTTCCCAGGGCCTCGAACTATCTCTATACCAAATTTCATCTCAATCGCGCCAGCCGTTTATACATAAATGCGTGACAGACAGACACACAAGAGTTACTTTCGCATTTATAATATTAGTAGGGATTGATTTCAAATAGTAGGAGTGCTTCTGCCGATATGGATAATTTCTAGTCATTTCCGTGGTGATTGTTGTGTACAAATCGTGAATGCACTATTTTATTAGCTTGCATGTGCCATGTGGCAGATTGTTATCGAAGTAAACAGTGAACTGTGTGCGTACATAATTAAAATAATCTACCTAATTGGAAACGCATTGCTACTATATCAACCATTTTACATATGACTTGATTTGATTTAAATACAGTTTATGCATTATCGTACACACTTACTTACAGTTTGTGCATTTTAGTAGGTACATTAGTAGGTATCTGATCTCTGTTGGAAGTCTGGTGACATCCTTCTGAGTGCTTACCGGGGGCTCCCAACCGTAGGCTGTTAGGTGGGATACGTGTGGTTTTTAGTCGGTAGGTGTAGGAGTCCGGCATAGCATCCCTGTAGGACTTTCTTCACGTTAAAAAGTATCTGATCTGTGATACAGCCAAGAACATGGTAACATGGGGTCACCTTCGGGGTCAATTTACTCTATAACGATGTCATTATCATTTTGTTTTGTGAAATTACAGCCTACGTTTCCATAAAATAGCTGCGGTTGTGAGCTGGTAATAAGTAAATTGATCGTCAATCGGCAATATTCTCCTACGCTACGTTCAGTTATATGGTACAACTACAGCAGTTATGACTCTGACTGAACACGACACGTGGTTGTTTCCTCACAGCTTAGCAGCAAGTACCGGTAGTATCCGATGTGTTTACCTTGAAGTCATTTGAAGATTTGTCTCCTTTGGTTACTTCTATTTGTCTATAATATGTTCAGAGCGACTACCTACTGCTGGATCTCCTAACTCCTGGGCGTCTTCGTCCAAACCTCCAGATGCAGTGTGTGCAAACATAGGCCAGAGCCTCATTCTCGATACAGTCGTTGGTAGTAAACCCAACAGTAAAAACTTCTTTGTGGTATTAGACTAGTCTCGATAAAACTGGCCGTCATGAATAAATTGGAATTTTAGTAGGAACTAGATGGTGCTAGCGGCTGTGTTATCCCAGACTATAAGCTATCTCTGTACCAAAATTCAACCCAATCCGTTCAGCCGGTAGAGCGTGATTGAGTAACAAACATCCAAGCATCTTCACAAACTTTCACTAAGTATCAGTAGTATTTAGGTAAGGGTAGGACCTATCGCTGCAGAGTATATTATATTGGCATGACCTCCAACACAATTTCAATGTGACAAGGAAACCGTCGAGATGAGTTATTGATGATTAACGGCGGGGTATGTTCAAGTTTTTGCATTTCAATTCGCCGACTCTATTGACCGATACTAAATTGTTTGCGAATGCGGCAATTGGTCGACATTTAATAGTTTTATTGAACAAATATTAATATTGATCATTCATATCACGTGTAATATGCAGTAGTGAAGCACTTTATGTGCAGTTGTAAGCTAGGTATGTTCTATGGAAAATATTGTGTGTGTGTTTTTAAAAAGTATTTTATAAGAGCAGCAGAGTACAGAAGGTCCTCCGAAATATATTATCCTAGAATTATTGGCAGAGTTTTAGTTTAATTCGAATATGGAAGCCTCAATACGATGCAATGGTCTTAAGTACGAGTATAATCTGCTCCAACCTTAGATCATCTAACCACAGGATGCGCCTTACTTAAGCATTGTTTTCTGCCATTGCACATGACCATTTGGTCTTTTGGCTTTATAAATAGCACTGTACATCAGTACATCTGTGGAACCACGATGCCGGAAATTGTAATCCGGCAGTGCGATGTGCGGGCGGTGCTACGGTCACTCGACACGCGGAAAGCCAGTGGTCCTGATGGCATTCCGGCCGTGGTGCTGAGGAATTGTGCAGCTGAATTGTCTCCAACGCTAACACGCCTGTGTCGCCTTTCGTATTCGTCGGGAGAAGTGCCGGAGGCTTGGAAGGAGGCGAATGTCCAACCGATCCCCAAGAAAGGGGATCGGTCGGATCCAGCCAACTATCGCCCCATAGCCGTAACCACCGTCATCTGCAAGGTGTTCGAGCTAATCATCAACAAACAGCTCATGCGCTATCTGGAGGATCACTCGTTAATTAACGATCGCCAATATGGCTTTATGCCGAAACGATCAACGGGTGACCTCCTAGCGTACCTACATAACGCACACCTGGGGTGAGGCTATGGAGAGGCACGGCGAATCTCTGGCTATTGGCCTAGACATCGCAAAAGCCTTTGATAGGGTATGGCATGCGTCGCTTCTTTCCAAGCTGCCGTCATATGGTTTATCGCATCAGTTGTGCCGCTGGTTGGCCAGCTTCCTGAACGGGCGACGGATTCGGGTCCTCTGTGATGGTCAGGCTTCCTGTTTTTTTCAGGTAAATGCCGGAGTACCACAGGGATCGGTATTGTCCCCAACTCTCTTTCTTCTGCATATCAATGACATGCTGTCCCTTGGGTGCATTCATTGTTATGCGGATGACAGTACTCTTCATGGGAGCTATTCTGGCCGTCCAGCGGCAGGGCGAGGCGACGTGGATGAGAAGAGACGACAACTCGTGGCGGATCTCGATCTGGACCTGGGCCGCATTGCCCAATGGGGTTTAGACAACCTGGTCGAGTTCAATGCCAGAAAAACACAGGCGTGTGCGTTTACAGCTAAGAAGTCCCCATTCCTACCCCTGCCCTCTCTTCAGAGCATTACAATTCCACTAAAGGACAACCTGGAGATCCTCGGTATAGACGTCCGGCGTGAGCTCAATCACAAAAACTACATAGAGAGCTGTATTGGACTGGCCTCGCGGAAACTGGGAATCCTGAATAAGGTGAGACGGTATTTCACGCCACATCAGAGATGTTTACTGTACAAGACGCAGATTCGTCCCTGCGTCGAGTACTGTTCTCACCTTTGGGATGACTCCGCGAGGTACTTGTTAGACTCGCTTGACGCTATGCAGAGACGTGCTATCCGAATAATTGGTTGTCCTGAGGTGACGGGAGGCCTCGAACCTTTGTCGCAGCGAAGAACCATAGCGTCCTTGGCTGCCTTCTATCGAATGTATCACGGCGAATGTTCTGAAGAGCTCTTCAACCTGATCCCACCATCTCCTTTCCGATCCCGAACAACGCGTGCCGGGCAGAGATGCCACTCATACACAGTGGAGAGAATCTTCGCCAGAACCGAGCGTTTCAAAAGATCGTTCCTCTGTCGAACTATAAAAACATGGAACGACCTGCCCGCACACGTCTTTCCCTCATCTTACAATCCCGGGTTCTTCAAGAGGAGCGTGAAGAGGCACATCACAGGGCCGCCAACTTGAGGACCACTGTAAGAAGTGGCCCCCAATCGCTAGATGCGCCACTGCTTTCTTACCCTCAGGCTGGTGGCGACGTCAATTTGGCGAGCTGAATATAAAAAAGAAAAAAAAAAACATCATTTTATATGATTAAACTAGTACATTTCATTGTAGTTGACTGTACAATAAAAATTAACACACAACAGCCATTACGCGTTTGTCGATTAATACATTTTTAAATGCAATGAAATTTTATATGTCTTTGTGTTTCCCCCTTCACTTGTATGAAAACTGGCAGAATATTTTTGTATGCGGTGGTTCGCAAAGGCTAGTCTCGTGATATATGGTCTAAGGCTCCAACAGATAAACTAAGGTGGCAGCTGTCATACTCCACAGGCTATGTGTTTCAAAGCATGCTTGAAAATTGCAAGTCAAGGTGGTCGGCTTAAGCTGACCAGAATCACAGGGACATTATTTCCAATGCAGTGGTATGATGTTTACCTAGTCCTAAACAGTCGCAGGTAAGCCCGGTCTGGGAATTGGGTCACGAAATTATTGAACTCGATTCTGACATAGGCATTTTCTCACTAAATCCCGTGCAGGGTGAATGTGAAACCCGCTAAAGGTCAAATATTAAACATAGAACTTCCTTTTTGAAATGCTTTAGTTTCCTCATACCGTTGATACCATGCAACATTACCTGTGTGTAACCAAACTTAAACGCGATAAAGATACTATCTGACTTCAATACCTAAATTTCGGAGAGCAAAGATTGTAAAGAGTGAATGAACGTTTTATTTTGTTTATCAAGATAAAACTTGGTGTACCATTAGCGAATGCATTGAGTTCAATTCAAGGATAGCGCTGTGTTCGCACGCTGGCAGTCTGCCCGAGATGCATGGAGCTGAGACGTGGATTCCTGGCGGTTGGAGTATCGGAAAGCTTCACATTTGTTTCGTTTTAATATTCGGAATTATCAGAAACATACTCGGCATAACGACGCGGCGCGCAGCCATGTAAAGGGAAAAGAAGATTAATCCTCAAACAATAAGGTATTAGTCGAATTGGCTGGTCCCTTGGTGACATAAAGCCATGAAGAAGTTCCATGTGTTTTATTTAGTAGGTTTAGAATAGATATACATCTTACCATGATCTCCAGTGGGGTAAAGATTGTGGAGGGTCTCACACACGGAAATGAATAGATTGCAAAGTTGTCCGTCACTCTCAACGGCGGACCACAACTGCTAGTTAGCATGAATGCACATCGTACTAACAACGAGAGCAATTTATTGATCTCCACAACATCCCAAACTCCTGGCCAGTGAAACATGAAGTTGCAGCTCGGTCGGCATTTTGCCGTCCTAGTTACAGACTTGGTACTGTGTCGAAACAATTCTCAAGATCCCCTCACCGACAGTCCAATTAAACTGTTCCCTAAGACATGTATCTCCCCAAGGAAGTACATGGTATATAAATAGACTCCAGGATGTTAGAGGAAGAGGATATGTGAAAGGGGGACAGGTGCACTCATCTTTAGAGGCTATTAGGCGACGGATGTGTCTTCGAGTGTCCTCTGAATCAGCAACGTGCGTTGCATCCTTCCTTTATTTAACGAACGTTTATGGATTATTAGCTGTGCGACCCGACTTCCCCCGTGACTTGCTACAAATTCCCGTAGCAGTGTTATCCAATCTTGTGTCAAGATGACATTGAGCTATATCGTAGCACCACTGAGTAAATTTTGCTCTGATAGTACTTACTTACTACGTATCGTAAGGTTGAGGTTACCTACAGTCGGTGCATCAAAAACATTGATTCCTTATCATGTCCGCATTATGTAAGTAGGTAGGTATGTATAATAATTATTATAATAATTATTATTACCAAGTGGTTATGTATAATGCCCGATCAGAACCGAAAAAACACTTTCACACACATTCACATACACATCTGCACGAGATGGAGTATATGAATGTGAATGCTTGAGTGTAGGTGCTTGTTTTTTGAAACCGTAGCTCTTAATTGGGTGAGTCGATATTGATGAGATTTTATTTCGTTGTAGGAGCTGTAATTTTTAGCATTTAATGGATTCACCGTGCGTGCCTTGGGTTGGAAACAATATATCGTGTCCGGGACTGCGACCCAGATGTAGAATGTACCTATTGCAAGTTTGGGGTTCGCTAAAAATATCAATATTGTTGTGGTTGTTGTTGTTACTTTGGTTCCAAATAATACACTCGAGAGCAATGAATCCGGGTCACTTAAAGAATGTTAAAAATCTCGGAAACTAAAAATGATAGGTTAATGCAATAAATTGTATTTAATAGACAATGTAATACTCCTTAAATGAAAGTAAAAAAAATATGAGTCACCATACATTTTATTAACACAAAATTACATAAAGAAAAAACTGCTGATCTCTCCTTAAAACAAAAATAGGAAACATGAAATTTTTGAACTTTATTACGATTTTCTTGAATTTTAATACTTCGTATTGCCTCCTCGTGCTTCCATTACTGCGTTTACGCGGTTTGGCATGCTGTACACCAAGTTCCTTATACGATTTTGGGGAATATTCTCCCATTCCTCTGTGAGAGCAATTTTGAGCTCACGAAGCGTGATTGGGGGAAGGTTTCGTTGTTTTACGCATCTGCCTAGCTCGTCCCAAGCATGCTCGATCGGGTTGATATCCGGGCTGCGCGCTGGCCACTCCATACGAGTAATGTTCATCTCTTGAAGGTAGTCATTCACAATCCTACCTGTATGAGGTCGGGCATTGTCATGCATAAATATAGCATCCTCACCTAAATTGACCATAAATGGACCAACGTGATCATTGAGGATTTCTTCCACATATCTTACGCTAGTTAAAGAGCCGTTTTCTATGATCACCAGCTCTGTGCGACTTTCAGAAGAAATTCCGGCCCACACAAGTACAGACCCACCACCGTAGGCTACTTTTTCTTCGATGCATGCTTGCTTGAATCTTTCCCCTGGTCTTCGATACACTCTGTGTCTTCCATCGTGCTTGTAGAGCATAAATTTTGATTCGTCGGAGAACATAACTTTTGACCAATCTTCAATACTCCAATTTACGTGGCTCTGGGCATACCTTAGTCTCGAAATACGATGCCCACGCTCCAGTTTAGGGCCGTTTGCAGGTCTAAGGGGTTTTAAGTTAGATTCAGCAAGCCGACGTCTTACTGTCCATGCACTTGGGTTACTTCCTCCGAGGCGTCGAAACTGATTGGTGAGTTCAGTTCCTGTGAGAAAGCGATTTCGAAGCATGGTGTTCACCAAGTATCGGTCTTCTCGTGCTGTGGTACACCTGGTTCTGCCCGTTCCTGGTCTGCGTAGGTTAGAACCAGTTTCTTCGTAACGTCGGAGAACTCTTTGTACTGTTGACAGCGACACACCGACAGTCCTGGCTGTATCGCGCTGACTCCGGCCGGTTTCCAGCATTGTAAGTATTCTGGTGCATTCTTCAGGCGTAAGCGACATAATTTCAGCTTGATTAATGAATATAGAGCACTATCAACATGGTTTATGTACCCACATAAATGACAGATTACAAACAAAAGCAACACCAAATGCTGTAATTTCGTAGTTCCATCTTCGAAAGTGGCCCTTTTTCAAATTTGATTTTTTTATGATATAACTTTACAATAACTAAGAAGTTTTAATACCTTCATTTAAGGAGTATTACATTGTCTATTAAATACAATTTATTGCATTAACCTAGCATTTTTAGTTTCCGAGATTTTTAGGATTCTTTAAGTGACCCGGATTCATTGCTCTCGAGTGTATAATGTGGACTTATTATTTGCCAGAGATTGCCAGTTGCCAGTCGACCAACTTGTGAGCTTCCCCTTGAAATACAAATGGTCGCATTTTATTACTGTAACTGCATTCAAAGCCCATTTTATGACCGGAAATGAAAAATGTTGACCACGTCTGTACAATGCTCGCACATTGTAACTTGACCCGCATTGTGTGACTTTTTATTACTTGGAAGTAATGGCGACCGAATTAAATAACAAGCTGTAGGTATTTCAAAGAATAATTTAAAAGATACTATTCGTTCGACATTCTCACACAACATCATCCAGCCCAAATTAAGCTAATATAAGCTTGTGCTATGGGATCTAGACGACTGATAAACATACTTACGAATAGAATATCTACTACAGATTAAATAATAGGTACATAGTTACTACGTAATCTCTACTTCAAAAAAAGGATAGTGATTCTACGTGTGAAACAATCAGAAAATTTTAATGTTTTTAATCACAAAAATTGTATTGGTAGGTACTGGGGCGCCCGCTACCAACATTTTCTGGGCTCGGATCAAGTCTGAAGGCGACCTCACCTACATACAGGTGATGGATTTTTAACGGAAATTCGTGTTCCGACTTTAAATGCCGAATAGGGTCTGGTACAGTATGTGCAAGGCTCCTGCCTGGCACTGGTTTTCAACAGGCCCCTTAAAATAATATTATGTTACAATAAGACTAAAATCAGAAAGATAATAAAATTATTAAGGAGGACACAGGGACACTTATATGTATACAGTAAACGTGATTCTTTAAGTTTTTTTTGGTACGGAACCCTCTGTGCGCGAGTCCGCAGCAGTAGCTGGTTTTTAGGGTTCCGTAGCCAAATGGCAAAAAACGGAACCCGTATAGATTCGTCATGTCTGTCTGTCTGTCTGTCCGTATGTCACAGCCACTTTTTTCCGAAACTATAAGGCCTATGCTGTTGAAACTTGGTAAGTAAATGTATTTTGGTAACCACATTAAGATTTTTACATAAAACTAGAAAAAAAGCAGTAAATTTTGGGGGTCCCCAATTCCCCATACTCAGAACTGAACTGAATTTTTTTTTTCATCATATCCAGTGGTCTTCAAAAATGCTATTGAGGTTTCAAACATATTTTTTTTCTAAAGTCAACAGTCTGCGCAAGAGACACTTCCAAAGTGGGAAAATGTGTCCCCCCCCCTCCCTCTAACTTCTTAACTAAGAGAATGATAAATCTAAAAAAAATATATGATGTACATTGCTATAAAAAGTACCAACGAAAATTGATTTGAACGAGATAGAGTTGGTAGTTTTTTTTAATACGTCATAAACCTCAATTTTCGGTTAGAAAAATCACTACCACTGCGAACGTGTTAAAACATCAATCAAAGTTACAACGAACTATAAGAACTTTTATATTATGTTACTTGCTGCTACGAAACCCTTCATGGGCGAGTAACATTAGGATTACAGTGGCTTCCATTACCATAAATTGGTAGAATTGAAACCCAACTACATGAAACCGGTGATGTTGTTATTTGACCTGTTTTAACATAATTATATACAAACTGGGAGCAAACAAGTAATCCAATCCACCGCGAGCAATGAATGGATACGTATGCCCTTCATCATTCATGACATTCAATAGCTTACGGGTCCATTGAAGCGTGCACGGCCTTGGAATACCTTGATTATGCACTCGCATTATGTAATGAATGATGTTCCTGTCTTTTATATATCTACTTTATATTGTACAGGAAGGATTCAAGTTTTATGTTCAATCAGATTTCGAACCACAAAAATTCAGAGGAAATAATTATGAGTCTTACACATTACACTGCGCCATTTAGCCCAAATTTAGTTAAGGATCTAGATAACTGATACATACAAATGATCACGCCTTTATCCCCGAAGGTATAGGCAGAAAAATATTATATGACATTTCACCTTTTTAGATTTTGTCCCACGTAATAGGTGGTGAGTGGTAAGCCGTATTGATTAAGTACATATAACTGATGAAGTGATGAACATGCTTACCCATATATTTACAACCATGAGCCGCGACGATGAATCCGAAAATATTTCAGATATGTTAAAATGTTACAGTTAATTCTAAGATCCCGTTAAACTAAAATATTTTTGTCGCAATTTCACCAAATGAGTGGGTCCTTTCAACCGGATCTGGATAGTTCTACGACAGTTTCATGCCGCTTTTGATCAGCTAACTGCCTATTTGTTTTCTGTGCCTAAGACCCGACTTAAAACGTCAGACCTTTACGAGGGAACCCTTTTAAAAGTTTAAGTCAAAGTAAAATTACTTAGCTAGATTGTAATAGTTTTAATTGAATCTTTTACACTTATTATAAAAAACGAGGTGACTCAGAAATCACGTATTACCCTCTTATTTTAGACATCCCTACTATCCCTACTAATATTATAAATGCAAAAGTATCTCTGTCTGTCTGTAACGTTTTCAAGCCTAAAACGCTGAACCGATTTTGATGAAATTTGGTTTAGAGATAATTTGAGTCCAAGGGAAGGACATAGGCTACTTTTGAACAGACTGCGCAAAACGAGGGCAATGATTTTACGCGATAACGACTTCTACGCGGACAAAGCCACAGGGAACAGCTAGTAGAGACATATAGGTACATACTGAATATTGTCGTCATTTACAACAATAACCCTATTATACCAAATATGGTTTGCATTTAATAAAGGTGTACTTTTCTACAACAAATTAACACATTACATATTATGGACCGCTGCTTGAAGGTGCTAAATGCCTCATAATATTGAATAGTACCGCTGTTCTCGCTATTTATCGTCCCTCTACTGAAAAATATACTAATTATTTCCTTGAATCTGGGTTTACCCACAACAAATACTAACTAATATGGGGTTCTTCAAAAGAAATCTTAGAACGTTTCTGCAGAATGCGCAGCGGAGGGCACTACGCCCTCTCTGGTGCAGCAAATGTGATTAGGCTAAGTTGACCGCTTTCCACCAGGCCTATGCTTCTTATAAATATTAGTACTAGCGTTCCATCTGAATCACGAAAGAGCCACTTAATGGAAATGCCATAAACGGTATCCATATAATTAGGTACCTACTGAACATTTATAGTAAGATAGATAAATTTCATATTAAATATTAGCTACGAAACCCATAGCTAGCGTGTGTCTAGATTCTGAACTTCTGAAGTTACCGATTATGACTCCTTTCTTAACACCTATTGCAGAGATTTGGAATTAAAATGTACTTTTCTAAACTGAGCTAACGAGAGTACCACCAATGGTGTTTTCCAAAACATGTTTACTCATTCATCTTTACATAGAAGAGAACTGTAGTCATGCGCCGTCTGAATGTTGTATCAGAGTATTTTTTGGTGACGCGGGGAATGCGTTTAGGCACCGTCGTCACAGCTGAGGGGGAAGTTGCGACGATGTGTTGGGCTCCCGGTCCCAGAAAGGGAATATCCTAGTCCTACCCACTAAACCCCGCGGTGTTCCTCCTCACCCTATAGCCGGTTAGGTTAGGTTATCCGGAAAGGATATCCAAAGATATCAGAGTATGTTACATAAGAGTAGGTACCTACATATGTATATCTTTTAATCTGAGTTACGGATTTTAATGCGGTTTTTATTAATAGATACGCTGTCTAAACGCTGAGAAACATAAAAAATAATGGATTATTCTTTACTTTTATACCGGGATCAAATTCCTGTGGGAAACGTAAGCTTAAGAGCCTACCAGACGCCAAATTGTTAAAAGAAGATAGAAAATATACATTTTAGCGTGCAAGAAAGAGAAAGATGCGATCGGATTTTGTGCGCTTTTAACGAAATAAATTAATTATAAAAAATACTATAACCAAAAAATGCTCTAGTGCAAATGAAGATTTTACTATTGTCTTTCTTATAAATATTTTATTTTATAAAAAAAACTTATAACATACGAGATCTAGCTTAAAATTTCACGAAATCGAGGTATTTTCAACACAAAAATCTATCGAGGATTTCAAAAATCTATCGAGGATTTCATCGAGGATTATCAGTAATCGTGTTTCAAGCCTACAGCGTTTTTAGTTCATGAATTGAAGTTGTCTGTGTTCAAATTTTAATTCAGCAGACCTCACGAGTCCTGAAATCTAGATCAAAGTAATAGTCTATTTGGCGTCATATGGACTCTTAAGAATAAAATGTACCATGAGAGTGGAGCCGCGGGAATTGGGTAGTGCAACACAACAAGGGAATTAAATGTAGTTCTTTTTATATTCTTTCGTCTCGCAAAACAACTTTTAATGTTACGGCTGAATTTTCCAGACAACGGCAATTTATATAATATAAATCATAAAATAATAATTATTGTCTGAATACGCACGTGCTTTGTATATGACGACTTGACAAATTTAGCTTGACTACTTTTGTCAACTACCTTTGATCATTTGGTTTTAAAATGTATTTTATGCTCCTAAATTTAGAGTTCAATCTTGTATGTGTTAAAGAACAGCGAACTGTTTATTTTTTTAAAATTGATTAGGGCTGGCAGTGGCCGCATGTCAACACCTGTTAACTCATTGTGTTTTTGAGTTTTGTTATTTAAATGTAGATTCAGTTTATAAATAGAAATCTCCCACGATGACTTGGCTTGTTTAATTTTATCGAGTGAGGGTAAGGAACTTTACGAAATTAGAAATGGAAATTTGAAAACTGGATTATTTTTGAATAGCAATATTAGTACCTATGCTAACTGATCATATTTTTTTTTAATATGGAAAAAGAATTGATTTCGATCAGGATTCAAACCTGCGTCTTCTTGCAAGCCGTGCGCCTTATACACCCGGCCACCGAAACCTACTCGGTATCAACCAAATTTTCCATCTTATCATACGTTTTAGGGCGACGGCGACGTAGGCAACATCTACCAGCACTTTTTTTTTTAGAAAGTTACACGGCACGAATGTATACTCGTAGTATAAAAACAAAAAATGAAAACTAGAGTTGAGAATATATGCTGCACAACATATTATAGACAGGAATATAATTACATCTTTCATAAAACATTTCAAATGTAGTCTGTGAAGAAGTTGAATTTGGTCTAAAATGTCGTCCACGTGTGGAAGTTCTTGGTAAAGTACATTCCATAATTTCTCATATTCACCGCAGTATTTCCGACCACGTGTGGCTTAGATAATAAAATGGCCAAGGTATTCAGTATGATTTACTGGTTCTTATCTTAGTCATGCTTACGTTATACATAAATTCCCGTTGTGGGTGTCGGAAAGGTGTAGGTATGCGCCAATTTAAGATACCTGCCCACTTGTATTTGGAAGCTAAACTGGAACAATAAAATTTCCGTAGCGATTTCCTTCTTTTATTGTATTTTTTAATGATTTCCACCGTATAATGGTAAGTAACGGTTACATCCGGAATTGACGGAGAAGAAGTATTTATTTCATGAACCCCACATAGCAATCAGCATGAGTCAGTCCTTAATCTTACTTTTTTAGCCTCTCATCGTAAGTAAATATCGGGATCCCTGTCGTAAACATAATATATGTATTCCTAAAATGTTTTGGTACAATGAATGTGGCATACGTTTTTTGGCATAATTATACTAGGTTATAATTAATTTTTTGCAGTATATGTACTGTGGAATAATTATATTTAGGTCTAATATATTTGTGCATAGTTATAATTTGCTCAATGTTTTTAGGCATACCTAGTGTACAGTCGCCTAATAGTATATACCAGTATTTCCTTTATTATATAGTGTCAAAGTAGGTTTAGGTGCGACGGGTTGGCCCTTGGGCCACCTCTAAGCCGCCTTTTAATTATTTTACATGAGTTTATTATAGTGTGATACTTTTATGCCTTTATAAAGCTATGCTATTTTATGCATTCATATGCATTTTATGCCTAAATATGATTATGCTAATTTTATTTATGATTAAGACAATTGTGCTAAATTTGTTATGAATAAAAAAATATGCATAGTTAAATATCATTAGTCTAAATTACCATACCTATGCCAAAATATTGTATGGTTATTTTTTTATGCAAATGGATAGTGAACCGTAAATATCAAATGGCAGTCGCTTCACGGAAAATAAGTAATAAAACAGTTCCGTATCGCAGTTAGACTGGAAACCTCCGTGCATTTTCCCGACCCCAACTGGGCGGGGAAAATGCACGGAGGATGATGATGATCGTCGTAAAATGTTCCGATTGCACTCTACATCCACACATTAGGCTTGAGAGCTAGAAGTAGCTATGCAATGACTTTCTTAACTGTTTCACACTATTCCTGTTATCCGGCTATGTTAAATGGCTTTGTGGTAGACGTGAGATCACGTTGGTTGGCACTGGTTCGGGATCGAACTCTAGCTCAACGAATTCGATATCCCAGTCCCAACCCGTCTATGAAAGATACGGTCAGTCATAAATGAAACATATGTTTTTCTGTTTCAGGCATAATGCTGACATTCTACTTGGTGTTCTACGCGGTGCTGGCCCTTCTGTTCGCTCTTTGCATGGGCGGCTTGTTCCTGAGCTTAGAGAAGGAATACCCTACTTATTTGTTAGAAAAGTCCTTAATAGGTAAGGTTTTCCTGTTTTTGAATATATTACTACCGAACCAACTACATACATACTTAAAATCAAAAATCTAGAAGCGGAAGCGGCTGAAAATATTAAAATTAATAAATATAAGGGTCTCGACTCATCGTATCGTTTTTGTTCAGGTCGAGACCATTTAGCATTTAGGTTTAGTTTAGAGTGGTGCACCTGCTGATATTAAATGACACCGAGGTGATGGCGAAGACAAGGAAGACTCGAAACAAAGTATTGTAGTTACCCGTCTTGCTCCAAAATGATTAAGAGGGAACTGCGATAGTTTGATTATTTAGACAGCATTGCGAGGTACCAGCATCTATCTAGTGCTATTAGTATTTTGGAAGTGAGATGGGAGCAGTCCCATTCATATTACAAGAAGCGTACAACTTAACTCAATTAATGTGTTGTAAAACATCAATGCTGACACAAAGGCATAAAAATATCTGTTTTCAAAATCTGTTCATAAAAAAAGTGTCAAAAATAATGTTTCTTGTAACCTTTCAGAATTAAATCAGAAACAAATGGTTTTTTTTTTACGTGAGGGAAAATCCTCATGGATGTTATGCCGGACTCCTACCGACTAAAAAACCTCACGTAACGCCCAACAGCCTATGGTTGTGAGCCCCGGGTAAGCCCTCGGAACGATGTTCCAGGACTCCCAACAGGCCTACAGCCGCCTCTGCAGCCTCGTCCAGGGGGTGGTTCGGGTGCTAACCCGCGTCTTTGGGGGGGTTTCGGGTGTGATCCCGCTTCTAAGGGGGGGGGGGGCGTGCGTGAGTTCCTCACGTCACGCTGCCGTCATGGGCCTGCTTCTGTAAGGATGGTGAAACAAAGGGGGGTTAAGGGCCCCACTTAACCCTCCTTCTTTTCTTCGAATTCGGTATAATGCACATAAAAATACGATTCCAGGTGCAAACCCAGGTGTGACGTCACGACCACTTCCTGAAGACGGTGACGTCATACTGCACATCGACGTCACCAACAGCAGCAACTACCAGGACTACTTGGGACAGCTGGACAAGTTCTTTGAAAGTTAGTATTTTAGTCCTGCGTGTAGTACGCTATGGAACTTTTTTCAACGTTAGTAAAGTTTTGCATAATGTTATATTATTGCACTAGTAAGCTGGGTTACGAGTCTTTATTTTATTACCTACGTAATTCGCAATGTAATCTCTACTAATATTCTACTATAATATTAGTTTCATGCCAATATTATAGTAGGCACTCAAAACTAACTGTTCAAACTTCGTCACGTGGCATGAATGAAAATCCATTTCAGAGGTCCTGAAAATGTTCATTATCACCCATTTTAACGCTACTGCGCTGCGCGGCAAGAGAGAGCGGCAACTACAGCCAGGAGGGTACTCCGTGGTTTGTTTGGCCGCGCCGACCATGTTACCTCGGATTGCAGTGGTACCAAACAAATATAATATAAAAAAAGTTAACTTTCTTTTTTTATTTAATATTTGTATTTTATTTCCAATGTCAAGTCATCTCACGAAGTTTGACAGTTATTTTTGGCATGCCATATAAAATTACTAATACGTAGATATATAAGTAGAACATGAGGATCTTTTATTGGGAATAGGTTTAAAGGGCTTGAAATAGGAGATGAAATTAATCTACTTCCACTACAGCTTAAACGACGATTCTAGCAAGATACGATGGGGTCAACATTACTGGAGCTAAAATAAAAGATCTAAAATTTAACAAAAATACCTGCATACCTACTGCTCGGTATTAGAGAAATTTCTGACAACCCTAGCTACAAACGTCTGCGTACGGCTCACTGGCAATTGTGGAAAATATTGAGAACAATGGAATCAATACTGAACGAATACAAGTGCAGACTGTGTAGTAGATATCTTGTAATTGAATTGATGGTTGATAAGAGCAGCGTGGTTAGTTGCAATTTGGAAACAACGCATATGACGATTCGCTCTCGTGCAAATGCCAAAAGAAGTGGTGGAGGATTGCAAATTTGGTAAAAAAAGCCAATAAATGAAAACATGATAGGCCCTAGTAATAATTATTCTTACTTTTTTTCTTACTAATATTATAAATGCGAAAGTTTGTGAGTATGGATGTGTGGATGTTTGTTACTATTTCACGCTCGAACGGCTGAAAGGATCTGGCTGAAATTTGGTACAGTTAAACATTATAGTCTGGAATAACACAAAGGCTACTTTTTATCCCGGGAATAAGTTCCTACGGGAAGCGGAAACGGGAACAAATTTTCTTCAAAAAACAAAAAACTTGTAATAATACTATTGAAATATAGCTGATATTAATTTATGTGCAGTTTACAGCGAGGAGCGGTGGTGGCTGGACAACAAGAACTGCACGTCTGAAGATAGCTACGGGTTCCCGGACAGCCCTTGCCTATTTGTCAAAGTTAACAGAGTAGGTACTCATATTTCTTACAGAGCTTACAATGCTCTAGGTTAAGCCACGGTGGAAGTCGAGGTCTGCCAGGTATTTCGGGACATTCTTTCAGTGACTTGCTAAGGACTTCAGACCGTAGGCAAATATAAGGTAGGTCACTGTGGTTTTAGCTGGTAGGAGGCTAGGAGCACAAATAGAGATAGTACAGATGGAAACCTACATACTAAATTCGCCGAGGCTACGCACACATAGACAACGCTTACACAGACACGAGGTCAGGCGGTTTCAAACTTTCCACCGAATTTTCGATACTGATTTGTGCGCGAGTGTGTGTAGCAGAGGGTAGGTGTGAAAAAGAAAGTACATACAACATGAGGTTCCCATCTGTACTATCTCTTATTTGTGCTAGGAGTCCCGGTTTTACATCCCCGAGGGTTTCCATAATAAAAACAAAAACCGGCCAAGTGCGAGTCGGACTGCAAAAAATGACAAAAAAATCACGTTCACGTTTACGGCGAAGTCTCATGAATAGGGTCCCGTATTTTACCCTTTGGGTACGGCACCCTAAAAAAAGAAGAGGTAGGGTAGGTACACAAATTAGAGAAATTAGAGATAGTACAGATGGAAAACTCATGTATGTACTTTTTTTACACCTACCCTCTGCTACGCACACTCGCGCACAAATCAGTATCAAAAATTCGGTTGATGAGCGCCTGACCTCGTGTCTGTGAATGAGTTGTCTATGTGTGCATAGTCTCAGCGAATTTAGTATGTAGGTTTCCATCTGTACTATCTCTAATTTGTGGTAGGTATCAATGATTTTTACCGACTTATCTCCTAGGTACCTACTGTGTAGTTAATAATTCAGTATTTCGCATTCTAAGTTCCGAGTTTGTAAGTATGGTAATACCTAGTAAGTACATCTTACTAGGTATGTTACTTTTCACGCTCTAACTAAAATTTGGTGCGGGAATAGATATTCCACACCGACGCACATCTTGTCAAAAGAACTTACGTGACGGTCATTGCGAATTATATTTGTTACAGATAATAGGTTGGAAGCCGGAGTGCTACAACGCCAGTGATCTGCCGACTGACATGCCCGAGGATCTCGTCGAGTTCATAGGAAGTCAGGAACCCGCACATGTAAGTAGGTTTTGGTTTTGAAAATAGGCTCTCAGGGGCGCTTGAGACTTTTGTGCCCCTTAGTTACTATTTGAGACTTAGGCGCCCCTGACGGGCTTTCTTTAAATATCATCACCAAGTCAGTCTGTCATAATCCATGACACAACAAATATATTGTTACTAGCTGATGCCCGCGGCTCCGCCCGCGTGGAATGTTATTCCCGGTCACTTAGGGGTATGGAAATAGACGTTGGCCGATTCTCAGACCTACTCAATATGCTCACAAAATTTCATGAGAATCGGTCAAGCAGTTTCGGAGGACTATGGGAACGAGAATTTTATATATAAGATATATTTTTTTAAATAAATTAAAGTGGAATCATTTTATTAGGTAACACTTGACAGTTCATCAAAATTCAACAACGCAACCTTTACAAGGTTGCGTTGTTGAATTTGAATAAAATAATATATGTTTTCGTTTTGTTAGAACTGCACAATTGCTTAATGTTTTTCATTTACGATTACATTTTTATTGTAATAATGACAGATATGAGTAATTTACGTTTTGGTTTTGCTTTCACTAATAAATGTATGAACTTACAGACGTCAAATGTTACCTATTAAAATGACGCTACTGTAGTAAGTACTTTAGTATAAGTACATCAAATGAATAATCAATCATCAATCAATACAAATAATAAAATCGTAACTGTCTGTTGATTGTACGTTTGTGCACGCTAATCTCAGCAACCGCTTAACCGATTGCAATGCGGTTTTCTTTATTGCGTTGCGGTTTACTCCACTTAACATTTAGTGTTTGTTTCATGTCAATCGGTTCATAAATAAAAAAGTTATATCAATCTAAAGAAACACATATAAAATGCAGCGTACGAAGTCGCGGGCAACAGCTAGTCCTACTTCCTACTTCCTACTATCCTACTTCCTACTAATATTATAAATGTGAAAGTTTGTGAAGATGGCCCAACAGCCCATGGTCTCCACTGCGAAGGGAACAAAAAGATACTGGGCTTGCAACTGTACATATTTTTTTTTTAAAATTAACCTAAAAATGTTATTATGCCCACAGCAAGAGCAAGTGTGGATATCGTGTGAGGAGGAAAAGGACAACAGTACCCAGATTGAGTACCCGTGGGGTCGAGGACTTCCATCTAGTTTCTATCCATTTTCCAAGGCGGAGGGATACAGGAGTCCTCTCGTAGCTGTCAAATTAAAGCCTCCAGGTGAGTTGCTATCTCTTTTCATATCATATTTCTGTGTGGTGAGTAGTGCGGAGTTCATCCGCAGTATTTAGTCGCGCTACTATAACTCTGAGCGCTGAGAACAAGAAAAGCTGAGAAGCGCTTGTGGATCCGCGGACTCAATGTTCTGTAAACGATCACTGCAGTAAGCAACTTTAACTTTAGCCAGTCCTTGGATGGGTGACCATCCATGTGACCACTTTGTGACATTTTTTTGAGCGTTTCCGTGCTTCGGAAGGCACTTTAAGCCGTTGGTCCCGGTTGTCAGTAAAATGGCAGTCGTTAAGCCAAGTTGAAGGCCTTATTAGGCGGCTTGAAAAATTTTCAACAGCAGGCAGTCACAACCTGCGCCTGTCCGTCTTTACACGGCAATACGGCTCGCCACCTACTACGTGGGACAAATTCTAAAAAGGTGAAATGTGGGCATATAATAATATGCCTCTGCCCACCCCTTCGGTGATAAAAGGCGTGACCATATCTATTATAACTCCTAAATGGTTTGGAGAATTCTTGTGATGAAGATTGATATTATTGTTGGGACATTTCTGAGGAAGGGTCTTAGCCAAGTGGGTGTAAATTGCTAAACATCTGTAAATGGCAGAGAAGCAGAAGCGTGAATGGCTTCATGCCGTTCTCCGATTTGAGTTTATTTATTAATCAAATCCTGTTTTCTTTCAAACATTTAACCGTAAACCGTTCGCAATTTCAGTGAACCAACTCGTCACCATTCGCTGCCGAGCGTGGGCCCACAACATCATTTACAACAAAAGCCTCAAAGAACCTTCAGGCTACACACGACTGCAGCTGTTCATCGAAGACAGTACTACCGAGAGTACCACAGAAGCGCTTACTTAAGCATCAATGTATAACATTGGTAGTTTATTTATAAGTTTCTTTGAAAAGAAAGCCTGTTTCAGATTTTGTACCTAGTACGGTCTGCAGAAATGATATCATGTATTATGATAGGAATTAATTTATTTATTTTGTAAATATTAATTTACGTTAATGGATTGCTAATTGTAGTTTGTAGCCGTGGAATACCAGTTTATCAAAAGTTTTTTTTCTGAGACTTTAATTTTTACATAATTATATGTAGTCACGCCTTTATCCCGAAGGAGTAAGCAGAGGCACACTATAATACACCCACATTTCCATTTGTACTTTCACAAAAAGTAATAGACAATATGACGTCCATGCTAATCGGTTAATAGTATTATATTGCTTTCCATCAGGCGCTAGGCGGAGGGATCACTTTGGCGAGCTAAATTATAAAAAAAACGTATATAATAACAGGATGAATTCCGTTATGCTTTGTTATTTTCGTAGTTGACCCTTTTTCTGAGTAAACCAGACATTCCTATTAATTTAGAAGTTCTTTTGTATCCCGCTCAATCGTGACACAAAAATTATATAAATAATTTTCTAGCTCTTGCTGGTATGCTATTGAGGAGAAATTAGGCAAATCCATGGGGCAAATCTATGTTAATCCGGTGAAGGTAAAATTATGTACTTAGGAGTAAATTCTTCTTCGTGATTCTTCATCGGTTTAACTGATCGAGCTAAAATTTAACATTCTTTGTTTTACGTGAGGGTGGAAGGTAAGCCTTTATGCGCATAAAAAGGTGCCTACTTTAAACCTACTCAAATGGGTCGCAAGTCCCTGACGCCGTCGGGGTGTTCCCTCCTGTGCCACGCTATGGACCCGGTGCCCGCACGGAGAATCAATGGAATGCTAAGGATAAGGTTGCATCTCATTGATGCTATTCCGGACTTCTATCGGCTAAAATCACAAGGTGGTGGGTGCCGTAGTCTACGTGCTAAAATCTAGTTACGTAGTCTAAAATCTCAAGGTGGGTCTACTACGGCCGAGAGTCCCGTAAGTTGTCCCAGGTCTCGAGTAAAAATTTAAAATCAGGTAGTAAAATAGGCTGAAACTTCGGGATGAAGTGATTTTCATCTGAAGTGCCTAGGGTATGTTTCAGGTGATGGACACTGGAAATAGTCTGCCCGTTTGCAATCCTAGAGGTGCTCTCACATTGTCGACAATTAAAAACCATCTCAGGTTCCTTTTGGGTTCTTCAATACATACTGTAGATGTACGCTTTACAAGGATGCTGCTTGTGAAGAAGGGGCGTGAAAAGCCTGTATGTGGCATAGAAAGTTACTAATGCACGAGATCTCAAATGACTTTACTAGAAAGAGATTATGCTAAGACGCGAGACACACAGAAAAGACACAAGTCTCGAACGGAGAGGGCTCCGGCTCGCCCGGGACGAGTTAAAACATTATAATATAGAACGACATGGACGTGCCACTGAGCGTCGAGTCGTTTTGTAAAAGTTTTCAATCAACTTTATCCAGGCAGAGTAATGAAAACAATCAACAAATTGAGGATCTACATAATTATCCAGATATTTTTTTTTAAATATTTAGTTCGCCAAATTGAGGTCGCCACCAGCCTGATGGAAAGCCGTGGCGCATCTAGCGATTGGGGGCCACTTCTGACAGTATGGTCCTCAAGTTGGCGGCCTTGTGATGTGCCTCTTCGCGCTCCTCTTAAGAAACCCGGGATTGTAAGATGAGGGAAACACGTGTGTGGGCAGGTCGTTCCAGGTTTTTACAGTTCGACAGAGGAACGATCTCTTGAAACGCTCAGTGTGTATGAGTGGCATCACTGCCCGGCACGCGTTGTTTGGGATCGGAAAGGAGAGGGTACCGTGGGATCAGGGTAAAAGCTCTTCACAGATGCCACATCACTTATTCCGCTCTCGCCCATACTACGTCTTTTTACTTAGTACGTTTTAACAAAAGACACCGACGACACGTCGTCGTGTCCACTGTCCACTCCCCGACTCCCCGTTTTTCTGTCGTCGCATCGAGACGTTTCTATACTACCCGTTCGCTCTAAGTTTGCCGCTCGCCTCCCATACTACGCCTCTACACCAACCTCTACGTCAGCGGCAAACTAAGAGCGAACGGGATATACATAATGTTTGAAAGCGACATGGAAGAGACGTAGTTCCCCGCACCGTCTCTGCGTCCCAAAATCTTTCTGTGCGTCCCACGCTGTAGGATAGTGAGATTTGTAGCATTGTGTGTGACACCACAGTAAATTAGGTTTTCGCGAGTACCTACTTAAAGTGTTGTAATAAACCATAAAGACCAAAATTGAAAAGTTACCTAAGTCAAAACAATTAAGTCAAAAGAAAAGAAAACACTACTCAATGGTTTGTTTTGACCTAATTAATTGTTTCAAAAGTTAATTTATATACATTAATAATCTTAAAAAGAAAGAACTAAAAACGCGAGATTTTTCTTAAAACCGTAAATTTTTGTTAAATTCAAGAGCAATTTCTTCGCCGAATTTGTTCCCAGTTCTCAAGCGGGCCGCGTTCCGTGCTAACTTTGAAAGACGTTTTGGAAGTGCCTATTTATTAGGATTTTTCGAAATAAACGTGTTTTCATTACATTTTCTGATTCCTAAAGGTTGAACCCCTTTTGAAGTGTAGTTAAGTACTACAATAGTTTAGTATATTCATTTAAGAGCTTATATAAGGTAAAACAATTTGTTTGTATAACACGGTTTATTTTAAATATTACTGCGTGAATCCTCCACCATGTTATTTATGAGTAAAATAATTAGAACATAAGAAAAACAGAATGTGATTAATGATGTAATTAATGTATGTAATCTTTCCATGTTTGTTAATGAAAATATCTTTAGTACTACCCGTTCGCTCTAACTTTGCCGCTGGCGTAGAGGCGTATACCCAAATTGTTAATTAGACGAAAGAAATAGACAGTAGCTAATGTCACTTGGTCATAGAAAATAAGCAACATTGTATGAAGAAGTGACATTAGTTGCTGTCAATTTACTTCGTCTAATTAAAAATTCGACTTTAGTATGGAGCCGAGCGGCAAAGTTAGAGCGAACGGGCAGTAGATATATTATTGTTTAAATAAAGATTGTATTATTACAATAGTTGTTTATTTATTCACTGACCCTTTAGCCCCTCTCTATAAAATAGAGTGCAGAGGGGCTTATGTCGAGACTTTATCTGTAGTCTGTGACTCTGTCGCATTAAACTACGTCACTAGGTCACGTGGATCATCTGTTCATAGTTTGAAATAAAACAAAAACGACAACGTCAATCGGATTAAACTTTCACACGTGTTAGAGAGGGGCTGTCGGGTGAGAACGATCTCACGGCTTCTTGTTATTGATGTGCGAATCTTTTCAAGCTCCGATGGCTAAACAGATCTGTCTAAAATTTGGTGTAGATTTTAATCTGGAATAACACATAACATAAGCTACTATTTATGCCAAGAATACGATTCCAGGAGTTGTGAGAACGGGCTGAGAAATCTATGCTGGTGGAGTTCCGGCCACTATCCAGTCAACTAAATTAGTCGACCAGCTAATGCGACCGACTTTACCCCGTGATAGAGTACCTAGTGCGTTGTCTAATGTCTTGTCCCTTATTTGTTAATCCAGGGTGTGTGCTAACTGTGCCTACACCAGCTATCTGCACCTACACCAAGTTTCAGCAAATATGACTCCGAGTCTAGAACGTGGTTGAGTTTCAGTCTGTAACCCCCAGTTTCCGAAAGACTGATCAACGCTAAAATTAACTAATCGGCTGTTAAATGCGAATCCCTACCAGACGATTCAAAATGAAGATTAGATGTGGACGTGCCTCGCGCGATCCAAACTGCGCGGCAGGCGCGCTCTCCTTGCTGACATGTGACTCCATAGCGACCGAAAGTTCAACTGTACTATACTTAGGCGGATCAGTGTGGATCGGTTGGAGGGTGTCGGTGCAACGCGGCGGGAGCGCAAGAAAAGTTTTGTTCGTCAGGCTACATGATCCATGCCTCATGCTCCCGGATCGTGGATCGCAGGAATTGGCGATCCATTTTGGATCGTCCGGTGGGGATCCGCCCTTAAAAGCCGATTTGTTAATTTTAGCGTTGATCAGCCTTTCGGAAACTGGGGGTAAGAGTCCAGCATAGCATTCATTAGGGGTTTCCTCACGTAAAAAAAAGTGTGTTAAATAGGCACTCTTCCGAATTAAAATAAAACTGTGCAAATATAACTTTTACATCTGTCTATTGAGCAGCGTTACATACTAGCTAAGCGATCAGTAATGACGAGAGCTCACAATATTCTCACCCGCCTTTTATACATTTCCCCCAACAGCTGTTATTAAGACAATAACATGTGATATTCAACATTAACTCTCTCTGCTCTGAGTCTCTGCGTGCTCTGAGGAATTGTTTGATATGATGCCCACGGCTACGTTCTATCATTGCACCGCTCGCCACAGACAGGGAGTTCATCGTCACACTCTGCGTCCGGAGCGTTCGAGCACGGTTAGATCCGATAGGTGTTTTCTTCCGCGCACGCTCAGGTTGTGGAATGACCTCCCTGCCTCGGTTTTCCTAAACGCCTACAGTATGGGGTTCTTCAAAAGGGGACTTAGAAGGTTTTTGCAGGGTCGGCAGCGCGAGTGTGGCACCTCTGGTGTTGCAAACGTTCATAGGCTGCGGTGACCACCGGTCCTTCTGATGGGCCATATGCTTGTCTGCCACCTTAGTGGTATAAAAAAAAAATTAACTTTTGACACACGTCCCCTTCAACTGTGGTTGTCAAAAATGAACTCGGGACTTCACGCGAAACAAATTTACTTACATACACCGATGTTTCGAGCACGTTGCAGCGCCCGTGGTCGCGGTTAGACTTAAAAACGAAAATCAGCTTCACAAACTTTCATAATTGTATCAATTAGACAGCAGTTACCTGTCTAAGTTTGTGTTTAGTAGGTATCTGGTGGAACGTGGTCACCTTAGCCTGCTTACGTTCTCAACACTTCCGCCATACTTCCGCTATCGACTCTGCAAATACCTTAATGACCCCAACAAAATTAATCCTAGAAGTCTAAAGCTCTCTTAACTCTTCTAGAGTCTAGACTTCTAGACTCTGCCACAGTAGTTATACCACAGATTATATAATACATATCTACTACTAGCTGTTCCCAGCGGCTTCGACCGCGTAGAAGTCGTTAGAATCGTTATATCGTAAAATCAGCCCCGGATCTAGGGGGGGGCAAGCCGGGGCCCGTGCCCCGGGCGGCAAAATCAGGGGGGCGGCAAATCAGAGGGCGACAAATTCAAACTTTGTATACAAATGCTCAAATCATCAGTACTCGTACCTTGACAATAGTATTACCTACCTAATAATAGACACTCCAACTTATTCAACTCTCTTTTCACAAAAAATAATATGCACAAATTATTTCAGAAATTAACTTTAGATATAGGTATCCCAGATGCTTGAAAGGAAGCAAACATTCCCATGCAAGCATCACTAAACTTCTTTACAAACTTGCAGCATGTTGTGGAGGCGGCCAACGCAGGGGCGGCGGCGACCACAGTATTTCATATTCAAATTTTTGAAAATGTGTTGTGATGTTCTTAAAATATCTCTTGTTGCACCATAAGTCAACGGATAGCATTATAAAATCAATTCAATAATATTATAGTAAACTCAATAGGCTTGTGTCCACTAAGCATAAATCTGATTGATGTGTGTTTGTAACGACTATGTCCAATATATAAATAACTAAAAGTAATATGAATTGGTACACAAGCTAAGGATTACTATTATTTTTAGAAAATAAGATTGGAAAAAATAAGCAATCAGTCACGTGACATCAAACACCTCTATCAGATAGTGTGACGTCACAGTATGCTTTTTTACGTTTGAAGTACTCTGGCAGTCTCGAGTCTTGACATCTTGTATCACAAGTCGTGTCATTTTGTGTAATTGTTTAGATTCTCATATGTTTTCATAAAATACAATAGATTTCATTTCATTCAGGCACTACACAGCACTTGTAATACGACGGATTGATTTTAAATTAATATGGAAAGCAGACGAACGCTAACTTATCACTGTCAAACAGTGATGCCAATGGCAATTTTTTATTGAATTAATTTATACTGACTTTGGTTACTTAGACCATATGCCAAAGTGATGCCAACTCCTACGGAATGTTCCTCTAAAAACCAACTTCAAATTACCAGATTCCCCTAAATAACGATTAAAACCCCTAAACGTTTCTTTTTTGTACTAAAACTTTTAATCTCAAAACAAATCATTGAAAGGACTCATAAAAAAATACACATTTTCTTTTTGTTTTGTTTGGCGAGATTCTTTGGCGGGAATTTTGTAAATTTGCAAAATTAGTGTATTTCGAGTGTTTTGTATGTTTCAATGGTGGATTCTTAAACATAAACGTTTGACAACGTGCACTAGTGTTAGGAAGTGATAAAACGCAGTGAATCGCAACTTTGCAGTGACAAAAAATCCAAAGAAACTTTCAGAAATTTATCCACTGCTTTTCTGAAGGAAGACTGACATTGACTTAGGGATGATGTACTTGACTTTGACTGGACTTAGAGGACGAGGACTGTGACTTTTTAAAGCAAAATGAAGAGATAATAAATACACAAGACTTGGCTGTATGGCTCAAATTGCCTTTGCCTATCCGAAAATGGATAAATAAAACTACTACTACTTTTGTTTGGCATCAAGTGACGTCACACAAGGCGCCATGAGCGTTTTCGATACAAATTGAAATTCATTTTTTAAATCACAAAATAAACTATGTAAATGATTGTTTTAAATCAAAATATTACATTTTTGTGATCATTTAGATATAAAGCTACAAAAATAAACGATTTTTGAAATTTAGGACACAAGCCTGGATGGCCAGTTTCCTGCACGGGTGACGTATATCTACTAGTCCTCTGTGCTGGTCAGGTTCCCTGCTTTCTCCAGTTTAATTCAAGAGTACCAAAGGGATCTGTGTAGTCCAACACTATTTCTTCAGAATATTATCCCTCGGGTGCACTGGTTGTTATGCAGACGACAGTACCCTACAGGAAAGGTAATCTGGCCGTCCAATGGAGGGGCGGCCCGACCTGGAGGAAAAGAGGCGGCAGCTCGTAGCGTATCCCGACCACGTCTGACCGCATTTACCACTGGGATTTAGAAAAACTGGCAGATTGTAATGCCAGGAAATAAAGACGTGTGCGTTTACAGCTGAAATATCTCCTTTCCGTCCTCTACCCTCTCTTCACAATGTGATAATACTACTGAAAGACTATCTAGACATCCTCTGACCGTTCAGAGGGGGGCGGTTCGACGTAGAAGAATAGAGGCGGCATCTCGTGGCGGATCTAGACCAGGCCTGACCGCATTTCTTAATTTAATTTAGAAAACCTTATAGAGTAAAATGCTAGGAAACACAGGAATGTGCGTTTACAGCTGAAAGATCCCCTTTTCTTCTCTACCCTCTCTTCAGAAGGAGACGAGCAACGGCAACCTCTTCTACCGGTTGCCGCAGATGATTACTGGGCACGGAAGCTCCTGTGTGACGAATATACCGGGAAACCACAGCTGAGTGACACTATTGCGAGTAACGCAGCCAGGACACAGCGGTGCACACAGTGGAGGAGTGCACAGCGTGAGCGTAATAGCGCCAGGTCCTATTAGCAGGTCTGGTCGTGGACATTCTCTCGCTTAAGATCATGGTGGCCGTGATCTCCAGAGGGATGTCGCCTCGACTTTCTGCGGACAGTTCATGCTCGTGAGTGGCGTGGCGTGGTGTATGGGGAAAGAAGCGGAAACCGGAGATAACTGCGGCGCCCCCGCTGCAGACTTGGCTTCGCCCAAGACTCTCGGTCTCCATGACCGGGTCCTGAGAACGGCGGGGGCCTGCTCACCTTTTTAACAGAAGCAGGCCCAAGAAGACAGTGTGACGTAAACGTTTCACGCACGCCACACGTCCCAAGAAGTGGGACAACACTAAAACAACCTCCAAAGATGCGGGAGAGGACCCAAACTCCCTAGGTAAGGTCGCAATGGTAGACCGTAGGCAGTGGTAGGATTTGTGTGCTTTCAGTCGGTAAGAGTTCGGCATAGCATTCATGACGGATTTCCATGAGTACCTAAAAATCCCTCCAAAAAGGTGTCTACTGTGCAAGACGCAGATTTGTACCTTCGCTAAAACTATTCTCAACTTTGAACTAAGGAACCTAAAAAAATAGGGGGGGGGGGTATTAAGTAGGGGCGGCATTTTCACATTTTGCTCCGCCTAAAAAAATTTCTAGATTCGGGGCTGCGTAAAATAATAACCCTCCTATTGCGCAGTCGGTTAAAAAGTAGACTATATTTTTCCCAGGGCCTCGAACTATTCCTATACCAAATTTCATCTCAATCGCTCCAGCCGTTAAGGCGTGAAAGCGTAAAAGACAGACAGACAGACAGAGTTACTTTCGCATTTATAATATTAGTAGGGATAGGGAACTAGGGATAGTTATACCATATCAACATCTATCTTTTTCCACTACAACAGCAAAAGTAGAAACTCCACCGCAATTCCTCTGACCATGACTCACAAACTTAGATCATTGAATCAGCTAAGTAATTGCCCTAGATACGTCCGCGGTATCAAGTTGACACTTAGCAAATGTGTTACTTAGCAGTTAGTGCTGGGCTTGGCGAGGGGTGATGGTGGGCGGCGAATGGGTGGCGCTGTGACGCCGGTTACAGGCAGATTTGGGCGGCCAACTGACGGTGGGCCGTAGATTAGACTGGTCGAAGAAAGGATAACAGATGTGGCAGTTCTTTGGGAGACTGATCGTTATATGTATTTAGATTACATACATACATGTTTTTACAGTGAGGGAAAATCCAGAATTTCGGTGTTCTTTTTTGGAGTTGTCTTTGGAGGGGGTTAAACATACATAATATAATTTTGTCTTTATTACCGAAGATGCCTTTTGAAACATGGAAACGCTTAAAAATGTATAGGTACTTCGCAAAATGGTCAATGGTCATCCATCGGGTGATCAGTCATAGCGGAATATGATTAACGGCGATGCGTGAAGCATATTGAACTACGAGCGATTCAATTTCATTAGATTACTGGAAGAAGATTAAGAAAATTATTTATTTATTTTTTTTATTCAATTATTAGGTAAAATATTAATATTAGTAAAATATTAATATTTATACATATAATAAAATGATAAAAAAGTCAAAACTGTACATTTGTCGGTTTGTCTGTTTGTCTGTTTGCTTTGCTTAGTCCGGAAGGATCTCGAAAAGTACTCAATAGATTTGATTCAAATTTTGCACAAATATTAACTAAGGGTAGGGTCTTTAAATAGGCTATATATTATCACGCTACATATCCTAGGGGCTAAGCAGACAGCAATCAAATTGGCATTATAACATAATTTTCACGCGTACGAAGTCGCGGACAACAGCTAGTTGTTATTAATCAGCGCCCACGGATCAATCGGACAATCAGCTGCCCACGTCCCCAAGCTCAGGTTGGTAATCACTAAGATATGATAAGATCATTGATCAGCAGGTGTGTTAGTGTTCGCATACGGTGGCTGGGTCTTGAGGTCGCCCTTCACAAATCCGAGGCTCTGTGCTTTCAAGGATCTCGGATGGGGCCACCTGCGGGATTCAGCCTACAGGTAGGGGGCGTCAGCATCGGCATCAGCCCTCGATGAGGTACCTGGGTCTCGTACTGGGACACCACTTCCGAATTTTGTCCCCAAAACTGAAGGGGGGTATCAGCCGCACTCTCAACATCAGGGGACCCAACGCTCCCTATAGGAGTATAGGACTGTATTTGGGAATCGTGCAGAGCATGGCTCTATGCGGGCCCCCATATGGGCGGAGAACCTGACGGCCAGCAACGTGGCTAGACTGCTTAGCCCGCAGAGTGCGATGGCCGTCAAGCCGTCTCATAGCCTGTAAGACAATTCGTCAGAATTTTACCTACGAGACTCGACGTGGCGTGTACAAATGACAAAAAAGGCTGGCAAAGCCACACTAGAAATTTTGCTGTCCCTAGCCCACTATATTTAATGGGAAGAGATGCCTGGTACCAAGATTGTTCGCTCAGTTGTATATTGAGAATCGATTCCAGAGCAGATTTGATTAGCGAATCAATAGAAAATAAATAATTTTGATGTTTCCAAAAAGGACAACAGCGAAACAAATAAATAGATTTGGAAACCAACATACAAAACTTTAGAATTGATACAGGGGATGATCAAATTTTGAATTTTTTTGTGCTATTATACCCCTATAATAGCACAAAAAATTCAAAATTTGCATGCTGCCCTAGGAGGTAAAGATTCTCTATGTTAACAATTTTGATATTTGGACATAAGGAATTAAAGTTTTCAATGAGTTACAAATTATTGTGATTCACACTTATTAAAATTTAGTATCACGCCAATCAAACTAAATTTATTTTTGATTACTATAAGATCTGACAGAACAGAAACTGCATCACCTCAACCTCCAAGAGTCCCGTAATATTTAAATTTTGACTTTAAATTTTGAATGATTGGGTTAATAGCTAGGCTGAAAATGGCTGGTCTGAGGGGATCACCCTGCTGGCAACCTACTTCAGAAGAAAGTTCATTGCATTTATACAATATATCTTTATTTTACTTACGTATTTATTATTATTATTTTTTTGTATTAGTTGTAGCCAGCGCAAGGTCGCCGGGTCAGCGAGCAAATAATAAATATTCACCCAGAATTATTTAGGTGCCAGAAAGTTACATAAACCAACCTCACAGAGTGTTTAACCGAATAGGCAGAAACACCTCACGTACTCCCAGTAACAAACCGCGGTACATCGGCCGTCAGTTCACAACGGCCTGGCTCCCACGATGGGCGCGGACAAGCCCAATGGAGTGGTCAACTACAACCGCAGGCCACCACAAAGGCCTTTCTTCCAGAGGATCAGATATGGCATCTGGAATCCTGAAGAAAGGACGTTCCTTGGAAGAACTGGGAAGCGATGGGGTGAGTATAAATATTAGTTTGTAAGAATTTTTGATTATAAGTTTTAACAGAAGTTTATTCAAGACTAGCTGATGCCCGCAGCTTCGCCCGCGTATGATTTGTTTCCGTGGGAACTTATTCCCGGGATAAAAAGTAGCCTATGTGTTATTCCAGACCTCTATCTACCCCTGTATCGATTTTCAGTCAGATCCGTTCAGCCGTTAGAGCGCTAAAGAGTAACAAACATCCACACTCACAAACTTTCGCATTTATAATATTAGTAAGATTTTACGGTTTTCTTAGGAAATTTCTTGGTCACAGTTTGTTAGATAAAAAAAAAAATCACAGAAAAAGGTAAACTGGTGTAACTGGTGGGTAAAAGTTTTCTTGTTTTGTTCAGAATTTTTTCAATATACATTTTTTTCTATATCTATATTATAATTTTTTTCAGTTTATTTTCTTGGAAAATTACTTATGGCCATAGAGATATAAAAATTGGGTTCTTATTTTGATTTTCTCAGTCTTTTTCTTTTTTGGAGTTGTCTTAAAGCAAATGATACACTATTCGATGCTTGCTGTTCAGCAAGGACCTGCTTATGTGTCAAAAAGCTCCAAAAAAATAGGTAAAAGCTACCTATTTTTCAAAACTTTGGTACCTAGCTCTATTAGTTCAAAGTTTTAAGACATTTTAGTTAGTTCCGTTTCAGTGAAAAGTAATCGCGGATTCAGAAGATCTTGATGTAGACGTAGATCAACCTCATCTTTAAGTGCATCATCTGGTGACTGACGAACGAGGGTACGGTGTGCGCGTACAGACTGTTTCAAAAATGTTGAAATTAAGGGCCAAGTCCTGCGCCGTCTAGTAGATAGTCACAAAAGTAGTGAAGTTAATGCAACCGGCACTTTACGCTGAACTGAGAAACGTTTTGCAGTACATATTTTACCTACACATAATCGCGTGGGCTGAGACAAATTATGCGTACTCAATCTTATATTTAAACATTTTTCTTCTGCTTTAGTTGAACAAAATAAGTAATTTTATACATGTGAAATAACAGGATTTAGCTATCCAGTAGCTCTCCTCGAGCATCCTTCCGAGGGCTTACCCGGAGCTCCCGACCATAGGCAGTGGTAGGACACATGTGGTTTTAGTCGGCACGACTCTGACATAGCAACCATGAGGATATTCCTCATGGATGCTCAGGACATAATAGATCCATTGGTTCATCATACCTCACACTCAGTTTTTAACACGAGTATTGGTTTGGGAGGCTGTGATAATGGGGTTGTTTCTCTTGTAATCTCTTCTCTCAATCAATCAATCAAATCAGCCTATGGCAGTCCACTCCTGGACGTGGCCTCTCCCAATCCACGCCACAACACACGGTTCTGCGCCTTTCGCATCCAGTCCCTGCCTGCAACCTTTTCCAGATCGTCGGTCCATCTGGCGGGTGGACGTCGTACCCTACGTTTGCCAAGTCGCGGTCTCCACTGCAGAACTCGTTTGCTCCATCGACCGTCGGTAGCTCTGCTGATGGGGCCGGCCCACAGCCACTTTTAAAGTGCTTATTCTGCGAGCCTATCTCTGATGGTATCTAATTATGAAGATGTTGATATTTAGAAACTAGAGAGCGGCTGAACAAAATTGAACGTCCCCACAATATTTTAAGGAAATAAGATGTATGTACCTACTAATTTTCCGGGATAACAGGTACCTTATAAAAATAAACACTCGAGCGTTTTAGCTGTTATTAAAAACCATGCCAATTCACACTAACCTATAATAAATTATCAAAGGGTAGGCTTGTGGCCACATAAATCAGAAAACTCTTTCGTGATACCTGTTTTTGTGCCAGTCAACCCTTTCGTGAAAAGGTGCCTGCTGAGCCTCTTAAAAAAAAAGACGTGTCATTTTAATAGGTAACATTTGACAGTTCATCAAAATTCAACAACGCAACCTTGTAACGGCGGGCATAAAATAATAGATCTGCATATGTTTTCGTTTTGTTTGAACTGCACAATTGCTTAATTTTTTTCAATTACGATGACATATTTATTGTAATAATGACTTGTTTTTTTTGTTGTTTTGCTTTCACTAATAAATGTATGAACTGACAGACGTCAAATGACGCTATTTTTAGTAAGTCATTACGACTGCTCGCTCGTAGCCACTCTAGATTAATGTTCTGTAAATGATCAGTTTACTAAGTTTATTAAACGCTAAGCATCTTACGCGATGGGTTAGGTTGGCTTTTTTCTGATTTCTGTGGTTAGGTTGGTTGCATTTCTATTAGCCGATCGGTTCTAGAAGCATGGTAAACGTTAGTCATGTTGGAAGTCTTACGTATGGGTGACTTAACTTCGGAAATTTCAACAATAACACTATCATTGTCTCTGTCCCATTCAACACGCCGCAATTCTCGTAGGTCACATTTTACTTGGAATCAAATATCATTTCCCCAAAAGGTAGGCTGCGGTATCCTACTTCCTACTAATATTATTAATGTGAAAGTTTGTGAAGATGTTTGGATGTTTGTAACTCAATCACGCCCTAACGGCTGAACGGATTGGGCTGAAATTTAGTACAGAGATAGCTTATAGTCTGGAATAACACATAAGCTACTAAAATGTTCCCACGGGAAGCGAGAACGGGTCTAGTACTAAAATAAATACCACAGTACAACAGTTGTTATTGATGATGTACAGTCGCGACACACATCTGTTCGCGACTGTACATCATCAAAGCCAAATTTGATGACTAGGCCAGCACTTTATGGTGATGCGGATAAAACCCGTGCACTTACACAATCTTTAAATAGAGTTACAGTATACATAGTCGGTCGACTTGTCCAGGAATTTCCTTAATTTAAAATCGTCCGACTTTATTCTCTAATCGAAAAATTCCTATTGAATTCTAGGGGTCTATTGTAATCCCAGGGATATCCTTTTGAGGGCATACCCGAGGCTCCCAACCGTAGTAGGCAGTAGGTAGGGAACGTATTAGTTTTTAGTCGGTAAGAGTCCGGCATAGCATCCATGACGGATTTTCCACACGTGGATAACATACAAAAACCGGCCAAGTGCGAGTTGGACTCACCCATGAAGGGTTCCGTAGCAGTAAGTAACATAATATAAAAGTTCTTATAGTTCGTTGTAACTTTGATTGATGTTTTAGCACGTTCGCAGTGGTAGCGATTTTTCTAACCAAAAATTGCGGTTTACGATGTATTAAAAAAAAAACTACCAGCTGTATCTCGTTCAAACCAATTTTCGTTGGTAATTTTTATGGCAATGTACATCATATATTCTTTTTAGATTTATCATTCTCTTAGTTTAGAAGTTAGAGGGGGGGGGGGGGGCACACATTTTTTTTTAATAATAATAATAATAATAACGTTTATTTGTGGAACATAGGTTAGTTACAGATCTTAATTCTAACATTGTTATGTACTCTATGTCCTACCACAAGTGGTGTACAAATTTAACTTAAGTATAATAATAAAATCATTAATTCACTACATTACATTTTTACATTCCATTACAACATTCTGATATACAGGTATTACATGTCATGTTAGCAATCATATAGTCACATAGTTACATTATGTCCGTGCATTCTCCAAGTACACAAGTCCCAATAACAAATTACAGTCATGACAATAAATTTACAGGCAAAACATAGCGTAAATACAAAATATCGAATTGAAAATAGGTACTTTTAGTTTTTGTATGTAAATAATTCACTTCAACATGTCAATCCATAAGCCAAATCACAAAACCGCAATAACATTCTATTCAGTAATTGTATCATCTAAGAATGCTTTAATTGAGTAATATGTTTTATTTACCAAAAAATTAACTAATTTATTTTTGAACACGTTTAGATTTACCTCAAGTCTAACAGATTTCGGTAGCTTATTATAAATTTTTGGCGCCATGGAAAAAACGCTGTTCTTGCCCATTGCTGTCTTATTGGCAACTAAATGCAGTTTGTCTGCTCGACGAACACTGCGAACTGCTTCGAATTTATGCAGATTTTTTTTCACAAACATAGAAATTTCGTAAATGTATAGACAGGGCACAGTCAATATACAGAGTTCCTTGAAAAATGGTTGGCAACTATCGGTGCGATGTAGATTGCATATTGCCCGTATGCAACGCTTTTGAGCTATAAAAACCTTTTGTTTTCCCGTTGAATTGCCCCAAAACATAATACCGTACCTCAAAATGGAAGACGCCAGACCATGATAGGCTGTGACAAGTGTAGCTTTATTAGTAGTTTTACGGAGCATGTAAAGGTTATATGAAAATTGATGCAATCTAGTGCAAACATGCTGAATTTGATCATCCCACCTCAATGAATTGTCTATATAAAGACCAAGAAACTTCGTAACGGCTGTTTCATTAATTGGTTTACCATTATAATTTATATTTATGTCAAGTGATTTATTTTTTCTTTGTCCGAATTGCATCATAGTCGTTTTGTCTAAATTTATTTTCAGGTTATTTTTAGTAAGCCAGTCAATTACAGTAACAATATTAGCATTAATGTCATTTTCTAAATTATCTAAGTCAGCATCATCATTATTATTAAAAATCAGGGTACTGTCATCTGCAAACATGATCATTGGGTAGGAGGATGATTGTGGAAAATCATTTATATAAATAATAAAAAGCAGGGGTCCCAGGATGCTCCCTTGAGGAACACCGTATTTAACTATTCTTTGAGAAGATTTAAACTGTACTTCTGATCTTTTTACTATTCTTTGAATAGTGGTTACCTGTAGTCTGTTGTGAAGATACGATTCAATCAACTGAGATATGTTTCCTCTCACTCCATAACAATTAAGTTTGTGGACTAGTCTTTTATGATCTACATGGTCAAAAGCTTTCGTCATGTCCATATACAGCCCTATTACTGGCATACCTTTGTCCATCCGATCGACGATCAGTTTCAGATAATCATAAATTGCTATGTTAATCGATTTATTCTTCCTAAATCCCTTCTGACTTTCGTGGAATAAATTATTTGTCTCAAAATACTTATTTAAATTGTTATATATGACTCTTTCAAAAATTTTACTAAATATGGGAATTAGGGCTATAGGTCTGTAGCTGGATAAATTTTCCCTACCATGTTTTTTAAAAAGAGGTTTTACGATAGTAATTTTTAGTTGGTCTGGGAAAACTCCCTTAACTACACATAGATTAATCACATGACTTATCACAGGGGAGATAATACCAGAAACAAATTTTACCACTTTAGTGTTGATACCATCGTAGCCCGTACTCTTTGTGTTGTTTAGCGACATAATAACTCGATGTATATCCTGAGGAATAGTCGGCGGAAAAAACATAGATGAGGATCTCACAGGGATAGATATATTCCTATTCTCTAAGGTATTTATTGGTTGTACTTGGTCAACAAAATAGTTATTGAACGCTTCTACTATGTGTTCAGGATGAGATATCGCCTTGCCATCAAGATTAATGTTATTTACACCCTCATTAGGAAATGTTAGTCTAGATTGTTGTATTATTTTCCAAGTCGCCTTTGATTTATTTTGTGAATTTTTAATAGTATACTCGTTTTGTGATTTTTTCGTAAGTTCAATAACCTTTTTTAATCTTTTAGCCAGTGTTTTAAATTTATTTTTGTTTGATTCTGTTGGATTCGACCTAAACTTCCAAAGTAGTTGACGTTTTTTTCTGCTACATAATCTAATTCCTGAACTCAACCATTTGGGCTTCGTTTTTGTACGTATTTTAACTCTTTTAATCGGAAAATATGAATCATAGAGTTGTCTGAATATGTCGTAAAATATAGTGAAGCTATCGGAAGGATCATCCCGCAAGTATACTTCCTCAAAACTAATATGATTTAGATACTCCCTGAATTTTGTCATATTCTCCGTAGAATAATTTCTTGTCATAGCAAACCAACTCCCGTAACGACATGTTTTTTTTACCGGACAGGTTAACATTTGTGCCGTATGATCAGATAGGGCAAGCTCTAGTATTTCACCTTTACTACCATGTATGTTATGAATTACATTGTCTATACAAGTCCCGGTTATCAAGCGGGTGGGTTTATTTATTTCATACCGTAGGTGGAACCCTCCTAAGAGCTGCTTAAAACGTTCACAATTATTAGATTTCTTAAGAAGATCAATGTTGAAATCTCCACATATCACAACTTTTTTATTTGGTTTAAAGCAAAATAATTTAAGAATGTCATGGAAATTATTAAAAAAGATCTCAAATTTGAGCTTTACGTCAATCTTTTGTGGATTTCTATATACACAGATTATAATTATGTTATGATCTATCAACTCAACTGCACAGGCCTCAAAAACTCTTGAAACATTATACGTTGATAGATCAACTACATTGATTTTGAAACTATTTTCGACAACTATACATGTTCCACCATCTCTAGATTGTCTCGTCGTAAGTGCACCAAGCCTATAGTTAGGTATAGACATCATACCAGCATCTGATGCTATCATGTTGTGTTCTGTGAAACAAATTATATCAACTGTTCCATACTTATGGATTAAATCATGCAATGCCACCGTAAACCCATCCAGTTTACTAATTAATCCATCTATGTTTTGATGTAGGATATTAATACTTTTGTATACGAAAAAGATCTGTGGCAGTAGAAACGGTATTGCTAGCTACACTGTTTGCATCTATAAAGTTTTCCGTTTGAGTACTTTGATCTGTGGATTTCGATTTTATCTGGATACCTTTTAAGTTATTATGATAGTGTGTATAATTATTGTGATATTCGATCTTTAAAATTTCTTTCAACAGATAGCGACATGTGATCTGAGACCTATTAAATCTATGTGGAAGATATGTAGAATAATACATTTCAACAAATGATACATTAGCATACTTACCACAAAGAAATCTTAACTCATAGTTTATTTTTTTTCTATTAAGCGTTATATTGTAAGGAACCTCACACATTAAGACATTAGGGTGGGTTACAGACTGAAAAAAATGTTGCACATGCTTTTGAAGTTCGTAAGGGCTAACATCGTTAGTGCCACCCAGCACTATTACAAAATCCCTCTCAGTTAAAGTCAGAATTTCCCTTGATGTTAATACCTCAGACATTGTGGCAGACGGCTTCCAGAAAGATTTAACAACGTACTTAGGTCCCACCAAAGGTTGCAGCAGTTTACGAAGATGTCTACCCTGCTGATCAGCTACAATTACAATATTTGATCTTTCAATAATAGCTGTTGGGTTGCTTGTGGAACTTACTTGCCCACTTTCTTGAGTTACACATGGCGTGGATGCCATCTGATATTTCTCCTTTGAAATTGCGTCCTTATTCACAATGCATTGAGCCCCATCCATGCCTATTTCCGATATACATTCAGCAACAGGTGACTGTATCAGTGGCGTAGATGTAAGGCTAAGTGGCAGGTCTATTCTATCCGTTTTCTTTTTTCTTTTCAAAACAGGAGTAGCGCACAGTACATCTTTGCTGCAGATTTTCTTATATATCTCTAACTCCTTCATTGATTTGTCAAGGCTCGCCTTTAGTTTACTGTTTTCACTGTGCATATTATCGATCTCCTGGTTTGCGCTCAGCAGCTCGTTGGTTAACTGGCCAATTTTTTCCCTCAAAACTGTAATCTCCTCATCTTCATAAGCGGAGGCATCCGGCAAACTCACTATAGTGGCTTCAAACAATGAGGTTTCGGAGAGCGATGTTGATATTTGTTTTTTTCTTATTGTTATATTTTCATCCCCCATGTTAGAAGAAATTGTACGTAATTTCAATTGATTCCCAAATCACTTGGTGCCAAATATGAGGTAAGCTAAAAATACACAATTGCTTACAATGGAACTGGAACGCGCTCCCCTATTAGGTTGGTGGCACTGTTTGTTTACAATTGGAATGTCATGATTCAAATTAAGTGAAAAAGAACCGCTCTCGATGTTGTTCAATTACATTTACAAACAGAATAATGAATATCACAGCATTTCAACTTTTTGTTTGTAGTCTTCAATGGGTATGCAACCCATAAAATACACCAATATCTATGAAATAGTTATTTCTGTTACAAAAAAATATCACTCATCAGTCTCATCACTGACGATTGTTTATTGTTGCTATCGTGTTTCGCACAATATTCTTGGATTACTTTAGGTTTATGCACATAACTTCGCACTTTTTAACGAGAGTAACAACTGTTTTTAAACTATTAATTTAATAAATATTATCAGCTAAGAACGATTCGACACCACGATTTTTTTTTTTTTTTTTTTTTTTTCCACTTTTTTCCACTTTGGAAGTGTCTCTTGCACAAACTATTCACTTTAGAAAAAAATGATGTTAGAAACCTCAATAGCATTTTTGAAGACCTATCTATAGATACCAAACACGTATGGGTTTGAGATAAAAAAAAAATTACTGAGTTTGGGGACCCCCAAAATTTATTGCTTTTTTTCTAGTTTTATATAAGAATCTTAATGCGGTTCACAGAATACATCTAGTTACCAAGTTCCAATAGCATAGGCCTTATAGTTTCGGAGAAAAGTGACTGTGACACACGGACGGACAGACAGACAGACATGATGAATCTATAAGGGTTCCGTTTTTGCCATTTGGCTACGGAACCCTAAAAAAGGGGTCTGTAGTAACTGAACTGACTAGGACCTTCTTCCAAGGAGTTACAAAGCGCTGTAGTTTACAGAACACAGAGTGGCAGGCAGCCCTATCATATGCCTCTTCGTACTCCGCTTGAAGAACCCAGGGTTGTAAGAGGAGGTAAACACGTGCGCTGGCAGGTCGTTCCAGGTTTTTAGGTTCGACAGAGAAACGATCTTTTGAACCGTATAGTTCTAGCGAAGATTCTCTCCACTGTGTGAGGTGGCACCTCTGTCCAGCACGCGTTGTTCGGGATCGGAAAGGAGAGGGCGGGATTAGGTTGAAGAGCTCTTCAGAACACTCACCATGATAAATACTGTAGAATGCAGCCAAAGACGCAATATCTTCGCTGCGCCAACGGCTCCAGACTTTCCGTAACCTCCTGGCAGGCTGGACTAAGATCACTTTTTAGAAAAGGCTAGTAGCATAATTTTTATAAACGGTTCCCATAGTCCCCTTTGTTCCCTAAAATTCATTACATAGATCCATCATGGATCTTTATGATCTCGATATAGTTTTACCAATTCTACATGATATTAAAAGATCTGACCAAAGATGTTTCGTGGAGTAATATTTAATTCCGTGTCCTACATTAGGTACTTATACATTGATGGTGGTCATAAAGAACGAGTACACAGATCAGTTCACGCTGAAACATAGTTTTATAAATAAAAACCTCACATACAAACATTTGGTCAAGGTTGACGTAAGTTCTTAACATCGGACGTCGTTTTAAATCATATTAAATGTTTATTTATGTTATTATTGTTATTACAACATGCGTGGTGAAATAGGTTATTACTGAAAGGTATATCTGTTAATAGTTGTTGTCTCTACAACGTCACGGAAGTGGGTGGTGAAATTCCCAGAGATCTCGGCATCTAGGCATCGAGTAACATCATGGATGAAAAATTATTGAGTATACTGTGTCAAAATCTGGTTGTATTGTTACCTAATATTTCAAGAATATATTCATGTAAGGGGCACGGTCTAATTCGTATTAAAGGACTAGCTGAGCCCGCAACTTCGTTTACGTCACATATGGTGAATGAAAGGAGAGGTAGGCTTCTTCATCAGACTCATCAAGCAGCGTGTGAAACTGCCCTGTTGGCTTAATCATAAAAGGGCTTAAAGATTAAGTCTATTCTATAACAAGTCAGTTCGGAGCTAACCTTAACACAATAAAGAAAACCGCATTGCAATCGGTTAAGCGGTTGCTGAGATTAGCGTGCACAAACGTACAGACAAACAGATATACAGACATACAGACAAACAGACAAAAATTCTAAAAATCATTGTTTTGAGTTCTATTGCGTTTTTATAGCCCTCCTATAATACTTTTTCTCATTTATCTTTCATGTACATACTGTACGATTTTATTATATGTATTGATTGATTGATTGATTGGTTGCATGCAGGGGTACCATGGCAGTCTTTGGATGATGGCATGTAAAAATGAACCAAACTTAAAGTCCTTATTGTCAAGAGACGTAGTGTATTTGTTTTCAGCTCCACCGGGCATGCATAGTCTTGTTTTAGAACCTGAGCTCTTTAAGGTGTGTGCCTTTATTTAATATGAGCTTTTATTTGTTAAGTTTCAACTTATGAAGATCTCCACCATCCTTTGGTACTTACTATCATATTCTACGAGACTATAGCATAGTAACATAACTTCTACTCTGCTATTAGCCATATCGTTTTAGTACACATAACTACCGAAAACTAAGGCGTAATACTCAATGGCGTTTACAGTAGTTGTAGGTATTACTTAGTGATGATTTTCAGCTGGTTTCGGTACGATACTGAGTAGCTTAGCGGCACAGGCAGCGCAGCGGTGTCGTGCCTCTGTTAGGCAAAGTACACGGTCTCAAGTTTCGTCTATCTTTTTCGCTATTTTTATTATTTTAATAATGTGTGTGAATTAACCCCATCAAAAATGTGTCAGTAGGTAGTCTTCTCACCGACTTCGCCTAAGCACAGTATAAATATATGTTGTTTAACAGTATAAATATATGTTGTTTATACAGTGGCCTAAGTAAGTGTTTGAATTTACCATTACGAAAACAGGACGTAGTCAACTCACCGATGTGTGAGATTTTAAGTGTGTGAGTAGCCCCCTAAGTTACGTAGTAACTATTTAGTAATCTGTGCCCTAAGCCCTAACTAAACCAAGTCGCCCTCTCGCACTTCTATTTATAACGATTAAGAAATTGAAGACTAGGTACACACAGTTAGTACAAGGTTAGCAGAGTAAGTCTAACACGGTGTTGCAAACGTACTAGTTCTAGTATAGTTTGAGTTAGTCGGAAACCATTCGTAGCTAAAGTGCACTGCTCGGTATAGGTATGTGTTGGGGAATGATTCACGAGCAGTTATTTTGGACTGCGGCCCGTCGATACTTTGTACTCACGACTTTCAGCAAGATTCGCCGCGATAGTGGTTTGATGGATGTTGTAAGATTACTATTATGGAAAGTAATTTGTATATACATAAAAAGAGCAATAGTATCTGATTGATCTATCAACGGACAGTTTAAACCTTTGAACGGATTTGGATCAAAGTTTGGGAAAAAATTATAGGCTATGTCGTGAATGAAATCCCAGAAGATAACCTAGTAAGAGCTGTAACCATAAAGTTGGAGGGATTTGGCTTAAATTTGGCCGAACACTGATATTAAAAGGGGAAATTTAAGTAGCTATGCCGTAAATTAAAATGTAGAAAAATGATCTTACGCCAACTTATTTTACGCCAATAACTACCAGTTAGTTTCTACCAACATTGTTTATCCATCCAAAGATTGCCTGGTAGAAATTGCTTTAAGCGATAAGGCCGCCCATTGTATTGCTATTATGTTTTAAATTTCTATCCTTTAATACTATCTTGGCGTACAATAAAGTATATAATAAATAAATAAATTATCGGTTTTGAGCAGGATTCGAAGCTGCGTCTTCTCGCATAGGTACCGTGTAAGATACTTCTTTTTTTTTAAAACCACCTGAGTATACAGTGACTGAGGTAGCAGAAAAGCATACGGCCCACCACCTTAGCCGGACGAATTATTATGTATTTATTAATTAATTTGATGGGTATCGATGACCTAGGTTAAACTACGGTAGGTTTGCGAGAAGACACAACTCATGTTCAAATTCAGCTCGAAACCGAAAGTTTCCAAGTTTTTTATAATAGAAGGTGAGGGTTAGTAGTCAGTAGCCCTGTTCAGAATGAGTGTAAGTACCTACCACCTTTAAACTGACTAAATCCGAGTCGGTTCCTCTTCGAGGACTGCCTTTGTAGTCCGGACACAGTATTTCTACATAACTACCTTTACAGTAAAAAATTGCCGTGAATATAGGCTTGTCACCACGCCAAGTTAGGTATTTTGGACCTTCCATTCCTGTAAACCTGGCAGGGCCAGATACGGGATCGACCACTGGAAGTTTGTACTTACTTCTGCAGCTTTTATCCACGCAAGATTCTCCATCGCCTCCTCCTTGCAATTGCTAAGATTCCAATAAAACTCGTGTAACTTCTCACTGTAGGTTTTGGTTATAGTAACCGCTTATCAAAACATACGCTGTAGAATTTTTGAATTACCATAATAAAATTACGAAACTACACCTGCACTCTATATTTTACGAGTCCTCAATTCGGAGTCGTAATAGTGCTGACGTCAGCAATTACAGAAATATAGGACACGTGACACTGAGTACTTAGCTATAAAACTAGACTGGGTTCTACCTGTACCCATAGAATTATAACGCCCTGTACCTATGTATAATATATTAAGTTGTACTATATTGGGAAGCGCTCGTGGCCCCGCGAGGCGCGGACTCAGTATTCTGTAAACGATCACTGTAGTAAGCAACATTTACTGTGGCGGGTCATGAATGGGTGACCATCACGTGACATTTACATTTATTAGCGAGCGTAGAAAATTTTCAACAGCGGGCAGTAACAACCTGCGCCTGTCCATGTCAACACGGCAATACGGCTCACCACCTATTACGTGAGACAAATATCTAAAAGGTGAAATGTGGGCATATTATTTGCCTTTAAGGGGTAGACTTTGGTGATTAAAGCGTGACATGGTATTAGGTGGTATTTGGGTGCACCTGCAAGCGTTTACATCTGTGGTACCTACCCTTTTGGGATGTCAGAAGGCAGGCGCTTACAAAAAGAAAAGATAAGTTGAGTCTAATCACAGTTAAGACGAGATATAGTTATAAATAAATAAATAAATAAATAAATATTCACGGACATCTCACACAACGCTATCTGATCCCAAAGTAAGCTAGGAATAACCTGCTTATGTTATGGGTATCAGACCACGGATATTAATACTTATATACTTTTAAATACATACATATTATACATAGAAACACCCAGACTCTTAAGACAAACATTTATGGGTCACACAAATATTTGTCTCCGGTGGGAATCGAACCCACGACCTCCAGCGCCGCAGGCGGTATCACCACCGACTGCGCCACATAGGCAGTACACTTACACTTGATCTTAAGATTACATCCCTAACCCTCTTCTTACAAAGCCGTTGAAGACGGCTAGCCTTTTTTTACGTGCCGAAAATCCGTCATGGATGCTTTTTTTATTTCTGGAAATCATATCTATCTGGAATCATAGATGCTATGCCGGTATCCTACGGCTAAAACCACACAATGCCTTACATCTGTATACGGCCGGGAGTCCTTGGAAGGATGTCCCAGGGCCGTCACGGATGTTATGCCGGACTCTTACCAACTTAAAACCAACACGTTTCCTACCTACTGCCTACGGTTGGGAGCCCCGGGTAAGCCTTCGGAAGGATATCCCCAAGAGAACAGCTTGCCTTTTTGTTTTTTTGATTAACGTGAGGGAAAGTCCTTTATGGATGCTATGCCGGACTCCTACCTTCTAAAAAATCTCATATAACGCCCAACAGCCTGCGGTTGGGAGCCCCTCGGGTAAGCCCTCGAAAGCTCGGAACGATGTCCCAGGACTCCCAACAAGGACACCTAGCCAAGAATAACTTTATGGTTAATGTGTAACAGTACAAGTACGTAATACAGAATGCTTTTACCAAACTCTAGTTTCCGGCGAATACTTTAGCTAGAGTAGTACATCAACCGTACCGAATCGAGTTCGCGTCACGCAGTAAACTATCCGCAAATAGAGGTGGCCTCGCAACTAACCGTATTTATACTGCAATATAGGTATATTTGTAATGGTTACCTAGGTAGGTACATGAATTGTGTTAACAAAGTGTACTTATTTGTATTAGTATCTTTGCTTTTTTCATAGACAACAATGTATTATGTGGTGTATGATATTAAATTAACCACTTAGCCACCGAAACCTACTCGGAACAAACCAAATTTTTCACCTTATATACGTCTTGGGGCGACGTAGGCGCCATCTACCGGTACTCTTTAGAAAGTTACACGGCACGAATGTATAGAATTGCATCTATATTCAGTCGATTTATGATGAAACCAGCCCGAACATTAAGATTATTTTTGAAAAGCAATTAGTATGCTACTGAAGGTTCGAATCCTGCTCGAAACCTATTCTTTTTCCATATTTAAAATTAATGATCAGTTAGCATAGTTACTAATTGTTTTTCAAAAATAATCTTTATGTATGAAGAGTCTGATCACTCTGATCGGTGCTAATAAGCACAGCAATGATGATTATACGTTAGTAAAAAGGTTTTACTTAAGTATCTTGCACGGAATGCGAGAAGATGCAGGTTCGAATCCTGCTCGAAACCTTCTTCATACATACATACATATAGTCACGCCTTTATCCCTGAAGGGGTAGGCAGAGGCGTAAGTAGTATACATTTCACCTTATCGTTTTATGTCCCACGTAATAGGTTATGAGCCCATTGCCGTGTTGAAATTTACAGGCACAGGTCGCCGCGATCTAGTAGAAAATTTTCAAGCCAAATGCTTTCAACTTTGCTTAACGATTGTCATTTTACTGACAACCGGGTTTCATTTCGAGTTTTCCTTCTCTACGCAATGGATCTTTTGCGAAAGTGTTCCCTTAGTAGCCTCTTACGACACCCTTGGTTTGTATTTGGGTGGCGACATTTTGTACTCTTCCCGTCGCAACGCGGGACCTCGTCGCCACACGGGGCCGACTCTTCAACTACAAATAAATATAATAATAGAAGAAAATAAATAGAATAAGAAAAGTTAATACTGCCGGGAGCCCTTGAAATCCTTCCGAGGGCTTACTTATTATACGAGACATTCTTGTTGAAAATGGCTCTAACGAATTTGATAGATTTTGATAGATATTAGAACTTGCTTGTAAGGAAAACGCCGACAATCCTCACAAATACCTAGAATCCAAAATATATTTTTAACCCCCGACGGAAACGCGGAAGAGGTGTTATAAGTTTGACGTGTGTGTGGGTGTGTGTGCGTGTGTGTGTGTGTGTAAGTCTGTCTGTGGCATCGTAGCTCCCAAACGGATAAACCGATTTTGATTTTGTTTCTTTTGTTTGAAAGATGGGTTAGGGGAGAGTGTTCTTAGCTATGTTTTATAAAAATCGGTTAAGCCATTTCAAAGCTATGAGGGGTGAAAGTGGTGATGAAAAATTTAATGTGTTCAAATATACCCGTGTTGGGTATCAAATAAAAGGTCATATCTTATACATCACGATACCGCAAGTTTTATAGTTTTATGAAAATCGGTTAAGCCATTCGAAAGATATGAGGAGTGGAATATATTGCTAATTCTGTAACTACATTCCGCGCAATTCGCATTAGCTCTGAATAATTGTTGATAGACTATTCGCCATTGTTGACAATAAAAACCCCTATAAAAAGCAAAAAATAAAAATTAAATTAAAAATTTAAAAAAACCCCGACTCACAAAAAAAGAACAATAAAAAACCTGTAAAAATTAAAAAAATAACTATTATATTATGACCTATCTACCCTAAGTATTGAACCTGTATTATTATTATAGGTAGCTATATTATTTACCTATTCGTATTTTTAACTAACAGTTTGTCTCGTCGGCGACCGCTCACCTAATCATAACCTAACCGTACGTCTGTCTCTGTTTAGGTATAGAGCGGTCCCCCCGACGAGACCAACTGTTAGTTAAATGTGTTATAGTCTATCACTGTACCAAATTTCAGCCTCATCCGTTCAGCCGTTAGAGCGTGATTGAGTAACAAACATCCAAACCTCTTCACAAACTCTCGCATGTATATATAATAATAGGATAGTAGGATTAAGTACTTATAGCAAGAGTAGAGTACAAAATAACCATAGAGTAGGACACCCGATCATTTAATAAAGGTCAACTCATAAAAACTACTACCTCATAGCACTCGATTTAATGATTCAATTCACTTCACAACATGCCATCGAAGGCGTGTTCTTCAATTGGATACAAATGGAAAAATTCTGACCGATATTTTCCACCCTTATGAGAATTGGGTTCATTCCTCGCCAGTATATGTCATATGACTATTAGAGTTCTGTTGATGTGATGTAATCTAGGGTAGGCAAGCACGTGTAAGCATTTTATGTTATAAGGGTTCCGTACCCAAAGGGTAAAACAGGAACTTCTTCACTTCGCTGTCCGTCTGTCTGTCACCTGGTTGTATCTCATGAACCATAAATGGGTTAGGTTCGGAAGGACTGATTGTAAAACGTCTGTGTTAACTAAATGTCCAGGTGGAAAAAAGTGTATATTGAAAAACGTCTTGATTGCAAATGGTCTTACTTTAAAAATGCCGTGGTTGCAAAAGGTCATGGTGGCAAATGTTTCTTGTGGCAAATGGTCTAGGAAGGCAAACGCCTTTGAATATTTGAAATTTATGCAGATAATGTTTTTCTATTGCCGTTACACATACAATCAAAAAAATATTTACATCTACATACATATGAGAGCACCCAACAAATGTGATTCTTTTGCCGTTTTTTTTAAACCTCAGTTTATGAGTCTGATTCGCACTTGGCCAGTTATTTGACTTAATCCTAATAATAATTCCTACTTTTCTAATAATATAAATACTTAGGTACGGAAGTATTAACTCTGACCGAATGTCCTGTGTGAACAGCTAACTGAACCAGGGAACCGTCGATTCTAAGATAGAATAGAGGATGAGATGATGAGAAAGGACACACACAATGGGTTAAGGAGATTGATAAGATAGGGTTGAAAGATGTAAATGGGTTAAGGAGATTGATAAGATAGGGTTGAAAGATGTAAATGGGTTAAGGAGATTGATAAGATAGGGTTGAAAGATGTAAATGAATTTCTAGGAGAAGCGAAACCTTATGTCGAGTCTTATGAAGAACATTCTCAAACATAATAGTGCAAAAGATCCATCAATGTACTCGTATAGCTGTGCAATCCATTATAGTGGATAGATTGAAAATGCTATGAACACGAATGCAATTTTCCATATAACCAAGTCTGAATGACTTGGTATCAATCATATCCAGGCTTTCGTAGTCCACAGCTGTACCTCGAGATCATGCTTTCGGCAGAGTGATTACAGATTACAGGGTTTCCTTCCAAGACTTTCATCACCTGTGGGTGAAACTATAAGGTTCTTTTGCCCAATATCAAGTCTAGCTACCACCAAAATGTTCATCCATAGTGTTGTAATTTGTCCATGTTAGAAGTAAACTTTCAGTCTTGCTTATATCTATACATATAATAAAATGATAGAAGAGTCAAAACTGTACATTGGAAATATTAAAAAAAAAATACTCGCGGGGTGTTCAATATAAGATACCGAAGCCGAAAATATAGTTAGAAAAATTTTTGTCTGTTTGTCGGTTTGTCTGTTTGTCTGTTTGTCTGTTTGCTTTGCTTTGTCCGGAAGGATCTCGAAAAGTACTCAATAGATTTGGTTCAAATTTTGCACAAATATTACTTAGGGGTAGGGTCTTCAAATAGGCTATATATTATCACGCTACATATCCTAGGGGCTAAGCAGAGAGCAATGAAATATGTAAGATGGTGGATTGATTTAACCAAAACGTAGCAGGAATATTAGTAAGAGATAGGTTTCACACATAGGTTACATATTATTACGCTACTCAGTCTAGAGGCTTGGCAGAAAAGAATTCAAATCCAAACCAAATTGGTATCATAACATAATTTTCACGCGTACGAAGTCGCGGGCAACAGCTAGTAGTTAAATATAAACAGATATTGCCCAGCTGCGTGTGATGTGCTATTTCGGAGTGGATTTGCAACGATTCCTACGCTATTTGTTTACAAAACCACAGCGCACCTAGTTCATTTATTAGGTCCTCTGGAATCTAGGTTATGAATCTAGGTAAGCTGCTAAATAAATAAGTGATAGACAGCTTGACTGGAGTGGCGGAAGACTCCAGTTCGAATCTCAGCTCGAAACAAAGATTTGTGTGATTTACGAATGTTTGTTTCGAGTTATAGTGTTTTTTATGTTTAAATTTTATGCTAAAACTCTTGTGTTGCATATTTACCTTTTCTGTTACGCTACGTTCACAAGTAACAAATGATTACTCGTCTTGGGACATCCTTTCGAGGAATTACCCGGGGCTCCCGACTGTAGGCTGTTGGGCGTTACGTGAGGTTCGTTAGTCGGTAGGAGTCCGGCAAAGCATCCATAAAGTATTTATTTTCGCTCACGTTAATAAAAAAAAGTGTGTGCGTGTAACCTTTACGCGCGATTGAAGTAAAACTTCTTTGCCATTGACGGCATCAAAAGTTTTATTAATATCATTCATTCGAATTATGATATTTCAAATAGCGTTACTTCCGTCAGAAAAAAAAAATCTGAGTTACTCCCTAGGTCGCGCCTAAAGAAGTTTTACTTAAAAAAACAAATAATTTCTCTGGGTGAGAGTCTACGCATACGCATTACTCACTTTTGGATGAAGAATTTGCTTTCCTAACCTCATTTTCTTGTAAGCCTTTACTTTTTTAATCTGTGCCCGATGTTGAAAAATTAATCCAACTTACTTTACCAACCTCGTGTAGTAGTAAAATGGACTGTTTAGCAAAAAATTCTAAATCTGTGGATTGAATATTCTCTGCTCTCTCTGGAAAGATGGGTTATCAGATCAAAAGCTTAAACAAACTTAATGTTAGAAAAAAAAACCAGCCAAGTGCGAGTCGGACTCGCCCATAAAGGGTTCCGTAGCAGCTAGTAGCATAGCATAAAGGTTCTTGTAGTTCGTTGTAACTTTGATTGATGTTTTAACACCTTCGCTGTAGTAGTGATTTTTCTAAGCGAAAATTGCGGCTTATGACGTTTTAACAAAAAAACTTCGTTCTAGATCTAGTTCAAACCAATTTTCGTTGGTAGTTTTTATAGCAATGTACATTATATATTATTTTTAGATTTATTATCCTCTTAGTTTAGAAGTTAGAGGGGGAGGGGGGCACATTTTTAGGGTTTCGTAGCCAAATGGCAAAAACGGAACCCTTATAGATTCGTCATGTCTGTCTGTCTGTCTGTCTGTCTGTCCGTCCGTGTGTCACAGCCACTTTTCTCCGAAACTATAAGGCCTATGCTATTGAAACTTGGTAAGTATATGTATTCTGTATACCGCATCAAGATTTTTATATAAAACTAGAAAAAAAGCAGTAAATTATGGGGGTCCCCATACTCAGAACTGAAATTCAAAATTTATTTTTTCATCAAAATCATACATGTGGGGAATCTATGGATAGGTCTTCAAAAATGCTATTGAGGTTTCTAACATCATTTTTTTCTAAAGTGAATAGTATGCGCAAGAGACACTTCCAAAGTGGAAAAATGTGTGTCCCCCCCCCCTCTAACTTCTAAACTAAGAGAATGATAAGTCTAAAAAGAATATATGATGTACATTGCCATAAAAACTACCAACGAAAATTGGTTTGAACTAGATAGAGCTGGTAGTTTCTTTTTAATACGTCATAAACAGCAATTTTTGGTTAGCAAAATCACTACCACTGCGAACGTGTTAAATCATCAATCATAGTTACAACGAACTGTATGAACTTTTATACTATGTTACTTGCTGCTTCGAAACCCTTCATGGGCGAGTCTAACTCGCACTTGGCCGGTTTTTCCACTTTGGAAGTGTCTCTTACGTAAACTATTAAACCTCAATAGAATTTTTAAAGACCTATCTATGGATCACACGTATGGGTTTGATGAAAAAAAATTTTCGAGTCCCCCAAAATTTACTGCTTTTTATCCAGTTTTATGTAAAAAATCTTAATGCGGTTTACAGAATACATCTACTTACTAAGTTTCAAAGTTTCTTATAGTTTCGGAGAAAAATGGCTGTGATATACGGACGGACAGACAGACAGACATGACGAATCTATAATGGTTCCGTTTTTTGCCATTCAGCTACGGAACCCTAAAAAACGATCACGAGCAGGACTCGAACCTGCGTCTCCTGGATTGTCGGACCAGACGCCCTAACCGTTGGACCACTGAAACACTGCTCTCAACCGACTTATTCTTTCCCTCATAAGTCTTGGGGAACGTCTCGGTAGTCCTAATCCAAATTCAGGAGAATCAGATTTTTAGTTAGAATACTAATAATTATTACTTGTGAACAATCTAACACAGCATCTAGCCCAAATTAAGCTAATATAAGCTTGTGCTATGAGATCTAGACGACTGATAAACATCCATATCCATACTAATATTATAAAGCTGAAGAGTTTGTTTGTTTGTTTGTTTGAACGCTAGGATCTCAGGAACTACTGGTTGAATTTCAAAAATTCTTTTACAGTTTGATAGTCCATTTATCGAGGATGGCTATAGGCTATATAACATCACGCTAAGACCAATAGGAGCGGAGCAGCAATCAATAATGTTTTGAAAACGGGGAATATTTTTTACCGTCTGAGAGTTTCCGAGGCGTACGCTGCGTAAATGGTTAGAGTTAGGTAAAAATTGTGTAAAACAAAATTGTTCCTCTTAAAAAGTTCTAAAAAAAAGTCCGCGACAGCATATGTCTATCTTTTAAGGTTCGCTCACAATAACCTAATTTGTCCATCTCTTCAGGTTCGCTCACGATTTAATGAAACTGAAGAGTTTGTTTGTGCTAGGATCTCAGAAACTACTGGTTGCATTTCAAAAAATATTTTATAGTTAAAAGTCCGTTTATTAAGGCTGGCTAATGGTGATATAACATCACGCTAAGACGAATAGGAGCGGAGCAGCCATGAATAATGTTTCGAGAACGGGGATTATTTCTTTCTTTTGAGAGCTTCCATTGCGGACGCTGCATAAATAGTTAAAGTTACGTAAAAACTGTGTATTACAAAATTGTTCCTCTTCACAGCATATGCCTATCTTTTAAGGTTCCCTTACAATAACCCTCTTATTACGGGAGTAAACTTGATTTGCAGTGGCAGCCAGTCAACTGAACGATAAAAACCGGCCAAGTGCGAGTCGGACTCACACACGATGAGTTCCATACCGAAAAACGGATGGGTGGAAGTAAAAGCGACGGGAAACATTATATCACTTTAACACCTCTTTCCTTCTCACTCTCATGTGACGCAAACGAAGATATGCGGTTCAGCTCCGACGCGACGGGAATAAGCGCGACGAGGGTAAATGCAACGAGAAACATTATAATACGCGAAATATTAATACCATACCTCTCTCTTTCTCACTCTCACGTGACGCAGACGAAGTTGCGCGGGTCAGCTAGTACTTATATATTTGTAAATAATAGATACATATTATAGAGGAAGTCGGGGAAGGCCACGACACACCTACCACGACTGTCCACGACCAAATTAATCGTGTGTTAGTAGAAGGTGGTGTCAAGAGCCGTAGGAACCGACGTGCATGCATGAAAAGAAAAATGAAAGTTAAAGAAGCAAGTGAGGTGTGTATGGACCGTGCCGTGTGGCTCTCGGTTCTTTCTGCCTACCCCGCAAGGGATTTGGCGTGAAGATAGTATAGTATAGTATACATATTATACATAGAAAACACCCAAGCTATGAAACAAATATTTGTGGATCACACAAATATTTGGACCGACCCAGGACTTCCAGCGCGGCAGGCGGTTACACTACCTACTGCATCACAGATGTAGTCAAATAACTACTATTATACCAAAATACTAATAGATTTACCCTGGATATTTCAACACAGGGGCAATCAAATAACTACTATTATACCTACTAAAATACAAATTTCTTTAACCCCCGATATTTCGATTTCCAGGTGTCATCGGCCTCATCTACCTGGTGATGTACATCTGCATCATCATCTTCTTCTCCCTCTGCATGACGGGACTCATGGCCACCATGGATGACAAGATACCTTACTACACGCTAGCCGACTCTATCATAGGTAAATATACCTTCTAAAATGGTGGCTGATATACAAATTATACGTTCGTTCACATTTAATAAGATTAGGTATTTTGGTCCCAAATAATAATTTGGTGAGACAGGTTTGTCAGTTAATAAATTTAAAAAACTAATAAAACTTTTTTTTTTATTTTTTTTTTTTATATTCAGCTCGCCAACGTCGCCACCAGCCTGATGGTAAGAAAGCAGTGGCGCATCTAGCGATTGGGGGCCACTTCTTAGAGTGGTCCTCAAGTTGGCGGCCCTGTGATGTGCCTCTTCACGCTCCTCTTGAAGAACCCGGGATTGTAAGATGAGGGAAAGACGTGTGCGGGCAGGTCGTTCCATGTTTTTATAGTTCGACAGAGGAACGATCTTTTGAAACGCTCGGTTCTGGCGAAGATTCTCTCCACTGTGTATGAGTGGCATCTCTGCCCGGCACGCGTTGTTCGGGATCGGAAAGGAGATGGTGGGATCAGGTTGAAGAGCTCTTCAGAACATTCGCCGTGATACATTCGATAGAAGGCAGCCAAGGACGCTATGGTTCTTCGCTGCGACAAAGGTTCGAGGCCTCCCGTCACCTCAGGACAACCAATTATTCGGATAGCACGTCTCTGCATAGCGTCAAGCGCGTCTAACAAGTACCTCGCGGAGTCATCCCAAAGGTGAGAACAGTACTCGACGCAGGGACGAATCTGCGTCTTGTACAGTAAACATCTCTGATGTGGCGTGAAATACCGTCTCACCTTATTCAGGATTCCCAGTTTCCGCGAGGCCAGACCAATACAGCTCTCTATGTAGTTTTTGTGATTGAGCTCACGCCGGACGTCTATACCGAGGATCTCCAGGTTGTCCTTTAGTGGAATTGTAATGCTCTGAAGAGAGGGCAGGGGTAGGAATGGGGACTTCTTAGCTGTAAACGCACACGCCTGTGTTTTTCTGGCATTGAACTCGACCAGGTTGTCCGAACCCCATTGGGCAATGCGGCCCAGGTCCGGATCGAGATCCGCCACGAGTTGTCGTCTCTTCTCATCCACGTCGCCTCGCCCCGCCGCTGGACGGCCAGAATAGCTCCCATGAAGAGTACTGTCATCCGCATAACAATGAATGCACCCAAGGGACAGCATGTCATTGATATGCAGAAGAAAGAGAGTTGGGGACAATACCGATCCCTGTGGTACTCCGGCATTTACCTGAAAAAAACAGGAAGCCTGACCATCACAGAGGACCCGAATCCGTCGCCTGTTCAGGAAGCTAGCCAACCAGCGGCACAACTGATGCGATAAACCATATGACGGCAGCTTGGAAAGAAGCGAAGCATGCCATACCCTATCAAAGGCTTTTGCGACGTCTAGGCCAATAGCCAGAGATTCGCCGTGCCTCTCCATAGCCTCACCCCAGGTGTGCGTTATGTACGCTAGGAGGTCACCCGTTGATCGTTTCGGCCTAAAGCCATATTGGCGATCGTTAATTAACGAGTGATCCTCCAGATAGCGCATGAGCTGTTTGTTGATGATTAGCTCGAACACCTTGCAGATGACGGTGGTTACGGCTATGGGGCGATAGTTGGCTGGATCCGACCGATCCCCTTTCTTGGGGATCGGTTGGACATTCGCCTCCTTCCAAGCCTCCGGCACTTCTCCCGACGAATACGAAAGGCGATACAGGCGTGTTAGCGTTGGAGAAAATTCAGCTGCACAATTCCTCAGCACCACGGCCGGAATGCCATCAGGACCACTGGCTTTCCGCGTGTCGAGTGACCGTAGCACCGCCCGCACATTGCACTGCCGGATTACAATTTCCGGCATCGTGGTTCCACAGTTGGCGATAGTGGGAGGTTGCTTGCCACAGTCATCGACCCGGGAATTAGCCGCAAAGAGCTTGGCCAGCATTTCCGCTTTCTCTTGGGCCTTGTGAGCCAGTGATCCGTCAGGATAGCGCAGCGGCGGCAGCGAGGGCTTGCAAAAGTTGGCCTGCACGGCTTTGGCCAGTTGCCAGTATCCACGGCTGCCCGTCGGATGTGACGTAAGCTCCTGACCAAGCCGCGTGACGCTGGGCGTCCGCTCTCTTGAAGGCTCTCTTACTGGACCTAGTGGCTCTGTTGTACGCTGCCTTGAGGCGAGCCACATTCGGGTCGCGCACAGCTCGAGCCCTGATCCAGGCGCGGTAAGCCGCCTGTTTTTGTTGAACAGCTACGGCACACTCACGCCCGAACCAGGGGCGGGCTTTGCGGATGCTGGCGACATCAGTGTACGGAATGTAGTATTCCATACCTAATGTGATTTCACCAGCAACCGCAGAGGCGCTTTCCGATGAAGCCCTCCCTGCAAAGCAGCGCTGACTCCACGGGACGGCTGCAAAGTATTCTCGTAGTCCGTCCCAGTCTGCTGACGAGTAGTGCCACAGTCGCCGCGTCACCTCTACTGCCCTTGCAGGGGACGGTACCTGCAGGCGGGCACGCAGAATACAGTGGTCGGATGTACCCAGTGGGGCGCTAACCGTCACACTGTACTGTGCTGGATTACTCGTCAGCAGTAAGTCCAGCAGGGCGGGTTCATGGTCTGACCTGTCCGGTATGCGCGTAATCCCGCGTACCACCTGGGTCAGACCATGGGAGAGTGCGAACGCGTGGGTGGCCCGTCCCGCAGGATCTGTCTTGAGGGACCCCAACCACTCAATGTCGTGACCATTGAAGTCCCCCAGAAAAACCAACTCGGCGTTCGGGAACCGTACCTGCGCGTCATCAGCCCCCTCGCTGAGGTGCTGATACAGCCTCATCATCTCAGCTGTCCCTGTGTGGGATCGATAGACACACACGTAGATCTGACTCATGGAGCCGTGATCTACGTGCAGCCAAAGGACGGAGAGGGAAGGGTCCTCAAGGCAGCGCAGCCGGCGACAGCAAACATCCGCCCTAACGAACGCGCACACCCCGGCTTTTTCTCGAAACAGTTCCTCGATGATATAGCCGGGGTAACTAAGGTACGACTGATCGGCAGGGCGGAGTATTTGCGTCTCCGTTAGGAACATCACAGCTGGCCGTGCCGTCTCTAGATGGTGATGGACGACGTTGAGGTTGGCATGGAGTCCGCGGATGTTAGCGAACTCCACCTCAAACAGAACGTTACTGGGAGTAGTAGCGGCCGCTGTGGTACCCGATTTTCTTTTCTGCACTGCCATGATTGCTGGGAAAGGGAGACGTGAAGACGGAGTGACATTTGCTGCAGCAGTGAGTGACAAGGCGTAGGGGCTAGCTTCATCTATGACTGTGTGGTGAGACGGAAGCCGACCCGCCGGACGGAAGGGCCCCCGTACCCCCCCGAGTGTGGTCGCCGGGGTCCCAGTCCGGTCACCATCCGGCACGACGAACCACATCGGGATTATGCGCGGCCTGGTGGGGCAGCCTCCCAGGGTGGTTAGTCCCAGTTGGGCCCCTATACTATGCCGCGGGCGGCCAGCGGTAAACCGTTTCTACGGGTCTCCCTGGCCGGCGGGTCGACCCCCGTCAGCCACACTAGAATCCGCTTAGCGCCTACTGGTCCCCCCCTGCTGCATCAAACATCGCCCCGGGCCCGGCTGTGCAGCTGCTGAACCCCGAACGCAACCCAACCGGGGCTGGGTTACTTGGGGGGCTTTTCACAGCTGCACGGTGGTACCCCCCCGGACCAACACTTTGTACCACCTGGCACCCACATGGGAGCCTAGGCCACCATGTGGGTACCTAAATTCGCGGAGCCTCGTTCGTTGGTTAACAGGTGCACCACGTGTAGGTGAGGTCGCTTGGGCCCCCGAAAATTTGGTGGTGGTGGGGCCCCTTACACCCAATACTTAAATTGTGCCAGAAAGCTTATTATAGCATTAAAGACTTTCTAGAAGACAAGGCTGCCTGGCAGTGACACGAATTGCTCCTTTCTACATGTTAAAAAAAACTGTATTAGATACTAAGATGAATTTTGGTAGGGACCGGACTGAGTTTCTTGGGGTGTTCTTCTCAGTCTGTAGCATTTCTGAACCCCCGGTAGAGTCACAAAAATTTTAACAAACCTAAATTTTTATTTTTAAATTTCAAAGGTAATAAATTTTATTTTATTTTATTTATTTTATTTTATTCGTGTTGAAACTGACTGAGGCAAGATGCCGCAACCTTGTGTTGAAATCTTCAAGGTACTTCCATAAGGGTTATTAAGCTTCCAAAGTTGCTACAGTTTTTGTCCTATGTGATCAAAGGTCATATATGGGGCATGAGAAAATTTGAAGCATAGAATAAAAGGAAGATAGCTATAAATGCAATACTAAAATAACAAATGCTATGCTTGCAGGTGCGAACCCAGGTATGGGCCATAGACCCCTGATACTTGAGGAAGGTGCCCTCATCTGGTACAACGCTAACAACGCCACCCAAGTGCGGAAGTATGTGGACAACATCAACCAATTTTTGTCTCGTAAGTTGTATCGTATCTTACTTCTTTCACATAATAGTATCTACTGTACTAGGTACGTATTTCTTATTAGGTTGATGGTAGCGCTTGTGTGGTGATGCGAACGGTCGTATTCTAGCGGTGAACACTTTCCATCAGGGGAGCTGTAACTTTGTCTGCCGCCTTAGTGTCATAAAAAAATCTTACTAATATTATAAACTAGATCATGCTCTTGACTTCGCCTACGTGGAAGGTCCCGTTCCCGCATTACATGGGAACATATTCGAGGGATATAAAGTAGCCTGTGTGTTCCAGACAATAATCTATCCCTGTACCATATTTCAGCTAGATTCGTTTACAGTAGGCGTACACTGGGCGACATGTCGCTGCCACTTGTCGCCCAGTGTGCGCCTGAATCGCCGCGACATGTCTCTAGCGTCGACCACAAGTCACGACGACTAACGTCGTTGTCGTTGACATGTCCCCCAGTCACAGATTACTAAATAGTTACTACTTACTGGCCCAGTGTGTGTCTACTGTAATGTAATTAGTCAAACATCTGACATGCTTGCTTGAATAGGTTCTGTCTTCCTACTTTCAGCGTACAACAACAAGACGTTATTAGCCAATCATGGAGTGAACCAGAAGTACTGCGATGGGGTGAAGCCTCCTCGCGGGGAGGTGTGCGACTTCAACACCACTCTACTGGGACCGTGCTCTGAGAAGTACGGGTTTGGATACGCTAACAAAACTCCTTGCATTATCATCAAATTAAATAGGGTAAGTAATAGGTAAGCACGGAAACGCTCGATGGTCACCGATTCAAGAACCGGCCATAGCGAAAATTGCTTAGGTACTGCAGTGATCGTTTACCAAACACATGAGTCTTCATTATCAGCGCTTTGATTCTTACAAAATTTGGTACTAAGAAAGACTGCAGCAGCTCGATAAAGAACATGCTACCTTAAGTTGAGAAAAAAGTCCGTCGAAATCGGTTGCTTAAAATAGGGAACGAAATGAAAACTCATCAGGAAAATTTCTCGAATTAAACCCAAACACAGAACAAATCACTTGCTTTTCACCCAAAAATATTTGTCATGTGGCGTAGTTAAAAACGTTGGAATATGTAAGGTATGTAAACTACATTACAGTGTTATTAATTACATTCCAGTTATATGACTTCATCCCCGATTTCTATGACGACCCGGGTGACCTGCCGCCCGACATGCCAGCTGCCATCAAGGACTACATCAAAGGCGCTAAACTGGAGGAGGTGACCAGAATTATCATTATTTGTGCATCTTCCTACTCCTGTCCCAATAATTTTGTCTTTTTACCTACTTTCAGAATTAAATTGTTATATTTTGGTTGGCCTGTCTGGCACTAACAAGTATGTTAGAGTTAGACCACTGATAAACATAGGTACGTAGGCTTTAAAGGATGCACACATACTCCATACAGATAGACAATAAAACCCTTGTTGCTAAACGAGGGAGAAAGTCTCTTGCACTGCTGAAGCCCAGCTTCCGAAGCTCACAGGGTTACCAAATAAATACATTATAGCGAAGAGAGGGAGGCTACAGGCAAATGGCCTTTGGCCTTACGAACTAGCTTAATTTGACTTCCGCAACATGAATTGGGACTTTTTTATGGTTTGATGAGTAGCGAAAAATTCTAAATCTATGGGTTTGATAGTTTGAGACTTGGACATGCTTTCGGACATTCGTATTTTTGGGCGTTTCTCTTTCTCGACATAAGGTAAATTGATATTATTTGAATCCAAGACGTCCAATACCCAATGCATTTTCGAGTTTTAGTAACCACTTGTTGTTTAATAAACAGAATAAATCCCATTGTGTAGATTTGCACTTACTTACGCTAATTTGTATTTTTTATATTACTAAGGCTCTACAAGTCTATAGTATGGGATCCTTCAAAAGGATCCCATACTGTAGACTTTCGAGAAATTTGATGCTGGGAGTTTATTCCACAACCTATGGGTACGTAGGTAAAGTCCCTACCGAACCTTATTGTATACGATTATGTCAAAATGACCGTTGGGCCCTCTCTGAAAATCATCGCTGTCACTGCTGTCAGACAGCATTAAACTGAATAAGTGCGAGGCCGCATTTGCGTTTTTTGTCGGCGGTTTCTAACCTCAAAAATTTAAAACCTATGAAACTCTGTACAAGCGGCCGCACTTGCGGTTTTTAACCGCGACTGATTTCTAAACCGCTTACCACAGAGTACTTAAACCAACTTAAGCTGCGTCTGCTGCATATAGTACGTCTGCGACAACGTGTTTTTTAGTTTCTACCAAATATTTAGAATAGAATAGAAAACACACTATATTAATGATTATACTTAATTTTTGTAATGGCTTAGTTCAGTACGTATATTATTTTGGAGTCCCATAACTAAGTTAGCCGCTGGTTGGCCAGCTTCCTGCACGGGCGACGTATACGGCCTACGGGTGGCACGAGAGGGGTGGATCAGTCACCTATCTCGGTCCAAGTATAGGTATATTTATATGATTATGATTATGATTATTTTTACCAAGGAGATAAATATGAACAATAGGGTTGAAGTAATACTGCAGTTATCTGCTTAATTCTCATATAGCGAATCGATATATTACAAGTACAACATAGAACGAGCACGAGAGGGTTCTTCAAGTCCTAGACCACCAGACCCAGTGATGTCGCGCAGATGGTGTATGGTACATCACCTGAAGGGCAGCAGGCAGCGAGAGAGTTCCTTGGTACGATCTACTTAAAATTTGGCATATACTATATGCCAAATTTTAAGTAGATAGATAAAATACGAAACACGTCTTCCATCAATTATGTTAATAATGCTAGCCGTTTTTATAATGGATTCTCTGTGATGTCTGTCTACTCCCACCTGTTCTGTTGACTAGTTCGGTTGTTATTAGTTTATATATTATGTATACCCATTAGTTGGTACTACCAAGTGGTCCCAGTAGTACCAAGGGTAATTCAATTTTACCCGTGGTACTACTGGATCAAAAATAAATGAAGATCGGTTAAAACAAATAGGTGGGTGAAAAAAAATGAAGGTCGGAAAAAACAAGTGAAGATAGGTACAAGCAAAAATTAAAATTGTTAAAAAAGATCTACTTTTTCAAGGGCATTTATGCTAAAAAATTGCAATCAATCAGTAGGTTCTATTTAAATTGTCGCCTGATTTTTTATATCTTGTCTTTTTTTTTATATCTTATTGGATCTTCACCCAGGAAATACAAAAAAGGAACAAAGTTCATGTATCTTTACTTATTGGTACTTTATTTTAAAATCTGCAGAGAGCCTTAGCATTTTATTATATTTATGTTTAGATGTTGTTTTTGTTTATGACTATTCTACTTCCTAACCAACTTTAAAAAAGGACGAGGTCCTTTATTTAACTGTTTATTACCTCCATAACTTTTTGTGCACAAATTCAATCTTTATACAAACTTGTTAAACGGTTTTATTTAGCTCACCCCGTTTGTTTTATTTATTATTTCTTGGGTCAAATTTAGTAATTCAAATTTCACCCTCTTCCTGTCAACCGATTAATCTGAAATTTTGTATACACTTTGGATTTTGATGACAATACAATTATGTTTATTCATTATCTTTATAAATTCAAGATGGCCGCCGCTACAAAATGGCGGATAATTTATTTATTATTAATCACATCAATATGGGTATCAAATGAAAGGGCTCAACAAGCAGAATACAATGTACTATAAAAAATTGAAATCCAAGATGGCGGCCGCTACAAAATGTCGGCTAACGTAGGTTTTATCAATATGGGTATCAAATGAAAGGTCTCAACAAGCAGAATACAATATACTATAAAAAATTGAAATCCAAGATGGCGGCCTCTAAAAAATGGCGGATAACTTAGGTTTTATCAATCCCATCAACATTGGTATCAAATGAAAGGTCTCAACAAGTAGAATACAATTTACCATGCAAAATTGAAATCTAAGATGGCTGCCGCTACCAAATGGCTGACAACAATTTTTTAACAATCCCACCAATATGGGTATCAAATAAAAGGGCTTGACAAGAAGAATACAATGCACCATACAACCTCAATACTGCTCGTTCGCTCTAACTTTGCCGTTCGGCTCCATACTAAAGAGGAATTTTTAATTAGACGAAGTAAATTGACAGCAACTAATGTCACTTCTTCATACAATGTTGCGTATTTTCTATGACGAAGTGACATTAGCTACTGTCAATTTACTTCGTTTAATTAACAATTCGGGTAAACGCCTCTACGCCAGCGGCAAAGTTAGAGCGAACGGGTAGTATTTAAGATGGGCGCAGCCACTAAATGGCGTATAATAATAAGATTTAAATTTAGAAATTGAATCTGTAATTTAGGTATCTGATTAATCCAGCCTGAAACCACCACCCAAGTCAAGATTTTGTATCGTGTTGAGGACTGTGTTTCGTTAGGGTGGCTAAAAATGATACGTCGTTAGCGGTACACCACCCAAGTTAAGGTGAAAGGTTAAAACGCGCCGAGAACTGTACGGCATGAGGGTGGATAAAAAAATAATGTTGCCTTTAATACTATCATGGGCTTCTACAACACATAAAATGCAGGGCAGCACTGTGGATCACGCAGTCGTATACTTAGGTGCGAAACTGTTTGAAGAAGGTCAAGCCTACGTGGCTCTTAGTAGAGTAAGATCTTTGCAGGGACTACGTATAGAGAAGTTGGACTGCAATAAACTAACGGGCAAGAAACCTTGCAATAATGAAGCACTAAATGAATTAAACAGAATGCGAAATAAAAACTAAAAACTAGAAAATAAAAATAGGTAAAAAAACTTTTTAATTTAAACGGTTTTATGTTAAACATACATTGCAATGTTTAAGATAAATGTACTAAAAACCAAAAAATAATAAAATAGATACAGTCGTGGGAATTATAAACATATGCATAGACTAGACTAAAATAAAACCGTGGGGCACGTCAATTGTCTACAAATTATCGACTTAATGTGCGATAGAAGAATCGTTTAATTCGTCGTTAGGCATTTGGCCCGCAGACGGTGAGGAAATTACTCACTATTTTCTTGCTCATGGAAATTCCAATAGTTATACACTCCATGTAAATAAAAGAAATGTTTCAACTAGTTTATCGTTGGACATTCACACTGCTGGCTGGCGAGGAATCGTTTCACTGCTCGTAGTTTGTCTTTAATCGACAAAACATATGATAAAAGTACTACTCGCTCATATGAAACCGCGAAAACTCGCTTATAATCGAGCTTGCTAGCTTGTTTCCACATTCTAGCCGTACTTATCACACGCCCATCGTTATCGGTTGAACAACTGCCTAATTATAGTGTAACATTACAAAATAAACATTTTAATCAACGATTGTAGACAATTGACGTGCCCCACGGTTTTATTTTAGTCTAGTCTATGCATATGTTTATAATTCCCACGACTGTATCTATTTTATTATTTTTTGGTTTTTAGTACATTTATCTTAAACATTGCAATGTATGTTTAACATAAAACCGTTTAAATTAAAAAGTTTTTTTACCTATTTTTATTTATTATCTAGATTGCATCATAAAAGTGTAGGTCTTTGATATTAAAATTATCATTTTTTCTTTACATCGAGCGCCATGATCTACCACGTTTAGGTTTGAATCGTGCATCTATGTATAGTTCATCTGTCATTGACAACGCTTTATTTGTAAACATACATCAAAGACAATCTTAAACAACAACAACAACAACAACAGCAACAACAACAACAATACAATCTTTGACTACGCTTTCGTGAAATCCGCTAGGAAAACAGATGAGGCTGATTAGTTACTATTGGCTCCTTCAAGGCCACTACCTGACATTTACAGTTGTATGCTAATATGTATAGGACATACTAATTGCAATTGCGCAAATCACACGTTTTACAAAATATCATCATTCGTTTGCACCGATCTTTATTTGTTTTATCGATCTTCGTTTAGTTTTACCGATCTTCATTTGTTTTTCACGATCTTTACTTGTTTTTCAAGACTTTCATTTGTTTACATTCATCTTCATCTGGTTTTTTTCGATCTTTATTTGAATTCACCGATCTTGACTTGTTCTCACCAATCTTCATTTGTTTTACCCATCTTCATTTGTTTTTATAGATGTGCATTTTTTTTTATCGATCTTTACTTGTTCTCACCAATCTTCATTTGTGTTTATCGATCTTCGCTTGTTTTACTGACGTTCATTTGTTTTACCGATCTTAATTTGATTTTACCGATTCATTTGTTTTTATCAATCTTCACTTGTTTTCACCAATCTTCATTTGTTTTACCGATTTTCATTTGTTTTCACCGATCTTCATTTGTTTTTACTGATCTTCATTTGGTTTTAAAGATGTGCATTTGTTTTTATCGATCTTTACTTGTTCTCACCAATCTTCATTTGTTTTCGCGATCTTCGCTTGTTTTATTGACGTTCATTTGTTTTTATCGATCTTCACTTGTTTTCACCGATCTTCATTTGTTTTTATCGATCTTCACTTGTTTTCACCAAGCTTCATTTGTTTTACCGATCTTCATTTGTTTTTATCGATCTTCATTTATTTTTATCCAGTGAAGTTGACGAAGTGGTCCCAATTGTACCACTGGTAATTCAATTTTACCCGTGGTACTACTGGGACCACTTAGTAGTACCACGGGTTTTTTACTCGTGGTACTACCAGTAGTACCACTGGTAAGTACCACGTGCAAGAAAGGCAAAAATATCCGAAAAAGAAAATCCAAGTAGTCCGATCGTAAGTATCAAATCAAATCAGAAAAAAATACGGCAACGAGAAAGTCAGTTTCTAGTGGTGTTTCTTGATCGGTCAGTTGGTCCGGCCCAGCCGTCCACGTGTTCGGATTTGGTGCAGAGCAGACCACATTCAATGTGCAAACAAGCAGACCACGACGGTCTTCTATTACATAATACTAATGATCTCCGCTGGATTGCTCTACAGACTGTTTGATATGGTCCGGAACCACTGCACCGAACCCATGGTCCACTCATACTAAATCAGTGGATGTGTTTCAGGTTTAAGATAACAGACAAGCTTACGGCCCTACCTGATGAATTGTGGTCACCGTAGTCATATTTACCTATATTCGTAATAGTCAATAAAATTACCAGAAAAGTATTAAAGTACTTAATTCGGTCACACTGTCATTACGTTAGTACTATTAGTTGTCTGTGCTGTCGAGCGGAGTCAACCGTAGTGCGGCCTCATCAGCGGTTCTGCGGTTGTCAGCCACAACCGCAACCGCATATGCGGCCTCGCCCTAAGCTGAGAGACGGCATTGTTCTACATTATGGTAATTTGTAAATTTTGAACAGTATTTATAAGTTTAGTTTTTTTAATCTTTATTTTCTAATTTAATTTTTATTTTTAGGATTCTTTTGTATCATGTTACTTTACGAATAGTTTATGTACAATAAAAACCTTTTCTTGCTTTATTTTATTTTCCAGCGTCGCAAAGTGTGGCTGTCGTGTAAAGGCGAGCGGCCAGCAGACGTGCAAGCTCTGGGGCCTCTGGAGTACCACCCGTATCCAGGAGTGTCGGAGACGTACTTCCCATACGACAACACTCCAGGGTACCTGAGCCCTTTGGTCGCCGTCCAACTGACCAATCCCACTCGTGAGTATTACGTAGTGATAAGTTTTTTTCAAATTCCTACTAATAACATGTCGGAAGTACTTCCGGTGTTCTTCAATCGACGATATCTAAAAGCGAAAGTAACTCTGTTCGTCTATCTGTCTGTTAGACTTTCACGCCTAAACTGCAAAAGCGATTGAAATGAAATTTGGTATATAGATAGATAGTTCGAGGCTGTGGTAAGGACATGCGCTACTTTTTAACCGACTGCGCAAACGGAGGATGATTTTACGCGATAACGACTTCTACGCGCACGAAGCCGCGGGCACAGCTAGCACGTTATAGTTTATTTACAATAAGAATGCTGTTAGTTACTTGAAGTTATTTTTCAATTCACCCACGGCTAGAAGAATTCCGTTGAAAGTCGAGTTTACGATTACACTAGTTTACAGTGACAATATTCAAAGGCAGATCGTTCTGTGTTAAAAAAAAAAATCAACACTTAATTCCTTAAGCGAACGAACTGTAGGATATAATTGGATCTGACATCTCAGGGTCTCATAAGTATACTGCACCTGTGTCTGTTCTGAGTTGAATTAGGTTGTTTGGTCAGATGGTTCCATGAAAGTTAAATTACCGACTGTCCCTAACTTGGTAAGCATAGTGGATTCCGCGTTCCTAAGATTTTGAATGCAAGCGCATTTCTACGCTTAGAAAAAAATATCGTTAGAAAGATATCTGCTGGAAGTAGGTAAGGCCTCTCCCAAATTACGCCACAGGGCGGAAACTCCAGTTTAAATGTAAAGGGAAAGAGACGACAACTCGTGGCGACATTTTATTGATCACACAGTGCGTGTGATCAATAAAATGTAAGCAAATTGTCCGTCAACGCGCACGTCAACTTTACTGACAGCTGTGGCGCGACAGGGAGTTGCCAATCCTGTGGCGCGACAGGGAGTTGCCGATCTGTATGTAATACTATAATATTATATTTGATTACGCTACAACACATGGTACTGCGCCTTCCGCGACAATCACTCCATGCGACCTTCTTCAGGTCTAAGGCCCCTCAGGCGGGGGGTCGTCCTACTCCACGTGTACCAAGTCGCGGCTCAATGAAATCACATATATTACGCTCAATAGACAAGCATTCTTTCAGGTTACTTCCGAAGCGCTGACTGTGAAACTCAATCCATATCATGTCTCTCATATCATACCAGGTCTATTTTCTCCTCATTTCAGCGCACCAGATCATAAACATTCGCTGTAGGGCGTGGGCTCGCAACATCCAGTTTACCGAGAGCCTCAAGGAGCGACTGGGTTCTACGCATCTGGAGATCATGATAGATTGAACACTGGGTTCCCTAGGAGTACGCCGAAGTGCCATATGATAACTGAGGAGGGAAAGTATCGTACTTAAATGTTTGTGGCAGTGAAATAAAATAAAATTATGTCTGAAATATTATTATACAATTTTGACTTTATTAGTCCTTTTTATTCTAGTCCTATGCTCCAGTTCCATCGAATGACTTAGAATCTTAAGGACAATTAGAGAGTCTTCTTATTTTATTTAGTATTGTAGTGAGCAGATTGCGCAATGGTCGTACATCTCGATAGGCTACTGTGACCAGTTCCAATCAGTTGGTATTTACGCTTAGTTGTTTGTCACCTTATAATATAAAAAAAGTTTTTATTTATGAAACTAGCGGCCTGATCGTGGAGATCTAGAAGTGATCTGCACGCGGTAGAGTAGTCTATAAAATGTTTTTTTTATATTTAGCTTGCCAAAATGATGCCGCCCCGCCTGATGGAAAGTCACAGCGACATCTAGCGACTGTCACAGTCTGTAAGACTATAGACTGGCCCTCAAGTTGGCGGCCCTATGATGTGCCTCTTCACGCTCCGCTTGAAGAACCCAGGATTGTAAGAGGAGGAAAACACGTGCGCTGGCAGGTCGTTCCACATTTTTATGGTTTGACAGAGAAACGGTCTTTTGAATAGTTCAGTTCTAGCAAAGATTCTCGCCACCGTGTGAAAGTGGCACCTCTGCCCAGCACGCGTTGTTAGGGATCGGAAAGGAGAAGGTGGGATTAGGTCGAAGAGCTCTTCAGAACACTCACCGTGATAGATACGGTAGAATGCAGCCAAAGATGCAATAGTTCTTCGCTGCGCCAATGGCTCCAGACTTTCCGTCACCTCAGGGCAGTTGATAATGCGAATAGCACGCCGCTGCATCGAGTCCAGCTCGTCAAGCAAGTACCTCGCAGAGTCGTCCCAAAGGTATTCGACGCAAGGACGAATCTGCGTCTGTACAGCAGACACCAGCTCTGGTGTGGCGTGAAAAACCGCTTCACCTTGTTTAGGACTTCTAGTTTTCTTGAGGCTAGCCCAATACATCGCTCAATATAATATTTGTGATTGAGCTCGGGCCGGACGTCTATGCCAAGGATGTCCCGATTGTCCCCAACAGTAATCGTCGTATTCTGAAGAGAGGGTAAGCGTAGGAAATGGGATTTTTTAGCTGTAAACGCACATGCCTGTGTTTTACGGGCATTGAACTCAACCAGGTTTTCGGATCCCCATTACGGTACAAATTATGGTTGACATTTCTCATTCTAGGTACCAAATTTGGATTATTCGTAATGGTTTTGAAAATGTACAAGTTCATTTCTAGAACCAGATTTTCAACTCAAATAAAAAAAAACAACTAAGTAAATAAAACCTTCAAATTTAATAATTTATTCTCAAACAAAATAACTTACACAGAATTTATGACTTAGTGACTGACTAACTAAATCTCAATAAAGGGGAAAGCAAATATTCATACAACTTTTTCGATAGACTTTTTTCTATTGATCATGTAACGAGGGGTCTATTCGATCATAATTTCGATATGCACGGTCCCCATTCCTTCATGTCGGTCGTATTTAATGTTTTGTGCCCACGCTCTGCACTCTATGTTGATCAGCATTCCAGCTGTAAGAATACACAAGACTATTACTTTCAAGTGTAATTTGAAAAATAAAAACCGGCCAAGCGCGAGTCGGATACGCACAGAGGGTTCCCTACCAAAAATCGATAAGAAATCAGGTTGTTGTATAGGAGCCCTCCTTAACCTTCATTATTTTCTGATTACATATTTGCTGTTATAGCAGCAAGCAGCAACACATAGGTTTTTTTTATATTTAGCTCGCCAAATTGACGTCGCCACCAGCCTGAAGGTAAGATGTGGCGCATCTAGCGATTGAAAGCCAGTCTCACGGTCCGGTAAGATTTTCGACAGTGGTCCTCAAGTTGGCGGCCCTGTGATGTGCCTCTTCACGCTTCTTTTGAAGAGCCCGGGATTGTAAGATGAGGGAAACACATGTGCGTTCCCATAATACGTTTTTTCAATGTGTGGAAATCCTTCATGGATGCTATGCCGGACTCCTACCGACCAAAACCACACAATGCCCTACAACACTCTATGGCCGGGAGTACCGGGTAAGCCCTCGGAAGGATCTCTCAGGGTAAGTACATCACCTGTGAACGTTTCAGCTCTCTAGCTACCACGGTTCTTGAGGTACAGCGTGGAGACAGACAGAAAATGGGCAAACGGGTCGCAGAACAAGGATCCCGTTTTTACCGCTTGGGTACAAAACCCTAAATCAGGCCTCCGTCACTCGCTATAAGTCGTTTTATAAGCACCTACTCCTAAGTATTATGACGCAGAACTAACGTGGCCGACCGGCAGAGGGCTGCCACACGCCAGATCGATCGAAGTGCGCACAACCAATGTACATTTCCCGCGTAAAATAATATTTAGCTTTATTTAGTCTTGCTTTTTTTTTTCATCTTACTTACTAATATTCTAAAGTTAAATGCGAAAGTGTTTGAGTGCGGATGTGTAGATGTATGAATGTTTGTTACTCTTTCACGCTCTAACGGCTAACGGATCTGGCTGATATTTGATACAGGGATAGATTGTAGTCTGGAATAACACATAGGTTACTTTTTATCCCGGGAATAAGTTCCCATTGGAAGCGGTAAAAGGAACGAACTTTTACGCGGGCTAAGCTGCGAGCATCAGCTAGTTATAATATAATTCTTATGTAAAGAAGAAGTTATAAAATACTATTAAGTTTTTTTTTCAGACACTGTGTTTATTGTTTTTTGTAGTTATATGTATTTTTGTTACGTGCTTACAACCCTAATGTTGTCAATAGTTGTCACTTGATGACGCAATCATACGGTGTGCGCACGAATCTCGACTCTCGGAATACGTCGTAGAGCATGTTTTCCACTGTAGCGATATGTTATAGCTAATATTTTTGAGGTTAAGTATGGGAGTGATGTATCTGTTACGTAGTAACTATTATTTAATCTGTGCCTAAATACCAGAGGTACCGTGTGATTATTCCAGTAAGCCAAAAACATGGTAAGTATATAACCTGTAATTTTTTACATACATACATATAGTCACGTATTTATCCCCAAAGGGGTAGGCAGAGGCATGTTATACACCCACATTTTACCAAGTTTAATGTCCCACGTACGTACGCACGGTGGTGAGCCTATTGCCGTGTTCAAATGGACAAGCGCAGGTCGCTTCAAATCCCTTCATCACTCAGGGAGTAAGCTGATGATCATCGCAATTAGTTTGCATGAACCATCTCGGTCACATTGGCTGCCATAGAAAAAAATACGCATCAAATCCAATTATGGTTTAACACCCTCGTTTTTGATGTGGTTAAAAACTTCGACCAAGAAATTATAAAGGTCCATACATTAGTTTTGAAGAAGTTAAAGTGAGGGCATGCGCTCACTTGGTCGTAGTCGGTGTTATTGTTCCAAAGGTGAAACACGTGTTAAGATGCCTTCCTGTGTGTTCCCAAAGTGTAAAACCACTACCCTAAATTTGAAAAATACAAGTACGTGTGCATGTCGTGTCGTTGCTGCAATATCTTTGTGTGTTTTCTCGCTTTTTGAGTTCGTAATGTATGACATGGGCCTGTCTATAGGTACTAAGTATTACTTGGTCGAAGGTTAAAAATATGCGGAGGCTTACGACCTACTACGTAGAACAAGAATACAAATTATTGAAATGTAGGCGTACAGTATACAGTATACCTCTGTCCACCCCTTCGGAGATAAATGTGTGCTGCTCCTCCCATGTGGCAGGTATATTGACCATAATAATTTTAATGTTCTATGCAATCTAACTTGATATGTATAGACACTGGTCTAAGATATGGCGTGATGCCTTTGATGTAGGAATATTATGACAACCAAATTCATTCAGGTGGGCCGTGTGATGTCATCTCTATTCTAGACTGCCTTGCTGGTCTATATGTTTTATAGTTCAACCGCTGATTGTGATTTGATTCCCGCCATGGGACAAACAAAAAGTATATATCTAACATGACATGTGTAGACCTGTAGCACAGCCGACAGATCATAGTAGTAGGTACTCATAGTAGTTCTCTATATAGGTACTACTATGGTACTACTATAACATAGTAGTTCTCTTTATACTGTGCTTGTTTGTAGTTACGATACCGGTACCTACTGTTCGTTCGCTCTAACTTTGCGGCTCGGCTCCATACAAAAGTCGAATTTTTAATTAGACGAAGTAAATTGACAGCAACTAATGTCACTTCTTCATACAATTTTGCGTATTATGTGATTAGACGAAGTGACATAAGCTACTGTCAATTTACTTCGTCTAATTAACGATTCGCGTATACGCCTCTACGCCAGCGGCAAAGTTAGAGCGAACGGGTAGTACACTACCTTCTTCTAACGGGTAGATACCTACACTACATTTACACAAAAAACTTAAATTCCAAAGTAACAATCGCGAATTACAAAATGCCGAGATTTCCGAAATTATTCGTACCTATTATACGTACTTACGTACTATACGTACATACTAATGAAAATGGGACTAACTTCGTATTTCTTGACTTTCGAATAACTATGTACCTACTTGAACGATTATTGTACATTTAAACAGTCTGACCTTTGTCACTGTTAAACATAATTATATTTATACTGTGCCTTTGTTTCTTAGGATTCATAATAATTTGAACATCTAAATGTTTAAATTCGGAATTTTTGGATGTTCCCATCTACAGCAGTACTTACTCTTCGGCCTCTCCAAATGAACAGCCACTAGCGGACTGAGGTATCCCTCCTGGTTGCTGTACGGGAAGTAATATCCCGGGAACCCTTGGTACGGCATGTACTGGATGGGTCCCAGGTTCTCTCGGTCTGCGGGGTTCTCTCCCTGACATGATACCCACACCATATTTAACTGAAAAAGAAAATAGTAAAAATTATAAAATTTTCGGGAACATATTATCACAATTTTGATGTTAGGTCTTTGCTCCAGATTCATATCTTTTTAGGAAGAAAAACAAGGTCCTGTCCTGCGTATCCTACCTACATTATGTAAAAAAACCCTATAAGTACTCTGTAAAATATAGCTTGATCTCTGAGACAGTAATATTAACGGCAATATAAAAGGCATAAACTTGTTACTTACAGTTTACACCTCTGTGTTCTCACTCTCTGCATTTCAACCACAAAAGCTTTAGCTGTCACAGAGATCAAGCTAAGTATATTTTACAGAGTTTAGAAAAAGATGTATTAAAAGAGCAAATATTTCAGCAGTGGTATTTTGTCCAACTTGCTGGCGTACCTATTGCAATGTTGTATCCGACAGGCGTAACTTGTGCGCACTTTAGCTGTTCACGCAGGAAGCACAGCAACTATCGTAAATGGAGATGCCACAAATCGCCACATATTTCAGACATGCTTTTTCATAATGTACCTATGTTTTGTAATTATTATAAATTTTCCTGTTTCATAATGTACCTATGTTTTGTAATTATTATAAATTTTCCTCTCGATTCACTTTATTTATAGCTGAAAACTGCATTTATTGCATGCATTCGTTGAGTATAAGATATTTAAGTGAAAAGACATCGAAAGCGTCTTAATTTAGCAAAGATTTTAAGTTGTATGAAATTTCACGTATGATTAAATATCCGTACTCTTGCTTCCCTTCATAGACTTTGAAGTGATTCTAAACCATACTCACATAATTTTTATCATACGCCGTCATACTCCTGATATGCTCCTTTAAATCGTCCGGCATCTCAGCAGGCACACTGTCAGAACTGTTATAGAACTGAGGTTTCCATCCAAATATCTTGTTCAGTTTGAGGAACACGCAAGGAGTGGACTTGTGGTAGGCGAAGTGGTTGTCTTCCACGCAAGGGGCCCAGGCGCTGATGTCTACGTCACAGACCTTCCCGGCTGGGGCTGGGAGCTTGAAGTCGCAGTTGTGGATGTTTTGGCTGGCACCGGCTTTTTTGCCATCGCGTTTGTATTCTAAAAAAAAAAAAAGAATAAACAAAATGTATACGGTCGAATTGAGTAGGTAACCTCCTCCTTTTTTGAAGTCGGTTAGAAAATGAATTGATTTTTGAAGGTTTTTTTGTTCAACTTACTAATTACAGAAGTAAGGGAAAGCGTAATCGTATGCCAAAGTAGTAGGTAAGTGTTAAGTGACTTTTTTTAACTTCAGGGAAAATCCTCATGGATGCTATGCTGGACTCCTACCGACTAAAAACCTCACGTAACGCCCAACAGCCTATGGTTAGGATCCCCGGGAAAACCCTCGGAAGGATGTCCCGGGAGTATCAAGTGACTTATAACATTTAACAAAAACTCACCCGTCAAAAAGTTCGACACCTCCTTAACCCAAAACTGATAACTCCCAGGATCATTGCCTTTGTACCAAATAACACTGCTGGCGACCTCTGGCGGCATAGGACGGAATCCTAACCCAGGGTTTGTGCCAATGATACTCTCTTCCAACTGCCACTTCGGTTGCCGAGCGTCCAAGAGTTGGAGGAACGTCCACATACAGATGGCCACTAGGATTGCCAGCGCGGAGTAGAAGATGAAATAGAATAGCAGGATTTTGTCTGAAATTTACAAAAGTACGATTATTAAAGTAAATACTTCGATATTGTCTTTTTTATACCGCTAAGGTGGTAGACAAGCATACGGCCCACCAGATTTACTGGTATGGTCACCGCATTCTTTTCGAGAAACCCTCTAAGACCTCCCTTGAAGAACCCCATACTGGAGGCAACCGGATTTGGGAAAACCGAGACAGGGAGATCAATCCACAATCTAAGCGTGCGCAGAAGAAAAAAAGGATGTAGATCCCTACTATCTTATACCCGAGAGCCAGACACCAGAGCAACTGAATCAATCAATCAATAAGATCAGCCTATGGTAGTCCACTGCCAGACGTAGGCCTCTCCTGATTTACACCACAGCATACGGTCCTGTGCCTTTCATATCAACCATGCAACCTCTTACAGGTCGTCATTCTATCTGAAGGGTGGACGTCCAGCCCTACGTTTGTCGCGTCGTGGTCTCCACTATAGAAATCACTGAATGCACCTATTTTACTTACAATATACTTGAATGAACTTTGACATCATCAATTGCTTGTGGAGTATGTGGAGGTCGGATGGCAATCGCATCATAAAATAAAAATACCAAAGATCAGACGCATTAACAAAAAACCAAGTGTGAGTCTCACTCGAACCACGAATGGTTCCGTACCAAAAATTGTAAAAATCGCGTTTGTTGTATGTACTCTTCGAATAACAATCCTAGAATAGTATTGTTATTCGTAGCATGTAGGTACTCGTACTTATAATGTTGTTTTTCGGTTTTTAGTTTTTGATGATAAAGCCGCAACAGACAGCAGCATCATCAGTGAGAATTCCAACTCTCAAGATACCACGTTTCTTCAGATACAGCCTGGACACAACCAGACGGACAGCGAAGTTTCGTAATAGGGTCCCGTGTTCCACCCTAAGAAGCGGGATGACACCTAAAACCCGCCCAAAGACGCGGGTTAGCCCCCGAACCCAAGGCGAGGCCGCAGTGGTAGCCTTAGGTCTGTTGGGAGTCCTGGGGTATCCTTGCGACGGCTCACCTGGGGCTTCCAACCGTAGGCTGATAGGTAGGATACATGTGGTTTTTTAATCGTTAGGAGCCCGACATAGCATCCATGAGGATTTTCCCTCACATTAAAAAAATTGTCCCGTTTTTAGGGTTCCGTAGCCAAATGGCAAAAACGGAACCCTTATAGATTTGTCATGTCTGTCCGTCCGTATGTCACAGCCACTTTTTTCCGAAACCATAAGGCCTATGCTGTTGAAACTTGGTAAGTAGATGTATTCTGTGAACCGCATCAAGATTATTATATAAAACTAGAAAAAAGCAGTTAATTTTGGTGATCCCCATACTCAGAACTGAGACTCAAACCCATACGTGTGGGGTATCTATAGATAGGTCTTCAAAAATGCTATAGAGGTTTCTAAAATCATTTTTTTCTAAAGTGAATAGTTTGCGCAAGAGACACTTCCAAAGTGCAAAAATGTGTGTCCCTTTAACTTCTAAACTAAGAGAATGATAAATCTAAAAAAATATATGATGTACATTGCCATAAAATCTAGCAAAGAAAATTGGTTTGAACAAGATCGCGTTGGTAAGTAGTTTTTTTTAAATAATTCATAAACCGCAATTTTCGCCTAGAAAAATCACTACCACTGCATACGGTTAAAACATCAATAAAAGTTTCAACGAACTACAAGAACTTTTATATTATGTTTCTTGCTGCTACGGAACCTTGGCTACGAATAACTGAAAATTGGTATAAATCCGTCAATCCAAAGTAAGTAAGTATGTCGGTATATTGTAGAATACAAGAGAAAGGCCACTAGCCGGCCGTGGTCCAGTTGTTACGAACGAGGTGCGCCCGCGCAGGAAGCTCCAATGATCTCAATGAACCGTTCGCAATGAGCGGCCGTCATACCATCCGGTACACTGTCTTGTCTCGACAGTTCAGTCTGGACGGCTACTTGTAGGGGATTTTAGGTCTCTTAGTTGGTATACCGGGGATTTTAATAGGATATAATTTGTCTCTTTATTGTAGAGTTTGAGAGAGAAACTGTTGTTTTTGACGTTTGAAGATTTATATAATGGTTGGGTAGAGTTTAATTTTTTGTAAAAATTGTTTCACTGGACTGACTGCACTAAGTGGGGTACTAGTATGATGGTTTATGCCTAAAGGATTTGACCTTCAGAGATAGTTACTTATTGGTTAAGGCATTGGAATTGCATTCTTGCAACTGCTCTTCAATTTTCGACCGTTTCTTTTTAAGTGTGGTAATTTTAATGGATGCTATGCCGGACACCGACGTGAACTCCTTACAAAAACTACTTATAATTGACGGGCTACCGTTAATTTTAAAAGGTTCAAATATCTAGCTATCACCATTCATGAGAAGCCTCGTGACGGACAGACACACAGACAGACGCACAGCGAAGTCTCATGAATAGGGTCCCGTTTTTTACCCTTTGGGTACGGAACCCTAAAAGATTCATACACACTATAGAAGTATTATAACTACCTCATTTTTTAGGGTTTCGTAGCCAAATGGCAAAAACGGAACCCTTATAGATTCGTCATGTCTGTCTGTCTGTCTGTCTGTCTGTCCGTCCGTGTGTCACAGCCACTTTTCTCCGAAACTATACGGCCTATGCTATTGAAACTTGGTAACTAGATGTATTCTGTGAACCGCATTAACTTTCTTATATAACACTAGAAAAAAAGCAGTAAATTTTGGGGGTCCCCATACTCAGAACTGAAACTCAAAATTTTTATTTTCATCAAACCCATACGTGTGGGGTATCTATAGATAGGTCTTCCAAAATGCTGTTGAGGTTTCTAACATCATTTTTTTCTAAAGTGAATAGTTTGCGCAAGAGGGACTTCCAAAGTCGAAAAATGAGTGTCCCCCCCCCTCTAACTTCTAAACTAAGAGAGTGATAAATCTAAAAAAAAAACATGATGTACATTGCCATAAAAACTACCAACGAAAATTGGTTTGAATGAGATAGAGCTGGTAGTTTTTTTTTAATACGTCATAAACCGCAATTTTCGGTTAGAAAAATCACTACCACTGCGAACGTGTTAAAACATCAATGAAAGGTACAACGAACTTTTATATTATGTTACTTGCTGCTACGAAACCCTTCATGGGCGAGTCCAACTCGCACTTGGCCAGTTTTTTCACGCTTTGTTCTTCGAAAAGTTAGACGCTGCCTACTCTTCTAAGAGCAAAGCGTGAATTCACCACGTTCAATTCTTTAGTTGCAGTGTCTCTTTTCAATATGAGAATAGGCTCACCAGTTGTCATGTGGGACCAAGTACGAATATAAAAAAGGGGGCTAACTACACCTTCAGCAATAAAGGTTTGACTGTAAACCAAATGGACTTTTATTTCAAAGGCAAACCGTGTCTCTTTTTGAACAAAGTAGTACTTATATCATTGACTGCCTCGGTTGCCTATTTGGTAGTGATACCGCCAGACGCGCTGAGGTCCCCCGGGTTCGATTCCCGGGTGGGTTCAAATATTTGTGTGATTTACAAATGTTTGTTTCGGAGTTTGAGTGTTTTCTATGTATAATACATATGTATGTGTTTAAAAATCTATAAGTATGTTTATCAGTCGTCTAGATCCATTTTTTTTAAGTGATGGAATATCCATCATGGATGCTATGCCGGACTCCTACCGACTAAAAAACTTCACGTAACGCCCAACAGTCTATGGTTGGTAGCCCCGGGAAAGCCCTCGAAAGGATATCCCGGGACCGCCTAGGGCGCCTAGATCCCATAGCACAAGCTCAAAAAAAAAAAAATGAAATGAATTAACAACTTTCGTTTGAAAGAGAGTGGAAAGGGTTTTTCCCCATTCTTTCTATCGTATCGCTTAAGTAATAACCTGTCAAGAACGACACTTGAAGGTGTCTAATAGAGCGTTAGCCATATTTTTTATACTACAAAGGTGGCAGACAAATTAATGGTCCCACCTGATGAACTGTGGTCTCTGTAGCCAATGAACGTTTGCAAAACCAGAGACGCTACACTCGCTCTGCCGACCCTAAACCTAAAACCCTTTTTTTTTACATGAGGTAAGATCCTCATATATCTATGTTATGCCGGACTCCTACCGACTAAAAACCTCACGTAACGCCCAACAGCCTACGGTTGTGAGCCCCGGGTAAGCCCTCGGAAGGATGTCCCAGGACTCCCAACAGACCTACGGCCGCCGCTGCGACCTCGCCCAGGGGGAGGTTCGGGTGCTAGCCGCGTCTTTGGGGGGGTTTGGGGTGTGATCCCGCTTCTCAGGGGGGGCGTGCGTGAGTTTCTCACGTCACGCTGCCGTCATGGGCCTGCTTCTGTAAGGACGGTGAGCGACCCTCAAACCTAAAACCCTATAGTCTGTACAACCGTTTATTTTACTTGTGATTTTATTATTTTATGTTATTTATATTATGTTAGATTGCGCAGCGGGCTATGAAAAGGGCTATGTTTGGAGTGTCTCTGAGGGATAGACTCCGAAATACGACTATTCGGCAGAGAACTAAAGTGGTCGACATAGCTCGCAGAATAAGTACATTGAAGTGGTAGTGGGCCGGCCATATCTGCAGAAGAACCGACGGCCGATGGAGCAAACGAGTTCTAGAGTGGAGACCGCGTCTCGGCAAACGTGGGGTAGGACGTCCACCCGCTAGATGGACCGACGACCTGGTAAAGGTCGCAGCTGGGACTGGATGCGCAAGGCGCAGGACCGTGTGTTGTGGCGTAAATTGGGAGAGGCCTACGTCCAGTAGTGGACTGCGATAGGCTGTTTTGATTGATTGATGTTATTTTATTTTACTTTTGGGTTATAATTAACGTAGATAGGTACGTATGATACAGTTTATATATTTCTTTTACCGCGTATCGTAATATAAACGATTGGACAAACTATACTTAAACAAGAAGCCGTGAGATTGCTCTCACCCGACTGCCCCTCTCTAACACGTTTATTGTGAAAGTTCAATCCGATTCAAACTTTGAACAGTGACATAGTGACGTAGTTTAATGCAACAGAGTCACAGACTACAGACAAAGTCTCGACATAAGCCCCTCTGCACTCTATTTTATAGAGAGGGGCTAAAATGGATGGGTACTTACACCAGCTGCTTCCAGTCCGTCCACAGAACTGCCTGGTCTTCGGGTTCCAAATAAACCGCTGGAACTTCTCAGCTCCAGTCATGGGCTCCTCCTTTTCCTTATAATACAAGTTGAATCGCTCCAGGCTTGTGAGATCTGAGGGTCGTTTCTTGGACACCGTCATTTTGTGTGAGTTTTGGGTCTAGAAAGATTAAATAATTATAAATTTGGAGACATTTTTATACAGCAACATCTAGTCCAAATCAGGCTTTTATTAAATTACTAGTTTTTGCACGCGACTACGTTCGCGAGGTGATATTAACATATATCCAATCGATTTTGACCTATCCAATATATAGGGCTTCTAGTAAAACATAGGTCAAGCCGTATTATCATTTCCGCTGAAACGATTTTGATGAAACATACAACGATATTGAAGTTGAAAAAATATTTATAAAGTCCTAACAGTATAATTATGATCAAGCTACTGAATTTGGCTCCAAACCCGAACAAATAAACAAACAAACAAAAAGACACGAAGAAAAAAAGAAGATTTGGACTCAGAAGCCCCAAATTGGTCAATTTCAGTTATTTTTTAAAATTTATGGTGTGTTTTTAAATTGCTGGTGCGGGCGGCTTCGCCCGCGTGAATTTTGGTTCCCGTTCCCGCTTCCCGTGGGAACATTTTCCCGGGATAAAAAGTAGCCTATATGTTAGTCCAGACTATACTCTATCCCTGTACCAAATTTCAGCCTGATTCATTCAGCCGTTAGAGCGTGATTGAGTAACAAACATCCAAACATCTTCACAAACTTTCACACTTATAATATTAGTAGGATAGGATAGTAGGATGTAGGATAGGATGTACCGTCACAGCTATTTGTACAATTTTATAATAGCAGAGATGCTGTGGGATCTAGGCCTCTTAAACGTTAGTTACAGAATGAAACTCACGACCTCAGGAGCAGTAGTTAGGTACTCTAACCACTATAAAGAGTGGTGGAAAATGCAAACGCACTTATGTTAGCAGCTTTATGCTCTCAGAACTTCAATATACATCTACGTGGTATTGTTGATCGAAGTCTCACAAGAATGATGGAATAAGTGGAGAGGCGATACTAGAAAACGTATCGTAAGGCTAGAAAGTCAAAAAATAAATAATTTCTCTAATATACAAGTTCATATAACTCTAAGAAACAGTCAATGAACATTTTCTTTCTCTCTTTTAATTAATCAAAAATAGTGTGATGACATGTAGGTAAGTACTAGATAAAGCTCGCGGCTTCGCCCGCGTGAAATTCGGTACCCATGCCTGCTTCCCGTGGGAACATATGCCCGGAATGAAAAGTAGCCTATGTTTTATTCCAGACTATAGCTAGAGCTATGTAAAAAACATCCAAACAACTAAACATCTTCACAAACTTTCACATTTATAATATTAGTAGGATAAGTAGGATAAATAACTAGTATGTAGGCACTCAGGTTTTAGAGGTGATCAATGTGCAATTCTTGGCTTGAATGGCGCAAAGAGTCTGCCGTAAACGATGTTCGTAGTATTTTGAGAGTGTGAAATGCCTTTTACTTCACTAGGTTAATTATTTGGCTCAACCTAATAGTAGCCTATTTGATTGAAAGATTGAAAGGGATTCAGCAAGAGAACTTAAGACACAAATAATAACGGCTATAATAGATTGGTCAATAAATTCAAAACACCGTCATAAATATTACGAGGAATCTAATTTTTCATGACAAATTAAAAAATCTTACCTGATGTAAACCTGAAACGACTCCCGCAGGAGTGAGAAGCGCTCCTGAGTTGAGGCGCACTTCGACTGCGTCCGCGCCGCGTACGTCACGACAGGACAATGAGACCGCGTTATGAGAGATGGAATCATCTCCAGTCATACATTTATTTTTATTCAGCTCGCCAAATTGACGTCACTACCAGCCTAATGGAAAGCCGTGGCGCATCTAGCGATTGGGCAACACTTCTGACAGTGGTCCTCAAGCTGATGGCCCTGTGATGTGCCTCTTCACGCTCCTCTTAAAGAACCCGGGATTGTAAGATGAGGGAAACTCGTGTGCGGGCAGGTCGTTCCAAGTTTTTATAGTTCGACAGAGGAACGATCTTTTGAAACGCTCGGTTTTGGCGAAGATTCTCTCCACTGTGTATGAGTGGAATCTCTGCCCGGCACGCGTTGTTCGGGATCGGAAAGGAGATGGTGGGATCAGGTTGAAGAGCTCTTCACACATTTATTTTACTTGTACTTCTGCGAAGAGCAGACCTCGCGAGCACCCTGGAAAAAAAAATAACAACCTGTGAGGATTCATATCTGTTTCAGCAGAAAACCATTAATATCCGTTCATAAATAACACGACAACAATCTTCACCCCTTTTTTACCCTATTTTCCCCCCTATCAAGAAAAACTTGTATTTTCAATCAAAGGACACGCGTGCCAGGTTTGGTTTGGAAATGCGTCCTCTAGACCGGAACTGCCAAATCGTCCATACTGTCGAATCGGAGACTACCGTTCGATTCGCTCACTCTGTCAATTACTAGGAGCTATAAGGCGTTAGCTAACGAACTTAATTATCGCAGCAACTACCTAGTCTACCTACTATGGATACTAAAAATTTTCGGTACCGTTCTAAAACATTAAATTGCTTTTAACTACACTTTAGTCAAATCGAAAAAATAAGTCACTCAAGTCCATTACAATTGCTAGAAATACGAGTAGCACCATTATTTGTCTCTTTTTATTCTTTTACAAAATAATTCTTCTTATTTTTTTTTGTGATTGCATATTGCATAACTGAGTCCAACTCGCCCCCACATTCGTAATAACCACACAGTTAAGCGTCTGTCACTTTGTCGTGATTAACGCTTTATGGAAAACGAGCTGTTTCCCGCGGCTTCGTCCATGTAGAAGTGGTTATCGCGTAAAATCATTACTCACTTTTTGCGTAGTCGGTTAAAAAGTAGCCTATCCTTCCCGGACTCAAACTATCTCTACTATACGAATTGTCATCGAAATCGCTTCAGCGATTTAGGCGTGAAAGCATAACAGACAGACAAAGTTACCTTCGCATTTATAATACTATCTGTCCCCAGTGGCTTCGTCCGCGTAGAAATCGCGATCGCGAAAAATCATTACCCTCTTTGTACAAATTGTAGAGTGTCAATATTAGGTTGGGCTTAGAACAGACTTTAGCTTCCAACGCGTCCTCATCTAAGGGTTCAGGTACTGTCCCGCGTCTTTGGGGGTTGGTTTGGGTGTTATTCCGCTTCTTAGGGGGGGGGGGGGGGGGAGAATAACCCGCTGAGTTTCTTGCCAGTCTTCTGTTTTATATTGTGGACGTTTTACAAGCGCATTTGTATAATGCCTAAGTGAAATTTTAAATGATTTATTGATTGAAAATTTTCAAGCCATCCATAAGGCCTTCAAATTACCAAATTCATGTTAATGACAACCAAGAACAACGGCGTAACGTGCCTTTCGAAGCACGGAAACTGGACGTAGGCCTCTCCCAATTTACACCACAACACACAATATTTATGAAGGTGCTAAGTAGAAATTGAAAAGAAATGAATTCTTCTATAATTGAAGCGAGTCATGTACTCGGAGAACTCATCATGTTCCGTCAGAATGGAGTGAATTTCCTAATTATATTGTACGCGTCCACCGCGTTGGGGAAGTAGAGCTTTGTGATCGAGGCAGTTTCACCCGACTCGTATTTCCGGTTCCATTCGGTAAGCGTGTCCATACAGATCTGGCGCTTGGCGAATGAGATCGGACAGATGTCAAAGTCCGGTGTCCTCGATCCCAAAGCTGCCTCTTTAGCCAGTTGGTCAGCCCTCTCATTTCCCTCCATCCCCACATGAGCCTTTATCCCATACAAATCTTGTATTGCTCTTTCGTGCGCAGCCATTTGGAGTACGCATCTCAGGTATGGAACCCTCAATATGACATTTATAAGTCCCGTATTGAGGGCGTTCAGAGGAAATTTCTTCGTTACCTTGATTATAGGGCACAGCAATGTTCAGTTGATTATGATCATAGATGTCATAGATATCACTTCTTACCATTAGAAGTGAGACGCAATATCGGCGACATATGCTACCCATCCAAAGTTGTGAACAGCATTATTGACTGTTCACAGCTCCTGGAAACTGTATCGTTACGTACCAACATATTAGGACTTCGTCAGCGACCGATATTGGATGTTCCGGTGGTTACTACTAACTACAGATCGAATGCCTTCTCGGTCAGAGGCGCATCTCGTTTTAATGAACTTCCGAGGCAACTTGATATAGACCTGTTCAGCACCAGTGTAGCGACAGTTAGACGGCGATAGGCGGATTCTTACTTTGATGAACGGAGTACTGACCAATTGTAACGTAAACTGTGTTAAAATAGTCTACTTAATATGTCACTTTATTTGCATTTGCATTTTTGTTTTGTTTCATTCTTTGTCTGATAATTAACTATACCTACCTAATCGATGTTTTATGAATTAAATGTGGAAGCTTGTAATTAGCGATCTAATGATTTTATTGTAACACTCATTTATTTATTAGTCTGTAAGCTTTCTTTGATAATAATAAAAATAATAATAAAAAAAAAACAAATTAATTTGCTTGCCAAAAAACAATTTCTGATGTTTTTACGGGCTTCAACAGTGAGGGGATGGAGACAACTGGGATTTGTGACCATCTGAAGCCACGGTTGAATCGTTGAGCACCCTGCTGGTTTTCGAGCTGTTTCGTGATCATCCTCGTTGCCTCACATATTGCCAGGAGTCCCGGCTGATATACAGTGCAATATGACGGCAGCCCAAGTTGCCGGCCCTCGTTTCGGATCCGTCTTTCCATAAGGAAAGCACGGTTCCGACCCTGCAGCACTCTTGCTGCCGTCGGTGTATATTTTTGTATCACATTGATTTCGTGCTATCAGGTCTTCGTTTTCGACGTTAATGAACTTCAGGCGCATATGTTCGGCAGGATGAGGATTTTCAGCGTAGGTGGCCACTCGCTCGATCTCGCTCCCGGCTAGGTCTGATAATTCTGCGCTTTTCCTAATTCAATATGATAGAGCTGACTCTTTGACTCGAAGGTCAAGGGGAGTTATACCGGCCAGTACCAGAGTCGAGTCGTAGGAGACCGTGCGATAACTCTTTACATATTTATGAGCGCTTCCCAATCGTCCGCTCCCAAGCGGCAGCCGCGTACAACACGGCTCCATGGTTGCTGTGTACATTGTATGACTTCAGGATGCAGACCCCAACTTGCCTTCACTGCCCTGGTCAGTTGCTTATGGAGGCTGGTGACCCTCCTACACACGCTCTCCAGATGCGCATTGAAGGGGAGTTTTTATCTATTACTAGATGGTGCTCGCGGCTTCACCCGCGTGATATATCTGGTACCCGTTCCCACTTCCCGTGGGAACATATTCCTGGAATAAAAAGTAGCTTATGTGTTATTCCAGATTATAAGCTATCTCTGTACCAAATTTCAGCCCAATCCGTTCAGCCGTTAGAGCGTGATTGAGTAACAAACATTCAAACATCCAAACATCTTCACAAACTTTCACATTTATAATATTAGTAGAATAGTAGTATTAAACACATTGTGCCAAGCCATCAGCTATTACATTTTTTTTTTTTACAATCATAATAATATAATTAATTAAATCAATAACAATAACAATAAAAATCTTTATTGGAACAAAAACAAGTGTACAATAAAATATGTGCGATAATGTCCGCATTGGTTTAGAACTGTGTCGCAGCCATTAACGCCGTCTCAAGGCAGTGCTGGGGTGTCAGAGTTCCACCAACAAATAACTACATAATATTAAGCTTAGAAATAATAGAAAAGAAACATTAAAAAGTGTGTGTGTGTGTGTATTTGTGTGTGTGTGTGTGTTTTTGTGTGTGTGTGTGTGTGTTTATGATTGAATTACTTATTACAATGCATATATACTCTATATGGCCATACATTCCAGTTCCTCATAGGTCAAGGCCCGCAGCCATCCGTCAATGACTGGTTTGCAGTTCCTTGCCGTCAGGGGATATATATTGATAATTCTGTTTATTCGATTATATAAAATAGGGCTAAAGAAGTGATATTGACGTCTAACGACAGTAAATCTGGCTAATCCAATCCTACACACTCTGTGAAATCTCCGCCTTTGTGTGAGTATTTGTGCATCAAATGTAAGTTCTGAATGTTTACGCAATAATGTGTTCAGCAAAAACATTAGCTGATGGCTTGGCACAATGTGTCTACGTGTGATACGCAGGTCAATATATACCTACCTAACCACTTATGGAGATTATTTTTTTTATAAATAATTGTTTTTATATATAACTTTTCAAATGTCGTCACCTGCCTGATGGATAGACATAGAGGCTTAAAGTTTTCGCAGTCGGAAAAGTGAAATGGTAGTTGATGGTCCTTAAATATGTCTTTTTATGCTCCTCTTAAAGGACCAGGTGTGGTTTGATTGGGAATGTGCGCTTGTAAGGCAACTCGTAGAGTAGATAAAACTCAATCGGTACTTGTCTACACAGAGGCAGTCACTTACGGAGCGTAAGGAGCCCAATTTTTTGGTAGGTTGGTATTTGAGGCAAGCTGAAAACTCTCGTATTAAGGGTTTTAATATTGCCAGACGAACAAAAAAGCCAGGTCTGCAGGTACGTGTTGGGGTAGGGTAGGTGAAATAGGAGATGTATGGGACAAGTTTTCAGTTTGCCGCAAATAGGTGCACGAATATACTGCCGGCTCTCACTCTACTAAAATGTACAAAGAGACGTTAGACACCAGCGCACACAAACTGAAAGGTGTATTTTGAAGTCTATGAAGGCAATGCAACGTTAAGGAGCCACTGCACTGCTCGCAAAGTTGAACGAAGTTAGACGAAAACGATAGTGTAGAGAGGCACTTCGGCTCACCCCGTCAAACTTCAGCTCGCCTAGGGCGACTTCCATTTATTGTCGGTTTTTGCGTCCGAGTCAAAGGGCTACGAAGTACGTCTCTAGCTCTACACTATTCGGCCGACTTCCTATGTGCCGGTGCACTGCCGGCGCGTCATTAAAGCCATAATTAGTGTTTTAGTGTAAGTCATCCGATTATGAGCGTTATACAGTGGTCACTGGAGTAAATAATGTTGTTGCTGAAAACTGTGCCACACAAATTTCTATAATAGACTCTCAACTTAATAGCCAAACTGCTACTTGAGCGTCCAGTACAACGGTGGCATTTTGCGCAGGCTATCGGCACCACAGAGCGAATGAGCTCATTGCGAAGTTAAACAAGTGTGTAGTAACGAACTTCGGACTTAGCCAAAGTTTCTAGAGTACTTCGCTGAGGAACTTTGTGAGCAGTGTAGAAGTGCCATTGCATACATTAATACATTGAAGAACGTAGCGTAGATGTCGACGATGCCGTACCGTAGATGTTCACAGCAAGGCGCGGCGTCGGCGCCGCTGCACCGTCTTTCCACGTTGGAGACACGCGACGTTGCGCCGCCGCCGTGGTTTTGGGGACAGGCCATGTACCCATTTTCGACATACCACCGTTACCCCAAAATAAAACAAAAATAGCAGTACTTATATAAATGTTATTTATTAAAGATCTTTCTCGCATATAGCATTCAAGATATTAAAACAAGAATATTTCGCTATTTCTAAATCAGAATGTAAAACACCACAGTCTATAGCGGGCATTAAGCCTTTTGAATATTTCGTCCACGCCTGATATTTGTCATCTATACTTTCACCTAAAAATAAAAAAGTTGAAAGAGAGGGATATTCTGACAGAAATAAATAAATAGATATTAGTGGATATTCTCACACAACATCATCTACCCCAAATTAAGCTAATATAAGTTTGTGCTATAGGATCTAGACGACTGATAGACATACTTATATATTTCTAAATACATACATAATTATACACTCATTTGCAAAAAAACGGGCGGTTTTGATTTTCGTTCATCTTTAAAAAGATACAATACCAAAAAGGTTTTAATCGTTTGTACACGTTACTGGCCGGTTTTAAAAATGCCGTGGTATTTAAAAAAGTACGTTCTAAATTCAAATTTTCATTTGATGCTCATTTTTACAGAAAACCCCTTTTTATCCTACATTTTTGGCGCGAAGTTCCAGAAGTTAACATCGACTTTCACAACTTTTATTCAATTTTTATCGATTAATTTCATATCCTTGACTGTCAAACCTTTATTTATTGCTGTTTGGCTGTATCAAAAATGGTAGATAAAGTGGTAAAAGCTACCAAAATTATCGCGCTGCTTGAAGAGGGTTGCAGCCAATGTTTCGTGGCTAGGAGGCTAAATGTAAGTCGCTCGACGGTCCAAAGGACCTGGCAGCGATATCAGGAGACTGGTTCCGTCGAGAGAAGGCCTGGTTCTGGAACAAAACCATGTACCCAACCACGGGATGATCGTTTTCTTGTGAGTCGCGCATTGAGAAATCGCAAATCTTCGTATGTGGATCTTAAGAACAACCTCCAAGAAGTAAGAAATGTGCATATTAGTCTATGGACGGTCAGGAGGAGGCTTCTCGCCGCCAATATACGCAGTCACCGCCCGGCCCGCGGCCCCAAATTACTCCGTGAGCACAAAGTTCACAGGCTTAGGTTCGCTAGAAATTGTGAATCATGGACTCAAGAAGATTGGAATAGGGTTTTGTTCTCTGATTAAGCCAGGATATCTCTGTTCGGTGAAGATCGACGTCGGCGAGTGCTAAGAAGACAAGGAGAGCGCTTTGCAGATGCATGTTTCGAAGAAATCACACCTTATGGTGGGGGCTCTGTTATGATTTGGGCAGGAATAAATTCAATGGAACGTACAGAGTTAGTCTTCATTGAAAACGGCTCACTGACTGGGCATCGATACATAACGGAAGTTCTTATTCCTCATGCACAACCCGCATTGGCAGCTCTAGGTCAAGACTCGATTTTTATGGACGACAATGCTCGCGCCCACCGATCCCGCGATGTTAATGCGTATGTGCAAGAGGTCGGCATTCGTCGTTTGGATTGGCCAGCTCGAAGTCCCGACCTCAATCCCATAGAACATATCTGGGACGTTCTAAAACGGCGTGTGAGATCAGTACACCCGGCTCCGCAGACCATCAGAGAGCTGAAGAATGTGATTACTGCGGAGTGGGAACGTATTCCGCAAGCAAGTATCCGGGATATACTCGCTAGCATGCCCAGACGAATTCAAGCTGTGATTTTAGCTAGAGGGGGTCACACTCGATACTAAACATTTATCTGCTTTTACTTTATTAAAGAAAAACAAACAAAAAAACTTTTTTATTTTTACTTCATGAGCATATGCACTACTAGCGAACATACACTACTAGCGAGGTTTAGCATTTTTTCCCATAAATTGTAACAAAATTTTATGAAATACTGATGAAAACGATTATTTTCTTATTAATTTACCAAATTGTGAGGATAAAACTACCTATAATTATCAAACAAAGCAATATTAACATTTGAAATGGTTCATTGCTTAGGTGCCCGTTTTTTTTGCAAATGAGTGTAGTATGAAAACACCCAAACTCCGAAACAAACATCGGAATCGAACCCAGGACCTCAAGCGCGGCTGGCGGTTGCACAATCGACTGCGCCACCGAGGCAGTCAAGTGAAGTTCATCTGTGGCTGAGCGTCTCCTAACTACTTACTTACTTACACTTCGCCAGTTCTAGACGGCAGTCTTACTGACACCCAACTGTGCCGCTTGTTACGGTTGAGGATAGAGGAGGCAATAGGCTATCTCTACTTATATACATGTCAATTATTCAATCAAATCAGTCTTTGATACTCCACTGCAGGACGTTAGCCTCTCCCAATTTACACCACAACACAACACACGGGCCTGCACCATACGCATCCAGTGCCAGGTTGCAATTTTTTCTAGGTCGTTGGTCCATCTGGCAGGCAGACGTCCTACTAAGGTTGGGGAATGAGGAGAGTGAAGATCGCGACTCGGTTAAGGTAGGCCTTAACTGAGTCGCGGTCTTCACTCTTGCGAATGTTCTGAAGAGCTCTTCAACCTGATCCCACCCTCTCCTTCACGATCCCAAACAACGCGTGCCGGGCAGAGATGCCACTCCTACACAGTGGAGAGAATCTTCGCCGGAACTTTCAAAACCGGAGCGTTTCAAAAAGTCGTTCCTCTGTCGAACTATAAAAACCTGGAACGACCTGCCCGCACACGTGTTTCCCTCATCTTACGATCCCGGGTTCTTTAAGAGGAGCGTAAAGAGGCACATCACAGGACCGCCAACTTGACCACTGTCAGAAGTGTTACGGATTGTGAGAGTGTCCCCCAATCGCTAGATGCGCCACGGCTTTCCATTAGGCTGGCGACGTCTAACGTCTAAAACTCTATTTAAACATGTACGTAGGTAGGTGGTCAGTATGTCAAACATGTATAACAAAACGTCGCCCTCACCTTTAACAGTACGCCAAGTGCCGCTCCCATTTAGATCTACGATTCCAATCCACACGGGGGCATATCTTTTAAAGTCAAAAATGCGTATAATTTCTTGTGCTTCCTTCTCGTTATCTAATATCAGCAGGTACGCGTCCTCTCCACTGCATGTCTCATTTGCCTCGTCCCAATGAGATTTATGCTCGTGTAGTTTGTAACAGCCTACCGATGGATAGTAGCGGTACCCTGCAAGTCAAAGAGAATTTAATATCTTACTTTCCTTCAGGTCTAAGGAGCCCGCCAAGATCTCTGGAGCTGTGGGGACCACACCTGCAGGGATGAGGTCCCCTTATGGAGAATCTGACGAATCGAATAGGCTCCGAAACTAATAAACCGATTTAAAAACTTAATTATTTAGAACTAGATGACGTGCGCGGCTTCGCCCGCATGAAATTCGGTACCCGTTCCCGCTTCCCGTGGGAACATATTCTCGGGATGAAAAGTAGCCTATGTGTTATTCCAGACTATAAGCTATCTCTGAACCAAACTTTAGCCCAATCCGTTCAGCCGTTAGAGCGTGATTGAGTAACAAACATACAAACATCGAAACATCGAAACATCTTCACAAACTTTCACATTTATAATAATAGTAGGAAGTAGGATATAAAAACCCGACTGCCAAGTAAACATACAACTGAAAAGCAAAAACAAGCTCTACATTTCTTTTGTGATTTTCTTTAGCTTCTTACTGTTATACTTTGTCGGCGACATTTGCAGGCGGAAACAAGCTATGGGAACATGTAGCTATTTTGTAAACCACCTCTCGCTTGACTTAGCTTCTTCCCGCCTGCACATGTTGCCGACAAAGTAAAACAGTAAGTAGCTAAAGAAAATCACAAAAGAAATGTAGAGCTTGTTTTTTGCTTTTCAGTTGTAAGTATGTTTACTTGACAGTCGGGTTTTTTATATTCTAAATAATTAAGTTTATATAAAACTTTTTAGTTATGTTAGTAGTGGAGTTATTAATTTTCGTGTAGTGAAGGGACATCACCAAAATTCAACCTTAATTATTATATTTTTGGTCATATTTCCGGTGCTACTCAACCGATTGCAATCAAACGAATGTAAGAATTTAAGTCTGACCAAGGCCTTATAAACACATAATACCGCATCAAAATCGGTTCAGTAGTTTTGCGTTCATCGCAGTCAAATAATTACAACGCCGAAAGTCCACCATTTTGATTTTCCATGAATTTTATTATACCTAGTGTCACTCACACAATCATGACGAATCAAATGACACCTTGTATTTCAAAATCCGTTAAGCCGTTCAGGCTGTAGAGCGTCCAAGAAAAAATATCAAGCTTTACATTTCAGCGCCAAAAGTCTGCCATTTTAAGAATATTAGAAATTTTAATATACCTGGTGTCACTCACACAATCACGACGAATCAAAATGACACCTTGTATGTCAAAATCCGTCAAGCCGTTGAGGCTGTAGAGCGTGCAAGAAAAAAATCAACGTTTCATGTTAGCTCTAAAAGTCAGCCATTTTGATTTTTTTGAAATTTTAATGTACCTGGTGTCACTCACACAATCACGACGAATCAAATGACACCTCGCATGTCAAAATCCGTCAAGCCGTTCAGGCTGCAGGACGTGACAAAGAATTGGACATGCATACATACATAGTCTCGAAAAACATTACCCTCCTGTCTTCGGCAGTTCGAGTAAAAACGTTATCCCCGGTGAACAAAGGCTATATTTATTCCATCATTCCCACGGGAACTGGAGCCACGCGGGTGATACCGTGAGACGTCCACACATACACACAGTATTTCAACATCGTTCCGCTAACCGGCCTGGTTTTCCACTTGGACAATGTTTCCCAAGTGCTTCCAAGCCAGCAGATTATTAACACACATACAAATATCACATATTGACTCCATAAAACTTTAGAAACCCAGGGCTTTTGAAGGTTCGTTCCAGAATACTCTATACCTACACGATGCTGTCAGATTCATACAAAACTTGAGAAATCTAGCGATTTTAAAACGTTCGTACTGGTATAGCTCTGTACCATTTACACGAGATCTGATACACCTTACGAAAAAGGTTTCTTAAACCGCCTGTCATATTTTTTGTCGTTCCCTTCTCCTTATTCAGTAAGGTTTATTCCAGTGCGGGGCAGTGGTCCAACTGCTTTTGCTGCTTATACTGTAGTTTGACTCGGCCGGATTTTAAAAATAAATGCCTACAGCCACGCGGTACGTAAGCATGCGATAGGGCTGCCCACCTACAGCATTGTAAATATGTACATACATACATTCATATAGTCACGCCTTTATTCCTGAAGGTGTAGGCAGAGGCATAGTATACGCCCACATTTTACCTTATAGTTTTACGTTCGCGTAATAGATAGTGAGCCTAATGCAGTTGATTTTTTTCAATCCGCCCGCAAGACCTTCAATTTGTATTAAGGATTGTCGTTTTACTGACAACCGGCTTTCATTTCGAGTAAATATGTACCTTTTTTATTTAAACAAAAAAATACTTTGTGAGTAATAATATAATATCCCCGCAACGGCTGGCGGCGTGGCGGCGCAGCGCCCGTTATCTACTAACGATTAAGTGAGACGGGTATAAAAAAATTGAAAACGAGTAAGCGGCGTAGACAATATAATCGGCTCATCACATGTTTCGTCAGTGATAGAATCACGGAATTCTAGTCTTTATAATCATTGCGTAAAATTTTTGATTTACAAAATTAAAACTATTTTTCGATTTGAAAGTACTAGTCAGTCTCTAGTACACTAGTACTTTTCGTACATTGTCAAGTGGTGTTAAATTTTGGAAGTTCATATTTGTCTCTATGCGCAAGCGCAAGCTCGTGGCCCCGCGGACTCAGTGTTCTGTAAACGATCACTGCAGTAAGCAACATTTACTATGGCCAGATATGGATGGGTGACAACCACGTGGAGCACTTTGTGACATTTATTTACGAGCGTTTCCGTGCTTCGGAAGGCACGATAAGCCGTTGGTCCCGGTTGTCAGTAAAATGACAGTCGTTAAGCCAAGTTGAAGGCCTTACGGGCGGCTTGAAAAATTTCAACTGTGGGTCGTCACAACCTGCGCCCGGGTCGGCAGCGCGTGTGTAACGCCTCTGGTGTTGCAAACGTCTATAGGCTACGGTTACCAACCTTCCGGTGGGCCGTAAGCTTGTCTGCCACCTAAGTAGTATAAAAAAAAATGCATGTAATAAAAATCAAAGGTAACATAAATGCTGTCAATCAAAGTCATACGGTGCTAAGTGTACTGTAACATCGGTCATCCACAAAGAAATGAATACTCTTGAAACATACCTAAATCATTGCTCTCAATTAAATAACTACGATCTGACAACGGAACTAAATGTACTACCTACACGTACTAGAGTTCTGAACTAGTTTTTTCTTTGGATATTGTACTATATTCGATCGCACCGTTCACTGACTGAGCAAGCACAAGTCTAGTTGTAAACACAAACATATCTACTTCATGTAACTACCTAGTTCACTCGTGTCAATCACTTTGTTTAACTTAAGTCAACTAGTAAGTAAGTATAGTACCAATTAGTACTGAAGTAAAATCAATTTATAGTCTTACCTTTCGGAGTTTCCAGGTAATCTAAAAAATGTTATCTCTGGGTGCGTTACTGACGAATTCATGCAACCAAAACAAGCAGAATAGACTCTAGTTGTCATCATCAATCAATACATATAATAAAATCGTAACAGGTCGCTGTCTGTACATGGAAGATAAATAAGAAAAAATATTATAGGGGGGCTTAATGAACGCAATAGAACCCAAAACAATGATTTTTAGAATTTTTGTCTGTTTGTCTGTATGTCTGTATGTCTGTATATCTGTTTGTCTGTACGGTTGTGCACGCTAATCTCAGTAACCGCTCAACCGATTGCAATGCGGTTTTTTTTATTGTGTTGAGGTTTGCTCCAGTTAACATTTAGCGTTTGTTTTATGTAAATCGGTTAAGAAATAAAAGAGTTATAACACTTTTAAGAATCAGATATTTTGAAAATTTTAATTGTAGGGGTTTCTTTAAATGTGAGTAAACCTAAACTGGCGTGTTGGCTTAATCATAAAAGAGCTTAATGATTAAGACTATTTTTAAACAATTCAGTCCGCGCCGAAGGCGTGGACTGAATTGTTTAACAAACAGGGCAGTTTTAGACGCTGCTTGATGACTTTTATGAAGAAACACCTTTCCTTTCATACACCTTATGTGACGTAAACGAAGTTGCGGGCTCAGCTAGTATTAAATATTTTTAGTAAATAAACCTCGCACGGTTACTATCTAAAAAACGACACACCGTCCATTCGTCTACTCGGCACAATCGCGACTGCGGCGCCTGCTTGCGTGCTGAAAGGCCTGCCGAAAATAAGACTCGTAGGTATAGTTTGCGCTTTGTCCGTTTGTAGGGAGTTACAATACTGGTTAGTACTCTGTTAGTACTCTTTATACTGTGACCATGGCATGGGTCTATACTAGGGGCAGTTGACCAACTTTAAAAATAGTTGGACCACAGCACCTTTTGAGAGTTTCGTGTTCCAATCATTTAAAAAATATATGCTTCAACCAATTCAGCCCTTAGCGCTACACGATCTACTTATGTCTTGGTCGCGTTGCTCATTATTCAGCCCTATATTACAATGGGTAATTAAACAAGAAATATTGTAGGATTTTTGTAAGACAGAAATCTGTGGCTACTTTAAAAAGGTACCTACCTATATCATCCACGTGAGGGTAGAAATTTGAAAAAAAAAAACCCTTTCCGAAAAATTTTCAAGTGTAGTTGATTTCGGCTGCTAGTTGACAGGTGAGCGAGTTCCGGTAATGTAATTAGTACTGCCCGTTTGCGCTAAGTTTGCCCGTCCGCGTCGCTTCCCATACTATGCCTCTACACGATCGTCTACGCCAGCGGCAAACATAGAGCGAACGGGCAGTAGGTAGCGACTATAGTCAAGTCAACTTACCAGAACCTGTACATTTACTAGAGTCAACTGCCGGTATTGTCGTTACTTCAATTTTTTCTTCCTCCGTCGTCGACACCGCAGGCATCGTCTTATCTTCCTCCGTCGTCGACACTGCCGGCATCGTAACAAGTTCCACCGGCGCAATCGTATCGGTTTTAGAACAAATGTAAGGCAGTCGCTTCCAGCAGGATACGGCACTGATACCATCACCGTCCATAGCCAGGCAGTCACCTTCTCGAAGGTCCAGTTGTTCTATAAAGTCTGTTACAACTTCAGGTAAGTCGTCGACTTGGACACCTAGAAAACAGTAGCAATGATATCAATCAAATCAACCTGTGGCAATCCACTGCTGGACGTAGGCCTCTCCTAATCCACGCCACAACACACGGTTCTGCGACTTATGCATCCAGTCCCTGCAACCTTTTCCAGGTGGTCGGTCCATCTAGCGCGTGGACGTCCTATTCCACGTTTGCCGAGCCGCGGTCTCCATTCTAGAACCTAGTGATAAAGCATCATAAAATAGGTGAGTTTTAGTGAGGTCGACTAATCTCTGGCCAGAATACCAACTGTAAGGCCAGGCTAGAATGACCAATCTCCCAAAATGATAAGGACAGGCCAACGCTAACTGACTGCTGAACAGTCACTTCAAAAGGTTGCTTCTGATAGATGAATTCCTTGATCGACTGACATCGACGATTCTCCTAAACTTGTAAAGCCTGGGGAAGACTAGAAATAACAATAGCATTGCCTATGTTGCAACAAAAAAAAACTACATCAAGCCCTTCTAACGTGATAGATTTTTTATCAAAATACTAGGTATTTAATTGTAAGTTAAGTACCTATGTAAGACAATCTAAGATGGTAATGTGTATAAAAATTAAAATTTGTTGTCCATTTCCGAACTTGAAGAAGGTGGCGGGGAGTGACTGGATGCTAAAGGCGCAGGATCGTGTAGGTATTGTGGCGGAATTTTAGACAGGCCTACTACAGCAGTGGACTGCCATAGATTGGTTTTACTGATTAATTGATTTCGATTATACTAACCTTCTATCGAGACAAACCGTAGTTCAGGTTCGTAAGTTGCCTTGATACCGATGAAGTAGGGTGTGGAATGTTTGTTGACCCCTATACGTGCCTGCATGTATTCCAACAAGAGACCGTTAAGTGGGGACGCCAGAACAGCACCTGTGTTTTGATAAACAAGACAAAATTTTAGAAAAGTTTCTTATTGACGAGCTCTTCAACCTAATTCTGCCCTCTCCTTTTCGATCTCGAACAACGTATGCTGGGCAAAGAATTTCACCAACGCCCAGCCTCGCAAAAGGTCGATCTCTATATCGATTAAGGATCGATCTCTTGAATCGCTCGGTTTTATGGTTCGTCATACAAACTTACTCTTACAACCCCGGGTTCTTCAAGCGGAGCGAGAAAAGGCACATAATTGGGCCGCCAACTTGAGGTTCACGTCTGTAAAACCGGGTTTCATTACGAGAAAAATAATTCGAACCGTGCTTTCTACGAATAGTGAGTTTCGGATGAACGTTCCAGGCTCATGTTTTCGAAACCGGTTTCCAATCTTTGTAAATACTCGTAGTCAAGTGAGCTTAGTCTTAGACCATTTATCTAGTCTGAGACTCCCAAACAATTTTGCAAAGTAGTCATGTTGGATGGGTTAGAGCTGTGTAGTGCAAAACCAGCGGCAGAACAGTAGTTCTATAAGGGGCGCGTCCGCAAAAAATGCACTTAGTATTTTGGAAATATTTAAGAGCTCACTTAATGAAGTGACGCTAAAATGGAGCCTTAAATTCTTAAAAGATGCGACTTCATTAACACCGTGCGCTTTTTACAAAATAATTAGTTACATTAGAAAAAACACCTCTCAAAATTATTAAAAATCATCGAAATAGCAGGAATAATCAAATTGACAAAGGTAAATTTCGATGATTTAGGTTTTCTCGCAAGTAAATAATCTATACTAATATTATAAAGAGGAAAGATTTTGTTTTTTTTTGTTTTTTTGTTTTTAACGAATAGGCTCCGGAATTACTAAACTGATTTGAAAAATTCTTTCACTGTTGGAAAGGTACACTCTTTGCGGTGAACATAGGCTATATTTTATTCCTGTATTCCCACGGGAATGGGAACTACGCGGGTGAAACCGCGTGACGTCCGCTAGTTATTTTATAAAAAGCACACGTTGTTAATGTAGTCTTTAAGGTTCCATTTTAGTGTCATTTAATGAAGTGAGTTCTTGAATATTTCCAAACCCCTAAATGTCTTTTTCTGCATTTTGCGGACGCGCCCCTTAAATGATTGGGTAGGTACAACTTTTACTTTTTAATTTGTGCTCAATACCTAGTGAATTTCAGTCACCTTTCCTACCTACAAAGTTAAATATGTTATCTTAATCCAATGATAGACGATCATGAGATGTAGATATGTTGATGTTATAGAATAGAGTATTATTCACTTGATCTTTACTAGATGGAGCTAGTCGAGATGGCTTTGCTAAATCTGTACAGTGTAAGTATTTAGACACAGTGAAAAGAGAAATAAACCGGCCAAGTGCGAGTTGGACTCGCCCATGAAGGGTTTCGTAGCAGCAAGTAACATAATATAAAAGTTCTTATAGTTCGTTGTAACTTTGATTGATGTTTTAACACGTTCGCAGTGGTAGTGATTTTACTAACCGAAAATTGCGGTTTATGACGTATTAAAAAAAACTACCAGCTCTATCTCGTTCAAACCAATTTTCGTTGGTAGTTTTTATGGCAATGTACATAATATATTTTTTTTTTAGATTTATCACTTTCTTAGTTTAGAAGTTAGACGGGGGGGGGGGGGGGGGGGACACTCATTTTTCGACTTTGGAAGTCCCTCTTGCGCAAACTATTCACTTTAGAAAAAAATGATGTTAGAAACCACAACAGCATTTTGGATGACCTATCTATAGATACCCCACCCCACACGAATGGATTTGATTTTGAAAAAAAAAAATTTTTGATTTTCAGTTCTGAGTATGGGTACCTACTACTTAAAAATTTACTTTTTTTTTTTTTTTATACCGCTAAGGTGGCAGACAAGCATACGGTCCACCAGGAGGACTGGTGGTCACCGCAGCCTATGAACGTTTGCAACACCAGAGGCACCACACTCGCGCTGCCGACCCTGTAAAAACCTTCTTAGACCCCTTTTGAAGAACCCCATACTGTAGGCGTTTGGGAAAACCGAGGCAGGAAGATCATTCCACAACCTAAGCGTGCGCGGAAGAAATCCCCTATCGGATCTAACCGTGCTCGAACGCTCCGGACGTAGGGTGTGAGGATGAAATCCCAGTCTATGGCGAGCGGTGCGATGATAGAACGTAGCCGTGGGCATCATGTCAAACAATTCCTCAGAGCAGATACCATTGTACAGGCGGTAGAACACGCATAAGGAGGCAAAGTCTCTCCTGTCGCAAAGAGGTTCAACACCACCTGTCAGTAAAGGATCGTTGACAACTCTCACAGCTCGCCTCTGCACCGAGTCAAATGGACGAAGCTGATATTCAGGTGCCCCCGCCCAGAGGTGACAGCAGTACTCCATGTGTGGCCGCACTTGCGACTTATAGAGAAGCAGTGTTTGCGCCGCAGTAAAGTACCGCCGCGCCCTGTTGAGCACACCGAGCTTCTTGGACGCTAGCTTGGCCTTGTCCTCCAAATGACTGCGGAACTGAACGTCACTGGAGATGTCAACACCAAGGATCCCTATACTTTTAGAGATGGAAAGAGATGTGCCCTGGAATTGTGGCGCTACAGTAATTGGGGCTTTCTTAGCGGTGAAAAAACACGCCTGTGTCTTGGAGGGGTTGTCTTGAACTGGACAAGATTTTGTCTACCCCAATCGGACACTCTAGTAAGAGTAGCCTCGATTTCAGACACAAGCTGTTCACGACTTTCTTCAACTGCGTTCCGAGAGATACCGGGCGGCCTGTGTAACAAGTGTCCCCCGTACTGTCGTCTGCATAACAATGAATGCCGTCAATAGACAACATGTCATTGATATGCAGCAGAAACAGAGTAGGGGACAACACTGAGCCTTGCGGTACTCCAGCGTTAATGGCCATGCAGTCAGAACAGCTGCCGTCGACAACAGCCCTGATGCTTCTACCTGCCAAAAAGCTGGACACCCATCCGCATAATCTTTCGGTCATTTCGTACGAGGGCAATTTATTAAGAAGACCACGGTGCCAGACCCGGTCAAAGGCTTTAGAAATGTCGAGGCTCACTGCTAGAGCCTCGCCCTTACTCTCGATAGCCGTCGCCCATCGGTGTGTGAGGCACACGAGAAGATCGCCCGTCGAGCGACCGTGACGGAAACCGTACTGCCGGTCACTGAGCAGGTCGTTTTCCTCAAGGTACCTCAGGAGCTGTGTATTAATTACATGCTCCATCACCTTAGACAATAGGGAAGTGACGGCTATAGGCCTGTAATTGGCCGGGTCGGTCCTATCACCCTTCTTGGGCACAGGATGCACATACGCGATCTTACACGACGCCGGGACTTGTCGCATAGAATATGAAAGCGTGAAAAGACGTGTAAATACCGGACACAATTCTGGACCACACTGCTTAAGTACCACCGCGGGTATACCGTCCGGCCTACTCGACTTATGAACGTCCAGAGAACGAAGCTCCCGTCGAACGTCCCGCTGCGTGAATTTAACTTCCGGCATGGAAGTTCCACACCACGGAACGTCCGGCGGCACAGCACCCCCGTCGCTCATGGTCGAGTTAGCGGCAAAGAGAAAACCCAAAAGGTCGGCCTTCTCCCCGGCACTCTTCACTTTAAGCAAAGGTGGTAAACCTGACTGACAGAAGTTTCCCTCGGCAGCTTTGGCAAGCGACCAGAATTCACGACTCCCTGAAGGGTACCCTGCTAGCCGCTCACCAATTCTGCCGACGAAGTCGAATTTAGCCCTGACAATTGCTCTCTTGCTGGCCCTCGAGGCGGCATTTAATTTGCGTTTCACCTCAGAGATGTTTGGATCTGAATTTGCACGAGCCGTGGTCCAGGCTCTGTAGGCAGATTCTTCCAGCATCAAAGCTTCTCTGCAGAGCCGATTGAACCACGGTCGCTTTTTTGCTCCCACAGGGATCCCGCGGTTAGGAATGTAGCACTCCATGCCCTCCAAGATCCCCTCAGCGACTGCTGCAGCGCAGGAATCCAGATCGTCTGAGGCAAAACAAAGCCGCCTCCACGGGTACGACGCGAAGAACTCCCGCAGTCCATCCCAGTCTGCTGACTTATAGTGCCACACATGTCACCACTCCTTGGGCCGAGGTGGTTCAGGCCTTGCGAGTGGCACATGCGCCCGAATGATACAGTGGTCCGACGATCCGAGCGGAGCATCCACTGAGACGCTGTATCCATCCGGACGCGTTGTCAGCAGGAGGTCCAGCAATGCACTATGCTCGTTCTCCTTGTCTGGTATCCTCGTATGGGATTTAACCAGTTGGGAGAACCCATAGGTCAGGGCAAATTCGTGTGCAGCTTTCCCCGCAAAGTCAGTCATCCGGGAGCCCAACCAGTCAACATGATGACCGTTGAAATCCCCCAGAATCACTATCTCCGCAGAGGGGTACTGCTCAATCACCTTGTCAGTCGATTGTTGCAGGTGGTCAAAAAGGCGAACTGTGTCCGTGTTACCGCTGTGAGACCTGTACACGCACGCGTAGATCCGAGTGTGGCCCCCGTGATCCACGCGCGCCCATAACGTAGACAGGTCCCTGTCTTCAAGGCTTGTAAGACGGCGACAGCAGACATCATCACGGACGTACATACATACCCCGGCTTTCGGCCTGAAGTTGTACTCTTTACTGCTTTTTTTCTAGTGTTATATAAGAATCTTAATGCGGTTCACAGAATACATCTAGTTACCAAGTTTCAATAGCATAGGCCTTATAGTTTCGGAGAAAAGTGGCTGTGACACACGGACGGACAGACAGACAGACAGACAGACAGACATGACGAATCTATAAGGGTTCCGTTTTTGCCATTTGGCTACGAAACCCTAAAAACTTACGATCTGTCAGAAAAAAACTTATGATCTGTCGGCTGTTATTTAGATAGATATAGATATATTTCGTACCTTCTTTCTCGCATTGCGCCTTCGCCTCATACCAGGTTGCTATAATTTTGTGTGGCTTTAACCAACGTTGCGCTGTCGTCAAGTATTGGTACTCGCTCTGAGCGTCATCTGTCGGTACATAGAAATGGCACATATGTTATGAAGTAGATAAGACTTTATAAGACAAAGACGGCACATGTCATCTGATGGTTAGTTCTTGTAGACTAAGGACGTCTGCAGCACTGGATAAGAGGGGCTATACACGAGCTGTGAACCAAGCGCAGGTTGAGACGAACCGCGGTTGAAAAATAAAAAGAAATCGCTTCCAACTTTCGTTACTTCTGGTAGAAAAAATATTAATATTTATGTTCAGTATTCTTAACAGAAACAGGCACGAGCTCTTTACAATTTTATTATATAGATTCAAAAAGTGATTAATATTTTATCTACAAAAGTCCACGAAACTAACTTTTTAAAAGTCCTGTCAAATTTCATCGGAGGCAAGAGCTGGGTGAATCATATCGTTCAGCGCAGCAAATTCTTGATCTTCCTGCCTCGGTTTTCCCTAACGTCTACAGTATGAGGTTTTTCAAAAGGGGACATTTCACCTTTTCAGATTTTTGTCCCACGTAATAAGTATTTGTTGATATGGACAGGCGCAGGTTGTGACTACCCGCTATAAAGGCCTTCAACTTGGCTTAACGACTGCCATTTTACTGGCAACCGGGACCAACGGCTTAACGTGCCTTCCGAAGCACGGAAACTCGCAAATAAATGTCACAAAGTGGTCATGAGGTGGTCACCCGTCTATAACCGGCCATAGTAAATGTTGCTTACTGCAGTCATCGTTACCAGAACACTGAGTACTGCCCGTTCGCTCTAACTTTGCCGCTCGGCTCCATACTAAAGTCGAATTTTTAATTAGACAAAGTAAATTGACAGCAACTAATGTCACTTCTTCATACAATGTTGCTTATTTTCTATGACAAAGTGATATTAGCTACTGTCAATTTACTTCGTTTAATTAACAATTTGGGTATACGCCTCTACGCCAGCGGCAAAGTTAGAGCGAACGGGTAGTACGCGGGGCCACGAGCGAATGACAATATATTTAAATAGTAAAAGAATGTCTTACCAACGGTATTCACAAACACGAGGGCACAAATAACAACGGCGAACATTTCAAGGCACAACTTCATTGTCCACTGTTCTCTGTTCAAATCTGGTTTTATTCGTTCACAGATAACTAATGCTATGTTTTTTTTTGGTCTACGAATGATCCAGTACTATATCAATGTGCTGCATGTGTGCGTCGTGATGGAATTCTTCTATAACACACATTTTGCAATTTAGATAATATCCCTTATCGTTCTGTCGCTTCCTGTTTCAATGGTTTCAGTCCAGAATATAACAAAAAATATAGCTAGTTATGGTTATTATGAGGGTCATTTTTCAAGTGGGGAAGTCACTATGGACACCATGCCGCCTAACTAAAACCACACATGCCTGCCTACGCCTGGGAGCCCCGGGTAGCCCTCAGAAGGATATCTCAGGACAAATCTCACATCGTCTTTAAATTAAAACTCAACATTTTGTAAATAAGTTAAAATTTATTCTAATCATGTTGTACAGTATTTTCTAAATCACTAATGTTTATTACATTGATAAATAGTAGGTATGATAAATGCACATAAATGAAATGAATAATTGCCTTTTAAATTATGCTATATCGAATTGTAATAACAACCAATGTCTAAAGTATAAATAGGTATAAAAAATATTTAAAACGTTTTCGCGGTCCTGGACGCCATCTTTATTGTCTAAGATAAAGAGAAAGAAGATCAAAGAAAGGAAAGGAAGCTCTTACCTTTCCTTTCTTTAACTATTGATTACTGAAATATAGATAGAGAACGTTCTAAGTACCTACATTTTCAAAGAAAAACCAAACAGTTATTTATTGGTTTAAATTGTAAGAAATAATAACAGATTGTAACACTATCGAATTAGGGAATAATGATAGATGTTGATAGCATGAATCTCTACTATTATAAGTAAAATTATAAAATTAGCTGTGACAGTAGGATTCAAGATAAATTTTAAAATATCACTGTAATCGACATTTTTACTACTTTAAGGCTTCTGAGTTCAAATCTGTTTTATTTCTTCGTGTCTGTTTGTTTGTTTATTTGTTCGAGGTTGGAGCAAAATTCAGTAACTTGATCATAATATTGTACTATCAAGATTTTGTAGGAACTTTTTCAAGGTAAATATTGCTGTATGTTTTGATCAACATTGGTTTAGCCAAAATGAAAATACAGCTTGACTTATGTTTTACTAGAAGTCCTATGGGTTGGACAGGTCAAAGTTGTTTGGTTATTAGTTAAAATCACCTCGCAAACGAAGTCGCGGGCATAAGCTAGTAATAAATAAATAAATAAATTCTACTATAATGTAGGAATAAGTGTTACTGATTTCCTACTGGATTTTGAGTATGTTCCTCATTTCTTTGCGATGCTGATTCATTGAGCTCATCGTTTTGTGGCTTCGTCCAAGCTTGGCATACACAAGTCGGACCTGGTGGATGAGCTCCAGTCGAGGTTTGAAATCCTTGCGACCCTCCATAGCTTCCTGTACCAGTCTGATGTTGCGACGATTGGTGGTTTTGCCCCACGAAACTCGTCGTCTGAGTCAATTGACCTTGCGGTACATTTGATGCACCATACTTGTTCGACTGTTGCCCTTGGTTACCGTAGTTACCTGATGGATTGTTGACGTAGCTACCTGAAGGTTGACCTCCTCCGTAGCTGCCTTGATTTTGCTGCCCTTGAAATCCATTTTGCACTTGATTTTGGTACTGGTTAGACTGATGACCAGAGGACTGTTGATTCTGAACTTGGTACTGACTTCCAGAGGGATTTTGTGGATAGTTTTGATATTGACCAACATTTTGGGCCTGACCGTTTGGTTGGTATCCTGGACCAGCCTGACCGTTGTTTATGTAGCCTCCTTGTGGATTTCCAGTTTGCGGGTAGCCATAATTGCCATATTGTATCTGGTTTTGGTTTTGTGTCTGATAGCCTGAGTTCCAACCGAAGCTTTGCTGAGTTTGCTGTTGGTTCTGTTCTTGGTGTGAAGGTTTGTTTTTGTGACTTTGAACAATATCAATAACTCCACCTATGATTTTTTCCGGGATGTGGAGAACTTTAATTGACGCGTTGACCACGTGTAAAGCTACAATAAAAGCCTGCAAATGAGAAAAGACTGAAATTAACTTTAATAATAATGCCGCTATTCCGGAATGTTTTTTCAACTTTTTGAGTAACCGATTGAACGAACATTGGTAACATTTTTAGTAAACGCAAAGAGTCTAAATCCAGTTGCCTAAGTATGAGTAATTTCTTTATTCAATTTAAAAAAAAATCAGGAACCGGTCTAGAATGGAAATATGCTCTTTCTCGAAGGAGTAGGCAAATGGATTTAACACTCCCTCACCTCATCAGTTAATTTAGTCCCACGTAACATGAACACGTGAGGTTATGAACACGTGAGGTTTTTTAGCCGGTAGGAGTCCGGCATAACATCCACGAGGATTTTCCCTGACGTAAAACAAAAAAAAAACCCTCATACGAACCCGACTGGCAAGCGTTGTATATTGTGTGCTTCAAAAATACACCACAAATTTAAATAATTGTTAGGTCCATGAGGGAGACCTATGCTCATCAGTAGGTAACAAGACAACCAGCCCAAAATGTTCCACACAACAACTTAGGCTAAAGACTACTACTTACCTTGCTTTTAGCCAGGACCAATGGTTTCTGAGCTTACGTATTTTTGACCTTTCAATATACCGCGTTCACCAGTCGGGTTCAGGAGTTATATTGAGGCTTTTATCGAGTTTTACTCTTCAAGCAACAATATTATATGCCGTGTTAAGATTGACAGGCGCAGATTTTTGATGGAAGGTTTTACTAAAGCTATTTTTATAAGTACTTCTAAAGTGGCAGACAAGCCTTTGGCCCTACCTGATGGACTGTGGTCACCGTAGTTTCCAACATCAACGGAATAAATTACGCAACATTTAAACTAGATAGTTACTATACGAAATAATGTAAATTAGCGCTACGTATTAAAAAGTAATTAAAAGTATTAACTCACAAGGATAGCAGTTCCCACGTGTGCCTTCATGGTGCCTGTGCAACAAACTCAGTGTTTTTGGTACACCGTTTAAAGGACATCATATATTTATATGGGAGCCACCACCGAAATTTTGATAGGGCTGCCAAAAATTATACTTAAGAATTTAATTTTTAAAAAGGGCTTCGTAATTTGACTGCCTCTGTGGCGCAGTCGGTAGTGATACCGCCGGCCGCGACGGAGGTCCTGGGTTCGATTCCTGGGTCAGTCCAAATATTTGTGTGACCCACAAATGTTTGTTTCGGAGTTTGGGTGTTTTCTATGTATAATATGTATGTATTTACAAATATATATGTATGTATATCAGTCGTCTAGATCCTATAGCACAAGCTTATATTAGCTTAATTAGGGCTAGATGATGTTGTGTGAGATTGTCCAAAATATTTATTATTTATTTATTTATAACAAAACTGCAAATTCTCGGTTTGTTCATCATATTCCAATGGTTGAACGAGTAAGAGTGTCAGTGCATGACCCGAAGTTTATTGATCTCTGTTATTAGGTACTTACATTCTGTTTTTTTTTGTTTGTGACTTCTTATGTAAAAAGATAGCTTGCTGATTTGACGAAATCTTGACTTGACCTTTCCTGTGTGAATAGACTGAATAGATGACGAATAGATGTTCATTACCCTGATATATATAAATATTTAATTTCAGGAAGTGCCAACCTTGAACCACGGTGGTCGAACACCTGATTGAAAACGTCGGGGCTAAAGTATCTCATCCCTCGTTTACCGCTATGTAGTGATGCCCAATTCTTATTATACTTTTGCGATTATCGATAAACGTTTGGAAACACGTATTATTATTATTTTTTGTTTATTGTTGAATAAAGTTTTGCTGATATATTTTCTCTGCAGATACGTACTTAATATTAGATGAAAAAGACTATATTCAAAAACAGTCACTGTACTGTTTATTCCAAAGAGAAATTACCTATATAAAATATACCGTTTACACACAAATAAATTACAAAATTTGTTTCTCGTGACGTAACAATTTTATTCTCATCTAAAGGGCTCGTGCTCGAACTCGTGGCCCCGTGGACTTAGTGATCTGTAAACGATCACTGTAGTAAGCAACATTTACAATGGCCGGTTATGGATCGGTGACCATCACATGACCACTTTGTGACATTTATTTGCGAGTGTTTCCGTACTTCACACTTTCGCCAGCAAAATGACAGTTGTTAAGCCAAGTTGAAGGCCTTTATGGGCGGCTTGAATAATTTCAACAGCAGGCAGTCACAACCTCCACCTGTTCAAATCAACATGGCAATACGGCTTACCACAGGTGGGTATATAATATGTCTCTGCCTACCTCTTCAGGGATAAAAGTCGTGACCATATACTAAGAATCTGCTGTCTGAACCGCCTGATAGCAACATTCTAATGTTTATACATTGGTTTATAGTTTGATAAAAGAATTATTTCTACCATCGTATCATCATTCTCCCGTAGACAATGTGTTCAACAAAAATAGTTTAGGTGTACAGTAGGTAACTACTAGGTAGCTCCAAAGTATTATAAGGTAGGTCGTAATCTTGTTTGCAATCTTAGTGGTATAAAAAATTGTGAAGACTTGTAGAAGAGAAAGTTAATTGTAACACATTTATGCTGTGAACGGACTATAAATATTGCATTAATGTTATGTATTATTATTATTTTTTTTGTTTGTTTCTAAGGCGCACAAGAGCGCGTACGATTAGTTTGTTATTATTTTGTTTCCTCCGTTGACCGTCTCCCTGTCCTCGCCTCGTTGGGGCCGCCTTTGAAAATCAGCGTCGTTGCATGGGGAAAGCGATATGTTTTCACACATGTGGCGACATAATGCTGAAAGGCAGCCTTATTCTACGCGGGTGGGACGTGCATCGGTACCTATACGGAACAAGATTTTTTTTATTTGTTATTATTATTTTTTATTATATTAAGTATAGTAGTTAGTAGTAGGTATATTATATTAAGTAAGCTATTGTTTGGTGTATCGGTGTACCTACTGTCCATTTGGCAGGATTAAAAACATTTTTCTTTCTTTCTTTCATTTAAGATATTGTCAAAATTAAATTTATATCTAGATAATAAAAATGCTGGACTGATTTTTTGTAGCCAGCGCAAGGTTTGTATCCAAAAAAATAAGCAGAAAAAAATTATATAGTGGAACAAAGTTGGCGGGGTCAGCTAGTATACATACTTACATATATTATATACTTTATGCATCATCTAATCATCTCGGTTTTATATATATCAATCGAATCTCAATGATTATCGATACATTTTATCGATATGCAAAATAAAAATCAAACCTTATTCACAACACAAGTCGATTATCACCGGCACGAGCATATCTGTATGATTGACATTGCGCCTCGCAAACCCTGCGTTCGCTTTGTTTTCTTTTTTTTCCAACGCACGCCCATTTGGCATCGGACAACATTGCGATTTGCCGATGACCGATTTTATTACTCGGTTAATTCGCGGAAGGCAGAATGATTGAATGCCTTTGCCGATTCAATAATTCTTTATTGGATATTAAGGAGGATTACTGTTACATTATTGTTTTTTATGTTATTTATTGAGTGGCGGTTATTTGTTTGGAGGTGTAAATCGATAAATAGCGTTTTTCAAAGCTCCGTTTAAACCTTTACAATATTGCAGAAACTGTTCTGTTGCATAAGTTGAACCTATTTCGCAGTAAGTAGGTACCTACCTAGGTAGTAACCTACTACAAATTAATAACTGTTTGGTTTTTCTTTGAAAATGTACTTAGAACGTTCTCTATTTCAGTAATCAATAGTTAAAGAAAGGAAAGGTAAGAGCTACCTTTTCCTTTCTTTGATCTTCTTTCTCTTTATCTTAGTCAATAAAGCTGGCGTCCAGGACCGCGAAGACGTTTTAAATCTTTTTTATTCCTACCTATTTATACTTTAGACTTTTATTACATTGCTATTAAAAAGCAATGATTCATTTTATTTATGTGCATTTTTCTTACCTGTTATTTATCAATGTAATAAACATTAGTGATTTAGAATATACTGTACAACATGATTAGAATTAATTATAACTTATTTACACAATGTTGAGTTTTAATTTAAAGACGATGTGAGATGTATCCTGGAATATCCTTCTGAGAGCTACCGGGGGCTCCCGACCGTAAGCAGGCAAGTGTGTGCCGCCTGACTACACACTTGAAAAAGAGTGATTATAAGTTCTACTGGATCGGCAAAATATTACATAAGTAACTCAATTTATTTAAGGAATGCAAAAACAGGATATTTTTTGTTATAATCACGACTGAAACCATTGCAAACAGGAAGCGACAGATAGATAAGGGATTTTAGGGGAAATATTATCTAAATTGCAATTACATGTGTGTTAAAGAAGAATTCTGTCACGACGCACACATACATATTAATATAACTAGCTGACGCTCGCAACTTTGTTTACGAGGCATTTCTTCATTAGACTCATAAGATTGTGTGAAACTGCCCTGTTTGCTTAATAATAAAAAGCTTCAATTCAGTTCAGACTGAATTGAATTTGATATTGAACTGAATTATTGTACAATAAACTTAATCATTAAGCTCTTTATAATTAAGCAAAATTCAAAATTCATTTATTTGGCATAATACAGATGCACTTGTAAACGTCACATATATAAATCAAAAAGTTATCACCAGTTCACAACGCGACCCACCTGAGAAGAACTGGCAAGAAACTCAGCGGGTTATTCTTTTAAATGCTCTTTAGACAATGATGTATTAATGAATCTAAAAACTATGCAGCTTAACAGTTTTTTGAGAATACAGCTGAGCAGATCATTTCCAGGCTTCCTTATCCATCAAATAATCACCATGATAGACTATACAGATAGTAGCCCTTGCAGTATAATTTACCTTTAACAAACTTTTTGAATTTATTTAGGGACATACTTTTAATTTCGTTAGGTAACCTGTTGTAAAAGCGTATACAGTTACCCCTGAAAGAATTACCTACTGATTTTATGAAATCTGCTATGATAAACATCCCGGTTATTTTTATTTCTAGTGTTGACATTGTGTCTATCACTTAACTTAGCGAAACTATGTAAATTTCTTTGTACATACATAAGATTTTCAAAAATGTATTGTGATGCTACTGTATGCAGAGTTTCGCGCTGAGAGATCCTAGGACCTAATCTATATACTTATAGCTCTTATGGCTTAGAGCCAAGACGCCAGTTTAGAATGAGAACTCCACATTCAAAGGAACCCTTGAATTTACGTTTAGCGAAAGTTGAGTCTCTAATTTCTGAACTACAAAACCATCAATATTGAAACTTGTGTGGAACACTCCTTAAAGTAGTAACCTAGGCACTCCGTTTCTAACACCAAAATAATATTTGAAATCGGACCGCGCGCTGAGAACATACAGCTGAATAACCATTTTGTCTTTCATCCCCTCTCCCAAAGGTACCATGCAAAATATCGGGATCAAAAATATCCTAGATCCTTCCTCGAATCGTAAGCTCAGATTATGCCAAGCACCATTCAAATTAATTCAGTAGTTTCGGCGTAATATTTATTCGGGATACAGTCAGACAGACAGAATGACAAAAAAAAAATATTCTCGGCTTGAGTAAGTAAAATCGATTACATTTTCGGCTTCAACATCGATTTTATAAAATGCTCTACAACTAAAATTTTCAAAATGTATTCCATGTACAGATGCTCGACTCTCTACAGTTTTATTATATGTATAGATGGACTTTTTGTTAAAAAAAACATAGCATTAGTTATCTTTGAACGAATAAAACCAGATTTGTACGGAGAGAGAGTTACAGTGGACAATTAAGTTTTGCCTTAAAATGTTCGCTGTTGTTATTTGTGCTCTCGTCCTTGTGGCTACCGTTGGTAAGACATTCTTTTACTAAATACAGGGTGTAACATTAGGAGTGGTCAGTATGCGCAAATCTGTAAATATAAGACATACACAGATCTGTTTTAGCAACCATGTCATCGATTTTAGAGAAAAGAAAATCTGTATACATAGATTTAGATTTCAAATAAAACTCTTGCACAGTTCGGGAATCGAACCCGGTCGTTTTGCATAATAAAACTTACATTATTTCTATTTGAATATCGACTTTATAGGTCATAAGCAGAAAATGTTACTATGAAACATGATATCTAAAATAATATTTTAAAGAGGTAAGATTTGCTTTTTTGTATATTTGTTTGTTTGTAACGAATGGGCTCCGGAACTACTGGACCGATTTGAAAAATTCTTTCACTGTTGGGAAGCTACACTCTTTGCGGTAAACATAGGCTATATTTTATTCCCACGGGAACGGGAACTACGCGGGTATAACCGCGTGACGTCCGCTAGTCTAAAATAAATAGAATGCACTGTATTTCATGTTGTTTTAATATAATTAAGTACATTTTTTTTCTATGCAACAATCCACTCGTTTTTTTGATAATCGTTAATCTTATCATTGTGTTTTGTATCAGCCGGCCACAATAGTCAAATAGTTTGAGACTTTTGATAACTTCCCCCAAAATATATTGGTACAAACGGTTATGTGAAATGGCCCGCGGGGTGGCCTGATTTAACACAGACTATTTCTTGTGGGGTTACTTTAAGAAATAACTTTTAAAATACAAGCTACTACACCATTGAATCCATTTCAAAACGAATTCACCACACGAGATACAAAACGCAATAATAAGATCATGACATAAACAAGTTGAAAAAACCGGCCACGTGCGAGTTGGACTCGCCCATGAAGGGTTTCGTAGCAGCAAGTAACTTAATATAAAAGTTTTTATAGTTCGTTGTAACTTTGATTGATGTTTTAACACGTTCGCAGTGGTAGTGATTTTTCTAACCGAAAATTGCGGTTTATGACGTATTAAAAAAACTACCAGCTCTATCACGTTCAAACCAATTTACGTTGGTAGTTTTTATGGCAATGTACATCATATATTTTTTTTAAATTTATCATTGTCTTAGTTTAGAAGTTAGAGGGGGGACACACACACACACATTTTTCCACTTTGGAAGTGTCTCTTGCGCAAACTATTCACTTTAGAAAAAAATGATGTTAAAAACCTCAATAGCAATTTTGAAGACCTATCAATGGTATGGGTTTGATGAAAAAAAAAATGTGGAGTTTCAGTTCTGAGTATGGGGACCCCCAAAATTTACTGCTTTTCTTCTGGTTTTATATAAGAATCACAGATGCGGTTCACAGAATACATCTAGTTATCAAGTTTCAATAAAATAGGTCTTATAGTTTCGGAGAAAAGTGGCTGTGACACACGGACGGACAGACATACAGACAGACAGACGACGAATCTATAAGGGTTCCGTTTTTGCCATTTGGCTACGAAACCCTAAAAATGGTTTGCAATTCGAACATGTACTTAATTAATATAAAGAACACGAAATACAATGCATTCTATTTATTTTAGTTATAATGTTTCATAGTAACATTTACTGCTTACGAGTATGACACACACATCGATATTAAAATAGAAATATGTATTTTTTTTCAAAATGATCGGTTTTGATTCCGGAACTGTGCAAAAGCTTTATTTATAATCCATGTATGCAGATCTTCTGTTCTCTAAAATCGATGACAATCATGACTCGGTTTCTAGATCTATGTAGATATGCCTTATATTTATAGACTTTCCCATACTGACCGCTCCGAATGTTACACTCTGTATATACATTATTACTATTTCTACACTCTGTACTACAATTAGAATTAAAAAAAATGAAAATTTAATAAAACCCCGACTCACAAAAAAAGAACAATAAGAAAACTTGTAAAAAGTAAAAAATATTATTAAAAGTAAAAAGTATTATTTACGTATTCATATTTTTAACTAACAGTTTGTCTCGTCGGGGGGACTGCTCTATACCTAAACATCTACAGTTAGGATTAGGATCTTGTGAGACAGGAGACAGACGTACGATTAGGTTATGATTAGGTGAGCGGCTCTCATTTTCATAAAACTTGATCCCAAAGCAAGCTAGGAATAACCTGCTTTTGTAATGGGTATCAGATCACGGATATTAATACTTATATTACAATTGAATTAATAAGTCTATGTAGATTTACTATTTTTAATTCCAGACTCTCGAGACAAACATTTATGGCTCGCACAAATTATTGTCTCCGTTGAGAATCGAGTCTGTAGGGGAACCCACGACCACGTGATCCGCAGTCTCACATTTCAACCTCTAGACCAACGGGGCAGTCAACCATAGAGCAATACTCGAGAAATCAAAATAAAATAAAAAATAAAATAAAATAAAATTTATTCCCTTTGAAATTTTTAAAAAATTATTTAGGTTTGTCAAAATTTTTGTGACTCTACCGGGGGTTCGGAAATGCTACAGACTGAGAAGAACACCCCAAGAAACTCAGTCCGGTCCCTATTAATTCATCTTAGTATCTAATACAGTTTTTTTTTAAATGTAGAAAGGAGCAATTCGTGTCACTGCCAGGCAGCCTTGTCTTCTAGAAAGTCTTTAATGCTATAATAAGCTTTCTGGCACAATTTAAGTTTTATTAGTTTTTTAAATTTATTAACTGACAAACCTGTTACGGCTGTCGGCAATGTATTGTACATTCGAATACAATTGCCCGCAAAAGAATTGCTTATTTTATTAAGCCTAAATCTAGGTACAGCCAATTTATTCTTATTTCTTAAGTTTAGGTTATGGATATCACTATTTTTAATAAATTTACTATTATTTTTATGAGTATATAATAAGTTTTCATATATGTACTGTGAATACACAGTAAGGATGTTGATATCCTTAAACTTTTCTCTTAATGACTCCCGAAACCCCATACCATAGATAGCCCGGACAGCCCTTTTCTGCAACACAAAGATACATTCGATGTCGGCAGCGTTACCCCATAATAGTATGCCATAGGTCATGACACTGTGGAAATAGCTAAAGTAGACAAGACGCGCTGTTCTAATGTCTGTCAGTTGTCGGATCTTTTTAACGGCATAGGCTGCAGAGCTCAGTCTGCCCGAGACTTTCTCGATATGAGGCCCCCACTGCAAGTTGGAGTCTAACTTTATGCCCAGAAAGACAGTTTCATCGACCAATTCTACTTGATCATCCCTAATCCTAATACTGGTGTTAACGAGCCTAACATTTGGCAAGGTGAATCTAATACATTTTGTTTTAGTTTCATTTAACAATAAATTATTTGCGTTAAACCAGTGGACTACCCTAGAGAGGGCATTGTTTACTTCGTCAAGATTGCGTTGTCCACGTTCAACTTTAAATATTAAAGATGTGTCATCAGCAAACAAAACTACCTCGTGATCGTCTCTTATAAGGTGAGGGAGATCATTTATGTACACTAAAAATAGAAAAGGTCCCAGAATTGAACCCTGAGGCACCCCCATTGTTACAGCAGACCCATGTGACTGTTTACCATTTATAACTACTCTCTGTACTCTATCTCTTAGGTAAGAACTAATTAAATCCAAGGCCGTCCCCTGGATCCCATAATGATCAAGTTTTTGAATTAAAGTCTGATGCTGGACGCAATCAAAGGCCTTAGATAAGTCGCAGAATACACCATAAGCATCATACGACTCCTCCCAGGCCTCATATATACACTCTAATAATTTAATTCCAGCATCCGTGGTAGACCGACCGCGCGTGAAACCGAATTGTTTAGTATGGAATAGTTTATTTGTATTAAAATGATTTTGCATTTGATTAAGCATTACCTTTTCAAAGATTTTACTAAACGTGGGTAGTACAGAAATAGGACGAAAATTGGACGGATCCGAGGTGCTACCCGATTTAAACAGAGGAGTTATTTTACTAAACTTCATTAAGTCAGGAAACACACCACTATCAACACAATTATTAAATATTATTGATAATTCAGGGGCAACCATTTCAATTAACGAATTAACTAAATGTACAGAAATTCCCCAGAGGTCAGCCGTTTTCTTAATATTTAAAGATTTAAAAGTTTTTATGATAGTGTGTATACTAATTTTACTGAATTTGAATATTTCATTACAGCAAGGAACATTTGCTTTTAACAAGGATTCTGCTATTGGGGTAGAAGAACCTAGGCCTCTGGTCAAATCTACTGGTATTCGAGAGAAAAAATGTTCAAATTTGTTAGCGACTTCGGCATCTGTTGTAATGATGTTACCATTTACTTTAAGTTTAAAATTATTATCTTTTGATTTTGCTTGGCCTCTTTCTGCGTTAATTATTTTCCAAGTAGATTTAACTTTGTCTACACTATTGATAATTTTATTACTTATATACTTTCTTTTGGCCGCTAAGCAGTCTGCTTTAAACTTTTTTGTATAAGTTTTAACATAATTTAGAAATTCATCTGTTCTATTAAGCTGTCTTTCTGAGTATAGTTCATACAGTTTTTGTCTACTTTTATGTATATCCTCAGTGGCCCATTCACTGAAGGCTGGCCTGTCTCCGATTGTGACTTCCTTAGACTTGAATATGGAGTTGAACTCATTGTAAAAGGAATCAAAAAATAACTTATACATTACATTTGAATCTAAGCCAGTGTCTAAAAATGGAAGTTTATTGCAAAGTCCAACTCGCATACGTTCCAAGCGGTCACTAGTTACTGGTCTACATAATATTTTACGTCTTTTAACTTTTTCTCTTGTGATCTTGAAAGATGCTATTTGCCCAGTATGATCTGATTTTATCTTATTTATAATACTCTTACTTTCTGGCAACATATCACTGTATATATTGTCCAGACAAGTAGCTGTTGTATCACAATATCTAGTAGGCTCTAAAAATAAGTTAGTGAGATTGTGTGATTTAAATAAATTTAAGATATCATTGGTCTGACGTGTATTTACAAGTATATTAACATTAAAATCACCGCACACTATTAGGTGTTTATTAGTTTTTCCAAGTTTAAATAGCACTTTATCCATTACTTCCTCAAACTCACAAAAGGGTGAGACTCCAGGTTTATATACGCATACTACTATGAATTGCTCCAATTCTACGCACGATATTTCAACTGTACACTCTACAGAGAGGGACACAACATCTTTCCGTTCCTTATACTTTAACTTCTTATTTAATAAAATCAACGAACCCCCCCGTGTTGTGTTGACCCTGCAGAACGCACTACCAACCCGGTGACTACTGAAGCTGAACATGAGCTCATACTCCTTACGCATATGTTCTGTAAGACAAACTATTTCAATATTTTCTGAGCTCATGAACAGCTCCAATTCAAACTCTTTGACCTGCGTTAATGTTGCTATATTATAATGCACCAGGCTGATATAATTTACATTTTTTAAATTAGTTTTGTTCGGAGGACAGTTTCCGATATAGTTATGATTTGCAATTAAATTCAACTCTATCAATTTACAATTTTGGCTAGAGGGTAAATCCTCTGTTGTCCCAGAAGTTAATTTAAATTACTTGGAACCGATTCCAAAGTCCTAAATCTACTCTGCTCAAATAAAGCAGTTTTGTCAGCCAAGTTTTTGGCTATAGAGTAAAAATAATTGAATAGCAAACTTGCTATTTGTCTTTTATAGTATTTGGGTAGACAATACCTACCCTTGTGATTATTATAGACTTTATACTTGCTATGTGACAAATTTGTGTCAAATACAGAATTAAAGTCAATTACATTGAATTTATTATTATACTGACTTATTAAGTTTAAACGTAAATTCATCTTATATCTAAATGAATTTTCCGAGTCTGGCACACCTTTTATAAATGGAAGTGTGAACATTACAACTTGTATGACATTTAAGTTTAAGATGTAATTCATGTATAGGGACAAATCATCATTGCTAATTTTGCCCCTGTTTGCACAGAAAATTATTATTTTACTGTTAGCTTCAAATTTATATTCTAATATCTTTTGCATAATATCACTTAATGAAGCACCCGGATAGCAATTATTAATAACCGAGTAATAACTTGAATTTAAGTTTTGTTTTAAAAATGAACTTAGATTGGTACCAATATCATCACTAAATACAATTAATTTAGTACAACGATTACTATTATTTACACTGTCACACAATATATCCACTGATGTACTGGGCGGGCACGTAGTAATGGGAGCTAAGGGCTCAGCGGTAACCGGTTCACCCTGAGCCTCCACCGGCTCAATTGCTTTAGGGCAGTTAATATTGCATAAGTGGTCATTTAGGAAACAATTAAGGCGCTCAGTGTTATCATTTGATGTTTTGAGTACCTTATCTATGGTTACAGAACATTTAGTAAAGTCCTTAAGGGACCATTCATATGTTTTAGTCATATATTGTAGCTCAAATTGCAAACTTTGTATTTTTGATTCTAATTTTTGTGTGTCAGTGCAATATTTTAAATGACTTTGTTCCAGCTCTAACATTGACAATTTAGCTTGTTCTCTAAATTTTAAACCAGAACCTATATTTTTACACTTCTTGATTAACATTTTATGAAATTTTAATTGCTTTTTTGATTTCTGTATGAACTTTTTGATTTTAAGATATTTTTTTAGTTTATTTCTGCTGCAAAACAAAACCGACTTGTCCCGTTGATATGGACTGTCACCTGTAAGATCTATAGTAGTCAAGTCCAGGTTTTGAGAATTTGCAGAAGGAATAAACTGCGGGATACCACTCATTAACTCACTATAAAGATTATCAGTTTTTTGAGCAGTAACTTTCTCAGCAGCTTCTTCCAGGTGTGAGATTTGTCCCTGGGCATCCCTTAGCTCCTGTTCCAGAAAGGTAGTCCTCCTCAAGGTTTTCTCATACTCGTCACTGCACTCTTGGAACCTATCTACAATTGACTGAAGGTGGTCCCGCTCCGCAACAATGTCATCGTAACTTACATGAAGTCTTGATAATTCGCATTTTAATTTTTTTGTGTCATTCAGAGCGTTTATCAATAGGTTTTCATTTTCTTCTCTTTCCTTCTCCAACTGTACACAGAGCTCCGTTTTAGATTTAAGCTCCAGCAACACCAACTGAAGTTTGGTTTCCTCCTGCTGGCGGCCGAGAGCTCTGCGACCACGGGTATTCATATTATTAATGAGTAAGTGCAATTATACGCGAATTGTATTGATGATGGAGCTCTTTGTACAGTTTAATGGTAAGAAGTAACAAGAAGTAACAAGGCCCAGCGGTCCCTGCTCCACCAGGAAACCGTGGAGACATGGAAGGTGCGACTTGAGCAACCAAAGGGGGGATTCGCCACAATCGCGGCCGTCAGACCGGTCATGGACGAGTGGCTGGAGAGGAGACACGGTGCTCTCTCCTACCGGTTGACACAGATGCTTGCCGGGCACGGTAGCTTCGGTAGGTATCTGTGGCGAAAACACCGGGAAACCACGGCCGAGTGTCAGCACTGCGAAGACCAGAGCGATGACACGGTGCTCCACACGCTGGTGGAGTGCATGGCGTGAGCGCAACAGCGCCAAGTCCTCGAAGTGGGTCTGGGCGTGGACACTCTCTCGCTCGAGACCATGGTGCGAGCCATGCTCTCCAGCGGGAGTAAGTGGGACTGCGCCGCTTCTTTCTGCGAGCAGGTCATGCTCGTGAAGGAGGCGGCGGGCCGGGTGCGGGAGAGAGCTCTCCCACCCGAGTTCCGCAGTCGACGGCCTGGACGCCACCGACGTGTCTTCGCCGAGGACTATCGGCCTCCATGACCGGGGGTCTGAGGACGGTAAGAGGGTCGCTCACCGTCCTTACACAAGCAGGCCCATGACGGCAGCGTGACGTGAGCAACCCACGCATGCCCCCCCTTAGAAGCGGGATAACACCCGAAACCCCCCAAAGACGCGGGATAGCACCCGAACCACCCCCTGGGCGAGGCCGCGGTGGCGGCCGTAGGTCTGTTGTGAGTCCCGGGACATCCTTCCGAGGGCTTACCCGGGGCTCCCAACCACAGGCTGTTGGGCGTTGCGTGAGGTTTTTTAGTCGGTAAGAGTCCGGCATAACATCCTCTGAGGATTTTCCCTCACGTAAAAAAAAACCTTAGAGCAATACCTAGTGTCTTAGATCAAGAATAACAACTTATTATTATAATTATCAAGAATCACAATTTGTTATTTGAAACTTGAACTTTAAATGCTTCTCCTGAACAATTCATATAATGGTCGTTAATGCAATTAGCCTTTCCAGCGTCATTATAATGATCAAGAATAACAGATTGTTATTCTTGATCTTGTACATCAAAAATGCATCTGTAATAAACTCGCAGAAAACCAGTTGGCTTGAGAATTGGCGTCACACTTTGCGTTCCACCTCGAAGGCTCTGTTCTTTTAAAGGTGACTCTTTGGAATATCATGGACTGTCATGATTAAAGAGATCTGACAAATCCGTGGGCTGAACGATATCATTCACCGAGCTCCTGCGTCCGTAATGTTCTGCGTGTTTCCTACATTGTTATCGTACTTACATTATGTTTTTACAGGACAGTAAACACGCTTTTATCGTGAATATTTGTATTTTAATGTGATTTGTAGATTTTAGTGTTAATTTAAATTTGTACTTTTTATTGCATAGTTTTATTTTTTTACTGCTTTATTTAATAAAAGTTTGCTTTTATTTTTTTCCTTAAGTATATCTTTTATTTTACAACAATGGCTCGTTACAACCTGCGCTTGGGTTGCAGCGCGTGTATAGCCCCTCTTATTTAATATTGCAAACGTCCTCAGGCTTCGGTAACTAAACCATCAGATGGGCCGTGACCTTGTCTGTCGCCTTAGTTATATAAATTCTTATCTACTGCATAAGTAATGTGTATGTGCCATTTTCTATGTACCGACAGATGTCGCTCCGAGCGAGTACCAGTACTTGACGACAGCGCAACGTTGGTTCAAGCCACACAAAATTATAGGAACCTGGTATGAGGCGAAGGCGCAGTGCAAGAAAGAAGGTACGAAATTAATAACTATTTTAACAGTAAATATCGAGTGAATCACATTCTATAACATCAACATGGATCTCATTATCAACAATCATTGGATTAAGCCATTATGTAACTTTGTAGGTATCCGAAAGGTGCCTGAAATGCACTAAGCCATAGATATTGCGTATTGAGCACAAATTTAAAAAAAGTAGGTACCTATTCAATTATTTGAGAACTACCGTTCTGTACCTGGCTTTGTCCATGACATGACGTAGATACTTTGAACTCCCCTTGCACCCCACACAGCTCTGACCCATCCACATGATTACTTTTCAAAAATATTTGGGAGTCTTAGACTAGATAAATGGTTTAAGACTAAGCTCAGTTGACGTGACCGGGACGAGGAGGGAGAGGTTAAAGATGTCTTTAACAAAGAACTATTCTGAAACATGTCTTGTTCATCAAAACACAGGCGCCGTCCTCGCGTCTCCACTTAACAGTTTTTTGATGGACTACATGCATACACGAATAGCGGTCAACAAACATTCCACACCCTACTTCATCGGTATCAAGGCGATATACGAACCTGAACTACAGTTGGTCTCGATAGAAGGTTAGTATTTCTGAAATCAATTAATTATATAATAGCGCAACTTCTTTTACGCCACATAAGGTGTATAAAAACAGGTATTATTTCAACAAACTCATGGGATCTTTTGTAACTGCCCTGTTTGCTTAATCATAAAAGAGCTTAACCCTTAATTCGATTTTGTTCACTGTGAGAAACATACTAAATAAAAAAATGTTTATGACATATTTTTAAACGAAATTCGTATTTTTTTATTACGATATTATGGTCAATAAACCTTTTTATTAGTATAAAAATATTTTATATCTCTGTCAACATTTTAACTGTCATTTACAATGCAAAATGTCAGCGGCTTGCAGATTGTCTACTTCTCGCAAGGTAAATAAAAATATTTTCTTTTATTTATGCATTATTTTTGATGTTTTGATGCCTTCCGTAGCTTACATAATCTCTATTCTTCCGATTTTGACATAATTTAAGTACTTTCAATCGAATTCTAAGGTTGTAGATCCCGTCAAACTTAATGTTCATCGTGATGAACATTTAGGTTACGTCCGCACAGGCAGGCGGCTTGCTTGGTGCCTAGCGCCTAGCGAGTCACCTAGCAAGTCGCTTAGTAAAACGGACATACTTGAATGTTCGCGACCGGCCGCACTGCGCGCTTGGCGCCTAGCGAGTAGCTTAGCGTGTATCCAAGTAAACAAACATGTTGGTTTTTTGTCGCCAGGCGCGAGGCATTTTGAAGAAAAAAATATACGAAATATTAATCGCATCCATACATACAAATAAATTCAATTGGAGTGTCTGTTTGTAATATTAAAATAACCGCTTTCTACTGCATGCATATGAATGTATTACGGTACACATACCAAAATATATACTTTTAAAATTTTTGTCTGTCTGTTTGTTCTGGCCTCCGGCTAATCTCTGGAACGGCTGGACCGATTTGGACGGGACTTTCACTGGCAGATAGCTTATGTAATAAGTAGTAACTTAGGCTACTTTTATTTTAGAAAAATTCTTTTATTTTAGAAAAAAAAACTAAATTAACTAAATTTTTTCATTACATTCTACGCGGACGAAGTCGCGGACACAGCTAGTCATAAATAGATGAGTATCCGAATGAGTTAATTTTCCTTTAACTTTACTGAGAAGTAGATCAAATGTGTCTCTGGCCATACGCAAATCTTCGTAATTTTTTAGTTAAAATTATGCAATTGCTTATATAGAACAAAAAAATCCCCATGACTTGACCGTGTCTTATTTATGTCATGAACACAATATGAAGCGCTCGTGGCCCCGCGGACTCAGTGTTGTGTAAACGATCACTGTAGTAAACAACATTTACTGTGGCCGTTCATGGATGGGTGACCGTTTCGTGACCACTGTGTGACATTTATTTTCCGTGGTTCGAAAAGTCCTTGGTCCCGGTTGCCAGTAAAATAGCAGTCGAGGCAGTACCTAAGCCATGTTGAGGGCCTTTTTAGGCGGCTTGAAAATTTTTAACAGCTGGCACTGCTGGCAGTCCTTGCCTGCGCCTGTCCATATCAACATGGCAATACGGCTCACCACCTATTACGTGGGACAAAATCTCAAAGGTGAAATGTGGGCATCTAAAATGCCTCTGTCTACCCCTTCGTGGATAAAAGGCGTGATAATATGTATGAACCTAATATAGAGCAGTATAGGGCTATTTTTTAAAGTCCCTTTCGTTATCTTGTCAACGTGCCGACAAGCAAATGACCAAGGCACCTAGCGACCCCCCACGCAAACCACCTTTCAGTGCGGCCACCGTGTATCCTAGCAAGTAGCCAGGATGCAAGCCACTAGGCGCTAGGCGCCAAGCAAGCCGCCTGCCTGTGCGGACGTAGCCTTAGTCCATTGAAATGTTACAATTTAAGGACCGAATATTGCATTTCTTAGAGGACGCAATTTTATTTTTGGGACATGTGGGGGGGGGGGGGGTCAATAGGAGCTTAACCTCAAGTTTGTGGGGTCGCCACCCTTGTCCCCCGGCCGCAATCTTAAAAAGGGGTGAAAACACTTTTTTCCCAATATCTCGGAAACTGTGAGTCTTACAAAAAATTTGTGTAATCATAATTTGTAGCAAATTGTTTTGCCTACAAATATGTTCAATAAATTTTTGCCCTAAATTAAAAATTAGAGAAGTTAAAAACAAAACATTGAAAATAAAATTTCTTTTTTACTCTGTGGCGTTTTTTTTTAATTTCTCTTAAAAGATCATCTACAAGATTAGTCTGACGTATTTTTTTTTGTAAAATGTATAAAAAAAAAGTTATAGAGCAAAAAAGAAAATTTTTTTTTTTTTTTTTTAAATTTTTTTGTCAAGTTATATACACATTTGTAGGCAAAACAATATGCTACAAATTATGCCTCTACAATTTTTTTGTAAGACTCCTAGTTTCCGAAATATTGCGAAAATAGTGTTTTTTTTCCCCCTCTTTTCAAGATGGCGGCCGGGGGACAAGGGTGGCGACCCCACAAACTTGAGGTTAAGCTTCTATACACACATGTCCCGAAAATAAAATTTCGTCCTCTAATAAATGCAAAGCTCATGTAACATTTCAATGGACTAATTGCCAAGTGCGCTATAAAGTATCTGTATTTTATTGTGTTCATCACGGTGAACAGTGCCAAATTGCGGTAATTTTTATCATATAATAAAAATTAACGTTATTTCGCAATATGCTATATAATAATTTAGATATGTTATAGTATTTCTTACATTGGTGTTTTTGGTTGCCAACAGCATTATTTACAAGAAAGAACAGCAAAAAATTACCGTTTGTGTCTATACAGCACCTTCAAACAATAGCGATAAATCTATCATAAGTAGTGATAGCGAAGTGTCTAATTTGCACTCTAAAAGCTTGAGTACTATATTCACCACCATCTTTAGACTCATCTTAGAACGCATGCAAATACTGAGCAGCTCTGAATCATCAGATTGTTTCAATGAAAGTGACAACCATTCCGAACCTTGTCTATCTGTAGAACATCAATTCAGCCCAGTTTTATACGGAATATATACTACACCAACGAGAGAACTAAATTACGAAAATATCCCATCATTATCTTCTATACCATCTCTTCCGTCTATAATTCCATCATGAACCCCTGAAACTACAACTTCAACGAAGACAAGGGCTCAAAAAGAAACTGCTACAGTTGCCAAAGGGCAAAGAAACTCCTGAAATTTGTCCTTACCTATAAGTGGAAAAGGTGTACCAACTTTCGCCATCGAGCTACAATCGAAGAAAATAACTAAGATAGAAAAATCGATGCCTCCCTTCAACCAACTTTATTACTTTCATTTATTGTTTCCTCGCAATATGTTAACCGATATTGCAGAATACGTTAATCTTTAATCTGTACAACAAACTGGAAAGTCTATACAAGTCACAGAAGATGAGCTCCGAAATTTCTTAGCCATTCATACCCTTATGGGCAATGTACAAAATGCCTTCATACCTGGACTATTGGAGCGATAGATTCCAGTATGCTCCAATAGCAGATATAATTATGAATCAAACGAACTTACCTGGTGAAGTTTGATTCCAATTATGCGAGGATGTCAACCGAAGACGATTGCATAGTATTTACATGCAGCAGTACATGAGATGGTGCTGTCTTTGTCAAACTTTTTAAAGTAAATATCTAGAAAACAAAAAAGTTGTCTCGCTCGCACCCACGCTCTCGTACACGCGTCCGGGTTGAGCTGTCAACATATTGTCATTATTTCAGAGCCAAGTTAAATTTTTATTTTAAAGGGGCGTTTATGGGGGGGCTGGGATTGCAATCGTCTTCGGTTGACATCCTCGCATAATTGGAATCAAACTTCACCAGGTAAGTTAGTTTGATTCATAATTATACTTCGGATATCAACCGAAGACGATTGCATAGTATTTACATGTAGAGGTTTAGAGTTTTCTTAAAATAAAAATGAAAAATAGAGTGCTTATGAAAGAAATATTTTATATGTATTAAGTACGTAATACCTAATCATTTATTCTACAATTTATAGTAGGTGGACTTTTCCATTTAAGATTAGGTAACAAACTTCTTATTCCAGTTTAGATAATCATCTATCGCTATGTTAACAAACATAAATAAAATAAACGTAACTAAGTAGAATAATTCTGGAATATACATTCAGCAAAGTTATCTGAATTATTATCATTTAAAATTTCATAATTATAATATTTGAGAAAGATATTGGACTTATCGCTCCAACCTGCGGCCTTGCGAACCACTTCCAGATTTACTCCTAATTTATGAGCTGCTGAAGTAGAAGCATGGCGAGTGCTATGCGCTCCATAAATCGAGATATCGATGCCACTATTTTTCAAGGTATCCTTAACCCAACGAGCCAGAGTTTGAGGGCCTATTCTTTTATGTGGTTTTCTAATACTGATGAATAAGTACTCATCTTCTGACCCACTACGAAATATTTTAGTTTTTTCTATATAAGCTTTAAGAGCTGAAGCAGGGCATACTGAGGGTTTTTCTTTTATAAATGGTAACCAAATGAGTGGTTGGTAAGAACCAGGCCTTGAAGTTTTAATTAAATCAGTTGTTTTTATAAACATATGATCACTTTGAAGTGAAATGTTCGACATTTTTATTAGACTTAAGGTTTGCATCCTTTGTGCTGAAGCAATTGCCATCAAAGTAATTGTTTTAAGAGTCAAGTCACATATTGGAGTATTGTCATAAGGATAGTACCTTGACAAGTAATCAAGAACCTTATTTGTATCCCAAGTAGATTTGTATTTAGGAGTAGGAGGTTTCAACCTGAATACTCCTTTTAGAAACCGAGCAACGCAATCATTTACTGTAACATTGTTACCTAGTATAATAGAGAGAGAAGACCTATGTGTATTGAGAGAGCTATAACTAGCACCTTCCTCAAATTTTTGAGTTAAAAATGAGATCAAACGAGTGGTATTAGCATTATAAATATCATAATTATTGGTTTCACAAAATGTCCACCAAGATTTTATGGATGAATTATATTGCTTTAAAGTTTGAGTAGAAAAGGAAGCCATAGCTATATCCAAAGATTGTTGGGGCACGCCTCGTGCTAGTAATGAACGCCTGATAACCTCGCTGCCACCAGGGTAAGGTCTGCGTTCAGCGGGTGTTGCTTTCTGAAAGGCGAATGCAATAAGCTTTTGTCAGGACCAAAAAATAATTTACGAGAGATTACTAGTCTAGACCATATAGGATACCATGGCTGTGATGTCCACAACGGTACAACCACTACCCCTTCCGCTTTATCTTTAACAATTTTTTGTAATAGTTTCATAATCAGACTGAACGGAGGGAACGCGTAGAAGTTTAAGTTGACCCAATTAAATGTAAATGCATCAACAACTTCAGAGTTCGGATCTAATTTCCAAGAGGCATATCTGTCACATTTCGAATTCTGACAACTAGCAAAAAGATCAAATTCCGGTGTTCCAAAGTACTTAACTACATCGGTGTATGCCCAGGCTGAGAGTTCCCACTCAGTATCTAGATTGAGCTTTCTGGATTCCCTGTCAGCTACTATATTTTTTGATGATTTTATGTAAGAAGCAAATACAAAAATATTTTTATCCTCGCACCAATTCCATATTTTTCGCGCTATTTTATTCAAATGAGGATACTGTACTCCACCCATTCGGTTTATATAACAGATTGCTGTAGTATTACCAATTCTCATTAATACATCACAATCCCTAATACCAGATGTAAATATTTTTAAAGAGTACCTAGTATGCTGCCTATAGTTCTAAGGTATTGATATGCATGTCTAGTTCTGAGTCTGTCCAGTTCCCATTTGTACTTTTACCACTGCAAGCGGCACCCCACCCTGTTTTGCTAGCATCACTGAAAATCTCTAAACGGTAGTCATTGACCCTAATAGGACACGAAGATGTGATGATATTATCTATCCACCACTGGAAATCATGTTTTAGATAGCTCGGTATTTTCATAAATTTGTTGTAGTTTTCTGAGTAATTTAAAGCCAAAAATTTTTCCTTTTCAAATAGTTTTGTATAAGTCCAACCATAGCGTACAGCGGGACAAGCTGAAGTTAATATGCCAATAAATTCTGCCAGTTGTCTGATTGAGCATTTATTGATACGTGAAAGCTGCTTAGCTTTATCTTTATTCGTTGTTTTTTATCTAATGGTAAGGTTAAAGTCATATCTTCAGTATTGAAAATAAATCCCAAAAATTTACATGTTCTATCAGGGATCATTTTGCTTTTATCATAGTTTATTACAAATCCTAAGTATTCCAACAGCTCTTTTGTAATTGTAACATTTTTTAAGCACTCTTTATATGTTTACCCTATACAGAGAAAATCATCCAAATAATTTACTGATAAATAACCAAGGGTACGAAGATATTGTAAGACAGGTTTTAATAGCTTAGTAAAGAGATAGGGCGCCGTAGAAAGACCGAACGGAAGGACGTTGAACTGGTACAATTGCGAGTTCCATATAAACCGTAACATTTTCCTATGTCTTTCACTAATGGAAACTAAGAAATACGCGTCCTTCAAATCTAACGTAGCCATAAAATAATTATGGTCCAATAATTTTACCGCAGTACGATAATCTTCCATTTTGAAGTGGTCTACCTGTACAAACTTATTTAAATTCTTAAGATTTAAAATAAATCTATGATTACCGCAGGGTTTCGGTACAGTGAAAATTGATGATAGGTATTGACCATCACACAGGTTACAAGGTGATATAAACCCAGAGTTTAATAATTTGGCAATACAATTGTTAATTATATCGATCTGCAATATAGATGTCAATGTATTTGTGGGGACCGACAACAATATTGGTTCCTCCTTAAAGGGTATTTTGTAACCTTCTATCCAAGATAAAATAGTTGGATCATTAGTTATACTAGACCATTGTTGATAAAAATATTGCAGTCTGCCAGCGGCAGGTACCTGTGAAGCTAGCGTCTCCTTGTCCTTTGGCGCGAGTAGTTGTTGGATCGGCGGGGATTGGAAGTTGTCGTCGTGCGGCGACTCGGCGCAGCTGGAACCGGCCGCCGATGCGTCGGGGTATGACGCGTCTCGCCGGCTGCTGCTCGCGACATCCCCCTCGAGTTTAAAGCTCCTCGTCGAGTTTGTGAAGTCGAAGGTTGCTTGAATGTGGCCTTTGGTGTTGTAAAGGCTTTCATTTCAGATCCAGACTTAAGAATAGCCTTGGAGATTTCAAGTCTTCAGCTAAGGTAGAACCAAATAGGTATTGGTCAATCTTGGTGTTTTTAATAGCGTCTCGAGTTTCCTTATTCAATGCGCCACCTATAGCGAAGCGTCTAGATTGCGATTCTCGGTACTGACAGTCACATAGCAGTCGCCCTGCATCGGCTAATGGTTTTATTATGTTTTGAACTTGTGGTGATGAGTCTTTAGAAGATAAGGCCCAATTCAATACCTGTCCGATGGCAGCTAAGCAGCTAGCCAGTTGGTGTTGCTTGCCTTGGCTATACAAGTTTTTTTTGAAATTATTCTCCTGTAAAGCCGCTCTTATTTCTAAATTAAGTATTGGTGCTTTCATAAATTTACAATTTTCTGGCGGTAAATAGATCTTCATAAGATCTGCTTTGGTCTCTTTGTTCATTCCGTTAGTAAGAATGTGGGTCCATCTAGGGACTATATCCTTATGCAGATTCTCGCCATGAATATTTTGATCTGCAGGATTGTCTCCCAGTAGCTGGAGAGTATCTCGATTCAGCGGTATGGGTTGAGTTTCCTCAGCCTCAACGGTTATTTCCACTTCAACGGTTGTTAGTGGTATCTCAGTATTCTTAGACATTTGTTCATTTTCGCCTTCTTCGCCTGCAAATTTGAAGTTAAAATAGCTAGGTATTAAGATATCTAACATTCATCATTTTGAACATGATTCACATGAAATAGGCGAGTATTTTTATCTTCGACTGTGCAGGTATAATGGAGTGGTACTAGTAACGATAGGAGTCCTACATGGTTGTATTTACCTAATCATTTAGGTTAGGTTTTCGAGTTGCAACGCGGTATACGCATATAGCAATACCTGTATCTCGACGCGGTAAACGCTGAGATAATGTTTCATAGTACCTAGATCATCACGTTAAATGTAGAGTCATATAGATTCTCAGCACGGTGAACGTGGAGATAACATTCCATAGGAGTTCAACACGATATACGTGGAACAATACATACCCAATAGGTACTCAACGCGGTAAACGCGGAGAAATTTGTATGTTTGAGGTTATCTGACGCAATATGCGCCGATCAAGTATGATTCATTTAGAATCAGTACGATTTTCTTCACCATTTAGGTGGAAAACCATACATATCTATCGTTATTGTTTCTATGTACCTATGTACCATGCGTCGATCTAGTATGATTCATTTAGAATCAGTACGGTTTTCTTCACCATTTAGGTGGAAAACCATACATCTCTATCGTTATTGTTTCTATGAATGTAACATGCGCCGATCAAGTATGATTCATTTAGAATCAGTATGGTTTTTTTCACCATTTATGTGGAAAACCATACATCTCTATCGTTATTGTTTCTATGTATGTACATATAGAGTACCTGGTATTTCGTCTATTTCTGGGTAAAAAGGAGACCTTGCCGTCGGGGGCGTCGGTGCAGGCTCATCATAATCGTTTTTCTGATAGTAGTGATCATAATTAATAATGTCGCTTCCTGTTCCTTCCGATGACGTGTCTGTATACCCAGCAGGACCCTTCGTCTGATTCGATTGAGAACCACAGTTTTACTTTCGTAATATTTGCTACCTTCCGAATAGTTTAAGTAAAATTTTAGTACCTTAACAGTTATTCAGAAAAAAAATTTTTCAATAAAAAATACAACCGACTTCGAACAAATCCTGAAAAATAAAATGTACTTAGCACAAAGTAATATGTATTTTGATTTGTCAGATTTTGTATTCAATATCATATTGAAGTCGGCGCCAAGTAAATTCATAGGTTTAGGTAGGTATTATTCATGGCACCAACTTCAATATTATATTAAATAAAATCTGACAAATCAAAATACATATTACTTTGTGCTAAGTACATTTTATTTTTCAGGATTTGTTCGAAGTCGGTTGTATTTTTTATTGAAAAATTTTTTTTCAATATTTTAAGTGACGGGTGAACCGAAAAATATATCTATCTAGGTGAAAGTTCTCATTAATACAAATCAATCAAGCCCCAACACAAGGTAGCTGCTCTGTAAATCGTCAAGGAATTCCCTCGACTGTCTTTTGGTTCCATCATCGGATTAACTCCAGACCTTCATTAACTGTAGTACATTAAAGCACTGAATTAAAAAGTTAACAAACGCACTAGTTGCCCCTATAATTATCGGTGGTTGCCCTCGATTTATCCAGGATCCCATAATCAGATCCTGGATAAATTGAGGGCAACCACCTGGTTAAAATGGGACCACCTCAGAAGTAAACCCTATTCAACAAAAAAAAATTAAATCCGTCTATAATTGACGGAAATATCGGTGAACATACATAAAATATTGAGAACTTTCTTTTTTTTTTAAAGTCTGATCTATCAATCTAGTTGTATAGTTCTCATCAATACAAATCAATCAACCCCAAACACAAGATAACTGCTGTAAATTGTTAAGGAATGCCCTCGACTGTCTTTCGACTCTATCATCAGATCGACGCCAGACCTTCATTAAAATGTAGAACATTAAAGCACTTAATTAAAAAGATAACATGCGCACTAGTTGTCCCTACAATTTTCCGTGGTTGCCCTCGATTTCTCCTGGATCCCTTCATCAGATCCTGACCTGGTGAAAATGGGACCACCTCAGAAGTAACCCCTATTCAACAAAATAAAAAATTTTGAAATCCGTCTGTAATTGACGGAAATATCGCTTGACATACATAAAAAAAAATACATACAGACGAATTGAGAACCTCCTCCTTTTTTTGAAGTCGGTTAAAAATGAGTTTATTTCCAGCAGGACCCTCCGTGGTTTGAAGGTCTTCAGACCTGTAGTGTATGTCTCTGCATAGCGGTGAATTAGTACCTTCAGATTATCTTCGTTTATTTAAAAAAAAGTAATTAGTTTATGAGAAATATACCTACAAAATGTTTATAATGCCAGCAGGACCCTTTTTTGTTCTGGGTCTTTCAGTCCACACACTCATATTTTCTAGCAGTATTCAATTGGTACCTTTCAAAAAACTTATCACTTAATTCAAATAATTAGTAATAATATGTAAAAAAATCAGAGAAAATATTCTTAAGACGCCTATACACGCTGGCCGAGCGTTGCCGAGCGATGGCCAACGCCAACGTGTGGACAGTCAATTTGTCTTGTCTGGCCATCGCTTGGTGTCGCTTGCCTAGCTGGCCGAGTGAAGGCAAGCGCCAACGTGTGTAGAGCTCATAAAAAATAAAATAACATTACTCCGATATCCGATGACTGACGATGAATGATGCAACCAATGAAATAAAAATCTGTTTCAACTCGTATGTTTTATTAGGTACCTACGTAAATATCAGCGTAAAAAAAATAACAATTATAAAAACAAATAATTGAAATTTACCACAATCTATAATAGGTACCTATAGCAATTAACAATCAAACGTTGTTCAGTGTGGCTTGATAGAGTTCATGTAGCAAATGAGTAACACAAAAACATGAGTATCAACAAAAATCATCGTATATAATATATCGTCGGCCTAATTCTATTAGGGCGTAAGTCAAAATTTTGCCAAGCAGTGTTTTTTTTCAGAAATAGGTAGAGTGATTGAAACTACGTCTATCTCGTTTATTACTTTGAATTAGTTGAATCAGAAAGAAAGAGATAAATCGCTTGAAACAATACATAGTACAGTCAGCCTCATATTATGTAGATAAACACTATTGAAATTTACTTTAAATTTTACTTTAAATTTAATTTAAAAAAACCGATTTATTAAAAATCGATTTTTCATGTAGGTACAATGTCACATCCCTGCCTCTTTTCTGTTAAGAGCTTTTTAGCGGGCTGCAATGAGATTTGAATTTGGAACTTAAACATTCATAGAAATCGAACGCAAATTGTATGAATTACTGGCTGGTAGGTGTTGGCTGCACAGAACCGCGGTGACCTATGCTTATTAAAAAAAATACTAAAGAGCGCGATTTATCTCTCTGTTCTTGTAGTACCTAATAATACTTCACCAAGCGAAGTTGACGATTCAAATATTACGAAAAATATCTATAAATCGATCGAGTTTTGATTTGTCCTGAACTTAATTTACAAAAATGGATACATGAGCGTGGTCTGCACCCTTGCCGACGGTACTAAGGCGCTTCCGGTAAGTACCTGATGTAGGTGGAGGTATCAGGGTATCGGCGGTAAGGGATCATTCGCCGCGTTCGTCAACTTCGCTTGGTGGAGTATTTTATAATATTCTGCAAGTATAGTGACTTCTACGTCGAATTATGAAAGTGACAATGCATTAATTAACTTCTGAATGGATATGGAATGGACCTAACTATTAGAAGCTAACTACGTCGTACAAAGTGGTTTTTCTTATAGAAAGGGAATGAAAAGTAGAGTATATTACTCGAGAGCAAATTATTTTTCCCTCGGGCGGTGTACTTTGAATCCCTCACTGCGCTCAGGATTCTACGTTAGAATCCCTCGCTTTGCTCGGGATTCTATTCTAGAATCCTTCGCTTCGCTCATGATTCAAAGTAGCGCCCTCGCCGTAAACTATTTTGCTCCCTTGTTATACAATCTACTATTGTTTTTCGACGATATTAAACTGCGTTCATAATATAAACACACAAACAGATTTTTATTACATTGGTTGTATCACATATATAAAACAATAGATAGTAAGTAAAGTTTCCTTTGGGAATCGGAGTAAATTTCGTATCTTTCCCGCGGCACTACCGTTTGGCACTACCAATAGAGTCACAGGAAATTTTATATTTTTTAGAATATTTTCTCTGTTTTTTTTACATATTATTACTAATTATTTGAATTAAGTGATAAGTTTTTTGAAAGGTACCAATTGAATACTGCTAGAAACTATGAGTGTGTGGACTGAAAGACCCAGAACAAAAAAGGGTCCAGCTGGCATTATAAACATTTTGTAGGTATATTTCTCATAAACTAATTACTTTTTTTAAAATAAACGAAGATAATCTGAAGGTACTAATTCACCGCTATGCAGAGACATACACTACAGGTCTGAAGACCTTCAAACCACGGAGGGTCCTGCTGGAAATAAACTCATTTTTTCTGAATAACTGTTAAGGTACTAAAATTTTACTTACACTATTCGGAAGGTAGCAAATATTACGAAAGTAAAACTGTGGTTCTCAATCGAATCAGACGAAGGGTCCTGCTGGGTATACAGACACTCCGATGACGATGACGTTGATGCACTACGTACACGTTGTAGCTTCCGTTTTAATTTTTTCACTTTTCTGCGTAAACTTTCATAGTCCCTGTCCCTGTCCTTAGATTTTCGCTTCCCCATGATGAAATAGAACTTACTCAAGACGAAAATTATTTGAATTTGTGAGAAAACAATGTGACGCTGACAACACAAAATCACGTAATGACAATATGTTGACAGCTCAACCCGGACGCGTGTACGAGAGCGTGGGTGCGAGCGAGACAACTTTTTTGTTTTCTAGATATTTACTTTAAAAAGTGTGACAAAGACAGCACCATCTCATGTACTGCTGCATGTAAATACTATGCAATCGTCTTCGGTTGATATCCGAAGTATAATGATGTTGAAACGTTACGAACAAATCAGAATATTTCTGCATTTAGCTGTCGATATATTTGAAGACTGCGATGGATATTAAAAATATAAGAGACTAGAAGTAGAAAAGATAAGCAAAAAATGTTAAAAGCACGAAGAAGAAAGTGTACAAAGGAAGAAAAGCGGACAAAAAGGAAGAAAAGATAAGAGAAAATAATGCTTGGATTTTATTAACAATACGCGAACAGAGGGGGCCATAACAAAAAACGCGAAATAATCACGTTGTATAGGACTCCCCCCTTAACCCCTCTTTGTTCTGGTTTTTGTACTTTTTATAATAGTGGCAACAAAAATACATCATCAGTGAAAATTTCAGTTTTTTAGCTATCATGGTTCCTGAGATACAGCCTCGTGACGGACAGACAGACAGACGGCGAAGTTTTATGTCAAGTTTTTACCCTTTCGGTGCGGAACCCTAAAAACTGTTACAATTTAAATGTCCTTTTCAACCGCAATTCCTGAATTTATATTGAAATGAACAATCTCAAGCATAATGTGTGATTTTATTTTGCAACCTAATTTGACTATGTTCATCCCAGTAAACATTACAATTTAATGGTAGCTCTCAACGTATTTCGCAGTGTTCACTGTGATGAACATTGGTTTCCTGAAAACCTGAAGGACATATATTTTTTTAAATATTTTTTTCCTATTGTCAATTACACTAGAAACATGAATTTAAACATTTTTATCTAAATTATAACACATCGAACCACTGCCAAATTAAGGGTTAAAGATTAAGTCCATTCTAAAACAATTCAGTCCAGTCCAGACTGAATAATTTTACAACCTTAATCATTAAGCTATTTTATGATTAAGCCAACACGCCAGTTTAGAATTACCCTTACATTCAAAGGAATCCTTGAATTCTAGGTTTTGCGAAAGTTGAGATGTCTCTAATTCCTGAACTACAAAACCCTCAACATTGAATCTTGTGTGAAACAATCCTTAAAGTACCCCCTTTATAACATTGAAATACTTTTTGGAATCGGACCACGCATTGAGAAATTACAACTAAAAAACTGTTTGATCTTTCATCCCCTCTCCCGAAAGAACCGAGCAAAATATCGGGTACAAAAGTATCCTAGAACCTTCCTCGGATTATAAGCTCTGATTGTACCAAGTTTCATTCAAATCGGTTTAGTAGTTTTGGCGTGATACATATTCGGGATACAGACAGACATGATAAGTTTAAATTACATTTTCGGCTTCAGTATCGATTAAAGAACCCCCTGCAATTAAAATTTTCAAAATATCTTCCATGTACAGACTCTCGACCCTCTACAGTTTTATTATATGTAAAATAGATTATGGGAAGCCACTGCTGGGTGTAGGCCTTCCGCATCCAGTCAGTCCCTGCAACCTTCTTTATGTCCCGAAAGGGATAAGAAATTTTCGTATACCGGGTGTAACTTTCAGAACAGTCGGTATGGGCAAGTCCGTAAATATAAGAGATACAAAAATCTGTGTGTTTTTAAAATCCATGTCATCGATTTTAGAGAAAATAAGAACTGAATACTTAGATTAAAAAAGAAACTCTTGCACTGTCCGGGAATAGAACCAGATCGTTTTAAAAAATAAAACTTATATTATTTCTATTTGAACATCGATTGTGTAGGTCATAAGGAGTAAATGTTACTATGATACATGATATCTTCAAAACGACCGTGTTCGATTCCCGTGCTGTGCAAGAGATTTTTTCAAATCTAAGTATGCAGTTCTTATTTTCTCTAAAATCGATGACATAGTTCCTAAGAACAAATCTTTGTATTTCTTATACTTATTTACAGTGTTGCCCATACTAACCGCTCCGAATGTTACACATGTATATATATTTCCATCTTTTTAACTTGCAACCTACATAGGTACCCAATATTTTAATAAAAAATCTATCTGTTTCTGTATATATAAAAAGGGCTTACTATAGATTCTGCTGTTGCAACCGGTCTATAATGCTGTTGCAACATAAGCAATGCCATTGTTATTTCTCGTCTTTCCCAGGTTATACAAGTTTACGAGAATCGTCGATGTCAGTTTATCAAAGAGTTCATTACGAAAAAAAAAAATATAAGTTTACTTTCATAACTAATCACCCTATCGAAGTCAATTGCTCTCTTAATTGGGAGATTGTCCTTTCTGGCCTGACCTTACAGTTGGTATTCTGGCCAGAGACTTGTTGAACTCACTAAAATTCACCTAATTTATGATGCTTTATCACTGGGTTCTGGAATGGAGACCCCGACTCGGCAAACGTGGGGTAGGACGTCCACCCACAAGATAGACCGACCACCTGGAAAAGGTTGCAGGCTGGGACTGGATGCGAAAGGTGCAGGACCGTGTGTTGTGGCGTGGATTGGGAGAGGCCTACGTCTAGCAGTGGACTGCCATATGCTGATTTGATTGATATCACTGCTACTGTTTCTAGGTGTGCAAGTCGACAACTTACCTGAAGTTGTAACAGACTTTATAGAACAACTGGACCTTCGAGAAGGTGACTGCCTGGCTATGGACGGTGATGGTATCAGTGCCGTATCCTGCTGGAAGCGACTGCCTTATATTTGTTATAAAAACGATACGATTGCTCCGGTGGAACGTGAGACGATGCCGGTATTGTCGACGACGGAGGAAGATAAGAAGATGCCGGTGGTGTCGACGACAGAGAAAAATAAAATTGAAGTAACAAATGTGACAACAAAACCCGCAGTTGACCCTAGTAAATGTACAGGTTTCGGTAAGTTGAGCTGTTTACAGGTATTAATAAAATACATGCACATTGTACACTAATAAAATCACCGGGACTCACTCACTTCTCAACGTCCAGTAGAAACCCCTAAAACTAGAAAACTATTAGAAAGGTTTTTTGCGAATTTAAGGAAGGAAATAGAATATTTTTCTCACAAAATATTCACAATGTTTCTTATAAAATCGATTGTAATAGAATTTTAATGGGGTTGAATTGGTTGAATTAATAACTCGGTTATGGAAAAAAGAACAACAAAAAATATGACAGACGGTTTGAGAAAACTTGTTAGTAAGGCGTATCATAAAACGCAATTCTAGAAAGTTTTGTACAAATCCCATAGAATCATAATATAGAGTATTCTGAAATGACCCTTTAAAAGTCTCGATCCTGGGTTTCTGGGTTTAGTGGTGGCGAGTAGATAGCCATGGTTTAATCGAGACAGCTCTCTGCAAATCAATCAGGTAACTAAATATGTAATAAATGTGTGTGTGTTAATAATCTGCTGGCTTGGAATGGGTATCACAGAAACATTATCCCAGTAGAAGCCTGGCCGGCCCAGCGGAACGGTGTTGAAATACGGTGTTTCAATTATATTGTAATTGACACGCATAATACGGTTTAGTATAGTTTAGTAATGAAAATATTGCTCGCAGTCTGTACGTATTGTAGATCGAAGCTCACAGTTATACAATTATAATTCCAGTTATCAATAATACAATAATCAGTGTCGTCCCACTTACACTGACAACAGTTAGTCAAGTGGAACAATTATTTGGAATACATTTGCACGTTTCCCATTTACTGCGGGGGAGCAGTGCGTCTTTATATGAGACTAGCGGACGTCTCGTAGTTTCACCCGCGTGGCTCCCGTTCCCGTGGGAATAAGGGATAAAATATAGCATATGTTCACCGGGGATAGCGTAGCTTCCCAACAGTGGACGAATTTTTAAAATCGGTTCAGAAGTTTTAAAGCCTTTTCGATGCAAACATACAAAAAATCAAATCTATCCTCTTTGTAATATTGGAATAGATGCCAGCCCTAGACTCTAGGGCTGGCATCTATACTAATCCATACCTATCACTGTAGGGCCTAGAGAAAGGCTAGAATACTCCTTAATTACCTCAGTGGGTGTCCCCCATCGTCTATACAGAGTCGCAGGATAAGGCAATCAGAGGTTAAGTCGACTAGACTGTTGAATGGGACGCTATGCTATTCTGTTTAGTGTCCCATTCGTACATTGTATCTATTTTCATAGGTATTTCCCTAATAGGTATTTATAATTATAGATGCATGAATCTAACATAGACCATGAGTCAGTGTTCTGTAAAGGATCTCTGCTATTAACAACTTTAGCTATGGTTGGTCCTTCAGCTGATGACCACTTTGTGGCGTTTCATTTGCCGGCGTTTCTGAGCTTCGGAAGGCACTTGAAGTCGTTAGTCCCATTTGTCGGCAACTAACGTGGATGTTATGGGCGGCGGAAAAAAATCAACAGTGGGTCATCACTCATCACACCTGCGCCTGTCGTCCATTTCAGCACGGCAATATGTTCACCATATTTGCAGGAACAGAGATAATCTATAAGTATGGTTGGAAGCGACTGTCATCCGACCTCGGTTCTCTATAAGGGAATCTCATCCCTGCAGGTGTGGTCGCCACAGCTCCAAAGATCTTGGCGGGCTCCTTGAACCTAAAGGGCAAGTAAGATATTAAATTCTCTTCGACTTGCAGGTTACCGCTACTATCCATCGGTAGGCTGTTACAAATTACAGAAGAATTTATCTCATTGGGACGAGGCAAATAAGACCTGCAGCGGTGAGGGCGCGTACATGCTGATATTAGATAACGAGGAGGAAGCCCAAGAAGTTATGCACATTTTTAGATATAAAATTTATTCATACCTGTGGATGGGAATCCAAAATTTCGGAGGGAACATCTCTTGGCGTACTGTTAAGGGTGAGGACGACGCATTTTTACACATGTTTGAAATAACACCGACGTATAAATAACAATAAGAATAAGCACATTGAAGTGGCAGGGGGCTGGCCACATCTGCAGAAGAACCGACGGCCGATGGAGCAAACGGGTTCTAGAGTGGAGACCGCGACTCGACAAACGTGGGGTGGGACGTCCACCTGCCAGATGGACCGACGACCTGGTAAAGGTCGCAGGCTGGGACTGGATGCGGAAGGAGCAGGACCGTGTATTGTGGCGTAAATTGGGAGAGGCCTACGTTCAGCAGTGGGCTGGCACAGGCTGATTTGATTGATTGATAAATAAACAACCTATTGACTCGGCCTTGATAAGCCGCGCAGTTAGGTGTCAAAAGTTAGGTGTTAAAGTCGGCGCATAATGTCTTCCTCTTCCATACATCCCTGATATTCGTCATCTTATCATTTTCTCCCTTCATATTTATATCAATCAAGAGCACGTTTTCTTTGGCCTTCCTCTGGTTCCCCATCTTTCAATATTCATATGCATAGTTCTTTTTATAACATGATTTTCATCCCTTCTCATCACATGCCCATACCAAGACAGACGGTTCCCTCTCATGTTTTCAGTCACTGCACCAGTGATTACTATATTACTCTCAGACTCCCTCTGATATACTCATTTCGTATTTTATCCATTCCAGTTACACAACACATTCACCATAGCATTCTCATTTCTGCTACATGCACTTTCGTTCATCCATCTTCTCAACGGCCCAACATTCTGATCCATATAATACGATAGATCTTATAATGTCTACAGGGAGGAGAGAGGCTCGCTTCGCTCCGTGTCAGTTTTTGGGACGGAGTCAAAAGATGCGAGGCGAGGCAAACATCCACACTCTCGTGCTTGCTAATTTCTTTGTTGACCTTCTCCGTTTTTTACTTTCGTAAGATTATTTTTGAAAAGCAATTAGTATGATCTGATCATAAATTTTAAACATGGAAAAAGAATTGGTTTCGAGCAGGATTCGAACCTGCTTCTTCTCGCATTCCGTGCAAGATGCTTAACCACTAGCCACCGAAACCTACTCGGAACCAACCAAATTTTCCACCTTATATTTTACTTTCGTAGTTTAGTTAAATGATATAAATGCAAGTCATTATTGTAACGAATGATGACAACACTAATTGTCGATGGTCATCCCTATTAGGTAGGTACGCGTGCCTGCGTGCACGCGCCATTTTATTGCAATAGACCAGTTTGCCGCCAGCCTCCGTGTTTTACTTACGTGCCCGCGACATACCTACTTACCACGAGACGTTACACTGGCGACGAGGCCTCTTCTAGCGAACCGAATATTCGTGTGTGATTGAGTATATATAGTATTGATAGTGATTTAGACACAATAAACATGCCTATAGGCAAAATAGAAACTTTTAACCTAAATACGAAACAACAATGGCCGACTTACATACGTCGCGTAAATCAGTACATTATGTTAAACAGTATAGAAGACAAACTGCGAGTGTCTATGCTAATTACAGTCGTGGGGGATGAAACGTATGCACTAATGTGCGATTTGTGCTCGCCTGGCTTTCCCGAAGATAAAACGTTCGACGAATTAGTGAAACTCGTAACTGAACACTTAGAACCACAGCGTTCCGAAATTGCCGAACGCCACGTGTTTAGATTACGCCGCCAACGTGCCGGCGAGCCCCTCGCGGAATACCTACAGGCGTTGAAACATCTCGCTGCCACGTGCAATTTCGCCAAGTGCAAATCATGTTTTACACTCGAAGAAAACTTGCGTGACCAATTTGTATCAGGCTTAGAGAACGACCTAATGCGTTCTAGAATTTTTGCTGAGAAAAATGTCGGATATAAAGAAGCGGTCGAGTTAGCACTGGCACTAGAGGCAGCGGAAAAGCATGCGGAGGTGAGCGGCTCCTCGAAAGCAGTGGACGCATTGGGCGTCGGCAGCTCGGGCGAAGGCCTGCATTATGCGCGCTATGGTGGCGACGGACGAGCGTCGCAGGCGGCGCGAGCACCCGGAGGCGCGGGCGCGGGCAGCGGCCGCGCGGGACCAGGCAGCAGGAACGTGGCTGCGGACCCGCGCGCGCGGGCTTGTGGGCGCTGCGGCAAGGGACACGCGGCGGATAAGTGTAGATATAAAAACTATACTTGTGATGAGTGCGGTCAAAAAGGACACTTGAAAGTAGTGTGTAAAAATGGGCGTGGCAGAGTCGATCGCCAAAATTTCGTAAGTGATAGTGAAGACCTATTTAACCTGAGCCTGGCAAGTACGGAGAATGCAGGTAATGAACCTTATTTCGTTTCGTTAAAAATAGATAAAGTTATAGTGAAGTGCGAGGTTGATACGGGCAGTCGTATATCCGCGATAGGCGACGTAATGTTTAGAAAATTATTTTCATATAAAGACATTATAAAAGATTATTTAGTTTTACGTAGTTATAGTGGTTCACGAATCGACTGTTTGGGCTATATCAACGTTAACGTAGTGTTTAAAACAAGCACGTGTAAGGCCTTGCGATTATATGTTATTAAAGGCGGAATTCGTCCGCTATTGGGGAGAGAGTGGATGCGTGCATTAGAAATGAAAGAAATTCAACTCCATGTCATTACAGACGATCGATTCGTGAACCAATTTTGTGAACAATTTCCTACAGTATTTTCCGAAACACTCGGTACTTGTAATCGCCCCATTCGACTACAACTCACGGACCAGGACCCTGTATACGTACGGGCGCGCCCCGTACCATTATCATTACGCGAACGCGTCGAGCGGGAGCTAGCTAGGCTTGAGGCCGACGGGACCATTTATCGTATAGATTACTCGGATTACGGGACTCCTATAGTGCCCGTGATTAAACGCAATGGGGATATAAGGATCTGTGGCGATTATAAGATCACGATTAATCCAAAACTTAAACGAGATTGTTACCCTTTACCACGTATTGAAGAACTGTTTTCTACCTTAAGCGGGGGGAAAAAGTTTTCCAAAATTGATTTAAGCCACGCCTACGAACAATGCCTATTAACGGAGGATTCTCAATTGTGTACTGCGATTACTACGCATATAGGTACTTTTGTATATAGACGTACACCTTATGGGCTATCGTGTATCCCGGAGAAATTTCAAAAGCTTATGGAAGAAACGTTGCGAGGGATACCAGGGTGTGTAGTATTTTTGGATGATATTTGCGTAACGGGAATTGACGATAAAACACATTTAAGTAACTTACGGGCAGTTCTGGAAAGATTACGCGATACAGGGCTTACAGTTAAACAAAGTAAATGTAGCTTCTTACAAGATTGTGTCAAATATGTAGGGTTCATTATTAACAAAGACGGGTTGAAACCAGACCCAGAAAAGATAGAGGCCATTTCCAATGCCCCCAAACCTGAAAATGTTTCTCAACTTAAAAGTTTTTTAGGTATGTTAAATTATTATGGTCGATTTATTCAAAATTTAAGTACATTGTTACACCCTCTGCATAACCTACTCAGGAAGGAGGTGAGTTGGAAATGGGATAGCACATGTGAACAGGCTTTCAGTCAGGCGAAGCAGACTCTTTTAAGTTCGCAGGTACTAGCGCATTATGAGGAAGGGAGACCACTCGTACTGTCAGTAGATAGCAGCGCGTATGGGTTGGGCGCAGTACTTGCGCATCGCTATGAAGACGGTAGCGAGCGGCCCGTCAGCTGCGTCTCGCGCACGCTTAGCGGGGCCGAGCGTAACTATAGTCAACTAGACAAGGAAGCACTGGCGATAGTATTCGGTGTTACTAAACATCATCAATACCTTTTTGGAAGGAATTTTTTACTGCGGACAGATCATCAACCCCTGACGCACATTTTCGGGAAAAAGGGGGGGATACCTCAAACTGCGGCCAGTAGACTTCAACGGTGGGCAGCACGTTTGGCTGCATACGATTTTAGGGTGGAATTTGTAAGATCGGCGGACAACGGACCGGCTGATGCACTATCACGATTACCGTTACCACAACTGGGGCAGAGGGAAACTACGGTAGAATATTTACATTTAATAAAAGATACGTTCCCTATATCATTTAAAGACATTGCACGCGAGGTAGAACGTTGTGTAGTGTTAAACAAAATAAAGGGCTATGTCTTATTTGGTTGGCCGGGGATGCCAAGCTGCGAAGCAGAGAGTCCCTACTTTGCACGTAAACTCGAGTTGTCCTTGGATCAGGGATGTTTAATGTATAGGTATAGGGTAGTTATTCCCCAATCATTACAAAAACGCATTTTAGAGGAAATTCACGAGGGTCACCTAGGTATCAATAAAATGAAAAATTTGTCGCGTAACTATGTGTACTGGCCTAGTTTAGATAAAGATATTGAAGAGACATGCCGAGCATGCGCTGCGTGTCGAGTTGTGCGGGACGCGCCACCGCGGGTGCAGCTGCACCCTTGGGAGTTCCCGCTGCACCCGTGGCAGCGCGTTCACGCAGACTTTGGGGATTGTGGAGGCACTAGGTATCTCATAATAGTAGACGCACACTCTAAATGGATTGAAGCATTGCCAATGAAAAACACGGATGCCCGTTCCACCATTAATGCTTTTAGAGGTATATTTGCGCGTTTCGGGTTGCCGTCACAACTAATAACGGACAATGGTCCACCATTCTTTTCTGCGGACTTCAAAGAGTTCTGTGAAAAAAATTGTATTAAACATATTACTTCGGCCCCTTACAGGCCCCAGACAAACGGCGCCGCAGAAAATGCCGTGAAAACTGTTAAAAAAGCTATTAAGAGAGCGCAACACGAAGGCGACGATATTAATACGGCTCTAAGTAAATTCTTATTTAAATAGCGGAACTGCCCGCACGCTACAACAAACATATCACCGGCCGTCGCGTTGCAGGGTAGGCGGCTGCGTAGTCGTCTCGACGCCTTACGCCCGGAGGTAGGAGAGGTAGTACGCGCCGCTCAAGAGCGTCAGGTACGTCACGGGCCTGACGGAGTTAGGGATTTTGAAATAGGTGACAAGGTCTATGCACGCAATTACTCAAAACAAGGGGAGAAGTGGACGTCGGGCACCATTTGTAAAAAAACAGGTCCTGTATCGTACAATGTAGACGTAGGAGATGGATATCAGTGGCGAAGGCACGCCGATCAAATTATAGCTGCGGGTTATAAAAATAGATATTCACTTACGCGAACTAGTGGTGTCGAACCGGGAAACGGGAAAGAGGGTCCGGACGTATCCGGGGTCACTGGTCAACAAAAAGACGCGCTTGGTGCTGATGAAATCGCGCCGACAGATTTGACAGACCCTCCGCAAGGACCACCTGTTCAACCCCCGGAAACGGGCCCGGAGTCGAACCCCCAGCCGACCCCATCACCACCGAGCGTGTCAGCTCGTGCACTGCGTGCAATTACCCGAGCTAAACGATGCATTTGTGAAAATTAATGGTTATACCATATCTGTAATCTTATGTGTCTTTCTTGTGTCATTTTTGTGTCATTTTATCTAGGTAGTTAAAACCTACTCTGTAACTTAGGAGGGAGAGAATGTAACGAATGATGACAACACTAATTGTCGATGGTCATCCCTATTAGGTAGGTACGCGTGCCTGCGTGCACGCGCCATTTTATTGCAATAGACCAGTTTGCCGCCAGCCTCCGTGTTTTACTTACGTGCCCGCGACATACCTACTTACCACGAGACGTTACAATTATAATATAACAGGCATATAAAGCCGCCAACGCCGTCACTTGAATCACGTCCATATTGTATTAGACGGCAACTGTTTGAACCGAGGGTGTCGAGAACATCCAGGACACGACTCGCGAGAGTGTGGATGGCAGCACTCGTGTCGCCTCCACTCGCCTAGTCTCTGTCGAGAGCCTGCAGGAGGCGCCTCGCGAGAGTTTATATCGGGCATTTTATTATTTTGCCCTTCAGCTTGAGTCCTCTCCTTCATCCGTGGGTCACATGTTGTGGTGGCCGTGACCTGTCGCCATTACCGAAAATTTTTCAGTAAACAATTTTCTGTCTATATGTAATTTTTCTTTTTTTTAGGTGAAAGTATGGATGACAAATATAACGTGTGGGAGGATGATTCATACTACTTATCGACCTTTCCAGGCTGTGGTGGTATAAGTAAAGAATTAGAAATGGTGAAATATCCTTGTATGTATAACTTGAATGTTATATGCGAGAAAGATATTTAAATCACCATCAAAATAATAATCACCGTCGCGTCGGGCCGTCTCTGAAAATCAGCGCTGTATGCACCACAGGCATACAGCATTAAGCTGAGAAACGGCCATTTTATTAGGGTTTATTTTGTAAATTTTGAATACCTACTGTATTTTTGATTTTTAAAGTTTGTTTTGCCGAATAAAAACTTTTCTTTCTTTTTAAATAAAATTAATATAATGTATAAGTACTGCCATTTTTGTTTTATTTGGGGTCAGTGTGGTATGTCGAAAATGATTACATGGCCTGTCTTCAAAATCTCGGCGCAACGTCGTCAACGTGGAAAGACAGTGCCGCGGCGCCATGGTGTAAAAATCTAAGGTGTTTCGAAATCTACGATGAGCTCGGCACCACAACGGGCTGGTGTAACGTTGCGGCAACGGCTACGCCACATGCATGACAAGCGCGTAGCTTAGGGTAATTCCATAGACTTCGAAATACACCTTTCAGTTTGTGTACACTGGTGTCTATGTTCACTTTGAACATTTTTAGTAGTAAGAGTTGGCAGGAATTTTTGAGTTTCTATTAAACGTATCCCAACACGTACCTGCATCATATTAGCAGACCAATTTTTTGGTAGATTGGTGTTTGAGGCATACTGAAAACTCTTATTTTCATATAGGTTAGTTGCAAGGCATCGTATGGTTTTAGTCGATAGTAGTCCGGCATAACATCTACACGTAAAAAAACAAAAACAGAGGCACCTATTGAGTCTGTACACGAGTTGTCTTACAAGCGCATATTTCCAATCAAACCACTTTACATATATACTATACACATATTTAAGGACTGCTATTTAACTTTTTCGACGGCGAAAACTTCAAGCTGGATTTCACCAAGTCTTTCCATCAGGCAGGTGACGAAATTATGACAAGTTATTTAAAAAAACGGCTACGCACTCGTTGGACCTGCTTGATAATTGTGATACATTGGACCTACGTTGACCGTGTAGGGACACATAGCAGTGTATAACGCCAGTATTAGGTAGCGAGTAAGATTGCTGAACTAGCATCTAAACCTTAGCGCGGCTGCGTCCGCGCCTGCGAATGTATTTCAGTCGTAATAAACCCGTGAATGGTATCGGATATTTCATTGTGTCTCACACCCCATACTACTCCTCTACCACGGTGGCGCAGGGACGACTCAACCCCCCAAAACCGTTTGGACCTTAAAATTATTATTTTTCCTAAAGTCGAGGTTGCATTGGACACTCTATCAAGGAACGAGTTCCGTTGGACCTCATTTATAAATCGTGGTATACATATAAAGCTAAAATACAATCATGCACAAAAGTGACACCCTGAATTATGTATCGAATATTTCGAAAGAAAATATACGAGGTGGGTTTTGTGTCTGTCCTACTTGTCTTACAACGCGTTGTAGTAACTAGCGCCTCAACTAGAACATACAACATGACCCCCCCCCCCCCCCCCCAGAACCTGGGGTACCCATGGAGAAATTTCAAAACGGTCTCTTGTCCCCCGTACCAGGGCGTACCAATGGAAAAAATGCTGTACTTAGCTGGAGTGTTTTACCCACAGACGTACAATAAGTAGCAGACGAAACATTAATTATGTTTGTGTGCGTTGGTCTTTCCATTCCGCTCGCTCTAAGGGGTTAGTGAATGCTGCTATCTCGTTTCTACACGTGTAGCAACACTATACATGACATGTTATAAAAAATGACGTACGCCTGGTTTTTGAAAGGTCTAAGCTGCCGATGCTGCAGTTTGACGTATTAAATACCTCTCATTAATGTAGGGGCCAAACTCAGGCACTTCTTTTCAAGATTACATTTAATGCTAACATAAAAATAAGTGTGGCAAACTGGGATTCAGCATTTAATTAGTTCAGAATTGCATTTTAATATAATGCCTGTAATCTTCGATGATATTGAGTATACAATATATAAAAATGAAGCCCGATTTCCGTGGTCACGGCATCATGCGTGAAATGCTGGACCGATTTCGCTAATTCTTTTTTGTTGTGTTTGTTTCTGTCAGGAGAAGGTTTTAAAAAAATTGGTGCAAACTATTAGCAGAAATGGTTTTTATTGCGATTTTGATTCGGATCATAGAACTGAAAACTCCGAAATGGAAATCGGGAACAGAAAGACTAAGAGATAATTTTGCAATCCAATATGGCCGCCGCGTCGAAATCACAAAATTTCATGATGGGTATCGTTTAAGGGGGATTTTGGTACGCTGAGTCCGAATCACATGATAATTTTGCAATCCAATTTGGCCGCCGCGCCAAAATCACAAAATTTCATGATGGGTATCGTTAAAGGGGGTTTTTGGTATGCTGAGTACGAATCACATGATAATTTTGCAATCCAATATGGCCGCCGCGCCGAAATCACAAAATTTCATGATGGGTATTGTTTAAGGGGGATTTTGGTACGCTGAGTACGAATCTCATGATAATTTTGCAATCCAATATGGCCGCCGCGCCGAAATCACAAAATTTCATGATGGGTATTGCTTAAGGGGTTTCTTGGTATGCTGAGTACGAATCACGTGATAATTTTGCAATCCAATATGGGCGCCGCGCCGAAATCACAAAATTTTCGTGATGGGTATCGTCTAAGGGGTTTTTTGGTATGCTGAGTACGAATCACATGATAATTTTGCAATCCAATATGGTCGCCGCGCGCAAACTCACAAAATTTCATGATGGGTATTGTTTAAGAGGGATTTTGGTTCGCTGAGTACGAATCTCATGATAATTTTGCAATCCAATATGGCCGCTGCACCGAAATCACAAAATTTTATGATGGGTATCGTTTAACGGGAAATTTGGTACGCTGAGTACGAATCTCATGATAATTTTGCAATCCAATATGCCCGCCGCGCCGAAATCACAAAATTTTCGTGATGGGTATCGTTTAAGGGGTTTTTTGGTATGCTGAGTACGAATCACATGATAATTTTGCAATCCAATATGGCGGCCACGCCGAAATCACAAAATTTCATGATGGGTATCGTCTAAGGGGTTTTTTTGTATGCTGAGTACGAATCACATGATAATTTTGAAATCCAATATGGCCGCCACGCCGATATCACAAAATTTCATGATGGGTATCGTTTAAGGGGTTTTTTGGTATGCTGAGTACGAATCACATGATAATTTTGCAATCCAATATGGCCGCCGCGCCGAAATCACAAAATTTCATGATGGGTATTGTTTAAGGGGGATTTTGGTACGCTGAGTACGAATCTCATGATAATTTTGCAATCCAATATGGCCGCCGCGCCGAAATCACAAAATTTCATGATGGGTATCGTTTAAGGGTTTTTTGGTATGCTGAGTACGAATCACATGATAATTTTGCAATCCAATATGGCCGCCGCGCCGTAATCACAAAATTTCATGATGGGTATCGTCTAAGGGGTTTTTTGGTATGCTGAGTACGAATCACATGATAATTTTGTAATACAATATGGCCGCCGCGCCGTAATCACGAAATATCATGATGGGTATCGGGGGGGGCTTTTGGTACGCTGAGTACGAATCTCATGATAATTTTGCAATCCAATATGGTCGCCGCGCCACCGTTGTTAAATTTTATGTTGGATATTGTTTATGGGGTTTTTCGGTATGCTGAGTAAGAATTTCAGGTTAATTTTGCAATCCATTATGGCCACCGCGCCACTGTTGCGAGATTTCTGTCAGTATGCTGAGATACCAAAAAACCCCTTTCACGATATACAAAATGAAATTTTACAACGGTGGTTCGGCGGCCATTTTGGATTGCAACATTGACCTAAAATTCGTATTCAGCATACCGAAAAACCCCTTCTACGATATGCAACATGAAATTTTGCAACGCTGGCTCGACAGCCATCTTGGATTGCTAAATTAACCCAAAGTTCGTACTCGGCATACCAAAAAACCCCTTATACGATATACATCATGAAATTTGTGATTTCGGCGTGGCGGCCATATTGGATTTCAAAACTATCATGTGATTCGTACTCAGCATACAAAAAAACCCCTTAGACGATACCCATCATGAAATTTTGTGATTTCGGTGCGGCCGCCATATTGGATTGCAAAATTATCATGTGATTCGTACTCAGCATACCAAAAAACCCCTTAAACGATACCCATCATGAAATTTTGTGATTTCGGCGCGGCGGCCATATTGGATTGCAAAATTATCATGTTATTCGTACTCAGCATACAAAAAAACCCCTTAGACGATACCCATCATGAAATTTTGTGATTTCGGTGCGGCCGCCATATTGGATTGCAAAATTATCATGTGATTCGTACTCAGCATACCAAAAAACCCCTTAAACGATACCCATCATGAAATTTTGTGATTTCGGCGCGGCGGCCATATTGGATTGCAAAATTATCATGTGATTCGTACTCAGCATACCAAAAAACCTCTTAGACGATACCCATCATGAAATTTTGTGATTTCGGCGCGGCGGCCATATTGGATTGCAAAATTATCATGAGATTCGTACACAGCGTACCAAAATCCTCCTTAAACGATACCCATCATGAAATTTTGTGAATTCGGCGCGGCGGCCATATTGGATTGCAAAATTAACCCAAAATTCGTACTCAGCATACCAAAAAACCCCTTAAATGATATGCAACATGAAATTTTACAACGGTGGCGCGGTGGCCATATTGGATTGCAAAATTAACCTGAAATTCGTACTCAGCATACCAAAAATCCCATAAACGATATCCAACATGAAATTTTACAATGGTGGCGTGGCGGCCATATTGGATTAATTAACCTGAAATTCGTACTCGTACTACTATTTTTTTCCCAAAAGCGTTTGACATCTTAGATCGCATGTCCACCTATTTATAATCCGGACCAGTGTGCGGCCGGCCAGCCGCAACAAAAAAAGCGCATTGATGTTACGAGTTGGATCAAAACGTTACACATTGTATCATTACAAGGCGCGCATTGCAATGCTCGGATCACCTGCCTCACTGCTGTAACCTCGTCTTGTATCATTACAAGGTGCGCATTGCAATGCTCGGTTCACCTCCCACACTGGCTGTAATTCTCGACTCGTAACATTACATTACGCGCGAATGCTCCCGGTGAGGGAGCACCTTTAGAAAAAAATGATGTTTTGTAACATCATTTTTTTCTAAAGGTGCTTTAGCCTCAATAGCATTTTTGAAGACCTATCTATGGATAGTATGGGTACGTATGGGTTTGATGAAAAAAAATCTTTTCGTTTCAGTTCTGAGTATGGAGACCCCCAAAATTTACAATCTTAATGCGGTTCACAGAATCAGTGGCGGCTGTACCTTAAGTGCGCTCGTGCGGTGAACCACCAGTTCAAAAGATATAAAAATTACAAAATTTTACGACATCTTTATTATTTAATTATCTACCATTAGGTATGTAAGTAACACCTATTCTTACAAAAACTTAAAACAAATAACATATCTTATTGTGACGAAACAATTTAAGCTCTTTGCTACACTTCTAAAGCCTAAATTCCCTGTAAAACACGTCGGCGTGCGTTTTCCCGAGCGCACGAGAACGGCCCATACAACTTGTACTATATCCGAGCTAAAACGCCTGGCGCGTGAGACAAAGCATCGTTCATAGAAAATGTACCGAGCGATGAGTCTGATTTCGTGCGCCGCACGCGCTCGGGAAAACCGAACTTTACCCGAGAGCACCCGATGTTTTGTTTGACGAAATTAAAATTCTCCCGGTATTGTTTCGCTGTATGTATGTATCTGTGACGCGTTAAATATTTATTGTTTGATTTTTAAATTCTTAGTTTTTTATTTATTTTGATCTTGGTTCTATTCTTTATTTCTTTTCTGCAATAAACAAATATATATTTATTTATTAAAGAAAAGAAAATATTGCTTGTTAAGTGTCTGGGGTGTGTTTACTACCCGTTCGCTCTAACTTTGCCGCTGGCGTAGAGGCGTATACCCGAATTGTTAATCAGACGAAGTAAATTGACAGTAGCTAAGGTCACTTTGTCATAGAAAATATGCAACATTGTATGAAGAAGTGGCAATAGTTGCTGTCAATTTACTTCGTCTAATTAAAAATTCGACTTTAGTATGGAGCCGAGCGGCAAAGTTAGAGCGAACGAGCAGTACAAAACTTTTCAAAATAAACATACTGCATACATATGAATGCCTCTATCCCCGAAGGGGTAGGCAGAGGCATAGTATACGCCCACGTTTCTCCTTATAGTTTTATCTCAGATTAAAATAATAACATTTTATGTCCCACGTAATAGGTAGGTGGTGAGCCTAATGAATGGTTTCAAAATAAAGTTGATATAAAATTGGCGGGACCACCAAGGCTCTTATTAAATTTAAAACTAGAGAGCAAGTAAAGTGCACTACCAGTTTGAGGACCCACCAGCCGCCACTGCACAGAATACATCTACTTACCAAGTTTCAAGTGCATAGGTCTTATGGTTTCGGAGAAATGTGGTTGTGACATTCGGACGGACAGACAGACAGACATGACGAATCTATAAGGGTTCCGTTTTTTGCCATTTGGCTACGGAACCTTAAAAGAGGTATTTTAAAATACTCTTATTTCATTAAAATAAATCTTATTGAACTAGGCGGCTAACTCCTTCCCGGTAGTTGCGTTAGTGTGTGTGGTTTTTATATGTGTTAGTTTTGGCGTACTTTTCAATCTCTAATGCTTTGTCTGCTACTTATTGTAAGTCTGTGGTTTTACCACAATATTTATTAGGAATTGTCATCATAACTGTACCTATGAGTATGAACAAAGGAAGTATAACAAATTCACACATCTTTAAGTATATTGAAAATCTTCCTTAAAAATGAGGTCCAACGGGACCATTTAGTATATTTAATATTTTGAGGTCTAAATGGTCCTAAACAGAGGTCTAATTTTCCAACATTAATATCATTATTTTCAATGGGGTCCAAACGGACCTAAAATGAGGTCGAACGGGTATTTTAAAATAGGGTCTAAACTTTGAGGTTTAACGGGTGCCAAAAAAACAAGCTTTACTAATCTCCATAAGTGGGTAGGTAGGTATATATTGACCTGCCTATCACTCGCAGACACAATACGTGCCATGCCAATCACGAAATATCCAGTATTGTAACGCATCAGCTAATTGACACTAATAAAAAAAGAATGAACGTATCATTCTATAAACGTCCAAAATGTACTGAAATATGAGGTTTGTAGGTAAATGAAATGAAAATATCTTTATTCATTTAGGTTACAAAGTAACACTTATGAACGTCAAAATTATTTTTGCTTCTACATTTACATTACGGTGTATACTGTATAGCATCTTTTTACATGCTTGAATCCCTAATAGATGCTATGCCGGACTCTTATGAACTAAAACCACACGGGTTCCTACCACTGCCTACGGTCAGGAGCCCCTGGTTAGGCATTGGAATAATGTCTTAGGATTCCCGACAGACTTTAGCTTCCATCGCGGCCTCACCTTGGGGTTCGGTTACTGTCACGCATCTTTGGTGATTGGTTTGGGTGTTATCCCGCTTCTTGGGGCGTGAGGTGTGCATAAAACTCTCTTTTCACTACTCCTAGTCTACCTTTATAAGGACGGCGAGCAGCCCTCTAGCCGTCCTCAGATCCCCGGTCGTAGAGGCTGATAGTCTTGGGCGAAGACAAGTCTGAGCTGCCCTTGCCACGGACTGCAAAACTTGGGTTGGAGAGTATCTCCAGCTCCCTCCCTACCACCTCTTTCACGAGCATGACCTGCTCGGAGAAAGAAGCGGCGGCGAGCATCAAAGAATTGCCTTGGGTACAGAGAAGACAGAAAAAAGTAACTTACAATGTAGAAGAGCTTTTATAAAAGAAATTACTTCTTTTTCATTTGTACTTACGTAAATTAGTAGAGGCCTACGTCAAGTTTCAGTGCTTCGGAAGACACGTTATACCGTTGGTCCCGGTTGTCAGTAGTTTCAAATGTATTTGATGGTCTTATGGGCGGGTGAAAAATTTGAACGATGTGACGATCAACCTCTGCCTATAAATTTTTAACACGGCAATAGGCTCACCACCTGTTTAGGTATTACGCATAACTAACTACATACTATGCCTAAGGGATATAGGCTGGATTTTGTGTGTGGGTGTATGTGTGTCTGCGTTCAGCACTGAACTGTCCTAAGCTGATTTGATTGACTGACATAAATATTTATGAAGTATAAAATAGCAGTTGCGTGAACAAACACACCAGTATAAAAGGTAGAGTACCAATATTAGGTTGCGCTAAGAAATGCTCTATAGTAGTATTATATGTGCCTTAGTGTTGGGGATGATCGCAGGTAAGAGGGTTTTGAATATTATTATGTATAGTAGGATTCCTGGAATATTTCGTAGGAAATTTGTGAAAAAATGTGGGCATCAGAAAAGCGTTCGTAACGTCGGCGTCGTCGCTTGCTCGGTGTGCTATTGGTAACTAGTAACAGTGACTTTTTAGTAGGATTCCTGCAATATTTCTTAGGAAATTTGTGAAAAAATGTGGGCTTCGGAAAAGCTTTCGTAGCGTCGGCGTCGTCGCTTGCTCGGTGAGCTATTGGTAACTAGTAACAGTGAGTTCTTAGTAGGATTCCTGCAATATTTCGTAGGAAATTTGTGAAAAAATGTGGGTATCGGAAAAGCGTTCGTAACGTCGGCGTCGTCGCTTGCTCGGTGAGCTATTGGTAACTACTAACTAGTAACAGTGATTTCTTTTTTTATTTATTTCTAAAACCGTACACCCTATCTTTACAGTTTTTACAGAAAGATTTTATATTGAAGGCTAAAATTTCACGGGTTTGCATGTGTCATACGACGAACTTTGAACACATATTGAACCGATACGGTATTACTGCTACGTTACCTTGGGTAGTATCTTGACTATCGCAACAACTTGGCAATAGGAAATGATACAAAATTTAGGTACATGAAATATGAATTCTATTAAAATTCCAAACTTTCCTTAAATTTGCCGTATATCATTACTTCGCAGAATATATATATATCTATATATCTTTTTTTTATATATATCTTTTATTGAGCAAAATAAAACATTACACGTATGGCTTAAGTGACCTAAGGTATTACAAATAATTGTCTAGAATTTGATCCTGATCAGCGAAACTATTGTATGGTGTAATAATATAGGCTGTGCTTTTTTTTCAAAATCAATGGGTTCGATTCCTAGCTAGGATTATTGGTTTTCAACAATCTAATGATGAAATTTTAAGTTTTATCAAAATCGGTCTCGTGACTCCTTTGAGCATTTTTCGCTAATCCTTATAGTTTCGGATTTGGCCATCCAATCCCTTTTGAAAAATTCACCTGTATACAGGATGAATTTTTGAAAAGGGCTTGGATGGCCAAATCCGAAACTATAAGGAATAGCGAAAAATGCTGAAAGGAGTCACGAGCCCGATTTTGATGAAACTTAAAACCTCATCATTAGATTTTTAAAAAACCCATAATCCTAGCTAGGAATCGAACTCGTTGATTTTGAAAAAAAAAACACACCCTTTATTATTACACCCTACGATAGAGTCGCTGTTAAGGATCAAATTCTGCGAAATAATGATATACGGCAAATTTAAGGAAAATCTGTAATTTGAATAAAATTCATATTTCATGTACCTACCTAAATTTTGTATCATAATTTGTTTCGTTCGAAATTCCAAAAAAGATCGTAACTATTCCGTGTTTTAAATTATGCTCAGAATGATTTTTTGGAGAATATTCTAAACGGAATCAATAATATTGAAATATTGAATGCAGTACGATCCTTGAGATCTCGAATCCAGCTATGTATTGAAAAGATTTAGAACAATTAATCAGTTACCGTAAGACAAATAAAATGTATTTTGTTAAAGATGTGCTCTTTCTTTTAGTTTGCCGTATGTCATTACTTTCCAGAATATGATCCTTAATAGCAACACTATAGTATAGTGTAATAATAAAGGGTGTGTTTTTTTTTATTAAAATCAATGGATTCGATTCTCGGCTAGGATTATTGGTTTTTCAAAAATCTAATGATGAGGTTTTAAGTTACATCAAAATCGGGCTCGTGACTCCTTTCTGCATTTTTCGCTATTCCTTATAGTTTAGGATTTGGCCATCCAATCCCTTTTGAAAAATTCATCCTGTATACTGGCTGTAACAAAATTACCTCTCCAAATTTCATGAGATGACTTGGCATCGGAAATCAAATACAAATATTTAATAAAAAAGAGGGGGAAATTTTTTCATTTTTTTTTTAATTTTTTTGTCGCACATAAGTGCCTACCAGACGCCAAATTGTTAAAAGAAGATAGAAGATATTCATTTTAGCGTGCAAGAAAGAGAGAGATGCCTTCGGTTTTTGTGCGCTTTTAACGAAATAAATTAATTATAAAAAACTATAACCAATATGAAAAAAATGCTCTAGTGCAAATGAAGATTTTACTATTGTCTTTCTTATAAATATTTTATATTAAAAAAACAACTTATAACATACGAGATCTAGCTTAAAATTTCGGGTATTTTCAACACAAAAATCTATCGAGGATTTTATCGGTAATCGTGTTTCGAGCCTAGAGCGTTTTTAGTTCATGAACTGAAGTTGTCTGTGTTAAAATTTTAATTCAGCAGACCTCACGAGTCCTGAGATCTAGATCAAAGTAATAGTCTATTTGGCGTCATATGGACTCTTAAGAATTCATTTTTTACCGCGGCAATTCGAGGTAACATGGTCGCCGTGGCAAAACAAACACGGAGCACCCGTCTGGCTGTCGTTGTCGCTTTCTACTGCTGCTAAGTAGCGATAGAAAGGGTGAAAATGAAAATTTATAGGACCTTTAAAACGGATTTACGGTTTCAAAGTTTTCATGTGATTCTTTTTTCTTCATTTTTGTAATGTTTCTTGACTGATGCCACGTCACGTGACGAAATTTGGAATGTCAATTTTGTTACACGCAATAACTGATTATAAAGTGTTTATTAGTGCATAGCAAGTACACATACTTGGACGCTGCGCAGCGGTTTGTAGCGGAACACAAAATGGTAGCAACGTGGGATGAGGCAAGGCAGTGCTGCGATAGAGAAGGTAGGCACAATCCTCTGAAGCCGTAGCTTATCTATTATTATTATACTCTTTGTACTGAAGTGTCTGAAGATGGTTATTATTCAGTCACGCTGAAACCACTGCAATATTTTGTTAGATTTTTTTTATATAGAAACACCTAGATCTATGGTTCCGCCTTTATCCCCGATGGGGTAGGCAGAGGCATAGTATACGACCACATTTCACCTAATAGTTATGCCCCACGTAATAGATGGTGAGCCTATTGCCGTGTTGAAATGGACAGGCGCAGGTTATTACGACCCACAGTTGATAATTTTTAAGTACTTAGCCTTTAACTTGACTTAACGATGTCATTTTAGTGACAACCGGGTTTCATTTCGACTTTTCCTTCTCTTCGCAATGGATCGTTTTGCGAAAGTGTTCCCTTAGTCGCCTCTTACGAGACCCTGGGGATGCATTGAGGTGACGACATTATGTATTATTTCCCGTCGCCACAAGCCATAAGCTAGCCAAATGGACGTCGTCCGTTTGATAGAAAGTCATGGTCGTGACATGGCGATTGGGGGACCACTCTCACTGTCCATAGAACGTCGGACAGTGGTCCTCAAGTTGGCGATTTGTGATGTGCCTCTTCACTAGGGTGGTCCAAGTCTGTATGATCGGGCCACCCACTCGGTTTCTTACACGTATCATTTCTATTATCTGTGCAAAATTTTAGCCCCCTATCTTGTATACAAGGGGGTGCTCAACGAACTACAAGTTTCCAGTATTATAAGCAAAACACGTAATTTGATGCGTTGACTTTCCATTGTCCCCGATTACAGTAGCTGTTGGAACGACGGCAGAAAGGGTCTCCAGGATACGGAGGCAACCATCGTAGGTGGTAGCCTCCCGTATGCCAAGATTCTTTGCTGACTGATCCTGTCTAAATATAATGGAAGTACTCTAAAACTGGACGAGCACCTCACTGAACTCGAGGTAGAACTAGGTCGCATAAACCGGCACAAATTGGGCTTGTGCGAGGTAAGAAAACAGGTTGAGGACACACTAACCCTTGCGTCAGGCGACCTGGTCTACTTTTGGGATGGTATTGGAAATACCTCCCAATAATTTACCTCCTTAGAGGGCGGTGTCGATTTTAAAGTGAAAAAGGACCTCGTTGGCAGCGTTGTCGCAATCAGCAGTGTCAACATATCTCATACTCAGGTTCACTGATACACAGTTAAGGCTGTGTACAAGGACATACCAAAGACATTACACGGCGCTGCTAAAGCTCACTACAACGTTGTTAAAGGGGTTTTTAAAGCTAAAGTGGGAGCACAAGAACGCGGCGCACTGAAAATAAGTCCTTTTGGAGTGAGGCGCAAAAACGACAGGGGCATATTATGCTTGTTAACTTTCTCGAATCTATCTGACTCTTGTTGAATTTCTTCTTAGAAGTGGCCCCACAGATAGTAGACTTGCCGAAGCACTGACAAAATCACAAGGAACGAGACAGACTTAAATCATAATGGACAAGAAATGTATATTTAGAGATGTTTCTCTGATGAATCGGTAGTGATCACCGACTTGTTCAAGCATCTCTGATTTCGACTTCTGTGTAAAAATGGACCCGGATAATAAAGCCTACTCTCCTCCTAATGCGCTCCAAATGGCCTTGGGATCTAAAATATTACAATTGGTACTTCAATATCGTTTCAATGTGCTGGAAACCCCTGACAGTACAACAAACAACCGACACATACAACAAGTGTCCCGAAGGTTTTTGTTCGAGAATGGCAAAAAGAGGTGTTCGGAACCCCTTCGGCCAGATTGGAAACCGAAGTTTGGAAACCAGTTTCGAAAACAGAATTATTTTTCTTTTAACGAAACCTGGTTTCCAATTAAGAAAAATAATTCTGTTTTCGAAACTGATTTCCAAAATAGAAAGCTGGATCTTTTTTCGAAACTCTTACAATATAACTTTAAAACTCTGTTTGGCCAGTTATCATTTCTTGGTCACTTACAAGTATCATTATGTATAAAAACAAGACGTCATCCACAAACCATCTTAAGGGATGTCATTCAACAATAAATAGGTATCTACATAGGCCGTCGACAGCCCACACTAGCACAGGTGTTAGATGTTTTAAAAAATGAAGTGAGTAAACCGAATAAATGAGAAGGAAAACTACATAGAAATTGATAACAAAAACAAGACTTTCCATAAAACTGCTCAAGAAAGGAAAGATTGCAGCAGGACACTGTATAGAAATAATTTCTCCATTTATTTTTCTAATATAGGTACCGGACTTAATATGATTTCACTAAGTGTAATTTACCAATTTAGGTGAAATTTATTGTTATTGATATGAAATATTATTGATAATGAAGAATAGATAGGAATCAATTTCATTTGAATATGTATTTTGTAACTCTACATGTACACATAAAATTACAAACAGCTAGAAGAGTTTTGAAAGAAGATCGAACTTTCTGTTCGAGTTACGAAAGAAGATCCAACTTTCTGTTTTGGAAACCAGTTTCGAAAACCGAATTATTTTTCTTACTTGGAAACTAGGTTTCGTTAAAAGAAAAATAATTCTGTTTTCGAAACCGGTTTCCAAACTTTGGTTTCCAATCTGGCCGAAGGGCTCGGAACTGTCGCTTGAGACTCTCAAACTCATGAGGATCAGACGGAAAATGCCACCTACGCGAGCGGAAGAACAGAGGGTCCTAAATTTCAAAATTCTAAAGTCGGCAAGGCGCGAACTCAGGCGTTACAACACCAAGTGTCGTCAAGGCTGCGATTAAGTAGAACAGGGGCACTAAGATCTTTTTTCAGCTCGAAAGACCCCTTTCACCGAAATTTAGAACAGCGTGTGGCAGAACCGTAACCTCAAGGTTCTAGATTCTCGAGAAAATGGAGTTCTCTCACATCTCACAAATACGGACCTCTATGCATCGTGGACAAAAAAGTCCACGGGACCAAACGATGATGAGTACAGGGCCAGTCACCCAAACCATGGAGAGCGAGTGTGGTGGCTCTGTTCTCTCTTACTTCTTAGCCCTGTTTACAAGTTGTTTTCGAGAGTAGTCACAAATTGCTTCACCGGAAAACTTGACGAATTTCAGCCAAGGGCTTGCCCTTCCGGCGGAAAGTCGTTTAGTTTACCGGAAGGGCGATTTGTTACTCCTACCGGGTTTCAAAAAGGCTTTAGTACAGTGGACTGCATCCATAATGAAACTGTTCGGTAGATTGTACAAAAGACAAATTAGTACAATGAGCCGCTGCAATTATGTGGCTTTTGTTTTAGGCTACGAGGAAGTTCTATCAAAAAAATAACAGTCCTAGATGCTCTGCAGCTGTTTCGTGTTGTTTGGTGATATATCGAAGTGCTGAGATGTTACTTAGTATGTGTGATACCGCTACCATGATCATCCAATTTGAGAATAAAAACACCAATACCATACCATAGCACTGCGTAAAGGTTTGAGACCGGGAGATGTAATTTTTTCAACAATGCGCTTGAGGACATCTCAACATCGCTGAACTGGGATGGATAGGATCCGAAAAATTATCTTTTTGGCTAGTAGATTCCACTTCATAGTCCACTAAATATGTATTAATGGTCTTATAACTCTTAAACAGTTTTTTTAATATGTACTAATTTAACACTGGAAAATGTTTTGTAGCAAAAAGTAGAAATTAGGCACTAGAGACAAAAAGTATCAAAAATCACACTCGATTGAGCACTCCCTTCTACTTGAGCTATCTCGCTGAAATGTTACTATATTATTACTATTAATACATGTAACAAATTCAGGGGGTGGCCCCATGGAAAAAGAAAAAAAGTTTGGACCACCCGACTCTTCACGCTCTGCTTGATGAACCCAGGGATTGTAAGATGAGGGAAACACGTGCGCGGGCAGGATTATTCAATTTATTCTGTTTTAGGAGCTATGGCGGCAACAGAAATAAATCAATCAATCAATAAATCATCTGTCTGATAGGATATATGCATAGGGTCACCAATCAGACACATGATTGGCGAATGGCGCGAAGTGCCTCTTAACGCTCCGCTTGAAGATTCCGGGGTTATCAGAGGAGGATGTAATTTATACCTACCAAAAACTGACATCACATTTAAGAAAATCATTTTAAAATAAGTTTTGTGATCGCAGGTGCTATTTTGGCGTCACCTATCAGTCCAGAGCTGCTGCAGTACATGACATCCCGTATTCAGGTGAACGGGCACTCCGGTCAGTACTTCATCGGAGTCAAGGCAGTGTATGAGTACCACCACAAACCAATATTCATTTCGATAGAAGGTCAGTTTATTAACAGTGTCTGACTATTTTGTTTTTTTTGTTTCTTCCCAAGGCTATTCCCGCGTGCCTTTCGAAGCACGGATTTGCCGCGTGTGGCGACGGGGTCTCGTGTTGCTACTGGTAAGAGTACAAAATGTCGCCACCCCACTACATCCCGAGGGTGTCGTAAGAGGCGACTAAGGGAACACTTTCGCAAAAAGATCAATTGCGTTGAGAAGGAGAACCCGAAATGAAACCCGGTTGTTAGTAAAATGACAATCGTTAAGCTAAGTTAAAATTCATAATTATGGGCGGCTTGAAAAATTTCAACTGCGAGTCACAGCGACCTGCGCCTGGCCATGTCAACACGGCAATAGACTCACTACAACATATTACGTGGGACATAAAACTATAAGGTGAAATGTGGGCGTATAATATGCCTCTGCCTACCGCTTCGGGGATAAAGGCGTGACTATATGTATGTATGTCTAAGCACGGATACGCTCGCAAATATAATGTCACAACGTGGTCAAATGTTCACCCACGCAAGAACTGACCTTAGGGGTCGTTCATTAATCACGTGAGGCTCGTAAGGGGGGGAGGGGGTCTGAAAAAAATCACGAAACATCACCAGGGGGGGGGGGGGGTTGTGAGATATCACGTGTATTTCTTTCGTACAGCAACTTTACACCCTGAATTTGAGATCACTGTAATTTCTGAACAACAAACCCTACAATATTAAAACTTGTATGGAATAATTCATAAAGCACTTAATTACTTTCTTACATTGGAAATTAATTGAAATCGGAATACCTATGCGTTGATTATATAACACAAAAGTCGTTGTTTTTCATCGTGTCTTCCAAAGGAACCGCGCAGAATATCGGCATCAATCCGATCAATAATAATCTCAAATTATGTCAGTATGTTGTTTAAAATGGTACTATCTATAGTTTTGGTGTGATACAGAAAGACATAAAAAAAAAAAATTTAGCTTCAGTATAGACTAGCCGATGCACACAGCTATGTCCACCGGTGGGCGAATGTCGGGGGACCCCATCCACCGATGACCATTTGGGGAAAGGTCCCACACCTTGTTCCGGAGATGCTTTCAGAGCCCACACGATCACCGCTCTCTACACTCTCTGCTTCCAGAGAAGCGCTCGAGAGCAGTGCGATGCGGGTTTGGGTTTTTGTCAGCTCCTCAGGGAGCCGCCCAACTTGCTCCCCCGAGGAGAACCCCGGAAGTGTTGGGACCCCCGGCCGGGACGGGCCGACGTGAATAATCTTTAGATATCCTTCGGCCCGGCTGTGGGGTGAGGATGGACACCGCAGGGTTTAGTGGATAGGACGGTCCCTTTCTGGGACCGGGAGCCCCACACACCGTCCCGGCTGCCTCCGCAGCTAGGATAATGGTGCCAAACCGCATTCCTCCCATAACAAAAAAAAACGCAGCTCTGTACACGTGGATATCGATAGTCATGACCAAAAGCATAATGATTACATGGAAACTCAAACTTGATTATTCTACCTTTGTTCATAACTTCGCTTCTATTTAGCCACCTGCAATCAAATTAACGTAAGATTTTAAGCTTGACAAACTGACACCTTCTTTATTAGTTCCAAAATAATGAATATTATACCTATAGCAACACGACGGGAGTATGTGCAACGGGATGTATATTAAAATTATTAATACCATATCTGTCTCTATTATGTGACGCAAACGAAGTTGCGCGGATCAGCTAGTATTCGTATAGAAGTATGGATAGATTATAACAATAGAGACTTCTATAAAATAAAATAAAAATCTTTGCAGATAGTTACTAAAAATACAGGGGGGGTAGTCTGAAACCTCACCAAATATCACCAAGGAGGAGGGGGGGTTCAAAAAATGCCCAAATAAACCTCACGCGATTAATGGACGACCCCTTATTGAAAGTGGCTTACTGCAGTGATCTTTTAAAGAACACCGAGTCCGCGGGGCCACTAGAATCTACGAGTATAACTGATGATGACGTTGATATTTTCCAGGTACTATAGCGGATGACTTGCCTCAAGCTGCAATAGATATGATTGAAGCGCTGGACCCACGAAATGGAGACTGCTTGGCCATGAACCCCACCAGTATCACAGTCGTGCCTTGCTGGAGTCGACTGCCTTTCATTTGCTATACACATGTAACTCCTAACACCACGGTGTTACCGATCGTGAAGCCGGTGTTGGGGACGCCAGGAGTTGTGTCTTCCACGGAGTTTTTAAGATGTACAGGCGCTGGTGAGTTTAAAGTATCTGCTGATATTGTAATTTAAATTTTAGATTAAGTATCCTACAATATTGTAAGTATGTAATTTATGAACATGTAAGTACCTATATTACGTAACTAACTGACCAAGTCAATGTGAAGAAGGTACCAATTTTGATTCCCTTGAGTGTCGAAAAATTCCTTTTTTTGCGACATGAACGGCCTTACCTTTTTTCACGCTAACTACTACGCTAACTAGAAGTTTTATTTTTTTACAGCTTCAAGGGACCATATATCTAAAGCTCCTAGCAGCTAAAATCGTACGGAACCATACAGTGGCTCATGCCTCGCACCATGGTCTCCAGCTAGTGAGTGTTCACGTTCAGACTTGCCACTAAAAGTTCTAGTGGCAAGTCTGAATGTGAACTGAACGCCAGGTTCTAGTCTAGAACCTGGCGCTGCGCTGCCGCTCGCATGCTGGGCAATCCGTGGAGCGCTCTGGCCTCGCTGCGTTCTTCGCATTATTATTCAATCAGTAAGGATATGTTGCACTATTACAGGATACCAGTACTATCCATCGGTTGGCTGCTACAAAATTCATAAGTGGAGCTCTATGTGGGACGAGGGCAAGAAGACGTGTGCTGACGAGGGCGGATACCTGGTGATCCTGGACGATGAGAAGGAAGCCCACGCGATCAGCGGGATATTTGGACGGAGGATCGATACGTCAGCAACGTGGGTAGGGATCCGAGATGATGGGAGACATGGCGGATGGCGTACTATAAAAGGTAAAAGCTGCATACTTACTATTTAGCAGATATAACCTTCTAGGAATGCTAAAATGAAACCACAAAGGGTAAAAACAAGAACCTAGTACTAAGACTACACTACACTGTACATCTGTCTGTCTGTATCTATTTATCTAATTAACCATGATAGGTAATAGACAGATAAAATCTTCACAGATGATTTATTTCTGTTGCCGCCATAGCTCCTTAAACAGAACAAAATAAATAAACCTGCCCGCACACGTGCTTCCCTCATCTTACAATCCCGGGTTCTTCAAGCGGAGCGTGAAGAGGCACATCACAGGGCCGCCAACTTGCGGACCACTGTCAGAAGTCTTACAGACTATGATAGTGGTCCCAAACGCTAGTTGCACCATGCCATGACTTTCCATCAGGCTGGCTACGTCAATTTAATGAGCTTAATGTTAAAAAAATCTACTCATATATCTAAGGAGGACTGCCGGCCAAACGATATGTTTTTATTGCATTTTTGTCAAAATCCCTAGTCAATGATTTGCAGTTATTTAAACTTTACCGCTGTCATTTCTTTTTTTGTCACCTACTTGATTTCCACGTTTCGTTGTTAAATGCTTATCATAATCCATCCAGAATATGACGTCTCCATTTCCTTGACCTTTCACCTGTCCTGTTTTAGGTCTACCAGATAATGATATTTGTGTATATTTGTCAGCATTCAGTCTCTAAACTTCTCCAACAATTCTGTTATCACAACAAATTTCGAGTACCACACTGGACCCATGTCACACCCATTCCCACATACGTCTGACAGACGTCCCACGTTGACTAATCCTGAAGTTTATTGTTTCAGGAGAGTGTATAGACGACAAATACAAGGTTTGGGCCAACTATTCACTCAACTTCTCCGGCGGCCGGTCCTGCGGCGGTCTGAACAAGGATATGGAGCTGGTGCAATATGGCTGTGTGTTTGAATTGACTGTCATCTGCGAAAAAGATGTTTAAACACGCAATCCCAATGAGTTTTGATATTTTTATCCATGGAACAACGCGATCAGCTCCCGGTAAAGTTCCTAGATCGTGTTGTTGTACGTTTTCATCAGTAATATCACAAAATAAAAACGTCATTGTGTTATCTGCTGACGATACTCTAAGTGATGACACTAGCGGAAAGTTTCGTCGTCTGAGTAATGTTCTATAGCCGTTTAGTGGTTTAGACTAAAGAAAGAAAAAGACGTTCAAAATTATATCATAACTATTCATACTAGCTGTCCCGCGCAACTTCGTTTGCGTGATAAATGAAGAACCGCTAGACCGATTTTCTGCAAACTTCACATAAACCATCTACTAAATAGTCCGAACAAAGCCTAAACATTCCAAAACTGAGGGGAGCATCGGCCGCACTCGCGCGGCTGATGCCCAACATCAGGGGACCCAACGCTCCCTACAGGAGACTGTACCTTGGGATCGTGCGAAGCATGGCCCTGTACGGGGCTCCCGTATGGGCGGAGACCCTGACGGCCAGCAATGTGGCTAGACTGATGAGCCCGCAGAGAGTGATGGCCGTCAGGGTGATAAGAGGATACCGCACGATCTCCGGTGAGGCGGCATGTCTCCTAGCCGGGACCCCTCCATGGGACCTGGAAGCGAGAGCCCTTGCGTCACTGTTCAGATGGCGCAAGGAGGCGCTGGAGCGGGGCCAAAGGCCTGCGTCTCGAGAAATCGAGGCCCAGCGGACCCTGCTCCACCAGGAAACCCTGGAGACATGGAAGATGCGACTTGAGCAACCAAAGGGGGGATTCGCCACAATCGCGGCCGTCAGACCGGTCATGGACGAGTGGCTGGAGAGAAGACACGGTGCTCTCTCCTACCGGTTGACGCAGATGCTTGCCGGGCACGGTAGCTTCGGTAGGTATCTGTGGCGAAAACACCGGGAAACCACGGCCGAGTGTCAGCACTGCGAGGACCGCAGCGATGACACGGCGCTCCACACGCTGGTGGAGTGCACGGCGTGGGCACAACAGCGACAGGTCCTCGTAGTGGGTCTGGGCGTGGACACTCTCTCGCTTGAGGCCATGGTGCGAGCCATGCTCTCCAGCGGGAGTAAGTGGGACTGCGCCGCCTCTTTCTGCGAGCAGGTCATGCTCGCGAAGGAGGCGGCGGGCCGGGTGCGGGAGAGAACTCTTCCACCCGAGTTCCGCAGTCGGCGCCCTGGGCGCCGCCGACGTGTCTTCGCCGAGGACTATCGGCCTCCATGACCGGGGGTCTGAGGACGGTGAGAGGGCCGCTCACCGTCCTTACAGAAGCAGGCCCATGACGGCAGCGTGACGTGAGCACTCACGCACGCCCCCCCTTAGAAGCGGGGTCACACCCGAAATCCCCCATAGACGCGGGATTGCACCCGAACCACCCCCTGGGCGAGGCCGCATTGGCGGCCGTAGGTCTGTTGGGAGTCACGGGACATCCTTCCTGAGGGCTTACCCGGGGCTCTCAACCATAGGCTGTTGGGCGTTACGTGAGGTTTTTTAGTCGGTAAGAGTCCGGCATAGCATCCTACGAGGATTTTCCCTCACGTTAAAAAAAAAAAAAAAAAAAAAAGCCTAAACATTCGGTTTGGATAGGTGAGCCCGTTCTTGAGTTATAAAATTAAAACGAAAAGTGGCATTGATTTTTATATTTATAGATTCGTAAGTAATAATGATCTACTCTTCGCTGTGACCTTTTTTTTAACGTGAGGGAAAATCCTGCATTGATGCTATGCCAGTCTCCTACCGACTAAAAACCTCACATATCCTGCCCCGGGTGAGCCCTCGGAAGGATACCCCAGGAAGTTCGTATGACCTTGTCTGTTAGTCAACAGGTGCACCATTTGTGGATGGGTTCCGAAGATATCGGTAGGAACCCAGATATTGTACTATCTTCTCTTATCTATGGAAGGATTATACAGGTGAAGAGTTTATATATTTGGTCAAAAGCAATATTTATTGTTAAAAATTACAGAGAAACATAATTATTACATATCTATATTTACATTATTACTATCTAAACTAAACCTAAATAAGGCCCCCGTGGTTAAACATCTCAGGAGCTACTGGCATGAATTAAAATAAAGGTAATGAACAGTCTATTATCAAGAAGATTTCTCAACACCGCAGTCGCATACAATTGCCACTGCGTGCCGAGTAGGGCTTGAATATCGGACGCTTTTTCAGTTCCGGAATTGGGTTTCGATATTCAGTATTTAAATTCCGGAATTCCGGAATTCCGGAACTCAATCAAGTTTCGTTTTGTACAAAATAGTGCTATGTAAAAAAAGAAACGGGAGCTGACAGTCCTACGTGATTAGTGATAAACTACTTTGATTCCCAGTACAATTACTTATTTTAACGTAGCCAACTAAAAACCACACGTTTCCTAACTATTACCTGCGGTTGGCCCGGGTAAGCCCTTTGAAGGATGACCCCAGGATTGCCCACAGACCTTGACTATCACTGCGGCCTCACCTAGGAGGTTCGGGTGCTATCCCGCGTATTTGGGGCTTGTTCAGGTGTTGTCCCGCATCTCAGGGTGTGTGGCGTGCGTGAAACTTTCACGTCACGCTTTCGTCTTCTGTGTGCTTTTGTAAGGACGGCGATTAGCCCTCCCACCGTCCTCAGGCCCCCGATTATGGAGGCCGATAGTCTTGGGCAAAGACATGCGGAATTCGGGTGCGAGCGTTCTCTCTCAATCACTTTTCGCCGAATTAACTGATCACAGAAAGACGCAGTCGCGTCCCACTTACTCCCACTGGAGATCATAGCTCGCGCAATTGTCTCCAGCGAGAGAATGTCCACGTTCAGAACTACCACGAGGACCGGGCGCTGTTAAGCCCATGCTGTGCACTCCACTAATGTGAGAAGTATTGTGTCCTCACTGCGTTCCTCGCAGTGCTGGCACTCAGGTGTGGTTTCCCTGTGTATTTGTCTCAGATACTTACTGAAGCTCCCATGCCCGGGTAAACATCTGTGACAACCGGTAGGACTGAGCATCCGCACCGTGGCTCCTCTCTAGTCACTCGCCCATGACCGGTCTGACCGCCTTGATTGCGGCGATTCGGCGATTCCCCCCTTGTGTGATGTGATGTGGGGATTCGGTTTGTTGCTCAAGTCCAGGTCTCCACGGTTTCCTTGTGTAGCTGTAACTGACGAACTTAGATTTCTGGAGACGTAGGCCTATGACCCCGCTCCAGCGCCTCCTTGCACCAGAAAAGAATAAATTAGAAATATAATTAATTTATTTAAACAAGGACGCAAGTTGCCTCGCTGCCACATCCTCGAGACATGCCGCCTCTGAGCAACGGACCACGCAGCACCCAATCGTAACCGATGTTCCACAGAAGCGGTCTTAAGACTGATCTCTGCGGAACACCGCACGACGTATCTCGCTGACCCGGCTGGGCCCTACCCAGCTTGGGTAAGTTATGGCCCTCTCGGAAAGATAGGCCCCGACAATACGACGGAAGTAGGGAGGCACTCCATGATAAATAAGCACCTCCCTAACGCAGCTCCAGGGCAAGGTGTTGAAGGCGATGCCGGTGTCTCTTGACATCTCCATCGCTTTCAACACCAACTCACTCTGCGATGTTACTTCCTCCGTCAGTCTTCTAATGCGCATGATCGCATCCACGGTGGAGCGCCCTTGATGGAAACCAAACTAGTTATCCGCCAGATCTTACCCCACGCGTGTGAGGTGCCCGACCGTGCGCTGTGCAATGATACGCTCAACGAGCTTGCATACCTAACAGGGTACGCAAGCTCCTTGAGCGTATCATTGTTGGGGAACGACCGATCGGAGATCGGCCGGAGTTAATCAACGGAGCAGCACGATCGGCCGATCCCTGGATGGGTAGACTGCCGACCACCTTGCCTTTTGGATCAGAACCAGTTTCCCTGTCTTCCAGACCTTGTGAATCTGGCCTTTTTCGATGCATGCACTAAAGAGTCCCATCACTCGAGGTCCGAGATCCTCAAGAGTCAGGACTACGCTCGGCCTGGAATGCTGTAGTGTCCAGGGGCACAGTCCCTGCGGAATCTAAGCCGCAGTACAGTCGCCTCTAACTCACCTTCAGTGACTTCGGGCACGTCGTTCTTGCTGTAATCAGCGTCGGGCGCCTGAGACGGAGCCATGTGCGAAGGAATATGTTCCTCCGCCTTGATGAGAACAGGGAACCCTGGACCCTCCTCACTCTGGGTCAGTGGAGCACCTTGGGGCAATGTTTGCCCCTAATAATAAGGTATGGGCCCCATAAGTTCCGTCAGAACTACAAGAACTATGCTGAGCGAGACCTCTGTCAAATTCTTACAGCGTTTCTATCGAAGGTAAATTTAACTCGTAGCATAAGTCAGAGCTAAGTTCGCACTATAAATTGAAGTCTAAATGTAAAAAAAATACAAAAACTTCATCAATAATATTATTACTATTTAAATAGTATGTTTTCTATCAAATACCATTAATTTTATGGATTTACTTTCTTAGTAGGTTTTAGAAGTATCATTAAATAAAATGATTAATACCTAAGTACATAAACGAATAAATTTGTTTAAATTGTCAACATTGTAGTAATTAAAGGTAATTAAATTGCATAAGAAGCTTATAATCTACATTTTTGTTTGTAATGAAGTTAAAGAAGAAGCGAAAATATATTTTTTTTTTTCAATATCGAAATACCGGTATTGATCTCGCCAATTCCGGAATTGAGAACGATATTCGATTTTATCGGAATTCCGGAATTATGTCAATTCCGGAATTCCGGAGTTCAAGCCCTAGTGCCGAGGCACTCAAATACAGGTACTGCTCGTTCGCTCTAACTTTGCCGCTCGGCTCTATACTAAAGTCGAATTTTTGATTAGACGAAGTAAATTGACAGCAACTAATGTAACTTCTTCTTGTAGTGTTGCGTATTTTCTATGACGAAGTGACATTAGCTACTGATAATTTACTTCGTATTATTAACAATTCGGGTATACGCCTCTACGGCTCTACGGCTCTACCTGTCTTTCCACTCCGACCAACTAAACCGACCAACCGTTGTTCGGAATGGAACTCAATAAGGGACTTTATTCCTATCGGACCAACTGGTTGATGACAGATGTTAATTTATGAAAAAATGTTCCACTCGGACCAACTGCAATACCAACTGAAACGGATCAACGATTTTCTTTTTCACCTATACATACTTCTTATAGTTGTTTGATAGGAATATTGTATTGATTTATATTAGGTCTTTACCTATGAAGTTACAGTTTTCTATGAAAAAAAATTAAACGATTTTTTTTCATGTATTTTTTATTTGCATTAATCGAAGTAATCACCCATGCAATCAATGCATCTTTGCCAAAGCAGCGGCAGTTTGTTGATGCCCTTCTTAAAGACATCAGCTGGACGGGAGCCTACAAATTCTTCAAAGGCACTTTGTACTGCCTCTCGGGTATTGAATTTCTTTGCCGCCAAGAAGTTATACAAATTCTGGAAAAGTAGTAGTCTGTAGGCGCAAGGTCGGCGATACTCACCAGGTATCGCGGTTGACGGAGAGCTTCCAACCCCAGTTCTTGCAACTTGGAGACCGTCTGCTGTGCAGTATGAGGTCGCGCATTGTCGTGCAGGAGCCCTTCGACACAGCGGCACTACCGACACTAGCGACACTACCGGTAGTGTGGCTTGGTAGTGTGGTGGGTAAGAAGGGGTGCAGGAGCAGTGGAGACGAGCGATTGACCAATACTGGTTGGAGATGTGCCAGCTTCTCCATCATTGTGTTCAGTTCTTCACAGTAGGTACACATTTGTAGCAATGCTCACCCCGTTTCGTAAAAAGCTGTGATACCTCACACCGGCGCTAGACCACCAAACAGTGACCATCACTTTTCTAGGGGTAAGTTTTCTTTTAGGGCATTGTTTAGGTGCTGAACCAGGATCCAACCAACTTGCTGAGCGCTTGCAGTTATCAAACAGAATCCATTTTTCATCGCAAGTAGCAATGCGCTTGAGAATTCCTTCATTTGTGTGTCTGTTGAGCAATGGAGCACTCATTTGTCAAGCTTTTTTACCTTGCCAATTTTACGCAAATGGACCAATATTGTTTTGACGCTAACGTCGAAAGCTGAGCTGCTAATTCAACCGTAGATTGTGTATCATCGGCTTCCACAATCGCCTTTAATTCGTCATTGTCGACCAAAGTCTTCGGACGACCGCGAGGTTCATGTTTCAGGTCAAAATTTCCAGAACGGAAGCGACCAATCCAATTACAGGCGGTGCGTTGGTTTGTAGTGTTGGTACCGTAAACGTCGTCGTTGATGTTGCGTGCCGCTTGTGCCGCGTTGCTGCCACGACGATAGGTAGGTAGGTACTCATATTCCATAATTATTCGAATTTCTAACGTATCCATGATGACGGTAAAGATTGAAATGCGATGAAAACGTTACACTAATCAATAAACAAATGTATACTTTTGGAAAATGAATTCCATATTTTAGCCCCTCTCTATAAAATAGAGTGCAGATCGAGGGGCTTATGGCGAGACTTTGTCTGTAGTCTGTGACTCTGTTGCATTAAACAACGTCATTGTTCAAAGTGGATCATCTGTTCAAAGTTTAAAATAAAACAAAATTTACAACGTCAATTGGATTGAACTTTCACAGTAACGTTTTAGAGAGGGGCAGTCAGGTGACTTCTTGTTTAAAATAAAATTAATTTCAAATTAGAATACTGTAACAAAAAAAAAATTGATTTGAAATGGCCAGTACTGCAAAACGGCAATTACATAAGGTAAAGACCTATTATTTTATTCTTATCGGCAACCAAAGTTGTCACTTTGGTACCTAATGTACCTACCTATCAAAGCGTGAGTAGGTATTGGACCTTTTTCATTAAAGTATGGTTCCGTGTAAAGAGAGGGTTATTGTGGGATTCAAATGTGTCTGTTTCCTTGTGGTCTGACAATTTGTTTCATTAGTGGTGATGGCGAGGACTTCCCTGTCCGTCTTTCTGTTAAAACTAGAGGGGCGAGAATTAGATTCTCCCCCTCTACATATCTACATACTTAATTGTTTGTATGGAATAGATTCTAGTTTCGGAGTCTATGCGATGCAAACAAACAATCAAGTGTTTAGATCACAGATACGAAAAGATCTTTTTTCTGATCTCTGTGGTTTAGATAGAACACTTGATTTTTTGTTTGCATCGAACAGGCTCCGAAATTGATTGTGATTTGATTAGGTATATATTTGAATAAGAATTATGGGAGTCAGTGCAACTTTACCACTTTTACATACATACACATGGTCACGCCTTTTATTCCCAAAGGGTAGGCAGAGGCATACATATATTATATGTCCATATTTCACCTTTTTAGAATTTGTTCCACGTAATAGGTGGCGTACCCGTATTGCCGTGTTGAGATGGACAGGCGCAGGTTGTGACTGCTTGCTGTTGAATTTTTTCAAGCCGCCTAAAAGTCTTCAACGTCGCTTAACGACTGCCAATTTACTGGCAACCTGGACGTTCTTAACGTGCCTTCCGAAGCACGAAAAAGCTCAAATAAATGTCACAAATTATTCATACTGTTGATTGAGAGCACTTGGTGGGACCTGCTGCACATATTGAATAACGGCACTTGTACTATTCCACAACATTTGTCACAACAAATGTCATAAAGTGATCACATGGGTGGTCACCCATCCGAGGAATGGCCATAGCGAAAGTTGCTTAATGCAGTGATATCGTTACAGAACACCGAGGCTACGAGCACGCTTTTACCTAAAGAATTAATAGTGGCAGGTTGGCAAAACATTCAATTGGAACCGGAACATGACAGCATTGATGAAAAAATTGCAAATTTAAGGCGTATTGTAGGACATTTATTTTAAAAGTTTCACAATAACATCAGATTTTACCTATTTCTCTTTTACCTTGTCCCCTCACTCACACTTGATCCTATTTATGTGTGGACCGCATAAACACTTACCAATACACACTGAGTCTTTGGCGGAAATTGGGATCGCCAAAAGGTAAAAAAGCAGCGTTTTCGGCCTCCGCCATCGAACGAATAATGTTCTAGAAATCTAGAGTCTTTCCATTCTGCACTTAATAAATGTTTAAATAAGAACGTAATATTACTACGATTATTAAATATTACCGTTGATATCGAAACATATATGCAAGATGTCAAACAAACGAAAAAACCAGTATAATATTCGAGATACAGTTGAACGCGACGGAAGTCAATTCGACGGGAAATATTAAGTATATTACTTAAATATGAGTAACACAGCTCTCTCTTTCTTTCTCCCACGTAAGGCAAATGTAGTTTTCGACGGGAAATATTATATTACTTAAATATGAGTAACACAGCTCTCTCTTTCTTTCTCCCACGTAAGGCAAATGTAGTTGTACGCGTCAGCTAGTTTATAATAAAAGGATATTGTCTGTCCAAGCTTGAATTGTATTTTATTGTGGTCCTTTTGTTGTAGCTGCAAACTGCAAACCGTAAACTGATGATGAGATGTACATTCCTTGGCTGTGTTAGTAAATTAGGTGGTAGTGTGTAAATAAGAAGGACAAGTTAAGATAATTGTTGATCTTTATTTCACGCTTTAAGTAGGTATAGTATTCAGGTGACTTGTAAAAAAACTATTTTATTATTAAATATTAGCTAATACAAGTTATTACATTTTAGTATTGCTAGGTTATAAAATTAGAAGATTCATGACATGGCCAATAAACTTCGATGGTTGTGGCTCTTACTCTGGGACCAGGATGGTATAAAGTTCTTGAAGCTTTCTTTTGTGGTAAAAATAATTATGTTCTGTGGGTATCTTCTGAAGAATGATATAACGTTATGGAAATCACTGAAGTAGTCTATTCTAGCCATTTCAACATCAGTAATCCGTTTAATTGTTTTAACTGCATATGCAGCAGAACTTAATTTAACTGAAAAAATTTTTATAAGCGAGCCTCACTGCAGGTCATAGTAGACCAAAAATAATAGTCTTAGCAGAATCCGCGAGATCACGCCGTAAAATATTGCTTTTCATGCCATACCTACCTCAAATGCAGAAGGAAATCACGACGATTGTGCTGATCAAAGAACTACACGAGCACTTGAAATCCATTGTAGCACCTGGAGATATTCACCGCTTCCATCTTTCATCCTGATATCTAAAATGGTTTGCTAACATCGAAATAAATGTAACAATTTTCGTTAATTTGTAGGAAATTTACAATAAATGCGTTACATTAATACATAGATCGTCAGACAAGACTACATAAACAAACAATGTTTGGGACTGTCAGTATAACTGACACTGATAGTTTTACATAACGTAAACCTGATTTGGCACCAGGCACTTTGTCTTTTACGGTATACCTATTTATGGTACCTAGATGATGCTGGACGTGCGGTCTCATCAACCGGGCAGGAAGCTGGCACCTCAGTCATACATACGGCCTTGTCAGCAGCACGGCAGTGGAAAGCTGCTAGAATGTGGGGCATTTCGGGATGGACTTCTGGTTGCAGGAGTTTAAAGGCGAAGCGTTTTGCGGAGGAGATAGGGCGTAGATTATGTTAGTTTCTCTGCAGCGCCGCTAGTTCTTTGTGATGGTATTTAGCATTATACCACCCGTCGAAAATAATTGAGTCATAGTAAATGTGGTATAGTCCCCTTCACCAACCCATAGTCTTACCAGCCTCTTGGCTGATTTACGCGCCGTACTTGCGTGTTATCTGTCCGGTACGCTCTCCTCGCCCTCTCCCCATTCTGGAGCGGCCTTGCCTTCTTTGCGTTCATTTCCCAGTTTAGGGATACGGCACGATTTACAGGCTACTTCGCCGTACTATCTCGGGATCTCTAGCTCCAGCTGAACGTGTTTGTCGTGCCCGTGAATAGTAAATGTGGTAGTTGTCACAGAGCAACACGTCTACACGCGGACGGAACCCTCTAGTTGCAGTAGTTCGCGTATCGCTCTGTAGTGGTTGTTTACTATCCAGTTATCCTCATAACGATCCTGTAAGGTACAGTACGAATTTTCAAAAGAGCTTATGAACTCTTTGTTCACCATTTTTTTTTCAACATTTTGATGACATTTGAATGATGTCATTTATAAACGTTACGTCTACTACAAACATGTAGGTAATAAAATCGTAACGCGCCGGTGTTTGTACGTAAATTTCTTAAATTGAAGAATAATCATAAATAAGAACTCTTACTTTTTTTATTTGAAAAAAAAAACCATTTTATGAAATATTACACCTCCCTTTTAGTAATCTATAACTGTAAGCGTCGTTCACTTTTTAAAGAAATATATTGACGATGAAAGTAGAAAAAATATTTAGTACGTGCAAATACCTACTAAGACATAAAATTTGTCTTTTTTTTGCGGGTTCATGGAAGTAGGAGTAGGAAGGGTATTTACTTTCTAGATGATGCGTTAATAATAAGTAGGCATATATTTCCATACTTAGTTTATCTATTAATATCAACTAGTTACGTTAAACCAACCAAAGTTAATACAGGCAAGTGGCAACCCGGTTCAATCATAGCGACACTTGGGTGCCACGCATTATTTTGATTTTGTGATTTTGCTTTATCACATGGTGCTCACAAATTCATTTAATTTGCATGGTGTAAAGGACAAAAATTTGTCTTCATTATTATATTCAAGTCAATTAACGTAGGCACCTATTTAAAATAAATTACACAATGAATCTGGCTTATTCAATATGACTCCTAAGATCCAATATCTTAGGGGTCTTCGGACAAAAGAGCCTACATTAGGAGGAAGGGTATAACGGCATCCCGTTCTTTGAGCAACCTGCCTGGGGCAGTACCTACCTCAGCCCTGCAGAAGACCGCGGTAATAGTAACCTGGCTCTGTGCTGGGTTATGTTCTCCGTCGGTGAGCAGGGTTCCAGAGCTCAATGGGCTGTACGGGACCCGAACCTGGGGATTACTTAATCTCCGCCCCAGGAGACTGATCTGAGGCAGCAGCCTGTGAAAAGTCCCTGTGGTCGTGCCGGAGGAGGTTACCGGAGTGGACGCGACCATTGCATCAGGGGGGGGGACCACGGGCCCTTCCGTACGCCGTGCCAATACACCGCACTACCTGTACCTGCCTTTGGAAAACATGAGTCTCGCTTAGTCTCTTGCGCCACCGGTACCTAGGCACCCCTTACCTTCTTATATCCCCTTTTATTTAACAAAATCATGGCAAGGAAAATAAAAGGTATCCAGAGCGGCTTCGTCGACGTCCACGCTTCTTGTGGACTTATGCAACGTCAGAGGAATGCACTCCAACATAAACGAAATCGACAAGCACTTAAAAAGCCAAATTAGTTTTTCCTGACGGAGACGAAGATTTTTCATGCCCGGACGATACATCCTACTTGATGGCGCCCGGCTATAAGCTTGAGGCTAACCTCAAGGCTCAAGCCGAGGTATGCATGTTCGTACGGGACGATATCTGCTGTCGCCGTGTCAAAGGCCTGGAAGATAGGGACCTGTCAACATTATGGGAGCGCGTGGATCACGGGGGTCACACCCGGATCAACGCGTGCATTTACAGGTCTCATAGCGGTGACGCGGACACTGTCCGTCTCTTTGACCACCTGCAAAAATTGACCGACAAAGTCATTGAGCAGTATCTCTCCGTAGAGATAGTGATTGTGCGGGACTTCAATCACCACGCTGACTGGTTAGGTTCTCGGAAAACTGACGTTGCGGGGAGAACTGCTCACGAGCACTGGTCCAGTCGCACACGAGGATGCCAGACCTTCTGCTGACTACGCGCCTATACTACGCGGATATACTGTCTTAGCGGATGCGCCCTTTGGCTCATCGAATCACGGTGTCATTTGGGCGCGAGTGCCACGAGTGCCACAATTTTTTAAATTTTAATTTTCTGGGATACCATCATCAAATCCTGGTTTCCTTGTAATGGGACCAAACGGCGAGTGACAACATTCAAAGGAAAAAAAATCGAAATCGGTCCACCCATTTAAAAGTTATGAGGTAACAAACAAAAAAATCCGTCGATTTGAAAACCTCCTCCTTTTTTTGAAGTCGGTTAAAAATGAATGCAAGCAACGTTCGACTGTATCAACTTGCCGATAGTCTTTTGTTTTATTGATCTTTTAAAGATCGGTCTTCACTTGTTTTGTCGATCTTCATTTGTTTTGTCGATCTTCATTTGTTATGTCGATCTTCATTTGTTTTGTCGATCTTCATTTGTTTTGTCAATCTTCATTAATTTTATTTTGTCGATCTTCATTTGTTTGTTTTATTGATCTTCATTTGTTTTATTGATCTTCATTTGTTTTCTCGATCTTCATTTATTTTCTAGATCTTCATTTGTTTTACCGTTCTTCAAATTTTTGCCGATCTTCCTATGTTTAACCAATTTTCATTTGATTTACCGATTTCTAATTTGTTTTACCGATCTTCGTTTTTCATTGCAAAATTTCCCGTGACACGTGGTTACTAAAATTTGTTCAGTTAAGAAAGAAAACAAGATGATTTTTTTAAAGTTGTGTAGTTGGTAACAAATTTTTAATAATTAAAATATTCCTATCGAACCAACTAGCAAGTTGTTCAGTTGAGAAGAAAATAGTTGATCCGTTTTATTTCTATCGGACCAACTAAAAAAGTTGTACCGTTGGGAATAAAAATAGTTGATCCGTTTGAGTTGATCCGTTTAGTTGGTCGGAGTGGAAGTACGGGCCTCTACGCCAGCGGCAAAGTTAGAGCGAACGGGTAGTAAGGCAGTTTGACAATTGCAATAGATATGACTTTTGATTTGTGCCACAGAGGATACATACATACATAAGTATAGTCACGCCTTTATCACCAAAGGGGTAGGCAGAGGCATAGTATACGCCCACATTTCAGCTTATAGTTTTATGTCCCACGTAATAGGTGGTGAGCCTATTGCCGTGTTGAAATGGACAGGCGGAGGTCGCCGCGACCCGCAGTTGAAAATTTTCAAGCCACCCATAAAATCTTTAACTTGGCTTAACGATTGTCTTTTTAATGACAACTGGGTTTCATTACGAGTTTTCCTTTTCTACGCAATGGACCTTTTTGCAAAAGTCTTCCCTTAGTCGTCTCTTACGACACTCTCGGGATGTATTGGGGTGGCGACATTTTGTACTCTTACCCGTCCTAGTCCTAACACGGGACCCCGTCGCCACACGGGGCAGAGGGCCACAGAGGATGATGAAGATAAGTACATCTGCCGATGCTGTCTACATGGGGGTAACAAGTAAGGTCACCCTGGTCGTGACGCTCTATTATATACCCTACACCAATGATTTATAAAAAACTATAGATACGTTACCAACACTTAAAAATGGCAACAAAAAGGTCAGGCAATTGACTTAATTTTCATACATGCTACCATAGATAATTTCATAGAAATTCTTTTTTTGAATATAAAAAATATTAGCCGTTTTTGAAAGCCGTGATGTTCGTACATGACGTGTCTATATTATAATACGTCGTTGCCCTACACCAACAAGTTTCAACTTTGGAGTCTCGGAACTTTGTATAGGTATAGGTACCAGTAGGTATAATGCGGTGATTGAAATTTTCTTCGTAAAGCAATCTTGATCTCTCAATAATTTATTGTTGAAGTAAAACTTCTTTATGCGCGAGTAGGGAGTAGTAAAGTCAGATTTTTTTCTGACGGAAGTAACGCTATTCGAATTTCAAATTTTGAATAGCGGAAACGCAGTTTCCGCTATTCAAAAATCGAATGAATGATATTAATATAACATTTGATGCCGTCAATGGCAAAGAAGTTTTACTTCAATCGCGCGTAAAGGTTACACGCACACACTTTGTTTTAAATTTTAATAATATAAGATTTAATAGGAAGACTGTAATGCTTTATATCTAACTAGATGATGCTCGCGGCTTCGCCCGCGTGAAATTCGGCACCCGTTCCCGCTCCCGTGGGAAGATTTTCCCGGTATGAAAAGTAGTCTATTTGTTATTCCAGACTAAAAGCTATCTCTGTACCAAATTTCAGTTCAATCCATACAGCAGTTAGCAGTAACAAACATCCAAACATCTTCACAAACTTTCAGATTTATAATATTTGTAGAATTATCAATCTGAAAGTTTCAGATTGATAATTAATATTATCAATCTGAAAGTTTGTGAAGATGTTTGTGTTTGTAGGAAGTAGGATAAAGTACTTTAAAATAATTGTTAAAAATAAAGTAAGCATGTACTTACATTTAAATAAATATTTCTGAATATACCTTTTGCCTCCTAAAATCCAATTAAAATCAGAATTAATTAATATATAATATTTTTTTGTTAATTAACTAACCTACAGATGCAGAATCGAGGTCACAATTTCAGAAATGGACAATGGACATAGTTTATTTTTGTGTCTTTGACGAGGTTACCGCGAGCCCAGTGCTGAATAATAGCACTGTCCACGTCCAGCCTCGCCGCAACACTCTGCAGAAGGCTGTTGGAGCTGCGCCTTACTCGACCAATCAGAGATGCAATGCGACTTCTAATAATTGCTGCAAAGCTATCTAGGTCGGCTTCTGCCAGCATCCCAGAAACACTACAGCAACGTCGCAGCCCCATCAGCGTACTGAACGCGTTATTATACTGAGTGCGTAAGGCCCTGTACGCCGTCTGTGTGTAGTTAGTCCACAGGCTGCACCTAAATAAGTACCTAGTTATTGGTTCGATAAGCCGTTGGTCCAGTTGTCAATTAAAATAACAGTCGCTAAGCCAAGTTAAGGCCCTATCTATGGCCGGCTTGAAATATCAACTGTGAGTCGTCACAACCTACACCTGTCCATCTCAACCACGGCAATAGGCCCACCACAACCACATGGGACAAAACTATAAGATGAAATATGGGAGTATACTATGCCTCTGCCAACCCCTTCAGGGATAAAGGCATGACGATATATGTAGGTTCTATATTATTTAGATAGCAAAAATACTGCAGTTAGTAACAACTGCCCATCCAATAACAATTTAGTAGCAGCGCGAGAGCAGTCGACAGTCCTAGTAGTCAGTGTATGCCTGGCAACCGCTTGTGCTGCCGACCACCTGAAGCTGTTGCACCGCTAGAGCGGTTGGCATATCACGTGTGTAGGTAGGGCACTACCGGTAACTACGAGTACCACTGGTAGTACCACAGGCAAGAAAGGTAGCATATTGGAGCAGTTCATTCTGACTGCCGTGTATGGCGGCCTTGGCGAAATGCAATGCATGCTTGCAAACTACCAAGTACAAACTAAATAAAAAAGTCATGGAATTACATGATTTAATCGAGTAATAATTTTACTTTATTAAAACTTTTTTCCACAAATGAAACTGAATTCAGAGGTACAACTAGATAGTTTATGTAAACCATTGCGAGTAGTATCAAAGCTCATAACAGCGCAGACTGGGCCACTAGAAAAGTGATCTTCTGTGTCAGTAAAGTCATTAGATAGCTGACCAAGACCTTCTCCTGAAAGAAGAAAAATATTTGAGTGGTTGACCAGCAACAAGAATCTCCGGTTTTCTCTAAGCAGCTAAAGATCACGCTCACACCTCCACCACTCGCGAGCGCCCCAGAAGTAGAGAGTAACCGGCGCGGGCGTACGCTAACGGGCACCTCCAGAACACGGGGAGGGTGCCGTTCTCTTAACAAACTATATTAGCTTAATTTGGGCTAGACAATGCTGTGAGAGAATGTGCAACAATATTATAAAAATAATAATAAATGATTTATTTCGGACCAGGAATCCATCATAGTGTTAGTAACATATTTAAATTCTTATAACTAGTGTTAGTAACATTAACCTAAACAAACACATAAATCGTATGAGACTGCCTCAATGCTAGTTCACTGACTACCTCGCATGCAGTCGTATCCAGTGTCCCAGCATTGGACAGTCCCACCTATCACACAGTACGCCCAGAATGCTGTGAAAGCTGCCCCGTATCCTGCGCAGGAGAGATGCACTCCGTTTCCGGATGATGGCATGAAAACCGTCAACCCTTGCCTCCGCGAACATCCCCGAAGCACTACAGAAACGTGGCAGCCCAACCAACATCCTGAACGCATTATTATACTGTACACGCAGAGCGTTGTATGCCCTCTGCGTATAACTGACCCACAGATTGCAGGTGTAGAACGTCTGGCAGTAAGCCCTAAACAACGTAACTTTGACCTCCTTAGTACACCGTGCAAATCTGCGGATCAGAATATTGCATCGAACAGCCAACGTCCTGCCTTCTCTCTCTAGTTCTCTCTCCCGTTGACCGAAAACTATTTGTATTAGTTTTCGGTCAACGAACATAATTGTAGTACCTAAATAAAGTAAAAATTGCTCATATTATTACAGTGATTTTTAAAGAATTAGTTATAAGACAGACTTTAAGGAAACATTTGAAATTCTAAATTCTTAGTAAAATTGCGTTAAATTATGAAAATCAATGACGTTCGAAAACTAACACGCAAAAAGTCAGTTTCAGCATAGGCAAGATAGCTGAAAGGATCTAATATCCTTTTTAGGGTTTCGTAGCCAAATGGCAAAAACGGAACCCCTATAGATTCGTCATGTCTGTCTGTCTGTCCGTCTGTCTGTCCGTCCGTGTGTCACAGCCACTTTTCTCCGAAACTATAAGGCCTAAGCTATTGAAACTTGGTAACTAGATGTATTCTGTGAACCGCATTAAGATTCTTATATAAAACTAGAAAAAAAGCAGTAAATTTTGGGGGTCCCCATACTCAGAACTGAAACTCAAATTTTTTTTCATCAATCAAAGTTACAACGAACTATAAGAACTTTTATATTATGTTACTTGCTGCTACGAAACCCTTCATGGGCGAGTCCAACTCGCAGTTGGCCGGTTTTTATTTGATAAGTTATGATGTAGATCAACTAATTAATGGCGCAGGATTATACTTTTACTCCTGTTTGTTCATTCTGAACATAAATGCAAGTAAAATCATAACTTGCTTTGGGCATGTTCACGAGGAGTATAAACAGGTGTCCAAACAAAAAGAGAATCTTCCAGAGTTTCAATAAAAGTCATTTTGCAGTGTGCAAAATACTGGCCGAAAACTAGTTAAATTAGGGGCAAACTAAAACAGGTGTCCGAAAACTAGCTAAATCGCCACTTTCCCATATTTTATTGCCTCTGTGGCGCAGTCGGTAGTGATACCGCCTGCGGCGCAGGGCGCTGGAGGTCGTGGGTTCGATTCCCACCGGAGACAAATATTTGTGAGACCCATAAATGTTTGTCTCAAGAGTCTGGGTGTTTCTATGTATACTATGTATGTATTTAAAAAGTATATAAGTATCCGTGGTCTGATACCCATAACACAAGCAGGTTATTTCTAGCTTACTTTGGGATCAGATAATGTTGTGTGAAATGTCCGTGAATATTTTATTTTTTATAAATTAATACATGAAATTGTCCTAAAAAGTGATAACATATCTAATAATGACATTAAATTTCGAATAACTCAGTATTTTCATAGCAATATTTTAGTTAGTACACCGTCTGAAACACTGTCTTGAAGTCAAAGTTTGCTTAAGTGGCCGAAAACCCCCTAAATCACCCTATATGATTGCCCGCAGGTTCGCTCGTCTCGTTATAACGCGGGTGTCGAAGTAGCGTTTTTTAAGGCGTTCTGTCAGTCGTTTTACTCGAGCGGCCTGTGGGTATCATACACGCGACAAGCTTACAAAATATCCTGCGTGTTGAATATAACAATGCCTTCAGGATGCTGTTGAGACTGCCGTGGCGCTGTAGCGCGTCGGGCATGTTTGCGGAGGCTTACGTGGACGGTTTCCACGCAATTATGCGTAAGAAAGCGGCCTCATTACTGCAGCGTCTGCACGGTAGTGACAACAGCATTCTAAAAATGATTGCTGCCAGATCAGACTGCCCTTCACAAGATCTGGATAGGGACCGCTATAGGTCTGAATTTTCCCCTCTTAAAACCCCCATTTTTTCACTTCCCGACCACAGATCGCCCGTAAATTATTTTTACTGATATTTTTGTCACAATTTCTTCCTTTTGCAATAGGTTTCATTCTACTACTAATTTTTTTATATTTTAAAAGTTATCTGCACTGGTCTATAAGCACTATTGTTACTAACACACAAATACTAACAATAATACCTATGGACATGTAGTCTAAATAAAGCGTGTGTTTCTGCGTTCGCCCTCATGTCGTGGACAGGAAAAATGCGTTCTTTATTTGTTGTTGTACTGATGTTTCAAAGCGTAAGAAAAGAGATCGGAATACGCCAACATGCGAAACACGCTCGATTTATGTAAGTAACACCACAAGCGTTATGCATATAATTATATTACGATTATTACTGGAGGTGTTTCTATTAAAAACAAATACTCACCTTCAACAGTGTACCAGTCACCATTTGCTTCTTCTTTTATGATTCCTATCCATAGAAATTCACTTATGTTTTTGATACTTCTGAGAATGTAAGTAAGTTGGCGATAATCCACCTCATGGCGGATAGAGACCAAGTGGCCATGCTCCTTAGTACATGTCTTATTTGCTTCATACCAAGTTGAGACATCTGTGTGTATTTTGTAACATTTAGGAAACCGCAAAGTATTATAGGCGTGATACCCTGCATAAAACATAAAATGGATTAGTTCATTTAAGTATGCTGCTCAAGAGAAGCGCTACACTGCAGTAATCAACTTTCACTATCGCCGGTCCTTCGATGGGCGACCACCATGTGACAACTTTGTGATATTTATTTGAGAGCGTTTCCGTGCTTTGGAAAGCACAGGTTGCCAGTAAAATGGCAGTCGTTAAGCCAAGTTGAAGGCCACCCATGGGCGGCTTGAATATTTCAACATCGGGCAGTCACAACCTGCGCCTGTCCATTGCAGCAACAGTAACGTTAGACAAAGTCTAAAAAGATGAAATGTGGGCATATAGCATGCCCCTTCCTACCCCTTCAGAGATGAAGGCGTGGCGTTAAGTATGTATGTACTGTACAAGAGAATTTCTTTACGTGTTATATTGACCTATTCCCAGTAGTACTACTGTAATTGTATTATAATACAATAATAATAATGTAATTGTATTATAATATAATATTGTATTATTGTATACTACTGTAATTGTATTAAAATTATACTGTAATTGTATTATAATACAGTAACTGTGGAGACCATGTTCAAGATACCTAGTGGATCATTTATAGCCTTTAAGACAAGTCTTGTTTAGGAATACTGTGAGTGTGTTGTACAATAAAGAATTATCTATCTATCTATAAGAGTAGATAGTCGACGTATATTATTATGCTTTACTTAAAATCCCCTACAACTCGCAGGTCCTCTCGCTGCCAAGCGCGTTACCGAGCATCTCGACCATACACAAAGCTGTAAATTACGTAAATTATTCACACACACGCTGTACGCCGTGGTTCTGATCATTTACTAGACGACAAAGATTCCTTGATTTGTGAAGGGTGCTCGAAAGAGGCAGTGGAAAATCACATAATAATAATAACACTTTCCGCAGAAGATGCACTGGCTGACGACGATGCCAGAACGATCTCCGTTCTCTGTGAGAGTGGGTGAGGGTGAAGGGCTACGGGGCTCGTAGAGTGTCATAGGCCAAGCCATGCGGCACTGCATATAAATTTTATAAAAAGGAACGTAAACTTACCCAAGCTTTCACATCTTTCATCGTGTCCTGGTGGGTAGGACGGTTCCGTAGTCGTCACAGTCTTCTCCGACACATTTGTATCATTTTTGTAACAAACGTAAGGCAGCCGTCTCCACCACGGCACGACGGTGATACTCTCGACGTTCATAGCGAGACACTCGCCGTCTCGCGGGTCCAGCTTTTCTATCGAGTCTAAGGCAGCTGTTGGTAGGTTTTCGACTTGTATTCCTGGAAAATAACAACAGTGGTATATCATCAATTATTGATATCGTTTTACCGACCTTTGCTACTTCTCTAGTAATCTCCTTGTACTTCGTTTTAACCAAAACGTTGTTCTAAATGACCTTGCATTCGAAGCTTTTATCATAGAGCATTGCTTTTAAGAAGTCTGCAGCAAAGAGTGGTTGGTAGCAGTAGCTGGCGCCAAGGTCTACTCTCATATCGCATATCGCAGTCTTCTTAGAAGCAAAGATTTCTTTCTACAGAAAAAGTTACAAGATTTAATATGAACCTATATAATTTTATTAGCCTGAAGTAATTTAGAACATACCCTCTATCGATACAAACTGTAATTCAGGTTCGTATCTCGCCATGATGCCGGTGAAATAGGGTGTGGAGTGCTTATTGACGCCAATATGTGACTGCATGTAGTCCAGCAGGTGATCGTTAACAGGAGACGCCAGGACAGCACCTGTGGGATGAAAGAAACATGGTTGAAACGTACCTAGTTCTGTAACGTACTTAAGTGCTATCGTGTTAATGTATGTAGTTTGATCTATCGTCACTAAATGAAGCTACTTGTATGAAGAGGGTTGAGAAGAAAATATTACATCATAGGTCCTCTAGGTTTACACGGGCTGGATTCCGCCACTCGAGGTCAATTATTGCACCAATTTTGCGTGGGGTGCTGTGGTGTGGCTGTTGCCATACCAGTTTCCTCCAAGTCTAGCAGACTCTTGGCATTGCCGACAAGATTACTTCCTGGAGCGACCTTGATGTGCCTAAATTTGTAGCCCTATATCCCGCCAGTTCCCGGCATTCCATCAGAATGTGACTGGCAGTTTCATCCGTCACCGTGCAGGCTCTGCAAAGGGAACTGTCTGTGACACCTAAATTAAAAAGATGTTTGTTCATGAAGTGCGACCTGAAACAACCCTGTTACCATACTTATCTTGGTCCCATTTAGCTGCAGACTTTTTCGAAAGAATCTGATGTTGTAAAATTTATCATAGGTCCTACCTTCCTTCTCGCATTGTGCCTTTGCCTCGTACCACGTTGCGACCAGTTTGTGTGGCTTTACCCAAAGTTGCGCGGTAGGCAGGTACTCGTACTCGCCCTGCGCGACATCTGTCAATACAAATGGGAATTTGTATTCAAGTTAACTCGTAGATAGGTACACCGTAACTCAAAATAACGTTGACAATATTTAGGTACAAATTGAAAATTCAAAAATGGAACATTATTTGTTATGACAAGACATCCTCGAAACTGTGCTGCTTCCCTGAAGCCAACAACAAAATTCGGCAACCAACCATTGGTTCCAGCAAGACTCTGCGTCAGCTCACAGGACTTTAAGTGTTAAGCAGAGCAGTGGTGCATGGCCAATTTACCAGGGTTTATCAGCTCAAAAGAATGGCCACCTTACTCGCCAGATTTTCATCCAATTGATTACAGTTAGGGAATGCAATCCCGCAACAAAACTGTAATCCTGGTATTTGCGGGACTGAGAGATATCAGTCCCGTGGAATCCCGGTATTAGCGGGATCCCGCATATTTCTGAAAGTCTTTGAGAAAATAATAGAATTTTGTATCGTACATGCATCTAAAACTGAAACCCGAAGGGGTAGGCAGAGGCATATTATATGCCCACATTTCACCTTTTAAGATTTCGTACCACGTAATATGTGTCTTGAAGTGAACAGGTGCAGGTTGCCACTGCTTGCTGTTGAAATTTTTCAAGCCGGGCCTTCAACTTGACTTAACTGCCATTTTACCGGCAAACGGGACCAACGGCTTAACGTGTCTTCCGAAGCACGGCAACGCACAAATAAATGTCACAAAGTGGTCACCCATCTAAGGACCGGCCATAGTAAATGTAACTTACTGCAGTGATCTTTTACAGAACACTGAGTACCGGGATGTACATATAAGTAATAAAATCCTACTGCAAATAAAAAAGAAGCAGATGAAATGGGTAGTTTTGGCATTATTATTAGAGTTAACGGGATATTTACCATGTACTATTGAGTATTTCCGATATTTCGGCGCTGTTGCAAGCACCGTCATAGTTTTGGCATTACTTTAAAAGTGCGCAAAAAACATAGCATGTCAAAATTCTAGTCTGCCAAACGCCTAACCTAATTTTACATGTCAGATAGCCAGCAAGCAAAGTACGAGATAATTGAATACTTTTCTAACTGTTTATAGTACAAGCATAGTCAAATCTCCCTGATTAAATCATTAAAAACAAGTAAGTAGGTACGTTATTAGGTTATATATTACGACACAATTACAAAAAACTTACTGAAACCGAATTAGTTTGCGCGCTTCCGCTTACAGAACAACACATGGTGTTAACCTTTGCCCCAGTCCCGCTAATCCCGCGGGGACTGGTCCCGCAAAAATACTGCGGAATCCCGCTATCCCGGTATTGCATTCCCTAATTACAGTTTCAAGGGACTTTGCTAAGCGTCACCAAAGTGTTGACTAGTTAAAGTCTTCCCTCACGCGGGCGTGGGACAAAATATCAGTCGAGGAAGTGCGGATAATTGTAGCATATTTCACGAAGCGTTTGCCGCTCTGTATCAGTGCTATTTTGAAGATAAATAGAAAATATGGTGCACAATGAGACGTAGTTACGTTTTATTAAATATAAACATTTGTCAACGTGATTTTGGGCCACCCAGTACTTTTGCTGTTTCTGTGCTTCGGAAGGCATGTTGAGAGTTGGTCCCCGTTGTTAGTAACAAAGACAGTCGTGAAGCTAAGTTGAAACCAATATGGGCGGCTTTAACAATATAAATAGTATGCAGTCACAACCTGCGCCTGCCGATTTCAACTCTGCAATACGGCTTATCACCTATTAAGTTTAGAACGCGTAGGGCGCTGGGGCACCGGTACTTAAACTAAAAAAGTGACATGTGAAAGTAAAATATCCCCTTCAGGATTTTAGGAAAATTATTGATTCTAAAAATGAGGGGGTTCGAGGGGCTGGAAGAATTTCACTAAGTATGCAGCCTTGCTTCGCTAAACAGTGGTCTTCGCTAAACGCAGACTCGTCTCTGCATCTGAAAAGTACTATTCACACCATTTGGTTGAAATGATTCTGCTAGGTACTTAGTGGACGTGCTGGACGCTAGAAGGGATAGAGTGCTAATTAGAATAGAGATTGTCTTGAGGTAACGCAAAGCCTTAAGCCGGCTTCATTTTACAGAATGTATCACGGCGAGTGTTCTGAAGAGTTCTTGAACTTAATCCCGCCCTATCTTTTTTTATCTCAAAGAACGTGTTCAAATTAAGGATGAGGATTGCTCTTATGGATATGGAGAAGCTTCACCAGAACCGAGCGATTAAACAGATATTTTGTCTGTCGAACCATAAAAACTTGGTTTGACCTGCCTTAATCTTACAACCCCTGGTTCTTAAAGCAAAGCGATAAGGGACATTATCATAGGGCCACCAAATTCAGGGCCACTGTCAATACTAAAATGGCTAATAAAGTTTGGGCGGCATCATGACTCTCCATCAAGCGAGCAACGTCATTTAGACGAAATAATTTTCGAAAAGCTTTTAGTATTATCTTATTCGAAACAGAGAAAAGCACAGTTGAATAGATATCTTACCTACAATGGTTGTTCCCACCACGAGGGCACAAATAATGGCAGTGAACATCCTGAGGCACAAACCGCTGTCACTCTCCAAATATGACTAGTTATTGTGTTTGCCTCGAATTTAATCGTTTATATATAGGTACTACCATAACTGACCATATCCTACCTAATATCCCTTACTAATGCAAAAGTTTGTAAATCTGGATGTTTGTATCCATGTTTGTTATCTATTCACGTTGTAACTGCTAAACGGATCTTGTTGAAAATAGATACAGGGATTGATATAGCATGTTATATGTGCTGTTGGGAGTCCTGGGACATCCTTCCGAGGGCTTACCCGGAGCTCCCACCCATCCATAAGCTGTTGGGCGTTACGTGAGGTTTTTTAGTCGGTAGGAGTCCGGCATAACATCCAATGAGGATTTTCCCTCACGTTAAACAAAAAAAGGAAGCATGTTATGTGTTAGTACTGCTTTTTACCTCCGGAATACATACAGGGGATCTCCCAAGGGATGCGGGAATGTTAAAAAAATTCACTGGCGCTCGGAACCGCGGGCATCTATATAGTCTACACTCATAAATTATATAGAGGAACCATTTGATTGATTGTTTTTTTTTTTGTATGCATCGAATGGGCTCCGAAACTTAAACTTAACCGATTTGAAACATTCTTTCACTGTCGGGAAGCTTTACTATCCTCTGTAAACATAGTTAAAATTTATTCCCGTATTCCCACGGGAACGGAACATGCGCGGATGAAACCGCGTGACGTCCTCTAGTAAACAGATAAAAGCTACCGGACACAGTTGTAAATTTGGAATTCTATAATCTGCAGCTCTATCTAGAATGTGTGGGTAGAGTGTGTGCCGTTTCCGTTATTGACAAGAGCCTACCAGACGCCAAATTGTTAAAAGAAGATAGAAGATATACATTTTAGCGTGCAAGAAAGAGAGAGATCCGATCGGTTTATGTGCGCTTTTATCGATATAAATTAATTATAAAAAACTATAACCAATATGAAAAAAATGCTCTTGTGCAAATGAAGATTTTACTATTGTCTTTCTTATAAATATTTTATATTATAAAAACAACTTATAACATTCGTGATCTAGCTTAAAATTTCACGAAATCGAGGTATTTTCAACACAAGAATCTATCGAGTATTTTATTAGTAATCATGTTTCGAGCCTAGAGCGTTTTTAGTTCATGAACTGAAGTTGTCTGTGTTGAAATTTTAATTCAGCAGACCTCACGAGTCCTGAGATCTAGATCAAAGTAATAGTCTGTTTGGCGTCATAATTGTAAACGACACTACTGTAGTAACTATTTAGTAATCTGTGACTGTCTACTGGTAGTATCGCTGGTAGTCTCCTTACCATAAGAGGGTCATATGGACTCTTAAACCGTGGGTAAAGATTACAAATTACAACTATGAATGTTCCATTTATTTCGTTTTTATTCTTACGTGTGGTAATCCCTCGTAGATGCTACGGTTGACCTACGGTTGGAAGTCCCGGGTAAGCCCTCGGAAGGATGTCCCAGGAATCTCAACAGTTATTTTACTCCATACATTTTCTCTTTACATATTTTCACCTGCTAAATTTAGTCGTAACTTATTGCCGTGTTTAAAGAAAGATAAATAATAACGTGTGGCGACGGGGCCGCGTGAACCAACGTGAAATAGAATCAAATAAAAATAAAAATAACATTACAAAACAAAAATAAAATTAAAATAACATCACAAAACAAAAATAAATATAATAACACATCAATTGATTATAGTGCCATCTGTTGAAAACATTACTAAAATACATGTAACGCCTCAGAGCGAGGTAACGACGTATTGCGTCATCATTTTTCGTTCGTGCAGCCGGCTCCAACGAATTATAAGACGTTGTCACGTCAAAAAAAAGAATGATTTGGGATGTTACTGACGAAAAAAGAAGCTTGGAACCATCTCCTGAACCGGTTGTATTCGTGTCAAATTTTGAGCTCCATCGATTTCATTTTGAGATTTTAAAACATACACATACGCACATAACATTTTTAATATTGTACTAGCTGTTCCCCGCGGCTTCGACCGCGTAGAAGTCGTTATCGCGTAAAATCATTACCCTCCATTTGCGCAGTCGGTTAAAAAGTAGCCCATGTCCTTCCCAGGGCCTCGAACTATCCATAAACCAAATGTCATCTCAATTGCTCATGCCGTTTAGGCGTGAAAGCGTAACATACAGACAAACAGACAGAAAGACAGACAGTCAGACAGAGTTACTTTCGCATTTATAATTTTAGTAGGGATAGTAGAGAAGTAGGGATAGTAGGAATATACCGTATATAGTTAGATATCTATCTATCTATCTATATATCTATCTATCTATCTATCTATCTATTATCTATCTATCTATAATAATATTATAAAGAGGAAAGATTTGTTTTTTTGTTTGTTTGTTTGTTTGTTTGTTTGTAACGAATAGGCTCCGGAACTACTCGTCCGATTTGAAAAATTCTTTCACTGTTGGGAAGCTACACTCTTTGCGGGTAACGTAGGCTATATTTTATTCCCGTATTCCCACGGGAACGGGAATTACGCGGGTGAAACCGCGTTACATCCGCTAGTAGTTAGATATAGATAAAACTTTGCGTGTAGCATCACGGACCGCAATGCTTTTTAAATACTATCTGGTGGTTTAGCTTTATATGTTTATGATAGCAACTTCCCTCTGATATCCCTACTAATATTATAAATACGAAAGTAACTGTCTGTCTGTGTGTCTGTCTGTCTGTCTGTTAAACGGCTGGAGCGATTGAGATGACATTTGGTATAGAGATAGTTCGAGGCCCTGGGAAGGACATAGGCTACTTTTCAACGGGCTGCGCAAAAGGAGGGTAATGATTTTACAATATTACTCTTACGCGATAACGACTTCTACGCGGTCGAAGCCGCGGGGAACAGCTAGTAATAAATATATAGCCATATATATCTACTCCTTCATTGTTGCCAATGAGCCAGTTATATGTAAAAAGTTGTAGCATCGACTTCGACACAATGTTTCATATCAGAATGTTGTTTTTATATATCTGTGGCACTGTGTTATCAACAATAGCTGGTATGCAGTCTTTTTGTTTATCTTGTGCAAGCTTCCTGTGAAATATATTCGTTGCTCTATGTTGCTAATCTTTACAAGCAAATTTTAAAAAATCTGACTGTCAATCCTCTGAATTTAAATTAATAGGTACGGGTAGTATAGTCCGTTCAGAGATATATTACCTCTAGCACTTAGGTTGCCTATCTTGAATGCTGTGTTACCCCAATAAGTTTTTGATTCTCCCATGTAATCTAACTTTTAGTCGAAACTTACTTTCTTCTTTTGCTATCGTTTTTTTCGGCTGTGACCATTAATTGAGATGTGGAACGTTGTGGAAGCAACAACTTCACGTTGGTGATGGTAGTGAATGTTTCTTTTCAGATATTCATAAAAAAATAAATAAAACTCAAATCCAATCGTATAGGTAGTTATAAGAGCACTGTTTTAGAAGTTAAGTTTACTATGACATGAAAAACAAAACTCTTCGTGCTGACGGTTGGATGTTATAATCTCCACTATAATCGGTAAAATGTCGTAGGCTGGCACTCATACTTTACTGCTATGCCAACACACAGGAAATGATCGACAAGCTGTCAGTCAGAGGTAATATAACTGTGAACGGACTATACATACCCTACCTAGTAATTAATACTCACTCAGTCGATTTATTTTTTATTTAGTTTGTTTCTGCATAAAAGCTTAGGTGATTGCCGTAAGCAAGAAACCCAGCCACGTCCAAACCAAACTGTGAACAACTACTTTATGAATTTCAACATACATACATAAAGTCACGCCTTTATCCCCGAAGGGGACATCTCGAATTCTCGACGCGACGTGTATGTACAATGTAAGTATACATTGTACATCATAATATTCACTCAGGTCGCTTGACCGTCTCCTGAGCCCATGAGTTGAGGAACGGGGCTCTGGCCCGGTGTTGTGGTTTTGAGCACTTGTATGATTCTACTTCTCCGTTTTTTTTTTCTTTAGAATTTTGTTAACTTAGTTCGATATCCTGTCTATTATGTAATACTTTTAGGGTTTTTTATTTATGTGCGTAGTGATCCTAAATAAACAATTTTTCTTTCTTTCTTTCTTCTTTCTTTAAGGGGTAGGCAGAGGCATAGTGTACGCCCACATTTCACCTTATAGTTTAATGTCCTACTAATTTACTAACTACTAATTGGGATGCGGGGTCCGACTAACATCTTAAGGACCCCAATGTGCCCAATGACCTCCTCGTGGTGCATCCTGGGCAACGGGTAGTAACCGCTCCCCTTCCTCTGTGGGAGAGTGGTGCTACTCCGCTAATTCCGTCCAAGGCGGGAGCAGCTCACATGATTGTGACATACTCGGTGGTGTGTGTTGCTGCGGGCCGTGAGTACCAACGCAACCGGCAGCAGCAGCGCTGGGTCACTGTCGCCTCGTCAGTTGACAAGGTGATGGCGGCACAACGGGAGGCGCACTGCGCGGGGGAGCTGGAGTAACGGAAAATACTTTCGCTCCGCCGCGCAGTAAGGAGTTTACTGCTTTGTTTCTTGACCGCGGGCGTAAGGTTGGGGGACCCCGCCTACAAACGGGTGTCCCAGTCCCACACATCTGTTTTTACCCCACGTAATGCGTGGTCAGTACTACTCAGTACTCCCTATTGCCGTTTTGAAATGGACAGGTGCTGGTTGTAGTTACCTGCTGTTGAAATTTACAATTTACAAGGCCTTGAACTTGACTCAACGACTGCTATGTGACTGGCGACCACGGAGATGCTTGCAAATGACAATACCACAAAATGATCACCCATCTGAGATCCAGCCATAGCCTGTCAGATTCTTGGCGCAGTGATCGTTTACAGAACACTGAGTTAGGAAGGTCATGATCGCATCACACTTTTCTTGACTTAAGTAAGTGTAGATAAGGTTTCACCAAGAAAAGCTTGTGTAACCTTTACAATTTGTATCTTGTGTAGAGCATTTCTACAACTAAATAAAATGGACCATTTTGGCCAGAATCTATCGGGGAATCTGACGTCCTAGGCCCGACACTACTGAGCCTGCTGGGGTTTGCGTGAGCCCAACAGTGTAATGACCCTGAGGGTCAGAACTTCACGACAACAAAGACTCACGAGTTGTTCTATTGATTCCTCCTGATACATGGAAACAATGCCGCATTTGCTCATTCAACTCAGTCGCAAACGATTTGGAAATGCAATATGAAGACTTGTACTATTCCACAACTTTTATTTTGATTTTAATAAGACCTGACCGGTTTCACTATAGTAGCATTTTCAAAGATGTTTACATTAATATCTATACTAATACTCGTATTATAAAGAGGGAAGATTTGTTTTTATGTTTGTTTGTTTGTTTGTTTGTAACGAATAGGCTCCGGAACTACTGGTCCGATTTGAAAAATTCTTTCACTGTTGGGAAGCTACACTCTTTGCGAGTAACATAGGCTATATTTTATTCCCGTATTCCCACGGGAACGGGAACTACGCGGGTGAAACCGCGTGACGTCCGCTAGTTTAATATAAAGTGAAAAAAAAAGTCAGCATACTAATTGCTTTAAATATTTCATCTATGTTTACATTAACTTTTAAAAAAAGATTATAACAATTTTCACCAAGTGCCAACAATCAAAAGTATAAAGGATATGAGTTGGAAATGCATTGATGTACAACAAGTTAAAGTTTCTGTGCTTCGTAAGGCATGCTAAGCCGTTGATTTGTTGTCAGTAACATCACAGTTGTTAAGCCAAGTTTATGGCCTTATGGGTGGCTTGAAAATTTTCAATAGTGGATAGTCATAATTTACGCCTGGGTCGTCAGCGAGTGTACCTATACTCGTAACACCTCTGAACCGCTTCGTTCCATCAGGTACGACGTATCAGGCTTGTTTGCCATCTTAATGGTATAAAAAATGTTAGTTCTACCTTTAGTAAAATATTAGTTAGGACGTGCATTTTTACCGCTAGTTTGTTATATGTTTTATTTTTCAGGTGATACCCAAAAAGAGTTATTCAACGTGTGGTTCCAACCAAGAGCTCACTACCTGGAGTTCAAATCCTGCGGTGCTATAAGGCCTGATGTAACGTTAAGCGATCATAGCTGCTTGGACTCTTTATACTTCGTCTGCGAAAAGGATTTTTAAAGACATATGTTTGCAAAGAAATTATTCTGCACTGACTTACAATATTATACTATAAACAGCCATCCGAATTTAAAAATGTTATTGAATTCTTGTCGGTCTATCCCATGACGATCAAGGATAATATAAAATATTCTTTAACTATTTGAGTTCCTTTACCATTTTTTTTTGTTTCATTCTTATTAGATAAGGTTACATTTACTTAGTACGATTATTTGCCAGCATTCTAGTTTTTACCTTTCAGTATCTTAAACAGGTCGATGTGATTAAATAAATATTAAATATTGTTGGACATTCTCACACAACTTCATCTAGCCCAAACTAAGCTATAAAGCTTGTGCTATGGGATCTAGATGACTGATAGACATACTTATATATTTCTAAATACATACATATTATACATAGAAAACACCCAAACTCCGAAACAAACATTTGTGGATCGCACAAATATTTGGACCGACCCAGGAACCGAACCCAGGACCTCCAGCGCCGCAGGCGGTACCACTACCGACCACGCCACAGAGGCAGTCAAATTTGATTATGTTTCAACATGAAGTGACTTTGGGTAAATTTACACGCATCACTGTCACCTTTCTCACAAATCGGTTGAAGTTCCTGCACATCGTTTGAGGAGTGACCTCATCTTGCTGACGAGAACAGCTAAACTAAGGTTACAAATTAAGTGTATGTTTACTATGACTTATTTCATAGTTTAATTTTAATAGTATTTTCGCGAGTACAACTGGGACTGCTTGTTTCCGTCCATGTTGCTGACAATTTATGAATTTATTAAAATTTCGTCAAATACTGCTCTCACCTTTGGGACGACACCGCGAGGTACTTGACTCGCACGCAATAAGAGTCCAGCGCGTGAGTCTCTGCTTAGAGCAACCTGCCTGGAGGTGACAGAAAGTCTGGAGCCATTAGCGCAGTGAAGAACTACTTATTGCGCATCTTTGGCTGCATCTATCACTGTGAGTGTTCTGAAAAACTCTTTAACCTAATCCCACCCTCTCCTTCAGATTCCGAACAACACGTGCAGGACAGAGGTGCCACTCAGACACAGTGGAGAGAATTTTTACTAGAACTGAACGATTCAAAGATTGTTTCTCTGTCGAACCATAAAAACATGTAACAACCTGATTTCTTACAATCCTGGGTAACTATGTAGGTACTTCTAGCGGAGCGTGAAAAGGCACATCATAGGGCCGCTAACTTGAGGCCTTCCATCAGGTGGCGGCATAATTTTGGCGAGCAAAATATTGAAAAACAATAATTGTGTTGGTTACTCTTTAATCCCAGTTTTAATTACTTACGTTCATGTTGAAATTGTGTTGAGTGTAACATTTGGAATAAATGAATAAATAAATATTCACGGACATTTCACACAACGCTGTCTGATCCCCAAAGTAAGCTAGGAATAACCTGCTTGTGTTATGGTGGTGTTAAGGATTCTATGAAATATTTCCTTGTAATAAACTTATTTTGTAATTTATAATAGTTCCATACATTTGAAAGATAAATGTTTACTTTGTTCGGCCCTAGATGGTGTATGGATCGATTTGAGTCGCGGTATGGTTTCGTTACCTGTAATGTATTAAGATCATACTATGTTATTGAATAAATGGCTCGCTCTGAGGAACTACCGTGTTTCATTTGGAGTATCGCTAGGTCTCTCTTGGACCAACAATATACATTGGCCTTCGAGCCGAAGGGCGTTTTTGAAGAACACAAGTCAAATCAATAATGTGTTAGTTGGCGTGGCGCTAGTGGTCAAATAAGGTGTTGCTGATAATCAAAGAAGCTTGGTGTTGCTGTGCTGCGGAAAATTGGACTTATTGCGTGAGTAAAGAAGTGCGGAAGTGGACTACTAACTGTGAGTACAATCAATTTCTTAAAATCGTGCTAAGTGTAAAAGACTTTGAAAAAATTTAGAAGTGTAAAAGACTTTGAAAAAATTTAGAAGTGTTAGTCAGGACTTAGAATAGTTTCGATAAAACTGATAACACGGGGAACCTATGCCCGATTTCTGAACGGTGTACAAAAGTCCAAAACACTTAGAAAAATTTACACGATCCAGCACTTAGAGAAATTACTCACAGAAAGAACATTGAAACATTTGCTCACCACAGCACAGATAATACTGAAATACGAAAGTATATTGGCATGGATCGCACTTTCTCCATTGAAAACAAAACAGTTAATACAATGGAAAAGGAACTTAGAGTATTAAAAGTAGTAAAAGAACAAATTGAGAAGGGACTAATAAACTTTAGAAAATCTCCTAAAGAACGTATATCGTACCAATACGTAGAAACAAGACTGTCATCGCTAGAAGAACAATGGAATAATTTTAGCCATAAACATGAAAATATTGTAGGCGATTGTTCGGGTACAGAGTTGTTCGACTATTTCAAGGAGGATGTCTATGAAAAAGTTTATGAAACCTATGTGCTTTATAAAGTAGAACTTAAAAAGGCCATGCCTCAATTAAAACCTCAAAGTTCAGAAAAAGAAATTAGCGCTGGCTCACCCGATAGTGTTGTAAGGTTACCAAAAATTGTGTTGCCTACTTTTAGTGGCAAGTATACTGAGTGGTCGTCATCTACATTATTTAAAGACACAATTGTCAGGTGAGGCAGAGCAGTTACTAAGGCATATTCCTATAACTGATACTAATTATAAGAAGTGTTGGGAAATGTTAGAACACCGCTTTAAGAGTCTGTATGACGCCAAATAGACTATTACCTTGATCTAGATCTCAGGACTCGTGAGGTCTAATGAATTAAAGTTTTAACACAGACAACTTCAGTTCATAAACTAAAAACGCACTAGGCTAAAAACACGATTGCTGAGAAAATCCTCGATAGATTTTTGTGTTGAAAATACCTCGATTTCTTGAAATTTTAACCTAGATCTCATAAGTTTTAAGTTGTTTTTATAATATAAAATATTTATAAGAAATACAATAGTAAAATCTTCATTTGCACTAGACCACTTTTTTAATATTGGTTATAGTTTTATTATAATTAATTTATTTCGTTAAAAACGCACAAAAACCGATCGCATCTCTCTCTGTCTTGCACGCTAAAATGTATATCTTCTATCTTCTTTCAACAATTTGGCGTCTGGTAGGCTCTTAACAACAAGAAATTTATGTTAACTTGTATATTGAAGCGATTGTTTAGCCAACGTAACCTAATTGTCGAGTCTTCAAATGCATTAAAAGAACTTTTGGATGTAACTAGGGATTGTCTGCATGAGCTTACCAACCTTGGAATTAATATTACTTCATGGGATGTAATAGTCATTTATGTTATTAGTTTAAAGTTGGTCATGGAGTCTAGGAAGCAGTGGGAACTGCATGTTAGCCAATCATCCGACGACTTGCCTTCATTTAAACAGTTTTGCGAGTTTTTGGAGACGCGGTTCCGAGCTTTGGAATTCGTTGAACCAAAAGCTAAGCCCAAAGGTAGTAACATTCCAATGTCTCACGCAAAGACAATGCATAGCGTAACTAGTGTATGTAACACTAGTTACGCTATGCATTGTCTTTGCGTGAGAGTCCGAATTGTTCGGAAGATCATAAATTGTCTAGTTGTAAGAAGTTTGCAAAAGAAGATAGTGACAAGCGCCGTGATATTGCTCAATCTTTGGGTGTATGTTTTAATTGTTTGGGAGTTAATCATACTTCAAGGTTTTGTCGTGTTCTTTCAAAATGCCGCATATGCCAGCGGAAGCACCATACGTTGCTTCATCCTAAAAGCTCTAGTGTAGCTAGTGCGGTTGTCAACCCAGTTGGTCTTTATGAAAGTACTTCAGAGTCAACCGATGTCAGTACAAATATTGCTAAATACTCATTTAGTGAATGATCAAGCACAGGGCCAGGTCCTGTTAGCCACAGCCTTAATAAAGGCTGAATCACGAGATGGGTCCTCTCAAATTTTGAGAGCGTTGTTAGATCAGGGATCGCAAGCGTCTTTTATTACAGAGGCCGCTGCGCAGTTGCTTCGTTTGAAGAAAGTAGTATCTAAAACTACTATTGCAGGTATAGGGGGCGGTCATGGCAATCTGGTCTCGAGACATGTCGTGAATATTAAAATACAGTCATTGCATGACCCATCCTTCACCTTAGGAGTAACTACGCATGTGTTAAGTACACTGACATCAGTTATGCCCGATACAAGTTTTGAAATACAAAATTGGCCTGAAATTCAGAATGTTTGTTTAGCCGACCCGTATTTCAATGTACCTAACAAAATTGATATTTTGTTGGGGGCGGAAACCTACTGCCATATTTTAAAAGTAGGATTAATCAAGAGTCCAACGGGCTCTCCGGTCGCACAAGACACACATTTAGGGTGGATTGTGTCGGGCCATGTCAAGAAAGCAGCAACCTCTCTGAAATCTCATAACACCATTATTGCTATGCATGCTCAAATTGATGAGAACGACATGCTGAAGAGGTTGTGGGAGCTAGATTCTGAGATCTCTCTGAAAAGAAAGCCCTATTCCCCCGAAGAGCAGGCATGTGAGGAGTTTTATAAAGCTTCTACTGCAAGGGATAAAGAGGGACGATACGTCGTCCGACTACCCTTTCGATTCAACGAACGGCCACGTAATTCTAAAAATATTGCGATAAAACGATTACTAGGATTGGAGAGAAAGTTGGCCAGGGATCCAGAACTAAAACAACAGTATTCTGATGTTCTCAATGAATATTTATTATTAGGACATTTACAAAAAGTCACTGATGACATTGAAAAGGGTAAAGGGAATGCAGTTTATTTGCCTCACCACGCAGTTGTGAGACAGGATAAACTGACCACAAAGGTGAGAGTGGTGTATGATGCATCATGCAAAGGCACAAATGGAGTGTCTTTGAATGATACCTTAATGGTAGGACCTACTCTCCAAGCAGATTTGCGACACCTCATAATGAGATGGCGACAACATCCGATCTGTCTGTCAGCAGATATAGTAAAAATGTATCGTCAAATTAACGTCGCGCAACCAGATACAGATTTTCAGAGGATTGTTTGGAGAGAAGATCCTACCAAGGAAATTGAGGACTACCGGCTTCAAACAGTGACCTTTGGAACATCATGTGCCCCTTATTTAGCGGTTAAATCATTGCATCAGGTTGCGATTGATGAAGGCGAAACGTATCCTTTAGCTGCTGAGAAAGTGAAGAGGGACTTCTATATGGACGACCTCATGACTGGCTGTGAATCTGAAACAGAAGTTAAAGAAATATACACTGAATTAAATGAATTATTAGAAAAGGGAGGGTTCCAGCTACAAAAATGGACGAGTAATAAGATGCATATACTGCAAACGTTGAAAGAAGAGTCCGGTAAAGATTTGGAAATAAGAATCGATAATATAACAAAGATAGTAGGTCTTACCTGGAACAGACACAACGACGAATTCGATTATTCCATTATGATGTCGTCTCCTTCTGCACCTGAAACAAAAAGAAGCGTAATATCCGAAATATCTCGGTTATAAAATATCTCGGTTATACGATCCAATGGGATGGATAGCGCCATGCATAATTACCTCGAAGGTGTTTATCCAAAAGCTATGGATAGCAGGAATAGATTGGGACGATGCGCTGCCACCGGATCTTTTGAGTGAATGGCAACATTATAGATCTGAAATGTGTAATTTAGTGGATTACCATATTCCTAGGTGGATAGGTAAAAAGAAAGACAATGTTGTCATGGAACTTCATGGGTTTAGCGATGCCTCCAACGTAGCTTATGCCGCTGCCGTATATAGTAGAATACACTCAAAAGATCAAGTCAGCTATGAGAGAACACAGCAAGCTAGGCATATCGAACCCTAACAAACGCAGGAATCTTCCCGCAAGTGTAACACACAAAACCTCGTTTGCAAAACACCAATTTTACGTTCTAAGCCCATACATATACAAAAAACTTAATAAAAATCTTGAATTACGAAACCTAAACAACTATACAGCCAAACAAAAAATTACAGAGTGGCTTCTAAAACAAAATTACGAAAATACCGAGTCACTAGTGACTTTCATTGCATAAGGATGAATACACAGGCAATATCTTTCCCCTCCCATACACAACACTCTGGCACACGCATAAACCCACGCACATGCAAACACCCACACACACACACACACACACACACACAAACCCCCCCCCCCCCCCCTACTCACACACACACACAAAGCATGCACGTGGTACACTCACTGAAGACAGGAACTACTAGCTGAACAATGTGTTTAATGTAAAGAAAGATCGATCGATCATTGCTGCTTATGGAACAGGTTATTCCTAGTGTAAGCAGCAAGGCTCACCATATTGTGACAGAAGCTGTTCTTCTTGGTACTCCTGAACTCCAAAGTACAGGCTGTTGCCGGCTTTGAACTTCAGGTGAACCAAATATTACCTCTAACTTAAGTGCACCATGTACCAAATAGTTATAAGACTAGCTCCTAAGTTTTTTTGAAATAAAGATTATTATTATTATTATTATATTATAATAGTTGATCCAAGTGGTAAAATACACACTCATCTACTTACTGCTAAAACCAAGGTGGCACCCATTAAGCAAATATCCATTCCTCGGCTGGAATTATGCGGCGCTGTGTTATTGGCCAAAATACTAACTGATGTAGCGGGGTGTAGTGGGGCCCTACCAACACCTTCGGGCCCAAGTCAACCTCACGTGCAAGCTCGTGCACCTGCTGAACAACGGACGAGGCTCTGACGGCGGCGGTCCATTTCAACACGGCGATGGGCTCACCACCTGTTACGTGGGACCGAATTGTACACGGTGAAATGTGGGCCGGTATAGGCCTCTGCCTACCCCTTCGGGGATAAAGGCGTGAGTATATGTATGTATGTATGTAGCGGAGATAATGGAAATACCAAAAACAAATGTACACGCTTGGACCGATTCATCAGTTGTTTTGGCATGGTTGAACGACCATCCAAGCCGTTGGAAGACTTACGTAGCCAATCGGACGTCAGAGATACTGAGCTTATTAGACAATTCCCAATGGGCTCATGTCCAGTCTAAAGAAAACCCGGCGGATATTGCGTCTCGTGGAGCCTCTCCGGCGACGCTCCTTACAAGTGACCTCTGGAAGCATGGCCCCGTTGGTTGAGAAAGCAGAAGGTAGAATATACCAGACCCGTTGCAATATGTACAAACGCAGAGAGGAAACTTGTTAAGGTTCACACAGTGCAATTACTTCCGAATTTTGACGAAAACTGGGGTGTTCGATTTTCGTCATTAAGACGGTTAATAAGGGTTATTGCCTACTGTAAACGATTTATAAACTGTCTTAAAAAAACCAACACTCAGATTCTACCATAACTTTCGACCGTAGAACTGCGTGAATCTTTATATTTTTGTATAAGGCAAAGTCAGTTGCAGTATTTCCAAACAGAAATAGTAGCTCTGAAGAATAATAGTTCTTTGGACAAGAAAAGTCCTTTATTTAAACTGAATGTATTTTTTGATGCGGACATTGACTTACTGCGCGTTGGAGGAAGACTTCGTCACTCCGATCTGTGTGATGATATGAAGCATCCATTAATTGTACCTCATGAATCAAGCTTGGCGAAGCTGATTGTATCAAATGCACATGAACGAACGTTTCATGGAGGTCAACAGTTGGTGCTTAACTTTATACGCACAAGATATTGGATCGGCCGTGTTAAAAACATGGTTCGAGCACATATACGCGGTTGTGTTCCTTGCATAAGATATGGGGCTATCACAAAACATCAGTTGATGGGCGAGCTCCCAGCTTGCAGGGTGACGCCAAGTAAGCCTATTCTGAACGCGGGCGTTGACTATGCAGGACCTATCAACCTAAGATGCTCTAAAGGACGGGGACAACGTTCGTATAAAGCTTATATATGTTTGTTTGTGTGTATGGCCACTCGTGCTGTACATATCGAGGTTGTTTCAGATCTGACGACTGAGGGATTCTTGGCAGCGTTTAAGCGGTTTATTGCTAGACGTGGTCATTGTCGCCACATTTGGAGCGACAATGGTACCAATTTTGTTGGAGCTGCCAAAGAACTCCGAGTTCTGTTTTCTCAAGAGAGTACCACTTTTCAAGAATTAGCTTCAGCTCTCGCAGACTCTCAAACAGAGTGGCATTTTATACCTCCTCATGCTCCTAATCATGGTGGATTGTGGGAAGCAGGAATTAAAAGTGTCAAGCATCATCTGAAACGCACGATTGGAGAATCCATACTTACCTTTGAGGAGATGTCCACCGTTTTGTCGCAAATAGAAGCTTGTCTCAATTCTCGACCCTTGTCGCAGGGCACTAATGATCTGGATGACCCTACACCACTGACCCCTGGGCATTTTTTAGTTGGTCAACCATTGGTAGTGGCACCAGACTATAACTATGAGAATGCTACGTTAGGTGTTTTGCGCAGGTGGCAATTGACGCAACGTATGGTGCAAAGCTTTTGGCGTAGATGGAAGAATGAATATCTTACACATTTCTTCCAGAGACATAAATGGGCAGTACGATTGCCGGACCTTAAAATAGACGACATAGTTTTAGTTAAGGAGGATAACTTACCTCCTGCAAAATGGTTATACGGAAGGATAGTGGAAACCCATCCAGGAAAGGACAATATCACGCGCGTTGTTTCTATCCGTTGTAAAGGCACCACTATCAAACGTCCCACATCTAAACTATGTTTGCTTCCTGTGGCTCGTTAAATTAGTAGTCATTAATTTTATATTTGAGTGTTTATGTAAATAGGTGTATTATTAAAAAGGTTATTTGAAGTAATTTTAATTTGTCTAAAACTTGTAATGTTTACCCATGTAAGAATACGATTTCAACGTATCATATGAAACACCCTCACCTGTACCTTTCATATTTACAGTCCACTGTTCTAGTTTTCTGAGTTAGTATGTACATGGTGGGCGGAATTAAAAGGAAAATATTCCTTTTGGTGGGCGGAATGTTAAGGATTCTATGAAATATTTCCTTGTAATAAACTTATTTTGTAATTTATAATAGTTCCATACATTTGAAAGATAAATGTTTACTTTGTTCGGCCCTAGATGGTGTATGGATCGATTTGAGTCGCGGTATGGTTTCGTTACCTGTAATGTATTAAGATCATACTATGTTATTGAATAAATGGCTCGCTCTGAGGTACTACCGTGTTTCATTTGGAGTATCGCTGGGTCGTTCTTGGACCAACAACATACAGGTGGGACCACGGATACCCTTAGAGCTCCTCGCGGCGACCGGTCGCCGCGCATAATAATCAAGTTTTTCCGTAAAGCCCCGCGCGGCGACCGGTCGCCGCACCTACCCAGACGACTTTAAACTTAAATTTAGCCTTCTTACGTCCTACTTTTCTATGAACAGGTTTATTGCATGTGTAGTTTATAACATTTTCTTGTTTTTGGAATCTTATAAAATGACGTCAATGGGCTTACGGAAAAACTTGATTATTATGCGCGGCGACCGGTCGCCGCGCATAATAATCAAGTTTTTCCGTAAAGCCCCGCGCGGCGACCGGTCGCCGCACCTACCCAGACGACTTTAAACTTAAATTTAGCCTTCTTACGTCCTACTTTTCTATGAACAGGTTTATTGCATGTGTAGTTTATAACATTTTCTTGTTTTTGGAATCTTATAAAATGACGTCAATGGGCCAGAATTATTTACAAAAATCGAACAGTTGAAGTTGAGAGTGGATTGCGCATGGATGGCGTGCGTTTGTGTAGTACGTGTGTGTTTCGTGTTTTTATTATAAATAATGTGTTTGCATTATTATTTATTATTATACACAGTAAAATAAACAATATATCAATATTCCGGTTGGTGTTTACAGGATCGTAAAATATGGTGTGGTGGTAGAGTAATCAATGTTTTTTTTGTTGAGTGCGTGTGTACCAAGTGCGAGTGTGCGTATGTGTTTTGTTTTTTTATTATAAATAATGTGTTTTCATTATTGTTTATTATTATACACAGTAAAATAAACAATTTATCAATAATCCGGTTGCTGTTTGCAGAATTGAAAAATTTGGTCTGGTAAGTGAGAAAAAAATTTTTTTTTGGGAAATGGGAAATCTTTTTTCATTTTTAGGGTGGTGGAGCTAGGTCCGCGTGATTACCGATTTTCGATATATTTTTTTAGTGTGTTGAAGGGTTAATACTTATATCGTCACTGGAAAGCCAATAATACTAAAGCGCCAAAAGGTCATTTTACAGGAGAGCGAATTAAAGTTTTTTTTTTCAGAAAATTAGGCATAACTTTTTCTAATTTAGTAATTGACGTACAGTAAAGGCAAATATATTATTGTTACACTATTTCCTATGTTCTGGAATCAATATATTTTGCACAATTTGCTTGATTCAAGAGATAGCTGTCGCTTAAGTACAAATGCTCTGTACACTTGGTAATGAAAAAGTACTTATCTTATTCATTATTTTAAGGTATTGTGATCGAAAATTACTGACAACTCTTATTCTTTCAAAAGTATGCATGGAAAAAGTACTAACACGCATTACAGGTGGATATAGTCTCAGGATAATAATACTGAAATACTACAATATGTCAAAGGACTGCACGGTAAAGCGATGTATAGAGTTATTTGTTGGGATCATTGCTATGCCAAAAATACTTAATAATAAGATTGATCGTTCTAATTTGAATTTATTTTTCTCAACAGACATTATCAATAGAAAGTAAATCTTAAAAATTGCACTAGTTGCAAACAAAATAATTGAGAATACTTACTAATTCATATTTTGATTTTGACACAGCATCTTTTTTATTTAATTATTACTGTTTTTTTTTTATATTAAGCTCGCCAAATTGACGTCGCCACTGATGAAAAACCGTAGCGCATCTAGAGATGAGAGAAGAGGGCCTTTTCAGTCCGTGAGACTCCTGACAGTGATCCTCAAGTTGGCGGGAACCCGGGATCGTAAGATGAGAGAAACACGTGTGGCGGACAGGTCGTTTCAGGTTTTTATAGTTAGACAGAGGAACGATCTTTTGAAACACTCAGTTTTGGCGAAGATTCTCTCCACTGTGTATGAGTGGCAGCTCTGCCCGGCACACGTTGTTCGGGGGGATAGGAAAGGAGATGGTGGGATCAGGTTGAAGAGCTCTTCAGAACATTCGCCGTGATACATTCGGTAGAAGGCAGCCAAAGACGCTATGGTTCTTCACGGCGCTAACGGCTCGAGGCCTCCTGCCTCCTCAGGACAACCACATCTCTGCACAGCGTCAAGTGCGTCTAGTAAATACCTCGCGGAGTTATCCCAAAGGTGACAACATTATTCGAAGAAGGGGTGAATCTGCGTCTTACATACAAACATCTCTGGTGTGGCGTGAATTACCGCCTCGCCTTATTGAGGCCAGCCCAATATTATACAACTCTCTACGTCGTTTTTGTGATTGTGCTCACGCCGGACGTATATACCGAGGATCTCCAGGTTGTTTTTTAGTAGAACCGTAATGTTCTGAAAAGAGGGTAGGGGTTGGGAATGGGGATTTAGCTGTAAACGCACACGCTTGTGTTTTTCTGGCATTGAACTCGACCAGGTTGTCAGAACCCATTGGGTAATGCGACCCAGGTTCCGATCGAGATCTGCCACGAGTTGCCGTCTCTTTTCCTCCACGTTGCGTTGCCCATCCGCTGGAAGGCCGGAATAGCTCCCATACAGAGTACACGTCCGCATAACGATGAATGCACCCAAGGGACAGCATGTCGTTGATATGCAGGAAAAAGAGAGTTGGAGATAATACCGATCCCTGTAGTACTCTGGTATTGACCTGCAACAAGCAGGAAGCCTGGCCAACACAGAGAACCCGTATACGTTGCCCGTACAGGAAGCTGGCCAACCAGCGTTATAACTGAGGTGATAGACCATAAGCCGGCAGCTTGGAAAGAAGCGGCGCAAGCCATACTCTATCATAGACTTTAGCGATGTCTGGGCTAACAGCCAGGGATTCGCTGTGTCTCTCCATAGCCTCACCACAAGTGTGTGTCATGTACGCCAGGAGATCACTCATTGATCGTTTTGGCCTAAAGTCACTAGTACTACTAGTAGGCTTGTATCCTAGCAGGGAAACACAAGTACGACTGATCGTCAGGGTGGCATATTTGCATCTACGTTAGGAACATCACAGCTAGCTGTATCTGTATCGTCTTTAGATGGTGAAGGACGATGTCGAGGTTGGCCTGGAGTCCGCGGATGTTTTCGAGCTCCACCTCGAACAGAGCGTTTCGGGGATTAGTCGCAGCGGCCACTGTGATACCTCTTTTTCTTTTTTGCGCTGCCATGATATTTGGGAAATGAAGGGAGACGTGAAGACGGTGCGATATTTGCTAAAGCAGTTAGTGACAAAGCGTATGGATTAGCTTCATCTATGGCTGTGTGGTGTGGTGAGATGGAAGCCGACCCGCGTTTCTACGGATCTCCCTGGCCGGCGGCGGCGGCGGGTCGACCGCCGTTCGACCACCGTCAGCTACACTAGAATCGACTTAGCGCCTACTGTTCCCCCTCCCTGCTACATCATACTGTGCAACTGCTGAACCCCGAACGCAACCCAATCGGGGTTAGGTTACTTGGGAGGCTTTTTACAGCTGCACGGTGGTTCCTAAATAAATACGCGGAGCCTCGGTAGTTGCAAACAGGTGCACCTCAAGCAGGTGAGGTCGCTTCGTCGAACACCATCTGAGCTTATGATCCGAGGACGGTTCTAGGATACTTCTTTTGATCTCGATATTTTAAACGGGTTCCTGTGGGAGAGGGGATGAAAGAGAAAATGATTTTTCAATTTCCAACGCGTGATCCGAGTTCAAATATTTACTGCCATCTGACCTCCACAACCAAATTGGCGAAATCAAAGTTCTGTAGTTAGACTAAGGTCCGACCTTTGAGGGCTCCAACTACCCGTAACGACTGCCATAGGTTTTGTATGGCAACCCACCTGGATGGTATGCGGACCATAGGGTAGAACCTGGACCGACAGCTTAACGTGCTCTTCGAGGCACTACCAAACCAATTCAAATACTCGTATTCATGCACATAATTATTTGCACTAAGCGGGTATCGAATCCGCGCCTCCTGCGTAGCGGCTGCGTTCACTACCGCTACGCCACAGAGGCTGTTAAATAAAAAAAAAAAATTGCGTGTACTTAGTGAGTCCAAAAGTCCAAAGTCCAAAGTCCAAAAGTCCAAAAGGCCAAAAGTCCAAAAGTCCCAAAGTCCCAAAGTCCCAAGGTCTCAAGGTCCCAAAATCCCAAAGTCCCAAAGTCCCAAAGTCCCAAAGTCCCAAAGTCCCAAAGTCCCAAAGTCCCAAAGTCCCAAAGTCCCAAAGTCCCAAAGTCCCAAAGTCCCAAAGTCCCAAAGTCCCAAAGTCCCAAAGTCCCAAAGTCCCAAAGGCCAAAAGTCCAAAAGTCCCAAAGTCCCAAAGTCCCAAAGACCCAAAGTACCAAGGTCCCATCTAAAAGTCCAAAAGTCCCAAAGGCCAAAAGTCAAAAAGTCACAAAGTCCCAAAGTCCCAAAGTCCGAAAGTCCCAAAGTCCCAAAGTCCCAAAGTCCCAAAGTCCCAAAGTCCCAAAGTCCCAAAGTCCCAAAGTCCCAAAGTCCCAAAGTCCCAAAGTCCCAAAGTCCCAAAGTCCCAAAGTCCCAAAGTCCCAAAGTCCCAAAGTCCCAAAGTCCCAAAGTCCCAAAGTCCCAAAGTCCCAAAGTCCCAAAGTCCCAAAGTCCCAAAGTCCCAAAGTCCCAAAGTCCCAAAGTCCCAAAGTCCCAAAGTCCCAAAGTCCCAAAGTCCCAAAGTCCCAAAGTCCCAAAGTCCCAAAGTCCCAAAGTCCCAAAGTCCCAAAGTCCCAAAGTCCCAAAGTCCCAAAGTCCCAAAGTCCCAAAGTCCCAAAGTCCCAAAGTCCCAAAGTCCCAAAGTCCCAAAGTCCCAAAGTCCCAAAGTCCCAAAGTCCCAAAGTCCCAAAGTCCCAAAGCCCCAAAGTCCCAAAGTCCCAAAGTACCAAAGTCCCAAAGTCCCAAAGTCCCAAAGTCCCAAAGTCCCAAAGTCCCAAAATCCCAAAGTCCCAAAGTCCCAAAGTCCCAAAGTCCCAAAGTCCCAAAGTCCCAAAGTCCCAAAGTCCCAAAGTCCCAAAGTCCCAAAGTCCCAAAGTCCCAAAGTCCCAAATTCCCAAAGTCCCAAAGTCCGAAAGTCCCAAAGTCCCAAAGTCCCAAAGTCCCAAAGTCCCAAATTCCCAAAGTCTCAAAGTCCCAAAGTCCCAAAGTCCCAAAGTCCCGAAGTCCCAAAGTCCAAAAGTCCAAAAGTCCCAAAGACCCAAAGTACCAAGGTCCCATCCAAAAGTCCCAAAGTACCAAGGTCCCATCCAAAAGTCCAAAAGCCTAAAAGTCCAAAAGTCCCAAAGTCCCAAAGTCCCAAAGTCCCAAAGTCCCAAAGTCCCAAAGTCCCAAAGTCCCAAAGTCCCAAAGTCCCAAAGTCCCAAAGTCCCAAAGTCCCAAAGTCCCAAAGTCCCAAAGTCCCAAAGTCCCAAAGTCCCAAAGTCCCAAAGTCCCAAAGTCCCAAAGTCCCAAAGTCCCAAAGTCCCAAAGTCCCAAAGTCCCAAAGTCCCAAAGTCCCAAAGTCCCAAAGTCCCAAATTCCCAAAGTCCCAAAGTCCGAAAGTCCCAAAGTCCCAAAGTCCCAAAGTCCCAAAGTCCCAAAGTCCCAAAGTCTCAAAGTCCCAAAGTCCCAAAGTCCCAAAGTCCCGAAGTCCCAAAGTCCAAAAGTCCAAAAGTCCCAAAGACCCAAAGTACCAAGGTCCCATCCAAAAGTCCCAAAGTACCAAGGTCCCATCCAAAAGTCCAAAAGCCTAAAAGTCCAAAAGTCCCAAAGTCCCAAAGGCCTAAAGTCCCAAAGTCCCAAAGTCCCAAAGTCCCAAAGTCCCAAAGTCCCAAAGTCCCAAAGTCCCAAAGTCCCAAAGTCCCAAAGTCCCAAAGTCCCAAAGTCCCAAAGTCCCAAAGTCCCAAAGTCCCAAAGTCCCAAAGTCCCAAAGTCCCAAAGTCCCAAAGTCCCAAAGTCCCAAAGTCCCAAAGTCCCAAAGTTCCAAAGTCCCAAAGACCCAAAGTACCAAGATCCCATCCAAAAGTCCAAAAGTCCCAAAGTCCCAAAGGCCAAAAGTCCAAAAGTCCAAAAGTCCAAAAGTCCAAAAGTCCAAAAGTCCAAAAGTCCAAAAGTCCAAAAGTCCAAAAGTCCAAAAGTCCAAAAGTCCAAAAGTCCAAAAGTCCAAAAGTCCAAAAGTCCAAAAGTCCAAAAGTCCAAAAGTCCAAAAGTCCAAAAGTCCAAAAGTCCAAAAGTCCAAAAGTCCAAAAGTCCAAAAGTCCAAAAGTCCAAAAGTCCAAAAGTCCAAAAGTCCAAAAGTCCAAAAGTCCAAAAGTCCAAAAGTCCAAAAGTCCAAAAGTCCAAAAGTCCAAAAGTCCAAAAGTCCAAAAGTCCAAAAGTCCAAAAGTCCAAAAGTCCAAAAGTCCAAAAGTCCAAAAGTCCAAAAGTCCAAAAGTCCAAAAGTCCAAAAGTCCAAAAGTCCCAAAGTCCCAAAGCCCCAAAGACCCAAAGTACCAAGGTCCCATCCAAAAGTCCAAAAGTCCAAAAGTCCAAAAGTCCCAAAGTCCCAAAGTCCCAAAGTCCCAAAGTCCCAAAGTCCCAAAGTTCCAAAGTCCCAAAGACCCAAAGTACCAAGGTCCCATCCAAAAGTCCAAAAGTCCAAAAGTCCAAAGGTTCAAAAGTTCAAAAGTTCAAAAGTCCCAAAGTCTCAAAGTTCCAAAGTCCCAAAGACCCAAAGTACCAATGTCCCATCCAAAAGTCCAAAAGCCCAAAAGTCAAAAAGTCCAAAAACCCTTAAATGACATGCTATCCCTGGATAAAGTACTCTAAGGTTACGTCCGCACAGGCAGGCGGCTTGCTTGGTGCCTAGCGCCTTGCGAGTCACCTAGCGAGTCGCTTAGTAAAACGGACATACTTGAATGTTCGCGACCGGCCGCACTGCGCGCTTGGCGCCTAGCGAGTAGCTTAGCGTGTATCCAAGTAAACAAACATGTTGGTTTTTTGTCGCCAGGCGCGAGGCATTTTGAAGAAAAAAATATACGAAATATTAATCGCATCCATACATACAAATAAATTCAATTGGAGTGTCTGTTTGTAATATTAAAATAACCGCTTTCTACTGCATGCATATGAATGTATTACGGTACACATACCAAAATATATACTTTTAAAATTTTTGTCTGTCTGTTTGTTCTGGCCTCCGGCTAATCTCTGGAACGGCTGGACCGATTGACCGATTGGACAGGACTTTCACTGGCAGATAGCTTATGTAATAAGTAGTAACTAAGGCTACTTTTATTTTAGAAAAAATCTTTTATTTTAGAAAAAAAAACTAAATAAACTAAATTTTTTCATTACATTCTACGCGGACGAAGTCGCGGTCACAGCTAGTCATAAATAGATGAGTATCCGAATGAGTTAATTTTCCTTTAACTTTACTGAGAAGTAGATCAAATGTGTCTCTGGCCATACGCAAATCTTCGTAATTTTTTAGTGAAAATTATGCAATTGCTTATATAGAACAAAAAAATCCCCATGACTTGACCGTGTCTTATTTATGTCATGAACCCAATATGAAGCGCTCGTGGCCCCGCGGACTCAATGTTGTGTAAACGATCACTGTAGTAAGCAACATTTACTGTGGCCGTTCATGGATGGGTGACCGTCTCGTGACCACTGTGTGACATTTATTTTCCGTGCTTCGAAAAGTCCTTTGTCCCGGTTGCCAGTAAAATAGCAGTCGAGGCAGTACCTAAGCCAAGTTGAGGGCCTTTTTAGGCGGCTTGAAAATTTTTAACAGCTGGCACTGCTGGCAGTCCTTGCCTGCGCCTGTCCATAACAACATGGCAATACGGCTCACCACCTATTACGTGGGACAAAATCTCAAAGGTGAAATGTGGGCACCTAAAATGCCTCTGTCTACCCCTTCGTGGATAAAAGGCGTGATCATATGTATGAACCCAATATAGAGCAGTATAGAGCTATTTTTGAAAGTGAAATCTCTTCAACGTGCCGACAAGCAAGTGACCAAGGCACCTAGCGACCCACCACGCAAACCACCTTTCAGTGCGGCCACCATGTATCCTAGCAAGTAGCCAGGATGCAAGCCGCTAGGCGCTAGGCACCAAGCAAGCCGCCTGCCTGTGCGGACGTAACCTTAATTCGAATCCACCGTGGTGAGGAACAGAACAAAGATGGCGCGTAACCAAAAATCGTGACGTGACGTGACGTGACGTGACGTGACGCAAATTTTTTTCCAACGCCGATAAAGAAGTTTCACTTCAAATATTATAGGGAATTAAATAAAGAAATGCTTGTCAGAATAAAATTCGAAATATAATAATTAATTATCATAAGTTTAGTGTGATCGCGTTTTATATTGTAGCGTATTGGTATAGTGTTCTAAAATGCATAAAGAATAGATACCGATTAGTTATGCATTTTAGAACAAAATGCCAGTACGATATTATCATGCATTTGTGCCAAAAAAGTAGTAAGAAAACAATTAGTAAGTATTCTGGTAATTGCCCATAACAGTATTTATAGAATAGAATAGAATAGAATATGCAGGGTTTAAAATGTACAATGGGCGGCCTTATCGCTAAGTGCGATTTCCTCCAGGCAACCTTATAATTACTACACCAATGATAATAATTATCTGGGTAATAATATATTGTCTTTTACATCCGTATCTTACAGGGTGTCTTGGACATTTATGGCACAAGGAAATTATGATAAATTTCAGGAACTATGTTAGATTTAGGTACAAAGTTTCGACGAATAATGGTATTTCTTCTTTAAAATGGGCAATCAAGTTTTATACATTGGTTTAAGTTATACATTTTTTTGTTATTTCTTCAATTAGACCATATTTTGCCATTGTAAATTTTATTGCTATTTTCTGTGGGTCAGATTTCTTAAAAGTTGCAGTACGTACCGGCATAGTAAAATAAGGTAATATTTATAAATAAGTTACAAGAAATTGGGCTCTAATTTCATGCTCAAGAAAAAAACAACTATTTAAAATTAATTTACTTACCTAGTCTTAAACTCTCGAATAATCTGAACAATTCACTCTGCGGCGAATAATCATAAGTACTTATCGAATCGTAATCAGAACGAAATATAATTTGAAAAGACTTAACGGAATATTTTTTAAAGTTTTTGACCTAACTAAATGCTAAACGAACCATTAATATTTTGTCTACTAGAATTGTCGATACTTAATAAAATAATTACTCAATTTTATTGAATGTAAAAAATTCTAAATAAATACTTATATATGTAAGGTAAAATTACTAAAACCGTTCCCCATCAAAACAGCACGTAGACAAAATATTAGTGACCGACCGAACTTTCGGTTTCGGTTTCGGTTTCGGCCAGTTTCGGCCAAAAAATCGAGTTTCGGCCGCAGTTTCGGTTTCGGCCAAAATGGGCCGAAACTTTCGGCCGGGCCGAAACTCACGTGTTCATGAATTTTGAGTGCCTAGCTCTGCTTGTGACGTGGTTAGGGTCAGCCCAACCAGTTAATATGTTACTAACCGAAGATTTACAAATTTACAAAGGGCTTCCAATCAATAGTTATAATAATACATTTTTTACGAAATCCTAAAAATGTGATCTAGGACATTACATAACCCTACTCCTTTCTTGTCGGTTCCGTTAACTTCGTTGGTCGTCTGTCTATCTGTCAGCAGGCTGTAACTCATACACAGTAATAGACAGTTAAAATATTTACAGATGATGTATTTCTGTTGCCCCTATAGCTACAAATAATAAAAATAGACAAATTAATAATATTAAAGGGGGCCTCCCAAACAACATACGTGATTTTTTGCTGATTTTCTTGTACGGAACCCTACGTGCGCTAGTCCAAATCACTGTTGTCCAGTTTTAGTTATATACTTCTAGAATGTTACCAAAACCAGCCAAGACCTAGTAGCAGGGCACCGTGTGGTTTTAGTCGGTAGGAGTTCGCAATAGCATCTATGAGTAATTTCACACGTTAAAGAAAGAAATTCATCTTTAGGTGGAGATATTTCTATAATGAACACTTGAGAAGATTTATACCGTTGATTGATGGCACTTTGTGGAACTTGCTGCACCTATTGAAAAAAATAACCGGCCAAGTGCGAGTCTAACTCACACACGGAGGGGTTAAAGCGGGAACCTATTAACGAAACATGAGGCCTAGCCGTCCGTCTGTCTATTAGTCACGAGGTTGTATCGCTGGAACCGTGCCAGATATAAAATTTTCACTGTACAGTAGTCCTACCGACTAAAAACCACGCGTATCCTACCTAACAGCCTACTGTTGCCCCTTGGGAGCCCCGAGTATGCCCTCGGAATGATGCATACTGCGGCCGCGTCTTTGGGGCGTTGTTCAGTTGTTATCCCACTTCTTGAGCGGGGCGTGGATGAGTCTCTCACGTCATGCTATTGTCTAAGGCCTGCTTTTGTAAGGACGGTAAACAGCCCCGTCACCGTTCTCATGCCCCCGGTCATGGAGGTTGATAGTATGGGGCGCCGCCGCAGACTGTGGAACTCGGGTGGCAGAGCCGCCTTGCTAGATCTCAGTCCTAGGCCATCAGGATCTCCGCCCGTACGAGGGCCCCGTATAGGGCCATGCTCCGCACGATCCCAAGGTACAGTCTCCTGCAGGGACCGTTGGGTCTCCTGATATTGGGCAACAACCGCGAGAGTGCGGCTGATGCCCCCTCTCTCAGCTATGGGACTAAACTTCGGAAGTGGTATCCGAAATTCCTCCGGCCATCAATGCCGATGCTGACGCCCCCTATATGTAAGCTGGATCCCGCAGGTGGCCTCAGGGCTGCGTCTCGGTGCGTTGCTCCTCGCGCCATAATGAGGGTGTCGTCGTAACACGTTACGCCGACACCACTGAGCAACGGACCATGCAGCACCCAATCGTAACCGATGATCCACAGAAGCGGTCCTAAGACCGATCCCTATGAAACACCGAACGACACATCTCGCGGACCCAGCCCTAGCCAGCTCGGGTAAGTTATGGCCCTCTCGGAAAGATAGGCCCCCACAATTCGACGGAGGTATGGAGTCACTCCATGGTAAATAAGCGCCTCCCAAACGCAGCTCCAGGGCAAGGTGCTGACAGTGTTGGCGATGTCAAGATACACTGCCACCACCACCTCACCCTGTTCTGATGCCGATAACAAAAAATACCTACTAAAATCAGAAAAAATAATACATTCAACAAACGTAATTTTTGTGCCCATTTTTTGTAACGGAACCCTCTTTGCGGAATCCGACTCGCACTTGGCTGGTTTTTTTCTTTTTTCAATATGAACACGTGAGTTTCGGTTTCGGTTTCGGTTTCGGCCGAAACTGACCCTGGGGCCGAAAGTTCGGTTTCGGTTTCGGTTTCGGCCGGAAAACCAGTTTCGGTCGGACACTACAAAATATACTAAAGCGCCATGCTAATCAGCTTCTACGTAAAGCAAATTTACTTTGCTACGTTATCAACTAGTAGTTACGGCCGGCAAAAAATACTAAAGCGACATCAATGATTCAACATCAGTATTTTAAGTTGCTAAACAAGTTTTAATTAGCTGGTGTCATAGCATGAAAAAAACTGAAGTGACAACTACTAAAAATTAATCATAACTTGTACTACGTAAGTATTTGTCACAAATTCAAAATGATGAAAAATCTCCTTATTTTGAAGTGCTAAAGCGCCAAAAAAGTGCTCAGATCAATACGAAACCTAGACCAATCGACGCAGAAAAAAAAATCCTTTCCAACGATATATATAACTCATTTTGGCCAAAATGGCGCTTTAGTATTATTGGCTTTCCAGTGACGATATATTGTTTTTAAATACATTCATATTATACATAGAAACACCCAGACTCTTGAGACAAACGTTTATGGGTCACACAAATATTTTTCTCCGGTGGGAATCTAACCCACGACCTCCAGTGCCGCGCCGCAGGCTGTATCACTGACAACTGCGCCACAGAGGTATAGGGTGTTCAATTTGGTAGAGGTAGGAGGGCCTCCTTCAGGCCCAAAATTAATTGGATATTTCCAGAAATCAGGTACACGTGAGGAGATGGAGATAAAATTATTTTTATTTTATGTCTTTTTCGCATATAAAACTTAAGGAGAAACCGCAGTTATAATTGTACAAAGTGCCGTCATCCAACAGAGTACCGCAGGCTTGTGGAGTGGCGTATCTGGGCTTGTAACCATTGCGCTTGCTGTACAACTCTGCAACAGATTGTCCTGAAAAGATACATAGGTTATAGACTTGTTTTGAAAGGCCCCCTCACGACAGAGCTGCCTAGTTGAAACGTCGAGTAACTAAAGGTTCACATTAATGATATACATCTAACTACTTACATCCGCGGGAAATCCTGTTCGACAAAACGTATCAAAGTACCATTATACTTAAAAGAATATTTATAACAGTTTTTATAAATAATACTATATACTTAAATAGATACATAAACAATACCAGAAACATTGTTTACTTTTTAATAAAACTGCGCAAGCTACAGATAACAGTCTAAAACTTTAACTGTGATAACATAACAGTTACAAATTTATGAAGACATCCTTCCAAAGGCTTACTCTATAAACATTATTGATATTATATTTATATTTATTTAAGGCTTACTCTACGCCCGTAAAAAAAGAAGAAGTATTATCCGAATAGCAACCCAAAATAATAATCTTACCGTGAATACTACGCCAATCCCCAGTCAATTCATCGTCTCGTAGTCCAACCCAAGATGTGCGAAGGTATACATTTTCGTTGACCAAGATATTAGTAACGATATTGGCTTCAACCTCATCGTTCAAGATTACCAAATATGCCCCTTCTTCTTCACAGGTAATATTTGCCGTATCCCAATTTTTTCCAAAGTATTCTATTCTGTAACACTTTCCCGTCTCCGGATAATATTTGTATTCTGTTGAAAGAGATTTAAGTTACAAATTTAAAAATTTCGAGGGTTGTGAATGTTTTTGATCAGCAACTAATAAGAAACGCATAGATTGGCCCAGTGAACTACAATAGGCTGATTTAATTGGTCGTTTTTTTTTATTGGGTTCAACAAATTCACGGAAATTCTTTGTAAGCGAAAATTACCTTAAATAATCTGAGCACAGGACGGAGAAGATACTGATCAAAAACTCAATTACTTACGTTAATATAAACAAGATTATTTACGGTTCTGCATGAAGGAAAAGTAAAGAAACAATTTTTACTCGAAAAGGTACCATGGTGGTGCTGTTCCTATCAATTTATGCAGTAGGTATTTTGTTTACCGTCATTGTTGCAATTTGGTGCAGGCGTCGCCGTCGTTGGCACTGTCGTCGCTGTATCCGTTGTCGTTTCGATAACCTCTGGGAATCCTGAGGAGTTAATGAAACATTAGATCACGAATATTTGTCTTTAGCTTACAGTAAGCTTACAGTGATATTGATCTCATATCGGAGTGATCAGTGAATATTGTTTAGGTGTGACGGAATGGGTAGATCATAATATGTTTAAACAAAAAGCCGTAAGACGGTCTCACCCGACTGCCCCTGTAACGTTTATTGTGGAAGTGAAAGTTCAATCCGATTGACGTTGTCATTTTTGTATTATTTCAATCTTTAAACATATATGATCCACGTGACCTAGTGACGTAATTTAATACGACAGAGTCACAGACTACAAACAAAGTCTCGCCATACGCCCCTCTGCACTCTACATTGTAGAGAGGGGCTAAAAATGTTACTGCTTAGACCTTGGCAATGTTTCTTAAAAAACAAGTTACTTAAAACGCGTTCATACACTTGTTCAATTAATTAGGAATAGTTTACGTTACCTTCAGAATCCAAAAGCAATTCTTCAGTTTCTGGCGGAGGTGTCATTGAGTCAACAATCTTTCCGGACTTTGTGGTTGGTGCATCTATAGAATACGCAGGCGTTGTTTCAGTTTTTGCTATTGGCGTCATTGGATCAACACTCTCTATGGATGTGCTTTCTGTACCTTTAGAACAAGGAGTACTTGTTCCTGATATTGTCGGTGGTGTCATCAGATCAGCAATCTCTATAGATTCAATACTTTTACCTTTAGAGTATGGAGGTGAAGATAATTCAGTTTTTGACATAGATGTCGTCGTATCTACAATGTCTTTGAAATCGAAACTTTCTGTAACTTTTGAATACGTAGGAGTTGTCTCAGTTTTTATTGGTGGTGTCGCCAGATCAACAATCTCCCTGGATTCAGTGCTTGTTGTATTTTCAGAATCTGGAGATAATATTTCAGTTTTTGCCGATGACGATGGTGTCATCAGATCAGCAATCTCCTTGAATTCTGTGCTATCTTTAACTTTAGAATGAGGAAGAGTTGTATTAGATTTGGCCGACGGTGATATCGAATCAACTGCCACGATTTCAGTGCTTGCTGTAACTTTAGAATCCGAAGGTGTCGTTTCTGTTCTTGCCGATGGTGTTGTCGTATCCCAATCGTCGTATCCCAATATCGTATCCCGAGAAATCCAAATCTCTATGGACTCTGAGGATGATTTGAAAATACACAATAATGTAAACAATTTACGAATAATGTCGTTGTTTCAACGATAACATGCAATGATATTATAATAGTGAAAGGGTATATAGATAGAAACTTACCGCTATGTAGCGTGGTACTTTCTGTAATAATCTCTTTGGTTGTTGATGTCTCTAGGATTGTTCTTTTTATGGTCTCATCTGTGTAACATATATATGGCAGTGGCTCCAAGCAGGACACAACACGGATACTGCCACCGTTCATGCTCAAGCATTCGCCGTCTCGCGGGTCCAGCTTTTCTATCATGTCATATACAGCTTCTGGCATATTCTCTAGTAGAACACCTAAGACGGAACGATTGCAGAAGCAAGAAAATAAATATTATTCAATCGCTTGTAACTTTTCCGCATTATTTATTTTGAAACCTGATCGGTTTTGTCTTATGGTATTTGCAAAGATGTTGTGTGTGCATTGATATTACATTTTAGAAACATTATAGGTATGTCTCGCACTAATAGCAAAGAAGGTTTTCTCTATTATACTGTGCTAATGTAGGTAACCGGCAATAGTTGGATACCATTTGATAATATTGCATGATAATGAAAATGACGTTGAGCAATATCGGTAAGATTTCGCTTTACGATACTAAAAGGCCAAAAAAAAACAAAATTGAAAAATAAAAGCGTTTTCATTCAAGCTAAAAATCTATTTATTTGTTTCAATCTATATTTCGCAGAATTATTTTATTAACACGCTTTTATTAGCTTCACTTATAACTAGTGACCGACCGAAGTTTCGGTTTCGGTTTCGGCCAGTTTCGGCCAAAAAATCGAGTTTCGGCCGCAGTTTCGGTTTCGGCCAAAATGGGCCGAAACTTTCGGCCTGGCCGAAACTCACGTGTTCATCAATTTTGAGTGCCTAGCTCTGCTTGTGACGTGGTTAGGGTCAGGCCAATCAGTTAATATGTTACTAACCGAAGATTTACAGATTTACAAAGGACTTCCAATCAATAGTTATAATAATACAATTTTTACGGAATCCTAAAAAGGTGATCTAGGACCTACATAACCCTACCCCTTTGTTGTCGTTTCCGTTGACTTCGTTGGTCGTCTGTCTGTCTGTTTTAACTGTTTATTCATACACACGAGTTATTAATACAAATGACAAAGTGGATATAACAATAGGTACAGTCTTATATGCAACACATTGGTTCAAGCCGTTGTCACCTGTACTAGTGAAAATTCACTGTATCACAGGTGACATCGTATTTTACATTCGGAAACAAGTAAGCCTATGTAATTAATCACAATCCAAGCATTACATCAACGAAGATATACGTTAATTACTAATTTACATTGTTATTTTGAGTAAATATAATAACATAATTCAACAACATTAAAATTAAAATTTATAACATTAATAATAATTATTATTATTATTATGAGTATGTGTGAAAATTACCTGTGAGAAAGAAGTGTGTGCAAGTTGGCATGCTTGTTATTGTTAGTTAGTATTTTTTTTTACATTAGTACATGTGCTGGTATGCTTATTTTAAGATGGTGTCTTTAAAAAATCTTCGGTCTGGTCATAGTCTAAAGCCTTTAGCCAGTCCGTTAAACTTTGTTTGAATTTCTTTTTATTGAAAGGATGGATGTAGATATTTTTATTAATACGGTTATATAGCCTAGGGCTGAAAAAATAATAGCTACGACCGGCAAAGGACGTTCTGTGAGCCTTATATTCGCAAATTCGGTCACGTCTACGTTTCCCGGATTTAACATATGGCATCTCCGCATGCTTACGTAGGGCAGTCTGGAGCACATAGAGCTGTCTCACAGTGAGGACCGAAAATTCTTGATATAATGTCGATGTTGTGTACCGAAAAGGTTTACGTAGCATAACCTTAAGAACAGCCCTCTGTGCCCTTTCAGCTTCAAGCAATAAATTCTGAGATGCATTACCCCACACCGGGACACAATAACCAATTACAGATTGCACTAGCGCGAAGTATACAAGTTTCAGAGTATTGGTGTCCGCTGAAGATCTTAATTTTTTCATGACGTACATTAACTTTCTGATATTATGAATATGCGTATCCCAGCGGAGGAAAGAGTCAATATATACGCCAAGGTACTTGACACAAGATGCATGTGCTATGGGTAAGCAGTCACAATCACCACCCACTCCACCACATGTATGAGCCCTTATCCGTAAGTCACTTAGCGGTTGATGGGAAGAGTAGCAGGAAAATGTCACAAAATTTGTCTTTTCAACGTTTAGTGTGAGAAGACTGGCACCCAACCAGGACATAACTAAAGATATGGCCTTTTCAGCATGACTATAGGTCTCCAGCCAGCTTCTACCATGAACAATTAGGGCTGTATCATCAGCATACGTGATAATTTTGCACTGTGATACAGGCAGCCGACTTAAGTCATTTGCGTACACAATAAATAGCGTCGGACCCAGTACACTTCCCTGCGGGACGCCGTGGGTGAGTGATTCTGCGTCGCTAATTTGCTGACCAATCCTCACGCACTGAGTGCGACCCCCTAGGTAGCTCCGGAACAAGTCCAGAACTATTCCTCTTATTCCTATGGACTCCATCCTGTCAAGAAGCAAAGGGACAGAGACACTGTCAAAAGCCTTAGAGAGGTCCAAAAATATTGCTAATGTCTTGTACTTTTTATCAATCAATTTAACAACAGAGTCCGTTAAGGCGACAACAGCATCTTCCGTTGATTTACCCTTAACGAAACCAAACTGATTGTCTGCAATAAGGTTAATGTGACTGAGGTAATTTAAAAGTCGTTTGTTGATGCATTTTTCAAGGACCTTCGACATTGCTGGCAGAACTGAAATTGGCCTGTAGTTGACAACATCTTCCCTGTCCCCACTCTTAAAGACAGGATGGACGAGTGCCTTTTTAAACACCGTAGGAAAAGTACCCGTTGATAGAGCAAGATTGAATATATGCTTTAGAGGCGGGATTAGGTACTGACGAGCCGATTTTAAGATAGCAGTGGGAATATTATCCCACCCTACAGCTGAGCTGTTTTTTAAATCCAAGATTGTAGCATTCAGTTCAGATTCAGTAATATCCAAAAAAACCATAGAGTTGCCGTCATTATTTTGTGGTGGTAGTTTAGGTAGACATACTGAACCCTGCGACATGTTTTTCTTGATATTTGAGGTTAATGTTTCGCCTATTTTAGAAAAGTAACGATTTACAATATTAACAGATTCTCCAGGATCGCTGTGTAAGTTTAGAAGTTCTGTTGGAGGCGAGTTTTGTTTACTTGTCTCAGTGATAGATTTAATGGCGTCCCATGTAGCTCTTGAGTCACCTCTAGCCCTCTCAAGTTGACTTCTGTTATATTGGCTTTTAAGGTCCTTCAAAAGGTTATTGCAAAAGTTGCGGTATCGTTTGTAGGTCGTTTGAAGGATTATGTTGTCTGGTGATTGTCTACATTTTTTGTGAAGAGAATCTCTATTTTTGATACATTTGAGGAGGCCAGGAGTAACCCAAGGTTTAACAATTATTTTCCTACGTGGTACCTTAACCTGTTTAGAATGTTGCTTAATAATACTAGATATTTGAGTCGTAAGTGTTTCAGCAGCAATGTTGGCATCATTCAACTGTTGTATGTAGGAGAAATCAAGCTTTTGCAAATCTGTTACAATTGATGGTAAATCCATGCGGTTGACATATTGTGACGGTTTAATGGATATATTAGTGTCAAGGCTCAATAATGTAGGCAGGTGATCAGTTATGTGAGTATTCAGGACTAGTGATGTAGCCTGTCTTGGAGTTCGCAGCACTATGTGGTCCAGGCCAGTGGCGGCTGGTGGGTCCTCGATCTGGTGGTGCACTTTACCTGCTTTCTTGTTTAAAATTTAGGTAGTAAGCGTTAATTTTATACCAATCAAGTTTATTTTGAAAAGTTTTGTATAGTTTTAAGTACTTAGGTACTTAGTTATTGTTTATGCTCATTTTCACACACTCCACACACTTTGCACGCAATATAGAATTGAACTAAGAACAAAATAAAACAAAACAACTTACAATTTAAAAATCAAAACAATCAATACATATTTAACGCGTCACAGATGCAGCGAAACAATACCGGGAGAATTCAAATTTCGTCATCAACAAAACATCGAGGACTCTCGGTAATCTTCGGATTGCCCGAGCGCGTGCGGCGCACGAAAAGCGACTCATTGCCCGGTACATTTTCTATGAACGATGTTTTGTCTCACGCGCCAGGCGTATTAGCTCGTATCTAGTACAAGTTGTATGAGCAGCCCTCGTGCACTCGGGAAAGCGCACGCCGATTTTTGGTTACAGGGATCCTAGGCTTTAGTAATGTAGCAAAGAGCTTAAATTGTTTCGTCAAAATTAGACATGTTATTAGTTTTGAGTTTTTATATGTTTAAAGAAAAAGTGGTAGGTAAATAGGTACCTAATTGTAAGTAATTTATTAATACATTTTGTTATTTTAAATCCTCTGAGCGGTGTGGTTGTGGTGGTTCACTGCACGAGCGCACTTAAGGTACAGCCGCCACTGGTCCAGGCAACGACCTTTTCGTGTTGGCATGAGATGAGCCGGAAACAATCCATGCGATGAACATATGTCAAGATACTCATCAGCCTGATCGTCCAAGTGACCGGGGAGGATGTTTATATTAATGTCACCAGTAATAGTTATGAATTTATAGGCACGTAATGAGGAGAGCGTAGTATTAAGACTGGTGAGGAAAGCATTTTTATCTACATAGGAAGGGGAACGATATATACCAATTACGGCAACATCTCCGGTTATACAAATCAGACAGTTGGCATCCCTAAATATTGGTAGGTAAACACGGTGTACCAGATCGGTTCTCACGTAAACACATACACCTTCATTCTGGTTAGAGTATGATGAGTGATATCCCGAAAAGCCATTCAAAGTCGGTATTGTTGAAACTTTACTCAACCAGCACTCAGTTAAAACTATTATATCATGGGTTACTCCCGTATTATGGAGTAATGTGACTAGCTCATCGAAATGACAATCGATACTACGTATATTCAAATGAAAAATATTCAATGTCTTAGTGTTTTTGTATACATATTGAGAACATTGATTCGGATCACACAGCTGTGACCTAGACACCTTCATGCCGTCCAGGTCATCTGAAATTTTGTTTAGAGAATCAACGAGGACAGCAGTTAGAGTCCAGGCAGGACCAGGTCTTTACATAATATATACCCTGCAAACCGGGCGGGATCAACCACACAGAGTTATCAGATGCGCCATCAGTTATTGTAAATAACATATCGCAAATAATCCCGATACCGAATAATGATACACGTTTTAGGCTATGGGCGAGAGAAGGTTGGCTATGTAATGGATTTTGATGCGTGTGGGCCCTAATCTCCGGTGTGTGAGTAGAGTAATGCATATTGTATTGCTGTGGGCAGTAGCATAAGTATACAAATAGTGTAAAATATATTTCCATCAAGAATACAAACAGGATGACAGTCAGCATAAGATACAAGTAAGCACGGCAATACAATAATACAATCACAGAGACACTCAGTGGTGACCAGTTATCTCTATTTGTTAGTAATCTTAGAAATAAACAAAATACAACTGAACTCAAAGTCTTATTAGAATTATACATATTTAACAATGTTATCAAATAGTACTCACAAACTAATGAGAATTGTCTTTTATTATGTTTTCTATAGAACAATGTTTGTGATTTCAGGCTTTTAGTTATTTGGTGAAAAACGCAGTTAACCTGATCTAAGTAACTTCTTGAGACATGAAGTACTTTTGATAATGTACGACTCTGATCCTTCGCGTTGTCTAAGAAAAATCTTCCCATTACGCGTCCAGCAGTACCGGTAATCGTAAGTCTTTGCAAATTTCTGTCAGCAGACTCATGCACCGTGATAGTTAGACAGTTATTTTTTTTACAGATAATGTATTTCTGTCGCCACTATAGCTACAAATAATAAAAATAGACAAATTAATTATTAATATTAAAGGGGGTCTCCTAAACAAAATACGTGATTTTTTGCTAATTTTCATGTACGGAACCCTACGCACGCTAGTCCGGCTCACAGTTGTCCACTTTTGGTTACCTATATACTTCTAGAATGTAACCAAAACCAGTCAAGCGCTAGTAGCAGGCCACCGTGTGGTTTTAGACGGTAGGAGTTCGCAATAGCATCTATGAGTTCCACACGTAAAAGAACTCATCTTTAGATGGAAATATTTCTAAAATGAACACTTGAGAAGATTTATACCGTTGATTGATGGCACTTGGTGGAACTTGCAACACCTATTGAAAAAATAACCAGCCAAGAGCGAGTCTAACTCACACACGAAGGGGTTAAAGCCTATTAACGAGACATGAGGCCTAGCCGTCCGTCTGTCTATTAGTCACGAGGTTGTATCGCTGGAACCGTTCCAGATATAGGCCTAAAATTTTCACTGTACAGTAGTCCTACCGACTAAAAACCACGCGTATCCTACCTAACAGCCTACGGTTGGGAGCCCCGAGCATGGCTTCGGAATGATGCATACTGCGGCCGCGTCTTTGGGGGTTGTTCAGTTGTTATCCCGCTTCTTGAGTGGGGCGTGGATAAATATCTCACGTCATGCTATCGTCTAAGGCCTGCTTCTGTAAAGGGTAAGCAGCCCGTCCTTAGGCCCCCGGTCATAGAGGCTGATAGTATGGGGCGCCGCCGCAGACTGTGAACTCGGGTGGCAGAGTTCTATCCCGCTTCCTCCCCGCCGTCCCTTTTACGAGCATGACCTGCTCACAGGAAGAGGCCTATGGCCCCACTCCAGCACCTCCTTGCGCCATTTTAAACAATGATGCAAGGGTTATGCTTCCAGGTCCCATAGAGGGGTCCCGGCTAGAAGACATGCCGCCTCAACTGAGATCGTGCCCGATCTCCTTATCACCCTGACAGCCGTCGCCTTCTGCGGGCTAAGCAATCTTGCCGCATTACTAGCCATCAGGCTCTCCGCCCATACGGGGGCCCCGTTTAGGACCATGCTCCGCACGATCCCAAGATACAGTCTCCTGCAGGGAGCGTTGGGTCTCCTGATATTGGGCAACAGCCGCGAGAGTGCGGCTGATGCCCCCTCCCTCATCTATGGGACCAAACTTCGGAAGTGGTATCCGAAGTTTCACCGGCTATCGAGTGCGAGCCCCAGATACGTCATCGAGAGCTCGATGCCGATGCTGACGCCCCCTATAAGTAAGCTGGATCCCGCAGGTGGCCTCAGGGCTGCGTCTCGGTGCGTTGCTCCTCGCGCTGTAATGAGGGTGTCGTCGTAACACGTTACGCACGTAACACGTTACGCCGACACCTCTCAGCAACGGACCACGCAGCACCCAATCGTAACCGATGTTCCACAGAAGCAGTCCTAAGACCGATCCCTATGGAACACCGAACGACACATCACGCGTACCCAGCCCTAGCCAGCTCGGGTAAGTTATGGCCCTCTCGGAAAGATAGGCACCGACAATTCGACGGAGGTATGGAGGCATTCCATGGTAAATAAGCGCCTCCCAAACGTAGCTCCAGAGCAAGGTGCTGAAAGCGTTGGCGATGTCAAGAGACACTGCCACCACCACCTCACCCTGTTCTGATGCCGATAACAAAAAATACCTACTAAAATAAAAAAAAAGCATCCACACAATAAACGTAATTTTTGTGCCCAATTTCTGTAACGGAATCCGACTCGCACTTGGCTGTTTTTTTTTTTTTCAATATGAACACGTGAGTTTCGGTTTCGTCGTGAGAAACTGACCCTGGGGCCGAAAGTTCGGTTTCGGTTTCGGTTTCGGCCGGAAAACCAGTTTCGGTCGGACACTACTTGTAACTATGTAGATTTTTAATATTTAAAGCAATTAGTATGCTAACTTTTTCATAATATTTTATTATAAAGTGAAAAAAGACAACTTGGCCCAGACGGGATCCCGTCTGGGCCAAGTTGTCTTTTTTCACTTTATAATAAAATATTATGTAACTATGTATGTAAGAAAATCTTGGAATGTTAATTTGACCCACTTCCCGTCCTTTGATCAGGCTGAAATATTGCACACGCTCTGAGTTCTGATGACAATACATGACTAGCTTAAAAACATCATTACAAATCCAATATGGCGGCCTCCCAAAATGGCGGACTGGCTGTTTGAAATCCATCCCCATGATATGGGTATCGAAAATAAGGGTTTTTTGTCAGGAATACGAAAAAAATAGTCACGAGACTTAAATCCAATATGGCGGACGTCCAAGATGGCGGACACGCTATTTGAAATGCACCTTCATGATATGGGTATCAAATGAAAGGGTTTGCTGTCAGGAATACGAAAAAAATAGTCACGTGACTTAAATCCAAGATGGCGGACATCCAAGATGGCGGATTGTTTTGTAATTTTTAGTACGTGCTAAAAGCGTGTTTTTTAGTTTTTTAAACTATTATATACATATACTTATTTCAATATCTTTTAATGGTAGATAGGCACATGGTTACACATAATTTTGAGTAAAATACTAACCTTCTAAAGAAACATACTGAATTTCGGCTGCTGATTTCTGCCTCATACCGATAAAGTAAAAGTTGGTGTGACCATACGCTGCGACGTATAACCTCATATAGTCTAATAGTTCTTCCGTAACGGGTGAGGCCAAGACTGCGCCTGTTAAATGTAATATCTTGGGACAAATTACTAAGCACAAAACTGAACTTGAGACAATATTCTAGAAAGTAATATACTTAGGTACCCATATCACTCACACACAGTGGAGAGAATTTTCGCCAGAACTGGCGATTCAAAAGATCGTTTCTCAGTGGAACTATGAAAACCTGCAACGCCTGCCTGCGCATGTGTTTCCCTCATCTTACAAATTACGAGTTCTTCAAGCGCAGCGTCAAGAGGCACATCAACTTGAGGACCACTGTTAGAAGTATTCCGTCTTTCGAACTGTGATAGAGGCCGCCAATCGCTAGATGCGCAATAAAAAAAAGTCTGGTGACGTCAATTTGGCGAAATTAATGAAAAAATAAACCGGCCAAGTGCGAGTTGGACTCGCCCATGAAGGGTTAACACGTTCGCAGTGGTAGTGATTTCACTAACCGGAAATTGCGGTTTATGACGTATTAAAAAAGAACTACCAGCTCTATCTCGTTCAAACTAATTTTCGTTGGTAGTTTTTATGGCAATGTACATCATATATTTTTTTTAGATTTATCATTCTTTTAGTTTAGAAGTTAGAGGGGGGGGGGGGGACACACATTTTTCCACTTTGGAAGTGTCTCTTGCGCAAACTATAATTCACTTTAGAAAAAAATGATGTTAGAAACCTCCATAACATTTTTGAAGACCTATCTATTCTATAGATACCCCACACGTATGGGTTTGAAAAAAAAATTAAGAGTTTTAGTTCTGAGTATGGGGACCCCCAAAATTAACTGCTTTTTTTCTAGTTTTATATAAGAATCTTAATGCGGTTTACGAAATACATCTAGCTACCAAGTTTCAATGGCATAGACCTGATAGTAGTGGGAGTGTAGTGGGGCCCTACCAACACCATCGGGCCCAAGTCAACCTCACGTGCAAGCTCGTGCACCTGCTGAACAACGGACGAGGCTCTGACGGCGGCGGTCCATTTCAACACGGCGATGGGCTCACCACCTGTCACGTGGGACCAAATTGTACACGGTGAAATGTGGGCCGGTATAGGCCTCTGCCTACCCCTTCGGGGATAAAGGCGTGAGTATATGTATGTATGTAGACCTGATAGTTTCGGAGAAAAGTGGCTGTGACACACGGACGGATAGACAGACGGACAGACAGACAGACAGACATGACGAATCTATAAGGGCTCCGTTTTTGAAATTTGGCTACGAAACCCTAACAATTATAGCAGTGGCAGATAAGCCAAAAATATTGTGAAATATGATTACCAATAAGGTACTGAGCGGCGGTGACGAAGGCGCCAAAGAGGCTCCGCGCTCCTCGCTCCACTGCCGTCGTCATCACGGTGACGACGAAGGGCAAGGCGAAGGGCGTGGGGTACGCCGTGGTCCTGAGGCAGGCGAAAGCCTCAGTCGACCTCAAGGCCCTCGAGATTGAGGGAGGTCTCCGGTGCAAGGTGACGCGCACCGGAGCACGCCTCCTCGAGGTCTCTGGCGCCACCAGCGGCCCCAAGGCTGATGCCCTAGCGGCAAAGCTGAGGGAGTCGCTGGACACGGGCGACGTCTGCGTCACCAGACCCAACAAATGCGCGAGTCTGCGCATTTCGGGTCTGGATGACGCGGCCACGACGGAGGAGATAATCTCCGCCGTCGTGGAGGCGAGCGGCTGCCCCCGCGATCAGGTGAGGTCAGGCGAAATCCGCTTTGGCCCCACCGGTCACGGTTCGGCAGTCGTGAGCTGCCCCGTCGCGGCGGCTCAAAAAGTCGCGGACGGACGGAGCCTCCTAATTGGGGGCTTCCTGAGGGCGCAGGTGCATCTCCTGCAGCCCCGCGAAGCCAGGTGCTATAGGTGCCTGGTCGTGGGAATGTCGCAACCTGGACGCGGCGGGGTCTCAGCTCGCTCATAGACGTTTCGTTTGCGACCCCTGAGATCGCCCGCCGTGTCCAGGGATGGCGCGTGGTGGAGGAGGAGGAGACGTCGTCAGATCACCGATATATTCGGTTCGACGTCTCCCCTCCACCTAACCTGCCGCCAGCAATCGCGAATCCCCCGAAACCGCGTTGGGCACTCCATCGCCTTGATCGGGAGGCTCTCCTGGAGGCGGCCATCGTACAGGCCTGTATTCCGACAGCGGACAGGCCTGCCGATGTTGATACCGAGGTGTAGTGGTTCGGGAGAGCCATGTCGCACATCTGCGATGCGGCGATGCCCAGGGCTAGGCCCAGACCGGCGAGGAAACAAGTGTACTGCTGGAGGCCAGAAATCGCGCAGTTGCGCGCGGATTGCGTTACCGCGCGCCGCCGGTACACCAGGTATCGCCGTAGGCGTCGCCGCCCAGACGATGCGGCAGCCCGAGAGACGGAGCTCTACAATGGGTACAGGGAGGCCAAGAGGGCCCTCCAGACAGCCATCAAGCGGTCCAAAAAATTGGCCGCGAAGAGCTGATGGAGACTCTGGAGCGGAAGCCGTGGGGGCGCCCGTACCTCATGGTAAGACGCAAATTACGCCCTAAGGCGCCCCCACTGACCCAGAATCTCCAGCCGGAGCGGCTGGAGGGGGACCTGGACTCCTTGTTCCCGTCGAGAGCGGAGGAACACATTCCTCCGTGCATGGCTCCTTCTCAGGCGCCCAACGCGGAAGGCAGCGAGATCGACGTGCCCGCAGTCACCGAGGGTGAGTTAGGGGCGGCTGTCCTGCGGCTTAAATCCCGCAAAAACACCGCCCCTGGACCGGACGGCATTCCAGGCCGAGCGTGGGTCCTGGCTTTCGGGGAGCTTGGGCCTCGACTAATTGGGCTCTTTAGCGCATGCCTCGAGAAAGGCCAGTTTTCCAAGGTCTGGAAGACCGGGATACTGGTCTTAATTCGAAAGGCGGGGCGGCCGGCAAATTCCCCATCAGGGTACCGGCCGATCGTGTTGCTCGACGAGGTGTGCAAGCTCTTTGAGCGTGTTATTGCACAACGCCTAGTCGGACACCTTGCCCTGGAGCTGCGTCAGGGAGGCGCTTATCTATCATGGAGTGCCTCCCTACCTCCGTCGAATTGTCGGGGCTTATCTCTCCGAGAGAGCCATAACTGATGTGTCGTGCGGTGTTCCACAGGGATCGGTTTTAGGGCCGCTCCTGTGGAACATCGGTTACGACTGGGTGCTCCGTGGACCGTTGCTCAGAGGGGTCGGCGTAACGTGTTACGCCAACGACACCGTCGTTACGGCGCGGGGAGCAACGCACCGTGACGCAGCACTAAAGGCCACGGCAGGGGTTGCTCAAGTCGTGGGTCGGATTCGGCGGCTGGGTCTCGAGGTCGCCCTTCACAAATCCAAGGCTCTGTGCTTCCACGGACCTCGGATGGGGCCACCTGCGGGATCCAGCCTTCAGGTAGGGGGCGTCAGCATCGGCATCGAGCCCTCGATGAAGTATCTGGGGCTCGTACTCGATGGCCGGTGGAACTTCGGACATCACTTCCGAAGTTTGGTCCCAAAACTGAGGATAGCATCAGCCGCACTGGCGCGGCTGATGCCCAACATCAGGGGACCCAACGCTCCCTACAGGAGACTGTACCTGGGGATACGGAGCTCCTGTATGGGCGGAAACCCTGACGGCCAGCAATGTGGCTAGATTGCTGAGCCCGCAGAGAGCGATGGCCATCAGGGTGATAAGGGGAAACCGCACGATCACCGGTGAGGCGGCATGTCTCCTAGCCGGGACCCCTCCATGGGACCTGGAAGCGAGAGCCCTTGCGTCACTGTTCAGATGGCGCAAGGAGGCGCTGAAGCGGGACCAAAGGCCCGCTTATCGAGAAATCGAGGCCCAGCGGTCCCTACTCCACCAGGAAACCGTGGAGATATGGAAGGTACGACTTGAGCAACCAAAGGGGGAATTCGCCACAATCGCGGCCGTCAGACCGGTCATGGAGGAGTGGCTGGAGAGGAGATACGGTGCTCTCTCCTACCGGTTGACACAGATGCTTGCCGGGCACGGGAGCTTCGGTAGGTATCTGTGGCGAAAACACCGGGAAACCACGGCCGAGTGTCAGCACTGCGAGGACCGCAGCGATGACACGGCGCTCCACACGCTTGTGGAGTGCACGGCGTGGGCGCAACAGCGCCAGGTCCTCGTAGTGGGTCTGGGCGTGGACACTCTCTCGCTTGAGACTATGGTGCGAGCCATGCTGTCCAGCGGGAGTAAGTGGGACTGCGCCGCCTCCTTCTGCGAGCAGGTCATGCTCGTAAAGGAGGCGGTGGACGGGTACGGGAGCGAACTCTCCCACCCGAGTTCCGCAGTCGGCGGCCTGGGCGCCGCCGACATGTCTTCGCCAAGGACTATCGGCCACCATGACCGGGGGCCTGAAGACGGTGAGAGGGCGGCTCACCGTCCTTACAGAAGCAGGCCCATGACGGCAGCGTGACGTGAGCAACTCACGCACGCCCCCCCCCCCCCCCCTTAGAAGCGGGATCACACCCGAAACCCCCCATAGACGCGGGATAGCACCCGAACCACCCCCCGGGCGAGGCCACGGTGGCGGCCGTAGGTCTGTTGTGAGTCCCGGGACATCCTTCCGAGGGCTTACCCGGGGCTCCCAACCACAGGCTGTTGGGCGATACGTGAGGTTTTTTAGTCGGTAAGAGTCCGGCATAACATCCTCTGAGGATTTTCCCTCACGTAAAAAAAAAAAAAAGTACTGAGCGGCGACGATTGGTAAATATTACAAGTTTCTGAACAGGACAGCTTTATTCCTCATTACCTGCTATTGAGCAATTTCTCCTGGCTTCGTCCCAGTTCGCCACAATCTTATTTGCTCCTATCCATCCGTGTACCCGTGCGTTGTAGTATAAATACTTCCCCTGGACCATATCTAGGAACAGAAATTACAGATTGGTAAAACCTTACTTAAACTTGAAAATGAAATTGAAGTGAAACCTAAGGGCGCGTTAGAAATTTTTGTAATGGGAATAAAGCACTTGAAATCGCGACACTGCTGTTACGTCATCTCAAAAATGTTTACGTTTCAAGGTACATTTCAATTTCAAAATAATAAATACAGATTGTTTAAGTTATTACTGTTATTGGTACTTCCGGAGTGCCACTGTTCTTAATTCTAATTATCCTTGACTTTTGAGATGCTGTAGTGCCACGACGCGACGTCGAGTCCAAGTGGATGTGCACGTCTACTACGCAAAGTTTATTTTGCGTTTGGTGGTGCTTATAATCAGGGTGATTCGACGTAGCGGCGACTCGACGTAGAAGCGACAACGCTTTATTGCACCGACCGACCCAGGGAACGACTCGACGTAGCGGAGACTCGACGTAACCGGACTCGACATCGTGGGACTACGATAGGGATGGAGGTTGACCCCTCTTCTCCATTTTTAACTTTTATTCTCAATCTACAAGTTTCGTAAAATAACTAAAAAATACCTACATCAAAGAAACTTTAATCATCGTTTATTTATTAACCCCCGACGAAAAACAAGGGGTGTTATAAGTTTTATCTGTGTATACCTATGTGTGTCTGTCTGTGGCATCGCATCGTAGCGATCCAACGGATGGACCAATTTTGATGCGATTTTTAAAGCACCTCTCACTGGGTAAATTTTAAATTTATCCAGTGAGAGGTGCATTGGGAGCTTCAATCCTTCGATGATTCGGGCAGATCAGACGGTAAGTATACTACTTAAATTTTGTGGGCAGCATCTATTAATTAACGACTGTGTCATGTTATACGTTTTTAAAAATAAATATTTTAGACACATTAAACAACGTTTTTAAACCCAAATTAACCTAATTATTAACTTGTGCTAAGGGACCTAAACATTATTAATGCATCACCATTTACGCGATTGAATCCCTATCAAAATATACATTTACCTGTAACAGTCCACAGTAAGATAGCGCTGACAAATAAACAGAACTTATAGATGCACACCATCGTCATGACACAAAAACACACACTGAGCTAGTCATACTCCATCCCACTCCATCCATCCACTTATACGTGCCTACATAGTTAGATAAGGAGAGAGATAAATAGGTTTAATCATAAAAAAAAATTCAAAACATTACATGCAATTCAATGAAATGTACCTGGTCTACATCATTCTAATAACTATAAAGATGTCGGGTGTGATGATAAATGCATCATACCACCTATATGCTCAGGTGGTCAGCCTCATCAGGGAGCTCAGACTTCAGGTGGCCCTCGTGAAATCAGGCAGTCTTCTGTCACGGACCTCGGCGAGGGCCGCCTCGAGACTCCCACACTGTAGTGCGGCTGCACCCCCATCGCTGTCGGAAAGACCATCAGGTATCTCAGCCTGGTTCTCGGGAATCGGTGGGACTTCGCACTTTCGGCAGCTGGCGCCGAAGTTACTGTCATACGCCGATAGACTGTCTAGCTAGACTGTCTGAGTGGGCCAGTGTTTGACGCTGCCTCTATGACGGTGTGGTTCACTCCAAGACGCTCTACGGAGCGCCTATTTAGTCGGATCGCGGATAAATGCGTAGAAGGCGGCGTGGGTCATTGGCGGTAGACCCTAGGACCTCGAGGCTGAAGTAATAAAGAAGTTGTACAGTACCACACAGGGAAAGGTTTTAGCAGCAGAAAGCCACAGCCTGCTGTTGACATTTTTCAAGGCATACAAAGCCTGCAACTTGGCTAAAACATGTTACTTGCAGCTTGGACCAAAGGCTTAACGTGCCTATCAAAGCACGACAATGTATTTATCAGAACTGATTGTACTAGCTTATTCATTAATAATTGTAACGCGAATGTTGATATGACACTGAATGCTCGTGAATCATAATCGCCCACGAAGTAAATTTTTGTATCAACAGAATAATGTTAGTGATGCAGTTGGTTATTTATTATGGGTGCTAATTAAACGACCTTCTTTTTAATAGCATTATTGGCCTCCGAAAAATTGCTTTGTCTCCAAAATTAATAAGTCAGCCACAATTAATGACCGTCAGAATTTATAGAATACAGCCACCAGTTAACTCTGTTATTAGCTTCTGTTAATATAATTCGGCATCGTGATTTTTTTAGCATCAAATTCTGTAACACGCATTCAAACAGTAAACTTCTAAAATACTAAAAAATGGACTCAAAATAGACATTATTTATTAATATTGTAGCTTCTAATTTCGTAATTCAGCATGTTTAGAATGTAACTCGTCCCACATTAAAGGATCATCAAAGTTAAGTAAAATTGCCATCAAAAAGCAAATTATGGCCACTACTTAAATAGCTAGAACTACTTGTAGCCACTGACTCAGTCTTTTGTAAACGATCACTGCAGTAAGAATTTACCGCTATTGCTGGTGCTCGCACCAATTTGTAACATTTGATTTGCGAGAGTTTCCGTGCTTTGCAAGGTACGTTAAGCCGACTGTATGGGGTGTCACAATCTGGTGGAAACAGACAAGCGAGTCCATTTCAACACGGAAGCGCGGGACTAACGCGGTAAATGCTTTTATTTATTATTATGTTTTACCTGCAGTCTTTATAATTCAGATATTCCTACACCAGACTTGCCTCGTTCAAACAATATATAAAATGTTTTGAATAAGTATATGATTGTTCATTTCATACTTTGTTTAGGTATTGTATAAAATCTGAATCTGAATCTGATCTGAATCTGCCTAGGGATTACATAGAATACCTGCTAGTCCACCGAAAATGTCTAAAATAAATAGGTCTTGGCTCACCATAAAATTATAAATACCGCAAAATTATAAACTATCGAGAAATTATAAATTGTAAAATAATGCAAAATATTAAATTTATGTGACATCTGACGCTCGGCGAAGCAGCTCTGCCGAAGCATGCTCGCTTCGCTCGCTCGCCTTCGCGCGTTAGTGGTCACTGTTCAAACCTAACCTAACCTTCGCAAGCAGCGAACGGACCTTCCATACCCTCGTATATTTCGTACATTGCCTTGCCTGCAAGTTTCAGGTATTCTATAGAACGCCTAGACATTATACAGATGTAGTGTGCTAAACACTGTTCACACGTAAAGAGTAATGTCTCATTAATCGTGAATATTTATAATTACACTTTTGACTTTAGTATTTGCTTTCTTGATCTCACTTTCTTGTTCGGTAAGCGTAATCTGTCTTTAGTTACTAAATGATATCAAATAGCGGTCTCTGATTGATGCAAATGGCCGGTCGCTGTCGTCCTGTGCACTCGCGTCAAGCCTTGCAGTGGCTATTTTCACGAAAAAACAATATGATATATTTATTTTACACGCCAAGTTATAAAAACTATGTTGTCTGTGGAGGCTTAAATTATAATTTTTGAGGCTCTTGTTTTAAAGCTGTAAAATGTACAATGGTGATTACATATAAAATCGGTGGCTGAATTAATAAATTAGGTGTTAATATATTAATATGCAGGACAAGTTAAAATAATTGTAGATCTTTATTTGATGCTTATAATGGAATGTTTAGGTGACGTTTGTAAAGAGGACGAATTAGTATATTAGAGGCTATTTCATTTTCGCGTGGCTAAGTTTTTAAATCAGAAGCTAAATGCCGTGGCCGATAAAAACTTTTGAGGCTCGGTTTATTATATCCCATATATTATCTAATTTACTAGCTGTACCCCACGGCTTTATCTGTGATATTCTACGATCCCCATAGCACCCAGCCACCCAGCGGGAGTAAGTGGGACGCCTCTGCGTCTTTCTGTGAGCAGGCCATGCTCGTAAAAGAGGCGGCCGGGAGGGAGTGGGAGAGAACTCTACCACTTGAGTGCCGCAGTCTGCGGTGGGGGTACAGCAGCGTACAGTCTTGTCTTCGCCCATGACCATTAGCCTCCATGACCGAGGTCTTGCAGGCTGCTCGCCTACAGAAGCAGGCCCAAGTCAGCAGCGTGACGTGACGCACATCTCACACCTCAAGAAGTGGTATAACCCCCAAACCAACCCCTAAAGAAGAGGGATAGCACCCAAACCCCTAGATCTTTCCAAGTTCTACCCCAGGTCTCCGGACAGACGGACCGCGGACTCTCAGTAGTAGATTTCGATTTTACTCTTTGGGTACGGAACCCTAACCATACCTACATATTTGTTGATCTCGCTCCATTAGGTAGATATAGATAATAGCACGTGTTATTATGCCTATGTTACATCATGGAACAAGAGCCGCGGCCCGCCAGACATGATGTTGAAAAAAAAAAAAAAATCTAAATTCTATGTTAGGGCAATGAATACAGACGTATAAAGAAGAATAGTTTCTTAGGCTGCTCTGAAGACAAACTTTCTGTGACACAAACTGCCGCTTGGCGGCGTTGCAGTAGCAGCGCGGCAGCCATTTTAAATTTTTCGAAGCAAAAGAATAAAATCAATCATTGTAAATATCTATAAATAAAATATATCATGTTTTGATTTAAAAGACGTGAAATATTTTTTTATAAATAATACCTGAATTTAGTCTATTAAAAACGTAATAAACATTTAAAAAACCCCCGACTCACAAAAATAGAACAATAAAAAATCCTGTAAAAAGTAAAATAATAACTATTATATTATGACCTATTTACCCTAAGTATTGAACCTTTATTATTATTATAGGTAGCTATATTATTTACGTATTTATATTATTTGCCATTGCATGCCATGGCATATTAATTGCCATTTTTGGTGCAGAACCCTCCGTGCGCGATTCTGACTGGCATTTGGCCGGTTCTAAGCGCACGGCAGTGCGCAGGCCAAGTTCCAGCAACAGGCCGAGCGCATGCCGTACTCTATTTACACGAACCGCTTCGACCCACTTTTGACCCCCCTGTAGCTCAGTGCCTATTGCAAGTACAGAAATAAAATTGTACGTACGTAATCAGATACTGGTACTAAGGCAGTGTACCAAATTTCATAGATGTAGCTTTAGTAGATCCTGAAATATGACCCTGTGAATATAGCTAATTTTGGCACTGACTGACTCACTCACTGACCGGTCATCAAAACCTCTAGGCCACTTCCAATTGTCCTAGCGTTATGAAATTTGGCACACAGATCGGGTGTTATATGTAGATTAACGAAAAATTGAGAAATTTAAGAAATCGGTCAAGCGTGGGTTGGAAAAGGGTTACAAAGTTTGTATGGGACCACAGGATTCCTTGGTCGGATCTTCTTCAAATTTTGCATAAATCATCTCTAACATAATTGATGGAAGAAGTGTTTCGTATTTTATTGAAATTCATTCCAGAACATGGCTAAAGGGGGTAAAAATTGTTTTCTTCGGGGGGTTTTGATTCGAATTTGTATCAATACTTCTTAGTGCTGAGAGGACTCTTTTGATTTGATTTACTTTTTATTTTCACACATGTCATGTTTAAAAACTCAATCAGATTTGAGAAAGATGTTGTCAATGTTTTGATTAATGTCAATCAAATGCTCTATACATACAAATTATGGAAAAGTCAATACTGCACATTGAATATTGTTATTCATATTTGTGAAATATTTGGATCAAATCCGTCTAGTAGTTTAGAGATCAGCAAGCATTCTAAAGGATGACCCACGCTAGACCGTGCCGGGTCCGAGCCGAATGTCGGCCGTAGCATGGTCACCAAGCCGGTTGCATTCACGACTGCTCGGGCGAAGCTCGGCGGCACTGTATTCATGCAACGGGCCGTGGCCGAGCCGAGGCGGGACCGAGTTGTTTCCGAGCGCTTTCCGTAATTCGGCTGTCACTCAGTTGCCACTCGGTTTAACGCATAGATTTAGCGCAAAAAATTCTAAACCTATGGTTTAACGTGAGTTTGTGCACACAAAATATTATATAATATTGACCTTGCTGCGGCCGGCACTCGGCTCGGACCCGGCACGGTGTAGCGTGAGTCATCCTTTTTAGGGTTCCGTACCCAAAGGGTAAAGAACGGGAACCTATTAATGAGACTTCGCTGTCCGTCTGTCGTTCTGTCTGTCTGTCCGTCAGGAGGCTGTATCTCATGAACGGTGATAGCTAGAGAGCTGAAATTTTCACAGATTATGTGTTTTTGTTGCCGCTATAACAACAAATACTGAAAACAAAAACATATTAATATTTAAGGGGGGCTTCCATACAACAAACGTGTTTTTTAGCGATTTTGTCTTATATATTCGGTAATAGTATCCTTCACAATTTAAATACGTTAGTTATTTTGAACATTTCATGAAGATCATTCATTCCCTTTACACCATGCAAATTAAATGAATACTTTAGGAGGTATAGCACAATCAAATGTTGCTCAATGAAATTAATTTCGTGTCGCCATGATTAAACATTATACGGGTCACATACTCACTTATTTTCCGACTTTCATCGTAAACATTTGTTCTTTAAAAAGTGAACAACGCTTTCAGCAGATTACTTTAGGTAGGTGTAATATTTCAAAGATAGCTATTTCATAGGAAATAGTAAACAAATAGTCCATATTTTAGATTTTTCTCCAGTATAAACAATTTACGTACAAACACACAATATAAGTTGTAGACGTAGATATCGTGTTTATAATGTCATCATTCAAATGTCATCAATATTCTGAAAAAGAAATTAAAAATAGAGATATTTTAAATCAAGTAGGTACCTACGTATTTTCACAACTACACCATATTTTATGTTGGGTGTATGGTAAAGTGAATTTCGGCCAGATGGACCGTTGACGTGAATGCGGTGGTGGGTAATGGCTGGATTCGAAAGGTGGAGGTCTGAGTGTGGTGGCGAGTCTTGGGAATGGCAAATGTTTACCAGTGGATTAGGCTGTTGATGAAGATGATTATGATCGATTTTAAAGTACATCTAAACTTGGCATTGGATTGGATTTCAACCCTTTTTTAGGCGAACAATTAGCCCATAGGAACTTGGCCTCCTTTTCAACAGGGATGTTTTTGGTGGGATTTAATCTGTACATATAATAAAATGATAGAAAAGTGAAAACTGTACATATATTTAAAAAAAAATACTCGCTGGGTGTTCTATACAATAAGATACCGAAGCCGAAAATGTAGTTAGATTTTTTTTTGTCTGTTTGTCGGTTTGTCTGTTTGTCTGTTTGTCTGTTTGTCTGTTTGCTTTGCTTTGTCCGGAAGGATCTCGAAAAGTACTCAATAGATTTAATTCAAATTTTGCACAAATATTAACTAGGGGTAGGGTCTTCAAATAGGCTATATGCTATCACGCTACATATCCTAGGGGTTAAGCAGAGAGCAATCAAATTGGCAAATAACATAATTTTCACGCGTACTAAGTCGCGGGCAACAGCTAGTATATTATGGCGGCTGTACACACTCGTCGAGACACCCCGAGACAGGCCGAGTGCGAGTGTGTACAGGGTGCACTCGTCTCGTCTCGCTCTCTCGTTCTCGTCTCGGTCGCTCTCGATGGCGTGTCGGTTTTTGCGCCCGAGTCAAAGGGTCTCGTTGGCTCTTGCGAGGTAAATGAGAGCGAGCATGTACACACTCGTTCATTTAGTTGCCCGCAGATAGTTTTAATGAACAGACGTATTTCATTAAATGGTCTAAAGAACTCGAATTATAGTTTTTTGACGGCTATCAGATAGAAGTCGTTTTATGGAATTCGAAGGATGTTAAAGACAAGGATAAGCAATGTGTTCATGATGCTTGGGTGCGAATTTTTGCCTCTATTCAGTCTGGAGCTGCAGCGGAATCAGTTTATAATCATTTTTAAATTTAAATTTTTTTTTATACTACTTAGACAAGCTTACGGCCCACCGGAAGGTTTTAATAAACATTTTATTATAATAATAGCTTGCGGTACAAAAAAAACAGCAGCAGCAATTTCCACGTCCATTGTCGCGGGAGTCCTATGAGACTCTGAGCTTACGAGTGTGTACATGCATGCTCTCGTCGAGAGCCTTCTCGGCCGAGGCTCTCGGTGAGAGGCTCTCGACGAGTGTGTACAGCCGCCATTATAATATACAATATGTACTTACAATTACACTGTTATTAGTATGAAATGATATTCTTCACTACCTACCAGACATTTTCGGTGGGCCATTACGACAGCAAAACGCTTATTTTCTAAATGCTATTTTTTACGTGAATGTTTTCATGGGGGTTTTCCAAATGTATATTTTATTTAGCCTGACCAATCGCGTGAGCCCCCAGATACAAAATACATTCAGCCTTGCAGTGCAATGGCTCTATGTTTATGCCCTGAAGTATTCCATTCCATTCGTTAAAAAAAAAAGTTAATTACGAACGATTTTATCAAAAATCCCTGTCTATTTTATATGCACTAACAGCAGACCTCGACATAAATTTGGACCCTAACTCGGAAAAGCGTCTTTAAAATCTCTCAGCCGAAGCATGTTTTCGCAAACCCTATTTTCTAACAAGCTCTCAAAGGACTACCGCACCCCTCTGAATTCATACAAAAGATGAAATACAAAGGGTTTAACTGTTAGCATTGAGGGGTCAGAGAGAGCTGGCATTGTATTGTATCTAGGTCTGAAAGATGCGCGCGCCGGTCTGCGTAATGATTACGTAAGGCCCGTACAGGGTTGCAGGGGTTGTGAGCGGACGAGGGGTGGCAAGCGCGGGGACAGGCCAAAGGCGCCGAGTGCCGACAATCGATTCCTTCCCGCAGTTCGGCTCAGCGTTCGATCATGGCAGACAAGACTAAAGTTGCTGAGCAATATTACGCTCCTCCGCCAGATCTAGGGGCATGGGAGTCGTTCAGGATATTCCTGTGGAATTCCGAGACAGGACAGTTCCTGGGCCGGACTGGATCGAGTTGGGGTGAGTTTTTTATTTTTTTTTTTCATTTCGGCTAAAAAGAATATTGGGCATTTGTTACTTTTGGTGGGAAAATCAGCTGGTCTATATGAGTCAAAAATTTTATTTTTGTAGGAAAATCAAAATCTTCACTCTTATTTTATGTAAACTTAATCGTCAATTTGAATATTTTCTAAAAAATAGAGCTAACACAAATACATTTCTATTATAAATTTTAACACAATTTATTCTCCTCTTAGAGGAACCCTACTTTGAATCTAATAATACATTATCCTTGTGTAAAAATAATTAAATATTCAAACCAGTAACTTACCTTTATTTATTACATAATACAATTTGGTTCTTTCATTGTTTTATACTTTAGATACAAGTGAAATCGGTTTATTGGCATTTTCTTTGATATTTCAGTAACATCGCCCTAAAATTTAAAAAAAAACATAGAAAGAAAGGAAACGTTACGTAAGACGCCGCGCCGCCGCCGCCGTAGGCACGCTAAAAATGATCCCCAGTAATTTATTTTCAAGTCATTGAACCCTCTTATCTGAATAATTGATATGCTATTAATAAAACATCATGTCTGGATCCAGTTCATATTTTATTGTGAATAATTAGAATTACTGCAAAGCTTTTTGTTTTGGCGCCATGACAGAGGCGCGCGCTGCTACAGATTTGCGCGCGCAACGTCCTTGCTACGATCGATCCAAGGACGAATAGAATTTGACGGAAATACCCGAAATTATGAAAAAAATATAAAAAATCATGTATGTATGTACCTACCTACTTTGAATTGTTCTAAGCAGGTACGTAGCTGACAACTTTAAATCTCAGAGGCACCGGAGGCACGGAAGCTCCGTAAATCGAAGCTTTCACAAGGCGCCTTGCCTGTATTATGCAACTTATGCAAGTTATGGCCTGGCAGACTATCTGGCGCCGAGTTGCCAGAGTTCTCTTTTATAGGCCTATTAACCTGTATAGACGTGCTAGAATAACCTTTAATTATATTGTTTTCCACATTAATCTTTCTCAGCCCAGGTAAAAATCAAGTTTTTAATAGAATATTGTACCAGGAGGTTAGCTAAAAGCTCATTGAAATAATTACTGACAAAAGTCAATATTTCTAAGCACCTGCTTCCTGCTACACCTGTTCATCAGAGACGTTCTTCCTCATGATTTCTCCCTCAATGAGTGAGTCGCGATCTCTGTGCCATCTGACTTACATAACATAAGTATTTAGAACATTTCAAAGTTATGAGGAGAGGACCACCATTTTGGTTCGAAGAACATCTTAAGGCCCCTGTTTTTGTCCCACGCGTTGGAACCTTAGTTTTTTCAAGTAAAAATGTAGGCACTTCAACATATTACTGTCTACTGTCAATTGTCTTTCTCAGGATAGAAACCTCAACCTTTGGGTTTGGCCCTTCGACTTTCTATTAGGTAGCGATTTGTATTTTATTGGCCGAAACCGGGGAGATATTTTGAGCTAAGGGAAGGAGACGAGGGAACTAAAAGACCCCGTCTAGATCTACGTAGCCCAAAATACCCACGGAAGAGGCAATGCCGTAGGCACCCCTGTCGGGTTAGGAGATCAGACGGCAGACTTTAGCTCCAATTTAAGGAAGGGTTTGAAAATGCCTGGGTAAACGCTGAGATCAAAAAGGAGGAAAAATAAGGTTAAGGATTTCGTCGCATTGAAATCATCCAGGGCATCAATATCAATCAAATGTCATGCGTTTCAGCTGCCAAGTCTTATTGACTTCAAAAGATTTTGGTACCAATAAAAAACGAACCTACTGCTTCTATCAGATATATGTTATTTGATCAAAGGCTTATAGTCGTCAAATTATTAATGCCACCCATTTATGTTGTCAGGTAATCAATGTACATTTTATTATCCGAGAGGGTGTGACCGAAATAACTCTATTTTGGAGCTAAATTTATAAATTGGGAAGCTTAATTTGTTAAAAGTCATAAATAAAGTATGACACATAAAAGCCTCAAGGGATTCCTTGTTCACGTCTAATTAGTTAAGTGTAGGTATAATTTATTTCAATAAGCGAAAACTATAAACGAACAAAACTGACACTGACATACAATTATTCGAAATATAATTAAGACGTAAGCCTCTCCCAAATTACGACATTGAAAAAAAGACCTTCCAGACCTTTCGACCAAGAAAAGTAAAAATTACACAGGTCAAAAAGCGAGGGTTTTGGATGTACCCAGAAAAACTCTAACTAAAAAACAATACTGACTGTTTCGATGCTGAGCTTGGAAAGGAATGAAACAAGTTGGCAGATCCTAAAAATGGATTGAGATACTAGAACTCGGGTTGTGGAGTGAATCGAATACAATTGAAACTTATCCATGAATACTAAAATATTACCTAATTAATTCTCGTAATAAAAAAACAATCACTAGCCCCGCATTTTAGAGTTATGTAAATGATCACTGCGTTAAGGCATCTTTCGATACGCTTAGTAGCGAGATGGATTACCATTTGTGACCTTTTTACTTACGAGCATTTCCATAAGTACTTCGAAAGCACGTTTAGCCGTAGGCCCTGGCGGCCAGTAAAATGGTAGTTGTTAATCGCAGTTGAAGGCCAATGGGCAGTTAAAAATCTTTCCACGGCAGGTACACATAAAATGCGCCTCTCCTGTTCAATATTAGGCCCACCTACATGACAAAATACAATTGGCCAACTGTGAGTGTACTACAATAGACCATTTATTAACCACACAGCATAAAGTATACCTCCGCGTCATGCCAAAAGAAACAGTCTCAAAATGCAGAGGTCTGATGCCAAAGAGGATGACAATTTTGCCAACTGGTCTCATAATCGGTGTATTAGAAACTAAAAAAAACATGACCAACAACCGAGAAAGAATCAACTCCGACAAAACTGATGTCTCTATGCTGAGCTGGAAAAGAAATGAAACAAGTCGACAGATCGTAAAAATGGGTTGCGTTATTTTGGAAATCCAATACGCCATACGTCATTATAATTACTTGGGGAGCTCTACCTCCTCTGTGCCTCTGCACTAATATCTCATCTCCTACCAGAAGTTGAGGTTCCGAGATGGCAGTACGAACAGCAGCAAAAAGAACCTGATGAAGGACGGACTTCTTTCATTCCGTAACTTACGTCTTAAAAATAGGTGTAATTTATTATTATGCACGTAAAACTAATTTCAGTATCTATCAACTTATATTATCTTCGTACAGTGGCTAGTAAAAGAGCAAACGGTAGCGCATCTTTGCGCATGTCTCATGACCCGTTCAGTTTGGAGACTGCGCCGTGAATGCCAGTTGCAGGCAGCAATGCACACCGATGCAATATCGACGTTCACCTGAAACCCCATTACCTATATTGATTTATGGTTGCCTAATACTTGTAATGCCACATCAACTTGTTTAAGTCTAAAATGGTGGATACTTACGTGATTTAATTATCATTATAAAGCGCTTGTAATCTCGCTGATGCATAACGATCACTGCAGTAAGCCGATTTGGCTTCGTTCTCGGATGAAACAACCCAACATTAACCGTCGGGCTTCGTCCCACCAGACGCGATCACCTTGCCTGGTCGGAGGATCCTCCCTTTTTTTTTCTCATGGATGTTATCGACTCCTACCGACTAAAAAAACCTCACGTAACGCCCAACAGCCTATGGTTGAGAGCCCCGGGTAAGCCCTCGGAAGGATGTCCCAGAATTCCCAACAGACCTACGACCGCCTCTGCGGCTTCGCCCAGGGGGTGGTTCGGGTGCTAACCCGCGTCTTTGGGGGGGTTTCGGGTGTGATCCCGCTTCTAAAGCGGAGGATCCTCCCTTTGTTAGAGGAACATCTCTCTTCGCCGTTCCTCCACAGATCCCTGCGTTCAAAATGTAATGCTATGGTCGATCCTGATGTGGGAGTGTGGGAACAGCTTATATGGCTTTGTGAATTTTCGCCGTGCGAGCGTAGCACTGGTATTGCAAACGTCCCGGTGACCTCTATTAATCAGATTGGAGGTATCAAAAAGATGCTTGAGTTTTACTTCTGTCTGCCTCCTTGCTTCACCCATTAGTCAGTAGAGGCTGAATGGTCCGAAAGATCTTATTAGGGATTCATTGCACCCTACTACCATGTAATACTATTATACTATTTTTGCTACTACTAAACTGTGGCAAATAATTATCCCATTCGTGCTAAAATAGTAATAATGTCAAAATAATTATGACAGTAACAATCACAATTGGCAGTGATGTGCAAACTATGACATGTGGTTGCGAAGAACTCAACATTAGGACGCGGACGTCATCATACTTGTACATTAACTGGGGCACACATCTATCGTCGAGCTGTAGAATCATCCTTATTGGCCTAATTTTGAACGGAAAAAACGCCAAACGTCTACATTTTGAAAATTTATTGAAATTAGTAGTTTGTTAAGAACAGAAATAGAAGCATGCACCACAGCGTGTCCTGGAACATCCTTTCGAGGGCTTACCCGGGGCTCTCAACCGTAGGCTGTTGGGCCATTGTTTTTTAGTCGGTAGCAGTCTGGCATAGCATCCAAGAAGGACTTCCTTCACGTTAAAAAGATGCAACACAGCGTAATATTATCAGGTTACGTAAGTTACAATTTAAAAAGATAAAGGTTGTAGAAACAATTATGATACGGCGCGGCGTACATGCGCTTACCACCATTACAAATATGGAGTATGAGAGTTCTCTCAGTTCATTCTTTTTTAAACACCTCACACTGCACAATATGTGCCGTCCAACGTGCGTCCAACCAACTTTTTTCATATTCGTTTGAAGTGCTGCAAATTATACCTCGTGTGAACAGTATGAAACTTCACTGATTTAACAAGAGAAAGAGTCCGAGACTGGGGCAGAAAGACAGGACACCGTGCATGTATCGACTTCAAAGCTGATACGCATTGACAATTACATAATTATTACTATCAATAACAACAACCACAGGTTTAACCTCACGTAAGGGGCTTCTTTCCGAGTACGCTTTGGTTGTGAAATAAGATCTCTGCCTTGGTTTTCCAAACGTCTTATAGGTACGAGTAATATGGGATTTTCTTTTTTAACGTGAGGGAAAATCCTCATGAATGCTATGCCGGACTCCTACCGACTACCGACTAAAAAACCTCACGTAACGCCCAACAGCCTATGGTTGGGAGCCCCGGGTAGGCCCTCGGAAGGATGTTCCAGGACAATAATATAGGGTTCTTCAAAAGGAAAGGAAATTAATAGGGATGAAACTTAGATCATCTAGCCACAGGATGCGCCTTACTTAAGCATTGTTTTCTGCCATTGCACAAGACCATTTGGTCTTTTGGCTTTATGAAAAGCCTGTACATCAGTACATCATTTTATATGATTAAACTAGTACATTACATTGTAGTTGACTGTACAATAACAATTAACACACAACAGCCATTACGCGTTTGTCGATTAATACATTTTTAAATGCAATGAAATTTTATATGTCTTTGTGTTTCCCCCTTCACTTGTATGAAAACTGGCAGAATATTTTTGTATGCGGTGGTTCGCAAAGGCTAGTCCCGTGTTATATGGTCTAAGGGATGAAAGTTTGTATGAACATAAATTTACACTTTATTGAGAGAAAAGAGGTGTAAGAGAAGGTGCTAAGAGAGTTCGAAATATATATTATGAGCAATGCCGAATGGTACAGCTATCCCTACTAATATTATTATGCGAAAGTAACTCTGTCTGTCTGCTACGCTTTCACGCCTAAACCGCTGAAGCGATTTAGATGAAATTTCGTTTCGAGCTTTCCTCGTATACAATTTTAAGGACTTTAGCCTCGAGATCCCAGGGGGCTCCCGCCAATTAGGCACGCTGCGGATGTTTTAGCGCAGAGGGCGTCTGACCAGATAGGCGCTCTGCAGAGTGCCTAGGAGCATACTACACCGTCGTAGAGACGGCGACACGCACTTCCAACCCCCCCCCCCCCCCTCTAACCCCCCGATTGGGGAGCAGCCTCGCCAGTCTTCCGGCAAAACCCCATCGGCTGCCGAGGATCAGTCCAAGGTATTTATTGGTCTCCCCGACAGCGATGGTGGTGCCGTTCACGACAATCACCGAATCTCGAGGGGGCCCTCCGCCGAAGCCCGTAGAAGAAGACGGCCTCGGACATTTCGAGGGCCACCTGGAGTCCTGATACGGCTGACCACCCGGGCAATGCCCGCGGTGGCCAGGACCTTTGTAGTGTGAGTCCCTGGGAAGGACATAGGCTACTTTTTAACGGACTACGCAAAAAGAGGGTAATGATTATACGCGATAACGACTTCTACGTGGATGAAGCCGCGAGGAACAGCTAGTTTGAAATAAAAGTTATGGTTGAAGCAATAAAAATACTTTTCAGCGCGATGTTATTAGTTTGTTTCATCAAACGCTTCATTCAACGCTCATAATATTTAAGTGGCGCTCCTGCTCCGCTCACAAACCTTATTTTTTGTGGTGTTTGGTGTTGCCCTCCTCATTATGCCAAATTACCAATAAGATACGAAGCTTATTGGCTTCACAGTTTTTCCCACTTTACTGAGTCAGCAGATATCAAGAAAGAACTTCATAATGCCATACGCTGTACTAGTAGAGTATAGCGTATGGCCGAATTGCGGTCAGCGCTTCACCGCCAATTTGGTAGGAAACTCCTATTGTCACCACTTGTCGTCAATTATCGGGTCGATACCATCCACTACTACTAGCTAGGTAATGTTTTTTGAGCGTAATTGCGTGTATGTCAATGTGCGTGCGCGTTGCTGTTAGCTAATTATAACATCTACACTTTCGGAGCTGAAATTTCATGACTATAGTAGGTATAAATACATATTCTATTAGATTAAGATGGTCATATATTTAGAAGCTAGCGCATGGCGTGAGCAACAGTACCTAGTTACTTTTTTTATGTTGCCTAAGCTCGCCAAATTGACGTCGCCGTCGCCAGCCTGTTTTAAAGTTTGGTTTGAAGATAATAATAAGTCTTTGTAAACGATAGATAAATATATTATTCTCCGGCAAAATCTCTTTACAGGATTTATGGTTAAAATAAAAATTCAATTTCAAATTTATCAACATATTTTAAAAATCTGATTATAAGTATCTAGTTATCTCCGTCTATGGGTGTTATTTGCAAACTAGCTATAGTCCTGCCCGATCTGGCAATAATGTAAACATGTTTTGACAGTCGTTGTCTAAGACAGATGAGTAGCAAAATATAGTATGACAAATGGTATACCGTCACAATACCAGAAATTATAATGCCTTAACTCAAAATATCGTAGCCCAAAATACCCGAAATCGAAATATCAATATTCAAAAGGCAAATATTTATAATATAAATAATTTAAAATGCCTTACGGTCGAATAACCGAAACCCAAAAAATAAATTTATCAAATACCTTATCCTAAAATGTTCAAACACAAAATACCTTTTTTTTAACATGATTTAAATCCTACATGGATGCTATATATGTATCTGTGAATGGTTAACACCCCGACTCAGAGTATCCCGACCCGGATAGGTTAGGTTAGAAGACTAAGGCGGGAGCGAAGCGAAGCGGAGCTCCCGCCTTAGCCTTCGTGGTTATTTTTTTTTTATTTTTCGTTAGCCCACTGTAGTACTTTTGTAACTCTGAATCAATGTGTTTTAACATGAGGTAAATCCTACATGGATACTATGCCAGACTCCTACCGCCTAAAACCCACACGTATCCTACATAACAGCCTACAGTTGGGAGCCCCGGGTAATCCCTCAGAAGGATACCCAAGGACCAACAGACCTACGGCTACAACTGCGGCTTCACTTAGGTGGGGGGGGGGTGTAAATAAGTTAAAGCCAATTATCAAAACGTGTGAGTGACAGTGACACATTGTATTCTATTTTCGGTATTTTAAATTAAGGATATTTGAAAATTTGTATTTTGAATTCTGACATAATAATTATTTGTATTTTAAATTTAGACATTTTAAGGTAAGGTGTACTGAAATAAGGTATTTTGAATGTTAAGGTATTTCGAATTCGGGTATTTTGGTCTAATGCATTTTAAGTAAAGGCATTTTGATTTCTGGTATTTTAATATATAACCATGACAAATCATTGAATTTTTTAATGTCCTGAGTAGGTATTTTAAATGAAAATAAACTATCATAAAGAAGTTATTCGGTGTCAAAATGATTGTAAGGAGAACACCTCCCGGACCCAAGGCTCCCCTGGCGAACACCCCTGGGGGTGTCAAGGGAACTTTAATTCGGACCCATGGCACCCCCAGTCTTCAAATCTCTATACAACAGTGTACCAGTGGTATCACAAATTTTATTTTAGTAGTTCCCATGAAACCACCAAACAAAAAGTGATGGATCAGTGATATTTTTTTTTTTTTTTTTAAAGTCTGTAAAAAAAATCAAAATAATTTACCCAATTGCCTGGACATATTAAAAACTATAAAAATCATATGTCCTCCATGACTCCTGGATACTGGAATATAATCAGGGTGAATACTCAATTGCAAGTAACTATGGATATATAGGATCAAATGTGTCTGTTTACATTTTTGCGCAAAGCTATTGAAATACAGTAAAACATAAAAATTCACCGAAAAGAAAACCGTCCTCCCTATAAACCGTAAAACACTAAGGTGATTGATGGGGCGAGTCATAAAAGCATTTAAGTAGGCCAATTTATTGACCCTGGGTGAGGTCGCAGTGGTAGCCGTAGGTCTGTTGGGAGTCCATGGGTATTCTTCCGACGGCTTACCCGGGGCTCCCAACGCCATGGCTGTTAGGCAGGATACTTGAGGTTTTTTAGTCGGTATAGCATCCATGAGGATTTACCCTCACGTAAAAAAAACTAAGTTATTGAATAGATGAAAGTAACGTACGGAAAGCGCAGGACAGTGTGTTGTGGCTTGGATTCGGAGAGGCCTACGTCCAGCCGTGGACTGCCATAGGCTGATTTGATTGATTTATGGAACTGACATCTCGGAGCATCATAGTGGAGTCACAGGATCTCTTTTTTTTTTACTTGGATGCTCTACCCTACTCCTCCTACCGACAAAAAAACCACACGTGCCCTGCCTAGCATCCTACGGTTGGGAGCCCCGGAAAGCCCTCGAAAGGATATCCCAGTACTCCCAACAGACCTACGGCTATCACTGCGACCTCCCCCTCACCGTCCTCAGGCCCCCGGTTATGAAGGCTGAGAGTCTTGGGCGAACTTGGGGAACTCGGGTGGGAAAGTTCTCTCCCACTTCCTCCGTCTTACCTGCTCGCAGAAGGCAACGGAGTCCCACTTACTCCCGCTGGAGATCAGGCCATGGTCTCCAGCGATCACAGGATCTCTTTCTATTTAAAACCTGGTATAGAAATTATCTTTATCCATCTTTGAGTTTTGTCATAGTTTGCATTTTAATGTCACTTTATGGAGATCGCCTTAATTTAGGGTTTTAATAACGCTCGTAGCCCGTTGACTCATTGTTCGTAAATGATAATGATCATTGTAGTAATCAACTTTCGCCATGGCTGGTCCTCGGATAGGTGAGCACCACGTGACCACGTTGTGACATTACATTTTGCGAGCATTTCCGTGCTTTGTTTGGATGTTATTCCGTTTTGGACTGTGAAGCGTGAGTGAAACTCTCAAGTTTCAACGTAGTTCTTGACCTGCTTCTGTAAGAACGGTGAGCCTCCAATCCAGCGACCTAAGGCCTCCGTGAAATGTATACCTCTCATAGCTAGGTCTCCGTCTCCTGGGACATCCTTCCGAAGACTTACTGCGTGTGGTTTTAGTTGCCAAGATTCCGGCATAACATCCTTGAGGAATATACACAAGTAAGAAAAATAAATGATAATATAGCTACGTACTTAATGTCTCTTTAATATTGTCCACAGCTAAAATCCTGTTATTCTACCTGATCTTCTATGCGATCCTCGTGGGATTCTTCGCCGCTATGCTGGCGATCTTTTACCAAACGCTGGACTCCAAAATGCCTAAATGGCAGCTGGAGGGATCGCTGATCGGCAATAATCCAGGTAATCTTCTATTTCTGATGTAATTATTGAATTATAAAAAAACAAACACATTTACACGCGTTGTAATTTCGTTACCGTGGTCAAAAAGGGAATTATGAATATTTTAAGGTAGTGATATAATTTTTTCAAAAACAGATTTTTATAACACCTAGGAATAAAAACTTTCATACAAATTATACTACCCCTTAGAAAAGTTGATCAGTTCAAGACCTATTCCATTTCAAACCCTAGTTAAGTACTTCTTTTATCAAAATCACGCTTTCTGAAGAAATGTAGTACAGTGATAGAATAGGGCTTGGAAAAGGACATTTCATTTGACGAGTACAGGAGAATTTCACCACGAGTTTGGAAAGGCTAGTAGCACTATAAAAACTTCGATACAGGAGATCTCATTGTGCACTCTTGAATTTCAGGATTGGGCTTCAGACCCATGCCGGACTCTGCCAACGTGGAGAGTACCCTGATCTACTACAGGGCAAACGACAAGGGCTCCGTGCTTAAGTGGGCCAAAATCATTGACGAGTACCTTGAGGGTAAGTGCAAATCCTGTAATATCACAAGCTTCTTGTTTCCGGCTCGTGACTCCGCGGACTCAGTGTTCTGTAAACGATCGCTTTGGTAAGCGACTTTCACTATGGCCGGTCCTTGGATGGGTGACCATCCACGTGAACACTTTGTGACATTTATTTAGGCGCTTCATTGCTTCGGAAGGCACGTTAAGACGTTGGTCCCGGTTGTCAGTAAAATGACAGTCGTTAAGTCAAGTTGAAGGACTTTTTAGGCGGCTTGAAAAATTTCGACAGCAGGCAGTCACAACCTGCGCCTGTCCATCTCAACACGGCAAGATGGCTCACCTCACCACCTATAACGTGGGACAAATTCTAAAAAGGTAAAATGTGGGTATAAGGTCTCAGCCTACACCTTCGGGAATAAAGGCGTGACCATTATGTATGTTTTTGTTATTAACTTTTAATTATGATGCCCACGGCTACGTCATATCATCGCCCCGCTCGCCACAGACCGGGTGTTCATCTTACACTTTGTGTCCGGAGAGATCGAGCATGAAAAAGTCCGATTAGGAATTTCTTCCGCTCACGCTTGGATTACGAAATGAACACCCTGCCTCGTGTTTCACATCTTAACAGTCTTATTATTACTTTCCAGATTACAGGAAGAAGGGAAGCGGAAGTGGGGAGGCAACTGGTGCTGAAAACCGGGTGGCTTGTTCCCCAACCAGCCACCAGCTGACAGATAAGCAGGTCTGCGACGTGCCTGTAGACGACTTCTACCCCTGCACCTCTGCCAAGAAGTATAATTATGCTGAGGCTGGGCCTTGCGTCTTCTTGAAACTCAATAAGGTAAGAAAGGGATTATTGTTAAATGGTACATGTTAACTAAGGACTAAGGGAACACTCGAAATGAAACCCGGCTGTCAGTAAAATGACAGTCGTTAAGACAAGTTGAAGGCCTTATGGGCGGCTTGAAAATGTTCAACAGCAGGTCGTGAGGGACGTAAAATTACACGGTAAAATGTGGGCGGGCCTATAGATACTATGCCTCTGCCTTATCAATTTCATCTTAAATTGTCAATTTCCTAATTATCATGTGCCACGATTGACTCTATACGAAATCAATTCTCCGGTGTTATGTTGAAGAGCTCATAGAAGATCACTGCGTTAATCATCTATTGCTATGGCTGATCCTCAGATGGGTGACCACTTTGGAACATTTTCGTTTGAGAGCGTTTTCGTGCTTTGATAGCCCATTGCATGCATGCATTAACAAAGCAATTATTAAGCCAATTTGTAGGAATGGCTTGAAAATGTTCAACTATTAAAGTAGTCATATCATGCGCCAGTCCGTGCCAGAATGCCAATAGGCTTATGTATTACGTGGGACAACATAAGATGGTAAAATGTGGGCATATAATGTGCCTCTGATGTACGAACTCTCAGTTGGTCCAGGTTAGTTGGACCACTATTTAAGGTCTGCACCGATGCATCTTTAATTTTACAACCGTTCATAGTCTACTGTGAGCACTTCCGATCTGGTCGGCAGTTTGCTTGTCTGCCACTTTAGTGGTAAAAAAGGGTTTACATGCGAGTGACCCACTCCAGCTCCTGGTAAAACACCTATGGTATTATAGTGAAATTTGTGATTTCTTGGGGACAATGCTTTTGGAAGTTAAAAGCGTTGCAGCCTTGACCTAAATCAGGTAGACCTAATTTAACCGACGCGAATGGTTGCATTCCTTAACCAGTTCTAATGTTACGCAACAGACTGCCTCTGTGGCGCGGTCGGTAGTGATACCGCCTGCGGCGCTGGAGGTCCTGGGTTCGATTCCTGGGTCGGTCCAAATTTTTGTGTGATCCACAAATGTTTGTATCGGAGTTTGGGTATTTTCTATGTATTATATGTATGTATTTAGAAATATATAAGTATGTATATCAGTCGTCTAGATCCCATAGCACAAGCTTTATAGCTTAAACTATGATTATTAATTTCAGTCAGTAAAATGACATTTCTTGACTGAAAATTCAGTACTAAATTCAGTATAAGTGACACTAGCACTTGTCATTTTACTGACTGAGATTAATAATCGTACTTTAGTTTGGGCTAGATGATGTTGTGTGAGAATGGCCAACAATATTTATAATTATTATTTATTATATTGAGGTCCTCGGGAAGACTCACTATTATTATGGAAAGACAAAATAAGAATTTCCCGCATTGGTGTTTGGATAAAATGAAGTTCACAAATTCACAATTGTGTCAGCAAACATCATTTTAACATTTTAAATCCAATCATTTCAGATATTCAACTGGGTGCCAAAACCATACAACAACACGGAAGAGCTGCCCTCAAACATGCCGGATGACTTGAAGCAGCATATCAAAACAGTAGTAAGTATTCAGCTTCCCCAGACGAGGCCGCAGTGGTAGCCGTAGGTCTGTTGGGAGTCCTGGGACATCCTTCCCAGAGCTTACCCGGGGCTCACAACCGTAAGCTGTTGGGCGTTATGTGAGGTTTTTTAGTCGGTAGGCGTCCGGCATAGCATCCACAAAGGATATTCCCTCACGGTTAGAAAAAATAGTGTGTGCGTGTATACACTCGCGATTGAAGTAAAACTTCTTTGCCATTGACGGCATCAAATATTATATTAATATCATTCATTCGAATTTTCAAATAGTAAGCGTTACTTCCGTCAGTTAAAAATCTGAGTTACTCCCTTCTCGCGACTAAATAAGTTTTACTTCAAAAAGTAGGTATACAGCTTTTATTTACGTGTGGCAATCCCAGCGGATGTTATGCCAGTCTCGAGACTTTTTATGCTTCTATCCCTTTCTGTTACTTAGGACTAGAGTGAGAAAGAGAGCAGGTGCAAAATAATTCGCGGTAGAATTCTCAACTCCGTGGCCTCAATCTAGAAAATTATCTTCCTTAGTAACAGAAAAGGATTTTTTATTGGTTTCACGTGAGGGAAAATCTTCATGGATGATAAGCCGGATTCCTACCGACTAAAAAACCTCACGTAACGGCCAACAGCCTATGGTTGGGAGGACGGGTAAGCCCTCGGAAGGATGTCCCAGGATCCCAGGCAGACTTTAGTCACCACCAGGGCCCCATCTAAGGGCTCAGCTGCTATTCCCGCATGCCTATTAACTAGCGAACGCCCGTTTAAATCTATTCTATAACACGTTTCCGTGGGATAGGGAAAAAGCTAGTAATAAACAAAACTAACCAATTACCCTCCTACAATTTCCAGTCTGGCAAGCCCGAGGCGAACACCGTGTGGGTATCCTGCGAAGGCGAGAACCCCGCGGACGTGGAGAACATCGGCGCGGTGCAGTACATCCCCCGCCGGGGCTTCCCCGCCTTCTACTACCCCTTCAACAACAAGGAGGGCTACCTCAGTCCTCTCGTCGCTGTGTACTTCGAGAAGCCTAGGAGTAAGTAGAAACGTACTTACTGTCAACGCACAGTGAACGCATTCACTGTCAGTGACTATACACAGGTGTATCGTCACTGACAGTGAGTGCGTTTACTTATGAAATTTAGAAATAGATCATTTACTTTGGTAAGGCGGCAGACAGCCGACGGTCCACCTGATCGAGAATGGTTACTGCCATCAATCGACGTTTGCAACAATGTCCAGCTGCTGCCGCCATTGTCGTGTTGTAACTGGTAGGCTGTGGCCACCTGCTGTTGAAATATTTGAAGCTCTTCGACTTCATTTAACACTTCTATGCTGATACATGGAATTTATCGTAGGGGAGACCGGGGCTGGTTGACTAGATTTCAGCTTAAAGGCTTATATTTTTATTTCTTGATAGAATATTAATTTAAAAACAGGTTTATTTCATAGGTTAACTATTAGGCTTTAGAAAAATATAGCAAAAAGCACTTAATTCATTATAATATAGGGTACAGGCTTGATCTTATACAATAAGAAAAACTGGTCAACCTGCCCCATGCTTGGGGTAGGTTGACTATTCGCCTGGGGTAAGTTGACCTATGGACTTGTAAAGGCAAAATCTACGAGGAAATAGGATAAAGGGCAACATACATAAACAATTATTATTTTTATTATTTTGTATTGAAAATAAAACACACATACAATAAATCACCGAGAGTAGGGCGGCGCGCATGCACATCGTTTGAGTGAAGGAACTTAAAGATGAAAAATAACATATGTATGTAATTTTTTACATCGTAATGGTTTGTAATAACGCCTATATATTTATGGTTACTGACTGTTAAAAAAATTATAATGGATGTTTGATTCATGTTTATTTTTTTATGTACGATTATTGGTCATCCAGCCCCGTTATACATTAGTCTACTAGCCCCGAACCACATTTTTATTTTCAATCACTTGACAAAACCACAAAACTGCTAAGAAATCAAATAACATCATACATAAAAGAAAGAACATGAATCAAACATCCATTATAAATTCTTTGTCAATCAGTTACCATGAATAAATAGGCATTATTAGAAAAAACCTTACGATGAAAATAATTACTTACGTACGTTATTTTTGAACTTTAATTTCCTTCACTCAAACGGTTTGCGTGCGCGACACCGCGCTCCCGATGACTGAGCGGGGAGAGGTAGCGGACTCTTGGGTGTCATCGGTTCGCTCCAAGCCATTGCTTTGGCCGAGTTATTGATAGTTAGTCTACCTACCCCTATAGTCAACCAGCCCCGGTCTCCCCTACCCAGTCGTAAAATGAATGTTTGTATGCCTACATATCCGGGGCTATTCGTAACGTAATATCATAATTATGTAGTGATCGATTACAATACTGAGCTACGTGCGCATCACAGAGAGCATAGGATTAGACTAAACTCTAGAGGGTTAATTAGAAGTTTTCATCAAAAGGGAAGGAAGTTTTTATCAAAAGGGGTGCCTCTGTTATTACCGACGTCCATAGGCTATCCGCTGCCAAAAGAAATATACCAGGCGCCCGTACGCAATTACTCATTCGGGATTCCTAACCCCTGATATATCGAAACAATTGACTGATAACTTGTATAACAAATCCATTTGCTTGGTGCAGCGGGAGTGCTGATCAACATCGAGTGCAAGGCGTGGGCCAAGAACATCCAGTACGACCGCTACGAGCGGCGCGGCTGCGTGCACTTCGAGCTCATGGTCGACCACAACTAGGACCCGCCGGGCGCAGTCCCAGCCAGCCATTGGCGCTCAACACTAGTCATGCTAATCGGTGGTTCCCGACCGGGAATGTTATTTATTGTTGTTAGTCTTTAAAGCGAAGGTCGTCGTGGTCGCCGAGGTCGAAGGTCGAAGGTCATCGCCGGGCCTCCCACTAGCGCAACTAGTAACAGCCACGAGGATGGCGTTTAATTTAGTTATATTCGTTTTAGAATAAGCCAGAGGGCGCCAGTTATTTTAAATTACGTTTCTCATGCTTAAGGTTAATGAAATTTATAAATTATGGAATATTTATTGATATTAATGTAATGTTTTTTGGACGATGAGTCAATAAACACGCAATAGTTTGTTCCAATAGGATTTCATATTGGTGTTTTATTTATTCCTAATCATATTGATCAAATTAATAAAAATATTGACACGGCAATAGGCTCACCACTCACTGGGCCATAAAACTGTAAGTTGAAATGTGGGCGTATACTATGCCTCTGCCTACCCTTTCGGGGATAAAGGCGTGATTATATGTATGTATGCATGTATGTATGTATTGATCAAATTAACCTGACGCGGTCCATTGCTGTACTACTGACCGGACGAGTTGAATGGTAACTACGGGGTATTTTTCGAGTACACCTCTTGCCATGACCAAGTCAAGTAAGCAGGTGCTCCACTACTAGGCTTACAACTGTGCCTGGCTTAGAGGCCCGATGTAACTTGTCTTAGATCTACAAGTAAAGGCATGTTAAGAACTTGCCCTAAAATTGATAGGAAATGAATGAACCTTCAAATGAACTCCCCGAAAACTTTCGCAGAGAGTTGAGATGAATAGACAGTAAATTTTGTTTACCACATATAACATAAAACGGGATGGGGGCCTACTAACATCTTGAGGAGTGGGTAGGACGAACTTGAGTGACAACTATTGGCGGCCGACTAGTCTACACCTACTCCTCAAAGCTAACGCATGCTCTTCTAAATTCGGCAAAACATAAAACACATTTACGCTTGAGCAAAACCGATTTACCAAATAAAATCGAAATAGTTCGGATCCTCTTCGCGGTGCATCCTGGCCAGTAGAGTTTCGACCACTCCTCTTCTTCTGTGGGGGAGTTGTGCCACTCCAGCTGATTCCAGCCAATTCGTGGTATTTTTGGAGCAGTGCTGAGCTGCTTCGCCTCGTTTTGTCGTGCTCGACGACATCTCGCGGGAGTTGGTCATCATAAAAGCGCTATACCGTCGACAGTCGCTTTGTTTCAGAATCGTAGTTATAGCGAGTTATAGTATAGTCAAGTCATATTTCATCACCAGTCAGTATTTATGATAAGTGTCATATTTATAAACGTCTCTCTTTTTGCCGCCGCGCCGTTGAATTTATCAATCACTACCGAACGTCACGCGGTTTCACTCGCGTAGTTTTCGTTCCCGTGGGTCTATTGATATAAAATTATAGCCTATGATGTCACCCGGGAATAGTGTAACTTCCCAACAGTAAAAGAATTTTTCAAATCAAATCAATAGTGTCGGAGCCTACCTATTGAATGCAAACAAACAAAGAATTAAAGCTTTCCTCTTTATAATATTAGTATAGAAAAAACAACAATCTATGCTATGGAGAGCGAGTTGGTCGTGTATGATATATTCACGGACACACACACTCACACAACGCTATTTGATCCCAAAGTAAGCTAGGAATAACCTGCTTGTGTTATGGGTATCAGACCACGGATTTTAATACTTATATTTTTTTTTTAAATACATACATATTATACATAGAAACACCCAGACTCTGATAGTCTGCATTGCTCGCTCGAACTCACCTATTAACTAGAAAGATTTTCACGAACAGGTTTTTCGACTGCTCGAATATTTTCTTGAGAGAATGGCGTTGGCGGCAGACCAGCCTACGCCTCATCTTCGAAGCCATTGAATCCTCTTTTCAATTCGAAAAACCAATAAACACTTTTTTTCCTGAACAAGCAGTGTTTACTTATCAGGTTCAAAGGAGCTTGTGAAACTACCCTGTTTGCTTTATTATAATAAAGCTGGGCATAGGCTGATCGAAGACGCCAGTTTAGAACGACCCCTACATTTAAAGGCACCCTTGAATTCCAGGTAGGTAAAGCAAAATATTTACAAACCCCCAATATTGAGGGTTTTGTAGTTCATGGATGGTCCGCGGGAGCCTGCTGGATGCAAGCGACACAGGACCGAACGGTGTGGCGATCCTTGGGGAGGTCTATGCCCAGCAGTGGACGTAAGAAAGAAAGAAAGAAAGAAAAAGAAATTTATTTCACATAGGCATTTACAGATGCTCTTGTAAAACGTCCAGAATATAAATCAAAATCTACCACCAGTTCACAACGCGACCCACCTGAGAAGAACTGGCAAGAAACTCAGCGGGTTATTCTTTTTAGAGCTCTATTTACAAAATGAATCTAAAAACTATGCATTTGACAATTTTTTGAGAATCCAGTAGAGCAGGTCATTTCCAGGATTCTCCATCCAACAAATAATCACCAATTGTACAGTAGCCCCTGCAGTACAATTTACTTTTTACAACCTTTTTAAATTTATTAAGGGACATACTTTTAATTTCGTCTGGTAGCCTGTTGTAAAAGCGTATACAGTTACCCATGAAAGAATTGCTGATTTTGTGCAATCTGCTATGATAAACAGCAAGGTTACTTTTATTTCTAGTGTTCACATTGTGTCTATCACTTAACTTAGCGAAACTATGTAAATTTCTTTGTACGTAGGTACATAAGATTCTCAAAAATGTATTGTGATGCTACTGTAAGAATTTTAACCTCTTTGAATTTCTCGCGCAGAGAGACCCTTGGACCTAATCTATATATAGCTCATATGGCCCGCTTTTGTAAAATAAAATTTTTATCTATATTTTTTTTTTTTTTTTTTTTTTTTTTTTATTACTTTTGTAGAAGGCTTACAGACTAATATAAAACTAGATAAAACAAATAGATTACAGTATTGCTAATAACAAGCCTCCATATATAAACATAATTACAATACAAATATTGCTACAATATTATATTGTATAACTACAAATTTAAATGAGCGTACTAATGAAAAAAATAAATAAATAACACTTCAATACGTAATAAACTTCTCACAATAAGTATATAAACATAATAAAAGAATAAATGCATCTGTGTCCATCCCACTAACCCTTAGATCATCTAACCACAGGATGTGCCTTACTTAAGCATTGTTTTCTGCCAAGCCACAAGACCATTTGGTCTTTTGGCTTTATAAAAGCACTGTACATCAGTACATCATTTTATATGATTAAACTAGTACATTTCATTGTAGTTGACTGTATAATAAAAAATTAACACACAACAGCCATTACGCGTTTGTCGATTAATACATTTATACATGTAATGAAATTTTATATGTCTTTGTGTTTCCCCCTTCACCCGCTATGAAAACTAGCAGAATATTTTTGTATGCGGTGGTTCGCAAAGAGTCCCGTGATATAATGGTCCAAGCACTAACCAAGCTAAATTATAGCAAACAAGAAAAAAAAAAAAAAGAAAGTAAAATAGCTATGATTTGTTTGGCTCATGTCAAACGTCAACTGTCAACATTGTCATCCTTCCCTCATCCTTGTTTGTGTTGTGCGCACAAATCCAATATTTATATTATTTTTTACAAATTACAGCTACGATAATTAAATACTATAAACACATATTATAATAATGTAAAATAGAATACAATGTGCAACCCCAGAAACCTTCCACTTACAAAATAGTCAGAATAACATAGTGTATTAATATAAATACTCTACAAGGTAGACTGTTGCCGTACCTAAATGTTATTTACTAATACGAAAGAAAGCTGTAAATGCATATTTAAGTACAAACACTACATAATTGATTCGCGTTAGGTTACAGACTGACGCTGAGAAACACATATTATGACTTAAACATCATGATCCACATCATTATCAAAGAAATCTTTCGCCATGATTCTTCGTATCGTACATGCCCGAGCGCAGAATAGATCAAAGTGTAATGAAGATGGAAGATCGTTAAAATAGGATGCACTCCGCAAGAAGAAAGAATTACGCCTATAGTTAGTTTTAGCGAATGGTACATTAAGCAGAGGTCTCTGGCGGAGTCCAAGCATATTTGTTCTTAAACCTATACCACCCAACAGCTCACCACTCCTCACTCTGCCACCAGCAATGTCTGCTAAATAACAAACATCACTGATGTGGCGCCTATGTTCTAGAGTCAGGAAATGGTACCGCCTACAGCGATGTTCATAATCCAGTGAAATTTGCTTTGTTCTATAGTCCAAATACCTGAGGAATTTTCTTTGCACTTTCTCAATAGCAGATGTGTATAACTCATACTGAGGATTCCATACTTGGGAACAGTACTCCAAGTGACTGCGCACATATGCACAATATAGAACCTTGACTGGCTTTATATCTTGGAAGTTAGCTGATGCTCTCAATATGAAACCCAAAGCCTTTGATGCTTTGGTCACTATATTATCAATATGTTGATCAAAAATTAATTTGCTGTCCTGTACTACACCTAAGTCCCTGACACTACTGACTTTATTGATAGGTTGGTTAGCTAAAGTGTAGCCAGAGCCAACTGTAGATTTCAGTCTTGAGAACGATAGTTGGCAGCATTTTGCTATGTTAAGTTTGAGTTTATTGTGGGCACAGTATAATTCAAATCTGTCAAGGTCAGTCTGTAAGTCCTGTACATCTGATAATGTTTTTATTTTTTTATGTATTTTCATATCATCAGCATAAAGTAATATATATGAATTCTTAAAACAGGTGCTTATGTCAGCTATAAACAATAAAAAGAGGAGCGGACCCAAGATCGAGCCCTGCGGGACGCCTGAGGGAACAGATTTCCAAGTAGATATATAACCCTGCAGAACCACAGCCTGTGTCCTGTTTTCTACATATGATGAAAACCATCTATACAAGTCTCCGTGAATGCCTGCTGCCAATAATTTCTTTAAAAGTAGCTGATGATCAATTCGGTCAAAACACTTGTGATAATCAGTATATATGACATCCACTTGTGCACCCTTTTCCATACCATCAGATATGAACTCATTGGACAGAATTAAATTTGATGTGGTGGACTTATTTCTCACAAAACCATGCTGCTCCTCCCCAAGACTACACTGCACTGCCGCATAGACATCTGTATATATTATACGCTCCAAGATTTTAGAAAATAAACATACTTTTGAAATAGGGCGATAACTTTCAACATCTGATTTATTACCTTTTTTGAATACAGGGGTGACAAATGCAGATTTCCAGATATTTGGAACTATACCCTCTGATATGGATCTCTTGTACAGAAGGCACAATGGTGTTACAAGACTATCAGCACAGCGAACAATGAATATTGGGGGGATACAGTCAGGGCCGCCAGACTTAGATAGGTCCAGTTCTTTAAGTAACCGAAGTACTTGTGTTGGGCATATTTCTACAGTACTAATAGAGGACACACTATTACTTATGCAGGACTCGCCAGTAACATCAGCACCACCATTAGGATCAGGTTCCTGAAAAGTTGACTGAAAATAGGATGCGAATAGGTTACTGATATCCTCCCCATTAGAAGCCGATCGATCCTGGTACCTCATAATTGTAGGAAAAGAACCTTGATTTCTCAGACCCTTCACATACCTCCAGAAATACCTGGGATTGCTTACAATGGATGCCTCAGTTCTACGCATATAGTCATCAAAACAAGACCTCTCCATAGCCCTAGCTCTACTGCGTAGCACAGTGAAAGAGTGGTAATCAGATATGTTACCATAGGTTTTGAACTTATGATGGTACTTGTACTTTTCTTTTAAAATTTTAACGAGCACAGAATTATACCACACTGGATATATGGACCTCTGCACTGTCTTTACGGGTATGTATCTATCCCTTAGCTCATGTAATTTGCTATAAAAAGTACAAGTAGCATCATTCAATGGTCCAGCTGATAATAATTCGCTCCAGTCCACGCTATCTAGGTCAGACTTAATAGCATCATAGTTACCACGAGAGAATAGGTATTTTTGGGTGGGATTGTCCGTTAGGGCGTGGATTTCCACAAATCCAGTCTGTATAGTAATGGGTTTATGTTGAACGTCTATAGGCACCACAAGACGATCAGTGATACACTCAGAGACCGTGACACAGTCATTAGAAAAGACGAGATCCAATAATCTGTCTTTAACATTTCTTACCCAATTATACTGAGACAGGCTCGATATTTGAATGGTGTTCAAACAGTCGGCTATATGAGAACAAAGAATGTCATGGGGAAGCAGCTCGGCACTCCCAGGATATGCATTAGACCACTGCACATTATGTGCAAAATTAAAGTCTCCTACAATTATGAATTTATCCATGGGATGTGCAAGAATCAGCTGATTGACATTGTCAATGAAATTGTGTAACTGAGTTGTATATGAGTGACCCATGTTTTCATCACATAGATAAACTGCGCATATATGTATATTATAGGATACCTGTGGTTTAGTTTTTTGCATCTTTAAAGTGACCCATATATCCTCAGCCGAACTGCGCCAGCACAACCTCTCAAGCACAGTGAGTTCTTTTTTTGCCGCTATCAACACACCACCACCTTTATTCTGCTCAGTACGTGAGTAGTCACGGTCCCTCCTCCAGACATGATACCTACCATCAAACAGCTCACCATCGTAAATACTATCGACCAGCCAGGTCTCTGTAAATATGACCACATCATACGAGCTAAGGCATACTTTACGATACAAGGTAGAAGTCTTAGTGCGCAGGCCACGTACGTTTTGATAATATATGTTAATATTATTCATTGCAAAGCTTCACTATAACTACATCGTTCATTAATATACTTATTATTAATTTAACAAGGCATAAATTTATATTTAATCTGAGTACAAAATAACAATTGAGTAATATGTAGGTAAGAGCAATGAATCGTTCCAAAGAACCACCCAAAGCACAGCTAGCACAGTGCAACAAATTTTGAAACATTCGAAAGACAATAAACAAGTTTTCGTTAGGAACTAAATGCGAGAATCGAAACGTAGATAAGGAACGCCAAATCTCAAAAGCCACAAGACACAAATGGGTACAACCGACACCTTGCCTTATATCTATAGCCGTAAGGATGTTTTTACAGTACCAGTGGAAGGCGACATAACTACAACAAAACTGGAACAGATGTAAGCACACAAACGAATTGCAGGAAAACACAGTATGCACACTCAGGAACATGATTCTCAAACTTTTTTGAGCCCACACACATTTGAGAAAATTTAGATAAATAGACTTACGTAACGAAATAACATCTATAGATACACAGTCAACTACATAAGCTTCACCAAATCCTTCTCCGACCTTATGATAATTACGGGAGAGGAGTCCATTTTCCTTAAATGAATCTTGGCATGCTTGATCCACACATAGCGAAAATTCATATCAGCCGCGAGCTTCTTTGCCTTTGATAGAAGGACCTTATTTTCTACAGTGAGATGATCATTTATATAGATCCTCCCATGTCCCGCAAATCCGATTTGGTCAGCAGTAAGAGGCGAGGATCTCAGCTGAAAGCGAGATGCTGCAACGATCTCCTCCTTCACATAACGACTGCAGAAGCTAACAATTATAGCTCTCGTTCGCTCTTTCTCGCGTGTGGGCACTCTAGAGACAAAATTTATATGACTCTTTGATATTGGATAATTTATTCTTGTCCCAATCTTCTGCACAATATCAAATAAATTTTCATTTGCTGTCTGAGGAACACCCTTTATTTCTAAGTTAGACATCCTAGTCCATTGCTCCCTGTCGTTGGCTGCCAACTCCAACGCTTCCATCCGGGTCTGCAACTGGGCAACCTGACCACGTGCCTCCTCCAACTGAGACACTCTATGCTCCACGTCCCGTATCCTGTTATTATATTCGCTGAGAACCTCATCGAATTTTGCAGATAGCGAAGTTTTTAATTCAGCGAATTCGGTTCTCAGCGCAAAAATTTCCTCCCTGAGGCCCTCCATGGGAGTCAGCTTGGCTGACAAGGTCTTTATTTCCTCCAGTACAGAGGGTTCGGTTGCACTGGGTTTGGGTGACCTTTGCGAACCCGTCGCCTGTCTGCACCTGTTGCAACGCCATGTCAGCTTTCTATCACCCAATTTGCGGTAGCCGGCTTCTGTTATGCTGGCACAATGAAAATGGAGCATTTGCTGGCAAGCACTGCAGAGTGCTCCCTCCGACAACAGATCATCACAAGACCCACACTTACGTGTATCCATGGCAGCAAAGTGATGCAGAACAAAACAAACACTTATAATAAATTAAACGAAGAATGATAATATTTGAGAAGCACTGACTTTTTTGGTGTACAACTTAAAAGACGCCCGTTACTCATGTAGCTCTCATAATAATATATCTGCAGCATTGCCCCACAGTAGAATACCGTATGACATTATGCTATGAAAGTAACTGAAATAGACTATTCTAGCCGTATCTACATCCGTCAAGTGCCTTATCTTTTGTACAGCAAATGCTGCTGAACTTAATCTATTTGCTAGTTTAACAATATGTGGACCCCATTGTAAACCAGCATCGACCGTTAACCCTAGGAACGTCGTTGATTCCACAAGTTCCAACACCCGACCATTAAGTTGAACATTGGTTTCTGACTGTGTTACATTAGGCAAGGTAAATTTTATGCATTTAGTTTTATTATCATTCAGTCTAAGATTGTTAGTGTTAAACCAATGAACCACTTTCAAGATTGCGTTGTTGACATCGTCATAGTTATCTATTTGTCTTTTAACTTTGAAAATCAAAGAAGTATCATCTGCAAACAAAACAATCCTGTTGTTGTCCCCCACGTAAAAGGGTAGGTCATTAAAATATATAAGGAATAAAAATGGTCCGAGTATTGAACCCTGTGGGACGCCCATAGTAACTACAGAGCCCTCCGAGCGTGTACCATTAACATCAACCCTCTGAATTCTATTGTTCAAATATGAAGTCAGAAGATCGAGAGCCTTGCTTCTTACGCCATAATGGTGTAATTTCCTGATTAATGTTTCATGTTGGACACAATCAAATGCCTTGGACAAATCGCAAAACACACCAATTGCATCTTGTTTATTCTCCCAGGCCTCTTAAATACATTTCAATAACTCTACACCAGCATCGGTAGTCGAGCGTCCTTTAGTGAAGCCAAATTGTTTCTCATGAAACAATTTGTGACTATTAAAATAGATCAGCATCTGCTCTAGTATTAGTTTTTCAAATATCTTGCTCAAGGTCGGCAACACCAAGATAGGTCTGAAATTACCCAGATCTGAAGTACTGCCAGCCTTGAACAGTGGTATAACTTTACTGTGTTTCATCAAATCAGGAAATACACCACTTGAGACGCAATCGTTAAACACAGTTGCCAAGTGGGGGGCAGTGACATCTATAATACTTGATACGGATTTTACTGATAGCCCACTAAGGTCAGCGGTTTTTTTAACATTAATAGATTTAAATGCTTTTAAGATGTCGTTGCAGTTGACAACTGTAAATTCGAACGCGCCCTCACAGGCAGCTACAGATTCTGCTAATAAAAGCTCGGCGGATGTGGAAGACGACCGGAGAGTGTTAGTAATCTCTATAGGTACATTACTGAAATCAAATCGATAGTATCGTAATGCTGTCTCTCTGTGCTGCTTAGGATTATAAGCTCAAATTATACAAAATTCGTTTCAAATTCCGTAGTTACGGAGTGATTCTTATTCGGAATACAGACAAAACATTTTCTGCATCAGTATCGATTTATAGGAAGTCCCACAAGAAAAAGTACAGATTTTCGACCCTCTACAGTTTAGATTGTCCGAAAGCTCTTTGAGTGAGCGGAATTGCTACGAACTGCTACACACGTAGTAGCTTATGGTCAAAGGCTACGAACGACTTACCGGCCGATTCTCTCGGGTCTAAAGTTCTAAAGTACCAATGACAAACTAATTAATAAAAATTATTTAACTCCTCCTATATAACATGTAGGTCATGATTTTTGGGAGCCCTGGGGCATCCTTCCGTAACGTGAGGCGTAACGTGAGGTTTTTTTGTCGGTAGGAGTCCGGCATAGCATCCACGAGGATTTTCCCTCACATTAAAAAAAACGCCGATCTTAGGCATTTCTTTTTTATTTTCGCCAATATGACGCCACCTGCTTTATAGAAATCAATGGCGACATCTAGCGAATTAGACATTAAACTTGCGTGATCGGCCTTCAACACGTATTTAAGTTCTATTTCGAAAGGTTCCCGATAGGCGAACGCGTACCGGCTTAAAAAGTTGCAATTGCGAAAAAATACAAAAGTAATCGTTTTTTTATTAAAAATCATGAGTAGGCAGGTACTCGCCTAGTTGAAAATTGTGTTATTTGGGTCCTTAATTAGCCCCTCTTTATAAAATAGAGTGCAGAGGGGCTTATGGCGAGACTTTGTCTGTAGTCTGTGACTTTGTTGCATTAAACTACGTCACTAGGTCACGTGGATCATCTGTTCAAAGTTTGAAATAAAACAATAATGACAACGTCAATCGGAATTCACTTTCACAATAAACGTGTTAGAAAGGGGCAGTCTGGTGAGAACGATCTCACGGCTTTCTTGTTTTTTTTTGCTAGCATTCGATTATAATATACATTGCTAATATTGTTTTATATCTGTAATTTTGAAATCTTCATTTAGGTAATTTACTTCATCATTATGATTCAATAAAATAGATATTAAAATATTTCTATCGACAAGGCTCATCTTCATACCTACGCAGATATACACATACTCACAAATATCACATATATATATATACACGGACCCACGTAAACCCGCACACAACACATACTTACTCACTCACACGCACACCTACACGTATCAAATTATGTAACTTAAATGTACTTAAATAAAGTCTAAAATGTAACACAGCACTGCGCAGGGCAGATTGTCAATTTGTATGGACTGTATAATAAAATTGTGTACATGGAAGGCAGCTGATGCTTTTACCACAGGTTCTCCTTTTTTAAGCATCAGCAGCACCTATTCATTAAACGATATTTTAAGAGGTATCAAATATGTAGCCCATACTATTTTGTTAATTTACTTGAATAAATAAATAAATAAATAAAAAAAAAAAAAAAAAAGATGGCGGATGACGCAGCGAATCTAAACTAAATTTGGAATACCGGAAAATTGCCTCTTTATATTTTTCCGGATCAGATGCAATTTGAATGGACTGAAGACCGAACGCTAGGGTCGTGACGATCTTTAGATGAGGAGTATACCCAGGAAAAGCAGAAATCGGTTGTTCATACGCCAGATGTGATCACACCCAACGACGTATTGTAATTAGACACGTCATGCATGTACAACACGGCTTTCGAAAATAGCAGATCTTTTATACATTCAAAAAAAATGGTAGCGTATGAAAAGTAAGACAATTGCCTGTCTTTTTTGTTATAGTTTTTATATATCGTTGATCACACCCGTTTCTTACACGTCATTCAGCCTGGGCATCACTCAACTGCACTGTAATTACTGGGTGTATTACAAATAACTAATGAGACCGCTATTTTAGTATAAACTTATTATTAGAACAATCGTTATTCTTAAATATGTTCTCACTTATAATAGTCACAGAGGGATAAGCAAGGATTTTGTTAATTTAACTTGAGATGTGACGAACCACTTGAACAGTCTACTTTGGCACACTTAGGTGGAAATCGAATAGGAGATCTAAGTATTGCATAGACATGCAATACATGCATATTACATACATATGGTCACGTTTTTATTCCCAAAGGGGTAGGCAAAGGTATAAATATATAATTTGTCCTCAAATTAACCTTTTTAGAATTTGTCCCACGAAATAGGTTGTTTAGCTGTATTGCCGTGTGATCAACGGCTTAACGTGCACGGAAAAGCTTGCAAAAAAATGACCACTTTATGGGTCACGAGGTGGTTACCCGTCCAAGGACCAGCCATAGTATCTTTCTTTCTTCTTTCTTTCTAGTAAAAGTTGCTTACTGCAGTGATCGTTTATAGAACACTGAGTCCGCGGGGTCACGAGCGCTTCAAAAAGATTCATCGTATGATAGGCAAGGCAGTCTAATAATTATCCGATCTGAAACTTATTAAGGAAGTATTGGATCTTCGCCAGCTCGTAAAAGTGCCAGGGTCGAGCAACGACCTCTCCATGTGGGTAGCTTCGAGGTCGAATGTTTCGAGATGGAGGAGGGAGGGAGAAACGCAAGAGATAGGGGGTGGTAGGTAGGTACCTCATACCACAGATTTATAATAGTTCTGATCAGTTATCATTCTATTTACGGTATAGACCCAGTCACGGGGTAATGATCCGGATGTTTCCAGTCAGAAATGATAATCTTATAATATTATAGAATAATCAATCAATCATCAAAAAAAATAATGATATGATCAATCAATCCCTACTAATATTATAAATGCGAACTGTCTGTTACGCTTTTAAGCCTAAACGGCTTGTTGGTTTAGGGATAGTTATAGGCCCTGGGAGGATATAGGCTACTTTTTAACCGACTGCGCAAAAGGAGGGTTATGATTTCACGCGATAACGACTTCTACGCGTTCGAAGCCGCGGAGAACAGCTAGTAATTTTATAAATGTGAAAGTTTGTGAAGATTTGGATGTTAAATGTTTGTAACTCAATCACGCTCTAACGGCTAAGCAGATTGGGCTGAAATTTGGTACAGAGATAGCTTATAGTCAATATGGAATAAAACATAGGCTACTTTTCATCCCGGGAATATGTTCTTACGGGGGGAATCGGAAACGGGTATCGAATTTAACGCAGGCGAAGCCGATCATATTATATTCCTTCCAAAGCACAAAAACGCTCGCAATTAAATACAATTAACACAGTGATAGCATAGTGGAAAGAGTCTTTACACATAATGGTGATGGTTTACAAATTCATTGAGTTAGTGTGGTCACGAACTCATTAACTGGTATGAGGTGTGGTAGGTAACTTGACTATAACAAAGACTAGCGGACGTCACGCGGTTTCACCCGCGTAGTCCTCGTACCCGTAGGGATTCGGGAATAAAATATAGCCTATCTTACCCAGGGATAATGTAGTTTCCCGACAGGAAAAGAATTTCAGGGAAAAAATTGGTCCAGTAGTTTCGGAGCTTATTCTATGCAAATAAACAAACAATCAAATCTTTATGATATAAGTACCTACATATAGAAAACTAGCTGACCCGCGCAACTTTGTTTGCGCCACACAAGAGAAAGTATTACCTGTTCCCGTCACATTTGCTCCCGTCGCGTAGCTTTTCCCCCGTTTTTGAAACATTTACTATTACTGCTCCGCTCCTATTCGTTGTAGCGTGATGCTATATAGCCTATGACACCCACAATAACGTAGCTTTCTATTGGTGAAAGAATTTTTAAAATCGGTTTAGTAGATCCCGAGATTACCCCTTACAATTTAACAAACACACAAACTTTACTTCTTTATAATATTAGTATAGATAAGCACTAGGCCAGCTTATATTTTACAAATGAATCCCGAATCAGAAAAATGAAATTGGCGAACCTAAGTACAATAATAATCTTAAACACTTATCTGACGATACCCCACACTATGGAGCAGACGAGATAAAATAGCATCCCAACTGTAAGGGAGGTGGATACCCTGAAAATATTCATTTCATTCTAATTTTGTTTTATTACTTTGCACACATGACTAATCATGTATTTCATGCCAAGTTACAATTTCTCAATACTAAAGATTTCAGAATTATGCAGACAAAAGGACGGATAAGTTCTTTGTTCATTATGCGACCCAAAAACAAAGGTCTTATTGAGGTTGAGGACCACTCTCAGGTCTAACGGACTGTGAGAGTGGCTAATAGCTAGATGCGCCATGACTTTCCATCGGGCTGGCCACGTCAATTTGGCGAGCTTAATACAAAAAACAGAGGTAGGTACCAAAAAGAATCCAATTATTAAAGAATCTTAATGGCAATTTTCTCAGATTACATAACACTACATGATATGCCTCCGACTGGCAGACTAGTAGCCTAGCCTGTGACGTCACCCAGTACAAGGCTTGTAAGAGCCCTGCGTCCTACGTAATGTGTCTACATAAATAGAGTAAATCCGTTAACTAGGGCGCATGGGGCGAGGGTGATCGCCGACTGCACGGCGCCATACGCGCGAAATGTCAATTTTGCTGACGAGGAAAATTCGCACGGAAGAGTGTTGTTATTTTATTGAATAACCCAGATTCGATGCAATAAACTGTAGTATTGATTTTAGTATCACTGTTTAATCTGTAGAGCTATTTTAGCATATAAAAACAATTATAGAAACTACTAAAACTGCTCCTTTAAATATGATAATTCCACTTCATCTCTCTATTAATATGTCATCGACCCCTTGACCTATACTTGATCTATCCATGGTGTTCTATGTCTGTGTGTGTGTGTGGGTATACTCACACTATCGTAAAGACATCTCCCCCCCCCCCCCATGGCGCTACACGTCGGGAGGAGGGGATGATTTGTTTGTGAGGTAAATGAGTTTTTATTACTTACCTATGGAGATTCTTTAGCAAACTGGCAAAAGTAGGACAAAGACCAATACTGTACCTATAGAAAATCGGCCAAGTGCGTGTTGGGTCTCGGGTAGTGTAGGGTTCCGTAACTGGCTTAGCTGCTAATTTGTATGACTGCTTAGGTACTTCAAAAAGTAAAGTAAGAACTACTACTTATATTAGTCTTTTACAGTCATTCGATTTTTTATTGTTTTTGTTTTTTTTTTATTGTTGATAGTTTTCCTTTTAATTTTAATGTACATGGTATTATCATCAATCATCAATACATATAATAAAATCGTAACAGGTCGCTGTCTGTACATGGAAGATAAATAAGAAAAAATATTATAGGGGGGCTTTATGAACGCAATAGAACCCAAAACAATGACTTTTAGAATTTTTGTCTGTTTGTCTGTATGTCTGTATGTCTGTATATCTGTTTGTCTGTACGGTTGTGCACGCTAATCTCAGTAACCGCTCAACCGATTGCAATGCGGTTTTTTTTATTGTGTTGAGGTTTGCTCCAGTTAACATCTAGCGTTTGTTTTATGTAAATCGGTTTAGAAATAAAAGAGTTATAACACTTTTGAGAATCAGATATTTTGAAAATGTTAATTGTAGGGGTTTCTTTGAATGTGAGTGAACCTAAACGCCTTCGGCGCGGACTGAATTGTTTAAAAATAGTCTTAATCATTAAGCTCTTTTATGATTAAGCCAACACGCCAGTTTCAGACGCTGCTTGATGACTCTGATGAAGAAATACCTTTCCTTTCATACACCTTATGTGACGTAAACGAAGTTGCGGGCTCAGCTAGTAGGTAATGTGATTTGAATCCACTTGCCCCAGTGAGTTAGGATGTACTTCGTATCGAGACCCTTGCAGAACCACCAACCTTTAAAAGCTACTGTGCCATGATGTTTATGATTCGTAATCTTTGCTCATATAACTAATTGAAAATTCTCACACTCTTTGATAGCTCTATGTGTTACACAACAGCACTGGCAGACAAGCATACGGCCTACCTGATGGTAAGTAGTCACCCTAGTCCATGATCGTTTACGACACCAGAGGCGCTGCACCTGCGTTGCTCCTAGTTTTATTCCCGGCAATGACGACCAGCAAAGTAACTCTTGAAGATATTAAACTAAACTACACGTATCCTACCTAACAGCCTACGGTTGGGAGCCTCTGTCCTCGGAAGGACGTCCCCAGGACATTAAACTAATCGGTAATGGAAGCATCTCCATTCAACTAGGTTACACTTTCCTTCGATAGTTCAATCAATGAACTCTAGTGACATGGTAAGGGAGGTTGTGGATCGTAAAGAGTGGCGCCGGACCGGCGGCGGCGGCGGGCGGTGGCGCCGCTCAGTCGCTATGTTATCCGACCTGCACGCTGTACATAGCTGGCTTTTAGTTTCCATATTTTACACGCATATTTTCAAACAATCACGCCTAAATTCCTGATCGGGAAGGAATTATAGAATCACACTACGCCGATCCCCCGCCACCCCACTTGTACAAATAATTCATAGGACGCTGGTTCATATCCGGCTCGAAGGACCAAAACGATGTAGAGATCGTTGATAAGTTATTCTTCAAACCACTTGTTAGTTATAAAACGTTTATTTCTTGAATTAACCTTTAATAAGTTTAGTTATTTGAGTCGCATAAAGTTTTAATAAGTTAAAGAAATATTTGACTGCCTCTGTGGCGCAGTCGGTAGTGATACCGCCTGCGGCGCTGGAGGTCGTGGGTTCGATTCCCACCGGAGACAAATATTTGTGTGACCCATAAATGTTTGTCTCAAGAGTCTGGGTGTTTCTATGTATAATATGTAAGTATTTAAAAGTATATAAGTATTAATATCCGTGGTCTGATACCGATAACACAAGCAGGTTATTCCTAGCTTACTTTGGAATCAGATAGCGTTGTGTGAGATGTCCGTGAATATTTATTTATTTTTATTTATTTTATTATATAATACTAGCTGACGCCCGCGGCTCCGCCCGCGTGGAATGTTATTCCCGGTCACTTAGGGGTATGAAAAATAGATGTTGGCCGATTCTCAGACCTACTCAATATGCTCACAAAATTTCATGAGAATTGGTCAAGCCGTTTCGGAGGAGTATGGCAACGAAAACTGTGACACGAGAATTTTATAAATTAGATGTGGTTAAGGTATGTACATGAGCACGTTATGGCTGTTGTAGGATGACTGAAGAGTTTGTTAAGTTAAGCGATTATAATATCTTCGTATAAATTTGCTGTAACAGCATTAATGACTCGTACAGAAAAAGTATACACACGGGTTTATACCATTCGATGTTAATCTCAGCCCAGTTGATTTTCAACATTTCTTCGCTGGCTGCAATGTTGACTTGATGGCAAGCAACCACGACTTGACTTTTCATGGACTCAAACTCACAAGGGCCGGGTCCATCGTTTTGATTTTTTTTTTCACATAGAGCTAACAGAAATGACACACAATTACTAAAACCTTTTTCTCTTTTAAAGGTGAGGGAAAATCCTTCATGGATGCTATGCCGGACTCCTACCGACTAAAAAACCTCACGTAACGCCCAACAGCCTACGGTTGGGAACCCCGGGTAAGCCCTCGGAAGGATCTCCCAGGACTCCCAACAGACCTACGGCTACCACTGTGGCCTCGCCTAGGGGGTGGTTCGGGTGCTATCCCGCGTCTTTGGGGGGGTTCGGGTGTGATCCTGCTTCTTAGGGGGGGCGTGCGTCAATCTCTCACGTCACGCTGCCGTCATGGGTCTGCTTCTGTAAAGTCGGTGAGCAGCTCTCTCACCGTCCTCAGGCCCTCGGTAATGGAGGTCGACAATCTTCGGCGAAGATACTTCGGCGGCGCCCAAGCCGCCAACTGTGGAACACGGGTGGGAGAGGTCTCTCCCGTTCCCGCCCCGGCGCCTCTTTCACGAGCATGACCTGCTCGCAGAAAGAGGCGGCGCAGTACCACTTACACCCGCTGGAGATTATGGCTCGCACCGTGGTCTCGAGCGAGAGTGTCCACGTCCAGAACCACAACGAGAAGCTGGCGCTGTTGCGGCCACGCCGTGCACTCCACCAGCGTATGGAGCGCTGTTTCATCGCTGCGGTCCTCGCAGTGCTGACACTCGACCGTGGTTTCCCGGTGTCTTAGCCTTAGCAAATTATTTGTTGATTTCCATATTGTCGTTGTTTGTGCCTGAATAAATTTCTATCTTTGTTTACTTGTGTAGACTGTGAGATTGACCTTCAATTAGATAGATATCGCCATGGCTTTTCATCAGTATCAGTTTCATAGCTGGTGTCATTTAGGAGAGCCGTCACTATAAAAAAAGAAGGAATATCGCATTATACCTCCTATACATTTTTCACTTTTTCCAGCACGCGTTCATTCCAATACACACTGTAAATAGTAATGATGTTTCTTGCAAGTAACGTCAACATAATATCATCATCATCACTTACCATACGTAAAAATAATATTCCCACAAATAATATCCAAGCCAGCGATGTACAACGTCCCGGTCCATCCTCCCCGGTCCGGGCCAAACCGCCACTATTCGCAGTCGAGTTTTCACCGCGTAGGGACGTTTCCCGCCTTAGCAGGACTTCAACATGGGGCTGGAGAAACGAACTATCAAGATCATTGTCATTGTGACAGTAGTGGTGCTTGTCATTGGTGAGTGATTTTTTAATAATCTGTAATTTTTTTTGACGTGAAAAAAAATCGTCTTATTTTTTTTTATTTTCTTTGTTGTGTTTTATAAAATTTTCTTCTTCGGCTTAGTTTTTTCTCAGTTTGGTTTTTAGGGATCCGTGCCCAAAGGGTTAAAATGAGATCCTATTAATGATACTTCACTGTCCGTCTGTCTGTCTATCACAAGCCGTGTTAGCTAGACAGTTGAAATTTTCGCAGGAGATGTATTTCTATTGCAAAATAAAACAATATTTAAGGGGGGTCCCCATACAACAAAGGTGATCTTTTGGTACGGACCCCTAAGTTAGCCAGTCTGACTGGCACTTGGACGAATTTTTTGTTCTTTATCTATAGTTTATTCCCAGTTCGGTTTTTGTATACACATTTGTACATTACATATTTTAACGCCCTAGTTTCAAAGATACAAGAATAATAGAACCATTGTAGCGTTGTAGAGAAAGGGATGGACTGTTCCTCCGACACAAAGGGAGGATCCTCCGACCTGACAAGGCATTCACGATTCACGGGCTAACTCCAAAAAAGCAATGAAATATTGTTTATTTGTGTTGTCTGTCCGTTTGTTACCGTTCAACTTCTTCACGGCTTGACCGATTTTGATGGGACTTTCATAGGTGATGGTGATATTGCAGGGAGTAACTGGGGCAAATTTCTAAATCTTTATAAAAAAATAAAACTTAATACCCAATGGCATAAATAACTTAATAACTTCAAACGTAATGTTATGTAGCCATGATCTTTTGTCTATTACTTAGGTATCTAAATAATATCAAGTTAATGAAGAGCTACTGTTTAACAATTTTAATTTTTTAAAGTGACTTTACAGTATAGCCAAGCCAAAACCACTTAACTACTAGCTAAACGGTCTTGGTAGCTAGGGAATTAAGTTCATTTTGATTATGTACGTACAGTATATTTTACGAAGCGCTCGTGGCCCCGCTGTCTCAGTGTTCTGTACACGATCACTGTAGTAAGCAACATTTACTGTGGCGGGTTATGGATGGGTGACCATCACGTGGCCACTTTGTGACATTTATTTTCGAGCGTTTCTGTTCTTAGGTAGGCATGATAAGCCGTTGATCCCGGCTGCCAATAAAATGGCAGTCGTTAGGCTAAGTTGTAGGCCTTTATCTTATTTTTTTATTAAAAACTTCAACAGTCACAACCTGCGCCTGTCCATATCAACACGGCAATACGGCTCACCACCCATTACGTAGGAGCAAAATCTAAAAAGGTGAAATGAGGGCATATAATATGCCTCTGCCTACCCCTTCGGTGATAAAAAGCGTGATCATTTGTATTATGTAGGTGCTTAAGTGTTTTCCACTTCAACTTTTGAAAACATTAGATCAGTATCTTTTGCATTTTAACGTAAAGCAGCAGGCAACAGTCAATTAAATTTATCTGATTTTCTTTTATTACAATAGAGCAGGGGGTGGCCAACCCGCTGATCGCGATCGACTGGTCGATCGCGGCCTTTAGTCCGGTCGATCGCGGCACGGCATCAGGTGGAGGGACGGAAGGGAGACGGCAACTTGTGGCTAATCTCGACCGCGATCTAACTAATCAGCAATAAACTGACCTACACTACCTACAACTAAAAATCCAATTTCCTTCCTCTTCAGACTGTGACAATTTGTTCCAAGAATAATTTTGACATCTTGTCTTGGGCCATAGACTTTCATCGTGAGCTCAACAATAAAAGAAAGCTGTATTGGGGTAGAATTCCTGAAAAATCTGGGATCAGGCCCGGACCGGCCTGGAGGTGTACTGGTGCTCGCCGAAAGTCGCACAGCTGCGCATACTCGCATATCGTGCGTAAACGCGCGCCGCCAGTACACCAGATTCCGCCAGAGGCGTCGTGGACCAGATAATGCGAAGGCCCGAGAGACGGAGCTATAGGTGCGAGGGGTACAAGGAGGCCAAAATCGAGGTAAATGTTTGATCCGCGAAGAGCTGCTGGAGATCCTGGAACAGAACCCATGGGAGGTCCCTTAACTTATGATTAGAGGCAAACTTAGTCCTAAAGCGCCCTCACTGACCCAGAGGGTCTGGAAAGGGTCTAGGTTTCCCTTTTCCCATCGAGTGCTGAGGAACATATTCCTCCGCGTATGGTCTTGTGTCTAACGGCCGACGCGGATTATGGCGAGTACGAGTGGACGAAGTCAGACTATGTTAGTCAGTTAGGGGATGCAGTGCTGCGACTTAAATCTCGCGAGAGCACCGCTCCCGGAGCTAGGCCCAGCATAGATCCTGGCTCTCGAAGAAGTTGACGTCGATTGGGTTCCTGAGCGCATTTCTCGAAAATGGCCACCTTCCGAAAGTATGGAAAATGTGAAAACTGATCCGGATCCTAAAGGCGGAGTGGTCGGCGGTTGCTCGACGAGGTGTTCGATTCGGAAAAGCAGTTTCGCTTCCGTCGGGGGTGCTCAACCGTGGAGGCGATGTTGCGTGTCAGGGTCCTGACAGCAACATTGCGTGGCGAGGTGGTGTTGGCTGTGTTTCTTGATATCGCCAACGCCTTCAATTCAATACCTTGTAGTGTAGATGCGCTAGGGAGGCGCTTAATTATCACGGAGCGTCTTCCTGCTTCTGTCGGATTGTCGGGAATTATCTCTCCGAGAAGGCCATAACTTATCCAAACAGCTAGCCAGGCCAGCGAGAAGTATCGTGCGGTTTTCTACAGGGATCAGTCTTAGGACCGCTTCTGTGAAAATCGGCAACGATTGGGTGCTGCGTGGTCCATTGCTCAGAGGTGTCAGCGTAACATGCTACACTGACATCACCCTCATCATGGCACAAGGAGCAACGATAAGGACCACGGCAGGTGATGCTCAAGTCGTGGGTCGAATACGGTGGGTGGGTCTGGAGGTAGCCCTTCAAAAATCCGAGGCTCTGTGCTTGCACGGACCACTGAAGGGGCCGTCCATCGAATCCATTATAAGCGCGTAGGGGATATTAGCATCGCATCGGCATCGAGCCATCGATAAAGTATCTGGGGTCCGAAGTTCCATCGGCTATCATACTCGATAGCCGATGGAACTTCGGACACCATTTCCGTCGTTTGGAAAACTGAGGGAGGCCACAGCTGCATCATAAGGGGACCCAACGGTCTCTGCAGGAGACTGTTGAATCTGGAGATCGTTTGCATTAGCCAGCAGAAGGCGATGGCCGTCATAGTGATCGAGGGTACCGCAAGATCTTCATTTAGGTGGCATGGCATTCTCTAAATGGCGCGATGGCGCCAGGAGTGGGACTGCTCCTCAGAAATCGAGGTTCAGCGGACCCAGCTCGGTCAGGAAATCATGGAAACTCATGGAAGGTACGACTTGAGCAAACAAGATGGGATAACAATAGTGAATGTAGAATTTGTGGAAATCAAAGTTTGAAAACTATCTCTCCTCTCTCCTCATGGACTTCTTCCGAAAACATGTGAGATACGAACATATTAGGTACATACAAATTCACGCCTTAATCCCTTCATTTCTATATTTGTTTTTTGTATGTCGCACATCGATGCTGAGCTTATTGCCGTGTTAAATTGGCAGGCGCAGATTGTAAACAACTGCTATTTAAAAACTCAAGGCGCCCATAAGGCAACTTGGCTTAGCAACTGTCATGTTATATTAACCGGATCCAAAGGCTTAACTAATGGCCACTGGATAGTACCCTTTCATACAGTGGAGAGAATCTTCGTCAGAACCACCGGGTGGAAACTCCATACAAATGATTCGCTCTCAATTCTGTCCCCTACACTTTTTTTTTTTTTTTTTTTTTTTTTTTTTTTTTTTTTTTTTTTAACGTGAGGGAAAATCCTCGTAGGATGCTATGCCGGACTCTTACCGACTAAAAAACCTCACGTAACGCCCAACAGCCTATGGTTGAGAGCCCCGGGTAAGCCCTCAGGAAGGATGTCCCGTGACTCCCAACAGACCTACGGCCGCCAATGCGGCCTCGCCCAGGGGGTGGTTCGGGTGCAATCCCGCGTCTATGGGGGGTTTCGGGTGTGACCCCGCTTCTAAGGGGGGGCGTGCGTGAGTGCTCACGTCACGCTGCCGTCATGGGCCTGCTTCTGTAAGGACGGTGAGCGGCCCTCCCACCGTCCTCAGACCCCCGGTCATGGAGGCCGATAGTCCTCGGCGAAGACACGTCGGCGGCGCCCGGGGCGCCGACTGCGGAACTCGGGTGGGAGAGTTCTCTCCCGCACCCGGCCCGCCGCCTCCTTCGCGAGCATGACCTGCTCGCAGAACGAGGCGGCGCAGTCCCACTTACTCCCGCTGGAGAGCATGGCTCGCACCATGGCCTCAAGCGAGAGGGTGTCCACGCCCAGACCCACTACGAGGACCTGTCGCTGTTGTGCCCACGCCGTGCACTCCACCAGCGTGTGGAGCGCCGTGTCATCGCTGCGGTCCTCGCAGTGCTGACATTCGGCCGTGGTTTCCCGGTGTTTTCGCCACAGATACCTACCGAAGCTACCGTGCCCGGCAAGCATCTGTGTCAACCGGTAGGAGAGAGCACCGTGTCTTCTCTCCAGCCACTCGTCCATGACCGGTCTGACGGCCGCGATTGTGGCGAATCCCCCCTTTGGTTGCTCAAGTCGCATCTTCCATGTCTCCAGGGTTTCCTGGTGGAGCAGGGTCCGCTGGGCCTCGATTTCTCGAGACGCCGGCCTTTGGCCCCGCTCCAGCGCCTCCTTGCGCCATCTGAACAGTGACGCAAGGGCTCTCGCTTCCAGGTCCCATGGAGGGGTCCCGGCTAGGAGACATGCCGCCTCACCGGAGATCGTGCGGTATCCTCTTATCACCCTGACGGCCATCACTCTCTGCGGGCTCATCAGTCTAGCCTCATTGCTGGCCGTCAGGGTCTCCGCCCATACGGGAGCCCCGTACAGGGCCATGCTTCGCACGATCCCCAGGTACAGCCTCCTGTAGGGAGCGTTGGGTCCCCTGATGTTGGGCATCAGCCGCGCGAGTGCGGCCGATACTCCCCTCAGTTTTGGGACCAAACTTCGGAAGTGGTGTCCGAAGTTCCACCGGCCATCGAGTACGAGCCCCAGATACTTCATCGAGGGCTCGATGCCGATGCTGACGCCCCCTACCTGTAGGCTGGATCCCGCAGGTGGCCCCATCCGAGGTCCGTGGAAGCACAGAGCCTCGGATTTGTGAAGGGCGACCTCGAGACCCAGCCGCCGAATCCGACCCACGACCTGAGCAACCCCTGCCGTGGCCTTAAGTGCTGCGGCACGGTGCGTTGCTCCCCGCGCCGTAACGAGGGTGTCGTCGGCGTAACATGTTACGCCGACCCCTCTGAGCAACGGACCACGCAGCACCCAGTCGTAACCGATGTTCCACAGGAGCGGCCCTAAAACCGATCCCTGTGGAACACCGCACGACACATCTCGCCGACCCGGCCCTAGCCAGCTCGGGTAAGTTATGGCTCTCTCGGAGAGATAAGCCCCGACAATTCGACGGAGGTAGGGAGGCACTCCATGATAGATAAGCGCCTCCCTGACGCAGCTCCAGGGCAAGGTGTTGAATGCGTTGGCGATGTCGAGAGACACCGCCACCACCACCTCACCCTGTGAGACTGCTTCCTCCGTCAGGCCTCTAATGCGCATGATCGCGTCCACGGGGGAGCGTCCCTGACGGAAGCCAAACTGGCTATCCGCCAGATCAGGCCCCACGCGTGTGAGGTGCCCGACGAGGCGTTGGGCAATAATGCGCTCAAGGAGCTTGCACACCTCGTCGAGCAACACGATCGGCCGGTACCCTGATGGGGAATTTGCCGGCCGCCCCGCCTTTCGAATCAAGACCAGTTTCCCTGTCTTCCAGACCTTGGGAAACTGGCCTTTCTCGAGGCATGCGCTAAAGAGCCCAGTTAGTCGAGGCCCAAGCTCTTCGAGAGCCAGGACCCACGCTCGGCCTGGAATGCCGTCGGGTCCAGGGGCGGTGTTTCTGCGGGATTTAAGCCGCAGTACAGCCGCCCCTAACTCACCCTCGGTGACTACGGGCACGTCGTTCTCGCTGCCTTCCGCGTTGGGCGCCTGAGACGGAGCCATGCGCGGAGAAATATGTTCCTCCGCTCTCGACGGGAACAAGGAGTCCAGGACCTCCTCCAACCGCTCCGGCTGGAGACTCTGAGTCAGTGGGGGCGCCTTAGGGCGTAATTTGCCCCTTACCATAAGGTACGGGCGCCCCCACGGGTTCCGCTCCAGAGTCTCCATCAGCTCATCGCGGCCCAGCTTTTTGGACCGCTTGATGGCCGTCTGGAGGGCCCTCTTGGCCTCCTTGTACCCATCGTAGAGCTCCGTCTCTCGGGCTGCCGCATCGTCTGGGCGGTGACGCCTCCGGCGGAACCTGGTGTACCGGCGGCGCGCGGTAACGCACTCCGCGCGCAACTGCGCGATTTCCGGCGTCCACCAGTACACCTGTTTCCTCGCCGGTCTGGGCCTAGCCCTGGGCATCGCCGCATCGCAGATGTGCGACATGGCTCTCCCGAACCACTCCACCTCGGTATCAACATCGGCAGGCCTGTCCGCTGACGGAATCCAGGCCTGCACGATGGCCGCCTCCAGGAGAGCCTCCCGATCAAGGCGATGAAGTGCCCAACGCGGTTCCGGGGGATTCGCAATTGCTGGCGGCAGGTTTGGTGGAGGGGAGACGTCGAACCGAATATATCGGTGATCTGACAACGTCTCCTCCTCCTCCACCACGCGCCATCCCTGGACACGGCGGGCGAGCTCAGGGGTCGCAAACGAGACGTCTATGACCGAGCTGAGCCCCCGCCGCGTCCAGGTTGCGACATTCCCCCGGTTCAGGATGACTAGGCCACGTGTTGTGACCCAGTCCTCCAGTTTCCTCCCCCTGTCTCTGGTTTCCCGGGAGCCCCAAGCCTGCGACCAGGCATTGAAGTCTCCCAGGACCAGGACAGGGCGAGGCCGGCATGCAGCGAGGACGACGTCCAGCTCAGGGAGCCATAGCTCGAACTGATGCTGGTCGAGGCTCGGCGAGATGTAAACGGCCACAACAGCCACACCCTCGTATTCCGCCGCGACACAACCCGGACCCCTAGCGATGACCGCCAGGCGCGAGTCGTCCGCGCCGGTCCCCCCAAAAATAGTCGCCATGCCGTCCAGATCCACCGGGCTTCCCGGGTGAACCCAATACGGCTCGGCGACGACTGCGATGTTAATGGACCACTGCCTGATGCTCTGGTACAGAAGGTCCTGAGCACCAGTGCAGTGGTTCAAATTCACCTGCAGGATGCGGATATGGGTGTCCATTAATGGACGTCCATTTCCGCACCCTGCCGCGGGCGTGCCACCTCACTCTCAGCCCCCCGTGCGGACGGACGGGGCCTCGGCCTTGAGGCAGCGCAGGACTTGCTGCCCGCCCGGTGGTCGGCCTCCTTGCCCTCCGCCACGCATTTATAACACCGCGGCGGGGCGTCACAGGCAAGGGCCTTGTGACCGGGCTGACTACAGCGGAAGCACCGGTCGCCTACGGTGACTTCCGCCGCACACTGCACCCCCACATGCCCCCTCGCCTGACCTCACCTGATCACGGGGACAGCCGCTCGCATCCACGACGGCGGAGATAAGCTCGTCCGTCGTGGCCGCGTCATCCAGACCCGAAATGCGCAGCGCGGCGCATTTGTTGGGTCTGGTCACGCAGACGTCGCCCGCATTCAGCGACTCCCGCAGCTTCGCCGCTAAGGCATCCGCTTTGGGGCCGCTGGTGGCGCCGGAGACCTCGAGGAGGCGTGCTCCAGTGCGCGTCACCTTGCACCGGAGACCTCCCTCTATCTCGAGGGCCTTGAGGTCAACTGAGGCTTTCGCCTGCCTCAGGACCTCGGCGTACCCCACGCCCTTCGCCTTGCCCTCCGTCGTCACCGTAATGACGACGGCAGTGGAGCGGGGAGCGCGGAGCCTCTTCGGCGCCTTCGTCGCGGCGGCCTTTGCCGCCTTTGCCGCTTTAGCGGCGACTTTTGCCGCCTTCTTGGCGGCCTTCGCCGCCTTTTTGGCGGCCTTATTGGCCTTCTTCTTGGCTCCTACCACCTCCCAGACCCCCTCGTTCGAGGTAGTCTGGGGTGCAGCAGGAGCGCTGGCTGTTGGGGAAGCGGGGTTGCCACTTCCCCCAGATGCCGTCTTCTTGGGGGTGGAGGGGGCGGAGGCCCTCGGCTTGGGACCAGTCCCGCTGGGTGCAGCCGTCGTCGCGTATGACGCGCCGACGGGAGCTGCCAGCGGTGGGCGGTATGCCCGGTCCTCCAGGACGCCGAGGCGTCGCTCGATGGCCTCCAGCAGCTGGACCATCGAAGGTGTCGTCTTGGGTGGTGCACGGGGAGCGGGGGTTTTTACACCCCGAGCTTCCCCGGCCCCCTGGACCAGCTGCGTCAGCTTGTCAACCTCCTCCCGCATCAGCTGCTGCTGCTTACGGGAGTCGGCAAGCTCCGCCTCCAGGCCCGCAACCCGAGCCCGGAGCTTCCCCTCCTCCTTGGAGACACTCCTCTCGAGGAGCTCCTCCAACGCTTTGGCGGCGCCTGTGACCGCGTCCGCCACAACCTTCTTCTTACCGGCCACATTTTTGGCACCCTTTACGGCGCCAGAAATGCGGGCAAGAGCCGCCATGATTTCTTTAGCCGCCGGCACCTCCGTGACCTTCCCGCTTGGCAGCGGGGGCACAATCGCCGGCGGCTCTGCTGCTACTCTACCCCCTTTCGCTCTGTAGAGGTCGGTCTTCCGACCTCTACCCGCCGTGGTAGCCACAACCTTCCGAGGGAGGTCCTCCTCACTCGTCGATGACTCCGACCCAGGCCTACGGAACAGGCCTCCGCCGCTCGACCTGGGTCTCTTCCTTTTAACGTCGGCATGGTTACCCTCGATGGCACCCTCGGTTTCGGTACCCATGTCGACCGCCGACTCCATCTCCGAGCCAGCACGGGTTGACGCGACCTCCGCGTCACTGGGGGTGGTTTTAAGGCACACCTCTGGGCCTAAAGTATGGTGACCCCTCCCATATACCACCAGGGATGAACCCTGGCGGGGGTCGCCATGCCGAGACATGGCAAGCGATTCCCCGGACACTGTCCGGGTGCGCTCCTGGGTAGTAACTTTCGTCGTAATTTGCTCCATACTGATTTTTTGCGTTTTGCGTCCGCCGACGTAAGGGTGGGAGTGGGGAAGTTGGGAGAGGATGTGAGGATGGGAAGGGTGGGAAGGCGGGAGTGACGCCCTAGGCACTGAGTTCCCCCCAGCGATACATCAAATTGCCGGGCGTCAGAGCGTGAGATTTGGGGTAATTTTTTAAAGAGGTTTTCTTCCTCGCAACTCCAAAGAGCCACCGTGCCCGTCTGTTGCCAGACGGGGTTACGGCTCGACCGAACGATGGTTCCTATGGAACCGTGCACTTCGCCACTGATCACTCAGTGGCGAAGTACTCGTCGCCCTGGGAGTTCTCCACTAAGTACGCTCTGCATAACAGAGCGCATGTGGAGAACTCCAAACCGGCCATAAAGGCCCCCCCTCCTTGGTGGACTATTGGCCGTGGGCGACGACGTGCGCCTCAGGTGAAGTCCACATCGTCGTCCACGTTACCAGGATGCACCACGTGGAGGTTGTCCTACCCAGCACCCCACTGTCCCCTACACTTAAAATACGTTATGTTTGTACAGAGCTTGAATGTGTGTGTCAAAATACCTTTCAACTATAATGACAGCTGTGGCGGGGTTGGGAAAGCTTGCTCAGTGGGGGGCAGAGAGCTGCCTATCCGTATGTAATACTATTATATTAATTATCTTTGCTCGAACCAAGCGATTTACAATATCGTTTTTCTGTCGAACGTATAATACTTGGAACTTGGAACGCTCTCCCCGTGCACTTGTTTCTCTCCTCTTACAATCCCGGGTTCTTCAGGTGGAACGTGAAAAGGCATATCATCGGGCTCAATTGTTTTGCCCCACACCAGAGTGAACTGAAATTGTTTTAGAATGGCCTTAATAATCTCTTTTATGATTAAGTTAACAGGGCAGTTTCACACGCTGCTTGATGAGTCTGATAAAGAAATACCTACCTCTCCTTTCATACACATTATGTGACGTAAACAAAGTTGTGAGGGTCAGCTAGTTATAATATCCATACTTAATATTATAAAGCTGAAGAGTTTACATTATGAAAATTCACTTGTACTATTCCACTTTTATTTTAATTTAAAAATACCTGACCGGTTTCGCTTTTAAAGCATCATCAAAGGTTCTTACACTAATTTTTAAAAAAAATTAGTGTAAGAACCTTTCAAAGAACAATCGAAAGTATAACGGCTGAAGAGTTTGTTTGTTTGTTTGTTTGTTTGAACGCTAGGATCTCAGGAACTACTGGTTGAATTTCAAAAATTCTTTCACAGTTTGATAGTTCATTTATCGAGGATGGCTATAGGCTATATAACATCACGCTAAGACGAATAGGAGCGGAGCAGCAATTAAGAATGTTTTGAAAACGGGGAATATTTTTTACCGTCTGAGAGCTTCCGAGGCGTACGCTGCGTAAATGGTTACAGTTAGGTAAAAATTGTGTATTACAAAATTGTTTCTCTTAAAAAGTTCTAAAAAAAAGTCTTTTAAGGTTCACTTACAATAACCCTCTTATTAAGTTTTAAAGTATAAGCGACGTGACGGGAGTAAACTTGGTCTGCAGTGGCAGCCAGTCAACTGAACGATAAAAACCGGCCAAGTGCGAGTCGGACTCGCACACGATGAGTTCCATACCGAAAAACGGATGGGTGAAAGTAAAAGCGACGGGAAACGTTATATCACTTTAACATCTCTTTCCTTCTCACTCTCATGTGACGCAAACGAAGATTAGCGATTCAGCTCTAATAAATACAAACGACGCGACGCGACGAGAATAAGCGCGACGGGGGTAAATGCAACGGAAAACATTATAATACTCGAAATATTAATACCATACCTCACTCTCATGTGACGCAAACGAAGTTGCGCGGGTCAGCTAGTAGGTATAGAAAACGCATTCTGACGAGACGAGCTCGCGAAATTCGAACAAGCCAGGGCAGGCAGAGGTCAAGTGAACAACATTAAAAACCGACTATTGTCTTCTCAGCCAAAGATGTGGCTAAGTTTTTAAAGTCCATGCACAAAGGCAAGTCTCCAGGATACGATGGGCTCAGCATTGAGCACCTGCAGCATGCAGGTCCTCATCTGCCTCGAGCACTATCTATGCTTTTTAACTTCTGCATTAGACATTCGTACCTGCCGCAGGAGTTAATGAGAACGGTTGTGGTACCTATTGTGAAAAATAAAACGGGTGATATTTCAGATAAAAATAATTACAGGCCGATCTCATTGGCTACTGTCATTGCCAAGGTTTTTGACGGCCTGCTTGATGCTCAGCTTAGTAAAACTGTAACTTTGCACGATAATCAGTTTGGGTTTAAGCCCAAACTGTCAACTGAAAGTGCAATACTGAGCCTTAAGCACGCCGTCAGATACTACACGGATCGTAGTACGCCTATATACGCCTGTTTTCTCGATCTTTCTAGGGCTTTTGATCTGGTTCCTTATGAGGTCCTGTGGAATAGACTGCACGAGAATAAAGTGGCACCTGAGATCATAAACATCCTCAGGTACTGGTATGGGAACCAGGTCGGCAACGTTAGGTGGGGGACAGCTCTGTCGGACTCTTACAGGTTGGAGTGCGGGGTGAGGCAGGGGGGTTTGAGCTCTCCTACGCTTTTCAACCTGTACATCAATAAGCTTATTGTGGCGCTCAGTAGTCGCCGTGTCGGATGCCATGTTGATGACGTTTGTTTCAATAATATCAGTTACGCAGACGACATGGTGCTGCTGAGTGCGTCGGTCTGTGGCCTTAGAGAGCTCTTGAGCATGTGTGAGGATTTTGCTAACCAACACGGCCTCAAGTATAACGTAACAAAGAGCAAAATATTGGTTTTCAGATCTGGGTCAAAATGTCCTACGGAGCTTCCCCCAGTTAGGCTGTACGGGGTGCCTATGGAGAGGGTACAACGTTTTCGGTACTTAGGGCACATTGTGACACCTAGTCTAAGAGACGATGAGGATATTGAACGAGAAAAGAGGGCGTTGTCGGTGAGGGCTAATATGATTGCGCGCAGGTTTGCTCGTAGCTCCAAGGAGGTGAAACTTACCTTGTTCAGAGCCTACTGTTCATCTTTCTATACGAGCAACCTGTGGGTGTCATACACGCGCAAATCGTACGGCGCTCTCCGCGTTCAATATAATGACGCACTGAGGGTATTGTTGCGGTTGCCTCGATTTAGTAGTGCGTCGAAAATGTTTGCTGAAGCACGGGTTGATTGTTTTAGCACAACAATGCGAAAACGGGCTACATCGATTGTTAAAAGGGTGCGAGGCAGCGGCAACAGTCTGTTATCAGTCGTTGCTGATAGGCTGGATGGTCCGTTTATGCGACATTGGCAGTCCCTACATGAGCCAATGTATAAGGGTTGGGGTATAATTTAATAATTATAATTATAAGATATATTTCTAAAGTTATGTTTTAATTTTAATTATTTTATTTTAACTAATATATCCATATTAATTTTATATAATTTTAATTTCATTTTAATATTTCATTAAATTTAATAATACAATGTCATTATCTTTTGATTACAACTGATTATTAAAAATGCAATTTCTTTAAATATTTTTATTCAATTTTATTTTATATAATTCAATAAATATACCTACCTACTTAGTTTAATATCACTTTATTTTTCTGCAAAGTTTAATTTAATTTTAATGTATTAATTGGTAATTGATATTTAATTTATATATTTAAAGGGGAAAAAAAAGAATATATTGTGAATTAACTTTTTTAGATAAATACTAACATAATTTTAAGATAAATATTGTTACTAACATAATGGATCTTTGTTATCTGAAAATAAATGGTATTATTATTATTAAAAATGTCACGGGTTAAGTCCCGCCTGAAGCAAGTATTTGTGTATTGTGACCAAGTAAACCCTTTGGTCTTATCAATTTAACCAAAAACTTCAAATCAAAATAGGAATATTATCAACTCTTTACAATAATAGCTTAGTTAGGCACTCGCTTACTATGTAAGGTACCTACAAATTAAATAATACATATATATGTAATTATTATGTTCCTACACCGGATAGGTTCATATAGGTAGCGGTAGTAAAAGCTCACGGTGTGTCATCCACCACACCTATGGTTTCCTTTAAAGGCTATAAGGTGGCGCTCCACTACCATTGTACACGCGAATAAGTTTGCAGAAGCTATAAAATTTAGCTAACCAGGAATCAACCAAACGCCAATATGCTATTGAGAAACATAATACAAAAGTCGTAAGTATACTTTCTCTAAAGGACCACTTTTCGAAAACGTCTTGACGAAAGCGCCAGCGCCACTCCACATCACTATAGTTGGTGGTTTGGTGCAAACGATCTGTCCTCATAGTCCTTTAAGTCCTAAAAATTCAAAAATAATAAAATCAGAGCTGCCTTCAATAATAAAATTCGTCTACTCCCACCTGTTCTGTTGAGTAGTTTTGTTAACAGAACTAAGTCAATGCTATATAAAATTTTCTTTACCTATAGCTAATTTCAATATAGGTACGAGAACTTAGAGCGACATCTTCGATAGAGTTATCCGCATTTGGAACTCAACAAATGTGCGGGATAGAAAACGGAAAATGCACAAGGAAAGGGGGATCCGAAAGGGGTTGCGATGTCAACCCTAATATTAAGTATATTTTGACAAAACTAAGTTGATGAATTTTAGACAACGGGTAAAAGAAATTAAACCATTGCATGTTAGGTACTCCGACATTAAAATTGAGGAAATAGAGGTTACCAAATTTTTAGGTTTATTAATAGACAGCAAAATGAATTGGAAGGCACACATTCAGCATATTTGTAAAAAACTTCATACATTTTCCTACGCCTTGTATAGATTGCGCAAAATAGTCAACCTATCGACAGTAGTGACAGCTTACCATGGCTATGTAGACTCAACCCTTAGATATGGGTTGATATTTTGGGGTAACTCCGTTGATAAAGAATTTGCGTTTAAGGCCCAAAAACGTTGTATAAGGTCAATGTTTAACCTACAGCAGACAGATTCGTGCAGGCCATATTTTAAAAAGATGAGAATTTTGACCCTTCCATGTCTTTTTCTATATGAAGCGGCAGTATACGTGAAGATACATTTAGATTTATTTGAGTACCGCACTAGAGCTAGACATAAAGACAAGTTATGTATTGTGCCCAGTAAGACCAAACTATTACATGAGAGCATCTATTGCATAGCGCCACGAATATTTAACAATATTCCAAATTGTATCAAAAGTATTAATAACCTATCTGAATACAAGCACAAGCTCAATGAATTACTAATTGATAAATGTTATTACACTATTAATGATTTCTTTAATGACCATTCATTGAAAAATACAACTTCTTCAGTCTTTTCATAGGAGACTTACATTTATAAGAAATATTATTCTATGTAAATAAATATTTTTTACTGCTTGTTCATTGTAATGATGTGTGACATCATCTTTATTGACATTCTAATTTTATAATAAGATAACTGACATTTCAATTTTATAGTGGCCTAATGTACATTAATTGACATTTTTACAATCTCTATTTTTTTTTTATGGCATGTTCATATTTGTTTATTGTAGCGATTTGTGACATATATCTTGATTGAGATTCTAATTTTATAATAACTTTTAATGACATTTTATTTCATACTGGCTTAATACCTTTATTTCAAATTGTTATAATAATGTACCTATTGTCTTTGAAGAGCTAAGCTAAATGAAGACTTTGTTTTTGTTGTGTTGTGCATGAATGAATATTGTATGCCTAAGCGGCTGGACATGGCTGAGCTAATATTGTAATAAGAACTTATGTAACTACCTATGTTTCCACAATAAAATTAATTGATTGATTGATTGATTGATTGATTGATTAATCTAACCCCATCTCCAACAGAAATCGTAATCGCTATAATTATATTCTGACACCCTGTAAATAATTATTTTACTGTGTATATTTTGTTAGCTGTAAGTGGAGTGCGAACTTTATTGCAAGCATTACTTAACGGCCAATGCACTACGATAGTTATAGTCACTGTATATATACAGGTTGAATTTTTCAAAAGGGATTGGATGGCCAACTCGGAAACTATAAGGAATAGCGAAAAATGCTTAAAGGAGTCACGAGCCCGATTTTGATGAAACTTAAATCCTCATCATTAGATTTTTGAAAAACCAATAATCCTAGCTGGGAATCGAATCCATTGATTTTGAAAAAAAAAACACAACCTTTATTATTACACCTTACGATAGTGTTGCTATTAAGGATCATATTCTGGGAAGTAATGACACACGGCAATTTTAAGGAAAGAGCTCATATTTAACAAAATACTTTTTTTTATTACGTTAACTGATAAATTGTTCAAAATCTTTTCAATGCATAGCTGGATTCGAGACCTCAAGGATCGTAGATCGTACTGCTTTCAATATTATCTATTGATTCTGTTTAAAATATACTCCAAAGAATCATTCTGAGCATGATTGAAAATACGGAATACTTACGATCTATTCTGGGATTTGGAATGAAACAAATTATGATACAAAATTTAGGTACATGAAATATGAATTCTATTAAAATTCCAAACTTTCCTTATATTTGCCGTGTATCATTACTTCGCAGAATTTGATCCTTATCACCGACACTATCGTATGGTGTAATAATAAAGGGAGTGGTTCTTTTTTCAAAATTAATGGGATCGATTCCCGGCTAGGATTATTGGTTTTTCAAAAATCGAATGATCAGGTTTTAAGTTTTATCAAAATCGGGCTCGTGACTCCTTTCAGCATTTTTCGCTATTCCTTATAGTTTCGGATTTGGCCATCCAAGCCCTTTTCAAAAATTCATCCTGTATATACTGTGTTATAGTGCAAGAATAAAAAAGTGGCCAAGTACGTATCGGGCTACCAGCCCTTTACGTATGTAGGGTCCTGTAGCTATAACTTTTTACAAAACATTAAAAGAGAGCATTTTCTCAGTATACTATACTATACTATACTATACTATCTTCACGCCAAATCCCTTGCGGGGTAGGCAGAAAGAACCGAGCGCCACACGGCACGGTCCATACACACCTCACTCGCCTCTTCAACTTTCATTTTCTCAGTAAATCGAGTATTATGCATTTGGCTATTTCTACTTTTTACGATTCTCATCGTCACCTTCATGGTAAATTTTAAATACTGATTATTTCAACTATTTTTGTGAACAAACACAAAGCGTTCGGTAAGATAAGTAACATATATAAGTCAATAAGTTAAATTGTGAGTCAGATTTGGAAGAATAACGTTTTGAATTATTAGATCCCACGTAGGTGACGCGACGATCCACGAAGGTGACGCAGTAGCTTTACAGACATTATTAATCATTATTTAAATACTAATTATAAGTTAATATGTTCATTCGGCAGTTACATGGTAACAGCTAGATAACTAAAAACAATTACCAGGTCCTATACACATGCTTTTGACGTAAAAGTTATTCTGGAACCATATAACACAGTACATCTCTTTGGCACAAAGTAGCAATTTATCAGTTATCTAGATCCCATAGAATAAGCTTATATTGTCTTAATTTGGGCTAGCTAGATTAGATAATGTTGTATGAGATTGTCCGTCCCTGGCTACATATAATGGAAGCACTCTGCGGCTGGACGATCGGCTCACCAAACTCGAGGTAGAACTGGGTCGCATAAACTAGCACATACTGGGGTTGTGCGGAGGCCGAAGAAAGGGGGAGGACACGCTAACCCTTGCGTCGGGTGACCTATTCTACTTTCGGGAAGGTGATGGAAGACATTCTTCCGAGGGCGGTGTCGGCTTTATGGTGAAAAAGGACCTCGTTAGCAGCATTGCAGAGAACAGAAGTGTTTCGTCTCGCGTAGCATACGTAATACTGAGAGTCACCAACAGGTACTCCCTGAAGGTGATTCAGGTGTACCTATGCCCCGACTTCGAGAAGCACTGACGAGGCAGTTGAGACTGTGTACGAGGACGTGGTGAAAGCATTACAATGTACTGCCAAGACTAACTACAATGTTGTGATGCGGGACTTCAATGCCAAAATGGGTGTACAAGAACGCCGTGAAACGAAAATCGGACCCTTTGGTGTGGGGCGTAGAAATGACCGGGGGCGTATGCTTATCAACTTTCTTGAGGCTCAGGGGCTCTTCTTGAACTCATTATTAAAGAAGAAGCCCCATAGAAGGTGGATTTGGCGAAGCCTCGACAAGGTCACAAGGAACGAGATAGACTTCATCATGTCGGACAAGAGGTGTATAATTATTTGAAGATGTTTCAGTGATCAACAGGTTTAATACCGGAAGTGATCACCAACTCGTCCGAGAATCTCTGAATTTAGAATTCCGCGCCTAAAGGGCCCGGATGATAAAGCCTACTCTCCGACCTACTGCGCTCCAAATAGCTTTGTGTGCCAAGAAGTTTCAATTGTAGTTTCAAAATCGTTTCGATCTGCTGGAAACCACTGGCATCGATCACGATAAGGCCGACACTGTAGTCAGGACGCTACAACAAGTCTCCTGAAGGTTTCTGTCTGGAAAACGCAAAAATAGGTGTTCCCAGCTTTCGCCTGAGACTCTCAAGCTCATGAGAATCAGACGGCAAACGCCATCCATGCATACGTCTTCGTCAGACCAGAGAGATTTAAATATCAAAATCCGAAAGCTGATACGGTGCGACCTCAGACGTTATAACACCAACATCGTCGAGGCAGCGATCGAACAAAATTGGGTAAAGTCTTTGCACAATAGCTCAAAAGACCCCATCTGACCAAATCGAAAACAGCGGGTGGCAAAACCGTGACCTCGAGGTTCAAGATTCTCGAAGAAGTTAAGAGCTTCTATAGAGACCTATATGCATCACGGTAAAAAAACCGATGAGACCTAGCGACTGTGACCACAGGGCCCCACTAACGCGCCACTATACCAAAGAGAAAGACATTCCGGATATTGACCAGGGCAAGGTCAGGGCGGCTCGCAAACAACTAAAAACCATTAAATTCCCCGGGGAGGACGGAGTTACGACTGAGCTTCTTAAAGTTGGCGGGACTCCAGTTCTGAAAGAGCTGACGAGTCTCTTTATTCCGTCCTCCAACAGGTACAAACCCCTAAAGCGTGGAGCGAAGTGCGGTGGCTCTGTTTTTCAAAAAAGGTGACAAGACCTTGCTGAAGAATTACAGACCCGTCTCACTCCTTAGCCATGTTTACAAGTTGTTCTCTAGAGTAGTCACAAACCGCTTCGCCGGAAAACTCGACGAGTTTTACTCGACGAGTACTACCTAAATGTATATAAATGTATAAGGTATTAAGTGCCTTAATTTAGCTTTAAGTGCCATAACTCTTTCCCGGGATCTGTCCTTGAGACTTGGATGCGAAGACCGTTGTGTCTTTGTTTAAATAGCGCACAAAGGTGCTCGAAGGGTCACAGGTCTACACCTCGAGAGCCAAAACAACGGCATGACGTGAAAGTTCTTAGCATGCTGCACGCCTCAAGAAGCGGAATTACACCTGAACCAACCCAAAAGACGCAAGATAACACCCAAACCCGTAGGCGAGGCCACGGTGATAGCCTACATCTACCCTGTGATACATCTTTCTAAGGTGTTACCCGGGGCGGCGCCTAACACTAGACGGGTAAGTAGGTACGGTGTGATTTTTCGACGGTATGGACTGTGGTTTGGATCTGGCATAACATCCGGTGGGATTTCTACTCCTATAAACACGGACATCACACGGAATGTTATAGGTATTGCTCTGTCATTTTCCATGACTGTAGAAACCTAGTTATTTATTCTGCTATCATTCCGCTACATACTACAATACGAATCTAAACGAGTACCACTCTTACTGAAACTAGTCAAAGATCACTTTCGTGGCATAAACTCACCTTCGTGGGTAAAACGCCACGAAGGATGTGACACGAAGGTAACGAAAATATATCTTTTTATCAAATTCCGACAAAGTTTAGCCGTTACGGTTTAAATCAAATACTACATACATATCTCAATTTATTTGCGATTTCGATGAATTGACTCTGACTTCAATAGCTATTATACAATGTACAAAAAGTCACCCACGAAAAGTACTCGAATTAAGTGTCAAATGTAGAAAGTTGCCGTTAATTTTTTTTTCATGGAGCCAGGAGATGCACGTCGTTCTACTGCGATACCGGTCAACCAATAACGTTCAGGTCGTTCAGTTAAGTTGAGTTTTGTTATTGGGACGGTCGTTTTGATCAACAGTCAACCGTTTACTACGCAAATCTAAAGTACCTACATTCGTGTGACCGACGTAAATTGTGTTTTAAGTTCTAAATAATAGTAAGAAGATTTTTTTTGTAATACTGTGTGTGTAGTGTATGTTATTATGGTGAATTTAGTGTATGTAACTTCAAAATCTATGGAAATTTGGTGAAGCAGTAACCTGATGTTTAACTGAATCGGGAAGTGTGACACGAGTAGAATGCGAAAAATGACCCCGATTTTGACCTTTCGTGTTGATTTTTGGTATGAATATTTACTTCTATTGCAACAAATTTCATGTATTTTATAGCTTAATAGCTGTTTTATCCACCGTTTTAAAACATTTCTTTCTAACTCATACGGTTTAGAAAATATAAGCGTGTGACCATCAAATTTAAGCAACGAGTAGAAATAGCCATTTACTTCTTTTTACTGGTACTTAATCGAAATGTTTGTTTCAGGAGGAATAATAGGACTTCTTCTTGGTCTACTGTTACCTCAACGCTATGTTGGTAAGATTTGTTGTTGTCTTTTTAAACTAGAAATAAACATTATCGTGTCGTAGTGGTTGTACCTAGTACCTATACCTACCTACCTACGTTACGTTACGTTGGTATATCTTTATTATAATTCTACTGTACATGTGTAGGTACCTATGTCCTGAACTCCTCCTGAACGGCTGGACAGACTTGAATGATATTTTATGCTTGCATTTGGGTGGCGCCCTGGATGGTGTAGATTCACAAATCAGCCCGGCAGATGGCGCTGCAGTTACAGAACGCTGCAACCTAGATACAGGTTATAACGTAAACGAAGTTGCGCTGGTCAGCTAGTCCATTTTATGAAAATGAATCTCCGAAAGTTATGTACGCTCATAACTTCAGAACGGCTGGACCGAATTCTTTTTTTTTTTTTTTTCAAATCTTTATTTCATAGAACATGGTTACATAATGGCTCTTATAATTATCAAGGTACAAGCATATTCTGCCGTGTGGCGTGGAAATAATAAAATTATATTTACATGTTACATAGTATCGAAATTTAAAAACATAAAATCATAATTTAGGACCGTCCAGTCATAATATAGTTATAGATTGTTCAACTCATCAGTGCGCGCGGCGCTATGTGTGCGTGCGCTAGTAATTATACAGCTTTAAATTGTGTGGCAGTGATGCGGCCGTCTTCACAGAGTACATTTGTTTATTATGAGATAGAGACGTAACTGACTTATTGACGACACCAGCGGTGCCAAGCAGTCTTTGCAGGAAACTCTCTGCGTGGCCGCGAATTAAAAACTATAATAGACAAAAAGCATACAGCGTCATCTACCACGTTTTGAAGGCAACTCTTACGTTATAATGAAACGAAATTAAATAACAAGTCTCAATGTAACTGCAACGTTGACATCCTGTGTTTGTTGGTTACATTATAATTCATTACACAGTGTTCTAAGTGATAATACCATGGGTACAGTCGTTAAAGAAAATGTCTAGTTCTTTACGGAGAAAATGTTTAAGAAGTCAGGTAAATATTTTTGATGTGTCAATTCGATATAATTAATATTTTTTATCACTACATATTATTATAAAACGAAGTCCCCGCCGCGTCTTTCGTTCACGATAAACTTAAAAACTACTGCATGGATTTTCATGCTGAGATCACCAATGATTCTTGAGAACGGTTTGCGTATAATATAATTTACTGACTTTTATATACATTGACTAAAATCTTAGACCATATAACACGGGACTAGCCTTTGCGAACCACCGCATACAAAAATATTCTGCCAGTTTTCATACAAATGAAGGGGGAAACACAAAGACATATAAAATTTCATTGCATTTAAAAATGTATTTATCGACAAACGCGTAATGGTTGTTGTGTGTTAATTGTTATTGTACAGTCAACTACAATGTAATGTACTAGTGTTAGCAATCACCAGGAATGTTAATAAAAAAATATACACTGAGATTAACAAAGCAGATTTCTATCACTTTATTTAACAAATTTTACTACACCCTGAACGTAATCATTACACAAGTAGCTAATCAGTAAGTAACTTAGAACATTCTTACAATCACGGCGACACTGATCACCAGGGTGTGTAGTTCTTTACTCTGCAGCGGTCGACCGTCGAAAAGAGGGCGTCCACTACATTGCGCGCCTTTTTATATTGGAAATCTAGTCATAGACAAGTCGACTTCTACACGGCCTCTCCTGACCATGCATCGTCCTCGACTGCATATAAGATGTCTGAACCTCAACAGTCATCGGTTCAGATGGACTAGCTTCGGGATTGAACACGCTCATCGGCATGAGCTGCGATGCTTTCATCGAGGCGGCTTCTAAAATCAATTAGAAATAACATGTCATTACTATGTGCCAATGTAACACAAAGACCTAATTGTTGTATCCATCAACCTTTCAAGGCCTTCCAACGTACAGTCCAAAATACATTAGCTAAGATAAATAGCACACAGCTTATCACACATCACCACATTCATTTAATGTGATTACGTTCGCACATTAAAAGGCAAACTATATGAGGATTTCTGATTCATACGAGGTTTATGATTCATTCACACTTGGATTCAAGTATTTACCATTCATCATCACTCTACCAATTCATTGTAGGGCAAACATCCCACAGTCTGTTTGCCGAAAAAGGAACGTCCCGCAGTCCGTCCTCTAACTACATGGGAATTGGCATCCCACAGGCATACCAATAGGAACGTCCCGCAGTCCGTCCTGTACACCGACATTCATCTTTACACTACCACGTAGGGCAAATATCCCGCAGTCTATTTGCCAAAAGGAACGTCCCGCAGTCCGTCCTCTACATGGAGTTGGCATCCCGCAGTCTGCCAATAAGAACGTCCCGCAGTCCGTCCTATATACGAAACTAACACTTATACATAAAACTAGTACCCATATATGTACAAAAGTTGTACCCATACAGAACACTGGCACCCAGCATGTCAGCATGGAACATCCCGTATTCTGTTCCTTCACCAACACTGGCTGCGTTCAGATGACACGCACCCGTCAGGCACACGCCACTTAAGTCAACACCGACAACTCATACATACATACATATGGTCACGCCTTTTATCCTCTAAGGGGTAGGCAGAAGCACATTATATGCCCACATTTCACCTATAGATGTTGTACCACGTAATAGGTGCTGTGCTGAGTCATATTGCTGTGCTGATATGGACAGGCGCAGGTTGTGACTGCCCACTGTTAAAAAATTTTTAACTTTGCTTAATGATTGCCATTTTACTGGCAACCGGGACCAACAGCTTAATGTGCCTTCCGAAGCACGGAAACGCTCGCAAAATAACAAAGTGGTCACGTGGTGGTTACCCATACAAGAACCTGTCATAGTAAATGTTGTCAATATTACCGTCAACTCGCCACTCGAAGAATGCAGTGCAGGTATCAGGCCACCATTCGTCCTGCCATACCACCATAAACTGGGCCGCACGCAGCCCGTCATCCGCTCGGCGGCGCTCGCATGGACCACCATCTACCATACCAGGGTCCAACTTGCATTTTTACATTGAACCTGTGAAAACACAAATTGTTAACATTTAAACACGCGAGGTGAACCTCTATTACGATCCACGTGTGAACCTTACGGTACCTAGTTACTCTTCAGTAACCCGATCGTAGGGACTTCTGCACCTTTTTGATTTACAGTTTAGTTGCAAACCTCCCAATGGCACATCTCAGACTAGCGACCAAATCAGTGGGACGGTAGTTTAGTTTCTCTTTATGAGACCCAGGAAAAAATGAGACGTCCTCCGTTTAATAACGTAAAGGTCAGCTGCAACTTCCACAAAAATATTTAAACACAAATATTTAAACTGTTCATCAGCAATACCTCGATACTAAGACCGCTGCAACGAGCCCCATCTTGGTGCAAATGCTGCATCTCTCTGAGGATGCGGGCATCCCGCAGACTACCCATTAGAGCAGTAAGTTCGACGCTTCCATGTCGCTGAAATACCATTGAAACAACAGTACGCCAAATTTCAGATCGATCAGTTCTGCGAAGCTTAGGAGAAATTCCTTCATCACCTAGAAAGTGATGATGTTCAAAATGTATAGCTAAGACACATTAATCACCTCGGCTCTGAAATAAAAACAAATCGTATCCAAATTGGCCCATCCGTTAGGCAGCTGTGATGCCACAGACAAACACACAGGTTACACCCACAACAACACGTGTTTTCGTCGGGGGTTAATTAATTGACCTCGATTCAGATCATGTTGAGTACAGTTCAAGCGTAAGTGGACCTGTCTGTTTGCGTGGTGCATCTTTGGTGTAACGTAGTACCTAAATCTCTGGCCCCATTTCTTTCACGAATTTCACACAACCAGCAGACTAACCTTTGACAGTAAAATCAGCGTTGCTGTACAGAAAAGGAACACTACATTTGTCATTGTCCCAAACCGTTCGGCTACATCCTGTCTAGAATTCAATCCAATGCATGCATCCAAGTATAGGTATTACTGGAAACGGGGTTTTATGTTCTTAAAAAAAAACTCAAGAAGTACAAGTTTATGACTTCTCAATCAATCATCAATCAGCCTACAGCAGTCCACTGCTGGATGTAGACCTCTCCCAATTTACACGGTTCTACGCCTTTCGCATCCTTTCCTACGGCCTTGTCCAGGTCGTTGGTTCTACTATAGATGTGCCAGCCCATGGCCACTATGATGTACTTACTCTGCGAGCTACGTTGACTACTCTGGTTCTCTAATAGATAACATTGTTTCGGATGTTATCTCTCAGAGACACCCTAAGTGTAGCTCGCTCTGTTCTAAGTAAAACACATTTACGCAAGTTGATCGAAAAACTCGCTTTGGTACACTACTTCATGTGACAGAACCATGCCCTCCTCTGCAGTCTATTCTTTTTGTGTCCAGTTAAGAGGCCTTGATATTTTACTGACCTGACCGATATAATTTCGATTGAGATAATCAGCATGTGGCAGTACAACTCCTTTTCTTTGCTGGAAAGCGGAATCCTGTGTTCGTATCGACCATTGGGCGCCTCTCAGAAAAAAAGGAGCAGACCATTTTTATGTTTTGTCAATTTGAGAGTAACATAATAAAGTAATAACAAAAACGTTGAGGGTAACTTAACAAAGTTATAGCAAAAGTGTTATGAAGCCTTTACGACAGCTAACGTTTACTTTACCGAATGGAATATGCTACCACACGCTTCCCATCATCAGCATAGGTTAATACTAGATACTACCACAATACTACTAACTTGCGTCCGTGTGAACCTCCGTGGGAGGTTCTGATTCTGGGTTCACTGGTCACTCTCGTCAGACAATCGTATCAAGCCTTGTCTAATTTGTTATTGATGTGAACTCCAAATAAACTTTTCAGTCAAACCTTGTAGCACGATTCTGGATATGTCTACGAAAATATCCTACAAGATCTAGAATTTGTCGGATCTGTAAGAGTTTTAAGGGAATAGGTGAAAATTATAAGGCGTTTACCTTTTCGTAAGCTTGGCACTTCCTGACCGCAGCTGAGGGCGCGTGCGTGTAGCGTGCACCCGTGCGCATCGCGTAGACGCGCATAACGTGATCAATGCACGCGCGTGTAGCGCATATGAATGCGCGTCGCGCAGACCAGCGTGCAGCGCGTCGTGTGGACTAGCGCGTGCAGCGCACACCAACGCGCATCGCGTAGACTAGCGCGTGCAGCGCACACCAACGCGCATCGCGTAGACTAGCGCGTGCAGCGCACACCAACGCGCATCGCGTAGACTAGCGCGTGCAGCGCACACCAACGCGCATCGCGTAGACTAGCGCGTGCAGCGCACACCAACGCGCATCGCGTAGACTAGCGCGTGCAGCGCACACCAACGCGCATCGCGTAGACTAGCGCTTGTAGCGCGCACCAACGCAAGTCGTGTAGACTAGCGCGTGCAGAGCACACCAACGCCCATCGCGTAGACTAGCGCTTGTAGCGCGCACCAACGCACGTCGTGTAGACTAGCGCGTGCAGCGCACACCAACGCCCATCGCGTAGACTAGCGCTTGTAGCGCGCACCAACGCACGTCGTGTAGACTAGCGCGTGCAGCGCACACCAACGCGCATCGCGAAGACTAGCGCTTGTAGCGGTCACCAACGCGCGTCGTGTAGGCTAGCGCGTAAAGCGCCCATCAGCGCACGTCGCGTAGACCAGCTTGCAGCGCGCGTCGTGTAGACTAGCGCGTGCAGCGCACACCTCGGGCATCGCGTCGACTAGTGCTTCTAGCGCTCAACAACGCCCCTCGCATTGATTTAGAACTCCCGGATCGGCGGACAGGAGGATTATCGCCGTTACTGTATAGGAGAGTGACAAAGGACAGTTTCTAGTCACTTCAACGCTTGATTAACTGTGCACAAACATAATCGCACCACGCGTCAATACGTGAATTAACGGGTCAAAATTATAGTCATAAAATACTGCATTCTAAAGGGGTTGAACGCTTGAATCGCGTCCATAATCATTTGTAACGTTTGAAAAGTTCACGGGCACTTTCGGTACTAATTCGCTTCCTTTATGGCAAGTTGTAGAAACATCTCACTTTTAACGATACCGTACGTGTAACAACGAACGAGATTGGATCCGAGACCGCGATGGTGGTGTCTAGGATCGCGACGGCTACGAACGGTATTCCCCGTAATACCCTTCGTGACCAATTACACGACACGTGGCACTCACGATGGTCCACTCAAATCATCAATTCACTATGCAATTTACGGCTTGAATTATGCGTTTTAGGCATAATTACACGAGAAAACACAAACAAATTGCGTAAAACATACACAACTCACTAAAAGAGGGTACTTTGTAATGATTACGTTCCTTATGTTTCATAATACCTCTCGTTCGACTCGGTGAGTTGGCGATTAGGTAAGAATCACACTTCTGATGTTAGCAATCACCAGGAATGTTAATAAAAAAATATACACTGAGATTAACAAAGCAGATTTCTATCACTTTATTTAACAAATTTTACTACACCCTGAACGTAATCATTACACAAGTAGCTAATCAGTAAGTAACTTAGAACATTCTTACAATCACGGCGACACTGATCACCAGGGTGTGTAGTTCTTTACTCTGCAGCGGTCGACCGTCGAAAAGAGGGCGTCCACTACATTGCGCGCCTTTTTATATTGGAAATCTAGTCATAGACAAGTCGACTTCTACACTAGTTTAATCATATAAAATGATGTACTGATGTACAGGCTTTTCATAAAGCCAAAAGACCAAATGGTCATGTGCAATGGCAGAAAACAATGCTTATGTAAGGCGCATCCTGTGGTTAGATGATCTAAGACTAAAATATAACGATATTAGTTGGAGATGTCGGAAACATATAAGATGTCTGGGAGCTTTTAACGAAAACGCTGCCTAAACCCTTCGAGACATCACAAAATAATGTATGGTAGAATTGTCTAACTTATAAAGGCCTACAGAATAGTCAAAAAATGATAGAGCTCCAAATTCTAGTGCAAAAAAAAATAGAAATGCAGAGTTGGTCCATAGAAAAAAACATTGCTTATACAGCAAATATGACAAAAATTGATCTGAAGATGTACCGGACGCTCGTGCACGGAACGCTCTCACGTCCGGTACTTGGGGGTGCGGGGTGCGGAGGTGGCGCACGGCTGGGCTTTTGTACCCGGTCGCGTGCCCGGCGGTTCAGGCTCCGACCCAGTTCTACTATCTGCGGCGAAGTCTGCAGTAAGTACTTGATCAGGGTACTTACCTGGATTGCCGATCGATACCTTGTGGCGAGGATGAAGAATGACACAAATATTACGAAGGTACGTGCGGTGGAGGAGCTCTATACGTAACGCGGGCTAACTGTTGCTATATGGACGCGGACTAACTGTTTCTACACGGACACGGGTAAAATAATACTTGTTCGAACGCGAGACAGAACGGTACGGAGTGGGATGGACGTCGACAGCCCTCTGGTCCCACTAGGTCTTCTGTGATCTGTCTCCCCCGTGCCCGTAGCCCGTCAACCGTTAACTATTGACTGTTTTCACTATTCACGTTCACCGTAGAGGCGTAGATTTACCGTGCTAGGTATAAAAAACTGTTCGCTAAGGTACTTCGAAACTTTACCTTAACGAGAACCGTGTAGAGCTCCCCAAATCTGTCGCAAATTTTATTATATTTTCGGTATCAGACACCCATAAAAGCTGTTGCAGCTAAGTATACAAACATGGTGAAAACTGGTAATGGAGTGCTAATTCAATACCTTTCTGAAACTGTAACTAGTATCATTGTGACAAGTCTAGATTTCTTAGTATTCAAAGAAACATGTACGACTCTATACAAATTTAGGCGTCCTATACCCATTATTTGAATTTTATTACAAATCTAGACACTGTAGGGTATAGGAACGCTTCGAAACTGTTAAATTACTATAGTTTAAACAGCTTTAAACAATTCAAAACATTCTAGACTCTATAACTAGGTATCTAGGCTCAAGAAAACATGTTATCAATAAAACAAAAACGACGAATAAAAACACGGTAAAAATCTATTAAAACTGTATACTAAAGTTACGTAATAAATTATGAAACTATAAAGATTGTTTTATTTACAATTCTAGTGTCCCTAAGTCCTATCTAGGTACTCACATGAGTCCTAGGTTGCCTAATTCGACATTTAAACACTATTTTGACTTAAATTGTTTCTAATCACTTTGAACACTATTTTTTAGGCACTATATCGACTTTAGGAACACTGGGTTAGCACTTAGATCACAGCCCAAGCACTAGAAGTCTGTTTTTCACGAGGCTGTCGCGAACAGTATGACTTGATTTAAAACGTAAAAAGACCATAATCTATACATCTAAAAAAACTGTTGAGGGTCGAGAGTCTGTACATGGAAGATAATTTGAAAATTTTAATTGTAGGGCGTAGGGCGTTCTCTAATCGATACTGAAGCCGAAAATGTAATTAAAAATTTTCATGTCTGTCTGTCTGTATCCCGAATAAGTATCACGCTGAAACTACTAAATTGATTTAAATGAAACTTTGTTCAATCTGATCTTAGAATCCGAAGAAGGTTCTGGGATACTTTTGATCCCGATATTTTGCGCGGTTCGTTTGGGAGAGGGCAGGGCAGTTTTACACGCTGCTTGATGAGTCTGATGAAGAAATACCTCTCCTTTCGTACACCTTATGTGACGTAAACGAAGTTGCAAGGTTCAGTAGTTTGTTATAAGATTGATGACATACTTCAGCCATATGGCTTAAAAGTTCTGCGGCTACCACCGTATCATCCTGAACTAAACCCAATCAAAAAGGTATAGAGAATTAAAAAAAAAATGCTTCGCGTAACATCGAACAAAATGTGATGGCAATAATAAAATTAATAAACGAACGTTTAGGTCAAATTGATGAAGAGATGTGGCGTAATACAAAGAAGAAGAATACTATGGACATTTTGATATGGAATCTGAATTTATAATTAACCTTGTAGAGAGCAGCGAATCCAAAAATTCCTCAATTTTATTATTTAGCAGCAAAAAATATTAATATGTTTAACATACATTTCACCCCTTAAGTTTTTATTTTAGTTAAACAAATGTTTTTGTATATTGTACTTCACTGTACCTCTTGTCACGCACACGAAGTCACTGTGTTTATACGAGGTTTACCCACACATAGGGCCGCGCGCACTGATGAGTTGAACTTACTATATGATAGTATATAAACAAAGAGAATACAATATATATAAATGTCACAGCTTTCGCTATTTCTTTCTTTTTTGTGTTAGTTACAGCCAGGGCATTTTTGTATCAAAAAAAAAATTAAAAATCTTACATCGGGTCAGCTTGATATGGCGCAACAAAGTTCGCTGGGTCAGCTAGCACCTTTTTGAAAAACCCCTCACTGGTGTAGTGTAAGTGTTATAATTCATAAGTTTAGGCGGAAGGAATTTTACCCCGTATCAGACATTATGCGTATGGTAAGATTAGAAGAAAGTTTTACATGGGAACACCTTGATTGTGGTGTGCGGTACGATTATGGAAAGTCTATGTTATAAAAAAAAACAATGTTGAGGTTTGCACCTATATTAATTTGCTAAACATCTCCTTCATCTTGCTGCTGCGGACTAAGTTCCCATAATCTTTCAAAAGTGTCGAGAATCTTACGTTTCGATACAACGATCTCCTACTTGCAGGTGGTGTGGAACTCTTAGTGACAGGAGAGACTTTGCCTCTTTGTGTGTGTTCTACCGCCTGTACAACGGTTTGTGCTCTCAGGAATTGTTCGATAGGATGCCTATGGCTACATTCTATCATCGCACTCTCGCCACAGACAGGGTGTTCATCCTCACGCGTTGCGTCCTGAGCGCTCGATCACGGTATGATCCGATAGAGGCGCGTACGCTTAGATTGTGGAATGATCTCCCTGCCTCGATTTTCCCAAATGCCTACGGTATGGGTTAGGTAGGGGGGTAGTATGGGGTGCTTCTGCCTCTGGTGTTGCAAACGTCCATAAGCTGCGGTGACCACCGGTTCATCTGGTGGGGTCGTCGTATGCTTGTCTGCCACTCTAGTGGTATAAAAAAAACATACTTACATGACAGTGATTCTCTACAGAGCTGGAAGTGTGGCCCCGCTCGGAAGAATACTACAACTGGAACGAGCCTTTCATCCACATCCGCTCCAACGATCCTGGCAGCTGGCTGAACTGGTACCGACGCACCAATGAATTCCTCAAAGGTAAACAAAACGGCACAAAGAATACATTTAGAGTCTCAATTAAACTTTTTTTTTTATTTTATTAGGTACCTACCTATTTTATGATAAAGTGCCAATTAGAAGTGCCTACATCATCTGTGAAAATTTCAACTGTCTAGCTAGGTATCACGGTTCATGAGGTACTTAGGTACAGCCCGGTGACAGACATACATACAGACAGACAGACGGACAGCAAAGTCTCTAAAATAGAATCCCATAAAAACAGCGTCACAGTCTCGTTCATTCCATCCGTCAACATGTGCAACATGCGTATAATATTGATTAGGGCCTCAGTGCTGTTAGAAGAGCTTTCCTACAGAAAAATGTAACATTGAAATCAGTAGAAGTTCTGAAGTGACATTAACTAGGGTGGAATAGGGGTTTATGTATTATTTAATTAAGAAGAAAATTTTAACACCACTAAAATTGGGTTTCAGCTACATAGTTGTGATGTGATGCTCAATGACACCACTGGCTTGGTCCTGAATTCGTCTCTCACTTAATCAGAACTTTGTTCCACCAGAATACGAGACCACGGTTCCTGACGACCCTCCCCGCGCGCCTTGTTCTGTGTACAACCGCCGAGATCAAGTCGCACGTTCCGACGCCTGCGATCTGGCCATGAGGCAGTGGGGGCCGTGCTCTGCTGATAACTTTTATGGTTACGTGGAAGGGAAGCCTTGTGTGTTTCTTAGGCTGACAAACGTAAGTACATTAATAGGTCGTTTACTGCTACAACAATACATGTGGCAGAATGGCAGAATACAGCGTTCTACGTGATTTATTTATAGGAATAATATGTCCATATCCTTAGCCTTATCAAGATAACGTGTGTTGCTATGTGCAAAATTTCTACCAATTTGTATAGAGGTGAAATTAAATGCGTTGCTTAAAAACGTTAATAATCTTTGTCCTGAATAACATATATTACCTTTCCACAAATTGCCAGTACATTATTAATTTAACTTTAGAGTTAGAAAATGCGCACATTATACGATCAATTACCATCTGACTTTATTTTTGCTCTTGATGTTGAGTTCGCATTCTGTGTGACCTATGCTAATCTTCTGTGTTAAGTGCGGCAGTACGTGTCTTCTATTAGTTAAATAGTGTTATCAACTAAGTTCTTGGTAGATCAGGATTACACACTATCACAGCAATGAAGTTCTTAAAATTAAAGTACCTAATTATGCAGAAGGAATTTAGTACTTACGGTAAATATTTAAAAAAATATTGTACACAGGTCCACTACTGGGTGCCTCATCCATACAACATGACTACAGCATTGCCTATTCCTGCACACATGCCTAATCATCTAAAACAAGCTATGGTAAGTTCAATAGCATTAAAATGTTTTGTATAATAATATATAAAATACTAGCTGACCAGAGCAACTTCGTTTGCGTGATAAATGAAGAACCGCTCGACCGATTTTGTGCAAACTTCACATAAACCATCTACTACATAGTCCTAACAAAGCCTAAAGATTTGGTTTGAATAGGTGAGCCCGTTCTTGAGTTATAAAATTACAACGAAAAGTGGCATTGATTTTTATATATATAGATTTTTCGTAGTTCAACTCTCGGTTAAAGTTTCATCATGTGGTATATTTGTTATTTTAGTAGCGCTCTTAGTGGTAGTGCAGATTCAAAATGTAGTTACTCGAGAACAGTTTGTACATCCCTAGCCAATCTTAACTTGATTTTTTATCTCTCCAGCATTTCTACCGTAACTTTGGTGACTTTATCTGGGTGTCCTGTGAGGGTGAGTTCGCTGCAGACAAGGAAAACATAGGCCCACTTCAGTACATCCCAGCTGAGCTACCCCCAGGATTTAGCGTTACTCGCCTGCATACAGCAGATCGCATACCTTACTCTACCCGGAACCAGCCTGATATTATTCCTCCGCCTCTGATTGGGGTCTACTTCGAGAACCCACGTCGTAAGTACTATTATAATTTTGTATATTTTATTATGTTAAGTAAAATAATAAAATAACTAGGTGAGATAGGAGTACCTATCTCACAAAAATATTTTATATTATGATATTTTTGAGATTCAACTTTGCTATCAATTCGGTGACACCGGTGCATCGCCGTAAATGGATTGGGCCATCTTACAAAAGACACTTATAACAACACATAGTTATGATAAAATGAATAGTTTTACTTGTGGTGTAGTACCTAGTACCTAACTCAAGATCGAGCACAAGTTGACGAACAAGAAACTAGTTTTAGGGGTTTTGTAATATTTTTCCAATTTAGCAATAATGAGCGCATAGTTTTTGTCGGCCTATGCCTAACTCTTCGGGAAAAAACGTCACTTATCTATGTACACATGATAATTCCTTGGGATTCTGTGGGATATTTAAGCATCTGTGTGACATAGACGACTTTAGATATTTTTGGTATACATAGGTACATATATTTAGGCCTTTATTCCCGAAGGGGCACAGGCATAGGACACGCCCACATTTCACCTTTTAATATTATGTCCCACGTAATTGCCTATTGCCGTGTTGAAATAAAATGAAATTTTTCAAGCTTCCGTTTTCGGTATGAGCGAATTAATAAATTGATTACTTTTGTTTTCAGGTGGTTTGGTTATCAATGTAGAATGCCGGATCTGGACTCGTGACATTTATTATGACCGCAACAGCCGTGTAGGACGTGCCCGTTTCGAATTGTACATCGATTAAGTTTGCAATCTTCATGTTTTATTGTTTTAATTTTATACGTACGTCAAGAAGCTCGGTTATTCCTAGCACCTTGATTGGTTGGCAAAGAACGTGTTTTATACTTTAAACCAACTCTTTATAACCGAGACTGTTAATTATTTTGTTTATATTTTCAGCCTCATAACCCCTTATGTTATGAGTTTTGCTATAATCGTTTTCATTTGGAATTTTATATTATTCGTTTTGTTTCAATTTCATTGAGATTTATTCTGAAGTTAAGCAATGAATTCGGTTGTAAACTTTTGTGAAAATAAGTTAGGTAATGTCACTTTATTTTAATGATAACTAATTTTGGAAGCAATATAATTTTAATTTTTATTTTATTAAAATAAGGTAGGTACACCACTTTTTAGATACTAAGGAATAATTATATGTAAAAAAACAAAAAAGAACAATTACATTAAAACTATTGAATGGTAAAAATTATAATTCAACAATAAAATAAATTTATATAATTATAGCTACGCTCCAAGACCTTAAATCTTATTATCTGATAAACACTCTTTTTTAAAAATTCTATGGTAGCTCAGGCAAATTGTTTATAAGACTTGACTGCTCTTCATGAATTTTTAGAAAATTGCAAATTAATAGATATTTATTGTGAGCCATACATAATTAAACAAGGGTCATCAAATCAATAATCGCCTTTTTAAAACAGTATCAGCTTGGAATTCAATTAAAAATATAGGAACGTATATTCTGTTCATGTATTTTTTTTAAAGCAAATGAGAACGAAATTAAATCATTTTCCTTGGGATTTTATGGTAGATTTAAGCTTTATTTTCCTTTTAGTTTAACGCTATCTGTATGTTATGTAATGCCTGAAGTAATTTATAACCGCCCTTGCAGTAGTTGCCTGTACATCTTTTCATGACCTGAAAAATGATATCATTTAGGAATTTAAATAAAATCGAAATCATTTACTTTAATAGTAAGCAAATTATCGTGATAATGTTAATATTAAAGCTTTTGTGGAATTAAGCGATGGAATGTAGCTGGTGTTTTCAATGTTACAGTGTTAGAGATAGAATGTTCATTTATGGAGTGTTTTAATTAAGAGATCAATTATTAAAATAGTTATTTAAAACGTAGGTAGGTACATTATATTTTTCTTTCTGTGTGTAAATGTTATGGAAATAAGCCTTCTTACATTGCCGACTAAGAATTGTTCTAAAAGTTATGCCTACTTTTCTTTCACATAGGTACCTAGAACTTGAATTTAATTTTATTGCTTTTATAAGACGATGGTATTGATGGTGCCTATACCAACTTACAAATAAACTGCATTTCTGTATAAATATTTTTGCTACCTCTTTTGTAATTATAACCCGACTGTTATTATAAGATCTGTAAATAATTTACTTACATTATGTATAAGTTTATAAGTAGGTACCTATGTTAAGTTAACGTATTTTTTGCTCGATAGCTTTGTCGAGATAGCTACGTGGGTTTACATTGATGTAGTCATTTATAAATAAAATGTTTCTAAATTTTGTGAAATTTTCTTCAATCAACCAACTGAAAGGTAGACTAAGCTACTCCATCATTAAAGTCCATGAAGTCAAGTATTTCCACCGATTCCGTCAACATCTACGTTATATTAAACCTCAAACTGGATGTCAGCGGTGACCAGGGCGACGGCGATTCCGGCAAAATCATGGCGCCATAGTGCAAGAGAGATAGGCGACGCATGCTACCTACGCTCGCACACAAGCAAACCGCGCTCGTTGCGTTTGATTTTTGCGCGTCATTTTTTTTTTGTTGCCTACTTTCTTGTACTCACACAATCGCCGTCACCCGCTTGTCGCAGCTGACAAACAGTTTGAGGCTTTATGGAGTCTGAGGAAGGTGGGGGCTGCTCCCCGTAGCCGTAGGTCTGTTGGAAGTCCTCGAATATAATTCAGAGTTCCGAGGGCTTACCCAGGGCTCCCAACCGTAGGCTGTAGGGCAGGATACGTGAGGCTTTTTAGTCGGTAGAAGTCCGGCATAGCATCCTAAAGGATTTTCCACAAGTAAAAAAATAGGCCTCATGGGCGGCTTGAAAAATTTCAACTGTGGGTAGTCACAACCTACGGTAACCAACCTTCCGGGGGGCAGAAGGCTTGTCTGCCGCCTAAGTAGTATAAAAAATACTACGGTTGTTAGTAAATGATGGCAATCTTGAGGAGTTATAATAAACTAGCCTGAACTAGTCTTATTCCGCTACCTCACATCACATATTGTAACTAATGCTTCCACCCTTAGACGCGTCAAGCATTGATAACGTCACAAAAATGTCACTGCACCAATCAAAATAACTTGAATTTAACCATTGCAAGTCAAATTTACAAATTTCAGGGTTTTGTACTCAAAGGGTAAAAACCGGACCCTATTCATGAAAGTTTGCCTTCCGTCTGTCTGTTCGTCATGAGTTCGTGACCATGAGGTACGTCTGTATTTCAGGACCGTGATAACTACAGAGCTGAAATTTTTACACATGATGTATTTCTGTTTCCGCTATAACAACAAATACTAACATCGGAATAATAATAATTAAGGGGGGCTCTTATTCCCGGGCGGTTTTTAACCTCGTTGTTAGTACGTCACCTACCATGCGCGACTCCGACTCGCACTTGGCCGGTTTTAAATAAAAGAATTAATTATAATAATAATAAATATTCACGGAGTCATAATTATATTGATAATGACCCAAGAAGTAATGGACATGACATGGCGCTAGTAGGCTACTGCCACCTATTTTGGTACATGAAACGGTGACCACGATTCATAGGACATGGCTCTTTCGCTAAGAACCTGTGGGAGGTGGTGGGCGTGGAGTCGGACCCTGTGTGCCATCACTGCCCATGGGATGGGCCGCATATCGCCCTCTCGGGCAGTATTGGGAGGGACCCGTCGTTGCCGGTCCTGGTGCGAGCTATGGTCGGCAGCCAATCGTGCTTGGTCGCCTTCGCCTCTTTTGCTAGCGAGGTGATAGCGGCCAAACGAGAGGAGTTGCGGGTGCTGGTCAGACGCTCCCGGCCCGCAGTCCCATTCGGGGGCGCTACATGGCATCATGGATGCGCGCCTCCGACTAGTTCCTTGAATCGTGGGCGGTGGTCGGACGACTCCGCCCACGATGATCAAACAGCTGCAGGCACCTCCCCGTGCTTCAGGGGTGCCTTACGTTCCAGGGGTGCCTTTAGCGCCCACCCATTCAGTCGCTCTCTACCCCCTGTGCTTACAGAGGGGCATCCGAGAGCGTTACGACGCGATTAGTACTTACAGCTCCTTTGGGAGTTCAGGGAGAGGGCAGCACATCAAGCCCCTTTGCCGGGCCGCTGTGATTTATTCACCGGCCTATCCTGCGACCAAGTTAAGGTTTAGTGGGTAGGGCGGTCCCACATGTGTGCAGTTGTTACAAAACTGCAGACCACAATATATGAATTAATTTTACGCCGATGTCAACAACAAACAGATCATGACGGGCAGTGAGTCTTCCATTTGGGAACGATACCAGTCTCACGACTGAAGATGTGGGGGATTGATGTTATTACTTCAACTAAGACGTGCATAGTTTGAAAATAGATAAAAAAGTTTACACCTTGTTAGGTAGGTGCAAACTTCTTAATGAGACAACTACGAAATATTCTTAAACTTTAATCATTAGGGAAAAACACTACACTCAGGCTGTCTGGTTTGTCTGTGCCGGCCGATGCAAATTAGGGTCCTAGGATCGGCAGGTTCTTAGGCTACTACGACCACATTCCTTCAAGTGAGCCGTAAGCTTGTATATCACCATACCTACTTAGTAGTATAAGGAAACGTGCCTTCCGAAGCACGGAAACGGTCGCATATAAACATGTCACAAAGTGGTCACGAGATGGTCACTCATTCACGACCGGCCATAGTAAATGTTGCTTACTACATTGATCGTTTACAAAACACTGAGCCCGCGGGACCACGAGCACTTCAATCGTATCGTTCATATCGTAATCGGATAATCGGTTCGTAATAGTAAAATAAGAAAAACCATCGACTTGCTAGTAGCTTGTCGATGGTCCACTTAAAATTCTACCATAATTTTAGTATGTTTTTTAATATTAGTCTGACAACCCTACACAGCTGTCTTCTGTAATTCGAGTTTGACATTTGTACAGTACAAAGAGAATACAATACTACGTAAGAGTACAGTACTCCGTGAACGTTTCTCATATCCGGGTTATGTCGTATCATTTAGTTGCAACGCATAAATAATTTTGTGAAACAGTTAGTTAGTGTATTCTTATCTAAAAAGTAGCGTTGTATTGTAATACATAAAAATGTCTCGTTTTAGGTTTTGTTTGATGTTAGCTGTAATATGCAGTTGCGCTCAGTTTGGTAAGTTGTTTGTCACGAAGCTAATAATTTGTGTTGCAATGACGTTCTTTGTTGCTTTTTATCGTTATGTCGGCATGAGTGCAGCGTTCGAGTGCTTTGTTACCGTGATTGGGCGTTTATTTGCACAATTGCAGACAAAAGAATCAATTTAACCCCGCCATGATTCTATGTGATTCTAGAATATGTACCCGCTACCTTTTGTTGCTATGTAGGTAATTGTCTTACCCGCATCTGTTACCTAAGTTAACTGTCTTTGTCGATATTTGGTATCTCTCAGTTACTCCTTTCAGAGACGATATTATCTGTAATAGGTGTAAAAGATACCTAGAAAAATGCGACGCAAAAGGGACTTTTTACCTAATTTATTTACTTATGCACTTAGTTTGTACTGTGGTACATATTTTTTTTACATGCTTACCTACATATTTTATTCTTTCTTTTAGAATATACTGGAATAAAATTCTAATGATACAATAAACACAGCTATGTACTTACACCTTATTTCCAAAAAAAAAGTACATACCTACTTTGTTTATCTAAAAACTAAACTACAATAAGCATACAATGTACTTAATAAATAGGCTGTTATTGCTATAGTATTTCTATCTAAGTAATTCAATGTTTCTATCGTAATATGCAAATGGGATGTGGTTTCAGTTTTATCCCTGAGTCACTAACTTAGCAAAGGAATTTTTATTCTCTATGCTATGTAATTGTGAATAAGTCCTTTGTTAATTATGCATAGCCATTTAGGGCACAATTTCTTATTCAGTCTACCACAGTCTACTGCTGGATGTGGTCTTCTCTGAATAGAAATGCTACTGGCCAAAAGTGTTGCTACAGGGTTTTATTTCTGGGTTTCTACTTCTCAAGCCTAATTAGACATTTTAAATTATTGTATTACGTATTACTGATCTGGGAAACTTGTGTGTTTATTCAGTTTTTGAAATCAGTTCTTACAATTTCAAATTTGCAATTAACAGCTATCACTTTCTATACTATACTTTAGGAAAGAACGAGAAAAAAATAGGCTAGAAAGCTTACAAGTTGTATGGATTTACATTGAGATAACTGTAGTTTTTAAAGCACATTAGACGAGGTCATTCATAGTGTTGTCCGTAGATAGTATGTCATGCACATCAATCAATATGATCATACATGCATAACAGCACATAGTTTGCATGACAATTACTTCAATCAACACAACTAAATGATCATGCAAGCCTGATAGTGCGTATTGCTGCATGATCGCATAGAAACCATTTAGGTATATTTTGAGAGCACAATATACTTACATGTTTCGTTGTACAATGAAGCAAGTTATAACTTAATAAAACAATCAATCAAAATCAAATTAGCTTGTCAAAAAACACTGCTGAACGAAGGCCTTACCCAACCATTTTGGGAATGTTGTTAATCAATGATATTTAAGTAAAGATATGCTATGCTACCTTAGTACCTTCATGCAAAACAGCATTCAGTTATTGTTGAGTTATAATTTCACGTGCTTACCTATCGGTACCTAATAGATTTCATCTATGAATGCGATAGAGAATACAAAATATTTAAAACAGAGAGGGATAGCTATCTGTGTCGTTTTGCACACAGCAGCCGACCACAACACGACTTGTTTCGCTAGCTGACTAAGGGCCGGCGCCCATTATCGGCATCGGCAAGGAAAATAATTTTTTGGTGGCAAATAGCAATATACTATAATATAATGGCAATAAAGTAGAAATTTCCGTGATATGTGGTCCGAAGCGGTATTTTTGTTATTACGACCACATATCACGGAAATTTCTACTTTATTGCCATTATATTATAGTATATTGCTATTTGCCACCAAAAAATCCTTTTCCTTGCCGATGCCGATAATGGGCGCCGGCCCTAAATGGAAGTACAACAATTGTGTGACTTTGTCCGCAACAGTTTTTGAGCGGTAATGCGATATCTACCTCTTTTTTACTATATCATCATTGTTGTTAATGCTATGTTTTTTTTTTATTGATAGTCATAACCATTAGTACAGGATTTTGTTGTCCTTCTCTTTGCCAGGCTGGCTTTGGGCTCAAAAATCTTGGTTGAAATTAATTTCAGTCTCACAACAGAACTTTAATTTTACTAGAGTTGATGGCAGTCACTTCATAGAAAATATTAGAGTGTAGCTGAATTGCAATTACACTAGAAACTCGACCTCAACTGGTTTGGGAAGAGGCTTGGTGAATAATGATAACAAATGATAGTTATTTTCAGATGAAACTGCTTCAAATGTTATAACTTACTTCTACTCTTGTAATAACCTTAAAGTTTTGAGATCTTGTCTGCTTATTAACTTACCAAGAGCAAGCCAGGTTGTGTTTAAGTGTAGTCACAATGCTGGCTCCAGTGAGCTCATACCCATTGGAGAGGTCTTTTTTAGTTTAATTAATTCAAAACTAAAGACCTATTTCATTATAATGAAATTATATTGTTGGGCACTTTGCAAGGTATGGGTAGCATCTTAGACTGTCAATATTTAAATTATAGGGTTGTGTAACCCAGGGATGGAGAGGCCTATTTCCAGCAGTGGACTGCTATAGGCTGATTTGATTGATTGGTTAATACAGATAAAAACAACCAATAAACCTGTAGATTTAAACTAAATTAAGTTCTTGCCTATTTACCTCTGTTAACGTTGATCTAATTTGTATTTTTGTCAACAGGCCAAACCGACGACACGCAAATCATACCGGTTGATAAGAAAACTACTACAACAACCACCCACCCGCCTGATACAACAACCACTGTCACTCCTAGTACTACCAGCAGCACTACCCCTAGTACTACCCCTAGTACTACAACTAGTACTACCCCTAGTACTACAACTAGTACTACCCCTAGTACTACGACTAGTACTACCCCTAGTACTACTACTACATCCACTACCCCTGCGCCTACAACCACCCCGGCTCCAACCCCGCCAGGACCGATACCAGCTCCTGAACTGGGACTATGGAACTTCACAGACCCGCAGACAAACGTCACCTGTATTGTGACACAGTTCTCCGCTCAACTTAATGTTACATACACCAAAGTTGTGGACAATTGTAAGTACATTTTTAATTTATCTATCTATAATTGAAGGATATTTAAGTACTCCTGTTAGTGATGCAGTACAGAGACTCAATAAATAAATATTTGTAGATATTCTGACATAACATCATCTAGCCCAAATTAAGCTAATTTAAGCTTGTGCTATAGGATCTAGACAACTGATAAACATATTTAAAGTAAATGCATACATATATGTATAGATAAATTACACTCAGACAGAACAAATCAATGTGCTCATCGCACAAAGAGGTTTGTCCTGGGTGGGAATCGAACACACGACCTTCGAATCCATAGTCAGGCACACTAACCACTGAACCACGAGGCCAGTTAAGTAATGTGTGCTCGGCTAAAAAGGGCTATGATCACAAGTTAGAGATAGTACAGATGGAAAACTCATGTATGTACCTACTTTTTTTTTCACACTACACACACTCGCGCACAAATCAGTATCGAAAATTCGGTTGAGACCGCCTGACCTCGTGTCTGTGAATGAATTGTCTATGTGTGCGTAGCCTCAGCGTAGCTAGTATGTAGGTTTTCATCCGTACTATCTCTAGTTTGTGCTATGATTTACAGGTCTTAGCACTGCATCATATCGATTATACATTTTTGAAGTCCAATTAAACAATTGTACTGTTATACTCCTATCAATAATAATTACAGTGTAAACAAGTTTATAAATATAATATAAATATTCACGGACATTTCACACAACGCTATCTGATCCCAATGTAAGCTAGGAATAACCAAAGATTTCTATATAAAATGAGGTAGATACGCTCTACTATAAGAAACGATAGCATAAAAGCAATCCTCATACACACACATTGCTAAAACTACACTCACTAATAAACTATATTTACGTAATTGTAACTGCAATAGCAATATACAAATAGAACAAGAGTAAAAGAGAAGGCGTATGGACTCCAATTACAAGCCGAGTACCACCGAATACCCTCGAAGTTTTACGATTCTGTATCACACGTACTGACTGCAGAAAAATGTTAAGTAGGTATAAAGGTATAAAATGCAAAATTTACCAATAATGTTCATATTTAAATATAAACTTAAAAAACTGATTATATACATACCTATTTAATTAAGGCATGTATTTTAATCGATTTCTGAATATTCCCCTTTTCCGAACAAAATATTTCAAAGTCAAACTAAAATTACTGACTTGAACACTAATTATGTACACCAAATAAATCAAATTAAATGTACTGTTTAATGGTGTTTGCAGAACTATTTTACTGAACGAATAACTATTTTCTAAAGGGATATTTTTAAATGCACATCTGTTAAATTTTTCTGCACACTAGGTTACTTCACTAATTTACTGAACGCAAACCAGAAAATCAAATGCTGTGCAAAAAAACCAATTTATAAACTAAACATGTCCTACTTAAAAAACTAAAATTTTACACAAAACGAGATGGCCTTTTTTATCGAATTTAAACCAAAAATTTCGTTTGTACACCGGATATAAGATTTGCTAAACAAAAATACGAATTGCTTATCAAAAATACTAACTTGCACTCAAAATTTTACAATCGTATAACGGAATAGGTTAGGTTAGGTTAGTTTTTTATTTTTTAATTAATAAAATTTAATTTTGTAAAGATGACTGATTAAATTGGGTTTTTAATTAGAATAAAAGATGTTCACAAAAGTAAATTAGGCGATGGTTTTCTTAAAAAAAGTTTTAATAAGTTTGTTGAGCTAAGGAATTTTTAGATATACGATTTTGATAATAGTGATCTGTTCAGTAAAATAGTTTTGCAAACACCTTTAAACAGTATAGTTTTGCAAACACCTTTAAACAGTATATTGAATTTGACTTATTTAGTGTGCATAATTAGTGTGCAAGTCAGTATTTTTGGTTTATCTTTGTAATATTTTGTTCGAAAAAAAGGGAATAATCAGATATCGATTTAAATACATGCCTTTTCTAAATAGTTTGTCTAACAATTCCACAGTTCAACAAACATGATATCTATACGTTTTTATGGAAAACCATCGCCTAATTTACTTTTAGGAACATCGTTTATGCTAAATAAAATCCCAATTTAATAAGTAATCAGTCATCTTCATATAATTAAATTTAATTAAGGCCACAAGGAAGAGAGGCTCTGCCTGCCACAAATAAGACTGGAACTAATGAAAAGAAATGTACACTAAATGTGTGTAATATTCTATAACCACTTTCAAGGCGGCTCTCACTAGTCATTTGAACAACAGAACTTATTATATTATTCAGGAATAAATTAATGACAAATCCTAGTTTATTTAAAAATCAGCGTAGCTAGTATGTAGGTTTTCATCCGTACTATCTCTAGTTTGTGCTATGATTTACAGGTCTTAGCACTGCATCATATCGATTATACATTTTTGAAGTCCAATTAAACAATTGTACTGTTATACTCCTATCAATAATAATTACAGTGTAAACAAGTTTATAAATATAATATAAATATTCACGGACATTTCACACAACGCTATCTGATCCCAATGTAAGCTAGGAATAACCAAAGATTTCTATATAAAATGAGGTAGATACGCTCTACTATAAGAAACGATAGCATAAAAGCAATCCTCATACACACACATTGCTAAAACTACACTCACTAATAAACTATATTTACGTAATTGTAACTGCAATAGCAATATACAAATAGAACAAGAGTAAAAGAGAAGGCGTATGGACTCCAATTACAAGCCGAGTACCACCGAATACCCTCGAAGTTTTACGATTCTGTATCACACGTACTGACTGCAGAAAAATGTTAAGTAGGTATAAAGGTATAAAATGCAAAATTTACCAATAATGTTCATATTTAAATATAAACTTAAAAAACTGATTATATACATACCTATTTAATTAAGGCATGTATTTTAATCGATTTCTGAATATTCCCCTTTTCCGAACAAAATATTTCAAAGTCAAACTAAAATTACTGACTTGAACACTAATTATGTACACCAAATAAATCAAATTAAATGTACTGTTTAATGGTGTTTGCAGAACTATTTTACTGAACGAATAACTATTTTCTAAAGGGATATTTTTAAATGCACATCTGTTAAATTTTTCTGCACACTAGGTTACTTCACTAATTTACTGAACGCAAACCAGAAAATCAAATGCTGTGCAAAAAAACCAATTTATAAACTAAACATGTCCTACTTAAAAAACTAAAATTTTACACAAAACGAGATGGCCTTTTTTATCGAATTTAAACCAAAAATTTCGTTTGTACACCGGATATAAGATTTGCTAAACAAAAATACGAATTGCTTATCAAAAATACTAACTTGCACTCAAAATTTTACAATCGTATAACGGAATAGGTTAGGTTAGGTTAGTTTTTTATTTTTTAATTAATAAAATTTAATTTTGTAAAGATGACTGATTAAATTGGGTTTTTAATTAGAATAAAAGATGTTCACAAAAGTAAATTAGGCGATGGTTTTCTTAAAAAAAGTTTTAATAAGTTTGTTGAGCTAAGGAATTTTTAGATATACGATTTTGATAATAGTGATCTGTTCAGTAAAATAGTTTTGCAAACACCTTTAAACAGTATATTGAATTTGACTTATTTAGTGTGCATAATTAGTGTGCAAGTCAGTATTTTTGGTTTATCTTTGTAATATTTTGTTCGAAAAAAAGGGAATAATCAGATATCGATTTAAATACATGCCTTTTCTAAATAGTTTGTCTAACAATTCCACAGTTCAACAAACATGATATCTATACGTTTTTATGGAAAACCATCGCCTAATTTACTTTTAGGAACATCGTTTATGCTAAATAAAATCCCAATTTAATAAGTAATCAGTCATCTTCATATAATTAAATTTAATTAAGGCCACAAGGAAGAGAGGCTCTGCCTGCCACAAATAAGACTGGAACTAATGAAAAGAAATGTACACTAAATGTGTGTAATATTCTATAACCACTTTCAAGGCGGCTCTCACTAGTCATTTGAACAACAGAACTTATTATATTATTCAGGAATAAATTAATGACAAATCCTAGTTTATTTAAAAATCAATGCAATTATTACTACTTTTATACAGGGTGTCCCACGGCAATGCCACATGGAGGGAAAGTACCTTAAATATTGTAGATGGAACATTTTAATGAAAGAAGACATTATTTTAATTTAAAAAATAACTTAAACTGCATTCATAGATTGTTAAATAATAACATGGTTGAGCCGGGAATCGAATCCGCTACACGAGAAAAAATAATTACTCCGTAGCTTTATCATACCGATCGAAAGGCTTCATCATAAGGATTATTTTTTGCTTACTAACATAGTGTCAGAAATAAAAGGAAGACCATGAATTTTAGCATTTTTAATACAAAAGTCCCATACTGTTGAATATAAAGTCACACACTTTTGATTATTTTACTCCTTGTCAATCTTTTGATCTTGCTGTGGTGGATATTTATAATAATATGTCCAAGTTCTGTTCGTAACTCGTGGACATTTTCATTTCTTGTAAACTACATTTAATATAGGCTGCGGTGACCACCGATCCTTCTGGTGGACCGTGGTGGATCTCGGCGGCCATCGTATTTGTCCCGATCCAGGGATGAAAGTCTTTATTGAGAACACCGGCGATGCCAGCTTTTCATTTTTCTGAACAAAATTTCACATCAAATGTTTAAATTCATGGTCTTCCTTTTATTTTTGACACTATGTTACTTAGCAAAAAAAATCCTTATGATGAAGCCTTTCGATCGGTTTGTTAAATCTACGGGGTGATTATTTTTTCTTGTGTAGCGGGTTCGATTCCCGGCTCAACCATGTAAGTATTTAAAAATCTATGAATGCAGTTTAAATTGTTTTTTAAATTAAAATAATGTTTTCTTTCAGTAAAATGTTCCATCTACAATATTTAAGTTACTTTCCCTCAATGTGACATAGCCGTAGGACACCCTGTATAGCATATTCTGGAATAGGTATTGGGTATCCAATCGCTTTCCGACCACTCCAGTCTGACAAATTCATCCCATTTTTGCTGACGTAGTTGATCTTGAGGAAAGCTAATGGAAACAAAAAAAATGTAATAATATTCGTCAATGAATGATGTAATAATCTCATAAAAAGTTAATATACCTAATAATCTTAAAATAACCTGTGAAAGGTAACTGCATTTTGATGTGTAATTTTTAAAAAATCTTAGTAGGTACATAAGATGGCATTAAATGACTGATTTGATCACAATCGTTGTAAGTACCTACCCAAAAAGTAAAACATAAATTAAATTTTGTTGCAAACCGTACTTGCGTAGAACTATAACTATTCGGGGAATCCCCGTGCTTTGACGCTCGCTTGGCATATTCAGCAAGTATTATGCTGTCAAAAAACGAAGTACAACAAAAGCATTGGGGTCGTCAGATTAGTTAGGCCTGTACAATTTGGTGGGTTAATACGATTAAGAATAATCATAAAATTGATGAAAAATAATTAATTACGCATAAATTGTGCGTAATTACCAAATAAATTTGTGCTCCTTCGTAAACTACCAAGTCTTAAGCACTTTTATAACGATAATTATGTACTTTTCCACGTTAAAAATACAATTTTGTTGTTAAATCGTGGGAGATACGACAGTGACATAGTGTCAGCGCGAACTGGGCGCAACCGCGCTAACTAGCTCAGTTTATACGCTTCAAAAATTGGTGCGTAGGGCAGGTCTACCTCTTTATATAGAAGTCTTTGGGAATAACCTGCTTGTGTTATGGGTATCAGACCACGGATATTAATACTTATATACTTTTAAATACATACATATTATACATAGAAACACCCAGACTCTTGAAACAAACATTTGTGGGTCACACAAATATTTTGTCTCCGGTGGAAATCGAACCCACGACCTCCAGCGCCGCAGGCGGTAGGTATCACTACCGACTGCGCCACAGAGGCAGTCGAGTCGAGTTTTAAATACTGATGTATTTTGTGAGTTGATAAAAACACTGTTTGTGATTTTCATTACCTATTAATCAATTAACGTAACGCGATTAAATTGAAACCAAGGTCGTACGGTAATAGTACGTTAGTAATTAGTTAAATAATATAGCTAGGGGTTTTATATCGCTCATTATGACGTCACACCGTTATCCTATGACGATGGATTTATAGATGTTTTTTGCCCTTTCATGTAAAAACGATCCCACCAAAAACATCCCTGTTGAAAAGGAGGCCAAGTTCCTATGGGTTAATTGTTCGCCTAAAAAAGGGTTGAAATCCAATTCCAATGCCAAGTTTAGATGTACTTTAAAATCGATCATAAACATCTTCATCAACAGCCTAATCCACTGGTAAACATTTGCCATTCCCAAGACTCGCCACCACCGGTTTACCACTGTTGATCGAAATTCATTTGATCATTTGACGTGTGACCGAAAAATCATTATGCCATTCTACCACTGATCGAATGAACAATTGACCTAAAGAGTTTTTATCGAACAAACATTTGATATTTTTACTACTGATCGAATGAACGTTTGGTCGAAAAACAGTTGACTGGAGAATATTTTAACATAGGCTGAATCAAAATGGCTCGGTTAGGTTAGGTTAGAACTGCGACCACAACGCACGAGCCGAGCGAGCGAAGCGAGCGTGCCGCGGCAGCGGCCGGCGAGTGCCAGTACCGAATTCTACTTATTTCGCTTTTGTTTGTAAAAATATTCTTGAGTCTACTGTTTTTCGACCAAACGTTCATTCGATCAGTAGTAAAAATACCAAATGTTTGTTCGACAAAAACTCTTTTGGTCACTTGTTCATTCGATCAGTAGTAGAACGGCCTAATATTGTTTCGGTCACACGTCAAATGATCAAATGAATTTCGGTCAACAGTGGTAAACCCCGCCACCACACTCAGACCTCCACCTTTCGAATCCAGCCATTACCCACCACCGCATTCACGTCAACGGTCCATCTGGCCGAAATTTACTTTACCATACACCCAACTTAAAATAAGGTGTAGTTGTGAAAATACGTAGGTACCTACTTGGTTAAAATATCTAAAATAATGATACTTCTAAATTAGAACTTGGCAGGGTTTCGAGCAGTACGTAACACTTGATTAATTGTATAATTAAATTTATTATGTATATAATTAAATTAACCTGCCAAGTTCCAATTTAGAAGTAACATTATTTTAGATATTTTTTACCAAGTAAGTAGCTACGTATTTTCACAACTACACCATATTTTAAGTTGGGGTGTATGGTAAAGTAAATTTCGGCCAGATGGACCGTTGACGTGAATGCGGTGGTGGGTAATGGCTGGATTCGAAAGGTGGAGGTCTGAGTGTGGTGGCGAGTCTTGGGAATAGCAAATGTTTACCAGTGGATTAGGCTGTTGATGAAGATGATTATGATCGATTTTAAAGTACATCTAAACTTGGCATTGGAATTGGATTTCAACCCTTTTTTAGGCGAACAATTAACCCATAGGAACTTGGCCTCCTTTTCAACAGGGATGTTTTTGGTGGGATTTCAATACTTTTTTTCAAGAAACCGTACCTATTTTTTCTTTAATAAGCTTTAAAGTGTGCATTATGTATACATGACATTATTTTATACCCCCTCCCCCTCTCCTCCCCCCTCCTCATTGTATTCTCATTTTATCACTGATTCATAAATATTTTTATAAAAAAAAATCGATTTTCGATTAAGCCAACTCCAGCGCAGCGTTATAATATGAAGTCCACGTTTAAAGCTTACATACTTCTTAATAATATTCGTGCAAAATTTTCAGTTTAATCAATCCAATAGGTTAATCCCCAATTTACATAGTTTATTAGCCTTGTGCTTACTCCCAAGGTTATTTAGTGTGATTATATATAAATGTATATTAATGTCATTACATATATAGCTTATGTTATAATATAACCGGCCAAGTGCGAGTCGGACTCCCGCACGGAGGGTTCCGTACCAAAAAACAACACAAAGTCGTACCTATTTGTTGCATGGGAGCCCCCCTTTTTTCTTTTTATTTAACGAGATGGAAAATCCTTAATGGAAGATATGCCGGACTCCTCTCTCTTAACAAGACAAGCTCTCGAAAGGATGTCCCAGTAAAGGTCCATTTTGTTTCATTTATTATTTTTTTATGAAAATATACAATGCTCGATATTCTGAGAGCATTTCAAGCGTCTACTGGTTGCCCTCATTACCTATTAACACAGAGCAACGCGCGCCTTGGACAGTTCGCGTTGCTCTATAGTGTTATACAACGCGGGTCTTTGGACAGTTTGCGTTGCTCTATAGTGTTATACAACGCGCGTCTTTAGACAGTTCGCGTTGCTCTATAGTGTTATACAACGCGCGTCTTTAGACAGGTCGCGTTGCTCTATAGTGTTAACTATCCTTGCATAGATCCTCTACGGTAGGCACAGTATATATTTCAAAAAGAGTTTGCGAACTCTATGTTTAATTTCTTTTTCAGAATATTGATGACATTTAAATGATGACATTATAAACACGATATCTACGTCTACAACATAAATTGTGTGTTTGTACGTAAATTGTTTATACTGGAGAAAAATCTAAAATATGGTCTATTTGTTTACTATTTCCTATTAAATAGCTATCTTTGAAATATTACACCTACCTAAAGTAATCTGCTGAAAGCGTTGTTCACTTTTTAAAGAACAAATATTTACGATGAAAGTTGAAAAATAAGTTAGTATGTGACCCGTATAATGTTCAATCATGGCGACACGAAATTAATTTCCTTTGCGCTCGGTAAGACTAATTCGCAGTACGCCTAACTCGCGTTATGACTAGTCAAAAGGAGAAGTAGGCATAACGCGAATTGGACCTACTGCGATGTAGGCCAACAGCTAAATAGGTCAAATAATAACTAGACCTACTGAGATTTAGTCTTAACCTCTCAACCGTGTTGTGCCGTATCCGTCCATACCCCCCCATATGTGTTGTCCCGTATCCGTCCCAAGAATACCGGCTCTAAATTTACGCAAATAAAACGCTAATTCTCTTGAAAATAGGTTCTTTTATTGCTTGATATTGTATCTATGATCATCAATTTTACCACTCAGTAGTGCCATCGTTAAAAAAAAAATATATATCAGTCAAACAATTCGACAAACGCCGATTTGCAATATTTGAAATCTGTTTTTAGGAGTGATTTATTGCTGGAATCCAGATAGTTTACTTATCAATTGATTGGAAAATTATCTAGAAATGTGTAAAAATAAAAATAACCAAATTCTGTGAACTAATTTATTGACAAAATCGTTAATGTTTTGCAACAGGTAATGTTCGATAATATTATAAAAAAACATGATTTTATAAATAAATGTTCATAAATAACATTATTCACTTATTTATCTTCCTAAAACAGTCATTGTTCATATTATGATTCATATAAATGTTCCTTGAATTTTGAGAAATTCGAAGAGCAGTCGCGCGCTCCCAGCGGCCTGTCTAACTTGCCACAGACGACGGGTACAAATTTGTTGCCCCTTCCACGTACGAAAGGTTAATCCTCTTAAATTGGGCTAAATATTTACATGTGGCATCGAGGTCAGCCCATCTGATGGAAGGCGGTCCCCGTATTCTAGGGACATTTGCAACGCCAGAGTGGGATGATTTTAACGCTTAATGTCCGCCGACGTAGGGGTGGGAGTTAGGATGAGGGAATGGATGTGAGGATGGGAAGGGTGGGAGTGACGCCCTAGGTACTGAGTTCCCCCCAGCGATGCATCCCATTGCCGGGCGTCAGAGCGTAGGATTAGGGGTAATTTTTAAAGAGGTTTTCTTCCTCGCAACTCCAAAGAGCCACCTTGCCCGTTTGTTGCCAGACGGGGTTACGGCTCGGCCTAACGATGGTCCCCATGGGACTGTGTACTAGTACTCGTCGCCCTGAGAGTTCTCCGCTAAGTACGCTCTGCATAGCAGAGCGCATGCGGAGAACTACAAACCGGCCATAAAGGTCCCCCTTCCTTGGTGGACTACTGGCCATGGGCGACGACGTGCGCCTCGCGCGAAGCCCACGTCATCGTCTACGTTACCAGGATGCACCACGTGGAGGTTGTCCTTCCCTGCACCCCTCCTTCCGAGGGCTTACCCGGGGCTCCCAACCATAGGCTGTTGGGCGTTACGTGAGGTTTTTTAGTCAGTAGGAGTTCAGCATAGCATCAATGATGGATTTTCCCTCACGTTAAAAAGAAAAAGTATAGATAACATGAAACTGATAGTAGATATTCATTAAAAAGTCAAAATATCCTTACAGCTGCATGACAACGATTTCATCTATGTACGAATTAAGAATTCAACTCAATTAATATTTTAGGCATAACGCGATGTAGACCAACTAAGAGTTAGATATACGCCGAAGTAGTCCATATACGAAATAGACCAACTGCTATATAGGCATACAGCTAATTAGGCTGAAAGCGAATTGTAAATGACATTTAGACGTAACGCGAGTTAGGCACACTACGAATTAGTCTCACCGAGCGCAAAGGATTAATTTCATTGAGCAACATTTGATTGTGCTATACCTCCTAAAGTATTCATTTAATTTGCATGGTGTAAAGGGAATGAATGATCTTAATGAAATGTTCAAATTAAATAACGTATTTAAATTGTGAAGGATACCTTATTACCGAATATATTAGACAAAATCGCTAAAAAACACGTTTGTTGAATGGAAGCCCCCCTTAAAGATTATTATGTTTTTGTTTTCAGTATTTGTTGTTATAGCGGCAACAAAAACACATAACTTGTGAAAACTTCAACTCTCTAGCTATCACCGTTCATGAGATACAGCCTCCTGACGAACAGACTGACAGACAGACAGACAGACGGAAAGCGAAGTCTCATGAATAGGGTCCCGTTCTTTACCCTTAGGGTACGGAACCCTAAAAAGGATGACTCACGCTACGCCGTGCCGGGTCCGAGCCGAGTGCCGGTGTATATATATTTTGTGTGAACAAACTCACGTTAAACCATAGATTTAGAATTTTTCGCGCTAAATCTATGCGTTAAACCGAGCGGCAACTGAGTGACAGCCGAACTACGGAAAGCGCTCGGAAACAACTCGGTCCCGCCTCGGCTCGGCCACGGCCCGTTGCATGAATACAGTGCCGCCGAGCTTCGCCCGAGCAGTCGTGAATGCAATCGGCTCGGTGACCGTGCTACGGCCGACACTCGGTTCGGACCCGGCACGGTCTAGCGTGAGTCATCCTTTAGAATGCTTGCTGATCTCTAAACTACTGGACGGATTTGATCCAAATATTTCACAAATATAAATAACAATATTCAATGTGCAGTATTGACTTTTCCATAATTTGTATGTATAGAGCATTTGATTGACATTAGTCAAAACATTGACAACATCTTTCTCAAATCTGATTGAGTTTTTAAACATGACATGTGTGAAAATAAAAAGTAAATTAAATCAAAAGAGTCCTCTCATCACTAAGAAGTATTGATAAAAATTCGAATCAAAACCCCCCGAAGAAAACAATTGTTACCCCCTTTTAGCCATGTTCTGGAATGAATTTCAATAAAATACGAAACACATCTTCCATCAATTATGTTAGAGATGATTTATGCAAAATTTGAAGAAGATCCGACCAAGGAATCCTGTGGTCCCATACAAACTTTGTAACCCTTTTCCAACTCACGCTTGACCGATTTCTTAAATTTCGCAATTTTTGTTAATCTACATATAACACCCGATCTGTGTGCCAAATTTCATAACGCTAGGACAATTGGAAGTGGCCTAGAGGTTTTGATGACCGGTCAGTGAGTGAGTCAGTCAGTGCCAAAATTAGCTATATTCACAGGGTCATATTTCAGGATCTACTGAAGCTACATCTATGAAATTTGGTACACTGCCTTAGTACTAGTATATGATTATACGTACGTACAATTTTATTTCTGTACTTGCAATAGGCACTGAGCTACAGGGGGGTCAAAAGTGGGTCGAAGCGGTTCGTGTAAATAGAGTACGGCATGCGCTCGGCCTGTTGCTGGAACTTGGCCTGCGCACTGCCGTGCGCTTAGATTTGATTAATGAAATAAAATTTTAAAGAAAGAAAAGAAGTATAAATTCTACCATTAATGGCATTATCGAAAAAATTAATAGGTGCCATATTTTGGAATGCCGTAGGTACCTTATATGCGGGTGCCCAATGGTAAAAAATACTTATGCTCCACAAACTTCGAAGAGCCTGCACCTCTCACTTAAGCTTTTGTGGGTTTAAGAGTCCTTATGACACCAAATAGACTATTACTTTGATCTAGATCTCTGGACTCGTGAGGTCTGCTGAATTAAAATTTGAACACAGACAACTTCAGTTCATGAACTAAAAACGCTCTAGGCTCGAAACACGATTACTCATAAAATCCTCGATAGATTTTTGTGTTGAAAATACCTCGATTTCGTGAAATTTTAAGCTAGATGTCGTATGTTATAAGTTGTTTTTATAACATAAAATATTTATAAGAAAGACAATATTAAAATCTTCATTTGAACTAGAGCATTTTTTCATATTGGTTATAGTTTTTTTATAATTAATTTATTACGTTAAAAGCGCACAAAAACCGATCGCATCTTTCTCTTTCTTGCACGCTAAAATGTATATCTTCTACCTTCTTTTAACAATTTGGCGTCTGGTAGGCTCTTAAGGTTTTATTGCATAATCTACCTACATAAGTAAAAAGTCATGCGTTTGAATATCATCATCTCCAAATCGATTAAGGGATCCTTATGAACTTCTATTGGGTAGTACCTTATTGATATGAATTCTTTCAGTCACTTTTTGAATTAATCGCACACTATCAAAATAAACATTTTGATAGTGTGCGAGTACCGGATCAGTATTCCGCACAACTTCCTTTATGTGTAGTGTAAAATACTGAATTCCATGAATAACTCGCTATCTCCTTTTGATACAATTGATATGTCATATCCGTAGTTTTTAGTAAAGAGAGATGCAGCGTTAAATCACAAAATACTAAGTATAGAAGGCAATCTACATACAAAGTACGATCGAGCTACGCACACATAGACAACGCTCGCGGATTTTACTGACACGGGGTCAGAGAGTTTTCATAGTAATTTTGATACTGGTTTGCATAGCCGATGGTTTGAAAGAAAATACATAAGTACATGAGATTTCTTCCTGAACATTCACAAATACATATTTTCTTACATACATAAATACATATTTTCACGCCTTTATCTCCGAAGGGGTAGTATAGGCTCACAATTCACCTTATAGTTTTATGTCCCACGTAATAGGTGGTGGGTAGGGAATGCAATACCGGGATACCGGGATCCCGAAATACCGGGAACCCGCATCATTTTTGCGGGACCAGTCCCGCACGTAAAACGTGCGGGATCCCGCGGGATTAGCGGGATTGTGCAAAGGTAAACGCCATGTGTTGTTTATTAAGCGGAAGCGCGCAAACTGATTCGGTATGATTAAGTTTTTTGTAATTGTGACGTAGGATATAACCTAATAACGTACTTATTTGTTTTAGTGATTTCATTAGGGAGATTTGACTTTTCATGTACTATAAACAGTAAACAGTTAGAAAAGTATTCAATTATCTCGTACATTGCTTGCTGGCTATCTGACATGTAAAGTTAGAAGTCGTTTGGCAGACAAGAATTTTGACATGCTATGTTTTTTGCGCAGCTTTAAAGTAATGCCAAAACTACCCATTTTATCTGCTTCTAATAATTTGCAGTCGGTATTTTATTACTTATATGTACCTATATCCGTTTAATAATCTCAATACATAAGTAATATTCAATAATTTATTTTTTCTTGTGGCCCCGCGTACTCAGTGTTCTGTAAAAGATCACAGCAGTAAGTTACATTTACTATGGCCGGTCCTTAGATGGGTGACCACTTTGTGATATTTATTTAAGCGTTGCAGTGCTTCGGAAGGCACGTTAAGCCGTTGGTCCCGTTTGCCGGTAAAATGGGTTGAAGGCCCGGCTTGAAAAATTTCAACAGCAAGCAACCGCAATCTGCACCTATTCATTTCAAGACTGCAATACGGCTCACCACATATTACGTGGTAAGGGATGAAACCAATCTTGAAAGGTGAAATGTGGGTTTATAATATGCCTTTGCCTACCCCTTCGGCGATTAAGGCGTGACTATTTTTCAGTTCTAGATGCATGTATGATACAGAATTCTATACTTTTCTCAATGACTTTCAGAAATATGCGGGATCCCGCAAATACCGGGATCCCGCGGGACTGAGATCTTTCAGTCCCGCAAATACAGGGATTTCAATTGCGTTGCGGGATTGCATTCCCTAGTGGTGGGCCTATTGCCGTGTTGGAATGGCAGGTCGCCGCGACCCGCAGTTGAAATTTTTCAAGCCGCCCATAAGGCCTTCTACTTGGTTTAACGACTTTAACGATTGTCTACTGACAACCGGGTTTCTTTTCGAGTTTTCCTTCTTTACGCAATGGATCTTTTTGCGAAAGTGTTCCCTTAGTCGCCTCTTACGACAACCTCGGAATGTATTGGGGTGGCGACATTTTGTACTCTTACCCGTCGCCACACGGGGTTGCTTTCTGTATCTTATTATTTTGTGTTAATGTGTAGATATAGAACAGTTACTGCAAATATGTATATTGTCGATAACGGTAACGCACTACAACAACGCCCCTTTGAACATGCATTGATATAGTTCGAAGAAGCCACAATAGTGCATGTAACTGTTTATGAGTATAAGTTGTCTATTCATTGGCTATAGTGGCAATACCCTGTGATAGCCTGATTAATTCTACTAAACGGAGCCTGATCCCCGGGCTCCCAACCGTAGCGTAGGCGTTAGGAAGGAAACGTGTGTTTTTTAGTCTGTAGGAGTCCGGCATAGTATCCCTGTAGGATTTTCCTCACGTTAAAAAAAACGTAGCCTGAAACTATTGCGGTAATATTTCTCTAGTTGCCATAAAAAATGTAGGGAAATTTATTTTGTAGTCGTCTGTAAATGCATAATATGCATATTATGTAGGTACCTTCCAGGAAGGTATGATGTAAATCAGGTTTACCCGGGGCTCCCAACCGTAGGCGTTTGGTAGAAAACGTGTGGCTTTCAGTCGCTAGGAGTCCGGCATAGCATCCCTGTAGACTGTAGATCCATGTACCTATGCATAATAGGTACCTATGCAGGAAGATATGATGTAAGTGGTTCATTATGAAAACTTTTATTCCAAGAATTACATTTGTACCAATGTTTGATAGATTTATACAAACAGGTAGGTACTATAATTACCTGTGAATCACAAGTACATAATTGTGAACTGTATTTTATAAACAATCCTTTGAGTGACCTAATTAACGGAACCGGAGATTTCTATTAATGTCTAGTAACATTGTCAGTACTTACTTACTTCATAGTTTTGTAAATATTTGTCTTGTCTCATTGAATTAAAAGAAATATTGAAAATTATGACAATTGTTTCTCACATCTATGCAATAACTAGTGGACGTCATGCGGTTTCACCCGCGCAGTTCCCGTTCCCGTCGGAATACGGTAATAAAATATAGCCTAAGATCACCGGGAATAGTGTACCTTTCTAACAGTGAAAGAATTTTTCAAATCGGTTCAGTAGTTTCGGAGCCTATTCGATGCAAACAAACAAACATCAAATCTTTCCTCTTTATAATATTAGTATTATTGATATACCACAGCAGAAGGTACCATATGGTACTATCACAGTATATATTTCTTATTTTACTGTGGTAGGTACCTACTATATTCATTACCGCTTAAATTATTGAATTTGGACTGAAGACCAAAATGGGCTACTTTTTTGGCCAGTGAAACCACTAGCCATAGCATAATCATAATAGACTTGCATGTGTTTGTGTATGTACTTATGTAAAGTACACAATCAAAAAGGGCGTAAGTGCAAATCCAAAAACCGGCAGAGTTTGTACAAAATTTATTGAACAGCACGTTATCATATCACTAATCAATATTCAAAGGACACTGATAATGCCTCATGGCTATTGGTATTATGCTCTTGTTTGCGGTCACTCGCCCTGAATATGAAAAACATGCTACTCTGCTGGTTAAAAGAATAATTAAATATCCTAAAATTAGTAAATTTATATTAAGGCTTGTATGTAGGTACGAAAGAGACTCATTTTGGGGTGAACTTTATACTAGGAAAATCTTCTTCGATTTGATCTGATAAAACTATATTATTGTAATTTATTAGATACTCTTGCTTTTTTAACGTATCAAAACACGAGTAAGAATACTTTGTTCGATCGAAATCGCTCTCGAAAAATGAGAAATATTGCAAAAATCTTAACAAGTAATGTACCTACTTTTTTATCTAAATAAATGAGTTTAATTCTCATAAAAACTTGTCATAAAATAGATATAGGTCTTTAGAACAATATTTTACGTAAGTATAGATTTTTTCTTAAAACTCCTCAGATTTTGTAACAGTAATACCTATAATGTATTAGAATCGAAATCCGGCAAAAGCGTACGCTGCAAACGTTCGAATTGCCTTAGGATTTGTCAAGGTCGAACATTGCAACCTTAAAACTGACTGTTCTCACGTTCTCAGCGGCTTCGACCGCGTAGAAATCGTTATCGCGTGAAATCATAACCCCTCCTTTTGCGCAGTCGGTTAAAACGTTCCGTATGTCCTTACCGGGGCCTTGAACTATCCCTATACCAAATTTCATCTCAATCGCTCCAGACGTTTAGGCGTGAAAGCGTAACAGACTGACAGCGTTAGTTTCGCATTTAAAATATTAGTAGGGATAGGGATTATGGAATCATTTATACCCGAATTTTTAATTAGACGAAGTAAATTGACAGTAGCTAATGTCACTTCGTCATAGAAAATGAGCAACATTGTATGAAGAAGTGACATTAGTTGCTGTCAATTTACTTCGTCTAATTAAAAATTCGACTTTATTTATTCCTGTTACTAAAATTATAGCTCCAGAGTCTCATGGACGTAAATTCTGCAGATTTCTTGTAACTCCGAAGAGCAGGCGCTAACTATAAATAGATAGACAATCGATTATGTTAGATTTCGCTGTATTTTCCTTATAACAACAGTTTTCTGTGGTTTTGGCCTGAGTTAATTTTGTATTTGGGTTATCATGATCAGATGTCTGCCACCATTTTGATATTAATGTAAATTCTACGAATATTTGACTAGCTAGTCTGGTTCATGCATCACTAATTTACTTAGGATGTAACTTATCATCTATATAGATGAAATAGTTCCATTACTTCACGTGTGGAGCATTTGTAGGTAATCTATACTAATATTATAAAGAGGTAACGTCTGTAAGTTTGTGACGTTGTAAGGGGTGATCTCTGGATCTACTGAATCGATTTTCAAAATTATTTCACCAATAGAAAGCTACGTTGTTGTGGAGTGTCATAGGCTGTAAATCATTACGCTACAATGAATAGGAGCTGAGCAGCAATTAAAAATGTAACAAAAACGAAGTTGTGATGGTCAGCTGGTTCTTAGATATAACCATAGACTTGCGTTATAATTCTATGCATATAAGTTAGTTGCTAATATTGTTTGGTTGAGAGATCTTGTAATATTCTTTTTGCAAAATTTGTCTTATTTTCACTTGCGAGCTTGTTGTCAAAGCGTGTGCGCATAAAGTTTACACTGAAAGGAGTTGCTAATATTATGTAGTCAGTCGACTAAGACGAATACAACCTTATCAAGACAAGGGGATTCCCAGGGCTTACATGCATGCCCTGTATGATACATAAAAGAAATCGCAGTTTCTACGGTAGGTATCAAATTAGTCATAGGTACCTTTACATAAGGTCTTTATATAATCAAAAGAGTCATACATACGTTGATTTACTAGCCAATTATGATCTTTTCTAATAAACTAGGTACCAAATGAGACATAGGTACCTTTACTTTTGAAAGGTCTGCTCTTTATATAATCAAAGGAGTCATACACACGTTGATTTACTAACCAATTAGCTCTTTTCTAGTGAAGAATTTTCCTTAGTGTGAATTTGCTTTTTTATTAACTTTTTAAAAAGATGTATCTAGTAGAAAAAACTGAAGAACACATTCGTTGCGAGGTCATTGGCAGAAACTGAATATTCATAACAAACACTGTACATTGTTCTTTCTACGTATTATTTACTTACATTGTCGATCGTTGTGCTTCGTATTTTTTAGTATGACGTTATACTGGTTCCGCTCTCTTACAGTTCTTTTTTCCGAGTGGATGCTATATGCTATGCCGGACTCCTACAGACTAAAACCACACGTTCCCTTACTTACCACTGCCTACGGTGCCCTGGGTAAGCCCTAGGAAGGATGTCCCAGGGTTACCGACAGACTATGGCTACCAATGTGGCCCCACCTAGGGATTTGGGTACTATCCTGCGTCTCTGGTGGGTTGGTTCGGGTGTTATTCCGCTTATTGGGGCGCGTGGCGTGCATGAAACTCTCACGTCACGCCTCCGACTTGGGGCTGCTTCTGTAAGGACGGTGAACATCCCCCGCCGTCTTCCACTCTCACACAGTGGAGATAATCTTCATCAGAACTGAGCCGTTCAAAAGATCTTTTGTCTGTCGAATGTTAATGCATTTTATGATGGCCATCCTAAACAATCAAATTGGGTCGGGATGTTCCCCCTTGTGCCACCATGCCATAGATCCGGGGTGCCCGCTTGGTGAATCCATGGAATGCTATAAATAAGCTCCGTTATATAAAAGCCTGCCACCCCAAGATAAACATATTATATCAATCGGCCTTGACCTTTAGTAAATGGTGTAAATACAGGGAAATCACTAAGTGAAATAAATTCTAACTTCCTTGTAGATCGTTCTTTGAAAAATGTTCGTAAATATGTAAGTGGTGATGATTCATCGAGATGACTCATTGACACTGTTCTGTAGAAAGGAACTCGATACTGTCCGCTGGCAACCACAACACGTACCATATTGTTACATCCGATCAGCGTATTTATTTAACAGTTATTATGCGGGTTATACACGTTCGATTAAACACCCCGAGAGACTGTACACCATTGTGTACACTATGTGTAATATTCATAGATTCTCCTTGTATATTTAGAGTGCTAAATAGGCAAGGAGAATGAATGACAATTTATAAGTATCTCAAATTTATCTGCATAGCGATGAACTCGTAAATCCTGCACAATGCCGTCTGACTGGAGTTCGTAGCTTTCTCCTTATCGGCGACAAGATAAGATAATACGATACTCATTTTTTTTAACGTTAGGAGAATCCTACGAGGATGCTTTGCCGGACTCCTACCGGCTAAATACTATACATATCGTACCTAACAGCCTACGGCTGGAAGCCCCGGGTAAGCCCTCTGAAGGATACCCCAGGACTCCCAACAGATCAGACTACCACTGCGGCCTCATCTAGAGGGTTTGCTAGGCAAACCTCACTGTTGTGACCACTTATTGCTTTGACAAAATTAAGCTGTTATTTTGCTTTAGGCAAATGCTGTGAGCGAAACTTTGCAAATTATTTCAATGTAGCAATGATAGCCATGCCAGCATTTAATTACTCATCTCGCTATCTCGGTTATTCCCGCCACTAACGATCACTTGTCTTTTTTTGCGCATGAATTTATGAGACTCCTTGCATCACGCGTGTATTATTACTACGTTCATTTATTTACCTGCAAACTGTTCGAGCGAAGTCAAGTTTCTTTGTGGTCTTTTTCGTTTTTCTTGATCCAGTTTTCACAATATTGTATGTTGCAAACATTGACATCAGATCTTTGGGATCAGATAGCGTTGTGTGAGATGTCCGTGAATATTTATTTATTTATTTATTACATAATATATTCTATCGACGTATATATAGTATACTATACGTAGTACATATAGATCGATGGTTGCAAAGAAGAAAATTTCCTTATTAAGTAACCATCCACGATCGTCTTCTTCGCCATAACTTTAATTGTCTCATAGATGTGTGACTACGGGTCATACATGTTGTGCTCTCATCCCGAGGCTTTCGGTTGTAAATCTACGAATGTGTACAACCAGCATTACATTACTCATACTTGGTTATTCACAATAGGTAGGCTGAAAGCTGAAACGAATTTCGGAAACTAAAGAAATTTATTTTTATTTGCTACTTATTCTTTTAGCAACCTATGAATATACTGCCTGAATTGGTGATAGAAAACTTAAGTTTTGAAACTTTTTAACGTGGTAGGAATTGACCTAAAACAGTTCGAAGTTCGTAACTATACGGAAAATTTTCCATAATTTTCTCCAAGGATTGTTTTGTCTGCCAAACTGGAAAGACGCCAGATTTCGCCTTTCTCTCTTTAGCGGTACAATTCATCATTATATTTGAGAAAAACTATTGATATAGTGCTAATGTGCTTTATAAATCTAAACAGTTCTTAAATACCTAACATATAAATAAGTCACAGATAACAGTAAAAATACTATTGGTATGGTGCAAACCAGTCTTGCGGTTGTAGTGCTATTCTTCACTACAATGATATAAGCAAATAAATATGCTTCGCGGTTCTGAATGTTACTTTTGAATATGTAAATAATTTACAATACCTACACATCAATCCATACGCAGCGAGTAAACACTTAATGTTACTACTGCAAGTTGAAAAACAAACTTGCAAATACCTACCAACAGATGATAAAATAGATTATTTTGCCTTTTACCAAGTATCCTCACTTTTGCTCACGGTTTGTAGCTGTAGCACCCCCACTTTCCAGCGATTTCTTGCTTCGGAAGACATTGTAAAGCCGTTGGTTGCTGGCACCCGCCGCCGGTACTATGGTAGTCGTTGAGGTAACAACTGTGTCTCTGTTCTGTATGTTTCTCTCTGTTTAACTGTGTCTCTGTTCTGTATGTTTCTCTCTGTTTAAAATGGCAATCAAATACTTCTATATAAAGAGGTAGACATGCCCTACGCACCAATTTTTGAAGCGTATAAACTGAGCTAGTTAGCGCGGTTGCGCCCAGTTCGCGCTGACACTATGTCACTGTCGTATCTCCCACGATTTAACAACAAAATTGTATTTTTAACGTGGAAAAGAACATAATTATCGTCATAAAAGTGCTTGGGACTTGGTAGTTTACGAAGGAGCACAAATTTATTTGGTAATTACGCACAATTTATGCGTAATTAATTATTTTTCATCAATTTTATGATTATTCTTAATCGTATTAACCCACCAAATTGTACAGGCCTAACTAATCTGACGACCCCAATGCTTTTGTTGTACTTCGTTTTTTGACAGCATAATACTTGCTGAATATGCCAAGCGAGCGTCAAAGCACGGGGGATTCCCCGAATAGTTATAGTTCTACGCAAGTACGGTTTGCAACAAAATTTAATTTATGTTTTACTTTTTGGGTAGGTACTTACAACGATTGTGATCAAATCAGTCATTTAATGCCATCTTATGTACCTACTAAGATTTTGTAAAAATTACACATCAAAATGCAGTTACCTTTCACAGGTTATTTTAAGATTATTAGGTATATTAACTTTTTATGAGATTATTACATCATTCATTGACGAATATTATTACATTTTTTTTTGTTTCCATTAGCTTTCCTCAAGATCAACTACGTCAGCAAAAATGGGATGAATTGGTCAGACTCGGAAAGCGATTGGATACCCAATACCTATTCCAGAATATGCTATACAGGGTGTCCTACGGCTATGTCACATTGAGGGAAAGTAACTTAAATATTGTAGATGGAACATTTTACTGAAAGAAAACATTATTTTAATTTAAAAAACAATTTAAACTGCATTCATAGATTTTTAAATACTTACATGGTTGAGCCGGGAATCGAACCCGCTACACAAGAAAAAATAATCACCCCGTAGGTTTAACAAACCGATCGAAAGGCTTCATCATAAGGATTTTATTTGCTAAGTAACATAGTGTCAAAAATAAAAGGAAGACCATGAATTTAAACATTAGATGTGAAATTTTGTTCAGAAAAATGAAAAGCTGGCATCGCCGCGCCGGTGTTCTCAATAAAGACTTTCATCCCTGGATCGGGACAAATACGATGGCCGCCGAGATCCACAGATCTAATAATGTTAGATTTTTTATGGGGTTATGACATGATTTTTTTTATACCAATAAGGTGGCAGACAAGCATACGGTCCACCAGAAGGACCGGTGGTCACTGCAGCCTATATTAAATGTAGTTTACAAGAAATGAAAATTTCCACGAGTTACGAACAGAACTTGGACATATTATTATAAATATCCACCACAGCAAGATCAAAAGATTGACAAGGAGTAAAATAATCAAAGGTGTGTGACTTTATATTCAACAGTATGGGACTTTTGTATTAAAAATGCCAAAATTCATGGTCTTCCTTTTATTTCTGACACTATGTTAGTTAGCAAAAAATAATCCTTATGATGAAGCCTTTCGATCGGTATGATAAAGCTACGGAGTAATTATTTTTTCTCGTGTAGCGGATTCGATTCCCGGCTCAACCACGTTATTATTTAACAATCTATGAATGCAGTTTAAGGTATTTTTTAAATTAAAATAATGTCTTCTTTCATTAAAATGTTCCATCTACAATATTTAAGGTACTTTCCCTCCATGTGGCATTGCCGTGGGACACCCTATATAAAAGTAGTAATAATTACATTGATTTTTAAATAAACTAGGATTTGTCATTAATTTATTCCTGAATAATATAATAAGTTCTGTTGTTCAAATGACTAGTGAGAGCCGCCTTGAAAGTGGTTATAGAATATTACACACATTTAGTGTACATTTCTTTTCATTAGTTCCAGTCTTATTTGTGGCAGGCAGAGCCTCTCTTCCTTGTGGCCTTAATTAAATTTAATTATATGAAGATGACTGATTACTTATTAAATTGGGATTTTATTTAGCACAAACGATGTTCCTAAAAGTAAATTAGGCGATGGTTTTCCTTAAAAACGTATAGATATTATGTTTGTTGAACTATGGAATTGTTAGACAAACTATTTAGAAAATAGTTAGTCGTTCAGTAAAATAGTTCTGCAAACACCATTAAACAGTCCATTTAATTTGATTTATTTGGTGTACATAATTAGTGTTCAAGTCAGTATTTTTAGTTTGACTTTGAAATATTTTGTTCGGAAAAGGGGAATATTCAGATATCGATTAAAATACATGCCTTAATTAAATAGGTATGTATATAATCAGTTTTTTAAGTTTATATTTAAATATGAACATCATTGGTAAATTTTGCATTTTATACCTTTATACCTACTTAACATTTTTCTGCAGTCAGTACGTGTGATACAGAATCGTAAAACTTCGAGGGTATTCGGTGGTACTCGGCTTGTAATTGGAGTCCATACGCCTTCTCTTTTACTCTTGTTCTATTTGTATATTGCTATTGCAGTTACAATTACGTAAATATAGTTTATGAGTGAGTCTAGTTTTAACAATGTGTGTGTATGAGGATTGCTTTTATGCTATCGTTTCTTATAGTAGAGCGTATCTACCTCATTTTATATAGAAATCTTTGATGGCAATAGGCTCCACCACCTAACATGGGACGAAAAGTGGGCGTTTTGGTACAGAGGCATGCTTGACTCTTGTCTATTTAAGCTAGGTGTACCTACATATAAATAAATAATAAAATAAAATAAATTTAATTCAGGTAATTACAAACCCTTAATAATTGTCACTTTTAAAATCTGAATGAATAATACACACTAAGTACATCAATATTAAAATTAACAATATTATCCTGGTGTTAGGATCCTGAGGGTTACAGCTTTTCGAAATTGGGATCAGGTTTCTACGCCATATTATCTATATCAATCATCAATCAATATACATATAATAAAATCGTGACAGGTCGCTGTCTGTATATGAAAGATAAATGAGAAAAAATATTATAGGGGGGCTTTATGAACGCAGTAGGACCCAAAACAATGATTTTTAGAATTTTTGTCTGTTTGTCTGTATGTCTGTTTGTCTGTACGTTTGTGCACGCTAATCTCAGCAACCGCTTAACCGATTGCAATGCGGTTTTCTTTATTGTGTTAAGGTTAACCGCTTAACATTTAGTGTTTATTTCATGTCAATCGGTTTATAAATAAAAAAGTTATAACACTTTAAAAAATCATACATACACTTATGAATCTAAAAGTGGGTAAATCTAAACTGGCGTGTTGGTGTAACAATTCAGTCCACGTCTTCGGCGCGGACTGAATTGTTTTAGAATAGCCTTAATCATTAAGCTCTTTTATGATTAAGCCAACAGGGCAGTTTCACACGCTGCTTGATGAGTCTGATGAAGAAGTACCTCTCCTTTCATACACCTTATGTGACGTAAACGAAGTTGCGGGCTCAGCTAGTTAATATTATAAAGAGGAAAGATTTGATTGTTTGTGATTGTTTGCATCAAATAGGCTCCGAAACTACTGAACCGATTCGAAAAATTCTTTCACTGTTGGAAAAATACACTCTTCCCGGTGAACATAGACTATATTTTATTCCCGTATTCCCGCGGGAACGGGAGCTACGCGGGTGATACTGCGTGACGTCCTCTAGTTTTGTATATATAAAGCAGTTGGCTGGTCGCTCAGACGTGATAGTTACTAGTTACCCCGACCTATCGCAGACTTATCAGCAATGGCCGTAGGGCCGCGTGCTTTATCTCTAAGCTAACACACCGGTAGTTACATGTTCCCTGCGATAGTGGGACGATTTTATTTGATAAGCAAAATGGCGGTAAGTAAAGTCATGTTCAGTCATAGAATGTGTAATAAGTCTATGTGTTCAGTTACATTTTTACAACTTTAACACTTAAATTGACGCAAAAACCAATGGATCCTGTGATATTTCAAAGGAATCAAATGGGAAGTATTCTAAAATAAACGTAAAAAATATGAAATTTCTTCGCGTTTTAAACTACCAAGAACTTACTTTTTTTACTTGAGGGAAAATCTCCATCATGGATGCTATGTCAGACTCCTACCGTCTAAAAAACCTCACGTAACGCCCAACAGACTATGGTTGAGGGCCCCGGGTAAGCCCTCGGAAGGATGTCCCAGGACTCCCAACAACCAAACGGAGGTTATGTATTCGTGGGAGGCGCCTATGTTCGCGATTTTCTCGGTCCGATTTGCATGGAGGGTTTTGTTATTCAAGGAAGGTTTTACCTACCATTTTTATTACTAGATAATCCTATTCCAGTACCACACAGGTCTTTCGTGCGCCGTCGTTTTTAAAACCAGGGGTTCATTATTACTCTCAAACACTTCATCTAAAATTGTATCCTTGCGCTAAACACAATCTGATACAGTTTGACCTGGTTTTGAAACATAAACAGTTACCTTTTTTTCTTTTGTTTGGCATTAGTTCACAGTTTATGCAAGTGACTTTGCAGTGATAGAACACGAAGAGTCAATGTTTTTATTGTTTGTGAGTGTGACTCAGTGTGGGATGTAGTATTTTCGCACGATTACTTATCAACTCTGTTTATTTCTGGGCGTTTTGATTTCATTTATTATTCATAATTGGTTATTCATCGACAAAAAGGAGCATTTATATTTATGGGCGTTTCGGGACTTTAGAAGACCCGTTACTCCGAAGGTCACTGATGCCGGTAACATGTTTAAGGTACTATTGTCGGCTTGAAAATTCCACCTACGAGGGGCAAAATATGACTAGTGAAAAATGGGCGTATATCGTGCCTCTTGTTTACGACTGTAATAAGTTGAGTTTTGAACATGTCAACGCTCATACTAGAGAAACCTTGAGAATGCCTTAAACATCGTTTAGTTCTACTTTTCCCCGCATAATTAGGGTCGACGACGCGATGCGACTGGGGAATTCTACAAGTATACACTTTAGGATTGACTGCCTCTGTAACGCAGTCGGTAGTGATACCGCCTGCGGCGCTGGAGGTTGTGGGTTCGATTCCCACCGGAGACCAGCATTTGTGTGACCTATAAATGCTTGTCTCAAGGGTCTAGGTGTTTCTATCTATACTAATATTATAAAGAGGAAAGATTTGTTTTTTTGTTTGTTTGTTTGTTTGTAACGAATAGGCTCCGGAACTACTGGACCGATTTGAAAAATTCTTTCACTGTTGGGAAGCTACACTCTTTGCGGTGAACATAGGCTATATTTTATTCCCGTAATCCCACGGGAACGGGAACTACGCGTGTGAAACCGCGTGACATCCGCTAGTGTATGATATGTATGTATTTAAAAAAGTATATAAGTATTAATATCCGTGGTCTGATACCCATAACACAAGATAGCGTTGGGTGAAATGTCGGTTAATTTTTATTTATTTATTCTGTAGGTACCCAAAGGGCAAAACGGAAACTATTACTGAGACGCTTTTGTCCGTCCGTCCGTCAATCACCAGATCACCACTCACATAGACCGTGATAGCTAGACAGTTGAAAAAGGGTATGTACCGTTTTTGGTACAAAACCCTTCGTGTGTGAGTCCGACTCGCACTTGGCCGGTTTTATTTGGTGATACCGTCATGACGGAATCGAACTAACTAATACACGGGCTCTCGACCATGGACCTGACGATAGCTTTTTTTTAACCTGAGGAAAATTCTACATGGATGCTATGCCGGTTTCCTACCGATTAAATACTACACGTATCCTACCTAACAGCCTACGGTTGGGAGCCCTGGGTAAGCCCTCGGAAGGATACCCCAGGACACCTGACGATAGCTAATTGTAGCTATTGATGCTACATCGCCTTTTGCGTCTGTGGCTCTTATCAAGCGTATCGTTTAATCACAACGATCAACATTACTATCTCCTTAGATTGACATCATAATAATACACTAGCGTTTGGCTCTAAGATTGCAGACATAGATACGATACTCCTTTGTTTACAACAACAACTTTTTGTACAGATACTACTAGATGATGCCCACGGGCTTAGCCCGCGTAAAATTTGTTCCCGTTCCCGCTTTCCGTAGGAACTTATTCCCGGGATAAAAAGTAGCCTCTGTGCTATTTCAGACTATAATGTGTCCCTGTACCAAATTTCAGCCAGATCTGTTCAGGCGTTCGAGCGTGAAAGAGTAGCAAACACGTCCACACATCCACACTCACAAACTTTTGCATTTATAGTATAGGTAAGATGGCTTACATCTCTTAAGGGCCACTTGCACAGATAAGAGTTAACGTGTTTAACTCAGAGTTAACTGCTAACTCGAGTTAAATCAATAATTTGTCTTGCACCAACACGAGTTAAGGACTAACTCAGAGTTAAACTTTTAAATTTTTAACTCGCCGACATCGGTGAGTTAAATCGCCTAACTCTGAGTTAGCTACTATCAAATGTATCAAGGATGTTTGTCAAACAGCGCTCCACACGCTCGTGGAGTACACGGCATGGGCGCAACAGCGCCAGGTCATCGTGGCAGGTCTGGACGTGAACACTATCTCGCTCGAGACCATGGTGCGAGCCATGATCTCCAGTGGGAGTAAGTGGGACTGCGCCGCCTCTTTCTGCGAGCAGGTCATACTCGTGAAAGAGGCGGCGGGGCTGGAGCGAACTCTCCCACCCGAGTTCCGCAGTCGGCGGCTGAGACGCCGCCGACGTGTCTTCGCCGAAGACTATCGGCCTCCATGACGGGAGGTCTGAGAACGTGAGGAGCCTGCTCAGCGTCCTTACAGAAGCAGGCCCCAGACGGCAACGTGACGCGAAGGATTCACGCACGCCCTAAGAAGCGGGATTACACCCGAAAACCCCTCAAAGACTGGGAATAGCACCCTAACCCGCCCCCCTCGATTGTATGTATGTTTGCATCGAATAGGCTCCAAAACTACTTGAACGATTTGAAAAATTCTTTCTATATTGGGAAGTTACAATCTTCCCAGTGACATATAGTATACTTCTTCCCGTATTCCAACGGGAACGGGAGCTACATGGGTGAAACTGCGTGACGTCCTCTAGTGTCTACTAATATTATAAAGAGGAACGATTTCATTGTTTGTTTGTTTGTATCGAATAGGCTCCGAAACTATTGATCCGATTTGAAAGATTCTTTCACTGTTGGTAAGGTACACTATTCCCGGTGAACATCTATAGGCTGTATTTTATTCCCGTAATCCTACGTGTCGGGTTTTCGAGATGGGTATGATGAATAAGTATTCTGAGACTTCATGTATAAAATATATAATTGCAGACTGGTACCAGTTACACTATTACTGAATAAAATACAATCTGATATAGGTACGATATGACCATAGCGTGCTGGGAGACGACTGCTGCGCCTAGCGAATGTTTGCGCCTCGGTATATAAAACTAATGCGTCAGCAGTGTCCCTACACAAGGGAACTACGCGTGTGAAACCGCGTGGCGCCCACTAGTGTACTATAATGTAGTCAGTTCATCTGACCTGCCTATTGATTCTCATCAGGTATTTTATATCATGTATCTGAAGACATCTCAGTTCTACTGCCTCTCTGTTATAAGAGATCAATCTCTAATACAGATTTACTCATTTCATGTTTTACCATTTTAGGAGGAGAAAGTGCTGAAATCTTTAGGAACAAAAAAGGATATTTTTCAATTAATACCCAGGCAATCTGTTCTGCTAGTTTGAAATTCAACGATGTCGTTGCACGTAGGAATGGATCAGCTCACGACTCACACATTGGGATAACAGCAAATATATCATATTGCTATATTTACATAACTGCAAATATAATTATATCGCCACTATATCACACAATAACATGTTATCACTAGATGTGAAATGAGTGGCACGAAGACGTGGCTTCTTTTCCATTTTTGTATTAAAAATATTTTTTTCAGATAATAGACACAGTCAGAAAGTGACACTGACGCATCACAAAGTCACAAAGCATTCAAACAATGTTAAAAAATTGAAATGCACGTGGATGACATAATAAGTTCATTTGTTGAGACAAGTCATACGTAGCAGACTGTAGTGTAAAAGAGATAGAGACACATTTTCCATTCTTCGTTCTAACATTTGTGTGTGGTTGGATTGCATAGAGCGACACAGACAAAATAAATTGTTCAGTTTACTGTGAGTTAGTTAACCTCGTGCCATTTTGCAACTGTGCAAGACGTGGTCAGAGTTAGGAAGTTATTTATTTAACTCAGAGCTTACTAACTCTACTTTTATATATTTAACCCGACTCTCCGCGCAAGTGGGCCTAACTAGTCCAGTAAAATTAGCTTATTCTTGGAAATTTCGTAGCTTATTCTTGGAAGATTCGTAGGTCAGTCTCATTATTTCCGGTTTTGCATCATTTTATATCCAAGTTTACAAGACTAACCCCCAGTTTCCGAAAGGCTGATCAACGCTAAAATTAACTAATCGGCTGTTAACGGCGAATCCTCACAGAAGATCCAAATGGATCGCCAATTCCTGCGATCCACGAACAAAACTTTTCTTGCGATCCCGCCGCGTTCCACCGACACGCTCCAACCGATCCACACTGATCCGCCTAAATATAGTACAGTTGAACTTTCGGTCGCTATGAAGTCACATGTGCAGCAACGACGTCGAATCGCTTTGGTAGCAACAACCTACATTCTTCTTAAATATTTTCGAAGCATTTATGTTCCTTGTAAATGGATTTTCATTTTGGATCTTCTGTGAGAATCCGCCTTTATCAGCCGATTAGTTAATTTTAGCGTTGATCAGCCTTTCGGAAACTGGGGGTAAACGTATTATTTAACGACTATTTCTAATTGATTATACCTAATTACAATTATGTGTTATCTTATAAGCGATGGGTTATTTTCACAACTGTTTGTTAACTGTGACGAGTCAGACAGAACAGAATAAAGAAATGTATTGAAACATCTCGCGAACACAAGCAATTAGCTTTTATTTGCTGGTACTCAGTTGTCTGTAGATATATATTGAGGTTTCGATGAAATGATATCCTACTTATCGTTTAACCACACGTTTGATAGGTCGGATGTTGAAATACTGCATTAGATTTAGACGTCTTCTCGGTAGGTAACTTACTATTGCTCTGAAGTTTCTAATAAGATTATCTCTTCGCCTTCTGCAACCAGTTCCTGATTTAATACGGAACCCTCCATGTGCCTCTATTTACCAGACAAGTTTTGGTGTGCTACCCCAAGATTATTTATACATTACCATCATCACCTGATTAACGCCCACTGCTGGATATATACCTCATCCAAAAATCGACACAAAGTTCGGTCTTCAACTTAAAAAGCTAAATGATTCATTTTGTCCACAGCCACATCTTTATCGAACGTGTTCCTGAACGTGCCAGTGAACGCCACAGTGCGAGGCGGCAACTGCACCGGCGACCAGTGGCTGACCATCACGTGGGCCGCCCCCAACGCCACCATGCACAACAACATGACCATCGTGTACCACAAGAACGACACCACCAAGAACTATGGCGTCAAGAGCTTCAATATATCGCTGGCTCCCGATAACTTCCCTAATGGATGTGAGTAAAATCTATACTAATACTAGCAGACACGGCAGAGAGAGACTAGGTTCCTATTGTGCATTAAACCATCCAGAATTTGATCTTTTTAGGGCAGGTAAACTACTTAATAATGCAGACCCACTAAAAAAGAGTTACAGTGGCCAAGAAGGAGATAAAATGCGATGCCTAAAATCACGCGGTGGGCGGGCGCGACCACTTGTATAATGTAACCGCTTTGAACAAGAGATCCCAAGATGAAGTTCCGGGGCCCATAGCGCCATAGTTGCTTTCAGCAATGCCAAAAGTTTCTTACAATCACATTTTCCCAACAAAGCAGACTCTTGGCTCCAAAGTATAGTAACTGCACTTTGAGCTGAGTTAGTTTCTTGACTAGCTCTTACTCTTGATTTGAAAGTATACAAAATTTGACAAAAAAAACACCAATCAATCTAATTAGTCTAATATGGCAGGCAGTCAGCGCCACATTCATTCAGCGCCTTCCACATTCAGCAAATCATCCAATTATATTCACCAATTTATATAGAAACTCTTCACTCCTCAATTCCAGCATCCCCCGGCCCCATAGTCCTCTACCACGGCTCGGAATGGGAGACTCCCCTCGCCACGTCGTACCGCTGCAAGGTGCCCACTCGTCTGAACCTGACTGCCGACGCGACCATCTCCGCCAGTCAGCTGACACTGTTCCAGGTTCAAGAAGAGGCGTATAGGACTGCGCCTGGGAATGGATTCAGTGCTGGTGAGTGAACGTATTTTTATGATGAGTGTTTTTGATTTGTAATGGAAATTATCTAAGATGATAAGACACTTTTTTGTAACGTGAGGATAACTCCTACCGACCTGAAACCACACGTATACTACCTAACAGCCTAAGGTTGGGAACCCCGGGTAAGCCCTCGGAAGGATGCCCCAGGACTCCCAACAGACCTACGGATACCACTGCGGCCTCACTTTTGGGGCATGGTAAGACAGTGTCTTATGATCTAAACACTAGTGGGATATGTTACTACCACAAATATTTCTGGACATTCTCACACAATATCATCTAGCCCAAATTAAGATAATATAAGCTTGTGCTATGGGATCTAGACGACTGATATACATACTTATATATTTTTAAGACACAGAACAAATCAACGTGGGCATCACACAAAGAGATTTGTCCTGGGTGGGAATCGAACCCACGACCTCCGAATCCGTAGTCAGGCACACTAACCACTGGACCACGAGGCCAGTCAAAAATGCGCTATATTTAAAACGCGGGTCGAAACAGCTAGTATTAGAATACATATCGAAATGACACTAATGTTATCTTTGGTAATGAACCGGGCTGATAGTTGATTTATGTGCACGCGGTATCAGTCATTATGATATTATTATATTTCTACTGTCGTATATGACACGTCGATCATGTATCGATCATACTAGAACTGCTAGAACACACAATTACTGTTGGAACTCGTCAATGATCGGAACAAGACCAAAATATTCGTGTGATCGGCAATTACTACTTTTTCCCAAACGCCAGCCCAAACACTAGACTTTCTTAGATAGTATGAAGAGGGCTTATTATAATTATATACACCAGACTAGAATTGGTCGACATCCATTACAAAGAAAGCACTACTAAGAATACTGTTGTACCCGACCCGAAAAGTTTCATCTACTGGGCGCCGATTCTCGACCACACGACGTGAATGCGTGGACGCAAATTTACGGGTGAAACGTCGTCCGTCTCATGTTCGCCGTTCCTAAATATGAGACAGGCGATGCGTCACCCGCCGATTTCCGTCCACGCATTCATGTCGTCTGAAGCGAGAATCGGTGCCCAGGTCACAAACTATCTCTGTCGATTTCTACTCGGCGATTTGACTACTGATATATTACTTGGGACTCAACTAGTGAAATGTGGGCGTATAATATACTTCTTTCTACTCATTAAAAAGTATTTGATTTTATGTATTTTTAGTAGTTTTTGGTGCGGAGTTGAGCTCGCAAATTTTATGCGAAAATAAAGGCGAGAAATCTATACAAATTCGAGTAAAAGCAGGCAATAAACTCCATAAAACTGGTACCTATTAATAAGCAAAACATCCACATTGGTGACTTGATAATCGTATCACTATCAGCAATGTGCGCTGCCGGCCGTGTTATCGCGTCTGGCGGCTCGCGCGCCTGTTTATACGTTATTAGTATTAGTTATCACGCACGTACAATCTAGCCTCTCTCCCGTTAGTGTAGGTAGACCTTTTTACTCTACAAATATTAACAAAATTACTCTGAACGAATATTACGGAAAATCACTCTCATTAGAGCCTGTGTTTTCTGATGGTCCCACTGTTTCGTCCCACTAACTAGTGAAATCACGAGCAAGAACTGTTTCTCGTGGTTATTCTGTATATTATGCGCTATTGTCTACAATGAATTTAGCGATTGCGATAGATCCAAAAAAATACCCTATACGCCAAAATGTTGGCAGGAACTGGCACGAACGCTCCCTTCGCTTCGGCTGCGCATTGGTACTTTATTCGTCTACGCCAGTGGTTCCCAATTAGTTTTTGCTGCGTACCACTATAAAAATGTACTCAAACCTGCGTACCCCTTATTAAAGCAATCACACTAATATTTTTAAATACAAACGTTTGTGAGTGTGTGTTTATGTTTGTTACATCTTCACGCCTCAAACGCCACGACCAATTTTGATGAACTATTGTATACAGGTAGTTGCTCCCTGGATTAACAGATAGGTTTTTCTTTTTTTTAACGTGAGGGAAAATCCATCATGGATGCTATGCCGGAGTCCTACCGACTAAAAAACCCCACGTTACGCCCAATAGCCTATGGTTGGGAGCCCCAGGTAAGCCCTCGGAAGGATGTCCCAGGACTCCCACCCAACAGACCCACGGCCGCCACTGCGGCCTCGCCAAGGGGGTGGTTCGGGTGCTATCCCGCGTCTTTGGGGGGTTTCGGGTGTGATCCTGCTTGCTGACGCACGCTGACGGTGAGCAGCCCTCTCACCGTCCTCAAGCCATGGAGACCGATAGTCTTCGGCGAAGACACGTCGGCGGCCGTCTCTTTCACGAGCATGACCTGCTCGCAGTATAAGGCGGCAGTCCCACTTACTCCTGCTGGAGATCATGGCTCGCAGCATGGTCTCGAGTGAGAGAGTGTCCACGTCCAGACCCACCACGAGGACCTGGCGCTGTTGCGTTCGCCGTGCACTCCACCAGCGTGTGGAGCGCGGTGTCATTGCTGCGTTTCCCGGTGTCTTCACAGATACCTACCGAAGCTACCGTGCCCGGTAAGTATCTGTGACAACCGGTAGGAGAGAGCACCGTGTCTCCTCTCCAGCCACTCGTCCATGACCGGTCTGACGCCCACGATTGTGGCGAATCCCCCCTTTGGTTGCTCAAATCGCCCCTTCCATGTCTCCACGGTTTCCTGGTGGAGCAGGGACCGCTGGGCCTCGATTTCTCGAGACGCAGGCCTTTGGCCCCGCTCCAGCGCCTCCTTGCGTCATCTAAACAGTGACGCAAGGGCTCTCGCTTCCAGGTCCCATGGAGGGGTCCCGGCTAGGAGACATACCGCCTCACCGGAGATCGTGCGGTATCCCCTTATCACTTGGGACCAAAACTTCGAAAGTGATGTCCGAAGTTCCACCGGCCATCGAGTACGAGCCCCAGATACTTCATCGAGGGCTCGATGCCGATGCTGACGCCCCCTACCTGTAGTCTTGATCCCGCAGGTGGCCCCATCCGAGGTCCGTGGAAGCGCAGAGTCTCGGATTTGTGAAGGGCGACCTTGAGACCCAGCCGCCGCCCGTATCCGACCCACGACTTAAGCAACCCGTGCCGTGGCCTTTAGTGCTGCGTCTCGGTGCGTTGCTCCCCGCGCCGTAAGGGGGGTGTCGTCGGCGTAACACGTTACGCTTTTTCCAAAGTATATTAGGCCGACGCGACACTTAGTACAATTCAATCAAAAATCACAATCAAAACAAAACACTGTTACACGGCTCACGACAAAGGCTGAACTACGGGAAGTGGGAACGGGTGACGGGTGGCGGGAGTGGCCAAATAACGCGGGAGGGGCGGGATAGTGCACGGTCAGTCATCGGTCATAGTCCGGTCCATATATTCAATATACTCTGTGGGTCATAGTGCTCGGTGCTCCGTGCTTTTATGATGATGATCGTTATAAAATAATATTTTGGACATTGTTCTTGTTTTTACTGATAGCCGCACGTACCCCTTAATGCAACTTCACGTACCCCTGGGGGTACGCGTACCACTAATTGGGAAACACTGGCTACGCTACGTAACCTTAGTTCTAGTTCTACGTAACCATTTTCTATGCTCATTGGAGCTTAGTTTGGGTTAGACACATGTGTAAAAAGGCATAATATTTATCCATTTACCAACAAAAAACGTTCGTAAATATGATAGCTAGTCGAATATAGGTATTGCCCTAATAATTACCACAAATGCCCTCGACGAATTGCAGTGAACCACTTCAAAATCCAGGTCAGTACCAACCTTGGGCGCGGACCTCCATTATAAAAGTATGCTGGAAGTATGTAGTGCAAAGTTCGAAGTTGAAATTATGGGTACACTACATTAATACGAAAAACTTAATTCCGAAAGTCACAATCACGAATTTCATAATTCCGAATTTCATAAGTCCGAATGATTCGAAATCCCGAAAGTCAAAAATCCGATGTTTCATAAATCCTTTTTATTAAAAGTCATAATTTTATAATTCCGAATGTTTACAATTCCGACTGTCAGAATGCCGAATTTCAAGAAACCGAACCGTTGAATTCCGAATCATTAAAATTCCGCCATATTATAAATACGAACTCCGATTATCGAAAATCCGAAATATCATAAATACGAAGGGTGAATGTCGTTTCCACCCGTTCCTGTTTTAACCCGAAAACTTATCATTAAAGACGCTTATTTATGTTCTCGATTCCACCCGTTTTTTTAAATAAAGTATAGTCAAGTCTAACTACCGAAAATATTATTTCCAAGTGAGTGGAAGGCAAACGACAAAACAAAAAACAATTACCACGAAGGCAAAGGCGGAAGCTCCGCTCCGCTTCGCTCCCGCCTTAGCCTTCTAACCTAACCTATCCGAGTCGGGGTGTTAACCATTCACTTATTATGGTTAACACCTCGACTTGGATAGGTTAGGTTAGAAGGCTAAGGCGAAAGCGAAGCGGAGCGGAGCTCTGGCCTTAGCCATCGTGGTTATTTTTATTGTTTTGTCGTTTGCCTTCCACTCACTTGGAAATAATATCTTCGGTAGTTAGACTTGACCGTACTTTATTAAAAAAACTTTAACAGTGAATTTTCGGATATTTAAAATTCTGAATAATGTTTTTCGGGAAAATAACAGTTCGGTCTTTTGATAATTCGTACTAATGAAATTAGGAAAAATAAAAATTCGTACTTATGACTTTCGGATAAATGAATATCGTCCTTTTGAATATTCGGAGCTTTGTTTCTTAGGAATTATAATCTTCGGAATTTTGAACATCGGAATATTGAAATTCGCAAAAACATATTTCGGAATTTTTGGGTGTTCCCTGAAATTATGTATACTTTGCGTATATGGTAATGTGCCTTTCTGGTGTTATACTTCGAAAGGGTTGGTTTTCGTTCCGAACCAAAGCGCCCCACTGTGGGGCAACGTATGATGAGGGACGAAAGAAATTCTTTTCAAACTAGCGGAATAACTTAGTTCCCGTTCCTGGGGAATACGGGAATAAAATATAGCCTACCAGCTGGTCCCCGCGGCTTCGACCACGTAGAAGACGTTATCGCTTAAAATCATAACCCTCCTTTTGCGCAGTCGGTTAAAAAGTAGCCTATGTCCTTCCCAGGGCTTTGAACTATCTGTATACCAAATTTCATCTCAATCGCTCCAGCCGTTTAGGCGTGAAAGCGTAACAGACAGACAGAGTTACTTTCGCATTTATAATATACTTCCCTAAGTAGGGATATCACCCGAAGATAGAGCTACAGTAAAAGAATTTTTCAAATCGGTTCAATAGTTGGAGCCCATTCAATGCAAACAAACAAACAAACAATCAAATCCTTACTCTTTATAATATTAATATAGATTCTATTGAATAAATATAATACCAATCGATCGAATATAATACCAATCATCATTCTAATGAATTAGCTTTATCTTGAAAAAAAAAAATTTCTATTTTTGTTGTATTGAATGAAACAAAATAGTTGGTCGAGAGTTAAAATAAATTTATTCATCAGAGTGATTACATTTATCGATTGACATTATTTTTTAATGGAATTTGAAAATAGTCGTAATTATGTCAGTCTCATCAGTTAATTATCATGGACACTCACCCGTCGTTATCACTATTTATCTGCGCCAAAATGTCCTCATTTTAGCATCGATTAAACGATATCAATGTTTTACTTTTTAAAAGGGAGGTAAAGATATTTTTCACAAAAACCGATAATAGTTAGGTACATAGATCACGGAATCCGCCTGTATTTTATGCTTTTTGAATATCTCATCAAATCCCTATCTATACTATCTATAGTTCTATACTAATATTATAAAGAGGAAAGATTTGTTTTTTTTGTTTGTTTGTAATGAATAAGCTCCGGAACTAATGGACCGATTTGAAAAATTCTTTCACTGTTGGAGAGCTACACTCTTTGCGGTGAACATAGGCTATATTTTATTCCCGTATTCCCACGGGAACGGGCACTTCGCGGGTGAAACCGCGTGACGTCCGCTAGTTAGGAATAAATTGAAAAGTGACTGACTGGACGTCACGAACGTTGATTCTGGGTTATTGGGATTACCTACTAGTAATCCGCCAGAGCAACATATTACAGGGGCTCGTAAAGGGCGCAATGGTCTTGATTGGGGCCCATTTACACTCAAGTGCTGTGCTGTTTGCCAGAACCATTTCAGGGAAGTTATATCGTCCCAGAAAAGATGGCAATGTTAGGACTATGCATTTCCTGCGTTGACTTAGGAAATACCACCATATCCCATTTTTTGTGGTCCGCCAAATGAAACTTATAACTGTGTCAGAGGATTATATTTTTATTGCTTTATTGACTAACTAATCATTCTCAACACTTTATTTAATACACGTCATCGTACGTGTGGAACTGCTTCGTGTGCTTCGTTGGTATGATGAAAACGCAAAAACTGATCTTCATAGTCACCTAACGTTCAGGTGAAGATGACTTTTTCAAATTTGGATTCGGTATGTCATATGGAGAACTTTTATTACTGAATGATTTTGGTATTGGGTTCTTAGCTTTCAGCACGGCACTCCCTATAGCCAATTGTTCAGACAAAATATCCTTCGCATTTGCTGATGGTTCTGAATGGCTACTTTCGCATTTTTTCGGCTCCGGCGGCTTACATTTACAGTCGTCATAATAAGGATCTGATGAAGAGGACTTGAAAATCGGTTGGTCCGGTGGACAATCCACTTTCTCATCCAGCATGTCTTGGAAGTTATTTAGTATCTTACAACCTTGGCTCCTGATGAGCGACATAGCCGACTTGGCAGCCATGCTAGCCGTGCACATCGCTTTACAACTAATATCATTCATTGCACACTTGAGTATTGCCATCGTTTTGCAATGAGCCTCCATCATCGCTTCCATTGGATCCTTGTCAGCAACATTTGTAACCATCGGAAAGTTCGTCAAACGACTTTCGATACTCGTTAGTGAATTCTGTACACTGGTTTTTGTATCTTCGTATTGTTTAACGATGTCCATGGCATCACTGGTTAGATCGGAATATTCTATGTCTTGAGTTACAATTGAGAATGATCTGTCGTAATCAACTGGAGTTGCATTGATTAGATTACTATCTTCACTTTCTTTCATCAAATCTGTTTGCATTATTCCGCTTAGATCATAGTGCTCGCTCACTTTCAATGAATTTATGTCTTGTTCGTTAAGGTCTCTTTCTCCTAATGTATTTGTTACTACCTTTTGAGTCAAGTCAGTTTCTTCTGTATCAGTTTTTGCGAAGTCAGTATTTGGTTCTAATTTTATTGAATCCATGGAATTTATGTTGTCGTCATTACTTTTTGTTTGATTTAATAAACACTTTGTTAGACCTGATGCGGAATCCATGTTGATTTGACTAATTTAATGTTCTTGTGATCGAATGCTATTGTAAAATTTTCAGGTTGTGATAATGCTATTTCTGTCGTTTGTGTAGGTCTTCTGTAATTCCATGGTAGCTTTTATGGCATTTTAAGGAATATATCCATATTTGTTTATTGTATTTTGATTAAAATTGTGCATTGGGTTCGTCATTTTGACTGAGGCTTATTTTCTGTGACATTTTTTCTTCTTTTGTTGTGACAGACGACAACTGTGTCATAAGCATGACAAAGACAATAAAAATATTCTGTCAAACATTCAGCTCATCATCCTACGAACTTTTTCTTAATCCAGTTGGGGTCGGCTTTCTGGTCTGACTGCGATGCACATCTTCACGGTTGTATGGGCCCTATGCACTGGAAGTCTCATACTGTTGCCCGTTCTTTAACCCAGAGTTAGGAAATAGTTATGTATACGGAGACTATATCATCATCTAGTTGACTGCTATAATGACCTGCCTTTTATGATGAATACACATCGCATAGCATATCCCATTAGCCCACATTTCATCATTTATATTTTTGGCCAAAGTTATATATAAACCTATTGCCATTTTTGTAATGGACAGGACCAGATGCGACTTCCTACTGTTGATATTTTGCAAGCTGCCTTTGAAACCTTCAATTGGGCTTAAAACGACTACCATGTCAACCATTTAAAGACTTAAATAGATGTAGGTTTCATGACACTAATAAATAAATAAATAAATATTGTTAGACATTGTCACACAACATCATCTAGCCCAAACTATAAGCTTTAAGTTTGTGCTATGGGATCTAGCTAAAAGACATACTTATATTATTTCTAATAAATATTACCCAAATATTTGGACCTACCCAGGAATCGAATCCTATGCCTCAGCGCGACAGGCGGTAACACTACCAAATAATGCTTCACCGAGGCTTACCACCAATATTGATGAATGTTCTTTATCGGGGTTAACATCTAAAAAGTTGATGATTTTATGCTTTTAACTTTATTGTTATATTTTTTATACAGATAACATGGCATAAATAATTCGAGGATTATCTTTTCAAAGGTGATTATTTTTCTTTACGAGGCTGACTGTCGCCCTGTTTCTTGTCAATGTATCCGTTGATGTTGTCTAACGCCTTGGCACTCTGCGCCTGGATCAACGTGACCGCAGACGACGCTGCCTCTGTAGCGTGGTCGAACGCTTTACTCGCCAGTTCCTTCACCGAAGACATAAGATTTGCCATCGTCTCATTAGGAGCACCCACTATCGATTTGATACGAAGATATTTTTGACTTTTCGAACTGTTTATTGAATCACCTTCTTCGAGCGTCTTTTGTGGAAACCAGTAACTTTTGAAATCAAATTTCGACACGTTGATATCATTATTTTGAATATTATGTTCTTCTACGGTTTCTGGAAACTCAAAAATTGGTTGTGGCGTCATCTCCATGGTGGCTTCCATTGGAGCTATCTTTGTTTCAATCTCGACGTTGGCATTTTCTATTTCCATTTTCGTTTGGGTTAAGTGACGCGGAATTACGGTCACCAGGCTCCTGCTTCGAAATAATTAAACTGTAGCAAGTCACTTTATAATGTTGTGGATAATCAGAAATCACGAATGACACACATTTTGCATTATTATTTCACAAATTAATACATAATAATTTCCTTAGTTTATTTACACTGACACATGATGTTTATTTTTGTTGCGGTGACGGAAAGCGGCCAGTAGGTGTCTATGACTTCGTTTGATTTCATTAAAAAGTTTTCTTAATGAGTTCTGATTTTGGTTTATGTTTGTATTGCTCTTGAACGACATGAAACGATGACTTGTTTTTAAGCCAAAACCAGGTTATTATGGGACTGACCATAGATTTAGAATGTACAAGATGAACAGTGTCAAACTGAAGACGAGACCAAAAATGAAAGATCTATGTGTGAGTTAAATAGTGTTGTTGAATGGTCACACCTATGTCATCGATAAAAGTATCTGTATAAATGGATGGAATGGAAATGAAACTTCTAAGCACTCAAAGTGTTTAGAAATTTCATCTCCAACTTCTTGTTTTGTGGAATAAATTGTTAATTTGAATGTAATCGACTATGAAAAAGTAAAAATGGGATTATATGAGGTAACTCGTAATATTTGAAATTCTGTAGTGATCTTACGAATTTTGATTCAGAGTTTGAATGTGAAAATACACTTTTAACAGGTAATTTATGGCATCGTACATTGCATTGTTGCCGTATATATATGTATATTTTGACAATTGAATTTGAAATTTTACTGAAAATCCAACTCTTATCGTAATACTAAACCTAGAAACTCATTTATTATTGAACCCTAGTAACAATAAAAGATATTACTCGTAGATTTTTTTAAATTTATTAACCTCGCCAAATTGACGTCGCCACTGATGGAAACTAATGGAAAGCCGTGGCGCATCTAGCGAATGGGGGCCATGCTTACAGCACACAAGACTTCTGACAGTAGTCCTCAAGTTGGCGGCCCTATGATGTGCCTCTTCACGCTCCGCTTGTAGAACCCGGGATCGTAAATGTCGTTCCAGGATTTCGTAGTTCGACAGAGGAACGATCTTTTGAAACGCTCAGTTCTGGCGAAGATTCTCTCCACTTTATATGAGTGGCACCTCTACCCGAAGTGTTGTTCGGAATCGGAAAGGAGATGGTGGGATCAGGTTGAAGAGCTCTTCAAAACATGCGCCGTGATACATTCGATAGAAGGCAGCCAAGGACGCTATGGTTCTTTGCTGCGCTAACGGCTCGAGGCTTACCGTCATCTTAGGACAACCTATAATTTAAATCGGATAACACGTCTCTGCATAGCGCCAAGCGCGTCCAGTAAGTACCTCGCACAGTCATCCCAAAGGTGAGAACAGTATTCGACTCAGAGGCTAATCTACGCCTTGCACAGCAAACATCCCGGTGTGGCGTGGAGTACCTTAAGTGAAGTAAAATTATAAAAAATTCAACTCAAAATGGTTCACAAATTTTGGAAATACTATATTAAAATAGGCACAAACCCTAAAAAAAGGTTAAATAACAAAGTTCGAGTAAAAATTAATCATATTTATAATAAATTAAATCCAGATAAGTTTGTTTGTAGCAATGCCCCTATCTCATCCTATACTATCGACATCCTTATCGATACCTACCCATGACTATTTTACTATAAACAGCCCTTTTTATTTCTGCCTTATATATCCTCCAAAAATGCGTTTACACATTAAATATTGTGTTATGTATGAAGGAAAATGCATAATCTACGTTATGAGTTGGAATTTCAGTTAAATTTCACATCCAATTTGGCAAAATATGTACGGCAAAAATGGAATGAACGAAGTCACAAATGACCTGTTAAACGAGTCTTTCTTCGTATAATTGCGTTTTGTAATATCCTATTCATACACTAAACACGACACTATTGTTGAAAATATAAAATTTTCTATTTTAATCGTAAGATCACTACAGATTATTGGATATTATGAATAACATAGAGCCGCCATAGGATCCCACCGGGCTCAGCGATTTAAAATACTGACATGAGTACACAATTTGCTTTCTCTTTTCCTCTCGAGCTAAGTGCTATGGATTATGAGGTCTCGCTCGCACGCTTTGTATATCTATTGAGAGTAGCGAAAAATTCTAAATTTATGGGACTGACTAACAGAGTCCAGGGCTGGAACCGTAGACTCTAGACATGATTTCGGACATGGGACGTGTTTTTGGAGATACGTCTTTCGGGATAGTGTTTTTCGATAATGTTATTTCGGTTTTCAGGGAAATGTGTTTCCAGTGAACTTACGTTTCCTGTTAAACGTTTTATAGTCAATTGTTATTGACGAAGTGCTTTGCGGCGAACTTCGTGGGCTGTAATAGTGGAGATACAGTGAGCACTAAATATCACACGCAGCAGCCATATCGATACCCTGATGATCATGACTTGGATCTTTACTCAGTAACTCGACGTTTGCCTATAGAGTGTTGCGTGAATTGTGCCAGAAAGTTTATAATAGCAATAAAGATTTTCTAAACGACTGCCTGACAGTGACACCCATTGCTCATTTCTAAATAAAAAAAAAGCTGTATAAGATTTTAACATGAATTTTCGAGAAAAAAACCGGACTGAGTTTCTTGAGCAGTTCTTCTCGGCATTTTAGAACCCTTAGCAGAGTCACGATTGACAAACCATATTTTTTGTGACAAACGTACTGTTTTGAAAGAATAAATTTAATGTTATTTATAATTGACTGTGTGTCGTGTTGCAGCGCGCGAGTGCGGCGGCGGCGACGTGCCGGACGCGGTGCCTATCGCGGTGGGGTGCGCGCTGGGCGGGCTGGTGGTGGTGGTGCTGGTGGCCTACCTCGTGGGCCGGCGCCGCTCCGCCGCGCGCGGCTACCTCTCCATGTAGGCGGTACGTACCACTCACTCACTCACTCACTCACTCACTCACTCGCTCGTCCTTTTACCTACCACTCACACACTCTTATCCTTCTACTTGGTACTTGTACACTGGTTCTTCTAAGTACGACTCACACACTTTTCCTCCTGCGTACCATTCACACTCGCCCTTCTACGTACGACACGCACACTGGCCATTCTACGTGCCACTTACACACTCGCCCTTTACCTACCACCACAGGGCGGAAACTTCCGCTTGAATGTGTGCGTGTGATCAATAATGCAAAGCAAATGTACCCCCAACACGTCCGTCAACTATAATGATAGCCGTGGCACGGCAGGGAGTTGCCATCTGTATGTAATACTATTATATTGTCTTTACCTACCACTCACACACTCGCCCTTCTACGTGCCACACACTCGTCCTTCAATGTACCACTCACTCGTCCCTCAACGTACCACTCATATACTCCACCTTCTTCCTACCATTCACTCACTCGCCCTACTGCGTACGGCTCACACTCTGGCCCTTCTAAGTCCTACTCACATACTCGCCCCACTAAGTACGACCAGCACAAAACTTGCCAACAACCAACCGCCCTTTACATACTACTCCTACTCTTAACCACTCACAATCACCCTTCTCACACTCTGTTAACATAACCTAATGGTTTCAGTCGCAGAGAGTAACTTACTATATCCATTTTTTTTAACAATTTTACATTGTTTTGTGTTAACATACTTACCATGTGGGACAAAATACAACTGGTGAAATATAGACATATAGTATAAAATATATACTATACAATTCGCCGAAGAGGGCGTGACTATTACCTATGTAATGTTTACCGGGCGTTTGAATTCAAAATCTAATTAAGACGTCTCGGTTTTAGTATACATATTACAATAAATGTTGTATTTTGTTATCATAACAACACACTCATTGAAACTAAAAACGATTAATTTGTACTGTTCGATTGAAATAAAATGTTATCTTTCATATATTTCAGATAACAGCTGCGAGTACAGCGAGCGTAGTCAACATATAAATAAAGAATATGTATTATAGAAGAGAAGTTATACATTGTTTGCGTCGCGAGTCACCCTTGGGTGACACCGTCGCCCAATCGTGTTCTTGTATCGTCCCTAACAGAACTAAGGCGTCACCTCCACCGGCGAGACTTGCGCGACTAATCTGTGTAAGGTGGTAACGATGGTCTCGCCTGTGGAGTAAACGCCTAAATGTATCCAAATGTGAAAATTATAGAATTATTTAAATTGATAAATGTTCGTAAATTCCATCATAAATATCCAAATTTTAGTTTATTATTTAATCTCATTCTTGTGTCTTATTGTAGCATGCGTGCCGGATAGTGCGTGTTTTTTTTAGTTTTTCAATTAAACATTTTTTTTTAATATACCCTATAGCGAGCAAATAGTGTATAGTAGTTTGCTCAAAAATAATAAAAAAGTAACTGATTATTCCATGGTTTATTGATTTCGCTTATAAAGAAGAATGTGAAATTTTATTTTTTATCTCCTTGATTATTTGGACGTGATTGCGTAATTTATGAGTCAACTCAGGGTTGCCAATTTTTTCTCTTGTCATTATTATTGTTCTTGGCCATAGTAGTAAAAATTGTAAATGCGATCAGACATTTAATAGGTAGAACATTAGTTTGAGAAAGAAAATTGCAATAATATGCTTCTTTTATTTTTTTTTATTTTGTGCATTGTTTTAGTCCAAAGATTTTATAATTTCCGTTATATGTTTGTATAACGAACTAAGTTATGGTGTCAATTCATGTCAAAATGTTTATAAAAGCGCCATCTGGTGTAGTTAGATACAAAATGAATGCGCAGTGTCTTTCTTTTTGTTAGAATTTAGTATTCAGATTTTAAGTGTAACTATATATAAACTGGACAATATCATTGCTGTATCTCAGATCTGCTGCTACCAATGTTGCTATACCTAAATATATACTTATTACACCTAAGTACAACCTCTTTATCTACAATAGCAACATTGTTAGTTATAAGATCATCTTATTATTTTTTCCGCCAGAGTATATAATAGATAAAATAATTATTAAAAAGGCTGGCAATGATTTGCCCAGTGTGGTGGCAATGTTATTTTAAAAGTACCTATTCTAAATAATAGTATACAAAATAACTGGTCCTGGTGTAAGTTGGGTCCGGTTGCAGGCTGCTACATTGTCGACTCGCTCGAGTTTCATCAAAATTAGCCGAGTCAATGTAGTGACGTCGAAGGTTTCTTACAAAAAATGATAATTCAATACTAAAAACTAGTATTTAATTTTCATTTTCCGTAAGCGGAGTTGATGTTTCGAAATGAAAAGAATAAATGTTTTTTATTGCCAAAGTGGGCTTTTATTTGTTCCTTTGAAAAGCAGTTACAATAAATATTATGTACTATATACAGGGACTTATGTACATGGACTATTATACTACTGAACACGACTTATTATTAACTACATTTAGTTTGTGACGGGACCGATGTCATTTATTGATGTTGAGGGCTATTCGAAAATGTTCATAAACGCGAGGGCTTCTTCAGAATGAATTTTTAAAATCTACAGATAATGTACTATTTATTTCTTTTGAACTTCAACGGTTTTCGTATCTTAATGAGGGCAATGAACCTGAAAAATCGGCGCCGTCGCTCGAAATGGTGGCGCGAGCGAGAATAGTTAATGCGTTTGAGTTGCTCGGAATGAAGGCTCGGGAAATCTTGGTTGTCAATCACATGGCAAACGTTAGACCAAGTTGAACACTTCGCAAGGTGCTTTGCAGACGGCGCGGGGCGGCTAGCTTAGTTCGCACCGTGTGCTTTCTAGTGATGGACGTGAACTAACTGCCGCCGTCCCTCGTGTGCCTTGTTTGCGGTGAGAGCAATCGCGGGCAGACACGGTCTTCATTAATTCCTTTATCCTCGTCGTGCCACCAACTCGGCCCACCCGCCGTCTGCAAAGCGCCTTAAGTGCGGCTTTAAAAATTTAAAAGCGGGCACTGACCATTTCCAGGGTTAAAGGCTCACCTTTAATGCATACAAATCATCACGCCTGTCTCCCGTCGAAGTAGGCAGAATTGGCTGACCACGAGGGAGAACTGTTTGGCTTTCCACTGGATACGATACTGGCATAATACTTTTGCTTCTTCTACTTTCATAACTGTGTGTAACTACTTTCATAACATAAACGCTCACCGGGTAAAGGTACTCTTGACCTGGCCTTTTCCAACAGGACTTTGTTTTGATCGGCATGAGTACGCCGAGGTCGACCCCTACCGGTTTGACCATTCTCTCGCCTCGTTCATTATTTTTGTTTTGTTTTTAAGCTATATTCGCTGACTTCTCATTTCCAGTGCATTCATTTTGTTTTCATGATTCTGCCATACCCAACTATCATTACCATACAGAAGTGTAGGGATGAGCACTCCCCCGTGTACAGCCTTAGTATACAGGTGTAACATTCGGAGCGGTCAGTATGGTCAAGTCTGTAAATATAAGACATACATGATCTGTTCTTAGGAACCATGATTTTAGAGAAAAGAATATCTGCATACACCTATTTTAAAACAGCTCTTGCACAATTCAGTAAACGAACCCGGTAGTTTTGAATAATAAAACTTTTCTATTTGAATATCGATTATGTAGAGGTCCATAAGCAGTAACTGTTACTATGAAAAATTATATCTAAAATAAATTGAATGCATTGTATTTCATGTTCTTAAATTTCCGAATAACAGATCTATGCATGTCTTATATTTACTTTGACTTGCCCTGTATAAGGGGGGATAAAACTGTAGGTGAAATGTTGGTGTAAACCCACCTACCCCTTCGGCCTTCGGGGATGGAAACTTCCCATGTAAACCCTGTTTTCGGTACCAAACGACGATTTATTTGGTGTAAACTATTACAATAATGAATTAGTGACTTCTAGAATCTATTGTAAAGCTACTAAGTACGTACCCTAAGTACACAATCTACCAGTGCTAAGGGTGCGGCTCCACTTTGTCGTGATGACAGACAGTCGTGCAGTTTATAGCTTCGCTTGTATACATAAATGAAAGTTTTCATGTATAATACACCATTCTCTTTTCGGATATCGGGGCGTATAAGTCTGCCTACAAAAGCCTTCTGCTAAGTTCACACGGCGCACGTTTTTCTCGTACACGATTTTCCCGTGCACGATGCAATTCACACGGCGACCATTTTCAACGCGTTTTTAACGTTACGATAAAATCGCATGAATGGGTTAGTCGTGTGAACGATCAATGTGTACATATGCGCCACTGCGATGCATATTCGAGAAAATTCTAGTGGCAACTCCGCACGGTATACGGGAAAAACGTGTCTCGTACACACGATTTTCTCGTATGGAGTCTCCCGTGCACGAGAAAAACGTGCGCCGTGTGAACGCAGCCTAATAGTCGTCCACGATGTCATTATAATATTTAGATCGCCAAATTGACGCCACCCGCCTCATCAAGCTATGAAGATATTTAGCGAATTGAGGACCTTTGTCTATGACAGTGGTCCTCAAGGTGGCGGCACAATAAACAAAAATTAAGGAACCTGGGGTTGTAAGAAGAGGGAAACGCGCGCTGGCTTTCAAATGAGTGATAGTCAAAACCACTTGAACTCTACACGGCGAAGATTATAAAACTTCGATGACTATGTGGCGACAAATTCTACGACTTAAGTAAAAAAATTATCAGAAATCAACAGCAACCGTTACGGCAAAGTGGGAACGCGCCTTAACACTTACAATTATTAGAATACTAAACACATACCTACGAATTATTATGTACAATTTATTAATATAACAATACTGGTGGAAACATTAAGTACTTTATTTACATCGAGTATTTTCCATACAAGTGATTCAACATAATAATAAGTACTTAAAATCTATAGGTACTATATACAAAATAGCCTCTTTAGGGCTTCAAGACGGACAAATTGTCTTCCTACTTACGGACTTCTAGCAAAGGCTCTATTTTGAAAGAATTCAAGGATCTTATAACAAAATTTTGAATAAGAAAATACTACATAATTTCATTTTTTATCATTGCTAGTTAACGGTCTATCTCTAGGTATCATGTCATAAAGAGATGATACATTTTTGTTAGTGACTCGACTATAAAAATGAATCATCAAAATGATCAAAAGTGGCGATCTGGATCTGTTCGCAATTTTCTATTAAAGTAATAACGCAATTCACCCTATATCGTTGCCACTAATTGCAACTACTCACTGTAATTATAATTAGGTATTATTGTCGACCTTTGTCTACAACACAATTTATTCTATTGTCTATGATCCTTGAGATTGATCTAATATTTTCCTTTAATTTAAAGTCGCTATTGCTGCAAATAATTATAATCATAAATTATAATTTGTAAAATAAAATTATTTGTAATATTTTCACCATGTCAGTGTTGCCAACATTCAATGTATAAAATCTACTACACATTTTTCTGTCATGTGTTTTCTGTCATGAGAATATTAATACATTATTGATTACATTATAATGGCACTTCTCGGTAATTAAGTACTTAAAATAATAAGGCACATTACAGACTTAGTTTTTTTTCTATTCTATCAATAGTTGATTGAAAAAAGATTTAAATATTCAGCCTTGTCAATTATTATAATTAAAGTAGGTACTTTATTTCCATAAAGAAGCATAGAATTCTCATTTTCTCCTTAAAATCATTAATGACTAAAACCACACTTCACTTCTCGATGGAACTATTAACAAGTGAGATTCATTTCAACACAAACATTTGTTTAAAATTCAACCTCATTTCTAACAGAATAGAGTTCATTATTGTGGTATAGGACACGAGTCTAATAGAACGTTGTGTATCGCCTCCATGTCTGTCCAATTCCGTTTTTGCCCGCCCACGGTCACTTCACGAATGCAACCGTTGAAATTTTTACCGCCATCGGTAGACTCCATAACTCCTTCTGCAATAACAAAATAACGTAGTTACACAAATTTGGAATACAGTTACTTGATAAATGATGAATAAGAAAAGAATTGGCCCAAGATTGATGCCTTGGGGAACTCCCAAATGTATGGCACGGCGATGGATTTCAAACCTTAGGTGGTAACAATTAGGGAATGATTACCTATGGTAGGGACCTCACCGTTAATAATAATGTACTACATACAGCAGCGTGTCCCAATTTAATTAACGATTTAGTGTAGTACACTACATCGAACGCTTCAGAAGACATTTTACAAATTTATTAATTAGGTAAGATGTTTTAGAAATTAATGTCGGTTCATAAGATGTTAATTATTTATGACATGAAGCAAAGTTCTAACTCAACAAGCGCATTACCAAGGCGATTTGTTATACGGCTATCAAAATGAATATTTTATCGCAATTGAAAATGAAACACACATTAATGAATATCACGAGGGCGTGTCACTGTAAGAAAACACTGCAGTTCAAAGATTTCTGGAGTCTTCTCATGATGTCTTTCAATGATGGATCCGTCTGAAGTAAAAAGACTGGTTGATTATTCGTTGGAAGACTTCCAGAGCGAATCGACCGACAGGTATCATTCATAATTCTATAGTGTGTACTTACGAGGCAGGCCACCAATGTTCGGGGGCCGCGAATGGTTAAAGGCGTCTTGGACGGTATGCGAGAAGACGCAGTTTCGAATCTTGCTCGAAACCGATTCTTTTTTCCATTATTTAAAATTTATGATTGAGTTAGCATACTAAGTGCTTTTAAAAATTATTTCTGCTGTAAAGGACGCATCATTCAATTTCTTTATAATTAAGGATATTTAAACCTAAAATAAATTGATTATATTCGGTTCTTTCCCACCGTCCACCTTCCCAGACCACCTGGGTGTACGGTTGTAATTTTTTTTTAACTACGGTTCACCTATCCGGTATATCATTAATAGATATTGGTGACGGTCCACCTCAGTTAATGCTGGCTGGGTTACAATTTTTTAATTGCATTTAAGACTCATTGTACAGTTAATTAATTAAAATAGATTTATCCCAGTAGTTCCATGGAACTGTTATCTTGTTTTTTCGTGTCCCAGTAGTTCCATTACACGAATAAAAGTACAGTTAAGTAGTGAATTAATTATCATATAGCAAAAACAAATGAAGATCGGCAAAACAAATGAAGAACGGCAAAACAAATGACGATCGACAAAACTAATGAAGATCGACAAAACAAATGACGATCGACAAAACTAATGAAGATCGACAAAACAAATGAAATTCGACAAAACAAATGACGATCGGCAAAACAAATGACGATCGAAAAACATATGCATGTCAATAAAACAAAAGACTATAAGCAATTCGATAAGATCAAAAAATACTCTCAGCTATATTTTGTAATCTAGATGCGATTACCATTCAAAAAAATAGGTGCAAGCAATTCTCGACCTTACTGACACTTTTATAAAAATGTGCTTTTAGACGTTTATAGACATCACTGATCACGAATATGTAAAAAATAAATAAATATTGTGCATGTTCATAAGGTCGAAATTTGCTTGCACCCATTTTTTGTAATCTAGATGCCATAACCATTCAAAAAAATAGGTGCAAGCAATTCTCGACCTTATGAACAAGCACAATATTTATTTATTTTTTACATATTCGTGATCAGTGATGTCTATAAACGCCTAAAAGCACATTTTTATAAAAGTGTCAGTAAGGTCGAGAATTGCTTGCACCTATTTTTTTGAATGGTAATCGCATCTAGATTACAAAATATAGCTGCAAGTAATTTTTGACCTTATTAACTTCTAGTTTTTTATTTTATTGATCTGCATAATATATGTTTTATCGAAGTTCATTTGTTTTTTCGATCGTCATTTATTTACCCGACCTTCATTTGTTTTTTGATCTTCATTTGTTTACCCGACCGTCATTTGTTTTTTCGATCGTCATTTGTTTACCCGACCGTCATTTGTTTTGTCGGTTTTCATTTGTTTTGTCGATCTTCATTTGTTTTGACGATCTTCATTTGTTTAGTCGATCTTCATTTGTTTTGACGATCTTCATTTGTTTAGTCGATCTTCATTTGTTTAGTTGATAATAGTTTCTATAATAAGGTGTACCGTGGAAATTTAATATTTTCAATGGTACACCTAGGGCTAGGTGGACAAAGGTGAACCGTAGTTAAAAAAAAATTACCACCGTACACCCAGGTGGTCTGGGCAGGTGGACGGTGGGAAAGAACCGATTATATTTAATTGACCGTGTACTTACCAGGCAACCCGCCAATATACAGCTGCGTGGGCGGCGCCACCACATCCCCCATCTCCTCCAACAGCGCTGTAGGCGGCTCCCCCCGCACCAGCTCCCCCTCGTCCAGCTGCAGGGCCAGCGCGCGGTGGTGCACCCTCGCCCGCACGCTGTGCCACAGCCCGTCGCACGCAGCCCCGGCCGCACCACGGGTTGATACGCGGGACCTTTCCGATCCTGAACTTTGTCGGGATAATACCACCTGTTGATGGAAACATTTCGAACTTAAGTGCGGCTTTAATTTTAAACAAACTCATTACAAGATTTTTTTTAAATTGTACGCAGTTTTGTGAACCTAAAAACCCTCCCAAGTGCTAGTCGGACTCGCGCACGGAGGGTTCCGTATCAGAAAATAGAAAAACACGTTTGTTGTATGAGAGCCCCCCTTTTTTTCTGATTTTAGTATTTTCGTTATAGGGGCAATAGAAATACATTTTGAGCTCTCTAGCTATCACGGTTTCTGCGATACAATCTCATGGCAGATAGTCAGACAGACGGTGAAGGTTCTATGGGTACTTTGTACGAAACCCTAAAAATTAATAAGCTGGTAGCAACAAATCTCCAGTAACTTTGAAACCGTAGAAACTTGGGTACTGTAATTGGAGCTATGTGGTCCTTCGAGTCGGATTATTGACTGAAGCTCCATACAAGACTGGTTCATACTCAGCTCGAGAGACAAGTAACTGAAAACTTCATTCTTGCAGTTAGCAAGTAGCAACTGAGTTGCCTGAACTGAATACTCCTGTGCATTATGTCACATTATAGCATTATGTATTGAAACTACAATGATAAGTCAATTTGAAATAAAAAGTCTGGTATATTACCGCGCTTTCTTCCGTCAATTTAATACAGTTAACTTCATACTTTTGAAGCCAAATCCTTTTTGCCTATAATACTTACAGCGCCATCTTTAACCTGCAGCAACAGCCCGTTAGCAGCGAGCAGCACGCCGTCCGGCTCGCTCGTGCGGAACTGCAGCTTCAGCTCCGTGGACGCTTCCGTCCCGTCAGCCACGAGCGCCCATGTACTCGACCATGTTGCGTACGCGTCGCCTGGGAGGTGACAAACGAATATTGTGTTTTACTAAGTTTTATAAGTGTGAAAGTTTTTTTTTTCTTATTTTATATTTAGCTCGCCAAATTGACGTCGCCAACAGCCTGATCGAAAGCCGTGGCGCATCTAGCGATTCTTCTGACAGTGGTCCTCAAGTTGGCGGCCCTGTGATGTGCCTCTTCACGCTCCTCTTGAAGAACCCGGGATTGTAAGATGAGGGAAACACGTGTGCGGGCAGGTCGTTCCATGTTTTATAGTTCGACAGGAGGAACGATCTTTTGAAACGCTCAGTTCTGGCGAAGATTCTCTCCACTGTGTGTGAGTGGCATCTTTGCCCGGCACGTGTTGTTCGGGATCGGAAAGGAGAGGGTGGGATCAGGTTGAAGAGCTCTTCAGAACATTCGCCGTGATACATTCGATAGAAGGCAGCCAAGGACGCAATGGTTCTTCGCTGCGCCAACGGTTCGAGGCCTCCTGTCACCTCAGGACAACCAATTATTCGGATAGCACGTCTCTGCATAGCGTCAAGCGCGTCTAGTAAATACCTTGCGGAGTCATCCCAAAGGTGAGAACAGTATTCGACGCAGGGAGGAATTTGCGTCTTGTACAGTTAACATCTCTGATGTGGCGTGAAATACTGTCTAACCTTATTTAAGACTCCTGTTTCCGCGAGGCCAGCTTAATACAACTCTCTATGTAGTTTTAGTGATTGAGTTCACACCGGACGTCTATACCGAGGATCTCCAGGTTGTCCTTTAGTGGAACCGTAATGCTCTGAAGAGAGGGTAGGGGTAGGAATGGGGACTTCTTAGCTGTAAACGCACACGCCTGTGTTTTTCTGGCATTGAACTCGACCAGGTTGTCTGAATCCCATTGGGCATGTGACCCAGGTCCCGGTCGAGATCCGCCACGAGTTGCCTTCTCTTCTCCTCCACGTCGCCTCGCCCCTCCGCTGGACGGCCAGAATAGCTCCCATGCAGAGTACTATCATCTGCATAGCAATAAATGCACCCAAGAGACAGCATGTCATTGATATGCAGAAGAAAGAGAGTTGGGGACAATACCGATCTTTTTGGTACTCCGGAATTTACCTGCAAAAAGCAGGAAGCCTGACCATCACAAAGAACCCGTATACGTCGCCTGTGCAGGAAGCTGGTCACCCAGTAGCACAAATGAGGCGGTAGACCATATGCCGTCAGCTTGGAAAGAAGCGACGCATGCCATACCCTATCAAAGGCTTTAGCGATATCTAGGCCAATAGCCAGAGATTCGCCGTGCCTCTCCATAGCCTCACCCCAGGTGTGTGTTATGTACGCCAGGAGGTCACCCGTTGATCGTTTCGGCCTAAAGACATATTGACGATCGTTAATGAGCGAGTGATCCTCCAGGTAGCGCATGAGCTGTTTGTTAATAATTAGCCTTGCAGATGACGGTGGTTACGGTTATGGGACGATAGTTGGCCGGATCCGACCGATTCCCTTTCTTGGGGATCGGTTGGACATTCGCCTCCTTCCAAGCTTCCGGCACTTCCCCCAACGAGTAGGAAAGGCTATACAGGCGCGTGAGCGTTGGAGACAATTCGGCTGCACACTTCTCAGCACCACTGCCGGAATCCCATCAGGACCACTGGCTTTCCGCGTGTCGAGTGATCGCAACACCGCTCGCACATCGCATTGCCGGATTACAATATCCGGCATCGTGGTTCCACAGTCGGTGATAGTGGGAGGTTGCTTGCCACAGTCATCGACCCGGGAATGAGCTGCAAAGAGATTGGCCAGCATTTCTGCTTTCTCTTGGGCCTTGTGAGCCAGAGATCCGTCAGGATAGCGCAGCAGCGGCAGCGAAGGCTTGCAGAAATTGGCCTGCACGGCTTTGGTCAGTTGCCAGTATCCACGGCTGCCCGTCGGATGTGACGTGAGCTCCTGACCAAGCCGCGTGACGCGCTGGGCCTCCGCTCTCTTGAAGACTCTCTTACTGGACCTAGTGGCTCTGTTGTACGCTGCCTTGAGGCGGGCCACATACGGGTTGCGCGCCGCCCGAGCCCTGATCCAGGTGCGGTACGCTGTTACTTAAATGACGCCCTAATGACTGAAAGAATCGGGCTGAAATTTGGTACAGAAGAGGTCTGGAATTACACATAAGCTTGTTATCCCTTAAAAATGTTTTCATGGGATACATGAACGAGAACAGATTTTTACATAAATCGTGTTTATTTTAAGAACCGTTTAAGCTCTCGTGGTCCCTCGCATTCGGTGTTCTGTAAACGATCACTGCAGTAAGTAATTTACCCTATGGCCGGTTCTCGGATGGGTGACCATCACGTGACTTTTGCGAGCGATTCCGTCCCTCGGAAGACATGTTAATCCGTTGGTCCCGGTTGTCAATAATATGACAATCGTTAAGCCAAGTCGAAGGCCTTTTAGGTTGCTCGAAAAATTTCCAACAGAAGGTCGTCACAACCTGCGCCTGGGTCGGTAACGCGTGCGTAACACCTCTGATGTTGCAAACGACCATTGGCAACGGGAACTAACCGGGTTGGAAGGTGGTCTGCAACGTAACCTAAAATGAAGGAAGTACTATGGTGTGCCTACCTCCAAAGTAGGCGGCACGTTCGACATCAGGGAAGCACTGCCCCACGCCCCGGTGTGCGCGCGCGTCCCGCACCAGGTCCTCGGCGCGACCCTCCGCCACCACGCGCCGCACGCAGCCAACGAACCCGCGCAGCTTGATGATCTGTGGAGGCAAATGGCTCTTGGTTAAATGGAGTACAATATTATATGGATTACATTTCATTTCATGCTTTAATAATGAAATTGGATATTGAAGACGGTTGTTAGTAACAAAACAGTCGTTAAGAGATGTCAACAGAGGGATATTACAACCTTAATGCTGTCGATTTCAACACGAGATAAAAGACTATTTGGCGAAACTTGGACGTATTCTATGCATCTGCCGAACCCATCGGGGATAAAGGCTGTATGTATATTAATGTAGTTATTATATTGTACTTACATTATTTAAAACTAGTGTAGATATTTTGTAAATCTTTGTACTGAAGCGGTGGATTTTTGGAAAAGATAGGTGGATGACTACATGCGTGTTGGGAAGTAATACAAAACAATGAAACAAAACGTTTAATAAAATGAAAATATAATGTAATGAGGAAATGTGAAGTGGAGAAGAGGGGTAGGTTTACATTTTATTGCGTGCGAAAACACTCCAGTTTATTCAGGAGACTTCGCTGTCTGTCTGTCCGTCCGTCACGAGTCTGTATCTCAGGAACCGTGGTAGCTAGAGAGCTGAAATTTTAACATTTCTGTTGCCGCTATAGCAGTAAATACTAGAATCAGAAAAAAAAACCGGCCAAGTGCGAGTTGGACTCGCCCACGAAGGGTTTCGTAGCAGCAAGTAACATAGTATAAAAGTTCTTGTCGTTCGTAGTAACTTTGATTGATGTTTTAACACGTTCGCAGTGGTAGTGATTTTTCTCACCGAAAATTGCGGTTTATGACGTATTAAAAAAAACTACCAGCTCTATCACGTTCAAACTAATTTTCGTTGGTAGTTTTTATGGCAATGTACATCATATATTCTTTTAAGAATTATCATTCTCTTAATTTAGAAGTTAGAGGGGGGGGGACACATATTTTTCCACTTTGGAAGTGTCTCTTGCGCAAACTATTCACCTTAGAAAAAAATGATGTTAAAAACCTCAATAGCATTTTTGAAGACCTATCTATAGATACCCCACACGTATGGGTTTGATGAAAAAAAAAATTTGAGTTTCAGTTCTGAGTATGGGGACCACCAAAATTTACTGCGTTTTTTCTAGTTTTGTATAAGAATCTTAATGCGGTTCACAGAATACATCTAGTTACCAAGTTTTAATAGCATAGGTCTTATAGTTTTGGAGAAAAGTGGCTGTGACACACGGACGGACAGACAGACGGATAGACAGACAGACATGACGAATCTATAAGGGTTCTGTTTTTGCCATTTGGCTACGAAACCCTAAAAAGGAGGCTCCCATACAACAAACGTGCCTTTTTATATTAACATTTAGATACATGCACTCACCGCGTTAGGCAGACTCCTCAGAGCCGGCGAAGCTTGCAGCGGCGGCAGTCCCCCCACGTACAACCTCGCTGCCCGCGCGGCCGCGTTCACACGCGCGCTCTGCGCCGCGCCGCCGCTCGCGAGGGACGCGCGTCCACGGGACACACGCACTGACACCTGAAGGTCAAAAAGTAAGTTTGATTGTCTTTAAAACTTGAAGCCTAAATAACTACTAAATCGGCAAACACTTGATGAATATGCCGTAAGGCGAAACCGGCCAGGTTATTTAAAGTGCAATTGGAACAAAAGTACAGTTTGAATAAGGAATTACAATCAAGTGCCATCAATCCAGAGTGTAAATAAATTTAAATGAATTTTGGTGTGGAGACAAGCTCTCAGAACTACTTTTCTCTCTACTTCTGAAAGCTGTTGAGGATTTTGATAACAAAAGTTTCTAAAGAAGATAAATAGGTAAAAGAAAGTTCGAAAGTTTTAAAAGAATCCTTGCTAATACTGCATCGTCTTGCAATTTTACCGAATTAAATGACTACTTAGTTAAAAATACACATTTTTACAATAAAAATATCCATAAAATAATAAACTTTTAATGTCATAATTTATGAAATCTTTTACCAAAACTGGCTATAAATATTTTATCTCAGTAAAACCCATTTCCAGAGTTACTATACCACAGGGTATACTCACAATATCCCGGGGTATCCTTCCCCCGGCTAAGCCCGGCTTAACCGGGGGCATCCAACCGTAGGCTGTTAGGTAGGATACGTGTGGTTTTTAGTCGGTAGGAATCCGGCATAGCTTCCCTGTAGGACTTTTCTCACGATAAAAAAGGGAATACTCACAGATCGCCACGTGCCGTCAGCCACAAACAGACTGAGCGCAATCTCCTTCCGCTTGCGTCCGCGCACCACTAACTTCAACTTGCCGTCCTTCACCATCAGCGCCATGTAATGCTTTGGTTTTAGCTTGGAACCCTGCACATGTAAGCTATTTATTAGTATTTTTTATTGTATTGTGCAAACGTTAAATATAAGTATATAAAATATAAACTTTCATGTTTACTGAAAGTCTGCGAGGCTTTCACCACTTTGCAGGGGTAAGACTGATTTTGACTCAGGTCGAACTGTGTGACTTGGACTACAAGGACCTGGGACTTATAATATTGATAACTTAAAAGAAATATTAATAGCAAACTAAAATTTGGCATGAAGGTAACAAGGTGTTAACAATTTAAACAAGTGTTAGTTTAAAATTGAAAAATGTTAAAATTCAAAATTGGTGTTCCGCAGGCGACTTATTGCATTAACCAGTTCCAGATTACCATGTTGTAGAATACTAACAAAGTACAGCTCGCGTCAAATAACTTTCTATGTAGTTCGTACTAGGGAAAAACTACTGCGCAGCTGAAGCGTAAGGGGCGCCCCTCTCGCCTCAGCAGTAGTTTATTGTATAATACCTAATAATGCATATTTGTGGCGCAAGCGAACGAACTTCATAGACGCAAAATTATTTGGTGCGAGCTGTAACTAAAATCCCTTTAAAGTTCTATAAAATTACTTTAGTAAGTCAGCCAATGAATAGGCTTTTCAATAAAACACCGAACAAAAGGATGCCAAAGATAATATACACACATGCACAATTTAAATTCGAAAATATACATATATTCGTCAGGGGTTCATAAATACATTACCGGCGCCAGCAGCAGCAGCCCATCCGTGTCGAAGGTGCGGAACTGCATGGTGAGCTGCAGGTCCTTGGCGCGCCGCGAGTGCGCCAGCTTGAAGGACGCGTAGCTGTGTGGCACGTCGCCGAACTTTACTGCGCCGCCCTCTACCGTGTATGACGCCGTCTGGGGTGTTTGTACAATATAATGTATATTGTTAATAGAGACAAAAATTAACAGTAGAACTATTCACTGAATTAGTCTTAAGTTGGTTGTATTTTTTTAATTTGTATTTTTTTTAATTGTGTGTATAACTGTTAAATACACCTTATACAAACATTGGATAGGTAATAATTTATCAAATATAAGCTGTTCCCCGCGGCTTCGACCGCGTAAAAGTCGTTATCGCGTAAAATCATAACCCTCCTTTTGAGCAGTCCGTTAAAAAGTAGCCGATGTCCTTCCTAGGGCCTCGAACTATCTCTGTACCAAATTTCATCTCAATCGTTCCAGCCGTTTAGGCGTGAAAGCGAAACAGACCGACAGACAGAGTTACTTTGGACTTAATAATTTAGTAAAAATTAAATGATTACATAATAATATAACTACGATAATACGACACTTATAGCAAAAATTAGAGATAATACAGATGGAAATCTCATGTATGTACTTTTTTCACATCTATCCTCTGCTATGTACACTCGCGCACAAATCAGTATCGAAAACTCGCATCAACCTCGGTAGGTTTCCATCTGTACTATCACTAATTTGTGCTTATACCGCCTTAACCAAGTATACTCACGTTAGGTCGGTAACCAATCAAGGCATAGCTACGTACCTTGGTGCAGCCGGCGGTGTCGCTGGGCAGCTGCTGCAGCGAGTGCGGCTCAGTACGTGCCCGGGAAGGCTCTCCCTCGGCGCGGCCCAGCTGAGCGCCCGCCCAGGATATGGCGCTCTCCAGCCCCACCAGTCTGTTACATAGCTACGTACCTTGGTGCAGCCGGCGGTGTCGCTGGGCAGCTGCTGCAGCGAGTGCGGCTCAGTACGTGCCCGGGAAGGCTCTCCCTCGGCGCGGCCCAGCTGAGCGCCCGCCCAGGATATGGCGCTCTCCAGCCCCACCAGTCTGTTACATAGCTACGTACCTTGGTGCAGCCGGCGGTGTCGCTGGGCAGCTGCTGCAGCGAGTGCGGCCCAGCTGAGCGCCCGCCCAGGATATGGCGCTCTCCAGCCCCACCAGTCTGTTACATAGCTACGTACCTTGGTGCAGCCGGCGGTGTCGCTGGGCAGCTGCTGCAGCGAGTGCGGCTCAGTACGTGCCCGGGAAGGCTCTCCCTCGGCGCGGCCCAGCTGAGCGCCCGCCCAGGATATGGCGCTCTCCAGCCCCACCAGTCTGTTACATAGCTACGTACCTTGGTGCAGCCGGCGGTGTCGCTGGGCAGCTGCTGCAGCGAGTGCGGCTCAGTACGTGCCCGGGAAGGCTCTCCCTCGGCGCGGCCCAGCTGAGCGCCCGCCCAGGATATGGCGCTCTCCAGCCCCACCAGTCTGTTACATAGCTACGTACCTTGGTGCAGCCGGCGGTGTCGCTGGGCAGCTGCTGCAGCGAGTGCGGCTCAGTACGTGCCCGGGAAGGCTCTCCCTCGGCGCGGCCCAGCTGAGCGCCCGCCCAGGATATGGCGCTCTCCAGCCCCACCAGTCTGTTACATAGCTACGTACCTTGGTGCAGCCGGCGGTGTCGCTGGGCAGCTGCTGCAGCGAGTGCGGCTCAGTACGTGCCCGGGAAGGCTCTCCCTCGGCGCGGCCCAGCTGAGCGCCCGCCCAGGATATGGCGCTCTCCAGCCCCACCAGTCTGTTACATAGCTACGTACCTTGGTGCAGCCGGCGGTGTCGCTGGGCAGCTGCTGCAGCGAGTGCGGCTCAGTACGTGCCCGGGAAGGCTCTCCCTCGGCGCGGCCCAGCTGAGCGCCCGCCCAGGATATGGCGCTCTCCAGCCCCACCAGTCTGTTACATAGCTACGTACCTTGGTGCAGCCGGCGGTGTCGCTGGGCAGCTGCTGCAGCGAGTGCGGCTCAGTACGTGCCCGGGAAGGCTCTCCCTCGGCGCGGCCCAGCTGAGCGCCCGCCCAGGATATGGCGCTCTCCAGCCCCACCAGTCTGTTACATAGCTACGTACCTTGGTGCAGCCGGCGGTGTCGCTGGGCAGCTGCTGCAGCGAGTGCGGCTCAGTACGTGCCCGGGAAGGCTCTCCCTCGGCGCGGCCCAGCTGAGCGCCCGCCCAGGATATGGCGCTCTCCAGCCCCACCAGTCTGTTACATAGCTACGTACCTTGGTGCAGCCGGCGGTGTCGCTGGGCAGCTGCTGCAGCGAGTGCGGCTCAGTACGTGCCCGGGAAGGCTCTCCCTCGGCGCGGCCCAGCTGAGCGCCCGCCCAGGATATGGCGCTCTCCAGCCCCACCAGTCTGTTACATAGCTACGTACCTTGGTGCAGCCGGCGGTGTCGCTGGGCAGCTGCTGCAGCGAGTGCGGCCCAGCTGAGCGCCCGCCCAGGATATGGCGCTCTCCAGCCCCACCAGTCTGTTACATAGCTACGTACCTTGGTGCAGCCGGCGGTGTCGCTGGGCAGCTGCTGCAGCGAGTGCGGCTCAGTACGTGCCCGGGAAGGCTCTCCCTCGGCGCGGCCCAGCTGAGCGCCCGCCCAGGATATGGCGCTCTCCAGCCCCACCAGTCTGTTACATAGCTACGTACCTTGGTGCAGCCGGCGGTGTCGCTGGGCAGCTGCTGCAGCGAGTGCGGCTCAGTACGTGCCCGGGAAGGCTCTCCCTCGGCGCGGCCCAGCTGAGCGCCCGCCCAGGATATGGCGCTCTCCAGCCCCACCAGTCTGTTACATAGCTACGTACCTTGGTGCAGCCGGCGGTGTCGCTGGGCAGCTGCTGCAGCGAGTGCGGCCCAGCTGAGCGCCCGCCCAGGATATGGCGCTCTCCAGCCCCACCAGTCTGTTACATAGCTACGTACCTTGGTGCAGCCGGCGGTGTCGCTGGGCAGCTGCTGCAGCGAGTGCGGCTCAGTACGTGCCCGGGAAGGCTCTCCCTCGGCGCGGCCCAGCTGAGCGCCCGCCCAGGATATGGCGCTCTCCAGCCCCACCAGTCTGTTACATAGCTACGTACCTTGGTGCAGCCGGCGGTGTCGCTGGGCAGCTGCTGCAGCGAGTGCGGCTCAGTACGTGCCCGGGAAGGCTCTCCCTCGGCGCGGCCCAGCTGAGCGCCCGCCCAGGATATGGCGCTCTCCAGCCCCACCAGTCTGTTACATAGCTACGTACCTTGGTGCAGCCGGCGGTGTCGCTGGGCAGCTGCTGCAGCGAGTGCGGCTCAGTACGTGCCCGGGAAGGCTCTCCCTCGGCGCGGCCCAGCTGAGCGCCCGCCCAGGATATGGCGCTCTCCAGCCCCACCAGTCTGTTACATAGCTACGTACCTTGGTGCAGCCGGCGGTGTCGCTGGGCAGCTGCTGCAGCGAGTGCGGCTCAGTACGTGCCCGGGAAGGCTCTCCCTCGGCGCGGCCCAGCTGAGCGCCCGCCCAGGATATGGCGCTCTCCAGCCCCACCAGTCTGTTACATAGCTACGTACCTTGGTGCAGCCGGCGGTGTCGCTGGGCAGCTGCTGCAGCGAGTGCGGCTCAGTACGTGCCCGGGAAGGCTCTCCCTCGGCGCGGCCCAGCTGAGCGCCCGCCCAGGATATGGCGCTCTCCAGCCCCACCAGTCTGTTACATAGCTACGTACCTTGGTGCAGCCGGCGGTGTCGCTGGGCAGCTGCTGCAGCGAGTGCGGCCCAGCTGAGCGCCCGCCCAGGATATGGAGCTCTCCAGCCCCACCAGTCTGTTACATAGCTACGTACCTTGGTGCAGCCGGCGGTGTCGCTGGGCAGCTGCTGCAGCGAGTGCGGCTCAGTACGTGCCCGGGAAGGCTCTCCCTCGGCGCGGCCCAGCTGAGCGCCCGCCCAGGATATGGCGCTCTCCAGCCCCACCAGTCTGTTACATAGCTACGTACCTTGGTGCAGCCGGCGGTGTCGCTGGGCAGCTGCTGCAGCGAGTGCGGCTCAGTACGTGCCCGGGAAGGCTCTCCCTCGGCGCGGCCCAGCTGAGCGCCCGCCCAGGATATGGCGCTCTCCAGCCCCACCAGTCTGTTACATAGCTACGTACCTTGGTGCAGCCGGCGGTGTCGCTGGGCAGCTGCTGCAGCGAGTGCGGCTCAGTACGTGCCCGGGAAGGCTCTCCCTCGGCGCGGCCCAGCTGAGCGCCCGCCCAGGATATGGCGCTCTCCAGCCCCACCAGTCTGTTACATAGCTACGTACCTTGGTGCAGCCGGCGGTGTCGCTGGGCAGCTGCTGCAGCGAGTGCGGCCCAGCTGAGCGCCCGCCCAGGATATGGCGCTCTCCAGCCCCACCAGTCTGTTACATAGCTACGTACCTTGGTGCAGCCGGCGGTGTCGCTGGGCAGCTGCTGCAGCGAGTGCGGCTCAGTACGTGCCCGGGAAGGCTCTCCCTCGGCGCGGCCCAGCTGAGCGCCCGCCCAGGATATGGCGCTCTCCAGCCCCACCAGTCTGTTACATAGCTACGTACCTTGGTGCAGCCGGCGGTGTCGCTGGGCAGCTGCTGCAGCGAGTGCGGCTCAGTACGTGCCCGGGAAGGCTCTCCCTCGGCGCGGCCCAGCTGAGCGCCCGCCCAGGATATGGCGCTCTCCAGCCCCACCAGTCTGTTACATAGCTACGTACCTTGGTGCAGCCGGCGGTGTCGCTGGGCAGCTGCTGCAGCGAGTGCGGCTCAGTACGTGCCCGGGAAGGCTCTCCCTCGGCGCGGCCCAGCTGAGCGCCCGCCCAGGATATGGCGCTCTCCAGCCCCACCAGTCTGTTACATAGCTACGTACCTTGGTGCAGCCGGCGGTGTCGCTGGGCAGCTGCTGCAGCGAGTGCGGCTCAGTACGTGCCCGGGAAGGCTCTCCCTCGGCGCGGCCCAGCTGAGCGCCCGCCCAGGATATGGCGCTCTCCAGCCCCACCAGTCTGTTACATAGCTACGTACCTTGGTGCAGCCGGCGGTGTCGCTGGGCAGCTGCTGCAGCGAGTGCGGCCCAGCTGAGCGCCCGCCCAGGATATGGCGCTCTCCAGCCCCACCAGTCTGTTACATAGCTACGTACCTTGGTGCAGCCGGCGGTGTCGCTGGGCAGCTGCTGCAGCGAGTGCGGCTCAGTACGTGCCCGGGAAGGCTCTCCCTCGGCGCGGCCCAGCTGAGCGCCCGCCCAGGATATGGCGCTCTCCAGCCCCACCAGTCTGTTACATAGCTACGTACCTTGGTGCAGCCGGCGGTGTCGCTGGGCAGCTGCTGCAGCGAGTGCGGCTCAGTACGTGCCCGGGAAGGCTCTCCCTCGGCGCGGCCCAGCTGAGCGCCCGCCCAGGATATGGCGCTCTCCAGCCCCACCAGTCTGTTACATAGCTACGTACCTTGGTGCAGCCGGCGGTGTCGCTGGGCAGCTGCTGCAGCGAGTGCGGCTCAGTACGTGCCCGGGAAGGCTCTCCCTCGGCGCGGCCCAGCTGAGCGCCCGCCCAGGATATGGCGCTCTCCAGCCCCACCAGTCTGTTACATAGCTACGTACCTTGGTGCAGCCGGCGGTGTCGCTGGGCAGCTGCTGCAGCGAGTGCGGCCCAGCTGAGCGCCCGCCCAGGATATGGCGCTCTCCAGCCCCACCAGTCTGTTACATAGCTACGTACCTTGGTGCAGCCGGCGGTGTCGCTGGGCAGCTGCTGCAGCGAGTGCGGCTCAGTACGTGCCCGGGAAGGCTCTCCCTCGGCGCGGCCCAGCTGAGCGCCCGCCCAGGATATGGCGCTCTCCAGCCCCACCAGTCTGTTACATAGCTACGTACCTTGGTGCAGCCGGCGGTGTCGCTGGGCAGCTGCTGCAGCGAGTGCGGCTCAGTACGTGCCCGGGAAGGCTCTCCCTCGGCGCGGCCCAGCTGAGCGCCCGCCCAGGATATGGCGCTCTCCAGCCCCACCAGTCTGTTACATAGCTACGTACCTTGGTGCAGCCGGCGGTGTCGCTGGGCAGCTGCTGCAGCGAGTGCGGCTCAGTACGTGCCCGGGAAGGCTCTCCCTCGGCGCGGCCCAGCTGAGCGCCCGCCCAGGATATGGCGCTCTCCAGCCCCACCAGTCTGTTACATAGCTACGTACCTTGGTGCAGCCGGCGGTGTCGCTGGGCAGCTGCTGCAGCGAGTGCGGCCCAGTACGTGCCCGGGAAGGCTCTCCCTCGGCGCGGCCCAGCTGAGCGCCCGCCCAGGATATGGCGCTCTCCAGCCCCACCAGTCTGTTACATAGCTACGTACCTTGGTGCAGCCGGCGGTGTCGCTGGGCAGCTGCTGCAGCGAGTGCGGCTCAGTACGTGCCCGGGAAGGCTCTCCCTCGGCGCGGCCCAGCTGAGCGCCCGCCCAGGATATGGCGCTCTCCAGCCCCACCAGTCTGTTACATAGCTACGTACCTTGGTGCAGCCGGCGGTGTCGCTGGGCAGCTGCTGCAGCGAGTGCGGCCCAGCTGAGCGCCCGCCCAGGATATGGCGCTCTCCAGCCCCACCAGTCTGTTACATAGCTACGTACCTTGGTGCAGCCGGCGGTGTCGCTGGGCAGCTGCTGCAGCGAGTGCGGCTCAGTACGTGCCCGGGAAGGCTCTCCCTCGGCGCGGCCCAGCTGAGCGCCCGCCCAGGATATGGCGCTCTCCAGCCCCACCAGTCTGTTACATAGCTACGTACCTTGGTGCAGCCGGCGGTGTCGCTGGGCAGCTGCTGCAGCGAGTGCGGCTCAGTACGTGCCCGGGAAGGCTCTCCCTCGGCGCGGCCCAGCTGAGCGCCCGCCCAGGATATGGCGCTCTCCAGCCCCACCAGTCTGTTACATAGCTACGTACCTTGGTGCAGCCGGCGGTGTCGCTGGGCAGCTGCTGCAGCGAGTGCGGCCCAGCTGAGCGCCCGCCCAGGATATGGCGCTCTCCAGCCCCACCAGTCTGTTACATAGCTACGTACCTTGGTGCAGCCGGCGGTGTCGCTGGGCAGCTGCTGCAGCGAGTGCGGCTCAGTACGTGCCCGGGAAGGCTCTCCCTCGGCGCGGCCCAGCTGAGCGCCCGCCCAGGATATGGCGCTCTCCAGCCCCACCAGTCTGTTACATAGCTACGTACCTTGGTGCAGCCGGCGGTGTCGCTGGGCAGCTGCTGCAGCGAGTGCGGCTCAGTACGTGCCCGGGAAGGCTCTCCCTCGGCGCGGCCCAGCTGAGCGCCCGCCCAGGATATGGCGCTCTCCAGCCCCACCAGTCTGTTACATAGCTACGTACCTTGGTGCAGCCGGCGGTGTCGCTGGGCAGCTGCTGCAGCGAGTGCGGCTCAGTACGTGCCCGGGAAGGCTCTCCCTCGGCGCGGCCCAGCTGAGCGCCCGCCCAGGATATGGCGCTCTCCAGCCCCACCAGTCTGTTACATAGCTACGTACCTTGGTGCAGCCGGCGGTGTCGCTGGGCAGCTGCTGCAGCGAGTGCGGCCCAGCTGAGCGCCCGCCCAGGATATGGCGCTCTCCAGCCCCACCAGTCTGTTACATAGCTACGTACCTTGGTGCAGCCGGCGGTGTCGCTGGGCAGCTGCTGCAGCGAGTGCGGCTCAGTACGTGCCCGGGAAGGCTCTCCCTCGGCGCGGCCCAGCTGAGCGCCCGCCCAGGATATGGCGCTCTCCAGCCCCACCAGTCTGTTACATAGCTACGTACCTTGGTGCAGCCGGCGGTGTCGCTGGGCAGCTGCTGCAGCGAGTGCGGCTCAGTACGTGCCCGGGAAGGCTCTCCCTCGGCGCGGCCCAGCTGAGCGCCCGCCCAGGATATGGCGCTCTCCAGCCCCACCAGTCTGTTACATAGCTACGTACCTTGGTGCAGCCGGCGGTGTCGCTGGGCAGCTGCTGCAGCGAGTGCGGCCCAGCTGAGCGCCCGCCCAGGATATGGCGCTCTCCAGCCCCACCAGTCTGTTACATAGCTACGTACCTTGGTGCAGCCGGCGGTGTCGCTGGGCAGCTGCTGCAGCGAGTGCGGCTCAGTACGTGCCCGGGAAGGCTCTCCCTCGGCGCGGCCCAGCTGAGCGCCCGCCCAGGATATGGCGCTCTCCAGCCCCACCAGTCTGTTACATAGCTACGTACCTTGGTGCAGCCGGCGGTGTCGCTGGGCAGCTGCTGCAGCGAGTGCGGCTCAGTACGTGCCCGGGAAGGCTCTCCCTCGGCGCGGCCCAGCTGAGCGCCCGCCCAGGATATGGCGCTCTCCAGCCCCACCAGTCTGTTACATAGCTACGTACCTTGGTGCAGCCGGCGGTGTCGCTGGGCAGCTGCTGCAGCGAGTGCGGCTCAGTACGTGCCCGGGAAGGCTCTCCCTCGGCGCGGCCCAGCTGAGCGCCCGCCCAGGATATGGCGCTCTCCAGCCCCACCAGTCTGTTACATAGCTACGTACCTTGGTGCAGCCGGCGGTGTCGCTGGGCAGCTGCTGCAGCGAGTGCGGCTCAGTACGTGCCCGGGAAGGCTCTCCCTCGGCGCGGCCCAGCTGAGCGCCCGCCCAGGATATGGCGCTCTCCAGCCCCACCAGTCTGTTACATAGCTACGTACCTTGGTGCAGCCGGCGGTGTCGCTGGGCAGCTGCTGCAGCGAGTGCGGCTCAGTACGTGCCCGGGAAGGCTCTCCCTCGGCGCGGCCCAGCTGAGCGCCCGCCCAGGATATGGCGCTCTCCAGCCCCACCAGTCTGTTACATAGCTACGTACCTTGGTGCAGCCGGCGGTGTCGCTGGGCAGCTGCTGCAGCGAGTGCGGCTCAGTACGTGCCCGGGAAGGCTCTCCCTCGGCGCGGCCCAGCTGAGCGCCCGCCCAGGATATGGCGCTCTCCAGCCCCACCAGTCTGTTACATAGCTACGTACCTTGGTGCAGCCGGCGGTGTCGCTGGGCAGCTGCTGCAGCGAGTGCGGCCCAGCTGAGCGCCCGCCCAGGATATGGCGCTCTCCAGCCCCACCAGTCTGTTACATAGCTACGTACCTTGGTGCAGCCGGCGGTGTCGCTGGGCAGCTGCTGCAGCGAGTGCGGCTCAGTACGTGCCCGGGAAGGCTCTCCCTCGGCGCGGCCCAGCTGAGCGCCCGCCCAGGATATGGCGCTCTCCAGCCCCACCAGTCTGTTACATAGCTACGTACCTTGGTGCAGCCGGCGGTGTCGCTGGGCAGCTGCTGCAGCGAGTGCGGCCCAGCTGAGCGCCCGCCCAGGATATGGCGCTCTCCAGCCCCACCAGTCTGTTACATAGCTACGTACCTTGGTGCAGCCGGCGGTGTCGCTGGGCAGCTGCTGCAGCGAGTGCGGCTCAGTACGTGCCCGGTGTTTACGACAATACCAGGTTGCCGTGATCTAGTGGTCGACTAGTTGACCTTGATGGGAGATAGAAGGGTTGGTACATAAATGAAACACCTACTACTCTGAACTGATTAAAATAATCGACAAATTTTATTATAACAAGTAATTCCTATATATTACCAACACTGTAAACCAACTAAGTGAGATGTAGAAAGTGACACAGCGCCATCTATCGGCTAACGACACAATCTTACTATGTACTAAGTTACCTTTATAAACATACTTGCTTAGACTTTCACAACGGTCGTGAACATACTGCCCACCAAAGGACGTTATTGACAGAACGTTCTTTCGAAAAGTTTATGTAACTAGACTATAATAAACAAAAAATAAAAATGATAACGATAACAAATTGGACTAATAAAACTAAGTAGAAAAATAAAAATAGGTACTTAACAACAATTAACATAATAAGCAACAACGTTAAAAATATTTAGTAACAACATTCAATATATTTAACAACACATATTTACAAATATAGGAACTAATTCACCCACTTATTCCGTTTACTTATGTTCAATGGGCAAAATGCAAAGCTTATTTGTTGGCCTTTTGATAACTGAAGATTTTGTACGTAATGTAACCACACGCGTGACGTTATCATCTCCAGGGTGCTTTTCTACTATACGACCCAAAAGCCAACGACTAGGGGGTAAATCATCTTCCTTTATGAGGACTATATCTCCTATATTAGGTTCAGGAACTGTGGAAGACCATTTATATCTATGCATTAAATTGCATAAATATTCTTGAGACCAACGTCTCCAAAATGACTGAAGCATCCTCTGAACATATTGCCAACGTGTTAAAGATGTCACATTCGAATTTTCATAATTCTGAGGCTCTGGTATTGCTACGATTGGTTCGCCAATCAGAAAATGACCCGGGGTTAATGGCATACACTCTCCAGGATCTTCCAAATTCAAAACACTCATAGGTCTTGAATTAAGACATGCTTCTACTTGACAGAGAAGTGTCGCCAACTCCTCGTAGGTAAGCGTTGACTCTCCAAGAACCCTTTTCAGGTGAAATTTGGTGCATTTCACCCCTGATTCCCATAATCCACCAACATTTGGGGAGTGGGGTGGAATAAAGTGCCACTCTGTATTATTTGCCTCTAAGTGCTTGGCTATAGCGACCTGATTCACCGCTAACTGGTGCAATTCTTTGGAGGCGCCCACAAATGTGGTACCATTATCGCTATACAACTTAGAGCAATGTCCTCTTCTTGATATGAAGCGTCTAAAAGCCGCCAAAAATGCCTGCGAGCTCAGGTCACTTACTACTTCGAGGTGTAAGGCCCGAGTTGCCATGCATACAAATAAAGCAATGTAGCCTTTATGGGCATGGTGTCCGCGACCCTTCGTTGTTCTTATCTTAATAGGGCCAGCGTAATCTACACCACTGTGCAAGAAAGGCCTAGCCGGTGTACATCGTACGGATGGAAGGTCACCCATTTTTTGAGCGTGGATAGTAGCTCTTTGTTTGGCACATATCACACATCTTCGAACGTGCTGTTTCACCAAATTGCGCACACCAATTATCCAGTATGCTCGTCTTAAATAGTTCAGCATTACCTGAAGACCTCCATGCAGAGTCCTAAGATGCGCGTCAGCTACTATTAGGTTCGTGAGATGAGCTTTGGCTGGCAACACAACCGGATGTTTCGTATTCTCATCTAACAATGATTTTTCTAGTCTGCCTTGTACCCTAATAGTTCCCTTCTGGTCGAGATATGGACTGAGTGACTTCAGTTTACTCGACTTCATTTGTAAAAATCCTTTACTCTGTAATTGCAGGTATTCTTCGGTAAATATGTCTTTTTGTGTTTTCTTTATACAACACTCCAATGCCATAGTCATTTCTTTAGCTTGTAAATATTCTGTACCATTTCTACCTTTATTTAAAAAACGACGACAATATGCAAATACTCTAAGCATTCTGGGTAAAGAAGAGAATCTTTCAAATATGTCAGAATTGTCTGGCATAACGACCACATGCGACTTAATGCATTGCTCTAGCTCTATGTTTGTGTTCTTTGGCTTTTGGTATTTGGTTATTGGGTTTTCATTTAAGAATTTCGGCCCATTAAACCACAATGAATTGTCGATCAATGAACTTGGTAATACTCCTCTTGAAGCACAATCTGCCGGGTTTTCTGTAGTGGATACGTGAAACCACTGAGAATATTGCAATGAGGTCAGTATTTCCGAAGTTCGATTTGCGACGAACGTTTTCCATCTACTTGGGTGGCTATTTAACCAAGCTAGAACAATGGTTGAATCTGTCCAAGCCTTAATATTACTAGTAGGTATTTTCAACACCTCAGCTGTTTCTACCAATAACTTTGCAAGAAGGACTGCTCCGCACAATTCCAAACGTGGAATGCTGACTTGCTTTATAGGAGCCACCCTGGATCTAGCAACAACCAGTGCAACCTTGACCCTGCCTCCTTCGTCGATCATGCGTAAGTATACGACTGCTGCGTAGGCTGTTTTGGACGCATCACAGAATCCGTGAAGTTCCTTTTTATCCTTGCAGTTCAAGCCAAGCCAACGTGGAATAGTGATCCTGCTAAGGAGTGACAACTCTTCTCGGTAAGTCCTCCATTCTTGTACTAGTTCTATGCTTAATTTATCATCCCAAGAGATGCCTGTAATCCATAACTTTTGGATAAACATTTTAGCTAAGATCACCGTCGGAGCTAACCAACCGAGCGGGTCGAATAACCGAGCTATGTCTGAAATTATTAGCCTTTTTGTTACAGGTGCATTGGTGAACGGTGGAAGATTCACTTTGTACTGGAAGGAGTCCCGAGTGCGATCCCAGGTAAGTCCTAATATTTTAACTATACTATCACTAGTAATTTTAATTTCCTTTTCTTCTAAATTCCTTACCTGGTTGTTCTTATAATTTTCATCTTGCTTGTATATTTTCCCATTGATCTCTTTAGTTTCCGTAGAACGTATGCTTTCTAAAAATTCCTGACTATTACTATTCCACTTTTGCAATACAAAACAACCCTTGCCCAGTAGTTCTGTCATTTCCTTATGTATAGCTATGCCCTCTTCTACGCTATAGCATCCGGTCATTAAATCATCCATATAAAAGCTATTCAATACTTTATCGACTGCACTGGGATAATTTTTACCTTCATCAAACGCAATTTGATGCAATGTTCTGATTGCTAGGTATGGTGCGGGAGCGGTGCCAAAAGTTATCGTTTGCAACTCGTAATCCTTAAGTTCTGTTTCAGAATTCTCTCGCCACAGAATGCGCTGATAGCCGGTGTCCTCATCCGCTACCCTTATCTGCCGATACATTTTCACGATATCCGCGGCAATACCAATCGGGTAAATTCTCCATTTCAGGATAATGTTACGCAGATCAGCTTGCAGGGATGGCCCAATCATAAGTGTATCGTTTAAGGAAATGCCATCTCTATACCTTTCCGATGCATTGAATACAACCCGTACCTTACTGGTAGATTTGTCGTTACGTATCACTGCATGGTGGGGTAAGTAAGCTATTCTTGTTTTGCTATCATTCTCCTTGACTTGCTTCATGTGACCCAATTCTAAATATTCGTTAATTACTTGCGTGTACTGATCTTTAAGTTCCTTATTCCTTTCAAAACGTTTTTCTAATGACTTAAACCTAACCGCAGCAATAGAACGAGAATCCACAAACTCGGGATCCTTAACGCGAAACGGTAATTTTACTACGTACCTCCCATCTTCTTTCCTACAGGTAGTGGAGCTATACAGTTCTTCACAGGTTTGTTCTTCTGGGGTAAGCATCTTTGAACTATTAAACTGCTCTTCTATTTCCCAGAATCTTTTAAGCAGGTCGTCCTCTTTGACCTGTGCATGCATCACGGTAATACTACCGTTTATACCCTCTGAACTACTACTCGGTCTATTTACTGTTCCAGATAACACCCATCCCAAATTAGTATCCTGGGCGATAAGTGTACCAGATGGACTTCTCTTTACTCCTGCTTTTATGATGCTACTATAGACATCGGCACCCAATAGGATGTCAATTTTATTGGGTTTATTGAACTGTGGGTCAGCTAACTGGAGCGCCGCTAGGTGGCTCCACTCGTGACTAACTTTATTGATTGTCTGCTCAGGTAAGTAGGACGTGATTTTTCGTAATACGTAAGCTGTCACCTTTAATTTAAAGGATGGATCTATCCGTGACTGAACACTTAAATCGACTACGTATTTAGCAAGCGTAGATCTATTACCCAATCCCGAAACAACCCCCTGAATAGGTATTTTAATCAATCTTAGGTATTGGACCGTGGCTTCCGTGACAAAACAGGCTTGCGAGCCTTGGTCAAGCAACGCTCTAACTAACAGGCTTTCACCTGTCCTAGACTCGGCATGTATTAGTGCAGTAGCTAATAAAACCTGTCGTGGAGCGATAGAGACGCAAGAGACTATCTGATTAGTATTAACCGTAGAGTTAGTACTAACAGCTGCCAAATTGACTGTAGCCGTAGTTTCCTTTGTGGGCCCCTCACCTAAATGTAGTAAAGTGTGATGCCTTCTATCGCATAATTTGCATGTTGTTTGCTTTTTACAGTTATGAGCGCTATGGTTACCACCTAAACAATTGAAGCACATCTTCTGATTCACAGCGAATTCCCTTCTAGCTTCGACAGCTTGCTTCGCAAATTTCTTACAGAAACAAAGCTTGTGTGTTTCATTACAATATTCACAACTCATGCCTTTAGAGTTCGTAGCTACCATGGCCTTTGGTACCTGAAAACCAGCGCGCGACTGAACCCTTTGTGGTTCTATACGTTCGAGAGCCCGAAAACGATTTTCTAAAAACGTGGCAAAATGTTCGTATGTAGGTAACTCGTTACTATCGTGACTATTAGCAGACAACTCCCACTGTTTCCGGGTTTCAGGATCTAGCTTAAAGGATACGATATGGATGATGATAACGTCCCATGTAGTCACATCAATGTTCAAATTTCCAAGTGCACTTAGACAATCGTTTGTGGTGTCAAGCAATTCCTTGATACCCATTGCCGATTCCGCAGACATACGTTTCTGACCGAAAAGTCGCTTTAAAATACAATTCGAAATATATTTTTTATTACTATAACGCTTCTCAAGATTAGCCCAACATTGATCATAATTTAATTCTGATATTTCCTTATGTCTAACAAATTGCTCAGCTTCACCTTTAAGGTGTAGCTTTAAATAATGCATTTTTTGAACCTTATCTAAACTAGAATTCTTATCTATAAGTGATATAAACAAATCGCGAAAAGTGGTCCATTCGTCATATTTACCGCTGAAAGTTGGGATAACTATCTTAGGCAGCTTAGCTGCTGAACTCTTAGACGAATGAACTGCTTCGGAAATATCAGACCTAGTTTCCTTCTTAGCTTTAGATTTATTTAACAATGTTTTAATCAAAGACTTATAACTAATAAATGTGTCCTCAGTCGATTCATACATACTGAGAAGTGACAAATCATCAATATCTTTATAATTTTCATACAACTTTCGGTGGTTTTCTTTATACAGAGCCCAGTCAGTTTCTAAAGATTCTAGCCTTGCTTCCAGATATTCTACCGTAAGCCTATCTTTGGGACTCTTTTTAAAGTTAGTTAAACCTTTTTGAATAATTGTTTGAGTGTTATTCAACACTTTAAGTAAACCTTCCATTTTATGTTTGTTTTATAAATACTAAAAATTTTACAAGTGTTTGAGAAATTAATTTACTACTGACTTAAATCGGGCATAGGCTCCGCGTTCCCTCGTTTTTTCTAAAACTATTCTAAGTCTAACATGCACACATAATAATACTAAACTAATAAACTTAAAATTACAATGTCTTTATGATTTCTATAAAATATTTTCTATGTTAAAGTTCTTCAGTAGACTTTGGCACTTATGTAGATGATTTTTACTAAGTTTCGATTCTTGTGGAAATAAAAGTCAAATTTGCTTGATTACCTCACTGCACTGAATACTAGTATAATAATTCAAAAGTACTTACAGTTTGCACTGACTCACTTATCACCAGCCGCGATTTATCTTCAAGATACCGGTGGCGTCCTCTAGTGAACGGGTTGTACTGCCGCAATTGCTGCTTACTTGCTCCTCCAACTGCACCCCTCAGGTGTCGCTGTTGTAGCTTAACTCGTAGCTGGCCTCGTAGCTGAACTCGTAGGTGAACTCGTAGCTGATTTCTTGATCTTCCCGTAGCGCGTCAGACGTAGCTGATGCGGGTTCCGTGTACCGTTCCGCAGCGATCCACTGCGAGTACTACGGGGGGAGCGAACTAACCACAGTTTGTTCGCCAAAAATACGAGATTTGGCTCGTTAGGACCAAATGTTTACGACAATACCAGGTTGCCGTGATCTAGTGGTCGACTAGTTGACCTTGATGGGAGATAGAAGGGTTGGTACATAAATGAAACACCTACTACTCTGAACTGATTAAAATAATCGACCAATTTTATTATAACAAGTAATTCCTATATATTACCAACACTGTAAACCAACTAAGTGAGATGTAGAAAGTGACACAGCGCCATCTATCGGCTAACGACACAATCTTACTATGTACTAAGTTACCTTTATAAACATACTTGCTTAGACTTTCACAACGGTCGTGAACACCCGGGAAGGCTCTCCCTCGGCGCGGCCCAGCTGAGCGCCCGCCCAGGATATGGCGCTCTCCAGCCCCACCAGTCTGTTACATAGCTACGTACCTTGGTGCAGCCGGCGGTGTCGCTGGGCAGCTGCTGCAGCGAGTGCGGCTCAGTACGTGCCCGGGAAGGCTCTCCCTCGGCGCGGCCCAGCTGAGCGCCCGCCCAGGATATGGCGCTCTCCAGCCCCACCAGTCTGTTACATAGCTACGTACCTTGGTGCAGCCGGCGGTGTCGCTGGGCAGCTGCTGCAGCGAGTGCGGCTCAGTACGTGCCCGGGAAGGCTCTCCCTCGGCGCGGCCCAGCTGAGCGCCCGCCCAGGATATGGCGCTCTCCAGCCCCACCAGTCTGTTACATAGCTACGTACCTTGGTGCAGCCGGCGGTGTCGCTGGGCAGCTGCTGCAGCGAGTGCGGCTCAGTACGTGCCCGGGAAGGCTCTCCCTCGGCGCGGCCCAGCTGAGCGCCCGCCCAGGATATGGCGCTCTCCAGCCCCACCAGTCTGTTACATAGCTACGTACCTTGGTGCAGCCGGCGGTGTCGCTGGGCAGCTGCTGCAGCGAGTGCGGCTCAGTACGTGCCCGGGAAGGCTCTCCCTCGGCGCGGCCCAGCTGAGCGCCCGCCCAGGATATGGCGCTCTCCAGCCCCACCAGTCTGTTACATAGCTACGTACCTTGGTGCAGCCGGCGGTGTCGCTGGGCAGCTGCTGCAGCGAGTGCGGCTCAGTACGTGCCCGGGAAGGCTCTCCCTCGGCGCGGCCCAGCTGAGCGCCCGCCCAGGATATGGCGCTCTCCAGCCCCACCAGTCTGTTACATAGCTACGTACCTTGGTGCAGCCGGCGGTGTCGCTGGGCAGCTGCTGCAGCGAGTGCGGCTCAGTACGTGCCCGGGAAGGCTCTCCCTCGGCGCGGCCCAGCTGAGCGCCCGCCCAGGATATGGCGCTCTCCAGCCCCACCAGTCTGTTACATAGCTACGTACCTTGGTGCAGCCGGCGGTGTCGCTGGGCAGCTGCTGCAGCGAGTGCGGCTCAGTACGTGCCCGGGAAGGCTCTCCCTCGGCGCGGCCCAGCTGAGCGCCCGCCCAGGATATGGCGCTCTCCAGCCCCACCAGTCTGTTACATAGCTACGTACCTTGGTGCAGCCGGCGGTGTCGCTGGGCAGCTGCTGCAGCGAGTGCGGCTCAGTACGTGCCCGGGAAGGCTCTCCCTCGGCGCGGCCCAGCTGAGCGCCCGCCCAGGATAGGGCATTCTCTAGGCCCACCAGTCTGTTACACACACAACGTTTTAAAATCGCTCAAACGAAGGTATTATAAGCTCGTATAATTTAATTTAGACAACTAATAACCATGTTTATATTTTTTAAATAAAAAAAATACATAGATAACAACCAAACTCAAATGTAAACACGTTTTGTGGATCATTCAAATATTTACTGGAACTTCAGCATGACAGTCAAACTTGCAGTAGCCCACTAGTCCTAATGACATTAGTCATTAGGAAATACATTTGCACTTCCACTTATAAAATCGATAGTACATAAGTACACATTATGTCAATTTTCAAAGAAATTATTTTTATATGTTTGTCGAAAAATCAAGCAAAACCTTCGCAATATTTTTCTCTCCAACACCTTTCTACGGTATCGTCGTATACAAAAATAAAATCTTACTGCGCATCCACAATGAGATCTGCCACAGTGCCCACAAAAGGCTTGAGCGGCACTTTCCCGTAGAGCTGGTCCCTCACTCCGCCCACGAACAGTCCGTCCGGCCTGGCTGGGAAGGCGTTCCCGGCGAGAGCGCCTGTCGCTAACCGCTCCTCGTCCGCCCATAGCTCTAGCTGGAAACATTGCAGTGCTGTAATACTTCACTATGCAATAGGAAACTTCTGATATCTGTCAGGATTCTATTACGCGTGGATCAAACATAGATGCTATATACGAGACAAGAGAGATATGTAAGTACAGATAATAAAAGAGAAAATGAAACAAGAAATGAGGCAAAAAAATGAAAAACCACAATACCATCTTATTATTGTGAATGTCTTACCAATTACTAAATAAGTTAGATCGTTTTGAATAACTTATGCCAATCTTACATGTTTTGACGAAATCAATCTATGTATAATACAGTATAGTCCATATTGTGTAGTTAAAAGTATACAACTGCTGGAAATTGTGGGAATTTATAACAATGCGAATGAAGTGGAAGCCAAAATCTATCATTTTAAATTATCATTTAAAAACCCAGTACAAAGTAAAGGAGTAGGAAAACAGTTCTTACTTGTTTATGCATCCTAACAAGTCTGACAGTGTGCAGTCTCCCGTCATCGAACCGCGTACCGTTGGTTTTCAAGCGCAGATCTCCTTTATTTGCTCCGGCAGCTACCACCAACTCTCCTGTAAATATAAAATTAATTAGCATCAATTTTTACTATCCGGCTCGAAGGACCATAAAAGTGAAGGTAGTACAACCTCTTTTTAGAAAGAATCATAGCTACGATGCCAATGTATAGTAGAATACTTATTACTAATGCCATCAAAAACAAAACTTGTAAAAATACCAAGTCTCGCAACTCAGTTCTTCAGTACGAAGATGTTAAAGATGAAATGAAAGGAATTTTACATCATTTCTATTAATTGGACTGTGCGAAAGGTGTTCTATTAATAGGTAGTTTTATGTCAATGGTGGATATTTTATGTAACATCCGTCTACACCTTTAATCAACAAAAAATAAATGATTATGAATTTTCCCACCCAGGACGAATCTCTTTGTGTGATGAGCATATTGATTTGTTCTGTGTCTGGGTGTAATCTATACAGGGTGACTTTTTCAAAAGGGATTGGATGGCCAAATCCGAAACTATAAGGAATAGCGAAAAATGCTCAAAGGAGTCACGAGCCCGATTTTGATGAAACTTAAAACCTCATCATTAGATTTTTGAAAAACCAGTAATTGTAGCTGGGAATCGAACCCATTGATTTTGAAAAAAAAAAACACACCCTATATTATTACACCATACCATAGTGTTGCTATTAAGGATCTTATTCTGGGAAGTAATGACATACGGTAAACTAAAGGAAAGTGCTCATCTTTAACAAAATACAATTTATTTTTCATACATTAACTGATTAATTGTTCTAAACGTAAACCATTGTTTTCAATACATAGCTGGATTCGAGACTTCAAGGATCGTACTGCATTCAATATTATGGATTCCGTTTAGAATATTCTTCAAAGAGTAATTCTGAGCATTATTTAAAACACGGAATAGTTACGATCTATTCTGGGATTTCGAACGAAACTAATTTATGATACAAAATTTAGGTACTTGAAATATGAATTCTATTAAAATTCCAAACTTTCCTTAAATTTGCCGTATATCATTACTTCGCAGAATTTGATCCTTATCAGCGACACTATCGTATAGTGTAATAATAAAGGGTGTGATTTTTTTTTCAAAATCAATGGGTTCGATTCCCAGCTAGGTTTATTGGCTTTTCAAAAATCTAATTATGAGGTTTTAAGTTTTATCAAAATCGGGCTCGTGACTCCTTTGAGCATTTTTAGATATTCCTTATAGTTTCGGATTTGGCCATCCAAGCCCTTTTCAAAAATTCACCCTGTATACCGGGTGGAATTTAAAGACTGTAGCTGGAGGGAAAGTACCCTTAATATTGATAATGGCAAGTTTTGCTGAAAGAAAACATTCCTTTATTTTTAAAAGTAAGTAAAACTGCATTTTAAGATTTTTGAAAAATCCACTGCTTGAGTCGGGAATCGAACCTGGGAGATGTGAAAAAAAAAACATCCTGTATTTTATGATACCCACCGAAACAGTCTTTAATAAGGATCAATTTCTTTTAAACAACATAGTATCTTAAATTAAAGGAAGATCAAGTAAAATGTGTTTTTATTGTAAAGCTTACTCACTATCTAAAGAAAAAAAACAGTCTAACTGAGAACCTCCTACTTTTTTTGAAGTTGGTTGGTTAAGTGACCAGAACAAATATTCCCATTCACAGAAAATAGAATATTTTTTTACCAACTTCAAAAAAAGGAGAAGAATCTCAATTAGACTGTTTTTTTTTTCTTCAGATAGTGTGTAAGCTTTACAATAAAAACATATTTTACTTGGTCTTCCTTTAATTTAAGATAGTATGTTACTTAAAAGAAATTGTTTCTTATTAAAGACTCTTTCGGTTGGTATCATAAAACACAGGATGTTTTTTTTTTTAAAAGTCCCAGGTTCGACACCCGGCTCAAGCAGGTGATTTTTCAAAAATCTTTAAATGCAGTTTTACTTACTTTTGAAAATAAAGGAATGTTTCCTTTCAGCAAAACTTGCCATTATCAATATTAAGGGTATTTTCCCTCCAACTACCGTATTAACCCTATAAATATATACAGGATGTTGATCTGCATTTGTGCATTACTTGCACACATGACTGTACTGCCTACACTCGTTGATATTTCGGGATAAAACGAGACACCTTTTTTTACACTTTTTTTTTTCTGCTTAAATTCTTTTCTATTTGCTACGGGAACTCTACTGCTTATACTAAACCAATATTAAGTGAAAAAATGGGGCAGTAAAATTAAGTTCTTAATAATTATTAAATAAAATAAATTTAAAAAGCAACTCGTATGAATCGGTTCTAAATATTCTAATAATACTATTACCTACATAGGTACATTTTCACCGTTCATTCAAAACCGTTTCTTCTTTGCCTACAGTTTAGTAGGCACATACAAATGTGTAGGCATAGGCAAAGGCGGCGCGGCGCGTGTAAGTTACCCCTCCAACCCCCGCGCAGGAGCGAGCGGCTCAGGCGGCGCCTTTGATCGGTGAATTTGAAATTTTGAATTAATTAGTCGCTCGCCCGCGTTCAGCGTGAGTATAACCGCACGCGCCGATATCTACGTAACGTCCGTCGTGGTACACAAGGCCTATCAGCTGATCGGCAAGAGCAGATTCTCAATTATTTTGAGGAAGAACCTCGAGCCAGTACGCGTGAAGCCGGTCGCCGTTTCGGTGTTCATCATACCACAGTGTGGAAGCTGCTGAATCGCGAACTAATGCATCCGTTCCATTTCCGACGTGTTCAAGAGTTGCATCCGCAGGACAATAACGCTCGGACAGTTTTTTGTCACTGGCTCCTTGAACATCAGGACGTGAACATTTTGTGGTCCGACGAATCATTGTTTACGCGCGTGGGCGTTTATAACGTCCACAATGAACATTGGTGGGCTCACCGACAACACAACCCACATGTTACTACGCGGGACTCGTTCCAGGTCCGGTTTAGTCTGAATGTGTGGGCTGGTATCATCGGTGATCATCTACTTGGCCCATATTTTATTGACGGTCGTTTGAACAGTGCTACATACTTGGTGCTACTCCGACATGTGGTTAATGAGATGCTCGATGACATTCCACTCGCATTTTATAGGGACTTGTACTTCCAACAGGACGGTGCGCCACCTCACTATGGACGCCAAGTGCGCGAATATTTAAGTGAAGTGTTTGGTACGCAGTGGATAGGCCATGGTGGACCGGTAGCCTGGCCGCCGCGTTCACCCGACCTAACGCCCTTAGACTTTTATTTGTGGGGAGATATTAAAAGACTTGTTTACAATGAAGACATTGTGAGTGTTACACAATTACGTGAAAGAATTGTTTTGGCATTTGAACAAATAAAAACAAATGTGCTACATAGTGCTTCGCAGCTTAAAACGCAACTTAGTGCGCCGCGCCAATCTGTGCATAGACACTGGGGGTGAGCATTTTGAACAATTATTGCGTGTTAAGCCGGGGCCACATTAAAGAAAACGTCAATGCCCATCATCGCGATAAATATTGCGCTAATTATGGCGTTAATTCTTAACGTCACCATTTGAGTAGTGTGGCCGCTTCAACGTAATAATTCTCGCGTGAATGCCCATTCTTGGCGTTAAAATTGACGTTAAGTGTGACCGAATTAAATTTTACAAAAATACCTTAGCTCCTTAAAAATATACTGAATGTATCTAATATAATACTGGCACAGAGAAAATATACCGATAAAAATACCGATTATCAAAACGTGTTTATTCTTTAATTACTACCTTATTTTTATAAAAGAAGAACCTAGAATTTACATTTAACATTTTATTTGAAGGATTGAATTCAACGTCCTTCACCTGCAACACGCTTCGTAAAAAAAATTACCGAATGTTATTGCAACAAACCCTACAAAGAAAAAAATCATTGCGATGAGGAATTGGGTTTTTATTTTTTAAGGTCCTTAGCGAGCTCCGGGGGAACCTCCCATCTTGCTCCCCCGAGGAGAGACGCCGAACGGTTCTCGACGGGAATAATCTTTGGAAATTCTTTGGCTTTCGGCCGAAAGCCAAAGAATTTCCAAAGATTTTCCCGGCTTTCCGGATTCCCGGCTATAGGGAGGAGGAATACCACCAGGTTTAATGGGTAGGACGGCCCCGTTCCGGAACCGGGAGCCCCACACCCAGCTGTTTTACATGATAATTTTGCAATCCAATATGGCCGCCGCGCCGTTATCACTAAATTTCATGATGGGTATTGTTTAAGGGGTTTTTTGATATGCTGAGTACGAATTTCGGGTCAATTTAGAGATCCAATATGGCCACCGCGCCGTTATCACAAAATTTCACGATGGGTATCGTTTAAGGGGTTTTTTGGTAGGCTGAGTACGAATTTAAGGTCAATTTTGCAATCCAAGATGGCCGCCGCGCCACCGTTGTAAAATTTCATGTTGGATACCGTTTAAGGGGTTTTTTGATATGCTGAGTACGAATTTCGGGTCAAGTTAGAGATCCAATATGGCCGCCACGCCGTTATCACAAAATTTCATGATGGGTATCGTTTAAGGGGTTTTTTGGTAGGCTGAGTACGAATTTAAGGTCAATTTTGCAATCCAAGATGGCCGCCTTACATCTTTGTAAAATTTCATGCTGTATATCGTATGAGGGGTTTTTTGGTATGCTGAGTACGAATTTCAGGTTAACGTTTGCCATCCAAAATGGCCGCCGTGCCACTGTTGTGAAATTTCATGTTGTATAATTATAGTTTATGGGGTTTTTTGGTATGCCAAATACGAATTTTAGGTAAATTTTGCTATCCAATATGGCTGCCTCGCCACCGTTGTAAAATGTAATGTAGCATATCGTATAAATGGAATTTTGATATGCTGAGTACGAATTTAGGGTTAATTTTGCAAAATTATCTTGAAATTCGTACTCATCATACCAAAAAACCCCTTAAACGATACCCATCATGAAATTTTGTGATTTCGGCGCGGCGGCCATATTGGATTGCAAAATTATCATGTAGTCACACAGAGATAGATTATAGTCTGAAATGATACAAGTTTTATCCCGGGAATAAGTTCCCATGAGACGCGGAGAAGAGAACAAAATTTCACGCAGGCGAAGCTGCGGGCATCAGCTAGTCTATAATAAATGTTACATTACACGCGAATGCTCGTGTCGGTCAGGGAGGTAGCATCGTAACGTAATGTTCGAGTCGAATCTATAAATGTTACATTACACGCGAACGCTCGTCGGTCAGGGAGGCAGGCCGTTACGTAATGCTCAAAGTCGAATCTAATTTGTTACATTACAGGCGAATGCTCCCGGTGAGGGAGCACCTTTACCCTAACCTTTTATTCAAAATATACCCAAAAATACTGACTTACCAATATACCCATTATACAAATACAATACAAAATATTTATTTTCGTTAACAATTTAAACATTTACATAATAGTATACTGGACCCTCCTTTTAAGCAAATGATGCCTGTATTAGGAAGGACCACTCTCGCATAACATTACAAAATTGTGATGAGTTATTTAAACAAAATACGTAAACAAAGACAAAAACAGAACTAAATATACAGTAATCAAAGTGTGTGTGTGTGTGTGTGTGTGTGTGTGTGTGTGTGTGTGTGTGTGTGTGTGTGTGTGTGTGTGTGTGTGTGTGTGTGTGTGTGTGTGTGTGTGTGTGTGTGTGTGTGTGTGTGCCTCCATTCTCCAGAAGAAACGGTTCCTATTATTTAATGTACTCCAAGAGATTTTCAGTCTCGAGGTAAGTGAGTGGTTTTATCCAGTTCAGCATTAATTTTTTGCAGTCGTAATATTTTGATGTGTACAAGCTAACATATCTGTTTATTTTGTTGTATAGCCGTGCTGAACGCTTATCGTATTGCCTACACGCAAACATTGTTAATGTCTGAGGGTTCTTTACAACGATATCCTTTCTTCTTTTAAGCAGGAAGGCCGAATTATAGGGAAGGGTTCTATGTTTCCTTAAGATTGTATGTAGTATGTACAACTTCCTAACTGTCAGTAAATTGCTCAACTGGTAAAGGCTATCTGTTGGGTACCTTTTTCTTTTAAAGTACATTGACTTTATAAGGGCACGCTGTGCTCTCTCTAGCTCAATGAAACGCCCTTTTGCAGCGCCACCCCAGATGGGGATGCAGTACCGTAGTACGGGCTGAACTAATGCAATATATATCTCATTCAAAAGATTTCTGGGAGGGCCACGATTGTAGGTCATGGATTTGGGAATAACATGTCTTAATGATCTAAATATCCAGCCAAGCTTTCTTATCCTATTTGAGACCATGTCGATGTGGGGATACCACGATAATCTTTGGTCGACAATCACACCAAGATACTTGGTTTGCGATACTTTGCCAATGATTGGACATGTACAAGATTGATTCCTGTCATTACATACATGTACACTTAAACTAAAATCTTGACTTGGCTGAGAACTATTGTAAATACCAAAACATATGTAATTTGTTTTTGAAGTATTGAGGGTTAGTAGGTTTTTATTTAACCATATTGCTATCTTAGACAGGCCCACCTCAGCTCTTTCTCGCACTTGACACCAAGAGCGACCAGTGAAGACCACAGCTGCATCATCGGCATAAGAAAAGATTTGGGCGCTTTTTATTTTTAGATTACAGAGATCGTTTATATATATTAAGAACAGCGTTGGACCCAACACACTCCCCTGAGGAACACCGTATGATACATCTGCGTCGTCACCAATACACTCTCCCATCTTTACCCTCTGTTTACGATTTGAAAGGTAGCTTGTAAATAAATTGAAGTTGCTACCCCTGACGCCAATATATTCTAGTTTTTTCAGGAGTATTGGGACAGAGACTGTGTCAAATGCTTTTCTGAGATCCAGAAACGCAGCAACACATTTACTTCCTCTATCAAGGTGCTTCACTACTAATGAACTTAGGGCAGTAACAGCGTCCTCTGTGGATATACCCTGTCGAAAACCAAATTGAGAGATCGATATCAGATTGTACTCATTTAAATATTTTAAGAGTCTGTTATTTATTAGCTTTTCTATAATTTTGGATATTACAGGCAGAACTGATATCGGTCTATAATTGTTGACGTCGTCTCTGTCCCCTCCCTTATGTACGGGCGTAACTATCGCTATTTTTAATGGATCAGGAAAGACGCCTTTTTCAAAGCAAAGGTTAGCTAAGTGCGTTATTATTGGAACGACCTCCCTCTCTGCGTGTTTAAGAAATCTGGTGGAGATATTGTCCCAACCAGGGGCACTGTTAGATTTAAGGCTCATCAGAATTTGTTTGACCTCATCCATATCTGTGCCCAACAACACAAAAGAGTTTACTTGAGAAGGTAAATCATTTGGTGGAGTAGAATCACTTGGGTCAGCCTGAATCTTTTGTGCGAGTTTCTTTCCTATATTTACGAAAAAGTTGTTCACATAATTAACTGATTCTAAGGGACTCGATGTAATGTTTAACAATGGCGTGTCTCTGCTATGCAATTTGTTTGAATAAGTTATATTTTTAATATTTTTCCACAGTTCTTTGTTATTAGTAGCTGATTTAGCAATCAAGTCCCTTTCATATTTTCTCTTGAGTTTTTTGATTAAGTTATTGCAATAATTTCGATACCTCGCGTATGTTATCTTTAATATTTCATTATTTTGATCATTTTTAAGTTGTTTCTGAAGCTTGTTTCGATTTCTTATGCAGCGTAATAAGCCTTCTGTAATCCAAGGCTTAATAATGCGCTTATTACTTGGAATTTTCACATTGGCAGTATTAACTTCTATGCAGGTACTTATTCTATGTATGAGGAGTTCAGCCAGGACTACTGGATCGCTTAAATATAATAATTCTGTTAGATTATATTCTTGAAGGTCTTTAATAGCATTTTCAAAATTTATTTTAGTGGTTGTTTTCTTTACATCCTGACAGTGTTTTAATTTCGACAGGGCCAACAGTGTAGTACAGTGGTCGGTAACTGTTGTATGTATAATAGCTATTGATGCAGATACTTTATTTTTATTTATTTTGAGCATTACGTGGTCTAGGCAACTTTTGTCTCTTGTTGGTAGACTGTGGCCGGGTAGCATACCATATTGTGATAACGCATTGAGATAGTGTACTCTGTTATTGCGATCCTGTGATCGCTCGGCTGCCTTCGGCTGAATATTAATATTTATGTCTCCTACTAGGATGAGATTTTTCTGTGATTTTAGAGTCTCAAGGTGTGTACCAAGTGAATCTATAAATGACTCTGCATTTGTATTTGAAGGTGAGCGATAGATACCCAATATTATGTTGTTCAGTAATTCCAATTGAAGGCAAGATGCTTGAGAAAGTATTAATTCTTTAACTTTAGATTTAAGCGAATTTTTTACATAAATCACTACCCCGTCGTTTTGGTTTATCAGATTAGTTGTAAAGTGACAGTTGTAACCATTAATCTGCGGAATAGGTTTGTTGACATTTAATCTACACTCAGTAAAAATAATGACGTCTACGTGAAACTTAAAGGTAGATAGTGTAACTACGAAGTCATCTAAGTTAGAATATATGCTACGAATGTTTTGACAGACAATTGTCAAGTCATTACCATCAACAAATACGTGCTTCTCAACTTCAGAGCAAACGCATTCAGTGGTGCGAGCTATTTCAATGCCGTCTATTTCATGGAACGTTTGAAGTGTTTCAGCCATTAAAATTATTGATGTATTGAAAATACGTGTATTCAAGATATGCGTTAAAGTTGATTATCGTCAGTAGTCCAAAATATAAGAAATCCGAAGTCTTGTATCGGCATGATACTTGAGGAGCAAATAATATTTTACTATTTATCGTATAGCCCTTGTAGTTTTTTGGAATTCTAGGTAAGACCGGTCTGTTTGAAGAGCGAACATACGTGTGGGTGTGTATTTTGTACATGTGGACAATGTAGTCATGAATAGGTATTTGAGATTGAAATGTAAGTTGAAAAGTGTTCTTTACATACATTAAAAAAATAAGTAGCGCGGTGATAGAACTACTTTGACAAGAAAACAAACCAATTACTACAGCGTTTACAGCAACCAATATCATTAAAGTGCAACGAAGCCATAGTTGTGAAATTATTTTATCTACCACTAGTACTAGTCATTTTTGCAGCTTCAGTTTATGTATTTGATCTTCACTTCGTATAGTTATAATAGGAGATTGCTCATCCTTTCTAACATAAACCTTGCCATATGCCGTCCAGCAATACTTGAAGAGGCCAGATCGAGATAAGTCTCGGGCAAGAAAATGCAAACGAGACCCCTTTGAGGTTAAATGTTCGGACAAAAATATGGGAGTATCTTGGTTTGTGTTAAGACCCAGATGCTTACAGCATAGTTTAGATTTATGTTTTATGTTGTATGCCTTACCCATTTTTAAAAATTCCGTCTTTAATAAAGTTGAACTGGTTTCTACGATTATCGGTGTATTGAGTTTCTCATTGTCCCTTCCACGAGGCCTGTAAATGTCCTTAATATCACTTTTAGTAATGTTGCAACCAATGTTTCGGGATAGGCACATTAACATTTCTATAAGATCTTCCTTCATCTCGCTTCTCGGTTTGGGCACATTTTTAAGGACAAAGTTCGATTTACGGTTACTGATTTGGATATCCTCAATTTTGTCTTCAAGGATGGTGATACACTTCTTGTCTTCTTTGGCTTGACATTCCAATAGACTTATCTTTTTCTGGAGTTCCTCGTTCTGTGCCGTTAGAAACGAAACAGAGTTCTCAATAGCAATGTTGGATTTTTGGATTTCTTTTAAGGTTGAATTTATTTGGTGTATGTTTTTTTCATGCTTATCTGTGAAAATATTTAACATTTTCCTCATTTCCTGCCTAAATTCATCCAGTGACTTTGCGATTGAGTCATCCATATCATCGCGAGTTCTCTTGCGCTTGAACACATAATTTGGAGATGACTTGTTTCCCTTTCCCAATGACTTAATATCCGTGTCCGATAGAGATTTATCCATATCCGATGATTTGGGTAGCAGTTGTTTCTCTCCAGTGGTAGTTGATGGGGGAGATCTTTCAACCCGCGGCATACTTCAATAAAATTGTAATAAACTCCGTTTCACAACTTCGTGTCGCGTCGCGCGTCGCTTAGATCGGTACCCTGCGCCGTGCCGCGTCGCTCCGCTTTGTTAACTGCGTCGTGCCGCGTTGCTCCGATAGCAATGCTCAAGTTTCCATGAAAGTCTTTTTTGGTAACTGGAACGCGCCTTGCCTTTTGAATGTGGGCGTGTTGTGGGCGTGGCCGATTTAAAATGGAGAAAATAAACGGCTTGTGTAATGTTTATAAACACTCTAGAAAGCAAGATCGAGCAACGGGGCCACTTCTTCTGCAGTTTATACTATGCTATGGTCTTGCATTTACCCCATCTAAAAGTCTTCTGCACAGGGATCTTATTTTTAATCAATTTAATGACTTGCCTTACAAATTCCTTTCCATCGTATATTTACGACTGAGGAGTGATGAATGCTAACTTCCAAACCACCACTACTTGGAACTTTCACTCCCAAACAATCACAATACACTTTCTAGTAACTTTAGGTACAATTTATATTTTTTTATTGATTTGAATTACGGATCTTGTGTTTACTGGTTAGAATCGCGTTCCAGAGAGACGATTAATATACTGATATCGAAAAAAGGCAATAAAATATACCGAAAAGGTATTAAAATACTGAAAACGGTCACACTCTTACGGTGCGCACTGACACGCGTAGTGTGGCCGCTTCAACGTAATAATTCTCTTTGATGTGCCGCCACTTGAGCTATCGCCTAACGTCAAACGGCAATGTGAATGCCGTTGTCGAATTATCGCGATAATTCGGTGGCTACACTAACGTTTAACGTTCATCAACGCCATTATTAATGGCATTTCCCCTTAGTGTGGCCCGAACATTACATGATTTTGTAAATAGGTATTTAAGCTTTGATTCTCAATTAATTCTGTAAATAAGTTGATTTAAAATTTTTAACTACGCCAGAAATGCTTTATTTCAGAATACTTTTCTCATACCTAATGTTTACTAACAGTACTTAATGTTTTTGTTTGCAATTGCATGATAAATAGCGTGTTTCTGCCGGTCCTAAGCCCTTGAAGTAGGAAGGAATCTTTTAAATCAACATAAACTCATCATCAAATCATTAATATCAAATCAAAAAAGTACATAAAGGTCACCGAACTTGTCAGCTGGAACTAAAAACTCATGAAACCTAATAACTAATGGCTCCTCTACACTGCCCGCAAAGTTCATAGGCGAAGTACTCTAGAAACTTTGTCTAAGTTCGAAAAAAGTGCGTCACTACACACTCAGTGGTGTCAGTAGCCTGCGCACGCACATTGCCGCCGTTTGTAATGAACAAAGAAATTTGTGTGGCAGAGTTTCCAGGAACAACATAATTTGCTCCTGACCACTGTTTGACGCTGATAATTGGATCACATACACCAAAGCACTAATTATAGCTTAAATCACGCGCTGGCAAAGCACCGGCACACACGATGTCGGCCAAGTAGTATAGAGAGGTACTTCGTGAACGCACTTCCCGCATCTTTGGGCCCATTGACTGAGGCGCAAAAATCGACAGCAAATAAAGTCGCCTGAGGGGAGGTGTAGTTTTTGACGAGGTAAGCCGAAGTGCCTCTTTACACTATCGTATTCATTTAACTTCGTTCAACTTCGCGGGCAGTGTAGAGGAGCCATGAGATGCGATACGTAGCCGCATTATCTAGGTACCTACTATTGTCTAGCTTTAAGCCCAGGCCACACCACCAGCGGGCGGGCGAGCGAGCTAGGCGGGCGGGTGAAGTGAGATATTGAAGTTATGCAAACTACGCGACATTGCCGAGCTAAACTATGGGGTTTACACCAAAAACTACATACGGAAGGGCGAACCGGGTAGTGCGGATGAGACTAGACACGTGGACACTGCTATTCGAATGACAAGCGACGACTAGTCTGAGTAACCGAAACGGGGAGGACGGTAGTTAAGCTAGCGAAGCGGGCGCGCCTAACGACGAAAACGAGTAGCTTCGCTCGCATCAGCCACGTAGGTTATTCGGCAGCTCGCAGTGTGACTTGCGCTTTAGCGTTGGCTCGGCGACGTAAACATTAAATACACGGGTGAAGATTTTTTCTTCGTAAATCATATTTCACTAAAAACAGGATTTTTGGGGTTTTGTTATCTACGTATGTTTGTGTGTTGCTTGCAATCGATAATACCTATAGTACACTACGCACTGAAGGAGGCTTGTGCACGACCAAATCAACAGCTTGTATATATAGTATAAAAGACGACTTTAAATTCCACCCTGTATATATAAATCCATGCCACTTTTCGTTGTAATTTTATAACTCAAGAACGGGCTCACCTATCCAAACCAAATCTTTAGGCTTTGTCCGAACTATTTAGTAGATGGTTTATGTGAAGTTTGCACAAAATCGGTCGAGCGGTTCTTCATTTATCACGCAAACGAAGTTGCGCGGGTCAGCTAGTTTATCTATAATATGTACGTATGTAGAAATTTATAGGTACTAGCTTTTCCCCGCGGCTTTGACCGCGTAGAAATCGTTATCGCGTAAAATCATAAACCTCCTTTTGCGCAGTCGGTTAAAAAGATAAGATAAATTTATTGACCTAAAAAAACATTCAGTACAATTATGTATTTTTGGAAACTCCTTTTAGGCAAACTATTAATGCCTGTGTTAGGAAAAAAGTAGCCTAAGTCTGTCCCATGGCCTCGAACTAACGCTATACCAAATTTCATCTCAATCGCTCCAGCCGTTTAGGCGTGAAAGCGTAACAGACAGACAGAGTTACTTTCGCATTTATAATATTAGTAGGGATGTATGTCAGTCGTCTAGATCTCATAGCACAAGCTTATAGCTTAGTTTGGGCTAGATGACGTTGTGTGAGAATGGCCCACAATTACGAGTATGAAAGAATCTCAGTATTAAGTACTTACTAAGCATTTCACAATAGATTATGTTCTATCTATATTATCTATACACTTCAACCAATAAACTCAAAAAGAAATCTCAGCTTACCTCCCACCAACGCCAGCGCTATGTAATGCTTATCATCATCTTCTTCCACCTCATTGTCCAGGGTCGCAGGCACCCGGTACAGCAGCAGACCGTCCGGGGACCGCGTCCGGAACGACAGTCCCAGCGACGCTTTACGACGGAACGTGGGGGACGCCAGCTCGATGTAGCCCGTGCCTTTGAGAACGGCTGAGCGGAGGGTCTGAGGGATTACGTTGATTATAAAGGGGCATTTCATAAAAATCTTTACAAAGGCATACTTTTATAGGCAGTCACAATTCTACCGAAAACGTGGCCTTTTTAAGAAGTTTGACCTACAACTAACTTACAGCAAAGTAAAACATAATACCTACTCAAAATACGAAGTACGACATCTTTCGGCTTTGATGTTAGGACTTAGGAAAAGAAGTGGTCGTACACATTGCTATGTATTCACCAATTATGCTGGTTTCATTCTGAGTGAATAGAACTCGGAAGGAATAAAATCATTTTTTGCAGAACTGTCTCAGTTTAACATGCTTTTAAGATTATTCAGATTACAGTTATCACAAAATATAATGTAACCATCTAAAAATTCACAGTTTAAAAACCTTATGGAAACCGGTTAGTAATACACCAGTTGACTTAAATTTACAAAATGGAACCAGGGTCAGGTAGGGTATTTGCAAAAGGGGAAAAGTAATAATCACTTAGCAATTTATATTTTATTTTTAAAAAATGAGTTCAAAAATTGTTTAACTTGTAGTTCAATAAGAGATCGCTGATATAGTTTTACCGCTTTTCCTCGTTTCCTCGTTATAACAAGTACCCCACCTGACTATATTATTTTTAACTGACTTCAAAATAAGGAGGAAGTTCTAAATTCGTCTGTATTTTTTTTAATGACATGTTGGTACTCACCCTCTCTCCACACCTGGGCTCCAGCCCATGCTTTATTGGCGCGTCCAGAAGATCATACCCCGCGCGGTCCACGGACACAGCTCCCACACAGCCCAGCAACGGCGAAGGACCCGAAGACCCCATACGTCCAGGAGGTACCCCACCCAGCCAGTACGGTGAAGCCGATAGGTCGGGAAGAGCAGCGGCTGTTTGGACTGGTGGTGTTGGCGAGCCGAGCGTCTCCTCGCCGTTCACGCGCAGGCTGCCTGCCCACAGGACCTCCTCATTACAGTGTTACAAGGGAACTAAGGTGTATAGTACAGGGGCTTCCACTGCCTCGGTGGCAGTTCGGATTCAGAAACAAATATTTGTGAGTTGCGGCAATGTATGTTTCGAAATTTGGGTGTTTTCTATGTTTGTATTATGTATTTAGAAATATATTAGATCGTTTATTAATTGGTCGATTCTATAGCACAAATTATGGTCTTCTCTCGTTTTCCATAAATTCATTTGCACTAATATTGTTTGCCATAATCATCCCCGATCATAATATTTACTTGCACTATTATCATTTATACTAATAACGTTTGCCTTAACAACTCAACAGTCATAACTTTTATTTGCAATAAAATGACTTTCTATAACAACATTTATCATAATAATTAGTTTCCATATTAACACATCTCATAATCGACTCTTGAAATAATTAAAATTTGACATAATTATGAAAATAATAGAATTATTGTTAGGTCGAAATTAATTATCGTTAACACCCCGACTCAGTGCAATCCGACTCGGATAGGTTAGGTTAGAAGACTAAGGTGGGAGCGAAGCGAAGCAGAGCTCCCGCCTTAAGTCTTCGTGGTTTTTTTTTTAAACCACCCCGAAATAGAAGCCCCCCGAAGCGGGGCTCCGTCGAGCTTAGTTAGTAGACGCCATATGAGGTTTAGTTTAAGGTTTAATTGTTAATAAATTATCTGTGTCGTATAAATTATCTTTATTTATATTATGGTGAATAAAAGTTATGGAAAATTGCATTATTGAAAACGAAAATTATGGCAAATACATTTATGGGTTTAAATTATTATGACACTTGATCGATTATGACCAATGGAATTAGTGAAAGTCATTTTATGTCATTTCACGATTATGGCAACTGAAGCGTTATGTCTAATGAAATTAATGATAATAGATTTAATAAGAAATATTTATGTAACTAATAGATGATACAATAATTATGAATTTACTAACCTAGCATAAGAAAATACTAACACAAATGGATTGAATTATCTGACAGAATAAATGAAATTGAATTGAAATTATGGCAAATACCAGTATGGCACATGAAATTATGACATTTTAAATTATGGCAAACATTAGTAAACCACAAATGATTTATCTACTGCCAATAAGATTTTGGTGCAAATTTACACTTACTATCAGAAGGTATAAGTCTGATCCAAGTAAAATAACGTGCGGAAGTGAGCTCTCCAGCAATAATTAAATTAATTTAGTTGGACGGGTCGAAGAGAAATGTCAAAGCAGTATTTATTATAGCAGCAAGAGAAATACATCGTTTGTGAAAATATCATCTATCTAGCTTCACGGTTCATAAAAGACAGCCTGATGACAAACAGATGGACAATGTAGACTCAGTAATAGGGTCTCGCTTTTGCGCTTTGGGTACAGAATCCCAAAAATAAAGTAAAGCCCGTTCACTCTAAGTTTGCCGCTGGCGACGTAGAGGCGTAGTATGGGAAGCGACCGGCAAACTTAGAGCGAACGGGTAGTAGATAAAAGCCAAGCATACAGTACCTTTCTCCAGCTTGTTGCTGGCGAAGGCGCGGATGGCCTGCACGTGCGCGGGCCGGCCGCCGCAGTGGCGCCCCGCCGCCGTGATCTCCAGTCTAGAGCCGCCGTACTCCACCGTGAACACCACGCGGCACTCGCGCAGGACCACGGATACTGACCGGTTCTGTTCATACATACGTATATGAACAATCAACATATAAACCTATTTATACGCATACAACATATTTTGACTGCCTCTGTAGCGCAGTCGGTAGTGATACCGCCTGCGGCGCTGGAGGTCGTGGGTTCGATTCCCACCGGAGACAAATATTTGTGTGACCCATAAATTTGTCTCAAGAGTCTGGGTGTTTCTATGTATAATGTGTATGTATTTAAAAGTATATAAGTATTAATATCCGTGGTCTGATACCCATAACATAAGCAGGTTATTCCTAGCTTACTTTGGGATCAGATAGCGTTGTGTGAAATGTCCGTGAATATTTATTATATTTATTTATTTACATGAACCCCTCTTTTTCCGTAGTACGGTCGTTTTTGTCCGGCAGCCGGACAATGGAAGAATTGTTTTTTCCGTGGTCCGGTTGACCGCACAACGGAAAAAGTATTTTGTTCCGTAGTTCGGTTGACCGGACCACGGAAGATCTAGTGCTTATGGTAGACAACCGTTTTGATAAAATATTATTGTCTATTAAATTTCCTCATCTGAAACCACTGATCTGTATTATTATAATATAGATCAGTGTCTGAAACTATTTGAAATATATTGACATTGATGTTCTTACATATTTATTACAAAGGGAAAATTTATGTTGTGAATTAGATTCCAAGTTGTGTTACGTGTAAAGCTATTTTAGCTATTGTACAAGTTGCTGTTGTTGAAACAAATGTCTCAACCTTTAAACTTCGTAAAGAGGAAAGGGGGTACAGTGTTGATACATAATGGGTATCAATATTATAGGAACAGTCGTTACAAAAATGGCTAAATTTTGTGGAAATGTAGGTTGTATAAAAAATGAAATGCAAAGGATTTGTAACTGTTCAAGTAAGATCATTCTTTAATTTGATATATTTTTAATTTTCTAAAATTAACATTTCATAATTTCTATACTTAATTCTTCTGCATAATATTTCTAAAATGAATATAATTAAATGTTTCAGAATGAAAGTGTAGTAAAAGTCATCGCTCATCAATGTCCCAGTAACCAGAAAAAAACTCCGTAGCAATGGCTGATTTAAAAGAGAACGTCATTCAATCGGATGAACCAATTCCAAAACTCTATAATGAGACTGTTGGAAATCTATTAGATGCCGGAACGCATTTGATAACAGACGTACCCGAATTCCAGAATGTTCAGCACGGGTTATACATTGCTCGAAACAAAAGTTTGGGTGTTACTAAAATTAAAATTATATACTTAATTCTTCTGCATAATATTTCTAAAATGAATATAATTAAATGTTTCAGAATGAAAGTGTAGTAAAAGTCATCGCTCATCAATGTCCCAGTAACCAGAAAAAAACTCCGTAGCAATGGCTGATTTAAGGCGAAGTGCAATTGTGTCTCAAGCGATTCGGAGGGGGTGAAGCAGACGCAAGATGTTCGGGACGCTCCGTGCTTCGGAAACGTTTTCGCGCGTTATCCCGTTCACTACGCAATTGACATCATTGACAGAAGTACAAGTTTACATAACAATTTTTTTCGCCCTGTTTAGATAAACCTCTTTAGATCTTCTACTCGTGAGCAAATACGTAATTGATTTTGATGCAATTTTTATCACTAACATATAATGAAATTTATTTTCATAATAAGAATAGAACATAATATATTTAAGAAGTACTTCAATTTATTTTTTTACCTGTGACGATTTTTGCCAGGTTTATTGAAAAAGTAAGAATCTGCTGCCCCTATCCTTTGTTTATATGTTTTGGTACTTCCTTAAAAGGAAAAAGGAGGGTTCTGTACAAAAAAGACTGAAAAATATACCTGTATGGGAGCCCTCCTTAATTTATTTTTCTGTTCTTAGGATTCGTAAATTTCAAATGCCTAGCTATCGCAGTGGTGCATAAGATGACAGATAGATAGTCTCAGTAATAGGGTCGCGTTATTACAGATTATTTATACTCTTGGCACTTGGTGGAACCTGCAGCGCATATTGAATAACCACCACTTGTACTGTTTTACAGCATTTATTTACTCTACACCTGACCGCTTTTGCCTCTTAGCATTTTCAAAAGGCAATACTTTCTCCTCGTTCCATTTTTACCCTTTGGATACGGAACTGTAAAAACGGCCGAGGTTCAAGTTGGACTGGCACACTGATGAGGATTTCGTAACAAAAAAAAACGCCAGAAGATTACGTTGTATGGGAGTAACCTTATTTTTTCTTTATCTAGTGTTATTATATGTAGTTGTTACAGCGGTAGCAGAAACACATCTTTGAAATGTATTACTGCCTAGTTCATGAGATACAGATGAACAAACGGACTCCGAAGACTCAGTAATAGGGTCCCGTTTGGCTAAGAAAACGAAGAATATACAAAAACGAATATTGCTATTTGCATATATGCAAGGGTGTAAAGGAATAAATTTCGATACTAGTTTTTTAAACTAGACTAGGCTTTAGTCCTGTCCAAATGATTACCATTTCCTAAATTAAACATTCTACGTTTCACTTCGCATAGCTATTGCCCGCAGCTTCAGCTGTGTAGAATTCTGTTTGCGTTCCCTTCTACCATTGGGTCATATCCAGGGATAAAATAGCCTTTATACTATTTTCTAAATTATCTTACCTTACTTAATATTATAAATGCGAAAGTTTGTGAGTGTAGATGCTTGTTACTCTTTTACGCTCTGACGGCTAAACGGATCTAGCTGAAATTTAGTACAGGGGTAAATATAGGCCTGGAATAACACATTATATTAAAATATTAATAACAAATAGGCCACTTTTCATCCCGGCAATCAGTTCCCACGGAAAGCGGAAACGGGAACAAAACTAGACGCGGGCAGAGCTGCGGGCGTCAGCTAGTGTATAATATGTCCAAGAATACATTGCAGTCTGGAAAAGCATAAAATAATTATAATAGGCCATCAATTTCAGCCAGATCTGCTCAACCGTTGGAACGTGATTTTGTCACTAATATCTTCACAGACTTTCATATATCATAATTAATAATTCGTAAGTCATATTAAATCATCAGGCCTTTTCAGTAACATATATTCACAAAATCATCTTCTAGCGGTTAACATGTAGGTACCACTATCCATTGAACATTGTATTACTATTTTACATTATGGCTTAAAAACAAAGTTAGGGTTGTATTGACTGTATCGGGTTGTATGTAAGCTGTTTATTTTCAGTTCACTGTTGGTTAAAATTCAAACTGATGTGACGGGAGGCCTCGAACCGTTTTGGCGCAGCGAAGAACCATAGCGTCCTTGGCTGCCTTCTATCGAATGTATCACGGCGAATGTTCTGAAGAGCTCTTCAACCTGATCCCACCCTCTTGTTTCCGATTCCGAACAACACGTGCCGGGCAAAGATGACACTCACACACAGTGGAGAGAATCTTCGCCAGAACTGAACGTTTCAAAAGATCGTTCCTCTGTCGAACTATAAAAACATGGAACGACCTGCCCGCACTCTTGTTTCCCTCATCTTACAATCCCGGGTTCTTCAAGAGGAGCGTGAAGAGGCACATCACAGGGCCGCCAACTTGAGGACCACTGTCAGAAGTGGCCCCCAATCGCTAGATGCGCCACGGCTTATATCAGGCTGGTGGCGACGTCAATTTGGCGAGCTAAATATAAAAAAAAAGAAACTCATACTTACAACTTCAAATTCAATACCTACCTACATCAACTACGACACACGAGTAGTAAAGTAAGACTACGAGAATATCAACAATACGCAATACGTGCCTTGAAAGCTGTAATTTTGGATAGAAGAATACCAATTTTTTGAGTTTAATTTATTATATACTCAATTAATGTTTATTCCTACTGTTATATTGTAAATTTAGGAGAATTGGCCCACTGATTTATCAGTCATTAGTATTATACTCGTTATGACATTGATTTTACTTAAATATTAATTTAAATAATGTACATGTTATACGCTCGGTCAGGGCGTCACATACGTGAGCGCATTTATAGGTGAATCTTCTGGCATTCATCTATTATGTGGCATCAGTCAAACTTTGTATTGGAAAGTATGAAAACGTTACTATAACTTATATAATACACCAAAGAAACTTCCCCAAACAGATGCGATATTCTTACGCTCTTGAGCTAAGCCTTGAATACTTCCTTTTTTTTATTACCTATTTTCGTTACTACGGCAGCGAATTACGTCAGCGGAGGTGACAAAGTTGTATACGGGTGTCCTCAACGAAGCCTGTCGGCTGACTGAGCGAGCTCTGTGAGGTGGCTGATAGCGGCAAAATGCACTCCCGCTCAACAAAACGTTTTTTTTTATTAAAACAATATGATTTTAATTAATAAATAACTGCATAGGACCTCGAGGTAACTTATTAGGGACATGGAAAAAAAAAATTAGTGTGGTACATTATATAACTACTGAATGAAATTGATTATAGTCAAGGCGGTCACAGGTAAATTTACAGATTCGAGGGAACTTTGGGATTATTTTCTATCGAGCCGAATTTACTCAATCGTGTTTTGGAGAACTGACATCCCTAGTCAATATACTTAATAATAATTATCCATTTAAAAAATTGTGAAATCTTTGTTAACACCGTTGCAAAATTGGTTCGAAATATGTCAAAATTATGTATTTTGAGTCCCACTTCACCTTAAAAGAGAACGTCATTCAATCGGATGAACCAATTCCAAAACTCTATAATGAGACTGTTGGAAATCTATTAGATGCCGGAACGCATTTGATAACAGACGTACCCGAATTCCAGAATGTTCAGCACGGGTTATACATTGCTCGAAACAAAAGTTTGGGTGTTACTAAAATTATATGTTCTAAGCCGGAAAACGTCGAAGTGCCAATGAAATTTGAAAGTTTTGTTTTAGCAGAATATAAAGGAGAAAATAGGATCCTCATATTTTGTTCCCAAAGAAACAGAGATTTAATTCACAATGTTACGGAAATATTTTTTGATGCAACATAATAATATCAAAGTTGCCCGAAACCGTTTTATCAACTATTGACTGTGCATGGTGAATTTGGAAGCTCAACTGACACAACCAACGTAAAGCCGATGATATACGTATACGTACTTATGAGCAACAAGATACAAAAAAGTTATTTAATTTATTCCATTTGTATTCCAATTATGTATTCCAATTGATACAAAGAGAGTTGCAATGGAATCCGAAAATAATTCACTGTGACTACGAGAGAGCATCCATGAATGCTGCTAAACAAATATTTCCCGCAGTAAAGATAGTAGGATGTTATTATCACTGGTCGAGGTGTGTATGGAGAAAAGCTAAAAGTCTGGGCAATACAAAGTTAGCAGTAGAAAGACGTATAGTAGCTTTAAGTGCAAAAATACCTCTTTTACCATTTGAGGTAATCAAAGAAGCATGGCTTTACACTAAAGCCGAATCATTGTCGGAAATGGATGCATTTTTCAAATATTTTGAAAAAAACTGGATCAATAATTCCTATTGCCAAATTTATCAGCGTATTTGGAGAGCGACATCGCACCAACAACAGTGTAGAAAGTTAGAATTCTAAAATCAATCGGTCAATAAATAAAAACACCGTAAACATTACGACTTCTAAATTATTTAGAAAAAGCCGAAAAGAATAACCCCATAACATCGAAGAAACGGTTAAGGGATGATATAAAAAAGGATGACGCTATACGTGACATTCAATTGCAATTCATAAATAAAGGTATTGTGGTAGGGCATGCTTTAGAAAAGTTTGCAAACATTAAATAAAATTTGTTATAATAAATAAATTTCCCTTTATTTTCCCCAGTAGTACCATTGATCAGTACCATTGATGGTACTACTGACACACTTATACGTTACCAGTACCACTTAAAAATACAATATACACTCGAGAGCAATGAATCCGGGTCACTTAAAGAATGTTAAAAATCTCGGAAACTAAAAATGATAGGTTAATGCAATAAATTGTATTTAATAGACAATGTAATACTCCTTAAATGAAAGTAAAAAAAATATGAGTCACCATACATTTTATTAACACAAAATTACATAAAGAAAAAACTGCTGATCTCTCCTTAAAACAAAAATAGGAAACATGAAATTTTTGAACTTTATTACGATTTTCTTGAATTTTAATACTTCGTATTGCCTCCTCGTGCTTCCATTACTGCGTTTACGCGGTTTGGCATGCTGTACACCAAGTTCCTTATACGATTTTGGGGAATATTCTCCCATTCCTCTGTGAGAGCAATTTTGAGCTCACGAAGCGTGATTGGGGGAGGGTTTCGTTGTTTTACGCATCTGCCTAGCTCGTCCCAAGCATGCTCGATCGGGTTGATATCCGGGCTGCGCGCTGGCCACTCCATACGAGTAATGTTCATCTCTTGAAGGTAGTCATTCACAATCCTACCTGTATGAGGTCGGGCATTGTCATGCATAAATATAGCATCCTCACCTAAATTGACCATAAATGGACCAACGTGATCATTGAGGATTTCTTCCACATATCTTACGCTAGTTAAAGAGCCGTTTTCTATGATCACCAGCTCTGTGCGACTTTCAGAAGAAATTCCGGCCCACACAAGTACAGACCCACCACCGTAGGCTACTTTTTCTTCGATGCATGCTTGCTTGAATCTTTCCCCTGGTCTTCGATACACTCTGTGTCTTCCATCGTGCTTGTAGAGCATAAATTTTGATTCGTCGGAGAACATAACTTTTGACCAATCTTCAATACTCCAATTTACGTGGCTCTGGGCATACCTTAGTCTCGAAATACGATGCCCACGCTCCAGTTTAGGGCCGTTTGCAGGTCTAAGGGGTTTTAAGTTAGATTCAGCAAGCCGACGTCTTACTGTCCATGCACTTGGGTTACTTCCTCCGAGGCGTCGAAACTGATTGGTGAGTTCAGTTCCTGTGAGAAAGCGATTTCGAAGCATGGTGTTCACCAAGTATCGGTCTTCTCGTGCTGTGGTACACCTGGTTCTGCCCGTTCCTGGTCTGCGTAGGTTAGAACCAGTTTCTTCGTAACGTCGGAGAACTCTTTGTACTGTTGACAGCGACACACCGACACTCCTGGCTGTATCGCGCTGACTCCGGCCGGTTTCCAGCATTGTAAGTATTCTGGTGCATTCTTCAGGCGTAAGCGACATAATTTCAGCTTGATTAATGAATATAGAGCACTATCAACATGGTTTATGTACCCACATAAATGACAGATTACAAACAAAAGCAACACCAAATGCTGTAATTTCGTAGTTCCATCTTCGAAAGTGGCCCTTTTTCAAATTTGATTTTTTTATGATATAACTTTACAATAACTAAGAAGTTTTAATACCTTCATTTAAGGAGTATTACATTGTCTATTAAATACAATTTATTGCATTAACCTAGCATTTTTAGTTGAGATTTTTAGGATTCTTTAAGTGACCCGGATTCATTGCTCTCGAGTGTATTTCATCCCGTGCTTACTCGCTGAAGTACCATTGATGGTACTACTGACAATATAAATTGTATTAATAAAAATAGATTTTCTGGACTATTTTTTCGTCAACCGAACCAAAGTACAGTTCTGAAAGTGTACAACCGCCCAATCAGTATCTTCACCGGACAATCGAAAAAGCAATTCTTCCATTGTCCGGCTGCCGGACAAAAACGACCGTACTACGGAAAAAGAGGGACATGAAACATGAACAATCAACATATAAACCTATTTATACGCAGGAGAACAAAACGTCAAGAAAACAAAATCAAACTGGTACCATATTACAACGCTGCTTAGAAGAACGATTTTTCCATTATGCTTTAACTGTTTGGCCATTATGCCATCATAAATGAAGACCGCACACAAGTTACTTGGTTGCGTTAACAGAAAAGTAATTTTATACTGATACATAATTTAATCATTATTGAATATTTTATTTTTGGTCCTTCGAGCCGGATCTAAATAAAGCTCGATCTACCATATGAAAAATTTCTTGAGTGAAGTGGCTGCTATTTTATGTAGGGTATAGTAAATATAATCGTAGTCTGTTCGGAAAAAGAATGGTCACATAGATGCCAACAAACTGTACTAATTTGATTGGACAATGAATAATGTTGACCATTGTTTGTAATTATAAACAGTGGTCCTTTCCAACTTTTTTCTTTCTTTCTTTCACTCAGAGAATTCATTTTCATATAAGGTGTCTGTGTAGAAAAATGATGAAAACTTAAGTTTTGTAATGGCATGACAGCGGTTTTATCATAACCATTCTCTTTCCGCCAAAACTTCAATTAATCCAAATATTTCTTACATTAGCAGCATCATGCGCCATAAACAGCAGTGCATCCTCATCCCTGGTCCTGAAGGTGAAGGCCACGCTGAACTGGCGGCGGTCGGGCGGGCGGGAGCGCGAGCGCTGCAGCTCCACGTAGCCCGCGCCAGAGAACCAGGCTAGCGTGGCCTCGCCGGCCTCGCCGCGACCGGAGTACCATCTGATCAAGTTATACTGGTTAGTATGCTCTGTATAATATAAGTAATAGGCAAAATAGGGATTGGTTGGAAGTGAGACTTGAACTGATTTAGCAAATTCTATAAAAAAATATTATAAGTATCTTAAAATGATAATAGCGTAGTTAATTTTCTAAATATAAAACATTATAAAGAACATTGTCTAGTAGAGGAAAGAAACATACCAGCAAACTTGGGTTAGGTTTGTACGTTTAGTCGCATAATGCCTAATTCGCAAAATGGCACCCGAGTCTGAAAAGGACTAATTCGCAAAAGGACTAATTCTTAAAAAGACTAATTCGCGAAATAGCTAATTCTGAAAAGGACTAATTCGCAAAAGGACTAATTCTTAAAAAGACTAATTCGTGAAATGGCCAACCACGAAGGCTAATGGGGGAGCTCCGCTGGGCTCCGCTCCCGCATTAAGCCTTCTAACCTAACTAATCGAAGTCGGGGCGCGCAGAATTCGACTTTACCTACCAATTTCGATGTAGTATCTCCTAAACGGCTGCAAATCGAATGCTGCGCGCCCCGACTTCGATAACTTAGGTTAGAAGCAGTAGCGAAGGCTCCATACAAGCCGATTCCCGCTGGCTTCCCTTTTCAGAACTGACGTACGTAACGTATATCAATTTTAAATTATACTCCTAAATTAATCTTAAATATTCAATTTACTTAGATTATAAATGCACTCAAATATACGAAGTTTCATTAAATATACCAAAAACATTAAAAATATATCAGACACCTACTCCAAATTAATCGATATTCGTAAACCACACCGTTTGATCAAACAAGAGCGCGAAAATAATCCGGCTTACAGACTCATACTACCACAGCACATGACTCGCGTTGTTTCATAAATTAACGCACCACGCTCTCCTTAGCGAAAAGGGCGGCGCTAGGAGCGTGCGTGAAAGCCGGAACGACATAGCTTATTTCTCTCCGCATGTGCTCTGCAGGAACTGCAACCACAGAGTACATTTGTATACTATGAGATAGAGACGTCACTTGACTTATTGACGACATCAGCGGCGCCAAGCAGTTTTTGCAGGGAACTCGCCGGCTGCTTGTTTGTTTATTGTATCTAATAAATAATATTTATAATTTTATGAAACTAGAATTAAAAATTATATTAAAATATAAGTTACAAGTAATAAAAATTGCTTACGGAGTGTAGTGAGGTGATGCGGAAGTAGGAGAGGATAAGTATCTTCTTTTGTTACTTGAAAACATTAGAGATGCCTATTCATTGCATTGATAATTTTGAGGCATTTTAATTACCATAGCTAAATCTAGATGGCGCCGGCCAAAATTATAGAAGTCGGTGTTGAGAGTCTCCACATGACTACTCAAAAAATATTTTTAACATAGTTTAAGTACAATTCATTAGAACTGTGTTTTTATAAACCTTATTTCCTCCCGCGATAGATCGGCAGGGAAAATTGCTAGGAAATAAGAAACTTTAAAATTAAAAAACTATTTTATAACCTTTTTAGGGTTCCATATCCGTTCGTACCCATGGTGGATAAAAAACGGGACTCTATTTTTATTCATAAGACTTAGCCGTTCGTCTGTTTGTCTGTCCGTCAGTGACTTACAGACCGACGCGACGGACCGTCACGCGTCATGAGGCTGTATCTTATGAAAACGGTGATAGCTAGAGAGCTGAAATTTTCACAGATTTTGTGTTTCTGTTGCCGCTATAACAAATACTAACAACAGAAAAATTATAATATTTAAGAGGGTCTCTCTTAAAACAAACGTAATTTTTTGCCATTTTAGTTTTTATATTAAAAACGGCAAAAAGAAGCCGCTTGAAATGATCACAGAAGGTTTTTTATATCTGCTCATATCATGCACGTAAGACATTGTTGTGTTTGTGTATAAGTGGAGGTGGCAAAGTCGCAACATCGTATGACCTAATGGATGCAATTTCATTACATGTACGTAGAGGCACGTATATCTAGTATCTACTAATACTAAACTAGGTTTATTTGCTACTAAGTGCAAGACCGATTATTATTTTTTTCAATTTTCGGCTTCCCTTTTAAAAATAATCATCCTGCGCCACTGGTTAGAAGGCTTGCATTAGCCTTCGTGGTTTTTTTTATATCCATTCAACACCAACATCATACGCTGTTAAGAGTTTTGGCCATTTCGCGAATTAGTCTTTTTAAGAATTAGTCCTTTTGCGAATGAGTCCTTTTCAGACTCGGGTGCCATTATGCGACTAAACGGGTTTGTCGTTAACGTTTAAACTGTAAAACGTTGGCTTTAACAAAATGTCCGGATCAAAATAAGATGTCCTCAGATAGAATACACAGGTAGAGTTTTCACAGCACAAGGACATAGGCTGTATAATACAGCGGCGACCTGGCAACCCAGTCATTACCAACTCTAAGTAGATGTCAATGACGGCTATGACGAGCGGGGCGACGGCGACAGCCTGTTTGCGCCACAGTACAAGAGAGCGCACTCGGTGCGTTTGTTCTATGTTGCCTACTCTCTTGTACTAGTGGGCCGCGCTCTAGCCGCTGTCACCGTCACCCCGCCCTCCGCTGATATCCAGTTTAAGGCCTTACAGCGTGTTGGGGCTACGGTCAAGAGTACGTGGAGTGTTATAAGAGAAATGCCACTGTTGTATAATAAAAATGTTCTAATAGTAGATGGACTTATGCTACTTTAATGTTAATGTTAAATGTTATATTAAATGTTGAAATATGTAAATGTTAAATAGATAAATGTTCAATGTTGGAGTGTATCCCGATCGCGCCAGTACCGGAATGTTAGGCACTACCGAATTGGGCTGTTGCATAAAATACACTGAGTTTCTAATTGTTTTATTGAGCAATTGTTTAGTATTTAATGAGCCGCGTGATCAAGTTTACCTCACATGTTCGACGTCGGCATTACACCGAACACAGCGATAACGGCCCTTCATCTCACAAGATCAATTACTCGAGTCCCCACATACCAGTACATACGTAGTTCTGTCCTATCGCTAAAAAACTAACCTGTGCGTGCATCCAGTACACTTCGCCTCTGTCGGTTGATGAACAAAATTCCACAGACCCACAGCTGAGTCGTCAGAATACAGCGCGTGTACACAGGCCGGCAACCCGCCATGACTGCCTGGCGCCCCCAGCCAGAGGCGGGAGGTGTGCAGGAGAACTCCTGACGGGGAGCTGGAGTTGGTTGCAGAGGAACCGCCCCCGCCAGCTCGTTCCACGTGTAGGTGGACTGTGCTCCATATCCTGTTTACATTATTAATGTTGTAGCATTAGGTCAGCTAAGGTAAGAAGACCAAAAGAATACGGTTTTGATCTAGACAAGATCGCGGGGAGAAAATCAATGGATTCAATATCAATAATAGAACATTTTTTTTATACCATACAGAACATGCATCATAACATCTCTTCTGAATGGCACTCGAACCCACACTCTCCGAAGTCTCTGAGTCTGAACTATACTACTGAAATACAGGTTGACAGTAAGTCAAGATTAGACAAGTTTTTTAAGTCAATGCGTCTTTTATATGTGATTATGTAACGCGTTTAAAAAAAATTAAAAAAGTTAATAAATCCTTACTAATATTGTGAAAGTAATTCTGTCTGTCAGTCTTTTACGTTTCACGCTTAAACCGCTGAACCAATTTTGATGAAATTTTGTATAAGTAGAGATAGTTTCACTGCAGGGGAAGGACGAAGGTGCGGGGAACAGCTAATATCGTTACACTGAGTAAGGGTATCGACAACCACTAAGTAGTTTAAACCTACCTTTGAATGTCTATCTTGTAGGAGGTGTGGTCCGCATCATCGTGAGTGGGCTGCAACACCTCAGGGTGCAGTATAGAGCCCTCTCCGGCGCCCAGGTCCCACACGAGGTGGAGCTTTCTGTTCGATACTGAGAGCTTCATGTAGCTCTTGGTGTCCTGTAAATAGTAAGTTTAAATAATATAAGGGAAACGCCCGCAGTTTCCCTTTGGGAGGAAATAAATTTAAAAAGCACGCACGTTGCAAATAAAACGTACTATTCTCGACTCAATAATAATTAACATATTTCAAAATATGGCTAAATTTATATTCAGTTACCTAGTTAATTGGTGTGCAAAAAAAAGAGGTCAATTTATATTATATTTTATCTACTCTGATACTATAATACAAAGATTATAAAATTGAAATCAATACTATTATGACAAACATTACGCACAGGCCAAAAAAAAGTTTTATTACGATACAGGTCTTGTATGGACACCTATATCATAATAAAACTTTTTAATCATTACGATACACCATAAACAATCTCCAGCTAAAAAGGAAGTTTGAACCTCTACTTTAAAAAAAAATTGTGTCTCCAGAGTAGCGAAAAATCCTAAATCTATGGTCTCCGCAGCCTAAAAAAAAAAGAAACACGCATGCGCAATCGATGTTTGCGCCTTGGCGCCAACATTTTACATTTAAATTCAACAAAGTTTGGTTTTGTTTGTAAAATAAATTAGTTTTTGTGTAAAAACATGTCTTAAAGCGAGGATGGTGGTAATTGTACACCACCAGACATTCTGCAAACTGCGTCAAACATGACCATGAACCTGTTATCGGCGAAATCAAGGAGCAACTATATAACACAACAAAATGAAATCAGGTATTATGGGTATTATAGTATGAGAGTAGATAAAGTAGTGTATGACACTGTACATAACTTGGTCTTATAACACTCGTGTGATACTATAAAAAAACTCGCCTATGGCTCGTTTTTTTAAAACACACTCGTATTATAAGAACCCTTATTATGCAACAGTGTCATAAACTACTATAATTTATTTACAAGTGGAACGAGTACTTATATTGAAAATATATAGGGTCTTTCGAAAGGAAAAGAACAGGCTATATAAGACCTGGTCGAGGCCGCAGTGGCGGCCGTTCTGTTGGGAGTCTTGGGACATTCTTCCGAGGGCTTACCCGGGGCTCACAACCATAGGCTGTTGGGCGTTACGTGAGGTTTTTTAGTCGGTAGGAGTCCGGCATAACATCCATGAGGATTTTCCCTCACGTTAAACAAAAAAGAAAAGGCTATATACGAGTAATAACATTGTTATTTTTATGTCAGTTCATAGAGTTTTAAGACTGTTCTGTATAGTGACATAGGTAGTGCACCACATAACAGTATCGGGCCCCACAACACTCCGGGAAGCGTGTGAGGACCCGAAGAGGATCCTGCGCTTCTGGTCGGAGCTGGGTTGGCTGGAGTGACAGCCAACACTCAAGTACAATGGGTCCACTTGCGGACCTAAGTGCGGAAAATGGGAGCCCAAGAAGACTGAACAGTATGGGGAATTGAATTATCGTGATCGAATGATTACTATATAATATTTGAAAGTTAATCAATCAATCAATGTCTATTTTTGAGAAAATCAGTACAACGATTTACATTACAATATGTCAAGTTTTGATTTTTTATGAGGATGCACCTCATCTATAATACTGTAGTTACCTGTGAGTCGTCCAGTAAATAAAGCAGGGGTCCATCAGTGACTACGTTGTCGAAGGACAGAGCCAGCGCCAGGCGAGTGACGGAGGGTGAGGCGGATGTCACAGAGTATGCGCGCACGCAGCCGCCCGCGCCGGCCGCGCCCGGGACCGATGTTAGGGATACTGATATCTGTGGACACGAATCAATAACATTATAAACAACCCGCATAGCTCCCGTTCCCGTGGGAATACGGGAATAAAATATAGCCTAAGTTACCCGGGGATAGTGTAGCTTCCCAATAGTGAAAGAATTTTTCAAATCGGTTCAGTACTTTCGGAGTCTATTCGATGCCAACAAACAAACGATCAAATCTTTCCTCTTTATAACATAAGTATAGAAGTATAGATAAAGTCTCGGTGACTCGGAGCGAGTTTACAAGTTAAAAACCAGCAAGTTCGCTAGCAGCTTGTGAACTCTCTCTGCGTCATCGAGTTTCTTTACAATCCACCTTTGACTATCTCGTTGTAAATCACTCGCAAGCTTATAAACTTTTTAACTAGCAGCTTTTAGACGCACTTCGTGTCAACAAGTTTGTAAAAGACATATTGACGTAAACCAAAATAGACTTTATCTCAACGACATAAAGCTTTTGTAATTGAAATGAGAAAAATTCTAGTTAGAAACGGTTGAGTTAACAAATCGAAATATATTTTACAGACAAAAATAAAAGCTATTTCTTATTTGAAACAATGTCAAATTAATAGCAGGGAAGAGAGTTAATGTGCTTATTTTATCATTTAAAAAAAAATTAGAGTGTTTGAAAAAAGAGTGTTTGAAAAAATTTAGGCAACTCTATTATAAACAGATTCCATGGGAGATAAAACTATATGGTGAAATGTGGACGTATACTATGCCTCTGCCTATGTTTATTATAAGGTTGATCTTACGTGCGATCCTCTACTTTTACTATTACATACATACATATACTCACGCCTTTTTCCCTCCGAGGTAGGCAGAGACAACAGCCTGCCATTTGCTAATGTCCTTACATTCTTCACTAGCTTCCTCTACATTCATACTTTTACCATTACTGTTTAGATAAATCAGGATCAGAACCAGGAGAAATGACCAGGGTCTCATAACAAGAGAGGTGTACTCACAGAGTCAGCGGCGTGTCTCGCCCTCAGCACCTTATCCCTCAGCGCTTGCAGCGCGGGGCTCAGCGTGCGCGCCGCTGCTGCATGCTGCGCCTCGCGGGCCGCTGCAGCCGCTGCAAGCGCGGCAGCCGTCTCCGCGCCGCGGACCGTGTTGCCGCGGATCTGGGACACTGAAGGATAACATGAAAGGGTTATACAAGAAACATGTTATTTTATATCAGTCTTGATCACTGAGTGAGTCAGCCTGTGACCATGGCCAGTGCGACCTGGTTGAAACGTCGTTGAAGCCATGCAAATATAACGGTGTTTAGATCAGTAAAAATAATGAAACGCGATAGTTTAAAAAGTTACCAGAAGGAAAGAGCTGCAATAATTTCACCTACATTCACTGAAAGTTGTAACTTTTTTAAGCTATTTTAATCTTTGATATTCTGACTATGTTATATTGAGATACCCTAATAGCTACCCCTGAATGACACCGAGCTAGTTTTAAATCTGCTCGCAAAATTGCTGGATTATAGCTTGTAAAGTTGTTCCGTGTCATTGTGGCTTACTGGTGTAAATTCCCATGTACCCCAAATACAATCACTCTAGTGACTCATTCACACCTTACGTAACCTTCTCAAATGTTACTTTTCCTCATATATTACCGCAACAATAAACGCAAACATAACTCACAATGCTCCTGCGCTGCTCCTAGCGCGGTATCCCCATGCCTCTGCAGCTCAGTCAGCTGCCTCCTCAGGTGGTACCGAACCCGCCTCCTCAGCTCACTGGCCTCATCGTACAGCACTCGGGTGCTGGCGAAGATCCTGTCGGCCTGTTCGCTGGCGGCCGCGAGGGTGGGCTGGACATTGGCTGTAGGCCTCCCGCTGAGCTCCCGCTCCTGCCAGCCCAGCCCGCGGAGCACGACGCTGACGGAGTCCGCGCCGCGACGGAGGTGCTCCAGCTGGTTGCGTAGCTCTATAAAAAAACGGTTAAGAGAGTACAACAAGAGGACCTTCAACACAAGGGGTATAAAATTGAAGCAGCAGTGAATAAACTTAAGTGGAACAACAAGGAGCCACTGAACTTATTCATGCTTACATTCAGTAAAGAAGAAGATATTCAGAATATCTACAAAATCAGCAGTATTCTAGGATGTAAAGTGGAAATACACCCTCTAAAGACTCCTAAATTGATACCGCAATGCAAAAGGTGTCAAGCTTACGGTCATACGCAAAAATATTGCCGTAAGGAACCGCGTTGCGTTAAATGTGTAGGCAAGCACCTAACGAAAGATTGCCAGAAGCCAGCAACTGACAAGCCAAAATGTGTGCATTGTGGCGAACCGCACCCTGCTAACTATAGGGGATGTATGGTTGCTAAAGAACTACAGAATTTTAAAAATAAAAATATTCAGAAGAAAAGTCACTTGCAGAATCAGACTAGCGATTCAAACACGTCAAAACCTATTAAGGTCACGGCTGCATCGCAACCTTGCGCATCTAGCAAAAGCAAGCGCGAAAACGCTACGTATGCACATATTACACGTAACAGCAATGTGAATCATCGCAATGTAAACACGGAAATTGAAGGCAAATTAAATCAGGTATTAAACCTTATGATCACGTTTGACGAGCGCCTTAAAAAAATTGAAAATAGCACTAAAAGAGCTACTTTTAATCAACGTGTATGAATTAAGTCTTAAAAATCATGACTTGGAATGCAAATGGACTGCTCAAACGTCGTCATGAGTTGCAAGTAGTCCTAGATAAAGAAAATATAGATGTGTGTTTGATATCAGAATCACATTGTACGAAAGAGTCCTACATTAAGTTAAATGGATATAAATCATATCATGCTATCCATCCATATAATAATGCAAACGGAGGTAGCACTGTGATAATAAAAGAAAATATCTCTCACTATCCGTCCATGACTCACGAAGAGTGTGATATTCAAGCCGTTTCGGTATGCATTGAAACCAAGCGATATACACTGACAGTAGCAGCCATATATTGTCCTCCGAGATATAAATTTAAACAAGAGCAATACGTCACTTTTCTGAATAAGCTCGGTCATCGATTTATACTCGGTGGTGATTTTAATGCCAAAAATACATACTGGGGTTCCAGATTAACCTCCACCAAAGGAAGAGAGCTAAAAAGTGCTATGAATGAAATCCAATGCGAAGTAATATCTACTGGGAAACCGACCTATTGGCCTACGGATATAGGACGAATCCCAGACTTGATAGACTTTTTTCTTTTTAAAAATATTTCGTCGACTTATATGGCTATTGAAGAAGGGTTTGACATGAATTCGGATCACTCTCCCATAACCTTAACCCTTGGCGAAAATGTCCTTCTCAGAGAAACCTACCCCACCTTGGTCAACATAAAAACTGACTGGGTAAGTTTTCAATCGGATTTAGAAGCTAAAATCGAACTCAAAGTGCCCCTGCGAAATGCTGACCAACTAGACCCTCGGTTCCCAAAGTGGGTTCCGCGGAACCTAGGGGTTCCGTGGACCAGTCATAAGGGTTCCGCCAAAATTACGACCTACTGCTGTTGAAATAATACCTTTAGGATTTCATACAATTTTCTAAAATTAAAGCTTTAGCTGACAATGAACATCAGTGTTGTCATGAGTCATGACAGCATGTAGGCCCATGACTCATGACAATAGTATGTTGTAGTTCTAGCAGGGTGTACGGTAAGGTTACGTCCACCCCAATTGGACACTTGTGTCAGAGTAATCTCGATTTCAGACACAAATTGTACACGACTTTCTTCCACTACGCACCAAGGGATAATGGCTCGGCCTGTGTAAAAAGTGTCGCCCGTACTATCGTCCGTAAAACAAGGAATATGCCGCCAATAGACAGCAAAACATTAATTTGCAGCAAAAATAGAGTGGGCGACAACACCAGGCCTCGTGGGACTCCAGCAGGGCCATGAAGTCAGAACAGCTACTGCTTGCTGATGCTTCTACCGACCAGAAAGCTAAACACCCATCCACAAAACCCCCCGGGCAGTCCATAGGAAGACAATTTGGTAAGAAGACCACGGTGCCAGACCCGGTCAAAAGCCTTAGAAATATCGAGGCCCATTGCTAGAACCTAGCCTTAACTTTCGATAGCCGTCGCCCAGTGGTGTGTGGGGTACACAAGAAGACCACCAGTCGAATGACTTGGGTACAGGATGAACGTGCGCAGTGTTCCACAAAGCCGGGAAGCCGTGTTTCATGGAATATGAAAGCGTGAAAAGACGTGTAAGTACTGGACACAACCCAGGACCACACTGATTTATTACCACCGCGGGTATGCAGTCTGGCCCACTCGACTTATAAACGTCAAGGGATTGAAGCTCCCGCCTAACGTCGCGCTGCCGGAAGCTGCTCGGGTGCTCACCAGGGAGTGCCAGGCAGCGAAGAACCTCACTCGTTTACATCTTTTTCCATCGTTCGTTACATTGACGTTCATAGTCGAGTTGGAGGCAAAGAGAGCACTCAGAAGGTCGGCTTTCTCCTTGGCACTCTGAGCCAGGCTACCATCCGGTTTAAGTAGGGGTGGCAAACCAGACTGACAAAAGTTTCCCTCAGCAACTTTGGCAAGCAACCAGAATTCACGACATCCAGAACGGTTGCCTGCCAGTCTGTGTCACCGCTGTGAGACCTGTACAAACACGCGTAAATCCCAATATGCCGCGCGATCCGCACGTGCCCACAAAGTAGACAGTTCTTTTTGTTCAAGACTGCTGAGACATCAACAACAGATATCATCCCGGATGTGCTCCAGCTTGTAGCCAGGGAACATTAAGTAAAATGTATGGTCCTGACAGGAGATTTGCGTCTTCATCAAGAAAAATAGGGTCAGCTGCGCATTTTCCAGATGGTGGTGGACTGCGTTGACGTTATCTGATGTTACGTAAGTCATCTGAAGTGTGGACGACCATGCTGCTGTAAAAAAATCCTTATTTTTCTTTTTCCTTGCCATGGTGTTTCGAAAAGGGAAATTCAAAAAGTTTAAGTGGTACCTGTGTACCGGTGGCGCAAGAGACAAAGCGAGGTTCCAGTAGTCCAAAAGCCAGCATGGATAATGCGGTCGATTGTCACGGTACGGCGATGCGGAAGCGTGAAGTGGCAAATAACAGGTCGCCATCTTGGGGACCACTGCTTAATGTCGGAAGTCTCACTGTGAGAGTGGCCCGCAATCGCTAAATGCCGCTATGGCTTTCCGTTAGGCGGGCGACGTCAATTTGGTGAATATAATAAAAAGAAAGCTTTTTTTATACCGGGAAAACGCTTCCATGGGAAGCAGGAACGGCAACAGGATTTCACGCGGGCGGAACCACGGGCATTATCTAGCTAGTTTGTTATAATCTTTTATGGGGTTCCGTAGAATAAAACATATTTATTTGGTGTTCCGTTGCGATAAAAGTTTAGGAAGCCCTGAACTAGACTACGAAGTGAACAAATTTACTTCCGACATCCAGCAGTCAGCATGGCATAATACACCCGAAATTATGATAAGGAGCAAGCGTAACACATATCCCAAAGAAATCCTTGACCTAATTGTCGAGAAAAGGAGACAGAGAAAGAAATGGCACTACACAAGATCACCTACCGATAAAAATATATTAAATCACCTAACAAAAATATTGACAAGAACTATCCAAAGTTACAAAGATGATTCAATTGCCAAATCATTAGAGAGGTTGTCCGGTGACCGCACCAGCAATTACTCCCTCTGGAAGGCGATGAAGAAATACAGAGCTCCAATTGCGCCCATTCCTCCAATTAGGGAATTAAATGGTAAATGGGCAGTAAGTAATGAACAAAAGGCAAAAAGGTTTGCGCTACATTTAGAAACAATATTTCGACCAAATGAAGGGCTGTCAGAAGAGTTGCCATACCAAGAACACCAACAAGATTCGACTGAAATAAAATTAGTAACACCAAAAGAAGTAGCATTCGAAATAAGAAACAATATGAACATCAAAAAAAACCGGCCAAGTGCGAGTTGGACTCGCCCATGAAGGGTTTCGTAGTAGCAAGTAACATAATATAAAAGTTCTTATAGTTCGTTGTAACTTTGATTGATGTTTTAACACGTTCGCAGTGGTAGTGATTTTTCTAACCGAAAATTGCGGCTTATGACGTATTAAAAAAAACTACCAGCTCTATCTCGTTCGAACTAATTTTCGTTGGTAGTTTTTATGGCAATGTACATCATATATTTTTTTCGGATTTATCATTCTCTTAGTTTAGAAGTTAGAGGGGGGGGGACACACATTTTTCCACTTTGACAGTGTCTCTTGCGCAAACTATTCACTTTAGAAAAAAATGAAGTTAGGAACCTCAATAGCATTTTTGAAGACCTGTCTATAGATACCCCACACGAATGTGTTTGATGAAAAAAAAAATTTTGAGTTTCAGTTCTGAGTATGGGGACCCCCAAAATTTACTGCTTTTTTTCTAGTTTCATATAAGAATCTTAATGCGGTTCACAGAATACATCTAGTTACCAAGTTTCAATAGCATAGGCCTTATAGTTTCGGAGAAAAGTGGCTGTGACACACGGACGGACAGACAGACAGACAGACAGACAGACAGACAGACATGACGAATCTATAAGGGTTCCGTTTTTGCCATTTGGCTACGAAACCCTAAAAAGCGCCAGGTTACGACCTTATTACAGGCCAAGTACTACAACATCTGCCACGGAAAGCGCTGGTGAAATTAACGTATCTGTTTAATGCATCTATTAGATTAAAATATGTTCCAGCTGTTTGGAAAGTAGCTGAAGTCATCATAATAGCAAAGCCAGGGAAACCACCTCATGAACCGACATCATATAGGCCAATCTCCTTGTTACCTGTAATTTCTAAAAATATTCGAAAAGCTTTTGCTAAAAAGAATGAAACCTATACTTGATCAAAGAGCTCTTATCCCTAATCACCAGTTTGGCTTTAGGGAGAAACACTCAACAATAGATCAAGTACATAGGATTACAAAAATAATTGAAAATGCATTAGAAGAGAATAAAGTTTGCTCCTCTGTGTTCCTAGATGTCGCGCAGGCATTTGACAGAGTCTGGCATAAAGGTCTAATACATAAATTAAGCTCCATGCTGCCTGCACAGTTTGTAGCAATCTTAGAATCTTATATATCCGCGAGAAAGTTTAGGGTAAGGCATGAAAATGGTTATTCTGAACTGAAGGAAATAAAAGCCGGAATCCCGCAGGGAAGTGTGATAGGGCCGGTCCTGTACCTACTATACACATGCGACATTCCAGTACAAGAAAACAGCACCATTGCAACCTTCGCCGATGACACTGCCATAATGTCTACCGGAAGTACCCATAAGGAAGCCGTGATTAACGCACAAATAGCTGTGACAAAAGTTTTTGAATGGACTAAAAAATGGCGCATCAACTTAAATGAATCAAAATCAACTCACATAGATTTTACAAACAAAGCACCCCAGTACTACGCAATACTCATCAACAATAAGCTTGTTCCATATGGTAATACAGCGAAATATCTTGGCATGACGCTTGATGTGAAGCTACGTTGGAAAGCGCACATTAAGAAAAAACGGCAAGAACTAGATATACGTTACAGCGAAATGAATTGGCTGCTTGGAAAAAAATCAAGCCTGTCAATACCAAACAAACTTTTACTGTATAAGCAAGTCCTGATGCCCGTATGGACATATGGTGTACAGCTGTGGGGCTGCACTAAACAGAGCAACAAAAACATTATCCAGCGTTTTCAAAATAAAGTGCTAAGAAGTATAGTTAATGCACCTTGGTATATCCGAAATGACGATCTCCATCGGGACCTTCAAGTGGAGTCCGTCGACAAAATTATTCAACGTTTCGCAGAAGCTCACGAAAAGAGACTTCACTATCATGACAATCCTGAGGCAATCCAACTCCTCGATTGGACAGACTTAAAAAGAAGACTCAAAAGAACTAAACCCTTTGAGTTAGTGTAGTGCTATGTGAACGCGATAAGTGACTTTAGTCGTTTAGTGTAGAACACAAGAACAATGTGTACGTAAACTTAACAGACTCTAAGAAAAATCAATGGATTATCTTCTTAGAATAAGTACTTTCATTTTAGAAGTTTAAGTCAAAGTAAAATTACTTATTAGCCCATAAGCTAGATTGTAATATTTAAAAGTGAATTTGAATACACTTATTATAAAAAAAAAAAAGAGTACAAATAAATCTTCCTTCCTTCCTTCACTCCCGTCGCAGTACCTTCGTCTAAGATATCGCAGCCAGATCATCATACATATTTCTTCCCTCCCGCCTGCATTACCTACCAAGTAAAGAATTGAGGTTCTTACCTTCAGCCTTGGCCAGCACCTTCGCCCCTCTCCTCTTCAGATCGTCGGACACGTTCCTCCCCCTGGCAGCGCCATCAGCCGCCCCTCCCCCTAATAGCGCGGTAGCAGCCGAGGCAGCTTTCGAGGCAGATTGCGCTTCCCCCTGCGCTTCAGAGACGAGCTGCGCCACGCGCGCCCAGGCCTGCGCTGCTAATACTCCTTGAGCAGCGCCAGCACGGGAACCCGCAAACAAACTATGAAGGAAGTATTTTTTTAATACAGTTGCTCAAAAAGTGACGTATTACAGGGACGTATAGCGTTCGGGATGTGGGCTATTACACACTCGTGCTTTTTTCTTTCCCATTCCCGCACTCGTGCGTTTTCTTTCCCAATTGTCAAAATAATGTCTATTCATGCAAATATTTCTAAAAAAAGATACTAACTTGTTTCAATATCAGATTAAAAGTAATTTTAATTAAAATTTAAGCATAAATTAGTATAAGTATCGGCCAAATTAAATTTATAAAAATAAAAAAAGTTGGCTGTATGAAGTGCACTGCCATAGTCTCTGCTTAGGAAGGTATATATTCTTTTACGGTTAGCGCCATTTTGGATATTCAGGTTTGTTGTGTTTTTATTATTTTATTAAATTGCTTAATTTTTTCGCAACTGTATTAAAAATAGTTGTTCAATACAACGTTTTGGGATTAATTGTGTCGATGAAAACTACTATTTTCATCGACACTATTATCACGGGGCAGAAACTCCATAGAAATGATTCGTTTTCAATACTGTCATCGTACAGAGCTTGAATATGTGCGTGGGACCAATAAGGCTAAGCAAATGTTCCCTCACGACCCCCGCCAATTATAATAACAGCTGTGGCGCGGGACTGGCGGGGGTGGGGGAGCTTAGTCAGTGAGAGGCAGGGAGTTGCCCATTTGTATGTAATACTATTGTACTATCTTTGCTATTATCACAAATTAGAGATAGTACAAATGGAAATCTCATGTATCATGTACTTTTTTTCACACTTCACGTTACCTACACTCGCGCACAAATCAATATCGAAAACTACTATGAAAGTCTTTTGAGCTCGTGTCTGTGAACTCTGTGAGCGGTGTCTATGTGTGCGTAGCCTCAGTGAATTTAGCATATAATTTAGGTTTCTCTAATTTAAGCTATTATGATAAGAAAAGTTAGTTTGAACGCGACTGACTGCCTCTGTGGCGTGGTCGGTAGTGATACCGCCTGCGGCGCTGGAGGTCCTGGGTTCAATTCCTGGGTCGGTCCAAATATTTGTGTGATCCACAAATGTTTGTTTCGGAGTTTGGGTGTTTTCTATGAATAATATGTATGTATTTAGAAATATATAAGTATGTATATGAGTCGTCTAGATCCCATAGCACAAGCTTTATAGCTTAGTTTGGGCTAGATGATGTTGTGTGAAAATGTCCAACAATATTTATTTATTTATTTAATGCCTACGGGAAAACACGTATTAGGCAGATCATCAGCTGATTGGACTAACTGCACTTTTTTTTCCAATATATCAAAAAATAATCTCACTTCTTATACTCCTTAGCCTTGACTCCAAGCTCTTTGACATGCTTCTCAACAGCCTCCAAATACTTGTGCTTGTAGACCGGAGTGAGGTTGTACAGGATGCCCTCCTTCTCCTCGGCAGCCTGCGTCAGGGTCGCCAGCTCGGTGCCCAGCGCGGGGAACTTGATGGCGAAGGTTTGTGCCTGCAGGAGCAGCGAGCCTATCTCGTCTGTGATGTTGGCTGATGAAAGGGTTGAAATATCCTGAAAATGTATTGTTTTTAATAAAATTGGGCATATTTCGTTCTTTATTGAGCTTGCCAAAATGACAAGGCATGGCGATATCATGCGAATTGACGATATTCACCCATATATTTTGAAAGCAGAACGAATTTACACTATTTGGCCAGTACTCTAGCTGGTCAAAATTCGTTATGTTCGTATGAAACAAGAAAGCCGTGGGATCGTTCTCACCGGACTGCCCCTCTCTAACACGTTTATTGTGAAAGTTCAATCCGATTGACGTTGTCATTTTTGCTTTATTTCCAACTTTGAACAGATGATCCACGTGACCTAGTGACGTAGTTAAATGCGACAGAGTCACAGACTACAGACAAAGTCCCGACATAAGCCGCTCTGCACTCATTTTATAGAGAGGGGCTAAAATGGATATGCAGTTTCTTAGTTTGTTATTCCGTGCGCTTTACACAGTAAAAGAATAATATCTCCACTCACCTCTAACACCAGCCGACACCTCAAGCCAATATCCCTGACGACTCCCAACCTCGGCTTGACCTTCTCTTCCAGGGCTGTCACCGTATCGTCAGCTCTCCACACAGTCCCTGCCAGCTTCTCCAGATCTGCACTCTTCAGTTCCCAGGTGTTGAGGCTCGAGCGCAAGGCGTTTAGACGCCTGGTTAGGTCGGATAGACGGTAGTTGTATTCTTGAGTGGCTGTTGATTGAACATGTGCCTGTAATAAATGATTTATGGGTTAGGTTCGAAAGGACTAGATTGTAAAACGTCGTGTTAGCTAAAATGTTCGGAATGAAATAAAGTCTATATCTGCTAAACGTCGTGATTGTAAAATAACAAATTAATTGCTAATCTATCTATATATATAAAAATCAATGCCACTTTTCGTTGTAATTTTATAACTCAAGAACGGGCTCACCTATCCAAACGAAATGTTTAGGCTTTGTTCGGACTATTTAGTAGATGGTTTATGTGAAGTTTGCACAAAATCGGTCGAGCGGCTCTTAATTTATCACGCAAACGCAGTTGCGCGGGACAGCTAGTTATTTATAATAATGTAAATATTCTTCAGATAGAGCCATTAAATGACATCACAACGCTCATCTAAATATTAATCAAAAATGGATACCCTTCATCTGTTGATTTCAAAATAAGCGACGTTTACAAAAAAATCACCAAATTTTATCTGTGAACTTGACGCAGTTCAGTGTTCCAAGGTTATGATCCAATATTGTATCTATCTCTATTGATAACCCTATAAATAGAGCAGGGCTGTCAATTCTATATGTATGTGATAGTAAAAGCTATGTTACTTACCGAGTCAAAAACATCATTAGCCCCTGTCATATAATCACCTAGCTTCGTCTCCTTGATCTGTCGAAGCAAGTGTCTGGCTTCTTTCAACGCTCTGTGAGCGCTCAAGTGCTTCTCACCTATCGCAAACTCGTTTAACGCCTCCACTTTCTCACTTATTATCCTTCTAGTCTTTATCACTTCCTCTAAAGCACTCATACTCTCTAAACTTAGGTAGTCAGCTTCTTTTTCCCTTCTAGAAGCTTCTACTTTTAAAGCGTTTGCTTCTGTAAAAGTCTCGTGTTCAGTACTTTCCAATTGATCGAGAATTTGCTCTAAATTTTTTATATCTGCTAGATTAGTTTTGTACATGTCGAGTTTGCTACGGAGTGTTGTGGCATTGTGAAGAAACTCTCTAACTGCGGCGTACGGCTTTGGTATTCTGCTTAGTTCTGCGGGGTCGGATCGAGTACGCAAATCTGAAGTCAACTGTTCCACTGAATCCAGCAGCGTTTGAGTGCAATTATCACATGCTGAAAATAAGAATTTGATATGTAATTTAATAAATAAATAAATAGTCGGCAATGCCGTAAAATAAGAAGTACCTAAACAACTGATAATTATCTCATTGGGCAAAGCGTAAAAGTCAACCTTTACGATAACACGCATACACACTTTGGGTGTAAGGGGCCCCACCACCACAAAATTTCAAAATTTTCACAAAAACCAACGAACGAGGCTCCGCGAATTTAGGTACCCACATGGTGGCCTAGGCTCCCATGTGGGTGCCAGGTGGTACAAAGTGTTGGTCCGGGGGGGGGGTACCACCGTGCAGCTGTGAAAAGCCCCCCAAGTAACCCAGCCCCGGTTGGGTTGCGTTCGGGGTTCAGCAGCTGCACAGCCGGGCCCGGGGCGATGTTTGATGCAGCAGGGGGGGACCAGTAGGCGCTAAGCGGATTCTAGTGTGGCTGACGGGGGTCGACCCGCCGGCCAGGGAGACCCGTAAAAACGGTTTTACCGCTGGCCGCCCGCGGCATAGTATAGGGGCCCAACTGGGACTAACCACCCTGGGAGGCTGCCCCACCAGGCCGCGCATAATCCCGATGTGGTTCGTCGTGCCGGATGGTGACCGGACTGGGACCCAGGCGACCACACTCGGGGGGGTACGGGGGCCCTTCCGTCCGGCGGGTCGGCTTCCGTCTCACCACACAGTCATAGATGAAGCTAGCCCCTACGCCTTGTCACTCACTGCTGCAGCAAATGTCACTCCGTCTTCACGTCTCCCTTTCCCAGCAATCATGGCAGTGCAGAAGAGAAAATCAGGTACCACAGCGGCCGCTACTACTCCCAGTAACGTACTGTTTGAGGTGGAGTTCGCTAACATCCGCGGACTCCATGCCAACCTCAACGTCGTCCATCACCATCTAGAGACGGCACGGCCAGCTGTGATGTTCCTAACGGAGACGCAAATACTCCGCCCTGCCGATCAGTCGTACCTTAGTTACCCCGGCTATATCATCGAGGAACTATTTCGAGAAAAAGCCGGGGTGTGCGCGTTCGTTAGGGCGGATGTTTGCTGTCGCTGGCTGCGCTGCCTTGAGGACTCTTCCCTCTCCGTCCTTTGGCTGCACGTAGATCACGGCTCCATGAGCCAGATCTACGTGTGTGTCTATCGATCCCACACAGGGACAGCTGAGATGATGAGGCTGTATCAGCACCTCAGCGAGGGGGCTGATGACGCGCAGGTACGGTTCCCGAACGCCGAGTTGGTTTTTCTGGGGGACTTCAATGGTCACCACATTGAGTGGTTGGGGTCCCTCAAGACAGATCCTGCGGGACGGGCCACCCACGCGTTCGCACTCTCCCATGGTCTGACCCAGGTGGTACGCGGGATTACGCGCATACCGGACAGGTCAGACCATGAACCCGCCCTGCTGGACTTACTGCTGACGAGTAATCCAGCACAGTACAGTGTGACGGTTAGCGCCCCACTGGGTACATCCGACCACTGTATTGTGCGTGCCCGCCTGCAGGTACCGTCCCCTGCAAGGGCAGTAGAGGTGACGCGGCGACTGTGGCACTACTCGTCAGCAGACTGGGACGGACTACGAGAATACTTTGCAGCCGTCCCGTGGAGTCAGCGCTGCTTTGCAGGGAGGGCTTCATCGGAAAGCGCCTCTGCGGTTGCTGGTGAAATCACATTAGGTATGGAATACTACATTCCATACACTGATGTCGCCAGCATCCGCAAAGCCCGCCCCTGGTTCGGGCGTGAGTGTGCCGTAGCTGTTCAACAAAAACAGGCGGCTTACCGCGCCTGGATCAGGGCTCGAGCTGTGCGCGACCCGAATGTGGCCCGCCTCAAGGCAGCGTACAACAGAGCCACTAGGTCCAGTAAGAGAGCCTTCAAGAGAGCGGACGCCCAGCGCGTCACGCGGCTTGGTCAGGAGCTCACGTCACATCCGACGGGCAGCCGTGGATACTGGCAACTGGCCAAAGCCGTGCAGGCCAACTTTTGCAAGCCCTCGCTGCCGCCGCTGCGCTATCCTGACGGATCACTGACTCACAAGGCCCAAGAGAAAGCGGAAATGCTGGCCAAGCTCTTTACGGCTAATTCCCGGGTCGATGACTGTGGCAAGCAACCTCCCACTATCGCTAACTGTGGAACCACGATGCCGGAAATTGTAATCCGGCAGTGCGATGTGCGGGCGGTGCTACGGTCACTCGACACGCGGAAAGCCAGTGGTCCTGATGGCATTCCGGCTGTGGTGCTGAGGAATTGTGCAGCTGAATTGTCTCCAACGCTAACACGTCTGTATCGCCTTTCGTATTCGTCGGGAGAAGTGCCGGAGGCTTGGAAGGAGGCGAATGTCCAACCGATCCCCAAGAAAGGGGATCGGTCGGATCCAGCCAACTATCGCCCCATAGCCGTAACCACCGTCATCTGCAAGGTGTTCGAGCTAATCATCAACAAACAGCTCATGCGCTATCTGGAGGATCACTCGTTAATTAACGATCGCCAATATGGCTTTAGGCCGAAACGATCAACGGGTGACCTCCTAGCGTACATAACGCACACCTGGGGTGAGGCTATGGAGAGGCACGGCGAATCTCTGGCTATTGGCCTAGACATCGCAAAAGCCTTTGATAGGGTATGGCATGCGTCGCTTCTTCCCAAGCTGCCGTCATATGGTTTATCGCATCAGTTGTGCCGTTGGTTGGCCAGCTTCCTGAACGGGCGACGGATTCGGGTCCTCTGTGATGGTCAGGCTTCCTGTTTTTTTTCAGGTAAATGCCGGAGTACCACAGGGATCGGTATTGTCCCCAACTCTCTTTCTTCTGCATATCAATGACATGCTGTCCCTTGGGTGCATTCATTGTTATGCGGATGACAGTACTCTTCATGGGAGCTATTCTGGCCGTCCAGCGGCGGGGCGAGGCGACGTGGATGAGAAGAGACGACAACTCGTGGCGGATCTCGATCTGGACCTGGGCCGCATCGCCCAATGGGGTTCAGACAACCTGGTCGAGTTCAATGCCAGAAAAACACAGGCGTGTGCGTTTACAGCTAAGAAGTCCCCATTCCTACCCCTGCCCTCTCTTCAGAGCATTACAATTCCACTAAAGGACAACCTGGAGATCCTCGGTATAGACGTCCGGCGTGAGCTCAATCACAAAAACTACATAGAGAGCTGTATTGGTCTGGCCTCGCGGAAACTGGGAATCCTGAATAAGGTGAGACGGTATTTCACGCCACATCAGAGATGTTTACTGTACAAGACGCAGATTCGTCCCTGCGTCGAGTACTGTTCTCACCTTTGGGATGACTCCGCGAGGTACTTGTTAGACGCGCTTGACGCTATGCAGAGACGTGCTATCCGAATAATTGGTTGTCCTGAGGTGACGGGAGGCCTCGAACCTTTGTCGCAGCGAAGAACCATAGCGTCCTTGGCTGCCTTCTATCGAATGTATCACGGCGAATGTTCTGAAGAGCTCTTCAACCTGATCCCACCATCTCCTTTCCGATCCCGAACAACGCGTGCCGGGCAGAGATGCCACTCATACACAGTGGAGAGAATCTTCGCCAGAACCGAGCGTTTCAAAAGATCGTTCCTCTGTCGAACTATAAAAACATGGAACGACCTGCCCGCACACGTCTTTCCCTCATCTTACAATCCCGGGTTCTTCAAGAGGAGCGTGAAGAGGCACATCACAGGGCCGCCAACTTGAGGACCACTGTAAGAAGTGGCCCCCAATCGCTAGATGCGCCACTGCTTTCTTACCATCAGGCTGGTGGCGACGTCAATTTGGCGAGCTGAATATAAAAAAAAAAAAAAAAAAAAAAAAAACACGACATACGAGTACTATTGATGTTTATTTTAATTAAACGATCATCAAGAGTTAAACGATCACAATAAAATGTCCGACATCTATGACATGCTTGCGGCTGTAATTTCATATGTAAAGTAAAAATATGTAAAGTATTGTAACTCATCTATCTAATACACTTAATCCGGCGCCAAGGACCAACAATGCAGAGTCGATGTCGGTAATACAAATGAACTTGCATATTCAACGGTACAAATCTTCTTAAGTGTTTGTTTTAGAAATTTCTCGACCTAAAGGGTTTCTTTTATTAATGACTAACAATAGCATTTCAAAGGGTTACAGATAAGAGTTGAACTTACGTGAACATCCACCCTTGTCCATAAAAGTCCTCTTAGCAGTGCACTGGTCGCACCTGACCCCGGTAGCGAACTCGTGACAGCGGCACCGCCCCGCCGCGTCACAGTGCGGGGACACGGAGCCGCGAGGGTCGCATGCACACGACTCGCACGCACCGCCCTCGCCTCGACGGTAGCCCATTGCGCACGTTTCACACTCCGGGCCTGTATAGCCTGGAAACAAAAAACAAGTCAGTCTTATGATCTAAGTTGTGACAAGAACTCGAAAAATAATCCCACGAGATTATTACTATGGGTATAGGTCTTCTTAAAGATGCTCACAACGTTCAGTTTTCAAAGCCAAATATAACAGCTAAGTCAACCACGGCGCGGCGCACAGTGGTGCAGGTAGTACGGGAGAGTAGTACGGGTAGCACGGTTTTATATGATAAAATATAATATATTAAAATATTTATTTAAATGAATTGCGTTACGATAGACACGATACAGTATTTAAGCTGAATTATAAATAAATATTAATGAATAATAACATAATAAATACAGATAAAAAGGCTTATAGATGAGTGCTATCCACTAACAAAACTTAGGCGTCTTCATGAAGTGGATAGTTTTTTTTTATAAGGTACTGCACGTAAACTGTTGATAAAGGGATCTGAGGTAAGTATTAAGTCTTCGTTACAGGATATACCAGAACATTTTCTTAAATGACCTAACCTATAATTACGGTAGTATTTAATACGTGCTTTTTGAGCTTTCTCAGATAACATTCCAATGGGTAAGACAGCAGCACTTATTATTTGTTTGCCGTGCATTAAGACTTTGTGCACTGTATTTGGCATATTATACCAGCTGTACAAGCTAACATATAGTTCGGCAGTTTCATAACAATAGGTAATTAATATAATTATTAGTGATTATAATGATAAATATATTGCACCTTTCCCCGTTAAGAGCGGCATTAGATAATGACCTGGTATTTCCAAGGTTGCAGATAGTTGCAGCTAAAATTGATGTATATATGATCTATAGGGTCTAATGAATGTCGTAAAGTATATCAATGTCTAACGGTCGGTAACGGAGATTAGTTATAGTCTCATAATTCAAAACAAATGGTTTCAAATTACCTACTTCATTAAAAGTGTAATTACAAGTAAATACTTATTATATCATATATATAATATTTATACGTTTTATTTAATAACACACAATAGAGCTACGGTTAAACAAAGAATAAAAGCGAAGTATACTTATATTTCTGTTTTATTCATACTTGAAACAACACAATTTATTGCATGAAATTTGTTAATTGTCGATCACCCACCTTTTTTACATCATAAAATTAAAATGTCTCATAATGTAATCGTAAGTTTTGTATAACTTATATCTACATCTATTCTAGTATATGTGTACCAAATTGTAGACGTTTTAAACAAAGTTAAAAAAAAAGACTTTTTTCCGCCCCTGCACCAATGTGCGCCGCACATTGGTGCAGGGGCACATTGGTGCAGGGTTATTAAATAAAACGTATAAATATTATATGATATAATAAGTATTTACTTGTAATTACACTTTTAATGAAGTAGGTAATTTGAAACCATTTGTTTTGAATTATGAGACTATAACTAATCTCCGTTACCGACCGTTAGACATTGATATACTTTACGACATTCATTAGACCCTATAGATCATATATACATCAATTTTAGCTGCAACTATCTGCAACCTTGGAAATACCAGGTCATTATCTAATGCCGCTCTTAACGGGGAAAGGTGCAATATATTTATCATTATAATCACTAATAATTATTAATTACCTATTGTTATGAAACTGCCGAACTATATGTTAGCTTGTACAGCTGGTATAATATGCCAAATACAGTGCACAAAGTCTTAATGCACGGCAAACAAATAATAAGTGCTGCTGTCTTACCCATTGGAATGTTATCTGAGAAAGCTCAAAAAGCACGTATTAAATACTACCGTAATTATAGGTTAGGTCATTTAAGAAAATGTTCTGGTATATCCTGTAACGAAGACTTAATACTTACCTCAGATCCCCTTATCAACAGTTTACGTGCAGTACCTTATAAAAAAAAACTATCCACTTCATGAAGACGCCTAAGTTTTGTTAGTGGATAGCACTCATCTATAAGCCTTTTTATCTGTATTTATTATGTTATTATTCATTAATATTTATTTATAATTCAGCTTAAATACTGTATCGTGTCTATCGTAACGCAATTCATTTAAATAAATATTTTAATATATTATATTTTATCATATAAAACCATATTGTACCATGCTAACAATATTTTACCGCCCCGATTTACTATAATATATTTATGTATATTATTACACTGATACATTAGATTTATCATTTTATTAAAGTTTTATAGTTATATGCAACGTATTTTCAGTTACAAATAATATTTTCCGCATTCCCGTACTACCTGCACCACTGTGCGGCGTGCCGTGCCATTAGGTCAACTGGATTCGAAGAGTTCCAAAAAGATTTTCTAAGCTGAAGTAAACCTGCAACCTTATTGTATTAGCTGAGTTACAGGCTAGGTTCTAGAACCTTATCATCAAGTCTTAGGTAATAAGAAAATCACTTCAAATAACGCCGAACACAGGCATGTCACACTTGTCCCAAACAGCTAGCCAAAGCCTGACAGTGACCGGGTTGGGGATTACATGCTAAAACGAGGAGAGATAATGGATACATCATAGGGTCACGTAAAAACCTACAAAAATCGCACTTACCAGTCTTGCAAAGACACCTCAACTGTCCCTCATTAATAGTGCATGCAGAGGCGAAGTTCCTGGTTCTAGATGGGCACGGGCAGGCTTGACAGCCCCCTGGGGACTCCGGGGTGCCGTAGAACCCAGGCGCACAGACCGCACAACGTGGGCCGCCTGTACCACCGGTGCAGTTCTGAAACCAATAGTACAACAATCAATAAACGTTGAAAAATTATTATGGACTACTAAGTCGCAAACCAGCAGCTTCACGCGAGTGGGATTATGTTACCGTTACCGCTTACCATGGGAACTTATTATTAAAATAAAAAGTAGCCTATGATTCCAAGTTATCATCTATTCCTGTACCAAATTTCAGTCAAATCTGTTCAACCGTTAGATCGTAAAAAGGGAACAAACATTCACACATTGAGACATCCCGACATTTACACAAGGCACATCACAAACTTTTGCAATTATAGGCGTTGAATGAAAATAGTAGATGTATAAAAAAAACAAAATAAAAGACGTGCTAAATATTATGGTTCTTGCATTATTCCATACCAACAACCGTGACCAAAACTGCGTAAGTAGGTATTTTGTCTAAGTGTGTTATTATTTCCTTATAACAATATGAAGATTATATCTAAAGAAATACACACATAGAAAAAAGTATGAGCTCATAACTATAACATGAATATAAGTACAGGAATGGTTCCGTACAACATAAAAATTCTATCCCGATAGACAAAGACTAGGTACTGATATTTACTTTATTTTGATTAGATGCACAAATAGACAATGTTTTGTTGAGTAAGCCATCCACCTCAACTTCGAGGCACGTAGTTCAGAATATTACAAAACCCACCGTTGGATTTAAGACTTCTTTCTCTATCAAAATCTGTAAGGAAGTATCGTTTTCTTATTGCTAGGTAAAGACTATAACTCGCTGCAGGAAAATTCGTAGCTAATTGACTGTTGTGTGAACACGTGAATGGCCTTCTGTAACCTCCAGACCTCTCCTAATTGACCTGAACAATAAGCCTAAGTTCTCGGACCGGTAAAACAGTTTGGGAGCTACGCGTGTAGCAATAACCAGAACTACGCATGCAATACAAGACGGTCCTTCACGCCTATCCTGTTGTGTCTCTTAATTCGCCGTCCCCGGGGAATAAAATGATAACTGCCAGTATCTTGATTTTAATGTTATGTCATTTTTGAGATCTTTGAGTGTTAATACATCCACTTAATTTTTTTTGTAATTTTTTGAAGTGAAACTTCTTTATCGGCGTTGGAAAAAAATTTGCGTCACGTCACGTCACGTCACGTCACGATTTTTGGTTACGCGCCATCTTTGTTCTGTTCCCCACCACGGTGGATTCGAATTAAGAGTACTTTATTCAGGGATAGCATGTCATTTAAGGGTTTTTGGACTTTTGGGCTTTTGGACTTTTGGATGGGACATTGGTACTTTGGGTCTTTGGAACTTTGAGACTTTGGGACTTTTGAACTTTTGAACTTTTGGACTTTTGGACTTTTGGATGGGACCTTGGTACTTTGGGTCTTTGGGACTTTGGAACTTTGGGACTTTGGGACTTTGGGACTTTTGGACTTTTGGACTTTTGGACTTTTGGATGGGACCTTGGTACTTTGGGTCTTTGGGACTTTAGGACTTTGGGACTTTGGGACTTTGGGACTTTTGGACTTTTGGACTTTTGGACTTTTGGACTTTTGGACTTTTGGACTTTTGAACTTTTGGACTTTTGGACTTTTGGACTTTTGTACTTTTGGACTTTTGGACTTTTGGACTTTTGGACTTTTGGACTTTTGGACTTTTGGACTTTTGGACTTTTGGACTTTTGGACTTTTGGACTTTTGGACTTTTGGACTTTTGGACTTTTGGACTTTTGGACTTTTAGACTTTGGGACTTTTTGGACTTTTAGACTTTGGGACTTTGGGACTTTGGGACTTTGGGACTTTGGGACTTTGGGACTTTGGGACTTTGGGACTTTGGGACTTTTGGCCTTTGGGACTTTGGGACTTTTGGATGGGATCTTGGTACTTTGGGTCTTTGGGACTTTGGAACTTTGGGACTTTGGGACTTTTGGACTTTTGGATGGGATCTTGGTACTTTGGGTCTTTGGGACTTTGGAACTTTGGGACTTTGGGACTTTGGGACTTTGGGACTTTGGGACTTTTGGACTTTTGGACTTTGGGACTTTTGGACTTTTGGACTTTTGGACTTTTGTACTTTTGTACTTTTTGACTTAATTTAAGGTGAGGTGAAAATTAAGTTTATGAAGAAGTTTCACTTCTTACGTGTGTACACTAAGTACACGCAATTTTTTTACAGTTATTTACAGAGTTACAAAAAATTACAATAGTATTCGAATATTTAAGACAGGCCTAAAAGAACGGGAATAAATGGATAATATAATATTATCAAAACGTATCCTCACTTGTTATTATGACAAATAGTAATATAATCATATTCTCGTAAAACAACATTCAACTTAATATGATAAATGCATGTTAACAATTTATTCTCGTTCAAAACCGTCCACTGGCTTCGTATAAAGGCATTAAATCAAACGATTTATGAAGTTCAAATCGATAACACACAGTTAAAACATAGAGTAGTGTACACTCCTGATCAGATGTACACAATCATTATGAACGCGAAGGTGCATGGAAATAAAAATGACGTTAAACAGATGATGCAAACAGAGTTTTATAATATGAAGGCATTAATTGACAATAAGAACTGGATAAAAGATGATGAGGGGCAAAAGATATTATGGACTCAAATCATGGAAGTAAATGTCTCACAGTCATATCCATAAATTTTGAGATACAAGTACAACGTTTTTTTATCACAACTAGAGTGGCAGATAAGCATACGGCCTCACCAGATGTACCGGGGGTCACCGCAGCCTATGGTGACCGGACCAGAGGTGCCACAATCGCGCTGTCGACCCTGTAAAAAACCTTCTAAGTCCCCTTTAGAAGAGCTACCATACTATAGGCGTTTGGGAAAACCGAGACAGGGAGATCATTCCACAACCTAAGCGTACGCGGAAGAAAGCCTCTATCGGATCTCACCGTGCTCGAGCGCTCAGGACGCAACGTGTGAGGATGAACACCCTGTCTGTGGCGAGCGGTGCGATGATGGAATGTAGCCGTAGGCATCATATCAAACAATTCTTCAGAGCACAAACCGTTGTACAGGCGGTAGAACACACACGAAGAGGCAAAGTCTCTCCTGTCACTAAGAGGTTCCACACCACCTGCAAGTATGGGATCGTTCACAACTCTCATATCTCGCCTTTCCACCGAGTCAAATGGACGAAGCTGGTATTCAGGTGCCCCCGCCCAAAGGTTACAGCAGTACTCCAAATGCGGACGCACTTGTGACTTACAGAGAAGCAGTGCTTGCGCCACAGTTAAGTACCACCGTGCCCTGCTGAGCACTACGAGCTTCTTGGACGCCAGCTTGGCCTTGCCCTCCAAGTGACTGCAGAACTGCACGTTACTGGAGATGTCAACAGCAAGGATCCCTATACTTTCAGAGATGGTGTGAGATGTGTCCTGATATTGCGCCGCCACAGTAAATGGGTTTTATTTGCGGTGAATACACAAACTTGTGCCTTGGTAGGGTTGAATTGGACACGATTTTGTCCACCTCAATCGAACACTCTGAGAGTAGCCTCGACTTCAGACACAAGTTGTTCACGACTTTCTTCCACTGCAACCCGAGAGATACCGGGACGGCCCGTGTAATAAATGTCACCCGTACTGTCGTCCGCATAACAATGAATGCCGTCAATAGACAACATGTCATTAATAGGCAGCAGAAACAAAGTAGGGGACAACACTGAGCTTTGTGGTACTCCAGCGTTTATGACCATGCAGTCAGAGCAGCTGCCGTCAACGACGGCCCTGATGCTTCTACCGGCCAAAAAGCTGGACACCCATCCGCATAAACTCTCGGGCCGTCCATAGGAGGGCAATTTCGTAAGAAGACCACGGTGCCAGACCCGGTCAAAGGCTTTCAAAATGTCGAGGCTCACTGGTAGAGCCTCGACAGCCACCTTACTATCAATAGCCGCCGCCCAGCGGTGTGTGAGTTACACGAGAAAATCGCCCGTCAAGCGACCGTCACGGAAACCGTACTCAAGGTACCTCAGGAGCTGTGTATTAATTACACGCTCCATCACCTTAGATAATAGGGAGGTGACGGCTATAGGCCCATAATTGGCCGGGTCGGTCCTGTCACCCAAAAAGGGCTCAGGATGCACGTGCGCGACCTTCGACGACGCCGAGGCTTGCTTCATGGAGTATGAAAGCGTGAAAAGGCGTGTAAGTACCGGACACAACACCGGACCACACCGCTTAAGTACCACCGCGAGAATGCCGTCTGGCCCACTCACTCGACTTATGAATATCTAGAGATTGAAGCTCCCACGTGACGTCCCGTTGCTTGAATTTAATTTCAGGCCAATAGATAGTAGATAAATTATGAAAATATCGTTGCTTCCCTTTGTTATTTTGATTGTTTTAAAAGATATTGCTATAAATAAGAGTTTTTATTAGTTTATCGACCAATAATAAGGACCTGGTCTGTTAATTTTGGAATTAACTTACATTAATAGCAAATTGATATGAAGGCTTTTATTGTTTTTATTTTTATTGATAAGGATAAGAGTTTTTAGTAATTTATCGATCGATAATAAGGACCTAGTGTGTTAATTTTAGAATTATTGCTAGGATGTTGTGTTTTTAAAATTTTTATTGAAACTTTTGAATTAAGCTAGTATTGACGATTATCGTAATGAGTTTTATTGTAAAACTAAATTTATATGCTTTATAGAAAAAAAGTTTTGCAGCATTTATGGGAATAAGATGATATTAAAGTATTATCATCATCACTCCCATCCCAAAAACTCGTAGAAGAAAATGATAAGTAACGAGTATCATATTTCTTTCTGATCACGCTGAACGGAGAATAAAATGATAATTGACATTATACAACTTTGAGGATGATTAATTTACACTAACTTTTTATTCTTTAAATATCTTAATTTTGACAGATGTTACACAAATTTGACTAAAACGATTCAAATGAAGAAAAAATAATGTTTTTAAAAACCTAACAATCACGCATCTATGTCCAGTATTTCCGGAGTAATCGTTGAAAACATGTTTTTTATTTTTCCTGAAAAGTTGTGTTTTTGCAGTTATCATTTTATTCTCCGGGGACGGCGAATTAATCGGATCGCATCTTTAAATTTGAGGGACAGATTGTCTCAGTTCACGAATGATGTTTTCAAGCACATCTCACGGAATTCTACACTACAAGTTGACGAAATATAACTTAAAATCTATAATACGTATCATTAGTATATTTCGTAACTGCCAAGTGATGTTAAAGTGTGTTCTAATATGTATATTTGTGTGCTACGTGAGCGCGCAGTCAGTGAGTGTGGTCACAGGAGTGGGCACTATCGTGGGACAGAAGCGGGACGGATATAACACCTTTCTTGGAATACCTTACGCTAAAGTGAATGAGAGCAATCCGTTTGGGGTTAGTATCTATAATTAAAACATTATTTCTTCATTGAGTTATAATTACATAATATAGTTCAATGAATTTCGTAATAGTAGTTTTGTGACGAGTCATCTATGTCTATGTATGTGTAACCAGCATAATTAGGTAGATACCTATCATGCATATTTTAAGCTAGAAGTTCTTCTAGAAAAAAAAATATCACAGGTACGACGACATTGAATACGACAAAGATTACGAAGTGAGCAAAACGTAGAAAAACACGTTTATACTAAAATAATTGACTTTTTAGTATTCTCAGTAAACTCAATACGAACATTATTTGACGGACTGACAACCTCATTTGATAGTAGGAGTCTTGTAATAATAAACTGTATCATGGCGTATTAAATGTAGGGTGTATTAATCTAACAGTAAAGTTCCATGATCTACGAAGTCACGGCGCAGTGATATTTAGACAAAATGACGCATAGGTAATTATTACATACGACGTGGATGTGATGGAAATGAAGAGCGTCATTTTTTTTAGAAACTCGGAGCTGTTTTTTCAGCGTTAGGTACTTTTCGTAGAATGCTTGTTTTCAATATTGACCATAATGTAACTTCAAATTATAAATTCTTTTTCAGAAAACTAAAATTTATCCGAACTTCGAAGCACCTTTCATAGCCAATGATTCCTCAGTAACATGTCCTCAAGTAATCTTCAAAGAAAGTGGCACGCTGCAATGTCTGCGCCTCAGTATTTACGTGCCAAATACCGCTAACGCCAACAACAAAATACCGATATTAGTCTGGATTCATGGTGGAAGCTTTGAATTCGGATATGCAGGAGAATATGGCGCCGAATACCTTGTCAAGCGGGATATTATTGTCATTACGATCAATTATAGACTCGGGCCCTACGGCTTCCTATGTCTCGATGATCCTAATGTACCAGGTAATCAAGGAATGAAAGATCAGATTGAAGCTTTAAGATGGGTTAAGAAAAATATTGATGCTTTCGGTGGTGATCCAAATAAAGTAACCATTGCGGGTCAAAGCTTCGGCGGCGATTCAGTAGACCTGCATCTTTACTCAGAGTATGAGACATTATTTGATAAAGCTATTGTACAAAGTGGATCGATATACGATGAAGGATTTTATGTGCGACCTGATTATCAAGCTGCCATTAAGATGGCACAATACTTGGGGCACAACGTCACTAACAACAAAGATGCTTTGAAAGTCCTCGCCAGAGAAGATCCTCGTGCAGTAATGTCTGCAGCACAAAAATTACATCTACGAACGCGGATTTGTAACGAAAAATATTTTAAAGGTGTCGATAATTTCGTCCGATCAGATCCGTTTCATTTAGACAAACCAAATAGAATAAAAAATACTAAAATTATGATCGGTTATACTAGTATGGAATTCTTAGAGGTATTTGGAAACCAACCTAAAGAATTCTGGGATAATTTGGGCGACAGATTCGTTGACGAACTGAATGAAAATTTCATTTTATCAACGGAAGAATGTTTGATTCTTAGTAATATAATCAAAAAGTTTTACTTAGGTGGAAAATCCGTTGGTCCTGAGTCGACGATAGAACTGAGTGAGGTGGGTTCAGACTTTGCCGTGAACTATTCAGCAGAACGTTCCATAAACAGGTATATACAAGCAGGGGCACAAACGGTGTACAAGTACTTGTTCTCATATACAGGTGGTAGTACATACAAGAATATCAGTGGGTCCGGCGCGTCTCATAGTGAAGAATTGAAGTATTTATTTGAATGGCAAGCCCCGATAGTTAACAGAAAAAATCCTGTGGTTGGTGCGGAGCAAATGTTGATAAGGGATAAAATTACCTCGCTTTGGGCAAACTTTGTCAAGTATGGGTGAGTTCCAGATTATAGTAAACATCTACCGGCTACTTTATAAGACCTTTAAAAATAAAGTTTATTTGCTTATTAATTTCTTTTTTAAATTTCTTAAATTTACCGAGTTCGAGACGGCAATTTTTCTGGTCTTTGCCGCTTTGCTGTAGATACTGATTTATAGGAGTCATAGTAATGGGAGAACAGGTGGCAAACTGGGAACATTCCCAGAGCCTAGTTCGTAGATGTGAATAAGCCAAGGTCACCGGCTTCTGTAACTACTAATATATGTATCTGGTCTTGAGCGTTTTATGGCCTGTGTGTATTAGAGTCACAGATTTATTGTATTTGCAAAAAAATAAGAACGCAATATAAATCTAGAGCCAATAATGAGTTGTTCTCTTTTAAAATTAAACCATAATTTTATTCTTTTCCAGTAACCCAACCCCAGAACAAACGCCAGAGCTGCCAATAACCTGGACACCCGTGCGTGGAGCCACCAGACCGTACCTAAACATCGACGTGGAACTAACTATGCAAGATCAGGTCTATCACCGTCGTATGGCGTTCTGGGATATGATATGGCACATGTATGAGAAGAAATCTGCTATATATGACGGCCCGGCGAACTAACTCTGCAAGTCCCAAACACTACTCTAATCTGTGTAAATAAAGCATATTTGTACCCATATCGTGTCCTTGTTATAATATAAAAAAGGCCCAAAACCTTAAAATGGTTTGAGCTAAGCTGATCTTTTATCTGAAGTCTAGTCTATCTGAAGCAAGTGCAGAGTCGTTCTTCCAGGCGTGCTTCAAAGCCAGAGGAAATAAGCTTCCTACTGTACTGTACTGTAATAAACGTCGTGAGAGCCTGCTGGACTATGACAATGTCCATTTAAATGATGTTTGTACCTTTAGTAATAAATAAATATGTACACATATAATATTAAATTCTGATGCAAAGGGAATTGCTAGAACTGCGATGCGATGAAAAACAATAAATACGACCGTCGACCATACTTCTTTGCCGTAGTCTCCTTACAGTTCTTGATGACGCCAGTCACGAAATTGCGTGTGAGACTACATTACTAAACAATAAGGTGATATTAGACGACTACAATCTTGAGGAAAATGTCCAAGATTCTATGAATAATGTATTAATCACTGGGTATTTTACAAAAGGTTTCCAGTAATGCTTACGGTATACTACACTACGATATAAACATCAAAGAAATTAAGTACGTTTGTCACTTGACTAATGACTGTAGAAAGATGTTAAAGTGTGTTTTATTGTGCATTTTTGTGTGTTATGTGAATGCGGAGTCGGTGAGTGTGGTCACGGGAGTGGGCACTATCGTGGGACAGAAGCGGGATGGATATAACACCTTTCTTGGAATTCCTTACGCTAAAGTGGATGAAAGCAATCCGTTTGCGGTTAGTATTTTGTTGACATAATTTATTACAACAGTAGGGCGTTTATGTATGGCTAGCTGATCCGCGCAGCTTTGTTTATAGGTAGATAGCCCGGCTTTTCTGTATAAACATGATTATTTTGACGACTGACTTCTTGGAGTAGTGGTTAAAATACCTGAATACAGAATCAGGGGTTATGAGTTCAATACACACACTAAGGACCAATCTCTTTGTGTGATTAGTACTTTGATTTCTTCTGTGTCAAGGTGTTATTTATCTTTAACAAGTAGGTATATCTGTGTAAAAACACACCGCTAGATATAAATATCGAGATTTTTTAATTAGTATGTTCTTAGCTAGTGAAATACGTATTTAAACTTAATTTTTTTCTTGTGCGAAAATGTTTGTTGTAAGTTTCAATCTTCACCTATTATTTACTTATCTATGTAAATAATAATGATAAAAACACGCAACAAACACTTTAAATTACCACTTATGATAACGGAGGTTATCGTAACTGTTCTGTGTTGCAAATCAGGTACTTACTTACCTATTTAGATTTATTTCATACTTCAATTTCCTGTTACGGTTAATACATAAACGGAAGGAATATATACATAAAGGAAAAGTTATATTGTCTATCATCCTAATTGCCAATATTAATATTATAGATCCGAAGATTTACGAAAATGTTTTATATCTTCATCACGCACTAATCCCTGGTTAGGACTGAACCGATTAAAGTCACAAGGAGCTCCTTCCTGACATAATGTGGTTATTGCCTCTTGACAGATTAAAATTAATTGTACATTTTCATCACGTTTCAGAGCAGCATAGTTTATCCGAACTTTGATACACCCTTCAACGCTAAAGACTCTGCAATATTATGCCCACAGTCTGTCTTTCAAGTCAGTAACACACTACAATGTCTTATACTCAACATATTCGTGCCGCAATCAACTAAACCCATTACAAATACACCAGTATTGGTCTGGATACATGGAGGGGGGTTTGCTTTCGGCAGCGCAGGCGAATATGGTGCCCAACATCTGGCTAAGCGAGATATAATTGTAGTTACAATAAATTACAGACTAGGACCTTATGGATTTTTATGCCTTAAAGAGCCCACAGTCCCCGGTAACCAAGGTATGAAAGATCAGATTGATGCGTTGAGGTGGGTGAAGAATAATATCGGAGCTTTTGGTGGAGACCCTAGTAAAGTCACCATTGCTGGTGAGAGCTACGGCGGTGGAGCAGTCGATCTACATCTGTACTCGGAGTATGAGACGCTGTTTGATAAAGCTATCGTACAAAGCGGATCTGTATTCGATGAAGGATTTTATGTGAGGCCAGATCGTCAAGCTGCTATTAAGATGGCCAAATATTTGGGTCATAATGTTACCAACACAAAAGACGCTTTAAAAGCTCTTGCCAAGGATAACCCTAGTTCAGTTATGGCTGCAGCATTAAACTTGAGTTTGCCAATGACGGTTTGTAACGAAAAGCGTTTTAAGAAAGTCAAAAACTTTGTCAGCTCCGATCCATTTCATTTAAATAAACCAGACAGGGTCAGAAACACAAAAATAATGATTGGTTACACAAGTATGGAACTCTTGTATGTGTACGCGAATCAGCCTAAAGAGTTTTGGGACAATCTGGGAGATGTATTTGTCGACGGACTGAAAAGAAACTTCGTTTTCTCATCGAAAGAGGCTACAGTCCTGGGTAACACACTGAGAAAGTTTTATTTAGGAGGCAAAAACATCGGTCCTGAGTCTATTATAGAACTGAGCGAATCCTCGTCAGATTTCGTCGTGAATCATGCAGAAGAACGTTCTATAAATAAGTATATGCAAGCAGATTCCCAAGGAACGGTATATAAGTACTTATTCTCGTACATAGGAGGTAGTCCATACAAGAATATAACTGGATCTGGAGCTTCGCATACTGAGGAATTGAGGTACTTGTTCGATTGGGAATCTCCAATCGCTGGTGAAGAGCAAACTATGATAAGAGACAGAATGACATCACTTTGGGCGAACTTTGTCAAGTATGGGTAAGTTCACTTCTCTTATTCTTGCTTTTTATCTTTAGAAGTTTTTTGTAGGTACATTTTTTTGAAGTAAAACTTCTTTAGGCGCGAGTAGGGAGTAATCAGATATTTTTCTGACGGAAGTAACGCTTACTACTTGAATTTTGAATAGCGGAAACGTAGTTTCCGAATGAATGGTATTAATAAAACATTTGATGCCGTCAATGGCAAAGAAGTTTCACTTCAATCGCGCGTAAAGGTTACACGCACAAACTTGCTTTTTCAATGAAATCAGCCTATGACAGTCCACTGCTGGACATAGGCTTATCCCAATTTACGCCACAACACACAGTCCCACTCTGCGGCCTTTTCCAGGTGGTCGGTCTATCTGGGGGGTGGGCGTCCACCTCTACGTTTGCCAAGTCACTGCGAGTATTACTCACTATGCTTCTTTGAGGGCACGTACTAATCCTACCGTACGTGTCCACGTCTCGTCACCATAACTCTCATCTGGTAGAAGGCACTGATTGTAGACTTCGTCTTCAAGCACTGCGGTATACGCGAATTGAAAACTTAACTCAGTTTACTGAATGCTGCCTAGTCCAGTCGGATTCTTCTGGCGATTTCTTTGTCCAGGTTTTTTTCCCAAGTGTGTTCTAAGTGTGTGTGTGCCCCTGCCCAAGGTAGTTTCCGGAAAAACTTCAAGCCTCGATCCTTCGACGTTTATTGGCCCCGGCGTGACGAGGTCATTTATAATGACTTTGGTTTTATCTAAGTTCATGCAGAGACCAACACGTCGAGACGCTCCGTTTAGGGTGTGCATTCCATCTAACTGTTCCAGAGTCTCCACTACAATGACGACGACGTCGGCAAACCAAAGAGCGAGATGCGATGTAATATAGAGCATGCAAATTTAAAAATTAATTATTTCGCACTGTAAACGCCGTACTTGCCTTCGACTTGTAACTAAAAATATAAATGGATCAAATTTTTGTTCGCATTTCAGCAATCCCACTCCTGAAGTGACCGAGGAACTGCCTATAACGTGGACACCAGTGACGGGGACAAGCAAACCTTATCTGAACATCGACGTAGATCTCTCAATGCGGGACCACGTATATAACCAGCGTATGGCCTTCTGGGATCTGATATGGCATATTTATGAAAAAGATTCTGTTGTATACGACGGACCGCCTAAATAAGTTTATATATATATATTTATATATTTTTTTAAATAAATTTTTAAATTTACCTATTATGGCTCTCAAACTTGTATGAATACTGTGGATAAATCCCGATACTTGGTAAAATCTAAAAAATAAGGTAAAGTAGGTATCTAATTTTAGAAATGTAGTCATTGATGATCAACATTTGCACAAGCATTTATTTAAATAACCAACAACTAAGACCAGTTGACTCACATTAGGATTTAGGTGTTATCATAAGTGGTGACCTGAAGTGGGAAAGGGGCAAGTGCTTGGTTTGGAACGCGACTTGCGTGAGCACCGTGGCTGCGAGTCACTTGAGCCGAACGGCTCTGTCCCCCGCTGCTGCGGCCGAAGACGCGGCCAGCAGAAAGCATCAAAAGTACGCGGCTTTGGAGTCGCGCCACATTGTGCTGCCGGCTGCGTTCGAGACAATGGGCAGTTGGGGCAAGGAAGCTAAAAGATTAGTGGCTGACATAGGCAGAAGAATGGGGGAGAAACTGGTGAATCTCGGTCCGGCTTGTACCTGGTGCAAAGGTTGGCTATTGCCATTCAGCGTGGAAATGCGGCGAGTGTTTTGGGCACCTTTGCACCGGATACAATCAGGGGCAGGTTATTTAGTTAAAATTTTTTGACGTTTGTATTGTACAATGATGTTATTGACGATTAATTAGTTAACTTAAGAAAAATAAATTGTATCTATGTTAATTGTGTATATACTTAGTACTAGCTGACCCGGCGAACTTTGTACTGCCATATTTTATTTTCTCTAAAATTAAAGGTGATTTTACTTGTACGCGTAGTTGAAATTTTTTGAAGCCGCTCATTAGGCCTTTAACTTAGTTTATCTAATGATTGCCATAGCTGTGTCCAACGCTAACGCTCGCAGATCGATATGACTGTCACAAAGGTTTTCTATATTTACGGTACCTAATAATAATATTGTACGCTTTACCACGGCGATATAACTATAAATAATTTGAGTACATTTGTCACTTGACTAATGACTCTAGAAAGATGTTAAGGTGTGTTTTATTTTGTATTTCTGTGTGCTACGTGAGCGCGGAGTCAGTGAGTGTGGTCACGGGAGTGGGCACTATCGTGGGACAGAAGCGGGACGGATATAACACCTTTCTTGGAATACCTTACGCTAAAGTGGATGAAAGCAATCCGTTTGGGGTAAGTATCCCGTTGACCTAGAATAATATTGGCATATTCATAACTATATAAATATTTTATAAAATATAACTATCACATTCATGGCGTGGAATACAATTCCCGTTCCAGCATTCCATTGAAACGTTTGCCGGGGTCAAATTTCATTATCAGAAAAGAAATTTACTGACTCGTGATTTAGACGACTAACTTCTGGACTAGTGGTTAAGGTTCCTGACTGCAATGCAGGGGGTGGAGGACGTCAATTCCCACTCACCATAAATATCTTTGTGTGAAGACTGATGAGCACGTTGATTTATTCTGTATCACTTAGTATGTTTTATCTATACTTACTTTTACAAAATGCCTACTAATAATATTCATTTTTAGCACGACAAATCAATCACTCCAGAAAATTATTTACTAATCTATAAGTAGGTACATTTTTAAAACATTTACTTGCACTTATATCCCTGCTACTGGGGCTGTGACGGTGTGTGTAGGACTCCTACCCCCCCCCCCCCCCGCCCCCTCTCGAGAGGTCGTATCCGCCTAACCACTGCGGTGTTCCGCCACGGCCTAAGCCGAGTAACAAGCTAGTTCAGACATTCAGTTTCAGCGACCCGGAGGCGCCCTGGGACGTCGGGTTTTTTTCTAAATCTCCTTAAAGAATTCCTCGTTCCTTTTACGATCTTTACAATCTCGAGTAAATCGGTCGTGTCTTATGTTTCTAAAATGCTTACATTTTAACAATTTAAAGGCATATTTGTGACGTGAGTGAAATTGCTGTCTAAGTAAAAACAAAAGTGGGTCGTGTCGTGATCGAAGTGCTTAAGATAGGTAGGTACTGCTTGCATAATTATTATTATAATTATCTCAATTGGTGTCCCACAATGAACTCTAATTAGATCAATTACTAGATAAATATTGTCCGGTCCGGGAGCCAGCCCATTTAGTCGCAGCCAAATAATGCAGCGAAGCCCCCCACAGACTCAAGCCCAGCACCCTCACCATGTGGCCTCCATTTCTCAAGAGGACATCGAAAATGAGCTGCCAAATGAGGTGGTCCGAACTGAATTGGATGACATCCATTGAGGGTTTGCTCCAGGAAATTTGCACAGTGGTTGGGGAGGGAAAAATGAACTCTGATCAAAAGCTGCGGGTTTCAAATATATATCCCGTAAGATCTCACACGGGACATCGCAGATGGCGGTTCTTTACCAGGCTCTAAAACAGAAGACGATCTTAGCCCACGAAAAAGTTTTGAATCTCCAAGGTCAACAGAACATTCTATCAATGAATTTAAGCAGGTTGTTGAGACCAAAATAACACCCACCTCTGGAACTGTTTCAAATGCCACTGTGCTTGGTAAAGGTGCTGCAAACCTGATCTCCCCAAAGAATCTGAGCGCTATAGCCATCTATCCCACGGATAAGACTAAAGGCAGTGACGACACCAAAGCATTAGTGCAGAAGCTCATTTTACCTGAGGAAATGAAGCTCATGTACGTGGCCTTAGAAAAGTGAGGAACATACATACATACATACATATGGTCACGCCTTTATCCCCGAAGGGGTAGGCAAAGGCATATTATATGCCCACATTTCACCTTTATTTGTATAATTTGTCCCACGTAATAGGTGGTGACCCGTATTGCCGTGTTTAAATGGACAGGCGCAGGTTGTGACTGCCTGCTGTTGAAATAAAGCCTTCAACTTAGCTTAACGACTGCCATTTTAGTGGCAACCGGGACCAACGGCTTAACGTGCCTTCCGAAGCACGGAAACGCTCAAATAAATGTCACAAAATGATCACATGGATGGTCACCCATCCATGGACCGGCCATAGTGAAAGTTGCTTACTGCAGTGATCGTTTACAGAACACTGAGTCCGCGGGGCCACGAGCGCTTCCTTTCCTTTCCTTTTTACGGAGGTGTAATAATTAGCACAGAGAATCTAGGAGCTGTCGAGAAGCTTAAATGCTCTTCAAAACTGGTGTCTTACTGTGGAAGAGCAGTCGAAGCGCCGCCCAAGGATCACCATTATCGGAGTCCCAGTCACTACTTCGGTGAAAGAAGTTTTCGACTGTATACTATATGAGCAGAACCTGTCAGAAAAGTTGCCGAATTGCACCAGTGAGTCGTTCCTGCAATCTACCAAGTTGAGCCATAAATCGGGCAAGAGGAACCTACCAACTTGCAATTATATCATTGAAGTGCCGCCAAACATTAGGAATTTGTTGACAACACAAGGACGTGTCTATATTAATTGGAATTCGTGCCCGGTACGCGACTTCACTCTTGTGACCAGATGTTTCAACTGCCAACAATATGGCCATGCTGCGAAATACTGCCGTGAAAGTGCTCCCACCTGTTACTACTGTGGAGAGACCGGTCACTCCCATAAAGAATGCACAAAAAAATCTTCGCCCCCCCCACTGTGCTACATGTAAGCGTTATCGTTATAATAGGAAATGTCAACATCAAACAGGAGATGACAGCTGCCCGGCACGTAAACAAGCTGAGATTAACTTCATTAACTCGATAGACTATGAAGGCGCCTAGGAGCGTCACCAAAAAGTAACTCATTCGTAGCACATAAGATCTTAGGTATATTTACTCTTTATTGTATGTTAGGAATTATGACTTGTAATGAAATATTATATGATATAGATAGACAGCCTTTCCGTGTCAGAAACACAAATTTGTAATGCGATTGACTGTAAAAATTTCTAACTCTGGGGTAACACACAGACAGACAGACACAGTTCTCTTGTTCGCCGCAGAGTCACCTGAGGAGTTACACTCGTATATTGTATAATCGTGCACAACGAGGCTTCAATTTTGTGACTAATTGGCTCAATAAAACCTACTAACGCTCAATGCTGATTAGACAAAATATATTTTATTTGCAATGAGGAACACTAACAAAAACATCGGTGGCCTAGAGATACTCACACACAGCTGTAGAACTGCTTGCTCACCATGCCTTTGTATTGCATTAACTAAAACTGACGATATAAAATACCTGGGAGTCACGATTGACACAAATCTGAATTTCCGTAAACAAATAAGTTCGCTCAGTACCTACAAGAGTACGCAAATTAATTTACATATTTAAAATTTGCGAGCAATAGAAAATTTTAAACTAATTAAACAGGTAGGTATATCTGGCTTTGTGTCAATCAATTATCACATATTGCGTAACAACCTGGGGTGGTGCTGGAAGTTCAGTCCTTCTCCCGCTGGAACGTACCCAACGAGCGCTATTGAAGGTGGCCTCTTGTCGGCCATTTAGGTACCCCACACAGCAACTATATAGTGAATGGGACGTACTAACAGTTCGGCAATTATTTATTTTAAATATTATATTATACCAGCATAGCAAACTTCATTCATTCACCCAAGGGTTTATGAAGAAATTTCACACCTTTTTAGGCCCTTATTTGTATAAAAAGATTAATAAGATATTATCATTTAGTCACCTAAATTATAGAGATGCTAAGATCTTGGTCGTTGATTACTTGAGAGACCTAAACCGCGAGGACACGGATAAGCTGCTTGAGATTATTAATTAAATGTTTTGATGTTAACCTATGTATAAATATAGACTATTAATTAGTTATTATTAAATTATTGTTTTTTAGCAGTCAGATAAATTCAGAACAGTGAGGGTCTGAAACACAGGTTTGACATAAACCTAGATCAGACAAAGTGTACCTAATGATAATTGTCTAGTATAAGCATTAATAATTTATTTAGTAATGTAGACCAGGCGACTTTTTTTGTGTACGAATTAAATCTATTTTGTAAAAATTAATCAATATAAAATTTTCTATTCTAAAAAGAAAAAAAATCTCGTGGTGATACATCCAGCGGAACAGCGTGTCCGGATCAAAGTAGCGAATTGTCAAGGTCCATAAAGAACTATCAGCGGAGTGTCATACTCTTATAATGTAAATCTGTGATTGGCTTCGTACTCGAAAAATAACAAACATATATGGTCCCCGAAGGAGTAGGCAGAGGCATAGTATACGCTCACATTTACCTTTTTAGATTTTGTCCCATTTAATAGGTGGTGAGACGCATTGCTATGTTGAAATGGACAGGCGCAGGTTTTGATTGCCTGCTGTTAAAATTTAGGGCCTTTATCATTTGACCAATAATCTCTAATCGTGTCAAATTACCGCTATTGTAAATCGCGTGAAATTCGCGCCATTTTCAGGCTTCACCCATCTTAATTCGACGTTACAATCGTATTTTCTTTTAGATTACCATTTTATAACCAAAACTAATGGCAATATGAGTAGGGGCTCTAATCGATTAAATCACGGCGCTTCTCAAATATTTTGTGGTGAAGTGATTCTCCGCAAGAATGCATTCCTGCTGTTTTTGAATCTTGGTGCGAATTACACAATGGTTTTTTTTTATGTTCAGCTCGCCAAATTGACATCGCCACCAGCCTGATGGAAAGCCGTGGCGCATCTAGCGATTGGGGGCCACTTCTGACAGTGGTCCTTAAGTTGGCGGCCCTGTGATGTGCCTCTTCACGCTCCTCTTAAAGAACCCGGGATTGTAAGATGAGGGAAATATGTGTGCGGACAGGTTGTTCCAAGTTTTTATAGTTCGACAGCGGAACGATCTTTTGAAACGCTGGTTAAAGATTTCCTCCTAAAATTCTTAAGTCAAAGAACGTTTTCTTCACATAAACCTAAATATGGGTAAAGTGGCAATTTTTCAAACGTCAAGAATACACAAAGGTGGAACCACTAGTTCACAATACGGCCCGTCCTGAGAAGAACTGGCAAGCCTGTAACTGACTTGTGTAAAGTTTTGCTTTATTACGTGGAACAAAAAGCTACAGACGAATGTGGGCATACCTATAATTGGCCTCGGCATATCCCCTCTAGTAAAATTAATTGTACATTTTCATTACTTTTCAGAGCAGCATAGTTTACCCGAACTTTGAAACACCATACAATGCCAATGATCCGTCAGTAATATGTCCACAATCTATCATTCATGTTAGTGATACAATACAATGTCTCGTTCTCAACATTTTCGTGCCGCAGACCACCAAACCCAACAGAAAAATACCAGTATTGGTCTGGATTCATGGAGGAGGGTTAATTTTTGGCAGCGCAGGTGAATATGGTGGCCAACACCTGGCTAAGCGAGATATAATTGTAGTTACAGTAAATTACAGACTCGGACCTTATGGCTTTTTATGCTTAAATGAGCCCACAGTCCCTGGTAACCAAGGTATGAAAGATCAGATTGATGCGTTAAGATGGGTGAAGAATAATATCGGTGCGTTTGGTGGAGACCCCAGCAAAGTCACTATTGCTGGTCAAAGCTACGGCGGAGGAGCAGTCAACCTACATTTGTACTCGGAGTATGAGACGTTGTTTGATAAAGCTATCATACAAAGTGGATCGGTATTCCATGAAGGATTTTATATGAGGCCAGATCCTCAAGCTGCTATTAAATTGGCGAAATATTTAGGACATAATGTTTGTGGAACCAAAGACGCTTTACAAGCTCTTGCCAAGGATAAACCTAGTTCAGTTATGGCTGCAGCATTAAATTTGAGTTTACCAATGACGGTTTGTAATGAAAAACGTTTCAAAGGAGTCAAGAATTTCGTCAGCTCTGATCCATTTCATTTAGACAAACCATCAGACAGGGTCCGAAACACTAATATCATAATTGGTTACACAAGTATGGAACACTTGTTCTATTACGCCAATAAGCCTAAAGAGTTTTGGGACCATCAGGGAGATATATTCATCGAAGGACTGAAGGAATTTGTTTTTTCGGTAAAAGAAGCTACAGTTCTCGAAAACATAATAAAAAAGTTTTATTTAAGATACAAAAACATAGGTCCTGAGTCCATAATAGAAGCAAGTGAATTCTCTTCAGATTTCGCCCTAAATCATGCAGTAGAACGTTCTATAAATAAGTATATGCAAGCAGATGCTCAAGGAACGGTATACAAGTACTTATTCTCGTACATAGGAGGTAGTCCGTTCAAGAATATAACTGGATCTGGAGCTTCGCATACTGAGGAATTGAAGTACTTGTTTGATTGGGAATCTCCGATAGACGGTGAAGAGCAAACTATGATAAGAAACAGAATGACATCGCTTTGGGCGAACTTTGTTAAATATGGGTAAGTTCCAATAAATATTTATTTATTTATTTCTTTATATAGGAAACAAACAGTCATACACTTATAGTATTTGTAAAAAGCAAAATACTTAACGACTTTGAGTTCCATACAAACATTAGATACTATACTATACATAACACAACATACTAACAAAACATGCTAAATATGATATTGCAGCCAACGACGTATTATAATAATAGACACGTCATGCACGAATATCACAGCTTACAAAAACAACAGATCTTTAATACATTTAAATAAAAAAGGTCTATGAAATTATCTTTGGCAGCATGTATGAAAGTAAGGCAATTACCTGACTTTTTTTTTTGCCATTTTTCAGTGTTGGTAACGTAATTCCAAATGAATAGAGGACATTATGGTATTAAGTACATTAATTCGTCACTGGTTAACAGAACATGTTAGTCTTTCGGGCTGTAAAAGCAATTGATCCAATTTCATTATCATTTCAGAAATCCAACTCCTGAAGTAACCGAAGAACTGCCGATAACGTGGACACCAGTAACGGGGACAAGCAGACCTTATCTAAACATCGACGTGGATCTCTCAATGCGAGACAACGTGTATAACCGGCGTATGGCCTTCTGGGATCTGATATGGCATATTTATGAGAAAGATTCTGTTGTATACGACGGACCTCCTAAATAATTTAATAATATAGATAGATACTTGTCCACGCTGACTACTTATCATAATGATTTTCATTTGTGAACCATCACCATGACTTTTCTAAACTTGTACAGTCATGTATCATTTATTATATATAACATAACTTGACAAATATAGTGTCTTAAATCAGTAAAAATACTAAGGGTAGATTCCGAGCAATAATTGAATCTGAAATGAAAATGGCGTTCGGAATTTGCGCGATCGTCTGAATTTATTGTTTCTTATACTTGTATAGGATTTACGAAAAATGTGATTGTAGGTAGGTACGTACCTACTTAATCATTAATATAGACGCTCTCGTTTCTTCCCAAAAAGTTGTACCAAAATATTAAAAAGGTAAGTAAGTTGGCGAATTTCTTTTTTTTTTAATAAATATTCACGGACATTTCACACAACGCACGCTATCTGATCCCAAAGTAAGCTAGGAATAACCTGCTTGTGTTATGGGTCAGACCAGACCACGGGTATAAATACTTATATACTTTTACATACATACATACATACATAACATCACGCCTGTTTCCCAACGGGGTAGGCAGAGACTATACTTTTAAATACATACATATTATACATAGAAACACCCAGTCTCTTGAGACAAACATTTATGGGTCACACAAATATTTGTCTCCGGTGGGAATCAAACCCACGACCTCCAGCGCCGCAGGCGGTATCACTACCGACTGCGCCACAGAGGCAGACAATTATCCTCAAGAAAGTGATAATATTTTTTTAAATGGAGACACACTTTTTTATTACCTGCCTTACGGCCTGGCCACGGGGCAGTCGCCATGGCGAAAATTTGTGCGGCGCGACCGGCGAAGCGTCTTGCGACTCAAACAAATGAATAGAAATGTACTGAGCATGCCACGCGGCACGGCGACTGGCGATGCGACGGGCGAAATGTACCGAGCGAACAACACGGCGACTGGCGGTGCGGCGAGCGAGTGAAACAAATGCATGAAACAGTACGGAGCGAGCCACGGCGTCGGGCGGCAGTCGCGGCGACTAGGCCAGTGATCAAATTATTGGTCGCGGCGGCGAACGCGACTACCCCGTGGCCTGCAAACGATCCCGCATGATTAGTCGCCTCCGCCGCCGCCGCCGCCGCCGCCACCGCCGATCCCCGTGGCCAGGCCGTAAGGTTTTTGCCATCTGCAGTGATCGTTGATCTATTTTAGAATTTAACGGTTAATTATAAGGATTATCGTAGGTCGGGGATTTACAGTACCTAGGTACAATCAATATCCTCGTAGTACGGAGTAAATGAGGACAATAATTTATTTCTAGTTTATTCCATCCAATCGCATCTTCCGGGCGTTACTCCCGGTTCCTACCAAAACATTCAGTTCAGCTTATTTTATTGTACTATTCTTGTCTAACACTGTCTTGAGAATTGGTTATTTTTTAACGCGATGGAATGCATTTGGGCATATAACTACCCAGCATGGCGGCTTGGTGTGTGACTCAGCCTCAGGCTAGAGAGAGAGCCAGTCTCACCAACATAGTATCTCGCCTCACCTCTATCTACAGAGCCGCAGGATAGGTCAGGGCGCCAATTTTCGATCGTAAGACTTGAAACCGTATACGAAAAGTTACTGGTGAAATTAGTAACTATATAAATCCCTACTAACATTTTAATGCGAATGTAACTCTGTCCGTTTGTTACATTTTCACGCCGAACCGATTTTGATGAAATTTGGTACAGAGATAGTTTAAAGTCCAAGGGAAGGACATAGGCTAGGTACTTTTGAACTGACTGCGCAAATGGGAGGGTAATGATTTTACGCGACAACAACTTCTACGCGGGCGAAGCGGGGAACAGCTAGTAACTAAATACCTTATAGGTATTATATTATAGGTACCTTAAATTGAGGTTGTAAACTGGCGCACAGAGCCTATGTCATTACGTCACAGCAATGGGACGTCCCGAAAGGGAACTCTCATCGGCGGGATACACAGATTGTCAACCTCCTTTTATTTCCTCTATCCGGCGGAGAATCCAGACAATTGGTACCCATTTAGTTAAGTGGACGATGCTAAGGATGCTGTAAATAAATAGGGCAATTGACGGCGAACAATCGCGCACGAGCAGTTAAGGATACCCATGGGTTTTCTACACCACAAGTCGGTGATAACAAGTTTATAACAGAGGTGACATAATTTTACTCATCATTTGTCCTATACCGATGTAAGGATGTACAAGTGCGCTTTATTGTGTATATTTGTGAGTTACGTAAGTGCGGCTACAGTGAGTGTGGTCACGGGAGTGGGCACTATCGTGGGACAGAAGCGGGACGGATATAACACCTTTCTTGGAATACCTTACGCTAAAGTGAATGAGAGCAATCCGTTTGGGGTTAGTATTCTTTTTTATAGTACAGCCATACAGGAAACATTTGAGACCTCGACCCGTCAACCAGTGGCATAATATGATTGGAAATAAGCTGATTTGATTTATTTTATATTGACAGTAAAATGTCCGTTATACTTTCGATTGTTGGCACTTGATGGAACTTGTTATAATATATTATGAAAATTCACTTGTACTATTCCACTTTTATTTTAATTTAAAAATACCTGACTGGTTTCGCTTTTAAAGCATTATCAAAGTTTCTTACAGTAAGAACCTTTGATAATGCTTTAAAAGCGAAACCGGTCAGGTATTTTTAAATTAAAATAAAAGTGGAATAGTACAAGTGAATTTTCATAATGTAGGACAGTAAAATGCTTGTGTGCCCAAAACCATATTGTGTAAGAATCTCGTTCAGTAGATTTTTAGATACAGAAACTTAACCAGTTTAAAGTATTTTTCTAAGCCACGATAGTGATTGCATTGTAAACAGTCAACTGTTAAATATTTATGTCTTTTATATTGCTGACGGTACGATTTATTAGGTACCGATGTAAATGACATAATGAGCAGTAGGATAATGTGTAACATTACGTAGTTATTCTATTTAACTCTTTTCTTTTTCTATTTCAGAGCAGTATAGGCTATCCAAAGTTTGAGACAGCTTTCCTGGCCAACGACTCCTCAACGATATGTCCACAAGTAAGGTTCCAAAAGGGTGGCACACTACAATGTCTTCACCTCCACCTATACGTTCCACATTCAGCCAAAATCAGTCAAAAGGTACCAGTGATGGTCTGGTTCCATGGAGGAGCATTTGCTTTCGGCAGCGGAGGTGAATATGGCGGCCAATATTTGGTGAAACGAGATATTATAGTGGTCACAGTAAACTATAGATTAGGAGTATACGGCTTTCTTTGTTTGGATGACCCTAACGTACCAGGGAACCAAGGTATGAAAGATCAGATCGAAGCTTTAAGATGGGTGAAGAATAATATCGGTGCGTTTGGTGGTGACCCCAGCAAAGTCACTATTGCTGGAGAGAGCTACGGAGGTGGAGCAGTCGACCTACATCTGTATTCGGAGTATGAGACGCTGTTTGATAAAGCTATCGTACAAAGTGGATCTGTATTTTTCCAAGGATTTTATGTAAAGCCTGATCCTCTGGCAGCAATTAAATTGGCTACATATTTAGGCTCCGATGCAAATAATAATAAAGATGCTATCGAAGCACTCGCCAAGTCATCTCCTTCAGCAGTAATGTCTGCAGCTGCAGCGTTACATTTACCAATGAGCGTTTGTAAAGAAAACAGTTTCGAAGGAGTTATGAGCTTCGTCCAATCCGATCCGTTTCATTTGAACAAAACAGATAAAATTAAAAATACTATAATCATGATTGGTTACACAAGTATGGAATTTATTCGTACATATGGCAACAAAAGTAAAGAGTTTTGGGATGCATTAGGAAATGTGTTTGTGGATTCATTAAATAAACATTTCGTTTTATCTCCAACTGAAGTTGCTGTTCTTAGTGATATAGTCAAAGAGTTTTACTTAGGAGGCAAAGCTATCGGTAGTGAATCAGTACTAGAACTGAGCGAGTTTTCTTCAGATTTTATCGTAAACCATCCTGTAGAACGTTCTTTAAACAACTATATCAAAGCAGATCCAGAAGCAAAAATTTACAAATACTTATTTTCATATATTGGAGGCAGTCCGTACAGTAATATCAAAGATTCTGGCGCGTCACACACTGAAGAGTTGAAGTATTTGTTTGAATGGATAACACCACTAGCGAATGAAAGGATTCCAGTGACTAGTCCGGAGCAAATTTTAATAAGAGATAGAATGACAGCTATGTGGGCCAACTTCGTTAAATACGGGTACGTCAAGTTTAATTTTAATAATTTCCCTTCCTTTTGAAAAATATTGAGTCGTTGCGTATGTATAGTAGGCCTCTGCCTAACCCTTAGGGGATAAAGGCGTGACTATAATATGTGTGTATGTTTTGAAGCGCTCATAGGACCTTAGGCTACGGGCAGTCCTGTTGCTTCCGTACTCAAAAAGAAGTCCGGATCGTTCTCACCCAACTGCCCCTTCTAACACGTTTATTGTGAAAGTTCAATCCGATTGACGTTGTCATTTTTGTTTTATTTCAAACTTTGAATAGATGATCCACGTGATCTAGTGACGTAGTTTAATGCGACAGAGTCACAGAATACAGACAAATTCTCGACATAAGCCCCTCTGATATCTATTTTATAGAGAGGGGCTAAAAGGCAAGCTAAGCCGTGCATCCCAGGTGCAAAATCCTACGATTATTAATTCGAGTCAGTAAAATGACATTTTCAGTGTTGCGGGTTTCTTGTCACAAATAAATAGTGATGTGGTTGAATCGAGGTTTACAATTAAGTCAACAACAAGTTAGTCGAGATTATATTTTTTTATCCAATATCAAACAGTAATTAAACATTACATAAAACCACATTATATCGTATTTCAACCCATTCAAACAATGCAGTAAACAAACAATTTGGATCTCGATTGCTCCAAAATTATTTAGCTACATTTAAATATAATCACTTCTCTAGGAACCATAGTTTGTTTTATACAAACATTTCACACCAATTTACCTTGAAAATAATTTCATGAAAAATACTTTGATGACAAAAAATTAAAACTGTCCTTAAATTATTTTTTTCTACGACCATTTGGTAATTTGCATAATACATAACCACAAGTCATATCTTCTTAAGCTTTTTTATCAGCTTTTATAATAATGTAATAGCAAGCAAATTTATTATGCTGGTAAGGTCCATATTTCTCCAATCATATTATATCGACTGCCTGTGGCGCAGTCGGTAGTGATACCGCTTGCGGCGCTGGAGGTCGTGGGTTCGATTCCCACTGGAGACAAATATTTGAGTGACCCATGTTTGTCTCAAGAGTCTGGGTGTTACTATGTATAATATGTATGTATTTAAAAAAAGTAAATTAGTATTAATATCCGTGGTCTGATACCCATAACACAAGCAGGTTATTCCTAGCTTACTTTGGGATCAGATAGCGTTGTGTGAAATGTCCGTGAATATTTATATTTATTTTATTTTATTTTATATACATTTAAACAAATCAGCCTATATTAGTCCACTGCTGGACGTAGGCCTCTCCTAAATCAGGCCACAACACACGGTCCTGCGCCTACCGCATCCAGTCAGTCCCTGCGACCTTAATCGGGGACAGCGGAAGTGCCGGGAACTGGGGGCCGTTGCTTTGTATGACTTACCATATTTGGGAGGGTTTCATTGGCCTTACTGTACCAAGCTGGCCAAACGGGTTGGTAAAGGGTTTCATTTCCAGTATTCCTTCTCTACGCCACGACCTCGTCCGTTAATCGGCAGGTGCACCACTGGCAGGTGAGGCTGGCTTGGACCCCGGGGATGCTGGTAGGGCCCCATCGCACCCCACATAAAATACGTATTGTAAATATGTAATAGATATTACATATAACACAACGCTATCTGATCCCAAAGTAAGCTATGAATAACCTGCTTGTGTTATGGGTATCAGACCACGGATATTAATACTTATATACTTTTTAAATACATACACTCGAGAGCAATGAATCCGGGTCACTTAAAGAATCCTAAAAATCTCGGAAACTAAAAATGCTAGGTTAATGCAATAAATTGTATTTAATAGACAATGTAATACTCCTTAAATGAAGGTATTAAAACTTCTTAGTTATTGTAAAGTTATATCATAAAAAAATCAAATTTGAAAAAGGGCCACTTTCGAAGATGGAACTACGAAATTACAGCATTTGGTGTTGCTTTTGTTTGTAATCTGTCATTTATGTGGGTACATAAACCATGTTGATAGTGCTCTATATTCATTAATCAAGCTGAAATTATGTCGCTTACGCCTGAAGAATGCACCAGAATACTTACAATGCTGGAAACCGGCCGGAGTCAGCGCGATACAGCCAGGACTGTCGGTGTGTCGCTGTCAACAGTACAAAGAGTTCTCCGACGTTACGAAGAAACTGGTTCTAACCTACGCAGACCAGGAACGGGCAGAACCAGGTGTACCACAGCACGAGAAGACCGATACTTGGTGAACACCATGCTTCGAAATCGCTTTCTCACAGGAACTGAACTCACCAATCAGTTTCGACGCCTCGGAGGAAGTAACCCAAGTGCATGGACAGTAAGACGTCGGCTTGCTGAATCTAACTTAAAACCCCTTAGACCTGCAAACGGCCCTAAACTGGAGCGTGGGCATCGTATTTCGAGACTAAGGTATGCCCAGAGCCACGTAAATTGGAGTATTGAAGATTGGTCAAAAGTTATGTTCTCCGACGAATCAAAATTTATGCTCTACAAGCACGATGGAAGACACAGAGTGTATCGAAGACCAGGGGAAAGATTCAAGCAAGCATGCATCGAAGAAAAAGTAGCCTACGGTGGTGGGTCTGTACTTGTGTGGGCCGGAATTTCTTCTGAAAGTCGCACAGAGCTGGTGATCATAGAAAATGGCTCTTTAACTAGCGTAAGATATGTGGAAGAAATCCTCAATGATCACGTTGGTCCATTTATGGTCAATTTAGGTGAGGATGCTATATTTATGCATGACAATGCCCGACCTCATACAGGTAGGATTGTGAATGACTACCTTCAAGAGATGAACATTACTCGTATGGAGTGGCCAGCGCGCAGCCCGGATATCAACCCGATCGAGCATGCTTGGGACGAGCTAGGCAGATGCGTAAAACAACGAAACCCTCCCCCAATCACGCTTCGTGAGCTCAAAATTGCTCTCACAGAGGAATGGGAGAATATTCCCCAAAATCGTATAAGGAACTTGGTGTACAGCATGCCAAACCGCGTAAACGCAGTAATTGAAGCACGAGGAGGCAATACGAAGTATTAAAATTCAAGAAAATCGTAATAAAGTTCAAAAATTTCATGTTTCCTATTTTTGTTTTAAGGAGAGATCGGCAGTTTTTTCTTTATGTAATTTTGTGTTAATAAAATGTATGGTGACTCATATTTTTTTTACTTTCATTTAAGGAGTATTACATTGTCTATTAAATACAATTTATTGCATTAACCTATCATTTTTAGTTTCCGAGATTTTTAACATTCTTTAAGTGACCCGGATTCATTGCTCTCGAGTGTACATATAATACATAGAAACACCCAGACTCTTGAAACAAATATTTATGGGTCACACAAATATTTGTCTCCAGTGGGAATCGAACCCACGACCTCCAGGCGGTATCACTACCGACTGCGCTACAGAGGCAGTCGTATTATAGTCGTAAATTTTATATTTACAATATAAAATTATAATTCTATAAAAAAACACTTTCACACCTAATAAAATAAAAAATGTCTAAGTCTATTGATTGTCGAACATCACTATTGTAGCGGGTCACCCTTTTTTGTATCAGTGACAGTTGCACTTGTCATTTTACTGACTGAGATTAAAAATCCGACTGTACAATATTCTATTTCAGCAATCCAACTCCTGAAGTGACTAAAGAACTGCCTATAACGTGGACACCAGTGACGGGGACAAGCAGACCTTATCTGAACATCGACGTGGATCTCTCAATGCGGGACCACGTGTATAACCAGCGAATGGCCTTCTGGGATCTCATATGGCATAGTTATGAGATGGAAGCGTTGGTATATGATGGTCCTAAGGTGTACGAGGAGAGAGCAGAGAATCAGAGTAGAGGGAAGAGCTCAGCCCGCACGAACAGTGTGGCGTTAGTCTTATTTTTGAATTCTGTTATTTGTTTATTTCTTCTATACTAGTAGAATTTAGTTTATAGTTGTTGGTAAGTCGTCTTTGTAATAATAAAGTAAGACTATGAGAACTGGGCGGATTATACGGATTTTGTACTTACACATTGTTTGTCTGAAGTATGTTTTAATTAATTTTAATAATATTAAAAATAATTATAAAAGAATGTATTTTATAATTACTTAACTCTTACCTATATTTTCGAAAATATTTGAAAAAGTTATACATAAATGTTTATATAATTTTTTTGAAGTAAATAATTTATTCACGACATGCCAATATGGGTTTAGAAAACATAAATCAATAAATTTAGCAATATATAATTTCTTACATGAGGTACTTATAAATATGGACAAACGACAACCGGCGATAGCGCTGTTCATGGATATGTCGAAGGCATTTGATCGTGTAAATCATGAAATACTTTTAAATAAACTATATACCTACGGTGTTAGAGGAAGTATAAATGATATGATCAGATCGTATCTTAGCAATAGACAACAATTAACACAAGTGAAAAGGGTGTCTGTCACTACTAAGACAGAGAATACATATAGTTCTACCATCAAAAATATTGACGCAGGAATTCCCCAAGGTAGTATATTAGGACCTTTACTTTTTCTTATTTATATTAATGACATGCCAAAAACAACGACATATCAAATGACATTATTTGCTGATGATAGCACTATACTCTATACTGGTGACAACATTAGTAATCTGAGACATGATATTGGTACATCTTTGACATCGATAGTAAACTGGCTCAATAACAATGATTTACAAATTAATTTAACAAAAACTAATCTGATGATATTTAAGCAGCGAAATAGGGAAGATATGGATTTAAAAATATCCTATCAAAATATCAAAATAAAGGAAATTGATGTCACAAAATTTCTAGGTATTTATATAGATGGTAAGGTAAATTGGAAATCCCATTGCGAATTTGTCTGTAAAAAAATTAATCAGTTCTCATATGCTCTCTATAGACTACGAAAAATTACCACTGAAAATACCTTATTAACTGCTTATCACGGCTATGTCGCATCGACTTTACGCTATGGAATAATTTTTTGGGGCCATTCAACATTGAAAGATGAAGTATTTAAGGCTCAAAAGCGCTGTATAAGAAGTATTTGCAAACTCAAACAGACCGACTCATGTAAACCTCACTTTAAGAATCTTAAAATCTTACCGTTTCCATGTCTTTTTATATATGAGGTAGCAATATTTGTTAAAATGAACCTAAGTTTATTTGAGTTTAAAACTAGGGCTCGTACTAGACACATGCTTTCAATTGTGGCAAGTAGAACAAAGTTACTACATAATAGTGTATTTTGTCTAGGGCCCCGGATATATAATAAAATACCAATATCTATAAGGGAAATGGAAAAGATACATCATTTTAAAAAAAAATTACAACAATTTCTTATTAACAAGTGTTATTACTCAGTGCAAGATTTTTTAGGTGATAAAAATGTTGACATTGTATAGTATGTATTAGTATTAAGTTTTTATTTGCTGACATTCTTATTTAAAACCAATGGAATCCTGATTTATGTACTTACTTGACTTTGAAATTTGTGTATCATGACATTGTATTTGTTAAGTTTGTATTCAAGATATTGTGTGCCTAAAAGGCAGGACATGGCTGATCGTGTACTAAAACCTGTAAACAACTTTTGTTACCTATGATCCACAATAAAGTGATTGAATTGAATTGAATTGAATTAATTTAGGTACTTATTTTTTTACCTATTTTTGGGGAAATTGGTCGGACGTATGAGTTTATAAATTGGTGGATGCAGGGAAGTAATACTTTCACCTACCTATTAAGGTAAGCTAAGTTGAAGACTTTATTTCAACAGCAGGCAGTCACAACCTGCGCCTGTCCATATAAAAACACGACAATACGGCTCACCACCTATTACGTGGGACAAATTATACAAAGGTGAAATGTGGGTATATAATATGCCTCTGCCTACCCCTTCGGGGATAAAGGCGTGACCACAATTATTATTATGTACCTATTATGGAAATTAATAACAAAGGCACACATTTATAGTCTTCTAGGTAGTACCCGGTGTATAAATACTTACTATTAATAATAAAGACACATTCGATGGTTTCTGCATTTTCTATTGTATTCAGTAGTAGATGCCTGTTTATGGTGATTCACTGTACGGTTCATTGCCATGATACAAAATGTGGGTCCAGCATTACCCAGTATATTTCTTGCGGAAAAGATCGACCTCTATCAAAACGATATCAGTTTTTGTCTTGCTCTAATTTTCGATGTTACATTACACTACGATGCGTTGGAGATACTAACATGGATGTAGTTTAAAATTCGAAGATTAAAACTTTGTGATGGTCAATGGTCTTTGTCGATACTAATGTTATAAAGAAGAAAGATTTGATTGTTTGTTTGTTTGCATCGAATAGGCTCCGAAACTACTGGACCGATTTGAAAAATTCTATCTCTGTTGGGAATATAGACTACTCCCGGTGAACACAGGTTATATTTTATCTCCATATTCCCACGGGAACGGGAGATACACGGTTGAAACTGCGTGACGTCCACTAGTCTATATATATAAAAACAAGAACTGACTGACTGACGATCAACGCACAGCCTAAACCGCTGGGTCTAAAAGCATGAAATTTTGCACAAATGCTCCTTATGTGACGTAGGCGAGCAATAAGAAGGGATTTTTAAAAATTCAACTCCTAAGGGGGTAAACAAGGGTTGCAAAGTTTGTATGGAACTACGTGATTCCTTGGTCCGATCTTATTCAAATTTTGCATAAAACATCTTTAACCGAATTTATGGGATACGTGTATTTTACTTTATTGAAATTTATTATTTAACATATTTTAAATGGGTTAGAAAAAAAATTTGGAGGCATTTGCCTCATAGTTTATATTGATACTCCTTAGTCGGTTCTTTTTAAACTTTTTTTTTGACACGTGACAGCTGAATTTTTAATAAAAAAAATGCCCTTATTTTTGATAAACGTCAAAACATTTCAAATTGTATAATTTTACTAAAACTGTGTATTTTATTTATGCGTAAGTATATTTATTTCAATAAGCGAAATTGCCTTCATATTATTTTGTACCTATCTCAAAATACATTTGTGAGATGAAAACCTGTACATCTCTGGCTAGGAATTATGAAAGAACAAGTTCTAGGTAAGGTGTACACGGTTCCGATTATCACAGAGTATTTATTACCATCTTCGCTTATTTTCGTATTTTATACAGGGATAATACAAACGATCAGAGGCGTTATAGTTGAACATTTAGCAGATGAAATCTACAGTAAATTTCTGGTCACAATAGGAGAAACTGTCTTAGTACGGGTTGCCTCAGCCTCGAAAGTCTGAAGACTTACACAATCCAGAAATACGAGAAAGAAAGAAGTTCAGATAACAATTCCTTAGCAAAAGCATAAAATGCTCTCTAAACCAATTAACAAAGACATTAGGTATCAATTTTTACAAAAATATAGATTTACTTCGCTCAAAGTATGTATTTTGATTTATTTTAGTCAGAATTATATCTATACATATAAAAACAGTACTGTAAAGTGCCGCGGGCTGGCCACAAGACAGACTACGGCAGATGGAGCAATCGAGTTCCAAAGCGGCAATCGCGACTTGGTCCACCCGCTAGATGGACCGAGGACCTAGAAGAGGTCGCAGGCTGGATGCTGAAGGCGCAGGACGTAAATTAGGAGAGGCCTACGTCCAGGAGCGTACTTGCTGATTTGATTGATATTAAAATAAAAACTGACTTAGATACCTGATCGAGATCTAGAACCTTGAAATTAGATTAATTAAAGGCATAGTTGCGCACAAAGAAACGATTTTTAAGGTTTGTGCCATTAAACGGGACCATATTTATGAGACTTAGCTGTCCGTCTGTCTATCTGTCCGTCATAAGGCTGTATCTCAGGAATCGTGATAGCTAGAGAGCTGAAATTCTCAGATGATATATTTCTGTAGCCACTATGACAACAAATGCTAACTTCAGAAAAGGGGGGCGGTGATTAAGGGGGCTCCCAACCAATAAACGTGATGCTTTGCTGTTTTTTTGGTACGGAACCCTCTGTCTTTCCACTCCGACCAACTAAACCGGCCAACCGTTGTTCGGAATTGACGTCATTAAGGGACTTTATTACTATCTATACTTTATTCTCTTTATTTATTTTCTCCCTTATTCTTTATCTATTGGCAGACAAGCTTACGGTCCACCTGATGGTTGGTTACTGTAGTGGACTAATTCGCATAGTGAACGTTTGCAACACCAGTGGCGCTGCTGCATGTCGACCCATATTTCCCTCGGCATCCAGTAGAGTCACGGGAAAGTAAAATATCCCGTAACCCTACTGATAGTGCTCTCCGGTGGACTTCGAATTAGTTTCGTTTACAATAACCATTTTAATGAAAATCCAATTTGTGCCAAAACAATACAACGGGAATACACGCGACAAAAAACCACACGATAAGAATAGAAGCCACGGGGGACCCTGCTAGTTCTCTCTCTCTTTACGCAAACGAAGTTGCGCGGGTCAGCTAGTTGAATATAAATAAATCATGACTCACCAAGCAATGTCCAGTATCAGCATCACAGTGCGTAGTCCTTCCATTACACAGACAGGGCTGTGCCTCCCCCTCCAGGTTGATAACTATAGTCCCCGAGACGCTGGTCATGTGGACCCGGGGCGGAGGCATCCAGAAGCCCACGGCCGGCTCCTGGCAAGAACTGGCGGTGTACCCTCGGGGACAGGCGCATACTTCGACGCCTAGGGCTGGCTCTGAGCGGCTGAGGCCGGGGATGGCTGTGTCCAGGGATACGTTGAGGACTCTGTGCAAACAAAAGGATCATTTTAACAAGGATGACTGGAAAAGCATGATACTAAAATTGACTACCTTTGGCATGTCGGGTCTCAGTAAACATTTAAGAGTCCTACTAATATTATAAATGTGAAAGGTTGTGAAGATGTTTGGATGTTTGTTACTCAGTCACACTCTAACGGCGGAGTGGATCTGGCTGAAATTTGGTACAGGGATAGAGTAGGTATAGTCTGGGAGTATGGGAAACGGGAACGGGAACCAAATTGCCGCGCGCCTCAGTTAGTGGATACTAAATCGAAGTTTTTATTTTTAGAATTTTAGATTTCGAAAAGAAAAACCTACGGAACAGTCTGAAAGTATTATATACAAATTTTGTGTAATCAACAATAGGTGGGTCAATTAATATTTTTATTGAGACAATATAAGCAATATAAATTACAGTAAATTCCAAAAATTTGTAAGAAACCTTCTGTCATCAATTTCTATAATATACAAAGTCCACTGTATAAACTCTAGAAGGGGTCTTAGAGGGTTCTTAGTGTTCTTACAGGGTCGCTAACTCCAGTGTAGCGCCATTAGTGTTCCAAACGTCATGGGCTACAGCGACCAGTCTCCATCAGGTGGGCTCGTAAGTATAAAAAAACCCAAGCTTACTTACAAGGCATGCACATTGTCCTGGAAGGTCGGTGCCCTGGTGGTGACCCTGATGAGGATCTTGTCCAGCCGGCGGAGAGCCAGCATGAGCGCCGAGCGGGAAGCCAATCCTCGGCCGCGCACCTTCCACAGGGACTCGTGGAAGCGCACGCTGTGGCTGCCGTTCACTGCCGGCGCGTGCTGAAACAAAACATAAATTTAATAGTATTACCAATGATATTTAAGTAAAGATATGCTACCTTCATACAAAACAGCATTCAGTTATTGTTGAGTTATAATTTCACATGCTTACCTATCGGTACCTAATAGATTTTATCTATGAATGCGATAGAGAATACAAAACATTGAAAACAGAGAGGGATAGCTATCTGTGTCGTTTTGCACACAGCAGCCGACCACAACACGCTTGTTTCGCTCGCAGCTATTAGCAGACTAAATGGAATTACAACAATTGTGTGACTTTGTCCGCAACAGTTTTTGAGCGTTAATGCGATATCTACCTCTTTTTTACTATAACATCATTGAGTATTACAAACAGATAGGCCACTCCCTGCCCCCCACTGAGCAAGCTTCCCCACCCCCGCCACACGCGTCATTATAGTTAGAGGGTGTTTTGACGGAACGTTTGCTCAGCCTTTGTTCTCGGTGAACGACAAACGCGGCGTGAAAATATCAAGTAAACGTTGTTTGTGTATTGTGGCCTACGTTGTCGTGCTGACACGACACTCGATAGGTATGGGTCGCGTCGCTACAATACATGTCGCGTCCCATCACTCACCTAGGACAACACATGGCGAGTCTATTATCATGTTGAAATGGACAGGCGCAGGTTGTCTACCAGATTTTGGTATGTCTTGGTTTAATGACTGTCATGATACTGGCAGTGCGTAGGTGTATATTTATTTTACCTCTGCCTTTTTTTTTACAAGGAGAGCTCCGCTTACGGACTACCCATGTTGGCGAGGCATGGGCTCGTGTGAGGGTCGCCGAGCACCTGATCACGATAGCACTGGGAATACTCACTAAAACTCCTTGACACCGAACTGCCCCTGTAGGGGTGTTCTGGGATCTGACTAATTCATAAGAACACCGATTTTACCTCTGCCTACCCTCTTGGGAATATAGGCGTTCTTGTATCTTCAAGCTCAACAGAAATGTTCCATATTAGTCGATAAACGACTATTATCCTTCTTTTTGCAGACGTTTAAATTGAAGAGGTAATACAGATAAGAGAGAACACATATAAGGCTTACCTCAAAGAAGTCCAACACGATACTCTTGGTATAGAGCCGCACCAGAGGGAACTTGGCCAGCACCTCCTCCCCCAGTTCCGCGCCGCCCTCCTCCTCCACCCTGAAACGCAGCGAGCCGCCGTACGACGTCACGCGGTCGCCCACGAACCGCCTGTCCAGCTCCAGGTACACCGGCACGGGCGGCCAGGGGAGCGTGATGATCGCGTCTGGAGAGTGCGTGTGGATGGCGAGCAGAGAGTCTTGGTCCATCTGGAAATTAACAAAATAGCAGGAGTATGGTCGTGATTCGGTGAAATCGGTAAATAAGCTTTTCAAAATTTTAATTTTTTGTTGTACCACACAAATCAAGTACAGGTTTTAACCAAAAATAAATACAAATTGATCCGGCTCGAAGGACCAGACTGGACTGGACTAAGATTAGAACAGTATTTTTTTATTTTGCGAGTTAAGCTGGGTGGATAATTCCTACTTCCGGGCTAAGTTTACTTTATTTTTCGCTGCTCAAAACGACTTCTAGCCTGGAAGAAAGTCATGACCTTGGGGCTGCCGACTTGAAAGCTACTGGCAATAGCCAGCCCTAAGAGCCTTTTCATAGTCTGTCTGACATAATCATAAGTTTAGAAAAATGTATCATTCAACAACAAACAGTACTTACAGTAGTAATAACATTGTGGCTGGCCTTCTGCAGCGTGACGTGCATGGGCGCGGGCGCGTGCACCGCCGCCCGCGTGAGAGACGCCTGCGAGCACTGCGTCACGCGCCCGAAGCAGAAGCACGCCGTGCAGCCCGACGGGTTGTCCGCCGACAGACCGAATGTACCCTCGAGACATTCTGAGCATTGGGACCCTACTACGTTCTCCTGGAGATATAAAAAGATATTGCATTTAATGTTAAATTACGTGAAATAGGCTTTCTTGGCGGAAATCTATGGTAGATTAGTATGATATCAATAAAGAAAAGGTGAGCAGGATTATATTAGATTGAGGTTACCCTTGACTGTTGATCGTATGCATCCAGGGTATGGCGGATTGCTTACCCCTTACTTCTTCCCCTCCCACCTTTTTTATTGAAAATGAAAGTGAAAATCTGTGTGTATGTAAATTTCAAAATAGAATATTTTTGTGGTAAATAATGACGATGTAACGTAGTAATCATTGCATAATGTATAGACACCCACATAAAAATAACAAAATACTGTATAGAACTATACAGGGAACCCATACCGGAAAACCACACAATGTAAACGGAGTTCCGAGCGCTAACTAGTAGTTCTATAATTTACTTGAATTGATTTTGTTGTATTTTAATCATCATGCAAGGGTTACTACTGCTGATTTCATTGATTGATGAGAACATTACCTTACAAGGACATCGGCCCCACTCGTCGCAGCCACACACGCCGCCTTCGCAGCCGATAGTGCCGGGCACGTGGCACTGGCAGGGCCGGCACTTGGGCCCGTAGTGCCCGAAGGAGCAGCGGTCACACGCGTCTCCTTCCCAGCCCGCCTTGCAAGTGCACTGGCCGGTGTGTGAGTCACAGGTATCTGGAATGATTAAGGAAGTGTCATTGTAAAGTGTATTTTTATTATGAACTTATACATATAAATGATCACTAGCTGTTCAGCCCTCAACAAGAAAATAAGCTTCACATCAATACGCTGATAGTTGCATTAGTCCCAACGCTTTCATAGGTACACCAAATATAATTTCTTCTATTTAACAAAAAACTATCCATCACAGTAAATTTCGGAAACTTTATAAATGAATAACCCCGAGATTATGAGGTCAAAACTCAACATTTCTGTTGTTAACAGATTATATCAGGCAGAAGTATTATGTACATGTTAAATAGTATGCTTTCGAAATCAATCTTAATTATAGTGCTGAAAAAATCAGTTTCGACAATGGATGGGTCTATAGCTCAGCAGTCAAAGCACCTTCCCCGACGTAATTTCGTAGCAGACGTAAGTTCGAATCCCTCTAGAGTATTTATTTCCCCATTTAAATTATTACATTGTTGTCTTCTCCAGTGACGATTGCTTGAGTTATACAATTTCAAATTTCGACAGCCACCACAACAGTCAAGAAAAATTAGCATTATAAGTAATAGCAGTTCTTACTAGACACAGCTCCAGCCCCACACCGGCAGGCGTGGCAGGTGTTGCCCGAGGCCCAGTAGCCCCGCGCGCACTGGCGGCAGCCCTCGCCGCGCGACCCGCCCGGACACACGCAGCGGCCGCTCAGCGGGGAGCACACCTTGCCGTCCGAGCACGCTGGACACGCTGAGGGAAACATACACCAAATTGTATTAAAGAAGGAGGTTTGGAGTTCTCTGGAGATTAGGAGATGGGGTTTCCGTAACATCAAAACATACTAATGAGGAATTTGGAACCTGGTTACGATTTGTCTCACTTTGCCGAAGACAGAGTAAATTCTTTTATTTTTAGATAAAACATTATATCTGCCATTAAGAGGTCTCAAAGATAGATATAATTTAATCTCTTTTTAATCAATCGGTAGCTTTCACTGCCGTCTCAACCTAGGCAGAGATCAGATATCATACGTAAGTTCGAATCGGAATAGTACTCATTCTATAGCAAACAGACACCGCTAGTATCAATGACTTTACAAAAACACATTGTTTAAGTTTTCAGTGTGCCATGGATGAAATGAAGGAATGAGGAAATAATATGATTTTAATATGGCGTCCTTTTTACAATCCAAAAACCCTGTCAAGTGTTGAAAAATGACTTGAATGTAATGATATTCTTGTATACTTACGCAAACAGCCTGCGGGTCCAAACCCGTAGTACCCCGGCAAGCAGGTGTCACACTGAGCGCCGCCGACCCCCTCGGCGCAGGCGCAGGCCCCCGACACGGGGTCGCACGCCGAAGCCCCCGAGCCGCAAGAGCAGCGCCGGCAGCCGCCCAGCTGGAGACCCCAGTAGCCTTCCTGCAAAAATAAAGTAAGTATCGTTATTTACTACGTCCAATAATGGCGGGGGAGGGAAGCTGTCTTTTTTTTACGTGATGAAAATCATCATGGATGCTAATGATGACTTCTACTGACTAAAAAGCCTTACGTATCCTGCCTAACAGCCTCCGGTTGGAAGCCCCGGGTAAGCCCTCGGAAGGATACCCCAGGAAGAGAAGCCGTCCTTAGCGACCAATAAAAGCGGAAATGTTGAATGCTACTGGAATCTGACTAAAGATGAAAGTGTGACCAGAAACGACATCCCTCCGATTTCGACCAGTCTTAGTCGCCAACACTGGCGATCCGTAACGAAAACAGTCTATTGCAATACATGCCTGGATGCCGGATTCTCCTACTTATTTACGGAGGGTGGGGTACTGTATCATGACGGGTAGACGGGCTGGTACAGTTTTTGGTTCAAGTTTTTCTCATCCGTTAGTCAACAGATGCACCACTTACAGGTAGGCGTAGAAATCTCGGTATCGGTCGGCGATTCCAACAATTAGGAGAGATGACTTACAATCTATAACTTAGATTTTTTGAAAGCTACTACTAGCTTTCTGCCATTCACTAAATTCAATACTCACTCTCTCAAATCGCTTTACATTTATATAGTTCTCTGCACAGAAGAAGTAGGCACATCTCACGCCACGCCACGGAATGCTTGCGGAGCATTCACAAACGATTTTATCGCTACATTCCTGTGCTTTATTGAGTTTTGTATTGCTAATAAAGGCTGTAAACTATTGTATTGTGGGTTATGGCTCGATTGAAATTGTTATGTTATTACGATACGCAGAACAAAACACATATGGGGAGAGTACTGTAACATTCTTCTGGAATGATCGTTGGAGTAAAGCAATAAATTGTAAATCTAAATTTCAAGACTTTCTGAAAGACGTGGGTGCCGGTTGAATTTGCATTTTCTCGAACGAGTTAGAGCACGGCTGTAATTCGTCCACTAAGAAAACTATTCAACAATGCGATTGACGCGAATCTATTTCGAAGATTTGAATTAGGCCGAGGAGAAAAAAATATAATCATGTGTAAGTTTTTATGTGTACATAAATGTTAAATAAAATAAAATAAATAAATATAATGTCACGCCTTGAAGGTTTTTTATGTTTAGCTAGCGAAACTACGCCGAAAATCTGCACAACAAAGATATTTTGAAAATTTGAACTGTAGGAAAAACTGTATAATAGATATATTATTTATAATCTGTGATATTAGTAATATGTAAAATAATAGGATAATTAAGAAGTGTAGGTCACGTGAGCACTTTAAGAATTTAATAATAACTGAATGAGACGAGCCCAGTGAGATCTAATCAGATAAAGAAATATCGCAGACGAGTTAACATAGTCCAAGCGCTTCATTCTAATTTCGTCACACATCCACATTGCCAATTATCAAATGATGGGTCAAAGGGCGTCAAGTACTTACATAACCTAGTTTTGATACCATATCGAGAGTATACTGTCATAATTATACACGGCGATACCACAGCGAGGAAACGTATCTTATAAAATTATATTTAGTAGTAGTCTTGTAGGTCCCACGTAATCGGAGGCACAGGCACAAAATTATATAAGGAGAAAATCTATTATTATTTATTTATTTATTATTTATTATTATAAATGTAATTCTAATCTAATGGTTTTTCTCCTGTATGACTAAATTCAAAGAACCTGGACGGACTATACACATCCAGGAATACTATCATCAAAAATGGAAGAACAGCGGTAGAACTGCGGCCATTTAGATACACACATTCTGCATTGAATATTAGTAAGATTCTACTGTGTAACCTTTTGTAATTCCTATAGGTATGGTAGGATAGTTAAAGCAAAAATTGGAAGTTAAAGTTTGGAGTTTTAGTGTGATTAATATTTTTTTTTTCTCTTTCGTTCTTTATCTATGTGTTGAGAACATCAGCACCATCGATCGGCTAGTAACAAAGTAACTAATGTAGCTCTTTGTATTAATCCTTTGTGAAACTTACTGCAATTTAATACGTCATTATGCATAGCCGTACCACGCACTGTGCCATCGGAATGATAGCAACCATCACAAAGAAATCATGGAGGCGAAGATATAAAACAGAGTTATTAGCCATTTCAAGGCCGTAAATTGATTTACAGTTCAGTTTTACGTGAGAATTGATAATATTCGAATAGTTCTGTGGGGTCTATAACATAAATATACATAATAAATGTAGTGATGATGGTATCGGAACTACCGTATTGACCAGCACGTTTTATGATTCGATAAAGTCTGCGATTTATTATTAAGAAAGTTTATTGGCTCTGGCTCTCTGACTACAATTTGAATTTGATTACTGGGCTCTGTATGTATGGTCATGGCTGTCATGATCAAATATTTTGTGTTTCTATTCTTTTCCAAGAAGAATAAAAAGTATTACATTAGTAGTACTAGTTTACTGGAAAATTTAAAGAAACAAAAAGAGTATAAAACTGGGGTGCATTGGGGCCCTACCTAGATTATCGGAGCCCACGAATAGAAGGTATGCTCGAAACCAAATCCTATACCTACCTGTCAGGTTACAGTGCTATAATAAAGCCAATCACTCTCAAAAATGAAATTGGAAGAAGCTTACGTCCAGCAGTGGTCTGTGATAAATTGATTTGATTGATTGGTTAGACTCGTTGCTCTTTCCTAATTCGTTGTTTTCATTTGTACTTATACTAATCACAAGAAAATAAGTAGAGGATATAATTCACGTTTACCGGGATCTGATCAACTTTTGAGAAACGTATTTTAATACAAAGGATTTTCTCTACATCTCGGATTTATACACTCGGCATATCCGAATTACATTTATAATTCTGACACCACATTGCCGTTCTGATATTGCTGACACCAATTATACCACCAATATTGGTATTATCAACAGGAACACAGAGTCGAACTCGAGACATTAAAGATCGGTGAGTGTCTCTGTGTATTGGGGCTCCATCAATAACGCCGGGGCCCAAGTCAAACTCACATGCTGACTAATGAGACCCGGCACAGGGGCCTAACGGAGTTGTTTCCTACCTTTAAGTTCATACAGGGCTTGCAAGCATCTGGAAAGACGCTAAGATGTTCTATGAGTAAAACCTTGGAACATTAATCAACAGGCAGGTTTCCTAGACTGAATGTTGGTGAGATCTTCATTTAACCCTCGTTTAACAGTTGCGTTACAATTCGTTATCATGTCAACTTGTTTTCACATCATCGCGTTTCATAGATTATTATTAAGCGCGACATTATAAGCAAATAAGCATGTTGGTGAGATCTTCATTTAACCCTCGTTTAACAGCTGCGTTACGATTCGTTATCACGTCAACTTGTTTTCACATCATCGCGTTTCATAGATTATTATTAAGCGTTACGATTCGTTATCACGTCAACTTGTTTTCACATCATCGCGTTTCATAGATTATTATTAAGCGCGACATTATAAGCAAATAAGCATGTTGGTGAGATCTTCATTTAACCCTCGTTTAACAGCTGCGTTACGATTCGTTATCACGTCAACTTGTTTTCACATCATCGCGTTTCATAGATTATTATTGAGCGCGACATTATAAGCAAATAAGCATTTTGGTGAGATCTTCATTTAACCCTCGATTAACAGCTGCGTTACAATTCGTCATGACGTCAACTTGTTTTCCCATCATCGCGTTTCATAGATTATTATTAAGCGCGACATATAAGCATAGCAAATAAGTATAAGTATGGATTCTGCTTAGAAACGTTACTCCATAATAGAATAGAATAGAATATTATTTATTTGCTGAAACATGGTGGTTATACGTGTTACAGTTCAATAGGTTTCACATGTTTCGTCGGTGAGTAGTCCGACAAGCAAAAACATAACTTAAAAGCTAGACATTAAAAGGAACACATTGCATGCAATTGAAAATTTTATGATTATAATATTGAAGTTAATGATTGACTCACAATGACGTTATAAGTAATAATTAATGTCAGCTAGTTTAATACAATTATAATGAATGACACACACAATAAATTCACAATAATGTTTTTTTTTTACAGCTAGGCACAAAACAGTCGCACAAAGATTATATTAGTTGTCAAAATATGATATTTCAAATGTCCTAGGATCAGGTGTGACACAATACAAGTTGCAACAATAGAAGAAACAAAGGAAATCAGTTCAAAGTCAACATTTACATTGGATTCCCGAAATTATGTCATGAATACCTATTATATAAACATTTCATTAATATCATAAAAACATTTGTCAACAAGCCACCTGTGGAGGTTAGTTTTGAACTTGTGAGTCGGTAGTTGCCTTATTGGTTTGGGTATTTTATTATAGATTTTAATTGCCATTCTTTCGCAGTTTCTTTGGCACAAAATGGTCCTACAAAGTTTTACCTGCAAACGTGTTGGATCCCGGTATTTAGCTCTTGAATTGGGATTATTCTCAAGAGTGCAAAACAAAGAACTGTGCTCTCTAACAAAACATCCTATTTGATATATATAAAGGCTTGCCAAAGTAAGCAATTTATATTTTTTAAACAACGGTCTACATGATGTGAAAGGTGCAGTCCCACATACCGCTCGAAGACATTTCTTTTGCACAATAAATGCTCTGTTAAAATCGGTTTAATTTCCCCATATTATGAGCCCGTGCCTCAGTACCGACATGACATATCCAAAATACGCTGTCATAGCAATTTTTTGCCCAGATGTTCGTCTTACCCTTTTTAATGCAAAGATAAATCGATTGAGTTTCTTACATGTCATATCTATATGGGCTTTCCAATTGCAGTTTTTATCTAATTTAATACCAAGAAATTTAATTTCATCAACATTTTCTACAATTTCATTCCGACATGTCAAATTTTTATTCAAATATTTATTTTTATTATTATAATTTTGGAATTTAATAAATTTAGTTTTAGATATGTTGGCATATAAATTGTTACATTGTAACCAGTTTAATATTAGATCAACTTCAGATTGCAATAGGTGTTCGCATGACAAGCTTTGTTCCTTGTTCGCCATAATCACAGAAATATCATCGGCAAAGAGAATACATTCACTTTTCGTTGCAGTTGGCAAGTCGTTAATGTATATTAAAAATAATAGTGGTCCCAGGATACTGCCTTGGGGCACTCCAAAGTTACTGTATTGGGCATTGGATTTATGTGTAGTCAGATTGAGTGTGCTGCCATCAATCTTACTAACTTCTACGTACTGTTTTCTACCTGCAAGGTAGCTACTGAGCCAATTTAATCCTGTACCTCTAATGCCATACACTTCCAGCTTATTCAATAGTAATTCATGATCTACAAAATCGGATGCCTTACTCATATCGAAAAAATAACAGAGACCGGGATGCGCTTATCAATAAATTCAAATAATATGAGGATATGAGCTTAAAAGTAGCCAGTGTTGTACATTTATGTTTTTGAAATCCGTGCTGTTCAGGTTTAATAACATGAAACTTATCAAAGAAAGCGATCATGCGATTATACATTGCTCTCTCAAAGACTTTGCCAAATATCGAAACTAGAGTGATAGGTCGATAGTTATTTAATTCTATCTTGTTGCCTTTCTTATGGATTGGCTTCACTAGCGACAACTTTAGTTTCTCGGGGAATACTCCTTCCGTAAGAGAACGGTTTATTAAAAAATGTAAAACGGGAGATATTATTTGGGCACACTTTTTAAGGACATTTGTAGTGACCCCATCAAAGCCTACGGCATTGGTATTTTATAGGGACATGACAATCTTAACTACATCCGCCTCCGATAAAGGATGCAGAAAAATTGTTGAATTCACCCGTTCTATCTGTGTCATATTGATTTTTTTTCTTACACCATGAGAACGATTTCCATTAGTCAATCCAATGAAGAAGTTATTAAATACCTCTGCCATTTCAGATGCTTCTGCGATAGTTCTTTTATTTTCAGTAATCTCTAGTATTTCGTTAGGAGTGTGACTTGCATCTACCCTATCCCTAATGATGTGCCATGTCGCTTTACATTTATTTTTTGATTTCTCCAAGAAGCTACTATTTACAATTTTTTTTCGATTTGTTTATGCATTTTCGTAAAATATTGCTATATTTCTTGTAAACTGTCTCATTTTCTTCCGTTTTTTGCACAAAGCATTTATATTTTAATTTTCTTTTGTGCCTACTTGAATTTCTAATACCTTTTGTAAGCCATTTCACTACTTTGTCTTTAGATGTGTATTTTGTTTTTTGTTTAGGGAAACATAAGTCATATAGCAGACAGAATGTATCATGGAACATATTAAAAGCGCTATCAAAGTTGTCCTCATTTATAACTTCGTTCCATGTCAGAGCAGAAAGACATTCATTAAATTTACTTATATTATATTGGTTGTAGTTTCTATTTTCCACATACCAATAGACGCACCGCGTCACATGGCTTTTACAAGGTACTCTTAAGATTTGTGCAGTGTTATGATCAGAAAGAAATGTGTTAAATGTGCAGCCTGTAGCACCATCCATATTACGTTCTTAGAATCAATTTATCTCAATAAATACGAAGTACATCCCTGTGCGACCAGAGACTGTACAAAATAAAATAAAGTAAGTTCTACGTTCCATTTCCACGCTCGTTTAGATTTTATTGCGTCTAAATGTCACCGAGACATTTGCCGAGTGTCTAATGATATTTAAGTCCAGTCCTTATAAAGATCGTTTAATACCGCTAATATTATAAATGTGAAAGTTTGTTTATTGGTTCTGGCAATCAGGCATTGAATGAGTTTCTAGGGACACAGCAAAGAGCTTTTCGAACGATATTTCCGAAAACCTCATTCATTTTTATGATAAAAGCTAATACCCGCGATGAGTGGTGACGTTTCGCATAAAAAGTCTTCTATCTCTACCAAATTTCTTCATAATCGGTTCAGTGGTTAAGACATTAAAACTGACCACTGAAAAAACTAACAGAGCAGCATAGCATTTATAGATTAGTATTAGCAGTTTCTAAATATATATATTAACTATGGTATGTCGGTTCTTATAAAAGAAAATTTAGGAAATTCTTTATTATACATTCCTGTCATGTACCATCCACCCCATCGCACTTTACAAATGAAATTGTAATGCATTTATAGATTGATTCATTGAAAAAAAAACCCCGCGGGCTCAGTGGACTGATAACGATCACTGTAGTAAGCAACATTTACTATGGCCGGTTATGGATGGGTAACCATCACGTGACCACTTTGTGATATTTATTTGCGAGCTTTTCCGTGCTTCGGAGGGCACGTTAAGCCGTTGGTCCCGGTTGCCAGTAAAATGGCGGTCGTTAAGTGAAGTTGAAAGTTTCATGGAGTGCTTAAAAAATTTCGACAGCGGGCAGTCACAACCTACGCCTGTCCATACCAACACGGCAATACGGCTCACCACCTATTACGTGGGAAAAAATCTAAAAAGGTGAAATTAGGGCATATAATATGCCTCTGCCTACCCCTTCGGGGATAAAAGGCATGATCATTGTATGTTTGTTTATGCATGATGATTGTATGTTTGTTTGAAAAGAAACTCCGCCAATCCCTCAACCCTTTTTCAACACTTTGGGCATAGGGTAAGTGATCATTACCTCGCAAGTATCGCAAGCTCTCCCTGTAACATGTTGCTTGCAGCGACACTGGCCGGTCCGGATGTCGCACACGTTGCTCTCCGCACCAATAGGCGAACAGTTACAGCCTGAAACAAACAGAATGGGAGATATTATTTATGAGGAAATGCAGATCTAAATAATTCAATTCAAGTCAATTTAGAAATTACACAAGAGAAAGGGTTTGAGTGAACAATTAAGAAAAGACCTGATTTTGACTTAATAAATTGACAAAGTAAAATTTGGGGAGTTTGGTAGGAATTTCACTTTTAATACTAAAAGTTTACAGATTCAATAAAAAACTCCGCCCATCCTTCAAGGTTTCAAAAATTGTAAAAAAAATATTGCATTAATAAGATATCAACAAGTAAGTAGGTACCCAAACCTTAACCTTACACACATGAAATAGAATTGTAAAGTGAGGAGTGAGTTTTATAGTAAAATAGCAATATCACAAATTTGTTTGTTTGTTGTTTGTTTATTTATTCATCAACCGCATTATCATAATAGCTGACTCTCAATAAAACAGATTAGACCCACAATTTACACGAAATATTATATACGAGTTCATGATTCCTTTATTGGCTATAACTTTCTCCAAACATCGAACTAAGCTTAGCTTAGACTAGGATATTGTAATAAAGTAGTCAAAGTTCACAGTCTTACCTCGTACCTATAATATACACAATTTTAATGGCAAGAAAATAAAGTATAATACTAAACATGACCACTGGTACTAAGTCCAACCCTGTTCCGAAAAGAACTGACAACAAATCTGCTAGCTTTTTATTACAAAGTAAATATAAATATAAATCACGCCTCTATCCCCAAGGGGGTAGGCAAATGAAACTACGTACACTTTGCACGTAGTTTTCTGATCCCACACTATGATGATTCGGGTACATAAGTACAGGAGAAAATCTACAACCATTCTGTAATATCAAGATTGTCAGCGACATGATTTTTAAAGAATGCTCTTAGCTGAAAATCAAAACGTGCAAATTTTAAATTCACCACGCGGCCACGTTAAAATAAGTCTCGGTACCAATTTATATCAATAATAGCCTTATTTAATGCTGATTAGCAAAACAACCTGCTCAGCAGTTGCACAGGAATCTGACATACAAACGAAACAATGGACTCTTATTATGATTAACAATAATACCATTAGTTATATCAAAATGCAGGTGGACATTCAGCGATTATCAGGAAAATATAACAATGAACCCTAATCGTATTACACACATGTTTGAATATACTTAGACAGGGGTTTTATATGAAAAGGGTTCATTCTATTTTTATATTCCTGTTTACAGGTTCACTCGGAGTCTGAGTACGTTTGATATTATGACTAGTTAAACAGTTGCCAAAATCATAATGTTATGTGTTAGGTACTTACTACCCGTTCGCTCTAAGTTTGCCGCTCGCCTCCCATACTACGCCTCTACACCATCCTCTACGCCAGCGGCAACCTCAGGGTCAGTTCATACCAAACGGAAAAATGCTTAGAGCGAACGGGATATGTATTCTATTGCGTAGTAGGAGCATCAATGCCTATGGCAGTCCACTACTGAGCGTAGGCCTCTACCAATTCCCGTCCATTCCCGTCATTCATGCCAAATCGTCTTAATGATATGATAGGAAAACGTCCAGTGGCAGATTTCCTAGGGCCCTAGGGGATCCTAAGCTCCAAAATTTGGACCTCAAATTGGCTGGATTCGAACGAATCGCGCTATTAGCCATTTAAATTGCAAATGAGTGCATACTTGCATTGGTACCCAGTTGGAATCCAACTGGTTGAAAACATCATTAAGTACTTCCATAAACGAGTTAATTTCAATCAATAACTACATAAATCAACGTCAATGGGTTTTATTAAATACGAGTGTTCATGGATTGCATAGAGATGCGCCGAATGTGAGTTGAACCGAATTCGAACATTCGGTATAAAATCTACCGAACCGAATATTCGGCCGAACTATTCGGCTCAAATTAACGCCGTGAACAGGTTAGTACAGGTCAGTTGACGAGGCTGGCGACATTCTTTCAGCGCTAGGCGAACAGCCCTTAACCCCAGGGTGCCGATTTTCAATCGAACGGTTTGCAAGCGTGAAGGAAGTTTACAGTCAAAATGTCTTTTGTCTCACCTTTTGTCACAAATATTTCACCAGTAAATCTCCGTCTATGTAGGGGTCTACAGATCCTGCAAGCTGTAAGAAATTGAAGTGGTCGCGAAGGCCCCTAGGTAGAAGATCGTTAATAATCCTCATAGCACGACTCTACACCGAGTCGAACGGACAGAGCTGGAATTCAGGAGCACCAGCTCAAAAATGACAACAGCACTCCATGTGTGGCTTTACGCGCGGATAGAGTAATTAGCGGGAGATGGTGAGCTGAACGGGCTCATTTTTAATGAAATGAGTTTTGTTCTGGATTTAAATTTGAATTGAGATGAGTGAGGTGAATGTGTAATGGAAAACGAGCAGTTCATTTTCACAGAGAGTTAGTTCATTTTCATTTGAAGTTTTGGACTGGTTGTGTGTGGTCATGTTTTATAGCGTATTAGTGATGATGTCGTGTGACTCGGAATCAAGTGAAAAAAGTACTTGCATATTGTCTCTTAAAGAAGAACAGACAAAACGGACTCAGTAATGACTCAGACCACTACCTAGAACTAAGTCAGCTCATTAGAACAATTTCTGCCACTCAGTCCTTGCCATCTCGACTATTTATTAGTGGGAAAACGAGTATTTTGCGGGTTAAACGGATTTAATAATGGGTCTGCTGTGCTCGCGGTGAAAACCGGGCAGTTTTAGGGAAGCAACGTTGAGCACTCCGAGCTTTTTGGACGTCAGATTGACCTTATCACCTAAATGACTACGTTTCTTTACCGCATCACCAGAGATCTCTGTACCATGACGTTAATTATGGGAAAACTCCTACCTATTTAATAATTATTAATTTGGTTAATAATAATATCAACATTCGGTAATTATTCGGCAAATAAACCGAATATTCGGCCGAATACGAACTTTTCAAAACTTGCCGAATGTACCGAATTCGAATATTCGGCCGAACATTCGGCGCATCTCTAATTGCAATCAATAAACCGAAATGGCTGGTTCGTGTCAATATTTCAATTGATGATCATGAAGTTGTGACAGCCTGCGCCCGCGAAGGAAATATGATCAAATAAATTAAAGAACGCAATCATTGGCGTTATTAAGAGATCAACTGGTCGTTATCTGTGGGAATCGAATTATAGCAGTCGTTATTTATTTTGAATAAATAATATTGAATTCAGCTGATGTTTTAATTTTTTCTCACTCATCTTCGTAAATATTTTCAAGATAGTCAATGACCAACGGAGAACGTATAATAGTCTTTCGGTAACAATTACGGCTCCATCCTTTGTAAGGAGTATAAGAAACACCCTTTTTTTCGTGGGGAAGATCCTTATGGATGCTATGCCAGACTTCTAACGACTAAAAAACCTCACGTATTCTGCCTAACAGCCTACGGTTGGAAGCCCTCGGAAGGATACCCCAGGACTCCCAACAATACACGAAACCTCTAGAATGTTTTCATATAATGATGTGATTGTATTGATCCCGATTACCAGTAACATGGTGGAAAAAAAAATAAAGTTCAATTGTAGTTTAGCCAAATTAAAAGTCTTATGTCTTGAAACTTAAAAAAAATGTAGCCACAGCCTGCGCCTGTCTGTTTCAACAACGTACCTAATACTCGCTGTAGTTTATCTATGGTATTTCATATAGGCTTTCAATCAGATGAACTAAAAATGTTCTCCATCAGTTTGTCCCTCAGACTTCCATTTTCAGGCACTCCTAGAGATAAATGAAAGTCATAATTTTTTGCCTATCGACTTCTGCATTCTCTTGCGTTTCCACACCAAAGAAAAGTCCAAACACAGGGAAATCTAATCGATCTCGCAATGAAAATTCTTGCAGAAAGTCATTACAATTCGACTACCTACTCCGATGTGACTACAAACGAAAGATACTAGTATATATGACACTAATCGTGCTGCTTAGACGCGAAGGGCTATTAGCTATCTCTTACCAAGCTTTTATATCAATCGAGCGAGACACATAAGACTAATAAAATGATAAATAAACTGCTTTCTCCGAGCAAGTAAGTAGGCAGTACGCTGCGGGTCAGATTTCGATAAGAAAGGGGCGAAATATAAATCCACGCAATCTTATTGTAAAATACTACGTAATCTGAGAGATTACTGGTTTTAATTTTTATGAACAAATACCTGATATAGAAATATTTATTTACACACGAAGCGCTCCTGGATTCAGTATTCTTTAAACGATCACAGCACTAAGCCACTTTGACTATGGCCAGTCTTGGGCTGGGTAGCCAATGACAGTAGTTAAGCCAAGCTGAATGCGATAAAGTTGGCTTAAAAATTTCAACAGCAGGCAGTCACAGCCTGCACCGGTTCATTTCAACATAGTAATAAGAGGGATAATTTAAAAAAAAATCAATATGAAATATGGGCACTTAATATGCCTCCCATGAAGTTATTTAGGTACCTACTACTACTGTAGTGCCAGTCTTCTTATTTTTCAATAGGAACTTGTTCCTAGTAAAAAAGTAGCCTACGATATCTGTTACCAATTTTTTTTTTTTTTATGTAATGATGAGCTACAATAATAGCATATCATATAAATTACAATCTAGCCATAAGACTAATAAGTAATTAACCTTTAACCTAAACTGCTAATATAGAGTAAATTGTAAGAATGTGTCCATTAACACTTTTCTTAATGTCTCTATTAAGGGGAAGTCACTTAGTTCAAATGGTGTTCTTTATTACAAGTTGCACTTATTACACTATGTCACACTGACACTTCACTAAACTAATTCAAAGGGTTTTGTCCTTTTTAGTCTTCTCACTAAATCTGTGTGGTCAAGGAGTTGGATAGCCTCGACATTCACATAATGATTAAGTCTTTTTTGATGAGCTTCGGCGTACTTTTGCACTACATTAGCTACGAGGTCCACTTTAAGGTCCCTATGAAGGTCGTCATTTCTAATGTACCAAGGCGCATTTACGATACCCCTCAGTACTTTATTTTGTAATTTTTGTATAATCTGGATGTTGCTTGATTTGGTACAGCCCCATAGCTGTATTTCATAAGTCCACGCTGGCATAAGGACTTGTTTATACCTACAATAGTAATTTGTTTTGCACTGACAGCGAAGAATGTTTGCCTAGAAGCCAGTACATATTTTTGTAGCGAAGCAGCTGTTACCAATAACACCAAATTCGTTCAGGGAGGCGCACCGCGTTCTCCGTGGTGGTACTAAGACTCTCTGGAAAGGCAATAAACTGTCGCGTTATCTGGGAATTGCACTCAAAACAGACTGTGGTCTCTCCTCTACTCCACTCAGTAATCGTATTCGCTTCATCTTCATACGCATACAAAGTGCGTAAAATAGGCGCCAATAAACAAACGGCCGTAAATTAACGCGTTTGTTTTCAATCACCATCTGCGGTAGGTACATTGTTACCGGTGAGGTGACCTGATTCCGTGGGAGGCGGCCCGTAATTAACGCGCGTAAGGCCTCAAACTGGATGTCAGCGGGGCGACGACGATTTCGGAAAAAGCGATGCCCACGAGTACAAGAGAGTTGGCAACATAGAACAAACCCACCTCCACCTTGTTCGGTTCGGCTTGTTCTGACCTACTGGTTATACAAGTCGAATCACGGTAGATGTGTACTTGCCCCAGTGGGTAATTTGGGGTACGCATATTTCTTCCCAGAAATTGTTTTCTTTATCCTTATCCAAATATCTACTTCTTCCCCTTCTGGCGCGTGAACAATACACGTGCGCCTTAGTTGCTTAAACCCGCTGTGTGCCCACTTTTCGGTGGTCCTATTTCTTCGCCTCTTCTAGGTCTCATAGATTTTTACCTCTTTCCAGCCCACTGCGATTTTCGAAGCACATCGAACAAACGATAACAAAGTAACGCACCGAGCGCGATTGTGCGAGCGCAGTGCCACTCGTGGGCCGCGTTGCTGCCGCAATCGCTATCGCTCCACTTGTCGCTGACATCAGTTTGAGTCCCTGATTAACGCGCGTTAGTGCATCTGGTTATAGGCATTCATGCGAACTGCGAAGATATGTGGCAATAAGACGGAACTCTGTGTGGTCTGACCGTACATAATCATCGTTTTCATTACTTCACTAATTCACAAATTAGTAAGGGTATAAAAGCTATTTACTGTGCAAGTGGAATTGCAGGCGAAGGTTTCTCATAGCCTGATTCTTGCCCATATTTAAACACGGCACTGTTCCTCGATTCCTACCGGCTTCCTTTTGAAAAAGGCTCAGTAAATATAGTGTAATACAACTACCTACGCCTTTATCTTTAAGATACTATGATAAAAAGTGATTCCCGAACTCTATAGTAATAAAAGAAAAATGTTGTATCCAGTCGGGACATAGGCATCACATGGGATAATATTACTATCTTTTTCGAAAGGATTTTGTCTAAACAACTTTTAGAGAAGACTACACTAATGTCGCGTATAGGTATTTGTGACAAGCAGAGGTCATGCGGATAGATAGACATCACCAGCTGTCCACACAAATATTATAGTTAAGAAAACTATTGGTTTTGCTTGATGCTGTGTGCAAGTTCATAGAACCTTGTTCCAGAATCCCTCAACATTATAAATCTATACTAATATTACAAAGAGGAAAGATTTGGTTTTTTTTGTTTGTTTGTTTGTTTGTAACGAATAGGCTCCGGATCTACTGGACCGATTTGAAAAATTCTTTCACTGTTGGAAAGCTACACTCTTTGCGGTGAACATGGGCTATATTTTATTCCCGTATTCCCACGGGAACGGGAACTACGCGGGTGAAACCGCGTGACGTCTGCTAGTCATTTATAAATTTTGACACCGTACCTTCCTTTGAGTATAAGCAATCTCTATATACCAACACCATTAGGTAGGTAGGTACGGCAGACTCACACCTCCTGTGGAATCTGTATTTACCGCGTCCAGTTTATTAGCACAACACTGATTGCACCATCGCTAGTTACTACCAATTATATTAATTTGCGTATTCACGAGTGAGAAGGCAATTAGATCTGTTAATATTGGAACCCATAATAACTGGGAAGCGATTGTGCGTAGCATCCTTGAAACTTCGCTACGGAACTCTCTAACTGGAAATAAATTTAATTTTATACCATAGAAAAATGTGCGTATTTATTGCTAAACGTAACATATGTTTAAAAAAAGTTTTCGAAAGATACATCGACATCAATCAATTGTGATTTGACTGAAACAAGTCCTGTCACGGTCGCCAAAATATTACCTAACAATCCTCATTTAAGTCAGAAATTCGGATTCGTTCATTATGATTTGTTAAATTATGTAGGCAACTACAAATTGGCAAAACACCCCGTTTCCACACCTGGAGGATTTACAACAAACATTAATTATATTGAACACAACGACCATTAACAGTATCCATTATGGTCAATAGTTTCATTAATAAATTTATGTTGTGTAATGTTTCTTGTCTCAGTTTTGAGGCCACGAAGAAATAATGGAGTGCTACGGTTTTGGTATCCACTCCAACACCAGATACGGAAGTTATAATTAAGTTATTTACGTAGGGCTGGGGTTTAGAAACCGTGGAACATGTCGATAAATTGCAACTATTGCGATAGGTATTTAGGGACAGTAAGCTACCTCGATGTTGTGTAATCCATTTAGGATAGATTTCAGTATAATGTATCCGTCCGTGCGTGCATTTGCTTGAAAGGGATATAGTGCTTTCTATTCTCGTATTTAATATGAACTTAGGCACTAAGTACAAAAAATAAGTACTCTATCAAATATCTAGTGTAATACAAGCTCAGCTTTAGACAAATCAGTCTATCGCTGGCGCTGGATGTAGGCCTCTCCTAATCATATTGGGAGCGTAGCGCCTACTGTACCACGCTGGTTAAATGAGTTGTAACTGGGGTTTTAAATCGAGATCAATTCCTATTGTTGCCAAGACTTCGTACTTTAGTCAACATATGCACCACTCGCAGGCTAAGCTGGCTTTATAGATTGAAGATTTCAGTAGAATCAAATATTTTGTCCATCCAAAGGTTGCCTGGTAGAAATTCTTTAAGCGATAAGACCGCCCTTTGTACTGCTGCTTTTTGCAAGTTTCTAAATTTTAATACTGCTTTGGCGTACAATAAAATAAATAAATATGTATTATATTTTATAAAAACAGTTATAGATATAAAAAGTAATGTATGCCGGTTATCATTATTACCTATATTATGCATAATAATGTTTTAAACATTTGCACTTAAAGACTGAGCGTTGGCTATAAACCATCGGCATTTCAAACTATATAGATAAAATCGTAAATGGAGATATATATTCATGTAGTAATCAAAAGAAACATGGCGCAAAATCATAATCTCGCCGTGTTTAAAAATATAAAAAGCATTATATGCTTTTACAAGTAATAAAATAATCGTAAAACATTTCGATAATGCTTACTGTGCCCAACACTATAACAGACTTTTCCGATGAGCAAGTGAGACAAAGCTATACAATCATGAAGTTATCTCTGTCTACAATAGAACAATAATGGATAAATCGCTAGTGAGGTCATCATCTGTTGTATTTTACATACTATTGAGCATATTTTATAGGTTTTTGATGTTGGCTTTTATGTGTAATCTGTGGTCCATTTCCTGTTGATGGAGAGCGATTTTATGTGCTAAGAGCCGTCAGATAAACGCTTGTTTGATTTGCATATCATAAATTCTTATTATAGGCTGTACCTAGGTACTTAAGGCTTTATGATACTAGTATGATTTTTATAATCCTAAACGTGTAATCCGATTTCCATAAGCCATATAACTATTCGCTATGCCTAGACTGTATCAATAGCTTTAGCAGACAAGTTGCAGAACAAGCATAATTTACGAGGCACGTTTTCCTGACCGCCTGAGGGACTCAAATGTTCAGCAGCAGATTTTGAACTGACCAGACACTTACTTTACATTCGTCTGCCATCATTACTATTGAGAGTGTAGTGGTTGGAATGAAGTCATTATCATAACTTAAAAGAAAGAAATACCAATGAAAAACCAGTTGTATATGAACTTTCTTCAAAGATACTTTACACAGAGGAAGTGCTCGTAGCTCAGCTAGTGGTGCTCAGCGGTGTTCGGTAAACGATCACGGCGTTAAGCATCTTATGAAACGGTTAGTACTGAGATGGGTGACCGCTTTTAGCATTTCCGTTTACGAACGTACGAACTTCCAAAGGCACGACAAGCCGTTGGTCTTGGCTGCTAGTCACATTGTAGAAGATCCTATTGCGGCAGCGGGGAGCCCTTTCAACACGCAGTAGGCTCGCCAGCTGGTGAAAAAAGAAATTATAATAGGCCTCTACCTTCGGGGAGAAGGCATGTCAATATGTATGCATAAATAAATAAAATAAAATAATAATAAATATTCACGGACATTCCACGCAACGCTATCTGATCCCAAAGTAAGCTAACCTACTTATGTTATGGGTATCAGACCACGGATATTAATACTTAAATATTTTTTAAATACATACATATTATACATAGAAACACCCAGACTCTTGAGATAAACATTTATGGGTTACAGAAATATTTGTCTCCGGTGGGAATCGAACCCACGACCTCCAGCGCCGCAGGCGGTATCACAACCGACCACGCCACAGAGGCAGTCATCAATAAATTTAATATTTATTAGTAGGTAGGTAGTCTAAATTAATTAAAATCGATAAGAATAAAATATGGAGTACTTATTTGGGTTTGCACTATCAGTGTTTTATCAGCATATTTAGTAAGCAAATTAGTGCTGTTAACTGTAGATAATTGTCTAACTTTGGTTTAGTCATTGTGTAGGGGTGGGCGTGTAAAGCCTGTTTTAGAAGTTATATCCTATTTGAATGATTTTCTGACTAACGTTTGCTGACTGACGTAAGCGCCGAGATAAATTAATAAATAGCTTTTCGGATTGACATCCTTCGGAACGTTTTATCATAATTATTGGTTTGTAAACGCTGCAGACTATAGGCAGAGCCACTTACAAAAAAATCGAGATAATTTTTGAAAAGCAATTAATATGTTAATTAATTAAATCACAAATTTAAAGTGAAAAACAGAATCTTTTAAATAAATTTTAATGAATCAGACTCTGAATTGTATGAAAATAGTCTATGACTACTATTAAAATATGACTTCTAGGTACTATACCAAATTTAATAAAAATAACTAACAGACACAAGAACAAACACACATTTTACTAGAAAGCATTACCCACAGGCCAGTATAACCACAAAATAATAAGTTGCAGAACGCAATCTAAGTATGTACAAAATTACAAATTTCTTCCCACGGCGACGCACACTCGCGCCTAATAAACCAGTAACGAAACTACTATGAAAATCCTTTGATCTCCTGTCCGTGAAATCCGTGAGCGGTGTCTATAGTGTGGGTAACCCGAGCGCACTGTGTATGTAGATTTACTTCTGTACATTATTATTTCGTGGTATAACCTTCCAGCCTAGACTAAGCTGAGACCTAATCAATTTGCATCGCTAGCCCGTCGAACCGGCTCGCCACTTAGAGCTATCACACGCAACCATTAGTAAGAAGATGTCCAAACACTGGATTACGAAGGAGCTCGTCTGATTATGTCTATCTGAAGTATCTATTGTACATACAATTTGCATTGATTTCTTCTTGGGTTTGCCTTTTAGACATAGTAGGTTACACGCTCAGTCTGGCGTCAGTTCAGTCCATCAGTTTGGTCCGGCTAAGACTGATGCCAGAATGATGGATGAAAAACACGGTTACACGCTCAGTCTAGACTGACAACAGACTGATAAAACTTACGTTATTCGTAAAGTGAAGACGACAGTCAAGTGAGTCACCTGATTCTGTCTAGCTATGGATATTTTGATTGGGGGTGATGCGGGAGGCGGTGGCAGCGCTTCGTCGTTTGGCACGTCTTGCTCCATTGCGTCGCGGACGGTGACTGACTGACACGAGAATGAATCGAGCGGTTACACGATCAGTCTGGCATCAGTCTGCTGTCATATACACCAGAATGATGAAAAATATTTAAAATATATAATTTCTGTCATTCTGGACCATCAGTCCGTCAGTCAACCGGTTAGACGATAATTCTCCCGTCATTTTCTGAGCAGACCGATGGACTGAACCGACGCCAGACTGAGCGTGTAACCTATGACTTAGGGTTCCGCCGTGCCCAGAGGGTAAAAGTGGGACCCTGTTACTGAGACTTAGCAATCCGTTTATCCGTCTGTCTGTCCGTCACGAGGCTCTATCTCAGGAACGGTGATAGCCAGAGAGCTATAATTTACACAGATGATGTATTTATATTGCTGCTGATGTTTAATGATTTTATGCCTCTCCTAAGCTAATCAGTCGCAAAGTGTGATGTACTGGGGGCCGATTCTCGACCACACGACGTGAATGCGTGGACGCAAATTTACGGGTGAAACGTCGTCCGTCTCATGTTCGCCGTTCCTAAATATGAGACAGGCGACGCGTCACCCGCCGATTTCCGTCCACGCATTCATGTCGTGTGAAGCGAGAATCGGTGTCCTGATGTTCCTCTTATCCAAACTTCACCATCCTACGACCCGGCAAGATGATAACGCCTGGCTCGAAATGCAGGGTTATGTATACCACCCAAATGAAATTGAGTATTCTTAGTATTGATAATACTCAATTCAATTGTCCATCGCTTTATTATGGCGCTAGACACTTTACCATACAAAACGCTAGTCATACAGATGATGGAGTAGGGTTATCACTAGTAAAAATTGACTCACGATAGCATAGTTTTATGTAGGTCATCACAAAATATTGCTGGAGGCTTTTCTTCTCTTTTTATCAAACCACTTTCAAGTATAGATTTACTAATCATCTTAAGGTCTAACAATTTTATTGAGCTCTGTTTTCCAGAGACTACTAAAATCTTAGTACGTACCTATACTAAGTACAATATTGTGCGTTTAATCTCGTTGTGTAAAATTTTATATCACAGTCTCAACTACTTCTGTTGTTCTCTCGCTGGTTTGCTTAGAGCAATAAAAATAAGCAGTACCGTTGCTGTATTTTATTTCTTCATACATTTTTTATAACTCTGTATGTATGTGTACATCAATAGGTAAACTAAATCAAAAACTTTTTATGCCCAGTAAACTAAGAACTCACTATCTATTGTATAGTCAAAATATCTTAGGTTTGCAAGGATAATACATTTTTTTTATTTTACAATCTTACCCCATTGGAAAAAGATCGAAAGTAAAGGTTCTGAAATCTCTTTCTCAAATCAAAATCAAGTACCATTTGCTTGAGATAGCAGAAAGCAAATCAGTTAAATGAGTCCAGAATTGACTAGTTGTCAACCCTAAAGAAGATTGCAAGTTCAACTCGTAAATCAGGCAAGAGATTTATTCAATGTTTGGTCTAGGACTAGGAAATATCCTTTTATGGAATGCTGTAAACTGCGCTGAATTATGCAATATCAATCATTTTAATGTCTGTTTTGAAGTCATGTATGCTATTTGCTATGGGTTCCAAGAAACAATTTTGCGTACGAGTTCTCTTTGTTAAACAAAGATTTATTTTAAGGTCATGGAGCATTGAAAGTCATCACGGAACAGCCTCATAATTGTCGTAGACATTGTCTTAGTTGAAGTTTCCTTTAATAACTTTATTATTTTAAACAGTAGCGTTTTGTACTACCGAGGTGGCATTTGGCAAAAGTGATTACCATGGCCGTAGCCGTAGGATGTTTTTAAATGATTGCTATCGATCATAAATGAAAATGTAACGACCTGCCCGCACTCGTGTTTCCCTCATCTTACAATCCCGAGTTCTTCAAGAGGAGCGTAAAGAGGCACATCAGAGGGCCGCCAACTTGAGGAACACTGTCAGAATTGGCCCCAATCGCTAGATGCGCCACGGCTTTCCATCAGGCTGGTGGCGACGTCAATTTGGCGACTTAAATATAAAAAATAAAGTAGGTAGTCACCCATCTGAGGACCAGTCATGCGCATACTTAACGAAGTGATCATTTACAGAACGCTGAAATATCGAGGTTATAATCGACCACTGACACTAGAACAATAAAACGGTACAATAAAACGGTTTCAAGAAATAATGAAACTAAGTACCTGTGTAGGTGCATAATTACTACAACACCCACTACCAAGGGACCCCACTGTGGAGCACAGGTAATATACCGCTTCGGAACTAGCTCGCGTACTGACTCGCCAACGCAGATAAATTTTAATCATAGTTAATAGAGAAACTCATTAAACGTTCGCCATAAACTGATTTTATCTTCGCTATATTTGTCAGTTTTGTACTTTTGGACTAGTTGAAGCGCGCAACTTCGTTTACGTACGGCTCAGCTTTTCTGTCTATAATAATGTAGGTAAGTATCATAAATATAAACGTTCTTCTTGGAGCACTCTAGTACTCTACCTATTGCTTAAAACTGTTTTAAAATCTGTTGAGTACTATAAAAGATCTAGAGATCTAGTCTAAATACTTTAGTTAACTGTGAAGCGTTCAAGTTCATCTAACACGCATTCTTTAAGGGATAAAAGGCAACTTTTAAACTCCCTAATATTTATGTTTTCACCTATTCCCTTGTAGGCGATAATAAGTTTAGAAATGTACTACCCGTTCGCTCTAACTTTGCCGCTGGCGTAGAGGCATATACCCGAATTGTTAATTAGACGAAGTAAATTGACAGTAGCTAATGTCACTTCGTCATAGAAAATACGCAACATTGTATGAATAAAAAAAAATACATACAGACGAATTGAGAACCTCCTCCTTTTTTTGAAGTCGGTTAAAAAGTAACATTAGTTGCTGTCAATTTACTTCGTCTAATTAAAAATTCGACTTTAGTATAGAGCCGAGCGGCAAAGTTAGAGCGAACGAGCAGTACATACTTTTACATAAACTATTTTAAATTTTTTTTTAACGTGGGGGAATATCCTTTAAGGATGCTATGCCGGACACCTACCGGGTAAAAAACCTCACGTAACGCCTAAAAGTCTACGGTTGGGAGCCCCGGGTAAGGCCTCGGAAGGATGTCCCAGGACTCCCAATATCGACTCATACTTTTAACAAATTGAGGGAATTAAGCCTGGATAATAAAGGTGGGGAGGATTACTTCTTTTAAAGTTTTCTCTCCAATATTCCAATACTCTAGTCGAGATTTCTTAGTGGTGACCTATGGGGTTGCCGAGAAACACTAAAAACTAAGGTCAATCGATTATGAGGATATCCGTTCGAGGGCTTACCCGTGACTTCCAACCGTAGGTATTAGGTATGGAACAAGTTGGTTTTTAGTCGGTAAGAGTCTGGCATAGCATCCATAACGGATTTTCTACATGTAAAAAGAATCATAATTTTCGAGTTTACAATCTAGATATCGAAGTAGGTGATCTTTAATAATAAATTATATTGGATTCCTGTAAATATTATTGTTACTGACAGTTTGTAGTTAGTGTTGAAAATAACGTATATGCAGTGGCGGCTGGTGGGTTCTCAAACCGGTGGTGCACTTTACTTGTTCTCTTGTTTAAAAGTTAATAAGAGCCTTAGTGGTCCCGCCAATTTTATTATTTTGAAACCCGGTATTAGGCTCACCACCTATTACGTGGGACATAAAACTATAAGGAGAAACATGGGCGTATACTATTCCTCTGCCTACCCCTTCGGGGATAAATGCATGCCTATACATGTGTATGATGCAGTATGTTTATTTTGAAAAGTTTTGTAAAGGTACTTAGATATTGTTTATGCTCAATTTTACACATACTAACCACACTTTACAAGCAATATTTTCTTTTCTTTAATAAATAAATACTTAAATATTTGCTTATTAAAGAAAAGATAATAGAATATAGAATAGAACTAAGATCAAAATAAATGAAAAAAAGTATGTAACAATTCAAAAATCAAGCAATCAATTAATACGCGTCACAGTCAGTCACAGAAACAGCAAAACAATACCGGGAGAATTTGAATTTCGTCAAACAAAACATCGAGTGCTCTCGGTAATGTTCGGTTTTCCCGAGCGCGTGCGGCGCACGAAATCAGACTCATCTCTCGGTACATTTTCTATGAACGATGTTTTGTCTCACGCGCCAGGCGTTTTAGCTCGTTCCCAGTACAAGTTGTATGGGCCGTCCTCGTGCGCTCGGGAAACCGCACGCCGATTCTTATTACAGGGAATTTAGGCTTTAGAAGTGTAGCAAAGAGCTTGAATTGTTTCGTCACAATTAGATAATGTTATTTGTTTTAAGTTTTTGTAAGAATAGGTGTTACTTTACTTACATACCTAATGATAGGTAATTAATTAAATAGGTAATAAAGATGTCGTAAAATTTTGTAATGTCTAAATCTTTTGAACTGGTGGTTCACCGCACGAGCGCACTTAAGGTACAGCCGCCACTGCGTATATGATCATTGATTCATGAATCAAATGCCCATTCTCTCAGTAACAATGAAATTATTTAAACGTAATGAAATTATTAAGACAGTATAACTGGATACTGACAGATTTTGGTCCGCCAAAGACCACAACCATTATCATTGCTGACGAAAATTCTATTTACTTTACTCCAAAATTCCTAGACCGCAATGTTCTAACTGCGAGTGACACTAAACAGTGCCCGTTGGGTGTAGTGATAGTGACACTAATAGTGTCCTTAGTATAGTGCAGTAATTGTAGCGGAGTGTTAAATGTCGAGCGCCGTAACGAGGGTGCGGGAATATAGTCACAGTATAAATATATGTTGTTTAACCAGTATTGTAGCTCCCTACAAACGGACGAAGCACAAGCTATACCTACGATTCTCGTATTCGGCAGGCCTTTCAGCACGCAAGCAGCGTCCGCAGTCGCGATTGTGCCCAGTAGACGAATGGACGGTGTGTCGTTTTTTTAAATAGTAACCGCGCTTGTTTTATTTACTAAAAATATTTAATATGACAACTAGAGTCTATTGTGCTTGTTTTGGTTACATCGTCAATAACGCACCCAGATATAACGCTTTTTAGATTACCTGGAAACTCCGAAAGGTACCTAAGACTATAAATTGATTTTACTTAAGTACTAATTGGTACTATACTACTAGTTGACTGAAGTTAAACAAAGTGATTGACACGAGTGAACTAGGTAGTTACATAAAGTAGGTATGTTTGTGTTTAAAACTAGACTTGTGCTTGCTCAGTCAGTGAACGGTGCGATCCAATATAGTACAATATCCAAAAAAAAAACTAGTTCAGAACTCTAGTACGTGTAGGTAGTACATTTAGTTCCGTTGTCAGTTCGTAGTTATTTAATTGAGAGCAATGATTTAGGTATGTTTCAAGAGTATTCATTTCTTTGTGGATGACCGATGTTACAGTACACTTAGCACCGTATGACTGCCTCTGTGGCGCGGTCGGTATTGATACCGCCTGCGGCGCTGGAGGTCGTGGGTTCGATTCCCACCCGAGACAAATATTTGTGTGACCCATAAATGTTTGTCTCAAGAGTCTGGTTGTTTCTATGTATAATATGTATTTATTTAAAAAGTATATTGGTATTAATATCCGTGGTCTGTTACCCATAACACAAGCAGGTTATTCCTAGCTTACTTTGGGATCAGATAGCGTTGTGTGAAATGTCCGTGAACAAAAAAAAATTGACAGCATTTTTGTTACCTTTGATTTTTATTACAGGCATAGAGACAAATATGAACTTCCAAAGTTTAACACAACTTGACAATGTACGAAAAGTACTAGTGTACTAGAGACTGACTAGTACTTTCAAATCGAAAAATAGTTTTAATTTTGTAAATCAAAAATTTAACGCAATGATTATAAAGACTAGAATTCCGTGATTCTATCACTGACGAAACATGTGATGAGCCGATTATTATTGTCTACGCCGCTTACTCGTTTTAAAATTTCTACACCCGTCTCACTCAATCGTTAGTAGATAACGGGCGCTGCGCCGCCACGCCGCCACCCCGCGCCGCCAGCCGTTGCGGGGATATTATATTATTACTGACAAAGTATTTTTTTGTTTAAATAAAAAAGGTACATATTTACTCGAAATGAAAGCCGGTTGTCAGTAAAACAACATTCCTTAATACAAATTGAAGGCCTTGTGGGCGGATTGAAAAAAATCAACTGCATTAGGCTCTCTATCTATTTATTACGCTTACGTAAAACTATAAGGTAAAATGTGGGCGTATACTATGCCTCTGCCTACACCGTCAGGGATAAAGGCGTGACTATATGGATGTATGTATGTACATATTTACAATCGCAATACTAAATAGAAAGTCAAAGTAGGCACATATTATTAAAATGCTGTAGGTGGGCAGCCCTATCGCATGCTTACGTACCGCGCGGCTGTAGGCATTTATTTCTAAAATCCGGCCGAGTCAAACTACAGTATACAGTGATATAGTTGAGGCTTTGTTTTTGTTTACTCTGGCAATGGCAACATTAGTCACCAAAGGCATTTTAATTTTTATTACCTGAATTGAAGCTATGTGTTGGAAATTAAGCTAAATTCATATCATGACAAGCTGACACACGCAACTTTGTATACCTACGTCGAGAGAAAGAGAGATAACCACAGAGATATCAAACGATTTTGTTGTGACTAAATCGAATACTTATGAATTTCAGTAAAATTATGAAGTCTATGACACAGGGATGCTATTTACACAATGTAACTGAATAAACTAAGCGCTCGTGGCCCCGCGGACTCAGTGTTCTGTACACGATCACTGCAGTAAGCAACTTTCACTATGGCCGGTCCATGGATGGGTGACCATCCATGTGATCACTTTGTGACATTTATTTGAGCGTTTCCGTGCTTCGGAAGGCACGTTAAGCCGTTGGTGCCGGTTACCAGTAAAATGGCAGTCGTTAAGCTAAGTTGAAGACTTTATTTCAACAGCAGGCAGTCACAAACTGCGCCTGTCCATTTAAACACGGCAATACGGCTCACCACCTATTACGTGGGACAAATTATACAAAAAAGGGTGAAATGTGGGCATGTAATATGCCTCTGCCTACCCTTTCGGGTATAAAGGTGTGACCATATGTATGTATGTATGTATATCAACCCCTCAATGTACCCTATTTCAAGGGAGTAAATTTCATTTCACTCTGTATTTTATTTTCATTTACATAATACTTGAATTGGATACCCTAGTCCCTACCACACTACTAGATATCAACAAATGCTCCGATATAGCAGACCTATATATCTGATGTGTGTTAATAGATGAGAGAGTAGAGCAAAATAGTTAAATCTTCCCATAAACGTCAGAAGGCACAACAAACATACAATATTAATGTAATATTTATGTGGTTTCCACTGTTTAAGGCACAAAATACATAAAGAAACATTGCAATTTAGATATTTTTGAAAAAAAAAAGAATTTGAACACCACCTTAATATTGGGCTATACTGCGGCACAGATCTTTACAGAACGCCATCTCACCTAAAGCACAGATTACTAAATAGTTACTACGTAACCTAAAGTAAGTCAATATAAGCTTGTATTACAGCACCTACAGAACTTATAAACACACTTATTTAAATTTGTTTAAACTCTTTGTAAACCGTTAAGAAAATTGAGCGAACGAATTGAAACGAATGAACGTGTTTGACACAGATAAAGAAAAAAATCTCTGGAATACTCTACGTTTAAATACAAACACAGGCACACCCAAAAAAACTGAAGCAAAAATTAGCAAATGACACGAATATTTATTCCGTCCAGAGCGGGCGGGGTTTTAACCCGCTATATAAACAAAGTAGTCTAATCTATTCTTTTATCTAAAAGAGCTGTACCTTAGATCGTGAGTTGTCGCGATAGAGACTCACGCGCACGCCAGTTCATACCTCAGTTTACTGCTCTATCGTGTGGGTCAGTAAGGTCTGCCAAAGCAATGTCCAGGGTCTAGATGGTGTTGATATATTGGCTTGACCGATATCAATATAACAGTAAAATTGTTTTAAGACTTATACTCTTTCTTATAAATAAGTGGTGAATATGAACTTCAAACTCAAATTCGATTTGAGTTAAATTTCTAATATCTATACTTATAATAAATCTGTAGAAGTGAAAAATCTGTACATTCAAAATATTAAAAAAATAAATAGCAGGGGGTGTTACTAGATCGACACCGAACCCAAAAATGTGATTAAAAAAATTTTTGTCTGTCTGTCTGTCTGTCTGTCTGTCTGTCTGTCGGTCTGTCTGTCTGTTTGTTCAGGCATCACGCAAAAACTACCGGTTTGATTACGATGAAACTTGGCATAATTATTCTTTAATAGCCTGGGCACCACACTGGGTACTTTTTATCCCGGAAAACTATATAGAATTCAAACCAAACTTAATTTTGCGGTTTGATCCCTAGACCCAAAGTTATTATCAATTATTGCTTAAACGGTTAATGGTAGGATGATGAAACTAAGCATGAGCGTTGTTTGTTACAATTTGAAAAAAGTAATTTTAACATTTTTGCAAATTCCACCTCCAAAGGTATAAAAAAGGAGGGTAAAGTTTGTATGGGACAATGTGATTCCTTGGTCCGATCTTCCTAAAATTTGGCATATAGCATTATTAACATAATTGATCGAAGACGTGTTTCGTATTTTATTGAAATTTATACTATAACGAGCTAAAAAGGGAATGTAAATTATTTTGGGGCTGATTTTCTCCGGAGTTGATATCAATACTCCTTAAATACTCTTATTTTATACTTAAATTACTTTTTTATTTTGACACATAATTTGTGAAAGTTCAATACAATTGACGTTTTCATTTATGCTTTAGTTCAAACTTCAAACAGATGGTATAATATTAACCAAATATGCTCTATGGAAGTATTATTGCTAATTTATTAAAATTTTGTGTGACAAAAATACATTTGTGGAAAGAAAAAGAAAATTCTAAGATGGCTAGCCAGAAAAAATGAAAGACCACGCTTCAGGTAGTATCCGCTGGTCAAAAAAAACACCGCATGTTACCATCTACGCTCAATCCTTACGACAAAGGTTGTCAGAAGCCCTAAGCGACTTTATTCTACATATAGTGCCGACTGCATTCTGTCAGGAAACAGACTCACTAAGTCTTTGTAAAATACGTGAACGGCCTCTACGTAGACTACATTCGACAGGACTGAAAAGAGCCATTACAATGAACATGAACGCTCAGCTGATGAGATTTACATTGTTATTACGTTACCAGGTTTTGGTTGGACCATCTGTATTAGGAGGACAAAGCCTACAGTAGTTCGGTTTGTCCAAACGTCGTAGGCTAAGACTACCTGAAGAAGGAAGTAAGTTACGATGTCAATTGCTTAGAAGAGAAGTTGTGTCAAGTAGTAGTTTAGCCATTGAATTTAATAAAATAAATAATATATTCTATATATATAAAAATCAATGCCACTTTTCGTTGTAATTTTATAACTCAAGAACGGGCTCACATATCCAAACCAAATATTTAGGCTTTGTTCGGACTATTTAGAAGATGGTTTATGTGAAGTTTGCACAAAATCGGTCGAGTGGTTTTTCATTTATCACGCAAACGAAGTTGCGCGGGTCAGCTAGTATCTACATAAATGTTGATTAACGTCACTGTGGTTTTAGTCGAAACGAAACCGATATAACTATTAGTGAGGATTTTCTCACGATCACATTACAGGCGTTTACAAATACTTGAGTTATCTAGATTCGTGAATACTGGCAAGCCTGCACAAAGCGGGGTTTCGCTAATAAAATATAAGACAAGAAATGAAGCAACCACAGAACTTGCCGCCAACTTGCTACGCCACGGCTTTCCATCAGGCTGGTGGCGACGTCAATTTGGCGAGCTGAATATAAAAAAAAAGAAATCAGAAAAAATATTTTCTGATATCAGTGAAAGCAACCATAGGAATGTTCATAATATGTTCGTATGTAGTCTTAAAAATAGATTCGCAGCTAAATACCAAAAACATATTTTCAGAACAAATACAAAGCAGAACACTTCGAAAATGGTAAATACACAGTATTATAATGGCGGAACATTGTGCAGAAGTCGAGTCGTGACCGGCGGAGAGCCATTGACGCCGCGTGCCGGCCGGCGCAGGCGCACCCATTGTTTACTCACCTTTGTTTGAATTAAGACCTAACTGTTAGAGCTTGTAATTTGAACACTTAGGATATTTAGTTCGGTCGACGAACTGCTCCTTAAATATCCTTCCGTATACGGTTGTAGACAAAAGATTGTATCGGTAGGTCGGTACGTAAATAGATGTCAAGAGACAGAGACTACTGAAATCTTTATGATGTTGAAAAGAGACAAAATAGAAGTTTGTTAATCTATTTAGTTTCGAAAAACAGAAAGCTTAGCAAAACAGAAAAAAAAAGTATAGATTTGCTACCAGAGCAAAGCATTACCAAATTAAAATGGAAAAAAAAATTGGTTTATGTCCCTGAAATTATTCATGCTCAATATGGCCTAATTATTATCAAGTTAGGTACTGGCAGCAGAACCAACGGCATCAAGGTAAATGGAAGTATAGGTAGTGATCATTTAATACGCGAGGAAGCGGAGCTACAAGTGCTTCTTAAGTTCTGAAAGTATAAAGCTGACGATGTACTAGGTATGAGGGTATGCGTCTGTTGGGAATCCTGGGAAATACTTTCGAGGGCTTACCTAGCCGTATGCAGTGGCAGTCGGTTGTACTGTTTTAGTCGGTAAAAGATCAGCATGAAATCCATGAGAAAAACGATCTTGTTTCTCTTTTAGCTGTGCTGGATCGCGAACATAATCGTACAATGAACATAACAGACGTTCAATTCACAATACTTCGAAAGTCCTGTTACAAATTGAAAGATAAATAAATTAATAACTATTTATGAGATACATAAAGAAAACTTTACTGGTAGTACAGATTTGTAAGAGCTGCTGTAGGTACATTTCCCATTAAGTACGGATAAATAACTTGGATCAGCATACTATTGTGCTGGGTTGAATGCTGTACTTCAGCTGTTAGGGTTGGTACTTCATACAATAGCCAATAAAATGTACAATGCTGTTTTCTTTAATATGTTTTCTCATTTATTGTAATTTGTGTGTACATTAACTAATAAATAAATAAATAATAAATAAAATACAAAAGTATTTCTATATTTTTAGAACATAATATATTATTTGTATGTGAGGTTTTCTATACTAATATACTAATATTATTAGAAAGAGGAAAGATTTGATAGTTTGTTTGCATCGAATGGGCTCCAAAACTACAGGACCGATTTGAAAAATTATTTTACTGTTGGAAAGCTACACTCTTCCCGGTGAACATATGTTATATTTTATTCCCATATTCCTTCGGGAACGGAGGCTACGCGGGTGAAACCGTGTGACGTTTCGCTAGTGTTTTATATTTAGATAGTCAGTGACTCTGCCAGTCTGATAGAAGGCCATGGCGATATTTAACGGTCACTCTCACGGCCCAAAAGACTACTGTCAGTGGCTTTATGTTGCGACCGGGACAGTAAAATATAGTTAAGGTAGGAAAAGTTCATCACAGAATTCAGGTGTAGATTTTTTTCAGGTAACATGAAAAGGCTAGCTTAATCTAATCGATTCATCAGGTAACGTATAACAAAGAGTCTGCTGCTTATGAGGAATTCCTAGCAAAGATGACGTAGGTACAAAATTGCATAAGTAATTTATAATGTAAATTGAAGTAGAAACCTAAAATAAAACATTCCTTCTGTTGAAAATCAATACATATAATAAAATCGTAACAGTTCGCTGTCTGTACATGGAAGATAAATAAGAAAAACATTACAGGGGGGGCTTTATGAACGCAATAGAACCCAAAGCAATGATTTTTAGAATTTTTGTATGTTCGTCTGTATATCTGTATGTCTGTAAATCTGTTTGTTTGTAAGTTTGTGCACGCTAATCTCAGTAACCGCTTAACCGATAATGCGGTTTTCTCTATTGTGTTGAGGTTTGCTCCACTGAACATTTAGTGTGTTCATGTCAATCGGTTTATAAATAAAAAAGTTATAACAGATTTAAGAATCAGATATTTTGAAAATTTTAATTGTAGGGGTTTCTTTGAATATTAGTGTAAATCGAAACTGGCGTGTTGGCTTAATCATAAAAGAGCTTAATGATTAAGACTATTTTATGATTAAGTAAACACTCTTCCCGGTGAACATATGTTATATTTTATTCCCATATTCCTTCGGGAACGGAGGCTACGCGGGTGAAACCGTGTGACGTTTCGATAATGCGGTTTTCTCTATTGTGTTGAGGTTTGCTCCACTTAACATTTAGTGTGTTCATGTCAATCGGTTTATAAATAAAAATGTTATATCACTTTAAAGAATCGTACATAGACATGAATCTAAAAATGGGTAAATCTAAACTGGCGTGTTGGCTTAATTATAAAAGAGCTTAATGATTAAGGCTATTTAAAAACAATTCAGTGGACTGAATTGGTTTAGAATAGACTTAATCTTTAAGCTCTTTTATGATTAAGCAAACAGGGCAGTTTCACACGTTGTTTGATGAGTCTGCTGAAGAAATACCTCTCCTTTCATATACCTTATGTGACGTAAACGAAGTTGCTGGTTCAGATAGTGTTAAATATATTTTCATGATGCTATGTGCCAACCTTAACTTGTCGACCAGTACAATGCGTTCGCTATCGTTCACTCGCGGTCCATTCAGTCTCAAGAATGCAGTGATACAATCGGCGCACGCGCACCCGTTGCCATGCCAACAGCGTCGTTGATTGTACCATTCTTACAAAGGATTAGTGTTAAGCGTGTACATTTATATTTATCAACACGTTTGAGATTATGCGAAATATAAAAGTACCTGATGATTGCGCCACTGACGCTGAGTCCTTATAATATAATGTATGCTATCGAGAGGTCCTGACTTGATATCCGTTCTGCTTTAAGGCAGAAATCTTGACTAATCTTTTAAGGAACTGACTTAAATCTCATCTGATCAACGACTTCAACTGCTGGACACACCTCCAGAACAGCTCCAAAGGCCGGTCTAGACCAGTCGCATCCAGTATCCTTTATAAGATCGTCTGTCGACCTTGCGGAAGATCAACCCACGCTTCGTTTTCCGGTACGCGATTGCCACTCTAGAATCTTCCGGCTTCATCAACCGTCCGTTCTAAGAGTAATGTATCCCGCCCACTATAACTTAGGGCGGGTGATCTTTCGACTATGTCGGACCCGATTACGAATAAATGCTCCGAGTACAGCCTTTTCCATAGCCCTTCAGGTTACAACAAGATTCTTATTCAGAATCAATTTTAAGGTCCACGTTTTAGTATCGCACTGAATCGTGGCCCTAGCCTAGACTAGAGCATACTTAAAGCGATAAGTCAAGCATATGATGTAATTGATTTTGATCAATAAAAAACGATGCAGCAAAAACGAATGCCACATATAGCCAGATGATGTCAAAGATTGAACTTGTAAACGGTGACCATATAAAGTCTCAACTATGTGGTACTGTTTACGGGTAAAAAGTGTATGGAACTACTACACGTGCGTGATAAGTTGAGGACGCTAGGGAACAAGCTCTCCCCAAGGGTGGTTCAACTTATCGAGCACGCATAGTATGAAGATAATTTGAAATTTATTCTGCTATTTTTTAGGTATTAACACTGTCGCCTTTTTTATACTTCAAGCTAATGAACACAGCATAAATGATTGAGGAGTTGTGGAGATAGGAGGTTTATGATAAGTTCCCATCATTTATTGTGAACACAAACTGTGTGTAAGATGGAATGGTACTTTGAAATACAGATGTCATATCACACTAATATGATCGATAATTCTATCACAAATCAACAACAACTGTAAATATCGAGAGTTCATAAATAAAATTCTGATAGTTATTGCAAGTTGCCTTTTAAGTGCCAGTAATTACTTTATCATGTACGCAATTCTACACTTATTTGTCTAGACGTGTTTAGTGTCGGATTATGAAACAAGAGGAGTGCCCGGTGTGTCAGGAATTTCACCGCGTTATCTCAGAGATAAGGGGAGATAGTCGTATTTGAGTGTCATGTCATATCAAGTCCAGTAGTTGGATACAGAAGGCGCTTTAACAGAGCTTTCTTAAACAAATCATGTAGATTTACTGAATAAATATACACGAATAATAATGCACTAAGCATTATTATTCGTGTATATTTAGGAGTTGAAGACTGGCGTCGCCGTCGTCGTCGCATTTTATAAGTGGTCCGCGCTGCACAGCAAGTAACGTAGTAACGCAGTAACTACTGCGTTACTTGCAGCCAAGCCGAAAGCCTAATGGGCGTTTAACTATTTTACGGATGGAAATTCTACCTGGAAGCTATGCCAGGATCCTACCAATAAAAACCACACAGTGTGCTACAGCTTTCAACGGCCGGGAGTCCCGGGATACCCTTTTATGGATGGCAGACTTTGGCTACCAACACAGCCTTGCTTAGGGGGTTCGGGTGCTACCCCGCGTCTGAAGGATTGGTTTGGATGCTAACCCGTTTCTTGTTGGTTGATAGTTGGATCACAGTATATTTTACTATGGTCGGAAACTATCCCACTATTATGAGGGGCGAAGATACGTGAAATATTTCAGCAGCAAGTAGCCACAATTTGATCCGGTACGTTTTAATACGGCATAGGCTCTCTACTAGGTAAACTGGTGAAATTTTGACCCGAGATTCAAACCCACGACATCCATCACTGCTGTCACTCTTGCTAACAAAGATATATCTCTGCTTGCTACTAAACAAAGTCTGCAGCTAAATTATAGCCATCAAGTGTTTATGAATAAAACATTGGTAACGAAAGCTAATGAATTAATTTAGCCAGGATTGATCTAGGCGGTAGACGAGTCTCCCACCTGCGCCTGCGTCGGTACCGTTGATGAGCGCTGGGCGGGCTGGGGAGCGTAGGCAGAACCTATCTAACTTTAGGGTTACCACTTCTAATTCAATTTCAGGTTGGTTCCTTCCAGTGATAATAATGGAGTTCTTTTTAAAAGACATACCTATTCTAACAGTATTTGCACTATCTCGGAATGTAGAGATACATTTGAGGATGTGTCATATCTGTCTACTAGGCTGTTGGAACTTCGGTTTGGATTACAAAATGGGAGTGGTTACATATTTCTTACTGTGTGTATAGTTGCTGGTGGCGGCAATAGGATTGCCCCCCATTGCATGGGATCAACAAAACCACTTAAAAAGTGTGGGTGTGTAATTCTCCTCAGTCTTAGGTAGGCCTGACTGTACGTGTATGCCCTCCACAGGGGCAATACACGTTATTTCCGAATCCCCACCTTACGTGCAAACCCTAGCAAAATAAAAAAGATAGGATATTCTTTTTATTTTCCAAGTGGCATTGATAAATTTCAATTTGAAATTACACTAACAATGGAACAGAGAAGAGCTGAAATACAAAGAAACTCCACCTATAATTGCTCAGACCAACAAACAAAGCAAACTTCAAAAACTGCTTTGAATGCGTAATGACGAGTAGCAGCACATCTGTTCCTCATAATTTAGATATAAATACCTAAATAGCATGTAGGCAATCCATTTATTCTTATCATCTCATCCAAGCAGATGGATGGTCACCGTTGGTTTTAGTCGGTAAGTCGGCATCCATGAGGATTTCCACGAGTAAAAAAGTTATTTGGACTATAATATTATTGTTTAGTTTTCTTTCTTAGAACTAAATAGGTCCAGGCTCAAGCGACGCGACACATTCCGACATTTACAGTGAAAACTAAAATTGCCCTGGCATAGCTGATAAGGAGGGTGAGGTTCAAAGATGGCATTAGTTCCTTGGTCATTGCCATGCTCGTAAATGTATGCCATACATCTCAGGACCAGAAGATGTTTGCCGCAATATTTACAGAACACTAAGCTAACGTGTGGCGCGAGTCTTGCAGTCCGGCTTACACAATTCAATGTTATGGTTAAATGAACTAATAATTAATTAGCAATGGTGACAGCCCTAGCGGCCCTGCCCACTCACGGCTCGGTCTAGGCCAGCCGGGCCGCGTCTTAATAAAATAACTATGATTTATGTTGTGTACGCTCATTCATGAACACTGTAGTGTTATCTTATCGCTGCAATATTGATTACGGGGTGAACAGAAATTAACGGTACTTATACTTAGAGAATGAATGAACTGTTCGAGAATGAAATTGTGGATGGCTTTTCTTTTTAATTGAAAATTGTACGACATTTTTTTGACACAGTAATCTTTTTGTTACAGTCATGATCCAAGCAGTATTTTAAGGGGCTTAAAAGAAAGAGAAAAGGCAGTCGATGTTGGTGCGGAAATCGCAAGGAAATGCCTGTTTTCCAAACTTTCTTTCTTAGGGTACACCTGGCATACCAAGATAAAGCACTGAAAGAGAACTTTTGCGATCCGATCACGATCCTACAGCGAAAATTTAACCAAAAAGGTTTCCTGTTCCTCCATGAAATCATGTTAGTCAGCTCAGCAGATGTACTCTTGCAGCTGACGTTGGTGTGGGTTCCAAAGAAGGGCGCAATGAGGCCCTATGAAGATAGAACCTGATGCGCCCTACAGAAAACGACGATTTAAATTTTTATACCACTCAGTTTTCTAAGAGATTTATAATATGGCATCTTGGTGTCATTAACAGACCCCAGAATCACCAGCATAAAATGACATACCTACATACATACCATCTGAACACCATAAAGTGCATGGTGCGGGCGTAAATCAACCAGTCTATAGCAAGACTATGAGGTGCGCGCGCGCATCTTGACGAGATATACGAGATGTGATCTGACCTTATGATAAGGTGTTATCAGTTTGAATTATTGCACTCATTATAGCTAATTAATGTAAGTTGATACGAAGTTACTGTTTGTATTTGCATATGGAAAGGTGTTGGATTCGACTCCTGGGTCATCTATTTTGCAATGTAGATAATTTTGCATTGAGAATAAACATTCTATAGTTTAACCTCTTAATGTACATATTTAAACGCACACGAATTGTATTATTCAATTATCAATTCTTCGCGTGTTATTACATTTTGAAATATTGCTCACCTCTCGACGTTTCGACTACATTGCAATATTTGCAATAGCCGTGGTCACGTGCAGACGGCATAATGACATGAATATTAATAGATGCGGAAACCTTAATGAGTCTCCACATGATTTTCATTTTTGATTATTATATTAGGTACTAGCGGACGTCACGTGGTTTCACCCGCGTAGTTCCCGTTCCCGTGGGAATACGGGAATAAAATATAGCATATGTTTACCGCAAAGAGTGTAGCTTTCTAACAGTGAAAGAATTTTTCAAATCGGTTTAGTAGTTCCGGAGCCTATTCGTTACAAACAAAAAACAAATCTTTCCTCTTTATAATATTATAGTATAGATTGGTTTTGTAAATTACTTTCATTCATTTTCATTTAAATATTTATGAACAAAATAACCAACTGTGACATAAAACTGTCGTAAAAGACAGAAACCAAATACATAAATGAATAATTAGGTACACTTTTCTTGTGACGCGAAACTTGTATGAAAATTTGTTGGGCCCCATTCATAGACTATTCGTATTTATAGTCGAGACATCTGGCACATCAGTCTCTCAAGTGGTTCGCTGGGCTGAGTCAATACGGTGTTTGTTGCTATGCTGAGGAAAAATAAAGAGTGTTGCGAATAAGATTCTCATTGATTACTTCCGTTCATTAAAATAAGAAGCGGGATGACACCCGAAAACCCCCCAAAGACGCGGGATAGCACCCAAACCACCCCCTAGGCCCCTAGGCCCTAGGCGAGATCACAATGGTGGCCGTAGGTCTGTTGGGAGTCCTGGGACATCTCGGATATCTGTGGGGACATCCTTCCGAGGGCTTACCCGGGGCTCCCAACCGTAGGCTGTTGGGCGTTACGTGAGGCTTTTTAGTCTGTAGGAGTCCTGCATAGCATCTATGAAGGATTTTCATGCCAAACAAACAGTTCCTTATTTGTTTCACTACCTATATTTAAAGCATCGTTCACTTTTCCTGTGATCTCTCGTATCGTAAGTTCCGCTACACGCGCTGTGAATGGCCGCTCGCGGTCTCTGATTTATGGCCGCACACCGATTGCTACAGATTCCTACTTTACAATAGCAGTTCTGTACTGTCTTGACAATGCAACAAGGCTTTCTACAACAGTCGCAAATCATATATTTTCACATTGATACTGTTTATACAATAAGTAATAGCTTGTACTTGCTACTTCTTAGCATCGTGGTCTATAGTGGTTAGTGTGCCTGTCTACGGATTCGGAGGTCGTGGGTTCGATTTCCACCGAGGATCTCTTTGTGTGATTAGCACATTGATTTGTTCTGTGTCTGGGTGTAATTTATCTATAATATGTATGTAGGTATTTAGAAATATATAAATATGTTTATCAGTCGTCTAGATCAAAAAGCACATGCCTATTTTAGCTTAATTTGGGCTAGACACAGAGCGCAACGCGCGCCTTTACAAGGTTCGCGTTGATCTATGATGCTCTAGATATTAATGTTGTGTAAGAATGGTTACCTAAATATTAAAATACCAGAAATCAAAATGCCTTTACTTAAAATGCATTAGACCAAAATACCCGAATTCGAAATACCTTAACATTCAAAATACCTTATTTCAGTATACCTTACCGTAAAATGTCTAAATTTAAAATACAAATAATTATTATATCAAAATTCAAAATACTAATTTTCAAATATCCTTAATTTAAAATACCGAAAATAGAATACAATGTGTCACTGTCACTGTCATAACTACGTGGAATGTAACACATATTTATATATTGTCTTTTCTATAATAATTTCAGTCACCAAAATTTAAGGAACAATTAGGTTAGTGGCAAAGCGAATAAGCGAGAATTTGACACATTTTTACATGATGTGTCTTTGTTATTGCGACAATTATTGCAAAAAGCAAGGAACATACTCTTCATTTACCATAGAATCATGTAGCATATTTTAATTTACTTAGCAGCTATTAAGTTTTTTTTTATTAAAAAAATAATGTGGGAACTCCTAATGTGCCCAAGTTCGACCAGACTGCACCAGTAACAAACCAGACATTGTGCCAATAGTACACCAGTAAATATAGCAAATGTTTTTAAGGTAAAATTACTTTTCAAAGTTTCTTAAGCTTTTGTACTTAGTAATAATCACATTTTAATCAGTCTACAAGTTAGTAAATGTTTATTTAATTTAATCACTACCTAATTAAGATTCATGTGACTGGTGTTATTGTTTGTTGTAATAAAAAATACTTACAAATTTCATTCATTTTAAAAATAAAATGTTAAGGTTCTAAACCAATAACTAGGCAATGCATACTAAATTTATGGCATAAACTTATCAATTTTAGGAGAAGTAAGTAAGGTTCTAAACCAATAACTAGGCATGCATAATAAATTTATGGCATAAACTTATCAATTTTAGGAAGTAAGTAGGCATTTAATTATTACCTAGCATATTACTAAGATTCATATCTCTGACAGAACTGTTATTATACTTATTTTAACTTCTTTGAATAAAATAGAATAAAAATGAAATTATCATCAGTTAAAATATTAAAGTTCAAAATTAATTATAAATTAGGTTTAAAAAATACATATCCCTGGCAGTTAAAATCCTACTTCCTACATCAAATATCTACAAAAGGCTAAAACAAACAATTTAAAAAAGAACTAAGAATTTTATTATACATACCTACATACATGCGTCGTAGTATTCCTCCACATCATCGTTCACTGGAAACGTTCCCAGAAGACTGGCAGCATTGCCACGTTGAATGGCAATGCTTATCCTTTGTGCAAGGAAATAGCCAGCCTTCTGGTCCCGTGAAGCGTCGACCAACCGCTTTGCCAAATCTTTATACAAAAAGCGGGCACTTGGACCCCAAGGCCCCAACGTTTCAACCCCAAACGGCTCAAACATATAATTACCTAATTCACCTTTATTAAGTTATATTCACCCTGAGTAGTATAGGCTATATTTTATTCCCATATTCCCACGGGAACGGGAACTGCGTGGGTGAAACCACGTGACATCCGCTAGTATATCATAAATATGAAAGTCTGTGAAGATGTTTGAATGTTTGTTACTCAATGACGCTCTGGCTGGAAGGACCGGCCTGAAATTTGGCACAGGGTTCATACGGCCGAAGTCGCGAGCATCAGCTAGTATAAAATGTAAAGTGCTAAATCAATTTTTAATTATTAAGATTAGGATCCCTATCACAACTAGCTTTTGTTTTATTTATGACGGCCGTGTGGAGAATATTATATTTTCGACATGTTGATCTAATTTTTGCACCTTTTCATATATCGTCTATAACTTTTAAGACATCTTATACTTACTTGAATAATATCTTACTTATACTTGAATAATATACTTTTCGGTAGTTAATAATCTAATTAATTGTATAAATTTTATTAGTTATAAACCAGTGGTCTGCAACTGGAAATGTATCAAAAAGTTAAATTACCAGTTGCAGACCAAATGGTATGCAACTGGACAATCATTCATTTTGTGTTCCAGTAGTTAAGCATTGATTATCATCGCTGTATTTTAGCATTTTTTGATAAAATAAAACGTAATATTATTGCTATATGTATCGAACAGTAAGGCAAATTCGGAAATAGTTTATAATAATTGATTAAAACAAAGACACAGAAAGATGTTAAAACTTACCGCAGTACTCGTAGCTTACTATAATGGCCGCCGGCAGCGAAATTAACGATTGTCGTTCCAGATTATCTGTTTTCACTGACGCAGGAGGCGTGTGTATTGCTTTTAACTGTGATTATATGATTGGTAGGAATAAGGCAAGCCTACCAATCGCAAAAAAAAATGGCGGGATATTTAACAAGAGCTTAATATTTCTATTTAAAGTTTGAAATGGTGTGCCACTGGTTCCTGGTGTGGCACTGGTGCACCCACCCTATAATATCTTGTGCTTGGAATATAAAAAAAACCATAACCTACCCAGTTTATCGCTATAACCTACTGGGTATTATTAGGTGTATTATATATTTTGCTATACCAGTTCATTATATAGCGCATAGTTAATAAATGAATGATTTAAGAAATAAAGATTTATTGCCACTCACACGTTTTGTTATTAAAAAAATAACCACGAAGGCTAAGGCGGAAGCTCCGCTTCGCTTCGCTCCCGCCTTAGTCTTCTAACCTAACCTATCCGAGTCGGGATACTCTGAGTCGGGGTGTTAACCATTCACAGATATATAGCATCCATGTAGGATTTAAATCATGTTAAAAAAAGGTATTTTGTGTTTGAACATTTTAGGATAAGGTATTTCATAAATTTATTTTTTGGGTTTCGGTTATTCGACCGTAAGGCATTTTAAATTATTTATATTATAAATATTTGCCTTTTGAATATTGATATTTCGATTTCGGGTATTTTGGGCTCGGGCATTTTAAGTAAAGGCATTATGATTTCTGGTATTGTGACGGTATACCGTAAGAATATCCACAAAAATTGCGTGTACTTAGTGTACACACGTAAGAAGTGAAACTTCTTCATAAACTTAATTTTCACCTCACCTTAAATTAAGTCAAAAAGTCCAAAAGTACAAAAGTCCAAAAGTCCAAAAGTCCAAAAGTCCAAAAGTCGAAAAGGCCAAAAGTCCAAAAGTCCCAAAGTCCCAAAGTCCCAAGGTCTCAAGGTCCCAAAATCCCAAAGTCCCAAAGTCCCAAAGTCCCAAAGTCCCAAAGTCCCAAAGTCCCAAAGGCCAAAAGTCCAAAAGTCCCAAAGTCCCAAAGTTCCAAAGTCCCAAAGACCCAAAGTACCAAGGTCCCATCTAAAAGTCCAAAAGTCCCAAAGGCCAAAAGTCAAAAAGTCCCAAAGTCCCAAAGTCCCAAAGTCCCAAAGTCCCAAAGTCCCAAAGTCCCAAAGTCCCAAAGTCCCAAAGTCCCAAAGTCCCAAAGTCCCAAAGTCCCAAAGTCCCAAAGTCCCAAAGTCCCAAAGTCCCAAAGTCCCAAAGTCCCAAAGTCCCAAAGTCCCAAAGTCCCAAAGTCCCAAAGTCCCAAAGTCCCAAAGTCCCAAAGTCCCAAAGTCCCAAAGTCCCAAAGTCCCAAAGTCCCAAAGTCCCAAAGTCCCAAAGTCCCAAAGTCCCAAAGTCCCAAAGTCCCAAAGTCCCAAAGTCCCAAAGTCTCAAAGTCCCAAAGTCCCAAAGTCCCAAAGTCCCGAAGTCCCAAAGTCCAAAAGTCCAAAAGTCCCAAAGACCCAAAGTACCAAGGTCCCATCCAAAAGTCCCAAAGACCCAAAGTACCAAGGTCCCATCCAAAAGTCCAAAAGCCTAAAAGTCCAAAAGTCCCAAAGTCCCAAAGTCCCAAAGTCCCAAAGTCCCAAAGTCCCAAAGTCCCAAAGTCCCAAAGTCCCAAAGTCCCAAAGTCCCAAAGTCCCAAAGTCCCAAAGTTCCAAAGTCCCAAAGACCCAAAGTACCAAGATCCCATCCAAAAGTCCAAAAGTCCCAAAGTCCCAAAGACCCAAAGTACCAAGGTCCCATCTAAAAGTCCAAAAGTCCCAAAGGCCAAAAGTCAAAAAGTCCCAAAGTCCCAAAGTCCCAAAGTCCCAAAGTCCCAAAGTCCCAAAGTCCCAAAGTCCCAAAGTCCCAAAGTCCCAAAGTCCCAAAGTCCCAAAGTCCCAAAGTCCCAAAGTCCCAAAGTCCCAAAGTCCCAAAGTCCCAAAGTCCCAAAGTCCCAAAGTCCCAAAGTCCCAAAGTCCCAAAGTCCCAAAGTCCCAAAGTCCCAAAGTCCCAAAGTCCCAAAGTCCCAAAGTCCCAAAGTCCCAAAGTCCCAAAGTCCCAAAGTCCCAAAGTCCCAAAGTCCCAAAGTCCCAAAGTCCCAAAGTCCCAAAGTCCCAAAGTCCCAAAGTCCCAAAGTCCCAAAGTCCCAAAGTCCCAAAGTCCCAAAGTCCCAAAGTCCCAAAGTCTCAAAGTCTCAAAGTCCCAAAGTCCCAAGGTCCCATCCAAAAGTCCCAAAGACCCAAAGTACCAAGGTCCCATCCAAAAGTCCAAAAGCCTAAAAGTCCAAAAGTCCCAAAGTCCCAAAGTCCCAAAGTCCCAAAGTCCCAAAGTCCCAAAGTCCCAAAGTCCCAAAGTCCCAAAGTCCCAAAGTCCCAAAGTCCCAAAGTCCCAAAGTCCCAAAGTCCCAAAGTCCCAAAGTCCCAAAGTCCCAAAGTCCCAAAGTCCCAAAGTCCCAAAGTCCCAAAGTCCCAAAGTCCCAAAGTCCCAAAGTCCCAAAGTTCCAAAGTCCCAAAGACCCAAAGTACCAAGATCCCATCCAAAAGTCCAAAAGTCCCAAAGTCCCAAAGGCCAAAAGTCCAAAAGTCCAAAAGTCCAAAAGTCCAAAAGTCCAAAAGTCCAAAAGTCCAAAAGTCCAAAAGTCCAAAAGTCCAAAAGTCCAAAAGTCCAAAAGTCCAGAAGTCCAGAAGTCCAAAAGTCCAAAAGTCCAAAAGTCCAAAAGTCCAAAAGTCCAAAAGTCCAAAAGTCCAAAAGTCCAAAAGTCCAAAAGTCCAAAAGTCCAAAAGTCCAAAAGTCCAAAAGTCCAAAAGTCCAAAAGTCCAAAAGTCCAAAAGTCCAAAAGTCCAAAAGTCCAAAAGTCCAAAAGTCCAAAAGTCCAAAAGTCCAAAAGTCCAAAAGTCCAAAAGTCCAAAAGTCCAAAAGTCCAAAAGTCCAAAAGTCCAAAAGTCCAAAAGTCCAAAAGTCCAAAAGTCCAAAAGTCCAAAAGTCCAAAAGTCCAAAAGTCCAAAAGTCCAAAAGTCCAAAAGTCCAAAAGTCCAAAAGTCCAAAAGTCCAAAAGTCCAAAAGTCCAAAAGTCCAAAAGTCCAAAAGTCCAAAAGTCCAAAAGTCCAAAAGTCCAAAAGTCCAAAAGTCCAAAAGTCCAAAAGTCCAAAAGTCCAAAAGTCCAAAAGTCCAAAAGTCCAAAAGTCCAAAAGTCCAAAAGTCCAAAAGTCCAAAAGTCCAAAAGTCCAAAAGTCCAAAAGTCCAAAAGTCCAAAAGTCCAAAAGTCCAAAAGTCCAAAAGTCCAAAAGTCCAAAAGTCCAAAAGTCCAAAAGTCCAAAAGTCCAAAAGTCCAAAAGTCCAAAAGTCCAAAAGTCCAAAAGTCCAAAAGTCCAAAAGTCCAAAAGTCCAAAAGTCCAAAAGTCCAAAAGTCCAAAAGTCCAAAAGTCCAAAAGTCCAAAAGTCCAAAAGTCCAAAAGTCCAAAAGTCCAAAAGTCCAAAAGTCCAAAAGTCCCAAAGTCCCAAAGCCCAAAGACCCAAAGTACCAAGGTCCCATCCAAAAGTCCAAAAGTCCAAAAGTCCCAAAGTCCCAAAGTCCCAAAGTCCCAAAGTCCCAAAGTCCCAAAGTCCCAAAGTTCCAAAGTCCCAAAGACCCAAAGTACCAAGGTCCAAAGTCCAAAAACCCTTAAATGACATGCTATCCCTGGATAAAGTACTCTTAATTCGAATCCACCGTGGTGAGGAACAGAACAAAGATGGCGCGTAACCAAAAATCGTGACGTGACGTGACGTGACGTGACGTGACGCAAATTTTTTTCCAACGCCGATAAAGAAGTTTCACTTCAAAAAAATAACTTGTCCTAATTTCAGATAAAAGTAGACTTTAATTAAATAGCTAGGAATAAAAATGAAACTAAATGAAAAGATAGCAATTACCAACTGGTTTATTAATAGTAGATAGTTCATACATAAGTACATTTACTATCGACTTTTTAAAAATGTTTTGTCTTGCTTGCTATAGTGACACTATGCTGTGATCTTATGTAGAGTAAAACTCTATAGTTATGATATTAGTAGAGGTGTTTATAGAGCTTTGCGGCATTGCAACTAAATGTAAAAAAGAAATAATATCATGATAATAGCTAACATCAAATATTTCGATTGTATCTACTCTACATAGATTTTATAAGACTTTTATGTATGTTTGCAGCAATCTTCACATTTTATTGCTGGCGTAATGGGTTCGCGTCCAAATTGAGACATTTATAGGCAATTTATAACAACAACTAGTTCTTTGAACGAAATTCCTTTGGGAAAGATAACGGTATTGTGCGCTCATTTGTAAATGATACTAATAAAAATACAAGCCCTTTTGGCCAATAAAAATAATAATTATTGGAGCAGATTTACGTAAAGATTTCATATTTTAAGCCCCCTTAACGCGCTTTGTGGTGAGCAGATAAATATAATGTTCTGGTACAGATTTTCTTTTCCAAAAGAAGATGGTATTGTTACCAAAGATTTAAATTATAAGAGTATTGGTAAGTGACACTAGTGTTGTACTTGATTTAATCGGAGAGGCACAACTATCATACCTAAGCTACTGGCTTGCAGCTAAATGTAGTATTGTAGTAGCTCCCAGCTACTGAGTTTAGGCAAGCTACTGCATATATATCTCCTAGATTGTATTATAAAGTGAAAAAAGACAACTTGGCCCAGACGGGAATTGAACCCGCAACCTTTGCCTAATCCAGCGCAATGCTCTAACCAATTGAGCTACGGGAGCCGTACTGATACAAGTTGAAGTTCTTCACCTTATTGTAAACGCCATTTATATATATTTGTATCAGTACGGCTCCCGTAGCTCAATTGGTTAGAGCATTGCCCTGGATTAGGCAAAGGTTGCGGGTTCAAGTCCCGTCTGGGCCAAGTTGTCTTTTTCACTTTATAATAAAATATTATGAAAAAGTTAGCATACTAATTGCTTTAAATATTATCTATCTCCTAGATATCCTTCAAAACCCTTTTAAATATAGTTTTTGAGCTAGCAGACAAAAATACTCTCTTACAATTAATAAAACTTTAGCATTACTCTAACCTACTGCACTGTAACCTCTCTCATCACGCCCACCTTTGTGCGATCAACATCTGGCCTCATTGGTGACGACGGGGCACGATCAGATCGATCTAGTAGATACAGCCTTTATGGTAGAATGTATTAATTTTTACCGTTGCTAGGTATTGTTGTAGCTAAATTGATTTTATTCAACTTGGAGATAGTGAGATCATTTAGACTGCAGGACTATTGAAAGAAAGGTTTACTTTTAAATCTGACTAGCTTTTGCGTGGGAGTTTGTTCGTGTTATATGAGTTTTTGAAGACATTTGTTACACAATCCCACTCTAATCCCTTAACTAATTTCACACCACACATAGGCTTATTTTAAACAGGTAACGGCACCCGTAGTGATATTTCACTCTTCAACCCCCTTTCAAAACAACGAGAAAACAATGTTATAAGTTTAACCTGTAAATGTATGTGTGTGGTAGTTGTGTTGTGGGCGGCCGCTGTGATCGAGAGGGTTCTTAGCTATAAATCACAAGCTGCAATTTAAACTTCACAGGTTCCATTCATTTGAAATTTAGTCAATAGCCATTCTGATTTTTAAGGTTCCGTACCCAGAGGGTTAAAACGGGACCGGACGGTTTCATGAGACTTCGCCGCTGAAGTTTTCACAGATTGCACAGGTTGCATTGCACAGATTGCACAGGTTGCATTTCACAGGTTGCCGCAATAACTACAAATAAATACCGCTATAAAATCAGCAACAAGAAGTCGTGATATCGGTCTCACCAGACTACCCCTTTCTAACACGTCTTTTGAATTTTTTGTTTTTTTAAATTTTGTATACCTACTCTCTCAAAATGACCAGCTATTACTGTCTGCAAAATTCCAGTATTGTAAGTAACGTGGTTTTGAAGTTATGAGTTTAATGCAACAGAGTCACAGACTACAGACCAAATCTGGATATACGCCCCTCTGCACTCTATTTTATAGAGAGGGGCTAAAACTGGGTAACTAAGGGGAGCACCCATACAACAAACGTGATTTATTGCCGTTTCTGGTACGGAACCGTCGGTACTCATGACTCGCACTTGATTGGTTAATTAAAGATCCTACCTCAAGAAATAGGAGTCTACAACCACAATAAATGTAATTAACAACCAAATCAAAATCATCAACATGAACTTTATTTCACATTTAATTCCCGGCTGTTGACTTAAGCCCGCCTGATGGATCACTCGCGTAATGCCGTCTGTCTCTATGCGCAAGCGCACCCATGCGTCATCAGTTCCGATCGTATTGATTACACATTAGGCAGAATGATATATTGCCTAGATCTGTCTTTATGATTATAATTCTCACATTGGATTTTTAAAAAAGTGTGTTCATTCAGATAACTATTGGTAGAGTGACTGTATGTTTGTTTGTACGTATTTTTGTGGCAGAGCAATTGCAGTAAAGAAGTTATACTCGTATTTGGTGATTGGGACAAGCTGTTGTAAGCTTTAGTTCGAGATTAAATGAGCCATCAGCTTAAACAAAATTTTATTTGTACTTTTAAAGCAGAGAATTATGACGTAGGCATTCACCTACAAAAACCTACCCACCTACACCGGAGTTCTAAGTACGATACGAGGGAAGCCGCGGTACATAATCTATAGGTACTTATATTATAAAGAGGAAAGTTTTGATTCTTTGTTTGTTTGTTTGCATCAAAAAGGCTCTGAAACTACAGGACCGATTTGAGAAATTCTTTCACTGTTAGGAAGCTACACTATTCCCGGTGAACATAGGCTATACTGGCTGTGTCCCGCGGCTTCGTCCGCGTAGAAGTCGTTATCGCGTAAAATTATTAACCTCCTATTACGCAGTCAGTTAAAAAAGTAGCCTATGTCCTTTCCTTGGACTCAAACTATCCCTATGCCAAATTTCATTAAAATTGGTTCAGTGGTTTAGGCGTGAAAACGTAACAGACTGATAGACAGAGCTACTTCCCCATTTATAATATTAGTAGGGATTTTATTCGCTGCTCACCACCTATTACGTGGGACAAATTATACAAAGGTGAAATGTAGGCATATAGTATGCCTCTGCCTACCCCTTCGGGGATAAAGGCGTGACCATATGTATGTATGTTTATTCGCTACGCGGGTGAAACCGCGTGACGTCGGATAGTTATATAAAAAGTCAGCTACAAAGTTATAACTAGTCTTCCAATATAAATCAGAATTAACTTCAAACTTATGTTACTTGGCGAATGAGGTATTAAGTCATTTAGTCTGCGCCAAGTGTCTGAAACTGACATGTTTCATTATATACTTAAGGCTCTATAAATTATCTGGAGATAAAAGTATTTTGAAGCTGAGCTCCACTCAGTGTTGCAACGGCCGTGACTGACCAGGGTTGCTGCCAGTCAGGTTATATTCTGAGACAACGAAGTAATTACTATGCGAAATTTTATAGCTAAAAAGACGTCCAGATATGCGACTTGAAACCTTGGTCTTGGACTCTTGGCAATCAAGGGTTTTTATACTCCACATAACCTACAAACATTTACGTTTCCGCCAGAATTCCAGTCAAAACCAGTTTAAAAAAAAATTGCGTGTACTTAGTGTACACACGTAAGAAGTGAAACTTCTTCATAAACTTAATTTTCACCTCACCTTAAATTAAGTCAAAAAGTCCAAAAGTACAAAAGTCCAAAAGTCCAAAAGTCCAAAAGTCCAAAAGTCGAAAAGGCCAAAAGTCCAAAAGTCCCAAAGTCCCAAAGTCCCAAGGTCTCAAGGTCCCAAAATCCCAAAGTCCCAAAGTCCCAAAGTCCCAAAGTCCCAAAGTCCCAAAGTCCCAAAGGCCAAAAGTCCAAAAGTCCCAAAGTCCCAAAGTTCCAAAGTCCCAAAGACCCAAAGTACCAAGGTCCCATCTAAAAGTCCAAAAGTCCCAAAGGCCAAAAGTCAAAAAGTCCCAAAGTCCCAAAGTCCCAAAGTCCCAAAGTCCCAAAGTCCCAAAGTCCCAAAGTCCCAAAGTCCCAAAGTCCCAAAGTCCCAAAGTCCCAAAGTCCCAAAGTCCCAAAGTCCCAAAGTCCCAAAGTCCCAAAGTCCCAAAGTCCCAAAGTCCCAAAGTCCCAAAGTCCCAAAGTCCCAAAGTCCCAAAGTCCCAAAGTCCCAAAGTCCCAAAGTCCCAAAGTCCCAAAGTCCCAAAGTCCCAAAGTCCCAAAGTCCCAAAGTCCCAAAGTCCCAAAGTCCCAAAGTCCCAAAGTCTCAAAGTCCCAAAGTCCCAAAGTCCCAAAGTCCCGAAGTCCCAAAGTCCAAAAGTCCAAAAGTCCCAAAGACCCAAAGTACCAAGGTCCCATCCAAAAGTCCCAAAGACCCAAAGTACCAAGGTCCCATCCAAAAGTCCAAAAGCCTAAAAGTCCAAAAGTCCCAAAGTCCCAAAGTCCCAAAGTCCCAAAGTCCCAAAGTCCCAAAGTCCCAAAGTCCCAAAGTCCCAAAGTCCCAAAGTCCCAAAGTCCCAAAGTTCCAAAGTCCCAAAGACCCAAAGTACCAAGATCCCATCCAAAAGTCCAAAAGTCCCAAAGTCCCAAAGACCCAAAGTACCAAGGTCCCATCTAAAAGTCCAAAAGTCCCAAAGGCCAAAAGTCAAAAAGTCCCAAAGTCCCAAAGTCCCAAAGTCCCAAAGTCCCAAAGTCCCAAAGTCCCAAAGTCCCAAAGTCCCAAAGTCCCAAAGTCCCAAAGTCCCAAAGTCCCAAAGTCCCAAAGTCCCAAAGTCCCAAAGTCCCAAAGTCCCAAAGTCCCAAAGTCCCAAAGTCCCAAAGTCCCAAAGTCCCAAAGTCCCAAAGTCCCAAAGTCCCAAAGTCCCAAAGTCCCAAAGTCCCAAAGTCCCAAAGTCCCAAAGTCCCAAAGTCCCAAAGTCCCAAAGTCCCAAAGTCCCAAAGTCCCAAAGTCCCAAAGTCCCAAAGTCCCAAAGTCCCAAAGTCCCAAAGTCCCAAAGTCTCAAAGTCTCAAAGTCCCAAAGTCCCAAGGTCCCATCCAAAAGTCCCAAAGACCCAAAGTACCAAGGTCCCATCCAAAAGTCCAAAAGCCTAAAAGTCCAAAAGTCCCAAAGTCCCAAAGTCCCAAAGTCCCAAAGTCCCAAAGTCCCAAAGTCCCAAAGTCCCAAAGTCCCAAAGTCCCAAAGTCCCAAAGTCCCAAAGTCCCAAAGTCCCAAAGTCCCAAAGTCCCAAAGTCCCAAAGTCCCAAAGTCCCAAAGTCCCAAAGTCCCAAAGTCCCAAAGTCCCAAAGTCCCAAAGTCCCAAAGTTCCAAAGTCCCAAAGACCCAAAGTACCAAGATCCCATCCAAAAGTCCAAAAGTCCCAAAGTCCCAAAGGCCAAAAGTCCAAAAGTCCAAAAGTCCAAAAGTCCAAAAGTCCAAAAGTCCAAAAGTCCAAAAGTCCAAAAGTCCAAAAGTCCAAAAGTCCAAAAGTCCAAAAGTCCAGAAGTCCAGAAGTCCAAAAGTCCAAAAGTCCAAAAGTCCAAAAGTCCAAAAGTCCAAAAGTCCAAAAGTCCAAAAGTCCAAAAGTCCAAAAGTCCAAAAGTCCAAAAGTCCAAAAGTCCAAAAGTCCAAAAGTCCAAAAGTCCAAAAGTCCAAAAGTCCAAAAGTCCAAAAGTCCAAAAGTCCAAAAGTCCAAAAGTCCAAAAGTCCAAAAGTCCAAAAGTCCAAAAGTCCAAAAGTCCAAAAGTCCAAAAGTCCAAAAGTCCAAAAGTCCAAAAGTCCAAAAGTCCAAAAGTCCAAAAGTCCAAAAGTCCAAAAGTCCAAAAGTCCAAAAGTCCAAAAGTCCAAAAGTCCAAAAGTCCAAAAGTCCAAAAGTCCAAAAGTCCAAAAGTCCAAAAGTCCAAAAGTCCAAAAGTCCAAAAGTCCAAAAGTCCAAAAGTCCAAAAGTCCAAAAGTCCAAAAGTCCAAAAGTCCAAAAGTCCAAAAGTCCAAAAGTCCAAAAGTCCAAAAGTCCAAAAGTCCAAAAGTCCAAAAGTCCAAAAGTCCAAAAGTCCAAAAGTCCAAAAGTCCAAAAGTCCAAAAGTCCAAAAGTCCAAAAGTCCAAAAGTCCAAAAGTCCAAAAGTCCAAAAGTCCAAAAGTCCAAAAGTCCAAAAGTCCAAAAGTCCAAAAGTCCAAAAGTCCAAAAGTCCAAAAGTCCAAAAGTCCAAAAGTCCAAAAGTCCAAAAGTCCAAAAGTCCAAAAGTCCAAAAGTCCAAAAGTCCAAAAGTCCAAAAGTCCAAAAGTCCAAAAGTCCCAAAGTCCCAAAGCCCAAAGACCCAAAGTACCAAGGTCCCATCCAAAAGTCCAAAAGTCCAAAAGTCCCAAAGTCCCAAAGTCCCAAAGTCCCAAAGTCCCAAAGTCCCAAAGTCCCAAAGTTCCAAAGTCCCAAAGACCCAAAGTACCAAGGTCCAAAGTCCAAAAACCCTTAAATGACATGCTATCCCTGGATAAAGTACTCTTAATTCGAATCCACCGTGGTGAGGAACAGAACAAAGATGGCGCGTAACCAAAAATCGTGACGTGACGTGACGTGACGTGACGTGACGCAAATTTTTTTCCAACGCCGATAAAGAAGTTTCACTTCAAAAAATTCCCACATAAAAAAGTTGTTTAATTTTGCCCAATAATGTAATCAATTCTACTCACTATAAACTCTATAAACCTACTCCATAGTTTTTATGGTACCTATACTAGTTTTTGTTAAAACAAATCTCTGAGGTCGAGAGACATTCTGACTCGATTACTTCATCGATGTCCCACTTCGATTGTATCTTTGTTGAATCGATAATCGATTCGGCATGCTCGGATTGAGTTTGCCGGGGGGCTACTCTAGTTTTAGATCGGAACTTGAGATGGTGAAATGCGATTTGTTGTGATTTGATGAGGCCCTCAACGGTACTTTACTATTCGTGATAATAGCATTCATTGTGCTCATAATCCCCGTAAATAAAAGTTTCAAGTTCATGGAGAACATTTGCTATGCGTAACTAATTAGAAATGAAATACCTACATAGAGAAAGTTTGTGTTTAACACTTGGTTTTCAATAAACATAATGTAGATTTGCCCCAGCAGTCGACCGACAAAAATACCGAATGCTTAGTTCAGAAGAAACAATATGACTGGCCACGTGTTCTAGTGGTTAGCGTACCTGACTATGGATTCGGAGGATGTGGGTTGGATTCCCACCCAGGACAAATGTCTTTGTTTAATGAGCATTTTGATTTGTTCTGTGTCTGGATGTAAATTATCTATAATATGTGTTTATTTAGAAACTAGCTGATGCCCGCAGCTTCGCCTGCGTGAAATTTAGTTCCTACACTGTCTCTAACCTATCTCTGTAGGTACCAAATTCCAGCCAGATCCGTTCAGCCGTTACAGCGTGAAAGAGTAACAAACATTCACACTCACAAATATTCGCATATTTATAATAGTTGTTCTGATTAACAAATTCATAAAACATATATAAGTTATGTAAATTTATTTATTAAATACATTTCTTAATTCATTGGCTAGACTACTACTTGACTCAAATTCTCTTCTAAGCAATTGACATCGTAACTTAGTTCCTTCTTCAGGTAGTCCCAGTCATACTGAAGCCTACAACGTATGGGAAAACCGAACTACGATAGACTTTGTCCTCATAATACAGATGGTCCAACCAAGACCTGTTAACTTAATAACCATGTAAATTTCATCTGCTAGGTGTTCATGTTCATTTTACTTGTCAAATGTGATCTTCGTAGAGGCCATTCCCGTATTTTACAAAGACTTAGTGAGTCTGTGTCCTGCACCGAATGCAGCCAGAACTATAGAATAAAGTTCATACCTTCCATGACCAGTCGCTTAGGGCTGCTGACATCTTTCATTCTAATGCACAGTGGACACTACCTAAAGCGTGGTATTTCATTATTCCTGGCTAGCCATCTTCGAATTTTCTTCTTCTTTCACATATTTATATACAAAATTTTAAAAAAATTAACTACAATATTTACGATAGTACTTTAAAGTAAAATCATGAATATGACAATGTCATTCGGATTGAACATCCACAAATGTGTCAAAATAAAAAGTAATTTAAATAAAAAATAAGAGTATTTAAGGAGTATTAATATCAACTCCGGAGAAAATCAGCTCCAAAATAATTTACATTCCCTTTTTAGGTCGATAAAGTATAAATTTCAATAAAATAAGGAACACGTCTTCCATCAGTTATGCTAATAATGCTATATGCCAAATTTTAAGCAGATCGGACCAAGGAATCGCGTTGTCCCATACAAACTTGACCCTCCTTTTTTATACCTTTTGAGGTGGAATTTGCAAAAATGGTAAAATTACTTATTTCAAATTGTAACAAACTACGCTCATGCTGAATTTCATCATCGTACAATTAACCGTTTAAGCAATAATTGATAATAACTTTATACAACTTAAGTTCATTTTTTATTTTATAATAAGTATACTTTTCAGGGATAAAAAGTACCCAGTGTGGTGCCCAGGATATTAAAGAATAATGATATCAAGTTTCATCGTAATCGAACCGGTAGTTTTTGCGTGATGCCTGAACAAACAGACAGACAGACAGACAGACAGACAGACAGACAGACAGACAGACAGACAAAATTTTTTTAAATCACATTTTTGGGTTCGGTGTCGGTCTAGTAACACCCCCTGCTATTTATTTTTTTTATATTTTCAATGTACAGATTTTTCACTTCTACAGATTTATTATAAGTATATAGAATAGATAGATGTAAGTATGTCTATCAGTCGTCTAGATCCCATAGCACAAGCAGGCTTCTAGCTTAGTTTGGGCTAGATGATGCTGTGTGAGAAAGTGAGAACGTTTAACAATATTAAAGACCATGTACCTATTATGACAAAATTGGAAGAGGCAGCATGTTTGAGTAGTTTCATACTCGTAGTTTTCTACAATGTAGTTTAGTATGCAAGTTATGCAACAAACTTTACACAGGTGTGCAAAGCTATGTCACCGTAAATAGCTGCCCTATGAAAGACCAAATCAGCATATTTTGACTTGACTGCCAACCACATCCTGACTATAATCTGTTCAATAATCTTTACAAAGTCGCTTATTAATGTTATGTTACAAATAATCTTCTATTAAGTTTATTAAATTACGCACATGTAGTTGTTAAAGTCTTTTGAGCAGATATACTAGTATAAACTTCGGTTTTGTTTTGAGCTATTGACAATGCGATATTAGATGTTTGATTACTTACTACATAGTCATTAAGGGGCGGGCACAAGTAGGCATTTGGCGCTCCCCTCGCCCCGGGCGCAAGACACACCGCGCGCCGGCAGCGGCAGTCAACTCTCATGCCACAGTATACAGTATAGTAGAAAGAAACAGCATGCTAACTTTGTTTGACGTAGTAAATGCATCTAACTTTATTAAGTGTAGTGATTTATTAGTTTCGTAAATAAAAATAAAAGAGTTAATCGTAAATAAATTATGTATATTATACTATTATTTTTAAGCTAAAGAGTTTGTTTGTTTGTTTAGTTGTTCTAACTCTAGAGTCTAAGAGACTGCTAGTTGAATTTCAAGAGTTTCTTAACAGAATGTCCATTTTTGAAAAATACCAAAATATATAACATCACGCTAAGGCGAATAAGAGCTTAGCAGCAACGAAACATTTTTCGACAACTAGGATATTTCATTTCTTTTGAGAGTTTCCGTTGCGTACGTTTGCTACAGTTGCGTAAAAAATGTAAATTACATAATAGCTGGTCATAAAAATTTCTAAAGTTTTCTAAAGTTGGTATGCTAAGTATGAATCACGGGATCATTGTGCAATCCAAAATGGCCGCCGCGGTGTAATCACAAAGTTTCATGATGGGTATCGTTACGATACCAATCATAAAATTTTGTGATTACGGCGCGGCGGGCATATTGAATTGCAAAATTATCACGTGTTTCGTACTCAGCATACCAAAAAACCCCTTAAACGATACCCATCATGAAATTTTGTGATTATGTCGCGGTGGCCTTTTTGGATTGCAAAATTAGTACGTGATTCGTATTCAGCATACCATAAAACCCTATAAACGATACCCATCATGAAATTTTGTGATTACAGCGCGGCGGGCATATTGGATTGCAAAATTATCACGTGATTCGTACTCATCATACCAAAAAAACCCTTAAACGATACACATCATGAAATTTTGTGATTATGGCACGGCGGCCAAATTGGATTGCAAAATTATCACGTGATTCGTACTCAGCATACCAAAAAACCCCTTAAACGATACCTATCATGAAATTTTGTGATTATGGCGCGGTGGCCTTTTGGATAGCAAAATTAGTACGTGATTCGTATTCAGCATACCATAAAACCCTATAAACGATACCCATCATGAAATTTTGTGATTACAGCGCGGCGGGCATATTGGATTGCAAAATTATCATCGTACTCAGCATACCAAAAAAACCCTTAAACGATACACATCATGAAATTTTGTGATTATGGCACGGCGGCCATATTGGATTGCAAAATTATGACGTGATTCGTACTCAGCATACCAAAAAACCCCTTAAACGATACCCATCATGAAATTTTGTGATTACGGCGCGGCGGCCATCTTGTATTGCAAAATTAGTACGCGATTCGTACTCATCATACCAAAAAACCCCTTAAACGATACCCATCATGAAATTTTGTGATTACGGCGCGGCGGCTATATTCGATTGCAAAATTATCACGTGATTCGTACTCAGCATACGAACAAACCCCTTAAACGATACCCATCATGAAATTTTGTGATTACGGCGCGGCGGTCATATTGGATTGCAAAATTATCACGTACTTAGTACTCAGCATACCAAAAAACCCCTTAAACGATACCCATCATGAAATTTTGTGATTACGGCGTGGCCGCCATGTTGGATTGCGAAATTATCATGTAATTCGTAGACATTTAATGCATTAGGTAGCTGGTTACCATGTCGTGAAAACACTTAAAAAGTAAAAGATCACCACATTTTTACCATGAGTCGCGTATGTATTTGTAACGGTTAATCTAATTACATTTTGCCCATTACTGATATTTTTATACTGTGGCGCGATTTCAACGTAATTTGGCATAATAATTACGAAATAGTTGCGAAAAAAACTGACACAGGTCCTGCCTCCACAAGCGCCAGGGCGAGACTGATCGGCCGTCAGCGGCGCAATTCTATTGCGTTTGGTAGATATTCGTACATGATAACTATGTAAATAGTTGTTTATAGAAAAACGCTCGGAAAATGTGTATGAAAACTTAATACCTTTAATTGAGTGCAAAAAAAATATATAAAATGTTAATAGTTTAGCCCCAGTTTTGAAAAAACTTTTCTGAGAGAGTCAACTTTGGGATTTTTTTCTATCTAGTGAAATTTATTGGATCGTGTAACGGGCTCGGAATATGTTTAGCTTATATCCTTAACAGATTTAAAAACCCTTTACTTTTTGACTAGGATTGTTTCAAAAAACTCAAAATCTGACCCACGCGGCCTTAAAGGCTGCTTTCATCGATCAAATATCTTTTTAGTTAGAAGGCTGTTTCACGATATTTTTTCATTCCATTTACAAGTTCGGAAAGATGCTTAAATGCCAATGAACAATTTCAGGTATATTCAAATTTTATTTTTCAGCTTCTTAAATCTATTCCCGAGGATTCAGTTGATTTTTACCAGGATTTCATAATCGTGTAGTATCTGTCTTATAAAGGTGCGTACGGATTGCGCGTGCCTCGGCTACGCGTAGTCGCGAAACACTGTCCACGCGTACATTGTATACGCGTACACCTCCTGTACGGACCGCCGCGAACCTGTACGCGAGGTCAGTCGATCCAGATTATTAAGACTCGCAGAACACGCGTGACTATTCATTTTGCCGTCCAAATATAGCGTACCCGATCGTGCGCGTCCCCTTTGACGCGCGACCAAAAACCGACAGACGATGGCTCGCTTGCGAGCTGGCTCGCGGGGTACGCGTTCCCCAAGAGTGTACGCGTAGCTGCAGGTACGGACATGACGTTCCGGACACGCGTATACTGGCTACGCGTACCCAGTGTACGCGCAATCCGTACGCGCCTTTAGACCTCAATCTCTCAGCCTTTAGCCCCTCTCTATAAAATAGAGTGCAGAGGGGCTTATGGCGAGACTTTGTCTGTAGCTGTGACTCTGTCGCATTAAACTACGTCACTAGGTCACATGGATCACCTGTTCAAAGTTTGAGATAAAACAAAAATGACAACGTCAATCGGATTGAACTTTCACTTTCACAATAAAGGTGTTAGAGAGGGACAGTCTGGTGAGAACGATCTCACGGGTTTCTTGTTTAGAATGGAAAAAATCCTCTGTGAATTGTCTACCTTTTTGCCATCTTTGGTTAAATAAACAGCATGTAGTATCAATGCCAACAAAGCGTTTATAACTAGATCAACCGTTGTGTAGGTCTCAAACCGTCCAGCCGCGAGAGCCAGGCTTAGCGAGATCACTGTCAGACTTAACAAGGATTAGCGTCAACTGGCGGTAAATAATGATGCCAACCGTTTTAACCAACCAATAATAGCAATACTACATTTTGTATTCATAGCCGTTATTGGTAAAGTGACTATAGGCGAATAGATAGTACCTTGCTACTTTCACGTTTGAAGCACTTTTTGCGATTTTATTAAAGAGATCCTCACTTAGAACCGATCTAGAGGGCCTGCAGAAATGACCGCTGTTACAATGTATGTCGCTAACGTATCATCGGAACCATCAGAAGTCTACAGTTGGCATGGCTGTCATGGCTTCCGGTGATTACAGACAACCACCGGTATGATCGGTTGGCTGGATAGCGCTGAGGAGCTCCGATCCCGAAATGAAAAGTTGGCGTCTTATTCAAAACTAGCGGATGTTAAGCGGTTTCACCCGCGTAGTTCCCATTTCCTTGGGAATATAAGAATAAAATATAGCCTATGTTACTGGGCGATAGTGTAGCTTTCCAACAATGAAAAATTTTTCAAATCAGTTCAGTAGTTTCGGAGCCTATTCGATGCAAACAATCAAATCAAATAATGAAATCTTTCCTCTTTTTAGCATAGATGACTCAATTAAAGAAACCGAACGAGAAAATTCAGGACACGTAGGACGATGATGTGAAAGACGCTGCATGATAATATACTCAAGTAACTTGTGCGCCAGCAATGCAAGCGTGAGGGCGTCCATTACAAATGGCTATATGGGGAACGGATTATTCGCCAGATCCCAGCAGGAGCAGTAGACACAAGGTCTCAAGCTTAGAAGGGATTTAGGAGGGATTCGGCATAGGTACCGTTTAAAGAGAATACTTCAGATTCGACCGGCACACCGCTTGGATGATGATGACTGCCTAATTAAAAACAACTTCATTCTCTATTCTCTACAATCAGTTGTAAATATTTGTAACATTAAAATCATTTTAAGCTTTACCGTTAAATATGATGTAGTTTTTAACTTATAATCTCTGAATTTATGCCACACCGAACTATATTGTCTATCACAGTTTTGGCTAATAATAATAAAAATAATGTATGCTTGTATAGTATAAGCTCATCCTATCTCATCTAAGTTTATGCTTCTTATAAATCCGGAACTATAATTTAATATACGAGACTTAATACTTGCATCTTTGCCACGAACATAAAACTAATTATAATTATAAAGTTTATTGAGGTAGGTAAGCTCATAGCTGTCGTAAACTATGATTAGTTGTTTAGTTTTAAAGGCTAATCTATCTTTTAATAGTGTCGTAAATGATATTATTATTATTATTTACATACAATTTAGTGTTGGGAAAATTATTGTCACATTTTCTGTGGAATAAACAGATTTGGTTCCGTGTGAATTCTGTATGTACCGTTAATTTTTAGGGTGCCGAACCCACAGAGTAAAAAAGGGACCCTATTCATGAGACTTCGCTGTCCGTCTGTATGTCTGTCCGTCACCGTGATAGCTAGAAATGAAAATTCACAGATGATGTATATCTGTTGCCGCTATTACAACAAATGAACAAATAATATCAGAAAAAAAGGGAGATTAAGGGGTGCTTTTTGTACGGAACCCTCTGTGCGCGAATTCGACTCGCACTATGCTGGTTTTAGATACTTCGACACAATCCAAAATAGAGGGTCTTAGAACCCCATCACTACTGGACCCGAGCCACCACTGAACTACACCAGGTGAAGCTTTTTCTTCTTATTGACTCTCTACGAAGTCAATAAGAAGAAAAAGCTTTACGGTGAGGCTTGTTGCTACTAACCGTTATCTATCTATACATATAATAAAACTGTTGAGGGTCGAGAGTCTGTACATGGAAGATATTTTGAAAATTTTATTTGTAGGGCATTCGCTAATCGATACTGAAGCCGAAAATGTAATTTAAAATTTTCATGTCTGTCTGTCTGTCTGTCTAATAAAACTTGGTATAATCAGAGCTTATAATCCGAGGAAGGTTTTAGGATACTCTTGATCCCGATATTTTGCGCGGTTCCTTTGGAAGAGGGGATGAAAGGTAAAATTATTTTTTAGTTGTAACTTCTCAATGCGTGGTCCGATTTCAAATATTTTTTTGTTTTGGAAAGGGAATACTTTAAGGATTGTTTCACACAAGTTTTAATATTGAGGATTTTGCAGTACAAAAATTAGAGAGATCTCAACTTTCACAAAACCTAGAGAATTCAACGATTTCTTTGAATGTAAGGGTAAATCTAAACTGGCGTGTTGGCTTTATCATAAAAGAGCGTAATGATTAAGGCTATTGTAAAATAATTCAGTCCACGCCGAAGGCCTATACTGAATTGTTTTAGAATGGACTTAATCTTTAAGCTCTTTATGATTAAGCAAACAGGGCAGTTTCATACGCTCCCATGATTCTGTTAACTTCGGAATGACGTTTAAGAAGCCGTCGGAACTCTATAAACATCTAAGAGTTACTAAAATGCACGTCTTGGCAAAATCAAGAGACAAAATCGTTCAAACTCTTCCAAAGGATAAAAATATAGCAGAACTTGAGTCACGCCTCCAATTCCACAAGAAATTCATGGTGGGTTCGCAGACTGGTCGAGCGGGGTTGGGTAGTATCCGGAGACAAACAGATAAAGACATTACAAAATCTTTTCTGGAGCAGGATGAGAGCGATGCGTATAAGGTGCACGCGATGAACCTGGAGATGCAGAATGAATGGCTTACTCTGGGCAAATTTTGTATTCCCATGGCCTTGCAGTGGCGTACCTTATTGTACGACTGGTCGCCGGCTTTGCTTAAGTTCTACCTGAACGCGTTTCAATTGACCCTCCCCGACCAAAGTAATTTGGTCAGGTGGGGGAAAGCCACAGATAAAACATGTAATGCATGTGGAGAAGCGATTGGAACTGCTAGGCACCTGCTGGTAGGTTGTAGGACGTTACTAGACCGGGGTCATTACTCGCGCCGACACGATAGGGTATTGGAAATCATACATGAGGCTGTCAGTTTGGCGGTAGCGAGAGCGAAAAAGGGATTAACCACAAACAAAAGAAATGACATTGCGTTTGTAAAGGAAGGCTGTTCAAAGAAAGTACCTCAAAAGCCGTACTCAATTTTGATGACTGCCGCCGATTGGACTATACTCTCAGACACGTATGAAAAACACTACAAAATCCCGAAGGATGTATGTGCCTCGTCATCCAGACCCGACATATTCCTGTTTTCGAGGATACACAGGCGTGCGGTGCTCGTGGAGCTGACGGTCCCGGTCCGGGAGACCAACATATCGAAGGACCACGCCATGAAGACAAATAAATACTTTGACTTGACCAATGAGTTAACCAAAAATGGCTATGTGGTTAAACTCTATGCCGTAGAAATAGGAGCAAGGGGAATTCCAGCTAAATCCCTGTATAATTTATTTAAGGACCTTGGATTGCCAAGAGTAAGCTCTTTACTAAAACGAGTATCCAAAGCGGCATTGATAGGATCTTACCAAATCTGGTTGGGCAGGGGGGGGAACATTGTTGACGGTGGAAGGTGATCGTTTATGCGCATAGTAAGGTGGCCACCCTAAACCTACTCGAATGGGTCGCAAGTCCCAGACGCCGTCGGGGTGTTCCCCCCTGTGCCACGCTATGGACCCGGCGCCCGCACGGGGAGTCCATGGAATGCTAAGAATACGGTCTCTACCTGCCCTTTCATACACCTTATGTGGCGTAAACGAAGTTGCGAGGGTCAGCTAGTTCTTGAATATTAATGAATAGTTTCGATTGGAAGTAACAGGTAAGACGCTGCGATTTAGAAGTGGGTACTGCCCTTGATAGAGTCAAGAGCTGTCCCGTCTCCAGTACCCAGAGCATGACTTCAGGATGATTGAAATAATACTAGTGTGGGGAGACACAACTTTTAGCAGTGTCAGCATAGTAGAATTAAATGTGAGTCGGGTTTAAACAGTGCTGGGGCCAGCAAGTCTAATAGGTAGATACTATATCTTGAAGTGAAATGGAATGCCCGGAGACTGATGAAAAGACTGTGTTGTGATAGTCTTATTGAGTCGGTTACTGGTTCTCAGTGGATCAAGACTAATTCAGATTCTGTGCGTTGAAACTGACTGCGGTAGGTAAACTGTTTAATACTTTTAAGAAAAAATCAGCTCTCTTTTTGAGAAACGCTCATTTAGTGCAAAGAAAATTATGTATTTCTAAAGGTTAACAACAGGTAATGAAAATGACCATAATATTTAATTTGTTAAAAGATTTTTAAGTTATAAATTTAATATAATTTTAAAAACAAAGAATGTATAAAGCCGTGTAGGTATATCTCGTTTACGAAACGCGTAATTTGTAAAATTACTTAAATTAACTACATTATAATCTCATGCAGTCTGCATTTACAAATTTATATGGCGACCCATCGGTCATTTTGTTTCAGTTACAATAATAGCTACACAATTTCGCTAAATTAATGTGGGTACTTACGGCGGTTCTTAAGTAGAGGGCTGGTGACCCCAGGGTCAGTGAATTAGTGCCTGTGCTGATCCTTTTAGCCCACGCCCTAACGGACCTGCCGTGGTAATAATTATGTACTTTCACGATAACCATGATGATGGGATTTATGCATCTCAAATATGGGCGGTGGATATGCTGCAGTGGGTGAGAGGAGTGGAGTGGAGAGTTACCCAAAAAGGTTTTTCGTGGGTCATTTTAAGTGCGATGATGTCGCTCGCACTGGATTAAGGGATGCTGAAGACTATGGCAAGTGGACTTAGAGAAATAGGACAGCAGATTTAAATTGTAACTGCAACCCTTCGCCAACGATGTTCTCAATACCAAAATCCACATTTAATATAGTTTGCACGCAGTACATTAACTTTATTGTCAACGTGTCAATCAAATGACACATTGAAAGGTGTAAAATCGATTATGCACGCATAAATAACTTGACATTTTCGTACCTTTATAGTTGCAACATGCTGTTTTCTTTATGTCAACGGTCTTTCCTAATCGTGTACAAAGCTTTTAGTATGGCGCCCACTGCGCCCAGGGCCTCATTGCAGATGATTACTTTTCACAGATACTATATGTGTAAACGTGTGTTAATGGGTAGATATAGAAAAGGTAGCAGGAAGGGACTGAATGCGGAAGGAGCAGAAGTGCAGGATTGTGTGTTGTAGCGTGAATTGGGAAATGCCTACGTCCAGCAGTAGGCATAGCATAGGGTGATTTGATTCATTTCAAATTCAAATGCTTTACTGTTCAACGTAGGTACAAATGGTGTTATAAATAGTAGGTACATTTTATGATCCGCCATGTTCCGTCATTTGACATACAATAATCAATGAAAAGACACGATAACATTAATAATATAAAAAAATTGGAATGATAATAAGTCATTAATATCTAAAATACATCACAAAATACACTATAAATCATATTAAAAATACAAAAATACAATTGAAATCACCTATGAAGTACCTAGTTAATAACTTTACAAATGTCAATATTTATTTACCTTTTCAATACAATTCAAATATCAGTTGCTTTTGCCTTTATATTGCAGTGTTATTCTTTTACTGAGTAGTAGCATTTATTTATAAGCAGCTTCTGCAGGTTTTTTTTAAAATTCATTGTGTGTTTGTCTGTCTTTCACATTATTGTCGCAAGATTTAAGGGGAGTGTCATTTTCATCTCGAAAAAAGTGTCCTTTAAATCGTCACATGTCATCACTCGTTCTCTACTATCGATATAAAGAACTAGTTTTATCGACGATTTAATCTGACAGCTCACAACGTCATTGTTTCTTTTTTAATTTTCTCACTTTTGCCGCCATATTTTATGAATGTATTTTATAAAGAAAACTCTCCAAAGATTCTTCTCTTGATCTTGGCATATTTAGGTAGTTAGGTACTTTAGAATAGTTTGGCTTTCTAATGGTGACCGAATTTTAAGACCAGCTCTGTAGTTTCAGAGTTTATCGATAGTAAACAAAAAAATCTTTCCTCTGTATAATATAAAGTGTAGATTCTCTCTACCCCTTTATAATCCCAATGGAAATGATCGTTAACACGTGTTGGGCGTGATGTCCGACTGGACGCGAAGTGATGAATGGTGATGAGCGCGTCGATTTATTTGATGATCTGTGATGAGTAATGATCATAACAAACTACCGAAACTATTTGTTTTCATTTTCAAATTTTATTTTTATTATGATCAGCTGTATGAGGAGCAGGAGCAGTATTATGAAATATGTATATTCTTCTACCTCTAAATAATTAAAATAAATAATGGTCATATCTATAAATTAATGTATCCTATATTTTAGCGTTATAATTTGCTTATCACGAATGCCTGGTGTATTTTCGTAGAATAAATTAATAATAAAATAAAAAAGATGCAATTCCTTAACGTGTAACTTTAGAGGTGATACCACCTCCAAGTATCCACGCTTCCATGTTATCATGACCTGCAAATCCTGCAATACATCCAACCAAGTAGTCCTTGTTAGCTACCTTAATTAACATTTGCTTACAAGATTGTCGTAAACTAGCACACATTATGTTCCTTAGTTCTGTGTGGCCAGTTCGCGGAACCAACGGTCTCCTTCGAACTACAAGTAGCGATTTTACGGAACCCCGCTCGATCTGATTTTACATAAACACCGGCTCTACCGGTCCCGACGAAAGTGATAAGGTGATATCACTTTGTTATCGATGATATAAACTGTGTAATGAGGGTGTGGTACCTCCTTTTAATTAACAATAAGTTTGAGAGTTTATTTTCTTTCTTTCATTTTACATTGTAAATGTATTTTGCTTGAAATTATCTGAGTGGAATAAACTGGTGTTGGGAAAAGCGGACCGGACATTATCAATTGTAATCTATGTAACATCATTACTATGTAATTTCTTTCATAAGTAATGATACCAATATTACCAATTCAATAACAGCAAAAATATATTTTTTTATTTATTTATTTAACACTAGCTGATGCGCGCGGCTTCGCCAGCGTGATATTTGGTTCCTGATCCCGCCGGGAACATTTTCCTGGTGGAACATTTTCCTGGTATAAAAAGTAGCCTATTTGTTATTTCAGACTATATTCTATCCCTCTACCAAATTTCAGCCGGATCTATTCAGCCGTAAGAGGCTTAGAGCGTGATTGAGTAACAAACATCCAAACATCTTCCCAAACTTTCACATTTTATAATATTTATTTAACATTTTGAGCTTCTGAAAAAGGGTTTGTGACATTTTAATGCTTCGGAAAGCACGTAACGTGGTTGGTCTCGAGTACCAGTAGCATGGTAGCTGTTAAGCTAAATTAAAGACCTAATGGGCGGCTACCTGCAGATAAAACTGCATAGCCATAGCATGGAACACTCTGCCAGTACATGTGTTTCCTTCCTCTTACAATCTCGGGTCCTCCAAGAAGAACTTGAGAGCGGAGGCAGATTGGTGCGCCAACTTTGATGGTCACTGATAATAGTCTTACGGACAGTGAGACGATTCGCTAGACGTATACAGAACACCAAGCTAGCGGGACTACAAGAGCTTCCAAGAAAAGTAGGTAGTAAGCACGAAGTCGGCGCAGTAAGTATATTGGGGTAATTAGTTGTAAAGTGAATCACGGGCCGTTAGATGAATTCGGTCGAGACCATAACTGTGAAACTTGTATGAAATTCCCACCTGTGCTGAGTAGGCCTTTAGCGGTTTAGGGTTGCCGCTAACTATGATTGCTGATTTTATAATTGATTTCTTTTGATTGGCGTCGCGAGCTATATTTAGTCATTGTGTCAAAATTTATAAGGGGGATTTTTCAGTCCTGTCCGACAGTAAGTGATTTTACTAATATTTTAAACATGAAGGTTTTTTTTTAAACGTGAGGGAAAATCCTTCATGGACGCCATGCCGGACTCCTACCGACTAAAAAACCTCAAGTAACGTCCAACAGCCTACGGTTGAGAGCCCCGGGTAAGCCCTCGGAAGGATTTCCCAGGACTCCCAACAGACCTACGGCTACCACTGCGGCCACGCCTCGGGGGTGTTAAACGTGAAGGTTTGTGATGAATATGTTTGGATGTTTGTTACTCAATCACGCTCTAATGGCGGAATGGATTTGGCTGCAATTTGGCACAAGGTTAGATTTACTTATTCTGAAATAACATTATAGGCTTTTTATCCCCGGAATGTTCCCATGGGAAGCGGGAACAGGAACTGAATTTCAAGCGGGCCAAGCCGCGAGCATTATCTAGTAATTAAGTTGAACCGAACAAGATGCCTGCTGGATCCGGTCGGCGTCTCGTTGTGGCGATCTTTAGGGAGGTCGATGGTCAGTGGTGCTTGTTTTCATCTAAGATGATTATACATACATACATACATACATACATACATACATACATACCTACATAACATCACGCCTGTCTCCCAACGGGGTAGGCAGAGACTATGACTTTCCACTTGCTACGATTCTGGCAAACAACTTTCGCTTCTTCAACTTTCATAAGTGTCTTCATACATGCTCTTCCGTTAAGGGTACTCTTGGCCTGGCCTTTTCTCAGAAGATTATCGATTTGATCGACATGAGTATGCCTAGGTACCCCTTCCAGTTTGCTCATTCACTCTCGCTTCATAAATAAAGAAAGAAAGAAAGAAAGAAAGAAAGAAAAAGCTTTTTATTCTACATCTACATTAATAATAAACCTTAAACACATGCTTTAGAAAAATAATACTAATATAATAATATAACACGAAAAAAAAATAAAAAACAAAAAACAAACACTTAGCATACAGTGCATACAGCATATACCCATTCTAACCTTTCAAATACAAAACCTAATGTAGAATAATCTGTTTCGTCAGCCTATTTCCATCCATTCTCTCCACATGTCCAAACCATCTGAGCATCCCTTTCTCTATCTTAGTCAGTACATCTTCTGTCATACCGCAATGTTCCCTTATCACACTATTCTTTACTTTATCCCTCAATGTCACTCCAGCTATACTTCGCAAACTCCTCATTTCCACTGCATTAATTTTACTTTCATGCTTCTCCTGCCACACCCAACTTTCACTACCATGCATAAGTGTAGGGACAAGCACTCCTCTATGTACAGCCATCCTTGCCTTTTTAGACACGTTCTGACTGCTCATAAAGGTGTGAATGGCTCCATTCACTTGGCTTCCTGCCAAAACTCTTCTTTCAATATCATTGTCACACTTTCCATCTCTTGCAAATTTTGAACCCAAATATACAAACTCTTTCACCTGTTTCACGCTCTTTCCTTCGATCGATATCGAGCAATCAGTCATACATTTCTCTCTTTCAAAAGATGATTATGATGATAATAATATCTACAGCGGCAGCCCTACTCACTCAACAGTCGGCGTATTTAACATTTCGCGTTTTATTACGTGGCTCGCCGGGACAGACGCGACTCGATTATTGCAATCGACAAATTCCCAACTAATCGACTGTGCCCAAATTAATTGCGGCCAATTTGTTCGCGCCATTTTCTTTAAATGATATTTTAAACACGTACATTTAAATGAAATTGTAATTGCACTGAAGATAAATGAATGTAATGGCAACATCTGACCAAAAATAATTTAAGTAGGTAGGTGTCGATGACGAAAGCGTTTAAGTTTTTATTTTACTTACCGAACCGAAATAGCCTTCAACAAGTATGAAGAATGTGAATATGAACTTCCACTTCAGAAGATTGTGAAAGTTACTCTTTTTCCAAGAGCTTTTACCCAAACTGCTAGAGAATATACCTACTGACTGACTGTCTGACCTATATCAATCCCTCAGAAATTACTATAATATGAAAAAAATGAGAAGAATCTGAGCTAGCCCAAACCTATATACATACCAACTCTACTAAACTTGTACATTCAAACAAATTGTTTCACATGTATCTATCATAGGAATATGGACAATCCACAAATCGATAGAAACACCAATCATTAAGGTGCAAAACATCAAAAATATAAGTACCCCTTTAAATTTGTCACAGTCGGAAGAAAAGACAGAGGTGCGTTTGCCCCACTGACTCTAATTCCAAGTCTACTTGTGGCTTGTGGCGCGCAATATCGGTCAAACGTCACGCCGATTTGTGGGAAGCTTCGGCAACGCAATTTCATATTGTGCAAGCGTTGCACAAAGGAGATTTCCACGGTAGATTACGTGCCCGCGTCTACGAATATACAAATGACATCATTGTGTGGTAGATGGAAATATTTCGTGTATTAATTACCTATTCAAGTAACAGGAAATAATTGTCACAAGTCGAAATTTTTTTAATTTTTAAATCAATCACGTCACGCTATCGTCTAGCTAGGGCTTGCTTCTGTGAGGAGGACGGTGAGCAGCCCCTCACCGTTCTCAGGCCTCTGGTTATAGAGGCCGATAGTCTTGGGCGAAGATGTCATGTCACCTAGCAAATATTTAATCTTGACAGGGAGAGAGACTTTTTCTTTTTGTTAAATTGACCTAAACAAGATTCCCCCTAGAAGTCTACACAATGTGATCGCTCTTAGTGGTCCGGGGCCAAACCGATTCTGTTAGGCTTATGATCTTCTGGATGAGAAATTATTAGTGAGAACTTTTATAGAAAATAGAATCAGTGTACTTAGTTGCATTTATACACTGTTTGCTGTATTGAACAGGTCAGCTAGCATCCGCGCCGCCATGCGCCACCCTGGCATCGTACAACTTTGGCTGCTTGTCAAAAACGTTTCCAAACTAAACGGATCTAACATTTTTGCATAATGAATTACAAGAAATATTGGTAGTAATTTTAAAGAGTAGTAAGTAGGTACCTAATTCTTTTACTCCTTTGTTAATGTTGATCAAAAAGGAACTAATTACCATGAATATTTTTAGAGCAAAAAATACAAAGCACAGTCAATCATTGATAGCAAACGTCGACGCAAAAATTTAAGAAATCCATCGTCATCGTAGAGGTCATTAGCCTATAGAGAGCGTCATGTGCTTCCAAAGCGCGTTATGCGCATCATGACGTCATGTCATAGACGCCGAGGTCCTGTCAAAAGGCTCATTTTTTCTCACTTATCTTACGATCAGGAGTCTTTGTTACATAATTATTGAAGAAATTGAACCACAGTACAAAAAGAACAGCATGTTCAATTTGTTTCGGTTGGTCATTATTTTCACATAAATAATAATAGATTATTTCGAAGTTGAGATTAGAAAGATGATCTCAGAAACGATTTTTGTAAGATGATTGATAGAATCCTGCTAATACCAGTTGTATGGCCTGGGATTCAATAATAATTTTAGTGTGTTCTTTGCGCTTTTCGACTCATGTGGTTCTGTTCTTCATAAATCAATAACTATGACAAGTTACCCAAATTACGAACAGAAATTTATAAGTTATTATTACTGTCCGGTGTAGGTATAATCATAACACATCTTTAAGATAGTTATCTATCAATTCATATTATTTAACAAAATCTTACACACTGTCTGATGGCGATAAGCTTATAAGTACATAACGAATTATCATGCGAGATTTACCAATAGATGTGACTTGGAAAGCTAATTTTACATAAAAAAGTTCATGTAGGAAACGGATACGGAAAATCTTCGCCACGCAGACATAGTCGCAGGCTTCAGCAACAGTAATTAATTATCTACTTCCATACATTAAAAATTAACAGTACCTTCTGTAGTTAATATTATTAAAAATCACATGTCCCATGGAGCAAACGAGTTCTGGAGAGATCGAGACTTGGCACGCGTGGGGTATGTATGGACCGACGACGGCCTAAAGACGGTAGCAGCAAGTGACTGGATGCGTTTCGCGCAGTACCGTATATTGTGGCGTGATTTGGGAGAGTCTAGCAGTGGACTGCCATAAGCTGATTCGATTAATGATGATGATCACGACCCTCTCCAACAGTATTTGTGAAATCAGGTAACAGCAGGAAAATAATATACCTACAAGTACATATGCGAACATAGACCAAGTTATCATTTCACATTAAATAAATCACATTTGTATCATCATAGCCCGGTACCGAGTAACATTTTTGTTATAAAAAATTGGTTGCGTCGAATAGGTATTGTGTAGGTAACTGTAAATTGAATTAGATCGATGTACTCGTTCGCAATGGGCTATCAATCAAAATCATTATCAAACAATTAACGTACAACACAAAAAGCTGTACGTCTGTACGCGGACGCGGTGAAACGAGACGAACCTGTCGAAATATACACTAAATAAAACAATTATTTATGTTCACCAATTTGTGGGTGACAACCGGAACGAATTGAAATCACTGACGCGCCTAAATGGTCCGAACAGTCATTCATGTCACTTTGTGTGTATAGTAATTGGTTAATTTTATCGTGTTTTTCAATGGTCTTGAGGGAAGGGCTTAGCATTTTTATCTGAAATCGTGTTCATTTCCGATTGGGCTAGAAAAACTTGTACCTTTATACAACTCAGATATTTCTGTGATATGTCTACAGTCATGTAAAGTTACCTATACGTAGTAAATAGAAGAAAAGAAAAATATACTTTTGTGTGTGCATAGTTCCTCCTTCGGGGATTAAGCTATTCTACTGCTATTAGGGTTGAATTTAGATTCGAACAATCAAATGTAAAAATATGCTATAGGCAGGTGCCCACGTTTATTCTTATCGTATCGTAATTGTAATACTGTAAAATTTAAACTGTGACGTGATTCCTTAGCCGGGGCTAAGGTCACGGTTCACCGCGTGCGCTGAATGGCCACTCTATACGGCATAGTCGACAGTGCAGGCACCACTCAGTGGTACAACATGTTCACAATCGAAGCGCAATTGAGCCATCACGGAACAAGCCTTGTTTTGTTTGTTATTGCTGTGGTTTGTATCCGCTGGCGGTTCATGCTTAGATGGCATAATATACAGGATATAAATCGTGAGTTTATCATTATTCTCCATCTCAGCAGTTACTTTTCCTAGCTTCATTTCTGCCGTTCTTTAATCGTTAGGATTGGCTGATAGACGCAGCTTTGTATTTTCCTCAACCAACTCTCCCATTGTAAATGTACCTTGTAGGAGTTGTAGGCGCGTAGAGAACGTCTATCTACGCTATTTTTCATCACGTAAGTATTGTTTATCTACGCAGCTTTCAGTACAGACAGTATTTTCTCTATTGTTTAAAGGGAAAGTCAGGCAGCAATGGAATTCAACAAGGCCTGAAGAAAATGAAAGCTGGCCTCGCCCTCGGACTCAAATGCAACGGTAAAGACGCTAAGATTAAGAAGAATAAATCAAAACATCCACAATATAATATATACTTTCTTCGTAACTGGCAGAACCTTTATAAAAAACCGCAAATCAAGTATCAATAGATGGAAATTAAATCTACTTACCCTCCTAGCAGAGAAATTTTCTCGCAATAATCGCAAAATACGAGAGTGCTTTGCTTATGAAGTCTCTCTGAAAGGAATGTCGTCAAGTATGTACAGTTGTCGGGTAATATTTATAAATCGTTCGAATGTAAATGGCAACCTGCTTTTAATATGCAAGCTATCAGAGATGCATTATTGACATCGCGTGCTTCACTTCTATGGGAATGTCTTGGGCCTAGACAATGATTTAAAGCGAGTTATGGCGGGCGGCCATGATGGATGACCAGTGCGGGGACATTATTGAGTAGAGAGGTCGATGTGACAGCGTTCATGTATCATTGATGCGGCCGTGATTTATCGACGTCGATAGTGAGCTACGGCGCTAGGTGCACCAATACGGTATTAATATTTTGAAAGAAAGTGCGTGTGAATAATGTAGGCGTTTTATTTTTGCACCCGGTGTTAGTTTAGTTACAGGGCTGTGTATAAGCGAGAAATTGAAAGGTGATACATTTTTCGCCAAGGTAAACAGAAGCTAACCACATGTTGCAGCTCTTTTTTTATCCCACGTAATAGGTGGGAACTGGGAAGTGGTGAGAAATTGAAGGGCAAATTGTACATAGCTACCGTTGTAGAAACTTTTCAAGTCGCTCTTACGGTCTTCAAGCATGTTACTGATAAGCGGAACAACAACGGTTTCACTAACTCTCCAATATCTATACTAATATTATTAAGAGGAAAGATTTGATTGCTTGTTTGTTTGCATTGAATAGACTCCAAAATTACTGGATTGATTTGAAAATCTCTTCCACTGTTGGGAACTTACACTCCTCCCGGTGAAAAATTTTATTCCCGTTTTCCCACAGAAACGGGAGCTACGCGGATCAAACCGCGTGACACCCTCTAGTAATACATAAACAACGAACTAGTTTCTCGTACAAAGTATGGAATTTAGTTGAGTCTTCAAATTTTAAGCCCACAAATATCGATACACGCCGCATTAATCAGTTGAAGTGACAACCCTATAGCTAAGGAAAAACAACAGCCTACAGGCGCTAAGCGTCTAATAATGATTTATCGAAAGTTGGCAGCACTTCTATTTTTAGGGTTCTGCACCAAAGGGTAAAAACGGGACTTTATTGCTGTGCATCTGTGCGTCTGTCCGTCACGAGTATCTCTCATATACCATTACCTATCGCTAGAAAGTTGAAATTTTCACAGATGATGAATCTATACTAATATTATAAAGAGGAAAGATTTGTTTTTTTGTTTGTTTGTTTGTAACGAATAGGCTCCGGAACTACTGGACCGATCTGAAAAATTCTTTCACTATTGGAAAGCTACACTCTTTGCGGTGAACATAGGCTATATTTTATTCTCGTATTCCCACGGGAACGGGAACTACGCGGGTGAAACCGCGTGACGTCCGCTAGTTTAGAATTAAAGGAAGAGAAATCTCTTTATTTTAATGCAACAACACTGTCAAAGTAGTAGTAAAAATTAAACAAGAAGCCGTGAGACGATCTCACCCGACTGCCCCTCTAACGTTTATTGTGAAAGTGAAAGTTCAATCCGATTGACGTTGTCATTTTTGTTTTATTTCAAACTTTGAACAGATGATCCACGTGACCTAGTGACGTAATTTAATGCAACAGAGTCACAGACTACCGACACAAGTCTCGCCATAAGCCCTTCTGCAATCTATTTTTTAGAGAGGGGCTAAAATTAAAAACTAGGGTTATAAAAGATCCTGTCGTTGTACCAAAATCAGAGCCAGTTCAGCATAATGCCGGGTACGAAAACCCGAAGTTGGTTTTCAACTCTCTCCAGGGATAGGACATATTTCTGTTTCCACTATAATAAATTAAAACAAAGAAATAAAATATTTAAAAGGGCTCTTGTATAGTTTATCATAACTGTTTTTCCCGTTTCAGGTACAGAACCGCGAGTACGACTCGCACTTAGCCGGTTTTTAATGGCTTTATTCGACTATAATAATTCAATCTATACACACAGAAAGCCAGACGCAAATAGCTCTCGGACTATCTCGCGGCATGAATCACAATTGAGCTCAAAACATCTGTGGATGGGTTTAATTGAAGATTGTGTGTTTTGACCGGTTACAATATATTTATTAGAAATCATACATACATATGGTCAAGCCTTTATCCCCGAAGGGGTAGGGAGAGGCATATTATATGCCCACATTTGACCTTTTAAGAATTAACTAAGCAGATGAAGCCGCGTGAGGTCCGCTAGTTATAAATATAAAACTTCTGTTTGTAATCAGAATCACTGAACTCTGAAACTGCTCGACCAATTGTAAACATTCTTTCGCCATAGAAAACCGAATCATTATATGTTACTTCTGTATCATCATTCTATCTAGTATCGAAGGATACAAAGAATTGTCAAAAATATGCAAATAAAAAATAAGCATTAAGTGGGCTTTTTTTAACTGAGGGAAAATCCTCATGGATGTTATGCCGGACTCCTACCGACTAATAAACCTCACGTGTCCTGCTAACAGCCTTCGGTTTCGGTTGGGAGCCCCGGGTAAGCCCTCGGTAGGATACAACAGGACTCTCACGGGTTAAAGGGAGCTACGGGGTTCGTATTATGTTACAGGGGCGAGGCCATGGGGCACCACTAGTTTGCATACCTGTTGCATGACCAGAGAAGAGACCAGATACATTATATAATATACAAAACTAGCTGCCCCGCGCAACTTCTTTTGCGTGATGAATAAAGAACCGCTCGACCGATTTTGTGCAAACTTCCCATAAACCATCTACTAAATAGTCCGAACAAAGCCTAAACATTTGGTTTGGATAGGTGAGCCCGTTCTTGAGTTATAAAATTACAACGAAAAGTGGCATTGATTTTTATTAAAAATCAATGCCACTTTTTACGTTATAAAATTACAACGAAAAGTGGCATTGATTTTTATTAAAAATCAATGCCACTTTTCGTTGTAATTTTATAACTCAAGAACGGGCTCACCTATCCAAACCAAATGTTTAGGCTTTGTTCGGACTATTTAGTAGATGGTTTATGGGAAGTTCCTTACAACGAAAAGTGGCATTGATTTTTAATAAAAATCAATGCCACTTTTCGTTGTAATTTTATAACTCAAGAACGGGCTCACCTATCCAAACCAAATGTTTAGGCTTTGTTCGGACTATTTAGTAGATGGTTTATGGGAAGTTTGCACAAAATCGGTCGAGCGGTTCTTTATTCATCACGCAAAAGAAGTTGCGCGGGGCAGCTAGTTTTGTATATTATATAATGTATCTGGTCTCTTCTCTGGTCATGCAACAGGTATGCAAACTAGTGGTGCCCCATGGCCTCGCCCCTGTAACATAATACGAACCCCGTAGCTCCCTTTAACCCGTGAGAGTCCTGTTGTATCCTACCGAGGGCTTACCCGGGGCTCCCAACCGAAACCGAAGGCTGTTAGCAGGACACGTGAGGTTTATTAGTCGGTAGGAGTCCGGCATAACATCCATGAGGATTTTCCCTCAGTTAAAAAAAGCCCACTTAATGCTTATTTTTTATTTGCATATTTTTGACAATTCTTTGTATTAGTGACCGACCGAAGTTTCGGTTTCGGTTTCGGCCAGTTTCGGCCAAAAAATCGAGTTTCGGCCGCAGTTTCGGTTTCGGCCAAAATGGGCCGAAACTTTCGGCCGGGCCGAAACTCACGTGTTCATGAATTTTGAGTGCCTGGCTCTACTTGTGCCGTGGTTGGGGTCAGCCTAACCAGATAATATGTTACTAACCTAAGATTTAGAATTTAGAGATTTACAAACGACTTCCAATCAATAGTTCCAATATAACAATTTTATTCAAACCACGAGCAATTACAATCATTGAGAAGTATTAGACAGTTACCACTGTGGTATGTCTTAGACCACCTTTTTAGGGTCCCGTTTTTACTTTTTGGTTATGAAACCCTAAAAAGGTGATCTAGGACATTACATGAACCTACCATTTTGTAGTCGTTTCCGCACAAAAAGGATAAAAGCAGGGCCCCATTACCAAGACTTCGTTGGTCGTCTGTCTGTCTGTCGGCAGACTGTAACTCATGCACTGTGATATTTAAACAGTTAAAATTTCCCAGATGATGTATTTCTGTTGCTGTTACAAAAACAAATAATAAAACAGACAAAGTAACAATATTAAAGGGGGCCTTCCATACAATTATTGTGAGACGGCAGTGGTAGACAAAGTCTGTCGGGAATCCAGAAACACCCTTCCGAGGAATAACCCGGGACACCCTCCGTAGCTAGTAAGCATCTTTAAAAACCGGTACGAGAGAGCGTCGTGGCTCCTCTCCAACTACTCGTTCATGACCGATCTGACCGCCTCGATTGTATCGATTCCCCATATTGAAAATGAAAAAATCTTTATTCATATAGGTCACAATGTAACGCTTATGAACGTCCAAATGATTGCTTCTACATTTACATTTACTGCCAGATTAGCAAAGCAATAGGTAGAGCTGGAGAAAAAAGAACCTGGCAATAAAACTCCGGCCACTCTTTTAACATCCAGCCATATTGGTTGCTCAAGTCGCACCTTTCAGGTCTCCTTGGTTTCCTGGTGGAGATCGGACCGCCGAGCCTCGATTTCTCGAGACGCAGGCCTTTGGCCCGACTCAAGCGCGTCCTTACGCCATTTAAACAATGACGCAAGGACTCTCGCTTCCAGGTGGCATGGAGGGGTCCCGGCTAGGAGACATGTCGACTCAATTGAGATCGTGCGGTATCTCCTATAACCCTGACGGCCATCGCCTTCTGCGGGCTAAGCAATCTAGCCGCATTGCATGGCCATCTGGTTCTCCGTCCATACGGGGGCCCTGTATAGGGCCATGCTCCGCACGATCCCAAGGCACAGTCTTCTGCAGGAAGCGTTGGGTCCCTCGATGTTGGGCAACAACCGCGAGAGTGCGGCTGATACCTACTAAAATCGGAAGCGCTCGTAGCGCCGCGGAGGATCATTGCAGTAAGCGACTTTCACTATGCCCAGCCCTTAGTTTTGAGGCAATCCTTACCTGTAAGTTGTATCGCACAGGTGGCCCCTTCCAAAGTCCGTGAAAGCACAGGTCCTCGGATTTGCGACCTAGCCGCCGTATTCGACCAACGACTTGAGCAACCCCTGCCGTGACCTTTAGGGCTGCGTATCGGTGCGTTGCTCCTAGTACTGTAACGGGGGTGCCATCGGGTGTAACACATTACGCTGACACCTCTGAGCAAAGGACCACGCAGCACTCAATCGTAACCAATGTTTAGCAGAAGCGGTCCTAAGTTCGATCCCTGTGGAACACCGAACGATACATGTCACCGACCACTTTGTGAAATTAATTTCGTCCGTATTTCGGAAGGCACGTTGAGCCGGCGGTCCCGGTTGCCAGTAAAATAACAGTCGTTAAACAAAGTTGAAGGCCTTTTTAGGCGGTTTGAAAAATTTTAACAGCAAGGAGCCACAACCTGCGCCTGTCTATCTCAACACGGCAATACGACTCACCACCTATTATGTGGGGCAAATTCTAAGAAGGTGAAACGTGGGCATATAATATGCCTCTGCCTACCCCTTTGGGATAAAGGCGTGACCATATGTATGAATGTATGAAAAAAAAATTATACACACAATAAACGTAATTTCTGTAACGTAACGTAGGTAACCCCTCTGTGCGCAAATCCGACTCGCACTTGGCTGGTTTTTTTTGTTCAATGTGAACACGTGAGTTTCGGTTTCGGTTTCGGTTTCGGCCGAAACTGACCCTGGGGCCGAAAGTTCGGTTTCGGTTTCGGTTTCGGCTGAAAAACCAGTTTCGGTCGGACACTAATTTTTATATAAATAGATAATAAAGGAAGAGAAATCTCTTTATTTTATTTTAAATAACGGTACATGGGTATTGAGCGTTTCTATAGTTATGTCTATGCAGTTCTGTAACTATGCAAATATACTCAATTTATCACCGTATTTTTTTTTAATTCAGTACTGTGAGTCTGATTTCTGACATTGAAATATTCTTTTGTTGATTGATGAGTCGTTGACACACAATTGCTGCTTCACCTTATATTTTTTTAATATTTACATACAAATATATTGAGTGTGTAGTTTTGCAATGTAGGTAATGTAAATATCCAAATAACATTTATTATACAATCTCCGAGAAAGCAATCGAGTATAAAAACCTTAGGCGTTCTTATAGACCCAAACCAACCACTTCAATTACACATTTGTATTCAATAACCAACAAGCACTTGAGTTAGCGTGGGTGGGGCCCGGCACTAACTATTCGATATTCGAATTGAGACAATAGTGATGGGACGATGATTATTCGGTCCCGTTGAGTGATTCGGCCGGTTGCACCGGTTCGGAACGCCTCCGTTCTGAATGCTGTGACCAGGCTTGAAGGATTCGCGGGAAAATTCCGTTATTGTAACAATTGATAACTTAGTAAATCTGTAAAGGTTTTTTTTTATTCCTATCTCACAAAGATATGGATGATGAGATGTCAGATTGGTCTACGAGACCTCGCTGTTGTTGGTTAATGCATTATTCCAGAAGAGAATAGAACAAGTTATGTCGAAGACCATGTTGAGTCAGAATCGCAGCGAAATGCAGACTCCACAGTTAAGGCTCTTATTGCAACCAGGAATTAAACTTAAAAGCTCTCGAGCTGCTATAAGAAAGAATACTGGATAAAAACCGGCTAAGCGCGAGTCGCAATCGCGCACGAAAAAAGCGGCAAAAGAAAATACATCACCTGTAAAAATTTCCACTGTCTCGGTACACCGATACAGTCTGGTCAGCTGGTGACAGACAGACAGAGAGGCCGACAGTCGAGTATCAGTACTAAGATCCCGTTTTTACCCTTTTGTACCATAAAAATTGAGCAAAACTAGAAAGTGAAATAGGAAAATCCCGTTTCACTGTGTAATCACACCATCCCTATTCGTTTAACTGATAAATGCGTCCAGTTGATTGAGACCTTCGCGTTATCGGATTACGGTAACGTGATGACGACATTATGCAAGAACTCCATCAGCCAGATATTATCTGATGAAGAAATAATACGCCCAGGTTAGATTGTGGTGACTTATAAATAATAACTGGTTGAGAAGTGACAGTGATTAAAGGTTACACCTCAGCCCGTATTTGCAAGCAGTGTTTGATGAATTTTCTTGATTATGTAGGTACCCATCTTTTTTACCGCGTCGAAATTACATCGCCTACCTTTTTTAGGGTTTCCCTTACAGGGTTAACTTGTGTACCTTTCGTTTTATAACCGAATTGCTCCGAATTTGCAGAACCTTAAGTAGAAATTTCACATATTTTTGGGACGCAAATACAGACAAACAACGGAATTAAATTATTGAAAACTCATTTTTGAGGGCAAATTACAAAATATTTCTAAAAATGGTACAATGACAAACAAACAAAAGTGTTTTATTCCACAAATACAAAACAGATGACAAATACAAAATAGATTGCAATGACAGTAATTAGTCATAAAAGTTTTCGGGGCTTTCCCTTAGGGCTTGAACTCCGGAATTCCGGAATTGACATAATTCCGGAATTCCGATAAAATCTAATATCGTTCTCAATTCCGGAATTGGCGAGATCAATACCGGTATTTCGATATTGAAAAAACAATATATGAGTTGAAGTCGTGGCTAGAGCTAGGTCAATCGGCCGACCCGTCGGCATTATACAGAGCCTCTAATAACTTCGGAATGACGTTTAAGAAGCCGTCGGAACTCTATAAACATCTAAGAGTTACTAAAATGCACGTCTTGGCAAAATCAAGAGACAAAATCGTTCAAACTCTTCCAAAGGATAAAAATATAGCAGAACTTGAGTCACGCCTCCAATTCCACAAGAAATTCATGGTGGGTTCGCAGACTGGTCGAGCGGGGTTGGGTAGTATCCGGAGACAAACAGATAAAGAAATTACAAAATCTTTTCTGGAGCAGGATGAGAGCGATGCCTATAAGGTGCACGCGATGAATCTGGAGATGCAGAATGAATGACTTACTCTGGGCGAATTTTGTATTCCCATGGCCTTGCAGTGGCGTACCTTATTGTACGACTGGTCGCCGGCTTTGCTTAAGTTCTACCTGAACGCGTTTCAATTGACCCTCCCCGACCCAAGTAATCTGGTCAGGTGGGGGAAAGCCACAGATAAAACATGTAATGCATGTGGAGAAGCGATTGGAACTGCTAGGCACCTGCTAGTAGGTTGTAGGACGTTACTAGACCGGGGTCATTACTCACGCCGACACGATAGGGTATTGGAAATCATACGTGAGGCTGTCAGTTTGGCGGTAGCGAGAGCGAAAAAGGGATTAACCACGAACAAAAGAAATGACATTGCGTTTGTAAAGGAAGGCTGTTCAAAGAAAGTACCTCAAAAGCCATACTCAGTTTTGATGGCTGCCGCCGATTGGACTATACTCTCAGACACGTATGAAAAACACTACAAAATCCCGGAGGATGTATGTGCCTCGTCATCCAGACCCGACATATTCCTGTTTTCGAGGATACACAGGCGTGCGGTGCTCGTGGAGCTGACGGTGCCGTGGGAGACCAAAATACCGAAGGACCACGCCATGAAGACAAATAAATACTTTGACTTGACTCATTAGTTAACCAAAAATGGCTATGTGGTTAAACTCTATGCCGTAGAAGTAGGAGCAAGGGGAATTCCAGCTAAATCCCTGTATAATTTATTTAAGGACCTTGGATTGCCAAGAGCTTCAGTAAGCTCTTTACTAAAACGAGTATCCAAAGCGGCATTGATAGGATCTTACCAAATCTGGTTGGGCAGGGGGGGGAACATTGTTGACGTTGGAAGGTGATCGTTTATGCGCATAGTAAGGTGGCCACCCTAAACCTACTCTGCTGGGTCGCAAGTCCCAGACGCCGTCGGGGTGTTCCCCCCTGTGCCACGCTATGGACCCGGCGCCCGCACGGAGAATCCATGGAATGCTAAGAATACGGTCTCGCTTCATCTTTAATTTCATTACAAACAAAAATGTAGATTATAAGCTTCTTATGCAATTTAATTACCTTTAATTTCATACTTGTTTAATCGAATTAGGTCATCATTTTGTTTACATTTACAAGTAATTTAATAATAATAAATAAAAAATAATAATAAATATAAATAATAATAAGTATTCGCGGACATTTCACACAACGCTATCTGATCCCAAAGTTAGAAAAGTTAGAATAATGAAAGTTAGAAATAAATATTAATTACTACAATGTTGATAATTTAGGATTTCTCTATTTACAAATTAATCCGATTATGTACTTAGGTATTTAATCATTTTATTTGATGATACAGTCGACTCTCGTTAATTCGAAACTCGAGGTACTCTTAAAATATTACGAATTATCGAGTGTTTGAAATATCAAACATTTATACTTTTAGGGCTCATAACTAACACAAACTTTTAATCTGTATACCAACGAAAGAGTAACAGTAACTGAATGATAACTAAACAGCCAATTCGTTAGAAGTGTGTGTCGAATAGTCAAACTATTAGTAATCACAACAAAAACAAAGGCTCATGTACGTTGCTACAAGTTTGAACTTGTCGCAAAATGTACTTACATACAATCTTTCCCCTTCCTTCTCTCTGCAACTATGAATTGTCGAGTGTTGGACGCCGATGAGTTCGAATTAACGCGTCGTTTTGTTATATAGCAATGACTTTTTCGTTCGAATTATCAAGTGTATAAAATTGTATTGATTTAGTTCGAAATATAAAGAGATTTTGTAGGGAACTCATGATAGCTTTGAATTATAGCGAGGTTCGAATTATCGCAGGTTTGAATTAACGAGAGTCGACTGTATTTCTAAAACCTACTAAGAAAGTAAATCCATAAAATTAATGGTATTTGATAGAAAACATACAATTTAAATAGTATTATTGATGATGTTTTTTGTATTTTTTTACATTTAGAGTTCAATTTATAGTGCGAACTTAGACTTAGCTCTAACTTATGCTACGAGTTAAATTTAACTTTGCTTTGATAGAAACGCTGTAAGAATTTGACAGAGGTCTCGCTCAGCATAGTTCTAGTAGTTCTGACGGAACTCATGGGGCCCGTACCTTATTATTAGGGGCAAACTTTGCCCCAAGGCGCTCCACTGACCCAGAGTGAGGTGGGTCCTGGGTTCCCTGTTCTCATCAAGGCGAAGGACCATATTCCTTCGCACATGGCGCCGTCTCGGGCGCCCGACGCCGATTACAGCGAGAACGACGTGCCCGAAGTCACTGAAGGTGAGTTCGTTCCAGGCCGAGCGTAGGTCCTGACTCTTGAGGATCTTGGGCCACGAGTGATGGGGCTCTTTAGTGCAGGCCTCGAAAAAGGCCAGTTTCCCAAGGTATGGAAGACAGGGAAACTGGTCCTGATCCGAAAGGCAAGGTGGTCGGCAGTCTACCCATCCTGCCTACCGATCAGGGATCAGCCGGAGTTGCTCAACGGAGCAACTCGATCGGCCGATCCCCGATCGGTCGATCCCCAACAATGATACGCTCAAAGAGCTTGCATACCTCGTTAGGTATGCATGCTCCTTGAGCGTATCATTGCACAGCATACATTTGGGCACCTCACACGCGTGGAGCCAGATCTGGCGGATAACCAGTGTGGTTTCCGTCAACGGCGCTCCACCGTGGATGCGATCATACGCATTAGAAGACTGACGGAGGAAGTAACATCTCAGGGTGAGGTGGTGTTGAAAGCGATGGCGATGTCAAGAGACACCGGCATCGCCTTCAACAACTTGCCCTGGAGCTGCGTTAGGGAGGCGCTTATTTATCATGGAGTGCTTCCCTACTTCCGTCGAATTGTCGGGGCCTATCTTTCCGAGAGGGCCATAACTTACCCAAGCTGGCTAGGGCCCGGCCGGGTCAGCGAGATACGTCGTGCGGTGTTCCGCAGAGATCGGTCTTAAGACCGCTTCTGTGGAACATCGGTTACGATTGGGTGCTGCGTGGTCCGTTGCTCAGAAGCGGCATGTCTCGAGGATCTGGCAGAGAGGCTAATTGCGTCCTCGTTTAAATAAATTAATTATATTTCTAATTTATTCCTTTCTGGTGCAAGGAGGCGCTGAATCGAGGCCATAGGCCTACGCCTCCAGAAATCTAGGTTCGGCAGTTCCAGCTCCACAATGAAACCGTGGAGACCTGGACTTGAGCAACAAACCGAATCGCCACATTCCATCACACAAGAGGGTAATCGCCGAATCGCCACAATCAAGGCGGTCAGACCAGTCATGGGCGAGTGACTAGAGAGGAGCCACGGTGCGGGTGCTCTGTCCTATCGTTTGTCAATGATGATGATGAGATGCTTACCGGGCACGGGAGCTTTAGTAAGTATCTGTGACGAATACACCGGGAAACCACACCTGAGTGCCAGCACTGCGAGGAACGCAGTGAGGAAACAGTACTTCACACATTAGTGGAGTGCACAACGTGGGCTCAACAGCGCCCGGTCCTCGTGGTAGGTCTGGACGTGGACATTCTCTCGCTGGAGACCATTGCGCGAGCTATGATCTCCAGTGGGAGTAAGTGGGACGCCACTGCGTCTTTCTGTGATGAGTTAATGTGGCGCAAAGGGATCGAGAGAGAACGCTCCCACCCGCATTCCGCATGTCTTTGCCCAAGACTATTGACCTCCATAATCGGGGGCCTGAGGACGGTGTGAGGGCTAATCGCCATCCTTACAAAAGCGCGCCCAAGACGAAAGCGTGACGTGAAAGTTTAACGCACGCCACACGCCCTGAGATGCGGGATAACACCTGAACAAGCTCCAAATACGCGGGATAGCACCCGAACCTCCTAGGTGAGGCTGCAGTGATAGTCAAGGTCTGTGGGAAATCCTGGGGTCATCCTTCTGAGGGCTTGCCCGGGCCAACCGTAGGCAATAGGTAGTTAGGAAACGTGTGGTTTTTAGTTGGTTACGTTAAAATAATTAATTTTACTGGGAATCAAAGTAGTTTATTACTAATCACGTAGGACTGCCAGCTCCCGTTTCTCTTTTTACATATCACTATTTTGTACATAACGAAACCTGATTGAGTTCCGGAATTCCGGAATTCAAATACTGAATATCGAAACCCAATTCCGGAACTGAAAAAGCGTCCGATATTCAAGCCCTACTATCCCTATCGTCAACAAGCGCCTCTGTCGCCAAGTCGCGAGAATGTGCCAATGTAGTCAGACCTCCCCGAGGGGCTGTGTTACTACTTCGATGATAATCTCTGTAACATTAGGCTGATCGCAGATATATCCGTTAATTAGGAGCGTATATACTTGAACTCTATCATACATCCTGCTCATCAATTTTAAAGTAGGTAATTGTATTTTAAAAAAATCTAGTTAGTCCCACCCAATTATTGACACTATTCTAATTAATGTAATTAATGAGGTAGCAAAGTGTCTACCCATATTAAATTACATTACTTTTATACCCGTTTTTCGGTTATAGGAATTTTTATGCGATCATAAGAATTTTAAGTTCCGGTATTAAGAGCCTACCAGACGTCAAATTATTAAAAGAAGGTAGAAGATATACATTTTAGCATGCAAGAAAGAGAGTGACGAGATCGGTTTTTGTGCGCTTTAAAATTAATTTTAAAAAAACTATAACCAATATGAAAAAAATGCTCAAGTGCAAATGAAGATTTTACTATTGTCTTTCTTATCAATATTTTATATTATAAAAACAACCTAGAACATACGAGATCTAGCTTAAAATTTAATTAAATCGAGGTATTTTCAACACAAAAATTTATCGAGGATTTAATCAGTAATCTTGTTTCGAGCCTAGAGCGTTTTTAGTTCATGAACTGAAGTTGTCTGTGTTCAAATTTTAATTTATCAGACCTCAAGAGTCCTGCCTGAGATCTAGATCAAAGTAATAGTCTATTTGGCGTCATACGGACTCTTTAATTCGCAAAGATATTAAAATAAGTCATCATAAAATTAAATCTAATTTACAATCTCAGAACTCAGAACACATGTTATGAAAAAAAAAAACATTAATGTCACTCTAAATTGAATTATGGAACGGTTTACTACTTAGGCTGAACGGCTAAAAGTGCTAAAACATAAGTAGCAAAATATAGGTTTACTAATGTTTGCCATAATTTAAAATGCCATAATTTCATATGCCATACTGGTATTTGCCATAATTTCATTAGACATAACGCTTCAGTTGCCATAATCGTGAAATGACATAAAATGACTTTCACTAATTCCATTGGTCATAATCGATCAAGTGTCATATTAATTTAAATCCATAAACGTATTTGCCATAATTTTCGTTTTCCATAACTGCCATTTTCCATAACTTTTATTCACCATAATATAAATAAATATAATTTATACGACACAGATAATTTATTCACAATTAAACCTAAATGTAAACCTCATATGGCGTCTACTAACTAAGCACGACGGAGCCTCGTTTCGGGGGGCTCCTACTTCTGGGTGGTTTAAAAAAAAAACCACGAAGACTTAAGGCGGGAGCTCCGCTTCGCTTCGCTCCCGCCTTAGTCTTCTAACCTTTTTTTTTTTTTTTTTTTTTTTTAACGTGAGGGAAAATCCTCGTAGGATGCTATGCCGGACTCTTACCGACTAAAAAACCTCACGTAACGCCCAACAGCCTATGGTTGAGAGCCCCGGGTAAGCCCTCAGGAAGGATGTCCCGTGACTCCCAACAGACCTACGGCCGCCAATGCGGCCTCGCCCAGGGGGTGGTTCGGGTGCAATCCCGCGTCTATGGGGGATTTCGGGTGTGACCCCGCTTCTAAGGGGGGGCGTGCGTGAGTGCTCACGTCACGCTGCCGTCATGGGCCTGCTTCTGTAAGGACGGTGAGCGGCCCTCTCACCGTCCTCAGACCCCCGGTCATGGAGGCCGATAGTCCTCGGCGAAGACACGTCGGCGGCGCCCAGGGCGCCGACTGCGGAACTCGGGTGGAAGAGTTCTCTCCCGCACCCGGCCCGCCGCCTCCTTCGCGAGCATGACCTGCTCGCAGAAAGAGGCGGCGCAGTCCCACTTACTCCCGCTGGAGAGCATGGCTCGCACCATGGCCTCAAGCGAGAGAGTGTCCACGCCCAGACCCACTACGAGGACCTGTCGCTGTTGTGCCCACGCCGTGCACTCCACCAGCGTGTGGAGCGCCGTGTCATCGCTGCGGTCCTCGCAGTGCTGACACTCGGCCGTGGTTTCCCGGTGTTTTCGCCACAGATACCTACCGAAGCTACCGTGCCCGGCAAGCATCTGCGTCAACCGGTAGGAGAGAGCACCGTGTCTTCTCTCCAGCCACTCGTCCATGACCGGTCTGACGGCCGCGATTGTGGCGAATCCCCCCTTTGGTTGCTCAAGTCGCATCTTCCATGTCTCCAGGGTTTCCTGGTGGAGCAGGGTCCGCTGGGCCTCGATTTCTCGAGACGCAGGCCTTTGGCCCCGCTCCAGCGCCTCCTTGCGCCATCTGAACAGTGACGCAAGGGCTCTCGCTTCCAGGTCCCATGGAGGGGTCCCGGCTAGGAGACATGCCGCCTCACCGGAGATCGTGCGGTATCCTCTTATCACCCTGACGGCCATCACTCTCTGCGGGCTCATCAGTCTAGCCACATTGCTGGCCGTCAGGGTCTCCGCCCATACGGGAGCCCCGTACAGGGCCATGCTTCGCACGATCCCAAGGTACAGTCTCCTGTAGGGAGCGTTGGGTCCCCTGATGTTAGGCATCAGCCGCGCGAGTGCGGCCGATGCTCCCCTCAGTTTTGGGACCAAACTTCGGAAATGATGTCCGAAGTTCCACCGGCCATCGAGTACGAGCCCCAGATACTTCATCGAGGGCTCGATGCCGATGCTGACGCCCCCCACCTGTAGGCTGGATCCCGCAGGTGGCCCCATCCGAGGTCCGTGGAAGCACAGAGCCTCGGATTTGTGAAGGGCGACCTCAAGACCCAGCCGCCGAATCCGACCCACGACCTGAGCAACCCCTGCCGTGGCCTTAAGTGCTGCGGCACAGTGCGTTGCTCCCCGCGCCGTAACGAGGGTGTCGTCGGCGTAACACGTTACGCCGACCCCTCTGAGCAACGGACCACGCAGCACCCAGTCGTAACCGATGTTCCACAGGAGCGGCCCTAAAACCGATCCCTGTGGAACACCGCACGACACATCTCGCCGACCCGGCCCCAGCCAGCTCGGGTAAGTTATGGCTCTCTCGGAGAGATAAGCCCCGACAATTCGACGGAGGTAGGGAGGCACTCCATGATAGATAAGCGCCTCCCTGACGCAGCTCCAGGGCAAGGTGTTGAATGCGTTGGCGATGTCGAGAGACACCGCCACCACCACCTCACCCTGTGAGACTGCTTCCTCCGTCAGGCCTCTAATGCGCATGATCGCGTCCACGGTGGAGCGTCCCTGACGGAAGCCAAACTGGCTATCCGCCAGATCAGGCCCCACGCGTGTGAGGTGCCCGACGAGGCGTTGTGCAATAATGCGCTCAAAGAGCTTGCACACCTCGTCGAGCAACACGATCGGCCGGTACCCTGATGGGGAATTTGCCGGCCGCCCCGCCTTTCGAATCAAGACCAGTTTCCCTGTCTTCCAGACCTTGGGAAACTGGCCTTTCTCGAGGCATGCGCTTAAGAGCCCAATTAGTCGAGGCCCAAGCTCTTCGAGAGCCAGGACCCACGCTCGGCCTGGAATGCCGTCAGGTCCAGGGGCGGTGTTTCTGCGGGATTTAAGCCGCAGTACAGCCGCCCCTAACTCACCCTCGGTGACTACGGGCACGTCGTTCTCACTGCCTTCCGCGTTGGGCGCCTGAGACGAAGCCATGCGCGGAGAAATGTGTTCCTCCGCTCTCGATGGGAACAAGGAGTCCAGGACCTCCTCCAGCCGCTCCGGCTGGAGACTCTGAGTCAGTGGGGGCGCCTTAGGGCGTAATTTGCCCCTTACCATAAGATACGGGCGCCCCCACGGGTTCCGCTCCAGAGTCTCCATCAGCTCATCGCGGCCCAACTTTTTGGACCGCTTGATGGCCGTCTGGAGGGCCCTCTTGGCTTCCTTGTACCCATCATAAAGCTCCGTCTCTCGGGCTGCCGCATCGTCTGGGCGGCGACGCCTCCGGCGGAATCTGGTGTACCGGCGGCGCGCGGTAACGCACTCCGCGCGCAACTGCGCGATTTCCGGCGTCCACCATTTCCGGCGTCCACCTTAGTCTTCTAACCTAACCTATCCGAGTCGGATTGCACTGAGTCGGGGTGTTAACGACAATTAATTTCGACCTAACAATATTATGTATTATTTTCATAATTAATGTCAAATTTTAATTATGTCAAGAGTCGATTATGAGATGTGTTACTTATGGAAACTAATTATTATGATATATGTTGTTATAGAAAGTCATTTTATGGCAAATAAAAGTTATGACTGTTGAGTTGTTAAGGCAAACGTTATTAGTATAAATGATAATAGTGCAAGTAAATATTATGATCGGGGATGATTATGGCAAACAATATTAGTGCAAATGAATTTATGGAAAACGAGAGAAGACCCAAAATATAAAAGCATTAGATTTTTTATTTACTTTATGTACCAACGTCAAATACCTGGCAACTACCTACCTGGCATTAGAAAATCGATACTTGGGTATTAGGTATGGCAAATCGCTCCAAATAAAGCTGAATGAAATTAAACTGTGAGGAGGCTAAAAAGAAATAAACTAAACCAAAAACCACGGTTAAATATATATACTGTGACCACGGTATCTTTTGTTATTAGTGCTAAAGAAAATATTTTTCATAATTTGTAAGTAGTCATTTTATTGAGGAAGATTATAATAGGCTTTATAGTTTATACAATCACGTTGATACCGAAGGGAATGAAGCAGTAACTATAAATATCAATCAAACGAACTCCGAAAATATTTTTTTGACAACTACTAAACTTCAACGGGGTTGACGCATGAAGGTGGGCTAAGCTGAAGGGCATAACTAGTAGTCTTTTTATTCTCATATCTGAGAGCTACCTCTAGCTCTACATCAGCGAATGCCCTATATGTTAAAGAAAGCCCTATAAAGTTCGCATTCTAAATCATGAATTGGTCAGCCTCTACGATGTACATGCACCGATCCGTGCAGTTAAAATTAAACATGCACCATCGCCGTGGCTCACCAAAGAAATCAAAGACTTAATTAATAAAAAAGGGAGGGCTAAAACAAAATATAAATACCAACCGAACGAATATAACCGTGAAAAATATATAAAAATTCGGAATCTTTGCAATAAGGTGTGTAGGAACGCACAACGCCAGCACATCCAATACTCAATAGAAAATGGAGATCCAGCTAAAATCTGGAAATTTCTAAGAACCTTAGGAGTTGGTAAGTCAAAGCAAGAAGTAAATTCAAATAATATAAATCTTGATGCCTTAAACAAGCATTTCTCAACCTCTTCGAGTTTTGATGCTTCTACCAAAACTAATACCCTTAATCGTCTTTCACAGCTACCAACTCCTGAATATGAATCTTTTGTTTTTAATCAATTCACGGCTTGTGATGTTAAGAAGAGCATATTGTCCATAGCGTCTAATGCTGTTGGCAATGACTGCATTAGCCGCAATATGATCGTTCCAGTTCTTGATTCGATTCTACCAATTATCTGTCATATTTTTAATTATTCTATTTCCAGTGGCATTTTTCCATCGATGTGGAAGGAAGCCCAAATTATACCCTTACCTAAAAAGTCCAACCCTTCTTCTTTTTCTGATTTCCGTCCTATTTCAATCTTACCTTTTCTGTCTAAGGTCCTTGAGCGCCTTATTCACACCCAACTTAATTCCTTTCTAATTAAAAACCATCTCTTAAATTCCTACCAATCGGGCTTTCGCCCGGGTCACAGCACAGTTATGCCCTTGTGAATATTACAGATGACATCAGAACGGGCATGGAGAGTGGAAAGCTTACTTTGTTGACATTACTTGATTTCAGTAATGCCTTTAATACTGTGGACTTCCGCATACTCGTTGAGATTCTTCGCTCTATTAACATATCTCCACCAGCAATTGATTGGTTTCGCAGTTACCTGACTGGTCGCCGGCAACGTGTTTGCATTGATGACTCGATTTCTTCTTGGAGTAATATTTTGGTTGGTGTACCACAGGGTGGCGTTTTATCACCTCTCTTGTTCACATTTTTTATAAATTCCATTACAAAGCAACTAGTTTCATCCTACCACCTTTATGCAGATGATTTACAAATTTACTCACAGGCTGCACTCAATGACATACATGAGGCTTTTAGCGTAACAAATTGTGAGTTAGAACAAATATGTGCATGGAGTAACAGCTATGGTTTGCAGGTAAACCCTACAAAAACACAGGTGATTCTTATAGGTAGTAGTTGGAACATATCTAGAGTTGACTGGGCACAGCTGCCTCAAATCGTTTTTAATGGCATGCCGTTACCTATAAGTGATAGGGTGAAAAACTTGGGTATCTTTATTGATAGAACTTTGTCCTGGGGACCTCAATTGCAGGACGTGAATCGTAAAATGTTTGCCTCGGCAGGCTCTTTGCGAAGATTGCGTGACCTTCTCCCGATTCCGACGAAGATTTCGCTTGCACAATCGCTACTTCTTCCAATACTAGACTATGCCGATGCCAGCTATCTTGATCTCACGGAGGAGCAACTAAATAAACTTGAGCGCCTTCAAAATCTCTGTATAAGGTTTATATTTGGCTTACGCAAATATGACCACGTCTCCGAATACCGCAAACAACTCAAGTGGCTCCCAATTCGCCTTCGACGGAATACTCATATCCTTTCTTTGCTATATAATATATTATTTCATTCACTAACACCCTGTTACCTCAAGGAGCGCTTTGAATTCCTATGTGACACGCACTCGAGGTGCTTAAGATCGTCTAAGAACTTGCAACTTTATATACCGGCACATTCAACAAATTTTGTTGGTAACTCCTTCACAGTTAAAGCTGCGCGACTGTGGAATGCACTACCGGTCAGAATCCGACGAGCTCAAACGTTGGGATCCTTTAAAATGAAGGTGAAAGAATATTATCTTACAATTTAAATTGAGCCATGTATTTTATGTATGTATATCAAGGGCATGCATATAATATGTATTATGTGTATGTAGGTATATAGGTATGTTATGTATGTATGTAGGTATGTATGTATTTGTGTATGTATATTTGAATGTGTATGTATGTATGTATATATGTAGGTATTTGTAGATATGTATATTACGTATACACCGAACGGAATGCTGCTTCTAATATTATTTATTATGTCACCAATTTAACCCGATATTAAATATTTTCACAGTCCTGTCCATCTAAAGGTTGCCTGGCAGAGATTGCTGTTGGCAATAAGGCCGCCCATTGTACTTGCTTAATATTTGTTGTATTTACTTTTAAGATATTTTAATCCCTGGTGTTGTACAATAAAGCATATATTATTATTTCCTTTATTTACTACTTTATACATATTAATTTAGATTTTTAAATACATTAGTATAAAACAAAAAAATATATTTAAAAATATAAAAAAATAGTGTCCCACCGGTATCGAGTACTGGGACCAAGCTACCGGTGGTTAGGGCTGCAGAGACAGGAACCTCCTCACAATGCGTGCCGTGTCTAGGAGGACTGCCTTTTGCATCTGGTTCTTGACCCAATTACCTAACGCGAGCCTCTTTAGATGTTGATCGAGGCTCTTGGCAATCAGACCATGCGCTGATACGACTATCGGAACAATAATCGCTGAATCCACATCCCACATGTCGACAATCTCGTGAGCCAAATCCAAATACTTTATTTGTTTCTCCTTTTCTGCCTTCACGAGATTTCCGTCATGTGGGACGGTAATGTCAACGATTATTGCTAGGCGCTCTGATCGATCTATTACCACTATATCAGGCTTATTGGCCACAATAGTCCTGTCAGTGATAATAGATCGATCCCAATACAATGTGACCCGACCATTTTCAAGAACTGGGTCGGGCACATACATATAATACGGTACCTCTGAATCAACAAGTTTATATTTTAGTGCAAGTTGCTGATGGACAATCCTGGCCACTTGGTTGTGTCTATGTAAATACTCCCCGTTGGCAAGACGAGGACAACCAGAAATAATATGTCTGAGAGATTCACCCGGTAGGTGGCATGCCCGACATATGTCAACCGTACCATCTCTCAAAATATACTTCCGATAGTTATTCGTCATAACAACTTCGTCAGTAATTGCACAGACAAAACCTTCGGTTTCTCCAAACAGATCACCAAAACGTAGCCAGGATACTGATGCTAGTAAATCTACATCGGGCCCATGTAAGGCCCGATAAAATCGTCCATGCAGTTCTTTATATTATTATTATTATTCCTCTTTATTACTTTAAAATACTTATAAATTACATTTTTAAATATACATCCATATAAAAAAAGTACATTTAAAAATATAAAAAATAGTAACCCACCGGTATCGGGTACAGGGACCAAGTTACCGGTGGTCAGGACTTCAGAGACAGGAACCTCCTCACAATACGTGCCGTGTTAAGAAGAACCGCCTTCTGCATCAAGCCTTTGATCCAACTGCCCACCGCAAGCCTCTTAAGGTGTTGGTCGAGGCTTTTGGCTATTAGTCCATGCACAGAGATCACTATCGGTACAATAATAGCTGAGTCAACACTCCACATGTCCACGATCTCGTGGGCTAAGTCCAAATACTTGGCTTGTTTGTCTACTTCTGCCTTCACGAGATTGTCGTCATGTGGAATAGTGATATCAATTATTATTGCAAGGCGCTCTAAACGATCTATTATCACTATGTCAGGTCTATTGGCAAGAATAGTCCTGTCAGTGATAATAGGTCGGTCCCAGTACAATGTGATATGGTCACTTTCGAGAACTGGGTCGGGCACATATCTATAATACGGTACCTCTAATTCAACAAGGTTATACTTCAAAGCAAGTTGTTGATGGATAATCCTAGCTACTTGGTTATGTCTATGCAAATACTCACTATTGGCCAGACTAGAACAACCAGAAATAATATGCCTAAGAGATTCTCCGGGACGGTGACACGCCCGACATATGTCAATCGTACCATCCTTTAAGATATATTTTCGGTAATTGTTAGTCATCACAACTTCATCAGTAATTGCAAATACAAAACCTTCGGTTTCCCCAAATAGGTCACCGAATCGTAGCCAGGATACAGAAGATGCAAAATCTATATCTGACCCATGCAGGGCCCGATAAAAACGTCCATGCAACTCCTTGCTCTTCCATGTATCCTTACGATTATTGAGACTTAGTATCATAGGTTTATGCCAATTCTCTTTTGCCAGAGCAAGCGGGGTAAGTCCGTTATCAACATCACGATGCATATCCGAGCCACCGTGTAGGAAATATTCCCTGAGGTTGCACAACTCACGATTATGAAGGGTCTTGGCATTTAGCAAACCACGACCCCCACATTTCCGCGGTATGTACAACCTCATCACTGATGAACGCGGATGATGCATTCGGTATGTGGTGAGTAACGTACGGACTTTCCTATCCAGGGCTTCAAGTTCTGTCTGAGTCCACCTGAGTATGCTAAAGGAGTACATTAAAACTGGCATGACCCAACCGTTATAGGCGCGCACCTTATTACCTCCTGACAAAAGACTTTTTAAGACTTTTTTCAAGCGGCCAAAGAAGCGCTCCTTCAACGATTGCTTCATGCCAACTTCACAAATGCCTAACGCCTGCGACATACCCAGGTATTTATATGATTCGTTTGCGGAAAGACATCCAAGATTATTATTATTATTTCCTTTATTTACTACTTTATACATATTAATTTAGATTTTTAAATACATTAGTATAAAACAAAAAAATATATTTAAAAATATAAAAAAATAGTGTCCCACCGGTATCGAGTATAGGGACCAAGCTACCGGTGGTTAGGGCTGCAGAGACAGGAACCTCCTCACAATGCGTGTCGTGTCTAGGAGGACTGCCTTTTGCATCTGGTTCTTGACCCAACTACCTAACGCGAGCCTCTTTAGATGTTGATCGAGGCTCTTGGCAATCAGACCATGCGCTGATACGACTATCGGAACAATAATCGCTGAATCCACATCCCACATGTCGACAATCTCGTGAGCCAAATCCAAATACTTTATTTGTTTCTCCTTTTCTGCCTTCACGAGATTTCCGTCATGTGGGACGGTTATGTCAACGATTATTGCTAGGCGCTCTGATCGATCTATTACCACTATATCAGGCTTATTGGCCACAATAGTCCTGTCAGTGATAATAGATCGATCCCAATACAATGTGACACGACCATTTTCAAGAACTGGGTCGGGCACATACCTATAATACGGTACCTCTGAATCAACAAGTTTATATTTTAGTGCAAGTTGCTGATGGACAATCCTGGCCACTTGGTTGTGTCTATGTAAATACTCCCCGTTGGCAAGACGAGGACAACCAGAAATAATATGTCTGAGAGATTCACCCGGTAGGTGGCATGCCCGACATATGTCAACCGTACCATCTCTCAAAATATACTTCCGATAGTTATTCGTCATAACAACTTCGTCAGTAATTGCACAGACAAAACCTTCGGTTTCTCCAAACAGATCACCAAAACGTAGCCAGGATACTGATGCTAGTAAATCTACATCGGGCCCATGTAAGGCCCGATAAAATCGTCCATGCAGTTCTTTACTCTGCCATATCTCCTTGCGGTCATTGGTAGTTAGTATTACTGGTTTGTGCCAGTTCTCTTTGGCAAGAGAAAGAGGGGTCAGTCCGCTGTCTATTGTTACTACATCCCGATGCATACCCACGACCGCATGAAGGAAATATTCCCTAAGGTTGTATATCTCACGGTTGTGCAACGTCTTGATATTTAAAAAACCAAGACCGCCGCATTTCCGTGGGATATACAACCTCATTACAGACGAACGCGGATGATGCATCCGGTTTGCAGTCAACAACGAACGGACTTTTCTATCCAGGGTGTCAAGTTCTGTCTGAGTCCATCTCAGTATGCCGAAGGAATATCCTAAGACAGGCATGGCCCAACCATTGATGGCTCGCACCCTATTACCACCTGATAAAAGACTTCTCAGTACTTTTTTCAGGCGGCCAAAGAAACGATCCATCAACGCTTGTTTCATGTCTGTCTCAGCAATACCTAAAGCCTGCGACATACCAAGATATTTGTAGGTTTCAGTTGCGGAGAGGGATTTAAGTTTTGTGAAATCTGAAAGTTGTACTCTTTCAGATTCCACAATCCGTCCCTTCTTTACATGCATGACTGCACATTTATCTACACCAAATTCCATTTTGATAGAATTACTAAAGGTTTCAGTTATCTTGAGTAACTCTATCAAGTGGGAATTGGTGCAGGCAAATAATTTCAAGTCATCCATGTACAGAAGGTGGGAAACAACTTGACCTCCTCTCCTAAACTGATAGCCTAGCCCTGAACCCTCCAGTAAAGTACTGAGAGGATTCAGTGCTAGACAAAACCATAAGGGACTCAGGCTATCACCCTGAAATATACCCCTCTCAATCTTGACAGGTTCACCGTTCCCAAGAATCTGACGACATCCTGGATAAACAAGAGCCGTTCTCCATTGCCCCATACATGCCTTCAAGAAGGTGCAAAGAGTTGTATCAACTTTATACAACTCTAGCACCCTCAACAGCCATGTATGTGGCACGGAGTCGTAGGCTTTCTTGTAATCAATCCAGCATGTCGCCAGATTTCTCCGGTTACGACGAACCTGCTGATTAATGGCCATGTCAAGAATAAGGAGTTCTTTAGTACCACGTGACCCGCTTCTACATCCATTTTGAGAGTTGGACATAATACAATTATTTTCTATATGAGATGATAATTTAACTCTCAAAATAGATGTGAGAAGCTTATAGACCGTAGGCAAACAAAATATCGGTCTATAATTTTTCGGGTCCGTGGTACTACCGGATTTATAGAGGAGGTGTGTAATACCTGAAGTCATAAAAGATGGGAGCGATCCGGACTCAAGTGATGATTGAAAGCAAGATGCCAAACAATCATGCGAGCTATGGAACCATTTGAGCCAAAAATTGTGCAGTCCGTCCGGCCCAGTTGATTTCCAATTGGGCAACGAACGAACTGCACTAGCAATGTCAACAGTTGTAATTATGACTGGTGCCATGGTCTCAATAGACTCGCATGACCGCCCGACATCCCGCATCCAATCACACTCTGTATGACTAATAGGCGCCGACCAAATACCTCGCCAAAATGTGCTTGTGGTTTCGGCATCAGGTAGGCACATATTAGTCATACTTGAATCGGGTTGCTCCCATCTTCTATATACACACCTCTCATCTTTTTGAAACGAACGATTCTGAATATATCTACCCACTCTCTTCTTGTATCGCCGTATACGGTTTGCCCACGCATAAATTTTCTGCTTCAGGTAGTCAATGCGTTCCGTGACTCGTACAGAGAATTCGCGGGGACTAATATCTGTCCCCGCAAATGCACGAGTCACAAAACGCATCACTCTGGGTCGGGTATTACCCCCCCTGAAGCAGCATAGCTTACCAATGAGCACCCTAGTCTCGGCGATACGACGCTCAATCCTGCATTGCCAGACTGGAACAGACTTAGGTCTAGTAGCTGGCTCAACTTTAGGAAATTTGACACCAGCCACGCGACAAACTGCTACAGCCGCGCAATACAGAATTGAGTGTGCATCACTAATATCTACACAAGTATTGAAATAGCTTGGTAGAACCGAGTCCAGGATGCTCACTAGAGCCATGTTTTTTTTATGCGTTGGCAAACGCGGTATACGTGGGCGACACACGGGATCGCAAAACCTATACTCTTGAATCGTTCGTTCCAAAACACTCCTTAGTTCATCATTGTATTGAGTACTTACTGTTGTAGCAACATCATCCACTAGTTCGTCAATAGGTACGTCAGGTTGCGTTGCATGAATCTGTATATCAGTAGTTTGAGACGAAGTAGGGATGATGACGCTACACTGCAGCTCTGAGCGAAGCCTCTCAAGCACAGCATCATCCAACATATGATTACGTTGTATGACCCGCACTTGATCCGATAGCCGCTGTGCCGACACGCTGATAGTTGGTTCAAGAGCCTGAAACAAAGGCAGCAAACGAACACGGTACGCAGTGAGGTTAGTTCCTCCCTCTGTAGCCGCAAAATATGCCCGCATGACGTTTTCGTTCATAGATGAAGTCCATCGCATGCGGTGCACATTACCACCGGCAGCGGGGGCCGCATTCGAGGCCGGTGGGCCTCGGGGTCCCAAGCAGGTCGGTGGCCGGGTCCTCCCCTGCCGACGTGTAGGTGTTGGCGACGTCGGCGGAGAGAAGTACTCGTCGCTTGATGATGAGCTCGACGCCTCAGCAGCAATCGGTTCCGACGATATGGTTTCCACGTGCTGCGAGGCGGAGCTAGGCGACGAGTCCGGTGATGTTAGTTGTGCTAAACGCCTTCTGGCTCTTGTAAGCATTATTTAGGTATATTTTATTTATTACACATTTTGGTTGACATGTTGACATGTCATGTCATTCTCCTCCATAAATTTTTCTTTAGGTTTATTGATTGATAAAAACATATTTGTTATATTTTTCATTGCAGGTTTATAGTATACTTCTTCTATTTTATAAAATGGTTCACTTTTTAACAAAATGCAAAATATATACAACTTAATTATAAATTTCTTTCTGTAATAAAAAAATATACCACTGCTCTTGTGTGGGGAATTTAATCTAATTTTATTATTATTATTATTATATGAGTGTGGACATCAAACGTCATTGTTCGTGCATATTTGCATGTAGTGCTCAGAGATGGATTGTCTCATTTGAATGATTGATAGGCGGCGCGGGCACTACACTGTGGTCTCGCGAATAGGGTGAATGTACCAGTTATAGGGTAAGCTATGGTGACTAGGTTTATTAAGCTTTTTGTAATAATTTGTCAAATTTGTCACAATTTTTTCTTACAGAAATGCTATGTGTTTAAATGTGTATTTAGTCCAATACAACATACCTTTACTCCTAGAATAGGGACACTGTCAGTGTAGTGTGTACTAGCACAAATTAGATGAACTAGTGCGTGGATGGCCAATGTAGGGGAAGATTTGAATGATTCTACCTCGCAATCGGAGAGACACCGCTCTTCAGTCTGCTTGTGACCAGGGCTGGTGCAACTAAGCCGAAAGTAGTAAGAGTAATTAATATAATGCATGATCGCGTTAATATGTTTAATTAATATCATGCAACGCGAAAATTTTAAAGTTAGTGTAACTTTACTCGTTGAAATGTTTCAGCAAGGATAGAAAAATAGTGAAATGCTTTCCACGCCTTATAAAAACACTAGCTGCATCCCCCAGGATCGCTCGTGGCAACTTTGAACCCCAAACGTTGCACTTCGATCGAATATTGTTCACTATTTAATTGGCTTCAATCCTTTGATTATTTATAACATCAAATTTTATCCGTATCTGCCAATGAAAGCCCCGTGCAGGTCTAGTCGTTTCGATAATGGCCGGTATAAAACAAACAGATGATTTTATAATTTTAGATTTTTATGTAAGTACCTATATTATTTTCAGTATGCATTTTGTGAAAACCTGTTAATTTAGAATTACAAACAGAAACGTTATTTTTTGTATAGATATAGACTACTACTATTAAACAGTAAACATACACACATAGCTATGTCATTAATAGACAATTATATTTCTTGGAATATTTCAATCTTATAAGGCAAATTTACTAGACAAGTAAGTACTTAAAGGGAACTTAAGAGCTACTATAACTAACCAACAATTACGTAGAAAACGTTATTACTACTTAAACATACTCTGTTCATTTGAATGATTACTCCTAACTAATAAAATTGCAGATTTTAACTAGTATGAGAAACGTATAGCCTTCGTTTAATGGCTAATTTTGTTCATGTTCATGATAATTATCTCAACGCATATTGGGAATTTCATTGCTTCTTGGCAGGCATAATAAAATTAAATCTCTGAAGGCTCTCGTCTGACAAACTTCGGCAAACAGGTAAAGAATTATTGAATGGACTCCAATCAAGATAGGTATTACCCATCACGCACGGTTAACTATAGAAACAGTGTAACAGTAGATCTATCAATACCCGTTTTTCCGTTCACTGATTAAATACAAACACGTATAATAACACTACACTGTGGCCCGTTCATCGCTAGTTGCAAACTTTGATAACCATCAACCAACTATTTTACCCTTTTAATTGTAAAAATTTGTTTTTTTTTATTTATATTTAGCTCGCCAAATTGACGTCGCCACCTGCCTGATGGTAAGCCGTGGCGCATCTAGCTATTGGGGGCCAGTCTCACAGTCCGTAATTTATTAATGGGTGCTTTACAGGACAGATTACCCTAAAAATTTTCAAATTTCCATTGTCCAAGGGTATAGATTGAGGCTTAGAAGAAATATTAAAGAAAATAGGCATAATTCTTGGCAATCAAGCCATAAACGTTTACGTATAAAATGCCCGATCATGAAATTACTAGACATGTCAAAAACTATAAACTAGTCTCCTCTGACCGTTTATATAATAAATAGTTTTAAATTATAATCAAGATAATCTTAATTTATGGTCGATTTAGTGGCCCGTCGCTTTTCCTAGACAGTGTCGTAAGATTAGATAAACTAAGGTACACCTGTTCCAGTGGTAAGCTGTACCTAGGTGTGGGTTAGCCAACAAAGTAATTTTAACTTGGAGCTATAGAAATATGAGACTTTAGTTCTTTATTTTATTTATTTATTTATTTATTAAGGTCTTCCCACAGCTCGTGCGTACAGTAACTAAACTAGAGAATTTGTAACAGGCTTACACACTAGCCAATTCAAAATTCTGTAAACACAAGGACAAATATACAAACAGAAGGACATAAATCTTAAAGTGTAGGATTATAATTAGCTATCGTTCAACAAAATAGGTAGACTTAAGGATACGAAGTTACAAAGTTCTCAAATTTATTGAAAGAACTAGCTGGACTGAGCCGTTTCCATACTTTCTTTTTCATGTGGAATACTCTCATGGATGCTTACCGACTAAACGCACTCGGTCCCTACTCCTGCCTATACGGCCGGGAGCTCCGGGTAAGCTCTGGGAAGGATGTTCTAGGAGGAAGGATGTCCGAGAACCTCATAGCACCCATTTAACTCAAACAGGTTTAGTTGATCGAAGCATATTATTATACAGGCTCGTATCTACAACAATATTGTATGAATGAACATTTATTTATATCCCGAAGGTGGCAGACCAGCATACGGCCCACCAGATGGTCACCGCAGCCTATGGATGTTTGCAGCAACGGAGGCGCTTCATTCGCGCTGACGATCCTGTAACAACTTTCTAAGACCTTGAAGATCCCTTACTGAAAGGTGTTTGTGAAAACCGAGGCAGGGAGATCATTCCACAATCTAAGCGTGCGCTGGAGAAAGCCCCTATCCCATCTAAAACCGTGCTCGAACGCTCCGATATTTTATGACATTTATTATTACTGATCCGCTTCTCTTTGGTATCATGATGACATAATAGACGTTGATATATTACAGAATATTTTGTCATCATTATAATGGCTACATGGCGTAGGACGATCCTCCGCCAGGAAGACCGACGACCTGAAAAGATAGCAGAGACTGGATGCCGAGGGCCCAGGACCGTGTATTGTCTCGTAAATTGGGAGAGGCCTACGTCCAGCACTGAACTGCGATAGGCTGATTTGATTGAATGAATGGCGAACATATTTTGAAATCGGGTTAGCAGTTTCAGAGAGTATAAACAAACAATATTTCCTGTTTAATTTTTTTTTTTTTTTTTTTTTTTTTTTTTAATCTTTATTTTATTTCGGGGTTTTTATCCAAGAAGGATACGCCAACCCCATCGTATCCTTAACAATAAATGAGGAACAAAAATTATGTAGGTAATTATACATTTTAAATAAAGCGAGTCACTCCTGAATCACCAAAGCCAAACGACACAACTTCTTAGCACTCTCAGATTTTGGTTGTGATAGAATAGTTTGAATGAGACCTACATCTAGTCTATTTAGATTTAGTTCTTTCAGCAGCGAATCGCGTTCATCCTCATTCCGGACACATTCCAACAGCAAATGTTGTATATCTTCGATTGTATTGCAAGCAATACAATTGGGTGAATTATTTTTCTTCATTAGGAACGCGAACTTTGCGGTTGGAAAATGTCCGGATCTGAGTCTTAGGGCTAGCTTGACATAGTTCCTAGATAGTTTAGAATTATCGAACCAAGGTGCACGTGGAAGCTTACTCTGTATGGTCTTATACCATATGCCTTTGTCTAAAGATTTCTTTTCAAACAAATTACTCCACTCCTCGAAACATAGTTTTTTAAATTTAGGTACTAGTTCCCAGTAATCAGATGAATAGTTAAGTAAATTGCCATCTGTTGCCGCTAGTTTAGCAATACGGTCAGCTTCCTCGTTCCCCTCCAGCCCAATATGTGCTGGAACCCATTGCAATTTTATGTTTTTACCATTTTGATTAAATGATAGTAAAATTTTTAGTATAGCATAGGCTATCGATGCACCTCTGCGGCCAGAGGCACATCGAGCCACGTGCTGTAAGGCACTCTTACTGTCAGAAAGGATGACGATTTTATTCTTATTTATATGGACTCCGTAAGATAATGCCTGATGTATTGCGATGAGTTCCAATGACATAATGGATACATTGCAATCAATTTTGAAACCTGCTTTATATTGAAAGGTTTTGTCGTAGAACCCAGCTCCTAGACCCTGTTCACCTTTAGATCCATCGGTAAATATTCTATGCCAGTCAAAGTATTTGTTATTTAATTCTGCAATGACGTCATTTACAAGCAAATTAGGTTCCAAGTGATTTTTTGAATATTGTACACAATCCAAATTAACAAGTATATTTTTTCCTATATCAATATTTGTAACCCATGTATCCAACTTAAACATGTCAAGAACATCGACCGAATAAACATTAGTTTCACTGACATTTTTGTAAGATTTTATTAACAAAGGTTTATTTTTCTTTTCCCAATAACTTAAATTACATAAAGAACTTAATTCTGCAATTATAGCGACAGTTGCATTATTAGACCAAGAAGATATTTTCAAAGAGTATTTATATGCTAAGTATAACCTTCTCAGAGATAACGGAATTATATTTAGCTCGCTTTCCATGACGTGAATCGGTGAAGTTTTTATAAAACCGCCAATTAGTCTTAAAGCTTGGTTTTGTAATCTATCTAACTTTTCCGTATGAGATTTTGCACTACAGTCGTAAATAAAACAACCATAATCTATGCGGCTTCTTATTAATGAGATATATAATCTTCGCATGTGAGTCGTATGTATTCCAAATGAGCTACCTGCGAGTATCTTTAGAATATTTAATAGTTTCGAACATTTTTCTGTAGTCTCATTTATGTGTTTACCCCAGCGTAGACCCCGATCTAGCCACATTCCCAAGTACTTGACGCATTCTGAAAACGGTATATTACAGCCGTTTACCTTTAACGTAGGTAATATACGTCTGCGACCTCTACTAAAAACGCAATAGTATGATTTGTTAGGCGATATTTCTAATCCTAATTCCCCTATTCGTGGCGTTATGCTGTCAAGAGCTCTTTGCATGTACGATTCGGCGATAAAAATATCTCTGTCTCTAACATACAGAACGTAATCGTCTGCATATTGCGACAGAACTACATTAAGGGGTAATCGTCCAACTCTATAAGTAATCAAATTAAAGATAAGAGGCGATAGGGGGTCGCCTTGCGCTAAACCTTTGTTAGTCCATCTGGAGATTATTGAATCTTGATTACTGTTCATCTTTATCTTTAACCATCTCTCACTCAAGAATGACCAGAGGTAATTGCAAAGTTTTGATCCTACTTTTAGTTCATCTAATATATACAACGCCACATCCACTGACACATTATTATAGGCATTTTCAATGTCTAAAAAACACGCCAAGGTTGGTACATTTTTTGGGAATCCAACCTGAATGTAGGTAACCAAATGAGAAATTGCGTCCAAACACGATCGGGATTTCCTGAAACCAACGGTAGAAGGTGGCAGAATCTTTTCTTTTTCTGTATACCATTCTAGGCGTTTAAATAACATCAAGTGAAAGGTTTTGCACAGACACGACATTAACGAGATGGGACGAAGTTTAAGCTCGATATTATTATTATTACTAGATTTAGGTATAGGAATTATTTGAATATTACGCCATTGAAGGGGGACGATACCGGAATTGAATATTTCATTATATATTTTGAGGAGAAAGTGTTTAGCTATGTAAGGTAGGTTATGAATCATGGTGTAGGAAATCCCATCCTCGCCCGGTGATGAATCCTTTTTTTTAAGACAATAATTGAGCTCTTGCATACTGAAATTCTTTTCCAATGGTACGTTTTTTGAAATGAACTTGGGCCTAGAATTTAATACGTAATCAGGAGTGAGCGAGTTTAATAATTTCGTTTGGAGCTCCGGAGGAGGATATGTTTTGGTTTGCCTAACACCCTTTAGCCACTTCATGCGGCGCCACATCTCAGGCGCTGAAAAAGTCTGATCGATGGAATCGCAAAAATTGTGCCAGCTTGAAGATTTAGCTTTGATTATTAATTTTTGCGATTCTTTCGTTTTTTCTTCCAGCTTCCGCAAGTTATCCGGGGTAGGGTTGCGGCGAAATTGGGATAAAGCTAGTCTTCTTTGTGCAACTGCTCTAGAAAGTGTCGGTGTCCAGTAATCTTTGGGCTTAAATTTATTGGTGGGTTTAAAACAACATTTTATATATGGTATGTTCTGATCGGCCACGCAATTAATCTGATCTACGAAAAGGTCATACATTTCTTGAAGATTACTACTGTTATTATTATTAAAAAGGTGTGAACTATTTTCTAATGATTTCCGATATTCTACCCAATTAGCTTTCTTAAAATTTCGTCTTTTCGTTGTACTGAAACTATTAGCAATATTAAACGACATCCTAATAATGAAATGGTCACTACCCAAATTTTCATTAAACACTTGCCATTCTAATTTTAATGCAAGATCAGACGATACAAATGAAATATCTGGCGAAGACCGCTGTAGTCTTCCATTTACCAATTTCTCTCGAGTGATCTCTCCATCGTTAAGATAAATGAAAGAGTTTTCCAGGGTCGAGTCCATTATTTGTATACCTCTCGAATCAGTTCTGACCGACCAGTTGGTGTGGTGACCGTTGAAATCTCCTGCTATTACGGTTGATTTAGAAAATTGTGCAAAAATTTCATCCCAATCTGCAGGGTGGGTTTGTACAGAAGAAGGGCAGTACACACTTACTATATTTTCTAAGTCCTTACAATTAATTAATTTTACGCTAACTACCTCAATTCCTGGATTAGACACATACATTGGGTTCAAATATGATTGAATGGATTTGTGTACAATTATTGCAACGCCGCCATAACCCTCAGTTCTATCTGTTCTATACACATTATAACCACTTATATTGATATAACTTTCATTATCTAACCATGTCTCACTAAGTATACCTATATGAATATTTTGCTGATTTAAAAGTTCTACAAATGAAACTAATTTGGGACGTATACTTTGTGCATTCCACTGAAATATATTTATACGTATGCTGTCATGGCCATTATTATCCATTTATAAAATTTAAAAAGGTTTCAACGAAATTTCCTGTAGCAAACATAATTATCAGCATATTTTTAACCTCCTCCCAGATTAGTTTTAAGACAGATACAATCTTACCTTCTAATGTATTTTGTGACATAATAATTGATTTCATCTTAAAAATAAGTTTTGTAAACTCAAATTTATAGCGCAACTGCTCATCTTGACAGCTCTGTGTCGTTTTTTCTGTTCTCCGGTTTCTAGCCTCTTCTCCGCCTTGCTGCTCTTGAACTGCGTGATTTGTTTCCGACCTCTTTAGATTTTTGGAACCTTTTTTAGACTGAAGTAAAAGGGATGTCATGCCCCGTTGTGATTCAGCAAGCGTCTCGTCCGCACCTTCCATTAGGTCTGTGTCCAATAGCAGTGGTTCACACTGCACCGTAGGCTTGGAGGCAATGGAACTATATGTCTTCATATTATTATGTTCTGTATCGGTAGTGAACGCTGAGTTTTGTAAAGTTAGCGAGGAGTTTGTTTGTTTTTTATTTGCCATAAGAAATAATTCTAGTGCTTTTCGATACGGTACGTTTTTCTCACTCATGATAATTCTTATTTGTTTTTCTTTTGAAAACATGGGACAGCTTTTATCCAGCACAAAGTGTGCACCTTTACAGTTTAAGCAAGTGAATTCCTTAATGTCGCAATTTTCGTGATTATCACCGCATTTAGGGCACAATTTCCTTTTTATTGGGCAAAACTTGAGAATATGTCCAAACTTCCAGCACCCCGAACATTGAGTCACGGGGAAGACATAGGGTTCTACTTTAAATCGGCAGTCGTATGCGTAAATGTATGGTGGGAGAGCGTTTCCTTTAAAACAAAGTCTTACCGACTCACTATCAATCCATTTACCATCTGCATTCAATCGCTTAAGTCGGATGATAGAAATAATATCCATCTGACTTACGATTATGTTTTGTAATTCTTTCTCATTCAACTCAATATCGACTCCTTTCACTATTCCGTAAGAAAGTAATAATTCATTAATTTTCTGGCACCTGTAGCCCATTTCTTTAAATTTATGACAGTTTAATAGCTTATTGGCATCGTCGTCTTCCTTGAACTGGACTAAAACTTTGTTGAAACTTTTATATTTTATTCGAGTAATGCCAGTGATATTCTCAGATCTCAACAGTTTAGCTAAAGCCATTTGTTTAGGTAAACATTCCATGGAAGTGATGCACACTTCATATGTATTAATTTCTTCACATTGTTCGTTTTGTTTATTATTTTCAACTACCCTCTTATTTTTTTCTGTTTCTGTAGAATTACTTCGTATAATCCGTTTCGGCTTCCTCCTAATAACAGTAATAAATTCATCTTCCTCGCTGCCATCATTTTCTCTCTCCTTTCTCTTTACCACACTTCTGCTCTCATTTTCACAATTATTATCAATTACAGCACTACTCCCCGCACTAAGTTGACACTCCCGTTCACAGTTGGTCAAAAAATCCGTGTCACTCGAATCATCACCGTCGTTATTCATTTCATCCATTTAGAATGAATTACACAGGTAAACACTCAATACAATTACTCGTATCCACTCGGAAGAAACACAAACACGCGTGTGCTCCGCGCGCGATTCACCGGGCGAGTGTTCCTGTTTAATGTTAGTGAGTTTAGATTGACTCTAGTTTGTGGAATGAATTCTTGTTTATTTAGAAGAATGAAAGTAGATCAGATGATCTCTATCACGCATATCCATCCAAAGGTTGATCCAAAGGTTGGAAGAATTAGCACTTAGCGAAAAGGCCGCCCATTCCATTATGTAAATGTTAATTACTGTGTACTGTAATGTGTACAATAAAGAATATTCTATTCTTTTCTAGATCAGATAGTTTTTGTGTTAAGTATTAAAGCATTCAAGCAATATTATTTACTATCTAAACACAAAGTCATATTCAATCACAGCATCAGTTTTATCTGACTGCGAGCCCTCAATAACAAGCGTTAAGGTTGTTATCAGCCGTTGAATGGATTTGGCAACGGTACCGCAAGGTCAACGACCCTCGCGATAACCTGCCCTCAGCTCTTGAATGAAACTTCCTTACATTGTAAACGGGTATCTGTATGTAGGGTTCTTTTTCTTTTTTTTTACGTGAATGTAACCGATTAAAAAACCACACGTATCCTGCTTAACAGCCTACGGTAGGGAGCCCGGGTAAGCCTCGGCAACCAATGCGGCCTCACCAAGGGGGGAAGGGACATTAGGGGGGCCGTGCGTGAATCCCACATGTCGCGCTGTTCGTCTAGGGCAGGGGTCGGCAAGGCGCGGCTCGCGAGCCGCATGCGGCTCTTTGGGTGTAGACCTGCGGCTCTTCCGTTGCATACATAATTTATCATATTATTCATTTCCAAGAACATTATCACCCTTTCATTTCAAAAATACCACATAAGTCTTACTAGTAGTTAAACAAGCAATCTCGCTTAATGGTGGTGTGCTGCGCTTGAAAGCGTTTTAAGGAGCACCATTTTCTTTCTAATAGGATTCTGCTGCGATGTCCGCAGCGGGTCATAGCCCAGAAAATATAATATCATAAGAGACGGCATGTCTAATTCTTACAGTCCGTCGCGGCACCTAGAGTCCGCAGTTCTGGCAGAAATCTACCGGCCCAATGCTTTGGTGCGTCAAAATGGCAAACAACCATCTTCGTAAGAGATTGAAAGCTGGCGTGTTAGAACTGGCAATGATCTCATTCATAAATGGCGCACCAGGCTAGAGCTCGGCGGTAAGCATTGAGCTCGTCTCTGCCATCTTATTATTCTGAGGTCCTGGGTGCGGACTGCGAAATGCGGCACTGACATACCTACCACCTCACACAGCTCCTCACGGGGCACGGATATTTTAGTAAATACCTGCATGATGTGGTAGGCATTGAGCCTGAGGCAACGTACCCACTGCGAGGACGGCGCCGTGGATAAAGCGCTGCACACCCTCGCTTTTTGTACGGAGTGGAGTGGCGAGCATACCGCTCTACGAGTCCTAAATTGGCCCGGTCACGTCGCTGTCTATTATAGTTTACGCTATGTGAGACAGCGAAAAAAATTGTTTTGGCTGTTGTTTTGACGTCAACGGCAATGAGAAAAGCGCTGTGGGTGCCGGAGCGGGGTGGCCTAACACTTCCAGTATGCCAACCTCGCACGCGTGGCCGACGATGGAAGCTTTATGACAGCCGTGAGACTGACTAAGACGCACCCCTCGTGTTCAGGCGTCGCGGCAGTGAAGTTTCGGTGGGTAATATTTAGACCCCCAAAGTCGAGACTGTTGCAGGTAGCTGTTGTACGCTTGCCTTCCCTGTGACCCAATAATAGTGACAAGAAGGAACATACTAGGGTTTTAGTGGGAGAATCCCACATAATAACTCAGATTTTTTTAATTGTGGAAAGTCTCCAAAACCACCCTGTGACTTACTATCTGCCTATGGCCGTGAGTCCTAGAGACGCCCTTCGAAGAATGTTCTCGGAGCTTCCGACAGACTTGGTTTGTCTCTATAGCAGACTTTTCCCGCAGTCTAGTCTATCCCACTTCTTACGGGGAGGGGGGGGGGGGGGGAATCGTGGGATCAAGAAAGATTTTGTGGCTCTTTAAAAATGTTGTAATTTAAAATCGTCATTTTTGGCTCTTCCGACTCAAAAGGTTGCCGACCCCTGGTCTAGGGCCTGGTTCTGTAAGGACGGTGAGCAGCCTCCTCATCCTCACCGTCCTCAGCCCCCGGTCATGTATGTGTAGAACTGTAGAGTAGGGTCGAGACTTCGAGAGTTATATTGTGAAATAATTTTGACTACCTTGGTGGTGTAGTGTAATTGTAGTCCACACTCTGTGCGAGGTGTAACGGATTGGGGTAAATAAATATTTGTATGATCAATTGTTTGATTCAGAGTTTGGTCGTTTTCTATGTCTATCTAATAGTAGATAATCTTTTCGTTAATACATGTAGCGAAAACTTTAAATCAGTTGTTAATAAAATAGAGCGAATGGATACATGTTTAAAGTTTATAAGAAAAAGAAGGGCAGGGTTTTTAGTATTGTAGACATTTAAATATAGATTATAGCACAAGCTTATTTAGTTAACTAATGCTAGACGGCGCTATCTAAAAAAATAACCGTAAAAATAGTAAGGCCCGTAGTCTAGCTTTAGCTAGGGGATGTAAGTTCCAATTTCCAATAAAAAAATTATTGTAAGTAGCCAAGGTCTGTTGAAAATCCTAGGTCATCCTTCCGAGGGCTTACTCAGGGATGCCAACGTAGGCATTAGGCAAGAAGACACTAGGTATGTAGCATTTGCATGATGTGTTGTACTTAAGTATATATCTTTTTTTTTTTTTTTTACTGTAACTCACAATGTGCTACTTACTTAACCTATCGCTACAAACGAGGACTTGTTATTGGCTTTTTTGTTTCTATGTGATCTCCAATCTTAAATGTAAGCTGTAAGTCCTCCATAAGTTAAATAAGTAAGAAACATGTGGTTTTTAATCGGTAGGAGGCATATATATCCGGCATAGCATCCCTGTAGGAATTTCCTCGCTTAAAAAAGGGGATGTAAGATATAAATGTGTTTGCAAATAATATTCAATCCGTATATGTGTCATAATCTACCGAACAGTCGGACATGTGTGCGATTTTTTTGCTTCTAAAACAAGTTTGTCTTTCATTGACCTCACGCATTTATCTTTTAATAGGTTTTGGCGATCTTAGGTCGGCTGTTCCGCCATGATGGGGAATAATTATCCGCTTAAAAGGTGGCTTGTGATGGTGTGGAGATGAATACTGATCAGTTAACTGACAAAATTGTTTAATAATAGTGTTGTTAGCGCACTATAACACCCACCGGCACCATTGCTTACCAAATGCTACTTCATTTTCTCATAGTTAACGATTATTTTATTCATTTTCTATTAGATTCGCGGCAGAATGACTAAGATGGTGACACCTTCAAAGAAATTAATGACCTATCGAGTGTTGGACGTGCAAAAATTCGAAGATAAATTATAAAGAAAATCTAAATCACAGCGAACACAGTTAGCAACGAAACCACGCAGATTGGAAGTTTGAAAAAAAAGCAATACATATATATATATATATATATATATATATATATATATATATATATATATATATATATATATATATATATATATATGTATTGCTTTTTTGAGAAATTTGAGAAAAAAACATGGGTTGGATAGGGTTTTACATAGAATAGAATAGAATAGAATAGATTTATTTGCTTATAAACCTATTCTATTCTATGTAAAACCCTATCCAACCCATTTTTTTTAGTTTAACGTGAGGGAAAATTCTCTTGGATTTTATGCCGGACTCCTACTGACTAAAAAACCTCACGTAACGCCCAACAGCCTATGGTTGGGAGCCCCGGGTAAGCCCTCGGAAGGATGTACCAGCAACCCTATCCAACCCTACACCAAGGATTATAGTCAGAAAAGGGCAATGTTTTTCCTAACCTCATCCAGGGCGTAACGATAGAAGATCACCGTTAACTGATAGCCGTTTGTCTCTGTAGAGGGGTGGTGACAGAATAAAACTAGAACGCGAAGGTAGAGTCTTAAACGATCTCAAGACTCAGGTGTTAGTCAGTTCAGTCTTCAGTCTTGGGTAACCCATAGCACAGTATAACCCCATAGATAGATCATGGTAACCCGAAGTCATCAACACGTGAAGGAGTCTATGTATAATCACTGCGAATAATATAGATACTTTTTCGACAAATTTGTGCTGAGAAATGCCGTTTTCATCTACAGTATGTTCGATAATATAACTTTTAAATCTACTTTTGGTTTTACCATCAAATAACTATCCCGGTAACAGTTCATTAAGCAAAACCACACTTTAAACTGTCACACTAATAACAACCATAAAATGATTTTAGATCAACACGTGACCCGGTTGATAAAGGTCGCATGAAACCAGTTCCAACTCCATAATGTTAATTTGCATAATTTTTTTCGAGCAATTTGTAATGTATACTATTATTGGAAAGAGTGAAACTTGCATGTGAAGGGTTGACAGAAAGCGAGGTCAGAAATTCAGAATCTGCTCTATATAATTCAGAATTTCTTAAAGTTGGTTAGGTTTCCTAAAAGCTGGACTGACAACCAATACGTCGCAAATGAGAATACTTAAGTAGGTTATCATGTCGTGGCAATATTTAAGAGATGTATTATTGGCTGGAAGAAAGTTCAATGTGTGAGAGGAATAACGAATAGAGAAAATATCCTTTATTCGATGAAGCTTTGGCATAAGCTTACACGATGGACAGGAAATTTCAGTTTCCAGTCCCAGAACACAAAACGGTGCTTAACAACATGCTACGGTAAAGCTTTGATAAGCTTTCGACTGTGGTGATGGTGACATTGTATTTGTTTGTCGAAAGTCATTCAAAAGTGTTCTGCAATCTTTGGTCTGAGACTGGTAGGACCCTGTAGGATACGAAGTTAAATATTCTATTATCCAAGATATTAAAAGTAAACACTTTTCTAAATAGTTCCAATAAATAGAACTACATAATTACTTAGTATATATATTATTATGATCATATTAAATCCCTCCGGAGCAAAAATAGCCGCCATACTTCCGTTTACAATTTGATCTAGTCTTATTATCTCATTCGCTAATCAGTATATAAAATGGACGCCGACCCATATTGAGCAAGCTAAACAGACGATTTCATTCATTTTGTAAGATTACTTCCCGGGAAATAGGTTATCAACAAACACGTCATGTTAGCGGAATAAAAATATACATTGATTCTTTGAAGTTCGGGATATGAATGATTTAGACTTGGCATGTAGTGACGGTTGGAAGGTTGGAACTAGTGCCAAAAGTAACTTCAAATACATAGGCGGCATATTTTGAAAGTCTTGTGAACGTTTTTTTATAAGTAGGTACATTTTGGCAGCCCTAATTAAGCTTGTGCTATGAGGTTTAGCTACAGACGTAGGTACCTACCTATAAGACAAGGATTTAAAGTGCAGTTCGTTACAAAGATTTCGTTTTTGATCGACATTTCGTGGCAATAGGGTCGTCACATCTACGTGGGACAAAAGCTGATGGTGAAATGTCTGTGTACATTATGCCTTAGCCTACTCCTTCGAGGATGCATGCGACCACTATTTAATAATAAGGGTCCATTATTACAAAATAATAGTACCTACTAATATTCATTAGACTTATTAAAAGGGGATGGTATTGTCCTGGGACATCCTTCCGAGGGCTTACCCGGGGCTCCCAACTATAGGCTGTTGGGCGTTATGTGAGGTTTTTCAGTCGGTAGGAGTCCGGCATAGCATCCATGAGGATTTCCCTCACGTTAAATAAAAGGGATGGTACTTATTATAAGTGTAAAGTAATCATGGAACACCCAGGTAGACCAGGGGTACGAAAGCTAACTATGGAACACCAGGTGGACCAACGTGATACGAGTTAATTGTGGACCACATAGGTGGACGAAATAGGTGGACCACGGATCCAAAGGGTTAAGTGGTGATGGTGATGAAAATTAACACGAGACCATCATCTATCGAGCCTTTTCCTAACTCAGTTGGTGTCGGCTTTTCAGTGACTTGCAAAAAAGAAATGACTTGGAGAATTGGAGATCTGTAGATTCTGTAGAACAATTGAGAAAACTTTATAAAACAAGTTAGGAAGAAAAAACTTGGTCGTATGGTGTAAGTAGGTGCACAGTTTCTCCTAATTGATTTTGTCATAGGCTTGGCTATGTTCAGAAATGTAGGTATTTTTTGCCGTTCTCTACTGAAGTGCTGGCAGACATAAGTCCTACTAGTATCATATGCCAGGGACTGGAGCTTTCCATGTTACAAATAAATTTAGAGCACATTTTTTTTTTAAGAATGCGACTTGAACGGAAACTTGGCGAATGAGCAGTCTAGTCTAGGATCAAGAGATCGCAAAGCCCACGAAAAATAAATCTATACTAATATTATAAAGAGGAAAGATTTGTTTTTTTGTTTGTTTGTTTGTTTGTTTGTTTGTTTGTAACGAATAGGCTCCGGAACTACTGGACCGATTTGAAAAATTCTTTCACTGTTGGGAAGCTACACTCTTTGCGGTGAACATAGGCTATATTTTATTCCCATATTCCCACGGGAACGGGAACTACGCGGGTGAAACCGCGTGACGTCAGCTAGTACTAAAATAAAATACTTAAAAATAGTAATATATTTTTTTAAAGGTGGCTTTGGTTGGATCAGTAGAGTCGTACCGCGACTCTGATTCATCATTCGACTATGATTTTTTAATTTTCTTTAACGGCATTTGTCCTCAGCTTTTCAGACAATCTATAAATTAAACCCCAATTTCAGTGATCCCTTCCAAGTAGAGCAGTGTACTTTATTTTTCTTATAAGTAACATCATTATACCTACCTAGGTAGTAGTTTAAAGTAGTTTAAATTTATTAATTTATCAGGCCTTACATCATGTCAGGCAAACCCGAATGGAACAAAGCAGACATAGCTGATTAGAGAGAACTGTTAAATTTAAGCTTAGTTGACGTAAATAGTAATTTCCTTTTTTATACTACTAAGGTGGTCGACAATAGTAGATTGTATAACAAGGGGGCAAAATAGTATTTTTACGGCGAGGGCGCTTCTTTGAATCACGAGCGAAGCGAAGGATTCTAGAATAGAATCCCGAGCATAGCGAGGGATTCTAACATAGAATCCTAAGCGCAGTGAGGGATTCAAAGTACACCGCCCGAGGGAAAAATAATTTGCCCCCGAGTAATATACTCTACTTTTCATTCCCTTTCTATGAGAAAAAATAAGTTTTGTACAACGTAGTTACCTTCTATAGTTATTGTTCCAGGAGTTCATGGATTGTCACTTTCATAACTTGACGTAGAACTTATTATATTTGCAGAATACAATAAAATATGTTTACCTACTGATTACAAGGACATTAATAATGACGAACACGAACAGATAAATGGCGCTCTTTAGTTTTTTTTTAGTTAGCTCAGGACACCGCGCTGTGCAGCCAACACTTACCAGCCAGTAATTCATACAATTTGCGTTCGATTTCTATGAAATTTTCAAGTTCCAAATTCAAATCACTTTGCCGCCCGCTAAAAAGCTCTTAACAGAAAAGAGCTATTTTGCGCCCCGATATCGTGGTGCAAAGTGATTCTTTTCGAATAGAAGGAATGAAAACATAATTTACAGCACCTAGCGTATTTTGCATAAGTATTACTATAAACATAAAATCTTACCATATTTCAATCCCAGCCACGTCTTATGGAAAGGCTGGTACCGTCGAGTCGTAGTCGTAGGCCTTGGCCTCCTGTACGGGACCCCACACGGCAGTGCACAGCACAACTGGAAGTACCGCTTGTCCCTGATCTTTTCAGCCGCTTTCAGCCTCTCCCGGGCTAACCTGCCCGCGCAACGACGTGGGCTGGTAGCCGTATAAGCCGCCCCCACTACGGCTAAGGCCGTTAGCACATACAAATAATGCATTCTGCACTCATCTATCACTAATTATTTTGCAGAAACTGGTGCGGAGTTTTCTCATCACTGTCAATTCTAATAGAATATGAAACTAATTCGATTATATACGTTTTAGGACACATAACTAAATCTACGTTTAATCCTAATTTCCCAAACCATAATTTTGAAATAAATATAAAATAAACACCACATAAAATTAAAACAAATAATATTAACAACAAAACTGTAACTACACTATTTCATTCATGTCAAAGTTAAGTAAATACTCGCGTGTGTGAGTCGTAAACAATGAATGAACGTGTTCGCGTACGAATGTTCCAAGTTTGAAACTGTGAGTACAAATCGTGAGCCAATCACGTGCGCTCACGCCGGCCAAGACGCGGCGACTGCCAACCTGAGTTCATAGACTTGTTCCGCACCGGAGGACTATTCCGTATACTATCCTTCTGGGCACCTAAAATCACGCTGGCGCTCGCGATTTCACACAACACCGAAGTTCATTTGATAAGATTCGGCGAAAAAGTTATGAGGTCAATCGAGTAATGTGTTACAGATTAAGAGCTTCGTCATGTTGAGCGTAGTTTTTAGGCCACTTACGCCAACCAGCCCACCTATTGTGCTAAGAAAAGCAGAGCTTTGCCACCTTTCAAAATTAGAGAGGCCTTTTAGACGACATTCGCGTATTGATGAATTTGCAATACAAAACACAGTGCTTTCACCGCCGTATGTAATGAGTAACGACGGAATAAAGTACCTACTTCTTTCTTTGCAATACAATTTATTAATACGGTCAATGTAATTACTGACGAAAAAAAGTAGTCGTGGGTTTCTTGCTGGACAACGAACGGTAAAAAATTAAAGTTCACGTTAGTTTGAGTTCAATGCGCAAAGCTCAGGACCATGTGTTGTGGCATAAATTGTGAGAGGCCTACGTCCAGCAGTGGACTGCCATAGGCTGATTTGATTGATTGATTAATACTGGGACGGGTAGGTTTGTCGGGATATGATGTTTATTGTCTACTAGCTGTTGTCCGCGACTTCGTTCGCGTAAAAATTATGTTATAATGTCAATTTGATTGCACTCTGCTATGCCCCTAGGATATGCAGCCTGATAATATATAGCCTATTTGAAGACCCTACCCCTAGTTAATATTTGTGCAAAATTTGAATCAAATCTATTGAGTACTTTTTGAGATACTTCCGGACGAAGCAAACCAAACAGACAAACCGACAAACAGACAAACAGACAAAAAAAAATCTAACTATCTTTTCGGCTTCGGTATCTTATGTTGAACACCCAGCGAGTTTTTGGAACGAAGTTCCTTATCGCGCGTTGTGAAAGGGGGCTAGACGGAAAAAATTCTCACGAAAAGTTGTAACGACACTTTTTTAACCGACTTCAAAAAAGGAGGAGGTTACTCAATTCGGCCGTTAATATGTTTTTGCTATAGTATGGAGGGTAGAGGTACCTCTACCCTCCTTTAGTATGGGGGTAATATGGGGAGGGATTTAATATGGGGGAAGGGGGGAGGGGCGGAGGGGGGAAGGGGGGAGGGGTGTAGGGGGAGAGGGGGAAAGGGGGAAGGGGGGGAAGCGGGGAGTGGGAGGGGGGTAATAAAATGGGGGTTAATAATAAAAAAAATATTATTAATTAAAAAAAATAAAATTTTATTACAATTCCTTCACTAATTATTGTTTTTGTTTTTGTTCCTGTTCCTGTTCCTGTTTCTGTTTCTGTTTCTGTTTCTGTTTCTGTTTCTGTTTTTGTTTTTGTACAATAAAATTTTATAATTATAATAAAATTTTATTACAATTCCTGCACTAATTAATTGAAAGGAACTTCGTTCCATTCGGGTGTCCCTTGACACCTCTCAAGTTTTTTTTTTTAAATATTTCCGATGTACAGTTTTGACTTTTCTATCATTTTATCATTTTATTTTTATTTATTTATTTTAAGAAGGCTTACAGGCTAATAACAATATATGAATAATACTTAATAAAGTTGACAAATCGCTATTTACAAGCCCCCACATATATGTCGTTATATAGATTATATGTATAGATGAAGTCCTTCAGGTAAGTAACTTTTATTGAAATTAAATCAGACAACAGTAAAGTTGAAAAATTTCTCTTAAACGATATTTTCGAATTTTAATCTTTATAAAAGTTTATTTTATTTTATTTCGTTTTGATTGTCTCTATATTTTTGTGTGTAAACAGAAAAGCGTCATTTTATAGTTTCACGGCGCTGCGGCACGCGAGTCCACTAATTAGGACGCGTCCAGATCTAGAGATTGCCGCGCTGATAAGCGGTGATAAAACGCGCGGGTGGTCGAGCTATGCACAGCATCCATCACATTGATAGCAGCGTTGACGCGGTATCGGCGGGTAGGTGGCGGTGGCTGTGGCTGAATCTCAGCTTGAGAGAAACTATAGAAAGTTCTAATATTTGTAGAACAAATACCGTTATGTACTCACAATGTTAATGTGTCTCTTAATACCGTGGGACATTTTTATACATCGCAACCGTAGTTCAATTCAAAGTATTCAAACTAAACATTATGCTTGTGCTGACCACTGACCGCTGATGAATTTCTAAGTACATACATACCACATATTATACATAGAAATCATACAAACTCCAAATCAATATTGACGATCACACAGAATATTTATTAGTTACACCCAGGATTTGAACCCCATACCTCAACAGGGCAATCGCCACTGAAGCAGTGAAATCTTTAACATAGGCACGAAACGCGCCCAATGAACATTATAGACTAATAAGTAAGTAGTAATATTATTTCAATGCGCAGTACAAATATTTGTACAACCTAATAGTTCTTAATATTCAACCAATACTATGGATATTAATAAAGATATTAAAACATACTATGTTCGATACGTAAATCTACGTTTTACTTAGCACAGATTTGATGTAGAGTCGTAAAACTTCTGTCGTCCTAGGCTCCTTTTCCGCGAGCGTAGTCGTGGGTTGTATCTCATAATGCAAATATATAGGTACTCTCTTCCCAGTAGCCATTCGCCCATTTACATGCCACAGCCCGTGTTTCGCTTTCCAATTACACTGCACAGATCGTAATCGTGAACAATTTGCGATAGATGGGCTTACACGCAGAGACACTGCGACACCTGTGTTCGATAAAGATTGGTAGTGTTTGCTGGGATCGTATATTTGTAAAGATAAAGGTTGTTGAAGGGAGCTTAGAGTTTACAAAAGTATCCACAACTGAGCCTGTCCGTTCCATCACGGCAACAGACTCGCAAACTATTAAAATCAGTCTATGGCAGTCCACTATTGGACGTGGACCTCATTCAATTTACGCCACAACAAACGGTCCTGCGCCTTCTGCATACAGTCCCCCCGACATTATCCTTGTCTTCGGTCCATCTAGCTGGTGCAGGCTCAGGGACACATCTTTATGTAATATCTATCTAATAGATCTCTTAGCCAAAAAGGACGGTATCGAGAAAGCGTCCGCATGTTTATAAAAGAACCCAGGCCACGTGACTCAATGAGCTAGTACAACTGTCTCCGCGGCTGTAATGGAATAGGTAGGTTGATCGTAGGAAAAGCCCTTATTAGTTTATATTAAGTCCAAGTACGTAAGTTATATCAAGAAATAGCACACCAGTACCGACTCTATGCAAAAACATAATACCGCTTTTCACGAACCATATGTTCTAGTCATGAAAGGATTCCTAAAAACTATAGTACCGTAGAAAAAACCGTAGCAAGAATCTAATATCATAAATCCTCGTGCAAGTCTCCTGTCCATCAACGAACAACATTGACACCTTCCTGTTACTAGGAGTTTCATTCCAGTGACAAACAAAGGGCCTTGAGCAAAACTGGGGCTACGCTCCTCTACGCAATTTGTAATGCAAGTACCTACATAAAAAGGCTTTTAAAGGCCGTCCTTGTATGCGGACTGCGGAACGGCTAACGGGTACTTCGCGCCGACAGAATGAATGAATGTTAGATTCGCGATATTTATATGGATGTAGGTAAACTGTGGCACTTCCGTTCGATTTCTTGTGAACCATTTGCTGGGAGACTGTAGTCTTGCTAAAATTTTTACTTTTATCGTGGTCCTTACAGGCTTTTTACACTTGCTAATAAGAAGTGAGAAGAAAGGGAAATTTCTTACCTTTCTTACACTTATGAATAAGTTGCAGGGGCTCAAGCTGCAGACCAAGGTGTTGTCGATAGTCAGCAGTGCTGCTGCAGCGGTGTTTAGTAAGATATGTATGGAAAAGGTACGTACGTGTTCTTGCACACCCTTTGAGAGAGAGAGAGAGAGTGTGACTTGACCCCAAACACTTCACGTTAGTGAAGGAACATCGTGCGGTTTTAGACATGCCCAGCCCACAGATATCAGAGAAGAGTTCATGCCCATCTCACCGTTTTCTCTAGCTGAGTGATTTCAAGTTATGAGTCTCAAGCCAACAAGAGGCATTTTATCCTAATATGTTGTTTAATAGTATCTCATTGTTTTGATAGCAAACATGTAGTATCACTTATATACTGGTCTACGTTTTGGATCAAGGCTTTATAGACCACAGTCTTGCCTACTTCATTTTTTGGCTTTCCTGTTTTGCTCAGTTGGTTGAGTCTTATCCAGACCTTGAATCGTATAAATACATGGTCACCAATTAGCATTCTAATCAGAATTGTAAACAAGCGGAAATCAAATCCTTTTACAGCGCCACAAATCAACCGGGCAGCGAATATTTATGTAGCCGGGGCTATCGCAGATAACAAGCAAGCCGGAATGTATGCAAGTGGTGAAAGGGACGGTGAACAAACAGACTAACCTATCACGAGCGGAGCGTGCTAAACGAGCTGCGGGAACCGAAGTAGGACTCCTGTTTGCATACAAGCTATAATTATAACAGCGTTAACGGCTGGCGATGGTGATTTGGATGAGAGCGGATAATAAAGATATTTATTGTAGTCGCCTTTTCAAAATAAAGGCATTATGTTTTTTTTTCGTATCCGCTCTTAGTCTGTAAGTTTTTTGTAACTGTTTCATTATACAAATGTTTCACTGTATCAACTGTTGGTTGGCTAAAAAAATAAATAAAAAAAATAAAAAATTAAATTGTCCTTCCTGGGACATTGTTCCAGATTTGGATGATAGCGGATAATAAAGATAGGTAGTGTGGGCCACACACATTGAGTTATTATAACTCAATGAGTGTGATCACATTTTCAGAGAGGCCATTATGATTTGTACTTTCTAAGACATTTCCCGAAGAGTTTCCCGAAGCTCCCGCGGATAGACGAATACGTAGGGATCGGGTGGGTTTAGTCGCTCTGAGTCCAGCGTGACATCCATGGGAATTTTCACACGACAAAAATAAGGGGAAATTAAGTTTTTCAGCCTTGTTGCAAGTTCTGTTCGTGCAAGATTCTTTGTATTCACATAACATTTTTCCTTTTTTGGTAGAAGAATTTTGGAGCGTGGGCAAACTTGGTCAGTAGCATGAATAAAATAGCGGTCCAGTTGATAATTCTTCCTAGTATTTCTCATTAGTTCTAGTAACTATACAACTTTTATGACAAGATAAATACAATACAATGATTCATTGCGAGGTAGAACGTTTCAATGGAATCGTAGTTTATTACCACCAAAAGCGGTTTTGTTTAATTAATTAACTGTGATTAACCACAAATAAGGCAATTTTGTCTTTTTAACGTGATATATATTCTATATTAACGAAGGAATAACAAACTAGTCATGGTTTAGAAGAGAGAATATTAAACATTAAAAGAGGATCAAGGAAGAAGAAAAGATTGGAGGACCAGAGGAAATGCATCACGATAGGTTTCTTTTGACCATTTGATCCAGCTGGATAATCATCATATTACCAAGTTCCAATGCCGTACGGACGCAAGTAACAAGAGCTATCCTATGCAGTAGGGAAATGTTTTACACATGTTTGTAACTAGGTATGTATGCCCGTTTCATTATCAGTACTTATTGTCATACGATTCATATTCTTCGTCTGAGTTAACATCTATTATGACGACGTCAGACATGTCAGTCGAACTTTTTTATAGTAGACCTTCGACCAAGTCCTGGGACATCCTCCCGAGGTCTTACCCGGGTTTCCCAGCCATAGGCTGTTGGGCGTTACGTAAGGTTTTTTAGTCGGTAGGAGTCCGGCATAACATCCATGATGGATTTTCCCTCACGTAAAAAAAAAGACCTTCGATCAACAATACTGATATTGTTGATCGAAGAAGTGGACTCACTCATTTGTTACATGCATTATTTTTATTGTCTTGTGTATGTATTTCCGGAGGTTAATTTAATTCCGTTATAAGTACGTCTAATAACGGGTGTAGTGGGGCCCTACCAACACCTCCGGGCCCAAGTCAACCTCACGTGCAAGCTCGTGCACCTGCTGAACAACGGACGAGGCTCTGACGTCGGCGGTACATTTCAACACGGCGATGGGCTCACCACCTGTTACGTGGGACCGAATTGTACACGGTGAAATGTGGGCCGGTATAGGCCTCTGCCTACCCCTTCGGGGATAAAGGCGTGAGTATATGTATGTATGTATAAGTACGTCTAAGGCGTTAAGCCTGACAGTTAAATGCATGGAAAAGAGGTGTGGTAGTTCTCATCTTTAAAAGGCTCTATGGTTATGAAATACATTTTCTGGCAAATACAATGACATGCACACGTATCAGTAGATAGGTATATCACCGGCCCATACGCCTGGACATTAAGCACTATCAAAAGCCTCTTCAAAATCAAGACCCTGGGCTGTGTTGCAATTTCCATTATATCGCGTTAAAAACGATGCTTACGTAGAACTTCCCCAATCTCTGATGGCCTCTAAAAGGTCGCGGGGCCTAAAAGCTCTAACTTCGTTAAGATCCTTGAGCCTATGCCCGACCGTCCTTTTATAGATACGCTAGATTATTTGTAGAGTGTACCTAGTGTAGAGTTCCATTCGTGGAGTCTCTCTGTTTTGCCCTTAGCTGTCGACTCGCATGCCGGACGTATTGTGAATAGTTTTATCTTGTTCTGCGAAGAACACAATAAATTATATACGCAGTGACATCGATGAGATCGTTTTGGTCATGTTTGTAACTGTTGGTATATTTATCATTAGCTTATTATTAGAGGTAATGTGCAAAATTGTTACATTGCACAACAAGCTTCGCGGTTAATTTTACATAGCTCCAATAAGTCGAAATTAAGCTAGTAACGTGCTATAGGATCTTAACAATTGATAAACATCCCTACCAATATATAAATGCTAAAATAAACCGTCTGTCTGTTACGCTCTCACTCCTGAACCACTACCGATACCGATTCTAAAGAAGTTTGTGACAGACGTAAAAATACCTTTTTATCCTGGGAACAAGGTCCTGTGTGAAACGGATACAGAACCAAATTTTGCCGTTAGACCGATTCTGATGAAACTGGGTAAGTAGAAAAAAAGATAGAGTTCGGTAGAGGCCATAGAACCTTCTCCCGAAAATTTTGGAAAACTGGCACAGGAAAACCTCAGAACGCGGACAGACGGAGTTGCAGGCTTTGCATAGTCTCATACATACATACACACATATGATCACGCATTTATCCCCGAAGGTGTAGGCAAAGGCATATTATACTACATATACTCGTATGCCCAAATTCACCTTTTGGATTTTTGTCCCACGTAATAGGTGTTCACTGGTGAGCCGTATTGCCGTGTTGATATGGACAGGCGCTGGTTGTGACGGCCCATTGTTGAAATTTTTAAACCCGCCCATAAAGTCCTTCAACTTGGCTTAACGACTGGCATCTTACTGGCAACCGCGACCAACGGCTTAAAGTGCCTTCAGAAGCACGAAAGTCTCAACAGACATAAATACGGATAACCGATCTCAACAAACCAATTCTCCATTTACATATACTATTTCCAGCCACCACAATCGGCAATCCAATCCCCTTTCATGTCGGCACTTCGGCAGACAATAAGACGACAATATACTGGAGCTATTAATTGCGCAGGCGACGAGCCCGACAGACGGCGCGGCGACTGCATGCATTGCGTTCTGAGGCTGCGTGACTCAGGCAGGAATTGGATATTTTGGTTGGTGGATGACATGTGAGAAAAGGTATAAGAGATTGTCAGGCGTTCTTCGTTTATGACTGTAAAATTCAGAAAAAAAAAGCTCTGAATAGTTTTCAGAGTGAAAAATACATTTAGCAACAATAGGAGCCAGGAGGCCAGACCTCGTCACATCGGGATTTGAAATTCTAAAATTAGTGCGATGTACTTGCTAGTGTTGACAAGAAAGATTTTGTTTGTTTATGCGCAGAATACCTACATTTTAATTTAAAAAAAAACTGACCCAGGTTCAAGTTCCATACAACATGTGACTTCCTGAAAGTCCCGTAAAACTAGTCTAACCTGGGGGATCACTGTGCATACTGTGCATTTACAGACAGACTGACATACATATTACATTGTTTTTTAGTTAGTAGATCATATTAGGCACCTGATTTAATTTCATTTCCAATGCAACCGCATCCAGTAATGTATTTCAAAAGACATATTTGAAAGTCTTTCAAGTTCTGCTCTGTGATCGATTTGTGGCTTAACTGGTAATAGCTAAAACACGAGGCAGGGTGCTTCAGGTGCGTTTTATGTGGTACTGAGTGGCCACAAGTAGCACGTTAAAGAGCTTAGTGAATGTCGAGGCACAGAAGCTATTAATGGCGGTTGGTACGGTTAAATGTTAAATGAGCGCCATTTATTTCGCAGTGGGTAAGTACTTGCGGTTTTTGTGTCATAGATTATGTAGATGGAGATAGATAATTAGAAAAATAAAATTATGTATGGTTCGGTAGAAAGGACTAAAATAAAGTGTATTCAAAGGACTTGAAAATTTTGATATTTTTAGCAAAATAATTGGCATTTATTACCATCCTTCATATCATATTAAGTAATGTACCTAACTAAAATGTTGACAGCCATTTATTGTTTCCTTAAAGACATTTTCATCAAGCTGAAGAAGAAAATGTCATAAAGATAATGGAAAACTACCTCGATTTGATTATGGCAATGAATTGAAAGGCGCCACGGTAGTTTCTCTTACCGGCCTACATAGAGTTGGAATTCTAGTGCTGTCCTAGGCAGTGGGTCCCCGATTTGGAAGTCCAGCACCCGCTCCAAAATTTTCAATTTTTCCCAACATTCAACATTACAAATAGAGCCTCTACGCACGCACGCTCTACTGTAAGCCAAATATTAATAAATATTTTCACACATTCTCAACATTCTCACACAACATCATCTAGCCCAAACTAAGCTATAAAGCTTGTGCTATGGGATCTAGACGACTGATATACATACTTATATATTTCTAAATACATACATATTATACATAGAAAACACCCAAACTCCGAAACAAACATTTGTGGATTACACAAATATTTGGACCGACCCAGGAATCGAACCCAGGACCTCCAGCGCCGCAGGCGGTATCACTACCGACCGCGCCACAGAGGCAAGTTACGCAAAGCAGTAACATGTCTTATATATTTTCAAACCACTATCATGTCTACAGACACATCTAATCAATGCGTCCAGAAATTAGTTTGAAGCATGTTCGACTGGCAGCGGGCGTGGTATACGGACCTTCGCCGAGATTAGGGAGGTACAGGTACTGGTACAATACGAACTGTGTAGTGTAACCCGCAATTGAAATTAAACACTATATTATTTACTGGAATACACTAGTTACTTAGAAACTTATTGCAGAACTAGCTGACCCCGCAACTTCGTTTACGTCGCATAAGGTGTATAAAAGGACAGATATTTCTTCATCAGACTCATCAAGCAGCACGTGAAACTGCCCTATTTGCTTAATCATAAAAGAGCTTAATGTTTAGGGGTATTTTAAAACAATGCAGTCCACGCCTTCGGCGCGGACTGAATAGCCTTAATCATAAAGCTCTTTTATGATTATGCCAACACGCCAGTTTAGATTTACCCATGTTTAGATTCATAAGTCTATGTATGATTCTTTAAAGTGATATAACTTTTTTATTTATTAACCGATTGACATGAAATAACTAACACTAAATGCTAAGTAGAGCAAGCCTCAACACAATAAAGAAAACCTCATTGCAATCGGTTAAGCGGTAACTGAGATTAGCGTGCACAAACGTACAGACAAACAGATATACAGACAAACAGACAAAAATTCAAAAAATCATTGTTTTGGGTTCTATTGCGTTCATAAAACCCCCTACAATATTTTTTCTTATTTATCTTCCATGTACAGACAGCGACCTGTTACGATTTTATTATATGTACTAGCTGAGCCCGCAACTTCGTTTACGTTTACGCACATATGGTTCATATTTCTTCATCAGAGTCATCAAGCAGCGTCTGAAACTGCCCTGTTTGCTTAATCATAAAAGAGCTTAATGATTAAGACTATTTTTAAACAATTCAGTCCGCGCCGAAGGCGTGGCAACACGCCAGTTTAGGTTCACTCACATTCAAAGAAACCCCTATGCCGGGGCCACATTAAAGAAAACGTCAATGCCCATCATCGCGATAAATATTGCGCTAATTATGGCGTTAATTCTTAACGTCACCATTTGAGTAGTGTGGCCGCTTCAACGTAATAATTCTCGCGTGAATGCCCATTCTTGGCGTTAAAATTGACGTTAAGTGTGACCGAATTAAATTTTACAAAAATACCTTAGCTCCTTAAAAATATACTGAAATGTATCTATATATAATACTGGTACAGAGAAAATATACCGATAAAAATACCGATTATCAAAACGTGTTTATTCTTTAATTTACTACCTTATTTTTATAAAAGAAGAACCTAGAATTTACATTTAACATTTTATTTGAAGGATTGAATTCAACGTCCTTCACCTGCAACACGCTTCGTAAAAAAAATTACCGAATGTTATTACAACAAACCCTACAAAGAAAAAAATCATTGCGATGAGGAATTGGGTTTTTATTTTTTCAGGTCCTTAGCGAGCTCCGGGGGAACCTCCCATCTTGCTCCCCCGAGGAGAGCCGCCGAACCATAGTAGACCGAACGGTTCTCGACGGGAATAATCTTTGGAAATTCTTTGGCTTTTTCCCGGCTTTCCGGATTCCCGGCTATAGGGAGGAGGAATACCACCAGGTTTAATGGGTAGGACGGCCCCGTTCCGAGACCGGGAGCCCCACACCCAGCTGTTTTACATGATAATTTTGCAATCCAATATGGCCGCCGCGCCGAAATCACAAAATTTCATGATGGGTATCGTTTAAGAGGGTTTTTGGTATGCTGAGTACGAATTTCGGGTTAATTTAGAGATCCAATATAACCGCCGCGCCGAAATCACAAAATTTCATGATGGGTATCGTTTAAGGGGTTTTTTGGTATGCTGAATACGAATTTCGGGTTAATTTAGAGATCCAATATGGCCGCCGCGCCGTTATCACTAAATTTCATGATGGGTATCGTTTAAGGGGTTTTTTGATATGCTGAGTACGAATTTCGGGTCAATTTAGAGATCCAATATGGCCACCGCGCCGTTATCACAAAATTTCACGATGGGTATCGTTTAAGGGGTTTTTTGGTAGGCTGAGTACGAATTTAAGGTCAATTTTGCAATCCAAGATGGCCGCCGCGCCACCGTTGTAAAATTTCATGTAGCATATCGTATAAATGGAATTTTGATATGCTGAGTACGAATTTAGGGTTAATTTTGCAATATTATCATAAAATTCGTACTCAGCATACCGAAGAACCCCTTAAACGATACCCATCATGAAATTTTGTTATAATGGCGCGGCGGCCATATTGGATCTCTAAATTGACCCGAAATTCGTACTCAGCATATCAAAAAACCCCTTAAACGATACCCATCATGAAATTTTGTGATTTCAGCTCGGCGGCCATATTGGATTGCAAAAATTATCATAAAATTCGTACTCAGCATACCGAAGAACCCCTTAAACGATACCCATCATGAAATTTTGTTATAATGGCGCGGCGGCCATATTGTTTCTCTAAATTGACCCGAAATTCGTACTCAGCATATCAAAAAACCCCTTAAACGATACCCATCATGAAATTTTGTGATAACGGCGCGGCGGCCATATTGGATCCCTTAATTAACCCGAAATTCGTATTCAGCATACTAAAAAACCCCTTAAACGATACCCATCATGAAATTTTGTGAATTCGGCGCGGCGGCCATATTGGATCTCTAAATTAACCTGAAATTCGTACTCAGCATACCAAAAAACCCCTTAAACGATACCTATCATGAAATTTTGTAATAGTGGCGCGGCGGCCATTTTGGATTGCAAAATTATCATAAATTTCGTACTCAGCATACCAAAAAACCCCTTAAACGATACCCATCATGAAATTTTGTGATTTCGGCGCGGCGGCCATATTGGATCTCTAAATTAACCCGAAATTCGTACTCAGCATACCAAAAACCCCCTTAAACGATACCCATCATGAAATTTTGTGATTTCGGCGCGGCGGCCATATTGGATTGCAAAATTATCATGTAGTCACACAGAGATAGATTATAGTCTGAAATGATACAAGTTTTATCCCGGGAATAAGTTCCCATGAGACGCGGAGAAGAGAACAAAATTTCACGCAGGCGAAGCTGCGGGCATCAGCTAGTCTATAATAAATGTTACATTACACGCGAATGCTCGTGTCGGTCAGGGAGGTAGCATCGTAACGTAATGCTCGAGTCGAATCTATAAATGTTACATTACACGCGAACGCTCGTCGGTCAGGGAGGCAGGCCGTAACGTAATGCTCAAAGTCGAATCTAATTTGTTACATTACAGGCGAATGCTCCCGGTGAGGGAGCACCTTTACCCTAACCTTTTATTCAAAATATACCCAAAAATACTGACTTTTACCATTATACCCATTAATATACTGATATCGAAAAAAGTCAATAAAATATACCGAAAAGGTATTAAAATACTGAAAACGGTCACACTCTCACGGTGCGCACTGACACACGTAGTGTGGCCGCTTCAACGTAAAAATTCTCGCGTTAATCTCTTTGATGTGCCGCCACTTGAGCTATCGCCTAACGTCAAACGGCAATTTGAATGCCGTTGTCGAATTATCGCGATAATTCGGTGGCTACACTAACGTTTAACGTTCATCAACGCCATTATTAATGGCATTTCTCCTTAGTGTGGCCCGAACACTACAATTAAAATTTTCAAAATATCTGATTCTTAAAAGTGTTATAACTCTTTTATTTCTAAACCGATTTACATAAAACAAACGCTAAATGTTAACTGGAGCAAACCTCAACACAATAAAAAAAAACCGGCCAAGTGCGAGTTGGACTCGCCCATGAAGGATTTTGTAGCAGCAAGTAACATAATATAAAAGTTCTTATAGTTCGTTGTAACATTGATTGATGTTTTAAACACGTTCGCAGAGGTAGTGATTTTTCTAACCGAAAATTGCGTTTTATGACGTATTAAAAAAAAACTACCAGCTCTATCTCGTTCGAACTAATTTTCGTTGGTAGTTTTTATGGCAATGTACATCATTTATTTTTTTAGATTTATCATTCTCTTAGTTTAGAAGTTAGAGGGGGGGGACACAAATTTTTCCACTTTGGAAGTGTCTCTTGCGCAAACTATTCTTTTTAGAAAAAAATGATGTTAGGAACCTCAATAGCATTTTTGAAGACCTATCTATAGATACCCCACAGGTATGGGTTTGATGAAAAAAAAAAATTGAGTTTCAGTTCTGAGTATGGGGACCCCCGAAATTTACAACTTTTTTTCTAGTTTTATATAAGAATCTTAATGCGGTTCACAGAATACATCTAGTTACCAAGTTTCAAAGGCATACGCCTTATAGTTTCGGAGAAAAATGGCTGTGACACACGGACGGACAGACAGACAGACAGACAGACATGACGAATCTATAAGGGTTCCGTTTTTGCCATTTGGCTACGAAACCCTAAAAACCGCATTGCAATCGGTTGACCGGTTACTGAGATTAGCGTGCACAACCGTACAGACAAACAGATATACAGACATACAGACAAACAGACAAAAATTCTAAAAATCATTGTTTTGGGTTCTATTGCGTTCATAAAGCCCCCCTATAATATTTTTTCTTATTTATCTTCCATGTACAGACAGCGACCTGTTACGATTTTATTATAATATATGTATGTATGTATGTATGTATGTATGTATTGATTGATGATTGATTGATGATATTGATTTTGAATACCTGCTAAAACTTACTCGCTCGTTTGCATGTTGCACAAATATACTTCTTAGGTAGAGGTACTCTTTGATAAATCAAAGTTCTTACTCTACGAGTACTAATTATTTATTTCTACTTAGGTATATACATTTGATATCAGTGTTTCTTCCACTGGACCGGTAGGTAATGCATCTCTGACACGGCGACAGAATTATAATAGAGGTGCAAGGATAGACGAAGGACGAGGGTACCTATAGCAAGGATACACTTTCTAGCAGGGGTTAGGTCAAACCACATTAGGTAGATCCTAAAAGAAACGTCTATTTCATGCTGCAAATTGCAGAAAACTATGGAGAATCAGGGCAAGAAGTAAATGTTTGGAGGACACCATGGAGATTTACCTTATTAATTTAATTTATATCCAAAGGCTACACCTACGTAAAATAATCAAGATCTCGATATCCGAAGACCACGAAATTCAACTGGCGTACCTACAGGACCCAGTAATTTCGAGCAATCAAAACAAATCACCACCTGCATACCATGTCGATGTCGTCATACATTTGTTACAGAGCAATACATTGTGGTACATACATCGATGTCTATACTAGTAATGTATACTGGATCAAATGTGCGGTGAAAAGTTTCGATGTACGCGGTAATCAGTACATAGCTGGAGGAGGTGTACGACGCGGTGGGTCTGGCGTGTGGCTCTCAAAGTTTGCACAACTGCTTTTATTGTTTTGTCTTGTGTGGGTATATACTCGTATTTACATTGAGGATAGGCAGATAGAACTTTTAGAAAAAGGTGTTATTATAAATGTGTTATATTAAGTGTTATTCCAGGCTATAAGGTGTATCTTTGTACCAAATTTGAACCAGCTCCGTTCAGCAGTGAGAGCGTAAGAAAAACATTCACACCCAAAATTATTTTTCGTAATGATCTGATAAAGGCAGAGAAATTAAGTAAGTTAGTTATTATAGGTAAAGACCTGCGAATCTAGTACATTTTCATCAATTCGAAAAATGTATTAAATCTTTAGATTTTATCAACAAGTAGTGGTGATGTGCGATTGTGTAGATTAATCGATGGGAGTTTACAAACCTAATATTCAATTTTAAATTAGCGAATCAGAATTTATTACAAGCAATTGATAAGAGCTTGTGAAGCTCTTTCAGCGCAGTAGGTAATTATTAGAAATGTACGGTTTCCAAATAATTGAGTGGGTATATACTTTCATAATAATGTATACGCAGTTAGTATGAAGATAACATTAGACGCCTCATTAAACATTATTGTTAAATCCTGTGTGACCCCTTGAAATGTTGAGAGCCACTGCTCTAAGGGCACATACGAAGCAGTTTTCAAATTACGCAAATTGCAGAGCGCGACCGTGCACAAGTTTATAAAGTGTGTGCCTAGCCTTAGGTAACGGTTTAAGTGCGTGCACGGCTCGCAACTAAGTAAACAATAGCATTCTTTACTTGTAGTTCAGGGCTAGATTAAGTTCATAGGGTATTAAATTCAGGGCTGCATAAGCATACCTAGCTGTTACAAATGTTATAATAGGTACCTACATAACGTACATGTCTGGGAATTTCCCCGGACAAAGCGCGATTTTGGACGACGTAGTTACCTTCTATAGTTATTGTTCCAGGAGTTCATAACTTGACGTACAACTTATTATATTTGCAGAATACAATAAAATATTTACTGATTAAATGGCGCTCTTTAGTTTTTTTAGTTAGCTCAGGACACTGCGCTGTGCAGCCAACACTTATCAGCCAGTAATGCATACAATTTGCGTTCTATTTCTATGAAATTTTCAAGTTCCAAATTCAAATCACTTTGCCGCCCGCTAAAAAGCTCTTAACAGAAAAGGGCTATTTTGCGCCCTGTTATGGCGGTGCTAAGTGATACTTTTCGAATAAAAGGGATGAAAACTAATTTAACTACCCGAAATAGACATGTACATTACAACAGCATAATTTTAAGTTTTTATGAACCCCACTCACGGAAGTTATTAATTTAAATTTTAAATGTTAATTAATAGGAATATGTTAAACTAAATATCACCCCTAAATGATGATGATGATCATAATAAATTCACGTGCATTAATCAGGTACCTGAACGTCAAAAACCCTTAAATAAAAAGTATTTATTATGACTTGGCCAATAAATGATTCTGGTCCATTAACTACATTGTTAAGGGGCGGTTAACCCGCACAAGTAGGCATTTGGCGCTCCCCTCGCCCCGGGCGCAAGACACACCGCGCGCCGGCAGCGGCAGTCAACTCTCATGCCACAGTATACAGTATAGTAGAAAGAAACAGCATGCTAACTTTGTTTGACGTAGTAAATGCATCTAACTTTATTAAGTGTAGTGATTTATTAGTTTCGTAAATAAAAATAAATGAGTTAATCGTAAATAAATTATGTATATTATACTATTATTTTTAAGCTAAAGAGTTTGTTTGTTTGTTTAGTTGTTCTAACTCTAGAGTCTAAGAGACTGCTAGTTGAATTTCAAGTGTTTCTTAACAGAATGTCCATTTTTGAAAAATACCAAAATATATAACATCACGCTAAGGCGAATAAGAGCTTAGCAGCAACGAAACATTTTTCGACAACTAGGATATTTCATTTCTTTTGAGAGTTTCCGTTGCGTACGTTTGCTACAGTTGCGTAAAAAATGTAAATTACATAATAGCTGGTCATAAAAATTTCTAAAGTTTTATAAAGTTGGTATGCTAAGTATGAATCACGGGCTCATTGTGCAATCCAAAATGGCCGCCGCTGTGTAATCACAAAATTTCATGATGGGTGTCGTTTAAAGGGTTTTTTGGTATGCTGAGTACGAATCACGTACTAATTTTGCAATCCAATATGGACGCCGCGCCGTAATCACAAAATGTCATGATGGGTATCGTTTAAGGGGTTTCTTGGTATGCTGAGTACGAATCACGTGATAATTTTGCAATCCAATATGGGCGCCGCGCCGTAATCACAAAATTTCATGATGGGTATCGTTTAAGGGGTTTCTTGGTATGCTGAGTACGAATCACGTGATAATTTTGCAATCCAAAATGGCGGCCGCGGTGTAATCACAAAAATTCATGATGGGTATCGTTTAAAGGGTTTTTTGGTATGCTGAGTACGAATTACGTACTAATTTTGCAATCCAATATGGCCACCGGGCCGTAATCACACAATTTCATGATGGGTATAGTTTAAGGGAATTCTTGGTATGCTAAGTATGAATCACATGATAATTTTGCAATCCAATATGGCCACCGCGGTGTGATCACAAAATTTCATGATGGTTATCGTTTAAGGGGTTTTTTGGTATGCTGAGTACGAATCACATGATAATTTTGCAATCCGATATGGGCGCCGCGCCGTAATCACAAAATTTCACGATGGGTATCGTTTAAAGGGTTTTTGGTATGCTGAGTACGAATTACGTGATAATTTTGCAATACAATATGGCCGCCGCGCCGTAATCACAAAATATCATGATGGGTATCGTTTAAGGGGTGTATTGGTATGCTGAGTACGAATAATGTGATAATTTTGAAATGCAATATGGCCGCCGCGCCGTAATCGCAAAAATCCATGATGGTTATCGTTTAAGGGGTTTTTTGGTATGCTGAGGACGAATCACATGATAATTTTGCAATCCAAAATGGCCAACGCGCCGTAATCACATAATTTCGTAATGAATATCGTTTAATGGGTTTTTTCGAATGCTGAGTACGAATAACATGATCATTTTGGAGTTCAATTTGGCCGCCTAAGCTATTTAGGCCCACTTGCGTGGAGAGTCGAGTTAAATATATAAATATAGAGTTAGTAAGCTCTGAGTTAAATAAATAACTTCTTAACTCTGATCACGTCTTGCACAGTTGCAAATTGGCACGCGGTTAACTAACTCACAGTAAACCGAACAAGTTTTTTTAGTCTGTGTCGTTCCATGCAATCCAACCACCAGTGATGGGCGTAACTAATTACAAAAGTAATTCAATTAATAATTGAATTACAATGTAATTAAGTTACAATGTAATCTAATTACTCAGTAATTAATTACTTTGTAATTTAAACACTTTGGATGTTCCGGTTAATTAGTTACTAAGTAACTAGTTAAAAAGTAATTAGATTACTTTATAACTAGTTACTTTGTAATTCATTACTTTGTAATTATCATACATTCAAGCAAATCAATACCACAGCCGGCAGATTATACAGTCGGCCGACGAAGCCGTCTAGTCAGGTCAATCGTGAGGGGGACAAGGGACAAGACGCGGAAAGGAATGTCCCGAACATGTTCGGGATACATTTTAGGGCTGCCACGTTTGCGACAGCTTCCTATAATTTATTAATATGAATTAAAATGGTGCACACTAATTTAATACTCTTGCACTCCAATATGGCCGCCGCGCCACCGTTGTAAAAGTTCATGTTGGGTATCGTATAAGGGGTATTTTGGTATGCTGAGTACGAATTTCGGGTTAATTTAGCAATCCAATATGGCCGCCGCGCCACCGTTGTAAAAGATCATGTTGGGTATCGTATAAGGGGTATTTTGGTAGGCTGAGTACGAATTTCGGGTTAATTTTGCAATCCAATATGGCCGACGCGCCACCGTTGTAAAAGTTCATGTTGGGTATCGTATAAGGTGTATTTTGGTATGCTGAGTACGAATTTCGGGTTAATTTAGCAATCCAATATGGCCACCGCGCCACCGTTGTAAAAGTTCACGTTGGGTATCGCATAAGGGGTATTTTGGTATGCTGAGTACGAATTTCGGGTTAATTTAGCAATCCAATATGGCCACCGCGCCACCGTTGTAAAAGATCATGTTGGGTATCGTATAAGGGGTATTTTGGTATGCTGAGTACGAATTTCGGATTAATTTTGCAATCCAATATGGCCACCGCACCACCGTTGTAAAATTTCAAGTTGGGTATCGTATAAGGGGTATTTTGGTACGCTGAGTACGAATCACGTACTTACTAAATTTTCAATCCAATATGGCCGCCGCGCCGTAATCACAAAATTTCATGACGGGTATGGTTTGAGGGGTTTTTTTGGTATGCTGAGTACACATCACGTACTAATTCTGCAATCCAATATGACCGCCGCGCCGTTATCACAAAATTTCATGATGGGTATCGTTTAAGGGATTTTTTGGTATGCTGTGCAATCACATTATAATTTTGCAATCCAAAATGATATTGGATATTGTATTGCATATTGGCCATATTAGATTGCAAAATTAGTACATGATTGATGTGTATCGTTTAAGGGGTTTTTTGGTATGCTGAGTACGATTATCGTACTAATGTTGCAATCCAATATGGCAGCCGCGCCGTAATCACAAAATTTTATGACGGGTATCGTTTAAGGGGTTTTTGGTATGCTGAGTACGAATCACGTACTAATTTTGCAATCCAATATGGCCAAATATGCAGTACAATATCCAATATCATTTTGGATTGCAAAATTAGTACGTGATACTCAGCATACCTAAAAACCCCTTAAACGATACCCGTCATGAAATTTTGTGATTACGGCGCGGCGGCTATGTTGGATTGCAAAATTATCACGTGATTCGTACTCAGCATACCAAAAAAACCCTTAAACGATACCCGTCATGAAATTTTGTGAAAACGGCGCGGCGGCCATATTGGATTGCAAAATTATCACGTGATTCGTTCTCAGCATACCAAAAAACCCCTTAAACGATACCCATCATGAAATTTTGTGATTACGGCGCGACGACCATATTGGATTGCAAAATTAGTACGTGATTCGTACTCAGCATACCAAAAAACCCCTTAAATGATACCCATCATGAAATTTTGTGATTAAGGCGCGGCGGCCATGTTAGATTGCAAAATTAGTACGTGATTCGTACTCAGCATGCTAAAAAACCCCTTAAACGATACCCGTCATGAAATTTTGTGATTACTGCGCGGCGGCCCTATTGGATTGCAAAATTATCACGTGATTTGTACTCAGCATACCAAAAAACCCCTTAAACGATACCCATCATGAAATTTTGTGATTATGGCACGGCGGCCATATTGAATTGCAAAATTATCACGTGATTCGTACTCAGCATACCAAAAAACCCCTTAAACGATACCCATCATGAAATTTTGTGATTACGGCGCGGCGGCCATCTTGTATTGCAAAATTAGTACGTGATTCGTACTCAGCATACTAAAAAACCCCTTAAACGATACCCGTCATGAAATTTTGTGATTACGGCGCGGCGGCTATATTCGATTGCAAAATTATCACGTGATTCGTACTCAGCATACCAAAAAACCCCTTAAACGATACCCATCATGAAATTTTGTGATTACGGCGCGGCGGCCATATTGGATTGCAAAATTATCACGTACTTCGTACTCAGCATACCAAAAAACCCCTTAAACGATACCCATCATGAAATTTTGTGATTACGGCGTGGCCGCCATGTTGGATTGCGAAATTATCATGTAATTCGTAGACATTTTAATGCATTAGGTAGCTGGTTACCATGTCGTGAAAACACTTAAAAAGTAAAAGATCACCACATTTTTACCATGAGTCGCGTATGTATTTGTAACGGTTAATCTAATTACATTTTGCCCATTACTGATATTTTTATACTGTGGCGCGATTTCAACGTAATTTGGCATAATAATTACGAAATAGTTGCGAAAAAAACTGACACAGGTCCTGCCTCCACAAGCGCCAGGGCGAGACTGATCGGGCGTCAGCGGCGCAATTCTATTGCGTTTGGTAGATATTCGTACATGACACTGACCTGTAATAATAATCGCTGGACTGGCTATTCCATACAAAATGACAGCTACTTTTTTGGGCCGATTCAAAGCGCCTCTGTCGAGTGCACTGAGAACTAAATTAGTTTGCAAATGGCCGTTGTTTGTTTATTTCAGAAGGAGTTTATGTGTGAAATTTCGAATATTTTTAAGTTATTACTGTGATTGGTATAAATTTGAAGTGTTTTGATGTATAAAATAATTTAGTTCGTAGTGTAATTAAGTAGATATTTAGCATGAGATCGTTTGTATATTGTAAAACAAGATACGAGAAGGGCTGTGGCGTCTCTTTTCACAAGTAAGTAAATCTAAGAATCTAATTCTTAAACAATTATTATAAAACCATAATTTAGGTTTTTTTTTACTATCATAAGCGAATACCCTTCGAGTTTCGGGGATTTTACGAATATTTTTATAACCTATAATGATTAATAGGGATGTCAAAATGTATATCGATAATTTTCTGTCCAATGCCAAAATTCGTAGTTTAAAAAACAAGAGGCATGGTAAAAGTTCTTTAATAATTTAATAAACATATTAAAATTATTAATAAACACTTAAAATTGTAGTAGATAATCGAAACAGTAACTAACTAGCGTGTGAAATATAACTTTCTAGCACTAACATTGAATTATAACACTTAGTGAGACTATTTTTTGTTAATAATTAATTATTTGTCTTGTTCATAATATTTATATGTTCCTTTTATTACAGGTTTCCCTCCGATTACAGTTTAAAACTGTGGCTAAAAAAATGAAGCTTGTCAATTGGACTCCGAAAACATCAGATTATCTTTGTTCAAAACATTTTACTGATGACTGTTTATGAAAACATGGGTCACGGACTGCTTTAAAAAAGTGCAGTATACCTACAATATTTCTTGGTAGGTGTAAATTAGTTAGTGAATACTTCTTTGGTATTTAAGAAATATAATTGAATATGAATAACCAACACTCAATATTTTTCAGAAACTGATTCATCGTTGGTCACTGCAGAAACTGATTCATCTACATATGATGACCCATGCTCCCGTGATAGTCCAATCAACTTACCTAAATCTAATTCACCTGTAGTACATATGCAAGTCCAGTTACCAACTGATGATTCTCAGCATAGCCAAATGAATCCAGAGGAAGCAGGTATTTTTTTTTATAATACCACAAAATTTCCAAACAAGTATACAGCCCGCCTGATAGTAAACAGTTACCATGACCATAGTCATTTGTAACAAGAGTCAACACTAGGTAGTAGTTTCCAAGTTGAATGGCCTATTCATGCCAAGTCAACAATGCTCTTTATTTTTTTATGAGTCCTTTCAATGATTTGTTTTATGATTTAGATTTTTAAAAAGTTTTAGTACTAAGAAGAAACGTTTAGGGGTGAACTTTTACTGTTGAAATCTGTTGTATTTTATGAAAACGTGTGAGAATCTAAGAAATTACACGACTTGTGACATAAGATGTCAAGACTCAAGACTGCCAGAGTGCGTCAAACGTCAAAGTAGCAAACTGTTACGTCACACTTTCTGATAGAGGTATTTGATGTGACGTGACGGAATGCCTATTTATTCCAATCTTATTTTCTAAAAATAATAGTACCTAATCCTTAATTTGTGTACCAATTTATATTACTTTTTGTTATGTATATATTGGACATAGTCGTTAGAAACACACATCAATCAGATTTATTCTTAGTGGACACAAGCCTATTTTAAGAGAATCTACTTTGTTTTTCAATCTTTTTAAAATATGTGATATATTTATATAGATAATTTCCTTTTAAAAATTATACAGATGTGCATTTAAAAATATACCGTAATAAATGTGTGATTTCATATTTTTTTTAAATACCTACCCTCCTCTGTACTTACCTACTGCAAACAAACAAAACTACAATAAATCCTAATCCTAATTAACCTGTCACTTAACAAAATTCCTCTCTGGGCACGGCTGCTTCGGGAAGTAAATGGGAAATGGCATTCCGCCTCAATGACAACTGCCATTGAGGCGGAATAGCAAGTTGGCATAGCAAGTTGAGCACGCTCGCACGGCTCACGTTAAGCGAGGCGTCCACCAGGCGGACCGGGCCGCAGCGCAGAGCAAAAATTCGCGTGCCGTACGTTTCATATGAAATTGTGTAGCATCTGCCTTTACTAGAGGCGGGCCGCAACGAAACGCAGTTTCATTAAAAACGTATGGCATGCGGATTTTTGCGTTGCGGCCCGGCCCGGCCCATCCGCCTATTGGACGCCTAGCTTTAAGTTCTAACATGACCCAATTATGATTAAAGACAACCAATGACTGTGTGGGCTGTGTCCGGTGTCATTTTTCAGCCGATTTACAATAGTAACACTACTTTGGCAACATACCTGCGACCACTGTTTAAGCAAACACTTTTTTTTTATATTAAGCTCGCCAAACTGAATTCGCGAGCCTGATGGTTAGCCTACTTAGGTACTTTAAAGTAGTCATTCATATTATGTATACATCATTGGTACAAAAATAAAATTAACACGTTCGCGTGAACAACTTCTTACGACGTCGTTTTAAATTAAGTGTGAAACGGCACAACGTCGCCCGACGTCCTTTAACAGTCATACTTTTTTTCGGTGGAACACCTTATAACGTCTATCAAAAGAATAAAATCCTTTGGCACATCTTTTTTTGTGCCACAACATGACGATTCCTGTACTTTACACCGCCGCTATATACAATTAACACATTTTGTTTCAATGACTACACACACATACAAAATACGTCCCTGTAAACGCACAACGTCGCATGCCGCCCGCGCATGTACCGCGTTCCCCTCAGGCAATCTGGCTGTGCGCAGTGACGAGGACATACGTGTTTGTGTGGAGAAGTTCGTGATATTGAAACGGTTTACGTATTATTTAGGCCAAAAAAGTAAGTAAAAACAACATTATTGTTTATTATATTTGTTTGTAATGATACATTGCATGTGTATGACTGTGAAAAAAGTTTATAGATCGTTCGAAAAATAATTTTGGATTTGTGTAACCGTTTTTCTACACATTTTATTATTACCGATTTTGAACGCTAAATACTGGTAATAAATTATGTCAAAAACGTGGTTGTGGTCAGCTATATGGGCAATACTTTTTGGGGCTATCATGGGTAATGTTTTTGGATGGCTATTTGCTTTAGTAAAGGCTTGTTATGCATTGTTTTAGATGGATAGAGAGGAAGAGCGTATTTTGAGGCTTTTTGAAGAGGTGTCATCAGGAGGCAGTGACCAAGACCCATTTTTTGACGATGGTCAGTATGGATCGGATGAAGATTACGACCTTCGTAATGATGAGATTAGCAGTGACAATAGCGATAAGCTGGAAAGTACCAAAAGAAATAAAGTCGGACGCTAAGAGACGCTGTGCCGTTTATCATATTAATTAGAAATACATATTACGGCGGAACGTTATAAGACGTCGTAAAATTTGAATGGGAAAATGGTGTGCCACAACTGCACGAATTACCTTTGAGGTTGCTCACGCGAACGTGTTAACATTGTAGTCGATATCTGGTAAAGTTTTTATCGATACCAAAACAGGTGTTGTACATCACTAGTATTAGTTCCAAGTGCATTCGCTAGCTGCCGTCAGCGCCAAATGGCGATTTTCAATTAGGCACACTTTTATGAAACCGATCACCAGTCCAGATAATATTACAGGTCAGTGGTACATGATAACTATGTAAATAGTTGTTTATAGAAAAACGCTCGGAAAATGTGTATAAAAACTTAATACCTTTAATTGAGTGCAAAAAATATATATAAAATGTTAATAGTTTAGCCACAGTTTTGAAAATACTTTTCTGAGAGAGTCAACTTTGGGATTTTTTTCTATCTAGTGAAATTTATTGGATCGTGTAACGGGCTCGGAATATGTTTAGCTTATATCCTTAACTATTATATATATATTTTTCAGATTTAAAAACCCTTTACTTTTTGACTAGGATTGTTTCAAAAAACTCAAAATCTGACCCACGCGGCCTTAAAGAAACGATTGAATGAGTTCTGGCCCTAGGGCCGTTAATTAGAGAGAGTGGGCTGTACCGCACCAAATATATCACTGGCGAGCTATTTTATAATTATGAAACCGGTTATATGAGGATCGAGGATACACTCGCGTCCTTCTGGGCTATAAAATTAACAGATTAAATTAATACAAGCCGTAAACAAAACATAATTTGAGGTGTTTCATGTTATTAGTCACTGAACTTAACACACACATAATAAAAATACATTTTATTCTGACCAAAATATAACAAGCTGAAAATTAAATTTAAAATGTATAACAACGCCATCTATGAACAAGCAGCAATATTAAGTGAAGACTTACCCGAGCAGCCAGTAGCGTTCAGTCCGTAGTGTTCGTCCAAACAGCTGTCACAAGATGGCGGTGCTGAGCCAGGCGCGCAAGCACACGCGCCGGTTACCGAATCGCAGGAGTCATTTAGAGCCGCTGTCCCACATCTACAGGCTGGACATCCCGCTGATACACCTGGACAAAGATTATTTGTTTTACACAGATTAAGAGCTAGAACTTGTCTCCAACAGTCCATATCAACACGGCAATACGACTCACCACTTTATTACGTGGTACAAAATTTTCAGGTAAAATGTTTGTAAAATGCCTCTGCCTACCCTTTCGGCGATAAAAGGCATGACCATATGTATGTATGTAAAGAGATAGAAAGGTTTAACAAATACACAAATTATTACTACCACTACCTACGTAATAAAATATGTGCTACATTACATAGGACATAATCTATCTATACTAATATTATAAAGAAGTAAAGTTTGTGTGTTTGTTGAATTGTAAGAGGTAATCTCGGTATCTACTGAACCGATTTTAAAAATTCTTTCACCAATAGAGAGCTACGTTATTGTGGAGTGTCATAGGCTATATAGCATCACGCTACAAGGAATAGGAGCGGAGCAGTAATAGTAAATGTTTCAAAAACGGGGGAAAAGTTATTCCTTTTGAGAGCTTCGTTGCGTGTGCTGCGTAAATATTTATAGTTATGTAAAAAATATGTACCTACTACAAAATTGTTTCTCTGAAAAAAGGAAAAAAAAATGCGCGATAGCATGTGTCTATCTTTGGGTTGGTGCACAATAACCATTTTAATGGCAATCAATTTTTTTCAACAATAATGCCACGGGATACCTCTTTCATAAACGAAATTGTTCTTAAAAATAATGCGACGGGAATACACGCGACGAGAAACCTTTCTTTTTCTCTCTCTCTCTCTCTCTCTCTCTCTCTCACGTAGTATTGAATATTAGCGACGAGACGCTACGGGAGTAAACGCAACGCGACGGGAGTTAATGCGACGGGAACAGGTAATACTCTCTTTTATGTGGCGCAAACGAAATTGCGCGGGTCAGCTAGTATGTAATATTATGATAAACTGTGATAGGACTAACAAAGGTATCAGTAATTATCACGATTTCGAGCTGAAAAATCATAACATTGACAGTACAGGTACGACATAAGAATTGGGGGCTATTCTTATAGTCCCACAAGACTATTGGTAGTGGCGAGTTATTTTTATACTATGAAGCCGACTACATGATCTAACTATGTATATAGGTGTCACTCGCACTTTTGACCGTACAGAAACACAGAAAGAACGCGGACGGGCGGTTTTATATATTTTGCATGAAACGGGCGCGGAAGAGACCTTTTTTTTTTATATCACTAAGGTGGCAGACAAGCATACGGCCCTCTAGAAGGACTGGTGGTCACCGCAGCCCATGAACGTTTGCAACACCAGAGGCGCCACACTCGCGCTGCCGACCCTGTAAAAACCTTCTTAGACCCCTTTTGAAGAACCCCATACTGTAGGCGTTTGGGAAAACCGAGGCAGAAAGATCATTCCACAACCTAAGCGTGCGCGGAAGAAAACCCCTATCGGATCTAACCGTGCTCGAACGCTCCGGACGTAGGGTGTGAGGATGAAATCCCTGTCTATGGCGAGCGGTGCGATGATAAAACGTAGCCGTGGGCATCATGTCAAACAATTCCTCAGAGCACATACCATTGTACAGGCGGTAGAACACGCATAAGGAGGCAAAGTCTCTCCAGTCGCGAAGAGGTTCAACACCACCTGTCAGTATAGGATCGTTGACAACTCTCACAGCTCGCCTCTGCACCGAGTCAAACGGACGAAGCTGATATTCAGGTGCCCCCGCCCAGAGGTGACAGCAGTACTCCACTTGCGACTTATAGAGAAGTAGTGTTTGCGCCGCAGTAAAGTACCGCCGCGCCCTGTTGAGCACACCGTGCTTCTTGGACGCCAGCTTGGCCTTGTCCTCCAAATGACTGCGGAACTGAACGTCACTGGAGATGTCAACACCAAGGATCCCTATACTTTTAGAGATGGAAAGAGATGTGCCCTGAAATTGTGGCGCTACAGTAATGAGGGCTTTCTTAGCGGTGAAGAAACACGCCTGTGTCTTCGAAGGGTTGAACTGGACAAGGTTTTGTCGACCCCAATAAGACACTCTAGTAAGAGTAGCCTCGATTTCAGACACAAGCTGTTCACGACTTTCTTCCACTGCGTCCCGAGAGATACCGGGGCGGCCTGTGTAACAAGTGTCTCCCGTACTGTCGTCTGTATAACAATGAATGCCGTCAATAGACAACATGTCATTGATATGCAGCAGAAATGACCAGCAGAAGAGACCTACGTCCGCAGCTCGTCCTTACTTTGTGGCTTACGCCTACGAGTGGCTACGAGCCTATGCTGTAGGTAGGCATAACATGTTTAGGAAAATCAAGACAGGGAGTTTATTCCATAATCTAAAGATGCCCACTGACGATGCGTCCATCAATTCAAATGGCCACTCCATTTTGATTGATGGACGCATCGTCAGTGGGCACCGTCTTCCAAAATTGTTTTGTGAATGATAAAAACTTAGTCCATTTGGATGGACGTCGTCCAATGTTGGATTTCCAAACGGACGAAGCATACGTGGAAGAAACCACGGGCACTGTAAGGCTGCGTTCACATGGCGCACGTTTTTCTCGTACACGATTTTCTCGTGCACGATGAAATCGTAGTGGCAGTAGACAATACATGAAACTGTTCACATGGAGTCCATACGGGAAAATCGTGTGTACGAGACACGTTTTTCCCGTATACCGTGCGGAGTTGCCACTACGATCGCCGTGCGTCGGCACGATGTTCTCGAATACGCATCGTAGTGGCGCTGATGTACACATTGATCGTTCACACGACTAATCCATTCATGCGATTTTATCGTAACGTTAAAAACGCGTTGAATGGTCGCCGTGTGAACGATTGCATCGTGCACGGGAAAATTGTGTACGCGAAAAACGTGCGCCGTGTGGACGTAGCCTAAGGTGTGTAGTAGCAGCACCTACCTCCGTGCGCCGGCGCGCAGGTGTCACAAGCCCGTCCGCTCCAGCCCGGGCGACATGCGCACTGCCCCGCGCGCGCCTCGCACGCCGCAGACAGCGCGCCCGCGCCGCATGCGCATGGGGTACACGACACGCCTGACACTTCGTTCTCACCGCCCGCGCCGAACCAGTAGCCTTCCTGGGGAAACAGAGCACAAGGGTAATGGAAGTGGCGCGGCATAGATATGTGTAATATTTGTATGATTGTATTGTGTATGTGTAGTGTGCAGAGAGGGAGGTGTGGCACACAAAATAATAAGGCACAAAACGCAATCTCACGTATGTACTTATTTTTCATCAGTATCGAATACTTGTAAAGAGAGAAAATCCGTTGACTTCGTGTCTTTGAACTCTGTGAGCGGTGTCTATGTGTGTGTAGCCACAGCGAATCTTACTTCTTACTAATTATAAATGCGAATGTTTGTGAGTGTGGATGTTTGCTACTCTTTCACGCTGTTACGGCTGAACGGATCTGGCTAAAATTTGACACAGGGATACATTATAGTCTGGAATAACACATAGGCTACTTTTTATTCCGGGAATAAATTCCCATGGGAAGTCAGAACGGTAACAATTTTTTCGCGGGCGAAGCTGCGGGCGTCAGCTAGTTTAGTATAAAGGTTTCGTAGTGTGTAGTGGTGTAAGGTGTGTCACCTTGCACAGGTGGCAGCGTGCTCCCTCGGCGTGCGGCGGACACGTGAGGCAGCGCCCCGACGTGGCGTGGCACGGCGACCCGCCACACGCGCAGCGCTGGCAAGAACCGCCCGGCGTCGTGGGCGAGCCCCAGTACCCGAAGTCACAGCTGTCGAACACGTCATTACCTTAATACTGAAAGAATTTATAGCAGAACAGACAACATTCTCAACTAAATTAGGACATAATGTTAATGTTATCTCATCAGTTATGACCTTCGATGCAAAATCACTTCAGTAAGACAAATCCATGGCCTTTACGTTCAGCAAAACATTGCCCGTTGCGCAACTTCAAGGGTATGAAGCAAGCTATGCTTAGGGTTTCTCTGAGGGATAATTTCCGTAAACGATGTTATCCGTCAGGGAACCAGAGTGGTTGACCTAGCTCGCAGAGAATGAATTTTTAAGTGACACTGGGCTGGCCTGCCAAACGAGTTCTGAAGTGGAGATCGCGACTTGCCAAACGTAGGGTAAGACAACCTTATCAAATAGGAATTGGGAAAAAAATGACATGTCATTATGAATGGGAATTGGGTATGGGATTTTGGATTTCAGGGTTTTGCATATTGAAATTTGGATTCCGAATTCTGGATTCTGAATTGGGGACCACAATTTCTCCACCCGAGGATAGGGCTTGACTCCAGGGCGTCTTTTTGTCGAGTCACCTCTTTAAACCTGATGCCTTTTCCTAATGGAATCCTGGGTAAGCCCTCGGAATAATGTCCCAAAGCTCCCGGCAGAGTTTGGCAAGCACCGCGACCTCGCCTATAGGGTTCGGGTGCTACTCTGCTTCTGGCGGGTCTGTTTAGCAGCGGGCGACAACCCCGTAATCGTAAAATCTTCACTCCTGAAATAATCTCAAAGCAATCCACTCACTTCTCGCAGTGCTCCCCGGAGTACCCGTCGGGACACTGCGTGCACACGTAGTCGTCGCCCTCGGCGCCCGCCAGCGCGCAGTTGGGGCTGAAGTTGTTGCTCGCCTCGTACAGTGGACACGCGCACGGCAAGCAGGCTCCCTGGGATATTGAAAACAATTGTAGATATGGTACAGGCTGATCCTAACATTATAATGTTCTGCCACCCACTTCATCAATTTCCCCAGGAGATTGATCCTTGAAGAGGATTTCAAAATAGGTCGCAATATAATCTGCCCATCGTAGTCCATTGCTGGATGAAGGCCGCTCCCAACTTCCACCATATTGGGAGGGTGACGTATGGTTCAGGCTTTTGAAGCGAATTTTTAATCTTCCCACTGTGACTTGGTGTACCACTTACGGGTGAGACTGGTTTGGGCTTCGAAAAAGTAGATAGATCTGTAAGATCTCATAATGACACTTGTGATATTGTTCCTGGGAAAAATAACAACTTACAGACTAAAACATTTCGCATAACCTGAGTCGAGCCTGATGTTTTGTAGTGCTTTTGTAGCGCCTATAAAAGATAATCCAGAAAATGATAGTATTTATACTGTTTACCGTAACGGGGTTCCCGTAGTGTCCAGGCAGACATCGTTCGCAGTGCGGACCAGTAGTGTTGTGTTGACACGGACCACATGGACCATCCACTGTGAACAAGAGAAATCGGTATATTTTTAAAAATAGGTTGGTACATTACGTGCCAATAAATATGAGACTTGTCACACTGCATTGTTTAATTTTAAAAGTTTCATAAGAGGTATGATATGAGATATGCGGAAGAGATCGGGCACTCCCCCCGAGTTGAGAGAAACAGTAAGAGATGCGGTGTGACACTCCATGTATAAAGCGGTTTGCTTGTTCAATCTCCCATATTCGGGTTTTTTCATAGTGAACTCTATTCTACTAATCAATCCTTTCAATTGATACCTATATTAAGGTAATCACTAAATTTGACGTTTCGATAAGTACTTAGTTCAATAGATCGTTTAAAGTAGGAAGGTATTTTATGTGGAATTTTCACGGATGTCATACTGGACTCGAACCGACTAAAACTACATAGTCCCTGACATCTCGCTTCTTATGGAGTTATTCCGCTTCTTACGTGAGGCCATCCTTAGTTGCCTTGGTCATGGAGGCCAATGGTCTTGGGCGATCATATTTCGCACCATGGTTTCCAGCGAGGGAATGTCCTCATCCAGACTTGTCACGAGGGCCTGGCGATATTGTGTCCACGTCGATCATCTACGTGTGGTGCGATGTGTCCTCTATGCGTTTCTCACACTACTTACCGACGCACTCGTACCAGGTAGCCCACCGCCGGGCACGAGCACGTCTCGCCTGAAGAGAACCTCCCGGCCCGTGTACTTACACGTGTCACAGTGAGCATGTCCATTACACGCGCAGGCGACACACTCGAGCCGCCCCCGCCCCCGCCCCCACCCACTGGTGGGTGTGCGCGCGTGCGTCCAGGCGCAGCGCGAGCAGTGCGCGCCCGTGTAGCCCGCCGGGCACGAGCACGTCTCGCCTAGCGCGACGGTCGGCCCGTGGACTGACGCTGACTCGAGACGGACCTGGCAAGAGGAAAGATTGTGGGTGAAATACGGTTATTATTGAAAAAGTTATAAATTAAAAAAAAAAGTACAGTATGGTTTCGAATGCATTAGAATGGCAATAACAGAATGACTTGATAACTTTTTGAAGTAATTTTACGGACAATAATGTTACGTGATAGGGCGTCATGCAACCTTAAACATAATCGGGCAATGAAGTGGAAGAGAGATTTAGATACACAAGCCGGACGCCTCGATTGCAAATCCTATAATCAATCAATCAATCAATATCATCAATTCATATAATAAAATCGTAACCGGTCGCTGTCTGTGTACATGGAAGATAAATAAGAAATAATATTAGAAGCGCTCGTGGCCCCGCGGACTCAGTGTTCTGTAAACGATCACTGCAGTAAGCAACTTTCACTATGGCCGGTCCATAGATGGATGACCATCCATGTGATCATTTTGTGACATTTATTTGAGCGTTTCCGTGCTTAGGAAGGCACGTTAAGCCGTTGATCCCGGTTGCCAGTAAAATGGCAGTCGTTAAGCTAAGTTGAAGGCTTTATTTCAACAGCAGGCAGTCACAACTGGTTAAGTAAAAACTCATTAAAACTTAATACAGGTAAAACGAAATATATTGCATTCTCTCTGAGTAATACTTCAACTGCAAAGAATCTGACACAGACCATCGTTGTGCACTCTTGTAACGATAACTCTTCTAATTCGTGTTTATGTCCTACACTTGAAAGAGTGGATTCGATAAAGTATCTTGGTATCATCATTGATAACAATTTGAATTTCTCTGATCATCTGAATTTACTGGCTACGCGCATTAGAAAACTAATGTTCATTTTTAAAAATCTGCGTCGGGTTGCGGACGACGGTGTTCTAAAGACTGTTTACCTTTCACTGTGTCAAACACTAATTACCTACTGCATCACAGTATGGGGAGGAGCTGCAAAATCTTACATGTTAAAAGTAGAACGAGCTCAAAGGTCTGTGTTAAAGGTGGCTTATTCCCTGACATACTTTTACCCAACTTCTTCTCTCTACACAAGATGCGAAGTGCCCACAGTCCGTCAACTTTTTATAAGACAAATAGTACTTCACAAGCATGCAAAGTTGACATTTAATGCCACCCAATCATCACAGACACGGAGAAAAGGCAGGATATGCCCCACTATTCTATTCAGAACTTGCCTTTCACATCACAGTTACTGTTTTCTATGTAGTCTATTATATAAAAATAAGTCGGGTTTTCCTTCCTGACGGAAATCGGTTCGTGCGTTCTGGAGTTATACTCCAGAACGCACGAACCGATTTCCACGGTTTTGCATTCGTTGGAAAGGTCTCGGGCTCCGTGAGGTTTATAGCAAAGAAAATTCAGGGAAAATTTCAACAGAAAAGCGGGAAAATCATTTTTCACATACAGCGCCATCGCGGGCGAAGCTGCGGGCATCAGCTAGTTACTTATATAATAAGATAAACTCCTTAATTAATATATACCCCCTGACAGGTAGACAATGCAAAAAAGTACTTACAACGTACCTATTAGGCGTAAAGCAAACGGCGGGGCGGGCCGGGCCGGGCAATTTGACCGCGCGCGATAGCACTATGGGAATCCTATAATACTATGAACGCACACGAAGGGCAAAAAGACCGCACCACAGTTGTCCGCCGGTCAGTGGCGGCGCGGCTACCCGCCATGGATCACATAAACCAGTTTGTATGAAGTAACGCAGACGGCGGCGCGGGGCGGGCCGGGGCGGCTAGCTCAGTCTCTTCGCTAGAACGAACGTCGTGAACTAACTGCCTCTGCCCATCGTGTGCGTTGCGCTCGCGGGGCGGGCAGTCGCGGGCATCGGCGGACAGACGGGGTCTTTATTACGTCGCGGGCAAAAAGTCCGGCCCGCCCCGTCGTCTGTCTAGCGCCTTAGGCCTGAACTATGAATTGACGGAAAACTTACTAGTAGTCCCGAAATAATCACACACACTCTCTTAAACACACACACTCACACACACACACACACACACACACACACACACACACACACACACACACACACACACACACACACACACACACACACACACACACACACACACACACACACACACACACACACACACACACACCAACACAGACACACACTCACACACACACACACACACACACATACACACAGAGAGATACAAACATTAACGTACATTTATTGTTAACTAGCTGAGCCCGCAACTTCGTTTACGTCACATAAGGTGTATGAAAGGAAAGGTATTTCTTCATCAGAGTCATCAAGCAGCGTCTGAAACTGCCCTGTTTGCTTAATCATAAAAGAGCTTAATGATTAAGTCTATTTTAAAACAATTCAGTCCACGCCTTCGGCGCGGACTAAATTGTTTAAAAATAGTCTTAATCTCTTTTATGATTAAGCCAACACGCCAGTTTAGGTTCACTCACATTCAAAGAAACCCCTACAATTAAAATTTTCAAAATATCTGATTCTTAAAAGTGTTATAACTCTTTTATTTCTAGACCGATTTACATAAAACAAACGCTAAATGTTAACTGGAGCAAACCTCAACACAATAAAAAAAACCGCATTGCAATCGGTTGAGCGGTTATTGAGATTAGCGTGCACAACCGTACAGACAAACAGATATACAGACATACAGACAAACAGACAAAAATTCTAAAAATCATTGTTTTGGGTTCTATTGCGTTCATAAAGCCCCCCTATAATATTTTTTCTTATTTATCTTCCATGTACAGACAGCGACCAGTTACGATTTTATTATATGTATTGATTAAATCGTAAAGAAACCACAGTCTGTTGTTGAACTAGCTCTTTTTGTACTGCATATTATTTTATAAGATATATCTGATAGTGGTGGGCCTGGTAATCCGTGTGACAGGGTTTCCTAGTGCGGATACCAGTCTCCCACAAAGGATTGTTATTGTGCATTATTTTGTATAACTTTAGACTAAATTGTACCTTTGTGGAAGAGAAATAAACATTTATATTTTATATTTATACAACCTGCGTCTGTCCATTTAAACACGGCAATACGGCTCCCCCCCACCTATTACGTGGGACAAATTATACAAAGGTGAAATGTGGGCATATAATATGCCTCTGCCTACCCCTTCGGGGATAAAGGCGTAACCGTATGTATATGTATATTATACGGGGACTTTATGAACCCAAAACAATGATTTTTAGAATTTTTGTCTGTTTGTCTGTATGTCTGTATATCTGTTAGTCTGTACGTTTGTGCACGCTAATCTCAGTAACCGCCTAACCGATTGCAATACGGTTTTCTTTATTGTGTTGAAGTTTGCTCCACTTAACATTTACCCCCTTATTCATAATCGTTTATTAAACCTATTTTAGTTAAAACACACTTTAAGTCTATTGCTGTCTCTAACCATACTCTGTCATTGGTTAGAGACAGCAATAGACTTAAAGTGTGTTTTAACTAAAATAGGTTTAATAAACGATTATGAATAAGGGGGTTAGTGTTTATTTCATGTCAATAGGTTCATAAATAAAAAAGTTATAGCACTTTAAAGAATCATACATAGACATATGAATCTAAAATTGGGTAAATCTAAACTGGCGTAAATAATTCAGTCCACGCCGAATGCGTGGACTGAATTGTTTTAGAATAGGCTTAATCTTTAAGCTCTTCTGCTTGATGAGCCTGATGAAGAAATACCTCTCCTTTCATACACCTTATGTGAAGTGAAGGAAGTTGCAGGTTCAGCTAGTTATAAAAATAGACCAAGACCAAATAGCCCAAATTATAAGTCCATTTAATTTGTTCCAATAATAATAATAAATGTCCTACCTCATCCTGATCGAAATGATAATGCGCCTTCAGCATAATCCACTTGACGTCCCTCAACACGTCCATGAGTTGTACCCTGGAGGCCAGTTCCGGTTCCTCTCCCATCACAAACCAGTTGCCCTCCACCAGGGGTACTGATATTAAGGTCTGACCAGGAGTCTCGTGCGATGTGTTGGAGTAGGCCAGTTTTGTGCCATCTGTAAAAGGGGAGTTTTTAATTTTAGTATGGGATGAGCAAAAGAATCAGAAGTGATTATAATTAACAATGAATTAATCAAGTGATACAGGTGATATGTATTTAAATCTCCCATCTGGAAATAGGATTCTTGAGGGTCTTTCGCTTTAACATCTTTACCTTTAAACCATTCTCTCTATTGAAATTCAATCGTTCTGGTCCGGTCTCGGAGCAGTTACAGCGTTCAACAAAATTCAATGTAAATTAACATAAGCTAAATAAATGCAAACATAGAAAGTGGCTGTGGCCGTGTTGATTCTCGAACATACGGCTTACGTCATATTTAGAAACGGCAAAAGACAGTTCATCAGTAAACTTTCGTCTACGTTTTCAAGTCGTACAATCGAGAATCGCTACCATGAAGGACACCCACCATACTAGTTCGATCCGCAATAAAGAATGTAATATTATTTTATATTCTTGGCTTTAGAATCACAATTATATATAGGAAACTGGGGACACTTGATCCCCCCTTTTGTTTTTTATCCCTAATTTCTATATTGAGTATCCGTTTAAAAAACCGTTGGTACTAAAATACGTGAAATTTATTTGCTTATAATTGCTGTAAGAGCCAAACATATGAATATCTAAATTGAGTAGTTATTTGACTTAAATCAATAATAAGGAATCGTACCATGTGTCCCGTATTGACTTGATCCCCCCGGTCTGGATGACCTGATCCTGGGGGATTAACAGGGATATCCTAGAGAGATGTGGCCAGCCTACTGCCATTTCAAGACGCATGCTTCTGCGAGCTATGTCGACCACTCTGGTTCTCTTACGGAGAACATCGTTCCGGATTTTATCCCTCAGAGGCATCCATAGCATAGCTCGTTCCATTGCTCGCTGTGTAACTTTAAGGGCATTGGACTAGCTTTATTTTCGTTCTCTGGCACCATTTTTCGGGCACCTTCTCTGGTTTTGCAGGCTCTAGAGATATTGTTCTGCGATGAATTGAAAAAAAAAAGGTAGGGGACACTTGAGTCAGGTGGATTAAATCTCCCATAATAAAGTGTACCAAGTATACCCTGAGCTATTTGAGGTTATAAACAAAAATATTTTCAAATGTCTATAATATTACCACTTTATTACGTAAAGAATGGCTAATAATATAGATAATGGTTCGTATTAAATGCATACACACTAAAAAGTCCTATTTTAAATAAATGTTTAGTCAAAATAAAAACTCACCAAAATACCTATTAGGTACTTACTCGGCCGCCGTTTGCCAAAGTGTCAAATGTGATAGATGTACCATCTTTGAAAGTTTTTGGGTACCATATACAATCGATATTGCCACTATAAAACTAAATACGGCTTACGTACCTAGTCTCCCGTAAGGATCAAGTATTCCCAGTTTCCCCTACTTAACTCACCAGCTCCAATAAGTACAACATCAGGTCCATAGGTGGGGTTACCGCCGGTGTCTCCCCGCACGATGCCCCAGGACAAGGCCGCCTTCACCTCGCCGCCGTACGACGACAGCTGCTCGCCGGTGAACGAGTGCGATATCCAGTAGAAGTACTCCCATCCTTCTACCTAGAACACATGAAGAGTTAAAGATATTTAATCACATTAAAAGCGCACACAGCTCGCAAATGTAAATGTTGCCAACAACCATCGATATCAGAACTAATTGCCAAGGTAATAAAATGCTTCACACCGTACACTGTTTCCAATACTAATATGCTATATTATCTAGATGCCATACAATTTAATGTAGGCTAGATAAAAATAATAGGTAGTTCCAAATGGCATGTATTGAAATCGATATCTGTATATTCCCTTTTTCTGAACTAAATATTTAAAAGTTAAACCAAAAATACTGACTTGCACACTAATTATGCACACTAAATAAATCAAATTCATTTCACTGATTAATGGTATTTGCATAACTGTTTTACTGAACGAATAACTATTAGCAAAATAGTATATCTAACAATTCCTTATTTCAACAAAAATATTTAAACTTTTTTAAGGAAAACCATCGCCTAATTTACTTTTAGGAACATCGTTGATTCTAAGTAAAACCCCAATTTAATCAGTCACCTCTAGAAAACTAAATTTTATTGATCAAAAAAAATAAAAGTCTAGCCTAGCCTAACCTATTCCGTTACAAGATGTTCAATTTAGAGTGCAATTTATTATTTTTGAAATACAATTCGTATTTCTGTTTTACAAATCATATATTCGATGTGCGAACCACATTTTTGGTGTGAATTCGATTAAAAAGGTCATCTCGTTCTGAGTAAGATTTAAGTTTTTTAAGTAGGACATGATTAGTTAATCAATTGGTTTTTTTGCACATTTAATTATCTGGTTGCATTCAGTAAATTAGTGGAGTTACCTAGCGTGCAGAAAAATTAAAAAGATGTGCAATTAAAAATATCCCGTTCCAAATTATGTTACCTATGTAATTTTAGAATTATGCCTCACCTCATAACTTATAACGAAGGGTTGTCCCGCCTCGTCCACAGAAGGCTCCAGCGTCTCGTTGGCTTGCGAGTCGGTGATCTGCCACGCCTCGCCCAGGGGGAGTATCACCTATTACAACAATAATACAATACATTAGAAAACCAGCCAAGTGCGAGTCGGACATCGCTTCCGTACGGCAAAAAATCACGTTTGTTGTATGCGACGCCCCCTTAATCCCCCCCTCCCCTTTTCTGATTTTATATTTGTTGTTACAGCAGCAATAGAAATACGTCATTTGTGATATTTTTAGCTTTCTAGCTATCACGGTTCCTGAGATACCTACACTCCTACAGTCTCCTGACGGACAGACAGACGAACAGCGAAGTCTCATGAATGGGTCCCGGTTTTACCCTTTGGATACGGAACCCTAAAAAATGAACTATAGTGCTAGATGTCGTTAGTTTTGTGACTCAGCTTTGTACAACATGTCCAGAAGGATCTATAAGGAAGGTAGGCATTGTGTAATTTGTATGGCAAGCCCTCAGAACGTTCTTTATTATGTTTATGTTACAATATTTAGTAGCGACCTAATAAAATTACCGAGTGACTCACTCACCTATTAAAGCTTAGCCTAAAATCTACCTATAATAATATCGTAGGCAATTTGGCATTCTGCTTATTAAGAAAGGATATTTTCAAAATTCTACTCATAATAGAATACAAAGATTTTCGCGGTCACGGTATTTTGTGGCCAACTTCTCTGAAATTCAAAGATTTTATGCAAAATGATTTAGCTTAAGTATTTGTTAGATAGGTACCTAGTAATTTGTCATTTTAAAAGTTGTGAAAAAGTGTTTTTTATTTATTATCTATGCCAGGATGAAAAACGCTTATTAAGTCAAAACTAGTAAGTACTTGTGTATATGAATAGAAAAAATAAATAAATAAAACCTATATTATACCGATATTCTAGATCAGGGCTGTCCAAAGCAGTGCCCGCGAGCCGCATGCGGCCCGCGACGTCAGTTGTTGCGGCCCGCGGAATCTTTATATCTTCTTTATTTAAATACATAAATGAGCAAATTATTTTTCCCGCAACGTAATTGAAATATTTTGGGTATGTATTCGATCAACCCGACGGCATTACAGGCCGAGCGTGGGTCCTGGCTCTCAAGGAGCTTGGGCCTTGACTTATAGGGCTCTTTAGCGCATGCCTCGTAAATGCTAGTTTCCCAAGGTCTCGAAGACAGGGAAACTGGTCTTGATCTGAAAGGCGGGGCGGCCGGCAAATTCCCCGTCAGGGTACCGGCCGATCGTGTTGCTCGACGAGGTGTGCAAGCTCTTAGAGTGCATTATTGCACAACACCTCGTCGGGCACTCACACGCGTGGAGCCTGATCTGGCGGATAGCCAGTTTGGCTTCCGTCAGGGCCGCTCCACCGTGGACGCGATCATGCGCATTAGAGGCCTGATGAAGGAAGCGTCTCTCAGGGTGAGGCGGAGGTGCCGGTGTCTCTTGACATCGCCAACGCCATCAACACCTTGCCATGGGGCTGCGTTAGGGAGGTGCTTATTTATCATGGAGTGCCTCCCTACCTCCGTCGAATTGTCGGGGCCTATCTCTCCGAGAGGGTCATAACTTACCCGAGCTGGCTATTGCCGGGTCGGCGGGATGTGTCGTGCGGTGTTCCACAGGGATCGGTATTAGGGCCGCTCCTGTGGAACATCGGTTACGACTGGGTGCTGCGTAGTACGTTGCTCCGAGGGATTGGCGTAACGTGTTACGCCGACGACACCCTTGTTACGGCGCGGGGAGCAACGCTCCGAGACGCAGCACTAAAGGCCACGGCAAGGATTGCTCAATTCGTGGGTCGGATACGGTGGCTGGGTCGCGAAGTCGCCCTTCTCAAATCTGAGGCTCTGTGCTTTCACGGACCTCGTATGGGGCCACATGCCGGATCCAGCCTACATTTAGGGGGCGTCAGCATCGGAATCGAGCCCTCGATGAAGTATCTGGGGCTCGTACTCGGTGGCCGGTGGAACTTCGGACATCATTTCCGAAGTTTGGTCCCAAGTCAAAAAATTTGAGAGTGATATAGCACTCTTCACTCATCTCTTAATGGTCGCAGTTGAGAGTGTGAAGATTGATTATCAACTGGAACTGTGTGGTAAGCAATCAGACCCCTTTTACAAGGGCAGAAGAAATCAATTTTTTTAAGCTCCTTATTGAACATTTCCCGAAACTAATTATAATAGACTAATTTCGGACTAAAAATGGGCTCGATGAGTGGCAGTAGGTACCTAACTTTGTGGAAGTGCATATTTCAACAATAAAGTTTATAAAATACAGGTCTTCATTGACAGATATTAAACTTAAACATGCACAGCTAAGTACTAAGTTTGAGGTTGATGTTGACAGAATTGTAAAAGACAAATTAATGAGAAAGTAGATAATAAAATAATGATACCTATTATACATGTATTTTACTTTGTTAAATATTTTGCGGCCCTCCAATGTATTTGGCCATTTTTGTTGGCCCTGGGTCCCATCTAGTTTGGACAGCCCAGATAACCGATATTTTATATTTGGGAGTCCAGGGGTTCCCATGCGTAGGTTGTTAGGTAGGATTCGTGTGATTTTTAGACGGTAGGAAAGGAATCCAGCACAGCATCTCTAGAAGATTTTCATCATGTTAAAATAAAAAAAAAGATATTCTAGATACTTATCGATATCGAATGGCGGATCACTTGGAAAGCATTGCGCAAGATACCTGTTATCAACATCTAGAGTTCACTCATCTTCAGTTGAATGGACATCTTATCTGCACTCCGATACCAGCTGATGCAACTGATTGCTTGCTTAACATTTATATTGAACACATCTTCAAAATTAGATAGTAGTTATTGCCATAGAAGATAAAGTTTAGTAATTCGAGTGTCTGTGAATGGGTGGCTAAGGATATAAATATACGGGGCTACCTGATAAAAAATTATTCAGAAAATCTTAAATGACGTTTTGTATGGTTACACAAGTAATTTCATAAAAAAAAAACAATTTTAGGGCACCGTCAACCCTCGGTTATATGTGTTCGGTGAGCCCGGTGTTTCGGTTCAAGTAGTACCTATCTTACTATCTATTATGTCATAATAGGTAGGTACTACTCGACCAAGCGTTCTAGACCACCGCGTGAAATGGCCCTTACTCTACAGGTACCGCAATTGCCTTGGTACCGTCTGCAAGGATGGAAACCGAGCTCATGTACCTATTTGTTTACGTAAATTTTGCTCAGGACAAAAACAAATCGATCTATTATAATAGAGCTTTTTCGTCGCTCATGAGTAGTCAACTTCTTTTGATCGAGTAGAACTGCACAGAACCCTATCAATCAACATCAATACCTACATATAATTTTAATAAAATCGTAACAGGTCGCTGTCTGTACATTGAAGAATTATAAGAAAAAAAATTATAAGGGGGCTTTAAGAACGCAATAGAATATTTATTATTTTTAGAATATTTGTCCGTTTGTCTGTACGAATGCAATTGCAGTGCGGTTTTCTATATTGCGTTGCGGTTTGCTCCACTTAACATTTAGTATCTGTTTCATGTCAATCGGTTCAAAAATAAAAAAAGTATCAACCTCAAGAATCACATATAAATTGCAGTGTACGAAGTCGCGGGCAACAGCTAGTATCAAATAACATCAATGTACGTACATCTCTGGGCGTGTCCCGCTCGTCCGCCGTAGCGAGGGTGCAGGAGTCGGTGATGTGCGAGCAGTAGCAGGGCCGGCAGCCCTCCGCGACGAGCTCGCTGAGGCCGAAGTGGCCCGGGGCACACGCGTCGCAGCGTTCACCTACTACATTGGCCTGGAAATTATGAGTTATTTGGATATGTTGCTGTCGTATACTGGGTACTTTATTTATGGGCATTTCGTGAAAAAATCTTAAATAAGACACCTACTGGCGAGCAAAACCGTAGGTAGGCACGCCAACAAACTCGCGAGGCTAACGTATAAACCACCAATGGAGCACTTCAATGTCTGCGCTGGCTTGTTGTGCATGCTTGTAATTCGAAGTCCGCGGTCCAAAAAACCGCCAGTGGAGCAGTGGATCTGTTTGGTACACGCCGCGCGCCGCCGCGCCGGTTTGTTAATGGATCAGCCCCTTGACTCTTTGTAAAGAAATAGAAAAGTGTTCTTTAAACGAGTTCCCCTTAATATTAACAAGTTCCACCAAGACGTTTCGAGACAGCATAAAAACACGCCTCGCAGCTTAGTAACGAAAGGATTTGTCGATAAAGTTTGGAGGTCCAGCGGCGGTCATCTCCATAAAAATATAATAACCAGGCCCCAGGCACCGGTAGTAAGTATTTTATAGATGCAACCGAAATTGAAAGCTGTGATAATGATCTTAAGTTTTGTTTTACGCAGAAATTGTAACACATCGGTTTTGCTCGTAATTTACTCCCTGACTAGTGTTTACATCGGCTACAATAATCATTTTCATCTGGAGCGATATTAGTTACGTGAAAAGCTTTCTTATTGAAACTCACCTTGCATTCACAAACTTCATCACAAATTCTTGTCGTGTCCACGATACCTCTCGGATCACACTTGCAAACTGGTGTGGTGATGACTTGGCAGTTCGGATACATGGCCCCAGGGTCCTCACACACATCACACAGGTGACCGGTGAAGCCCGGGTAGCAGCTGCATATCATCTTATGGTGCTTTTTGTTCCACTCGCATGAACCTAGAAAGATTTGTTAAATACACTGTGTTGTAGTCATAATTATCTTTGAATTTTACACGTTAATAGGGCTGACCACCTATTACTTAAGTGGGACAAATTTTAAATAAGTGAAATGTGGTTAAGTATAGTATTATAATAGGCCTCTACAAAGTCCTGCGCGGTGTTTACATCGTTTTTAGAATAGCGCTATCTATCAAGCATTTTTGAAGTGAAACTTCTTTATCGGCGTTGGAAAAAAATTTGCGTCACGTCACGTCACGTCACGTCACGATTTTTGGTTACGCGCCATCTTTGTTCTGTTCCTCACCACGGTGGATTCGAATTAAGAGTACTTTATCCAGGGATAGCATGTCATTTAAGGGTTTTTGGACTTTTTGACTTTTGGGCTTTTGGACTTTTGGATGGGACATTGGTACTTTGGGTCTTTAGGACTTTGGAACTTTGAGACTTTTGGGACTTTTGAACTTTTGAACTTTTGAACTTTTGAACTTTTGAACTTTTGGACTTTTGGACTTTTGGACTTTTGGATGGGACCTTGGTACTTTGGGTCTTTGGGACTTTGGAACTTTGGGACTTTGGGACTTTGGGACTTTGGGACTTTGGGACTTTGGGACTTTGGGACTTTGGGACTTTGGGACTTTGGGACTTTAGGACTTTGGGACTTTGGGACTTTGGGACTTTGGGACTTTGGGACTTTGGGACTTTGGGACTTTTGGACTTTTGGACTTTTGGACTTTTGGATGGGACCTTGGTACTTTGGGTCTTTGGGGCTTTGGGACTTTGGGACTTTTGGACTTTTGGACTTTTGGACTTTTGGACTTTTGGACTTTTGGACTTTTGGACTTTTGGACTTTTGGACTTTTGGACTTTTGGACTTTTGGCCTTTGGGACTTTAGGACTTTTGGACTTTTGGATGGGATCTTGGTACTTTGGGTCTTTGGGACTTTGGAACTTTGGGATTTTGGGACTTTGGGACTTTGGGATTTTGGGACTTTGGGACTTAGGGACTTTGGGACTTTGGGACTTTGGGACTTTGGGACTTTGGGACTTTGGGACTTTGGGACTTTGGGACTTTGGGACTTTGGGACTTTGGGACTTTGGGACTTTGGGACTTTTGGACTTTTGGACTTTTAGGCTTTTGGACTTTTGGATGGGACCTTGGTACTTTGGGTCTTTGGGACTTTTGGATGGGACCTTGGTACTTTGGGCCTTTGGGACTTTTGGACTTTTGAACTTTGGGACTTCGGGACTTTGGGACTTTGGGACTTTGGGACTTTGGGACTTTGAGACTTTGAGACTTTGGGACTTTGGGACTTTGGGACTTTGGGACTTTGGGACTTTGGGACTTTGGGACTTTGGGACTTTGGGACTTTGGGACTTTGGGACTTTGGGACTTTGGGACTTTGGGACTTTGGGACTTTGGGACTTTGGGACTTTGGGACTTTGGGACTTTGGGACTTTGGGACTTTGGGACTTTGGGACTTTGGGACTTTGGGACTTTGTGACTTTTGGACTTTTGGCCTTTGGGACTTTTGGAATTTTAGATGGGACCTTGGTACTTTGGGTCTTTGGGACTTTGGAACTTTGGGACTTTGGGACTTTTGGACTTTTGGCCTTTGGGACTTTGGGACTTTGGGACTTTGGGACTTTGGGATTTTGGGACCTTGAGACCTTGGGACTTTGGGACTTTTGGACTTTTGGCCTTTTGGACTTTTGGACTTTGGACTTTGGACTTTGGACTTTTGGACTTTTGGACTTTTGGACTTTTGGACTTTTGGACTTTTGGACTTTTGGACTTTTGGACTTTTGGACTTTTGGACTTTTGGACTTTTGGACTTTTGGACTTTTGGACTTTTGGACTTTTGGACTTTTGGACTTTTGGACTTTTGGACTTTTGTACTTTTGTACTTTTTGACTTAATTTAAGGTGAGGTGAAAATTAAGTTTATGAAGAAGTTTCACTTCTTACGTGTGTACACTAAGTACACGCAATTTTTTTTTTTTATGTTCAGCTCGCCAAATTAACGTCGCCACCAGCCTTAAGGAAAGCCGTGGCGCATCTAGCGATTGGGGGCCACTTCAATGCATGATATTAAAGACAATGATGCAATGAGGACAGGCCGCAGTGGTAGCCGTGGTCTGCTTACCCGGGGCTCCCAACCGTAGGCTGTTAGGTAGGATACGTGTGATTTTTAGTCGGTAGGAGTCCGGCATAGCCGTCCATCCATGTAGGATTTTGCTCACGTTAAAGAAAAACAAAATGTTATTTTTTTTTCTAAAACTGACCGTTAAGTTCTCTACATTGTTGCTCGATATGTAGACCATTAGTAGAAATCAATTTTACTTTATAGGTAGTAGTAAATAATAGAAAAACATTATAAAATGAACATACGAATTCAATTCTACGCATCCTTTAGCTATTGCACGATAGATGGCGTTAATTACAACCAACTTGTTTTGAAACGAATAATGTCGAAGTCTACTCACCATCAGAGCCTTGTGGATCGCAGTCACAGGGCACGCAGGGTCCGTCGGGCAGGCTGCTATAGTACCCGAATAGGCATTTGTCGCACAGAGGGCCAGCTCGGTTTTCCTGCAAATATTTGACACAAATAAACAAATATTTATCACAGAAGTTTGCTTATCTCTACATTCCGGGCTACAGATTGTAGGCCGAGGCTCTTTTCTGACCTGCCAATTTAGTTACGGACGTCATAACGGGCGTCTTTTAGTAGGCACATGTACCTCCAACAAGCGTCATGAGTTTTGCGTTGTCAAGCGTCCAGTTTCCAATCGGGAATCCTGGAACATCCTTCCAAGTACTTTCGTGGGACGCGGATTGATAGATAAGTCGGGAATAAAAGCGTTCAGATTTGATTGCGGTGGTGACCGCTCAGGTATCACTAATAGACAATGTCAATATTATAAAGAAGAAAGATTTTTCTGGTATAGAAACAATCATTCTTCAATCTTTCTTCTAGTACAGAACTCAGAAACTAGGTATTGCGGTCAACATTTCGTCCTACTTATCAAAGTTAGTAGTTAAACAACAAATACTCACCGTACAGTTGACGCACAGTATGGCCCCCGAGTCGTCATAGGAGCAGGCGCCCCTCTCGCCGCAGGAGCACTCGGGCTGGTCCAGGTCGCAGGCGCGGTGCGGCTGCCACGGCGCGCCGGAGCAGCAGCGCTGGCAGTGGGTACCGCATGTGTTGTGGACGCAGGAGCACTTTGCACCCTTATACATTTACAAACGAATACATGATGGATGGCAGTCTACGGCTGAACAATACACGTAGGTATCCCAATTTCATTTTGGGAGGATGATCGGTCTTATTGTACACGGTGACCAATAGTGTTGGTACAGGGGTTTAACTCGAGTTCTTCTTCGCCTCGCAATAACCTCGCTGTTAGTCAGCAAGTGCACTACTTGCTGTGAAGCTGGCTGCGCCACAGCAAATGCAATGAGAGTTAATCAATTAAGTCTAGCCTATTGCTGCACGTAGTTTCTCCCAATTTTTGCACTAACACACGGTTCTTTTCTAGGTTGTCCATTCATCAATAAAGATCCGACCGCGCCCTTATGGAAAATGAATGGATACAAAGTGAATAATAACTAGTGTGTTCAAGGTATACACGTATGACAGTACACAGAAAACACTTTACCAATGAAACTTACTTACTACTCAATAAAATAATTATGAGGTACAAAACAGACAAGTTCCCATCTCACCTGTGAATCAACGTTGCACCTCTCAGCGTGTCCGTGACAGAGGCACCTAGCGGCCAGCGTGAGCGCCCGCACCGTGTAGTACTGCTGGCGGGTTGGCAAAGGGTGTGGAGCTCGGAACGACACGCGCACGCGACGAGCTGACACGCCCTCGCCTATACCCACGTGCATCTGGACATTGACAAGGGGTTATTTTTTAAACGTGAGGAAAATCCTCCATGGATGCTATGCCGAACTCCTACCGACTAAAAAACCTCACGTAACGCCCAACAGTCTATGGTTGGGAGCCCCGGGTAAGCCCTCGGAAGGTTCTCCAAGACATTATACCCCAAGACTTGACAAGGAGTTATTCTGAGTAAGGCGGAGTTTGTTTTTCGAGAGAGTTTCATCATCTGATACCTGCTGATGATTGCTGCAGTTCAAAGATAGAAGGAGAGGACAGAGCATGAGTAAGGGGTTATTAAGTACTCATTTTCACTATTTTGTCTATTTTGAAGCGCTCGTGGCCCCGCGGACTCAGTGTTCTGTAAACGATCACTGCAGTAAGCAACTTTCACTATGGCCGGTCCATGGATGAGTGACCATCCATATGATAACTTTGTGACATTTATTTGAGCGTTTCCGTGCTTCGGAAGGCACGTTAAGCCGTTGGTCCCGGTTGCCAGTAAAATGGCAGCCGTTAAGCTAAGTTGAAGGCTTTATTTTCAACAGCAGGCAGTCACAACCTGCGCCTGTCCATTTAAACACGGCAATACGACTCACCACCTATTACGTGGGACAAATTATACAAAGGTGAAATGTGGGCATATAAATAATATGCCTCTGCCTACCCCTTCGGGGATAAAGGCGTGACCACAAGTAGGTATGTATGTATGTATTTTCACTATTTATGTTAGGCAAAAGCTTCGGAAACCAAGGTACACCTTTCTACTATATCTCTCTTTCGGATAGACTTCAAGGTACCTTAGTTGTAAGTCGTTTAATATACCTAGATGATATTTTTTTCCCTTTTAGCTTGCACAGGATTCATTTTAAATTTAGCATTATAGAGCAAGCATTCGACATACACACAAGAGATTGGCAAAAGAGAATTCGCAAACAAAACATTCAAAAATATCAAAGGTTTACCTCTCCATTCTCCAGTGGTCGTGGACTAACAAACTGAGTGGAGCACGCAGGTTTATCAGCCCTGTTGGTCCTCTTCGCAGCCCTGGCCTTCCGCCTCCGTCTCTCAGGCCTCAGGTCCCAGAACTTGCGACAGTGCTCCCGGTCGCCGAAAGCTTTGACCATTCGCCAGTCGTCGCCACCCTCGGATGACGAGACTTCTAAGGACCACGCCAGAGGACGGGGTGATGGACCAGACTTTATGATCACGTGGAGAAGTTCCATTTTCTGAAAGGAAGATAAAGCATGGTAAAATAAAAGATAGTTTTATAAACAAAAAGAGGAATGTAATTGTGGACATTCATGGATATCTGGAAAATATTGAAAAGTGTGAGTGTAAATTAAGCACCAAGGATTCATAGTTTGTATATATATACATATATTGAACACAGATATCAGAAAAGATTTTTGTGATTTTGAACGTCAAGATTGATGAAGTCAGACTACAAGTTATTATTTTAGTCTGAGTGATAAAGGATATAAAATACAGTGGACAAGTAGTCGATTTGTTCAAAATTGGTTTGAGCTGCAGCTTTTTTAATCACACACAGCCCACCAGGGGTTTTCTGGTTGCGGTGCGACTGCAATTAGCTAAATTCGAAGAAAAAACCTTTTAGGCTCTAGTCCCTCATAAACCTAAACCTTCTATTCGTTTCGTTAAGATTTGCTTAACAAGAACAATCGCATATCTTGATCTATTTTAATTCTATAAAACTTTCTATGACTAGTTCACACTATTTTAATCACCTTTCTTCCTAATTTAATAATAACTTTGTGTTTTTTATTCTTATCACCAATACATATTAATTAATCTATTCAGATAAGTCGTATCGCAGAGATAATATGGGTTTCTTTACATTACTGTACCTACACATAAATTATCGAGACACACACCTATTACCTTCCAAAGCACAGAAATGCCACAAACGGTCACCCATCTCAGAACAGACCACAGCGTAAGATACTTAACGCAATGATTATTCACAGAACACGGAACTAGCAAAGTTACGACCGCTTCTTAATATCTGCTTCATCTAAGTTAAAATAAGCGTCTACCTAAGTAATGGCCGGGATTGAACTCACGACTACTGCTTACAGTCCAACGCTACACTGCTTAATTAATAACCAAACAATTTGTTTAAAAAGTCGTTGTAAACACTCGTGACTTTAGAATTAACGAAAGCCCAGGTACCCCTTTACGAAGCCCTATTAACACTTTCAAATGTTATTGTAAAGTTTAGAGGTAAAGATGTACTTTATATTCTACTATCCTGTTTATATTATAAAGTGTAAAAGTTTGTGAAGATATTTGGATTAGTTAGTTCATTCCAAGGCGACGATGATAGCTGAATTCTCAGCAGGTGGACAATCTTTGCATGAACCGAGAGATTTCAAAGAAAACCATAGAAACTTGTTGCTCTGCCAACTCACGGCTTTCTCTCCGACTACAACCCTGGGTTCTTCAAGTACACCGTGAAGGGGCATATCATGGGCCGCCAAGTTGAGGGCCACTGTGAATAGTGTTGTGGACTGTGAGGCCGGCCCTCATACGCTAGATGACGTGACCATGGCTTTCCATTAGGCCGCCGGCGGCGGATGGCTTCATTTTGGAGAACTAAATAATTATATTTAGGTATGTATCTTGCATAAGGTAAGTTTGTGAAGATATTTGGATTAGTTAGTTCATTCCAAGGCGACGATGATAGCTGAATTCTCAGCAGGTGGACAATCTTTGCATGAACCGAGAGATTTCAAAGAAAACCATAGAAACTTGTTGCTCTGCCAACTCACAGCTTTCTCTCCGACTACAACCCTGGGTTCTTCAAGTACACCGTGAAGGGGCATATCATGGGCCGCCAAGTTGAGGGCCACTGTGAATAGTGTTGTGGACTGTGAGGCCGGCCCTCATACGCTAGATGACGTGACCATGGCTTTCCATTAGGCCGCCGGCGGCGGATGGCTTCATTTTGGAGAACTAAATAATTATATTTAGGTATGTATCTTGCATAAGGTATCTCGCTGTGCCAAAGACGATATGCCTTGGAAAAATGAAACACCTGTATTTAATCTCACAAACCAACAATAATAAATGATAATACAAATTCGACAGCGTAATTATCGAAAGTAATGTGTATAGATTGTCGTATGAGATTTTACATTCAAATAGATTTAGGTTCAAGGCATACTATTTCAGTAGGTTTGGGATATTTTTGGGTTCGAATTTCGGGAGAGACCGAATCATTTTGGGAGGGTGTTTAATCTTTGTGTTTCTCGCTGGCCAAACGGGGTGGATCGCATTTGCGCGCAACGCAGCCCTGTTGCAGCGGTCAACCGCACCTCCCCGATGGAGTTGGGCTGTCCTACCCAAGAAACCACCGCGATGTTCCGTCTCCTCCCGATCGAGTCGCCTTCACTTTGTGTCCGCTGGTGAAATGGTTCAGATTATTTAATATTGAAACTTTCGTGGTCGCTAAAGTAAATATTAGGGTAACGAGATGTTTGTACGTACATATAATATTATTTTGTGTTACCAATATTTTGATACTGTTGCAAGCCCCATAATCACGGAGGAACAGTTGACTACCTAGATTTCATAGCACAAGCTAATTTGGGCTAAATAGCGCTGTGTATACCTAAATGTGCACAATATTTATTTATTTCCAATACAAAGACTGTTTAATCTCATTGTGGCTATCAGTGAGATTAAGATGTGCGAATTCATAGTCCACAATTTTGATAAGTAAATGATTACAATGATTAGAAAATAATGCTATGTCGATTTATTACTTCGTCGATTACAAATTAATTGTAATTTCACTTGTTACAACGGTAGCGCTGTTGTTATTTCGTTTACCGGCCTTAGTGACGCACATACTGCTCGTTCGCTCTAACTTTGCCGTTCGGCTCTATACTAAAGTCGAATTTTTGATTAGACGAAGTAAATTGACAGCAACTAATGTCACTTCTTCTTGTAGTGTTGCGTATTTTCTATGACGAAGTGACATTAGCTACTGTCAATTTACTTCGTATAATTAACAATTCGGGTATACGCCTCTACGCCAGCGGCAAAGTTAGAGCGAACGGGTAGTACCTACATTAGCATTACCTATAAATGTTACCTGTTACAATACAAGCCGTGTGGCGACGGGGTCCCGTGTTAGGACGGGTAAGAGTACAAAATGTCGCCACCCCAATACATCCCGAGGGTGAAGAGGCGACTAAGGAAACACTTTCGTCAGAAAGATCCATTGCGTAGAGAAGGAAAACTCTAAATGAAACCCGGTAATCAGTAAAATGACAATCGTTAAACCAAATTGGGAAAGGCTTTATGGGCGGCTTGAAAATTTTCAACTGCGGGTCGCGGCGACCTGCGCCTGTCCATTTCAACCCGATAATAGGCTCACCAACTCACTACCTATTACGTAGGACATAAAACTATAAAGTAAAATGTGGGAGTATACTATGCCTCTGCCTACCCCATAGGGGATAACGGCGTGACTATATGTATGTATGTATTTATTATACCTATATTACTCGGTTAGAAAACAAAACAAATAGTTCCAGTATAAAGAGAATAAGAATAAGAATAAATATGCTTTATTGTACACCATGAAAAACATTATTCTAAGAAGAAGATCTTAAAGATTATATGTACAATGGGCGGCCTTATCGCTAAGAGCGATCTCTTCCAGGCAACCTTTGGATGGACAGAGAAAATGGAACTGAAAGAGGCAGTGTACAAGCTATTGTTACAAACATAAGCCAATGATAAAAATAAATAAGAGATAAAAGAGCTTTCAATTCGTAATTTCCATAAGCTGATAATGTGACACTTTCAGCGCAATCTAATCTGTGTGGATAACTTATAACAGCATCGACCGGTGCATTTCATTTTTTACACTTTACTGCTACAATATAATCCTTACTGATAGGTATAACAAATACGAAAGTAACTCTGTCTGTCTGTCTGTTACGTTTTCACGCCTAAACCGCTGAACCAATTTTGAGATATTTGGTACAGACTCAGAGTTAGAGAATATAGAGTAGTCAAACTATCTCCATACAAAATTTCATCAAAATCGGTTCAGCGGTTCAAGTCAAGAACATAGGCTACTTTTTAACTGACTGCGCAAAAGGAGGGTAATGATTTTATGCGATAACGACTTCTACGCGGACAAAGCCGCGGGGAACAGCTAGTATAATATAATGAAACCGCTAATATACCCAACCACTACTAAGGTGGCAGACAAGCATACGGCCCAACGATGTCCTTGGCCCACTGATGGAAGGTGTTTACCGTAGCACACCTATTGACATTTGCAAAACCAGAGGTGCTAGTGATGGTGCGCTGCCGACCCTGCAAGAGCCTTCTAAGCCCAAAACCTAACCCCATAGGCCATAACTAACGCCCATTTTGAAGAACTTAGCCGTTTTGGAAAAACGAGGCAGTTTACAATGAGCACATAAATACTTGAGAGACTCTGAGTTAACCGTTGACAAGGAAAACGACCTAGTTTATGGCAAAGTCTGAGAGTATGTTTACAGCAAAGAACTAGGAAGTGGCCAAACTGTGCATGCCGCTCATATGCCGATCACGGCAGTGACGGACCCCAAGGCGTTGTTTGTTTGTTTGCATCGAATAGGCTCCAGAACTACTGGACCGATTTGAAAAATTCTTTCAATGGTGGGAAGCTACACTCTTTACGGTGATTATAGATTATATTTTATTCCCGTATGCCCACGGGAACGGGAACTACGCGGGTGAAACCGCTTAATGTCCGCTAGCATTATATATTTAGCTCGCCAAAATGATGGCGCCGCCTGATAGAAAGTGTAGCGATTGGGGGCCACGTCCCCAAGTTGGCGGCCCTAATGATGTGCCTCTGCACGCTCCGCTTGAACAACTCAGGATTGTAAGAGAAAGGAAACACGTGCGCTGGCACGTCGTTCAAGGGTTCGACAGAGAAACCTCCTGTCCTGAAGATGTTCAGATTGACCTGTGATAGATAACTCTCAAAAACAAAATAGCAGAGAGTAGTAATCCCAATCCTATCTCTCTTAGTCATATCAATATTCATCGACGCACTATCACTTATGATTCATTAATTTATCAATATGTTTATCTTTCGATATCAATTATGTACGGATGACTAAACCAAAATAGTTACGACATAGGTAACAAGTCCTAACACCTTTCATCAACTCTTCTTGAAGTAAAGATGTAAATAACAGAACAGAGTCCTTTATGTAATTGCACACAGTTGAGATTCACGTTGCTTTATGGATCTTGTCAGTGGCTATTCTTTTATTAATTCTTTCTTCTTTCATCATTTCATGCGAAGTTCTCCTCCTCGCCCTGCTGACTCAGTGAGTCTTCAAAGATCACTGCGTTAAAATCATGGCTGAACTATGGATAACCACTTTGTGGCCTTCCTATTTGTGAGTGGTTTCCGTGCTTTGAAAAGCACGTTAAAACATTAGTATCGGTTACCAGTAACATTCAGAAAATCTAAGTTGAATGCCTTTAAGACAGCTTGATTTTCAACAGCGGATTGCCACTCCCATTTTAATACCGCAAAGGGCTCATCACCTATTAAGTGGGACCAAAGAAAGAAACATGTGTTGGAACCTGCTGCACATATTAATAAAACTTTTAAAATGCCGCAAGGTGAAACTGGTTAGGTGTAAAATAAATAAATTTTGTGGAACAGTCCAAGTATTGTTATTCAATATGTGCCGACGTGGTCTAGACGTATACTTTGCCTCTGCCTAACCCTTCGTTGTTGTAGTATAGGAGTTACGTCCACTAAAGGCGTCCTAAAGACTACCAGATATTTGCTAATGTAATTATCCATAAACTGTAGCGTAACGTAGCAGTTTTATTTGGTCATATAAGGCTTTATTACACGAACCTGGACAATAAGAGCTGATTAGGGGAGGATCTCGTTAATGATGTGATGATATAACCAGTCACTGCTACCTGTCCGACGCGCTTGCAGCCTTGTAAGGCAACGCTAATGAGCAGCGAACAGTTTTTGTACCAGAATGTTTTTAAAGTTCTTGAAAATCATCCAGGATAAATGCTTGTATGGTAGGTATCATTACACCTACATAATTAAAGAGCGCTTTTTCTGTGATGGAAAGTCATCATTCATTTATTATTCATGCTATAGTTAGGGAATGTGTAATGTAGGTACCTATGTGTATGGTGTACAATCTTATTTCAGAGCTAAGGTAAGTTATGTACGGGACAAATTATTGTATTCCATACCCAATTATTGGTTTTAGGATGAAAGAAAGTAATTATTACTGTTGCTGCAGTAGGTGTACTTGTTGATGGATATCTTGCGAAATTTGAAATTTATGCAAAATGGGTTCTAACTTTTACACCAGGAAGCCTGCGCTGGAGTTTTCAAGCAAAACCATATCTTAATAGCTGGATTAGTTAGGTATTGAAAAGAATAGATTTGAAGCGGGCGGCAGACAAGCATACCTGGGGCCAAGTTTTCTGAACAGACGTAGTGATCGTAGCTCAATCAATATAAAGCCGAATGTACAATTTGGCAGCTTATTTAGCTATTGATCTACGGTTACGATTCTGTTCTGATAATTGAAATAGCAAACTTAGGCCTGTGATAGAAAATGGTAACGGTGGTCTTTTTTTCCCTGTGTAATTTATTTTCTTTTTAATACTCGTGGCAACTTCCAGAATACTGCAATTCAGCTTTTATATCGGAGATCAGAAGGGTTTCCTCGCGGCGAAAGAATGTGAACTAAAGGTCACGAGGTCGATGCCGTGCCTAGCCAATGTTCTAGTATCTAATCAATATACAAAAGTCCAACATGAATTTTTTTGCAACATATGAAACAAATCACGATTAAAAAACTGTAACAATCTTATCCAATATAATATCTGTATCTACATACAAAAAGATAAAAGATAATGTTATCGGTTTGAGAGATAGTGTTTCCACAGCTAGTTGGGAGGGAAATGTCATAGTGAGCGTACATATTATATGTAAAATGAACAATACAGATCTCCAAGGTGTGGTGGTTGAGGTACCACGAACACACGATAAGGATGGGGACTCGGCTGTGGCTTCGGGCAAAAGGCCGAAGGTCAGGAGAAAGAGAGAGGACTTTGTGTACGTGAATAACGCTTACGTTGGTAGTTTGAACAGTGTTAGTGATGTCAGGATACCGGATCCCCCAACTAGGTATGTACTTGCCTACCTCTATGTGCACTTTATGTACTCTTTTAAAGATTTCAAGAGGGTCTTGAAAAATCCTTTCTTATTGAGTGCCTACGTGACAAATTTGAGCTAAATCATTCAGCGGTTTGGGATGAGCGATGATATATTAGCCAGTTAGAGGTGCCTGTTCTCGCTGCCATTTTGGAGGCCGCAAGCCGATAGTTCTGGCTGCCAGTAACATGAGATGTCGTCAAGCCAAGTTTTGGAGACCTTTGTTGTTTACTTCGTTCGAATTTGGAATATCATTTTTTTAAATATTTAGCTCGCCAAAATGACGCCGATGGAACATCTAGGCAACATCTAGCGATTGGGTACAACTCTCACAGGACGATTGATAGTGGCTATCTCGTTGACAGCCCAGTGACGTGCCTCTTCACGCTCCGCTTGAAAAACACGGGTTTGTGATGAGAGGGAACACGTGCACTGGTAGAGTGCTCTATTTGAAGCGCTTGATCATTTCACTGAAGTTGTAGGTACCTGACAACCAGAGCTTGGAACCGGTTTTGAAATATCGTTTAAAATAATTCCTACACTAGTTAAAATTCTTAATGAGCTGGTTAGTTGAAAGATTCGGTTTCTTTTAGAGCGAAATAACTATGGTTACCGGTTAATGCAGAAAACTTCGCATTAACCGGTATTTAAACAACAATTAACCGGTTAAGTTGTTAGTCACAACTTAAGTCAAATGATCACTGCGATTGCGCATATTAATTTTCGGTCAAACCTTAGATGTCTGATGGTTTTTGACATTTCCATTAACGAACGATGCCGTACTTCGCAAAGCACGTTCTGCAAGAAACTTAGTAATCGATATGTTAAAGGCTTTATGGGTGTTCGTTAACTTTTCAGTAGCAACACATGACAATACAGCGCGAGTGCAGTTCGTTCATTGCTGGATCTGCTTGATACTAAAACATTTTCTAAATAATGTTTTAACAAGCCTTGAGCCGAGGTGGCACGTCAATATCATCGTATCTACACTTTAATTTAATCAGCTCTACTGCTGTAATAGCGTAGTTTTAGTCGATAACAATGGAACTGCTATGATTTGCAAAGAGATCATTTTTAATCTATCTGCAGCTTCTAGAGATTAGTTTGTACAAACAAACACACTTCACTTTTATCACACACACTAGTATCTTTTTTTTCACTGAAATATGTAGTTACAGCTCGCGCCACAAAACTTTGCGTGTATGAAGTTCGTTCGTTCGCAGTAATGTATTATTAGATAACTAGCTGATGCCCGCAGCTTCGCCTGCGTGAAATTTTCTCTTTTTCGCGTCTCTTGGGAAACTATTTCAGGGATAGAAAAATTTATTATTCCCGACTATTATCTATCTTTGTAGGTAGGTACCAAACTTCAGCCCGATCCCTTCAACCGTATCAGAGTGAAAGCAGTAACAAACATTCGCACTCACAAACTTTCCCGTTTGTAATATTAATAAAAATTTTAAATAAAAAATAGAACCGACTTCATACAAATCCTTAAAAATAAAATTTACCTAGCACATTGTAATATGTATTTTGATTTATCAAATTTTATTCAACATCATATTGAAGTCGGCGCCAAGTAAACCCATAGGTTTAGGTAGGTATTATTAATGGCACCAACTTCAATATTATATTGAATAAAATCGGATAAATCAAAATACATATTACAATGTGCTAGGTAAATTTTATTTTTAAGGATTTGTATGAAGTCGGTTCTATTTTTTATTTAAAATTTTTATTTTTTAATTTTAAGTGACGGGTGGACCGAAAAGTATTTCTATCTAGGTGTAAAGTTCTCATCAACACAAATCAATCAAGCCGAAACACAAGGTAACTGCTGTAAATCGTTAAGGAATTCCCTCGACTGTCTTTCGGTTCCATCATCAGATCGACTCCAGACCTTCATTAAATTTTAGTACCTACATTTAAGCACTTAATCAAAAAGTTAACAATCGCACTAGTTGTCCCTACAATTTTCGGTGGTTGCCCTCGATTTCTCCTGGATTCCAGCATCAGATCCTGATACCCTGGATATGGGACCACCTCAGAAGTAGCCTCTTTCAAACAAAAAAAGAATTTTCAAAATCCATCCATAATTGGCGCCGCTATCGCGTAACATACATACAAAAAAAAAAAAAAAAAAAAAAAACATAGCGTACGAATTGAGAACCTCCTCCTTTTTTGAAGTCGGTTAAAAAGATTTATTTTTATTTATTTTATTTCTTACATACAACAGTCATAACAGGCAACTTTCCCAATGCGACAGTGTAGGAATTGACATAGGTATCTAATGTACTTTCAGATCACAATATATAGGTAAATAGGTATACATTTAAATATTTCTTATTGATTAGGTACTTACTTCATTATCAAAAACAACATAACTAAATATTGATGCATGTTAATTAGGTAATTATAATTATTGTTCTATCATTCTATATACATACATAATTGAACATAATTTCCATTAGATCATACTTAATTATTTATTTAATTTATAATACATAATTCACTTCTTTCATTACCATGTTATACAATTATTCAACAAAATATTGAAGTTGCAACTTCATATTTTGTTTAGAAAAGATAAGATAAGATAGATAGATTTTTGATTAACAAATTTAAAATTCATATCACTTTGAGCTAAGTAAATTTATTGATTAAGTACATCCAGTCTTCGGTAATTTGCTAGAGACCCGCCACAAAACTTCTCCTAAGTCATCGACATCGTAAATTCGCTCTTCTTCAGGTAATTCCAGTTATATTTCAAGCATTCACATTATGGCAAACCGTACCTACTGCTGTAGGCTGTGTCCTCTTAATGCTAATACAGATCGTCCTACTGTGACCAGTCCCACGGCAACGGGAACTACGCGGGTGAAACCGCGTGATGTCTTTGTTTTCAATGAAATGCTAGAAAGCCTTTGCAGTCGTCGTATGAAGTCACCATGCTTATAAGTATTTTTACTCAAGAACTTAGTGAGTCTGTAATCTGAAAGATTGAAGCCAGCATTATAGAATACAGCTTACGCTTTTTGAATTACCAGTCCCTTATGGCCATACGGCAGTGTCTGTCGTACAAAATTGAGTTATGATGGTAACACGGTAACATTTGGTGTTACCTACCTATTCCGATGAACATTGGACACTTTACGTAAAGCGTGTTACGTACTTATATCATTATTCATGGCTTCTTCGCATTATCTACTTTTCACAAATTATTTTTTATTGTAAAAACATGAAAACATATAACACTATTACGAAATCGCTTTGCTGACAGCATGCCATTAAACAACAATGACACTGTCAATCGTATTGAACTTTCAAAAATGTGTCACAATAAAAAGTAATTTAAATCAAAAATAATGAGTATATGGAGTATTGATATCAACTCTGGAGAAAATAAGCCTCACATTATCGTACATTCCCTTTAAAGCTCGTTTTAGTATAAATTTTAATAAAATACGAAACATGTCTTTTGAGAAATAAGTTCGTATTGTTATAAGTTTATTATATACCAAAGTTGAAGTAAATCAGACCAAGGAATCACGTTCTCCCATACAAACTTTACCCTTCTTTTTAATACCCTTGGAGGTGGAATTTGCAAAAATGGTAAAATTACTTTTTTCGAAACGTAACAAGCTCGTGCTGAGTTTCATCACCGTACAATTAACCGTTTACGCAATAATTGATAATAACTTTAAACGACAATAGTTCTTTAATCTGCGATTCGATTTCGATGAAATATAGCCTAAAGCCTCCCCCAAGTTGCGTTTAATCTATTTTTGAAAACAGCGAATTAATCCGTTCAGTATCTTCGGATATCCTGACGTTCATACAGACAGACAGACAGACAGACAGACAGACAGACAGAAAAGAATTTTAAAAACATCTTTTTGTACTCTATTGGTGTTTTTATACCGCCCCCGCTACTTTTTTTTTAATTTTATCAATTGTACAGACACACGATTTCTACTCTCTTTATTATAGTATAGATAAGCAATAAACTACTGCCGCGATGGAAGGGGCGCCTTTCCCGCCTCAGCTGGCAGTAGTTTACCCTGTGACATGCATAATTGCGACGCGAACGAACGAAGTTCATACATACAAAGTTATGTAGCGCGAGCTGTAATTAGGGTCTGTAAGAGTTGGTTACGCACTTTCAGTTGGGTTAAAATAGCCAGTAATAGTCGCCTCCTTTTGCCTGATTTATTAGAAAGTAAAGGGGATGATATTGTTGGTAAGAAAAGGGTCATAGACTAGGTAGGTACTTTTATCCTAGCAAATTCACGAGAAAGCACGCATTGCAGAAGGAGTAAAATGATTAGATAGTAATTAAAAAGTCGGCCAAGTTGGACTCGCGCTCAGAGGGTTCCGTACCAAAAAACGGCAAAGAATCACGTATGTTGCATGGGAGCCCCCTTCTGATTTTGTATTGTATTTGTTGTCATAGCTGCAATAGAAGTACATCATCTATGAAAATTTCAGCTTTCTAGCTAACACTGTTCCTGAGATACAGCCTTGTGACGGACAGCAAGGTCTCGTGTATAATCTCATGAATAGGGTCCCGTTCATACCCTTAGGGTACGGAACCCTAAAAACTTACGCTAGTTTTTTATCGTCTATAATGATTATCTACGAGATGATGGTATTGTCTACCAGACGATCGTGCTCCTATCCTTGCACGAGTATGATTTGGTTACAGATTAGAAAATCGATTAACGGGATTAAAAATTCAAACCAATGACCGTTCAGACTATAAAATATAAGGTGGCTTCTTTATAGAGCTTGAAATAGAGTCCAGGGACGTCACGACCTGCGCCTTTCCATTTCAACACGGCAATAGACTCACCACATATTAACGTGGGACATAAAACTATAAGGTGAAATGTGGCCGTATACTAGGCCTCTGCCTACCCCTTTATGGATAAAGACGTGAATATTTTTTTTTGTAAATTTAATGTAAACACATTATCGGTCTCGAACCTTCGTCTTCTGGTTAACTGCGCCAGACGCTTTAACCACTAAACACCAAGACAGCTGGTGGTGCAAGAAGTCGGTATAGATTATAGTCCGTTCACAGTTGTATTACCTCCGACTGACAGCTTGTCGATCATTTCCTGTGTGTTGGCATAGCAGTAAAGTCCCCCTATGAGTGCCAGCCTAAGACATTTTACCGATTATAGTGGAGATTTAACCAACCGTTATAGCGTTAGCACGAAGAGTTTTGTTTTTCATGTCATAATGTACTTAACTTTACTAAAACAGTGCTCTTATAACTATACAATTGGATTTGAGATTTATTTATTTTTTTATGAATTTCTAAAAGAAACATTTACCACCATCACCAACGGAGGTGAAGTTGCTGCTTCCACAATGTGCCATCATATCTGAATTAATGGTCACACCCGAAAAAAACGATAGCAAAAGAAGAAAGTAAGTTTCGACTAAAATTTAGATTACATGGGAGAAAAAAAAACTTATTAGGGTAACACAGCAATCAAGATAGGCAACCTAAGTGCTAGAGGTAATATATCTCTGAACGGACTATAGTGTCTCGGTGGTACAGTAGTTTACTAAAACAATGTGGCCCAGTTAGCCAAAGGTTCGATTCCTGCTCGAGATTGATAATGTTTTCTCATTAAATTTATTATTTAGTTAGCATACTAATTAATCTATAACCCATACGCATATGAATCGGCTGAAATAGAAGTTGGTAAGTTCGATTGGGATCAGTCAAGCTTACTTAGCGAACTGGCGAAGCTTAGCCAATACCAACATTTTACGATTAAGTATTATTCAATACGATATGAGTGAGAGGCTGTAGATTCAACCACTCATGATCTTATCTTTGACTTTCAAATTGGGTACGGTGTTGCTATGACAACAATATAATCAACTTCAATACTGCTCGTTCGCTCTAACTTTGCCGCTCGGCTCCATACTAAAGTCGAATTTTTAATTAGACGAAGTAAATTGACAGCAACTAATGTCACTTCTTCATACAATGTTGCGTATTTTCTATGACGAAGTGACATTAGCTACTGTCAATTTACTTCGTCTAAATTAACAATTCGGGTATACGCCTTTACGTCAGCGGCAAAGTTAGAGCGAACGGGTAGTACTATATTTTTCTACTCACCTGTCTAGACAACGATTGTCAAAACATGACATGTTTACATTATTGCCAGATCGGGCAGGATTGGACTATATGCACTATGCACTGTTATTCGGACAAATAAAAAAAAAATGCTTAAGTGTTTCTGTTACTATTCATAATCTTCTTTAACCATTGCATTTATGCGAAATACTATTTTTGTGTGGTGCGTGTGTGCGTTCATTCGTCTGCACTACTTGATTCTTGATTGCACTACTGTAACTCCTAAACAGTTTGGAGGTTTCTTGCGATACATATATTTATGTTGAGGCATTGACATATATATTCTACCGATAGACAGGAACGTCCACACATTGAATATGTTTAAGAGCGAGACTAATGGACTCGCCCAACGGGTGCTATAAAACACATATTTTAATATGAATAATACGGTCTAAACGTTGTATAATGCGTTTACAACACTTTGTTTGATAATTCTACCACAATAAATTAAAATATCTCCGTCACGTGCGTGTCATTCGCTTTAAGGCACAAACCGAACTAACCAAGAGATCAGTACATGTACCGCGGTTGAGTTGTACACAAACGCTTGTTCTGATCGCCGCATCTAGTACGTAGTAGGTACATTATAGATCGATGTGTTGAGGCATATCTGAGGAAGGTTCTTGGTCACTTCGAAGAGGGTGTAGATTGCTGAACATTTGCGAATGACAGAAATTCAGGAGTGTGAAGAGCTTTAAGCCGTTTTCCGAAACGCGCTTATTTCGTCTTTAATCAATTGCGTTTATAATATTATAACATAGGCGAGACAATTTCTATTCACTTCCAGCATTCGGCTTTTTAACCCTGTTTTTTTTTCTATTGTCCACAACTAGATTATCCGAGCCAAAGGGAAGCAGCTCCAAATGTGTACTAATATAACTTTCTACTCCACTTCTATTCCGTAAGTAAATATATTACTTACTTCGTACATACGTACAGACATACATTCAGACTTTTTCTACTGACAATCATTACAAAGCCAGTTATTCTATGTCTGTTATATTTTTAAAACAATTACATACAAGTTATTAAATATAAATATACAGAATGAGGTTAAAAACCTCCGATATCTTGGAAGCACACCGATTGTAAATAAGTATGAGAACTGTTTGTAAATAATTTATAGCGCGTCTTCAGAGTCAACAAGCCGTGTTATTATTTAGGTGCGCTATAAAATAAAAATAACTAATGAAATCAGACGTTACATGGTGGGAATCCATCGTAGACCAATAATATGAGGGGAGAGGAATGGAATCAAAATCATAAATACGGTAGGCGGTAGTAAAATAACAGGGAGGAATGACGAATCAAACTTGTCAGGGAAAAACGTAGATGTAAAAGCTACTACCCTCCTAATGGGAAGGAAAGTGGATATTTTTAGCTGTAAAACACACTTGCATTGAACTCGATCAGGTTATCTGTAACCCACTGGGAGATGCAGCTCAGGACCCGGTCAAAATCCGCCACGAGTTGCCACCTCTATTCCTCCACGTTGCGTGCCCCCCCCCCCCCCCCCCCCCGCTGGACAGAGTGCTATCATAAGCATAACAATGAATACACCCGAGGAATAGCATGAATTTGATATGCAGAAGAAAGAGAGTTGGGGCCAACACAGACCTCTGTACCCCGGTATTAATTGGAAAGAAGCAACGCATGCCATACTCTGTCGAAGGTTTTACGATGTCCAGGCTAATAGCCAAGGACTCACCGTGCCGCTACATAGAAAGACGGTACAAACGTGTTCGCTCTAGAGACAATTCGGGTGCATATTTCTTCAGCATCATCACCGGAATGCCATCATGGCCACTAAGGTAGCACCGCTCGCACTGCCGGATCACAATGTTCAGCATTGAGTTGCCACAATTGGCTATAAAGAGACCTTGTGAGCCAGTGATATGCCAAGATAACGTAGCGGATAGACAGGAGCGAGGGTTGAAGAAGTATTTGTTACTAATGATGTCAAGGTTGTCTGAAGTTAGCCTGCACGGCTTTGGTATCCACAGTGTAACGTTGGAGATGTGACGATTAACATATCCATTTACAATTTTACAAAATTAACAATTGGAACCATCAACTTACCGTGAACACAATCGATAATCACCTATTTCAGGGCCCACAGTTGCTGAGAAGCGCTCGTGGCCCCGCGGACTCAGTGTTCTGTAAACGATCACTGCAGTAAGCAACTTTCACTATGGCCGGTCCATGGATGGGTGACCATCCATGTGATCACTTTGTGACATTTATTTGAGCGTTTCCGTGCTTCGGAAGGCACGTTAAGCCGTTGGTCCCGGTTGCCAGTAAAATGGCAGTGGTTAAGCTAAGTTGAAGGCTTTATTTCAACAGCAGGCAGTCACAACCTGCGCCTGTCCATTTAAACATGGCAATACGGCTCTCCACCTATTACGTGGGACAAATTATACAAAGGTGAAATGTGGGCATATAATATGCCTCTGCCTACCCCTTCGGGGATAAAGGCGTGACCATATGTATGTATGTATGTACAGTAGCTGATTAGCGTAACATGCGTTTAATGCAGTGATCGTTTAAGAACACCAATTTAAATTATCCTGCCTGCCTACGTGACTATAATAAATTATATATGATAAAGTATAAAAGTTTAGAACGGAAATACATAAGCACAGTCCTTATCACAGTTATGAAAGTAGATTGCAATAATACCTCGACGCTCAGTTGGCTTACCTCCAACCACACACTCTTACATAGCGGCTTATGTACGGTACATAAACCGCTATCAACCGCTGTCCATCACTAATAACAGCCCACTTATCAATGTGATAACACATTTTCTACAAAACTAACAAACAATAAGATATTCACAATAAGTACATAATTTGTTTTGTATATAATAATGCATCCTGCCGTCCAATCAGGCGCGCTATCTGATTAACCTATCGACGAATAGATTTGGTCTGCTGATTAATTTAATTTATAGATAAAGTAACTTCCGCTGGTCAATGGCTGGTCTAGTTTTGAATAAAAAATTGGCTGAAGTTGGTGTTTGTTGACGCTAGTCTAGAAGCTTTGGCCCGTGACACATCTCTAACCCTTTTCAAGGTCTACATGTATTCCTGGGACATCCTTCCGAGGGCTTACCCGGGGCTCCCAACCATAGGCTGTTGGACGTTACGTGAGGTTTTTTAGTCGATAGGAGTCCGGCATAGCATCGATGAGGATTTTCCCTCGGGTTAAAAAAAAAGGTCTACATGTATATAATTATCATGAAAACTTTTTTATCAGCAGATTGAGAGGATCATTTGCGTTGATAGATCAATCATTAACGCTTACTATTTACATAGGTATAGAATTAATACCTATATAAAATTAAGTAGAGCCGGCTATCTTAACATGCATGGTATCAATCAAATTTAACCATCATATTTTTCCCTTAATAAGGTTTTATTTTCCACTGCACTTCAACCTTTTTTCGGGCTTGGCCCTTATTTGAGATGTAAAACTTTGTGGAAGTTGTGTAAGCTGCTTCCACAAAGTTTTCACCTCCATTGGTACTCAATACTTTTTTCAGACATTCTTGCAAATAAAAATAAAATGTAATTACAATTGTATAGTGAGAGGAGATTTTTTGCCCAGTAAAACGTATTTTGTGACATGAAAAACCAAACTCTTAGTGCTTACGGGGGGATCTTAATCTTCACTAGTACTTGGTAAAATGTCTACGCTCTGGCACTCATAAGGCGACTTTACTGCAATGTCAACGTTCAGAAAACAATAAAATGACAAGCTATCAGACTTAAAATAATTCACAGACAGTCGAAAGGGTAGGCAACGGAATACGCCTATATTTCACTGGTTAATTTCTGTCCTACAATAGGCGGTGAAGCCGGTGAACCTATTGTGGAACTAATTATAGATACACAATGTATCTTATCAGCAATAGATTAAACAATCACAACGTTACACTTATGTAACATCTAACATAGCCGAGATAATTTCAGATTAAGGCGCTCTCATCTATTTACTGATTTGCCTTGCGAGCTATTCTTGAAAGCTGTATGCAAACATGTAGGCAAGGCATCCACGGTCTAGGCCTAGGGTCTATCTAGATCGTCTGATTCTAGACAGATAAACCGAGTCCATAATAAAGACTTGTTTTGTGCATCAAAAACTTTAATTTAAGTAGATTATTGATAGTATTGACGACTTTATCATCTGTAATCTGACGATTTATTATTATTTTGTTTCGTCAGAAAATCTTTTAATTTAAGTACTTGGATGAAAGTGTGAAATGCTAGTCAAGTGAATTAGTGTCTGGGGCTCCCTAAGAATAATAGGTACCTTACCAGTGAACGATTGAAACGAAAGCGTTATTTCACCAAGAGTTGTCACCGTGGACTATGCCTAATTATGATCTGGGACTGTGGCTGGGGATTGCTACTCTTTTCCCAATTAATCACTAATATGATATCGCAATTTATTACCTACGTTATCGTATACCCACAGATATCAGAAAAAAGTTTTTGATTTATTCTGATTTCTGTGGTATAACCCGTTTGGCGATCGTGGCACTCCACTACTGCAAGAGTAGTCTCACAAAACGATTGATGGGAGAGAACTACAATGTAGATAGAGTTTTTCAAACCTTTCTTTTTACCTGTTTTTTTTGTAAAAATATGTACACTTTTGCACAAACAACAAAAAGTATTGACGCGCGCAATTATTGATAGAGATAAAACTCAATTTTTTCCTTGAAATTCGAAAGAAGGTTATACTATTGTTGTTTATACGCACTTTTTCATCATCAAATGGTTATTCAAATTAAAGGCCTCTTGAAAAAGGAGAGGTCAAGATTATTTTAACCTTATACACTTGGATGGAGTACGCTTACAACCTCCAGGTTGTTACTTACTATACTATGTTCTTAACCCTAAGAAGTTATTATTATCATTGATTTTTAGGCATGTTTAGGCCACCGCGGAACAATGAAGTAACAAATAACCTAAATAAAATACCTATAGTACCTTAGAAATGAAGAATTTAAACTCCTTTTTTTTAAAGTGAGGGAAAATCGTTCATGGATGCTATGCCGGACTCCTAGCGACTAAAAACCTCACGTAACGCCCAACAGCCTACGGTCGGGAGCCCCGGGTAAGCCCTCGGAAGGATGTCTCAGAAAATTCAAATCCCCTTGCTGCTGCCGTCACACTTTCGTTTTAGCAAACTTGATAACTAAAACCTGTTTGTTATTGCCAACTTTAAATATGAAACGTCACCAAACAGCACAAGTGTTCGATAACAATTGATTACATATCACTCGTTATCAGTGAAATATGCGACGTACTCCGTCTGAACCCAGAGCGGGGAAGTACAAGAGAAATAGGTAATATTGGGTCGATAGTCCTGTCTGGATGAGCTTTTTATGCTATCAGGCTGTCTAGCGATGTCCATATAGATCAGATGCCTCATCTCATCAATTCACTACCTTTTATTATTTAACGTGAGGGAAAATCCTCATGGATGCTATGCCGGAATCCTACCGACTAAAAAACCTCACGTAACGCCCAACAGCCTACGGTTGGAAGCCCCGGGTAAGCCCTCGGAAGGATGTCCCAGGACTGGGTCTGTTGGGATCTTCCAGGGTGAAGTTTGGGTGCTATCCCGCGTCTTTTAATATTATTTAATAGATGTCAACGTGCTAGTAGTTTCTAACTACAGTTGGAAACAGTTTGCAGTTATATTGGTTCAGGTAGTTGCTTGTATGACTTGGTGAAACGTACTCTTTTGATAAATCAACATCAGAGACCTTGCCCAATATAATACTACTCTATCGTAAGTTTAACTCATCAGTGCGCGCGGCGCTATGTGTGCGTGCGCTAGTAATTATACAGCTTTCATTTGTGTGCCAGTGACGCAGCCGTCTTCACAGAGTACATTTGTTTATTATGAGATAGAGGCGTTACTCGACTTATTGACGACACCAGCGGTGCCAAGCAGTCTTTGCAGGAAACTCTCTGCGAGGCCGCGAAATAAAAATTATAATAAACAAAAAGCATACAGCGTCATCTACCACGTTTTGAAGGCAACTCTTACGTTATAATGAAACAAAATTAAATATCATGACAATTCTCAATGTAACTGCAATGTTGACATCCTGTGTAAGTTGGTTACATTATAATCCATTACACAGTGTTCTAAGTGATAATACCATGGGTACAGTCGTTAAAGAAAATGTCTAGTTCTTCACGGAGAAAATGTTTAAGAAGTCAGATAAATATTTTTGATGGGTCAATTCGATGTAATTAATATTTTTTATCTACTCTGATACTATAATACAAAGATTATAAAATTGAAATCAATACTATTATGACAAACATTACGCACAGGCCAAAAAAAAAGTTTTATTACGATACAGGTCTTGTATGGACACCTATATCGTAATAAAACTTTTTAATCATTACGATACACCATAAACAATCTCCAGCTGAAAAAGAAGTTTGAACCTCTACTTTAAAAAAAAATTGTGTCTCCAGAGTAGCGAAAAATCCTAAATCTATGGTCTCCGCAGCCTAATAAAAAAAAAAAGAAACACGCATGCGCAATCGATGTTTGCGCCTTGGCGCCAACATTTTACATTTTAAATTAAACAAAGTTTGGTTTTGTTTGTAAAATAAATTAGATTTTGTGTAAAAACATGTCTTAAAGCGAGGATGGTGGTAATTGTACACCACCAGACATTCTGGAAACTGCGTCAAACATGACCATGAACCTGTTACCGGCGAAATCAAGGAGCAACTATATATCACAACAAAATGAAATCAGGTAATATAGTATGAGAGTAGATAAAGTAGTGTATGACACTGTGCATAACTTGGTCTTATAACACTCGTGTGATACTATAAAAAGATTCGCCTACGGCTCGTTTTTTTAAAACACACTCGTGTTATAAGAACCCTTATTATGCAACAGTGTCATAAACTACTATTATCACTACATATATATTATTGTAAAACAAAGTTCTTCACGACAAACTTAAAAACTACTGCATTGATTTTCATGCTGAGATCACCAATGATTCTTGAGAACGGTTTGCGTATATAATTTGGTGAGTTTGTGTGACATTGACTAAAATATAACGATATTAGTTGGAGATGTCGGAAAAAAATCAGGTACGGGAGCTTTTAACGAAAACGTTGCCTAAACCCTTCGAGTCATAACAAAATAATGTATGGTAGAATTGTGTAACTTATAAAGGCCTACAGAATTGTTGAAAAATGATAGAGCTCCAAATCCTAATGCAGAAATGCAGAGATGATGGTCGACAGAAAAAACATTGCTTATACAGTAAATATGACAATAATTTTACTGTATGACTTGATTTAAAAAGTAAAAAGACCATACTCACATACATCTAAAAAAACTGTGGAGGGTCGAGAGTCTGTACAATTGGAAGATAATTTTAAAATTTTAGCTTCAGTATGTATATACTGAAGCCGAAAATGTAATTGAAAATTTTCATGTCCGTCTGTCTGTATATCTGTATCCCGAATAAGTATCACGCTGAAACTACTGAATTGATTTAAATGAAACTTGGTACAATCTGAGCTTATGATCCGAAGAAGGTTCTGAGATACTTTTGATCCCGATATTTTGCACGGTTCCTTTGGGAGAGGGCAGGGCAGTTTTACACGCTGCTTGATGAGTCTGATGAAGAAATACCTCTCCTTTCGTACACCTTATGTGACGAAGTTGCAAGGGTCAGCTAGTTTGTAATAAGATTGATGACATTCTTTAGCCACATGGCTTAAAAGTTCTTCGGCTACCACCGCGGCACCGTATCATCCTGAACTAAACCCAATCGAAAATGTAGGGGGAATAAAAAAAATATATAATGCCTCGCATAGCATCGAACAAAATGTGATGGGAATAATGAAATTAATAAACGAACGTTAAGGTCAAATTGATGAAGAGATGTGGCGTAATACAAAGAAGAAGAATACTATGGACATTTTGATATGGAATCTGAATTTATAATTAACCTTGTAGAAAGCAGCGAATCCTAAATTTCCTCAATTTTATTCTTTTAGCAGCAAAACATATTAATATGTTTAACATACATTTCACCCCTTAAGTTTTTTATTTTAGTTAAACGAGTGTTTTTGTATTTTGTACTTCACTGTACCTCTTGTCACGCACACGAAGTCACTGTGTTTATACGAGGTTTACCCACACATAGGGCCGCGCGCACAGATGAGTTGAACTTACTATACCATTATCTATGCTGACCAATCTTTGTCTTCTTTTACAGGGTAATCCGCGAGCAGTACTGGGCGTGTGCAAAATGGCCGTTTGCCCAGCGTATCCTGGCCATCTCAGTGGGCGTACTGCTGGGAGCGGTGATAGGCCTCGCAGTGACGCTGGTCGTTCAAAAGGTCGCGCCCAATGTGGATATACCCAGCATCTTTTCGTCTTCATCACAACAATAAAGATTTTAGTTTTAATTGTATTTATAAGACTAGCTATAGTCGTCGGTTTCGTGCCATACTAACTGCCGTTGCACCACACATCCGACACCCCTCATAAAAAAAAACCAGCAAATATTTCTTTGGATTGTAGCAAGTAATGCTATTATTGCGCTCTATGATTACAGCCCTAATCGTTTCTAAAATAATCGTTCAAAAAAAACCCCTAGTCTAGTGAATGAATAGTCATTGATTTGGGTGCGAAATTTTCAAAAAGATTGAACTTATTTTAAGATTCATAACTGTAGTCCTTGCTGTTGCCGAAATAAGCTCCCTATTTACCCCTCAGAAGGGGCTTACACTGTAAGTGTAGTTTACTTTAACATATTCTTTTTTTCTATCTCGGGGCAAAGTCTTTTATAAATATAGGTTTATGGAATAGATGATTTTAGACAAAACGAGTGGTCGTTGCAGTGTTTAGTGATAAGTATTTTGCGAGTGTATTGTGTTCGGAGGGAAAAATTGAGTTCGTAGATTTATCTGTGTGTATGCGTGTACTTGAATGTATGTGTAAGAGTATTTTTTATAAGCTTTTGTAAAAAAAATTGGAAAAGTTTACATAAAACATGACTGTTATAGATTTAGGTAGTAAGCTTAGTGTATAGAAATGTGACAAGTGCTATCTCTTGAGTACTAAGTAAAGTGTACTGGATATATGAGCAATGGCCAGAGTTGCAAAGCGTTTTCTTTTTCTAAAACCACATAATAGCGTTGGTGCTGGGTGTGATAACAGAGGTACCACAAAATGTTCTCCTGCATACCTTAATCGTCTTATGCGGAGTTGTAAAAGACAGAGACATAAACATAGAAATGAAAATATTTTGCAACCTTACCGAAATAAGTTGGTTTCACCTGATGGTAGCTGTATTGTGTTAAATAAACAATTCAGAACCACCCAATTGCTAGGGGTCAATCCCACTTTGTTGGGGTCAATCCAACTTTGTTGGAGTCAATACCACTTTGTTGAGCCCAACACCACTCGAGAAATATAATTTTCTCGCTAGCGGTTCATCTTCATACAGCTAATATAGGATGTCCCACAGATTTATTCGTGTTGAATAATTTCTCGTCGAGATAAGCCGAATGTGATTGTTTTTAATGACTTTATGTGTGATGTATCTATGTATAATCTACATTAAGGTAATAATTAGTCTCTTTGTAATGATATAAGTTAAGAAATAAAATACGTAAATTTAGGATTTGAGTACGGAGTTTTTATAATTAAATTACTATGTGTTTGAAATGTCACCACCCCAATTTATACCGTAGGTGTGGGATAAGACTAAGGAAATACTTTGGAAAAAGTACCCATTAAGTAGAGAAGGAAATCTGGAAATAAAACTCTATACTTACCAATCCGTCCGGCCAGCCCGGCGTGGTATTAACGTCAAAATTACCCCTTAATGATTTTCTGATCCCTGAAAGACCTAGTGAGATTCAAAGAGAAGTGACTAGGGCGACGATTTTCTCGTGAATGCAAATGTGAATGAAAATTACTGGTGAAACGTCACCTGTTTTATACAGACGAAAAAACAAACAAGACATTTCACCCGTAAATTTCCGTCCACGTTTTCAATTCGTATGATCGGGAATCGGCGCACAGTATTCGCTGCAGTAATAGTGCAGTGCAAGTAGTCATGACCCCTCTAGTTTGCAAGGGTCATCACCACTTGACATCCGTGGCAACTTTGTAAAGTATGGTATAAAAATGGTAATTGATTAAGACACCTACAGGGTGCTTGTAAACATTTGAAAGTGTTTACAATGTTATAAAAAAACATATTGTTGTATGTTTTCAATTAAGGCCAATGAGGATAATATGTTCAAAGAACTATACGGTTCGGATATCGTATTTAATTAATTATGTGATATTGTTGTATATTTTAAAAATAAGGTTAATAAAGCTATAATTTTGTAATGTATTTTTTGTAGAAACCCACGAATTGAGTCTTTTTTTTTTTTTAACGTGAGGGAAAATCCTCATGGATGTTATGCCGGACTCCTACCGACTAAAAAACCTCACGTCACGCCCAACAGTCTATGGTTGGGAGCCCCGGGTAAGCCCTCGGAAGGATGTCCCAGGACTCCCAACAGACCCACGGCCGCAGCTGCGGCCTCGCCCAGGGGGTGGTTCGGGTGCTATCCCGCGTCTTTGGGGGCCACGAACTGAGTCTATGACCAAAGATAATATAATAGTATTAGGTACATACAGATCGGCAACTCCCTGCCTCCCACCGAGTAAGCTTCCCCTTCCCCCCACCAAAATTAATGTGTCGATTCCCGTGTCAGTACTTGAGAGAGTGTCACTGCTAGGGAATGCAATACCGGGATACCGGGATCCCGAAATACCGGGATCCCGCAGTATTTTTGCGGGACCAGTCCCGCACGTAAATTGTGCGGGATCCCGCGGGATTAGCGGGATTGTGCAAAGGTAAACGCCATGTGTTATTCTGTAAGCGGAAGCGCACAAACTGATTCGGGTTGAGAAAGTTTTTTGTAATTTGTGACGTAATATATAACCTAATAACGTACTTATTTGATTTTAGTGATTTAATCAGGGAGATTTGACTTTTCTTGTACTATAAAGTATTCAATTATCTCGTACATTGCTTGCTGGCTATCTGACATGTAAAGTTAGGAGTCGTTTGACAGACAAGAATTTTGACATGCTATGTTTTCTGCGCTTCTAATAATTTGCAGTAGCTATTTTATTACTTATATGTATATACGTTTAATAATCATACAAAAGTAATATACAAAAGTAATATTAATTTATTTATTTTTCCTTGTGCCCCGCGGACTCAGTGTTCTGTAAAAGATCACTGCAGTAAGTTACATTTACTATGGCCGGTCCTTAGATGGGTGACCATTTTGTGTGACATTTATTTGAGCGTTGCCGTGCTTCGGATGGCACGTTAAACCGTTGGTCCCGTTTGCCGGTAAAATGGCAGCTAAGTTAAGTTGAAGGCCCGGCTCGTCTCATCTCATATTGTGAACCCCGCTCAATTCGATTTGATAGGTTAGGTTAGGTTGTAAATAAATAACCACGAAGGCTAATGCGGAAGCATTACTAACCTAACCTAACCTAACCTATCCAAGTCGGATTGAGCGGGTTTAATCCTGTAGTGCACATATTTTGAGAATGGGACATTTTTAGAAAAGGACATTAGGTATGAGATGAGACAATATGCCTCGTCCTGCCTACCCCTTCGGGGATTAGTGGGTAAATATTTTTCAATTCTAGATGGATGTATGATACAGAATTATATTCTTTTCTCAATGACTTTCAGAAATATGCGGGATCCCGGAAATACCGGGATCCCGCGGGACTGAGATTGCTCAGTCCCGCAAATACCGGGATTACAATCTTGTTGCGGGATTGCATTCCCTAGTCACTGCGTTGCATTACGTATTACTACCTACGTACTTTGTGCTATTGCTTTGGTTTAATTTGTGCTTAGCCGAGGGTAGACTTGAAAAAAAAGTACCTACATAGATACATGAGATTGCGTTCTGTTCCTTATTATTTAATTTCCATAGCTAGTGTCCCTAGTATATTCACACACACATTCAAGCTTGATTCAAGCATTCACATTACGTGTATATTAGTGTGGGTGAAAATGAACATTTTTGTACGGAGTTTCCCCCCTATGCTATGACTACCCGATGGGTTGGCTGCCAGTAACAAGGTACGTAGTCATTTAAACAAGTTAAACCCTTGTGAAGTACTTAAAATTTCAGCAGTAGTAGGTAGCCACAACCTGCGCCTGTCCATTTGAACACGGGTTACCACCTATTACGTGGGAGTGGGACAAAATAAAACAAGAAGCCGTGAGATCGGTCTCACCAGAGGGCCCCACTCTTACACGTCTTCTAAAAAACCACGTGACCTTTGGTTTTGAAGTTATGAGTTTAATGCAACAGTCACACAGACTACAGACAAAATCTGGACATAAGCCCCTCTGACTCTATTTTATAGAGAGGGCCTAATACGGTAAATGAATGCTTCTGCTTACCCCTTTCGCTGATAAAAGCGTCATATAAGTCTGCAAATATTGAACCTGGACCTGGAGGGTATTCGCTACCTGTACGATATTAACACCTTTCCTCGAGTTTGCATATCAATCCTTCCTGTTATACTCATTGGGGTAATCCTTGACTATTGTCTCTGTGGCGCGGTCGGTAGTGATACCGCCGGCGGCGCTGGAGGTTCAATTCCTGGGTCGGGTCGGTCTAAATATTTGTGTTATCCACAAATGTTTGTTTCGGAGTTTGGGTGTTTTCAATGTATAATATGTAGTGGGGCCCTACCAACACCATCGGGCCCAAGTCAACCTCACGTGCAAGCTCGTGCACCTGCTGAACAACGGACGAGGCTCTGACGGTAGCGGTCCATTTCAACACGGCGATGGGCTCACCACCTGTCACGTGGGACCGAATTGTACACGGTGAAATGTGGGCCGGTATAGGCCTCTGCCTACCCCTTCGGGGATAAAGGCGTGAGTATATGTATGTATGTATGTAATATGTATGTATTTACAAATATATAATTATGTATGTCTATCAGTCATCTAGATCCCATAGCACAAGCTTATATTAGCTTAATTTGGGCTAGATGATGTTGTGTGAGATTGTCCACAAATATTTAAAAAACAATTGTGATTGATGGGATCGAAATTTCTGAGTGCGTGGTGTGTTAATGGGCCTTTTAGAAAATGAAAATATCTTTAATCATATACCTCTATGATTAAAGATATACACAACAACAACACATATAAATGTCATGCAAATTGATTATACATTTACTGCCAGCCTATGCTCCTGTATATTATACTGTGCCACTGTCATTCTATTTTCCTCCATAGCCCTCTTCTATTGTAATTGTAGTTCCAGTATTGTATTATTAAAAAAGCGTGTACTAAAAAATATAATGTCGGTATGTCGGCATTAACCTAAAAACAAGATAAACTCAATACCCACGTCATTGCGATAAACAAAGATAATTTTAGTCCTACGATCCAAATTTTAAAAATGTTTAAGAAATTATTTTGTTTCAGTTTTCGTTATTAAAATACCGTACCTAATTAACCTAAGGAAAAACAAGAAGCCGTGAGACGGTCTCACCCGACTACCCCTCTAACGTTTATTGAGAAAGTGAAAGTTCAATCCGATTGACGTTGTCATTTTTTATTTATTTCAAACTTTGAACCGATGATCCACGTAACCTAGTGAAGTAATTTAATGCAACAGAGTCACAGACTACAGACACAAGTTTCGCTATAAGCCCCTCTGCAATCTATTTTATAGCGAGGGGCTAAAACGGGACCTTACCTTTACTGTGAAAGTCCCACCCAGCGCAAATGTTACAGACTTCGCTGTTCGTCTATCAGTCACCAAACTGTATTTCATGAACCGTGATAGCTATTAGATAGTTGCCCGGTGCCGCTAATATCAACTAATACCTACTAAAATAGGTGTTTAATAAATATTTCGAAATGGGGGGTGCTATACTATTAGATATTTTTGCCGTTTTATGGTACAGATTCCTTCGTGCGCGTGTCCGACTCACGCTACGCCAGTTTTTTTAAATGCGTCTGCTAAGATATCGAAGAGTTTCGAACATATTAAGGAAGGCAATGATCCCTTTGTCCACTAAAATCTATTGAAAAGCTCCATCATGGATCTTTGTGATGGACATATTATCATGTCCACTTTAATACCTTAAAGTATTTTTATGAAAAATTGATCTTTGATAATGTTTATAATATTATGCTAGATTACGCTGCTAACCGTTTCCACTAAAAAGTACTAAAAATCATCGCGTTTCGAGTAGGTTCCACAAGATAAACATATCAATCATTTTATTTAACTTTATGTTATCGCTCATCTCGCAATCTTCGCTGTGTTCCTTGTCAGATGCATGGGAAACCATTTTAATAAAACTGAGGTAGCAGACAAGCAAAGGCCCACCTGACTGATAGTGTTGTCACTTAAGCCTATAAGGACGTTTGCAACACCAGAGGCACTACCTCTGGTGTTGCAAACGGCCATATTTATGCTTAGGTGGTAACACGGCGCTGCCGATCAAGGCACAGGTTATAAATAAATTCCACACACAGGATATTAATAAAAATGTCTAGTCACCCATTCAAGGATCGGCCATAGCGAATGTTACTTACTGCAGTGTCTGCAGCTCGTTTATACTTTACAGAACAGAGTCAGCGGGATTAGGTTCGGGTAAGCAGAAAAATAGAAATTAACCCAAAATCCACTTTAAGTTCATAAAACTTCATCAAGTCTCAAATTGTTAATGACGAAAGTTTATGAGAAACTATAATTTTGTCGATGACTAAAATCCCACGTATATATAACCCATAACCCCAAAAGCCACGCCTTCCGCATCCTGCTTCTGATATTTCCAAGAGCTTCAATTTGAAACTTAATCCATCAATAATCCATTTTTTATTTATTTATCATTAACGATCTCAGCGAGGAGGTTAGCGAAATAGGTAAGGAAGTATTTGAATTTTATTATATTTTTTTTTAACGTAAGGAAAATGCTAACGACTTAAAACCACACTTGTCCTACCTAATAGCCTACGGTTGTAAGCCCCGAGTAAGCCCTCGGAGGACACCCCAGGACACCCATCAGACCAGCAGCATCCACTGCGACCTCACGTAGGGGGGTTCGGGTGCTACCCACGTCTTTGGGGGATAGTTCGGGTGTTATCCCGCTTCTTAGGTAGGGGTGGCGCACGGTAGGCATCCGAATAACATTCTGATGACGTCATAATGCGGTGCGTACTGCGCGTGCGTGAATCCCTCACGTCACGTTGTCGAATTTAGGTACCTACTTATTGCCATCGTTTGGAATTAATCGTGTGTTAGTTGAAAGTGGTGTCCAGAGCCGAAGGAACCGACGTGCATGCATGAAAAGAAAAATGAAAGTTGAAGACGCAAGTGAGGTGTGTGTATGGACCCTGCCGTGTGGCGCTCGGTTCTTTCTGCCTACCCCGCAAGGGATATGGCGTGAAGGTAGATACTTATTGCCATCGCACTGCACATGGTCAACTGTGTGCAATGCGATGAAGTTTTACTTCAGATCGCTTTTATTTGGACAAAAACGATGATTCGTATTCCCTTGTTTTCTCCCTGAAAGCGGAACCTATCGAAATATTTTTGACACCGTTTTGTAATTATTTTAAAAAACGATGGTAAAAATATTGATTTTTTTTTCATTGTTCAGGCATAAACGCTTTTTCTATTCAAACGTATCGTAAATAACCCTATTATTTACGATACGTTTGAATAGAAAAAGCGTCGAGCGTCTACCCTCTTGTCTTAATAATAAATCCCGATCCAATGTGGAAGCTGAGTAAAGTGCCTGAATAAATGCAGTTAAAAATGTAGTTCTCTAAAATAATGATAGGGTACTTAATAGCTGTTACGAAATTTATATATCTACTTACCTTAAATGCTTACCTATATGCCTAAATTGGCATATTTTTCGAGGAGGGAAGAGATGTGTTCTTAGCAACATCTATATGAGGAGGAGGACAAAAGTCATGTCTGACCTTCTAAAGATAGAAACGCCCCGACATGCTCTTGATAAAGTAACGAAGTACCTACCTATCTAATAGTTAATGTCAATGCCTAATAAAAAAAAGGAGCATCCTCAAGGACCTTCATATAAGGGATAGATCCGATTGTTCAGAGATGCGAATACTTGTCGCACAGAAGTATTCGCATCTGAATCTCATCTGTGGCATTTGCTTGTCTGCTACCTCAGTTTTATTAAAATAGTTTCTCATGCATCTGACAAGGAAACCAGCTTAGGTTGCGAGATGAGCGATAACGTTAAATAAAATGATTGATATGTTTATCTTGTAGGTAGGGATAGTACCTCCTCGAAACGCGATGATTTTAAGTACTTTTTAGTGGAAACCGTTAGCAGCCTAATCTAGCATAATATTATAAACATTATCAAAGATCCATTTTTCATAAAAAATACTTTAAGGTATTAAAGTGGACATGATATTATTATGTCCTCCACAAAGATCCATGATGGATCTTTTTAATGGATTTTAGTGGACAAAGGGATCATTCCCTTCCTTAATATGTATCGAAACTCTACAATATGTTAGCAGACGCATTTAAAAAAACTGGCGCAGTATGAGTCGGACACGCGCACAAAGGGATCCGTACCTACCATAAAACGGCAAATATATCTAATAGTGTAGCACCCCCAATTCGAAATATTTATTAAACACCTATTTAGTAGGTATTAGTTGATTAGCGGCACCGGGCAACTATCTAATAGTAATAGATTCATGAGATAGGTACTAGGGCTTGAACTCCGGAATTCCGGCATTGCCATAATTCCGGAGTTCCGATAAAATCTAATATCGTTCTCAATTCCGGAATTGGCGAGATCAATACCGGTATTTCGATATTAAAAAAAAATATTATCGCTTTTTTAATTTCATTACAAACTAAAATGTAGATTATAAGCTTCATATGCTATTTTATTACCTTTAATTACTAAAATGTTGATAATTTAGGATTTCTCTATTAACAAATTAATTCGATTATGTACTTAGGTATTAATCATTTTATTTGATGATATTTCTTAAACCTACTAAGAAAGTAAATTCATAAAATTAATGGTATTTGATAGAAACATACAATTTAAATAATAATAATAATATTGTGGACGTTTTTGTATTTTTTTTACATTTAGACTTCAATTTATAGTGCGAACTTAGACCTAGCTCTGACTTATGCTACGAGTTAAATTTATCTTTGATAGATGAAATACATGGAACTTCCTACAACGCTGTTAAAATTTTCAACAGTCTACCTACCCCAAGGCATTAAAACTGCCTTATAATACACAAAAGAGTTCGAAAGCATGCTTAGGGAATTTCTTGTTGTATTACATTGTTTTTATTCATTGGATGAGTTTATAAATTTGACATGACTGACATTTAAATTTTTATATGAAGTGACATTTTGTAATTTTATTGGTGGTGTAATTTTTTTTTATACCACTAGAGTGGCAGACAAGCATACGGCCCCACCAGATGTACCGGTGGTCACCGCAGCCTATGGACGTTTGCAACACCAGAGGCGCCACAATATTGATTTTTTTTTTGTTTTTATCTTTCCTCAAACGTTTGCATTATAAACTATTAAGTAGGTATAATTGGACTGGCATCTTTTGTAGAATTAAATTACCTACTTTTTGACAAATATTGTGACATTTTTTTTATGTTTGTGTTTATAGTTGGATATTATTGATAAATTTTTTTACTTAGATTAGGAAATTTATATTTTTCAACACAATGTATCATTGTTATGAAATAAAATTACAATACAATACAATTCAGCCAAGAACCTCTACATTATTGTAGTCTTTGTAGGTAATCCTATAAAGACTACAATAATGTAGAGCTTTGCTGTTTCGTATTAAAAGATCCAAAAAAATTACACAAAACGAAATACGACATCAAGAACAACAGTTTTAATAACTCTTTACTTTCACACAACCTGGTTTAAAACAATCATAAGAGCCGCCATTGCCAAACATTTAAAGGGATTATTAGTTACCGTCAATTTGCGCATGCGCGATTTGACGCAGATAAAGATGGCCGCGAAAGGCTGAAGTCCCGCGCATTTCTTTTGTAAAGTGTTCAACTGTTTTTAAGTATCAGCACGTGTGGCCTTAAGTTAACTAATTACTACGGTGATTCAGGTTTATAAATGAGCTTTTATTTTTTGAAAACAGGTCGTTAAGGGGCATTTCACAAACTTCTGACAGCATTTTTTTGCAGAAAGCCATTGATATATTTACTTAAGTATTTTATGGAAAAATAATCTAAAAAAAGTACCTATGTAAGTATTGTAAATTTGTAAGTTTATGCCTTCGTCATCATCCACATCATCAGCCTTTCTGGGTTGGAGAAAGGCTGATGATGTGGGTGATGACGGACGCATGTTGTGTTCCTGTTTAACTGCGAAGCAACTGCCGTCTGGCCTCCCCAACTAATCGAAGACATTCCAACCGTCAATAAATATGATGATGATGAATCTACACACATTTATGACTACAGCCACAGATATCAGAAAAGAGCAGCGAATAAAAAAAAATGTTCCTTATTAAAGGACGCTAAAGATTTTTATTGGCTTTTTATATCACTTTGCGCAAGGAGGGGCTTCAGAGATCTACCATTTTGTTCAGAGCGCGTCGAAGGCTCTGCTAATATAAGCCAAACAAAGTCTTGGGTTGGCTTCTGTAAGGACTGCGAACTGCGAGCAGTCTCAGACGTGGCGAAAATATTTAGGTAGGCACTATAAAACTGTGCTAATAACAAACTAATAGAAGAAATATTCAGATGCTGACTGTACAATGAAATAGACATTCCAGACATATTTAATAATGCAATATAAATATTAAACATATCATATATGATAACTATTATGACCAAGCTTATCCCGCCTGCGCGTGCGCATACACGCCTAAAGTGATTTACCGGGCGCCCCACAGCTCCATTACCTTTACCGACGAGCCTCTACCATCAGCTCCGATACAAATCTCTACTATTATAAGCGATTTGCGTCTTTTGTTCGCTCTACCACCGTCTCTATTGTGTACAGACAATGAGGCTAGGTAGGACTACTATGGACATGACATGCTTGCCAACAATCGTGGTATTGGGAATTCTGAAGATATGAAAACATAAAAGCGGATTCCGGATGGGAAGTATCGAATGAGGATGATAGAAAAGACGTATGAATAAAATCTATATCATAATAATGACAGATAGGGCATTACTTTCTACTTACTTTACAACTGACCAGTTACGGCAGTTACAGAGATATCATAATGTGAAAATCAAAATGTTGACTTAGGTGGTTATTGCAATTCACTGTAAAGAAATGTTTTTTTATCATTTTAATGTAATAATAAGCCTGTTTCGTATTAGCACCTAGAATTGAATTTGTTACATAGATGTGCTGAATGACAAAATTTTCATTCCCTATGCCAGTTGCAGATGAGAGCGAAGCTCGAAAGTTGTGGCAGTTTAAAAAAATACATGATTTAGTTTACTTATTTTGCAGTTTGCACAGTGTACAGTACACACATATGCATGAAAAGTTACGTTAACTATGCGAAGTTACTTTGCTGTTTGTCTGCAACTGGAGTTATACGAGCACCGATGTCGAAGCCTCGTTGACTATCAGGTACATCATTAAACCTGAAGATGTCTATGGGACCATTACTTATCGAGCTGAACATTAAAACAAAATTTGTAACCCATCTCCATACTAAGATGTCGTACAAATTTTTACTGGTGCAGCACAATGCACGTTTAATTTATAACGATCTTCGTATCAGGACTAACAAGTTATCGAGACGGTAAGTGGTGGGGCTACCTCTTTAATCTTTTTGGGCTATTTGTGTCACGCTGGGAAAGGATAACTTATCTAAATTTAAAAAATGCTATGAATTTATTACTACGTATATATGGAAAATGGGTTGTGTGCATGCATTGAATTGCTGTAGTGGAATTGTGGATTATGTAGAGTTAATGGTAGAGTGACATGACTTAATATTTTGTACGACTTGTCGATTGTCCTTGACTGACCGAACTGAATAAAATAATAAATGGTTTGGATATCAAAATATGAGGGTACAATACATAAATGTAAAAGAAACTCTTTCTGTTGTTTTCACGTCAGAATCACTGAACCAATTCTGATGTAGTTTGGCGCAGATATAGAATAAAGCTTGCAGAATGACATTGGCTAGTTTTCATCGTAAAAATAAGTTTGAAGAGTAAAATTGGAGTTGAGAAATTATAGACAAAAGTGTATGTACCGGGGGCGTCCGTTGGTATAATTTTCTCTGAAAAGGAAATCCCTAAAAAAATGGCTATCTACCCGAGAATTTTGACGACACCAGACAGTAACAAAAACTAAGAACAAGACAGGCAAATCTCAATATAATTCTATCCTATGGCCACCCTACATGCGCAGGCGCATTGCAATTTATCGGCCACTAACAGATAAGCGCTCAATGAGGAGCGTGCGCTTTTGTCTGCTTATCACACTCTTATAGCTCACGCAGATAACGTCAGGACTCACACTGGATGTCAGCGGCTAGCGGAGCGACAGCAAGAGCGCGGACCACGAGTACAAGAGAGTAGGCAACTTCAAACAAGCGATAATAAAATAAACGCACCGAGTGCGATTTGCTCTTGTGCGAGCGCAGTGCCGCCTTACTATCTTGTGCCACACAATAATAAGGTACAGAAAGCAATCCTACACTCGCTCTGCCTAGAACCAGTATCGCGCATCACGCAATTACTAATATAATCCTCTAACCTCGTGTTCGTGAACTCCGTTGAGCGGTGTCTAAGGCCAAGATTCATTTTATTTATTTATTTATTTATTCAAGCATACTCTTTTCACTACCCTTACAGGATACCCCAACACAGTAGTGAAGTTACAATAAAATTAAAACAAGTACATTAAAATTACACTCAATTACATTAAATAATAATAATAATAGAATAGGATTAACAATTTCACCATACTCTTATAAATCGACTTCTTTCCTTAACTAAAGTGAAATTATAAAATATTAAAATTATATGCCTACGAGTCGCATTACGACTGTACCTACTTGTTACAAAGTCGCACTTTTACCCAAAATATTGTTACAAATTATCCACCCAAAATGTTGTAACCCGAGAGCGCTTTGTATGTAGAATGCCTTCTGTGACTTATTATTTTGTGGTTGTACTGTAGCGCCGCGCTCTCGCTGAAATCGCCGTCGCGTCGCTCCGCTAAGCTCGCCGCTAACATCCAATGTAAGGTACTATAGCTCTCGGAGATAACGTTATTGATGGCTGCTATAGCGTGAACGATCCTGGCATGCGCATTTAGATGGATACAAATCGATCGATTGCGCTGCACACGAAGAATATTTAAACATTAACGAAAGAATTTAGAGCAGGAGTGGATTTTAGGGTTTGGAGATAACGAGTTAGAAGGATTGACTGCCTAATTTGTTTGGTGGCCACAGGAAGTGCGGATTTCGCCGTTGTAAATTTTCGGCGATTAAATTATATCTGTTTAGATGTAAATAATCTTGCGCTTTGATAAAGAATACTTTGGGACAGGCTAAGTCCAGCACTGGACCGCCGTGGGTTGATTTGAAAGCTATAGAATACTAACTGATGCCTGCGGGTCCACCCGCGTGGTGATTTTTTTTTTACATTTCCGAAACATTCTTTGATAAGAGTAGGTACTTAATATTATAGTATAATAATGTATGCTTTCGTGTCAAAGTTAAAGCTAAATCGATGCAGAAATATTATTATACCTATAAGTTGATGTACTCGAAAAAATACGTGAGCTGTTAAAACTAATATCTTTCAATATTTGACAAGATATAGATGAGATAAAAATGTTTATTTCACTTTCATTTCATTGCAATTGCAACGCTACCAGTGCAAACACCTATTCATTATGTAATGCGCATTTTTTTATTGTAAGCCGAGTTTTTAAACCAATAGATGAATTTAAAAGGTTAATCGCATAGATCTCAGTTCTTTTTGTATTTGGAGTTATATTCGTGGCGAAATTTAACCAAATTACAAGTGTTTGTACTGCTCGTTCGCTCTAACTTTGCCGCTCGGCTCTATACTAAAGTCGATTTTTTAATTAGACGAAGTAAATTGACAGCAACTAATGTCACTTCTTCATACAATGTTGCGTATTTTCTATGACGAAGTGACATAAGCTACTGTCAATTTACTTCGTCTAATTAACAATTCGGGTATACGCCTCTACGCCAGCGGCAAAGTTAGAGCGAACGGGTAGTAGAAGTCAGACTCAGTGACATTTTGTAGAACATTTACCTTGAAGTGAACGGATAAGAAGAGTGAATTAGCATTCTGGTTAACTAAGATTCTTCTTAACACCTAAACAACCGTCTCGGCTACAAGAAACTTGGACGGTAATTCATTAGATAAATATCTTTCTGTAGGTGCTGCTCTGCTAGCCGTTGGCTCAAGTTTGTCGGTCCTCTCATATACTACGTCTCAACACCAGCCTGTGAGCCAGCGGCAGACTTATAAAGAGAGGGAAAGAGGGAAAGGGATCTTAAAATTATACTTCTCATAAAATGTCATCAATATCATCTGAAAAATCCTGGGCTTGCTGCACTTCAATAAACTGCATTTGCTGTAAGAAATCATGTAAGTAGGTATACCACTTCACATGTTTGTCCATTCCGGATATTAAATCTGACTCAGATAATTCTAAATGGGAGTGTCCGGAATGTATTTAAACACTGAAATCATCAAAAAATAAAAAGGCCAAAATTAGTCTGTAGGTACCTCGCGACGTAAACACTGAAACTCCGGACAATTGTCGAGGAAACAAGAAAAAAAGAAATGTTGGGACAGACCAGGTGTGTATCAAACCTACACCAAGTACCTTTGGGACAAAACTCTGCTGGAAGAACGAGGAACAAATCTATTTAATAGACCCTGCAATTAATATCCACTATTAAAATGGCGTAACGGCTGATATGCGTATACACACGTTGTACGAGTATTATGCAGGCGTGTGCGTCATATAAAAAAGAAAGATGATACCTACCAAATAACTAAATATTTTATTTGTGCCCTAGCTAGAAGAATAGTTATAGAAGAGCGCCATCTAGCGGCGAGTAGCTACAACTTGTTACCTACCAATGTTTTCATGTTTTCTATTTTCAGTGCGAAAGTAAACGAATTTCAATAAGTCAAAGAATAAGTAAAAGATTATTTTAGTCTGAACCTATTAATAACTGCACTTTCTCGAGAGGTAATAATTATTATTACAGTTTCCATCGATCGCTCTCATCTTATCCTTATTCGACGACAAGGAGTTTCCATGCTGGTTGTTTCTAGTCTAGCGCAATAGTCTAAATGACTCAGTTTTCCTTTAACTGCCGTCGAGTTGGGGGCTGGTAATTTTTTTACAGAAAGGTAACGTTAATATAAGCACACACGTAAAGTCACAACATGCGGAGATGCGTAGTTTTTGAGAAAAAAAATATAGCTACATACAAAATTTGGTTACCTACAGTATTTTTTTATTGTTATTAGTAATCTCGCGTTTGCCCATTGACCACACACTTCTCACCTGTTGGTAAGTGAAGAATCTGTTCACTCTAGACTTGAGGATTTTCAGGTTATAGCTTCCGGAAACACAGACTCAGGCAGGTGCATACCACTTTTGAGCAGTATACATTTTGAATGTATTGCCCAAAAGATTTGTAAAAAGAAATCATTACGTAGAACCGTCTCCTTTTACCCGACCACGTGACGCAAAGGAAGGGTAATGTGATTATTTAAATTTTGAAATCTATACTACTTATTAGATACCATAAAGAGGAAAAATTGGATTGTTTGTTAGGTAAGTACGTACTACTGCACCGATTTAAAAAATTATTTCACTGTTGGAAAGCTAACACTATCCCCGTGTAACATAGGCTAGTTTTTTCTCGAATTCCCACGGGACCGGAAACTACGTGGGTGATACCGCGTGACGTCCGCCAGTATTTCATAAACAAAACATACTTAACTTACAGTTCTCACATTCAGCACTAAAGTATAATATGATGCATCTACTCACGTCTGGTAGGATAGCCTGAAGCTCCACATGCTGGAAGTCTCCCGCGGCGAGCGTGGGGCTCTGCCACCACGTGCCGGCGTCTCCGTCTGCCGCGAAAGCCGCCGGGTGACGCCGCGAGGAGGGCCCGTCTAAGCCCTCGCATACGTCACACACGATGCCGCGTCTGATGAATGAAAGAAAAGGGTGATGGTTGTGGTGGCGTTGTCTTATGGTTACGGACAACTAAATTAAAAAGAGGAATTTTATTTCCGACACAGGTTTTGTCCGCTGCCACTGACATAGCAAAACTTTTTTAGGGTTCGGTACCCAAAGGGTGGAAACGGGACCTTCTCTCAGTAATAACTGAGACTTCGCTGTCCATCTCTGAACCATGTTATGATTTGTCTGAACCATGATAGCCAGAGAGCCGAAATTTTTACATAATATGATCGTTTACACTCAGAATATGCCTCTCCCAAAATGTCCCTAGGTTTCAAATAGAAAGGGACTATTTGAAACCGAAATGTCCATTTCCCAGAATTTTCTCAAAATGTCCGTTTCTTACGTCAGCTACGGGGTTATTTCTGTTGCCGCTGTAACAACTAACTAAAATCAGAATCGCACTTGGCCGGTTTTTTAAAGAATAAAGTAGCGTAGATTACTTGTAGGTATCACCATGCTGGTCCCGACTACCATAGTCCATAGCATGTAGTCGTTAAGCCAAGTTAAAGGCCTTTTAATCGGATACAACTAGCGCCTGTTCGTTTCAACATAGCAATAAGCTCTCCATCTATTACGTGGAAAATACAACTGGTAAAAAGTGACTATAAAATAAGCCTGTGGTCTCAACATGAACTTAGGCGTGAGACGTAACTATTATGTTTATGATGGTGATGAGGCACTTAACATAAAGCTGAGAAATCATAAATTGTTTCCTACTAATATTATAAATGCGAAAGTTTGTGAGTGAGGATGTGTGGATATTTGTTTCTCTTTCACGCTCGAACGGCTGCACGGATCTGGCTGAAGTTTGGTACAAGGATACATTATAGTCTGGAATAACACACATAGGTTACTTTTTATCTTGGGAATAAGTTCCTACGGGAAGCGCGAATGGAAATAAATTTTACGCGGCCGAAGCTGCGGGCATCTGCTAGTAGTCTATAAATTAAATACCACAATGTATGTATACTCCTGCAAAAATATCTTAGAAAGTTTTTTAAGAGTCGGCAGCTCGAGTGTAGTAGGTACCTACTTCTAGTGTTACAAACGTTCATAGGCTAAAATGAACACTTTCCATGGTGAGCCGTAACCTTATTTGCCACCTTTCTAGTACAATAGTAAAAATGAAACTAACTTCCCAGGAGTATCTCGACAGAACTCCTCAGCACCGACATCCCCACAGCTGGCGTTGGCAACTATCACTGAGTACGGCGCTACATCTAGAGGAGCGGGTAACAGCCCGCTGGTCGCTCCGCTCGTCACTATAGCTTCACCCACTGTGGTACTCGAAAGTCGATCAAGTACCGCACGACCTGGAACAATAGAAAAATGGAGTAGGTATTATAAGTGTTTTATGGAAAGTTGGAAACGGTCTAAAGATCAAAAGTAAAGAAGAATAAAATTTCAGTTCAGATTCTATTAACATAATACAACAAGAGGTTATTTATTTTTGCATGGCCATAAACGCTGGAGTACCGCAAGGCTCAGTGTTGTCCCCTACTCTGTTTCTGCTGCATATCAATGACATGTTGTCTATTGACGGCATTCATTGTTATGCAGACGACAGTACGGGGGACACTTGTTACACGGGCCGCCCCGGTATCTCTCGGGACACAGTGGAGGAAAATCGTGAACAGCTTGTGTCTGAAATCGAGGCTACTCTTACTAGAGTGTCCGATTGGGGTAGACAAAATCTTGTCCAGTTCAACCCTTCCAAGACACAAGCGTGTTTTTTCACCGCTAAGCAAACCCCAATTACTGTAGCGCCGCAATTTCAGGGCACATCTCTTTCCATCTTCAAAAGTCACGCACACGTCTTTCCCTCATCTTACAATCCCGGGTTCTTCAAGAGGAGCGTGAAGAGGCACATCACAGGGCCGCCAACTTGAGGACCACTGTAAGAAGTGGCCCCCAATCGCTAGATGCGCCACTGCTTTCTTACCATCAGGCTGGTGGCGACGTCAATTTGGCGAGCTGAATATAAAAAAAAAAGTATAGGGATCCTTGGCGTTGACATCTCCAGTGACGTTCAGTTCCGTAGTCATTTGGAGGACAAGGCTAAGCTGGCGTCCAAGAAGCTAGGTGTGCTCAACAGGGCGCGGCGGTACTTTACTGCGGCGCTAACACCGCTTCTCTATAAGTCGCAAGTGCGGCCGCATATGGAGTACTGCTGTCACCTCTGGGCGGGAGCACCTGAATATCAGCTTCGACCATTTGGCTCGGTGCAAAGACGAGCTGTAAGAATTGTCAACGATCCTGTACTGACAGCTGGTGTGGAACCTCTTCGCGACAGGAGAGATTTTGCCTCCTTATGCGTGGTCTACCGCCTGTACAATGGTATGTGCTCTGAGGAATTGTTTGATATGATGCCCACGGCTACGTTCTATCATCGCACCGCTCGCCACAGACAGGGAGTTCATCCTCATACTCTGCGTCCGGTGCGTTCCAGCACGGTTAGATCCGATAGGTGTTTTCTTCCGCGCACGCTTAGGTTGTGGAATGACCTCCCTGCCTCGGTTTTCCCAAACGCCTACAGTATGGGGTTCTTTAAAAGGGGTCTTAGAAGGTTTTTACAGGGTCGGCAGCGCGAGTGTGGCACCTCTGGTGTTGCAAACGTTCATAGGCTGCGGTGACCACCGGTCCTTCTGGTGGGCCGTATGCTTGTCTGACACCTTGGTGGTATAAAAAAAAAAACAACGCTCATGGATAGAAGAGAGGAAAAAAGTCCTTGTTGGACTTTACCGCATATAAAGGGCTTCCAACAAGGACTTCTTTCCCCATAAAGTTGTGTTTTGGAATGAGCTCCATGATTTCTATTCTCCAAATAGTCTAAAAGGGTGTTCAAAACGGACCTAATCACATGCCTGCGTTGTGGCTGTATTTAATGATGTCACATTTTGTTCTACCCTTTAAATTCGAACCCATACCAGGCCTCCGTCACTCGCCTTCTTACTAATATTCTTAAATTAAATGCGAAAGTGTTTGAGTGCGGATGTGTAGATGTGTGGATGTTTGTTACCCTTTCACGCTCTAACGGCTCAACAGATCTAGCTGAAATTTGATACAGGGATAGATTGTAGTTTGGAATAACACATAGGTTACTTTCTATTCCGGGAATTAGTTCCCATTAGAAGCGAGAAAAGGAACAAACTTTTACGCGGGCTAAGCTGCGAGCATCAGCTAGTTAATAACTTCTTCTTTACATAAGAATTATATTATAATTCTTATGTAAAGAAAAAGTTATAAAATATAATAAAGTTTTTTCAGACACTGTGTTTATTGTTTTTTGTAGTTATATGTATTTTTGTTCCGTGCTTACAACCCTAATGTTGACAATAGTTGTCACTCGATGACGCAATCACACGGTGTGCGCACGAAACTCGACTCTCGGAATAGGTCGTAGAGAATGTTTTCCACTGTAGCGATATGTTTTAGCTAAGATTTTTGAGGTTAAGTATGGGAGTGATGTATCTGTAACGTAGTAACTATTATTTAATATGTGCCCATACAGCCAAGCAAAATTGCTTGTGGTATGGTAAGGTTGAATTAGGAAAAATAAGTTCGTGATTGCGAATGTCAAAATACATAACATACAATTACACACACTCACACTTTGCTTAGTTTCGTTTTGCTTACTTTTCTTTTTATGTTTTATGTGAGGGAAAATCCAGATGGATGTTATGCCGGACTCCTACCGACTAAAAAACCTCACGTGTCTTGCTAACCGCGTTTTTTTGGGAGCCCCGGGTAAGCCCTCGGTAGGATATCCCAGGACTCGTTAGTCCTACTTAATAGGGGGCAAACCTATTGCCATTACCGGGCCCTTACACATATTATAGGTACCTATGTAATTGTAGAGTAATTTTAATAATAGTGTTATATGTTCATTGGTGTAATTTCATTATTTTAGTCAATTTTATTTACCTAGATTATTTAGATTTAATAATTTTATCTTCTTCTTAAATAAATATATATTATTGTAGAATGAATCTATGTAGAAACATTTTGTAAATCGAATCAAAATTGCAACGGTCACACATGTTACACATTCACAAATACAATCTCTGCAGTCCGACTGTGTAAATGTCCTGTAGAATATTACGCTCAACTTTTTCACAATCTGCATGCCATTTAGCCAGTAATTTGAGGACATCAGCTTATCCACAAGACGGTATAATACCATCAGCATGGTATATACTATAATGGTAGCATTCCAATGGACAGTAACCGCACAACTGTAGCCAGACGTGGTACTCCGCACTTGGCGTCGCATTATCACCACTCAGCAGTCCTTTATATTTCTTCCTTATGGAGCCCGGGAACATTCTTGCGCGTTCAGATGCACTTCTACAATTATTTATTGTCGCTCAAGTGCTATGGCAAGATATTATCCTGGGGTTACTGAAGTTCAATGAGCCGAGTGAACACAAATCGAAGTAATTGAAACGTCCCGTTCTGCGTTCTGCATGCAATAAGCTCTGAAATATGGTATTCTTCATCTATTGGTTACAATGACTACCCTCAATGACCGCAGATCAAGTTACCATCTTCATTTAGCGGATCGTGTCTCATTATTTATTACTATTATAGTATGGTGGACATTTAGGTTCCTTAAATATTTCGGACAATCGTAGAAGAGCTATGATGTACTATCGCTTGTACACTAGTTTGTGCTCTGCGGAATTGTTTGAAATGACGCCCACGGCTACTATCTATCATCGCACCGCACATTTACCACAGACAGGTACCTATTATTTTATTCTCACACTTAGCATTCGGAGCGCTCGCGTAAGGTCAGAAAGTGGCTTTCTTCCGCGTATGCGTGGATTGTGGAAAGAACATCCCTGTCTCCGCTTTCCCGATTTTCTACATTATGGGGTTCTTCAAAAGGGATGTTAGAAAGTTGTTGCCCGGTCGGCAGCGCGATTGTAACCTTCGCTGTTGAAAGGTATCGAAGCTAGGGTACCACTATCGATCAGGTGGGACGCTGTCACCTCGGCAGTATAAAAACTTTGTTACTTAGATTACACATGTCATTGACCACTAGAGTCGCGAGACGAGTAGTAAATACATTTACAGAGATACTCTTTGAATAGATACCTTCATAATAAGCAGTCATCAAAGAACTTATTCCTCCCAATGAAACACCGATCACATCAATCGTTCAATTAACTGAACGAGCGTGAGAATTCGCCGCAATGTGATGATGGCGCTATTGTACGCTCAATTGAGCGCCAAGTGTGCGCCTGCGCGGCGGTCGTTACCGACCTGTCAACTTGACAGCCAACAGATGTCAATTATACGGACCACCTGGAATTGATCGTTGATTGTGGAGAAAGTGTTGATTGAAAGTTAACATCGTCTTGATGTGTTTGACGATTGATAAGTGAGAGATGTGATGTGATGTGAAATGGGATTAAATCAATACAGCTGATTAACGGTTGTTCGAAAAAACATACGCAATAAATATTTTGGGGACACAACCAGTGCAATGGGATCTAGGCAGCTGATAAACATAGATAGGTACCTACTTACTACGTCATTTATATACTTCCACACATATATTTATTGCTGGTCTAGATTGGTTTAGACCGGCAATTGTACCTAAGACCTCCGGTTGTGTCGTCAGACACCTAATATCAAAACCAAGAGGCATGGCAGCCGTTTTAATTTTTAAAAATCATACTCCTTAAAAATCAAAATACACAGAATATTGTAATACAAATTTACCGTATCTACCGAATAATTCCCGGCATTAAAGTCATAACAGGAAACAAACGGTCCCGGCTTATTGTGCAATCCGTCAGCACTCAAACTTGAACTTGGTTTCCGGATTGTAATGGTCAACACGGACTGAAGTGCTAATGATAATACTGTGCTGTGATCGTGAGAATGTTGACATAGTGTGTATGTGTGTTATGAAAGAAGAAACTCAGGACCAATGGGGCTGAAGCGAACTTAATCTGATCGCTAGTGCTCCTGTCGAGTAATAGACGATGTTGTTGAGAAAGGCGTCTGCACTGATGCACACAATATCGGCCAAATGACAGCTGCTCAAAAGCTGCCAATCAAAGTAGTCTCTGGGCTTCAAACGTTACACTAATAAACTATAAAGTATATTAAGCACTAGCTGACCGCGGAACTTCGTTTACGTCCCATAAGGTGTATGAAAGGAGAGGTATTTCTTTAGCAGACTCATCAAGCAGCGTGTGGAACTGCCCTGTTTGTTTAATCATAAAAGAACTTAAAGATTAAGTCTATTTTCAATCAATTCAGTCCGCGCCGAAGGCGTGAATGAATTGTTTTAAAATAGCCTTAATCATTAAGCTCTTTTATGATTAAGCCAACACGCCAGTTTAGATTTACCCATCAGATTCTTATGTCTATGTACGATTCTTTAAAGTGATATAACTTTTTTATTTATAAACCGATTGACATGAAATTAACACTAAATGTTAAGTGGAGCAAACCTCAACACAATAAAGAAAACCGCATTGCAATCAGTTAAGCGGTTACTGAGATTAGCGTGCACAAATGTACAGACAAACAGATATACAGACAAAAATTCTAAAAATCATTGTTTTGGGTTTTATTGCGTTCATAAAGCCCCCCTATAATATTTATTCTTATTTATCTTCCATGTACAGACAGCGACCTGTCACGATTTTATTATATGTATTGATTGATTGATATTGATTGGATGCGACTGGAATTTTACGATAGTATAGAGAAGATAACAAAATGGAGTAATTAATGGCTTGGTTTCTTTGTGCATAAGAATGTATTCTATGTAGAGCTACTAAGGTGATTGCATAATTCTTTCACTATTAAAAATTAGGTACCTATAAGCACAGCCGACATATCAGTAAGTAGGTATCATTAATTACTGAGACATTATTTCTTTTCCTCATTTAGCTGTGCTGTGTCTTAGATTGGCTGTACCTACCTACCGTCCTTAAGTACAAAAGGATAACATACCTGCACGTGGAGTACCACAGGGCAGCATGTTAGGCCCAGTGGTGTATCACTCGTCGCTTCAAGACACAATATAAACAAGAGGCAGGCAGGTGGGTGGCGCGATCGCCAGGATACTTCATGGCGGAAACACTCACCGTAAACAAGCGTGATATTTTAACTTCCTAAGTGGTTAGGCTGAGAAATGTTTATGTTTGTAGAGGCTACGTGTTATTGAATGGAGTGTAGGTATGGTATAAACTAGTAGATCTAAGTATGGACACCTACCGAATATTTAAAATATTTTACCTGTCAACCTGTAATTAATTTTGAAGAAAATCGTGAAAAATTGGGTAGGATTCAAAGACAGCTTTTGACTTGAAATTTCTTGCAAGACCGATTTAGTTACAATAATTATAAAAAAGAATAATTTAAAGGGCTCTTCTGAATATCTCTGAGTTCGCAATTCGCATTCAAATCACAATTTTTAAGCCTATGTTACAGCCTTCACAACTACGGACCCTGCGAAGACGATACAAACTCAAATTATCTTCGCAAAATTTCCTCGCTTTCCTTCAAAAATTCCTCTTAAAACAAACAGTAAACTTTGACATGAATGGACCAAGGTAATTAGCTACCACACACAAGAACCAGTAAGCTCATATGAACAAACAACATTCCTCCACACAACTCCTCAAGCCCTTCAAAGAAGCTCGTGAACTTGAAAGTCTCTCAGCTGATAACATCCCGTAACATGATCTAACAGCGTCGATTTACATACTCACAACACTTCATGTAAGTGCCACAAATATGTACACACAATTACACACATGTCATACGTACAGTATTCAACACATACATACGCACTAGATGGGCCACGGAGACGTTCAATAACCATTAACAATAATTTGTCTTCAACAAATCTAAGATCGTATGAGAGTAGCTTCCAGTGTGCGTGTTTTCTTTGCAAGTGTGTGTGCATGAGACTTGTCAAATCGCATTTACTGTCTCCAGTCTCCGGAGCCCATTATACCAGATGTACAGA